>OY757024.1:95223903-97968903 GCA_963580285.1 Lucinisca nassula | reverse complement strand
CAGGCTTATATCCTCTAAGCGGTTTACCAGTTTGTTTGATTTGAGGTTTAACGTCCCCGTCAAGAGGTTTTCCAGTACTCGTTTGCGGGTCGGTTTCAGCTCTGCGTGGAAGCATTCTACAGCCCATCTATTTCTTCAAGCCCCGATGGGTGGGGGCCGACTACTCGCCTGATAAATCCGGTTTTGTTATACCTACAATCGTTTTTCATAAGCATTAAAAACTTTGAAGTGTCAACCAGATTGATGATATCACTTGTGACATCATCACCAACAAGTGACATCATTACCATGTGCTCATCCGGGCACATGCCTTGGAGCAGCTTCCTTTTCCTGTTAACCCAAGGACAAACAAGCTGCAGCAAAAATGAGCTTTTTAAATAAACTCAAGAAATCAGTCATTTTTGAGATGGCTGACAGAGGAACACCTAGATAGGATGTCCTTAGGGTCGAGCGGTCTGAGAGGCAGGCTGTATTGAACCAGAATCCTGAAGGGGTAAGGAAAAGACAGGAAACGGTTGACCATGCAGCCCTCAGACCAAGATGTAGAGGACACCATTTCCCTGAGTGGTGGTGGCTCTGAGCCAAAATCTGGAAGAGATATAACTAGAAAGGAAAAACCAGAAGGTATTATTCAATTAAATTAATGTGTTTAAAGACTTGCAACTTGAGCTTAAAGGCCCACATCCAGTGCGGATTAAAAGCAGGATAAAACATGTTGTGAGTCTGATCTAGGGAACTACAGTTATCTATGCTTATCAATAAGATCAAAACGAAAAGAGCAAATGACTAGAATTTCATAGGAAAACCACCAAGGTTCAGAAATACACAGGAATTTCACAGAAAAAAAAACATTAAAAAAACCCACCAGTATTCCAATGAATATTTACCAGAATTCTGGCGATTTTGCCCAGTCCAGTGGAATTCCACCGATATGAATTCTTGAATTCCAATTAGAATTTTAGTAAGGATCTCCATATGACCTTAGCTGTTGTTTGGATGTAAACAAAAACACTCATTTCAAAATTTAGGGGTGTCAGGTTAACCGTTGTGTTTACTTAAAGAATTATTTGGAAATTGTCGGAACATTTTGCAGTTTTTCCAGGCGACTAAGGTCCTGATCAGATGCCACAGAAAGGGGCATCCTATCTGGACTCGTACTGTTTGCCGGTTACCCTTTAAGGGGTTTCAGATACAAGATGGGTAAAGGATGTACATTAAGGTCTGAGCTTCCACATTTTAGCTCACCTGTCACTTAGATTACTGATGTGCTTTTGTGGCCGATGAATGTCCATCGTGCGTCATGAGTCTGTCAGCAAATAATTTAGCTTGCCTCTTGAAACAACAACAATGGTTAACCCTTACAACGCTAAATCCCGATACAGATACTTATGCATACTGCGGCATCTGATCTGGTCTTACACTGTTTGCCAAACCCACCACATATCCAGTCTAGATTTTACAGATACCTCTCTTTCATGTACGCATGACTCTGATCTCTCAGTGGAACAAATAATATGGCAATTTTTGGGTCGATTGTTTGTCATTCGACCAAAACTTACTAAGCAGAAAAGCCCTTCAGTGTTAAAGGCTATATGACCGACTTGTCGTCGGAATAACTTTCTGTTAACCAGAGCAAAAGGCTCCCGGCGAGCTTGTAGGACAGGCGGTTGTCGGTCGTCGTCCGTCGTATTTCGTCTGCGTCAACACTTTCAAACGACATCACCTCTAAAACTACTGTGTCGATTGGGCCCAAATTTCATCTGTAGTATCCCTGGGCGGGGGGAAGACCTTTCAGATCCCCAACCCTAAACCATATTCTTGTTCCTAATGGCTATTTTTATAATAAAAATGATTGTGGGGTACTCGTTAGAATTGAGGCGGTTCTAACGGAGAGGCGGTTCTGACGAGTACCCACAATCTTTGTTTTAGAGCAGATTTAAGAAAATAAGGTTTACCACTATAAACTCCAGCTTCACTAATAAAATTGGGGTTCAAGTGGGTCCAAATTAGATTGGTGTGTTTTCGTGTTGTAAGGAAAAATTGGTTTACGGGTGAATATGTTAGTTTGCTTTTTTCTGCTCCAAGACATAGGTTGTGGGTACTCGTGAGTACCATCACAACGATGCGGTTCTAACGAGCACCCACAACCAAATTGTGGAGTATAAATAAGGAAACATAAGAAATTTAAATCGGAAAAGTCGCCATTTAGGAGATATGAAAGAATGCACAATATCACACGGATGAGTTATCGTGATGAGATTAGAACGAAACGAATCCCTGTTAAATAAATGGAGGATCGTACACGAGTGCTTGTTTCATATGAAATTTATGAAACGATTCTTCAGCGAGTTTCATAAATTTCATATGAACTGACATCGAGTATAAGATTCTGTTTATCATATGGCGAATTTAAATAGAATTTTATCGCCTCTAAATTTGACAGTTTTTTCTACAAAAATGCACTGTTGACATGGACGTCGTCATGTTACTTAATACCGCCAAAATGTTATTACGCGTGTGGTCATACCATATTTATTAGATGACGCTATCAACTGCCCATCAGTGACGTCATATGATAAATCAAAATTATCTAGGCACATCTTAAGAAAGTTGGGGATGGACATAACAAACAACGGAGTAAAAGGGTCCATCCAACATCAGGTTAAAACGGCGGTAGGACCAGTTTACCTTAATCACTCATTTCACAAGTCTACACAACGAGAGTGTCATAATGGAACTGGATCGCTCACCCGATCCTTATTGTACAGATAAAATGGTAATTACTGTAACGTGGTGTGGATGGTTTGAGCCACTTTGGTTGACAGTGACCCAATGAACATTTCTGTGAAATTATTTCAAAATCAGTCTACCTATTGTGTAGTAGAAGTCATTTTAAAGATTGTTTACTTTTTTAGTTTTGGTGGCTATTAAGTTCAGTGGAGCAATTTTGAGCAATTTTGTCAGAGGGTCACCCATGGAATATCCCTTCCAAATTGTTTTCTATCTGGGGATGAAGTCTTTCAAAAGTTACATTCGACAATACAGAGCTAAGTGTATGTTACTATCTGGGCACCTTCGTGCACACTGTGCACGGGGATAACTCTGCTCAGTCTAACTTACAACGTCTCGTGGTAACAAGACCAAAAGGAAATTGAGGGTTGGGGCATGGGTTGGGGGGTGCAGATTTGGCATAAAATGCTAGATATATGAGTCAGTGCTTCACTTTGACAACACACAGCTGACTTGTATGTCACTGTCTAGGCACTTGTGGACAATGAGGGTCAGGTCCTAGTGCACCAGACTGATTTGAATACTCTTGGTAGAGGTCCCCAACATGACGCTTCATGCAAAATAACAAAGAGCTGGGCCTTGTGGATTCAGAGAACAAGATTTTTAAAGGTTTTCCATATATAATTCGATATAAAACCAGTGGGGCCAGGGGCGGGGCCACCTTTGGCACCAGGGCTATAATTTGAACAATCTTTGTAAGATCCACTATCAAAGACCCGGGCCTTCTGGTTTCAGACAAGAAGAATTTTAAAGGGTTTCCTAATGTAAGTCTATGTAAAGCCAGTGGGAAACGGATCTCCAAAATGACATGTACAGTGTTGACGGGGACGTCAAACCATAAATCAAACAACAAAAACAAACAAACGGGGCGGGGCGGAGATATTATTGGCTCGAGGACTATAATATGAACAATCTTGGTAGAGGTCCACTAGATGAAGCTTCATACCAAATATAAAAAACCGGGGCCCTCTGGTTTCAGAAGAGAAGATTTTTAAAAGGCTTTCCCTATATTAGTCTATGTAAAATGGGAGGGCCCCGGCGCGGAGGCATGCTACGCCCAAGGGCTATAATTTGAACAATCGTGGTAGAGGTCCTCTAGATGAAGTTTCGTACCAAATATCATACACCTGGGTCTTCTTGTTTCAGACAAGAAGATTTTTAAAGGTTTTCCCTATGTAAGCCTATATAAAACTGTTGGTCCCCCGGGGGCATTTTTAGCCCCAGGATTATAATTTGAACAATCTTTATAGAGGTCCACTAGATGAAACTTTATACCAAATATCAAAGATCTGGGCTTTCTGGTTTCAGACGAGAGTATTTGTGAAGGATTTCCCTATATAATTCTGTGTAAAATGGGTGGGCCATTGTTGGCCTCAGCGCTATAATTTGAACAACCTTGGGAGCGGTCCACAAGACAAAACTTCATACCAAATATCAAATACCTGGGACTTCTGGTTTCAGACAAGAAGATTTTCAATTTTGAAAGGTTTTTCCCTATGTAAGTCTATATAAAACTGGTGAACCCTGGCGCGGGGGTGGGGGCATTTTTGGCCACAGGGCTATAATTTAAATAATCTTTGTAGAGGTCTACTACATGAAGCTTCAAAACTAATATTGAAGACCTGGGCCTTCTTGTTTCAGTCTGTGTAAAATGGGTGGGCCCCGGCGCGGGGACATTTTTGGTCCCAGGACTATAATTTGAATAATCTTTGTAGAGGTCCACGAGATGAAGCTTCTAATAAAATATCAAAGACCTGGGGCTTCTGGTTTCAGACGAGAAGATTTTTAAAGATTTCCCTATATTAGTCTTAAGTAAATTAGATGGGCCCCGACGCGGGAGCAGTTTTGGCCCCAGTGCTATAATTTGAACAATCGTGGTAGAGGTCCTTTAGATACAACCTTATTCTAAATATCATAAATCGGGGCCTTCTGCTTTCAGACAAGAATATTTTAACTGTTTTCCCTATGTAAGTCTATGTAAAATGGATGGGCCCTGGCGCTGGGGGGGGGGGGGCTTTTTTGGCCCTTTGACTATAATTTGAACAATCTTGGTAATGGTCCACTAGATGAAGCTAAATACCAAATATCAAAGATCTGGGCCTTGCGGTTTCAGAGAGGATGTTTTTATAGGTTTTCAGTGAAAAAAATCTATTATTTATGGCTCCTGTGATCTAGATGTTCAATGGACCGGAACCGTTTGAACAACTTTTGAAAGTGGACCACCTAAGGATCATTCCTATGAAGTTTGGTCAAAATCCGATCAGTGGTTTAGGAGGAGATGTCGTTTGAAGAAATTGTTTACGGACGGACGGAGGCACGCTCGCACGGACTATCCTACCTTGAAATAAGTCTGTCAGCACAAACACGATTCCATAGTTCTGGTTAACCATTCTGTATAGTCTTCATAGGTTTGCATTCAATCAGCGAGCACTTCCGTCCCCCGCCCATCGGGGCTTGAAGAAATAGATGGGCTGCACGATGCTTCCCTGAAATTGAAACTAAAAGCTTAGAATATCAAACAAACTGATATATTTTAAAAGGCAATTTGCTTGAAATGTCAGGCGATTCATCTAAAGCCCACTATGTATATTCAGCTCAAAGTAGGATTTGGTACAATTCCGGAATTGTCCTGCGCATACATGTAGTAGTAATTTGTTGCGCAGTGAGAATTCCTACCTTGCGCAAGACAATTTCGGAATTGCCTCTGCGCAAACCTGAGAATCGGAACAAAGTAGGAATATTTTATCTTTTCTGTATTTAATTTATAATATATTGCTATTATGATTCCTATTATTAAATTATTAATTATAAATTCTTAAGAAGTTCATAAAACAATCATATAATGTGAAAACAGAATAAAAACATGCATTTTGAGGTCATGTTTGTGTAAAGATATCTGGAAGTAATTGAACTATACTATTCAAAGTTTGATAGGGATCACTTTTTATATACAAAATTTTGCACTGAAAATTTAAACTTTCTCGACAGAATTTGTACTCGGTATATTGATAAATATCTTAAGCAGAAACACGTGTGCAGTTCAGTGCTCATAAAAGTGCACACTTCTCACACTTCGCGAATAAATTCATGCACCCCCAAAATCTTGCGTAGCACTGCTTTCCAACAGACCAATCAAACTTGTCAGTGCTCCTTTACCAAGAGTAAAAAGGACTTCATTTGATTTGTGAAACACTGAAATGCCTATGGGACAATTAAGAAACCGTCTGAGCACCGAAGAAATGAATCGTGGCGTCGGATTGTTGGAATCTGGCGTCTCTCAACGTCGTGTTGCTTGCATTCTGAATGTGTCTCATAGCGTGGTTTCCCGAATGTGGAGTCGGCATCTTACCCACGGAAATCCTTCACACAGACACGGCGGGGTCGAGAAAGGGCTACAACTCAACGTTAGGATCGTTTCTTGTTGATTCAGTCTCGACGTCAACGGTTCCTTCACGCTACATGTTTGCATAATGAGCTTAGGAACGGAACTTGAGTACGAATTTCTACACAAACTGTCAGAAACGGGCTCCAAGAGTTCGGACTTAATGCCACGAGACCTGCTGTACGTGTTCTCTTGACGAGACAGCACGTGCTAGACCGATTGGACTTTACCAGAACTCACGTCAGGTGGACGGTTCGTGACTTGACGCCAGTACTGTTTACTGAGGATTCCAGATTATGTCTAGACTTCACTTATAAACGTCAATTAGTGCGGCAAATGTCTAAAGAGCGATTCGATGACTTGAATGTGGCAGAGCATGATCGCTATGGAAAGGGGCCAGTCATGGTTTGGACTAGGATAAGCGTGAACGGTAAAACTGACTTGTACGTCGTTGAAAACGGAACGTTAATGGTAGTGAGGTACTGTAATGATATTTTTGATGAGTTTGTAAGACCATATGCAGATGCTATTGGCCCGGACTTTATTCTGATGGACGAAAATGCCCGTCCTAAACGTGTCAACGTCACTGATTCCTATCTGGAAAGTGAGACAATCGTTCGTATTGATTGTCCTGCTTGGTCACCGGACTTAAATCCGATTGGTCATGCGCGGGACATGCTACAGCGTGGTGTTTCAGCCCGACCTGTGCATCTGAGGACTTTACAGGAGCTCAAAGATGCATTGGCTGCTGAATGAAGGCTGATTCCACAAAACCGGATACAAACTCGGATTACGAGCATGCGCAGGCGATGTCGTACTGTAGTTGATTCCCGTGGACGCCATACACGTTATTAGGCACGTTTGTCAAAGTAAATTTGGAAATTTGTGAAAAATCAGTTGTCCAAATCCCTTCGTGTTACGACAATTTTTGGGGGTGCCAAGACGGTTGCTGTTGTCACGCTTGAATGCAGTACCAGTTGACAAAATTAATCACTAGGTTTTGTGAAGGATACGTTTTCTATCATTATGTATCGAATTTGGATTCAAGTGATTAATTAATCCAAAAATTATTTTGCATTAAAAAAGTGATCCCTATCAAACTTTGAGTAGTATATGTTAGCATGGTGCAATACGGAAGAGGGACACAAATCATTATTTTTGGTTTATTCAAGATTATTTCATTCATTTCGAGTCGATCATAATTCACATGTGGGCGAAAACCGGAGTCCCCGGAGAAAAACTAACAGAAATTTGCATCTCAAATGTGGCCGACGAGAGACCTAATAATTGCGAGACAATTCTACAAATTGTGCCATGGAGCCGCAAATCATTTATAAATAAAATGTTAGAACTTACAAACAAAAACGATTCAATGCAACGTTTTCCCCACAGGTTCAATGTGTGTGTGCGACTTCAATGTGGCATTCATTACCGACATCTCTGTCAGCGGCGTTTTCATAAAATATCACAACTCTTCTTTTGAAAGTGCTCTTTCTAGAACCAAGAAAGACTATACAGGAAACTAATTTAGCCACGAAAGACACACACACACGAATTTAGCATCAATTTGGAATAACTGATGTTAGTAAACATCAATTCGTATGGTATAAATTGTCCCTTACATTTTTAAAAATTGATAGAATCGCTTACTAGAGGAATATCAAAGGGCGTCTTTAAAATCGATGTGTTTTCATACGGATTTGTTGAATAGACAATGACCTCTTCGTGATTGTGTAATCTATTTTTATCTTATTTTTGTAGTATTTGTTTTTTCCGAAAACCAGTACCGAATATAGGGAGTAATGCATCCTTTCATCGAAGAAACTCATGTCTGATTTGATTCTTACTTTGTCCAACTTAACTCCTATTTTGCACAGAGACATTTACCGTGGCAAATAATCGATAGGTTAATACCCAATCCCTTGCGCATTTCTAGTATCCATCTCAACAACAGTTAAGGTCACACGGTAGACTTGACCGTCCGCCAACTTCCCCAGCAAGTCGCATATCTCTGCGACAGTCAGAAAGGCTGTGATTATTTGGAGAAAATTGCAAAACAAAGAAATGAGACCACAGACTAAGTCCATTTGACAATGATTGTCAGGTTCAATAAATGCATATCAAGTATAAGCTTTTACAAAAAGCTTGAGTCTACGCTCAGCACACATTGATTTGTGTAGTCATAGGATTCAAAAGTAAAATGATCAAGCTGTTCATGTGTATCCTGTATAAGTGTGTCAGTAAATACGGAAACTTGCATAAAAAGCCAAAGATTCCAAAAGCTGACTCCAGTTTCATATATAAACAAATTTTACCAATCATTTTCTATGACAACCACTCGCACTAGGGAAACGAAAAATCAGTAGAACAGTTGCATTTGCCTTCTTTTAGTGAAAACAAACAAAAATAGATGTACTGTATCATCGGAGGGAAGTCAACATCACGTGAACCGAGAAAATAAGTTTATTTTGTATGCAAAGAGGGTGTGATAAACTTACGGAAGTGTTCTGGTCGATCCCGGTTTTTAAGCATTATACCAAATAACACCGATGACCAGTCAATATAATATAGCATTCGGCCAGTAATGCCCTTTTCTTTCATGCTTCTGGAGCAAAAGTAAACCTTAGGTAGTCTACACCCGCAGTCGTAGACAATAACACCGAAGACATGTTAATAGAAAATAACATTCAACCAGTCATGCCCTTTTCTTAAATGCTTAGGGGGCAAAAGTCATCCTTAACATTGCCTACGCCCGTGGCCGTCGACAATAAAAATCAAGTGACACAAATAGATAGATGAAATTATGCAAGTACTGCACAACTTTCCTTCGAAAACCTAGATCGAGGCTCTCCAGGGACGGAGAGCCGTGTTCCGTTATACCTTTTCTTAGTCTGTTTGTCCTCCCGTCCATGAGTCAGCTATTTCAAAACATTCATGATGAATGAAAGCATTGGAAACTATATTTCAGACTGGACGTCCAGTGGACACGGGAACGAAAGCTAATTTCCGTAGTCTGGATCACAAAAACAAGATGACCACCACGTAATATATGGTTAAACACTTTGATTTGAAACTCGTATTCTCTGGAACCAATTCACCACCGACATTGGTACATGCTATGCAGCATTAGAAATTGTGTCCTTGCAAAGATGCGTCTTCAAATGAAGATCCTTGATAAACCTAAGCTTGTTTATACAGAGGTTACGTCGGTTGAGAGGTTGGGTTGGTGTGAAGGTGCTGTATACAGCTTTCAATGCCGGGACGTTCTACTGTTTTGGCAATTATGATAACATCCTTTAACCTTTACCCTGCTGTAGGCGACAAGCCCTATCTTTGCAAACAGTGTAGATCCAGATCAGATGGCTTCTGCAGAAGCCATCTGATCAGGATCTACACTGTTTGGCATTCAGTTTATGATTTTGTAGCAATTAATAACATCAAGTAATTTAATTGGATGATAGATAGAAATGGGCGTGGCTTAAATGAATATTCAGCAGGTTAAAGGTTAAAATACATTGCAAATTCTATCACCGGAAAAAGGAAATTTTAAGATGAAAAATTGTTATATTTTTCTTATTTCTGCTCCAAATATAGATTGTGGGTACTCGTTAGAACCGCCACATCGAGGCGGTTCTAACGAGTACCCTTACAATCTATATTCTAGAGCAGATATAAGAATTATAAGGTATACCCTGTAAACCACAGTTTTACTATCTAACAGTTGGGTTCAAGTGGGTCAATATTATATCTATATTAGGTGTATTTTCGTGATGTTTTGTAGGGTAATGGACTGTGATGCGGAATGGGGGCTGGGATTCTTAGTTTTTGCGTTCTTTTTCTATTCGATATTTCCTTTTTGTAACGTCCGAGCTCTTGGGAGACGGACAGAGGTGGCCGTTTGTTTGAGGATTGGGCCATTGACCTAGCGGTTATTGAGGGCGATCTGACTAAGTACTGGTAAACCACTATGAGCGTCTTAGCCTGTCCTGTTATAGTCAATGTAACTGATCGACCCTACGTATCCATAGTTGTTGATTAGGCCATAAAGGTACAAGGCAAATAAACCGGGGGTTTAACCAATTAATTATCGCAGTTTTCGCTCATTTTCGCACCCATAATAAATCAATACTGACCGTTGAAATGAACAGCCTGTTAGAGAGAGAGAGAGAGAGAGAGAGAGAGAGAGAGAGAGAGAGAGAGAGAGAGAGAGAGAGAGAGAGAGAGAGAGAGAGAGTTTCAGTTTTACGTCCCACCAACAGCTAACGTCATATGGAGACGGGGCCCCGGTTTAAAGACTCATCTGAAAGTCTGGAGAAGCCCGGCATCGATCCTGCGACCCCTGATTTACAAGGCAAGTAGCGTAACCACTTCAGCACGGAGGCTGAGAGAGAGAGAGAGAGAGAGAGAGAGAGAGAGAGAGAGAGAGAGAGAGAGAGCGAGAGCGAGAGAGAGAGAGAGAGAATGTGTATGAATGAGGCAGAAAGCTATGTCGCGCCCCTGGGGCACAAGTCACCGAACCATAAAATCTAGGCCGAGGTCAAACATTGATGCTTGCATAAAAGTTGCCGCTCCCAGATGAAAGCGTGTACCCAAGTATCATTAATGAAGCGCTAATGAATTTACACATAGGTTGATGCAATAGTTCACTAAGTCAGTGATCCATGCAATTTAGGTCAAGGTCAGATATGGATGCTTTCATTATAGATGTCATCCCTAGATACGAGTATGTACCATTAGGAAAACATGTCCGTGTGAAATAATGGCGCCCAACATGGTGTCTGACATTACACAGTTTGGGTAACAATTATAACATGTTTCTTATTTCTGCCTTCAACATAGATTGTGGGTGCTCGTTGGAACCGCCTCAATATTTTCTCTATATAAAGTGGGGTTTAGAGGGGTCTTCGTTTCACGGACTTGTTATCGTAATGCTAAGTATCATTAACAAAGATCTTATAGTTCTTTTGAAATGAACTTGACGATTGGGGTGAACGCTAGGTTGGTCGCAATATTTCACGAAGTCAGTTAAACATAAAATGTAGGTCAAAACCAAATATGGATGCTTGCATTAAAATTACACGTCTGTACCATCGAAGAAATAAATGGGCTGCGCAGAGCTGAAACCGACCCGTACACGAGTACTAGTAAACCGCTTAGAGGATCTAAGCCTGCCCAGGCAAAGCGGCGCGAGTCAGCCCGTCCGTGCTTACAAACCCTATTGGTTTTACTGGGCGGCAGGGCTTGAGATGTCATTTCATCCCAATGCCGGGTAAAAATCCCACCAAATTGGAACAACGTCTCCAAAATGACCTTTACAGTGTTGACGGGTCGTTAAACCTCAAATCAAACAAACAACAAACAAAAGTTTATACCAAGTATCATTAAAGAAGCTCTTATTGTTCTTGAGAAATTAATTTGACCATAAGGATGAACGCTACGGTGGCCGCAATATTTTACAAAGTCAATCAGTTAAATATAGGCCAAGGTCAAATATGGATGCCTGCATTTATGTTGCCATCCCATGATACACTGTACAAGTGTGTACCAAGTATCACTAATAAAACTCTTGTTGTTCTTGAGAAATTAAATTGACCATTAGGATGAACGCTAGGCTGTTCACAAATGTTGTTGTCTTGACAAACGGACAGACGGACGAACGAACGGAAAACGGGACGCCTATATCGCGCCATGCTAAAAGCTTGCGTTTGAGTATACATAGTACTGTTATTGTTCTTCTGCATGTCCTCAACAGACAGGTTATACAAAGTTACTTTATGGTGCTGTTACACATTGACGTATATGCCGGACGTGTGCAGGGCGTTTGGGAAAACAATGAACTAGAAATGCGTCCATGGGACACGGATGCCCTCGCCTGAAAATATGTTGATTTTAGCATTTAACCTTCGACCGCTAAGTATGACCTTGACCTTTTAGTAACGTACATGGGCCTAGCGTGGGGTTTTCTTATTATTTCAATAGAGATTGAGAGTACTCGTTAGAAGCGTCCCTTTGTGGTCGTGCTTACGAGGGCCCACAATCTATATTTCATGGTGTAACCTAGAACCGACGCTGGCTATCAACCATCGGGTCTTGGAGACACTCTGCTTCCGCTCAGAGTTAAAACCAACCAAACTTGATTACTGGTGGTTAACCGCTTAGAATGTAAAAGCCTGCCCAAAGAAAAGTGGTGCAAGTGGGACCGCTCCTTAACGGTTTCTTTGGTCGGTAGGGTTTATAATGTCACTTCACCTCAAGGCTTGGTAAAAGTCTTACAAAATTAAAAGCAACGTCTCCAAAATGACCTAAGAACATGTACAGTGTACCAACGGTTGGCGGGGACTTAAAACCTTAATGCAAACGAAAGAACCAACGCGTTCAGGTAGTTCAAACGATTACCCACAATCTGCGATTAGACTTTTGGTTAAAATTAAGGCTCAGTGTACCTCAAATCGACACTTTAAACGAAAAGTATGAATACGACACAGATGCCCCCGCCCAGGGACCATCCTCGCCAAGGAAAAAAGCATGTTACCAAAAAGAAAAGACCGCATAGCTCGGTTGGAAAACTATCTTTGAGACCATCCATCGGTGTAGGTGTGGGTAATGTAAGTAAGTAAGTATGCCGTTTAAATCTTGGAAAAAAGTGTGTATCATCATCCAGATATAAATCAAGTCCATAAAAAATAAATAACGAAGTCTGTCACACTGACCTTGAGTTTTTGTTTTACGGCCCTTTTAAGATTATTTCTTTTATTTCTAGCCGATCATTAATCGTTTGTGGACGAAAACGAAACGGATTAGCCAGAGAAACGACCCGTATAATACGAACTAAATCGATTAAATTGGTTGGGAAATGCGAGATTTTATTAAAAAACGCTGACATTCAAAAATTCTGAGTCTATAACCTTGACCTTAAGGTCATGTACATGGGCGCGATTATGTTTAAAATTATGAGTCGGTGACCTTCGCCCCCGCCCATAGGGGCTTGAAGAAATATATGGGCTGCATGATGCTTCCATGCAGGGCTGGATCCGGCCCGCACACAAGTACTGGTAAACCACTTAGAGGATCTAAGCCTGTCCAGGAACTCCGATGCGAGGCGGACCGTCCATGCTAATTAACCCTATTGGTTTCATTGGGCGACAGGGCTTGAGATGTCATTTCATCTCAATGTCGGGTAAAAGTCCCACAAAATTGGAAGCAACGTCTCCAAAACGACCTTTACAGTGTTGATGGGGACGTTAAACCTCAATTCAAACAAACAAACAATGAGTCGGTGACCTTGACTTTGAGGTTATGGGCATTGGTGCGAGTACGCTAAATAAACTTTAAATGAGTATCTATCATTGTACCAAAAATTAACCAAATCCATTGTACATGTATGATTTTAAAAATATGAGCTCTTAAATAATTTCAACATTTAAAGTATTCTGAGTCGAGGTCATACATGTAGGTAAGGGCCAGCGTATTGCTGAATAAACCTTTTAACCTATACATATCATCACAATTCCATCATATGGTCTGGAAAATATGAGCTCTTAAAAGTTTAGGTTCTTCCTGGTAAAAACCTTAACCCGAGTTTGCAGGATCGCGTAAGTACACCACATGCGGAAAGACGTACGTACATGTGCGTACGCTCGTATTTACGAAAACCTTTAATGTCGACGGCGGGGGAGGGAAATTTGGTCTTGCGTACTGTCATTTCGTCTTTGTGCAGGCGATTGTATAATTGCGCTTACAGACAGCTATAGAACAGGTTCGTTGTAATATAACCCTTTTTGTACCAAATGGAATCTTCCTCCTTATATATATCAGGAGTTCATTTCAAAATTTAGGGGTGTCAGGCTGTCTTTTCTTCAAAATTTAAATGAAGAAGGACTGAGCCTTTAGCAAAAAGTGGAGGCCCTGATCAGACGTCGCGTTCTGTGGCATCTGATCTGGGCCTGCACTGTTTGCCAATTATCCATTTTAGGGTTTCGGTACTAACTGGGTTAATATCAATCTTGCTGTAAGATATATGTTGCAAATGAACTGAATTTATTTTTCATTGAAAGGCTGGACGGCATGACAGACGAACAATCAATGAAAAAATGTTTGCTACAGATCATTGCCTACTCCCCCGCCCATCGGGGCTTGATGAATAGATGGGCTACATGATGCTTCCGCGCAGCGCTGAAACCGACCGCACACAAGTACTGGTAAACCGCTTAGAGGATCTAAGTCCGCCCAGGCTAAGTGGTGCGAGCCGGACCGTCCATGCTTATAAATAAAAATCAAAAATGAGTTCCTTTAAGAGCAATGAAAACATTCATAAGAAAGGAGATGGGTCATACTACGTAGTTTCGGCCAACAAAGCCTCATCAGTGACCCTGCAACGATCCGACAACGAAAGCCAGAGGTAACACTCTGCAATTTTTGTGAATTTCGAATAGGCAGTCGATTCAAAGACTGATATAAATTAAATTAGGATCCAAATAATTAAAAACCTGTCTAGAATTTGAGTCTAAACCAATAATTTATTTCTAATTTCTCAGAATATTCACGCTGATCCCAAAGGACCAAAAGTAAAAATATAAACTGCACTATGGTTGATGTACGGGGAGACATTTTACGGCCACCACACGGCACAAATCCAGCTGCAGTGAAGGCAAATAAAAATCAAAAATGAGTTCCTTTAAGAGCAATGAAAACATTCATAAGAAAGGAGATGGGTCATACTACGTAGTTTCGGCCCTATTGATTCCATTGGGCGACAGGGCTTTAGATGTCATTTTATCTCAGTATCCGGTTAAAGTCCCACAAAATTGGAAGCAACGTCTCCAAAATGACATATACAGTGTTGACGGGGACGTTAAACCTCAAATCAAACAAACAAACAAACAAACAAACAACCTTTGCAAACCGGAGCTGAAATTTGACAACACTTACAGAGGCTACGTCAGGTATCGTTATGTGCGGTTCCTTATTAAACAACGTCATGTATAAACGTTTTGTGTTAAAATCGTGCATAACTGTGTTCATACGATAAATTGAATCTTGTATGCACGCTCTTGTATCACTGAATTTATTAAATTGAGCGTGAAAAGTTAATTTTTGTTTTGTTTGATTTGAGGTTTAACGTCCCCGTCAACACTGTAAAGGTCATTTTGGAGGCGTCGCTTCCAATTTTGTGGGACTTTTTCCCGACACCGAGATGAAATGACATCTCAAGCCCTGTCGCCCAATGAAACCAATAGGGTTTATAAGCATGGACGGTCCGACACTCACACCGCTTTGCCTGGGCAAGGTTAGATCCTCTAAGTGGTTTACCAGTACTCGTGTGTTGGTCGTATTCAGCTCTGCGTGGAAGCATCATGCAGTCCATATCTCTCTTCAAGCCCCGATGGGCGGGGGCAGGCGTGAAATTTAATAAAATGATCAGCGAAGTCATATTATCAGGTCTAAGAAAGTTGTTGTATTTAAAGACAGTCCATGAGTTTGAAGACTGTATATAAATTTAAGGACTTTTTAGTCTGTAAATTTAAAGACTGACCTATAAAGAAAATCCTGAAACTGGTGTAAAATGGAAAAATCGCACTTTGCTATTTATAGTAATTTAATCGTTATCTGTAGAATATTTAATCATATGTAACTGCAAATTTTATAGTTGGCTTTTACTTAATTAAATGTCTTCAAACATAATTTAAGAGTTCTCAGAAAACAGGTTTGTAATAAGATTCATTCTGTAAAACGAGCTTAGGAACCAACGTGTATAACGCTTTTATCATTTAGTCAACATACTGGCAAATTGCTTCGACAGGTACGTTTTCTAACAACTAAAATTAATGAATGTTTTCAGACTGCCTTCAACAGTAAAATGTCCGAAAACGAAATGACATCGATACGAAACACATTTTATGTTCGACCACTGACAGATATTTCCTCCCTTTCTGCGGAGTTTTACCGAATTTGTGGTCTAAGGGAAGGAACTGTGTTGTTTTATTTCTTCATTAATTTCTATTATTAAAACGATATTTACAGACAATAAAATACATGCAGCCTTTAGCAACGCATTTGTTTCATTGATATGAAGACTGAGGCTACGTAGGAGAATGCGATTTTTTCGTGTTACACCATTTTTACGGCGTAGCCGTTATGGTTTTGCTTTTGTCCTACATTTTTCGTTATTCCATTGGTCAATAAAACCACATGTCCAAGGAGATGACCATTTCATTGGTCAATGATTTGCATAAATAAATCTACTCAAAAGTACGACAGTTTACTGAAGTTTTAACCTAGGAAATGTTTCGTTTTTTATGTGAGACATGAATGAAAAATATATACAGTTTCGGCTTGCTCACCGTCTTGTCCTTTGATGACCATACGTCATATGTATAATTTTGTTTCATGGTCTGTCTGTAACTGCTGCGGTGAATAGCTATTTTGACCTAATTTCACGTGGTTGGTCTATATAGCGAAAGGAACCATTTCGCGAAAGGAATGTTCCTTTCGCGAAAGGAAGAATTTTCTGCGAAAGGAATTGTTTGTTTGATTTGAGGTTTAACGTCCCCATCAACACTGTGTAGGTCATTTTGGAGACGTTGCTTCCAAGTTTGTGGGACTTTTACCCGACATTGAGATGAAATGACACTCAAGCCCTGTTGCCCAATGAAACCAATTAAGAGATATAGCATGACAAAAACATGTAATAATCGCATTACAAATTGAGAGATGTTTAATTTACAATATATGCTAAATAAAAGTTGCAGTGTATCATTTGTCTTCAGCATACTTTATGTCCTCCATTTTAACACAAAATGGACATTTTCGAATATCATTAATGTTATATAAATTCTGAAAAGGAATAAGTGTAATTTGAGTTTTAATTAGGTGCACATAAGATCAAGTTTCCGTCCGTTTGTCTGCTCGTCCGTTTGTTCGTCCGCCTATGCGTTTACGTTCACCATAGCGAAAACCCGAAATGTTAACCCTAGAATTTGTGTTCAAAAACAGTAAATGATAACGTTTTCTTATTTGTTGTGCATATACTTGAGATCATATGCTCTTGAAATGAGGTCATATTTTTAACCTTGACCTTTTACAGTGACCTTAGCTCAAACAGGCGGGACACCGCCCTCTGCAAAGCTATTTTTCCTCGCGTGAAATCTGAATTGTTTGAATACAGTAAACCAGTTCATAGCTAGACAATTGTTGCTGTCACTATTGTAGCTCATATTGCACGACCCTCAGAAAAAGCGACCGACTGAAGTCGGTTGATTTTCTAAGAGTGCCCTAAAATCGGCCCCTAAAATCACCGTGTCATTCTGTCAGTCTGTCTGTCCGTCCGTAACCCGTTTGTGAAAATTGGTGATAGTGACTTAACCGCTTGGAATATTTAAACAATTTTTGGCATACTGATAGTATCAATGAGGTCTAACCAATGAACTTGCGAAATATTACATTCCATTTAGTATAGCCTCGCCGAGACGAAAAATGTGAAAAATTTCGAACTGCTTCTCCTCGGAAACCGTTGGGCCGATTAAGGTCAAATTTCATATGGAGCCTCTATGGGATGGAGGAAACCAAAATTTGCTCATCAGAATCAGAATCAGAATTGTTACTGGTGACACGTCAAATGACATTCATACACCAGGACCTGTGATGTGGGAAGTTAGTCCCTAGCTCTAACCAAAGAGGTAAATTTAGCTACACAATCATCAGCACCTTCAGCTGTCGAGATAATCGAATCGGGAAGGGCATTCCAATCTCTAATGGTTCTGGGGAAGAACGACTCTTTATAAATGTCGGTTCTTGCGCTAAGGGTCTGAAACGCCAACGAATGGTGATTTCTACAGTGTCTAGCTGGGGGAACAAGGTCATCTGTTGGAATGCTGGCAGCACCCTTTAGACCTTTGTATAAAAGGATTAGCCTACTGTCTTTTCTCCTTTTCTTGAGAGACTCCCATTTTAATTTTCCAAGTATTCCAGTCATGCTCCCAGTTTCAAAGCAGTAATTGCCTGTAACAAATCTAGCAGCTCTATTCTGAACTTTCTCAATTTCATCATTAAGGACCACTCCACTGGGGTCCCAGATACAACTACCATATTCCAAGATTGGGCGAACAAGACCTTTATATGCTGCCTCTTTTACATCCTGAGGGCACTGATGAAGATTTCGCCTCAGGAAACCAAGCGTTCTATTTGCCTTAGTACACATGTTGCTAATATGAGTATTCCATCTCAAGTTGTGTGAGATTGTCACTCCAAGGTACTTAATGGAGTCCACATTTTCGAGGACCGTTCCCTCTAAGGTGTAAGAAGCCTCAACTTTATTAGATCTCTTCCTAGTTATCTGCATAATATTGCATTTAACTGGCTGAAATCTCATGCCCCATTTACGTGCCCAACATCCTAATCTATCTATGTCAGCCTGAAGTTTCAATGAGTCATCTGTATCTTTAATTTCCCGGTAACAAACACAGTCATCTGCGAACAGTCTTATTTCTGAGTCAATGTCAGTGGAAATATCATTGATGTACAGGGAGAACAAAAGTGGACCAAGAACGGTCCCTTGCGGGACTCCAGACAAAACTGGAGCCCACTCCGAAGATTCACCATTAACAACAACCCGCTGTTTTCTGTAGCAAAGAAAGGAATCTATCCATTTGAGGGTCTTTCCCCCAATTCCATAACCAAATAACTTAGATTTAAGTAGTTCATGAGGAGGGGTGTCAAAGGCCTTCTCGAAGTCCAGAATAAATGTGTCCACCTGTCCCCCTTTGTCCAAGATTTTTGCCCAGTCATTAATAACTGTGCTTAGCTGAGTTTCACAACTGTGCCTTTTCCTAAATGCATGTTGCCTGTCTGACAAAAGTTTATGCTCGTCCAAGTGGGCCATGATGTTTGAGCAGACTATATGTTCCAGCAATTTACACAGAACACAAGTCAGAGACACAGGGCGATAATTACAGGCAAGAGCCCTATCTCCTTTTTTGAAGAGTGGACAAATGTTTGCTAAGAGCCATTCTTTGGGGATTTCACCCGTATCAAGAGACTGTTGAAACAAGTGTGCGAAAACTGGACCCAACTCATTTGCTAGTTCCTTCAGGACTCTGGGATGAAGCTCATCAGGTCCTAAGGCCTTACTGGGGTTTAAGCCTTGAAGTAATTTGATCACTCCTGCAGCTGTCACAACAATATTATTCATGAATGGGGCCGATCTTCCAGTCAATGGAACCTCCGTGAACTCAGTTTTATTAAACGCATCATTGAATTGACCAACTAGTTCCTCTGCCCTTTCAGAGTCTGATTCAGCAACCCCGTCCCCTCCTCTTTTATTAAGGGGCGGGATGCCTTGCCTGTCTTTCTTCTGGCTATTAATATATCTGTAGAAGTCTCTGGGATTTGCCTTTACATCACCTACCAAGTTATTCACATACAAATCATGCTGATTTTTTATATCAGTCTTGATTTCACGTCTCAAGTTTTCAAATTTTGTCCGGAGTTTACCACTTCCCGTCTTTTTTGCCTTTGCATGAATCTTATTCCTTCTGCGAATTTTCCTTCTTATCTCTGGAGTGATCCAGGGAATAGAAGATACAGGCCTACTAGTTTTTGAGGGGATATGATTTTCGGCCGAAGTATGAATGAAAGAAGTTATCAAATCAAAATTCTCTTGTATAGACCGAGCATCTGAATGACCATTAAAGTAATTCTCCTTTGCAAATCTGAGTGCATCCTTCCTCATAGTTTCATAGTCACCTTTCTGATATGAGTACACCTTCCTCCGAGGTTTCTTTATTGGTGGGATATGAATTTTTAAATATCCGGAGACAACATCGTGGTCACTTAGTTTATCTGGGGAATGAATGTCTTCAAATTGTCCTGGCAAAGTCGTAAGGATCAGATCCAATGTGTTCTTATCACGAGTGGGGAAGTTAACAATTTGTTCAAGGCCATGATCGTTCATAATGTCAATCAATATTTGTCCTTCCGACTGACTCAGCATTGTGCCTTGTTTGCTGAGCCTGTCGGGCCAAGCAATGTCTCGGAAGTTGAGGTCACCTAGAACATGTACAGCCGGGAGTTTTTTACCCTTATGCTGCGATTTAATGCAATCCAGTTGGTCTTTAAACAACTGGAAGTTTTCGATTGTACCATTTGGTGGTCGATACCAACTTGCTACGAAGTGGGAAGTTTTATTTGCAAAAACCTTAACCCAGACCGATTCAGTGTCATTTTCAAGTTCCATGAAAGGCATGTGAGGGATGTCTCTATGAATGAGCAACATCACCCCACCGCCATGAGAGTTCCTATCTTTTCTGTACACACTGTACTCACAAGTTTCAGGGAAAAGCTCAGATGTAGTAATTGAACTGTCAATCTTTGTTTCCTGAATAGCAACAATATGAGGTTGAGATGTTTCGAGGAAAGCTAAAAGTTCCAGAATTTTCCCTCTAATTCCATTTATGTTTATACTGCAAAGTTTCAAACCTTTCACAAAATTTGACTTAGTTTCATCAGCAGTTGAAGATTTGCCTCTCTTATCCTCTGACAGAGGTTCAAACCTGTTTGGCTTACTCAGTTCTACATATTCATCAAAGAAGGAGTCTGAAAAGTTACAGACCTCACATTTTGGACATATCCAGTGGCAGCTTGAATTTACCAAAGTGCCATATTCTGCATCTGAAATGAAGGAACAGTCAGTGTGTATCCACATTTCACATTGATCACACTGAACGGCTTTGTGGCCATTAAGGACAGCACCACTGCAAAGACCACAGTCAGCTTTGCAGTCTTTGCAATACCAAGTTCCAGCTCTAGATTCAATTTCTAACAATTGACTGTTATCCAAATCAGAACATGAGGAGTGAAAGCGCTTGTTACAGTCCTCACATTCTATCCATTTCTCGGAACCTTTGCAATATTTTTTGCAGAGTCCGCAGCGAAACCTTGGGCCGGGGTTAGTTTCAATGTCTCCGGCCAAGATTAGAAGTAAAGCCAAGTTTGTACCGCGCGAGGACTTGAAGTTTCGCAAGCTCATAGGGTCCAGGTCACATGACCAAAATGGCCGCCAAGCCATATATGGTAAAAACCCTTCAAAATAGTCTTCTGCAAAACCACTTGGCAGATTTCCACGAAACTTGATAAATAACATCTGGGACGTAGGCCCATCATAAATTGCTAAAATGGTGACCCTGGGTTGACCTTGACCTTCTTTGTGCCTAGGTCAAACTTTGACACATATGCTTTTGTATTGGAAAAGTGAGAATTCATTTTATCCTGCAAACGATTCAGAATACAGTACTAAAGTATTAGATATATTTTTGCTCCTTACGATAAGGCGCATTTATTGGGGGAACCGTTTTAGGTCCAGGTCACATGACCAAAATGGCCGCCATACCCATATATGGTAACACTCATCAAGCTCAAAGCATCCGGCGGGTCGTGCACTTCAGCTGAAGCACTGGTTTCTAAACAACCTTCCAATTAAATCTACGCCGCATATCTTTTTAAAGATATTTCTTGTTATGATTTTCCTTGTGTTAGTTTTTAACTCTACAGACTAAAAAGTCTTTAAATTTACAGACAGTCCTTAAATTTATAGACTGTCTTTAAATAAAGCACTTTCTTAGACCTGATTATAATAGATGGCCTGCATGATGCTTCCACGCAGAGCTGAAACCAATCGCACGTGAGTACTGGTAAACCGCTTAGAGGTTCTAAGCAAGCCCAGGAAAAGTGGTGCGAGTTCGACCTCCATGCATATAAATGCTATTGGTTTCATTGGGCGACAGGGCTTGAGATGTCATTCCATTTCAATGTTGGGTGAAAGTCCCACACACTTGGAAGCAACCTCTTCAAAATGACCTATACAGTGTTGACGGGGACGTTTAACCTTAAACAAACAAAATCAAATATTATAAACATAACAAAACGCGTGCACTCATGCTGAAGGCACCCCGCCCCCACATCCCTTCCCCGGATTTACTGACAAGGTTCGTTATGACAACGTTAAATTAACGCTAGTCTTACGTCACGACGTCCTCCAAACAGACCAACTCACCAGTGGTACAGTGGGAAAGGGGTCTAGTATCTTACGATAATAAAATGGAAACACAAGTTTGAAACAACGTAGAATCAATGTTGATTCAACGTTGTACTGAATATACATCTAGGTTCACTGGAACAATAATTTTAAAACGTGTTATCCACTTTACACGGCTATTTCAAGACGGCACGTTTTAGAGCATATTCAAAATTGCGAGATAGTTTAGTGAAACGCAAATTTAGCTCGTACGAACACTTTGCGATGTTTTGATGAAACTGACGTTTTGTTTGTTTGATTCGAGGTTTAACGTCCCCGTCAACACTGTAAAGGTCATTTTGGAGACGCTGCTTCCAATTTTGTGGCACTTTTACCCGACATTGAGATGAAATGACATCTCAAGCCCTGTCGCCCAATGAAACCAAGAGGGTTTATTAGCATGGACGGTCCGCCTCGCACCGCGGTTTCTGGACAGGCTTAGATCCTCTAAGCGGTTTAACAGTACTAGTGTGCGGATCGGGGAAGCATCATGCAGCCCATATATTTCTTCAAGCCCCTATGGGTGGGGGCCGAATGATGAAACTGACGTACGCAGTTGTTTAAAAAGTGCGTGCGAACAATTTAAGATTAATCGTGCGATGTTTATTGATGAAACTGGCCCCAGATAAAAACGAAAGTCAACTTACAAGACATCAATTATCTATCACTTATACATTTTTTCTTTCTTGTCAAAACATTGAAAAAATGCATGTTCAAGTAGGCATGTATAACACACAACAAATCATGCGACCATCGACCAATGGGATGAACAGATCAATCAATGAATACTTCACTCGTCTACTCAAAATCTTCTCACTGACCAATGCACGGGACGATTTAAGTCGAATCGATACACATACAAAAAAGACTGTTCAGCTGTTTGCTGCTTTCTTACACAATGTGGGCCTCGCCAAGCGAATTTGGGTCTTCGAGCATTCCGTCATGACAAATTTTAACTGCGCATGCCCAGCCATTCAGAGGGGCTAGGGATATGGCTTTCCGTCTGAAGGTTCCTCTTGAGTCACTGCTTGTATGAGCGAGCAGCGAAGGTTCTGGCGAGACTGCGCGGATGCGCAGGCTCGCCTGAACATTCGCTGCTCGCATAGGCGATAAGTACCAAAATCGCTTGACGGGGCCCATGTTTTTGTTTGTTTGATATGAAGTTTAACGTCCCCATCCACACTGTAAAGGTCATTTTGGAGACGCTGCTTCCAATTGTGTGGGACTTTTACCCGACAGCGACACGACATTCAATGAAACCAATAGGGTTTATAAGCATGGACGAGCCGACTCGCACCGCATTGCCTGGGCTGGCTTAGATCCTCTAAGGGGGTTACCAGTACTCGTGTGCGGGTCGATTTTAGTTCTGTGTGGACGCATCATGCAGCCCATCGATTTCGTCAAGCCCCGATGGGTGCGACCTGTACTCAATGTTGCAGTATGTACAAGTAAAGTTGTAACTGATGTCAATGGCATGTATAAGAAAGTTTACTTTGAAATCCAAAGAGCCTGCTCCCGACAAAATGATTAGTTTGTTTGAGGTTTAACGTCCCGTCAACACTGTAAAGGGCATTTTGGAGACGTTGCTTCCAATTTTGGGGGACTTTTACCCGACCTTGAGGTGAAATGACATCTCAAGCCCTGTCGCCCAATGAAACCAATAGGGTTTTTAAGCATGGACCGCTTTGCCTGGGCAGGCTTAGATACTCTTAAGCTGTTTACCAGTACTAGTGTGCGGGTCGGTTTCAGCTCTGCGTGGAAGCATCATGCAGCCCATATATTTCTTCAAGCCCCGATGGGTGGGGGCCAGTTGTCCGACAAAATGAATAAATACTTTTGACGTACATGTCTGGTCAAGCAATGCAGTGGATCTGCATTCTATGGCAGTCACCCTACATCTCTTGGGCCGAATACGTTGCAATTAGGGAACAATAGTATAATTTTATGGTGAGCTTTTGAAATCACCTTTAGTCCGTCGTACGTGCGTCGTGCGCCGTCAACATTTACCTCGTTAATCCTCTAGAGACCACAGTTTTGCTTCAATCTTCATGAAACTTTACCAGAATCTTTGTCTCGATACTTGATACTCGACAAAAAATGTCTCCTGCTACTAAAGGCAGAAGATTGTCTTTAAAAACAAGACACGTTAACAATTTGTTTCATTTGAAGTTTAACGTTCCCGTTACTTCTAATTTTGTGAGACTTTTATCCGACATTGAGAAGAAATGACATTTCAAGCCCTGTCGCCCCATGAAACATGCACTGGATGGTCTGACTCGCACCACTTTTCCTAGGCAGGCTTAGGACGTCTAAGCGGATAAGCAGAACTCATGTGCGGTCAGTTTCAACTCTGCGTGGAAGCATCACGTTGCCCAACCTATTTCTCCAAGCCCTGGTGTGCGGGGACCGAGACACGTTAACAAATTCATATGACGAAAACCCTTTTAAACTTTGCCAACCACACGTTATCCGCCCCACCCATCGGAGCTTGGAAAAATATATTGGGCTGCACAGTGTTTCCACGCAGAGCTGAAATCGACTGTGCACACGAATACCTTTTGACCGCTTAGAAGGTCTAAGCCTGCCCAGGCAAAATCAGAGCAAGTCGGACCGTCCAAGCATATAAACCCGTTTTGCACGGGTGGACATCAGGGGAGCTATCGCGAAATCGCGTCAACGTAAGTTTGCTCCAAAGACACATCCGGGAACACTCGCGATACTTCCTAGGACCTGGGAATGATAAACAAAGGTAAGTACCCTTGTGCGTTTTGATTTATTGTGGAAGAACGAGAGAATAATATGAAAGTTCGGCGATGCTAAGCAATGTCAAAATGATTTATCTTTCTAAGCCGGCCGAAAAAAATATTGAAAAAACAATCGTTGCTGAAAGTAGGTGACCGTAACAAAATCGAAAACGGAGTAATCTGACCATAGTTTTATGTCAACACGAATGAATGATGCAACTGTTTTGTAAGTTTTCGCTTAGAGCGAGATCCTTTGGCACTTATTCCGGGCATGTCAGCACTCATGCATCATTTAGACGTAAAAAAATGATCAATCCATGTACAGCGAAGTGGTAATGCCGCAAATTTTCAGGCGGAGTAGCTCCCACATCATCGCGGCAGCTCCCAAAACACAATATAGTTCCCAGGAGCCTATCAGATACTGAGGATGTTACATTTGACCATTACCTCAATTAAGTGGTTCGCTGAATTTAGCAAAATAAAATCAATGGATGAGGTTTTTTAATTATTTGCCATCTATTACAGAGGTGTACTGAAACGTTTACCTCTGAGTCCCAATTTATACCTTGCGGGTTTTGAACTCTTCTGCAGTTTTGGCATTTTCCACAGAGGAGGGAAGACTTTTCCACTGAGGAATAGTTCCGCAAAAAGAAGGAATTCTTCAGTGCATCACTATATGCCTGATACATTTGATATCGACTGTTGTTTTCGCCCCCGCCAATCGGGGCTTGTAGAGATAGTTTGGGCTGCATGGTGCTTCCACGCAGAGCTGAATCTTACCACACACGTTAACTGTAAACCGCTTAGTAGGACTAAGCCTGTCCAGGCAAATGGGCGTGAGTCATATAGTCCCATGCATATAAGCTTTCTGTTTTCATTGGGCGACAGGTCTTGAGATGTCATTTCATATCAATGTCGGTTAAAGTCCATCTATTTGGCATCCCCAAGGTAGGACGGCTGCTCGATGGACCTGCAGGAGATGGCGGAACAAAAGTAGTGTTGGTGATATGCTTGATTAGCTGGATTGGCCATCGCTAGAAGCCCATCGTGAGCAGTCTTCTTTGACCTTTAATCTTCTTTTATAAGATACACTCTGATACAGTGTCTCTTAATAAAGATAAATCCAGTACCGCCAACAATGTAAGTCACAAACGGAATGGTGGTTGATTGTAGCCTTGTCCAACTAAGACAAAAGAAGACATAAGACATAAGAATATTTATTTAACGTCGGTTTTCAAGTATACAACATTCAAACATTAGCTCTAAAGCTATTTTACCGACAAACAAATTTAAAAACTGTACAAGTATATGAACAAGGACATCACAGAAAAGTTCCAACATATCACAGACTTTTTACATATTTTACATTAAAGACACATAACAGGTAGAATAAATAAGACAACGTAAATAATAGAACATAAAACATAAGAGCTATTGTCACATAACTTCATATCACAGACAATATAATGCACATTTTTCTAAAAGGTAATAGCTAAATATAATATTAGGATCATTCTTAGTAGAATTATATGCCTTTGCATGACAGCTAACTGGAGAACATGGACGAAACCGAAAGGGGAGTAGTGTAACAGGTTCTCTTGACATAAAGTTTTTGCAAGAGTCCTGCCTCGAAAAACGAAAGCCCAATTAGCCGGCAAGCAAAGCCATAAATACAGTTTAATTCCTGGTCGTGGTTGCCAGAGCCCCGGCAGCCCATGACCCATCAGGGGAGAGACACACATTAATCCATCATAGCTATGAGAAGAGGTCTCCCCCCATGAAGCATGTACCACCGATCGACCCCAGGAACCACGATCAAAACAAAAGGAACAAGGGGGGGGGGGGGGGGTAAAGGTTTCAAGCACATGCTTTAAAACAGGGAAAAATAACTAAAACAAACAAACAAACAAACAAGCAAGTTTATAAATTATACTTGCATAAGGAACACTTGCATGAGGCTCCTCCCCAGGTCTGGATCAGCCTTACAAACTCACCGTACTTACTAGTAGTTCTCAGATGATTTGGAAGACTGTTCCAGACCTGAGCGGCCTCAAAGCGAAAGGTAGCCTTACCGTATCGACTTGTGCGGACTCGCGGTATCTCTACCAGGTTTTCATACCTGAAAAAATACTTTGTGGTTTTAAAAGATAGTAAATCATGTAAATATTCAGGTGCTTGTTTGTATAAAATTTTAAAAACCTCAGTAGCCATAGTCCTAATTCTATTTACATGTAAGGTAGGCATATTTGTTTTCTCTAGCAAACTTTCATAGGAACTTTGAAAGTCACCGAACACTAGTCTTAGTGCTCGGAGCTGCAGCTTTTCAAGCTTATTTGTGCTCGTTTTTGAACAAAAATGCCATACCAAGGGACAGTAATTGAAATTTGATTTTATAAAAGTTTTGTAAATTAAAATCTTTGTGTCAGTGTTCAAGACATTACATAACCTGGAAAGGACATTAATTTGTTTAGCTGCCTTCTTGCAAATATTTGCTATGTGTGCTTCAAAGTTTAACATATAATCAAATGTAACACCTAGCAATTTTACAGTCTCTTCACATTTGATTTCACTTCCACAGATCTCTAGTGTTTTACAGTTCTCAAAACCTGACTGGCCTAACATAATAGCCTGAAATTTATCTGGATTTGCTTGCATTTTATTGGTCACAAACCAGTCAATAACTCTATTACTTTCTTCTACAAGAACTGTTTTTGTAGTTTGCAGACATTTACTACTATATGACAACGTGTTATCATCTGCATTGTTGTATAATTTAGACGTTTTGACAAAATAAAATATGTCGTTTATAAAAACATTAAAAAGGAGTGGGCCTAAAATTGAACCCTGGGGAACTCCTTTGATGATTCCAAACCATTCACTGTAATTATCACCTAGCTTGACTCTTTGTTTTCTGTTAGACAAGTAACTCTGCAGTAGCATACAGGCTGTTTCAGAGAGGCCATAGGCTCCCAGCTTGTCCACTATGAGCCCATGCGGAAGACAGTCGAAAGCCTTGGACAGGTCCATAAGAACCGCACCAACATAAAGTTGATTGTCCAAGTCCCTTTTCCAATCCTCCGCAAGCCTCAAAAGTGTCGTCTGGCAGCCGAAACCCTTTCTGAACGCAGCCAAGTATTTATCAAAAATATATTCAAAGTGCTCGGTGAGCTGTTTATGAATAAGGCCCTCAAAAACTTTCGAGTAAAAATTTAGAATACTTACAGGCCTGAAATTCTTTTTCATAAAAGGGTCATCTTTTTTGTAAAGAGGACTGACCTGAGCATGAGGACTGACCTGAGCATCCTTCAGGTCATCGGGGAATTTTCCTGTTTTAACACTTTTGTTAAATATTAAGGAAATGGGAATTGAGACTGCCTCTGCAGCCACCTTGAGAACCTTAGGAGGCAGGTTATCAACACCCGTAGCTTTTTTGGGGGTTTAACATTTTTAGTGTTTTATAGACCATGCTATGGTCCACGGGTTTAAAATTGAAAGTATCATAGCCCTCAGTGGGCTATGAACTGTAAGTTGGACGCCCCATTTTACCCATTGAAATTATGTTTCGCAATTTTCTCAGGAACTTTATGGGCTTCAAAGTTGAAACGTAGTACACAAATTGATCACGCCGTATACCAGAATCAGCCTGCTTGTGCTTATGTTACATTTGTTGCAAACAAATCTTTCAAAATCTCCTCTATGAGGGCTACTTGTGTTTTTGTTTTTTTAGGAATGTTTATTTCAATAGTAGGTCTTCAAATATTGTTAAAACAATTCTGTTGGGCGAAACAATGTTGAAGAAATAGATTGGGCTGCACAGTGTTACACTTTGTACTCTTTATCAAAAAAGTACCCGATTGGCATGGATTTTTCAAATGCTTTTTATATTGTTTTTGAATTCGTAATAAAGTTTATATTTCAAAGCATGTGTCCTTTTCACATTGAACCACATAATAGTTTCAATATTCATATTCCAATATCTCTTACGCCGTTTATCTTTTTAAAGATATTTCTTGTTTGTTGTGTTACATTTGTTTGAATGCAGTTTATCACTTATTAATTTCTGTATATTTGTGCAGTCTTTGCAAATAGTTTATTTTCGGCCCCCGCCCATCGGGACTCGAAGAAATAAATGGGCTGCATGATGCTTCCACGCAGAGCTGAAGCCGACTCACACGAGTACTGGTAAACCGCTTAGAGGATCTAAGCATACCAAGGTAAAGCGGTGCGAGTCGGACCGTCCATGCTTATAAACCCTATTGGTTTCATTTGTCGACAGGGCTTGAGGTGTCATTTCATATCAATGACGGGTAAAAGTCCCACACAATTGGAAGCAACGTCTCCAAAATGATCTTTACAAATTTGACATGGGCGTTAAACCTAAAATCAAACAAACAAAATAAGGCATAGAAGACAGATTTCGTTACTTAGTAATGTCGATAAAGCGTCTTTTTTAAGGACAAAGCATTTGGTAGTAGCAGGATTAGCCCCACAACCTCTCGCTTTCGAGCCAAAATGACTTGTCACTGCATATATTAAAAGACCACTTTGCTTGTTCAAATTAACGTTTGTTACGATTGCTCCTTTCTTGGGCAACCATTTTGCCTTTCCCAAGTGTGTAGCTTAACGGCTATTTCGCTCTATCCAATGTCATCTCTTCCTTTGCAGTTTTTACAAGCCCCCGTCCATAGGGGCTTGAAGAAATATATGGGCTGCATGATGCTTCCACGCAGAGCTGAATCCGGCCCGCACACTAGTACTGGTAAACCGCTTAGAGGATCTAAGCCTGTCCTGGAACCGCGGTGCGCGACGGACCGTCCATGCAAATAAACCCTATTGGTTTCTTTGGGCGATAAGGCTTGAGATGTCATTTCATCTCAATGTCTGGTAAAAGTCCCACAAAATTGGAAACAACGTCTCTAAAATGACCTTTACAGTGTTGACGGGGACCTTAAACCTCAAACCAAACAAACAAACAAATCCTTTGCAGTTTGCTCAGTGTGCCTGCTCCAGTGTGCAGTTTGAGTCCCCATTCTTGAAGCAAGTTTTAGTTTTTCCAAAACATGTATTCTGTCAGAGAATGTCCTTCTAGGGACAGAAAATGTAGTAGATGTTGTGCAACCCTTTACTAATAGCTTTTTGCAGGTATGGTTGTCCGAACCATACCTGCAAAAAGCTGTTAGTAAAGGGTTGCACAACCCTTCGCTGTCTTCACTGCACCCTGCTTTCTGTCTATAGATGAGTTTAGGACGCCACCGGTCGCTAAGGAAATGCTATCCCACGATTCCGTATTTTTGCGCATGCGCAGTTTTGTGTGCAAAAAAAAAAAAAAAAAAAAAAAAAAAAAAATAACCGTTGTTCAGACTGAGCCGATAGCAGTTATTAATTTCTTTGAATTTGACAATTTTAAATAAAGGGTAAGGTAAAGGTGACGTATGTCTTGCGTCACTGTGGCGTCCAACTGATATTGGCTGACAATTGGGTAAGACCTGCTATCCTTGCAACAGGTAAGGGTAGAGGGGGTGCTCTTATTCCTTCTATTTCTCAGTACACTGTCATTCATTTTCCTCTTTCTCCTGTGTCCTTTACTTTGACCTACGATCTCTTCTATATTTTTTCTCCCTTTCTTTGGGAGACGAGACAAAAATTATCCACATGGGTTGACGTGTCGTTAAACCCAAAACAATTAATACTCGAATAATTAACTGACAATGGTCGCACCATGTTGCGCTAATCGCAAGACAAACGATGCGACAGTGAAGATGATTGGTTGGTTGGTTGAATTGTGGTTGAATGTCCCCGTCAACACTATTTAGATCATTTTGGAGACACTGCTTCCCGTTTTGTAGGACTTTTACCTGCCATTGAGATGAAATGACATCTCAAGCCTTGCCGCCTAATGGAACCAAAAGGCTAATATGCATTTGACGGTCTGACTCAGTTCACTTTGCCTGGACAATCTTAGTCCATCTAAGCGGTTAACCAGTACTCATGTGTCGTCAGTTTCAGCTCTGCGTGGAACCACCATGCAGCTCAATCTATTTCTCCAAGCCCCAATGGGCGGGGTGGGGGGGGGGGGGTTAAGACAGTGAAGATGAATCGAAGGATTACTAACCTGACGGATTCAACATCTGGGTGATAAAGATCAATCGTTTACAACCAGCAAAAGGGTTGTTTGAACATTGAAATTCACCGTCCCCGCGATCCCCGCAGATTGAGGCTTGAAGAAATTGATGGGCTGGATGATGCTTTCACGCAGAGCTGACACCAACGCACACGAGTAAACCAATTAGAGGATCTAAGCCAGCCCAAGCAAAACGGTGCGAATCGGACCGTCCATGCTTAGAAACCCTATTGGTTTCATTGGGCGACATGGCTTGAGATGTCATTTCATCTCAATATCGGGTAAAAGTCCCACAGAATTGGAAGCAACGTCTCCAAAATGACCTATACAGTGTTAGCGGGGACGTTAAATTCAAAAAAAAAAAAAAAAAATCACCGTCCCCGTTAACACTATTTGGGTCATTTTTGTTGCTTCCTGTAGCCACATTGAGATTAAATAAGATCTCAAGCCTTCCCGCCAGATAAAAAAAGATGTGGTTTATAATGGTTTAACAGAACATGTACTCATGTACGGTCAGTTTTAGCTCTGCGAACCCAGGGCTCCTCGTATACCGTACAAACACTCTACCGACTGAGATACCGAGCCACACCTTCGACTTTTTACATTCCCCCCCTGCCTAATGAGAGTCGTCCCGAATGTCTAAGTGCTATCCAGTCTGGCTATGGTACTTGCGTGTTCAGGTTTTTCAAAGTATCGCTTCTGAGACTCTACCAGTAATGTTTTTGCTTAACTACTCATTTTTTGTCTTGAAAGTCAAGTCAGGTCAAAGATTTATTCAGGGACCCCCTAACTCAGTGTATGAGAATTAAACACGCATTCATTTAAAACATACAGCAAACAACAAAAAGCATGTACATGTATATAATGGAATAGTAAAATGAGAATTCGGACATGGTATCTGCTAAGTACTGTTGCGATTTAAAAGATTGTGAACTGCAATTTTTGTTTCTTTGATTTGAGCTTTAACGTCCCCGTCAACAATATAGAGGTAATTTTGGAGACGTTGTTTCCAATTTTGTGGGACTTTTACCCGACATTGAGGTGAAATGACATCTCAAGCTCTGCCGCCCAATGAAAGCAATAGGGTTTATAAGCATGGATGGTACGTCCGACTCGCACCGCATTGCCTGGGTAGGCTTTGATCCTCTAAGCGGTTTACCAGTACTCGTGTGCGGGTCGGTTTCAGCTCTGCGTGGAAGCATCATGCAACCCATCTATTTCTTAAAGCCCCGATGGGCGGGGGCCGCTGAACTGCAGTATAAAAGTCTGTGAATGTTGTGGATGAAATGAAAAACACTATGCTTAAAAAATCTTATTTTTCCTTAGTTCACTGTACACAAACGGGCCCGATTGATTACTTTTTGCCACACAAAACTGCGCATGCGCAGCGTAGCCAAGGACGTAAATCAGCCTAAATTCATCTATACTGGATACAATGATAGCAGACAGTAATTCACCAGTCAATAAGTCAGCCAGTCAGAAAGACCATCACTGATTTACTGGCTGACTTACTAACTGGTCTGACAGACAGACAAACAGACAGACGGTGGGACGGACAGACGGACAGGCAGACATACACTGTGTAAATGGGTGACCGATATTCCAATGAAAGCCTGACCCAGCCAAACAGCTATGCATTTCATGAAAATAACTTTTTGTTACAGATACTAAGAAAGCACAAGAAACAAAATGGAAAACAGTTACTTCTCCTCCCCCTTTCTTGGTATGACAAAAGGGGCGACACCCATGCTCTAAGTTCGGTATCTCACTTTGCGGAGATATCTCTAGGCCTAGCAATCTACTAAATGTATGCGTTCAGAACTTCAGGCAAACCAAATTGAAAGCCTGGTAATTTCATTTCGCTAGTACTATGCCAAAACCAAGTTTAGCATTCGACATTATGCCAAAATTAAGGTGACCTTATTTCGTCGTTAATTGATTTGACCCCTTCGACATGAAACAAAAAACAAACAAAAACAAAAACAAAACAAAACAGAAAACAAAGCAGATATTTGCACCTGCAATATCCCCACCTCAAGAAGTTTCGATTACGTAAACGGGACTGCTTACTTCATCACTTCTCAGTTCTGATTTCGTATTTCTAACTTCCAACTTATAACTTCTAATTTCGAACGTCTGACTTCAAAGTCCTAATTTCTGATTTCAGACTTTCTCCTTCTGGCTTCGGACTTCCAATTTCTTACATCCTGCAATATTCATCTATAATAATTGTATTTGATGGAAACTTCATTTTAACATTTTAAATGATGCTTCAAGCCACTGAAATAAAGAAGTCCTGATGGGACTTCTAACTTCATATCTTCCATGATTTTCAACTTACAACCTTCGACTTCCAACTTTCGACTTATAAATTTCAATTTCCTACTTATTACTCCCGACTTCTTTCTTCAGACTTCTAACGCCCGGCCTCGTACTTCCACTAACTTAGTCCTGACAATCACCCTCTAGCGTCCGTCTTCCAACTTCTGAAGTCCCTCCAGGGCTTCCATGGCATGTGCATCACAGGCCGAGACGAAGTCCGAGACGAAGGCCTCACGTTACTTGGGTCTTCGGATCGGAAAGTTCGAGAGGTAGAACTAGGCCCTGTGCAGAAAAAGACCTCAACAAAATTACAGCGAAAGTTTAATTGCCTTAACATCGTCGTTTCATCAACCATGGTAGATTCGAACTGGATCTTGATTCCCTAGGGCCCAACACATATGCTTGTTATACTGATAATAAGCAATAAAATGTTTCAATGTTTCAAATTTCCTTGGGAAATTCTCTCAGCTTCTAGTGTTATGGACCGCATTGCCTCCCTTCACTTATCTACACGCATAGCATATAGGTTTATATCACCACTCTTTGACAGGTGCGTCAGTCGACTCTTTGGCTCAGCGGTTATAGCACTGGACTATCACCCGAGCAGCCCGGGTTCGAATCCCACTATAGGCGGGGATTTCTTCAAGCTATGCTTCTTTCCTTTGTGACGGCTTCCATGTCGTAAGATTGGGGCTCGTCCGGGATCGGACTTCTGGTCTGTCTCTTGTCGGGCTCATCGGAGTCTAACTGTTGGTTTTCTTTTGCTCCAGCATTTCAGTGGTTTCTTGCTGTCGAGTCCTCACCGTTGTCTCACTTCTGTGGTTCTTTGATTTTTGTGTTCACGGAGATGTTGCACTGATGAGTTAGGAGGCCTTCATGCGGACTGAACAAATTATTTGTCTAAATCGCGACGGAAGTAAGGGCGAGGATTGTGGCCACGTAAAATCGATTTAAGCCCCCAGTGGAAATCTTCCACTGACCGTTCCAAGGCGGCTCTTCTGTTGCGATTTATTTATGTTGTTGTTTGTTACTGACTGTGTGTATCACTTGTGTCTTTTAATTTTGGATGGCCATATGGCCATTTTGTGAGAAAGTAACTGTCCTTATGGCCTTCCTTTGTTTAGGTTTCCATTATGGTCTGGTCGCTTAATGTTTGTATTTCTTTCCCTTTGGTGTCTTTTATGGGTGGAGTAAGTTAATTGTATCAATTCCTGATCTTTGTTTTACTTCTACTTTAAATAAATTGAAATCCAGACATTTTCGTGCTTCAAGTCTGTCTACTTACGATTTTTCCACTCTTTACACTACACTTCCTCATAATCTTATAAAAGAAAAGCTTAATGATTTAATTGAATGGGCTTTTCACAGAGAAGATTCTCCCTATCTTGCATGTAATGTCAGAAATGCATTTTTCACTTCTAAAGAGCATAAGAATCATACACTTTGGTCATGTCAGAAAGTGTGTGATGCCCTCACCTTTCTACTTGACAATATTTATATTAGATTCGGTATAAGTTATTTAGACAAATTGTGGGTATTCCTATTCCGATGGGTACGAATTGCGCACCTCTTGTGGCTGATCTGTTCTTGTATTGTTATGAAAGAGACTTCATGTTGTCGCTTTCCATTGATAACCAATCTGAAATTATTGAAGCTTTTAGCTCCACTTCTAGATATTTAGATGATTTATTAAATATTGATAATACCTATTTCGATGGTTTGATCAGTCAGATTTACCCCCCAGAACTTCAGTTAAATTAAGAAAAATTCTTCTGATACCGAGGCCCCGTTTTTGGATTTACATCTATCTATTGTAGATGGGTTTGTTTCGTGCAAAATTGTTGATAAACGAGATGACTTTGATTTTGAGATTGTAAATTTTCCTTTTGTGGATGGTGATGTTCCTCGTTCCTATGGCGTTTATATTTCGCAATCAATTCGATTTGCTAGAGTGTGTAGTCATGTAACTGACTTCAACACTCGTAATAAATTATTAATGGCTAAACTCCTTAATCAGGGTTATCGGTACCATAAACTATGCAAAGCCTTTTCAAAAATTTATAGACGCCATTCTGATTTAATTTCAAAATTCAATATTGGACTTAAATCTCTTCTGCAACAAGGTCTATCGGAACCCGAATTTTATGGTGACTTAATATATAAATTCAGAAAAATAAATTACCGCAATGACTTCAGTACCCAATTTCGTAAAATCATTCTTCGATACAAAAAGATTGGGTACAACATGGATGTTATACGACAGACTGCATGCATGGCTCCAACGTAAAGGCTTATTGAGAATTAGAGAGATCTAATTCAAGGTAATGTTGGTTGGTGCCTGATGCTCTGTCTCTGGTCGGGCCCATCGGAGTCTAACTGTTGGTTTTCTTTTGCTCCAGCATTTCAGTGGTTTCTTGCTGTCGAGTCCTCACCGTTGTCTCACCTCTGTGGTTCTTTGATTTCTTGTGTTCACGGAGATGTTGCACTGATGAGTTAGGAGGCCTTCATGCGGACTGAACAAATTTTTTGTCTAAATCGCGACGGAAGTAAGGGCGAGAATTGTGGCCACGTAAAATCGATTTAAGCCCCCCAGTGGCAATCTTTCCACTGACCGTTCCAAGGCGGTTCTTCTGTGGCGGTTTATTTATGGTGTTGTTTGTTACTTACTGTGTGTATCACTTGTGTCTTTTTATTTTGGATGACCATATGGCCATTTTGTGGGAAAGTAACTGTCCATATGGCCTTCCTTTGTTTAGGTTTCCATTATGGTCTGGTCGCTTAATGTTTGTGTTTCTTTCCCTTTGGTGTCTTTGATGGGTGGAGTAAGTTAATTGTATCGATTCCTGATCTTTGTTTTACTTCTACTCTGCTATAATTACCCACAAGATAATTTACCGACAAGAGAATTGAAGTTTCTTTAACTTTTCATACATGTAAATCACATTCGCCCAGGATGCACATTCGTAGCTGATATCTAAGGACGGAACTGCTGTTTGCTATAAATCTATAAATCGTCTGCTAAGTGCAATAACGTTGTAAGTGCAAAATGGCAACTTTTCAGGAGAGACAAAAATAGAAGTGGAGACAATGATCAGGAATCGATACAATCAACCCACAGCTCCCATCAGAGAAAAAACTGTTTTATTAAAGAATGGCATAGAAAACCATACTAAGGCTGGTTTCTTAACTTCATGGCGATTTCTTTCATTTGTGTGTGATGTTTATTGTTGAATAAATGACATTTGAAAAGAAATATTTAGCATTTAAGGGTTGATACACCATTTCTGCGCCGAGTGTTTTTGGTGCAAAAACGGTGTAAGTGCATCCAGCGCTAAAACGGTGTAAATGTACAAACCTTATTTCTTTGCCTTTTACATGGTAAAGCAGCAAATTAAAGACACTTGGTAGGTATTAGGTCACATTTTATTCCTTCTGCATGATATTTACATGCTTATTCTGAAATATCAAGCAGCAAGATTCAATATTTTTGAGGTATTAAAAACTTTACGCAAAAATGGGATAAGTGCACTTACACTGTTCTTGCGCCAACTTTTTTTTTCTAAAAGTCTGAACCAAAACGGTGTAACTGACAAAAAAAATCCAAAATGCTGAAATAAACCATGATTGAGGCAGAAACCAGCTGTAGAACTTATTTACCAAGTGTGCCAAGTCCTAAGGCACCCATTTATGCAAAAAAACTATTTTGGCCAAAATGTCAGTTACACCATTATTGCACTCAGCAGACGAAATACCGACATGGGAATTTACCGACAAGAGTCTTTACCGCGAAGAGAATGTTGACAGCTTTGTTCCAAGGCAAAAGTCGTTTCGCCCTAATTTCAGGGTGGGTCGTTTTGACCTTATGAGGTGAGTCGTTTCGCCCGTCAGTTTCGCCCGAGGATCGTTTCGTCGCAATCATATTTTTAAGCAGTGACAAACGGAAAGGATGGGTAAACGAAGAGACGGCCAAAATGAATGAATGAATGAATGAATGAATGGTACTGGTTACCACCCAGGAAATCCTGCTCGTAGGGTAGGTATAAAATACGAAATCAACTTGCTTTCGCAAAATCAGCCGGATTTAGTGAAATCAACCTATAAAATACACAATCACAAAATCAGGCAAAATATTCTTTTTGCATATCAATTACAATGTTATGAGCCAAGTTTCATGAGAAAAATTTGAATATTTAGTATGTTTTTGAGAGGAAAATCTATTATGTCACTTGATTTCGCTGGAAATCACATGTGCGAAATCATCAAATTAATTAGCGAAATCAATGTATAAAATAAATATTTCCCAAAACTGACTAAAACATTTTTTATTTTGCATATCATTAAGAATGTTGATATACATTTATGGTCCAAATTTAATGAGAAAATATAAAAAAATTAATAAGAAAATCTATTCTGCCACTTGATTTCGCTGAAAAACACATGCGCGAAATCAACTCCTTTTTGCGAAATCAATCAAACACGAGCGCGATATAGGTGAAACATTCATGGAAGGACAGTAAAACCAACATTAATTAAATGAATCATTCAATAATAAAATAATTAAAAACATAAAATTGTATTGTGGGTACGTACCCGTCAGATTGCATGTCCTGTTAGTAAACATGAGCTCGATATAGGTGAAACATGCATGGAAGGGCTGTATAACCAACATAAATGAATTATTCAATAATAAAATAAACAAAAACATAAAATTTTATTGTGGGTACGTACCCGTTAGAATGCATGTCCTGTTCGCAAACAGGAACTCGATATAGGTGAAACATTCATGCAAGGACCGTTTGTTTGTTTTATTTGAGGTTTAACGTCCCCGTCAACACTCTAAAGGTCATTTTGGAGACGTTGCTTCCAATTTTGTGGGACTTTTACCAGACACTGAGATGAAATGACATCTCAAGCCCTGTCGCCCAATGACACCAATAGGTTTTATAAGTAGCCACGAAAATTATTATAAAAATTAACAGGGTATACATTGTTTGCTTAAATATTCTTGAATCAGCGAGAGGGAGATATTGGCCGTAGAAAAGGTGTAGAACCCGCATCCACCGGACCACCGGACCACCAGTCCGACACGCATCAGACTGTCCAGCCGAAATCCTTGTTTTGAGCAGAAAAAATGTTTTTATAAATAAACATTGTATTTTATGTAAAATTCTGCTTTCGATACTTTCTTTAATGTGCACATGGCAAAATAATTGGGGTTATGATTCCTTCATTTTATTATTAAGGCAATCGTAATTAAATTTTAAAGACTTCTTTTTTACTTCACAACGCAGGTAAAGAGATGAACGAACACTCGCCCAGTAGTTTAATCAAACTGTGGTTTACTGACTTTCACACGTTATTATAGTATCTGTGAATGTGTGAATAACAAACACACGGTTTATTCACTCCTATCTATCCATCTATCTATCTAGCCGTCCGCCCATTCGTCAGTCGGTTCGTCCGTCTGTCTGTCCATCGATCCACCCGTCGGTCTAATTCTGTGAAATTAGTGCTTATTTAATGCGTGTCGTTTTTATTGATCAGAAATAAAAAAAAAATCAGTTTCAACTTTGATAACGCATCCATGAAACACATTACGGAAATACGCAGATTCAATTAAAATGAACATTTTGCCACCTTCAACTGAAAGTTTTCGGACGAAAAATTCAGATATTTTTCACATTTCTGTTCTAAAGCATAGATTGTGGGTACTCCTTAGAACCGCATCAGTGAGGCCGATCTAACGAGTAGCCACAATTAACGTTTTGAGCAGAAATTAGAAAAAGAATTTACACCCCTGTAAACCCGAGTTTTTCTATATAAAAATGGGGTTTGAAGGGGTCAAAATTATAAAGGCGTGTTTTGGTGATGTAACGCCCTGCCTTTCGTATGGTATTTTCCTTTAACTCTGCTTCTTGTTTGTTTCTTTGTTTGAGGTTTAACGTCCACGTCAACACTACTTGGATCATTTTGGAGACGTTGCTTCCAATTTTGTGAGACTTTTACCCGACATTGAGATGAAATGACAAATCAAGCCCTACCGCCCAATGAATCCAAAAGGGTTTATATGCATGGATCGTCCAAGTTGCACTTTTTACCAGGCTTAAGCGATTTACCAGTACTTTGGTTTCAGCTCTGCGTGGAAGCATTATGCAGCCCAATCTGCTTCTTCAAGCCCCGATGGGCGGGGGCCGAACTCTGCTTCTTACATAGACAGTGGTACTCGTTATAACCGCCATGTGGGTCCCTAAAATCTATGTTTTGGCTCGGGCCCAATATACATATACATTTGGTCCGCGGTTTGGGGGAATATTCAGTTTCAGGGATACCCAATGACTTGATTTCGCAATTGAAAATTGATTTCGCGGATACATTAGCATATTATCCAGTCAAAAGTTTAATTCTCATAAACAAAATTAATGTCAATATGTTCTCATGAAAATACAACAGCATTCTTAATTACAGGTAAGATTATGTTTTATGTTAGTCTTGGAAACTATTTATTTTACATCATTGATTTCTCTAAAATGGGTGTGAATTTCTGCTTCAGCGAAATCAAAGTAGAAGTAAAACAAAGATCAGGAATTGATACAATTAACTTACTCCACCCATAAAAGACACCAAAGGGAAAGAAATACAAACATTAAGCGACCAGACCATAATGGAAACACAAACAAAGGAACGCCATAAGGACAGTCACTTTTCCACAAAATGGCCATATGGCCATCCAAAACCAAAATACACAAGTGATAAAAGATTTTCCTCAGAAACACAAGCTAGACATCAATATTGTCTCATAAAACGTGGCTTTTAAATATACAACAACATTCTTAATACACGTGTATAAAAACGATTTAGTCGGTTTTCGGAAAAAAGTTATTTTATACATTGATTTCGATAAAAGGAGTTGATTTCGCACATGTGACTGCAAGCAAAATCATGTGGCAGAATAGATTCTCCTCTCAAATACATACTAAATATTCAAATTTTGTCATGAAACTTGGCTCATAAATGTATAACAACATTCTTAATAATGTGCATAAAAACGTTTTAGTCAGTTGCGGAAAAAGGTATGTTATACATTGATTTTGCTAAAACGAGTTGATTTCGCACATGTGACTTGCCACATGTGCGAAATTAATGTCAGAATAGATTCTCCTCTCAAATACATACTAAATATTCAAATTTTGTCATGAAACTTAGCTCATAAATGTATAACAACATTTTTTCTAATATGCATACACACGTTTTAGTCAGTTTTGGGAAAAACTTATTATAGCCCCGCTTTGAAAAAGTGGGGCTATATTGGATTTGCAATGTCCTTCTGTCATTCCGTAATTCCGTGATTCCGTTAATTTGTGTTGGCTCCATAACTTTGTATCTGCTTAACATATTTTCATGAAACTTCACACAAATGTTAAACACCATAAGACAATGTGCAGAGCGAAGGAATTATAACTGTGGATTGCCTACTTTTGGAGTTATTGCCCTTTGAACATTTTCCGTAATTCCGTAATTCCGTGATTCCGTTAATTTGTGTTGGCTCCATAACTTTGTATCTGCTTAACATATTTTCATGAAACTTCACACAAATGTTAAACACCATAAGACAATGTGCAGAGCGAAGGAATATTACTGTGGATTGCCTACTTTTGGAGTTATTGCCCTTTGAACATTGAAAAATGGCAATTTTAATTGTGTCCGCTTCATAACTCGAAAACCGTTTGAGATATTTTTAGGAAACTTCACACAAATGTTAAGCACTATGAGACGATGTGCAGAGCGCAGGAACCATAACTCTCCATTGCTTATTAAAGGAGTTATTGCCCTTTGAACATTGAAAAATGGCAATTTTAACAGTGTCCGCTTCATAACTCGAAAACCGTTTGAGATAATTTCATGAAACTTCACACAAATGTTAAGCACTATGAGACAATGTGCAGAGCGCAAGAACCATAACTCTGGTTTTCGTATTTTCTGTGTGTCTGTCTGTGTGTCTGTCTGTGTCTGTTAACAATTTTCGTGTCCGCTCCATAACTTTAAAACCCATTCACATATTTTCATGAAACTTCACACAAACATTAAACACCATGAGATGGTGTGCAGAGTGCAGGAACCATAACTCTGGATTGCCTAATTTTTTAGTTATTTCCCTTTGAATATTGAAAAATATCAATTTTAGCCGTCTTTGCTGGATAACTCAAAAACCGTTTGAGATAATTTTATGAAACTTCACACAAATGTAAAGCACCATATTACGTGTGCAGAGCGCAGGAACCCAAACTCTGGATTGTCTACTTTTTCAGTTATAGGCTTTTGAATATTAAAAAATTGCAATTTTAACTATGTCCGCTCCATAACCGTTTCTGATATTTTCATGAAACTTCAAATAAATGAAAAGCACCTTGAGATGATGTGCAGAGTGCAGGAACCATAACTCTGGTTTGCCTACTTTAGGAGTTATTGCCCTTTGAACATTTAAAAAGGCAATTTTGACTGTGTCGGCTCCATAACTCACAAACCATTTGAGATATTTTCATGACACTTCACACAAGTGTAAAGCACCATGAGACAATGTGCAGAGCGCAGGAACCCTGACTCTGATTTGCCTACTTTAGGAGTTATTACCCTTTGAACATTGAAAAATGGAAGATGAAATTTAGTATAAACATGGACATTCTGGTAATGTATCATGCTCATTGAAATGAGGGACAAGGGCTCACAACTCTTAGAGTTTTTCCAGATAATGTAAAATTTTCAACAGTTATTTCTTGTTCATAACTGTTTTCTCTGCAGCTTAAATAACTTTCTTCTCTGACAGCGCTGAAGCGGGGCTATAGTCAGATCCTCTGACAGCTCTAGTTTTATATATTGATTTTTTCACGAAACATTATAGATAATATGCAAGAACTTTTTTTTGCCTGTTTTTAAAAATGTGTATTTTATAACTTGTTTTCGCTAAATCCGGCTGATTTTGCGAAATCAAGTTGATTTCGTATTTTATACCTACCGCTGCTCGTAGTGCTCAGATGTAAGCGAGTAACAGTAATAGGAGAAAAAAAGAACCAGAATCAGAATTGTTACCGGTGACACGTCAAATGACATTCATACACCAGGGAACAAAAGAATGAATGAATGAATGAATGAATGAATGAATGAATGAATGGTGGTGTATGAATGTCATTTGACGTATCACAAAAAATCTGATCACCAGAAACAAGTCTTTCTTTCTTTCTATCTTTCTTTCTTTCTATTGATACTGCGTAGGTCACATTTGGCCATTACCGCAAGTGTACAGGTTTGCAGGATGAAAGCATACACAGTAATCATGTAATTACGGTAGGGATCTTTAACCTGCACAGGGGATGTTCTCCCTGCACAGGGGACCTCCAGTTAACGTCCAAATCTGAAGGACGGTGCACTTTATGACATTCATCCCTGCAAATGATGCCAATGGAGCGTGTTCGGACACCGAAATTTTATCGCCGCTGCCGGAGATCGAACCCGGGACCTCTGGCATCAGAGGCAAGTGCACTAACCACTGAGCTATTACGCTCTGTTTCTCTGATGAATAAATGAATGAAGTAGTGCTTATTGTGTTGGTAGATGGAAGGACGGACGGGTAGATGGAAGGCGGACGGAATGGATGAGTGATGTTTGGACGGAATAGAGAGAGAGAGAGAGAGAGGGCGAGAGAGAGAAAGAGATAGATAGATAGATAGATAGATAGATAGATAGATAGATAGATAGATAGATAGATAGATAGATAGATAGATAGATAGATAGATAGGTAGGTAGATAGATAGATAGGTAGATAGGTAGGTAGGTAGGTAGATAGATAGATAGATAGATAGATAGATAGATAGATAGATAGATAGATAGATAGATAGATAGATAGATAGATAGATAGATAGATAGACTGAGATAATGGCCAAATATATAACCGACTCAGTATATGAAGATAGATAGATAGATAGATAGATAGATAGATAGATAGATAGATAGATAGATAGATAGATAGATAGATAGATAGATAGATAGATAGATTCTTGCCTGATTCATAGCAAAATTAGGAACAGCTTGATCACATAAAGTCCCAATGTAAAGGCAAAAAACCTCCATCGGTTCATGTCTTAGGTGACTTCAACTTCAGGGAAAGTGTTTGGTCCAACAAACTCAGCAAATCATATACAATACTGAGTCAGTCTGAAGGACGACTACTATTGGATATGATGGATGATCATGGCTTGGAACAAATGGTTAATTTCCATACTCGTGATCAGAATACTTTAGACTTTATCATCACCTCTATACCAGGTCAGTTTGAAGATATTCATTCTCCAGACAAACTTAGAGATCACGACAATGTTGCAGGATCTTTAAGGATCCACATTCCAGCCCCAGAAAAAAACCTAGGAGAAAAGTGTTTTCATACCAGAAGGTTGACTATGAAGCTATGAGGGAGGATGCTTAAGATTTGTAAGGGAAAAATATTTTAATGGCCACTCAGATGCTCGATCTGTTCAGGATAACTTTAATCTAATAACTTCCTTCATTCAAAATTCAGCTGATAAGCATATCCCTAAAAAACTAGTAGAACGCTTTCCTCGATTCCTTGGATCACTCCAGAGATAAGAAGGAAGATCCGCAGAAGGAATAAAATTCACGCCGAGGCAAAAAAGACAGGTAGCAGTAAAATTCGATCGAAATTTGAAAATTTGAGAAGGGGGACTAAGACAGGCATTAAACAATATGATATATGTGTGAATAATCTGGTAGGTGATGTAAAAGCAAATCCCAGAGATTTCTATAGATACGTCAACAGTAAGGGAAAAAAACAGACAATGTATTCCATCCCATAAAAAAGGATGGCAGTGGTGTTGCAGAGTCAGATTCTGAACGGGCAGAATAATTGATTGGTCGGTTCATTGATTCATTAAATAAAACTGAGTACAAGGAGGTTCCATTAAATGAGAGATTGGTTCCATTCATGGATCAGATTGTAGTTTCATCGGATGGAGTTATAAAGTTACTTAAGGGCTTAAATCCCCCTAAAGATTTAGGGCCTGATGAGCTTCATCCTGGAGTCCTGAAGGAACTGGCAAATGAATAAGGTCCAGTGTTTTCACACCTGTTCCTGGTGTTCCAGCAATCTATTGATACTGGTGAAGTCCCAAAAGAATGGCTTCTTGCAAACATTTGTACCCTCTTTAAGAAAAGAGATAGGGCTCTTGCTCGCAACTATCGTCCTGTGTCGCTGAAATGCTTGCTAGATAAGTTGCTTGAGCATATTGTTTGCTCAAATAGTATGGCTCACTTGGATGAACACCAACTTTTGTCTTACAGACAACATGCATTTAGGAAAAAGCGCAATTGTGAAACTCAGCTGACCACAATAATAAATGATTGGGTAAAAATCTTGGACAAAGGAGGAAAGGTGGATACATTTATCCTATATTTTGATAAAAGCTTTTGACACGCCCACTCATGAACTATTAAAAAGCGAACTAAATAGTTATGGCATTGGTGGAAATACCCTAAAATGGATAAATGACTTCATTTGCTACAGAAAACAGCGAGTTGTTGTTAATGTGGAAACTTCAGGGTGGACTCCAAGTTTTGTCTGGTGTCCAACAAGGGACTGTTCCGGATCCATTGATGTTTTCTTTGTACATAACTGAAATTTCTACTGATATTGATCCCGAAATAAGACTGTTCGCAGATGACTGTGTTTGCTGCCGTGAAATTAGAAACGCAGAGGACTCATTGAAACTTCAGAGGGATATGGATAGATTGGGATGTTGGACTAGAATTTCAGCCAGTTCAATGCGATATCATGCAGATAACTAGGAAAAGAACAAACAAAATTGAGGTTTCTTACACTTTAGAGGGAAACGTCCTCGAAAATGTGAATTCCATTAAATACCTGGCTGTGACTATCTCACATGACCTGAGATGGTTTACTCATATTAGCAATATGTATACTAAGGCTAACAGAACACTTGGCTTCTTGAGGCGGAGTCTTTATCAATGCCCCAAAGATGTTAAAGAAGCAGCTTATAAGGGACTCGTTCTCCCCATCTTGGAGTATGGTAACTGTGTCTGTGACCCCCAATGGAATAGTCCTTCAGGAGGAGTTTGAAAAAGTTCAGAATAGGACAGCTAGATTTGTTACGAGCAATTACAGCTTTGATACTAGAAGTATGACTGGAATACTGAAAAACTTAGGACGGGAGCCTCTCAGGAAAAGGAGGAGAGACAATAGGCTTATACTGTATGCCAGCATTCTAACAGATGACCTTATCCCCACCCCAGTTAGGAGTGGCAGAAAGCATTACTCTTTGGCATTTCAGGTGCCCTCTGCAAGAACTAACATCTACATGGTATCCTTCTTCCCTCAGACAACAAGAGATTGGAATGCCCTTCCAGACTCGGTTATTTCATCCGCGGAAGATGCTAAGTATAATGTAGATAATTTTACTTCTTTGGCGAGAACTAGGGACTAACTTCCCTTTTCACGGGTCATGGCGAATGAATGTCATTTGGTGTGCCACCAGTAACGATTCAGATTCAGGTAGCTTGTCACATTCATTCTTCTAAAGAGCCAGTGAGTTGTCAGATATTTGAGCGTACTGAGCTGTATATAATTTGACAAGTGTACTGATTAGCCCTTTAAAGTTGCCAGTGCACTGGCTGTGATAAACTCGGAATCAGGATTGTTGCTTGGTACCCATCATAAAGCATTGGAAATCTCAAATCACAACTCAGTATATTAAAATGAAGGTCTCCCTGTTTCCCGTGGTCTTAATTCTTGGGTTCACACTCTGGACAATACGAGGTCTGATTGATATTTGTGAGCCTCATATTGAAAGAGGTACGCAGGGATGTTCTTTTTAAGTCCTACTATCTCTGACAATATAGGGCCTTGCACCCTAGGACTGGCACATTTGGCCAGTTTATATCAACGAGGTAGCACTCTAAAGTAAACAAGACAAGCAGCTAACTGTTGGTTTTCTTTTGCTCCAGAATTTCAGTGGTTTCTTGCCGTCGAGTCCTCACCGTTGATTTATCTCTGTGGTTGATTGATTTTTGTGTTCTCGGAGATGTTGCACTGATGAGTTAGGAGGCCTTCATGCGGACTGAACAAATTATTTGTCTAAATCACGACGGAAGTAAGGGAGAGGATTGCAGCTGCGTAAAATCGATTTCATCCCCCCCCCCCCCACCCATCCACCGCCAGTAGAATTCGTTTCACAGGCCGTTCAAAGGCGGTTCTTCTGTCGCGGTTAATTTTTGTAATGGTTTGTCTTTTCAGTGTGTGTATCGATTATATTATATTGTTTTGGATAGCCAATTGATCATTTTATGGGAAAGTAACTGTCCTTTTGGCTTTCCGCTATTGATGTTTCCATTAGGGTCTAGTTATTTCATGTTTGTGTTTCTTTCCCTTGGTGTCACTGATGGGAGCTGTGGGTTAAATGTATCGATTCCTAATCATTGCCTTCACTTCTATTTTCCTTTCTTGGATGGTAATGTTCCTCGTGCGGCATCCTATGGCGTTGATATTTCGCAATTAATTTGATTTGCCAGAGTGTCTAGTCATGTAACTGACTTCAACACTCGTAACAAATTTTAACTACTAAACTTCTTAATCAGGGTTATCGGTATCATAAACTACGCAAAGCCTTTTCAAAATGTTATAGACGTCATTCAAATTTAATTTCAAACTTCAATGTTGGACTTGGTCTATTGGATTTCAAATTTTATGTTGACTTAGTATATAAATTCAGAAAAATATATACTTGCAATGACTTCAGCACCCAATTTCTTAAAATCATTCTTCGATATAAAACGATTGGGTACAACATGGATATTATACGACAGACTGTATGCATGGTAGTTAACCCAATCACTGTTTGGCAACTTTGCTTCCCTCTTTAATTACACGCCGGTGGATCAGGTATCAGATTCTATGACAGGGGTCCAGCGTTAAGGCTTACTGAGAATAAGTGGGAATTTAATTTTATGCAATGCTGGTTGGTGCCTGATGCTCTGTCTCTGGACGGGCCCATCGAGTCTAACTGTTCCAGCATTTCAAAAATTTCTTGCTGTCGAGTCCTCAGCGTTGTTTCATCTGTGTAATTGTTTGATTTTTGTGTTCTCGGAGATGTTGCACTAATGAGGTAGGAGGCCTTCCTGCGGACGGAACAAATTATTTTTCTAAATCGCGACGGAAGTAAGGGCGAGGATTGCGGCCGCGTAAAATCGATTTAAGCCCCCCACCCCTTGTGGAATTCGTTTCACTGACCGTTCCAAGGCGGTTCTACTGTCGCGCTTTATCTTTGTAATGGTTTGTCTTTGAATGTGTGTATCGCTTATATTTTTTTTTGTGTTTTTTTTATAGCCCATTGGCCATTTTGTGGGACAGTAACTGTCCTTTTGGCTTTCCGCTGTTGATGTTTCCATTATGGTCTACTTATTTCATGTTTGTGTTGCTTTCCCTTTGGTGTCTCTAATGGGAGCTGTTGGTTAATTGTATCGATTCCTGATCATTGCATTCACTTCTGTTTTTCATATGTATTTGACTTCAATATGCCTAGCTGTTTTTTAAAATTCTTTTGATATCTGAGTGGCCGTAAACCAAGGTCAATGACTAATGCTCTCGTTTTGTACTCACGAAGCTTGATTAACTTGTTAAGCTGATTGCTTATACCATCTAAGTTCACAGACAATGGCAGTTTTCGAAAAAAAAATCAACTTTAAGCTACCTTCATCTGCAAACTCTCAAATCACAGGCTGCAATATTTTCCCAAAAATAAACAGTTCTGACTTTTTCCCCAAACATTTAAAGTCTATGCAAACAAAGTTGACCTTGGCCTCAATTCGATCAAGGTCATCCAAGGATCATCATGTGAACAAACTATGATTGGCTTGAGTCCTCCATGCAACAAACCAAGTTTCATGAAAATCAACCAACTGGTTCCGAAGAAAAAGATCTTTTACCTTATATGGGCATGACCGCCATACTGGTCATGTGACCAAACAAATATTAATTTATTTGAATTTTATTGTTTCTAAAACTTCCATATGAAATTTGGTTACAAATGGCACAGTGGATCCTGTGGAAAATAAGGTTTAATTTTCATATTTTCATGACCATAGGCCAAAGTAGAAGTAAAACAAAGATCAGGAATTGATACAATTAACTTACTCCATCCATAAAAGACACCAAAGGGAAAGAAATACAAACATTAAGCAACCAGACCATAATGGAAACCTAAACAAAGGAAGGCCATATGGACAGTTACTTTCCCACAAAATGGCCATATGGCCATCCAAAATTAAAAGACACAAGTGATACACACAGTAAGTAACAAACAACAACATAAATAAATCGCCACAGAAGAGCCGCCTTGGAACGGTCAGTGGAAGATTTCCACTGGGGGGGGGGGGGCTTAAATCGATTTTACGTGGCCACAATCCTCGCCCTTACTTCCGTCGCGATTTAGACAAATAATTTGTTCCTTCCGCATGAAGGCCTCCTAACTCATCAGTGCAACATCTCCGTGAACACAGAAATCAAAGAACCACAGAGGTGAGACAACGGTGAGGACTCGACAGCAAGAAACCACTGAAATGCTGGAGCAAAAGAAAACCAACAGTTAGACTCCGATGAGCCCGACCAGAGACAGAGCATCAGGCACCAACCAACATTATCTCTTTAATTTTCAATAAGCCTTTACGTTGGAGCCGTCATAGAATCTGAGGCCTGACCCACCGGCGTGCAATTAAAGAGGGAAGCAAAGTTGCCAACCGTGATTGGGTTAACTACCATGCATGCAGTCTGTCGTATAATATCCATGTTGTACCCAATCTTTTTATATCGAATAATGATTTTACGAAATTGGGTGCTGAAGTCATTGCGGTTATATATTTTTCTGAATTTATATACTAAGTCACCATAAAATTCGGGTTCCGATAGACCTTGTTGCAGAAGAGATTTAAGTCCAATATTGAATTTTGAAATTAAATCAGAATGGCGTCTATAAAATTTTGAAAAGGCTTTGCGTAGTTTATGGTACCGATAACCCTGATTAAGAAGTTTAGCCGTTAATAATTTATTACGAGTGTTGAAGTCAGTTACATGACTACACACTCTAGCAAATCGAATTAAAACTTTAAGGAAGACATTGACATTTAAAACCCACGTAGTTTTATCCACTCTATTAGCTGACTTACCTACTAATTTTCAGATCACATGCTACAATAGTTTCTGTAAAATACATAGTTTTAACATTTTAGCTCACCAGAGCCGAAGGCTCCGAGGGAGCTTATAGTATAGGCAGTGGTCCTTCGGCGTCGTCTGCGTCGACATTTTCAAACAACATTTCCTCTGAAACTACTTGGCCATTTGCAACCTAATTATATGTGCAGCCTATATGGGAAGGAGGAACGAAAGTTTGTTAGTGAGGTCCGGGTCACATGACCAATATGGCCACCATGCTCATATATGGTAAAAACCTTTGGAAAATTTCTCTTCAGGAACCGAACGGCCAATGGCCTTGAAACTTGGTATGCAGCATCGGGGACTCGGGCACTAACAAGTTTGTTCAAATGATGACCTTTGGTTGACCTTGACCTGTTTTACGTCAAGGTCAAATTTGGTCACTTAATTTGTATGGAAAAAGGCAAAACAGTAGATTTTTTGATTGCATGGTAGTCTGTGGCACCAGAAATGACATTTATTAATTCCAAAGGTCAGGGTCATTTACTGACCTTTGTCCTGGGTAGCTCAGAATCAGTATTTATATCTTCTTCTCCACTTAAGCCGTTGGGTTTATTGAAACCAAATTACACATGGAGCCTCAAGGGGAAAGGGGAACGAAGGTCTGTTCGTAAGGAGAGCAACATGACCGCCATGCCCGTATATGAAAAAAAAACTTTAAAATCTTCTTCTAAGAAACCGAACGGCCGATGGCCTTGAAACTTAATATGCAGCATCGGGGAATCAGGTCCTACCAAGTTTGTTCAAATGATGACTTTTGGTTGACCTTGACCTGTTTTACGTCAAGATCAAATATGGTCACTTTCACAATTTATGGTAAAAAAAGCAAAACAGTGGATTTTTTTTATTGCATGGTAGCCTGTGGCACCAGAAATGGCATTTTCAATCAGCATAACGGAGGTTTATCAATTCCAAAGGTCAATGTCATTTACTGACCTTTGTCCGGATGGCTAAGAATCAGTATTTTTATCTTCTTCTCTACTTAAACCACTAGGTTGAATGAAATAAAATTACACATGGAGGCTCTGTGGGAAAGGGGAACGAAAGTTTGTTCGTAAGGACTGGGTCACATGACCTATATGGCCACCATGCCCATATATGAAAAAAAAATTAAGAAGCTTCTTCTCAGGAACCGAACGGCCGATGGCCTTGAAACTTTGTATGCAGCATCGGGGACTCGGGCCCTACCAAATTTGTTCAAATGATGACCTTTGGTTGACCTTGACCTGTTTTACGTCGAGGCCAAATTTTGTCACTCAGAAATTTGTATGGTAAAAAAGGCAAAAATTCGATATTCTGAATATTTTTGAAGGGTTTTTTTAAATCTTATATGGGAATGGCGGACATTGTATCTTATATGGGAATGGCGGTCATGTAACCTGGACCCCGCGAAAACTTTTGTTACCCCATCCAAGGGATGCTACACGTGAAATTTGACTTCAATTTGCCGAGTGGTTTCAGAGAAGATGATGTTAGAAAATATTGACAGACAACAAACAGACAACAGACAGACAGACAACGGACCTTGCCATAATTAAAGCTCACCTGTGAGCCTTTGGCTCGGGTGAGCTAATAACTAGACCCTAATGGAAACATTTATAACGGAAAGCCACAGGGACAGTTACTTTCCCACAAAATGGCCAATTGGCTATCCAAAACAAAAAATATAAGCAAATAAAAAATTACATAACTCCCAACAAAATTCCATTAAATCGATTGAAAATTTAATCAGGCGACCTGTTCTTTAGTCCCAATCAGTATAATAAATATCGAAGCCCCAGCTCAATTATTTTTGTTTCATATGGCTTGCTAATGAGATTCGAATGTTAGAAGAAGAAGAAGATTATTTACCTCGTAATAGATCAGTGGAGGTCGAGGCCATCCTCCATTGACCTTACAACATAGTCGAGTATTACATGCAATAGGTCAAGTATGACCCCTGAGCAAATAATCATATATACAAACATTTATAAAGCAACATAAGCATGGCGGACAGTGTAAAATGAATCTGAAAGTTACACAACTATGTACTATGCATACTAATTCATCATGTTAACAAGACCGAGAATTGGAGACTCCCGCTAACTCCACATTATTTCTCCAAATAGCCGCCCCACAACACAGGTCGCGGGTACCCGCTAGAACCACGTCGGTGCTGGGGTTATAACGAGCATCCACAACCCACGCCACGAGCGGCTATAAGCAAAATACCACAAAAACACTAAGAAAAAAAAAAAAAAAAACTTCTGGTGATATGATGGATGCCATTTTTACACATGGGTGTGATACCGTAATGTTACCATGCTACTGTTTCATAAAAGATCGAACAATCTGACTGTAAACACAGACACTTAACTATAATAATAATGAGACTGAGAGCATGATGAAAAGGAAACTACAGAGTAGGGAAAATGTAAACTTAATTAGTGTACCAACATTAAATCGTTACGTTTTTCAAAACATTTAAAAATATATACTGCGAGATTTTGTAATTCTTTTTTATTATTTGACCGTAATAATTCAACTGTCTTTTGCATACTTATTCTTCTCAGAAAAAAAGGTTTAATTAACATTTTTCTTTCGTTGCTATACAGCAAACACTCAAATAAAAAATGGTATTCATCTTCTAACTTCTTACATATCATACATTTTCGATCTTCTCTGGGTGTTGGTTGTGGTCTGTTCCATCTACCTGCTTCAATAGCGAGTCTATGAGAAGATAACCTTAATTTCGACATTGCTACTCAAAACTTCTTTATTGTTACTATATCTAAATAAGGCTGATATTGAAAAGTACAGAAATGTTTATAAAACGACGCTCTGCTTGAGTTCTCAATTCTCTCATGCCAGTTTTGTATGAAATTATCTTTAAGTCTTTGTCTTAAAATAGATAAAAATGTTTTAATATTTCCTACCCCCCTGTGATAACCAAACTTCAAGAAAACCAAGACTAGACAATGTGTTTTTAATTAATGCTGCCCAATTTTGTAAGTTTGGTCTATTGTTTATGTCATTTACCATTACGTTATACATCTGCTTAATATATTTTCTTTCATCTGCATAAATAATTTTAAACCAGTATTTAACTATGCTATATATCCTCTGTGTATAATAATTCGTCCTGCCAAGTTCGCCGTATATAAAATCATTTTGTGTCGATGTTTTAACACCTAATAATTGTTTACAAAAAACCATATGCGTTCTTTCAATTTGTTTTGCTTGACAAAACCCCCAAACCTCGGACCCATAATTTAGAATAGGGGTCACTAGTTTGTCATAAAGCTCAATCCTATGCCTAACTGTAATGTTTGTAAATCTGTAAAGATAACTGTTTAACTTGAAAATTGCTTTAAGTGCCTGTCCGGATAAGGTCTTCTGACAGTCTGCAAAAGACCCGCTAGTTGAAAAGACAATACCTAAATAGGAAAATGTTCTTACAATAGATAATTCGCTTTGATTATAATAAAATTTGAGATCTCTTGGTAAAATGCCCCCTCGTCTGAAAACCATGACTTTTGTTTTGAGCGTGTTAACCACTAAACGATACCGATTACAGTATTCTGATAATACGTTTAACTCATTTTGAAGTTCGTCGGCTGATTTTGCAAAAAGTATAATATCGTCAGCGTATAATAAAAGAAATATCTTTAGAAAACCTACATCCATACCGTCACATCCTTTAAGCTGGAATTCTGCTTCCAGATCATTTACATATATAGCAAAGAGGAAGGGAGAGAGACATTCACCTTGTCGAACACCTAAATTACACTCGAAACCCTTACTAATGCTATTATTGAACTTCACTTTTGATTTAACATGTTGATACATTGAAATTATTATATTTAATATTTTACCTCTTACTCCAAGTTTAATTAATTTATACCACATTATATCGCGGACCACATAGTCGAATGCCTTTGTAAAGTCTACAAAGGCACAATAAAGTTTTTCTCCTTTATTTAATAAATGATTAATTATTCCATGTAAAACGAAAACATTATCAGTTGTGCTCATGGATGCCCTAAACCCTGCCTGCGCTTCTATATATACAGAATATTCTTCAGCCCAATCTGTGAGGCGATTATTAAGTATTCTGGTAAAAAGCTTTCCCAGTGTACTTAATAATGCAATCCCTCTGAAATTGCTAACATCATCTAAAGACCCTTTTTTTGTGTAGCGGAACTATGTATCCTTCGGTCCACGACTCAGGAAAGTATTCTAGATCAAATATCTTATTAAAAAGCGTATGCAAATATGATACTAACTCTTTACTACCATAGACAAAGAATTCATTAAGAAATTTGTCTGGTCCCCCGCTTTTCCCATTTTTCAGCTGCCTTATTGCTTTGGTTATTTCTTCTGCTGTAATTGGACAATTTAATTCGTCGAACATGATCTGAATTTCCGATTTTAAAAAATGTTCATTAAAATGTATAATGTCTTCGTCGGGTTGAAAAAAGGGGTCATCGGGATTATTTATGGCTTTGAAATAGTTTTCAAAATCACTCGAAGAAAGTTGTTTTGGTTTTGGTGACACAACAGAGTCTTTTATTAGTTTCCAATACTCTTTTGCATTGTTTAATTTTGCTTTAATGAGTTTCAAGCTTTTTTTTCTTATCTTGTTCAAAGTTAAACTTTCTTATTGCATTTTTATATTCCGTACGAGCTTTAACCATTCTTTGTCGATTATCGACAGTCTCAATTTTTCTAAATTCATTCAAACAGCTATAAAAAATACTTCTTTTTTCTGAGCATACATTATTGAACGCATAATTATTTTCTTTTTGACAAGGTTTGTTTGTTGTATTTGCAGATGAAGATCTACCAAATAAAGGCGTACACTCCGAGTGCATTAAATCAGAGAAGGACAAAACAGAGGCATTAATATCATCATCACATGAAGCATTTTGAACTTCATTTGTCAATACAGCAATCCTCTCTTTAAAACTGTCCGATGATATACGTGACTGATATTTTTCTTTATTTTTATCATCCCATTCAAAATAACTGAAAGCCGTATTATCATCATCATAATTATCATCATCTAGTGTGTGATGTCTAAATATTGAGGATAATGAAAATTCAATTAAGCAATGATCGGAAAAGATATTCGGGTCATGCACATAAAAGGAGGTAAAGTGGGAGAGTAATTCTATATTAACTATACAATAATCTACAAGGCTGCTACCCCTGCTACCCACAAAAGTATATGCACCTATGTCTTTGTCTTCGCATACTCTTCCGTTTGCTATGCGTAGCCCTGACTGCTTCAAAAAATCTAGTAATAAATGTCCATTCGAATTAGTAATATAATCCTGTGATTTACGGGGTAGTTCTTGGTCAGAAATATAATCGTCGGGTAAAATGTCCGTGTGGTTAGCAAAGTCATCAGCAACATAATCATACTGCTGTCCGATTCTACTGTTGAAATCGCCTAATACTATAAAGTTGCATGCGCCATCTGTGATATGTTTAATATGAATAATATTTTGTAAAATGGCATCATAGGTACTTGTTTCAATAATGCCTTGTCTGCTTGAATTAGCTGGGGGTATATAACATAGGCATATATAAACATCACTGTCAAACCCAAAGACAGTTTTACTTATTTTTAACCATACATGCGTTTCACTGCATTTCAGAAATAATGTGTCTTCACTAACAAATTCATTTCTAACATAAATTACCACACCTCCCGAATTTCGAGTGCATGACAATTTCTTTTCGTTTCTGTGAAGTTCGTAATATGTAAAACCATCAACATCGAAACTCTGTGATGGATCACCCCATGTTTCTGTAAAACATATAATGTCATTGTTTTCAAAAACTGTTTTAATTCCATCACTATGCAATTTATTAAGTCTTTTTGTTATTAGTCCCTGTATATTTAACAATGCAATTTTTATACTATGACATATATTTTGACTATGTTCATTATAATTGGTGAAATTACTGTCCTGCCTGTCCTAGTTCTGTGACTCATGTATATCTGCAGTTCCATGCAGATTTACGTTATCTTCGGATGCGTTTTGTTTTTTATCACGTACAGGGCCTTTACTACTACTGCGTATTTTTACACTACTCGATCGACCTCTTGACCGACTAGACGTATTCATTGATACACTCCGGGGCCGCCCACGTGCAACTTGCTTGTCAACTGACTGAGAACGGTCACGTGTGTCAACACTGCCCCGACTGAGCGACCGCGCTGACCCATGTAGTGTATTGGGTGAATTTGTGTTTTTATTCGTATGTTGTGGATTACTAGATGTGTCTTGTTGTTGTGCTATTCCACTTATTAAGGACGGAGATAATTGCTGTGATTCGCTACCTTGTTTTTGGACAGTATTCACTGGTAAGTCAGATTGTTTGTTTGTTTTGTAGCCCACGTGACAAACGGGTGGGCGAAACTGCTGGTTCCCATTTAATGGGACATTAGCTGAATCTGTACACGTTAATGTATTTTGTTAAGGAGGTGGCATCGGGTTTTGTGGCACTTTGAAAATATTCTGGTCCGTATTATTTTCACCATTTATCGTGCTTTCCGATGTATGACCCGCCGATACTGTCACAACATTCCGCGATATTCGTCCTTGAAGTGCATCTTCTTGTACGATATAGCGAAACTCGCTCCCGAGGTTTGCCTTGATCAACACGTCCCAGTGTGGGAACTCGTCTCTAATTATCCGTCCGTTACGAACAATTTTTGCGGCGAACTTTAACTGAATGTTGTCTCCCGACGCTGCCTCACTGCGTAATTGCTTCACAATGCGCCAAAGTTTTTTTCTAGCTGCCGCTATTTCAGGCGGATAGTCTCTATCTATTGCGTAGCGTGTGTTTTTCAAGCGACGAGTTTCATTCATAATTTGGTCAACTTCAGAGTAGTGACTAAAAGTACACAATATAGGTCGTTTTGGTACCCGCCTCCTATTATTGTCCGTGTTTCCTAATCTACGGGCATACACAATGTAAATATCTTCTTCATTGATACCCAAATACTCATAAAAGAAATCACTAATACGGGCCCCATCGCGCTCTTTCTCTTCAAGACCGATATTTTTCTCCCGAAATCTAGTCTCAAGATCTAAATATTTATACGTTAATAACTGATTTCTATATGTGTTTACATCGACATGACATATTGTTCGTTCAAGCCGTTCTGCTGTCCGAGTAATACGGCCCTGCATGGTTCTAGTTTCTTCTTGTGCAGCTTCAATATTTGTCAATTTTGCGAACATAACATTAAGTTTTTCATCCTGTGTCATAGATTCAAAATTACCAAAGTCAATACCTCCTGTATTATATCTCTTCCTTTTGTTCGGATTATTTTCTTCATTGTCTCGGCACCCCGTCCGCCTAGCCTCAACAAGCGGTGTGAGATTTGAAGAATTTGTCACAAAATCCATATTTTCCAGAGTGTCACTGATACCCATTTCACCTCCAATAGCACCCTCATCATCACTATCGAGCATTTTCGGAAATAAAAAAGTTCCAACACACAACAAAATCAGAGTTTTGTAGGAAAAATAACCATCAACATTTCGCGCGATTTGCACTGTCCGCCATCTTGAATATGCTTTCTGTTATTTCTTTGAAAGGAAAATAACTCGAACAGGGGAGGTAATTTGGATAAGAAAAAAATCATGAGGAATCCATATAAGAACTTTTAAAACACGTTCCCAGGTTATGCTTTGCACAAGAACTCAACACAGTTAATGGCTAGAAATTGCAAAGGACGGTACGTCCAACTAAATTACATTATATTGGTTAAAAATTAAATCAGATAACCCAATCACTATACCAAGGCTCTAGCTCAAATACTATTTCAGATATCTTGCTAAAAAGATTCCAAGACTATGTTTTTAAAAGGGAAATAACTCGACAACAGAAGATAATTCTGTTAAGAAAAAAGAAGGATCAATTATTTTTCATGAGGAATCCATGTATGGAATTTCAGAACATTATCATACATATGTCTAAAGTTTTGCTATGTACAAGAAAGCAACATAATTGGTTTAAACAATATTTTATTTCAAGCTTTGATACATTTACAATACACATATATAAGTACGATTTGGCTAAAGGATCTGACAGTAAGCCTTGTGGCTTATAGACGGCATCTCCTGGAAACAACATTAGTGTACGACATGATTGAGTAGCAAGACTGAAAATATTGAGACAGAATAACTGTGCGTGACCGACACAGAGAGAGAGAGAGAGAGAGAGAGAGAGAGAGAGAGAGAGAGAGAGAGAGAGAGATTTGACTGGACCGCTGCATGAAATTTGCACGCGAACATAAGCAAAGGACTAATATAGGAGTTGATTATAATTGAAATTAATGTTGCATAGGCAGGCATAAATCTTCCGGATTTGACAATGAAGTCTTGCACTTGTAGGAATAGCGCTTGGTTCTCATGTGGTGAAAGGTTGGTTTTCCCAGACAATAGATCATTGAAAGTAAAATTGTGTAAGTCACGTGGTAAGTATCTTTCCCCCGCAACTGAGTAGTTAGCACATGAAAATAGGAAATGTTTTGCACTTTCAAACTCTCCACACTGACAAGATGGGCTTGGAACAATGTTTTTACGATACAGATCGGAATTTAGTGAGCTGCATCCCATTCTCAGTCTAGCATGGAGAATCTGACCAATGCGTGTACCAGCATTAAAATAACTAGGAGGCACTATGATATTTCTGTTTAAGGCGTGTTTGAAAGCTGCTACAGACGTTGCTTCTTTCACTTCGTTTGGAAGGCTGTTCCAGGCACGTATAGTCGAAGGGAAAAAAGAATTAAGAAATAAATTTGTATTAGCTCTAAAGTTCTGGATATGATCGGAATTTCGGAGATTATATCTAGAAGGTTCTTGAACAGTGGCAGGGACCAGGTCAAAAAGATATTCTGGTGTAAGACCATGTAAAGCTTTGTAAAAGACTACCAATTTATGCTTGTTCCGACGACTTTGAAGAGAATCCAAACCGAGATGTGAGAAGAGATTTTCTATATTGAATAATTTGGTTGCTCCAGTTATTATTCGAGCAGCTTAAGCGTGAATTGCATCTAGCTGTCTTTTGGTTTCAAATGAGCAGTTATCCCAAACAACGTCGCTGTACTCTAAAAGGGGTCGGACAAAGGCCATGCACATTTTTCTAAAGCTTTTCTGCTGACTCTAAACTTGAGTGCTCTTAGAAGGTTAAGACGTGTACAAGCTTTTTTCAGCTTATACACGTCTTAACCTTCTAAGTGCACTCAAGTTTAGAGTCAGCATTTTTCACATGTGTATTCCAGTTGCATGAGTCGGAAAATGTGAGGCCCAGATGTTTGTGGTTGGAGGTTTCCTGTATTATAGTGTCGTTTAAGAACAAGGGTGGGTGATAAGGGGTGGGGGGTGTTTTTCTTGATATGGTCATTGTCATTGTTTTCTTTGCATGAAATTCTACCAGCCATTTGTCAGCCCAGTTAGAAATAGGTTGTAGGTCACCGTTTAGCAATCTAGCCGCCTGGTCAGGGTGGTCAACAATGATGTATAGACTGGTATCATCAGCAAAGAGGCGAATGGAACAGCCAATGTCTTTTACTATGTCGTTTATATAAACGAGAAACAGAAGTGGGCCCAATATGGAACCCTGAGGCACACCGGCTTCAGCCGAAGGCCAACCAGAGCTCTTGCCGTTAATAACTACACGTTGTCTTCGCTCGGAAAGGTAGCTTGTAAACCATCTTAAAACAAGATCCTATGTCCTTAATTTTGTGGAGCAAAGCCTTGTGCCAGACTCTGTCGAAGGCTTTTGTTATGTCGCAGAAAACTGCCCGTATCCCTTTACCACTGTCTACAGCTCACAGAAGGTGTGGTATGTATGAAGGAGTTGGTAGGTAGTGGAGTCGCCTTGTACAAAGCCCGACTGAAATGGAGTTATCATCTGATGCGATCTAATATAAATATATAGGTGTTTATGCACACAGCGCTCCATGGTTTTGCCTACTGGACTCAAGAGAGATATGGGTCTGTAATTGCCAGGGAGGGACTTTTCACCTTTTTATGAATTGGAGAAAGGTTAGCGTCCTTCCAAGGGGGTGGAAAGTATCCTATAGCGAGGGATTTATTAAAGACAATTGAGTAGGGAAGTGCTAGGTAATCAGCACCTTCTCTTAAAAGTCTTGGGCTGATCAAGTCGGGGCTACAGGCTTTGCTGACATCCAAGTGTTTGAATACATCAAGGACATCCTGCGATGAGATTTTAATTGAATGTAAGGTGTGCTGAACAGGCTCGAGGTTTGGTAAAGTCTAATCTGTGCCATTGACCTTTGTCTGGGCGGAAAAATATGTATTTATCATTTCTGCTTTCTGTTCGTCTGTTTCGGCCACTTCATGGTTCATGGTAAGTACTGGAATGTTGCTAGAGGAGCACCCAAGATTCAGAAGCTGCTTAGAGGTTTTCCAGAATAGTTTGGGTTCACAATTATCTGAAGACAGAAGTTGGTCGAGTTTATCGAAATACTGTTTTTTTTTGGAGAGCCAAACTGCAGTGTTGATTTTGTTCCTAAGGAGTTTGTATTTATTCCAGAAATAGTTGTTGTTAGTCTTCTTGAATTGCCTATACATGCGCTGTCGTTTCCTTATCATATTTTTTATTATGCACGTTATCCAAGGTTGGTCATTAGGTCTTATCGTTACTAGTTTGTTTGGTATTGACTGTTTTGCAGCTGCAAATATGATATCAGTGATGTCCTTGATATTACGGTCAATATTCCCTTTGCGTTCAACTTTCTCTGTAAAATTGGACTCAGACAGCAAGTTCTATATTTGTCATAGTCAGTTAATTTATATTGCCATATTTGTCTTTTAAATGATGGGGTGTGTGGCCGAGTAAATTTGAGTAGGACAACTACTGGACAGTGATACCTGGTGTAATCTGTCATAAAGGGGTCAATTGTGCCGCTTGTTAGGACGTTGCTGTTAATACGTACTAGAATCAAATCTATGAGTGAAGATGAATTTTCCGTGAAATGCGTGGGTTCAGTAATAAGCTGTTTCAGACTGTACTCAAGCAGAAAGTCTTTCATTTTGATATTGCTGTAATGGGTCATGTTAATGTTGAAGTCACCTGTAATAATTATGTCTGTTAAGTTCGTGTTGCATGCTATCAAAGCTTTCCTTGATAAGATCAAAATATTCTGGACTACTATTAGGAGGTCTGTAAAATCCACCTACCAGAATCCTTTTCGACTTGACTTGGAGCTCTACCCAGGTAGCTTCCAAGCCCTGTTATTCCAAGTCGGGTCTTCGCTTACAGAATAGTGTGTCGCGGACATAGATGATCACACCTCCACCAGGACGACCTACCCTATCAGTCCGGAAAGGTGACGTGAAGTGATCGATCTGTATTGTACTAGTGTTAATGCTAGAGTTTAACCAGCTTTCAGAAAAAAACAAGGACATCGTATGCTTCGGCTTCACTGCGTATTATGTCTATTTTAGGCCCAAGGCTTTGGACATTTGCATGAATTATACTTAAGTGGTTATGAAGCAGTTCAAAAGATGTTGTTGACAGATCATCGCTAGATGAGGTACTAGCATCGACAGAGTCTGGTCCGGGGTTGGTTTCTATATCGCCACAAGTGAGTAACAACGAGAGTAGCGAAAACGTCAGGTCAGTAACGATAAGGAAAGAGAAAAAATTACGACAGAAGGAGGTGTTTCGGTGCGGTATGCAAAAATACGAGCGAATGTAAGGAACCCTGATGTTTTTGTACACCTCGTTGCTTCGCTGGATAGCTATCGTCATACTAAAGGCTTGAATGTTACGGCTATTTGGTATGCATAGCAGCGCTACTGCCATAGTAAATAGAAGTAAATGGAATTTGTTATGCATTATTCTCTTCTTCGTGCCTAACATTAAGGATAAAGAAACACCGAACGTGCCACCAAGCCCGTCTGATTTAAGTTGGTTAACCTACAGGTGGTACTCACCAGGAACTGTAGGATTTTGTTTGATTTGAGGTTTAACGTCCCCGTCAACAATGTAAAGGTCATTTTGGAGACGAAGCTTCCAATTTTGTGGGACTTTTACCCGACATTGAGATGAAATGACATCTCAACCCCTGTCGCCCAATGAAACCAATAGGGTTTATGAGCATGGACGGTCCGCCTCGCATCGCGGCTCCTGGACAGGCTTAGATCTTACTAGTACTAGTATGCGGGCCGGATTCAGCTCTTCATGGAAACATCATGCAGCCCACATATTTCTTCAAGCCCCTATGGGCGCAGGAACTGTAGGAATATCAAGACGAGCATTGAAGGCAGGCCTGGTGAGTCTTGGGTCAAGTACGTAGCTTTAGACCAGGACATCGGCTGTGGATTCATTAAGGCAGGGTGTTCAGTCAAGGATTCAGATTGAAAGTTATAGAGAAAGGAACAAATACAGCAAAAAGAAACATAAATAATACAATATAAAAATGAAAAAGCAACTGTGGTGAAGAAGAAAGTTCAAAGCAGAGATAAATCTATCTACAAAATGACAAATATGCAACAAGAAGAAACAATATTGGGAGAAATGTAAACATTTCAGAGGATGCACGCAGGAATGGCGCCGAACCGAGGCCGATTCGACGTCTCGGTGTCGAACGGACTCCGATACGGCGCAACATAATTAAATGACCAGAAATTGCAAAGACCCATAGCTCCAACATAATTTCATGATATTGGTTGAAAATTTAACCAGGCGATCTCCTCCTCAGTTCCAATCAGTATACAAAATATCAAGTACTTATCGCGAATACTTGCTAAAAGGGCAAAAACTCGAAAAGGGGAGATAATTTGGATAAGATAAAAATACGAATTCACTAGTTTTTCAAGCGGAAACCATATATAAAATTTCCAAACACTAGCATACGTGTTTCTAAAGTTATGCTATGCCCAAGAAAGCAACACAATTAAATGGCCAGAAATTGCAAAGGTCCAGAACTCCAACTGCGGGTCAACTATAGTTTCACGAGGAATCCATAAATGAAATTTTGAAGCACTAACTCAAATACTTTTTTTAGATATCTTGCTCACGAGATTTCGATGTTAATTAATTAAAAGAGACATAACTGTAAAAGGGAGATATTTCGGATAAGGGAAAAAAAACGGGTTCACTATTTTCATGAGAAATCCTCATATGAACACCAGCATACACAGGTGATCTCTTCACTCCAAATTACTACACTTCATATCAAGCCTCTAGCTCAAATACTTTTTCAGATATCTTGCTGACGAGATTTCAATGCTATTTAAGTAAAAGGGAAATCCTCATATGAACACCAGCATACACAGGTGATCTCTTCACTCCAAATTACTACACTTGATATCAAGCCTCTAGCTCAAATACTTTTTCAGATAACTTGCTGACGAGATTTCAATGTTATTTTAAGTAAAAGGGAAATAACTCGAACAGGGAAGATAATTTGGATAAGAAGAAAAATATGGGCCAACTGCCTTTTCATGAGAAAACCATATATGAAATTTCAAAACACCAGCATGCATGGTTCTCAAGTTATGCTATGCATAAAAATAAGCAACACAATTTGATGACCAGAAATTGCAAAGGGCATGGAGCTTTGATAATTTTTTGTGAGGGGACCCGGGCTGTCTAAGTTGCAGTGAAAACTCATCTCATATCTGAGCAACCTTACAGGGGCCTGTCGGGCTCAAAACCCCGTTTGATAGGGATTAGAAGCTTTGACAGATTAAGGCTGCCTCAGAGGAGGCCAAGCTGTGCCATGTTTATCAGATGTGGGTTGTGTTGGTAGATCTATCAAATGGTGAATGTCTGAGGCTAGACATCAAACTCAGTTAAATCCCCAATTAATTATGTGATTGTTCATAAAAGTTTCGTTGATTATAACGTGATTTTATTTCATTTCAAATTATTAGTAGCAAGGTACATGTAGCTTTAAACTGAAAAAAAATATTTTGTCATACTTCCTTTGATTCATCATCACTCGACTTGCGGAAAAAATATATGAGCCAGCGCATGGCAAAACTTACAATAAGACATGTGCGCCCAATGAAGACTCAGATCAGCCTGCGCATCCGCGCAGTCTGATCAGAGTCTTTGTTTGTTTGTTTGTATTGGAGTTTAACGGCTCAGTCAACACTATTTAGGTCATTTTTGAGCCGGTCAGTTTACCTATCCACACTTTCCTGGGCAGGCTTATACGTAAGCGGTTAACCAGTACAGTGCACATTCTTTCGCCAGAAACTGACAACTGCCCTTCTTGAATCAGCGGAAGGGAGAGAATGACCGCAGAAAAGATTTCATGATCAATCTCCACGAAAGAATGTTGCCGACCCTGGCGGGAGTCGAACCCGCGTCCTCCTGATCACCAGTCAGACGCGCATCCGACTGAGCCAACGAGGCCGGCCTGATCAGAGTCTTCGTTGTGCGCTCTAAGGATAGCTAAGGGCCCAATGCTCCTTCATGCTGCAAGAGAAGTCTCTGGTTAGACTATATGGATGCGCAGGTTGATCTGAGTCTTCGATGGGCGCACATGTCTTAATGAAGGTTTTGTCGTGCGCTGGCTCATATGTAAGACCAAGGTTTAGGTCGGCAAAAGCTACTGAAGACACAACTATGGGTCAACTATTTTTTCATGAGGAATCCATATATGAAATTTCAAAACGCTAGCATACATGGTTTTAAGGTTGGATCTATGCTATGCACAAGAAAGCATCACAATTAAATGGCCAGCAATTGCAAAGGGCCATAACTCCAACAAAATTACTTTAAATTAATTGAAAATTTAACAAGGTGATTTACAACTCAGTCCAAATCAGTACACAATATATCAAGGCTCTATATCAAATACTTTTTTTTTTCAGATTTCTTGCTCACGAGATTTCTGTTTATTCAATTAAAAGAGAAATGAATCGAAAAGGGGAGATGATTCCGAGAAAACAAAAATATGGGTCAATTTTGGTTCCATGTAAAAATCCATATATGATATTTTAAAACACAAACATACATGGTTCTAAAGTTATGCTATATATGTACAAGAAAGCAACACAATTAAAAGGCCAGAAATTGCAAACAGCCATAATTCCAACAAAATTCCATTAAAATAGATGAAAATTTAACCAGATGATCTTCTCCTCAGTCCCAATCAGTATACCAAACATCAAGGCTCTAGCTCAAATACTTTTCAGATATCTTGCTAACGAAATTTCTATGATATGATTTTACTTCAAAGGGAAATATCTCATATAGGGGGGCATAATCCACTGTTTTTTCATGCGGAATCCATATATGAAATTTCAAAACACTAGCATACACGGTTCTTATGTTATTCTATGCATAAGAAAGCTTGATGAACGAACGTCGAACGGACAAGCCAGAAGCAATATGCCACTAACGCCCCCCCCCCCCCCCACCACCACCACCCCAACACATACACACAGATAGACTTGCCATTACTAACAAGTTCATTGTTGATTACTTTTTAAAAATATATACAGTAGAACTTCGATGGCTCGAACACCGTTGGCTCGTTTACCATGGATGTTTCGAACCCATTCTTGAGCCCTTAGCAGAATCCTCTACATAAGAAATAGTGGGGATGATTAAGGAGATTTTAGTCTTTTATCTTGCAAATGTATGCTGATGAGGCGATTCTTATGAGTACACACAACATGCATTTTCATTATAGAACATCGAAAAGATGTCTAAAAGTATCTCGTTATGCCTCCTGGCAGTCACCTCAGTGGCTCGAACTACCCCTGTCTCGAACAGATTTTCGAGATCCCAAAGGTGTTCGAGCCATTGAAGTTCGACTGTATAAAAATAATCAGCCTAGTAGCTAGTCTAGAAGCTGGGATGTGATGAACACAACGATAGCTTCATCTATTATATACCGACAATAAACATGAAAGAGTCTCAGCAATAACGGCTGATGATTTTTGTCTCGTAAACAGTCACCGCAAAATACGAATAACGTAATTAAATGAGAGAGAGAGAGAGAGAGAGAGAGAGAGAGAGAGAGAGAGAGAGAGAGAGAGAGAGAGAGAGAGAGAGAGTATTTTAAATTGTCACTTTCACCTTTGGATTGTGGACAATGTAAATCGATTTAAGTATCTCCCCCACCACCATCTCGCAGTTAAAACTAACTTTTTTATTGTTTTTACTGACCGTTCCAAGGCGGTTCTTCTGTCGTGGTTTATTATTGTTGCAGTTCGTCTTTTCATGTATATATTGCTATTTATATCTGTTTATTTTGGATAGCCGTTTGGTCATTTTGTGGGAAAGTAGCTCTCCTTTTGGCTTTACGCCTGTGACGTTTTTATCAAAGTGAAGTTATTTGATGTTCGTGTTTCTTTCCCTTTGATGTCTTGGGTGGGAAGTGTGAGGTAATTGTATCGATTCCTGATCACGGCCTTCACTTCTGTTTAGTCCCTTTTAGCTTGTTTTTAGACATTCTGTAAGGGGACCACTCAAGGAGAAAGTATTGACAAGAGAACCAGCTTCACCCAGTCTTCTAAATGTTGTTTCTAATTTTAATTCTAACACAGCGCGTCCTATATAGGCAATGCAAAATAACTGTGTTTTATTCTGCAACAAATCTCAGCTCGGAAGAGCGTGACGTGTGACGTCATTAAAACTGCAAATTTATGACGTCACTAGTCGATTTACTTGACGTTAGACGGTGTAACGTCATTTTCTCGCATCGAAAACGTTAGAAACGGATATAAATGCATGTGTTTCAGTCGATAATTTTAGTGGGATTTCTTCTAACAATGGCGAAAAGTTGTGAGATTTTGAAGGAAACAACAACATTGTTGCCGATTTTCAGCGTGTTAGAATCGAAATAGATCAGCTCTAGCCAGTGATTTGTTGGGTAATAAATCACAGTTTGTCGGTCAGTTGTAAGTAGACAAATCACGCGCGCTACGCGCTCGTGATTTGTCTACTTTACAACTGACCTCCAAACTGTGATTTATTACACAACAAATCACAGTTAGAGCTGATCTATTTCTTAATTTAAAGCTTTCAAAAGCTTTTGAGCTTGCTAAAAAATCTGAAATCATCACAAAAGAAAATGAAAACTCGTTATGATGAATTTTTATTCTCCATTTTTTCTAAACGATCTTGAAAGATACTTTTTCAAAAATCATGTCCCCGGAATTGAGTGAGAACTTGCTGACACTGGCCTAGTTACTTATCTTAAGCTCTTCGTATTACTGCATGCTGATGATACTGTAATGTTCAGTGAAACACCGACGATTTACAGGGGACACTCAATGCTTTTTGTGATTATTGTACCGTTTGGAAGCTCAATGTTAATGTTTCCAAAACATAAGTGATGATTATCTCCCGCGGCAGACAAAATGCAAATATATGTTTCTATCTTAACAACACTAAACTTGAAATTGTTCAAGAACACAAATACCTTGGCATTTATTAATCAAAACGTGGCTCTTTTAATACAGCGAAAAATATATTGCAGAGGAAGCAAACAAATAAGTTCTGAAGTTAGATCCTTTGGAAACAAGGCATACACCAAATAAACGAAAATAGCAGACTCGGTTTTATTTAGTCTGTTCATGACCAGTACTGAAATGTGCAACACCGGCCACGCCCTCTAGCACCGGCTTAAGCAGAACTCTATTTTCAAAATGATACCAAATGAACTCAATGATCCCAAAGGACCAGAAAATATAATCTGCACTATGATGATGTACGGGGAGACGTTTTACGGCCGCCACACGGCACAACACCAGCTACAGTGAAAATAAATAAGTTCTGAAGTTAGATCCTTTGGAAACAAGGCATACACCAAATAAACGAAAATAGCAGACTCGGTTTTATTGAGTCTGTTCATGACCAGTACTGAAATGTGCAACACCGGCCACGCCCTCTAGCACCGGCTTAAGCAGAACTCTATTTTCAAAATGATACCAAATGAACTCAATGATCCCAAAGGACCAGAAAATATAATCTGCACTATGATGATGTACGGGGAGACGTTTTACGGCCGCCACACGGCACAACACCAGCTACAGTGAAAATAAATAAGTTCTGAAGCTTTATTCTCGCTTATTAACCCTTCTCTTGCTGAATATTTAGCCACACCCATTTCTGATTTTGAACCAATCAGATTACTTGATGTAATTTATTCCTACAAATTCATAAACTGAATGTCAAACAGAGTAGATCCTGATCAGATGGCTTCTTCAGAAGCCATCTGATCTGGATCTACACTGTTTCCAAAGATAGGGGTTGTCGTGAACAGCAAGATAAGGGTTAAGAATCCCGGTCATTAGATTTATCGCTTGATTTACAAATAGATCTGGATCTACACTGTTTCCAAAGATAGGGGTTGTCGTGAACAGCAAGATAAGGGTTAAGAATCCCGGTCATTAGATTTATCGCTTGATTTACAAATAGATTTATCAAAAAAAAAAAAAAAACTGTGAAACTCATACTCTTATACTCCAGTGAAGTTTGGGGAATAGGTATCTGCGACATTGTAGATAGAATTCAATTTAAATTCTTTTAAACATTTTTCATTTGAAACAAATCCACCCCTCGTTTATGATTTACGGAGGGTTGGTGTTAGACCTATAAGCGTTAATATAAAGGCAAAGATGATATCATATTGGTCAAAGGTTGTCTCTCAACATGACCCGCCTACAAGACTTTCATACCAAATGCACACAATACTTTATTTCCTCTATAAATCAAATCAATGCAAGTCAGGAAGTCAGCACTCAACGAAAACATCGAATCTATTCTCATCTGGAATTTGGCAAACACAAGATGCAATAAACCCGAACTCTAGCAATAAAACAAAAAATGAGCGATCAATTTACTCAAAACTTGCATTCCTGAGTTGAAACTCGTCAAGTGGGAAAATCTATAGACTGTTCAAAGAAGAATTCGAGCAAAGTAAATATCTAAGAATTCTACCGAATAGCTATTGTAAAACTTTAATAAGATTTAGAACGAGGAATATACGAAACTCCCTGATGAAGTTGGCAGGTATAAGGGGACAGCTTTTGACGAACGCACATGTACTTTTTGCCGTACAGACGTTGGTGATGAATATCACTACATTTTATCATGGACACATTTCAAAGAAAGTCGACCCAAATTTGTCAAGCCGGCACATTTCTCAATACCAAACACACAGAAATCCAAGAGTCTCGTGAAATCTGAAAACGAAAATGAACTGCGAAAATTATGTCAATCCATTGTCTTAATAAACGATGCTTTCGACTAATGGCAAGCATGAGCTTAAAAAGGAACACTCATATATAAGAAGTAATTTTCTTGCTAACATTGCTACGTGCACAGTGTATGAATATAATTTTATGACATATGTAAAAAGTTAAATTCCTATATTAAGACCACCTTTAAAACTGTTAAAATGTGGTCTTAAGACCACCTTTGAACAGTCTCAAAGTGGCCTCTTACTAGAGGACACTGGGTGTCGAAAAGGCAAAATAAGAATAACTCAAGCCTTCGAGATGTTCTTTTATAAAGGCAGATGATATACTGACATACTTTAGATGGTTTTATAGGAATTTCACAGTACCAGCTTACATGATGATTTTTATATATACATTCTCTTCTCTCTCTTTCTCTCTTTCTCTCTCTCTCTTTCTCTCTCTCTCTCTCTCTCTCTCTCTCTCTCTCTCTCTCTCTCTCTCTCTCTCTCTCTCTCTCTCTCTCTCAAATGCATGTTCATAATCCCCTAAAGAATTTGTGGTACCATCAAACAAGCAGTGTAGACCCTGATCAGACGCCGCGCTTTTCGGCGTTGATCAGGGTCTGCATTGTTCTTTGATGCTTTTAAAAAACACCACGATGGAATTTTGGAAGTAGAATAAATCCAACAAATGTACTTAATGACGATTAGCACGCCCTCGTGATCACAGGCATCAGGGGACAGTTTCGCATTTGAGGGTGGGCAGCAGGGGACAGTTTCGCATTTGAGGGTGGACGTTTTTCAAAATATTATAGTAGTAGGGTCAATAATGGCATGGTTGCTCATAGCAATTGTGATATGTGGATATTTTTGCCAATGTGGGCTTGTTTGCTGAGTATCTGTACTTTTATGAAATGGAATACGAAACTGTCGCTCCAGCTGTCTGGATGCTGTGCAAGTTCAAGGTGCAGCGGCATATCTAAATTTACGAAGGTAGCTTTGGCACTAAAAAGTGGCTGTTTTTCAAAGGGGAGTCCTGAAAAAAGTTTACTGGTTGTGATATACTTTTCTGTCTATATCTTTGCATGTGACTGAGTGTACATGACATTTCAACAGGTGTCAAGTACTGGTGTTTTGGGAGTAAATTCACAGGATCTGTCAAAGTGAGGTGGAGTCATGCATTTTTGTATGTAAAAAATAATGGGTGGGGTAAGTGGAATGATGCTGCTGTCAGCCTATGCAAAAAGAGAAGTGTTTCTTTGGTATTCTTTTATTATTTTTTTTTTTTTTTTTGTGCATGTGTGAGCACTTTGAAACCAGATCAGAAGTTATCGCTTTCTCCAGGAGTTGTCGATTTTGTTTGTTTTGGTGTTTTACGGCCCATTCAACATTATTTAGGTCATTTTTGAGCCGGTCAGTTTACCGATCCACACTGTTCCTGGGCAGCGATTAACCAGTACAGTGCACATTCTTTCGCCAGAAACTGACAACTGCCTTTCTTGAATCAGCGGAAGGGAGAGAATGACCGTAGAAAAGAATTCATGATCAATCTCCACGAAAGGATCTTGCTGACCCCGGCAGGTATCGATCACCAGTCAGACGCGCATCCGACTGAGCTACCGAGGTCGGCTCAGGAGTTGTCGATAACGATTCAAAAAGTTAGTGTGGCGCGGAGAAAAAAGTGCTGCGATTAACTGTCCCCTCTTAACGGTAAAGTATACTGGCAAGAGTGAGTGAGTGTTTGAGTTTTACGTCCCACCAACAGCTAAGGTCATACGGAGACGGGACCTCGGTTTAAAGACTCATCCGAAAGTCTGGAGAAGCCCGGCATCGATCCTGCGACCCCTGGTTTACAAGGCGAGTAGCGTAACCACTACACCACGGAGGCTTCTTATACTGGCAAGAGTATAGGACAAACAAGAAATATATTTAAAAAAGATATGCGGCGTAGATTTAATTGGAAGGTTGTTTAGAAATATGAGCTACAATAGTGACAGCAACAGTTGTTTAGCTATGAACTGGTTTACTGTATTCAAACAATTCAGATGTCACGCGAGGTAAAATAGCTTTGCAGAGGGCGGTGTCCCGCCTGTTTGAGCTAAGGTCAATGTAAAAGGTCAAGGTTAAAAACATGACCTCATTTCATTTATGATCTCAAGTATATGCACAACAAATAAGAAAACTTTATCATTTACTGTTTTTGAACACAAATTCTAGGGTTAACATTTAGGGTTGTCGCCATGGTGAACGTAAACGCATAGACGGACGAACAAACGGACGAGCAGACAAACGGACGGAAACTTGATCTTATGTGCACCGAACTGAGACTCAAATTACACTTATTCCTTTTCGGAATTAATATAACATTAATGATATTCGAAAATGTCCATTTTGTGTTAAAATGGAGGACATAAAGTATGCTGAAAACAAATGATACACTGCAACTTTTATTGAGCATATATTGTAAATTAAACATCTGTCAATTTGTAATGCGATTATTACATGTTTTTGTCATGCTATATCTCTTTATTGGTTTCATTGGGCAACAGGGCTTTAGGTGTCATTTTATCTCAATGTCGGGTAAAAGTTCCACAAACTTGGAAGCAACGTCTCCAAAATGACCTACACAGTGTTGATGGGAACGTTAAACCTCAAATCAAACAAACAATTCCTTTCGCAGAAAATTCTTCCTTTTGCGAAAGGAACCTTCCTTTCGCGAAATGGTTCCTTTCGCTATATAGACCAACCACGTGAAATTAGGTCAAAATAGCTATTCACCGCAGCAGTTTCAGAATTCACTAGAAACACAATTATACATATGACGTATGGTCATCAAAGGACAAGACGGTGAGCAAGCCGAAACTGTATATATTTTTCATTCATGTCTCACATAAAAAAACGAAACATTTCCTAGTTTAAAACTTCGGTAAACTGTCGTGTTTTATTTAGTAGATTTATTTATGCAAATCATTGACCAATGAAATGGTCATCTCCTTGGACATGTGGTTTTATTGACCAATGGAATAACGAAAAATGTAGGACAAAAGCAAAAACATAACGGCTACGCCGTAAAAAAATCTCCAGATGTATTCTTTTTGTTCAGTGTGTTGAGCTCCTACTTCTATCTTTTTCTCCCCTTTGTCTGATTACATTGAATACTCCATGATATCGTATACATGTATGTAATTTGCTTGTGTTTTCATGGCAACACTTGTTGTCAACATTGTATTGACCTAGTGTACGAATAAACTTGGTTAGAAAAGAAATTGAAAGGTGATACATTGTTTCAGCTTTATTCAATTCGAAATTCGCAAAATTGCAGTATGTTCCCTCTGGCTTTCTTTGCCGGATCATTACAGGGTCACTGATGAGGCTTTATTAGCCGAAACTACGTAGTATGACCCAATTTCTTTCTTATGAATGTTTTCATTGCTCTTAAAGGAACTCATTTTTGATTTTTATTATTACCCATATCGGGTTACCCTTTGCAAGCCAGGTATTATGGACCATGTGAGATTGTTAAAAAGGTTATTGATATCAATCATGGAGTTAAAAGGGGCGCGAAAGCGCTGCAGTTATGCCATATCAATATGCTTAAATTGTATATACATGTATATAGAGAGAAGATTCTGTCAAACCTGTCCTTTGGTCTCTCACCGCTGTGGGTTCGAGCCTGGCCCGGGTCAAATTTGAGATGCCAAGTTCTGCAATGAAAGGTCAGGTGGTTTTTCTCGGGGAACTCTGCTAGTTTTCGCCCACCTCTGATTAACGATCGGCTCGGTACGAGTGAAATAATCTTGAAAGGGTCATAAAGCCACACACACACACACACACACACACACACACACACACACACACAAACCTGTCCTACGTGCAATAGAGATGACCATTGGAAATCAACAGTTACATATAAGCGACTTACTGGACATTCTATTTGCGGGAACTGAATTGTCAGTGCATGACTAGAAAATAAGTTTACTGTGTTGTATTGTATTTTGTTCTGTTTTGATATATATGTATATGCATGAATGAATAAATGAATTTTGTTTAAATTATATTTAAAGCTTAAGAAGCACCCCTGTAAACCCCAGTTTTACTGTACAAAATTGGGGATTCAATGGGATCAAGATTATATAGACGTGTTTTCGTGATGTTCGGGAGAATTTTCCTAGCGACAAAAGAACGAGGTGTGGTAAACGTACCGTCGGTGTTCTCACTGTTAATCCGATTTTTTTTTTTACAAAAATCACTCTTGCAAATGAAGCAGAGTCAGCACAAGAAGAGTTTCTTTTTTATTTTAAACTTTTTAGCTCGCCTGTACAAAGTACAAGGAGAGCTTTTTTGTCACCCCGGTCGTCCGCGTTTGCGTTACTGTCCCCGTACCTTTTACCGTTCCCGTTACCGTCACACTTCGTTAAAGGTTTTCAAATGCTTATATCTCAGCAGTCATTCGTCACAGAGCAATCATATTTGGAGCTTGGGTACCTGGGAGGGTCTTCTGAGATTCCAAGAGAACATACCCCTGGGTTCATGCCCCGGAGTGGGCTAGGGGCCAAAATCTAGGACACCTTTGTAATACTGTTTTCAAGTTTTTCAGATGCTTAAATCTCGACAATCACTCATCACAGAACATTCATACAACTTGGGTGCCTGGGGGTGTCTTCTGGGATTCCAAAGGAAAATGCCCCTGGGTTCATACCTGGAAGGTGGGGCTAGGGGTCAAAATCTAGGACACCTTTGTAATACGTTATATGCATTTCACTTATGTAAGTAAGTTATAGACGCACTGGGTTACATATCAGCCAACTATGTGACATTGGTTCAAGTGTGAAAGGGTGAAGGTCATGGTGATCTACATTTCACAATCTAAAGATTTTACCTTATATATTGAAGAGTACTTGTTGGAGAACCTGAGGTATAAGTTCCATGTGATCCTATGATTGACCTCAAAATATATCTAGGTCAGGGTGACCTATATTTCATGGTTCAGTGATTTTGCTTTATATCTTGAATACTATTTGTGGAGAATTGATATACCTGGATTATTAGTTCCATGTGACCTGATGAATGACCTGAAAATATATTTATAAGAGTGTAACCTATATTTAATGGTTCAGTGATTTTGCCTTTTATCGTGAATACTTTTTATGTAGAAATGTCATACTTGGATTATTAGTTCCACGTGATCTGATGATTAAACTCAAAATATATCTAGATCAGTGTGACCTATATTTCACGGTTCAGTGATTTTGCCTTCGACATTGAATACTATTTGATGGAGAATTGTCATACCTTGAATATAAGTTCAATGTGACCTGATGATTGACATAAAATATATCTAGATCAGTGTGACCTATATTTCATGGCCATTGATTTGCCGTATATCTTGAAGACTAGTTGATGGAGAATTGTCATACCTGGGATATACGTCCATGTGATCTGATGATTGACATAAAATGTATCTAGGTCCGTGTGACCTATATTTCATGGTTCAATGTTTTTTGCCTTATAACACAAAGACTTTTCGATGGAGAAATGGGCTATTAGAAGCCTCCGTGGTGCGGTGGGTACATTACTCGCCTTGTAAACCAGCGGTCGCAGGATCGATCCCGGGCTTCTCCAGACTTTCGGATGAGTCTTTAAATCGAGGTCCCGTCTCCGTATGACCTTAGATGTTGGTGGGACGTCAAACTCAAACACTCACTCACTCACACCTGGGATACTACTTTCATGCAACCAGATGATTGACCTCAAAATATATCAAGTTCAATGTGAATATATGTCAAGTTTAAGTGATTTTGCCTTATAGCTTGTTTACTATTTGATGGAGAAACTTCATACCTGGATTATCAATTCCATGTGACCCGTTTAATGACATAGAAATATAGCTAGGTCAGTGTGACCTATATTTTATGGTTCAGTGATTGTGCCATATAGTTTGAATACCATTTCATGGTGAAGCTTCATACCTCGATTATAAGTTCCATGTGACCAGATGATTGACTTTAAAGTATGTCTAGGTCAGTGTGACCTATTTTTCATGGTTCAATGATTTTGTCTTATAATTTGCACACTATTGCCTGTAGAAATGTCATACTTGGAATATATGTTCCATGTGACCTCATGATAAACCTCAAAATATTGCTAGGTCATTCTGACCTATATTTCCTGGTTCAGTGATTTTATCTTATATCTTGAATGCGTGAAACAGGCGAGTTATGCTGTCATGCGACAGCTCTTGTTTAATAGCGTCGTCATTTATTAAACATATGAAGCGGCCACAGATGAGATCGGCATGGCGAGGCAGTCTATGTGCGTGTCAGATTCGCTTATTACACAAAAGACATGATTTGTTTTTTTCTTAACCCTTGACCTGCTGAATATTTATATATGCCACAGCCACTACCGATTATCAGCCAATCAGATTGCTTGATTCAAATTATTGCAACAAATTCATGAGCTGAATGACAATCAATGAAGATCAGAAGCCACCAGGGGCTTAGAAAGCAAACGGGAAGTCCTGAAAGTTGTTTCCTCCTTTACAAAAGGTAGAAAACACGCCAGGTATAGCTGTACCTCTTAACCCTTGACCTGCTGAATATTTATATATGCCGCACCCGCTACCGATTATCAACCAATCAGATTACTTGATGCAAATTATTGCGACAAATTCAGAAAATGAATGACAAACAATGAAGATCCTGATCAGATGGCTTCTTCAGAAGCCATCTGATCTGGATCTTCATTGTTTGAAAGATAAGACATATCCGGGTTCAGCAGGACAAGGATTAATAGAATGTCCCAATGACAGCCTGCAAACGATAACTCAGCCCACAGGACATTGACGTTTCATCAGAAACCATAAGAGAGCCCTCAAATTGACCTAAATCCACTTTTGCTTTAATAAGCAAGCGAAGTCCTGTGCTCAGCCCTGCCAATCTTAAATACGCGACTTTTTTCTTTGGGTTAAACAAAAACATTTTTTTTTTTTTTTTTTTTTTTTGAAAAATAGTTACAATGAAATGCATAGATTCATACATAATTATGCAAAATGAGACAGGATAAAGCTTATAGGAAAGTCATTTCCTATTTCCTTTTTATTTTCCTGTTTATACCATATCATGAAAATGGTTGTTTGTTTGATTTGAGGTTTAACGTCCCCGTCAACACTGTAAAGGTCATTTTGGAGACGTTGCTTCCAATTTTGTGGGACTTTTACCCGACATTGAGGTGAAATGACATCTCAAGCCCTGCCGCCCAATGAAGCCTATAGGGTTTATAAGCATGGGCGGTCCGACTCACACCACTTTGCCTGGGCAGGCTTAGATCCTCTAAGCGGTTTACCAGTTACTCGTGTGTGGGTTGGTGTCAGCTCTGCATGGAAGCATCATGCAGCCCATCTATTTCTTCAAGCCCCGATGGGCGGGGACCGAGAAAATGGTTGTATTCAAACTTTAAGTTCATGTGTATTTTATACTATGTCTGAGCAGTATGACATGCTAGATATTTACAAAAATGATTTACAGTTTATTTAATTTTTTACTTTTATTTACTTTCATTTATTTATTTATTTTTTTTATTTATATTATTTCTTATTTATTTATGTTTCTATTTATTTATTTATTAATTTATTTATTTATTTAAGTATTTTTTTTTGTTCAGAGTAAACGAATCTAATTATTGATAAGTCATGTTCATTAAAATAATTGGCCAGTTGGTTGCTTAGCAGCATAGATCCGAGACAGCTCAAGAGAAAAGCACCCTCATCATATATCACAATGAATTCTTCCGCCTGATCACAGTAAGAAAACACGCCTATACAAATACATTGTAAATGAAGCCGAAAAAAAAAATGCAAATTTAAAGACGAAAAATTGTGCTTTTTAGCTCACCTGAGCCTTTAGGCTCATAGGTGAGCTTATAGTATAGCCATGGTCCGTCGTCCGTCCGTCCGTCCGTCGTCCGTCCGTCCGTCCGTCCGTCCGTCGTCCGTCCGTCCGTACGTCCACCATTTTCAAAGATCTTCTTCTCCTATACTGCAGGGCCAATCAAAGCCAAATTTCATATGGAGCCTCAGTGGGATGGGGGAACGAAAGTTTGTTCGCGGGGTCTGGATCACATGACCAAGATGGCCGCAATGCCCATATATGGTAAAAAGCCTTCAAAAATCTTCTTCTCCAGAACCATACGGCCAGTGGCCTTGAAACTTGGCATGTAGCATATGGTACTCGGGCCCATCATGGTTTGTACAAATGGTGACCCTGGGTTGACCTTGACCTATTTTACAGCAATGTCAAATTTGTCGACTTAGGCTTTTGCATGGGGCAAAGTGAAAATAATGGATTTATAGGAAACCATTGAAGACAGTGTCACCAAAATCTGTAGATCAGGTAAAGTAACTGAATACATGAATGTATATGGATCAGAAAGGTCAAGGTCATTCATTTGCCTTGTTCGCGGGTCTGGATCACATGACCAAGATGGCCGCCATGCCCATATATGGTAAAAAGCCTTCAAAAATCTTCTTCTCCAGAACCATAAGGCCAGTGGCTTTGAAACTTGGCATGTAGCATATGGTACTCGGGCCCATTATGGTTTGTCCAAATGGTGACCCTGGGTTGACCTTGACCTATTTTACAGCAATGTCAAATTTTCCGACTTAGGCTTTTGCATGGGGCAAAGTGAAAATAATGGATTTATAGGAAACCATTGAAGACAGTGTCAACAAAATTTGTAGATCAGGTAAAGTAATTGAATACATGAAGATCTATGGGTCAGAAAGGTCAAGGTCATTCATTGGCCTTAGACCAAGGTCATTCAGGATCCATATTTCAAACATTTTTTTCTCCAAAACTGCTGAGCCAATTTAAGTAAAATTTAATATGGAGCCTTTGTGAGTTGAACAAATGAAAAAATGCCAATACGGTCTAGATCACATGACCAAAATGGCCGTCACGCCCATATATGGTAAAAAGCCTTAAAAATTCTTCTCCTCCAGAACCGTAAGGCCAATGGCCTTGAAACTTGGCATGTAGCATATGGTACTCAGGCCCATCATAGTTTTTACAAATGGTGACCCTGAGTTGACCTTGACCTATTTTACAGCAATGTCAAATTTGCCGACTTAGGCTTTTGCATGGGAAAAAGTGAAAATAATGGATTTTTAGGAAACCATTGAAGACACTGTCACCAAAATTAGTAGATAAGGTAAAGTAGCTGAATATATGAAGATCTATGTGTAAGAAAGGTCAAGGTCATTAATTGACCTTAAACCAAGGTCACGCAGGTTCCATATTTCAAACATTTTTTCTCAGAAACTACTAAGCCAATTGAAGTGAAATTCAATATGGAGCCTTTGGGAGTTGAACAAATGAAAAGCTGCCAATATGGTCTAGATCACATGACCAAGATGGCCACCACGCCCATATATGGTAAAAACACTTCGAAATTCTTCTTCATAAGAACCGTAAGGCCAATGGCCTTGAAACTTGGCATGTAGCATATGGTACTCGGGCCTGTCATAATTTGTTCAAATTGTGACCTGGGTTGAACTTGACCTATTTTACAGTAATGTCAAATATGCTGACTTAGGCTTTTGCATAGGAAAAAGGGAAATAATGGATTTTTAGCTCACCTGAGCCTTTAGGCTCATAGGTGAGCTTATAGAATAGCCATGGTCCGTCGTCCGTCCGTCCGTCCGTCGTCCGTCCGTCCGTCCGTCCACCATTTTCAAAGATCTTCTTCTCCTATACTGCAGGGCCAATCAAAGCCAAATTTCATATGGAACCTCAGTGGGATGGGGGAACGAAAGTTTGTTCGCGGGATCTGGATCACATGACCAAGATGGCCGCCATGCCCATATATGGTAAAAAGCCTTCAAAAATCTTCTTCTCCAGAACCATAAGGCCAGTGGCCTTGAAACTTGGCATGTAGCATATGGTACTCAGGCCCATCATGGTTTGTACAAATGGTGACCCTGGGTTGACCTTGACCTATTTTACAGCAATGTCAAATTTGCCGACTTAGGCTTTTGCATAGGGCAAAGTGAAAATTGGAACAAGTTTTCTTTTTGTTTCATTTGCTTCTGTATACATTATACCATTTACCCTTTCTGTGAGCCAGGCACCGAGGTTATAAAACTTTTTTTCACGCTCAACTCACTTCAGCATGAAATTTACCCTGCTCATAAGTTTTAAAATGCCAACAAATATTGAGAAGGCATTTTAAAATTTATGAGCAGGGTAAATGACATTTTCTGCTGATCTAAGTAGGAAAATTGTCACCAGACAGGTGAGCGGTTCAGGACCACTGGTCCTCTGGTTTTCTTATTTCTGCTCAAAATATAGATTGCGGGTACACGTTAGAACCGCCTCATCGAGTACCCACCATCTATATTTTAGAGCAGAAATAAGAAAAAGAATATTTACCCCCGTAAACCCCAGTTTTACTATATAAAAGTGGGGTTCAATGGGGTCAAAGTTATACAGGCGTGTTTTCGTGTCAGATGAGTATGCAATGGCCCACTTTCAATTATAGGGATGTCCTGTTTGTTTTGTTTGAGGTAAGTTGTACACAGATGCATGTATTGTGAGCAAACAGTGCATACCCAGATCAGACGCCGCCTTCTGGATACAAACTTTTTGCCAATGTCCCGGAATGGGACGCTGGGCATATATGGGTTTTTGTTTGTTTGATTTGGGGTTTAACGTCCCCGTCAACACTGTAAAGGTCATTTTGGAGACGTTGCTTCCAATTTTGTGGGACTTTTACCTGACATTGAGATAAAATGACATCTCAAGCCCTGTCGCCCAATGAAACCAATAGGGTTTATTAGCATGGACAGTCCGCCTCGCACAGCGGTTCCTGGACAGGCTTAGATCCTCTAAGCGGTTTACCAGAACTAGTGTGCGGGCCGGATTCAGCTCTGCGTGGAAGCATCATGCAGCCCATGTATTTCTTCAAGCCCCTATGGGCGGGGGCCGAGGGCATATATGGGTTATCTCTAGGCCAGTGAGTGAGTGAGTGTTTGAGTTTTTCGTCCCACCGACAGCTAAGGTCATACGGAGACGGCACCTCGGTTTTAAGACTCATCCGAAAGTCAGGAGAAGCCCGGGGTCGATCTTGCGGCCCCTGGTTTTCAAGGCGAGTAGCGTAACCACTGCACCACGGAGGCTTCTGCTTAACTCTAGGCGATACTGCTCTTATGAATCATTGAAGCTTATGCATCGTCTTAGCTTATGCGTTTAATAGCGGTTTCCCATGGTCTGACACAATTAAGGGGGGTAGATACACCTGGCAGACTTTTTCGCCATTTTTCAAAGGGAGATAACTTTTGGGACTTTCTGTCTGCTCTTCTATTAACTCTGTCCCCCGAAAAAAGGGGGTCAACTCCTAAAGGATTGAATCCTAAAGGAAACAATTTGCTTCTGGGGAGCAAATTCTTTTCTTCAAGTGCTGACTCCTATTGACTTGGGGTAAAAATACTTTTTCAGGAGTTGCCTCCCCTAAAGGAGTATCTATTCCCCTTAGAAACAAAATGAAAAAGGCAGTAACGACGGGATATGGCACATTTCGAATGAACGTGCTTCATTAATCTCAAAAATAAGTGTTCTTTAATTAACCTACACATGGTGTTTTCTCAGTGGTGGAAAATTATGTGGTAGTTTTCCTCATTTCGACTTCAGATATATGGTCCGACAATTCTTTCGGATAACACACCCGTCTGACATAGGACATTCGTCCATATTTCTAAAGCTAGCTTTAGTGTCATATTTTTCTGTAACTCTACTACAAACATAGATTGCAGGCGATTGTTAGAGCCGCCACAACGAGGCGATTTTAACGAATACCTACTACCTATGTTTTTGACTAAGAAAAATAAAGAAACAAAACTAATGGTTACCCTGTAAACTTTTCTAAATTGTTAGCATGTTTATGGCAAGCTATTTTCCAATTTATTATGGAATGTAGATATAGGATATAATATATCAGATATCTTCTATAAGTTATACGATATCTTATATCCTATATAAGATAACTTATATAGGATATAAGATATCTGATATAACAAAATAAGATATTTTATATCCTAAAGTAGATATCTTATATCCTATAATGTATATCTTATTTAATTCTTCAATTCAGATTTCTGATATGATATATAAGATATCTAATATGTTAAATAATATGTTATATAAGATATCTAATATGTAAATTAAGATATCTGATTTGCCAATTAAGATATCTTATTTACCAAAACATATAAGATATCGGATGTGCTAAATAAGATATCTAATATACTATATAAGATATCTAATACAGTATGAAAGATATCTTATATAGCATGTCAGATATCTTATATGCTACCTAAGATACCTTTTTTATTATATAAGATATCTTATATATAAGATGTCTTATATAATAAATATAAGATATCTTATATATAAGATGTCTTATATAATAAATAAGATATCTTACTTAATATATAAGATATCTTGTATAAAAATAAGATATCTACATTCCATAATAAATAGTTAAATAAATTGCCATACATGATGCTATGTTACAGAACCGATATAAGACTACTTTACTCTGATAAACCTCACGTAAGCTGTGGATTAGGAGGACTATTTTGTGTGCCGTGATGCATTAGTTTTCTCATTACGAAAACGCGCCTATATAAATACATTGTTACATTTATCGCGGAAAAAATGAACATTTTAAGATGAAATATTGTGATAGAGCAGAAATAAGAAAAATAAGGTTTACCCCTGTAAAACCCAGTTTTACTGTATTAAAGTGGGTTTAAGGGGGGGGGGGGGGTCAAATTGTAAAGGCCTGTTTTCGTGATGTTTTACATTGACAGCATTCGAACTTGCGGGTCGATTGTGTCTGACTGAAGGCTGGGAAACTAGCACCGAACCGGGAATTATTCTTGCTGAATATTCTTTTATGCCACACCCATTTCTGTCAAATTACTTGATATAATTTATTCCTACAAATTCATGAGTTAAATGTCAAACAGAGTAGAACCTGATCAGATAGAACCTGATCAGATGGCTTCTTTAGCAGCCATCTGATCGAGATCTACACTGTTTCCAAAGATAGGGGTTGTCGTGAACAGCATAAATGTCTGTACGTTAAGGCGTGTGTGTGTGTGTGTGTGTGCGTGTGCGTGTGTGTGTGTGTGTGTGTGAGAGATCTACACTGTTTCCAAAGATAGGGGTTGTCGTGAACAGCATAAATGTCTGTACGTTAAGGTGTGTGTGTGTGTGTGTGTGTGTGTGTGTGTGTGTGTGTGTGTGTGTGTGTGTGTGTGTGTGTGTGTGTATGTGTGTGTGTGTGTGTGTGTGTGAAATCGGGTTTAACGTCGCTTTCAACAATTTTTCAGTCATATCACGAAGGTGTCTGGTTGTGACAGGGAGCTCAATGCTCACTTTTATAGTGCTGCCTCACTGAAGTATCATGTCCCAGACACATTACATGATACCACACCCAGTCACATTATCCTGACACTGGGTCGACCAGTCCTAGCTCTTCCACGTAAATCTGAGTGCCAAGCGAGGAGCAGCAAGTACCATTCTTAACGACTTTGGTATGTCGCGGCCCGGGATCGAACCCGTGACCTCCCGTTCCCTGGAGCGTACACTCTTCCAACTGAGCTATCGGGGCCGGTTGGTACGTTAAGGTAACAGTATACATCATGGTCCGACTAGGTCTACACTGTTGGCCAATGTTCCATTTTGGATACGTAGGCATATATGGGTCAACCGCTTCAATGATTAACTCGTATATGCCTAGCGGCCCTTTTCTGGTAGATTGGCAAACAGTGTAGACCCAGATCAGATGCCGCAGAACACGGCGCCTGAAATGGGTCTACACTGTTTGCTTAAAGAACATACATTTTTTGTGTAAAATTTGCCACCAACAAAAACAAACCTGACACCCCTATAATTGGAAATGGACCACTCAAAACTTAGCAGGTGGAAGATTCCAGCACTTCCCAGCAGGCACATGACGTAATTCTGACGTCACATCAACGTCGGTAAAACGTCATGACCTTAATGCAACGTCACATCTACGTCGGTGCAACGTCATGACGTTGCACCGACGTTGATTTGACGTTGCCATAGCGAAATGTGCCTACTGGGTTGTGGTCTCTTTATTTTCATTGCGCTCTACTTCCTTTTATTTGAGCATGCACTTACCTTATTGGTCAGCAGTAGTAGTCACGTGGAAATCAGCGTCACAAACACTGCAGTGATATATGTGTACCATTCGGTTAATTGAAGAACAATCGATGGATGCTCATAGAAATCAGTTCTTATTCCTCAGTACATTTATGGTGAATGATAGATAAATATTTCTGCAATAGTAACTCTTATCCTGCTGTTCACGACAACCCATATCTTTGGAAACAGTGTAGACCCAGATCAGATGGCTTCTGAAGAAGCCATCTGATCAGGATCTACACTGTATGACATTCAGTTTGTGAATTTGTAGGAATAAATTACAATGTACATCAAGTAATCTGATTGGTTCAAAGTCAGAGATGGGTATGGCTAAAATGAATATTCAGCAAAAGAAGGGGTAACATTCCGTCGAGCAGTATTACAATAAATTGACCATATGAGATTTACATAATGAGGTGGGCGTATCGGGACAAGGATTGTGCACGGTGTCTAACCTGTCTATGGTGCACGAAGATGACAGTCTGACTTCCAAACTACTAAAACTTAACAAATTTTACTGTGCAGATTCTGCATCATGTTCGGATAGTAGCCACCGGGAGCCATCTCCGCGTTCGTTTCCGACGCCATGCTGTGTGCCGTGTTGGTGTGTACCGCAGTGTGTAGAGAAAGGCAATTGCTGTCCAGGGTTTGAAGGAAAACCCTCAGAGAGCCCCACTGGCGGATCGGCGGATATAGGAGAAAGTTCTGTACAGTCAAATTATAAAACCATAAACCCTACAACGGTACTTGATAACGGAACCAAAGAAGGGAACAGGGTAAATGCTGATTGTATACGGCCTCAAGTATTTTATGATCCAAACAAATATCCTGACGCCATCGGTTATTTGATGGTCACTTCGTGCCCTGAAAGTTTTCAAGACAAAGCGGTCATCAAAAAATGTCAATCTGGTGTGAACAATGAGGATCTTGCAGACTCTATCCCTGTAACATCTGAGTTGAATCGAGAAACATATGCGAATAAGTATTGCTTATTGTGCAATGAACCAGGGCAGTATTATAGAAAAGAAGTGCACCAATGGCAAACTTTGTTTATATCCTACAGAACAGTATTGAAATATAGAACCTTCTATTTAACTCCTAAATCGTTTTTAAAATATGCCAAACAATTGCATAACAATATTGTTTTCGTGCCGTGGAATTCGGACCTGTCACAAACCTGTACTATATATGATATATCAGCCTGCAATCAGACTGGTCTGTGGGATGTGTATGATGAACAGATGTACAACATTTGTGAGTACGGACACAGTCTACCAATAATACAAAGCATCAATAAAAAGCGCATGCTATTTAAGAATATCGCATGCGTTCAATGCAACACAGCTAATAATTTCAATAGACAAACTCTCGATTGTAACTACCCTCAGACAGTTGTTTCCCGTATATTATATCATTCACTATCGCTAAACGTAGAAAGTTTGGAATCTGAAAGTTGGGAACCAGACTGGAAACAAGAGGATGACAGAAGAGTTACTCAGTACCTCAAGAAAGATCTCCTTCGACAACTGAAGACAGGTTTTTGTCCCCCGGGCTTTGCCGACCTACTGGTAAGGAGACATTTTGATCCACATTAGGAAAGCACACATGCCTTTATACCTGTTCGTGCATTAACATGTAATGATAAATACTGACTCACACAAGTTCTGATACATTATTACGTTTGCTACATTGTACCACCAAACATTACGAAAACACGCCTATACAATAAGTTCTGAATAGTTAGATCCTTTTGAAGCAAAGAATACACCAAATAAACGAAAATTGCAGACTCGGTTTTATTGAGTCTGTTCATGACCAGAACTGAAATGTGCTACACCGGCCACGCCCCCTAGCACCGGCTTAAGCAGAACTCTATTTTCAAAATGATTCTAAATGAACTCATTGATCCCAAAGGACCAGAAAATATAATCTGCACTATGATGGATGTACGGGGAGACTTTTTACGGCCGCCACACGGCACAGCACCAGCTGCAGTGAAGATAAATAAGTTCTGAATATTTAGATCCTTTGGAAGCAAAGAATACACCAAATAAACGAAAATAGTAGACTCGGTTTTATTGAGTCTGTTCATGGCCAGTACTGAAATGTGCTACACCGGCCACGCCCCCTAGCATCGGCTTAAGCAGAACTCTATTTTCAAAATGATTCTAAATGAACTCAGTGATCCCAAAGGACCAGAAAATATAATCTGCACTATGGTGGATGTACGGGGAGACTTTTTACGGCCGCCACACTGCACAGCACCAGCTGCAGTGAATATAAATAAGTTCTGAATAGTTAGATCCTTTGGAAGCAAAGAATACACCAAATAAACGAAAATAGCAGACTCGGTTTTATTGAGTTTGTTCATGACCAGTACTGAAATGTGCTACACCGGCCACGCCCCCTAGCACCGGCTTAAGCAGAACTCTATTTTCAAAATGATTCTAAATGAACTCAAAGATCCCAAAGGACCACAAAATATAATCTGCACTATGATGGATGTACGGGGAGACTTTTTACTGCCGCCACACGGCACAGCTGCAGTGAAGAGAAATAAGTTCTGAATAGTTAGATCCTTTGGAAGCAAAGAATACACCAAATAAACGAAAATAGCAGACTCGGTTTTATTGAGTCTGTTCATGACCAGTACTGAAATGTGCTACACCGGCCACGCCCCCCTAGCACCGGCTTAACCAGGACTCTATTTTCAAAATGATTCTAAATGAACTCAAGTACAGTGTAAATTTTACCGCCGAAAAAAGAAAAAATTTAAGATGAAAAATTGCGATATGTTTCTTATTTCTGCTCAAAACATAGATTGTGGGCACTCGTTAGAATCTCCTCATCGAGTCAAAAACAACATTTTATGTCAATGGGGCTTATCTGGAGCCTTTCCGTATTGATAAAATATATTGTATAAGTGAAAAAAAAGTTTTATAATTTTTGTGTCAGATATGGCCAACTCTTTTATGCGCTATTTTAATACCATCTCAAGTCAAAAACAACATTTTATGTCAATGGGGCTTATCTGTAGCCTTTCCGTATTGATAAAATATATTGTATAAGTGAAAAAAAAGTTTTATAATTTTTGTGTCAGATATGGCCAACTCTTTTATGCGCTATTTTAATACCATCTCAAGTCAAAAACAACATTTTATGTCAATGGGGCTTATCTGTAGCCTTTCCGTAATGATAAAATATATTTTATAAGTGAAAAAAAAAAGTTTTATAATTTTTGTGTTAAATATGGCCAACTCTTTTATGCGCTATCTTAATACCATCTCAAGTCAAAAACAACATTTTATGTCAATGGGGCTTATCTGTAGCCTTTCCGTAATGATAAAATATAGTTTATAAGTGAAAAAAAAAGTTTTATAATTTTTGTGTTAAATATGGCCAAATCTTTTATGCGCTATCTTAATACCATCTCAAATCAAAAATCCATTGTCAGATAAGCAGTTAGTAATGACTTTCACGTCCACTATAAGTTTACGCACGACTGAAAAAAATTGCAAATATAATGAGTTTTCCACATGAAGTCATCGAGGCAGGAAGTGCACTACCACGCCTAAATGCCATTTCAAAAAAGATAATTAATTTTCCAGATCAATATAAATACACGATAAGGTCATTTCTAAATATAGAGCGATGACGTCATCCCCGCGCTTGCGCAGTCGGTGGGACCAAAGAGACGCCTATACTACTAGCAGATTTAATGGGGTTTGGGAGCTGAAAGAAGTGTGGGGATGGTGGCAGACACGTAAAATTGAGTATCTGTCTGGGAAAGGGTAAACTGGAAACAACTTAATTTTAGTCTGAAATGCGTTAATTGCATTTTGTCATACTGTCAAGAAGACAAGAACACACGAATAATGTTCAAATTGCTTTATTTCTTCTCGTCCGCTCTTATGCTGAATGAAATACTGACTGCCGACAAGAAAACAAACCCAGTTTATATACAGATCAGCCCACCGGGAAGAACCACAAAATGTTTCAAAACTGACCATCGGGAAATGGCACATTCAAGCATGAGCACTTAAGAAGTCATAAATCGGCAATTAAACGCTGACTTTGACCACCTCCACTTGACATCTACCGCTCTGGCTAGTCATTAGTATAAGGAACTGTCAAAATTATGGTTTGGTGTATCCGTGTCCTAATTGGTTCTTCCTAGATGTCGTACCTGATAATTTGCGCATTTTACATCTACTGTAAACATGTATAAGGGTTTGTAATACATATATGATATAGGTAACTTTCTAATATAAGAAAACAATACATGCAAGAACCATTACTGTGTTATATTCTGACATCACGAAAACATAATATAATAATTTTACCCCCCTCCCTGAACCCCACTTTTATATAGAAAAACTGGGGTTTACAGGGGTAAACTTTATTTTTCTTATTTCTGCTCCAAAATATAGATTGTGGGTACTCGTTAGAACCGCCTCATCGAGGCGGTTCTAACGGGTACCAACAATCTATATTTGAGCAGAAATAAGAAAAATATCAAAATTTTTCATCTGAAAATTTTCATTTTTAGTGGTAATATTTACAATGTATTTGTATAGGCGTGTTTTCGTAATAAATATAATCTCATACAATATGTCATCATCCAGATGATCGACCGTGTTGAGAGACATGTGCTAAACAATCGCCGAATCTTTGATTCGGCGATTGTTTAGCACAAGTCTCTCAACACGATCAAATTTGCTTCAGAATGTGGTATTTCTAATGGAGAACATTAAGGAATGTCAAAAGTTTCTGCCAGGTAGGTACCCAGCAACCTGAATATGCAATGTAGTATCTGACTTGAAAACTAGGTTAAAGCTCACCAAATCTAAGGTGCACACAAGCCATTTGTATCAAGTTTGACCAAATATATCAATTCTTAAATGGTCCAGATAAGCCATGAAGTTAAGGTCAAGGTCACCAAAATCTAACGAAATATTTGGAAGGTTGCAATGATATACTGTACCAAGTTTGACCAAATTTCATCAATTTGTTCATGAGATAGTGTGCAAACAGGCCAAAGTTGACAATTTTTGGAAGCTTATGCCCTTGAAAATTAGGTTTTGTTTGTTTGTTTGATTTGAGGTTTAACGTCCCCGTCAACACTGTAAAGGTCATTTTGGAGACGTTGGTTCCAATTTTGTGGGACTTTCACCCGACATTGAGATGAAATGACATCTCAGGCCCTGTCGCCCAATGAAACCAATAGGGTTTATTAGCATGGACGGTCCGCCTCGCACCGCGGTTCCTGGTCAGGCTTAGATCCTCTAAGCGGTTTACCAGTACTAGTGCGCGGGCCGGATTCAGCTCTGCGTGGAAGCATCATGCAGCCCATATATTTCTTCAAGCCCCTATGGGCGGGGGCCATTAATAATTAGGTCACTAAAATGTGATCAGATATTTGGTAGGTTGTAGTAATTTATTGTGCCACGTTTTACCAAATTTCATCAATTTGTCCATGAGACAGTGTGCAGACAATCCAAAACTGACAATTTTCTGAGGCTTGCATCCTTGAAAACAAGGTTTAAGGTCACCAAAATCTAATTGAATCTTTGGTAGATTATAGTTATGTTGTCAAACTAAGACTGGCTAGTATTTATTGTTTCATGAGATAGAATGCAGATAAGCCGTTTTTGCCCAACATTACGAAAACAAAAGCCTATACAAATACACTGTAAATTTTACCCGCGAAAAATGAAAAAATAATACATCATGAAAACACTTCTCTTATTTCGACTCAAAATATATATTGTGGGTACTCATTAGAACCACCTCATTAGGGCAGAAATAAGAAAAATAAGGTTACCCCTGTAAACCCCATAAAAGTGGGGTTCAAGGGGGTCAAAATTATATAGGCGTAATTGACCGTTTTGGGGGTCCTGTGCTCTTGAAAATGAGGTAATTGCCACCAAAACCTAATGACTATTTTCCCCATTCTAGTGATGTAACCATGCAAGTTCAGTCAGAATCCGCCAAATAGAGCTTCCCAAGTGCCAACGCCGACGCAATTGCCGAGGCAAACGAAACTCCGTATGTGCAAATCGCGTCCGGTATTAACTTTCTTTTTCTTTGATGGATTTTGAAATCACTTGGCAGAAATGGTAACCATCATAGAACGATGGTACGATGTGTCGCGCGCAAGAGCCAGGTCGGTACCTCAATGGTCAAGGTCATACTTAGAGGTCAAAGGTCAAAAAAGGGTATTTTTCGTGTCCGGACAATCACTTTATTGTCCGGTCAATAACTTTATTATTCTTAGATGGATTTGAAAATTACTTGGCAGAAATGATACCCATCATGAGACGATGTGTCGCGCGCATCACCCAGGTAGCTACTTCCAAAGTCAAGGTCATACCTAGAGGTCAAAGGTCAAAGAGGTATTTTTTTCGAGTCTGGTCAATAACTTTTTTTTATTTCTAGATGGACTTTTTAAATTACTTTGCAGAAATTTCACCTTTATTAGACGATGTGTTGCGTGCAAGACAAAGGTCCGTCACTCTAATGGTAAGGTCATACTTAGAGGTCAAAGGTCAAAAATAGTATCTGTTTTCGTGTCGGGCCAATATTTGTTCTACTCTACGATGGATTTTGAAGTAACTTGATACCCAGTCAGTACCTCCTATGTGAAGGTCATACGTAGATGTCAAAGATCAAATAAAGGATCTTTTATTCGTGTCTGGCCAATAACTTTCTTTTTCTAAAATAGATTTTGCAATTACTTGGCAGAAGTGTTAACAATCATGAGAGGATGTTTCGATTGCATGACCCAGATTAGTACCTGAAAGGTCAAGGTCAAAAATGTTGTACTCACAGTGTGTGTTACATAACACTCACTTTCTGTGTCCCATTCCATATGGCGGGGCATCCGATCCGCGTCCTAAGGACACGATTCTGATATTATTATCATTTTGTCAAACATAGCGCACGATGAAATCACTTTTTTTAAAGAAAATTGACCATACTCGACAGTTATGCTTTGCTAATCAGGTAACATCGCATAGGCGTAATAATGCTATGGACTAGTTAACTTTTAGGTCGATTGTTTGTTAATCGACCCAAAGCAAAGTTACTAAGCAAGGTATATTTTCTTTGTTGATGTCCATGTGAAAAACATTGATTTGAAGGAAACCCAGGTAAAAGCTGTTTTAGAAAGTAGCCTCAATATTCTTATCGCTACGATGTCTATGGGATCTTGACTGGAATCATGAGCCGGGTTTGGCAAACAGTGTAGATCCTGATCAGACGCCGCAGATCGCGGCGTCTGATCAGGATCTTCACTGTTTGTGTTCATGAATTTAAGGGTTAAACAAAACGGTCATAGTTCCCGTTCAGGACCATTTTCTGAGTCTACTCTCAGACAAAATCGACCCAACAGTGCTGTCGGTGTTTTGATTTTAATCCCACCATCCTTCTATTTTACAGGGCCGTTGCAGAGATATTTTTTTGTCCACGACACCATTATTTCAAAAACGGAAGATGCATACCCCTCTACGGTGTCATTACAGGTATAGATCTGAACATCAACTTGGAAATAGCGCCAAATCAAACAATTCCAAAACGCCTTTTATCTGAATTTGTAGACAGACTTAAAGGCATGGTTAACATCACTTTGAAACATACGCTCAGCCTTCAGCCACGGGAAGCTACCGTGTGGAATATGCCAAAATCTAAAAGCAAGCCAGTTGGGTATTACTTTTTTCTCATATTTCTATACAATACAACCAATATCAGGTATAGCCTGGCTGTCCTGGAAACTAAAGATTTCTTTGACAAATTAAAGGTACAGAGAACACTTACTCTTACAAATGGCATTCGAGTTGGACTCGACTTTCAGTTTAACAATAGAATAGATGCTGGTAAATCAACCCTCACAGACCTTGATGTAAATCGTGGCGGAAAATTGCGTCCAGCGAATAATGACGATGGAAATAGGAGACATCCAGGAGCACACATGACAATATCCAACGTTAATTGGTGTTTCAGAACAAGAATTTATATTGATGAAGTCCAGTATGTCGGGCGTGATATATTCAAAATAAAAAACATAGATATGATCGTTTATTTAGATCAGTTTGACTTCGATCCTCTTCAAAACAATACAGATATATACCTATGCATTGATTTATTCGTTAGCGCCAATGATACTGCCACAACACAAAGCGTACAGATATTCACCAACGAAAGCCCTGACAACAAAGATAATGTTGAATCCCCATTGATATCAGATAAAGGAATAGCAGTTTTAATCACCCTGTTTGGCATTTGTCTGCTTGGAATAGTAGTTTATAAAGTGAAAACATCAGTCAAAATTCGAGATGACATAGTAAGAAATATACACCAGTTTGTCGGGGAAGGGCAAATAAGCCTCCGACCTTCTATAAATGAAGAAGTTTCTGTATCATTCCGAAACACAGAGATTCAAGATGCATGTGAAAATAATGAGAACTTCAGGTCTGAAAAACTGACTGCTGGGATTATAGAAGATCCTACAAGGACTGACATACGTGTAAATCCTGATGGAATTGTAAAATATTCTTCTATGACTGACAAATATCCTGCTGGATTTGCGGAGAATTCTTCTAAGACTGATAAAGATCCTGCTGACATCATAAAAGAACCTTCTAAGGCTGACAAAGAACCTACTGAAATTGTAGAAGTTCCTTCTACGGCTGAAAACGATCATCACGAAAACACGCCTAAATAATTTTGACACCCTTGAACCCCACTTTTGTATAGTAAAGTAGAAGTAAAACAAAGATCAGGAATTGATACAATTAACTTACTCCACCCATAAAAGACACCAAAGAGAAAGAAATACAAACATTAAGCGACCAGACCATAATGGAAACCTAAACAAAGGAAGGCCATAAGGACAGTTACTTTCCCACAAAATGGCCATATGGCCATCCAAAACCAAAAGACACAAGTGATACACACAGTAAGTAACAAACAACAACATATATAAATCGCCACAGAAGAGCCGCCTTGGAACGGTCAGTGGAAAATTTCCACTGGGGGGCTTAAATCGATTTTACGTGGCCACAATCCTCGCCCTTACTTCCGTCGCGATTTAGACAAATAATTTGTTCAGTCCGCATGAAGGCCTCCTAACTCATCAGTGCAACATCTCCGTGAACACAAAAATCAAAGAACCACAGAGGTGAGACAACGGTGAGGACTCGACAGCAAGAAACCACTGAAATGCTGGAGCAAAAGAAAACCAACAGTTAGTAAGCCTGGGGTTTACAGGTGTAAACCTTATTTTTCTTATTTCTGCTCTAAAATATAAATTTTGTGTACTCGTTAGAACCGCCTCGATGAGGCCGCCTCGATGAGGCGGTTCTAACGTGTACCCACAATCCATATTTTGAGCGGAAATAAGGAAAAATCACAATTTATAATCTAAAAATGTTCGATTTTCAGTGATAAAATTTGCAATGTATTTGAATAGGCGTGTTTTCATAATGTCTGCTGGAGATATAGAAGTTCCTTCTAGGACTAACAAAGATCATGCTGAGATTGCAGTAAATCCTTCTTGGACTGACAAAGATTCTAGTTAGCTTGTAGAACATCCATCTAGGACTGACAAAGATCTTGATGGGGTTGTAGAAGACCTTTCCAGACCTGACAAAACCTATTAAGAAAAGGTCACGCAGTAAAGGCCACAATGAAAGAGCGCAGCCATCTCAAGTCACCTAAAGAAAGTAAGCGACATAGAAGCACACACAAAAACATCGGACGTTTTATTATGAATCACTGCTGAGCTAGTAACCCTCCATGCCCATCAATTCGTTATTGTTATTGTGTTTGATGCTGCACTGGAACTGAGGGCAAGGTTTGAAATTTCATAAACTCCGGAAATGAAGTCCCTAGTAGTTTCACTACTGACCGTTCCAAAGCGGTCGTTATTTTGGAGTGTCTTATTTGTTATTGTTAATTGGCTTTGGGCCGTACAGTCATGATTCAGGGTTGAGGGCTCAACAAAAAACCCTGCTGGGATCATAGAAGTTGCCTCTAGAACTAACTAGAATTGCTGAAGATCCGTCTATCTAGAATCCCCAAATACTCTGTTGAAATTGTAGAAGTTTCTTCTGGGACTCACAATGAACCTATTCGGATCGCAGAAGATCCATCAACGGTTGGAGGTTGTAAAAGATTATGCTGGAACAGAAAAGGATCTTACTGTGCTTGTGCTTGTAAAAGCTCTTTCTATGATTGACAAATATTTTGCTGGGATTGTAGATGCTCCTTATAGGGTTGTCAATGATGCAGCTGGAATCGAAGACGATCCATCTATAAGTGATAAGTATCCTATTGATATTATAGAAAGTTGTGTTAGGATGGATGAAGATCCTTCTGGGATTATGAAATATTTATCTTGGTGTGACTAAGATCCTGCAATAACTCGAAAAGCTCCTCTTGCGGCGTGCAAAACTTCTACCCGGACCGTGGAGCATTCAGGCCATGTAACTGATCCAACAGAAACTGTTCAAGAGCCTTCAAGGACTGATCATGAACGTACTGGCACTGTCTACGGCCGACAAAGGTTTTAACATACAAACTGTGTATTACTATAATGTTATTAATCAAATAATTTCGTATTGGCCCAGTTACAGGTCCAATGTCTGCTGTATTGGCACGAGGCCGAAGGCCGAGGCCAATACAGCTGACCGAGGACCTGTAACTTGACCAATACGAAATTACTTGATTAATGACAATTTTATTAATTGACATAAGTAAAAACATGATTTATGATTTTTAAATATTGGCTGACCTTGTGTAATATAGGATAATCAATTAATAATAACAAACAAAACACAACAGTATTTTGAATCAGATAACAGGCCTGGGACCAATTGTATTTGAAAGTAATTGATTAAACTACATTTGCTTTGTCTTAAAATGTAATTGCTTAAACTATAATTACTCCATCATATGAATGTAATCGATTAATTTACAGTTACTTTTGCAATGTAATTAGATTACTCCCGATTAAAATAAATAAATAAAAAATCAGTACCATTTAACTGTAATATTTAGGTGCACTACAGGAAAGAAATTTACCACATGTTCATATAATTGAAAAGAGAAACGATCAGGAACTATACAATCAGATCCCAAATTCTTCCCACAATATCACTAGGGAAAGAAGTCCAAACATGGAGTGACGACAGTAAATGAAACGGACAGCAGGTAGACCGAGTCAGCAGCTCTTTCCCAAACAGGCGGTGACTCAGAATATCCAAACCTAACTAAAACGACGCAATATTCATAATGCGGGAAAGAATCAGAATCGCCAACATGACTAGAAAGAAACTAGCAAGAAAAGGTCATCCAGGAAAGGCCACAATAAAAGAACGCAGCCGTCCCAAATCCCCTAAAGAAGGTAAATGGCATGGCGGCACACAAAAAACAGACATTAACCAACGACACAAAGCCAATTTACAAATACGGCACTGCAAAAGAACGACCGCCTTGGGACAGTCAGTAGTAAAATTACTCGCCCTCAGTTCCAGTACAGTACCAAACATAATGACAATAACAAATTGATCCGCATGGAGGCTTTCTAGCTTAGAAGTGAGTTAAATAGAGGATCTTACATGAGTGTTTATGCATTATTGAATTTATTAAACGAGTTGAGGAAAAGGGATAAAATGCAATAATACATGAGCACGAATGCAAGATTCTATTTATCATATGACGTTTAAAACGCATTTTATTCACGATTGTTTACAAAAATGTCAATATTCCGCCGTAAGTAAACGCGACGTCGTTAAGGACGTCGTACATGTAACGTTACGGGACGTATCTAGCTAATTTGCATATTTAATCCACTAGTGGATTATCGAAAATATTAAATGGCGTTATTACACTCTCAGACGCAACGACATATGATAAAATGAAATACATAGTAAAATGGTCATGTATAGATTAATACTCTCATGAATCAGGGTTGAGGATTCAACAACAATCCGACGTCAAAGCAGAAATAAACCAGTTAGATCGTGGATCTAACAACAGAACAATAGATAAAAATAGTAGATTCTAGTCACGATTTGCTCATACAATTTACCAATGAAATGAACTGTCAAAGGCGTTAAATACAAGTATTTGTGATTATTGAGGACTATGATTTCATTGCATGATATAGCCTTCCGTATTCATTGAAGAGAAGTCCACTGGCTTCATCATGCAATGGGTCTCCTGGGTGAAAATCAATTGTTTACAAACTCTTTACTGGATAAACAGATAAGGTAGGTATTTTGTGATAACTCGGGAACAATTTGCAATAATTTTCTCTGGGTCCTTACTTATCCACAGAACTTTCATTGAAGACTCAGATCAGACTTTGCGTATGTACTGACTGATCTCAATCTTCACTTTACGTATATTTTAGGAACTGCTGTGCCCGACTCAGATATTAATTCATCTTTCAGGAAAATAGAAGTGAATGCAATGATAAGCCACGGCTCCCATCAGAGACACCACAGGGAAAGAAACACAAACATGAAATGAAACAACTGATGACTCCACAGCAAGCAACCACTAAAATGCTGGAGCAAAAGAAAACCAATAGTTAGATTCCGATTGGCCCGACCAGAGACAGACCTTTACGGTCTATTTAAAATCATTATTCACCTCAACAAACTAGCACTGACGGAAGAACATGTTTCAAAATGTTAACATACATTTATGTCCCATGCATACTATTATGATCATTCAGAATAACAATAATAACAATAATAATAATTGTTTGTTTGAATTGAGGATTTACCTACCTGTCAACACCATATAGGTCATTTTGGAGACGTTGCTTCCAAGTTGTGGGGCTTTTACCCGACAAAGCCATCAGGCCCTGCCGACCAAACAAACCAAAAGGGGTTTGTGTGTAGGAATGATCCGACTCGCACCACTTTGCCTAGGCAGACTTGGACCTTCTAAGCGAGTACCAGTACTCATGTGTGAGTTATTATTATTATTTACACTTGGCCTGCGAAAAAAGTATTTCTGAAAGCACAAAATTTTGTAATTATTACCTCAAAACACATATGTACTGTAAATATACTCGACAAAATAATAAAACACCGCATACGTTGCAATTTTCCAGTTTAGTTTACCTTTTTATCCGAAATTCTAACCTTGATAAAATTGTTAAAAACGGTCAAAGGTCAAAATTGACTGAAGTTACTCTTCATTCATTGCAAGGGAAACACGTCCAAAACATCAATATTTCATTATAATTTGGTCCCTTCTCCCGTATAAATCTGATATGATTCGATAATGTGAACTAACATGATACGATACGATACTTTAAAATGGAAAAAGCCATTGCTTAAAGTATATTTCCATGAAAGTTTTGTCAAAATATCAGCAAGGCATGGCACAAACAAATTGATAATATAAAACAGAAAGCCTGGTTTAGATTAAATGTAATGAGGAAACTTAAGCTTAAACTTGACAGAAAATCATTATATAGTGTTTTTTTATAATATGCTGGTATTATCTGGGATAATTGTTCTCAATATTAATTCAAGAGAGTAGTGGTGGGTCGAGAAATTGTCGTGTAGTGTGATTTCATTTAACCCTAAAAGTCGAAGATTAAGCAAATAGTGTAGTTCTTGATCAGTTCGCGTTCTATGGCGTCTGGCCCGGGTCTGTACTGTTTGCCAAACCCAACCTATGATTCCAAGATAACCCTCTAACGCATCACTCTGAACTCAGTCAATGTGGCTATTTTCTATATAAAAAGTTATTCCGACAAATCAGTGATAGTTACGTGAGCTTTATCACTGAAGAGCTTTTCTGCTTAGTAACTTTGGGTCAATTGACAAACAAACGACCCGTAAATTGCCGTACTATTTGTTCCACTATGATGTCAGAGTGTTGTGTACATGTAAGCGAGTTATCTGTAAAATCTGGACTGTCAGTGCTTTGATTTATTTACCTTCTTGGGTTTCTGGAGTTCAATGCAGTGATAACTTGCCAATAATTTTGTGTGTGTTAAAGTTGTGTTTATTTAATCATGTTGCAGTCGGACTCTGAATTACTGTTGAATAAGACTCGGACCCATCCATACGGGTATTGATGGGTCCGAGAATAAGATCATTGTATTTTTCAGCGAACATTCATCTCTTCCGATGACTATTTTTATTTTCGCCAGGTACTGACACCTGGAAAATGGTTGACATGAGACACAGAGTGTATATTACTTGTCATATTATGGAGGAAGTGTTGTCAAAAGAATGTATAATTATTGAAAATATGGACATCCGGAAACTGAGAAAACATTGTGCATATTTCCGGTTATTGGATTACAAGATTCCTCCAAAACGTTAACATCATCCAAATATTATTTTTGATGGGGACATGCCTATCTATATTGAAGTATCTTTCCAGGCACAGTTTCAATTTCAGATTATGAAACATTTTTCAAGATCATTACGATAACATATCCGTGTGATATAGTGCATTTTTTCAAACCTCAGAAAAGGTAATTTTTCTTACGAAAATGTGTGATATTTTTCTTATTTATACTCCAAACATAGGTTTTGGGTGATCGTTAGAACCGCCTCATTGAGGCGGTTCTAACGAGTACCCACAACCTATGTGTTGGAGCAAAAATGAGGAAAATAATGTTTACCCCCCCCCCCCTAAACCCCAGTTTTCTCTATATAAAGTGGGGTTTAGGGGGGTCTTTATTTCACGGACTTGTTCACGTGATGTGTGTCAGAAGACGCACCTTTTCTTCAAAGATTGTTGAGCTGTTTAAATATCTACTTAATCTTCACTTTAGCAGATTTCTTTTGCGTGGAAGAAATTTTCAATGAAATCTTTATTTATTATGCATATAAGTTAACTTTATCTCCTGTCTGTATGAAGTGTTTCTTTAAATATTGGGGACCAAATCATGACTCCACACTAAGCTATTATAATATTTTCAAGGAGAATTTTAGTATTCCAAAGTATGAATTAAACGTTAACTTTGATACGAGGACTGTTCAAATATGAATGCAACTAAGCACATAAAAATGATTCCGTGAGAGATTTCGATGAAAAATGTATTTTGTCCCCTCAAAGTATTCCCCTTTAACAGATATACAAACTTGCAGTCTTCTGATTCAATCATTGAATGTATTTTGGCAGTCTTTTCGAGGTATACTATGAAGGCACTGGAATATTGCAGAACCGAGGTGTTTGCGCTGTACAAATTTTCGACCAGAAAGGTATTTTTTCAGCCACGGGAACAAGAAAGTCACACGGGGCAAGGTCAGGGGAATACGGGGGGGGGGGGTGAGGGAGTTCAACAATCTTTTCCTGCTTCAGATAGTCTTGCACAATGAACGCCTTGTGCGATGACGCATTGTCATGTAGCAATCTGACATTGGCCAAACAAGTTGTGGGTCTTCGTTCTTTGAAATATTTCTTCAATTTTCGAAGAACTTTATTCTTGTAAAACTTCGCATTTACAGATTTGCCTTTAGGCACAGCAACCTGAATAGCAGGGCCCTGATTTGAAAAAAATATGGCATACATTACCTTCTTGACGCTCATGGTCCGCTTTGCAATGCATGGTCTTTTGCAATACTTTGTTGGCCGTATTTTGTTCTGAATCTTTCGTTTTGGCTCAAAAAAGTGAACCCGTGTCTCGTCACCTGTGACGACATTAGCGAAAGACCGTGCATTGTAATTTGGAAACTTTTTAAGCAACTTCTTGGCGCACTGAACGCGTGTCTTTTTTTTCTCATCTGTCAACAGTTGGGAAATCCATCTAGCACAGATCTTTCTCATTTTCAAATCCCGTTTCAGAATTGTATGAGCTGCTCCTAATGAGATGCCAACCATACTAGCTATTTGCCTAGTGGTGTATCGTGCATCGGTAGCAATTATTTCTTTCACTCTAGCAACCATCTTGGCAGATATTGCTCTTTTCGGCCGACGATCATGTGGTGCATCTTCTGTTGCGCATAGCCCACAGCTGAATTTCTTACACCAACGAAAAACTGTCGGAAAAGACATTTCATTATGCCCATAAACCGAACATATTTCATCAAAACTGTCTTTGCACCGTATACCAAGAATACAACGATTCTTAATATAGGATCGTATTTCAACGGCGTACTCTGACCTTCTTCCAACCATGTTTTGTATTAGTGTACAAGAGTAGACAGTGTTTATCGAACGATATACATGGCTAAAGTGGACGGATTTTAACAGATTTGGTAGCAATGTACAGGTAAAATGTTTTTTCTACGCTGTAGTATTTATTTCCAGGTGATTTTCGCATTAGTGCATGAGAAAACGTTCTACTTGCATTCATATTTGAACAGTCCTCGTAGATTAAAATATAAAAAAAAGAACGCTCTCGAGAAGCTAGCACGGGAAAAAGATAAAAAGCATCAATTTCATCAAAATTTGAAAAAAGGATAAATGTTATAATTGCCATCAAACTATTTATTTTACATATAGTATAAGGTAAATCAACATTAATTTTGTTAACATATAAGTCTAAGAAATAGTGCACCTTAACCGCGTGAGATATATGCTTATCTCTGATCTACCGCCAAAACAATGTATAAGATGTGTAAAAATCAATACGTTGTGGGGGAATTTATGGGGCAATAATAGATACTGCTGGAATGAAGGTAGTTAAATGGTTTTAGTATGGATTGGCGTGTCCCTCCTTTGACGAAAGAAATCTTTAGTGAATCGGTAGATATTCAGCCTATCGATAACTGAGCGCTACGGCTATAACGAATTATTTCTAACGTAATGAACCCGGGAAGGGACACGATTTTTTTTTTATTTTATAAGTTGTGCGCACAAGATAGTATCTTGTGCAGACAAGATATTATCTTGTGCGGACAACATATTATCTTGTGCGGACAAGATATTATCTTGTGCGGACAAGATAATATCTTGTCCGCACAACATTATATCTTGTCCGCACAAGATATTATCTTGTGCGGACAAGATATTATCTTGTGCAGACAAGATATTATCTTGTCCGCACAAGATATTAAGTTGTGCGAACAAGATATTATCTTGTCCGCACAAGATAATATATTGTCTGCACAACATAGGTCTTGTGCGCACAAGATATTATCTTGTCCACACAAGATAATATCTTGTCTGCACAAGATAATATCTTGTCCGCACAACTTCCCAAGATCTATGTTGTGCAAACAAGATAATATGTTGTGCGAACAAGATAATATCTTGTGCGCACAAGATATTATGTTGTGCGAACAATATCATATCTTGTCCGCACAAGATAATATCTTGTCCGCACAAGGTAATATGTTGTCCGAACAAGATAATTTCTTGTCCGCTCAAGATATTATCTTGTTCGCTCAACATAATAAAAATAAAAAATCATGTCCCTTCCCGGGTTCCGTACTAACGAGTATATTTTAATTATAAATGTTCAAGAAGAAAATATACAGGCTTTATTCCAAGGTATAGAGTACCTGTATATATCGGAGAGTTAAATTTTGAGTTCAGTTGTTTGGCTGAACCAGGGAAAACCGTCGCCCCTGCAGTGTCCAGACGGGTTGTATATAGATTTATCAGTTATCCCCTATATTAACTACATTGTAACATATTGACCTGATAAAGATATGCTATCTCAAGACAAGTGAGCTTTATCAGGTCAACGTGATATTGCACCTTTATGAATGAACCGGACAACTGAAAAAGTGACAAAAATGTTATTGCTACTGAGAATAATAGAAAAATTACATGAAAAAAAATATCATAGGAAAAATATGGTCGGCTGATACTAAATATATCGACCACCAGAATGCTGGGACGCACTGAGGACCATCAATAACTGGTCGTAAATTGCTAATTTAAGAGTGTACAAGGGGATAAACTGATAAACAGAATACCAGAATCGTATCATTTGATATCAAGTTTATCAGGCTCGGCTTCGAGAACGCATGTATAATCGCTCGGCAAGCCTCGCAATTCTACAAGCCTCTCAAAACCATGCCTGATAAACTTGATATAAAATGACATGAACCTGATATTCTCTATGTATAAAGATGTATATAGTTACACGTTGTCTGTTGTTGTTACGGTATTGATATGTCTGGCATTACACTATTTTACAATGTACTGGAGGCAAAGGGCAAATGTCGAAATCAGTAACTCAAAACCCGAAATTACGACAGAAAGAGACAACATTCCAAGCCAGACGCTCGAGTGGCCCCTTTTCGAGTCATCCCGAGGGTGTTGGAAATGTGTGTGTGTGCGTGGGGGGGGGGGGGGTGCGCTTTCTTATTATGTCCAGCAAATGGGAGCTTCTCATCCTCCCATGGGACGAGGAAGCACTTTCCGTTTCCTACAACATCAAAGAACTGGTTTGATGCCAAGAAACCCGGTGTTGATGACCATCCACCAGAATCTACGGTCGCTTGGTCGCGGTTTAGGCCCTTATTCCACTGTCTCTTCCTTTTCTAGCTCTAGAACTGTAAATTCAAACAATTATACTAATACTAGTTCATCCCAGGATGATACTGTCAACATATATTATCGATTGCAAAAAGATTTAGCAAAACAGGCGTACACCTGTCAATCGATTGGGCTCACGTATTCACAGGTTGTTTATAAATGCGTCATACTGCTCAAGCATAATAACCAATCAGAAGAAGTTTTGTGCAAGAGCGTCACCGATGATTATCTATAGTCCGTTTCGTTTCACACAAGTTTTAATTGACGTTCTCCATAACATCAGCCCTTATTTTGACGAAATTGGATTTCAACTCCAGCTTATTGATTGATTGATTGATTGATTGATTGATTGATTGATTGATTGATTGATTGATTGGAGTTTTAAAGTCCCCGTCAACACTATTTATGTTATTTTGGGGACAATGCTTCCAATTATGTGAGACTTATACCCGCCACCGAGATGAAATGACACCTCAAGCCCTGTCGCCCAATGAAGCCAAATGCTACATGCATTGGGCTGCCTGGCCTGGGCAGGCTTAGTCCTTCTAAGCGGTTTACTAGTACTCATGTGTGGCCAGTTTCAGCTCTGCGTGGCAGCATCATACAGCCTTTTTTTCTCCAAGCCCCGATGGGCGGGGCGGACTGTCGCGTGTTGTCACCCAGTATTATGGACATACGCGAAAGGGAGCGATAGCCGTTGAATTCCTCCGCGGGCCGAAAACTCAATTCGCTTATTGGAGTATACGGTGTTTCATATGCAAATATTGTTTGATTTGAGGTTAATCGTCATTCTAGGACGTTGCTTCCAATTCTGTGCGACTTTTACCCGACATTGAGATGGAATGACATCTCAAGACCTGCCACCAAATGAAACAAAGAGGGTGTAACATGCTCGCATCACTTTCCCTGGACAGGCTTAGATCCTCTAAGCTGTTCCAGAACTCGTATGCGGTCGGTTTCAGCTCTGCGTGGAAGCATCATGCAGCCCATCGATTTCATTAAGCCCGGTGCCCCCCATCGATTTCATTAAGCCCGGTGCCCCCCCCCCCCCCTCCCGCAAATATTGTCGTCGGTGGGGCCAGCAATACAGATGTGGTTTTGGATTTTTTTTCACGAGGCCGTGTATTCATTTGACAATAATGGAAATATGTGTTAAGTCCAGAGGACCTGGTTAGAATAGACAAACTATGCTATTTTGATCTTTATCATCCCTTTCAACACTGTGTAGGCCATTTTAAAGACGTGGCTCCCAATGTTGTGTGACTTTTCCCAGCCGGACAGATTATGGTTGTAATGTTGGAGCAAGCAGGAATTGAATACGTGTTCGCGCCTGTTTTCGCGCCCTGTGGAATTGTGTTTTCAGTACATCAAAAGCCTTCTTCACATAAAGCGAACTTCGAGCTGTAGTTAAAGACAATGTATGCTATTATGACTGCGGTAAACAGTTACATCTTCAGACTGTGCTGAATCAGTGACACTATGCCCAAGTGATTAACCGGGCCTTCCTGGCTTTATGGGTAAGGGCGCCGACTCTTAATCTTTGGGTTTCTAACCACTGGGATCACATGTGAAACGCCAAGTTCTACAACGGAAGGTCAGGTGTTTTTTCTCCGAGTACTCCCGTTTTCGCCCGACCCTGATTAAGGACCGCCCCGATATGTGAAATGATTTTAAAAGGTCCGTAAAAGCCGAACAAAAATATCCTAGAGGACATGGTTAAAAAATGTGGCATGCATTTTAGCGGGTTTTGGTCCATATAGATATTTTAGCTCTAACGTTCTCTTTTAGACTTCATATTTTTTTTGGTCTAGCAACACATACGAATGCACATCTGTCGCACTGAATTCGGTAAAGTTACACTCATGTTCGAGTAGCCAACACTTAACGGCCGGCTTCGGTAGCTCAGTCGGATGCGCGTCTGACTGGCGATCAGGACGACGCGGGTTCGATACCTGCCGGTATCGTTGAGATTGATCATGGAATCTTTTCATTGGTCGGTTCAAGAACAGCAGTTGTCAGTTTTGGGTGAAAACAGCACTGCACTGGTTAACCGCTTACGTATAATCCTGAGAGAGATCATTCCTTTTTGTATCTCTTGTACTTGGTTTTAAGTGTGTGTGTGTGTGAATTCGGGTTTAACGTCGCTTTCAACAATTTTTCAGTCATATCACGACGGTGTCTGGTTGCGACAGGGAGCTCAATGCTCACGTTTATAGTGCTGCCTCACTGAAGTATCATGTCCCAGACACATTACATGATACCACACCCAGTCACATTATCCTGACACTGGATCGACCAGTCCTAGCTCTACCCCGTAAATCTGAGTGCCAAGCGAGGAGCAGCTAGTACCATTTTTAACGACTTTGGTATGTCGCGGCCCGGGTGGTTTTAAGTATTAAAGACCTACCTTGGCAGGAGCTGGCGAGGTGCCCTCCGTTACTATGATATTAATTCTCAATGAATTAGTGCTCCCACAATATTTAGTTGCTAGTCTTACAAATTTGTGATTGTTACGTTCTATGTACTCGTTTTCCAAATCCAGAAAAGAAACTCACATAACCTCAAACTTACTTAACGAGTTATTTCCTCTTGCAATTTCGTAGTTGCGAATTTAGTATACGTCATACTGTATAAATTCCCCATTGACGCTTCAACTAAGGAGCAATGGTTGTCCTCACTGAACTCCGTGTAGACCTAAATGTCAACGTGATCTTCTAGGGCCATTTTAGATGCTATCACTGATAGCAGATGCCTAGCGAGTTGTGATTTACATGTAAAGAAATATTCCGCGCTTGTGCCCGTGTTGAGGCCCAAAAGACACTTTTATATGGGCTCATGGGTACGGCGGATAGATTGAAACACCCGCTATATGTAAACTAGGCCTGTGATTTGTTAACAAAATGTCAGAAACCAATTTAAGCAACTGACCAGTATTCTGATTAGAGGGTAGTTCCCGCCATATGTAAATTAGAACTAAACGTAAGAATTCCAAGTGTTACGACATGTTTTTTGAAGGACCTGTTAACGCATAATCATGATTGATATGCTGTTGCAAGATGAAACGTAGGTCATAAAGATTATCATGTTATGATCTCGAAATGGTCAATGAAAATGTGTAATTTGACCAAGGCAGCAATCTGCCTCATATTTGCTCCTAACAATAACAGAATATGGGAATTCAGGAGAGCCGCCTAGTCTTCGTCTTCCGTGAAATGGTCAGAATTTGAACGTGAACTAGCTCGCCATAGTTCTAGTTAAGGTACCTGAAGCATTCAGCTTGCTTTGACCCAACCATGGACTTAGGACTACTTATGGTTAAATCAATCCAGATCGTCAAAATCTCGGTGTCAGTGACGGAGAATCTGATTTTCCTTTACGCTCAAGGCCATGACAGTAATTTGTCGAACGTCTGAGACTATACTGTCTTCTTAATAGCAAGACTGATACCTCCGTGGTGCAGTGGTTAGTGGTTATGCTAACTGGCTCGCAGGATCGATCCCGGGCTTCTCCAGACTTTCGGATCAGTCTTTAAACCGAGGCCCAGTCTCCGTATGACCTTAGCTGTTGGTGAGATGTTGAACTCAAACCCAATTCACACTTTTAGCAAGACACAGAGTGCTCATTCGTTCATTGTCTTATCTCGACAGGAGACTATGTGGCAAAGCCATCGACTGAGAGAGAGAGAGAGAGAGAGAGAGAGAGAGAGAGAGAGAGAGAGAGAGAGAGAGAGAGAGAGAGAGAGAGAGAGAGAGAGAGAGAGAGAGAGAGAGAGAGAGAGAGAGAGATTAGAACACTTGCTAAGATTTTCAACTTCGGTTTTTCTGGCTCTTTCAGCCGGATGCGTGGCAACAGTTTATGTTTTTGTTTGTTTGTTTGATTTGAGGTTTAACGTCCCCGTCAACACAGTAAAGGTCGTTTTGGAGACGTTGCTTCCAATTTTGTGGGACTTTTACCCGACATTGGACGGGCCGACTCACACCGCTTTGCCTGGGCACGGTTAGATCCTCTAAGCGGTTTACCATTACTCGTGTGCGGGTCGGTTTCCGCTCTGCGTGGAAGCATCATGCAGCCCATATATTTCTTCAAACCCCGATGGGCGGGGGCCAGGCAACGGTGTATGACAAAATTAATCTCAAAACTTTTCGGAATGGTACTTAATCAACATGCTGATGAAAAATCAAAGCATTGAATACCGGTGGGTTGATTGTCTCTGAGTGTAGGCTGGGAAAATAGTCCTGGACCAGATCCTGCGGCGTCTGAGTTGGGTCTACGACATTTGTCAAGCGCGACCCATGGTTCCAGTTCAGATTCTATAGATAACCTACTGCGATACAATTAACGCTACTATTTTCTATAAATAAGTTATATGGGTTTCATGCAAATCCGTGACAGTCACATGAACTTCAGCACTGAAGCGTTTTTTATGCTTTGTAACTTTGGGTCGATTGACAAACAATCGACCCATAAAGTTGTTGGTGCTTGAAAGGTCCATGTCTGATTATAGCCTGCGCATAATGCCGATCTTGTCAGCGCTATTGATGCTCGTGTATATCAACAGGGAGCTTTGGTGGTTTCTGTCCATGGCTGTCATTATTTAGCATTAAAGCTGGCGATAGCTGATAAAACATAAGTTGACACATTCATCGCCATAATCATTTTCATATTTAAACTTCATATATTTGGGCCCCGCCCATCGGGGCTTGCAGAAATGATCTGAAACCGACCGTAAACCGCTGAGCCTCTCGTCGCGTTTATGACTGATTTCCGTCCAAAAATACCCTAATCACGTCTCTCTCTCTCTCTCTCTGACTGTCTCTTTCCCTCTCTCTCTCTCTCTCTCTCTCTCTCTCTCTCTCTCTCTCTCTCTCTCTCTCTCTCTCTCTCTCTCTCATACACACATGTGCGCGCGCACGCACGTACACACCGCCCCCGGTCATCGGGGCTTGAAAAAATAGATTGGGCTGCATGATGCTTTCACACAGAGCTGAAACTGACTGCACAGGAGTACTGGTAAACCGCTAAGAGGTTCTAAGCCTTCTCAGGAAAATTGATGCGAGTCGGGACCGTCCATGCATATAAACCCTATTGGTTCATTGAGCGACAGGGTTTGATATGTCATTTCATCACAGTTCCACACAAGTGCAAGCAACGTCTCCAAAATGACCTATATAATGTTGACTGGGACGTTTTGTTTGTTTGGTTTGAGGTTTAACGTCGCCGTCGGCACTGTACAGGTCATGCTTTGCTACCAATTTTGTGGGACTTTTACCCGACATTGAGATGAAAAGACATCACAAACCGTATCGCCCAATGAATCAATAGGGTTTACAATCATGGACGCTCCGACTCGCAATGCTTTGCCTGGGCAGGCTTAGATCCTCTAAGCGGTTTACCAGTACTCATGGACAGTCGGTTTCAGCTCTGCGCGGAAGCATCATGCAGCCTATCTATTTTATCAAGCCCGATGGAAGAGGACGGTGGCGTAAAACCTCAAATCAAACAACACATACGTACGCACGCATGTTCCTTCGGGCCCCGCCCATCGGGGTTAGGAGAAATTGACTGAGCTGCATCGTGCTTTCACACAGAGCTTAAACGGACCGCACATGAGTACTGGTAAACCGCTTAGGATGTCAAAGCCCTCTCAGGCAAAGTAATACGAGTCGGACCACCCATGCATATTAACCCAGTTGGTTTTCATTGGGTCATTTCTTTCTTCTTCTTTTTTGTCTTTCTCTATATACTGCCATACGCCATCGCGTACATTCTAGGCAGGTGTACTACTGAGCTACCACGCTCCCTTTGATATCATCTCAGTGTCGGGTAAAAGTCCAACAAAATTGGAAGCAACGTCTCCAAAATGACCTAAATAGTCTTGACGAGGACGTTAAACCTCAATTCAAAATTCAAAAACTGATATTCATTCGGAGCCGTTGATCAACAACTCTTCGACCCACAAATAGGAACTGCGAAATCAACGTTCGCAGCCGCGGAGATTTTGAAATAGGCTATAATTACGCTCTAACTTTCCATCCGAAAATAACTTGCCTACGTGACAAAAAACGACAGGTCAAGTGCAGTTTGTGGTTCAGTGCAATTGCTAAATCTTTCTGCAATCAATAGTATAGAGAATACCAGGTTCGTGTCTATTGATATCAAGTTTATCAGGCAAGGCTTCGAGAACGCTTGTATAATCGCGAGGCTTGCCGAGCGATTCTACATGCGTTCTCATAGCCGAGCCTGATAAACTTGATATCAAATGACACGAATCTGGTATTCTATTTATCAGTTTATCCCATTGTACACTCTTAAATTAACAATTTACGATCAGTTATTGATGATCCTCAGTGCGTTCCAGCATTCTTGCGGGCGATATATTTAGTATCAGCTGACCATATTTCCCTATGATATTTTTTTCAAGTATTTTTTATTTTTTTCATTTTTTTTTTTCCAGTAACAATGACATTTTTCCTGTAGTCCGGTTCAATTATAAAAAGTGCAATGTCACGTTGACGTGATAAATCTATTTTGTCCTGAGATAGCATATCTTTATCAGGTCAGTACGTTCTAATGCAATATATATAGGGGATAACTGATAAATATAAATGCTAATACTAGGGATAATAGTAATAGTAATTCGACAGTATAGGGTAATATATATCCTATTGGGAGGTTGGGAGTCGATTAACTTTCGACCTTTGGGCGAATATGATTGTGAATCTTTCATCATAGGGGTGTCCCATCAGCATTGGCTTAGCACGGTTGTACTTGCAACACATGCTGGGTAAGGGTGCCTTGTGTGCTACTTAATCTTTCTTATCTTTCTAAAAACAAGAGGGCCCAATGGCCCTATATCGCTCACCTATGTACCAGAAAATCATTAGTGTAGGAGACCACTTGACATTGCTACATACTAAATATCTAAGCTCAGGCAAAGCGGTGTCCATGCTTATAAACCCTACTGGTTTCATTGGGCGACAGGGCTTGAGATGAAATTTCATCCCAATGTCGGGTAAAAGTCCCACAAAATTGGCAGAGACATCTCCCAAATGACCTATACAGTCATGACGGGGATGTAAAATCAAACAAAATCTGAGCCTTATGGTTTTGGAGAAAAAGATTTTTTTAAGTTTTTTTCCAGTATAAGTCTATAGGAGCTAATGAGCCCTGGGACTTGGCCAATTTTGACCCAAAGGGCACGGTTGGCAGGATTTATGTAGGCGACCATTTTGTGTTGCTATATACTAAATAACTAAGGTCTGTACTTCATGGTTTCAAAGAAGATGTTATAAGCTTTTTTCCATTATAAGTTTGTTGGAGTTAAGGGGCCACAGGATTTGGACCCCAGGGGCATGATTGGCAGGATTCATGTAGGCGACCATTCGACATTGCTACATGCTAAATACCTAAGCTCTGGGCCCTGTAGTTTCCGAGAAGAAGAGTTTTGAAGCTTTTTTATTCCATTATGAGTCTATGGGAGCGAAGGGAAGATTTTTGAAGATTTTTTCCCCACTGTGGTTTCAGAGAAGAAGATTTATGAAGTTTCTCCAATTGTAAGTCTATGGAAGCTAAAGAGCCCTGCGGTGTGGCCAATTTGGATCCCAGGGGCATAACTGGCAGGATTTATGTAGGTGGCCACTTGATGTTGCTACATACTAAAAATCTAAGCTCTGGGCCTTATGGTTTCATAGAAGAAGATTTTTTAAGTTTTTTTTTCCATTACAAGTCTATTGGAGGTGATGAGCTCTGGTGTGGGCAATTTTGACCCCAGGGTCAGGGTTAGCAGGATTTATGTAGCTGGCTATTTTAGATTGCTAGACATTAAATATCTATGCTCTGTGCTTCACAGTTTCTGAGAAGAAGATTTTTAAGCTTTTTTCCATTATGAGTCTATGGGAGCTAAGGGGCCCCGCGGTGTGGCCCATTTGGAACCCCAGGGGCATGTTTAGCAGGAAATATGTAGGTGACCAATTGCCGTAACTACATGCTAAATATCTAAGCTCTGAGCCCTGTGGTTTCAGAGAAGAAGATTTTTGAAGTTCTTTTTTCCATTATGAGTCTATGGGAGCTAAGGGAGTCCCAGGGTGTGGCCCATTTGGACCCAAGGGGCATGATTGGCAGGATTTATGTAGGTGACAACTTGTCATTGCTACATGCTAAATATCTAAGCTCTGGGCCCTGTGGTTTCAGAGAAGAAGATTTTTGAAGCTTTTTTCCATTATGTGTCTGTGGGAACTAAGGGGCCCCAGGGCGTGGCCCATTTGGACCCCAGGGGCATGATTAGCAGGATTTATGTGGGGGACCTTGTGCCATTGCTACATGCTAAATATCTCAGCTCTGGGCCCTGTGGTTTTAGAGAAGAAGATTGTTGAAGCTTTTTTTTCCATTATGAGTCTATAGGAGCTAAGGGGCCCCCGGGCGTGGCCCATTTGGACCCCCAGGGCATGATTGGCAGGAATTATGTAGGTGATCACTTGCCGTTGCTACATGCCAAATATCTCAGCTCTGGGTCCTGTGGTTTCAGAGAAGAAAAAGATTTTTGAAGCTTTTTTCCATTATGAGTCTATAGAAGCTAAAGGGCCCAGTGGCATGGCCCGTTTGGACCCCAGGGGCATGATTGGCAGGAATTATGTAGGTGACCACTTGCCGTTGCTACATGCTAAATATCTAAGCTCAGGGTCCTGTGGTTTCCGAGAAGAAGATTTTTGAAGCTTTTTGTTCCATTATGAGTCTATGGGAGCGAAGGGGCCCCGGGGTGTCGCTCATTTGGACCCCGGGGGTATGATTGGCAGGAATTATGTAGGTTACCACTGGCCGTTGCTACATGCTAAATATCTAAGCTCTGGGCCCTGTGGTTTCAGAGAAGATTTTTGAAGCTTTTTTTCCAATATGAGTCAATGGGAGCTAAGGGGCCCCGGGGTGTGGCCAGTTTGGACCCCAGGAGCATGATTTGCAGGAATATGTAGGTGACCAATAGCCGTTGCTACATGCCAAATATCTCAGCTCTGAGCCTTGTGGTTTCAGAAAAGAAGACTTTTGAAGCTTGTTTTTTCCATTATGAGTCTATAGAGCTAAAGGGCCCCGGGGCGTGGCCCATTTGGACCCCAGGGGCATGATTGGCAGGAATTATGTAGGTGACCACTAGCCATTGCTACATGCTAAATATCTAAGCTCTGGGCCCTGTGGTTTCCGAGAAGAGGATTTTTGAAGCTTTTTGTTCCATTATGAGTCTATGGGAGCGAAGGGGCCCTGGGGCGTCACCCATTTGGAACCCAGGAGCATGATTGGCAGGAATTATGTAGGTGACCACTTGCCGTTGCTACATGCTAAATATCTAAGCTCTGGGCCCTGTGGTTGCAGGGAAGAAGATTTTTGAAGCTTTTTTTTTCCATTATGAGTCAATGGGAGCTAAGGGGCCCAGGGGTGTGGCCAATTTGGACCCCAGGGGCATGATTGGCAGGAATTATGTAGGTAACTACTTGCCGTTGCTACATGCTAAATATCTAAGCTCTGGGCCCTGTGGTTTCCGAGAAGAAGATTTTTGAAGCTTTTTGTTCCATTTTGAGTCTATGGGAGCGAAGGGGCTCCGGGGCGTCGCCCAATTGGAACCCAGGGGCATGATTGGCAGGAATTATGTAGGTGACCACTTGCCGTTGCTACATGCTAAATATCTAAGCTCTGGGCCCTGTGGTTTCAGAGAAGAAGATTTTTGAAGCTTTTTTTTCCATTATGAGTCTATGGGAGCTAAGGGGCCCCGGGATGTGGCCAATTTGGACCCCAGGGGCATGATTGGCAGGAATTATGTTGGTGACCACTTGCCGATGCTACATGCCAAATATCTCAGCTCTGGGTCCTGTGGTTTTAGAGAAGAATATTTTTGAAGCTTTTTTTCCATTATGAGTCTATAGGAGCTAAAGGGCCCGGGGCGTGGCCCATTTGGACCCCAGGGGCATGATTGGCAGGAATTATGTAGGTAACTACTTGCCATTGCTAAATGCTAAATATCTAAGCTCTGGGCCCTGTAGTTTCCGAGAAGAAGATTTTTGAAGCTTTTTGTTCCATTATGAGTCTATGGGAGCGAAGGGGCCCCGGGGCGTCTCCCATTTGGAACCCAGGAGCATGATTGGCAGGGATTATGTAGGTGACCACTTGCCGTTGCTACATGCTAAATATCTAAGCTCTGGGCCCTGTGGTTTCAGAGAAAAAGATTTTTTGAAGCTTTTTTCCATTATGAGTCTATGGGAGCTAAGGGGCCCCGGGGTGTGGCCAATTTGGACCCCAGGGGCATGATTGGCAGGAATTATGTAGGTGACCACTTGCAGTTGCTACATGCCAAATATTTCAGCTCTGGGCCCTGTTGTTTCGGAGAAGAAGATTTTTGAAGCTTTTTTTCCATTATGAGTCTATAGGAGCTAAAGGGCCCCGGGGCGTGGCCCTTTTGGACCCTAGGGGCATGATTGGCAGGAATTATGTAGGTGACCACTTGCCATTGCTACATGCTAAATATCGAAGCTCTGGGTCCTGTGGTTTCCGAGAAGAAGATTTTTGAAGCTTTTTGTTCCATTATGAGTCTATGGGAGCGAAGGGGTCCCGGGGCGTGGCCAATTTGGACCCCAGGGGCATGATTGGCAGGAATTATCTAGGTGACCACTTGCCTTTGCTACATGCTAAATATCTAAGCTCTGGGCCCTGTGGTTTCAGAGATGAAGATATTTTAATTTTTTCCCATTGTAAGTCTATGGGAGCTATATGTTGCCATAGCAACCAGAATTCCAATCTGATCAGCTCAAAAACCTTATGCAGCCTTTCCCCCGACCTGATGATGCTTCTCATGAAATTTGATCAAGATTGACCATGGGGTATTAGAGATATACTTATTTGAAAATGTTTACGGACGCACGGACGGACGCACGGACGCACGACGGACAAAATGTGATCACAAAAGCTCACCATGTCACTACGTGACAGGTGAGCTAAAACAGCTTTAATGATGATTGGGTATTGCTTTCTGTAGTGCGAATGGATTTGTTGAAATTTCTTTTATGTCTTTTAAATAATGTTCAAAATAGTAAAAAAAAAGTAAAGAAAGGGTAAGTGTCCTTTGAGGGAGAAAGATCTGAAAATAAATAAATAAATAAATGATTTATTTAAACATATTTAGAATTAGTTTTTTCTTAAAGTAGAAGTAAAACAAAGATCAGGAATCGATACAATTAGCTTACTCCACCCATCAAAGACACCAAAGGGAAAGAAACACAAACATGAAGCGACCAGATCATAATGGAAACCTAAACAAAGGAAGTCTGAAAAGAAGAATAAACTTAAAATTCTAACACAGCGCGCCTATATAGGCAATGGAAAATAACTGTGTTTTATTCTGCAACAAATCACAGCTCGGAGGAGCGTGACGAGTGACGTCATTCAAAGCTGCAAATTTATGACGTCACTAGTCGATTCCTTGACGTTAGACGGTGTAACGTCATTTTATCGCATCAAAAACGTAAGAAAATGATATAAATGCATGTGTTTCAGTCGATAATTTTAGCGGGATTTCTTCTAACAATGGCGCAAAGTTGTGAGATTTTGAAGGAAACAACAGCATTATTGCCGATTTTCAGCCTGTTAGAATCGAAATAGATCAGCTCTAGTCTGTGATTTGTTGAGTAATAAATCACAGTTTGTCGGTCAGTTGTAAGTAGACAAATCACGCGCGCTACGCGCTTGTGATTTGTCTACTGTACAACTGACCTCCAAACTGTGATTTATTACTCAACAAATCACAGTTTGAGCTGATCTATTTCTTAAATAAAATATAGCTATATTTAATGTATTTATGTTAGAGATCTCTTTCATTCCAACGTCCTCGTTCTTTTCTTATTTTTTCTTATCTTTTTATCCCACTCATATGGTTGTTATAATAAATGCCTCTACCTCTCATCATAGTGAGTCTCCTCTGTTCTGTAGATCTATCCTGACAGAATCTTATAAGAATCTTATATGGGTGTGAGGGATGGATGGAAAAATCCGCCCCAAGGCTCAATGTCCGGCATCACGAGGCTTGCCGACAGTGATCCCGAAGGACGGGTTTTTTCTATCCACCCCTTACACCCATATTTGATTCTTTTTCTTGCATACCTCCCATTTCTTAACGCGGATTTTTATCTACAGTCACTTCGGTTACCAACGTCCGCCATATTGTGTTGACACTGCAGGAATGTTTAGTGACGTCACGTAACGTGCTGTGACGTCAACCCTAACGACGGCGCATATGAGGTCGTATTCAACCAGTGCATTTATGACACACGCAAGAATATTCGATTTTGGGTAAGAACACCAGGGTCAGAACATAAATTTCTACCCCATGGTAAAATCACGGATTTCCTTGTCTGGTGTGCAAGAAGTAGCTTCCACGAGGTTTCTCAAACGAAATCTAATTGGTTTTCGTTTTTCGTTTTTTTTTAATGACCAGTGTACCTTTTACATTCGGTTGTTTGCTTTTTCTTTCATTCTTTTCTTATGCCTTTGTTCCTGTCGTCTTGTGTTTAGCAAGACGCTAATGGTCTTTTGGGTAACATTCCATTTTGAAATAGCATTTTAGGACAATACTCCAATGCTAGGCATATCAAATTGTATTTTTGTTGTAACAGTTTATGTTTTATGTACAGGTTTATTGTGTAATTGTTGTATTCTTACTTTAGAAAAAAAAGTAATTACATTGGATCACAAAAAAAAAAAAAAAAAAAAAAAAAATGTTTCTTCAGAATTAAATGTATAACCTTAACAACATTTATCATTTTATTACTTTGGGGATTATTGAAATCAATCAAACGAATATATATATTTGGGTAAATGAAAAAAAATAGTTTTTAAAAATATTGTCCTCGGGTATGACTATTTAGCTCTTGATCCATCCTTGTAAATACTTGTCCATAACTCTGTGCATAGTTAAGCATTTTGAAGACAAGGTGCAAGGTCAAATTATTGAGAAATGAAATCCACAAGAACTTCTTTTTGACACGAGGGCGTGTCATTTTCGAAAGGGGGGCATATGTTACAAAACCAAGAAATGTGCAGTGGTTGTTAATTAGAACGTTTACATTATTTCTGTAGTTCAGACTTTTGAGGTCAGATAAACTTGTATATAGTACAAAAGAAATTTTGGTGTGTTGAACTAGCTTTCGACCAGGTTGAATCATACTTCTCAAAAGGAAAGGCATTTCTTAGATTTTACAGCTCGAATGTCGAGTTGTATGAAATAATAGAACTAGGACGTTCATAGGTGAACCTCTGATCTTTCTTGATCCACAAAAGGCAACACCATCATTGAGAAGATAACTTCGTTTTCATATTAATGTTTTCGAGCAGCGCTTGCTTCAGTCGGGCTCTGAATTACTGTTGAATAAGATCTTTGTATTTCAGGTAATATTCCTTTCAGTTGTTGCAGAAAATCTCTAAGTAAATTTTTTGGAGTTTACTATTATTTAATTAAGAAAATATTGATATTAAATTTGTAAAATATGCACAGATTTATTGTTGTAGTTGGGAGTGTTTTACATAAAAATAAGGCTTCAAAATAATCAGATTTTCTAAAATATTATTAAATAAAGAAATAATCAAATTGGCAAGTATTGAAATTCTTAACTTGTGAAATTGTTTTACTAAATTGTTATTGCAATATGGTCAATGGGAAAATCAGAAAAATTATTTAATTACATTTTTACAGGAAAATTGTCTGTGGTATCAATGATAACTTGCCAATAATTTTGCATGTGTTAAAATTGTATTTATTTAATCATGTTGCAGTCGGGCTCTGAACTACTGATGAATAAGATCATTGTATTTTTTTTCAGAGAACAACACTTTCGAAAAATAAAATAAGGAAAAGCCTTATGGTGTCTTGTTGTTACCCCGACTCATCAATGCAGTAACCTGCAAACCGGCGCACTCTGTGTTATGATGTCAGGCAATTTCGTGTTCAACTGATGACCGTCCAGTGCCTCTCGTTATAACACTTTAGGACTGTAGAGCAGATAAAACTGGCCCAAACTATAAAAACTAGTTTTGTCTCACACTCTCCCATCACAAAATTTGGGCACGTCCATTCTTCTAAATATTGCGTCTAGCTGAATCCGAAGCAATATAAGTTCGAAAAGATGGCTCAGAGCCATCACAAACAGGATCAACATTGTTTGCATAAGTATCTGTATCGGGTTTTAGGTTGTAAGGGATAACCATCACGAAAATACACCTATATAATTTTGACACCCTTAAACCCCACTTTGCAGGGGTATACATTATTTTTTAGCTATTGTGATCGGTAAATGTCCGTCGTCACTTGTGCGTCGTGTGTCGTGCGCCGTCAACAATTTGCTTTGAATGCTAACTCCTCCTTAACCATTGAGCCAATTTCAATAAAACTTCATAGGAATATTGCTGAGGTGACCCTCTACAAAAATAGCTAAAATTATTCCGCTCCGCTGAACAAGATGGCCACCAGAGCTAAAAATAGTAAAATCTTTAAACGACAACTACTCCTGTACCTTAAGGCCAATTTCATTTAAACTTTATAGGAATGTTGCTTAGGTGACCCTCTACCAAAATAGCTAAAACCTCTCCGCAAAAAGGCCACCAGAGCTAAAAATATAAAAAATTTTAAACGACAACTCCTCCTGAATCCTTGGGCCAAATTAATTCAAACTTCATATTAATGTTGCTTAGGTGACCCTCTACTAAAATAGCTAAAACGTTATTGCTCTGATGAGCAAAATGGCCGCCATGGTTAAAAAATAGAAAAACATCGTTAATTTGCTTCAAACATAAAACCCATCTCAACCCTTGGGTCAATTTAATTCAAACTTCACAGGAATGTTGCCCAAATGACTCCCTACCAAAATAGCTAAAATCGTTGTGCTCTGACAAACAAGATGGCCACCAGAGCTAAAAATAGAAAAAAATCTTTAAACGACAACTCCTCCTGTACCTTTGGGCCAATTTTATTAAAACTTCATAGGAATGTTGCTTAGGTGACCATCTACCTAAATAGCTGAAAAGTTCTGCTCTGATGAGCAAAATGGCCGCCATAGCTAAAAATAGAAAACCATCGTAAATTTGCTTCAAACAAGAACTCCTCCTTAACCCTTGGGCCAATTTTATTCAAACTTCACAGGAATGTTATGTAGGTGACTCCCTAAAGAAACAGCTAAATCATTCCGCTGTGACCAGCAAGATGGCCGCCATTTGTAAATTTGGTTCAAACACGAACTCCTTCTTAACCATTGGGCCAATTTTATTCAAACTTCACCGGAATGTTATGTAGATGACTCCCTAAAGAAATAGCTAAAATCAGTCTGCTCTAACAAGATGGCCACCAGAGCTAAAAATAGAAAAATTCTTCAAACGACTACTCCTCCTTTACCCTTGGGCCAATTTCATTCAAACTTCATAGGAATGTTGCTTAGATTACCCACTACCAAAATAGCTAAAACGTTTTCGCTCTGATGAGCAAAATGGCCACCTTAGCTAAAAACAGAAAAAAAAACTTTGTAAATTTACGTCAAAACGCGAACACCTCCTCAACCTTTGCGCCAATTTGATTCAAACTTCAGCTAAAAATAGAAAAAAAAAACATCGTAAATTTGCTTCAAACACGAACTCCTCCTTAACCATTGGGCCAATTTTATTCAAACTTCACAGGAATATTATGTAGGTGACTCCCTAAAGTAATAGCCAAAATCGGTCTGCTCTTACTAACAAGATGGCCACCAGAGCTAAAAATAGAAAAAATCTTCAAAAGACTACTCCTCCTTTACCCTTGGGCCAATTTCATTCAAACTTCATAGGAATGTTGCTTAGGTGACCATCTACCAAAATAGCTGAAAAGGTCCTGCTCTGATGAGCAAAATGGCCACCATAGCTAAAAATAGAAAACCATCGTAAATTTGCTTCAAACAAGAACTCCTCCTTAACCCTTGGGCCAATTTTATTCAAACTTCACAGGAATGTTATGTAGGTGACTCCCTAAAGAAACAGCTAAATCATTCCGCTGTGACCAGCAAGATGGCCGCCAGAGCTAAAAATAGAAAAAATCTTCCAACGACTACTCCTCTTTTACCCTTTGGCCAATTTCATTCAAACTTCATAGGAATGTTGCTTAGATTACCCACTACCAAAATAGCTGAAACGTTTTCGCTCTGATGAGCAAAATGGCCGCCATAGCTAAAAACAGAAAAAAACTTTGTAAATTTACGTCAAAACGCGAACACCTCCTCAACCTTTGCGCCAATTTGATTCAAACTTCACAGGAATGTTAGTTAGGTGACTCCCTATCAAAATAGCTAAAATCGTTCAACGCGGCGAACAAGATGGCCGCCAGAGCTAAAATAGAAAAAATCTTTAAACGACAACTCCTCCTGTACCCTTGGGCCAATTTTATTTAAACTTCATAGGAATGTTGCTTAGGTGACCATCTACTTAAATAGCTGAAAAGGTTCTGCTCTGATGAGCAAAATGGCCGCCATAGCTAAAAATAGAAAAAAATTCTTCGAACGACAATTCCTCCTTAACCATTGGGCCAATTTGATTCAAACTTCACAGGAATATTATGCCGTTGACCCTCTACCATATTAGCTAAAATGATCCAGCTCTGATGAACTAAATGGCCACCAGAGCTAAAAATAGAAAAAACATTGTAAATTTGCTTCAAACTTTACAGGAATGTTGCCCAGGTAACTCCCTGCCAAAATAGTTACAATCATTCCACTCTGATAAACAAGATGGCCACTCGGGCTAAAAATAGAAAAAAAATCTTCAAACGACAACTCCTCCTGTACCCTTGGGCCAATTACATTCAAACTTCATAAAAATGTTGCTTAGATGACTTTCTACCAAAATAGCTATAATGGTCTCGCTCCGATGATCAATATGGCCGCCAGAGCTAAAAATAGAAAAAAAACATTGTAAATTTGCTTCAAATGCGAACTTTTCCTAAACCCTTGGGTCAATTTGATTCAAACTTCAAAGGAATGTTGCCTAGGTGACACCCTACCAAAATAGCTAAGATCGTTCCACTCTGATCAACAAGATGGCCACCAGAGCTAAAAAAAGAATGTACTAGAGACAGTGGCATTCAGGTTAGTGAAACCGGGCCCTCTGGGACCTCTTGTTCTTATTTCTGCTCAATAGATTGTGGGTAGTCGAAGAGCAGTAATAAGAAAAATAAGGTTTACCCCTGTAAACCCCAGTTTTACAATATAAAAGAGGGATTCAAGGGGGTCAGAATTGTATAGGCGTGTTTTCATGATGAACCCTCAACTCCTTTAAATACTATCTTTGCACAGACAAGTGTAAAGTACCTAAAACACTACTGCCGAGGAAAAAGGAAGGCTCAGGCACTGGGTGTAGCTCACTCAATCAAGAACTGTTCATGAAAAATATTATAGATTAACCACTTTGTCGTTGTGGTAGTGTAGAAAATTCACAACAATACTTCTCTCACTGCAGACTTTATCAAGAACCTCGTGCCATACTCTTAAACGCAGTAGCAATGCCCCAAACAGCCTCATTAAATATTTTCTGTTCGGTGACAAAGATTTATCACATGAGGCGTATAGTTTGTTATTTGATCATCTACAAAAGTTTATACTAGAAACGAATACTGCATGCGTCAAGACGAAACTAAGACTTGCGTTTACATTCAATGACCCCAACATACCCGTTTTTTTTTTTTTTTTGTTCATATCTTACTTTTTTCGTTTTATCTGTATATTTATTCAGTATGTTAAACTAGTAAAAGCCGCCACTAAGGATACAATTTGCATGGCGTTAAGGAGAAGAACTCTTTAACCTCTATATCCGTTCTAATCCTTTCAATAAGTCACTTTTTGTACATGTGTATGAAATTTTTGTTGTAAACCTTTCTTAATAAAATATGTTTAAACCAAAGACCCGGGCCTTGTGTTTTCAGAAAAGACGATTGTTAAAGGTTTCCCGTTAAAGGTTTCCCCTATATAAGTTTGGTTAAAACATGTGGGCCCATGCAGGCGCGGATATTTTTGGTCCCAAGGCTATAATTTGAATGATCTTTGTAGACTAGATGAAGCTTCAGACCAAATATGAAAAACATTGGCCTTCTGCATTCACACAAGAATATTTTTAAGGTTTTTCCTATACAAGCCTACGTAAAATATGTGGGCCCCAGGGCGGGGCCATTTTTCTACCCCAAGGCTATAACTTGAACGAACTTGGAAGATGTCTACTAGATGAAGCTTCATACTAAATATCAAAGACCTGGGCCTTGCGGTTTCATAAAAATCTATATAAAACATGTGTGCCCTGAGAGGTGGCCATTTTGACCCCAAGGTTATAATTGGAACAATCTTGGTAGAGGTCCACTAGATGAAGGTTCACACCAGACGTCAAAGATCAGGACCTTCTGGTTTCAGACAAGAACATGTTTAAAGGTTCTCCCTATATAAGTCTATGTAAAACATGTGGGTCCCAGGGCACAAAGGCTATAACTTAAACAATTTTGGTAGAGGTCCACTAGATGAAGTTTCATACCAAATATCTTAAACCTTGGCCTTGTGGTTTCAGAAAGGTGGAGTTTAAAGGTTTCCCCTATATGTCTACACAATACATGTGGGCCCTGGGCCGGGACTATAATTGGAACAAGCTTGGTAGTGGCCTACTAGATGAAGTTTCATACCAAAATTCAAAGACCTGGACCTTCTGGTTTCAGACAAGATGTTTTTCCTGTATAAGTCTATGAAAAACATGTGGGCCCCGGGGTAGAGCCATTTTTAGCCCCAAAATTTACAATCTTAACAGTCATGGTAGAGGTCCACTGTATGAAGCTTCAAACTTAATATTAAAGACAGTTAGTGGTCTTCTGGTTTCAGACAAAAATAATTTTTTAAGGCTTTCCCTATATGCGCCTGTGTAAAACGTGGGTCCCGGTGTTGGGCCATTTTTTACCCCAAGGCTATAATTATACCCCACCCCACACACATTATACAACCACAACCCCACTTCCAACTTTGCTTTGTGGGGGATACTGTTTTCACGTTGTCCGTCCGTCTTTCCGTCCGTCCGTCGCGACGTTTTTTTTTTAATAACTTGAAAAGGCCTCGATCGATATTCATCAATTTCTGCAGAATTATTGATATCAATAATGTGAACCTGCATAAGACAAAAGTAAGGGCTAGGGACCGATTCTCAGAGAGTTATTGCCGTTTGTAAAATTTCTTAATGCAATAAAAAGCTTATGTACACAATATCTCTTTAGCCAATGACTGAAATTTGATCAAACTAGCACAGAATCATCATTAGAATGGGAAAGAGAAGTGATCAGGTTTTGGTGACTTTGAACTTATCTTCAAGGTCACCACATAATTAAGCCTCGAAAAGTGAGCATTGCATCACGTGAACAAGTCCGTGAAATGAACACCCCCATAAACCCCACTTTTAATAGAGAAAACTAGGATTTACGGGGGTGTACAGTATTTGGCTTATGTCTGCTCCTAGACATAGGTAGTGGGTACTCGATAGAACCGCCTCAATGAGGCGGTTCCAACGAGCACCCACAACCTATGTTTGGAGTATAAATAAGAAAAATATCACAAATTTTCATCGGAGAAGCAACCATTTTGGAGATATGAAAGAATGCACTATGTCATACGGCGTCGCGTCTGAGAGTGTAATAACGCCATGTAATAAATTCGATAATCCACTAGTGGATTAAATATGCAAATTAGTTGGATACGTCCCGTAACGTTACATGTACGACGTCGCGTTTACTAATGGCGCAATATTTATATTTTTGTAAACAATCTGGTGAATAAAATGCGTTTTAAATGTCATATGATAAATAGAATCTTGCATTCGTGCTCATGTATTATTGAATTTATTAAACTCGTTGAGGAAATGAGATAAAATGCTCGGCAAAGCCTCGTTGAGGAAAAGAGATAAAATGCTCGGCAAAGCCTCGCATTTTATCCCTTTTCCTCAACTCGTTTAATAAATTCAATAATACATGAACACTCATGTAAGATTCTCTATATGTCATACGGATGCGTAATCGCAATGGTGTGCACTCTATCTCATGGATCAAAAGATGGAATTTGACCAAACTAGTACAGATACATCACTGGGATTGGAGAAAGAAATTATTATATTTTAGTGACCTTGACCTCATTTTCAAGGTCACACGGTTACTTTGACATACAAATTTTAAATAGGAATTATTGCCCTTTGTGAATAAAAAGCTTGTGTGTACAATATCTCTTTAGTCAATGGTTGGAATTTGATAAAACTAGCACAGATTCATCATTGAGATAGATGAAAGAAATGATTAGATTTCGGTGACTTGACCTCATTTTCAAGGTCACACGGTTATTTTGAAACTCAAATTTTAATAGGAATTATTGCCCTTTGTAAATAAAAAGCTTGTGTGTACAATATCTCTTTAGTCAATGGTTGGAATTTGACCAAACTAGCATAGATGAAAGAAATGATTATACAGTAGAACTTCGATGGCTCGAACACCGATGGCTCGTTTACCATGGCTGAGTCGAACTCATTTTTGAGCCCCTCGGGAAATCTTCTAATTAAGAAAAAGTGGGGGATACTTTAGGAGATTTTAGTCTTTTATCTTGCAAATGTATGCTGTTTGTACTCATTAGAATCGCCTCGATGAGGCGATTCAAATGAGTACACACAGCATACATTTTCATTATAGAACACCGAAAAGATGTCCAAAAGTATTTCGTTATGCGTCCTGACAGTAACCCTCAGTGGCTCGAACTACCCCTGTCTCTAACAGATTTTCGAGGGCCCAAAGGTTTTCTAGCCATTGAAGTTCGCGGATCTTGACCTCGTTTTACTACTACTACTACTTCTTCTTCTTCTACGTCGTCGTCGTCTTCTTCTTCTCTGACCACTCTTAGTCTCATGAGGTGAGAAAGCTTTCCCTAAATCTTTTTTCCCATTATACATATTTTACTGAGGATTTGCTAATCAACCTTATTAGGAGGGGTCTTTGATCTTCGCTACTTACTATCCTTATTACGGGGCAATAATATACATGTAATTATCAAACATTATTTACACACTGTGATCTATCACTGAGCGAATTTTGTACCTTTAACCCATTTTGTACCGGAAACCCCAAAACGGGTACCCTGGCAAACAGTGGAGGCCCAGATCAGACGCCGCAGAACGCGGCGTCTGATCTGGGTCTACACTGTTTGCATAAAGTTCAGCCATTATCCAACTTAAATTTCAAGAAAATACAAGCTGACACCCCTAAATTTTGAAATGGACTTGTGCTATATGTAAGGCGGAAGATTCCATTTGGTACAAAAAGGGTTAATGATAAAAATTACAGCCTAGCTTTTTCTAAGGGTCAGATTTGAATATGTTCCCAAGCAACCATGCTATCATTAGCATTGTTTACATGTTAATTAGCAGTAACGTGAGAATATTTTCTTTCTAGAAAAAAAAGAGAGAAACATTAACCCTTATCTTGCTGAATATTCATTTCAGCCACACCCATTTCTGTCTATCAACCAATCAAATTACTTGATGTAATTTATTGCTACAAATTCATAAACTGAATGCCAAACAGTGTAGATCCTGATCAGATGGCTTCTTCAGAAGCCATCTGATCTGGATCTACACTGTTTGCAAAGACAGGGGTTGTCGTGAACAGCAAGATAAGGGTTAAGTGAAAATGTGTTTTCCGAAAAGGTAGGCCCGGCTAATGCTCAAATCAGTCGGACTACCTACCCGGTCGGAACAGTTTTGGTTGGCTCCCGCCATTCGGGGCTTGGAGACGCAGAGCTGTAACCGACCGCACACGAGTACTGGTAAACCGCTTACAAGGTCTAATATGTTCTAGAAAGGGATATCCTTTGGAAACGCAAGGAATACACCACAGAACTGGAAAATATGGAGTGTACATGTTTTCTGGGCCAGACTAGCTAGTTTCGACCATTTAGGCCTCATCAGTGACCCTCAAATATTTTCAAAATTCCACAATGGAATCAATGGTCCCAAAGGACGAGAAAATATAAACTACACTATGATGTAGGTCAGGGAGACTTTTTACGGCCGCCACACCTTCCCAGACAACAGCTGTAGTGACGTTAAATATGTTCTTGAAGGAAGCAAGGAATACACCACAGAACTGGAAAATATGGAGTGTACATTTTTTTTCTGGACCAGACTAGCTAGTTTCGACCATTAAGGCCTCACCAGTAAGCCCGCAAAGGCATAGTAGAGTGCGAGTCGGACCCCATTTATATAAATCTTATTGGTTTCATTGGGCGGCTTGGCTTGAGATGCCATTTTATCTCAGCGTCGGGTAAAAATGTCATAGAATTGGGAGCAACTTTTCCAAAATGACTCAAATAGTGTTGACGGGGCGTTAAACCTAAAATCAGACAAGCAAAAACACAGTTTTGGTGAAACGCGCATTCACATCATGTTAACAAGTCCGTGAAATGACGACCCCCGTGAACCTCACTTTGTATAGAGAAAACTGGAATTTACAGAGGTATACATTATTTTTCTTACTCTGTCACAAGACATAGGTTCCCAGCAGGCACACGTAGTTAGGGCAACATCAAATCAACGTCGGTGCAACGTCACGACGTTGCACCGACGTTGATGTGACGTTGCATGAAAGTCATGACGTCGCACCGACATTGATACGACACAATCACGTAATTGCGGTTGTGGGAACTTGTTAGAGCCGGCTCTAACGAGAGGCGGCTCTAACGAGCACCCCAATTTATGATTTTAGAGGATAATAAGAAAACTATCACAAACTTTCATCGAAAAAAGCATGTTCTGGCATATCGCAGACGCCAGTTTGGCACATGGGTTACCATAATACATGTGGTGCAAACGATGACAGATAAGTCTGCACGTGTGCGGGGTGATCTGAGTCTTCCCTGGGTGGACTTGTCCGAAGACACACTTTCATTATTTTGGTAAACCCTTATCCTGCTGGATAATTACACCCTTTTCTGACATTCAGCCAATCATTTAGATTCACAAAAAGAATGAAAAGACTGTAGATCCTTATCAGACGGCTTCTTACACTGGGTTGTCGTGTTCAGTGGGGAACATGGTTAAAATGGGAATCGCTCAAGAGCCTTTGCTACTCGCATAAAGCGTCCCAGCAGGCACATGACGTAATTCTGACATCACATCAACGTCGGTACGGCGTCATGGCGTTTATGCAACGTCACATCTACGTCGGTGCAACCGACGTCATCTACGTCGGTGCAACCGACGTTGATTTGACGTTGCCCTAGCGACGTGTGCCTGCTGGGGTTAATGTTCGCTAATCAAACAGTAAGCTTAACAACATTGGCTATTCCTGAATTTAGAGATGAACAGACTAATTTTTATCATATGACGTCGTTGATAAGCAGTGGATAACCTCATGTAATAAAAATCGTACGACCACACGTGTAATAACACTTTGGCGGTATTAAGTAACGTCATGACGACGTCCATGTCAACCATGCTTTTTGTAGATAAAATTGTCACATTTAAAGACGATAAAATCCAATTTAAAGTGGTCATATGATAAACAGAATCTTACACGAGTGTTCATTTCATATGAAATTTTATGAAACTCGCCGAAGGCTCGTTTCATAAATTCATATGAAATGACCACTCGTGTAAGATCCTCTATTTGTCATATGACGTTGCGTCTGAGAATGTTATAACGTCATGTAATAAATTCGATAATCCATTAATGGATTAAATATGCAAATTAGTTAGATACGTCCCGTAACGTTAAACGTACGACGTCCTCAACGACGTCGCGTTTATTAATGGCGGAATATTGACATATTTGTTGAAAAATCGTGCATTTAATGTCTTTTGATGCCATATGATAAAAAGAATCTTGCATTCGTGTTCATGTATTCTTTAATTTATTAAAGGAGTTGATGAAAAGGAATAAAATGCGAGGCGAAGCACCTTTTCATCAACGACCAACGAACTTGAAGAGATAAAATGCTCGGCGAAGCCTCGCATTTTATTCCTTTTCCTCAACTCGTTTAATAAAGTCAATAATACATGAGCACTCATGTTAAATTCTCTAGGTATCCACTCTTGACAGAACAGCTTGAAGAAATGTTTCTGGTGGCGTGACAATTCTTGGTTGGCGATTGGCAATTACGTCGCTGACCTCTTGTCATAAACCAGCCATAGGATGAAATGGAAAATCCCCCTACCAGAAGCCAATATGGCCTTCAGACAATTGTACAAAGGCAGAAAGTGTACTAGAAGAAAATACGCAGTAACTAATCGTCAAGTGCAAAGTATCAGCAAGACTTCTGCAATTTATCATATGATTTCGCGTCTGAGTGAGTGAGTGAGTGTTTGAGTTTTACGTCCCACCAACAGCTAAGGTCAGATGGAGACGGGACCTCGGTTTAAAGACTCATCCGAAAGTCTGGAGAAGCCCGGAATCGATCCTGCGACCCCTGGTTTACAAGGCGAGTAGCGTAACCACTGCAACACGGGGGCTTCTATTTCGCGTCTGAGAGTGTAGCAACGGCATATAATAAATTCGATAATCCACTATGCCAATTAGTTAGATACGCCCCGTAACGTAGAAGCCACTGTGGTGCAGTGGTTACGCTACTCGCCTTGTAAACCAGGGATCGCAGGATCGATCTCGGGCTTCTCCAGACTTTCGGATGTGTCTTTAAACCGAGGTCCCGTCTCCGTATGACCTTAGCTGTTGGTGGGACGTAAAACTAAAACTCACTCACTCACGCCCCGTAACGTTACATGTAAGGCGTCCTTAACGCCGTCGAGTTTACTATTGGCGGTGTAGCGTGAGATCTTTAAACCCGTGAGAACCTTAATACCAAGGTATATCTGCGCATGCGCAAGAAGGCCGTGAGAAATTTCATCCATTTCCTGTTAGCCCCTGCCCCATTTGTTTAAAATGTCTAAATAAATCTGCTTACATTACGAGCTTTATATTGAACATTTTTATTACAGGCTTTATTTATTTTTATTTATTTATTTATTTATTCGAAAAATGCCCGTATTAAATATGCCATAAATAGGTTTCCATGTGTTCAAAAAGAACAAAATATATATGCGGGTACATGTATTTCCTTGAACTTATTACGAAAACACGCGTGTATTTTAAACCCCATTAAACCCAACTTTTATACAGTAAAACTTGGGTTTAAAACGGCGTATATTATTTTCATATTTCCGCTGGAAAACTAAGATTGTAGGTACTCGTTAGAACCGTCTCGGCGAGGCGATTCTAACGAGTACCTACAATCTATGTTTTCCAGCGGAAAATTAATATGAAAAATATCAGAATATTTTATCTAAAAAAATGATGGTAAAATTTCAATATATTTTTAATGGGCGTGTTCTCGCAATTTCAAAAAACAAGTTCTGTGGAAATTTTAAAATTATTTCTCTTACTAAATGGATTGGAACACTGTAGCATAAGCCTGATCTCAACATAAGTGCCCTTTTACAATAATAATAATATAACAATAATAATAACAATTATAATAAATAATAATGATAATATTAATAATAATCCGAGGCTAGAGAAAACATGTACACTCTTACCTTTTCAGTTCTACGGTGTATTCCTAGCTTCCAAAGGATATTGAACCCTTCATGGAATTTAAATTTTGGTGATTAATATGTGTGATTTATGGTTTGACATTTCCTGTTGTCCCAATGCTTATTAAAACACACTGACTAATTTTCACACCTTTCTGCTTATATGGGGTAATAATGCCTAATGTCAACCAAACATGTTTTCTCTTAACCGTTTCAATGAAAAAAAAAATGAAAACACAAAACTCAGAAGTAATTACCGAACCCACTGCTCACTTTCAACCAATCAAAATCGACCCCACCAACCGGAGCTTGAAGAAACAAATGGGCTGCATGGTGGCCAGGTAGGTAGGTATGTAGATAGAGTGAATGGTCTGGTGGACATATAGGTAGGTAGGTAGGCTTACTTTTAACCTCTTCCTTCGACGTTGTTCGTTTGTTTGTTTTGTTTGATTTGAGGTTTAAAGTCCCCGTCAACACTGTATAGGTCATTTTGGAGGCGTTGCTTCCAATTTTGTGGGATGAAATTACATTTCAAGCCCTGTCGCCCAATGAAACCAATAGGGTTTATAAGCATGGACGGGCCGACTCGCACCGCTTTGCCTGGGCAGTCTTATATCCTCAAAGCGGTTTACCAGTACTCATGTGCGGTCAGTTAAAGCTTTGCATGGCAGCATCATGCAGCCGACCTGTTTCTTCAAGCCCCGATGGGCGGGGGCCAACCTTCGAATTTGTATGGGAGGTAGGTATTGGGCGCCGTTTTACAATTTAATCCGTATTTATAGATATCCATAAATCGAATTAAGGATATCCATAATTCGATTTATGGATATCCATAAATCAGCCGAATAAGGGATATCCATAAATCGAATTATGGATATTCATAAATAGAATTATGGATATTCATAATTCGATATATGGATATCATTAATTCAGATCGATTTATGGATATCAATAATTCGATTTATGGATATCCATAATTCGAATTATGGATATCCATAATTTAGATTTATGGATATCCATTATTCCTCTGATTTATGGATATCCATAATTCCGAATTATGGATATCCATAAATCGATTTATGGATATCCATAATTCAGATCGATTTATGGATATCCATAATTCGAATTATGGATATCCATAAATCACCGCCAAACCTTTTGGTTTAATGATTTCTCCCTAAGACACGTGATTGTTTAATGTAAAAAAATTTAAGGTCTTCATCATCGCTGGGAGATGATGGCCAGTCAAAGGGACCTCTGCCGTGCAGCCTTTACAGCCCGTAAGGATTCCAAAGCAACGGACGCCATACGCTGAACGCCCGCCATGTGTGCAGTTAAATATCGGAACCAGCCGTAAGATTTGGAAATTCCGGCCAACGCATCCTGTCCCTCTGGAATCACCTATATGAGGACTGCGCACCAAAGGGCACTGAAAGTCGGACGTAAGATTATAATGATCCAAACAGGCAATCCGTGCATGCTTTCGGGAGAAAAACGCACATGGTCGTTATACAGTAAAATTCCTATATTAAGACCACTTCTGAACAGTTCCAAAGGTGGTCCCTGACCAGAGGACAGTGTGTAAAGAATTCACGAAGAAAGAATAACTGCACCCTTCTAAATAAGGTTTTTTTAAAAGCAGAATTAGTCTTAATTTTAGGTGGTCTTAATAGCAGAATTCCCCTGTGTATATAGTATTAACATATATCCATATAATACTCTACTTTGATATGTATGGAGTACCAGGCAGATTCAGATATACATCCAGCCCCCCTCCATTGTTGCTTGGAGAAACAGATTTGGCTGCATGAGCTGAGAGTAATGGTAAACCATTTAGAAGGCCTTAGCCTGTCCAAACAAAGTCGTGCGAGTCATTGGGCGACAGGGATTGAGATGTTTGTTTGTTTGTATTTGAGTTTAACGGCCCAGTCAACACTAATTTAGGTCATTTTTGGGCCGGTCAGTTTACATATCCCCACTTTTTCTGGGCAGGCTTATACGTAAGCAGTGTGTGTGGGAATTCGGGTTTAACGTTGCTTTCAACAATTTTTCAGTCATATCACGACGGTGTCTGGTTGCGACAGGCGGCTCAGTGCTCACTTTTATAGTACTGCCTCACTGAAGTATCATGTCCCAGACACATTACATGATACAACACCCAGTCACATTATCCTGACACTGGGTCGACCAGTCCAAGCTCTTCGTCGTAAATCTGAGTGCCAAGCGAGGAGCAGCTAGTACCATTTTTAACGACTTTGGTATGTCGCGGCCCGGGATCGAACCCGTGACCTCCCGTTCCCCGGAGCGGACAATCTACCAAATGAGTTATCGGGGCCGGTATACGTAAGCAGTTAACCAGTACTGTGCACATTCTTTCGACAGAAACTGACAACTGCCCTTCTTGAATCAGCGAAAGGGAGAGAATGACCGTAGAAAATATTTCATGACCAATCTTCACGAAAGAATGTTGCCGACCCTGGCAAGTATCGAACCCGCGTCCCGCTGATCACCAGTCAGACGCGCATCCGACTGAGCTATCGAGGCCGGCGGGATTGAGATGTCATTTTATCTCAGTGAAGGCTTAATGCCCAACATAATTGGATGCGACATCTCCAAAATGACATAAATAGTACTGAAGGGGACGTTAAACCTCAAATCAAACAAAACATATCTTTCCTTCACCATAGGCCACCACTAAGCCTACCCTACATTACCTCCACCTCCATCTCGGCTTTTATTACACATCCAAATCGTAAACCTGACGCGAATAGTCGAGTTTTTTTTTTTTTTTTTTTTTTTTTGGGGGGGGGCATAGGGAGGAGTCATTATTTATTAGGTTTATTTGCAGAGTTGAATTATGGATATCCATAATTCGATTTATGGATATCCATAAATCAGCCGAATAATGGATATCCATAATTCGATTTAAGGATATCCATAATTCGATTTATGGATATCCATATTTCGATCTAAATTAATGATATCCATAAATCGATTTATGGATATCCATAATTCGATTTATGGATATCCATAATTTGATTTATGGATATCCATAAATCAGCCGAATAATGGGTATCCATAATTCGATTTATGGATATCAATAAATCGAATAATGGATATCCATTATTCGATTTATGGATATCATTAATTCAGTTCGCTTTATGGATATCCATAATTCGAATTATGGATATCAATAATTCGAATTATCGATATCCATACATAATTATGGATATCCATAAATACTTATGGATATCCATAATTCTAATTATGGATATCCATAATTCTAATTATGGATATCCATAATTCTAATTATGGATATCCATTAATTCGAATTATGGATATCCATAATTCGAATTATGGATATCCATAATTCTAATTATGGATATCCATAAATAATTATGGATATCTATAAATACGGATTAAATAGTAAAACAGCGCCCCATAGGTAGGAAGTTGGGTAGATATTTTTTGTTTGTTTGTTTGATTTTAGGTTTAACGTCCCCGTCATCACGGTACAGGTCATTTTGGGGACGTTGCTTTCATTTTTGTGTGACTTATGTCCGACATTGAGATGAAATGGCATCTCAAGCCCTGTCGCCCAATGAAACCTATAGGGTTTATAAGCATGAACGGTCCGACTCCGACCGCTTTGCCTGGGCAGGCTTAGAGCCTCTATGCGGTTTACCAGTACTCGTGTGCGGTCGGTTTCAGCTCTGCGCGAAGACATCATGCAGTCATATATTTCTTGAAGCCCCGATGGGCGGGTGCGACAGGTAGATAGAGTGGAGGTATGCATGTAGGTAGTTATATCACGAAAACACGCCTATTCAAATATATTGACACAATTTTACAACCAAAAACGAAATTTTTCAAATAAAAATCTTGATATTTTTTCCTATTTCTGCACAAAACATAGATTGTGGGTACTCGTTAGAACCGCCAACGAGTACCCATAATCTATGTTTTTGAGCAGAAATAAGACAAATAATAACTATCCCTGTAAACCCAAGTTTTACTATCTAAAAGTGGGGTTTAAGGGTATCAAAATTATACAGGTCGTAGGTAGGATCGTAGATCTGTTTGTTTTGTTAGGTAGGTAAGCAGGCAGGAATATAGGTAAGTAGGTATTACGTACGTACTCGTATATCGATAGGAAGGTATGCAGATGTATAGGTAGGAAGGAATGAAACTAAGCAGGTATGTTTTTGTTTGAATTTGGGGGTTTAAAGTCCCCGTCAACACTAATTAGGCAAGGTTGGGCGGTCAAAACCAGGAGCAGTTTTAACCAGTGGTTTTAACCGGTTAAAACCGGGCCGGTCAATACTCCCAAAGTGGTCAGTACTGGTCAATACTGGTCGATTGAAATATTGAGTGGTCGATTGTATAATTTTAGTGTTAAAAAAGCAAAGCTACTGAAACTATTTTGAAGTTTTGCTCTCTTTGCTGGAGCCTGATCATTTGATAGAGTTTTAGGTTCAGATGTTATTTCTTCAAATGGCCTCTTAGCAATACTTTCTGGCTTTTTTAGCCCTAGGTATTTTTGTCTATGGCTCATCAGTCTTAAGACCTTAGCACTAATTTCAACACCTTGCACTGTTTTTTTTTTTTTTTTTTTTTTTTTTGATATCTTCCAAAATTTCGAAGAAGTTCAAATTGGGTCTTTAGGTTTCATTCATTTTTGACACCTTCAGTAATAGCTTGATGATAAGATACTGTCCATATAGCATATAAATCAATAATTACTGTTATTAATAAAAACTATTTTGTCTTGTTCAGTGATGAAAATATAGTTCAATATCATGTACATGATGTAGGGGGAAAGCTTTTAAGACCAGTTTAGCAACAGGACAGAGGTATATATACCAGTGATTTAATCGACCACCAATCGACCAGTACTGACCAGTAATGACCGGTTAAAACCGGTTTTAACCACCGGCCCGGTCAATACTCATATTGACCGGCTTTTTGCCAACCTTGTAATTAGGTCATTTTGGAGACGTTGCTTCCAATTTTGTGGGACCTTTACCCGACATTGAGATGAAATGACAGCTCCAGCCCTGCCGCCCAATGAAACCAACAGGCTTTGGACGGACTGACTCATTCCACTTTGCCTGGGCAAGCTTTGTGCTTCTAAGCGCTTACCAGTACTCATGTGAGGTCAGTTTCAGCCCTGCGTGGAAGCACCATGCAGTCCATCTATTTATCCAAGCCCCGATGGACGGGGTATGTAGGTAGGTATGCAGTCCGGCCCGCTCACCGGGGCTCGAAGAAATAGATGGACTGCATGGTAGCTAGGTAGGCAGGTAGGTATATAGGTAGGGAAATGATCTGGTGGCTTCGTGGCTCGGTGGGTATAGGTAAATAGAGTATGTACGTACGTATATCGATATGAGATAGGTGTATTGATAGGTAGGTAGGAATGTAGCTAAGTAGGTAGGTAGGTAGCTAGGTAGGTAGGTAGAGTTGTAGAGTGGCTAAGTATAGATAGATAGGTGGGTAGGTTCGGACTGACGGTCGGACGGACAGACAGACAGACAGACATTAATTTTCTAATTTCGAACTTCTTATTTCTAAATTCTGTTTTTTTTTTTATTCTTTCCGCTAACTTCAAACCTTCTGTCTTCTAACTTGGTGGTGCGGTAGGTAAGAATGTTGACAGGCAGGCCGGTAGATAGGTAGGTAGGTAGGTAGGAGCGTACGTAAAATAGAACTGAAGGCAATGATCAGGAATCAATACAATTAACCCACAGACCCTGGTGGAAAGATCAATAGCAGAAAGCCAAAAGGACAGTTACTTTCCTACAAAATGGTCAATTGGCCAGCCAAAACAAAATAATATAAGCGGTGCACACATGTGCAGTCAAAGACATGCCATAACAAAAATAAACCGCGACAGAAGAAGCGCCTTGGTTCCAAGGTCAGTGAAACGAATCCCAATGGGGGAGTGGCGGGGCGGGGCTTGAATCGATTTTACGTGGTCAAAGTCCTCGCCCTTAGTTCCGTCGCGATTCAGACAAATAATATGTTCAGTCTGCATGAAGGCCTCTTAACACATCAGTGCAACATCTCCGTGAACACAAAAATCAAACCACGGCAGCGATGAAACAACGGTAAGGACTCGACAGCAAGGGTTTGTCACTCAGTTTTACGCCCTACCTACGGAGATGGGACCTCGGTTAAAAGACTCATCCGAAAGTCTGTGAAAACCCGGGATCGAATATATGACCCCAGGTCTATGAGGTCAGTAACATAACCACTACACCACAGAGGCTTCTTTCCGTATGGGAACGGACGGTCAGACATACATTTACTTATTTCTACCTGCCTACCGGCCTACCTAAGTACCCTTTTGGTTTCATAAAGCGGTAGGACTTGAGATGTCATTTCATCTCAATGTCGGGTAAAAGTCCAACAAATTGTTCGCAATTGGTCGCAATGTCTCCAAAATGAGTTTCACAGTGTTGACGGGGACTTTAAACCTCTAGTCAAACAAACAAACAAACAAACACAAACAAACAAACAAACAAACAAACGCCTACCTGCCTTCCCACCAAGACACCCCCTTACCTGCCTACCTAAATCTATCCCGCCCATCGGGACTTGAAGAACTAGATGGGCTGCATGATTCCCTACCATACCTTAGTACTGGTAAACCGCAAAAACCTGCCCAGGCGAATGATGCGAGTCGGACCGTCCATGAATAAAAACCCTATTGGTTTCATTGGGCGGCAAGTCTTGAGATGTCTTTTCATCTCAAAGTCGGGTCCCACGAAATTGGAAGCATCGTCTCCAAATGACCTATATAGTATTGACGGGGACGTTAAACCTCAAATCAAAACTACCTACCTGCCGACCCACCAAGACACATCTCCTTACCTACCTACTTAAATCTACCCCGCCCATCGGGACTTGAAGAAATAGATGGGCTGCATGATGCCCGACCGCACATGAGTACTGGTAAACCGCTTAAGTCTGCCCAGGCAAAGTGATGCGCGTCGGACCGTCCATGCATATAAATCCTGTTAGTTTCGTTGGGCAAGGTCTTGAGATTTCATGTTAACTCAAAGTCGGGTCCCACAAAATTGGAAGCATCGTCTCCGAATGACCTATATAGTATTGGCGGGGACGTTTAACCTCAAACCCAACCTATATACCTACCCAGCCACCCATCTACCTACCTATCTAGCCACCAAACCACCTACCTACTTACTTACCTACCTAAACAACGTCAAAGCAGAAGTTAGAAGTACGAAGTCAGCTTTCCCCCGCCCATCGGGCCGTGAAGAAATAGATGGGCTGCACGAGGCTTCCACGCAGAGCTGAAACCGACCGCACGCGAGTACTGGTAAACCGCTTAGAGGATCTAAGCCTGACCAGGCAAAGCGGTGCGAGACATGCCATAACAAAAATGGGGGAGTGGCGGGGCGGGGTGCTCATAAACCCTATTAGTTTCATTGGGCGACAGGGCTTGAAATGTCATTTATCTCAATGGTCGGGAAAAATTGGAAGCAACGTCTCCAAAATGACCTTAAACAGTGTTGACGGGGACGTTAAACCTCAAATCAACAAAAACAAACAAGAAATGTCCCTACAGTTTTTCTTTTTTTGTTTTTTTTTTTTTGTTTGTTTGTTGTTTTTTGTTGTTTTTTTTTTTTTTTTTTCGTAATTTGATAGGACCATTTCGACCCTAAGTCCAGTCGCCCTGAGTGATCTCGGGCATTGCAGTTTGGCTTTGGTCAAGTCGGACCCCAATATAAGTTCAGCTTGACCGAGTTGTCTTTTATCAAGATAATATCCTTCTACATTCTATAGTATCTGTTTGTCATTGGGCCCCCGACAATCGGGACTTGGTAAATAAATAAATAAATAAATAAATAAATAAATAAATAAATAAATAAATAAATAAATAAATAAATAAAATCACTAGTTACACAGTTTCTAATTTCCTTAGATAGGCTCTCCAGCAGAAAATCAAAGTTTAATTAATGTGCCAGCATAATTTGTCATTTAATATACCAAGAGAGTTTCGTTACCCCAATCTCTTATAGAGTTATCGTATTACAGTTCTCACGGCTGAATTCTCTCACACCCCTCCGTGAGGGATTTCAGCCACTTCCGGTGCGACTGAAGAATCTCACGGGATCAATAATCTCACGCTACAGCGGAATATTGACATTTAAGTTCAACAATCGTGAATAAAATGCGTGTTAAATATCATATGATAAATAGAATCGTGCATTCGTGCTCATGTAAAGCCTTTTATTTTATCCCTTTTCCTCAACACTCCTGTAAGATTCTCTATATGTTGTATAAATTATTTGTTAATCATGGTTTTCATGACCAAATGATATAAAGGAACCTTTTCTGAACATTTTGGAGATTTCTGTACGGAGTCTGGCATTCTGTTGGCAATCGAGTGTCTGAAGTTCACTGAAATCCCGCTATTAAGACCACCTAAAATTAAGACTAATTCTGCTTTCGAAAGCCTCTTTAGAAGGCTGCAGTAATTCTTTCTTCGAATTTACTGCACACAATGTCCTCTGGTCTGGGACCACCTTTGGGACTGTTCAAAAGTGGTCTTCAAGACCACTTTTGAACAGTCCCAAAGGTGGTCTTAATATAGGAATTTTATTGTATTCTCCGACAATTATTGGACCTCTGCTGCTTGAAGTACATGCCTTTGTATTCATGAGAAATCCTTATTTCAACCTTCACCTTTTAGAGGACCATCAATGTATCTCCATTACGAAAACACGCCTATACAAATATATTGTAACATTTATCGCCGAAAAAATGAATATTTTCAGATGAAAAATTGTGATATTTTTCTTATTTCTGCTCAAAATATAGATTGTTGGTACGCGGTAGAACCGCCTCATCGAGGCGGTTCTAACGAGTACCCACAATTTATATTTTAGAGCAGAAATAAGAAAAATAAGGCGATGAGGCGGTTCTACCGATATTTTAGAGCAGAAATAAGAAAAATAAGGTTTACCCCTGCAAACCCCAGTTTTACTATATAAAAGTGGGGTTCGAGGGGGTCAGAATTATATAGGCGTGTTTTCGTGATGCAAAGCGCTTTCTAGCCACAGCGAACACAAAGTTTTATTGCCAGAAAAGATACCACAAACATCGTGGCACCAAGAGTTGTGGTCTAACACATGAACCATCACTGTATCTAAAAGGGTGTTGGATTGATAGTGATCACGAGGTTATACTGTGAGACCATAGTTGTAGCTCTAGCTCATGGCATGCTTTTTTAACCTCAAGTACAATTCAACTAAGAACCTTCGATTTGTCTCAAATGGAGTTATGGCGATCTATATATTGCAATGGAGTTAGATACTCCATTGTGGTTTAAGCAATGACATGCCTTCTCAAAGGGTGTCAAAGATATGTCAGTCACAAGATTATATTTTTAGGGAATATAACCAAAAATACCATCGTTTGTTTGATTGTTTGGTTTGAGCTTTAACATCCCCGTCAACACTGCAAAGGTCATTTTGGAGACGTTGCTCCCAATTTTGTGGGACTTTTACCCGACATTGAGATGAAATGACATCTCAAGCCCTGTCGCCCAATGAAACCAATAGGGTTTATAATGATGGACGGGCCGACTCGCACTGCTTTGTCTGGACAGGCTTAGATCCTCTAAGCTGTTTACCAGTACTCTTGTGCGGGTCGGTTTCAGCTCTGCATGGAAGCATCATGCAGCCCATATATTTCTTCAAGCCCCGATGGGCGGGGGCCGAAAATACCATCGTACCCAGATTGTTATATTGTCAAGGTAGATACCTCAAATTCTGAGGCACCCAGAGTTGTGGTTGTTGCTAATGACACACGTTCTCAACCTCTTGTACAACTGTACCTAATAACATCAATATATCTCAAAGGATGTTGGAGTGACGATGATCAAGGGGTTATATTACCAGGACCAATAACTAATACCGTGCCACCCAGAGTTGTGATTCTTGCGCATGACAGGCCTTCTGAATCTCATGTACAATTGAACCAACTACAATCATTATACCTGAGAGTGTATTTCAGTTATGGCAATCACAAGGTATCCATATGAAAGGAAAGGAAGCAAAACGCACACATATCATGCGTATACAATACGCTAGAAATACGCTGTTTTGCGTCTTCTTACATGCGCTAAACAAAACGCAACTTGAATAAGCGCATTGTTAGCATTTTGTTTCTCTTAGTTTTTGAAAGTTGATTTTTAAAATCAAGTTTCTTTGTCAACACATTTCTACTTCCGGTACTGGACCGCGTTACTCCACTTCCGCTGTTCGTTTGCTGCATTAAATAGTCCAAAGGAACTCTTGAAAATTAATTTTGCAGGCATGGAACGTCTTTCAAATATTTAATTTTTCGAGACTTTATACGGATTGAATATAAATTGGCACAGAAAGACGAATTCTGAAAAGAAAACAATACACTGGGACTATTTTACTATTTTCCTATGTGCTATAAAAGCCTATTTTCCTATGTGCTTACCATATTTATGTAACTGGTTTGAGATTTTAGTCATCATTTTACTCTTTCATCCCTGAGTTTCTGAACACGGCTCTTCTTCTTATAGAGAGGGATTTCTGATAAGTTCACTGAAATGGTAGCAAACAATGTACATTTAGATTCTGGCGAGACATGCTGCTACGTGCCGTCTCATCAGGATCTGCAAGGTTTGCATAGATTCAGTGTATTTCTGCCTCGGCGTCTCCACTGGTCTACAGGGTTAAACAACCCTTTACTGACCGACATCGAACACAGTTATTCACCTGCTTTCAAGAGTTCTAATTACAAAACATGTAAGCTGTGAGATTTAAATCAAGCTCCGTACTTTTAGCAAATTGGTAGGCGTGAAGAGATGTTTTCGAGAGGCACTAGGGCATGATGCTTGGTCAGATCTTATTACAGACAATAACACATTAGTTCAACTCATTGTTGACTGTCAGAAACTGGTCCCAGATGTTATTCCGGATGATACCGTACTGATAAACAACATAGAATCAAAGGCCAGATGGTTGTGTTATAAACTCCACCTAAAAAGACTTTTTTTGTACAACTCTATCAAGGAGTCCTCGGGGGATAATATGGCTGCTGACCCCTCATATGGTAAAAATTCCAGAACATGACCGAATTTTAGTGAACTCGTCAGAGGACACGTGCGCCTGTATATAGGCGGAGAATACCTCAACAAGAAGACAAGAAGACACCGATCAGACGCTACATTCTGTCCTAACTGTTTCCGAATGTCCCAGTATTGAAACATTGAAACAATTGGCATTTATGGGTTAGTACAGATATTTGGTAGTCGAAGTTTCGCTAAACGCGGCACCTGATCAGGGTTATAATGTCTATATCAAATGGTTTAAAAATGATCTCTTTTTTGTCAAGTTATTCTCCTTTTTATGTCTCGACCCCCAAAGGAACATAGCTCCAAGCGGCTGCACAACGTATGTGCATCATCGTATCAACGCGACGTTGCTAAGACGTCATGTGCCCACCAGGAGAACTTCTCTGTAAGATTATTAGCAGATGGGTCAAGCACAGAATTTACTGAGCTAATTTAGAAAGTTATGGTTTTACCATGAAGAAATTAGCAGACACGTTCATCTTTCTTTATTTCTTCCTGTTTTTCTTCTTCGTGGGTGTAGTTGGGTGAGGCAAAGGTGATGTGTATCTTGGGTCCAGCTGATATTGACTGAAGTTGGGCAAGGCCTGTTGTCCTTGTAGCAGGTAACAGTCGAGGGAGTGGGGGTGGCGTGTTGTTATTTCTTCTGTTTCTACAATTCCATTCATTTTCCTCTTTCTACTCTGTCCCTCACTTCGATCTCCTCTACTATATCTTTTATCTCTTTTCTCCCTTTCTCTTGGGGAAGACAAAAATGATCAACAGGGTCGATCTATCGTTAAACTCAAGGCAGTGGCTATTCGTACGGCCCCGTACGAATAGCCTGCATTGGCTAATCGTACGGCCCCGTACTTTTAGCCAATATAGGCTATATTGGCTAATCGTACGGCCATTCTAGTTCGGTACCAAGAAAGTGATACTGCTGGTGGTAAGACAAATCAGCTGATCGTACGGCCTTGAAAGACTAGCCATTCCTAGCCCCTATGTGAAACGTGCTGAAACCCAAAACATAAAGGATATTACTATACGGGCGGTGAAGTTTGTATCAAATTGACCCAATTGTTTAGGAGGAGTTCGCATTTAAAGAAACTGTTGACGGCGCACAACGGACGACCCACGGCACAAGCCAGACAATTTTAAGCTATGGAACCGCACTTCTTCTAGAAGGCGTATTCATCAGATTACAAGTCCATGGAATGAACACCCCTCTAAAAGTCCCATTATACACAGAAAAAGTAAGATTTACGGGGGAATTCATTATTTGCCTTATTTTTGCTATCAAAAATAGAATGTGGGTACTCGTTAGAGCTGCCTAATTGAGTCGGTTCTAACGAGCAACCACAATCTATATGAGGACAAGAATTAAGAAAAATATCAAACATTTTCATCTGTCGTACAGAAAGACAGACGTTCGGATAATGGCCAAACTGCATGCCCCTCCCCACAAACTAAGAAAATATTTATTTATTTATTCAGAAATTTTTGTCATCAAACACTTATTTACACAGTATAGCTAAGTATTCGAGAACATAAAGCAGATTATAAATATAATGAATGAGACAAGGATTGAGCGTAGGCTAGGCCTATTATTGCTCTCTCCTGACGGTATTACAAATATTCTAGCATCATGAAGATATATTTAAATAATGTAATTCAAAAATAAAGAGTCATACAATAATAATAATAATAATAATAATAATAATAATAATAAATATAGTTCATTCCATAATAATAACTTCTCACCTAGCTCAATGTAGGTCGTCCGTTACACTGTCCTACGCACGGTTGTATTCGGACGTCAATCGGGTACATAATGGAGGTATCGAAGGATCTTTATCTTTATTTTTCATGCAAATATGTTATCGGTATTTTTCTGGTTGCTATTTAGATTTGCAAAATGGTTCTAGCACTTGCAGAGTGAATATAAGATTGTAGGTATATCACTGATCAGTTTTAGGATGGGGTAGCAGATGACGCTCTGGGATGATTAGGGTGATTACTCGGGTCGGAATCGAACACTCCAGCACATGCAACCCAGTGACCTCATGGGCATTTGCTGAACAGTTATTGACGGGTAGGTATAATATGCGAAATCAAGTTGATTTCGCGAAATCAGTCCGATTTAGCGAAATCAACTCATAAAATCAACATTTTTAAAAACAGGCAAAAAATTGTAATTGCATATTATCTAGAATGTTATTATACATTTATGAGCCAAGTTTCATGAGAAAATTTGAATATTTAGCATGTATTTGATCGGAAATCCTATTCTGCCACTTGATTTCGCTGGTAATCACATGTGCGAAATCAACTCATTTTAGCGAAATCAATGTATAAAATAAATATTTCCCAAAACTGAATAAAACATATTTGTGCATATTATTAAGAATGTTGTTAAACATTTATGAGGCAAGTTTCATGATGAAATTTGAATGTTTAGTAAGTTTTTAGGAGGAAAATCTATTCTGCCACTTGATTTCGCTGGAAATCACATTTGCGAAATCAATTCATTTTAGCGAAATCAATGTACAAAATAAATATTTCCCAAAACTGAATAAAAATGCATATTGTTAAGAAAGCTGATAAACATTTTAGTTTCAAATTTCACGAGAAAATATAAATATTTATTAGGAAAATATATTCTGTCACTTGATTTCGCTGATAAGCACATACATGTGCGCAATCAACTCCGAAATCAATGTGTAACAGCATTTGTTTTCCAAAAACGATTAAAAACTCGTTTTGCCTATTATTACGAATGCTGGCTGGCAGTATACATTTATGATCCAAGTATTATGGTCTGGAATAAAAGACGCATATCAAAATATTGCTAATTGATAAGTCAAACGAAATCAAATAGCAGGTGAAATCAACAGACTTACTCCAATACTTGTTATCTGTTTTGTTTTTTTTTTCATCATCATCATCATCATCATCACCATCATCATCGTCGTCGTCGTCGTCCACGTCGTCGCCCTTCTCCTCCTTGAGCAAACTGATCAGACGCCGCATTCTGCATTCTGCGGCGTCTGATCTGGGACTGCACTGTTTGCCACGGTACCCCTTTAGAGATGTCAGATTGTATTTTCATCAAAATTTAATTGGAAAATGACTGAAATTTTAGTAAACAATGTAGGCCCTGATGAGAGGCCGCATTCTGCGGCGTCTGATCTGGGCCTGCACTGTTTGCCACGGTACCCCTTTCGGGCTTTCTGATACTAAATTGGTTAAATTGATTTTATTTTCATTAAAATTTAATTGGAAAATGACTGAACTTTTAGCAAACAATGTAGGCCCTGATCAGACGCCGCATTCTGCGGCGTCTGATCTGGGCCTGCACTGTTTCCAACGGTACCCCTTTCGGGCTTTCCGATACTAAATTGGATAAATTGATTGCATTTTTATCAAAATTTAATTGGAAAATGACTGAACTTTTAGCAAACAATGTAGGCCCTGATCAGACGATTCTGCGGCGTCTGATCTGGGCCTGCACTGTTTGCCACGGTACCCCTTTCGGGCTTACTGATACTAAATTGGTTAAATTGATTGTATTTGCATCAAAATTTAATTGGAAAATGACTGAACTTTTAGCAAACAATGTAGGCCTGCACTGTTTGCCACGGTACCCCTTTCGGGGTTTCTGATACTGTATGATTGGGAGTATTATGTTCTGATACAGTATAATTGGGATTATCATTCCTTCATTTTGCTATTAAGACAATCATAATTAAATTTTAAAGACATCTTTCTGTACTTCACACAGCAGATAGAGATTAACGAACACTCGCCAAGAAATTTAATCAAACTGCGGTTTGCTGACTTTCACACGTTATTACCTGTGATTGTGTGAATAACAAACACACTGTTTATTCACTCCTGTCTATTTGTCCATCTATCTACCTAGCCGTCCGCCAACTCGTCAGTCAGTCAGTCAGTTCGTCCGTCTGTCTGTCCGACGATGCACCCGTCAAATTAGTGCGTATTTAATGCATTTTTTATTAGAAATAATAATAATTATAATAATAATAATAATAATAATAATAATAATACAAAAACAACAATTTGATAACGCATCCGTGATAAATAACACGGAAATACGCAGATTCAATTATATTGAACATTTTGCCACCTTACAAATGAAAATTTTTTGGCGAAAAATTCCGATATTCTTCATATTTGTGCTCTAAACAGAGATTGTGGGTACTCCTTCTGACTGGACCAGTGAGGCCGTTCTAACGAGTCATGTTCTATGTTTTGGGCAAAAACTAGAAAAATAATTTACAGCCCTGTAAGCCCCAGTTTTTCTGTATACAAATGGGGTTTGAGGGGATCGAAATTATACAGGCGTGTTTTGGTGATGTATCGCCCGGTACTTCTAATGATATTTTCCTTTATCTCTGCTTCTTGTTTGTTTTGGTGATATAACGCCCGAAACAAAAGCTAGAACTCAACATCAGTATTGTCTCATAAAACGGTGGCTCATAAATGTAGAACAACATTCTTAACACTTTTTTGTATCAAATGGAATCTTCCTCTTTATATATAACGGGAGTCCATTTCAAAATTTAGGGGTGTCAGGCTGTTTTCTTCTATTTTTTTTTTTTTTTTTTGCAAACAGTGTAGGCTCTGATCAGGCGCCGCGTTCTGCCAACTACCCCCGTTAGGGGTTTCCGGTACTGAATGGGTTAATGCACATGTATAAAAAGGTTTTAGTTGGTTTTGGGGGAAAAGGTTATTTTATTATACATTGATTTCGCTAAAATGAGTAGATTTCGCCCATGAGACTGCAAGAGAAATCATGTGGCAGAATACATTTTCCTATCAAAACACCTACTAAATGTTCAAATTTCACCATGAAACTTGGCTCACAAACGATTAACAATATTTTAATAATATGCACACATATGTTTTAATCAGTTTTGGGGAAAAAAGGGTATTTTATACATTGATTTCGCTAAAATGAGTTGATTTCGCACATGCGATTGCCAGCAAAATCAAGTGGCAGAATAGATTGTCCTCTCAAAAACATACTAAATATTCAAATTTCACCATGAAACTTGGCTCATAAATGATTAACAACATTCTTAATAATATGCACCAATATGTTTTATTCGGTTTTGGGAAAAAGGTATTTTATACATTGATTTCGCTAAAATGAGTTGATTTCGCACATGTGATTACCAGCGAAATCAAGTGGCAGAATAGAATTTCCGATCAAATACATACTAAATATTCAAATTTTCTCATGAAACTTGGCTCATAAATGTATAATAACATTCTAGATAATATGCAATAACAAATTTTTGCCTGTTTTTAAAAATGTTGATTTTATGAGTTGATTTCGCTAAATCGGGCTGATTTCGCGAAATCAACTTGATTTCGCATATTATACCTACCGGTTATTGACCTAAAAATTGCTGATTGTCTGTGTATTTGGTTGCCAGGACGGTCTATCAGTGTCTTGTTGTATTTATGGTAGGTATTACTTGGTTTTATAGTTCATCAACGACCTTTGAGAGTTCAAAGATTAAGCGTGACAAGACTATTCCATTTTTTAGGGGAAGCAGGTTTCGGACAACATTTACACTTGGTTTTAGATAGACAGATAAATGTTTTGACGTTGCCATCATGTAAAAGCCTTGGCTCAGTGGTTTCGTGTAACGCTTAGCACTGCGAGTCAAGCTAGAACCTTTTAGCCGAGTAGGGTTCAAGTCCCAGTGGCATTCATTTTTTTCTTTATTATTGTCTTTTTAATTTTCATCTTTATTTGCTTAATTTCTAATGTAAATAGTTAGTTCATGTATTTGTATTTTTCATATTTTATCTTTTGGTTCCCTTTCTGTTTTAAACAATTATATTTTATTACATTTTATAATGTTCAGATACATTTCAACAAAGCATTCAAACATGCAGCTCCGCCTTCACTGACAGTATATCATGATGGTATCCATCTTAGTAACATTTTTGAGATTTTACTAGAATCCGAGCCACAACGATTCCTTTGCGCTCGTTTCATTTTCCAATAAGATGAATATAAACATCGTAGTGTGATCGGGGTTTTGAGAAACAGATCGGGCTGTACGATGCTTTTAAACAGAGCTAAAATTGATCGCACATGAAAAATGGTAAATCGCTCAGTAAATCTAATGCTGCCCGGCAGGCAAAGTGTTGTGAGTTGGCCCGTTCATTCATAAAACCCCTTTTGGTTTCATTAGGGGGGCAGTTTTGTTTGATTTGAGGTTTAACGTCCCCGTCAATACTGTAAAGGTCATTTTGGAGACGTTGCTTCCAATTTTGTGGGACTTTTACCCGACATTGAGATGAAATGACATCTCAAGCCCTGTCGCCCAATGAAACCAATAGGGTTTATTAGCATGGACGGTCCGCCTCGCCTCGCACTGCGGTTGCCGGACAAGCTTAGATCCTCTAAGCGGTTTACCAGTATTAGTGTGCGAGCCGGATTCAGCTCTGCGTGGAAGCATCATGCAGCCCATATATTTCTTCAAGCCCCTATGGGCGGGGGCCGTTTTAGGAGGGCAGGGTTTGAGATGTCATTTCATTACAAAAGCATGCCTATACAAAAATATTGGAAATATTTACCACCAAAAGAACGCAAAATCTTGATGAAAATTTACAATATTTATTTCTTATTTTTGTTCCAAACAAAGATTATGGGCACTCGTTAGACCGCCTCGACGAAGCAGTTCTAACGAGTATCCACAATCTATTTATTAGAGCAGGTATAAAGAAAATATTGTTTACCCTTATAAACCCAAGTTTTACCACATGAAAGTCGGGTTTGGGGATGTCAAAATTGTAAAGACGTTGTTTTGTGATGTCATCTCAATGTTTGGTAGAACCCCACAGAATTGGTAGCACGTCTCCAAAATGGACGGGGACGATAAACCGCCAATCAAACAAACAAACCAATATCTTGTGTGAACCACTTTTATGATTTACGCGGTAAACCCGTGATCACATTTACGAAAAATGTTTAGGAAAAGCAAAAAAAAAAAAGTAATAATACATAAATAAAAACCTCCCCCAAGACTTGAACCCTAGACCTCCATGTTGGCAGACGCGTTAGTAGACCCTCTCGACTATACTTCTATGTTACATAAGATTAAGAATAGGACGGTAGCTATCGCCAAGTATAAAACTACCAATTAAAGGCGATTTACCTAAAATATGGACGAGTCCAAAATTAAAAGTGCAGTCACGTCTCACTGCGTTTTGAACGACTATAGACACAAGGGTTTTACCGTTAAGTGATTATTTCTATTTTTAAAATTATTGTATCAGTGTGTTGCATACATTGAGCGTTGCGAAAAATTCAAGAGCAGACGGTATTCTTTTTCATCATATTATTCCGAGGCACCATCAATGCCCTATATCTACCGTGTAAGATGTTAGCCCAGCAGGCGATTCCCATGTACTGACAAGCACTATTTTCACAGTGGAGCATGTTGAATAATACCGTCTGCAAGTAGCTATTTAAGTTTGATTTTGAGGTTCAACATCCCATTCAACACTGTATAGGTCATTTTGGAGACACTTCCAATTTTGTGGGACTTTTTCCCGACATTGAGATGAAATGAAATCTCAAGTCCTGTCACCCAATGAAACCAATAGGGTTTATAGTGGTGGCTTTACCTGGGCGGGCTTAGAACTTCTCCTTTTTTGGTCATTTTTCATATAACCCACTTGTTTATGGGATCCACCCTGAGATTGTGTTATATCCAAAATCATGTTATAACAAACCGTTGTAATGCGGCTGCGTTGTATCCACTTTTATTTAGAATTAAGATACTGTTTGCATTTCATTATTAAAAAAACTAGTTTATCATCATGAAGAAAACGCCCACTCAAATATATCGAAGGCATCATCACCAAAATTAAAAGTTTCAAGACCAAAAATCCTGGTTTTCTTAATGCCTCCGCCCAGAACATAGTCTTAGGGAGCACATTGCAACTGCAAGGCAGTCCCAATGTGTACCATATTCCATGCCCCCGGGCAGTAATAAGAAGAATAGTGCATACAATTGTAAGCAAGGACGCCAGGGTTTGGGGAAGCAGCTGGATCTAATTGTAAGAAGTAGCTAGCTCCCTTTTTTCTCCCATATGATGCCATTAATTCGCTTTTTACAATGGAGAAGGTGCAAGTTTCGTAAATATATGCACATAAATTGTCAAGCTGAAGGGGGGACTCCTTCTAAAACTCGAAGGACATTCCCTCCAACAAGCTTGCTCACTGACATGAGAGGCCCCACGCACTCAGCCTTCGAAACTAAATTAAGGCTGAGTTGCAAGGGTTGATTGTGAAAACAAGTACTGAGAGAGAAAACTTTTATATGTCATGATAAAAACCTTTTAAATGTATTTATAAGTAGATCACATTTGCTTTTATGCAGAGTTAACTGCTAAAATACAATCCAGTGTGCATATATCTCAATCATACATCATTTGTTATACTATAGGCATGTTTTCTCAATGTTGTGAGGTTAGGTCTTGGTACTGGAAACATGCTTTCCGTTCAAAAGTGGCTTACGTGTCGGTGTTTTTCAAAGCATAGGAACGTAATTTAGAATCTCTCCGTTTCGCGGATAAACATTACAACATAGTTTAGTAGGGTACAGTTTTAATCATAAGTTAAGTTTGGGTTACCACCGAGTAAGTCGTTTGCAGATATATTAATTGTGGCATATATTTTGGGATTTTGTATAAGTGCATTTATTAGGTTCATTCGCTCATTCTTATATTTAGGACAGACAATGAGAAAGTGTTCCAGGGACTCAGGACAATTGCAAACAGCACAGTTTGGTGAATCATTAAGGTGGTCATTGTACAGGTCTTGATTGAGTTGACTTTTGGAATTTCTAAGCTGGCACAGTAGGATATTATCTCTTCTTTTGCCATAAGTAAAATGAATAGGTGATGTTGGTATCTGTTTTTTAAGTTTCTGTTTAAACGAGTAGAGTGATGTACAGTTATTGAGTGTTGGATCAAGATTGTTCCATAAGTCAATGGTTGATGGGAAGAAAGACTTTTTAAAGGATGTTGTTCTTGGTATAGGATATCGTAGATTGTTATTTCTTAGGGTGTATCCTGTCTCAGTTTCATTGTATCCATCTACAATATTATTGATGTAAGTTGGTGTTTCATAGTTTAGAATTTTGTAAAAGTGAATTAATTTACTGTTTTTCCTTCTTTCAGCTAATGTTGTCCAGCCTAGTTCTCTATATAAGACAGCATGTGAAGTTCCTCTGCGTAATCCTGTTATAATTCTAGCAGCATCAAGTTGGATTGATTCTAGAAGGTCAGCTTCATAGGCATTGCAGTTATCCCATACAATGTTGCCATATTCCAGGACTGGACGAACATATGAGGTATAAAATCTAATTAGAGATTTTCTATCCATGTCATATTTAAGCATTCTTAAAATATTTAGTCTTTGAGATGCTTTTGAGTATATTCGGTTAATATGATCACCCCAGGTTGCATCTGATGAAAAAGTAAGTCCAAGGTGGGTATGTTCAATCTCATCATAAAGTTCAACATCATTGAAATTCACATTAGGGCATTGGCTTGTTCTCTTACGTGAGAATTTCATTGACTTAGTTTTAGATGGATTTAGGATTATACACCAGTCTTCTGCCCACTTGGCAATGCTTATCAAGTCATTTTCAAGCAGTTTTATGGACTCCTCGCTTTCGACAACTGTATATAAAGAAGTATCATCTGCAAATAATCTTATGTTGCATTTTATGTCTTGAATAATATCGTTTATGTAAACTAGAAATAAGTAGGGGCCTAATACAGACCCTTGAGGTACACCTGCAAGTGTATTATCCCAACTAGAACCAAAGCCTTCAACAATAACCCTTTGCTTTCTATTCCCTAAATAGCTTCTGAACCATGATAAAAGGTTTCCATGAATGCCACATTTCTTAAGTTTAAACAACAAACCATCATGCCAGACCTTATCAAAGGCCTTACTAATATCACAAAATATGAATTTAATTTCTTTGCCTTTATCCAAGTTTTCAATTATTGTGTGGTAAATTTCAAGAAGTTGGTTTATGGTGGAGTCTTTTGGTCTAAAACCACTTTGGAATTTTGTAATAATTTGATTATCTTCCAGATAGTTGTAAAGATACTTAAAAATTATCTTTTCTAACATTTTGCCAATACAGCTGGTTTATTGATATTGGACGGTAATTGGTTGGGTCTTGAGTGTCTCCTTTGCCTTTGAAGATTGCTGAAATATTTGCCATTTTCCATTGGGTCGGCACTTGCCCAGTTGAAAGAGTCTTATTGAAAATTAGGGTTAGGGGTCTTATGAGTGATTTCCCAAGTGTCATAAGAAGCTTAGGTGAAATTTCATCTGGTCCCCCTGGCTTTGAGACTTTTAGAGCATGAAATTGATCCATAACATCCTGTTCTGTAATAATAATATTATCAATGCTGAATGATGGATTGGCTTCTTCCTCAGGAATTGGGGGAGGGTTTTCTACTCTAGAAATACTTCCAAAGTGTTTATTTAAGGTCTGGGCTTTGTCATATGGGTGAATATCAATGGTATTGTCATTATTTTTTAAGGGTGGTGGGGGATTTCTTTTATTCTTCAGATTCGAGATTTCATTTGCAATCTTATACCATTGTTTGGGTGGTGTTTTGGGGTCTGCTAGTGTTGTTTGTAGTTTGTGGAGATAGTTTAGTTTTGCTTCACGTATTGATTGAATTACTTCATTTCTTTTACTTTTATAGTTGTTTAGGTGTAGCAGAGATTTTGTGGCCTTGGCTTTGTCATAGAGTCTATTTCTCTGTCTTATTAGTTTTCTTATATTTCCATTCATCCAAGGTTTATCTGCTGGACGTTTTGTATAAGTTACTGAGGGAATAAATTGGTTAGCTGTGTCTAGTAAAATATTATGGAAAGTTTCAGTTATTGTATCAATGTCATTGTTATTATGAATAAAGGACCAATCAGTAGTGTTTATCTTATTCTCAATAGCTTGCTGGTCAGCTTCTTCGTATTTCCAGAATTTTGCTTTGTATGCTTTCTCTCTATAAGTTTTGAAGGTAATTTCGGCAGTAACTGTACAGTGGTCACTACAGAAGGGGGAAAGTATTTCAGTGTGGTTTATTATTGAGGTATGGTTAGTTAGTATGAGGTCAATACATGTTTGGGAGCTTTCTGTAATTCTGGTAGGTTCAGTTATCAAATTTTCAATGTTGAATTTCTTCAGAATCCTATCAAGCTTATTTGAGTTAACTGCCATTTTCATGTCTTGGTTTAGGTCTCCTGTAATAATAAGATCAAGATTTTGATCTGTGGCTGTTTCAAGACAGGTTTCGAATGATTCCCAGTAGTCTACTGTGCTGTTGGGTGGTCTGTAAAATAATCCAAGTAGAAGTTGCTTGTTTAAAGTGCAAATTTGAATCCATATGTTTTCAATGTATTGTTGCTCAATATCTAACCGCCTTTTAAAGTGAATATTACTTTTAACATATATAAGGAGACCACCACCATTATTAAACTGTCTGTCTCTGCGTATAGGTGGGTAAAAGCCATTTATTTCGAGCGTAGATGTTTCGACAGAGTTATTTAATTTTGTTTCAGACACACAAATGATATCATATTCAGATAATTCAGCACCGAGTTGATCAACTTTATTTCTTAGTCCATTAATATTCAGATGTGCGATTTTCAGATTGGTTAGTTTGATAATTTTCCTATCGTTTTTGTTTTCTGCATTTTGAGAACCGTTCTTTTCAAGGCTCCTTCGTGTGCGTAATTTAAGAATAACATGGTCACCATCCACATTGCTGCCACCATTGTTAGCCCGGATCATAACTGGGGTGCACTGTTGTCAACAATTTGAGATGGTGACCACACAATCGAAACAATTTCATAAGTCCTTTGTAAAAGTTCCGAAAGTTAATCATACCAGAAGATAATTTGTTAGGGATTGGAGCTAGCTGAGAAGTTTTATACAGGATAAATGAGTAATACAATAATAGGTTCAATGTAAAAAATAAAATGTAAACAACTATACAAGGTAAACAATTTTTCCATGCAATTATGTTCATCGTTATGAACATAATGGCGCTTTTTCACAAAAAAAGAACACAAATCTTATTAGACGGAAGAAGTATTAGCATTGAGCATATTTACAAGTTACAATGAGATTCTGGAAAATACCTATAACAATGATCTGTAGGCTCTTAATGGTACTATTTAGGCTTATTTACATCACTTAGCATATGTTGGAGTACTATTTAGGTCACTTGGAGATGCGGCTTTATGGTGGGGTTTCTCCCAACAGGGTTATAACAATTCTTGCCCTACCACCCAGGCACCACTCGGGTATAAGGGTCTTAACAATACTACTTACTAGCTCTACCGTCAAAGCTTCACCTGGGTTTAAAGGTCTGTCCGCCCCAATAACTACAGGATTGTATACACCAGGAATTCCAGCACCGGGTCAGATAGGCACGAGCAAACAGTGCAGACCCGGATCAGTTCAATCCGGACCTACACTGCTGGCCATGCCGTCACTTTTTTTTTTTTATCCCCAAGCTGGATCTTGAAGCATGCTTTTGAAAATTATAGCCATAGCTTGAGAATTCTATATAAATTTCCACCCGCCCAGCATGACCAAGTGCTTGTAGATTTTGTTGAATTTCATAGGGTAAAAAAATTTCCTCTCAAAAGTGTTTCTTGTCATGGTGAGCGGGTGAGGAGTCTCCTGCCCCAAGACCAAGTGACCAAGTTGTGTAAATCCTAATGATCTTTGCGTAATAGTAATGCACTTAGAGTGTCTTAAAGATTGACATTTACAAGATGCAGTCAAGCCCGTCCCAGTGGCTACCTCCACCAAGCAAGCAACCTGTATTAAGCAAGCGGGCATTAAGTTGCCAAAAAAGGCAAACACATTAGAATTCACATGTATTAAGCAAGCATCTGTCTTAAGTAAGCACATTTCATTATACTGAGGTGCTTGCTCAACACAGGTTGGACTGTAGTTAGGTATACTGGTTGATTTGGAGTAAATCCTTTATTTTCCAGGTTTATTTGGAGTGCCAGATACAAGTCCTCAAGATAAAGGAAATAGCCAACAGTAATAACCATGTGACTATGGTTTTTGGATGTTTCTGACTAGAGTACTCAAGAGTATGCGTAGTGTTGAAGTAACCTGTTCTTCCAAACGGATAGACCTTGATGCTGTAATATTCAATAAGATATAATATGAAGAAACCTTTACAACCTCAGTGAAAAAGAGGTGTTGGGACACAATGCTTCTTCCCCAGACAGAGGATACTGTTTACAAAGAGGAACAATGACAAAAAAAAAAAACAACTACAAAGGGATGAGGTCAAAGATAGCATTCCGTGATAATCCAGTCACCCATCATTTTCTGAGGCGCATATTTCAAGCTTTAGATCAGAACACATTTATTCTGTTAAATTTGCAGATTAGGCAAAGATCATTAACATAGTGGCAAATAGTGAAGATCCCAGTGAGACCGCTCACATGAGCTAAGCACATACATGAGCCGTAACACCAAGATCAGCACTATTTGCATAATTATCTATAATAATCGGTGGCATCAAGGGATTAACATGCCATAAGATCAGATCAATGAATCATATTTGTGTGATTGGGATCTGAAGTCCGCTTCATGGTAGAATGAGATATGCCATCATACATTTAGGATATGAGCAATAGCTTGAGGTATGGAGGACATTTGGGGACAGCATGGGAAAATCATTCCTCGCCAACAGTGGGAGTACCTGTCAGTATTGCTTCAGGGCAGTTCAGACAGGCATTCACATTTCATGACCATCTTAGAAACTAGAAGAGATAACACCATGCCGACCCAGCCCCCCTCCTCTTGAGCAAAAGGTGAGTTGTGGTTTAGTATATAAACAGTATATAAACAGATAATAGTAAAACAATGGGTTTTTCATTGAGGTAATGTACCTTGTGCAGTCATACAGTGGATCCTTAATGGCCCGAACACCAATGGCTCAATACCATGGCAGATGTATGTTGGGTGCACCCATATGGACCACTCATGTGAGGCAAACAGAATGGTTACACACAGTTTAAATATTCATTATAGAACAATGAAGGTATGCCCAAAAATAAACGCATCATGCCTCCCGGCAGCAACCGTCAGTGGCTCAGACCATACCAGCACCGAGCAGAATTTCATGGACATGAAGGTGTTCAGGCCATCAGGTATCGACTGTAATAAGTAAATTTTGGCACTTTCACCAAAGAACAGAATCACACAGACACACCTTTTAAATTTTTGCCTCCCATAAATCCCAGGTTTATACAGTAAAACAGGTTTACCTTGCCAGACATAATTTTCCCTAGCTCGATCCAAGAGCACAGACCGCGGGCACCCATTAGAACCGCCTCGCTGAGGTGGCTCCAATGAGCACCCACATCCTGATCGGGAACATGGAAAGTGTCAGAATTTTTATCTGAAACTTTTCATTATTTTAGGGGCAAACATTGCAATATGTTTAAGAGGCGTGTTTTCAAAATGTTACATCTCCATTCAATATTCTTTTTAAATATCAACAGATAAAAGTTTTTTTTAAATATCATCAGATGAAAGTAGACATATTTATACAAATTTGTTACAAATGTATATAACCCATCCAGGGTTCCAATAATATGTCAGCATAGGCCAGCAATGCACCCTTGGTACATCCAAACAAGAAAGGATTAGAGGAACACATACACATATAGGCACACATATATACATATATATGCATACATATCCGTACACATGCACACATATATATATATATATATTTACTTAAGATTTGTCAAACTGTAACACACAACATTTGTGATATGAGTATTTTGGGAAGAATTGTATAGAGTATCAACCGGGCAAAGGCAGGACCCAGTCACGCACTGGCACACAGGAACAACGGCCCAAACACTTGCACCGATACACTCCAGCAGCAGAAGGGCGGAACAAGCCAGACCGCCACTCCCACAAGGCTAGTCTCAGCAGCTACAGCCAGCGCGAGCCTGAATCCTGCCAACGCTCAGCCTGCACATCTCCATACTATATAGTATATACATACATGTATTGTAAATATATGTATTTATTGAAATTTGTGCATTTCAACATTTGCCCTAAAGAAGGTCTGCTCGGACACACATCCCCAGATAAGAATGAATACATGTATCTACATATTATTCTTCATATTCCATGAAGAGGAATGTCAAGGTTACCCATTGGAGGCATCTTTCCGAGGCAACTCCAATGGGTACCCTCGATAGTAAGAGAAAGAAATCATTACATTTCAATTGATAAGTGCCTCATCTGGAGCTATGTGTTCACACAGACGAAATTCAGATAGACTATTTAGGCACAAACTGGTCACCCCTGTTCACATATATGTACAAAAACAGAAAGCAGAAAGCCAGGCTACTATTAGCAAGTCTTGTAATAATAAATAATGAATTGAAATGAAAGTTCCGCTTCCTATGCAGGCAAATAAGGCCCATAGGGGCAATCATTATTGTCAAGTATAATCCATATCACGGACAGCCGGTGCGCGCTAAAGGTGTCGGGTGATGCATCTCCGCCAAGCACCCACATCCATGCCAATGGCAGAGATTCTCCATCAGAAAGATTTTGACATGCTTGAGCCACTCTCATACATGTCAGAGCTAAGAATAACCAGTATGACCAAGACAGACTGCTCATTGTTGAACAGCCCAATAGAGGTATAATTAGTTCATGTATAACAAACTGGCTATTTAACTGCAATAGCAGGACATACGTTCTACATGTACTTGTGTTTGGGGCTGGCTAGTCGGAGCTGAAAAGATATAATCGATTATCAGTTCTGCCACCCCGATCCATAATTGATTGGTAATCATTGAAGAGTTTTTCGTGATTTTACCTGACTGGCTTTCTGTCTGAGCATGGCACTTTTCATACATGTCATACGTTGTACTTTACCCTATGTATTAAAACCGACAGGTCTGGGCAAACAGGGCAGATCCAGATGAGACGTCACTCATCGCGACATCTCATCAGGGTCTGCAATGTTTGCCACTCATCCAGCTATTTTAGGCACAACTTTTAGTAGTAAATTGTACTTATCAAAATAATCGATCACAAGCACATGAGTAATGATGATCATTTTGTGGAATTTATTGATCGATTAATCGATTGATAGATTAACATACCAGCCTTGCTTGTGCATGTTGTGGTAGGACATTTAGGTCCAAAATATAAACATTTTTGTTAGTATACATATCGTTATTCCTATACAGATTTTGACAGACTTCCATCTTGGGAGCATTCAGACCCCCATCCTGCTGTTCACAACATCCCCAATTTATACAAGCGGTGTGGGTCCAGATCAGATGGCTATGGGTCATCCGATCTTGATCTACACTGTCATTCTGTCCTTGAGTGAAAACATTGCATCAAGCCGACAGTCAAAAATGTGTGGCTTACTTACTTATTCAGCAGGATAAGGGTCAGACTACTCTTCAAGAAGTAGACCAGTTAGTATGTTAATCATTTGTCCGATCAGAGAGTTAATCATTTGTCTGATCAGAGACCATGGATCACTCCTGAAATTTGGAATTTGTATGCCATATCATATAAAGAGTGTAGTTACTATAGATTAGTATACATAATGAAGAGGTGTGGTACTGATTAGCCACGAGTAGGAGGTGCTTGGACTCGCAGACATAAGGGCAATGATTATCAACCCCAATCAGTCAGCTTATTAATGGCAGACAGACTGGGGCCAGCACCCAATTCACTTATTCCACCGGCCAAACAATATAGCCACACAGCATCATTATAACATTTGATGTTGTTCCAAGGATAAGCCATGATCTGCATTAGGTCTAAGTTCTCATGTTAAAAAGACAAGAACTGCAAAAGAAGATTGCGCATAGCTTACAGAAAGAGGTGATCAAGATGCAATGTACACAGGGATAAACTGTACACCACATATATATGGGTTCACATTAAGCACTTCATAGTTAGTAAACATTAAGTTGAGGTGCTTGCATCATCCATTGTCCCCACACTTGTTTTGGATGATTCCGGTTGGAAAGATTGTGCATCGGCATTAAGATTGGATGTTTGTGAATCAAGTATAGATGTGTTAGTATCTTGAGAGTCCATTGAAATAACCATTCTTGGTGACTTAACAAGAGCAGAGAAGTACGGTTTTGATCTAGATTTCCCCATAGGAAGTAAGTTGCAGTCATCATCAACTTCAAAATCATATTTGGAGCAGAATTTTTTCATTTCATCATCATTAGTGATGCGAAAGTTTTGATCACGACCAAGAGGTTTGTTTGATGGCATGCGGATAATGATGACTCCATCTCGTGTGAATGCATCCTTAATGAGTTTGGCCTTTTTGAGCTGTCTGGCTTTAAACAAAATACCACCTCTCTTCTTAGTTAGGTCTTCCCTAATGTAAATTCTCTCAGCTTCAGTTCTTTCGGCATTATCAGACCTCAATTTGACCATTGGTTCCTTTGTTAGGATTGAGGCCTTGGATTTGTGAGAAGTAAATTTAACAATTATATCCGGGGGGTTATTTCCTGTCCTGGAACTCATGGGGTTTCTGCGCAACCTGTGACATCGGTCAATATCAGATGGTGTGATGGGATTCCTGACATAGTCATTGAGGATATTAATGACTTGGTTCTCAGATGAAGTAATATCTGATTCAGGTACCCCGGATATTATAATATTGTTACGGCGCGAGTATTGTTCAAGCTCATCACATCTTTGAAAGAAAATATTTCATGTCATATGATCATAGCTCTACATCAGCCGGCTTTTTATTTATTCGTTTGTTTGGATTTAACGATACGTCAAGTAACCCTTGTCGTATCCCAGAGAAAGGGAGATTGAAAAAAAAATTGAAAAAAAAAAAACATGACAAATGTAGACGGACAGGCAGCATGACGGACAGATGGACAGACAGGGCGATTACCAAGGGCACCCACAATGTCGGGTAAAAGTCCCACGAAATCGAAAGCAACGTCTCCAAAATGACCTGTACCAAGTTGCTCATCATAAGATCTTTTCTAATGTGCTCTTGCCTGTACAGTGTTGACGGGGACGTTAAATCTTTTCTACGGTCATTTTCTCCCTTCCGCTTATTCAAGGAGGGCAGTTGTCAGTTTCTGGCAAAAGAATGTACACTGTACTGGTTAAACGCTTATGTGAAAGCCTGCCAAGGAAAAGAGTGGATAGGTAAATAGTGTTGACTGGGCTTTTAAACTCCAAAACAAACAAACAATACAAACTTGACTATCGTAGAAGCGAGAAACTTGGAACACTTTAACGGTGAAAAGATGTGCGACCTACGAACACACAAATTCTGCCCGCGAAGGCACAGTCTGATCATACTCTTACCTGCTCGTGTTACCCTTCTATTAAAAAAGAAGAACCCCCTAATTTATATAGAAAAATACTTAGGTTTACGGGGATATACATTTTCTTATTTCTGCTCCAATGCATATGTTGTGGGTACTCGTTCGAACCGCCTCTACCACCTCATTGAGGCGGTTCAAATGAGCACCCACAATTTGTGTTGGCAGTATAAATACGAAAGATATTACGGATTTTTTTTTTAGGAAACACCACGAAAACATGTCTAAATAATAGACTGACCCCCTTGAACCCCACTATTATATAGTGTGGGGTAAACCTTATTTTTCTTATTTCTGCTCTAAAATAATTATATATTGTGGGTACTCGTTAAACTGTTTCTTCTTTTTTTTTTCTTTTTTTTTTTGGCGATAAAAGTTACATTGTATTTGTATAGGCGGGTAGCCATTTTGGAGATGTGAAAAAATGCACTATGTCGCACGGGTGTGTTATCGTAATGCTGCAGACTAAATTGTTCATACGATGTGGAAATATTGATGACACAATAATCAGTCTGTGCAGCTTAGATTCTACCCAATCTTATCAATATATTTGTTGTTCACAATGAGCATGGCAGTTTTGTATTGATACAAGCTAAATGCAAAGTTTTAATAATGATATTATTTGTGCCGCTCCATCCCTCAGGGAGATCAGCCTGTGCATCCGCACAACATCACGGAAACAGGCCTTTATAATTTTGATCCACTTAAACCACACCTTTATTGTAAAACTTTACAGGGGTGCACATTATTTTTCTTATTTCTGTTGATAAATCCATGTTCTGGGCAGAAATATGATCCTTCAGCGGTCGCATATATGATGAGTTCTATAAACTCATCTGCTATGCATACTGTCAACGCTTAAATAGGATGAAAATGTTGAGAGAAATGCAAGTAGCTCAACATTTAAGTAAGTAAAGGAAACTGAAGAATTAAAATATGTTAGAAAACATCATAACAATAACCTTGGATTACGTTTCCCTGTGCATTCAGTTTTGAAGGTCTTCCCGCCATGGATACAGCTAAACGTTATTTCCGACACTTTAAGAGCCTCATTGATAGTGTTTTTAGGACACCTGCTTTTAGCAGCCGAATTGTGCGTGAACTGCGCTTATAAAATTGAACGCAATTAGAACGCTGATAATGTTTAATTTTGCTTTCCAAAGCACTATAACTTGTAAATGTTTCATCAGCAATCAAGGATATCTCCATTCTGGAAAACGATAATTGATGCAATTAATTTCATTAACTTACCATCCTAAACAAACTGATAATCGATAGTACTATTAAACAATTAAATTTTTTTCTTTTGACATGTATATACCATCGATATTAATATTTAACAATACTTATAAGTATATATACATAAATAATATAATTCTGATTCGCAAAATATATTTTAACCTATTCCTTGGTACCGAATTATAGCCGTACGATTAGCCAATATAGCATATATTGGCTAAACGTACGGGGCCGTACGATTAGCCAATACAGGCTATTCATACGGGGCCGTACGAATAGCCACTGCCTAAACTCAAAACAATAGGAGGTTTTAGGAATTCCGTTTATGACGTCATTCTTGCGCATGCGCAAAGTACTGGCCGTCAATTGAAACGGCCATCGCTATTCAAATGTATTGGCGGAACTTAAAATGCTAACAATATTCGGACATTTTAAGAGAAAATATACCCGTTTTCATTGAAATAATGCCTCGAGAAGGAAAGAATGATATTTCGCTTTTATTACCGAAATTCATTTATCCTAAATCCGTTTTTAATTGACGAAAATCTTTTCGTGAATGACACGTGCCAATTGCTTGAGATACCGTATTCACGAAATCTTACTTACAAAATAAGTTTTTGCGTAACTTTCGTTTTATTCGCTATCCAAGTCTATCTATCTATCTATCTATCTATCTATCTATCTATCTATCTATCTATCTATCTATCTACATGTGCAATTTAAATGTCCATACTGACAATCGAAATAAACTATTGAGTGGACTGACGGACGGGCGTTGAGTCAATGTTGGTTCGACGTCATGTCATCGACACCCACTCCAACTCACTTCATTGTCACATGACCGTTGGCATGCGAGAGAGAGAGAGAGAGAGACAGAGAGACAGTGAGAGCGCGCGAGAGAGGTTTGACTGACAAACTGACAGTAGACAGAGGACACACAGACCGACTGACTGAATGATTGACTAACAGACGAAAGGACGGACTGTTAGACAGACAAATAAACATACTGACAGTCGAAAAAAAACCATCAACCAATGAGTGGACTTACAGACGGGCGTCGAGTCAACATTGGCTCGACGTCATGCCGTCGACAACCACTCCAACTCACTTCAATGTCACGTGACCGTTGAGATGAGAGAGGTTTGACTGATCCCTGTATCCAAGAAGCCCATAACCCTTTTTGTACCAAATGGAATCTTCCTCATATATAGCAGGAGTCATTTTCAAAATTTAGGGGTGTCAGGTTGTGTTTTCTTCAAAATTTATTTGGAAAATGGCCGAACATTTTGCAAACAGTGTAGGCCCTTATCAGACGCCGCGTTCTGCCGCGTCTGATCTGGGCCTGCACTGTTTGTCACTTACCCCTTTTGGTTTTGGGGTTTCCGGTACCAAATGGAGTAATGTAGACCTAAGGCTGGGCAAGTTGAACCAATCTACAAATCTATCAGATTTTACTGCAAAATCTTGCACTTGCGAAGGAGTGTTTCATTCTTATGGACTGAAAGGGTGTTCTGCGTTTGTTTTGAATTTAATGTTCCAATCCCACTGAGTCTTGATGGGTCCGAGCACCGGGCAAATGACATTTTATTAAGCAACGCCGTATTATCGCCAACACAACGTTCTGACGTTTCATCGACGTTGCAATGTCAAATTCAATGCATCGCTTTGAAGTTGGTTTGATGTAGACACGACGTTGTTGACACGCTACATGTCGGTTGACGTGGCGTCATTTAACGACAAACTGTAACTTACATTTGCCTGCGCTCGCTAATTGTTGGTGCGCTAAGAGAGAGAGAGAGAGAGAGAGAGAGAGAGAGAGAGAGAGAGAGAGAGAGAGAGAGAGAGAGAGAGAAGAGGACCCTGTTGGGTCGTTTATAAAATATATCGTTTTTGTAATGCGAAATTTCACATCTGGCAGCATATCGGTGTTTCTCCCTTTATCTTACATTAGAATTCGCCAAAAGTTTAAAAGAATTCCACTGTTTTACGCTGTAATTATCACTTTATCTGTCCCACTGCCTTTGAAGCAATGCGACAGATGACGGCCAGGGCTTTTCCCGTTCTATTTTTAGAACCGGAAGTACGTCACGAAAAAAGCTCCTATAGATGAATCTTTTTTTTTTCTTCGTCAAATTTTTTAATCCTCTGGGACCATGTCAACAAAATATCTAGATAACTGCTTGATCTACGACTGACATTGTTATCATAATAATTATTCCTTGTAAATCCACTTTCCTCAGTACTTTCAGTACTTTGATTATAATAGTAACCTGTACTTAGCTAATTTTTAAATGTACTGATAGCGCGTTGTTTCACTCAACTTTTCAAAATAGCGGTTTATTTGTGTTTTACTTATGACTTGTGTTTTATTAGTATTTTGCTTCTAGGAAATTCCTCATAAGCATCTTGGCAGTAATCGCGTGACTCACTTCCTGTTTTTTTTTTTTTCAAAAATGGAGGGAATGGTTTTCAATGAGAAAGTGTTGTTCTTGTAAACTGAATGATTTGTTGTTGAAACTGGTTGGAAAAAAACTCATTTCAAGTACAAGTAAGCACATAAATTAAATTTGTATTGTGTGAAATTTATCATGCACATTTCAGTTAACTTATCAAACTGCCAATTTACCTCCTGAATACAGTTTTCCACTGAGTAGCTCAAAGTACCAGTCTCAAATTTTCACGATCAGAAATACATCTGTGTCATTGAAGTTAATTCCCAGCGGGCACATGATATAATTGTGACGTCACATCAACGTCCGTACAATGTCACGACGTTTATGCAATGTCAAATCTACATCGGTGCAACAACGTTGATTTGACATTGCCCTAGCGATGTGTGCCTGCTGGGATGGTAGTTGGCTGTGCAAGCTCATTTGTTTTGTTTGTTTGATTTGAGGTTTAACGTCCCCCTCAACACTGTAAAGGTCATTTTGGAGACTTTGCTTCCAATTTTGTGGGACTTTTACCAGACATTGAGATGAAATGACATCTCAAGCCCTGTCACCCAAGCAAGCTCATTTGAAGAACATTGACTGAGAATGCTGCACTCATTTTTTTCTTCTGGTTTTACTGCCCTATCAAGATTGTTTCAGTTATTTTGAGCTGACTGTTAAACAGCGGTGGGTCAAAATTGGAGTATGTGGTGAAAACCACCTGACCATTTATCTCATATGTTAGGTAAGTAACCCATTTTGTACCGAAACCCCCAAAGGGGTAGTTAGCAAACAGTGCAGGCCCAGATCAGACACCGCAGAAGAAGCAAAGAAGCCTCTGTGGTGTAGTGGTTATGCTACTCCCCTTGTAAACCAGGGGTTGCAGGATTGATCTGGGCGTCTCCAGACTTTCGGATGAGTCTTTAAACTGAGGTCCATTCTCTGTATGACCTCGGCTGTTGGTGAGACATAAAACACTCACTCACCGCCAATCAAATAACTAGATAGTATGCATTCATTCAAATTCACAAACTGAATGACAGTGTAGATCTTGATCAGATGGCTTCTTCAGATGGCTTCTGAAGAAGCCATCTGATCTGGTTCTACACTGTTTGCAAAGGTAGGGGTTGTTGTTGTTCAGCACAACAAAGATATAAAGTGAAAAATAAACAGTTAACATCTAATGAGCACCATCGATTTATTTTCCCAACAATTTCAACAACAATAATTTGAGGGGAATGGGAACACCTTCAGGGGAGGCAACTCCTGCAAAAGTATTTTTGTCTTCCATGTCAACAGGGGTCAACTCTTAAAGGAAAGAATTCGCTCCTCAGGAGCAAATTCTTTCCTTTAAGAGTAGATCCCTTTTCAGTGGGACAGGGCTTATAGAAAAGTGAACAGGAAGTCCCGAAAGTTGCTCCCTTTGAAAAATGGCGCAAAAATCTGCCAGGTGTTCCCATTTCCCTAAAATGCATAACAAAAGATAAAGAATGAACTGTGACCCCACACATCTGGGCTTGGAGACATAGGTTGGGCTGCATGGTGCTTCCATGCAGAGCTTTAACAGACTGAACTTGAGTACTGGTAAACCATTTAGAAGGTCTAAGCCTGCCCAGGCAAAGTGGTGCTAGTCAGACCCTCCCTGGTAATAAACCCTAGTGGTAACTTTGGGAGATAGGGCTTGAGATGTCATAACACCTCAATTATGGGTAGAATTCCCACAAAATCAGAATCAACGTCTACATAAATGACCTGTGTAGTGTTAACGGGGATGTAAAATCTCAACTCAAACAAAAAGAATGTATTACTGGCAACAGAATATAAATTTTTCCCTCTACATATACATGGGGCTGGTTGTTCAAAGCTAACGATGTTAATTAACATATTGTTAACCCATTTTGTACCACAAACCCCAGAACGGGTACCCTGGCAAACAGTGCAGGCCCAGATCAAGTCTGATCAGGGCTTCCACTGTTTGCTAAAAGTTCAGTCAATTTCCAAAAAGATTTTGATGAAAACACAACCAGACACCTCTAAATTATGAAATGAACATCTGCTATATAAGGTGGAAGATTCCATTTGGTACAAAAAGGGTTGAACATTGATCATTGGATTTCGCATACACAATATTTTTGCTGAAAAAAATCTGAGTAACTTTTAGCTTTTGCACTTGGAAAAGCTACTCACATTTATCCAGCTAAAATACCAGGGGCCAGTTGTTCAAAACTAACGACGTTGTTAGTTAAACAAGAATTCCGCCTAAGGCTATGTCGCGCCTGTGGGGGCGCAAAGTCAGTGAACCATGACATCTAGGCCAAGGTCAAACATAGATGCTTGCATAAAAGTTGCCATTCTTAAATGCAAGCTTGTACTAAGTATCATTAATTAAGCTGTAATAATTCTTGAGAAATGAACTTAACCATTAGGGTGAACGCTAGGGTGGTTGCAATATTTTACAAGGTCAGTGATCCATAAAATGTAGGTCAAGGTCAAATATGGATGCTTGCATTTAAGTTTCCATCTCCAGATACAAGTTTGTACCAAGTATCATTAATGAAGCTCTTATAGTTCTTGAGAAATTAACTTGAACATTTGGATGAACGCTAGGGTGGTCGCAATAATTTACAAAGTCAGTGAACCATGAAATTTAGGTCAAGGTCAAATATGGATGCTTGCAATTAAGTTGCAATCCACAGATTCAAGTTTCTACCAAATATCATTGATGGAGCTCTTATAGTTCTTGAGAAATAAACTTGACCATCAGGGTGAACTCTAGGGTGGTCGCAATATTTTACAAAGTCAGTGAACCATAAAATGTAGGTCAAGGTCAAATAGGGTGAGAAATAAACTTGACCATCTGGGTGAACGCTAGGGTGGTCGCAATATTTTACAAAGTCAGTGAACCATAAAATGTAGGTCAAGGTCAAATAGGGATGCTTGCATTTAAGTTTCCATCTCCAGATACAAGTTTGTACCAAGTATCATTGATGAAGCTCTTACATTTCTTGAGATATAAACTTGATCCTAAGGGTGAACGCTTGGGTGGTCGCAATATTTCACGAAGTCAGTGAACCATAAAATGTTGGTCAAGGTCAAATATGGATGCTTGCATTTAAGTTGCCATCCCCAGATACAAGTGTGTACCAAGTATCATTAATGAAGCTCTTATAGTTCTTGAGAAATAAACTTGAACCTTAGTGTGAACGCTAGGGTGGTCGCAAATGTTGATGCCTTGACAAAACGGACGAACGAACGAACGGACGGAAAACCGGGCGCCTATATCGCGCCATGCTAATAGCAGGCGCGACAAAAATCATTAAAACTTTGATCATTTAATATGGTAAATATGCTCATATTTTTGTTGAAAAAATGTGAGCAGCATTTGCAAATGCAAAAGCTGCTCACATTTTTCTGCAAAAATGCCACAATTTTAGATAATGTACTTGCTAGAAGAGTTAACAATTTTGTAAACTAACGAGCTTTGAACAGCTGGGCCCAGGAGTCAATTTTGAACTTCAGAGGTGTCAGGTTGCGTTAGATTATTCAACAATTTGATAAGAAAATAACAGCATTTTCCCCTATTTTTCTACAGTAACACACCTATGTAATACATTACTTCATGACCCTTGAACTAGTGTCCTGTTCAATCACAACTGTCCGTTCACTTCTGCTCCCTTACTGTGTTAATATGGCATCATGAAATTACGTGCCAGTAACCATGTTTTAATAACCTGTGGTCATAAACTATGATGTCATTTACCATAATGATCATAATTGGGACAGGTACGCATAAGCAAACAGTGCAGACCCAGATCAGACTGCTGCTGATCAGGGACTACACTGTTTGCCATTCCATCTGCACATTTTGGACAGCTTGTAGGGCCGTGAATAAAATTTATTAAAATTTTAGGAGAATTACAGAAAGTGTTCAAGGTGTCCGAAGTTTTAGGATTTTTACCAATCACGTGATAAATATCATTTGAACCCATTGCATGCAGAAAACCCCTAAAGGGGTACCTTAGCAAACAGTGCATGCCCAGATCAGACACCGCAGAATGTGGCATCTGATCAGGGCCTGCATTATTTGCTAACAGAATTTTCCGTCAAAAATAGAATAAAAACGAAAAAATAGGCCAGACACCCCTTATACGACAAATGGACTTGTCCAACATATAGCAGTGGAAAATTCCACTAGCATACAATAGGTTAAGAAATGATGTCACTTCATCTCTGATGAAGCAATTTACTGAATGTCAACAAGGCTTGAAAATTAATCAATCATGGCTGACCATATTGTAGACTTAAAAGTCTCAACCCATTGCGGCTCAATTGCACAAGTTGACAACTCCACAAAGACTCCATTACGAAAAGAAGCCTATGCAAATACATTGGAAACTTTACCGCCATAAAACCGAGCATTTTAAGATGAAAAACTGTGACATTTTTCTTATTTCTGCTCAAAATATAGATTGTGGGTACTCGTTAGAACCGCCTCGTCGAGGTGGTTCTAACGGGTACCCACAAACTAAATTTTAGAGCAGGAATAAGAAAAATAAGGTTTACCCCTGAAAACCCCAGTTTTACTATATAAAAGTGGGGTTCAAGGGGGTCAAAATTATATAGACGTGTTTTCCTGATGATTGCACAAGCTGACAACTCCACAAAACCTCACTGCCCACAGGTTAGGAGTCTTCCCCTTTGGCCAATGGGCAACAAGAATTGATTGAATTTGATTCTGTTATCAAAGCCTCATCCCTGGTTGAGATTCCGACCGGTAGGGTGAGATTTTTCTATCCTACATAAAGGATTCTCATAATCTCACGAGTGTGGTTTTCCAGGTTATATATAGCAACAGATGAGTTTGATATTTTGTGAAAGTTGAAGGGTAGTTTTCCTTTTTTCTCCATATAAACCTATGATGTGGGTATTCATTAGAACCATCTCGATGAGGCGGTTCTAAAGAATACCTACAACATAGGTTTTCATTGAGAATCGACAAAAACAATCCTTCAATTAGAACAAAATACCTTATCTGTTGCTATGTGTTTTTTCCGAATGTGAGGTCTGCCATCCTCTACACATTGTATAGAGAGCTTTCCACTAAATGTTTTCCATAGGCGACAATAGTAACCTTTTACCTGCTCCCACAAAAACTACACATACAAAACTTTTCAAACCTTACTTGTTTATAGAGCCATCCTAGCCCAACAAGTTAATGAGAAAAAATCGACATGTTGTCCGGCTCATTTTCAAGTTACAGTCAACCATGTTTGTTTACCTGCTAGAACGGGGTAAATAAAACCAACATTTTTAAAGGAGGGGTGACCATATAAAATCAGCAAAAATTTCTTTGAGCTTGCAGATATATTTATAAAACATGCATCATTTTAGTCCCTTATACCTATCATTTTCTCACATTGAAATAAAACATGGGATATATATCCAATGGAAGCAAGTCTGGTATTTAGAATGCAACTAAAAGCTCTGTCCCAAAGTGATAAAACCCGGTACCTGCCAGTATTTAGTGTAATGCTACCTATAGTCTCCTGGCAGGCACTCAATGTTGAACCAACATTGCAACAGCATTCAACGTTGTTGTTACAACACTGCTTCAACTTTGAGTCATCGGCCCCCACCCATCGGGGCTTGGAGAAATAGGTGGGCTGCATGATACTTCACGCAGAGCTGAAACCAATTGCACACAAGTACTGGTAAACTGCTTAGAGGATCTAAGCCTGCCCAGGCAAAGCAGTGGGAGTTGGCCCGTCCATGCTTATAAACCCTATTGGTTTCAATGGGTGACAGGGCTTGAGATGTCATTTCATCTCAATGTCGGGTAAAAGTCCCACAAAATTGGAAGCAATGTCTCCAAATGACCTACAGAGTGTTGACTGGGACATTAAACCTCAAATCAAACAAAAAAAACAAAAAACTTTGAGTCAATATTGTGCAATAGGCACTTGATGTTGAATCAATAACGAAACAACATTGAAAACATTGTTTCAACATTATTTCCTTTTTGAGGCAATGTTGTGTGCCTGCTAGGAGTATCTTGTCCTAAAGAGAATTCTAGACTGTTATATCTTCTCTGTCCGATTTCCGGTCAGGGAAGGGACCCTCAGCTAGATCTGTTTCAGAAGATTCACAGAATTCTTGCCAGCTTTTGCACTTGTCGAAATACTGTCTTGAACAAACATCAGCTGTCGGGCCACATACATCGGAGAACAGCAGGAAGTTCTTGACTGACGCAGGGACTTCTAACTGGCCAATCTTACTCACTAGGTTATTCTTAAAATGTCGTCTAATGATTTTTCTATCCTACATAAACAGTCATGATGGACTCTTATAATCTCACATGAGTGTGGTTTTCCCAATTTTACATAACAACAGATAGGGCGGGTATTTTGTGACAGCTGAAGGACTGATTTCCTTATTTCTCCATTTAAACGGAAGGACAGATTTCTTCATTTCTCTATTTAAACCTATGATGTGAATATTAAATACAACTGCCTCGCCGAAATGGTTCTAAAGAATACCTACAACATTGGTTCTAAATCTATGATGTGGGTATTCATTAGAACTGCCTCGTTGAGGCAGTTCTAAAGAATACCCACAACATAGGTTTTTATTGACACTTGACAAAAACTACTCTTCAATAATCACAAATTACCTTATCTGTTGCAATGTGTTTTTCCAATTGTGAGGTCTTCCTTCCTCTATACATTATATAACCTCCCAGCAGGCACTCAATGTTTAACCAACATTGCAACAGCATTAAACATTGTTCTTACAACACTGATTCAACTTTGAGTCAATGTTGTGCAATAGGCAAATGACGAAACAACCTTCAAAACATTTTTTTCAACATTATTTCCTTTTTGAGTCAATGTTGTGTGCCTGCTGGGAGTATCTTGTCCTAAAGAGAACTCTAGACTGTTATATCTTCTCTGTCCGATTTCCGGTCAGGGAAGGGACCCTCAGCTAGATCTGTTTCAGAAGATTCGCAGAATTCTTGCCAGCTTTTGCACTTGTCGAAATACTGTCTTGAGCAAACATCAGCTGTCGGGCCACATACATCGGAGAACAGCAGGAAGTTCTTGACCGACGCAGGGACTTCTAACTGGCCAATCTTACTCACTAGTTTATCTTTAAAATGTCGTCTAATGGTGGTTCTGGACAAGTTTAATAGTGACACAGGCTCTTGTCGCCATGACTTTAATAGCTGAAATATTTCAGCATCTTCACGACTCTGAAAGTATGACACTTGTTCCATCCAACGTTCACGCTTCCAACAAATCCCAGAATGCAACAGTAAATTAATCGTAACAAAACACTGGCTCTTACAAGCCAGATGCAAGGCTGTCATGCCAAAAGGACTAGAAAGATTTGGGGTAGCACCATGATTTATCAAGACTTGAGCAAGGTCAGCTTTCTTTAAACTCAGAGCCCTATACAGTGGTGTTTCTAAAGTACTGTACGCACAAGTGTTGAGCTGACATCCAGCCACAATTAATGCTTCCATGATATCACAGGAGTTTCGGGAGGTATCACAACGTGAGACAACAGCGTGTAAAAGCCCTGAGCCATCTGGTTTCTTAATATTTACATCACAACCTAGAAGAAAAAATCATCATGAAAACATGCCTATATAACTTTGACCCCCTTAAATCCCACTTTTATACCTTAAAACTGGAGTTTACTGGGGTATATATTATTTTTCTTATTTCTGCTCAAAACAAAGATTGTAGGTACTCGTTAGAACCGCATCAAGGCGGTTCTAAAGAGTACCTACAATCTATGTTTTGAGCAGAAATAAGAAAAGTATCAGAATTTTTATCTGAAAATTTTCATTTTTTTGGTAAAAAATTTCCAATATATTTGAACAGTCATATTGTCGTAATGCTCGTACAGATTCAATTAATCCTTTCGCCCCTGAATTTATGAGTTGTACTCTCCTATTTTTGAATTTGGAAATTCCGTTCTTGCAAACAGGGGTCATCATGAACACATGTCTACTTAATTTTGACCCTCTTAAACTCACTTTCATAAAGTAAAACTGGGGTTTACAGGAGTATATATTATTTTTCTCATTTTTGCTCAAAAACATAGATTGTGGGTACTGTTTAGAATAGCCTCACTGAGGCGGTTCTAAAGTGTACCCTTAATCAATGATTTGAGCCTCGTTGACGTGGTTCTAACGAGTGCCCACAATCTATGATTTCAGCAGAAATATGAAAAATATCAGAATATTTTTTATCTGAAAATTTTAATTTTTTGGTGGTAAAATTTTCAATATATTTGAATAGACGTGGTTTTGTAATGTTTGTCAAAATCAATGAACACTGGGCAGAGTGGTAATAAGTATTGGTCCAGATGAGATGGCTCATTATTTGCAGTCACTTCTGGATCAAAACTGTAAGCATAGGTATCTGTACTGATCTTACCACGAATATTACCCGTCAATACATTAACAATCTGCCTCCCCTCCCCCCCCCCGCCCACCGGGGCTTGGAGAAATAGATTGGGCTGCATGATGCTTCCATCCGCCCCCACCCATCGGGCTTGAAGAAAAAGATGGGCTGCATGATGCTTCCACGCAGAGCTGAAACCGTCCCAAACTAGTACTGGTAAACCGATTAGAGGATCTAAGCTTGTCCATGAACAGCGGTGCGAGTCGGCCCGTCCATGCTTATACCCTATTGGTTTCATTGGGCGACAGGGCTTGAGATGTCATTTCATCTCAATGCCGGGTAAAAGTCCCACAAAATTGGAAGCAACGTCTCCAATATGACCTATTCTGTGTTGACGGGGACGTTAAACCTCAAATCAAACAAACAAACAAACAAACATGATGCTTCCATGCAGAGCTGAAACTGACCACACACGACTAGTGGTAAACCGTTTAGAGGAACTAAGCCTGCCCAGGAAAAGGGGTGCGAGTCAGAACACCCAGTGCATATAAGCCTTTTGGTTTCATTGGGCGGAAGGGCTTGAGATGTTGTTTCATCTCAATGTCGGGTAAAAGTCCCACAAAATTGGCAGCAATGTCTCGAAAAAGGCCTAAATAGTGTTGATGGGGATGTTAAACCTCAATTCAAACAAACAAACAAGAATTTCGCCGAAGGCTATGTCGCGCCTGTTGGGGAGCGAAGTCACCCAACCATGATATATAGGTCAAGGTCAAACATAGATGCTTGCATAAAAGTTTCCATTCTTAAATGCAAGCTTGTACTAAGTATCATTAATGAAGCTCTAATAATTCTTGAGAAATGAACTTAACCATTAGGGTGAACGCTAGGGTGGTCGCAATATTTTACAAAGTCAGTGAACCATGAAATTTCGGTCAAGGTCAAATATTGATGCTTGCATTTAAGTTGCCATCCCCAGATTCAAGTTTGAACCAAATATCATTAATGAAGCTCTAAAAGTTCTTGAGAAATAAACTTGACCATTAGGATGAAGGCTAGGGTGGTCGCACTATTTTACAAAGTCAGTGAACCATGAAATATAGGTCAAGGTCAAATATGGATGCTTGCATTTAAGTTACCATCCCCAGATACAAGTTTGTACCAAGTATCATTAATAAAGCTCTTATAGTTCTTGATAAATAAACTTGACCATTAGGGTGAACGCTAGCGGGGTAGCAATATTTTATAAAGTCAGTGAACCATGAAATGTAGGTTAAGGTCAAATATGAATGCTTGTATTTAAGTAACCATCCACAGATACAAGTTTGTACTAAATATCATTAATGAAGCTCTTATAGTTCTTGAGAAATAAACCTGACTAATTATTAGAGTGAATGCTAGGGTGGTCGCAATATTTTACAACGTCAGTGAACCATGAAATATAGGTCAAGGTCAAATATGGATGCTTGCATTTAAGTAACCAACCCCAGATACAAGTTTGTACCAAGTATCATTAATGAAGCTCTTATAGTTCTTCAAGAATCTTGAGAAATAAACTTGACCATTAGGGTGAACACTAGTGTGGTTGCAATATTTTATGAAGTCAGTGAACCATGAAATGTAGGTCAAAGTCAAATATGGATGCTTGCATTTAAGTGACCGTCCCCAGATACAAGTTTGTACCAAGTATCATTAATGAAAGTTCTTGAGAAATAAACTTGAACCTTTGGGTGAACGCTAGGGTGGTCGCCTTGACAAACGGATGAACGGATGAATGAACGGACGGAAAACCGGGCACCTTTATGCGCCATGCTAATAGCAGGTGCGACAAAAACAGTAACAATCTTAAAATTTGAAATTTGCCTTCTCTGTTTAGCAATTAGAAGGTGAAATCTCACCTATATTGTTTTTTAATCTCCCCCTTTTTGTATTACATGAAAGGTTGGAATTTACAGAACAATGACTTGAAATAATAATACATGAAATTGCTTGCACTGAAGAAGATAAACATGTACACTCATTCTACAGCTCTTTTTTGTCCATTTCAAAGTCTGGGTGGACTTCACCCAAATGAAAAGCAAGCACATTAAATATAATGGTGCACATCCATTAGGAGCCAGCCTCGGTAGCTCAGTCGGATGCACATCTGACTGGTGATCAGGAGGACGCGGGTTCGATACCTGCCGGGGTCGGCAACATTCTTTCATGGAGACTGATCATGAAATTTTTTCTACGGTCATTCTCACCCTTCCGCTGATTCAAGAAGGGCAGTTGTCAGTTTCTGGCAATAGAATGCATACTGTACTGGTTAACTGCTTATGTATAAGCCTGCCCAGGAAAAGTGTAGATAGGTAAACTGACTGGCTAAAAATGACCTAAAATAGTGTTGACTGGGCCATTAAACTCAAATACAACAAACAAACAAAGCACATCCATTAGGTACCATATCAATAAATTGCAAACATAACAAGTAACGACTGAATTACCATTAAACTTACTCCAATCTATGAAAATATGTTTTTGCACTAAATGTAAAAAAATAGCCCTACCACTTCTGACTGCGGCCAATTCTTTCCCAAAAAGGGCAGTTTTCATAAGATTTTCCTAAACTCCATGGGAATTTCATGCCCTCATCACGTGAAATAAAGACCCCCTAAACCCCATTTTATATAGAGAAAACTGGGGTTTACGGGCGTAAACATTATTTTCCTTATTTCTGCTCCAAAACATAGGTTGTGGGTACTCATTAGAACCGCCTCATTGAGGCGGTTCTAACGAGCACCCTCAACCTATGTTTGCAGTATATATAAGAAAAATATCACGGATTTTCATCAGAAAAATTGCCTTTTTTGAGGTTGAAATATGTACTATATCACACGGATGTGTTATCCTAATGTGAAGCAGTTGATAATTTGACAGAGCACCTGCAGATTGTTTGTTTGTTTGATTTGAGGTTTAACGTCCCCGTCAACACTGTAAAGGTCATTTTGGAGACGTTGCTTCCAATTTTGTGGGACTTTTACCCGACACTGAGATGAAATGACATCTCAAGCCCTGTCGCCCAATGAAACCAGTAGGGTTTATAAGTATAGACGGGCCGACTTGACCGCTTTGCCTGGGCAGGCTTAGATCCTCTAAGCGGTTTACCAGTACTCATTTGCGGGTCGGTTTCAGCTCTGCATGGAAGCATCATGCAGCCCATATATTTCTTCAAGCCCCTATGGGCAGGGGCCAGTTTGTTTGTTTGTATTGGAGTTTAACGGCCCAGTCAACACTATTTTAGGTCATTTTTGAGCTGGTCAGTTTACCTATCCACACTTGTCCTGGGCAGGCTTATACGTAAGCAGTTAACCAGTACAGAAACTGACAACTGCCATTCTTGAATCAGCGGAACGGAGAGAATGACCGTAGAAAAGATTTCATGATCAATCTCCACGAAAGAATGTTGCCGACCCCGGCAGGAATCGAACCGGCGTCCTGATCACCAGTCTGACGTGCATCCAACTGAGCTACCGAGGCAGGCAAGAGCACCTGCAGAATATTACCTGTATACCGAAACGAAGAGCTATATACAGTAAAATTCCGCTATTAAGACCACCTGAAATAAAGGCTAATTCTGCTTTAAAAAGCTTATTTAGAATGTTGCTGTTATTCTTTCTTCGAATTTCCTGCTCAAAATGTCCCCTGCTCAGGGACCACCTTTAAAATAAGCTTTTAAAAGTAGAAATAGTCTTAATTTTAGGTTGTCTTAATAGCGGAATTCCACTGCATATACAGATTATTGACATTTCTTGGGTAAAGCTTTATGTAAACCTATAGAAAACAATGTAGTTCAGACTTCCATGAATGCATCAAGTCACATGATTTTCTGTGATGTCAAGTGACGTCATTCTAAATCATGGCTCTCTATGATCTGATTTGGCACTGGTGACGTCAACGCTGTTCCGCTCTTTGTAGAAACAAGAGGCTCAATGAGCCTAAACCGCTCACCTGAGGAACTTAAGTTTTAACAATTCACAGACTTGACTACTAAATCTGCTAATAGAATCCAGCCCATTGACCCTTACAGGATATAAGTCATCATTATTGCATTGCATTCCAAGTTTGAGACTTCTAGCTTCTATAGTTCCTGAGAAATCTTTGACGAAAATTTAACATTGGTCAAAATGGAGAGAAAGAAGAATGAAAGAACAGATGAACAAATAAGCTGAGAAAGCCCAATGTCTCTTACACAAAATAAGTCATCATTATTCTATTGAATACCAAATTTGATGCTTCTAGCTTGTATAGTTCCTGAGAAATCTTTGATTAAAAATTTAACATTGGTCTATCATCTCTATATGGAGAGAAAGAAGAATGAAGGAACAAATGAACCAGACTAGCTCCAAAACCTAATGCAGCCTTTCCCCTTGCCCAATGGTGCTACACATAAAATTTAAACAAGATTGGTCGACTGCCTTCTGAGATATGCTTCATTGAAAGTGTGGACGACAGATGGACGGACGACAGACGACGGACTCCGGAGCCTTGGTATACTATCAGCTTACTGGAGCCTTTGGCTCAGGTGAGCTAAAAATTCAAGTCCCTATTTCTGTCACAACATTTTCCCTACGTTAAGTCTATGGGCAAATTTTTTTGTCTCTCAAGGTCACGTAACTCCGAGGTCAATATTCTGATTCGGCCCAAAATCGAACTTAACCCAGATTTTATGCCTGTCCTCGTTACCTGCAAGTTTAGAGCTGATATGAATAAAAATAAAGTTGCTATCGTGGTCACAACGTATTTTTTTATGCTCAAGGGCAGGTAACTCCAAGGCAAATATTCCGATTCGGCCCAAAATCGAACTTAACCGAGATTTTATGTCTGTCCTCGTTACCTGCAAGTTTGAAGCTGATCTGAATAAAATTCAAGTCGCTATCGTAGTCGCAACATTTTCCCTGATTAAGTCTATGGGCAAATTTTTTGTCGCTCAAGGTCACGTAACTCCGAGGTCAATATTCCGATTCGGCCCAAAATTGAACTTAACCGAGATTTTATGCCTGTCCTCGTTACCTGCAAGTTTGAAGCTGATATGAATAAAAATAAAGTTGCTATCGTGGTCACAACGTATTTTTTTATGCTCAAGGGCAGGTAACTCCAAGGCAATTAATCCGATTCGGCCCAAAATCGAACTTAACCGAGATTTTATGTCTGTCCTCGTTACCTGCAAGTTTGAAGCTGATCTGAATAAAATTCAAGTCGCTATCGTAGTCGCAACATTTTCCCTGATTAAGTCTATGGGCAAATTTTTTGTCGCTCAAGGTCACGTAACTCCGAGGTCAATATTCCGATTCAGCCCAAAATTGAACTTAACCGAGATTATATGCCTGTCCTCGTTACCTGCAAGTTTGAAGCTGATATGAATAAAAATAAAGTCGCTATCCTAGTCACAACATTTTCCCTATGTAAAGTCTATGGGCAAATTTTTTGTTGCTCAAGGTCATGTAACTCCGAGGTCAATATTCCGATTCGAACTTAACTGAGATTTTATGCCTGTCCACGTTACCTGCAAGTTTGAAGCTGATCTGAATAAAAATAAAGTTGCTATCATGGTCACAACGTATTTTTTTATGCTCAAGGGCAGGTCACTCCAAGGCAAATAATCCGATTCGGCCCAAAATCTAACTTAACCGAGATTTTATGTCTGTCCTCGTTACCTGCAAGTTTGAAGCTGATCTGAAAAAAATTCAAGTCTCTATCGTAGTCACAACATTTTCCCAAAGTTAAGTCTATGGGCAAATTTTTTGTCGCTCAAGGTCACGTAACTCCGAGGTCAATATTCCGATTCGGCCCAAAATCGAACTTAACCGGGATTTTAGGCCTGTCCTCGTTACCGGCAAGTTTGAAGCTGATCTGAATAAAAATAAAGTTGCTATCGTGGTCACAACGTATTTTTTCATGCTCAAGGGCAGGTAACTCCAAGGCAAATAATCCGATTCGGCCTAAAATCGAACTTAACTTTGATTTTATGTCTGTCCTCGTTATCTGCAAGTTTGAAGCTGATCTGAAAAAAATTCAAGTCGCTATCGTAGTCACAACATTTTCCCTATGTTAAGTCTATGGGCAAATTTTTTGTCGCTCAAGGTCACGTAACTCCGAGGTCAATTTTCCGATTCTGCCCAAAATCGAACTTAACCGAGATTTTATGCCTGTCCTTATTATCTGCAAGAATGAAGACGATCAGAAAAAAATTGACGGAGCTAGAGTGATGACAAGCTTTTTCCTATGTTAAGTCTATGGGAGCTATATGTTGCCATGGTAACCAGAGTTCCACTCAGATCTGCATGAAAACCTTATGCAGTCTTTCCACTTGCCCAATAATGTTACACATGAAATTTGATCAAAGTCGGCCAAGTAATCTTCAAGATATACATTTTTGAAATTCACATTAACACTTATGCAAAAATGCACAAGGGCAGGTAACTCCTAAGTGTATGATCCGATTCTGCCAATTATCGAACTTGACCGAGATTTCATGGCTGTGCTGGTTATCTGTAAGAATGAAGCCAATCCGAAAAAAATGAAGCAGCTACAGTGATGACAACATTTTCCCCATGATAAGTCGATAGGCAATTTTTCTGGCGCTCAAGGGGACGTGAATTATCTGATTCGGCCCAAAATCGAACTTGACCGAGATTTCATGGCTGTACTGGTTATCTGCAAGAATGAAGTCGATCAGAAAAAAATTGACGGAGCTAGAGTGATGACAAGCTTTTTCCTATGTGAAGTCTATGGGAGCTAGATGTTGCCATGGCAACCAGAGTTCCACTCAGATCTGCCTGAAAACCTAATGAAGCCTTTCCACTTGCCCAATAATGCGACACATGAAATTTGATCAAAGTTGGCCAAGTAGTCTTTAAGATATACATTTTTGAAATTCCCATTAACCCTAATGCAAAAACCCACAAGGGCAGGTAACTCCTAAGTGAATGATCCGATTCTGCCAGTTATCGAACTTGACCGAGATTTCATGGCTGTGCTGGTTATCTGCAAGAATAAAGCCAATCTGAAAATAATTGAAGCAGCTACGGTGATGACAACATTCTCCCCATGTTAAGTCAATAGGCAATTTTTTCAACGCTCAAGGGCACGTAACTCCTGAGTGAATAATCCGATTCAGCCCAAAATCGAACTTGATCGAGATTTCATGCCTGTCCTCGTTATCTGCAAGAATGAAGTCCATCAGAAAAAAATTGACGGAGCTAGACTGATGACAAGCTTTTTCCTATGTTACGTCTATCGGAGCTATTTGTTGCCGTGGCAACCAGAGTTCCAATCCGATCTGCCCGAAAACAGTATGCAGCCTTTCCCCCTACCTGATAATGCTTCACATGAAATTTGATCAAGATTGGCCCACTGGTTCCGGAGATATACTTCTTTGAAAGTGTGGACGACGGACGACGACGACGGACGACGACGACGACGGACGACGGACGCCGGCTCGTGGTATACTAATACCCCACATGAGCCTTCGGCTCAGGTGAGCTAAAAATGCATGTAAATATTTTTCAGCTTTTAAAGTTTGCCCTGTAAGCATTTTTTGCGCCCAGTGTAAACAATGCAAACAATGTAAATAATGTAATTTGTAATAATGTAAATACATGTAATATAAATATAAGAAATAAACTTAGTTATTCTGCTGTTCAGAAAGTATGAATAACAGCGGGTCAATAGCAAAGTTTACATGAACCCCTTTCATGAATAGCAGCAAAATAAAATTTCCTATATGAATACAGAAATGAGACACAAGGCTATTTGTTTCATTTGCTCATTTTGCAGACAAGACTTCAACAGCCCAATCAACACAAATAAAGTCATTTTGAGACAATCAGTCTTAAGAGTGTAACCCCTATCTGCCTGGGTGAGCATCTATTAAGTTGTCAAGTTCAAGCAATAGCAACATGTTATTGGTAACTTATTATGTTGACAAGAACGCCTTTAAGGGGAATGGGAACACCTGGCAAATTTTTCCGCCATTTTTCAATGGGAGACAACTTTCGGGACTTCCTGCTCGCTTTTCTATAAGCCCTGTCCCACTGAAAAAGGGGTCTACTCTTAACGGAAAGAATTTGCTCCTCAGGAGCAAATTCTTTCCTTTAAGAGTTGACCCCTATTGTCATGGTAGACAAAAATACTTTTTCAGGAGTTGCCTCCCCTGAAGGTGGTCCCATTCCCCTTAATAAGCTGAACACAACATCTGCAACAGTTTGAAAAGACTTGAAGGCCCCCGCCCATAGGGGCTTAAAGAAATATATGGGCTGCATGATGCTTCCACGCAGAGCTGAATCCGGCCCGCAAACTAGTACTGGTAAACCGCTTAGAGGATCTAAGCCTGTCCAGGAACCGCGGTGCGAGGCAGACCGTCCATGCTAATAAACCCTATTGGTTTCATTGGGCGACAGGGCTTGAGATGTAATTTCATCTCAATGTCGGGTAAAAGTCCCACGAAATTGGAAGCAACGTCTCCAAAATGACCTTTACAGTGTTGACGGGGACGTTAAACCTCAAATCAAACAAACAAAAGACTTGAAAAGACACCTGAGACACCGGCAATGATAAACCTGAGCAAAAGCATATAGTTCTCTCACCGTGCTAATTGCCCTGGGTTCAGATTTAGTCTGGAGTGTTGCTACACTGGTTGTAACTTGTTGCTTCACAGCAAGATTGGCATTTATGCATGCTAATTGGGAATATGACAACATCTGTTTCTGCTTGCTCTAATTAATATTTACCGGGCGGGGGCATTTTTGGCCCTAGGGCTATAATTTTAACAATCTTGGTAGAGGTCCACTAAGTGAAGCTTCACACCACATATCAAAGACCTGGGCCTTGTGGTTTCAGAGAAGAAGATTTTTAAAGATTTTCCCTATATTTGCCTATGTTAACCCAAAGGCCCCTGGGGCGGGGGCATTTCTGGCCCAAGGGCCATAATTTGAACAATCTTGGTAGAGGTCCACTTGATGAAGCTTCATACCAAATATCAAAGACCTGGGCCTTGTGGTTTCAGAGAAGAAGATTTTTAAAGTTTTCATTTTAAAAATCTATTTTTAGCTCCTGTGACCTAGATGTGCAATGGACTGGAACCATTTGAAAAACTTTGAAAGGGGACCACCTAAGGATCATTCCGGTGAAGTTTGGTTAAAATCCAATCAGTGGTTTAGGAGGAGATGTCATTTGAAGAAAAAGTTTACGCACGCACACACGCACGACGGACAAAAAGTGATCCCAAAACCTCACCTCGTCACCACGTGACAGGTGAGCTAAAAATATGGTTTGCCCCTGTAAATCCCAGTTTTACTTTATAAAAGTTGGGTTCAAGGGGGTCAAAATTTTATAGACGTGTTTTCTTGATGATGCTCAGACAATTCAATCTAGCCTGTTTTAAAACTCGTGTAAGTTTCTGACCATGTCCGTTCTTACATGCAAGTTTCAGGCTGGTCCGATCAAAACTAATACTAAGGCAAAAATAGGTACTTTCAGCAACCTAGCATGTTTTCAAACTCCTCCCAGCTTTTATCCTGACAGCCTACTTAAATGTAAGTTTCAGGAAGACATCACGAAAATACGCCTATACTAGAATTTGTTTTCTATAAAAACACAGATGTCTCCCCCGTTTTTGACTGTTAAGTATAACCTTGACATTGGAGGTATTGAGCTGGGTCTTGTGTGAAAGTTATTGGACGTAAACAAAAAAAGCACTTTTTTACCTTTGACCTCTAAGTATGGCTTGACCTTTGAGGTACAACACATCGTCCCATGATGGTTAACATTTCTGCCAAGTAATTTCATAATCCATCAAAGAATATGGAAGTTATTGACTGTCCCTTTTTTACCTTTGACCTCTAGGTATGACCTTGACATTGGAGGTATGGACCTTGGTCTTGCACATGACTCATGGTCTAATGACGGTGAACATTTCTGCATGGTTACTTTATTGAATCCATCCAAAAATAAAAAAGTTAATGAATGGACACAAAAAAAAACAAACTTTTTTTACCTCTGACCTCTTAGTATGACCTTGATCTTGGAGGTACCGACCTGGGTCTAGCGTGCACAACATCGTCTCATGATGGTTAACATTTCTGCTAAGTAATTTCACAATCTATCCAGGAAGAAGAAAGTTATTGACTGAACACTAAAAAAGGCCCCTTTTTGTCCTTTGACCTCTTGTCCTTTGACCTTTTGTCCTTGACATTTGAGGTACCAACTTGGGTCATGCACACAACACATCGTCTCATGGTGGTTAACATTTCCACCAAGTAATTTCAAAATCCATCTAAAAATAAGAAAGTTATTGACAGAACACAAAAAAGGCCCATTTTTACCTTTAACCTCTATGTATGACCTTGACCTTTCAGGTACCAAACTGGGTCATGCGTGCAACACACCATCTCATGGTGGTTAACATTTCTGCCTAGCAATTTCAAAATCCATCTAAAAATAAGAAAGTTATTGACCAAACACGAAAAAAGGCCCCTTTTTTACCTTTGACCTCTATGCATGTCCTTGACATCTTAGATACCAAACTGAATCATGTATGCAACACATCGTCTCATGATGGTTAAAATGTTTGCCAAGTAAATTCAAATTCTATCTAAAAATAAGCAAGTTATTGACAAAACCCGAAAAAAGGCCCCTTTTTACCTTTGACCTTTAAGTATGACCTTGACCTTTGAGGTACCAACCTGGGTCATGTACGCAACACATCGTCTTATATTGGTTAACATTTCTGACAAGTGATTTCAAAATCCATCCCAAAATAAGAAAGTTATTGACCAAATAAGAAAAAAAAAGGCCCCTTTCTTGACCTTTGACCTCTAAGTATGACCTTGACCTTTGAAGTACCGACCTGCCTCATGTGCACCACACATCGTCTCATGGTTGTTAATAATTATGCCAAGTGATTTTAGAATCCATCTCAAAATAAGAAAGTTATTGACCAAATACGAAAAAAAGGCCCCTTTTTTGACCTTTGACCTCTAAGTATGACCTTGACCTTTGAGGTACCGACCTGCCTAATGCGCACCACACATCGTCTCATGGTTGTTAATAATTATGCCAAGTAATTTTAAAATCCATCTCAAAATAAGAAAGTTATTGACCAAATACGAACAAGAGGCTCAATGAGCCTAAACCGCTCACCTGAGGAACTTAAGTTTTAACAATTCACAGACTTGACTACTAAATCTGCAAATAGAATCCAGCCCATTGACCCTTACAGGATATAAGTCATCATTATTGCATTGCATTCCAAGTTTGAGACTTCTAGCTTCTATAGTTCCTGAGAAATCTTTGACGAAAATTTAACATTGGTCAAAATGGAGAGAAAGAAGAATGAAAGAACAGATGAACAAATAAGCTGAGAAAGCCCAATGTCTCTTACACAAAATAAGTCATCATTATTCTATTGAATACCAAATTTGATGCTTCTAGCTTTTATAGTTCCTGAGAAATCTTTGATTAAAAATTTAACATTGGTCTATTATCTCTATATGGAGAGAAAGAAGAATGATGGAACAAATGAACCAGACTAGCTCCAAAACCTAATGCAGCCTTTCCCCTTGCCCAATGGTGCTACACATAAAATTTAAACAAGATTGGTCGACTGCCTTCTGAGATATGCTTCATTGAAAGTGTGGACGACGGATGGACGGACGACAGACGACGGACTCCGGAGCCTTGGTATACTATCAGCTCACTGAAGCCTTTGGCTTAGGTGAGCTAAAAATTCAAGTCGCTATTTCTGTCACAACATTTTCCCTACGTTAAGTCTATGGGCAAATTTTTTTGTCTCTCAAGGTCACGTAACTCCGAGGTCAATATTCCGATTCGGCCCAAAATCGAACTTAACCGAGATTTTATGCCTGTCCTCGTTACCTGCAAGTTTGAAGCTGATCTGAAAAAAATTCAAGTCGCTATCGTAGTCGCAACATTTTCCCTAATTAAGTCTATGGGCAAAATAAAAATAAAGTTGCTATCGTGGTCACAACGTATTTTTTTATGCTCAAGAGCAGGTAACTCCAAGGCAAATATTCCGATTCGGCCCAAAATCGAACTTAACTGAGATTTTATGTCTGTCCTCGTTACCTGCAAGTTTGAAGCTGATCTGAAAAAAATTCAAGTCTCTATCGTAGCTATCCTAGTCGCAACATTTTCCCTAATTAAGTCTATGGGCAAATTTTTTGTCGCTCAAGGTCACGTAACTCCGAGGTCAATATTCCGATTGGGCCCAAAATTGAACTTAACCGAGATTTTATGCCTGTCCTCGTTACCTGCAAGTTTGAAGCTGATATGAATAAAAATAAAGTTGCTATCGTGGTCACAACGTATTTTTTTATGCTCAAGGGCAGGTAACTCCAAGGCAAATAATCCGATTCGGCCCAAAATCGAACTTAACCGAGATTTTATGACTGTCCTCGTTACCTGCAAGTTTGAAGCTGATCTGAAAAAAATTCAAGTCGCTATCGTAGTCACAACATTTTCCCTATGTAAAGTCTATGGGCAAATTTTTTGTCGCTCAAGGTCATGTAACTCCGAGGTCAATATTCCGATTCGAACTTAACTGAGATTTTATGCCTGTCCACGTTACCTGCAAGTTTGAAGCTGATCTGAATAAAAATAAAGTTGCTATCGTGGTCACAACGTACTTTTTTATGCTCAAGGGCAGGTAACTCCAAGGCAAATAATCTGATTCGGCCCAAAATCTAACTTAACCGAGATTTTATGTCTGTCCTCGTTACCTGCAAGTTTTCAAACTCCTCCAAGCTTTCTGCCTGACTTCCTTGTTTGTAAGTTTCATGAAGATCCGTTCAAAACTAAAGGGGCAGCAGTGATAAAAATGTCGAAAATAGGCATTTTCAGCAATCAAAGGCACGTCACTCTATGATAAATGTGCCGACTTGGCCGGTATTCGAACTCACCTGAGGTTTTATTCCCAGCCACCTTACATGTAAGTTTCAGAAAGATCCGATCAGACTTGGCCAGTATTCAAAATCATCCAAGATTTTATTCCCAGCCACCTCACATATAAGTTTCAGAAAGATCCGATCAAAACTGAAGGGGCTACGGTGATGACAAGGTAAAAATTTGGCATTTTTAGCAATCAAAGGGATGTTACTCTAAAAAAAAATGAGCCGATTTGGCCAGTTTTCGAACTCATCCGAGGTTTCATCCCCAGCCACCTTACATATAAGTTTCAGAAAAATCCGATCAAAACTGAAGGGGCTACAGTAATGACAAGGTCAAAAATCAACATTTTCAGCCATCAAAGGGACAGAACTCTAGGATAAATGGGCTGACTTGGCCTGTTTTCGACCTCATCCTAGGTTTTATCTCCAGTCACCTTACATATAGGTTTCAGAAAGATTCGATCAAAACTGATGGGGCTACGGTGATGACAAGGTAAAAAATCGACATTTTCAGCCATCAATGGGACATAACTATATAGTTAATGGGGCAACTTGGCCGGTTTTCGAACTCATCCGAGGTTTTATCCCCAGCCACCTTACATATAAGTTTCAGAAAGATCCGATCAAAACTGAAGGGGCTACAGTGTGGACAAGGTCAAAAATCAACATTTTCAGCAATCAAAGGGACCTAACTCTATGATAAATAGGCCACCTTTGCCGGTATGCGAACTCATCTGAGGCTTTATCCCCAGCCACCTTGCATATAAGTTTCAGAAAGATCCGATCAAAACTGAAAGGGCTACGGTGATGACAAGGTCAAAAATCGGCATTTTCAGCAATCAAAGGGACATTACTCTGTGATATATGGACCAACTTGGCTGGTTTTCGAACTCATCCAAGATTTTATCCCCAGCCACTTTACATGTAAGTTTCAGAAAGATTCGATCAAAACTGAAAGGGCTACAGTGATGACAAGGTCAAAAATCAGCATTTTCAGCAATCAAAGGGACGTTACTCTACGATAAAAGGGCCGACTTGGTCGGTTTTCGAACTCATCCGAGATTTTATCCACAGCCACCTTACATATAAGTTTCAGAAAGATCCGATCAAAACTGAAGGGGCTACGGTGATGACAAGGTCAAAAATCGGCATTTTCAGCAATTAAAGGGACGTAACTCTATGATAAATCGGCGGACTCGGCCGGTTTTCGAACTCATCCGAGGTTTTATCCCCAGCCACATTACATATAAGTTTCAGAAAGATCCGATCAAAACTGAAGGGGCTACGGTGATGACAAGGTCGAAAATGGGCATTTTCAGCAATCAAAGGGACGTAACTCTATGATAAATGGGCCGACTTGGCCGGTTTTCGAACTCATCCGAGTTTTTATCCCCAGTCACCTTACATATAAGTTTCAGAAAGATCCGATCAAAATTGAAGGCGCTACGGTGATGACAAGCATTTTCCCATAGTAAGTCTATGGGACCTTGTGGTTGCCATAGGAACCAAAGTTTTTGAGCGATTTCAAAAAAAAGTTTATGTCATCAATGCCCCACCAGAGGCATGCTACAGGTGAGAAATGATTGAGATCAGCCTGCAGGATACAGAGATATAGCTGCTCAAAAGTGTGGACGGACGACGGACGGACGACGGCCGATGGAGGACCCACTATACTATAAGCTCCCCTGGAGCCTTCGGCCCAGGTGAGCTAAAAATTGACGGAGCTAGAATGATGACAAGCTTTTTCCTATGTGAAGTCTATGGGAGCTAGATGTTGCCATGGCAACCAGAGTTCCACTCAGATCAGCCTGAAAACCTAATGAAGCCTTTCCACTTGCCCAATAATGCGACACATGAAATTTGATCAAAGTTGGCCAAGTAGTCTTTAAGATATACATTTTTGAAATTCCCATTAACCCTAATGCAAAAACACACAAGAGCAGGTAACTCCTAAGTGAATGATCCGATTCTGCCAGTTATAGAACTTGACCCAGATTTCATGGCTGTGCTGGTTATCTGCAAGAATAAAGCCAATCTGAAAATAATTGAAGCAGCTACGGTGATGACAACATTCTCCCCATGTTAAGTCAATAGGCAATTTTTTCAACGCTCAAGGGCACGTAACTCCTGAGTGAATAATCTGATTCAGCCCAAAATCGAACTTGATCGAGATTTCATGCCTGTCCTCGTTATCTGCAAGAATGAAGACAATCAGAAAAAAATTGACGGAGCTAGAGTGATGACAAACTTTTTCCTATGTTAAGTCTATTGGAGCTATTTGTTGCCATGGCAACCAGAGTTCCAATCCGATCTGCCCGAAAACAGTATGCAGCCTTTCCCCCTACCTGATAATGCTTCACATGAAATTTGATCAAGATTGGCCCACTGGTTCCGGAGATATACTTCTTTGAAAGTGTGGACGACGACGGACGACGGACGCCGGCTCGTGGTATACTAATACCTCACATGAGCCTTCGGCTCAGGTGAGCTAAAAAAAGGCCCCTTTTTTGACCTTTGACCTCTAAGTATGACCTTGACCTTTGAGGTACCGACCTGCCTCATGCGCACCACACATCGTCTTATGGTTGTTAATATTTCTGCCAAGAAATTTTAAAATCCATCAGAAAATAAGAAAGTTATTGACCGGACACGATTTGCCCATACATATATACATACCGACAAACTTCCAAGGGAGATAATTCAAAAAGTATAAATGCGAGAGTTATACTTCTTGCGCACTGCACGTCGTCTAATACTGATTAATATTTATACGAAGTTTCGTGAAGATAGCTCTAACGGTTTTCAAGTTACAGAGCGGACACCAAAGTGTGACAGACAGACAGACGGACAGACGGACAGACAGACAGACAGACAGACGGACAGACAGACGCCCGGGGGAAAAACAATATGTCTCTCCAAAAAAAAATTTTTCGGGGGAGACATAATAATTTTGACCCCCTTGAGTCCCACTTTTATATAGTAAAACTGGGGTCTGCACCTTATTTTCTTATTTCTGCTCTAACATATAGATTGTGGGTACTTGTTAGAACCGCCTTGATGGGGCGGTTCTAACGAGTACCCACAATCTATATTTTGAGCAGAAATAAGAAAAACATCACAATTTTTCCTCTAAAACTTTCATTTTTTCAGCGATAAAGGTTACAATGTATTTGTATAGGCGTGTTTTCATAATGTCAGATCAAAACTGAAAATAGGTGTTTTCTGCAATGAAGGGCACATAACTCTGAGTAACAACAAAGGTTATTAACTCATCCAATCTTTTTCCCCAACCTACTTATATAAATTTCAGTAAAGTGCTGATCAACAATGAAAGAGTAATGCTGATGATGAGGTCGAAAATATGCATTTTAGGCCCATCAATTCAATTCACAAAATGCATATAAAACAGTGTAGATCCTGATCAGATTGCCTCTTCAGAAGTCATCTGATATGGATCTACACTGTAAAGGTATGTGTTGTCTTGCTCAGCAGGAAATGGGTTACTATGTCAACCTAGCTATTTTTCAAACTCATCCCAGCTTCTATCCCAGTCTAATTTTCTATAAGTTTCAGGAAAATCATTTAAAACTGAAGTTCATATGTTGATGACAAGGCAAAAAAGTCATTTTCAGCAACGAAGCAATGAAGGGGCTATAACTCAAAGACTAATAAGCTGACCTTGCCATGTTTCAATCTCATCCAAACTTATACCCAAAGCCTACTTATGTAAGTTTCAGGAACATCCAAGTAAAACTCAAGGAATTATGCTGATAACAAAGTTAAAACTAGGCATTTTCACTAACCAAGGGGTGCTAACTCTATGACTGATCCGCCAACATCACAAATTTTCAAACTAATCCAAGCTTTTATCTCCAGCCTACTTATATACATGTATAAGTTTCAGGAAGATCAGATCAGATCCGAAGGAGTTGATGAAAAGGTCAAAAACAGTGTAAGCAAAGGGACGTAACTATGACTAAAAGGGCAACCTCGCCCGTTTTCAAACTCATCTCAGCTTTCATCCCCAGCCAACAGTATGTGTAAGTTTCAGAAAGATCTTATCAAAACTGAAGGGGCTACAGTGATGACAAGGTCAAAAATAGGCTTTTTTTTAAACAATCTTTGCGACATAACTTAATAGGCCAACTTCGCCAGTTTTTGAACTCATACAAGCTTTTATTCCCAGCTGACTCATTTGTAAGTTTCAGGAGGAGCTAATTAAAACTGAAGGGGCTATGGTGGTGACAAGGATAAAAATAGGTCATTTTGTAGCAATCTATGGGACATAACTCTGTGATAAAATAGGCTGACCTTGACAGTTTTCAAATTCATCTGTGCGTTTATCCCCAGTCTCCCTATGTGTAAGTTTCAGGAAGATCCTATCAAAACTGAAGGGGCTACAATCATGACAAGGTCTAAAATAGACCTTTTTTAGCTAACTATGGGACTATGGGACATAGCATATGGGATTAACAAGCCGATTTTGCCAGCTTTCGAAATCATTCAAGCCATTATCCCCAGCCTACTTATGTGTAAGTTTCAGAAAGATCCAATCACAACTGAAGGGGCTACAGTGATGACAAGGACAACAAGAGGGCCATGATGGCCCTGGATCACTCACCTGATCCATAGGGTAACAAGTGGGTCCTGAGGAGCATCATTATTGGCCCCAGGGTTAAAATTTGAATAATCTTGATAGTTGTCTAAAAGGTGATGCTTCATACCAAATATCAAAGACCGGAGCTTCTGATTTCAGACAAATAGATTTTTAAAGGTTTTCCTTATGTAAGATGTAAGTCTATATAATACCTGTGGGTCCGGAGGGTGGGGGGGGGCATTTTTGGGCCCCAGGGCTATAATTTAAACCATCTTGGTAGAAATCCACAAGACAAAGCTTCATACCAAATTTCAAAGACCTAGGCCTTCTAGTTTTTGAACAATCTTGGTACAGGTAGCCTAGATAAAGCTTCATACCAAATATCAAAGACCTGAGCATTGAAGATTTTTAAAGGTTTTCCCTATATACCAGTGGGCCCCTGGGCTGAGACATTTTTGGCCCCAGGGCTACAATTTGATCAATCTTGGCAGAGGTCTACTAGACAAAGCATCATACCAAATATCAAGCCCTCTGGTTTTAGACAAGAAGATATGTAAAGATTTTCCCTAAAAAGTCAATGTAAAACCAGTGGGCCCTAGGGAAGGGGGCATTTTTGGCCCCAGGGCTATAATTTGAACAATCTTGGTAGAAATCCACAAGACAAAGCTGGTAGAAATCCACAAGACAAAGCTTCATACCAAATTTCAAAGACCTAGGCCTTCTGGTTTTTGAACAACCTTGGTACAGGAAGCCTAGATAAAGCTTCATACCAAATATCAAAGACCTGAGCATTGAAGATTTTTAAAGGTTTTCCCTATATACAAGTGGGCCCCTGGACTGAGACATTTTTGGCCCCAGAGCTACAATTTGATCAATCTTGGCAGAGGTCTACTAGACAAAGCATCATACCAAATATCAAGCCCTCTGGTTTTAGACAAGAAGATATGTAAAGATTTTCCCTAAAAAGTCAATGTAAAACCAGTGGGCCCTAGGGAAGGGGGCATTTTTGGGCCCCAGGGCTATAATTTAAACCATCTTGGTAGAAATCCACAAGACAAAGCTTCATACCAAATTTCAAAGACCTAGGCCTTCTGGTTTTTGAACAATCTTGGTACAGGTAGCCTAGATAAAGCTTCATACCAAATATCAAAGACCTGAGCATTGAAGATTTTTAAAGGTTTTCCCTATATACCAGTGGGCCCCTGGGCTGAGACATTTTTGGCCCCAGGGCTACAATTTGATCAATCTTGGCAGAGGTCTACTAGACAAAGCATCATACCAAATATCAAGCCCTCTGGTTTTAGACAAGAAGATATGTAAAGATTTTTCCCTAAAAAGTCAATGTAAAACCAGTGGGCCCTAGGGAAGGGGGCATTTTTGGCCCCAGGGCTATAATTTGAACAATCTTGGTAGAAATCCACAAGACAAAGCTGGTAGAAATCCACAAGACAAAGCTTCATACCAAATTTCAAAGACCTAGGCCTTCTGGTTTTTGAACAACCTTGGTACAGGTAGCCTAGATAAAGCTTCATACCAAATATCAAAGACCTGAGCATTGAAGATTTTTAAAGGTTTTCCCTATATACAAGTGGGCCCCTGGACTGAGACATTTTTGGCCCCAGGGCTACAATTTGATCAATCTTGGCAGAGGTCTACTAGACAAAGCATCATACCAAATATCAAAGAACTGAGCCCTCTGGTTTCAGCCAAGAAGATATGTAAAGATTTTCCCTAAAAAGTCAATGTAAAACCAGTGGGCCCCGGGGAAGGGGGCATTTTTGGCCGCAGGGCTATAATTTGAACAATCCTGATAGAGATCCACTAGATGAAGCTTCATACCAAATATCAAAGACCTGAAACTTCTGGTTTCAGATAAGAAGATTTTTAAAGATTTTCCATATATAAGTATATGTAAAACCAAAAGGTCCCTTGGCGGGGGCATTTATGACCCTAGGGCTATTATATAATTTGAATAATCTTGATAGAGGTCCTTTAGATGAAGCTTCACACCAAATATCAAAGACCTGGGCCTTGCATTTCAGAGAATATATATAAGCCTATGTTAAACCAAAGGGCCCTGGGGCGGGGGCATTTTTGGCCCCAGGGCTCTAATTTGAACAATCTTGGTAGAGGTTCATTAGATTAAGTTTCATACCAAATATCAAAGACCTGGGTCTTGTGGTTTCAGAAAAGAAGATTTTTAAAGATTTTCCCTATATGAGTCTATATACTTATATAGGGAAAATATTTAAAAATCTTCTTATCTGAAACCAGAAGGCTCAGGTCTTTGATATTTGGTCTGAAGCTTCATCTTTTGTTTGATTTGAGGTTTAATGTCCCCGCCAACACTATTTAGGTCATTCTGGAGACGTTGCTTCCAATTTTGTGGGACTTTTACCCGACATTGAGATGAAATGACATCTCAAGCCATGCCGCCCAATGAAACCAATAGGGATTATAAGCATGGACGGGCCGACTCGCAGCAGTTTTCCTGGGCAGGCTTAGACCTTCTAAGCGGATTACCAGTACCAGTGCGATAGGTATCAGCTCTGCGTGGAAGCATCGTGCAGCCCAATCTATTTCTCCAAGCCCCGTTGGGCGGGGGCGGATGAAGCTTCATCTAATGGACCTCTATCAAGATTGTTCAAATTATAGCCCTGAGGCAAAAAATGCCCCCGCCCCGGGGTCCCAGGGCTATAATTTTGAACAATCTTGGTAGAGGTCCACTAGATGAAGCTTCATACCAAATATCAAAGACCTGGGCTTTGCGGTGTCAGAGAAGAAGATTTTTAAAGATTTTCCCTATATAAGTCTATGTAAAACCAAAGGGCCCCAGGGCGAGGCACTTTTAGTCCCAGGGCTATAATTTGATTACTAGATAAAACTTCATACCAAATATCAAAGTCCTGGGCCGTGCGGTTTCAGAGAAGAAGATTTTTTAAGTTTTCAGTGCAAAAAATCTATTTTTAGCTCCTGTGACCTAGATGTGCAACAAACTGGAACCATTTGAACAACTTTGAAAGGGGACCACCTAAGGATAAGTCCTGGAAAGTTTGGTCAAAATCCAATCAGTGGTTTAGGAGGAGATGTTGTTTGAAGAAAAAGTTTACACATGCACATAAGCACGCATGCACACACACACACGATGGACAAAAAGTGATCCCAAAAGCTCACCTCGTCACTGTGTGACATGTGATCTAAAAACAGACATTTTCATCAACCAAGGGGACATAACTCTATGATAAATGGGCTAACCTTGCCAGTTTTCAGACTCATCCAAGCTTTCCTCCCCAGCCTACTCATATTAAAACTGAAGTCACTATGGTGATGACAAGCATTTTCCCATTGTAAGTCTATGGGACCTTGTGGTTGCCATAGCAACCAGTTTTCATTCAATTTCGATAAAAAACTAATATCATCAATACTTCACCAGAGGCATGCTACAAATGAGAAATAACTGAGATCATCCTGCAGGCTTCAGAGATATAACAGGTCAAAGGTGTGGACGGACGATGGATGGATGATGGATGGTCTACCATCCTATAAGCTCCTGTGGAGTCTTCGGCCCAGGTGAGCTAAAAATTCCCTAACTTTTCACTGACCTTGAATATTTTTCAAATTTCCCTGAATTTTCCCTCATGGTGCTCTGTAAAAGGGTTAACCATTAAGACACCAAGAAAACTATATCTGAAAATGTCGTCTGCTGAATTTTTGTGCAAACTTTTTAAAAATTTTATTGCATACAGGCAAACAGGAGCAGTCTGATTTGGGTCCACACTTTTGGCAAAAAATTACTTTTCAGTCAACCGCCAGCCGGCAAAGAAGATGACAATGGTCGTGATTGGAATTTTATGGGTTAACCTTTGGAAGCAAGGAATACACCATAGAACTGAAAATTGTAGTGTGTACAAGTTTTTCTGGATCAAACTAGATAAATTTGGCAAATCAGGTCTCATCAGTGACCCTCAAAAAATTTAAAAAATCCATGATTGAATCAATGATCCCAAAGGACACTATGATGAAGGTCAGGGAGAATTTTTACGGCTGCCACAATAAAACAGCAATGTCACCCACCTGAGTTCAGCAGCAGATCTGTCATAGTGAGATCGGAGTTATATACAGCAATAAACAAAGGACTCTCGTTGCTAGTATTCATACAGTCTTTTTTTGAACCTGAAAAAAAAACAAAAAAACATACAGCAATGTTTTTTCCTTTGTTTTCACAGCCCTTTAAAGATTATTTCACTTATTTCAAGTCAATTGTTATTCAGGGGTCAGTTGTTCAAAACTAACGATGTCATTAGTTAACGTATCGTTTAAACTTTGATCATTAAATATGGCAAATATGCTAAAATTTTTGCTGAAAAAAATGTGAGCAGCTTTTGCCGATGCAAAAGCTGCTCACTTTTTTCAGCAAAAATACCAAAATTTTCGATATTTTTCTTGCTAGAACAGTTAACAATTTGAACACTAATGAGCTCATTAAGCTAACAATGCTTTGAACAACTGGCCTGAGGTAATGTGTTTGTGTGAATTCGGGTTTAACGTCGCTTTTAACAATTTTTCAGTCATATCACGACGGTGTCTGGTTGTGACAGGGAGCTCAATGCTCACTTTTATAGTGCTGCCTCACTGAAGTATCATGTCCCAGACACAATACATGATACCACACTCAGTCACATTATCCCGACACTGGGTCGACCAGTCCTAGCTCTACCTCGTAAATCTGAGTGCCAAGCGAGGAGCAGCTAGTACCATTCTTAACGACTTTGGTATGTCGCGGCCCCGGATCGAACCCGTGACCTTCCGTTCCCAGGAGCGGACACTCTACCAACTAAGCTATCGGGGCCGGTGCCCGAGGTAAAACCAGACTAGCAGGAGAAAAAAACCCTGACGTTCTATTGCAAAACTTGGTGTCCCACATGTGACCTGAGTGAGGCTTGAACCCACAGCAGTGAGAGACCTAATGATTTAGAGTCAGCGCTCTTAACCACCAAGCCATGGAGGCCATTGAAAGCAAAAATATACCACCTCTTTGTAACACTATTGTTGGGATTCAAAGCAGAAAGCATGTTGGTCAAACAACCATGTTGTATCCAAACAGAAATGTATACCGGTAGATTATATAGAATAAACAAGAGGACCAAGCTAGCTTGGTCCTGTATCGCTCACCTGAGCTAACAGATTCAAAGTTTAAGGAAGTGCCAACCTTTACTGAAGGCTTTATGGGAGGACATGGTGATGACAGGGTAAGCATTTTCTGAAAATCAAGTAGAATTTAACTCGATGATAAACAGGCTGACCTCACCGGTTTTCAAACTCATTCAAGCTTTTTATTCCTGACTTGCTAAGAAGATCCGATCTAAACTGAAGTGGCTATGGTGACGACAAGTTCAAAAACAAGAGTTTTCAAACTCCTCCAAGCTTTCTGCCTGACTTCCTTGTTTGTAAGTTTCATGAAGATCCGTTCAAAACTAAAGGGGCAGCAGTGATAACAATGTCGAAAATAGGCATTTTCAGCAATCAAAGGCACGTCACTCTATGATAAATGTGCCGACTTGGCCGGTATTCGAACTCACCTGAGGTTTTATTCCCAGCCACCTTACATGTAAGTTTCAGAAAGATCCGATCAGACTTGGCCAGTATTCAAACTCATCCAAGATTTTATTCCCAGCCACCTCACGTATAAGTTTCAGAAAGATCCGATCAAAACAGTGATGACAAGGTCAAAATTTGGCATTTTTAGCAATCAAAGGGATGTTACTCTAAAATAAATGAGCCGACTTGGCCAGTTTTCGAACTCATCCGAGGTTTCATCCCCAGCCACCTTACATATAAGTTTCAGAAAAATCCGATCAAAACTGAAGGGGCTACGGTAATGACAAGGTCAAAAATCAACATTTTCAGCCATCAAAGGGACAGAACTCTACGATAAATGGGCTGACTTGGCCTGTTTTCGAACTCATCCAAGATTTTATCCCCACCCACCTTACATATAAGTTTCAGAAAGATCCGTTCAAAACTGAAGGGGCTATGGTGATGACAAGGTCAAAAATCGGCATTTTCAGCAATCAAAGGGACATAAATCAATGATAAATGGGCCAACTTGGCCGGTATTCAAACTCATCTTAGGTTTTATCTCCAGTCACCTTACATATAGGTTTCAGAAAGATTCGATCAAAACTGAAGGGGCTACGGTGATGACAAGGTAAAAAATCGACATTTTCAGCCATCAAAGGGGCATAACTATATAGTTAATGGGGCAACTTGGCCGGTTTTCGAACGCATCCGAGGTTTTATCCCCAGCCACCCTACATATAAGTTTCAGAAAGATCCGATCAAAACTGAAGGGGCTACAGTGTTGACAAGGTCAAAAATCAACATTTTCAGCAATCAAAGGGACCTAACTCTATGATAAATAGGCCACCTTTGCCAGTATGCGAACTCATCCGAGGCTTTATCCCCAGCCACCTTGCATATAAGTTTCAGAAAGATCCGATCAAAACTCAAAGGGCTACGGTGATGACAAGATAAACAAGAGGCTCAATGAGCCTAAACCGCTCACCTGAGGAACTTAAGATTTAACAATTCACAGACTTGACTACTAAATCTGCTAATAGAATCCAGCCCATTGACCCTTACAGGATATAAGTCATGATTATTGCATTGCATTCCAAGTTTGAGACTTCTAGCTTCTATAGTTCCTGAGAAATCTTTGACGAAAATTTAACATTGGTCAAAATGGAGAGAAAGAAGAATGAAAGAACAGATGAACAAATAAGCTGAGAAAGCCCAATGTCTCTTACACAAAATAAGTCATCATTATTCTATTGAATACCAAATTTGATGCTTCTAGCTTTTATAGTTCCTGAGAAATCTTTGATTAAAAATTTAACATTGGTCTATTATCTCTATATGGAGAGAAAGAAGAATGAAGGAACAAATGAACCAGACTAGCTCCAAAACCTAATGCAGCCTTTCCCCTTGCCCAATGGTGCTACACATAAAATTTAAACAAGATTGGTCGACTGCCTTCTGAGATATGCTTCATTGAAAGTGTGGACGAGGGATGGACGGACGACAGACGACGGACTCCGGAGCCTTGGTATACTATCGGCTCACTGGAGCCTTTGGCTCAGGTGAGCTAAAAATTCAAGTCGCTATTTCTGTCACAACATTTTCCCTACGTTAAGTCTATGGGCAAATTTTTTTGTCTCTCAAGGTCACGTAACTCCGAGGTCAATATTCCGATTCAGCCCAAAATCGAACTTAACCGAGATTTTATGCCTGTCCTCGTTACCTGCAAGTTTGAAGCTGATATGAATAAAAATAAAGTTGCTATCATGGTCACAACGTATTTTTTTATGCTCAAGGGCAGGTAACTCCAAGGCAAATAATCCGATTCGGCCCAAAATCTAACTTAACCGAGATTTTATGTCTGTCCTCGTTACCTGCAAGTTTGAAGCTGATCTGAAAAAAATTCAAGTCGCTATCGTAGTCGCAACATTTTCCCTAATTAAGTCTATGGGCAAATTTTTTGTCGCTCAAGGTCACGTAACTCCGAGGTCAATATTCCGATTCGGCCCATAATTGAACTTAACCGAGATTTTATGCCTGTCCTCGTTACCTGCAAGTTTGAAGCTGATATGAATAAAAATAAAGTTGCTATCGTGGTCACAACGTATTTTTTTATGCTCAAGGACAGGTAACTCCAAGGCAAATAATCTGATTCTACCCCAAAATCGAACTTAACCGAGACTTTATGTCTGTCCTCATTACCTGCAAGTTTGAAGCTGATCTGAAAAAAATTCAAGTCGCTATCGTAGTCACAACATTTTCCCTATGTAAAGTCTATGGGCAAATTTTTTGTCGCTCAAGGTCATGTAACTCCGAGGTCAATATTCCGATTCGAACTTAACTGAGATTTTATGCCTGTCCACGTTATCTGCAAGTTTGAAGCTGATCTGAATAAAAATAAAGTTGCTATCGTGGTCACAACGTACTTTTTTATGCTCAAGGGCAGGTAACTCCAAGGCAAAAAATCCGATTCGGCCCAAAATCTAACTTAACCGAGATTTTATGTCTGTCCTCGTCACCTGCAAGTTTGAAGCTGATCTGAAAAAAATTCAAGTCGCTATCGTAGTCACAACATTTTCCCTATGTTAAGTCTATGGGCAAATGTTTTGTCGCTCAAGGTCGCGTAACTCCGAGGTCAATATTCCGATTCAGCCCAAAATCGAACTTAACCGGGATTTTATGCCTGTCCTCGTTACCTGCAAGTTTGAAGCTGATCTGAATAAAAATAAAGTTGCTATCGTGGTCACAACGTATTTTTTCATGCTCAAGGGCAGGTAACTCCAAGGCAAATAATCCGATTCGGCCCAAAATCGAACTTAACCGTGATTTTATGTCTGTCCTCGTTACCTGCAAGTTTGAAGCTGATCTGAAAAAAATTCAAGTCGCTATCGTAGTCACAACATTTTCCCTATGTTAAGTCTATGGGCATATTTTTTGTCGCTCAAGGTCACGTAACTCCGAGGTCAATATTCCGATTCTGCCCAAAATCGAACTTAACCGAGATTTTATGCCTGTCCTCGTTACTAGCTACAGTGATGACAACATTTTCCCCATGTTAAGTCGATAGGCAATTTTTCGGGCGCTCAAGGGGACGTAACTCTTGAGTGAATTATCTGATTCGGCCCAAAATCGAACTTGACCGAGATTTTATGCCTGTACTGGTTATCTGCAAGAATGAAGTCGATCAGAAAAAAATTGACGGAGCTAGAGTGATGACAAGCTTTTTCCTATGTGAAGTCTATGGGAGCTAGATGTTGCCATGGCAACCAGAGTTCCACTCAGATCTGCCTGAAAACCTAATGAAGCCTTTCCACTTGCCCAATAATGCGACACATGAAATTTGATCAAAGTTGGCCAAGTAGTCTTTAAGATATACATTTTTGAAATTCCCATTAACCCAAATGCAAAAACACACAAGGGCAGGTAACTCCTAAGTGAATGATCCGATTCTGCCAGTTATCGAACTTGACCGAGATTTCATGGCTGTGCTGGTTATCTGCAAGAATAAAGCCAATCTGAAAATAATTTAAGCAGCTACGGTGATGACAACATTCTCCCCATGTTAAGTCAATAGGCAATTTATTCAACGCTCAAGGGCACGTAACTCCTGAGTGAATAATCCGATTCAGCCCAAAATCGAACTTGATCGAGATTTCATGCCTGTCCTCCTTATCTGCAAGAATGAAGTCGATCAGAAAAAAATTGACGGAGCTAGAGTGATGACAAGCTTTTTCCTAACGCTCAAGGGCACGTAACTCCTGAGTGAATAATCCGATTCAGCCCAAAATCGAACTTGATCGAGATTTCATGCCTGTCCTCGTTATCTGCAAGAATGAAGACGATCAGAAAAAAATTGACGGAGCTAGAGTGATGACAAACTTTTTCCTATGTTAAGTCTATGGGAGCTATTTGTTGCCATGGCAACCAGAGTTCCAATCCGATCTGCCCGAAAACAGTATGCAGCCTTTCCCCCTACCTGATAATGCTTCACATGAAATTTGATCAAGATTGGCCCACTGGTTCCGGAGATATACTTCTTTGAAAGTGTGGACGACGGACGACGACGGACGACGGACGCCGGCTCGTGGTATACTAATACCTCACATGAGCCTTCGGCTCAGGTGAGCTAAAAATCGGCATTTTCAGCAATCAAAGGGACGTTACTCTGTGATAAATGGACCAACTTGGCTGGTTTTCGAACTCATCCGAGATTTTATCCCCAGCCACTTTACATATAAGTTTCAGAAAGATTCGATCAAAACTGAAAGGGCTACAGTGATGACAAGGTCAAAAATCAGCATTTCAGCAATCAAAGGGACATTACTCTACGATAAAAGGGCCGACTTGGTCGGTTTTCGAACTCATCCGAGATTTTATCCACAGCCACCTTACATATAAGTTTCAGAAAGATCCGATCAAAACTGAAGGGGCTACGGTGATGACAAGGTAAAAAATCGGCATTTTCAGCAATCAAAGGGACGTAACTCTATGATAAACCAGCGGACTAGGCCGGTTTTCGAACTCATCCGAGGTTTTATCCCCAGCCACATAACATATAAGTTTCAGAAAGATCCGATCAAAACTGAAGGGGCTACGGTGATGACAAGGTCGAAAATGGGCATTTTCAGCAATCAAAGGGACGTAACTCTATGATAAATGGGCCGACTTGGCCGGTTTTCGAACTCATCCGAGTTTTTATCCCCAGTCACCTTACATATAAGTTTCAGAAAGATCCGATCAAAACTGAAGGCGCTACAGTGATGACAAGCATTTTCCCCTAGTAAGTCTATGGGACCTTGTGGTTGCCATAGGAACCAAAGTTTTAGAGCGATTTCAAAAAAAAGTTTATGTCATCAATGCCCCACCAGAGGCATACTACAGGTGAGAAATGATTGAGATCAGCCTGCAGGATACAGAGATATAGCTGCTCAAAAGTGTGGACGGACAACGGACGGACGAACGGACGGACGGACGACGGACGATGGAGGACCCACTATACTATAAGCTCCCCTGGAGCCTTCGGCCCAGGTGAGCTAAAAATGTGGAAATTTCACGAAAGTAAGGTTTTCCAACAGCTGCATGAAACCAGGAAAACATTACAAGTGCAGACTTCTGGACTTATGTACTCTTTTACAATAATATTTATGATATTTGAAATGAATCTAGGGTAAATTAATAACTGGTTTGTGAATATTATGTAACACCGATATAATTGGGACACTATATCATGATGTGTTTTGGATGTTCTTTAATCCCTCTATTCACAGCCGACAGTTATGATTGGATTGTAAATGCTCAAAAGGTTAACCCTTATCTTGCTGTTCACGACAATCCCTATATTTGCAAACAGTGTAGATCCAGATCAGATGGCTTCTGAAGAAGCCATCTGATCAGGATCTACACTGTTTGGCATTCAATTTATGAATTTGTAGCAATAAATTACATCAAGAAATTTGATTGGTTGATAGACAGAAATGGGTGTGACTTAAATGAATATTCAGCAAGATAAGGGTTAAAATGCCTTCTAACAATGTCTTACAAAAAGGAGTCTTCAAGGCAGTTCATAGAGGTTAACCCTTCTCTTGCTGAATATTCATTTAAGCCACACCCATTTCTGTCTATCAACCAATCAAATTACTTGATGTAATTTATTGCTATAAATTCATAAACTAAATGCCAAACAGTGTAGATCCTGATCAGATGGCTTCTTCAGAAGCCATCTGATCTGGATTTACACTGTTTCCAAAGATAGGGGTTGTCGTGAACAGCAAGATAAAGGTTAATTACAAGAGTCGACCGATGTGTCAATTCTTGCATGCCACTGTTCTACAATCATACCAAGTACCATTAAAATATTTCAAATGGTTGCAGAGTTATGTTCCTGAAATGAAAATGAAGTAAAAATATGGATCAGGGGACATAATTCGAAAATGAAGACAAGCAGAGTTCTCATTCTTGCAGGCAACACTCTGCACTGATCTGTTCTTTAATCCTTCCAAGTACTATTAAAATTTTACAAACAGCTGCAGAGTTATGCTTCGAAAACAAAAATGAAGTAAAAATATGGATCAGGGATATAATTCAAAAATGAAGATATGCAGAGTTGACATTCTTGCATGCCGAATTCCAGACTGACCTGTTGTATAATGGTACCAAGTGTCATTAAAATATTTCAAACAGTTGTGGAGTTATGCTCCTGAAATGAAATGAAGTGGAAGTATGTCTTAGGGGACATACATCAATCAAAGCACTGAGAGCACTAGTGGGTCGATTGTCTCCGAGTGTAGATTTGAAACGAGGACTTACACTTAGACATTTAACCCTTAAATTCCTGTACTGTAAGCAAACAGTGTAGACCCTGATCATTCTGCAGCGTCTGATCTGGGTCTACACTGTTTGCCAAGCCCAAACCATGATTCCAGCCCAGATTTTACAGACAACCCTTTTACGCAACACGCTGAACTAACTCTGCTATTTTCTATAAACAAGTTACATTGATTTCGATAGTCAAGTGGACAACAGCACAAATTCAGTTTCTGTCCTTTATAACATTGGGTCGATTGTAAACCAAACAACCCAAAAACGGTCAAGCAGAGTTGTCAATCTTGCATGCTACAATCTGCACTGATCTGTTCTATAATCCTACCAAGTATCATTGAAATATTTCAAATGGCTGCAGAGTTATGCTCTGGAAACATAAATGAAGTAAAAATATGGATCAAGGGACCTAATTCAAAAATGAAAATAAGCAGAGTTGTCATTCTTGCATGAAACACTCCACATTGACTGGTTCTATAATCCTACTAGGTATCAATGAAATATTTCAAATAGTTGCGGAGCTATGCTCCGGAAAGAAAAATGAAGTAAAATATGGATCAGGTGACATAATTTGAGAATGAAGATATGCAGAGTTGTCATTCTTGCATGTGATACTTCACACTGACTGGTTCTGTAATCCTACCAAGTATCATTGAAATATTTCAAACGGTTGCGGAGTTATGCTCCAGAACCGAAAATGAAGTAAAAGTATGGATCAGGGGACGTAATTCAAAAAGAAGACAAGCAGAGTTGGCATTCTTGCACGCGACACTCCGCACTGACCTGTTTTATATTCCTACCAAGTGTCATGAAAATGGCTGCAGAGTTATGCTCCAGAAACAAATGTTGACATCTGCCAGCCCGATCAACCAACCAACTGCACACCTGCCGATGTACATCATTTTAATAACCAGAGTTTTCTGTTGGAAAACCTGGTTACAAACCTGGTTGAAAATGACAATTTATGGTCATGCTATATAACCTATACATTTTTGGGATCCATCTTTAAACTGTGTTATATTCAAAACTGTGTTATATCCAAAAGTGAACATTGTTGTAAAGATCTCTAGGAGTAAATTTTCTCCTAGTATGATTGTTTTTTGTTAAATTGGCATTTAATGGTCAAGTCATCACTACTTAGGTGACATTGAGGTGAAATCATGACAAGAGGGCCCAGAAGGCCCTGATTCGCTCACCTGAATGTCACTGTCTCTAGTACATTTTATTTTTAGCTCTGGTGACCATCTTGTTCATCAGAGCAGTACGATCTTAGCTATTTTGGTGGGGTGTCACCTAGGTAACATTCATGCTAAGTATGACTCATATTGACACGAGAGTTAAGGATTAGGTCGCGTTTGAAGCAAATTTACAATGTTTTTCTATTTTAAGCTCTGGCGGCCATATTGTTCATTGGAGCGGGATCATTTTAGCTATTTTGGTAGCGGGTCAACTAAGCAACATTCGTATGAATTTTGAATGAAATTGGCTCAAGTTGTTGTTTTAAGATTTTTTTTTCTATTTTTAGCTCTGGCGGCCATCTTGTTCATCAGAGCGGAATGATTTAGCTATTTTGGTAGGGAGTCACATGGGCAATATTCCTGTGAAGTTTGAATCAATTGCCTTAAGCAAATTAACAACATTTTTCTATTTTTAGTATTTTAGTCATCTAAGAAACATTCCTATGAAGTTTGAATGAAATTGGCCCAAGGAGGAGTTGTCGTTAGAAGATTTATTTTTCTATTTTTAGCTCTGGCAGCCAACTTGTTCATCAGAGTGGAATGATTTCAGGTATTTTGGTAGGAAGTCACCAACTTACTGCTGATTTCAATATTCATTAGACTTTGGAGTGGACATGATACTCAATAACTGTCAAACCCCAACCAATTTAAAAGCTGTTGCTGCATCCTTTGAACTTAAGATTATGATGTCACAAACTGACAAGGATTGAAAAGTATTTGACCAAATATGACACAACAAGTATGCAGGTATCCAATCAGATACAATTTCCACATTTCAATAACTAGCGCCTGTCCAATAAGAGATAGCCTATCACATGTCAGTCATCTGTGACAAGTCTAGAGTACAAAGAAATTAGTGAAGTTTGATGTACCTTTCTAGTGCACTGACCTCTGAAATTACATCAGAATTTACCCCTTTGATCTGCTGCATTTGACTGAAAGTCTAATGGATATTGAAATTGGTAGTAACATTCCTCTGAAGTTTGAATCAAATTGGCCAAAGGGTTTAGAAGGATTTTGCATTTTGCACAAATTTACAATGTTTTTCTATTTTTAGCTATGGCGGCCATTTTGCTCATAAAAGCGTGATTGTTTAGCTATTTTGGTAGAGGGTTATCTAATCAAAATTCCTGTGAAGTTTGAATGAAACTGGCCAAAGGGTACAGGAGGAGTTGTCGTTTGAAGATTTTTTCTATTTTTAGGTCTGGTGGCCATCTTGTTCATCAGAGCAGAACGATTTTAGTTGTTTTGGTAGGGAGTCACCTACCTAACATTTCTGTGAAGTTTGAATCAAATTGGCCCAAGGGTTAAGGAGGAGTTTCCATTTGAGGCAAATTTACGTTTTTTTCTATTTTTAGCTATGGCGGCCATTTTGCTCATCAGAGCAGAACCGTTTTAGCTAATTTGGTAGAGGGTCACCTAAGCAACATTCCTATGATGTTTGAATGAAATTGGCCTTATGGTATAGGAGAAGTTGTCATTTAAAGATTTTTTCTTTTATTAGCTCTGGTGGCTGGCCATCTTGTTTGTCAGAGCTGAACAATCTTAGCTGTTTTGGTAGGGAGTCACCTGTGCAACATTCCTGTGAAGTTTGAAACAGATGAGCTCAAGGGTTTAGAGGAGTTCAGGTTTGAAGCAAATTTACGTTTCTCTATTTTTAGCTCTGGTGGCCATTTTGCTCATGGGAGCAGAACCGTTTTAGCTATTTTAGTAGAAGGTCATCTATGCAACATTCCTATGAAGTTTGAATGAAACTGGCCCAGGGGTATGGGAGGAATAGTCGTTTAAAGTTTTTTCTATTTTTAGCTCTGGTGGCCATTTTGTTCATCGGAGCAGAACGCTTTTAGCTATTTTAGTGGAGGGTCACCTAAGCAACATTCCTATGAAGTTTGAATGACATTGGCCTAGGGTATGGGAGGAGTAGTCATTTAAAGATTTTTCTATTTTTAGCTCTGGCGACCATATTGTTTTATCAGAGTGGAACGATTTTAGCTTTTTTGGTAGAGAGCAGCCTAGGCAACACTCCTGTGAAGATTAAATGAAACTGGCCCAAGGGTTTAGGAGGAGTAGTCTTTTAAAGCAAATTATTGACGCGGGACGACGCACGACGGACATTTACTGATCACAATAGCTCAACATGAGCACTTCGTGCTCAGGTGAGCTAAAAAGGCATGCTGTGTGTACTCCGTAGATTCTTTTGCCAGATAATAACAACTGCCCTTCTTGAACCATAAGACTAGTATGAATTATCTAAGAAATGAATGTATTTTTTTAAACATTTATTGAAGTATGAATGAAAGGGTTCACTTAAACTTTGCTAGTGACCCCATGTTATTCATACTTTGTGAACGTTTGCCCCTGCCCATCGGGGCTTTGAGAAAAAGATTGGGCTGCATGATGCTTCCTTGCAGAGCTGAAACCAATTTTTATTGTTGTCAGCAATAAATATAATGTGCAACTCACCAACTATCAATATAATCAAGTTTCACGAGAAGCAGTTGTCAGTTAAATTTCAAAGTTCACTTTAACTGCTTGTGGCCTGATGTTTATACTTCAATGGAGGGAAGGGGATTGCGAGTGGACTCTTCCATTGCTATATGTTGGACAAACCTACAGTCCGACAAGGAATTCCTGGCAGTTACGTCATAATTAGTTTACTCGAATATTCATATGATATGGCCTTTACTTGAAACCTAGAGCTAAGATTATTTACATACCGCCCAAGCTTTGTGAATTTGAGGGGTTGTTCTCCAGACCAAGAGGTGGCTGGTTCGAAACCCACGTTGAATTTATTTATTTTTTTTTTTATTTTACTCATAATACACACATACACATGACATGTGAAATCTGCTTTACCCGTGTGGCATGTTAAAAGTGGATAATTACAGAACACATTTCTTGTTCATTGTCAAGCACGTAACATTTGACTGCTTAAAACTTGTTTATGAGAAATAAAGATGCAAAAAGTTAAATAGAAAAAAATATATATACAAACTTTACTATAGATTTTAAACCAGTAAAATATAAAAATATGAAACAATGAACATTTAATTTACAATAAAAAGATAAAAAAAAAACGCAATCAGGGAGATTCGAACTCGGACCATCAGTAGGACATGCAGCGTTGACATCCCCTGGGCCGTTGTGACTGCTGTTATATCAGTGGGCGTGTCCTGTTCATAGCATAAACCCAAGCGCAATTTTATACTGGAAAATCCTTTCTATTTCTAGCTTTGTTATTGATTTGACGTCACTGACAGACCTAGTTTGTTTACCAGTATCTGTCATATAAGGGCTGTCAGGCCTATTTTTTTTGTTTTCATTTTATTTTTGACAGAAAATTCTGTTAGCAAATACTGCAGGCCCTGATCAGACGCTGCATTCTGCAGCGTCTGATCAGGGCCTGCACTGTTTGCAAATTACCCCTTATGGGGTTTCTGGTACAGAATGGATTAAATTTTGTGCATCACTAGATGTGTTTCATACTTCAACTAGAAATGCGTCCATAGGACACAGATGCCCCCGCCTGAAAATATGTCTATGTTCGTATTCATCCATAGAAAGTTATTGACCGTGTTTAAGTTTTGGACCCTTTTTTCACATTTGACCACTAAGTATGACCTTGACCTTGGAGGTAAGGACCTTGGTTTTGTGTGAGGCAGATTGTCTCATGAAGGCCATTATTTCTGCCAAGTAATTTCAAAATCCATCCAGAGATAAGAAAGTTATCGACTGCATTTAAGTTTCGGACCATTTTTTTTACCTTTGACCTCTAAGTACGACCTTGACCTTGGAGGAACGGATCTGGGTTTGCATGCTACACATCGTCTCATGATGATTAACATTTCTTCAAAGTAATTTCAAAATCCATCCAGAAATAAGTAAGTTATTGACTGCGTTTAAGTTTTGGGGACTTTTTTTGACCTTTGACCTCTAAGTATGACCTTGACCTTGGAGGTACGGACCTGGGTTTTGCACGTGACACATCGTCTCATGATGGTTAACTTTTCTACAAAGTAATTTCAAAATCCATCCAGAAATAAGTAATTTATTGACTGCGTTTGACTTTCGAACATTTTTTTTTACCTTTGACCTCTAAGTATGACCTTGACCTTGGAGGTACGGACCTGGGTTTTGCACGTGACACGTTGTCTCATAATGGTTAACATTTCTGCCGAGTTATTTTAAAATCCATCAAGAAATACGGAAGTTATTGACTGCGTTTTAAGTTTCTGACGCACGAACGGACGGACGGACAGGGGCAAAGCTATATACCCTTTCCACCATTCTTTGAATGGCGGGGGCATAAAAAAGTACAGGACACATTAACCTCATTCAAACAACTAACATACCTGGAGTTTAACAGCCCAGTAAACACCATTAAGGTCATGTACCTAACAACACTTTTCCTTGATAAGCTTATACATAATTGGTTAACCAGGACAGCACACATTCTTTCACCAGAAACTGACAACTGCCCTTGGGGTGTGGGGGTGGGGGGATGTGCCCTTGAAAATAAGGTCAAGGTCACCAAAATCTAACCAAATCTTTCGTCAGTTACAATGATATATTGTACCGTGTTTGAGCAAATTTGTTCATGATATAGGGTGCAGACAAGCCAAAATTCCGTCTTTGGGACCTGTGACCTTGAAAATAAGGTCAAGCTCATCAAAAGCTAATCAAATCTGCATTATAGTGAAAGGATATGTTGTAACAAGTTTGACCAAAATTAATCAATTGGTTTACAAGATAGAGTGCAAACAAGCCATTTTTGGCCCAAAATTGACTGTTTTTGGTGGTCTGTGCCCTTGAAAATCAAGTCACGGTCATCCATCATAACCTAAAGACTGTTTTCCCATCCTAGTGATGTAACCATGCCAATTTGGTCAGAATTCATCCATAGGTTCAGGAGGTATAGTGCTTCAAACAGGCTAGGGCCCTAGGCCCAAGCAAAACCAATGCTAACGCCGAAGCCAATGCCGATGCAAACAAGATCCACACCAAAAACAAAGTCCCCCACTCCTCACCTCTGGTGGAGGGACATAAATATTCATCACGAAAACATGCCTATGTAATTTCACCCCATTAAACCCCAATTTTATGTACACTGGGGTTAACAGGGGTATAAATTATCTATTTCTGCTCATTTCTGCTCGAGGTGGTTTTTACGAGTTCCCACAATCTTTGTTTTGAGGAGGAATATGAAAAATATCGGAATTTTTTATCTGAAAATTTTAATTTTTTTTTTGGTGGTAAAATTTTCAATATACAGTAGAACTTATATGGCTCGAACACCTTTTGGGCCTCGAAAATCTGTTCGAAACAGGGGTAGTTCGAGCCACTGAGGGTTACTGTCAGGAGGCATAATGAGATACTTTTTGACATACTTTCGGTGTTCTTTAATGAATATGTATGCTGTGTGTACTCATTAGAATCGCCTCGATGCGGCGATTCTAATTAGTACACACAGCATACATTTGCTAGATAAATCTCCTTAATTATCCCCCACTATTTCTTATGTAGAGGATTTCGCTAGGGGATCAAGAATATGTTCGACTCATCCATGGTAAACGAGTCATCGGTGTTCGAGCCATCGAAGTTCTACTGTATCTGAATAGGTGTGTTTTTGTAATGACAAGACCTGGCAGGATTGAATCACTGCTGAGCTCCATACCTGCTTGTAGAAGTAACTTTGAAAACTCTGTATTCTTGTGTCGTACTGCATAATGCAATGGCAGATTGCCCCTGACATCTTGCTTGTTGACACTACAGCCATGCAGGAGTAGATCACATGCCACCTGTGTATGTTTCTCCATCACTGCAGCATGTAGCGGAGAAAGTCCTGGAATTAAAATTACCCTTGTCCTGCTGAATAAATTAATTTTGCCACACCCACCTCCAAATAACAACCAATCAAATTATTTAGTATTACAGTAGAACTTCGATGGCTCGAACACCGATGGCTCGTTTACCATGGATGAGTCGAACCATTTCCTGAGACCCTAGCGAAATCCTCTACATAAGAAATAGTGGGGGATAATTAAGGAGAATTTAGTCTTTTATCTTGCAAAAGTATGCTGTGTGTACTCATTAGAATCGCCTCGATGAGGCGATTCTAATGAGTACACACAACATACATTTTCATTATAGAACACCGAAAAGATGTCTAAAAGTATCTCTTTATACCTCCTGACAGTAACCCTCAGTGGCTCGAACTACCCCTGTCTCGAACAGATTTTCGAGGTCCCAAAGGTGCTCGAGCCATTGAAGTTCAACTGTATGTATTCATTCAAATTTGCCAAGTGAATGACAATGTTGATCCTGATGGGATGGCTTCTTATCTGGATATTTACTGTCAGAAAAGATAGTGATTATGCTGTAGGTTGTTATGAGTGAGTGAGTGTTTGAACAACTAAGGTCATAGGGATACGTTACCTTGATTTAAAGACTCATCCGAAAGTCTGGAGAAGCCCTGGTTCGATCCTGCGACCCCTGGTTTACAAGGCGAGTAGCAACACCACTACACCACGGAGGGTTCTAGGTCGTTATGGTGTTCAGCAGGAGGTTATTGTGTTCAGCAGGAGGTTATTGTGTTCAGCAGGAGGTTATTGTGTTCAGCAGGAGGTTATTGTGTTCAGCAGGAGGTTATTGTGTTCAGCAGGAGGTTATTGTGTTCAGCAGGAGGTTATTGTGTTCAGCAGGAGGTTATTGTGTTCAGCAGGAGGTTATTGTGTTCAGCAGGAGGTTATTGTGTTCAGCAGGAGGTTATTGTGGTAAGCAGGACAGGAGTTAAGTTGAATCTTAGAAAGTTATCTCTTATTGGATACGGTCAGAAGGCGTCACCGAGTTTAACAGCTCAGTCAACCCTATTTTAGGTCAAGTCAAGAGGGACAGTTAACCTAACTTCACTTTTCCATGGCAGGCTTATACTGGTATACATCACGAAAACACGCCTATATACTTTTGGACCCCTTGAACCCCACTTTTATATAGTAAAACTGGGGTTTGCAGGGGTAAACCTTATTTTTCTTATTTCTGCTCTAAAATATAGATTGTGGGTACTTGTTAGAACCGCCTCCATGAGGCGGTTCTAACGAGTGCCAACAATCTATACTTTAAGCAGAAATAAGAAAAATATCATAATTTTTCATCTTAAAATTTTCATTTTTTCGGCGATAAGGTGGTAATGTATTTGTGTAGGCGTGTTTGCATAATGATCAGCAGTTCACCAGTACAGTGCACATGCTGTCTGGGGTAGTCCCTAGGCATCATGTTAACAAGTCCATTTTTGCTTATTTCTGCTCCAAGACAGAGGTTGTGGGTACTCGTTAGAACCTTCTCAATATGGCGGTTCAAACGAGCACCCACAACCTATGCTCAGTGTATAAATAAGAAAAGTATCATAAAATTTTCACCGGAAAAGTAACCAATTTAGAGAAATGAAGGATAGCACTATGTCACAAGGGTGTGTTATCCTAATGTGTGCTTCTAGTGTCTGGTTACCTTAAAAACTAGCACCATCACCAATGTACCGTAAAATCTCTAATAGATGCCCGGGCGTTTATTAGAATCACCTTTCTTGAAGAGGGGGTGGGTGTTTATTAGAGGCTATAGAAACCTGCAATTCGCATACGGCGGTCCAAAACACTCACTTTCTTTCTTATGGCTGCTTTCTTGTTTCTCAGAAAATGACTGTTGATACAATAGCCTTGTCTTAGAATAGAATAATAGTTACCTCCCCTTTCTTCACTAAAGCGAATATCATTAACGTTTTTCTCTATCTGAGTAAAGTGGGCTTTTACTGGAGGCTGGTATTTTTCTGAGAATTGCCAAAAAATCACCATTTTTAACATCCAAATTGGGGGGCGGGTGGTGGGCGTTTATTAGAGCATGGGCTCCTAATAGAAATTTTACGGTACATTCTTTTGCCAGGAACTGACAACTGCCCTTCTTGAATCAGTGGAAGGGAGAGAGTGACAATAGAAAAGATTCCATGATCAAACTCCCAAAAGAATGTTGCTGACCCGATAGGCTGGCTCTGCAGGTATGGAACATGTGACATACTGGGGCCAGTTGTTCAAAGCATCGTTAGCTTAACGAGCTCGTTAGTGGTCAAATTGTTAACTGTTCAAGCAAGAACAATATTGAAAATTTTGGTATTTTTGCTGAAAAAATGTGAGCAGCTTTTGCATCCGCAAAAGCTGCTCACATTTTTTCAGCAGAAATTTTAGCTTATTTGCCATATTTAATGATCAAAGTTTTAATGATATGTTACAACTGGCCCCTGATCACCAATCACAAGTGCATCTGACTCAGCTACTGAGGCAAAATCCAATGAATTAGTTAACCCTTGTCCTGCTGAATATTTAAATATGTCACACCCACTACTGATTATCAGCCAATCAGATTATTTGATGCAAATTATTGCAACAAATTCATAAACTGGATGGCAAACAATGAAGATCCTGATCAGATGGCTTCTTCAGAAGCCATCTGATCTGGATCTACATTGTTTCAAAGATGAGGCATATCCGGGCTCAGGAGGACAAGGGTTCACACATTGTATGCTAGTAGACACTTCCATTGCTATATGTTGGACAAATCCATTTGTCATATAGGTGGTGTCAGGCCTATTTTTTCATTTTATTCTATTTTTGACGGAAAATTCAGTTAGCAAATAGTGCAGACCCTGATCAGACGCCGTGTTCTGGGACGTCTGATCTGGGCCTGCACTGTTTGCCAAGGTACACCTTTAGGGGTTTCCCGCATACAATGGGTTAAGAAATTCCTTTATTTCATTTTCAGCAGTGATTTACTGAGATTTCTCAGTGATTTATAATGTATAATTCACCAAATGAACTATTTCATTTTGTACATTTTGAAGTCATAATTGCTAGGCGACATCGCTGGAGTCATTTGTAACAATAATAATAATAGTTGACGTTAGGCTGAAATTCTGATAAAATCAAGGATATCAGACTTCAATTTCATGTTTATTTGATGCTTTTGAGGAAAGACCTGCAACACAAAGATAAAGTAGGATTTTCTTGAAAACAATTCTACTTTCATGACATTTCAAGCACAGGATGAATTTTACATTGAAATGAGAACATGATGGCGACTGATATTCTACTAAACCACGCCTCCTGAAATTCATGCCCTGACTAGAACTATTTTGGTAAGAAATCAGAACCGCTGAATTTGAAAATTCAAAGGTAAAACATAAATGAAAATGTGATAAACAGTTTATTTTGTTGTTTTGATTGAATATGGGGAAATAATTCATACATGTTTTAAAGCTTTCGTGTACAAAAACTTGTTCAATATCGCTCACGAAAGCCTTAGAATACTTGTGAATTATTTTTCTGTACCCAATGAAAAACAGCAAATAAACTCTATAATAATTTCAGTGAAGCTACAGTTAGATCTTATAATCGGTTAATAATGACCCATTTCCAAATGGAATTTCTCATAAATGGCTCGTTTACCATGGATGAATCGAACCCGTTCTTCAGTCCGCAGGTAATCCCTCCAAATACGATATAGGGATAATGTAGGGAGACTTTCTTCTCTTATCTTTCAAATGTATGCTGTGTGTACTCATTAGAATCGCCTCAATGAGGTGATTCTAATGAGTACACACAGCATACATTTTTCATTATAGAACACATAAAAAGATGTCCTGAAGTATGTAGTTATGCCTCCTGGTAGTAGCCCTCAGTGGCTCGAACTAGCCCTGTCTCAAACAGATTTTCATGGTCCCAAAGGTGTTCGAGCCATTTAAGTTCGACTGTATACTGAACAACAATTATATACCAGACAGCTGCACAAATTTGAGAATTTTACCTTCATTATTGCACAAGTTCACATCAGCACCTGCCTGTAACAGAATTTGAACAGTATCTTCTTTCCCATTGGCTGCTGCTACAAATACTGGTGTCTGATTGGCCACTCCAGCCTGGTTCCTATCTGCTCCTCCTTGCAGTAAGCTTTCTATCACAGCATTATGGCCATGATAACATGCAAGATGAAGGGCACTTTCAAACTTACTGGAACAGAAATCAAACCTGATAGTGATACAGGGGAACTTCAATGGCTCTAACACCTTTGGGATCTCGAAAATCTGTTCAAGACTGGGATAGTTCGAGCCACTGAGGTTACTGTCAGGAGGCATAACGAGATACTTTTAGATATCTTTTCGGTGTTCTATAATAAAAATGTATGCTGTGTGTACTCATTAGAATCGCCTCATCGAGGCGATTCTAATGAGTACACACAGCATACATTTGCAAGATAAAAGACTAAATTCTCCTTAATTATCCCACACTATCGTCTTATGTAGAGGATTTCGCTAGGGGCTCAAGAATGGGTTCGACACATTCATGGTAAATGAGCCATCGGTGTTCGAGCCATCGAAGTTCTACTGTATGTTTGATTTGAGGTTTAACTTCCCCATCAACACTGTATAGGTCATTTTGGAGACATTGCTTCCAATTTTGTGGGACTTTTACCTGACATTGAGATGAAATGACATCTCAAGCCCTGTCGCCCAATGAAACCAATAGGGTTTATAAGCATGGACGGTCCAACTCGCACCGCTTTACCTGGGCAGGCTTAGATCCTCCGAGCGGTTTACCAGTACTCATGTGTGGTCGGTTTAAGCTCTGCATGGAAGCATCATGCAGCCTATCTATTTCTTCAAGCCCCAATGGATGGGGGCCAGTCAGTGAGGTCACAGAAAATTCTTGATCATTTAATAAAACTGGGTTGAACTGGGTTGAATGATGAACAATTGACACAAAAATGCAATCGGAACAATGACATTAGCTTTTACATGTACTGGGTTTATCCCTTATCCTTTTGAATAAATTAACCCTTATCTTGCTGAATATTCATTTAAGCCACACCCATTTCTGTCTATCAACCAATCAAATTACTTGATGTAATTTATTGCTACAAATTCATAAACTGAATGCCAAACAGTGTAGATCCTGATCAGATGGCTTCTTCAGAAGCCATCTGATTTGGATCTACACTGTTTGCAAAGATAGGGGTTGTTGTGAACAGCAAGATAAGGGTTAAATTAACTACAGCCATTTCTGACTATCAATCAATCAGATTACTTGATGTAATGATACATTCAAATAAGCAAACTGAGCCATCTGATCTGGATCTACACTGTTTGCAAAGACAGTGATTGTTGTGTGCTGCAGAACAAGGGTAAACCCTTGTCCTGCTGATCCCGGATATGCCTTATCTTTGAAACAATGTAGATCCTAATCAGATGGCTTCTCTTATCAGGATCTTCATTGTTTACCATCCAGTTTATGAATTTGTTGCAATAATTTGCATCAAGTAATCTGATTGGCTGATAATCAGTAGTGGGTGTGACATATTTAAATATTCAGCAGAACAAGGGTCAACACATTCAGTACTGAATGGAATCTTTGTTTGTTATGGTATTGGACAGACAGGCCTCATAATGCTGCCTGCCTGGCCTGGCCTGGCCTGGCCTGGCCTGGCCTGGCCTGGCCTGGCCTGGCCTGGCCTGGCCTGGCCTGGCCTGGCCTGGCCTGGCCTGGCCTGGCCTGGCCTGGCCTGGCCTGGCCTGGCCTGGCCTGGCCTGGCCTGGCCTGGCCTGGCCTGGCCTGGCCTGGCCTGGCCTGGCCTGGCCTGGCCTGGCCTGGCCTGGCCTGGCCTGGCCTGGCCTGGCCTGGCCTGGCCTGGCCTGGCCTGGCCTGGCCTGGCCTGGCCTGGCCTGGCCTGGCCTGGCCTGGCCTGGCCTGGCCTGGCCTGGCCTGGCCTGGCCTGGCCTGGCCTGGCCTGGCCTGGCCTGGCCTGGCCTGGCCTGGCCTGGCCTGGCCTGGCCTGGCCTGGCCTGGCCTGGCCTGGCCTGGCCTGGCCTGGCCTGGCCTGGCCTGGCCTGGCCTGGCCTGGCCTGGCCTGGCCTGGCCTGGCCTGGCCTGGCCTGGCCTGGCCTGGCCTGGCCTGGCCTGGCCTGCCTGCCTGCCTGCCTGCCTGCCTGCCTGCCTGCCTGCCTGCCTGCCTGCCTGCCTGCCTGCCTGCCTGCCTACCTACCTACCTACCTACCTACCTACCTACCTACCTACCTACCTACCTACCTACCTACCTACCTACCTACCTACCTACCTACCTACCTACCTACCTACCTACCTACCTACCTACCTACCTATCTATCTATCTATATCTATCTATCTTCTGATACTGCATCGGTCACATTTGACAATTACCGCAGGTGTATATTACATACACTCAAGATTTTGCAGGATGAAAGCCTACACAGTAATCATGTAATTACGGTAGGGATCTTTAACCTACACAGGGGATGGTTCTCCCTGCACAGGGGGCCGCCAGTTAACGTCCCGATCCGAAGGACGGTGCACTTTATGACATTCATCCCTGCAAATGATGCCAATGGAGCGTGTTCGGACACCGAAATTTTATCGCCGCTGCCGGGGATCGAACCCGGCACCTCTAGCACCAGAGGCAAGTGCACTAACCACTGAGCTATCACGCTCCATATATCATATAAATGGCTTTTAAATCTGTTCACATGAAAAGTTGAGCTATCTGTACATTTAATCTATCTTTGTGGTTTTACATCCCTGTCAACACTATTTCAGTCATTTTGGAGATGTTGCTTCCGTTTTTGTGGGACTTTTACCCGACATTGAGACAAAACAACAACTCAAGCCCTACCACCCAAAGAAACTGCTAGGGTTTAAGGAGCAGTCTGACTCACACCCCTTTTCCTTGACAGTAGTTCAAGTGTGGTTGGCTTGAGCTCTGCACAGAAGCACCATGCAGCCCAATCTATTGTCTCTGTATATAATTATGGGAACAAAGCTCCTGATAAGGAGAGGTTAACCAGAGTAATTAACCTTCAGTAGAGGCAACTCCTGTCCACTATAGTTGTCTCCCATGACAATAGGGGTCAACTCTTAAAGGAAAGAATTTGCTCCTGAGGAGCAAATTCTTTCCTTTATGACTAGACCACTTTTTCAGTGGGACTGAGCCTCTAGAAAAAGGAACAGAAAGTCCTGAAAGTTGTCTCCCTTTGAAAAATGGCAGAAAAATGTGCTAGGTGTTCCCATTCCCCTTAAGAGATAATTTTCCTTACTTCTTGTAAGAATCTTATGCCTCGGGCACTTGTTAGAGCCACCTCAAAGAGGCCCTTCCAACAAGTACCCACATGATTTTTTTGAGAAATAAGTTAATCTATCCTATAATTATCCTGGCTGCTCCTCCTTATTTGAGCTATGTATGGGGAAAAGGAAACAGTTTCAGACCATCAGACCATTTATTCAATTCAGTAAGGAGAAATGATGTCAGACCAATTAGTTATGGAAAATATTTAACAAGTGGACAAAGCCCCCGCCCATAGGGGCTTGAAGAAATATATGGGCTGCATGATGCTTCCACGCAGAGCTGAATCCGGCCCGCACACTAGTACTGGTAAACCGCTTAGAGGATCTAAGCATGTCCAGGAACTGCGGTGCGAGGCAGACTGTCCATGCTAATAAACCCTATTGGTTTCATTGGGCGACAGGGCTTGAGATGTCATTTCATCTCAATGTCGGGTAAAAGTCCCACAAAATTGGAAGCAACGTCTCCAAAATGACCTTTACAGTGTTGACGGGGACGTTAAACCTCAAATCAAACAAACAAAACAAGAGGGCCCAGAGGGCCCTGAATCGCTCACCTGAGAGTCAGTGTCTCTAGTACATTATTGGCCCAAGGGCTATACTAGGTGAAGCTTTATACCAAATATCAAAGACCTGAGCCTTGTGGTTCAGAGATGAAGATTTTTAAATATTTTCCCAATATAAGCCTATGAAAAACCAAAGGGACCCGGGGATGGGGGCATTTTTGGCCCAGGGCTATAATTTGAACAATCTTGGTAGAGGTTCACTAGATGAAGCTTCACACCAAATATCAAAGATCTGAGCCTTGCGGTTTCAGAGAAGAAGATTTTTAAAGATTTTACCTGTATAAGCCTATATAAAACCAAAGGCCCCCGGGGCGGGGGCATTTTTCGCCCTAGGGCTATAATTTGAACAATCTTGGTAGAGGTCCACTAGGTGAAGCTTCACACCAAATATCAAAGACCTGGGCCTTGTGGTTTTAAAGAAGAAGATTTTTAAAGATTTTCCCTTTATAAGCCTATGTAAACCCAAAGGCCCCCGGGGCGGGGGCATTTCTGGCCTAAGGGCCATAATTTGAACAATCTTGGTAGAGGTTCACTAGATGAAGCTTCATACCAAATATCGAAGACCTGGGCCTTGTGGTTTCAGAGAAAAAGATTTTTAAAGATTTTCCCTGTGTAAGCCTATGCAAAACCAAAGGCCCCTGAGGCGGGGGCATTTCTGGCCCAAGGGCCATAATTTGAACAATCTTGGTAAAGGTCCCCTAGGTGAAGCTTCACACCAAATATCAAAGACCTGGGCCTTGTGATGTCAGAGAAGCAAATTTTTAAAGATTTTCCCTTTATAAGCCTATGTAAACCCAAAGGCCCCCGGGGCGGGGGCATTTTTGGCCCTAGGGCTATAATTTGAACAATCTTAGTAGAGGTCCACTAGATGAAGCTTCACACCAAATATCAAAGATCTGAGCCTTGTGGTTTCAGAGAAGAAGATTTTTAAAGATTTTCCCTGTATAAGCCTATGTAAACCCAAAGGCCCCCGGGGCGGGGGCATTTTTCGCCCCAGGGCTATAATTTGAACAAACTTGGTAGAGGTCCACTAGGTGAAGCTTCACACCAAATATCAAAGACCTGGGCCTTGTGGTTTCAGAGAAGAAGATTTTTTAAAGATTTTCCCTATATAAGCCTATGTATACACAAAGGCCCCCCGGGCGGGGGCATTTCTAGCCCAAGGGCCATAATTTGAACAATCTTGGTAGAGGGCCCACTAGATGAAGCTTCATACCAAATATCAAAGACCTGGGCCTTGCGGTTTCAGAGAAGAAGATTTTTACAGATTTTCCCTGTATAAGCCTATGTAAAACCAAAGGCCCCCCTGGGCGGGGGCATTTTTGGCCCTAGGGCTATAATTTTGACAATCTTGGTAGAGGTGCACTAGGTGAAGCTTCACACCAAATATCAAAGACCTGGGCCTTGTGGTTTCAGAGAAGAAGATTTTTAAAGATTTTCCCTATATAAGCCTATGTAAACACAAAGGCCCCCGGGGCGGGGGCATTTCTAGCCCAAGGGCCATAATTTGAACAATCTTGGTAAAGGTCCACTAGATGAAGCTTCATACCAAATATCAAAGACCTGGGCCTTGCGGTTTCAGGGAAGAAGATTTTTAAAGTTTTCATTTAAAAAATCTATTTTTAGCTCCTGTGACCTAGATGTGCAATGGACCGGAACCATTTGAACAACTTTGAAAGGGGATCACCTAAGGATCATTCCTGTGAAGTTTGGTTAAAATCCAATCAGTGGTTTAGGAGGAGATGTCATTTGAAGAAAAAGTTTACGCACGCACACACGCACATACGCACACACGCACACACGCACGACGGACGACGGACAAAAAGTGATCCCAAAAGCTCACCTCTTCACTACGTGACAGGTGAGCTAACAAGGGGACAAGTTTTCCCTTTATCTGGATGCCGGCTCTCAGAGCATGCACATGTGTCTACTTTTAAAGGAAAGAATATGCTCTACTATTAAAGGAAAGAATTTGCTCATTCCTTTAAAAGTAGACCCCTATTAATAGATCTGGGAGAAAAAATATTTTTAGATATAAAGAATTATCTCCTGAATGTGTATACCGTAAAAGTCCTAAAAATTCGGACACCTTGATGATTTGCTAAAATTACCATAAAATTTAAAAAAAAAATGTTTCATGATCCTGCAATGAGTCCAAAAGGTGCATATGGAATGGCAAACAGTGCAGACCCTGATCAGACTGCTCCTTCAGGAGCATTCTCATCAGGGTTTGCAATGTTTGCTTAGGCCTATATGTCCCAATACTTAGGACCATTAGTGTACATTCCTCAGATGTGAGTCACAATTACCTGCTTCTATAGTTGACATCAATACCATCGCTTTTGAGCAGTGACTGTACAGCATCCAGATGACCTTGACATGCAGCATGTTGTAGAGCACTCAGATCATTTTCTCTTTCAATATCCATGTGGTCTATAAGGATAATATAGATACAGTGGAGTAAGGCTTCAGTAAGCACTGTGAGCTGTTTGTTTGTTTGATTTGAGGTTTAACATCCCCATCAACACTGTAAAGGTCATTTTGAAGATGTCGCTTCCAATTTTGTGGGACTTTTACCCGACATGGAGATGAAATGACATCTCAAACCCTGCCGCCCAATGAAACCAACAGGGTTTATAAGCATGGAGGGTTCACTCGCACCGCTAAATTTGCCTGGGCAGGCTTAGATCCTCTAAGCGGCATACCAGAGTACTCCTGTGTGGGTCGTTTTCAGCTCTGCATGGAAGCATCATGCAGCCCATCTATTTCTTCAAGACCCGATGGGCGGGGGCTTGTAAGCACTTTGAAAATCAACTCTTTTATTTATTTTTTTAAATTTGTATTTTATGGCCTTTCAAGAATGTTTATGCGTGTCTGTTTTAGAGTTTAACCCATTCAGTACCAGAGACCCCTAAAGGGGTACCTTGGCAAACAGTGCAGGCCCAGATCAGACACCACAGAATGCAAAAAGTTAAGTCATTTTCCGAATAAATTTTGAAGAAAACACAACCTGACATCCCTAAATTTTAAAATGGATACGTGCTTTATATAAGGTGGAAGATTCCATTTGTTACAAAAACGGTTAATGGGCCAGAAAACACTATTAACTCCAACCATACTGAACATTTTAATATGCTTTACTCCTCCCCAGTTTGCAGCCATTTGCATTGCATAATTTCAATATTCACCAAGGATTCAGAAGCAGGATGGAAAACAATATAGATCCTGATTAGCTAGCTACCCAAGAAGTTAACTGACCTGGGGTTAGTTCAAATAAAATATTCGTTAGTTATATTTAACGATGGCTTAACGAAGATATTAACGAAGAGATAACGAAGACGTAACGATTACGAAATGTCATTTCAAATATAAAGTCGTTAGTTCTTCGTTAGCTAGTCCTTACCGAAGTTTCGTTAGATAAATAACAAAAACAACGCGTCTGTGTAGAAAACGTGTAGAAAGAAAACACGCCAGAGATCAGCGGTAAACAAAGCGAAAAGAAGCTGAAAAGGTCCCACTGTTTCAGCAAAAGTGGCAGAAAAGAGTCTAGACGACCATAATTTGCTGCTTTGTCGCATGTAAATTGCTTCTTAAGCTTGTTTGCTTATAATGTACCCAGAAATACTTGAAATGGTCATGTAATTTTATATGCATTTGGTTGATACGTGAATTTTGTATCAATATTGCCTCAGCTCTTCATGTTTGATTTGAGGTTTAACGTACCCGTCAACACTGTAAAGATCTTTTTGGAGATGTTGCTTCCCTTTGTATGGGACTTTTACCTGACATAGAGATGAAATTACCTATCATGCCCTGTCGCCCATAAAACCAATACGGTTCATATGCATGAACGGTCCGACTCGCACTTTTTTTACTGGGCAGTATTAAAATCTCTAAGCAGTTCGTGGTCAGTTTCAACAAGTCCATGAATATAAACCCTATTGGTTTCATTGGCAGCAGGGCTTTAAATGTCACTTCATCTCAATGTCGGGTAAAATTCTACAAAAGTGGAAGCAACGTCTCCAGAATGACCTTTAAAGTGTTGACGGGAACGTTAAACATCAAATCCAATAAAACTTCTGGAATTCAACTAATTTTAGGGGCAGAACACACATCCGCCACAGACCTATCTCTGCGAAAAAGCGGTGTTGATTAGATAATCACTTGTCGACGTCCTTCATGCAGATTTACATCATCGTCATTCCACTCATCTTTTTCATGGTCACCATCAGCTTCGTCAGCATCATATAGCAAAGGTATGTTTCTCCGCATACATTAGTTGTGCAGTATTCCCGTTGATACGATAATATTCACATTCCCGTTGATACGATAATATTCACGTTACGATTAGGGGAAAAGGTCAAACATCCGCCAGTTTTGTATTGGAATAAAAGTCCCATCAACAGCACCTTTCACTCTGTAAAAATTAGCAATAGTGTAGAATCCTTGTTGAATATCCCTTATGGCATTTAACGTAATTGGAAAGTATATAAACAATGATGCCCGCCTTGCCATGTGATACGAAACGTCATGAAGTTACCTGTCAGCTAACACAGACAAGAATTATAAGCCTCCGTGGTGTAGTCGTTACGCTACTCGCCTTGTAAACCAGAGGTTGCAGGATCGATCCCGGGCTTCTCCAGACTTCCAGGATGAGTCTTTAAACCTAGGTCCCGTCTCCGTATGACCTTAGCTGTTGGTGGGACGTAAAACTCAAACACTCACTCACAGACAAGAAGCTCCCTGATGCGTAGTATCTAAATGCAATGCAAATTTGTGGAGACGTTAGTAATGTATTATTCTGCCGAAAAGGATGGTTTTAAGTCATTATGGAGAAGCCGGCATAATTCAAGGATGCCATCAAATCTGTACTGCTTGAGCAACTCCTCTTATTGCATGTATTCAAAAGGATTAAGCCGGTCTCACATTAAGGGACGTAATATGGCCTGGCGTCGACGCCGTTGTCTCGCAAGAAAAAGAGCGATTTCTGCGAAAATGGAATAACATAGACTATATGTTGATTATAATTCGAACTCCCGCGCCCGCCCTTCGGGGCTTGAAGAAGTAGATGGGCTGCATGATGCTTTCACGCAGAGCTGAATCAGGCCACACACGAGTACTGTGGTCAACGGCTTGGAGGATCTAAGCCTGTCCAGGTAAAGCTGGGTAAGTCGGACCGTCCATGCTTATAAACCCTGTTGGTTTAATTGGACGACAGGGCTTGCGATGTCATTTCATCTTAATGTCAGGTAAAAGTCCGACAGAATTGGGGGGGCGGCGGGGGGGGGGGGGGGGGGTCCACGTTGAACCTCAAAAAAAAAAAAAAAAAAGAAAAAAAGAAAAGAAAGAAAGAAATAGTTCGAACTTAAGCTATTTGAGTAAACGCCTTTGGCGGTCGTAGAAAGTCTCCTTGTCATTCATGATAGAGTGGACTGCATTTTCCAGTCCTTCACTACGATATGTGGTAAAATCTGGGGGTCACTGATGAGGCCGAATTGGCCGAAACTAGGAACAGTGATTATCGATGCTCGAGCTCATGTCGCCATCTATCACACCTAGAGAAAAGCATCACTCTCAAAACGTTGAATTTCAATATTTGACCGTGATTTTACCAAACATGAAAGACCCTGGGAACGAAATAATCAACAGTTTCGATATTTGACCTTGACCTTAATTGATAAAAAATCAAGTTTATATTTTTACCCCTCTTCTTCTATTTAATTAGAATTATCAGACTGAGTGATGTTAAGAATAATAGAAATTTATTGTTACAATCATTTATTTATTTATTTTTATTTATTCTTTTATTTTATTTATTTATTTATCATCATACTCGCAATGTCATAGACTTTCCAAATATCTGTCTGAGCTAACCATTTTCTTCCCAGATAGATACTCGGAAATTCCTACTTAACGAATGCCTTACGACGACCCTAGAGTCGTCGTTAAATTCTGTCGTATTAACGAAAATCTGTTAACTGTTCGTTATTAACGATGGGTACTTTGAAATCAAATTTTAGCTAACGAAGGCTTAACGAAGACTTAACGAATAACACAAGGCTAACGAAGCTTATTTGAACTGGCCCCTGGATCTATACTGTCTTCAAACAAGAACTCTGTCAAATGCAATGATGAGCCTCCATGGACCTGTGGCCAGTTGTTCAAAACTTAAATGACATCGTTGGTTAATGAATTGTTAAAACTTTGATCATTTAATATGGCAAAATTAATATGCTAATACTTTTCAGCAAAAATAGCAAAATTTTAGATATTGTACTTGGTAGAACAGATAACAACATGACCAATAACGAGCTCGTTAAGCTAACGAGGCTTTGAACAACTTGGGTTGACACTATGGTTGTTGCAAATGTTGATTGCTTGCAAATTGAGGAATGAAATATAGAAAACCACACTGTCATGTGTCATTGTGCCTGCTCTAAGCATGGCGAGACAAATAGGATATATCCAGTTTCAGCATGGTGCGGGGATTAATGTCATCATGTGAAGCTGGTCAGCAAACCAAACCACACTTTTCCTGAGCTGCTTTACCAGTAGACTTTCTAAGCATTCACCCATCAAAGGGCATGTTGTTTTGCCAGTACTGGTAAGTGTAAAATTGTCTTTTGGAATCAATCAGAAGCAAGAGTATGGTGTCTGTGGCCAGATTTGCGGGTCAAGCCCATAACTTCCTGATATCCAGTTAGACAAGTATCTCAAACTGAGACAGTCAGCTGGAAAAAGTTTTTACGGTGGAAATCAGAAGAATAGATACATAATTATCCCTTAAGACACCGAGAAAAACTGCATCTGAAAATGTCGTCTGCTTATGTCGTCTGCTGAATCTTTTTGCAAACTTTTTAAAAATATTTTTGAATACAGGTAAACAGTGTGGGCCCAGATCAGACTGGAGCAGTCTGATCTGGGTCCACACTGTTTACAAAACAAAATAAAATTTTAAGGTCACTGGCAGATGGCAAAGCAGATGACAACTGTCGTGATTGGCGCCTTATGGGTCATGTGGTACCTGTCATTTCTCAGCACATTTTCTTCTCCTTTATCCTTGTGACAGATAAGCTTATATGTCTTATGTATAATTTTAATCTTCTGTCGCGGTTTATTTTTGTTATGGTTTGTCGCTTATATTATTTTTTTTTTTGATAGCCTATTGGCCATTTTGTGGGAAAGTAACTGTCCTTTTGGCTTTCCGCTGTTGATGTTTCCATTGGGGTCTGTTGTTTGATGTTTGTGTTTCTTTCCCTTTGGTGCCTCTGATGGGAGCTGTGGGTTAATTGTATCGATTCCTGATCATTGCCTCCACTTCTATTTATGTGGAACATCTTCCTATCTCATGATCTGAGACAGCTTTTGTGCAGTACCAGTACATATACATGTGTGCATATTCTTATTTACCACCATGAGTAAAGAGCTTCCTCTCTTAATAATTTGAAAATTATTGTGTGATACATGATATGAAACATTATTTTTATGCCCCACAAATCAAAGTCAGTCTGTTTGTCTGTTTGCAAAACCCTTAACATTGGGCCTAACTTTTGATGGGGCTTTCATGTTTCACATGTGCATTCCTTGTCACAAGACCTTTCCAGCGTACCATATTTTTTTTTTACCCTGTGACCCTGACCTTCATGTTTGACCTACTTTTAAAAAACTTTAACATTGGCCATAATATTTCACATGCGCTGTCCGGGGGCATCAGCGTTTCACAAACACATCTTGTTTACCCTTATTCTGCTGCATAAATTCATTTTGCCACACCCATTTCTGACTATCGACCAATCAAACTACCCGATACAATATACATGTATTCATTCAAATCCACAAACTTAATGACAAACAGTGCAGATCCTGATAAGAAGGCATCTGATCAGGTCTACACTGTATGCAAAGATAGGGGTTATAGTGTACAGCAGGAAAAGGGTTAACCCTTATCTTGCTGTTCACAACAACCCTTATCTTTGCAAACAGTGTAGATCCAGATCAGATGGCTTCTGAAGAAGCCATCTGATCAGGATCTAAACTGTTTGGCTTTCAGTTAATGAATTTGTAGCAATAAATTACATCAAGTAATTTGATTGGTTGATAGACAGAAATGGGTGTGGCTTAAATGAATATTCAGCAAGATAAGGGTTAAGTTGAATACTATTGGTCGACTGTAAATCGTAAGTGGTCAACCAGTACAGTGCATGTTCTTTTTTTCCAGAAACTGACAACTGCTCTTCTGGTGAAAGAATATTCTTTTAATATTAAGTAATACTGGCGCTGTTTTGTTTCCGCAGTTTTCATCTGGGCGAATAAAACTAGACATGTCGTAATACAAGATAGCTTTCCACTTTCACCCTGCCTTTAAATGGAAGAAAAATTCTGAGACCTCAAGGTCATGATCAGGGGAGGGCAGTGCTGAATAAACTTTGGATTAGTATCTATCATCATGCCCAAGAATGAATCTGACTTCTGGGCCCAGTTGTTCAAAGCTTAATCCTTATCCAGTTGCAGAAATTAATTTAGCAACACCCATTTACAGTTCAACCAATCAAACTACTTGATGTAATTTATTCATTCAAATTTTCTACAATGTAAGCAAAGATAGGGGTTGTTGTGTTCAGCAAGCAGTTAAGGGTTAACCCTTATCTTGCTGTAGACAACCCCTTTCTTTGGAAACAGTGTATATCCAGATCAGATGGCTTCTGAAGAAGCCATCTGATCAGGATCTACACTGTTTGGTATTCAGTTTATGAATTTGTAGCAATAAATTACATCAAATAATTTGATTGGTTGATAGACAGAAATGGGTGTGGCTTAAATGAATATTCAGCAAGATAAGGGTTAACAAGCTCATAAGTGGTCAAAATGTTTACTGAGCCCCGCCAAGCGAATTTGTGTCTTCGAGCATTCCGTCATGACAAATTTTAACTGTGCATGCCCAGCCATTCAGAGGGGCCAGGGATATGGCTTTCTGTCTGAAGGTTCCTCTTGATTCACTGCTTGTATGAGCGAGCAACGAAGGTTCTGGCGAGACTACACGGATGCGCAGGCTCGCCTGAACCTTCGCTGCTCGCATAGGCGATAAGTACCAAAATCGCTTAACAGGGCCCAACTGTTCCAGAAAGTTCAGTATCAATGCTCATTTTTTTTTTCAGCAAAATATTATCATGCAGTTTGCCAAACTAAACTATCAAAGTTTTAATGAAGTTGATGAGTTAAATTGTCAAGTTATTCAGAAAAAAAAAACATGAAAAATGTGGATAGATGGATGGATGCACAGATGGACAGACAGCGTGATTACTAAGGGGAATGCACAAAAATTTTGCAGGACCCTCACTAACAAGTGAACCCTTGTTGCTGAGATGTGATTTATTTTGATAAAAATTTGATGTACAACTTAAAAAAAAAGAGTGTGATATTGGATACTGATGATGTCACCAACACTGAGGTTGCAACAACACCTCTCCTAGTTAGGGCTGGCTAATCGGAGTTAAAAAGATAATCGTTTACTATGGAACAGTATTAAGGTAAAAACTCAATTATGCAATGTGCAATTACAATATGAATTGTTGAAACCGCACTTTGCATTATGAACCTTTCCATATCTTTCTACTCTATTCGAATATGCAACATGCACATTCTAATTTGAGACCTTTGTATTTAAATATGGCATTTGGACGTCCTATTTTGCATTATTCAGTTTCGATTCTGCTGTGGTTAGACGGGGTACCAGTCATTGAGGTGACGGTAACGTTCGGTAATGTCCGTGGATTTGCCGTATTTTTTCCGATGACAAGCGTCCGTTTGAGAAGATCACATTCGCTTTTCCAGGGGCCAAATTCAAGCCAGCAGCGATAAATTTTATCCAGCTATTCAATAATTCGGTTATTTACAATAATGTGTACGTTTGCATCTTTAAAATAAATTTTACAGCGCGGTTCCTTATTTATGAGAAACAGGATTTTTATTTAAAAGTTAATACTTGTTTGACGAAGGGGAAAATACTCTATCGTTGAACATTTACTAAATTACCATGAGGGATTAGTCTGTGCCGAATCCGTGGATTTGAAATGAGCAATTATTGTTAAAATTGATTAATTCATACAATTTTCATAAATCTGATCCTTCTGAGGTGTTACTTATAAAGATATTATTTACTAATTGCAACCTCACTCAAAACTCAAATGTTTGGATATTATAGAAGTATGTATATGTCCGCACAGCGTATCGCCGAGCGGTGGGGTAACCCCTATGGGCTTATGACGCCCGTTTACCTTCAAAACCAGTTTGTCTCTCTGTTCACCGGCAACGGGGATTCGTTCCCTGGGACCTCACCAGCTCACCACACGGGGAATTTGGAAAACAACAACTAGTTCCCCAATTCCCATTGTAATTCTGATGTAAATACTTCATCCATTAACATGAACAGTACTTACGCATTCTCAGCCCCGACCCACAACCATAGAAACGCACCTGTGGTCACAATGACAGCTGTCCTATTCATATGTCCGTCTGTCTGTCTTCATAAGTTAGACTGGGGCAGGATAGCTTTCATCCAACAGAATCACAACGCGAAAATATTAGCTGGTCGTCTGTCAGTTCGTCCGTCCGTCCGTCTGTCTTCAGCCAGCAAAACCTTGCTGAGCTAGTGTCGCGACTGTCTTAACCAGCCTACTACATATTTCTTCAAGTTCTACATGTAACGATTTGGCAAATGGAGTGGCTGAATCCAAACCATTTTGTACTTACATGTATTTCCATGTATTAGGTCTACACCAAAGTTTTTTTTTCTTCTTGTTTTATTACAGTTAGACCGCGTACAGCGTACCCAGGTTTACCTGGTGGAACTTAACGACATTATCTATTTATTTATTTATTTACTTATTATTAAAGTTTACAGAATCCAGAAAAAAAATGTTTTTGATGCATTAGATTTGTACATTTTACCGCCGAAAAATACAACAACAAAAATTGAAAGATGAAAAGTCGCGATGATATTTTTCTGACTGTTGCTTAAAATATACATGTTGGGTACACGTTAGAAGCGCCTCTTCGATCCCATTTTAACGAGTACCCACAATCTATATTTTGGAGTAGAAATGAGAAAAATGTTTACTCCTGTCAATCCCAGTTTTACCCTATAAAAGTGGGGATCAAGTGTGTGTGTATGTGTGTGTGTGTGGGGGGGGGGGTAAGAATTATAAAGATGTTATTTTATGGTGGGATGCGCTTGGTATGTGAGTGCGTTTTTAGTTTTACGTCTCGACAACAGCTAAGGTCATACGGAGATGGGACCTGGGTTTAAAGACTCATCCGAAATTCTGGAGAAGCCGGGGTCGATCCTGCGATCCCTGGTTAATGAGGCGAGTAGCATAACCACTACACCACAGAGGCTTCCAGCGCTTGATATGTTACATTGTTGCAGGTGCGCGTTTTCCACCTGCACTCCGGTATGAAAGAATTTGCTGCGCGTTGTGTTTTTCTCAAACAAGAGGGCCATGATGGCCCTGGATCGCGCACCTGACCCATATGATAGAGTTACAAGTGGGCCTCTGGGAGGGCCATTATTGACCCCAGGGCTACAATGTGCATAATGTTGAGGGAGGTCTAAAAAGGTGAAGCTTCATACCAAATATCAACAAAGCCTATAATTTGAACAATCTTGGCAAAGGTCCACTAGATGAAGCTACACACCAAATATCAAAGACCTGGGCCTTGGGGTTTCAGAGACCATTTTTTTTAAAGATATTCCCTACATAGCCTATGTAAAACCAAATGGCCCCGGGGCGGGGACATTTTTGGCCTCAGAGCTATAATTTAAAGAATCTTGATAGAGGTCCACTAGATGAAGCTTCACACCAAATATCAAAGACCTAGGTCTTGCTGTTTCAGAGAAGAAGATTTCCAAAGATTATCTCTATATATAAGTCTATGTAAAACCAAAGGGCCCCAGGGCAGGGGCTATAATTTGAACAATCTTGGTAGAGGTCCACTAGATGAAGCTCCATACCAAATATCAAAGACCTAGGCCTTGTGAATTCAGAGACAAAATTTTTCAAGATTTTCCCCATATAAGTCTATGTAAAACCAAATGGCCCTGGAGCGGGAGCATTTTTGGCCCGTGGGCTATAATTTGAACAATCTTGATAGGGGTCCACTAGGTGAAGCTTCATACCAAATATCAAAGACCTGGGACATGTTGTTTCAGAGAAGAAGATTTTTTAAGATTTCCCTATATAAGCCTATGTAAAACCAAAGGGTCTCGGGCGTGTGCATTTTTGGCCCCAGAACTATAATTTGAACAATCTTGGTAGGGGTCCACTAGGTATAGCTTCATACCAAATATCAAAGACCTGGGCCTTGCGGTTTCAGAGAAGAAGATTTTTAAAGATTTTCCCTATATATGCCCATGTAAAACCAAAAGGCCCCGGGGCGGGGGCATTTTTGGCCCCAGCAATATAATTTGAACAATCTTGGTAGGGGTCCACTAGATGAAGCTTCATACCAAATATCAAAAACATGGCCCTTACGGTTTCAGAGAAGAAATTTTTTAAAGATTTTCCCTATATAAGCCTATGAAAAATCAAAGGGTCCCGGGGCGGGGGCATTTTTGGCCCGTGCACTATAATTTGAACAATCTTCGTAGGGGTCCACAAGATGAAGCCTCATACCAAATATCAAAGACCTGGGCCTTGCGGTTTCAGAGAAGAACATTTTTAAAGATTTTCCCTATATAAGCCCATGTAAAACCAAAGGGCCCCGGAGCGTGGGCATTTTTGGTCCCAGCACTATAATTTGAACAATCTTGGTAGGGTCCACTAGATGAAGCTTCATACCAAATATCAAAGACCTGGGCCTTGTGGTTTCAGCGAAGAAGATTTTTTAAGTTTTTGGTGAAAAAAAAATCTATTTTTGGCTCCTATGACCTAGATGTGCAACGGACCGGAACCATTTGAACAACTTTGAAAGGGGACCACCATTCCTGTGAAGTTTGGTCAAAATCCGATCAGTGGTTTAGGAGGAGATGTCGTTTGAAGAAATTGTTTACGGACGCACGGACGCACGCACGGACTGACGACGGACGAAAAGTGATCCCAAAAGCTCACCTCGTCACTACGTGACGGTGAGCTAAAAAGTGGAAACCTTTGCGTTTTGTCACTTGAAGCCAAAAATCTAGTATAAAAAGTCAGATAGTTTTCTATTTTCTTATAAATTAATGAATGCATTTACTATGCATTGCGGAAAGATTTAGCAAATCGATCGATCCTAGCGCAAACTTGACATGTCAAATTGTGACGTGAGCCGTGTGTGAATGAGGGTATTTTTGGACGGAAATTTACAACAGTCATTAAAGTCTGTTTCATAAACGCGACGAGAGCGATAAATAGGAATGCTCAGCGGTTTACGGTCGGTGTCAGATTATGCCGCTCAATCTATTTCTCCAAGCCCCGACGGGCGGGGCCTTAGTATATGAAGTTTAAATCTGAAAATGATTATGGCGATGAATGTGTCAATTTATGTTTTATCAGCTATCGCCAGCTTTAAAGCCACGGACAGAAACCACAAAAGCTCTTTGTTGATATACACGAGCATCAAAAGCTCTGACAAGATCGGCAGGCTATAATCAGACATGTACCTTTCAAGCACCAACAACTTTATGGGTCGATTGTTTGTCAATCGACCCAAAGTTACTAAGCATAAAAAAACGCTTCAGTGCTGAAGTCCATGTGACTATCACTGATTTGCATGAAACCCATATAACTTATTTATAGAAAATAGTAGCGTTAATTTTATCGCAGTAGGTTATCTATAGAATCTGGACAGGAACCATGAGTCGGGCTTGACAAATGCCGTAGACCCAACTCAGACGCCACAGAACACGACGTCTTATCAGGGTCTGGACTCTTTGCTTACAGTAAAGGAATTAAGGATCAGACGACGCAAAACGCAGCGTCTGATCAGGGTCTACACGTTTTGCTTAAAAAAACTTGAATTTAAGGGTTAAACAAAACCTTTTATGTCCAGGACTATTTTCCCAGCCTACACTCAGAGACAATTGACCCACTGGTATTCAATGCTGTGATTTTTCATCAGCATGTTGATTAAATACCATTCAGAAAAGTTTTGAGATTAATTTTGGCATACACTGTTGCCACGCATCCGGCTGAAAGAGCCATATAAACCGAAGTTGAAAATCTTAGCAAGTGTTCTAATGACTCGGGATCGATCCTGCGACCCCTGGTTTACAAGGCGAGTAGCATAACCACTGTACCACGGAGGCTTCTGTCTTGCTATTAAGAAGACAGCATGTATGACGGATAGCATAGTCATGGCATTGAGCGTAGAGGAAAATCAGATTCTCCGTCACTGACAAAACCATAAGTACGAGCGTAGTCCTAACTCCATTGTTTGGTCAAAGCAAGCTGAAAGCTTCAGGTACCTTAACTAGAAGTATGGCGAACTAGTTCACACTTACATTCTGACCATTTCATGGAAGACGAAGACTAGGCGGCTCTCTTGAATTCCCACATTCTGTTATTGTTAGGAGCAAATGTGAGGCAATTTTCTGCCTTGGTTAAACTGCAAAGTATTTATACAGTTTCATTGACCATTTCGAGATCGTAACATGATAATCTTTATGACCTATGTTTCATCTTGCAACAACATATCAATCATGGTTATGCGTTAATAGGTCCTTCAATAAAACATGGTGGAACACTTGAAATTTTATCAGTTATTTTCTTACGTGTAGTTCTAATTTACATATGGCGGGAACTACCCTCTAATCAGAATTCTGGTCAGTTGCTTAATTTGGGTTTGACATTTTGTTAACAAATCACAGGCCTAGTTTACATATAGCGGGTGTTTCAATCTATCCGTCGTCCCCATGAGCCCATATAAAAGTGTCTTTTAGGCCTCTACACGGGCACAAGCGCGGAATATTTCTTTAAATCACAACTCGTTAGGCATCTGCTATCAGTGATGGCATCTAAAATGGCCCCAGAAGATCTCGTTGACATTTAAGGTCCACATGCAGTTCAGTGGGGACACCCGTTGCTCCTTAATTGAAGCGTCAATGGGGAATTTATACAGCATGACGTATACTGAATTTTGCAACTTTTTGCAAGAGGTGTAAGTTTCAGGCTCTGAGAGTTTCTTTCCTGGATTTGGAAAACGAGTACATAGAACTTACAGAACGTAACTATCACAAAGTTGTGAGTCTTGTGGGAGCACTGACTCATTGAGAATTAATATCAAAGTAACGGAGGGTACCTCGCCAAGGTAGGTCTTTAATACATGTACTTAAAACCGGATACAAGAGATGCAAAAATCTCGCAAAGGAATATACGTAAGCGGTTAACCAGTGCGCCAAAAACTGGCAACTGCTCTTCTTGAATCATCAGAATGGAGAGAATGACCGTAGAAAAGATTCCATGATCAATCTCAACGACACCGACAGGTATCGAACCCGCGTCGTCCTGATCGCCAGTCAGACGCGCACCAACTGAGCTACCGAAGCCGGACGTTAAGTGTTGGCTACTCGATCATGAGTGTAACTTTACCGAATTCAGTGCGACAGATGTGCATTCGTATGTGTTGCTAGACACAAAAATTATGAAAAGCAAAATAGATGGGAAGCCTAAATGAGAACGTGTGAGCTAAAATATCTATATGGACCAAATCCCGCTAAAATGCATGCCACATTTTTAACCATTACCTCTTGGATATTTTTGTTCTGCTTTTACGGACCTTTAAAAATCATTTCACATATCGGGGCGATCCTTAATCAGAGTCGGGCGAAAACTGGAGTACTCGGAGAAAAGACACCTGACCTTCCGTTGCAGAACTTGGCGTTTCACATGTGATCCGAGTGGGGCTCGAATCACAGCGGTTAGAGACCCAAAGATTAAGAGTCAGCGCCTTTACCCATCAAGCCAGGAAGGCCCGGTTAATCACTTGGGCATAGTGTTTGTTTGATTTGAGGTTTAACGTCCCCGTCAACACTGTAAAGGTCATTTTGGAGACGTTGCTTCCGATGTTGTGGGACTTTTACCCGGCATTGAGATGAAATGACAAATCAAGCCCTACCGCCCATAAAAACCGTTAGGGTTTAAGGAGAGGTCCGACTCGCATCACTTTTCCTGGGCAGGCTAAGACCTTAACTGTTTACCAGTACTCAAGTTCGGTCGGTTACAGCTCTGCGCGGAAGCATCGTGTAGCCCAACCTATTTCTCCAGGCCCCGATAGTGTCATTGCTTATATCTGCTATCCAGCACAATCTGAAGATGTACCTCTGTTTACCGCAGTCATAATAGCATACTGAAGGTTGTCTTTAACCGCAGCTCGAAGTTCGCTTGTGTGAAGAAGGTTTTTTGATGTACTGAAAACACAATTCCACAGGGTTTAATGTGGGCGCGAAAACAGGTGTGAACACGCATTCAGTTCCTGCTTCCTCCAACATTACAACCATAATCTGTCCGACTCGGAACAATCCAACAATATTGGAAACTACATCTCAAAAAAGACCTACACAGTGTTGAAGGGGACGTTAAACCTCTAAACAATAAAAAAAAGGTGTATAGCACAGTTGTCTATTCTAACCAGTTCCTCTGGATTTAAACACATATTTCCATTATTGTCATATGAATGCACGGCCTCGTGAAAAAAAATCAAAACCGTATCTATATTGCTGGCCCCACCCACAATATTTGCGGTGTTGGGGTGGCACCGGGCTTAATGAAATAGATGGGCTGCATGATGCTTCCACGCAGAGCTAAAACCGACCGCAAACGAGTACTGGAACAGCTTAGATGATCTAAGCCTGTCAAGACAAAGTGATGCGTGTTGGACCGTCCATGCATGTACACCCTCTTAGTTTCATTGGGTGGCAGGTCTTGAGAAGTCATTCCATCTCAATGTCGAGGTAAAAGTCACACAAAATTGGAAGCACCGTCTCAGAATGACCTACATAGTGTTGACGGGGACGATTAACCTCAAATCAAACAATATTTGCGTATGAAATACCGTATACTCCAATAAGCAAACTGAGTTTTCTGGCCGCGGAGAAATTCAAGGGCTAATTCCCCCTTTGTCCATAATACATGGTGACAACAAGCGACAGTCCGCACCGCCCATCGGGGCTTGGAGAAAAAAAATGGGCTGTGTGATGTTGTCACGCAGAGGTAAAACTGACCACACATGAGTACTGGTAAACCGCTTAGAAGGCTGAGCCTGCCTGTAAGCCTTTGGTTTCATTGGGCGACAGGGCTTGAGTTGTCATTTCATCTTGTGTGTGTGTGTGTGTGTGTGTGTGTGTGTGTGTGTGTGTGTGTGTGTGTGAATTCGGGTTTAACGTCGCTTTCAACAATTTTTCAGTCATATCACGACGGTGTCTGGTTGCGACAGGGAGCTCAATGCTCACGTTTATGGTGCTGCCTCACTGAAGTATCATGTCCCAGACACATTACATGATACCACACCCAGTCACATTATCCTGACACTGGATCGACCAGTCCTAGCTCTACCCCGTAAATCTGAGTGCCAAACGAGGAGCAGCTAGTACCATTTTTAACGACTTTGGTATGTCGCGGCCCGGGATCGAACCCGAGACCTCCCGTTCCCCGGAGCGGACACTCTACCAACTGAGCTATCGGGGCCGGTCATTTCATCTTAGTGTCTGGTAAAAGTCTCACATAATTAGAAGCAACGTCCCCAAAATGACATAAATAGTGTTGACGGGGACGTTAAACCTCAAATCAATCAATCAACAAGCTGGAGGTTCGTCAAAATAAGGGCTGATGCTGTGGAGAACGTCAATGAAAAACTTGCGTGAAACGAAACGGACTATAGACAATCATCGGTAACGCTCTTGCACAAAACTACTTCTGATTGGTTATTATGTTTGAACAGTATGACGCAGTTATAAACAATCTGTGATTACGCGAGCCCAATAGATTGACACTTGTACGACTGTTATGCTAGATCTTTTTGCAATCGATAATAACACAAACAGTTACGAACATCTATATAAACATGTGACAAAACAAACTGGGAATCAGACCCCCGGCCATCGGGGCTTGAAGAAATAGATGGGCTGCATGAACTGAAACCGACCCGCACACCAGTACTGGTAAACCGCTTAGAGGATCTCAGTCTACCGACTCAAAGCGGTGCTTACAAACCCTATTGGTTTCTTTGGGCGACAGGGCTTGGAGATGTCATTTCATCTCAGTGTAGGGTAAAAGTCCCACAAAAGTGGAAGCAACGTCTCCAAAATGATCTATACTGTGTTGAAGGTGATGTTAAACATCAAATCAAACAACAGAACCAAAATGCCTAGTTTTAGAATTCCGTTGGATATGCCCTAAATCAGAAATAAATGTTAGAGGGAACGTAAGTCGTTTCTCATCTGAAAGCATTTTCACAAAAGAGAGTTGTAACTATGTTTGCTTCAGGTGATCATAAAGGAGCAGTCTCACCAAGGTCTACACGACATTGGACAGGAGCCTTTCTGTGCCATACAAAATTATTATAAGTATTTACAACAAATTTATATTTTAGAGGTGCAATGGCCTGAACACATTTGCGAAATATTTAGATAAAACATGGACACAAAACAAACACAGCAAAGCTGATTCCTGGTCTGACATATAAAATAAAAATTATGTGTAAATGATTTTATCGGCAAGGGTGTAATGTCCCCAAATCGTCCGTTTTATGCCAAAAATATAGTTCTCTCGTTTCTTTCACTCCTCCGTGTCACCAATACGCTTGCAGATTCTTTTTGGTATCTTCCGAATACAGGCGGACGTTTACGGAAAAACGATCACAGCGCCACTTAACGAGAATAATGAGAACTAGAAGAAGCAGAAGCGGAATATTTTGCACAATTGTAACTGAATATAGCATAACAGAATATCAAAATTGCATATTGCAATCTCAATGTTGCATAATTGAGTTTTTACCTAAATCCTGTTCCATAAATATAGCATAACAGAATATCAAAATTGCATATTGCGATCTCAATGTTGCATAATAGAGTTTTTACCTAAATACTGTTCCATAGTTTACCATTCCTGTCATTGCGATCGATAATCGATAAGGGATCACTGAAGATTTGGTCATAATTTTACCTGTCTGGCTTTCTGTCTGAGCATGACTCCTACCATAAACTGAACTTTGCCATATGTATTTGAACAGACATGCCTGAGCAAACGGTGTAGACCCAGATGAGACGCCGCAGAACTCTATTTTAGGCGCAACTTCGGGTAGTAAATTGTACTTATCAAATAATCGATTGCAAGCAAATCAGTATTGATAATCATTTTTCAGGAATTTATTGATTGCATAATCGGTTATCCGATTAATGTGCCAGCCTTTCTCCTAGTCAATTACCCTTTTACAACTGGATGGCCTCTTCCTCGCTATGTTTAGCAGGAGTCCATTTCAAAATTTAGGGGTGTCAAACTGAGTGTGAGTGTGTTTGAGTTTTATGTCCCACCAACAGCTAAGGTCATACGGAGACGGGACCTCGGTTTAAAGACTCATCCGAAATTCTGGAGAAGCCCGGGATCTATCCTGCAATCCCTGGTTAAACCAGGTTTACAAGGAGAGTAGCGTAACCACTGCACCACGGAAGCTTCTGTAAACTTGCGTAAGTTTCAGACATCCAATTAGAAAACGGTTGAGCTTTCTGCAAACAGTGAAGGCCCAGATCAGATGCCGCATTCTGCGCTGTTTGCCAGTGCCACCATTTTGGGGTTTCCTGACTGAAATGGGTTACCGTAAATCTTACCTGCCTGCATGTCTGTGTCTGCTCTGTTAAACAGTGCAACCTCATCAAGCTCCATTCTGGTTTCTTCTGAATGCTGGAAAAACACAGGTAAAAGAATTTAACCCATTTAGTACCGGAAACCCCAAAAGGGGTACCAGGTACCAGGGCAAACAGTGCAGGCCCAGATCAGACGCCGCAGAATGCGGCGTCTGATCAGGGCCAACACTGTTTGCGAATAGTTAAGCCATTTTCCAAATAAATTTTGAAGAAAAAACAACCTGACACACCTAAATTTTTAAATGGACTCCTGGTATACATAAGGAGGAAGATTCCATTTGGTACAAAAAGGGTTAATATCAAATTAACTAGAGAGCACCAAAACTGAAAAGCCCTATCCTTAAGAAACAATTGAAACAATCTTTGCTGATCAATGTCTGGCCTTTTCATATGTCTTTTTTTTCTTTTTACTTTAGATGTGTTTGACGTATGACGAGCATAGCTCCAGCTGTTACTCAAAATCACCGTAATTTATCTGTTTAATGGACTAATAAGATAGTAATGAAATATGGCTTAGCAATCAGTATAGATCCAGATCAGAGCAGTCTGATCATGGTCTACACCATATGCATTCTGAAGGACATGTTTTATGTATCAAACCCATCATTTTTCAATTTTAAGGTAATTACACTGAGGCTGAGCAAAAAGTTAAGTTAAATGTCCCATATTTCAAGGGTGACAACCTACATCATAGCAGAGATGTCATACCCATTTCAGTATTGGCCATATTGGTGTAAATAGGGTAGATAAAATGCTTCAAACTAGATATGTACATTAAGAGTCTTCAGAAAACATACTTCAGCTGGTAACGAACAATATTTGCATCCAATCGGTGAGCTAATTTTACCTAGAAACATTGAAAAGGCTTCGATAGCTTCGCAACAAGATTTGATTTGGCGCTGTTTGTTTGTTTGATTTGAGGTTTAACGTCCCCGTCAACACTGTAAAGGTCATTTTGGAGACGTTGCTTCCAATTTTGTGGGACTTTTACCCGACATTGAGATGAAATGACATCTCAAGCCCTGTCACCCAATGAAACCAATAGGGTTTATCAGCATGGACAGTCGGCCTCGCACCGCGGTTCCTGGACAGGCTTAGATCCTCTAAGCGGTTTACCAGTACTAGTGTGCGGGCCGGATTCAGCTCTGCGTGGAAGCATCATGCAGCCCATATATTTCTTCAAGCCCCTATGGGCGGGGGCTTTGATTTGGCGCTGTAAACAATGGTAGTTCTGATATCATTTTGAAATAAGCTTGTGTCGAATTATTTAAAGAAAGAGCCACATTTCTGAGACAGATTTCAGTTTGTTTGATTCTTTTATGACCTAATGCACCAACTGTGCCTGCTTGTTGTGACAAATGCCTTTAGTGTAGTAAACGCCGGCAAACCTACTAATGGTTACGACATCACTGCTCTGATGTAGGTTGTTCCCCCTGTATTTTATTGAATCAAAATAATACTTTGACTTAATAACATATCTCAAGATTCTCAACTGCTTAATTTATCAATAAAATTAGATATACAATACCAGATGGTCCCAAGCAATATTTAGGCTGTACGGCAGAGAAAAGATATCTTAGCACTTTGTAATTATTGAGATTTAACATCCCCGTCAACACAATGCTGTTTCCAGCTTTGTGGGACTTTTACCCAACACTCAGATGAAATGACAACTCAAGCCCTGCTGCCCGATGAATTCAATGGGTATATATGCATGGACGATCTGACTTGCATCACTTTGCCTGGGCAGACTAAGTAGACATTCTAGGTGGTTTACCAGTACTCATGTTTTTATTGTTTGTTTGATTTGCGGTTTAACGTCCTCGTCAACACTGTATAGGTCATTTTTGAGATGTCGCTTCCAATTTTGTGGGACTTTTACCCGACACTGAGATGAAATGACATCTCAAGCCCTGCCGCCCAATGAAACCATAAGGGTTTATATGCTTGGACGGTACGACACGCACCACTTTTCCTGGGCAGGCTTAGAGTGAGTGAGTGTTTGAGTTTTACGTCCTACCAGCAGCTAAGGTCATACAGAGACAGGACCTCTGTTTAAAGACTCATCCGAAAGTCTCGGGCAGGCTTAGAACCTTTAAGCAGTTTTACCAGTACTCATGTGTGGTCAGTTTCAGCTCTGCGTGGAAGCATCATGCAGCCCATCTATTTCTTCAAGCCCCGATGAACGTGGGCCTTCAAGTACTCATGTGCGGTGTGTTTCATCTCAGCGTGGAAAGACCATGCAGCCCAATCTATTTCTCCTAATTCGATGGGTGGGGCCTAGCAGTAAGGCTGGCTAATCGGAGCTGAAAAGATAATCGATTATCAATCATGTCAATGCGATCAATAATCAATTAGTAATCGCTATGTTTTTGGTCATAATTTTACCTGTCTGAGCAAGTCTCTTACCATATGTACTTTACTATATGTATATTTGAACAAACAGGCCTGACCAAACAGTGTAGAACCAGATGAGACGCCGCAGAATGCGGCTTCTCATCAGGGTCTGCACTGTTTGCCACTCATCCAGCTATTTTAGGCATAATTTTGGTTAGCAAGTTGTACCTGTCAAGTAATTGATTACAAGCAAATCAGAAATGATAATCATTTTTCTGGAATTTGTCGATCGATTAATCGATTATATGATTAATCGTGTCAGCCTTACCCTCTGATCACGATAACCCCTACTTCGATGGGTGGGGCCTAGCAGTTTGTAAATTTAGTTATCTAGGGGATAACTGTAGTTAAAATTGTCATTTGCGGAGGTAAATCAGAGGTTTTATGGTCGGCAACTTATTTTACAGTGACGTGTCAGCGTAGCTGTAAAACATAATTTGCGACCATAAAACTGACAATGTCATCATCATCATCATCATCATCATCATCATCATCAACGGATTTTTGATTAACGTGCAGGTACAGGGGCAACGTCCACATAAGTGGGCCCCCTTCCAGGTAGCTGGCTTGCTGCACGCATGGCAGATCTTACACCAGATCTCCAGGCTTGTCTATCATGAGGATTGATAGCAGAGAGCTTCCATTCTCTGCAATCTCATTCTGTTAGCTCCAGGTCATCTTGGGCCTTCCTGGCCCCCGCTTTCCACCAAGCTGTATGTCGCAGGCAGTCTTGACTGCACCGTTGGAGCGTTCCACATGTCCATACCAGCGAAGCCTTCTCTCTTTCAGGATGAGGTCCAGGTCCACAATGCCAAGACGCTCAAGTAACTCACTGGACCTGATGGTGACAGTGTCCTGTGGCTTGACATTGCAGATCTGTCTGATCATTGCCCTGTCATTTCGCTGTAGACGTTGAGGTTTGGCTTTGTACCTCCACCAATGAAAATTTCCAATACAGTTATCCCCTTTCTAATGTACTTATTCAGTTGCTAATAGTGTTGACTGCTGGTCAAGCTATTAATGAACTTAAAATATCAATGAGAATTTATAAATGATTTTATGATATATACTACCTGATTGCTATTGATATCTCCTATGGTCATACTTCTGCAAGACTCCAGTTTCTTGAAAAAATAGTTCCCTTCATAAACCCTGAAAATCAAAAAGAATATATCAATGATATAATTTCTGATACATGTAGTCAAGATCACTTAACCCATTGTGGGCAGAAAACACTTAACACTTTTTGTACCAAAAGGAATCTTCCTCCTCTATATATATAGCAGAAGTCCATTCCAAAATTAAGGGGTGTCGGGTTGTGATTTCTTCTAAATTTATTTGGAAAATGGCTGAACTTTTTGCAAACAGTGTAGGCCCTGATCAGATGCCGCATTTTGTGGCGTCTGGTCTGGGGTTGCACTGTTTGCCAAATACCCATTTTGGGGTTTCCAGTACAAAATGGTTTAAAGGGGTACCTTGGCAAACAATGCAGACCCAGATCAGATGCCGTAGAATGGAGCGTCTGCTCAGGACCTGCACTATTTGCTAACAGAATTTTCCATCAAAAATAGAATAAGAATGAACTAGAAATGCGTCCATAGGACACGGATGTCCGCCCCCACCCCTGAAAATATGTCTATGTTCGTATTCATCTATAGAAAGTTATCAACCGTGTTTCAGTTTTGGACCCTTTTTTCACATTTGACCTCTAAGTATGACCTTGACCTTGGCGGTAAAGACTTTGGTCTTGTGTGAGCCAGATTGTCTCATAATGCCAACATTTCTGCCAAGTAATTTCAAAATCCATCCAGAGATAAGAAAGTTATTGACTGTGTTTAAGTTTCGGACCATTTTTTTTAACGTTGACCTCTAAGTAAGACCTTGACCTTGGAGGTATGGATCTGGGTTTGCATGTGACACATCGTCTCATGATGGTTAACATTTGTTCAAAGTAATTTCAAAATCCATCCAGAAATAAGTAAGTTATTGACTGCGTTTAAGTTTCGGACCCTTTTTTTACCTTTGACCTCTTAAGTATGACCTTGATCTTGGAGGTACGGACCTGGGTTTTGCACGTGACACATCGTCTCATGATGGTTAACATTTCTTTAAAGTAATTTCAAAATCCATCCATAAATTAGAAAGTTATTGACTGCGTTTAAGTTTTGGACCACTTTTTTGACATTTGACCTCTAAGTATGACCTTGACCTTGGAGGTACGGACCTGGGTTTTGCACATGACACGCCGTCTGATGATGGTAAACATTTCTGCCAAGTACTTTTAAAATCCATCAAGAAATAAGAAAGTTATTGACTACTTTTAAGTTTGGGATGAACGGACGAACGTACGCACGCACGCACACACGGACGAACGAACAGACGGACGGACAGACGCAACGCGAATGGCGGGGGCATAAAAAATAGGCCTACCACCCCTTATATGATAAATGGACTTGTCAAACATATAGCAATGGAAGGAAGAGTCCAAATATGGGTTAAACCTTAAGATGCGAAGTAAAAACTACATCTGAAAAAGTGTCTTCTGCTTATGTCGTCTGCTGAATCTTCTTGCAAACTTTTCAGAAATATTTTTTCATACAGGCAAACTCAGACTGCAGTCTGATCTAGGCTCACATTGTTTGCAAAAAAAAAAGACTTTTAAAGTAACCGGCAGACGACAAAGCAGAAGACAATTGTCGTGATTGGTGTCTTATGGATTAAACCTTCAAATGCTGATCACAACCAGCAGATGACATTTTCAATTTTTTTTTCCTCCTTATATGTCCCTGCTATCGCCATCGGGGACATAAAAATAACAAGAGCTGTTGCAGGCAAGTATATCTCAACTGTTCTGTGCCATGTTTACATACCTATGTTTTTTGCATTTATTATGATTTAATACATGTTTTTGGAAAGTGTATAACCCATTTTGTACCCGAAAACCGCAAAATGGGTAACTGGCAAACAGTGCATGCAATCCCAGATCTTCTGATTTGGGCCTACGCTATTTGCAAAAAGTTCAGCCATTTTCAAAATAGATTTTGGAGAAAACACAAGCTGACACCCCTAAATTTTGAATGGAGGTGCTACGCATAAGGTGGAAGATTCCATTTGGTACAAAATGGGTTAACCCTTTTTAGGATTCTTCCTCCTTATATATGGCAGGAGTACATTTCGAAATTAAGGGGTGACAGGTTGTGTTATCTTTCATTTGCAAATAGTGTAAGCCCAGATCAGACGCCCCATTAAAAATCATTGTTGCAAATGGAGTGGCCACAAATCAGACTGCAGTCTGATCTGGGTTAACACTGTTTGCCTGTGCATGCAAATTTTAATATGTTTGGAAAGTTTGCAAGAAGACTTAGCAGACTACACAAACAGACATTTTAGATGATAAGAATCTGATATGGGGTTCTGTTGTAGATCACAGTCATCCCGAGGGTTTGAAACGCCCATCTACAACAGAACCCCATATTGGATTCTTTTTCTTGCACAACACCTTCGGTTAGTTTTGACAGCTCGCATTTTTTTTTTAACTTTTTGCTTTGAATAAAAAAGCCTGGATTAGGGTCAATGATGCAGACACCTGGTTACTGTAAACATTGGTATATGTCAAGCTAATCATCTTATTTACTAAATAAATGTTTCATGTAAAGTTCAGATAAGTCAAAAGTATGTCAACAATATTATATGAGAAATGTCAACACTAGAATATTTTGTATGGAGACAAAGTTTTTAACATTTAACACTTTCACACCTCACGGGTGGGGGGGGGGGGGGGAAAGCCTATAGGATAGGCAGTTGTCCGTCGTCGTATGTCTGGCATCAACACTTTAAAACATCTTCTCCTCTGAAGCCACTGGGGCGATTGGGCCTAAATTTTATCTGTAGCATCCTTGGGCTGGGGGATTGACAGTTTGTGTTTTTTATGAAAATCGGCTCATGAGTTTGATTGCTATGGCAATTGAAAACTGGCATTTACTGCCAAGTCATTGCAGATACTTTGACATAACTTTTATAGAAATGTTTCTTGAGTAAACTTCTCTCAGCCATAAGCTTTTATGCCAACCTGAGGGTCCCCCAGGTTGTGCCGGGGCCATGCCCCACCCCCTCCACTTCATAAAAGGCCATATATCTCAGAAACCATTCAGATCCCGACCCCTAAACCATATATATTCTTGTTCCTATTATAAGACACATTCAGTAACACCAACCTGAGGGTCCTCAGCGATGCGCCGAGGTCATGCCCCACCCCCTCTACTTAATCAAAGGCCCAATATCTCAGAAACCATTCAGATCCCCACCCCTAAACCATATATATTCTTGTTCCTTTTGATAAGACCCATTCAGTGAAATCAACCTGGGAGTCCCTGGGATGCGCTGGGGCCATGCCACACCCCCTCCATTTCATAAAAGGCCCAATATCTCGGAAACCTTACAGATCCCCGCCCCTAAACCAAATATATTCTTGCTCCTTATGATAAGACACATTCATTGACACCAACCTGGGGGTCCTCAGGGATGCGCTGGGGCCTTGCCCCACCCATCCATTTCACAAAAGGCCATATATCTCAGAAACTGTTCAGTTCCCCACCCCTAAACCATATAACATTATATTCTTGTTCATTATGATAAGATGCATTCAGTGACACCAACCTGGGGGTCCCCAGGGATGTGCTGGGGCCATGCCCCACCCCCTCCATTTCATAATATTACAATATCTCAGAAACCCTTCAGATGGCCACCCCAAAACCATATATATTTTTGTTCCTTATGATTAGACACATTCATTGACACCAACCTGGGAGTCTCCCGGGCCTTGCCCCACCTCTCCACTTCACAAAAGGCCTTATATCTTAGAGAATATTCTTAGCCCCACCCTAAACCATATATATTCATCTTTCTTATGATAAGACGCGTTCAGTGACACCAGCTTGGGAGTCCCTGGGGCATGCCCAGGCCATGCCCCACCGCTTTACTTCATTAAAAGCCATATATCTCAGAAATAGTTCAGATCCCCATTCCTAAACCATATACTTGAGAAGAAATGACTAATGTCAAACCCTGTCGCCCGACGAAATCAATAAGATTTATAAGCATGGACGGTTGGACTCGCACCACTTTACGTGGGCAGGCTTATATCCTCTAAGCAGTTTGGCAGTACTCGTGTGTGGTCCGTTTCAGCTCTGTGTTGAAGCATCATGCAGCCCTGGCCCCTGCCCATAGGGGCTTGAAGAAACAAATGGGCTGCATGATGCTTCTATGTGGTGCAGTGAAACCAACTGCACACAAGTACTGGTAAACTGCTTAGAGGATCTAAGCCTGCTCAGGCAAAGCGGTGCGAGTCATACCCTTCATGCTTTAAAAACCTATTGGTTTCATTGGATGGGAGGGCTTGAGATGTCATGTCATCTCAGTGTCGGGTAAAAGTCCCCAAAAATTAGAAGCAACATCTCCAAAAATGGCCTATACAGAGTTGACGGGGACGTTAAACCCAAAATCAAACAAACAAACAAAACAAAATCATCATGCAGCCCACCTTTTTCTTCATGCCCCGATGGGTGTGTGCTCGGATGTCCCTTGTCCTGCTGACCAAATTAATCCCTATCTTTGTATGTACACTATTGCTATTAACCCTTATCTTGCTGAATATTCATTAAAGCCACACCCATTTCTGTCTATCAACCAATCAAATTACTTGATGTAATCTATTGCTACAAATTCATAAACTGAATGCCAAACAGTGTAGATCCTGATCAGGTGGCTTCTTCAGAAGCCACCTGATCTGGATCTGCACTGTTTGCAAATATAGGGGTTGTCGTGAACAGCAAGATAAGGGTTAACCCATTTTGTACCGAATGGAATCTTCCTCCTTATATATAGCAGGAGTCCATTTCAAAATTTGTGGGTGACAGGTTGTGTTTTCTTCAAAATTTAGATTTATCATTATGGCTGAATTTTTTGCAAACAGTGTAGGCCCTGATCAGATGGCAATTTCTGCAGCATCTGAGCTGGGCCTGCACAGTTTCCCAGCTTCCTGTTTGGGGGTTTCTGGATGGGTCTAGAGCAGAATTCGTGTTAAACAACTGTGTTATATCCAATCAAAAATGTATAGATTATATAGAAAAATGACCATTTATTTGTCGTTTTTCTATAAAATCTACACATTTTTGGGATCCATCTTGAAACTGGATTACATCCAAATCTTGTTATAATGACCGTATTATAGCCAGGTTGCGGTGTAATTATGCTGCTTACTAAAACAACAAGAGGGCCATGATGGCCCTGGATCGGTCACCTGATCCATAGTGTAACAAGTTGGCCCCAGGGAGGGCCACTATTGGCCCAAGGGCTTTAATGTGCATAATGTTGAGGGAGGTCTTAAAGGTGAAGCTTCATACCAAACATCAACAAAGGCTATAATTTGAACAATCTTGGCATAGGTCCATCAGATGAAGCTACAAACCAAATATCAAAGATCTGGGCCTTGCGGTTTCCGAGAAGATTTTATTTAAAGAAATCCCCTACATAAGCCTATGCAAGATCAAATGGCCCCGGGGCTATATAAGTTCTATAAAAGGGTTATCCTTTGGAAGCAAGGAATACACTACAGAAGTGAAAAATATGGAGTGTACATGTTTTCCGGGCCAGACTAGCTAGTTTCGGCCAATTAGGCCTCATCAGTGACCCTCAGATATTTTAAAAATTCCACAATGGAATCAATGATCCAAAAGGACAAGACAATATAATCTACACTATGATGTAGGGCAGGGAGACGTTTTACCGCCGCCACACATTCCCACACACCAGCTGTAGTGAAGTTAAATATGTTCTATAAAAGGGTAAAACCAAAGGGCCCCGGGGTGGGGGCATTTGTGGCCCAAGGGCTTTAATTTGAACAATCTTGGTAGAGGTCCACTAGATGAAGCTCCATACCAAATATCAAAGACCTGAGCCTTCCAGTTTCAGAGAAGAAGATTTTTAAAGATTTCCCTTTATAAGTACATGTAAAACCTAAGGGTCTCTGGGCGGCGACATTTTTGGCCCCAGGGCTATAATTTGCACAATCTTGATAGAGGTCCACTAGATGAAATTTCATACCAAATATCATAGACCTAGGCCTTGTGGTTTCACAGAAGAAGATTTTTAGGATTTCCCTATATAAGTCAATGTAAAACCAAAGGGCCCCAGAGCGGGGGCATTTTTGGTTTCAGGGCTATAATTTGAAAAATCTTGATAGAGGTCCACTAGATGAAGCTTCATACCAAATATCAAAGACCTAGGCCTTTTGGTTTCAGAGAAGAAGATTTTTAAAGATTTTCCCTATATTAGTCTGTGTAAAACAAAAGGGCCCTGGAGTGGGGGCATTTTTGGCTCCAGGGCTATACTTTGAACAATCTTGGTAAAGGTCTATTAGATAAAGCTTCATACCAAATATCAAAGTCCTGGGCCATGCGGTTTCAGAGAAGAATATTTTTTAAGATGTTCCCTATATAAGTCTATGTAAAACCAAAGGGCACCGGAGCGGAGACATTTTTGGTCTCAGGGCTATAATTTGAACAATCTTGATAGAGGTCTACTAGATGAAGCTTCAAACCAAATATCAAAGACCTAGGCCTTGTGGTTTCAGATAAGAAGATTTTTAAAGATTTTTCCTACATTAGTCTATGCAAAACCAAAGGGCCCTGGAGTGGGGACATTTTTGGCCCCAGGGCTAAAACTTGAACAATCTTGGTAGAGGTCCATTAGCTCAAGCTTCATACCAAATATCAAAGTCCTGGGCCTTGTGGTTTCAGAGAAGATTTTTAAAGATTATCCCTATATAAGCCTATGTAAAACCAAAGGGCCCCAGGGCGGGGGCATTTATGGACCCAGCACTACAATTTGAATAATCTTGGTAGGGGTCTTTTAGATGAAGCTTCATACCAATATCAAAGATCTAGGCGTTGTGGTTTCAGAGTAGAAGATTTTTAAAGATTTTCCCTATATAAGTCTATGTTAAACCAAAGGGCCCCAGGGCGGGGGCATTTTTGGACCAGCACTAAAATTTGAATAATCTTGGTAGGGGTCCTTTAGATGAAGCTTGATGATACCAAAATATTCAAGACCTAAGCCTTGTGGTTTCAGAGAAATTTTTTAAAGATTTTACCTATATAAGTCTATGTAAAACCAAAGGGTCCCAGAGCAGAGGCATTTTTGGCCCAAGGGCTATAATTTGAACAATCTTGGTAGAGGTCCATTAGATGAAGCTTCACACCAATTATCAAAGTCCTGGGCCTTGCGGTTTCAGAGAAGAAGATTTTTAAAGATTTTCCCTAAATAAGCATATTGTTATGCATAAGAATTTATTTTTCTGAATTCCACTTGCACCCCACTGTGACCTAATAGTGCTATAAATATCTTGTTAATCTTCTTATAATAGATTCTCGAAAACTGAGTCACAGATTAATTACTTTTTTGTAAACAACATGTTTACAAGGAAAAGTACTTAAGAATCTTCTAGAAAGTTCGGGGTGGCATTATTTTTAGAAAATTACCTAATCTTATTCCACAGCCCTCTGGAACATTCTAGAGAAATCTTAGGGTCTATAAAAGTGCTTGATTTTTCTCATTGAGTCAGACTTTTGGAGTTTGAAGTTTGGGCTTAGAAGAAAAGTTATTTCTAAATTCTGTGTTGGATTGTTAAAGGATATTACTTTTCATTTTGGACTGTGAATTCTGTGGGATCAAGGAAAATAGATTCATTCAGGATATTTCTTAACAGAGCAAAGTACATTTAATTTTCTTACTTCTACAGGTTAAAGTTAACTTGTAAATAAATTTTGTTAAATTTTTCCAAAAGGCTTGTTTGCTTTTTCTTTCTGCTACGCCTGGCTCGTAACAGAAATTGGGGGTTGTCCGGGATAAAAACATCTTGAGCATTTTAGGACTGGCATTTTATTTATAGGCAAGTAATTGTCATTTTTTGCTTGAAGAAATCTATGGGCTGCATGATGCTTCCACGCAGAGCTGAATCCGGCCCGCACACTAGTACTGGCAAACTGCTTAGAGGATCTAAGCCTGTCCAGGAACCGCGGTGCGAGGCAGACCGTCCATGCTAATAAACTCTATTGGTTTCATTGGGCGACAGGGCTTGAAATGTCATTTCATCTCAATGTCGAGTAAAAGTCCCACAAAATTGGAAGCAACGTCTCCAAAATGACCTTTACAGTGTTGATGGGGACATTAAACCTCAAATCAAACAAAAATTGTCATTTTCTATCAAATATAGACTTGGCAGTTGCTTCAACAGATTGGCTTTTTCCCATAGGCATAAAAAGGGATTGTCATTTCATGTGAATTGTCATTTAAGGTGAAATAGTACTTGTCATTTCATGTGAAATTTTTGTTGGGCTTGTCATTTCTAAAAAAAAAAAAAAAAAAAACTTTGTCAAATTAACCTCAATCTGTATTACCATAATTACTTTATAATACAAACAAAAAGCAAACATGTCGTTTGATTTGAGAAGCTTTTTGGCTCAGCCTACTCAGGAGTTGTTTAATCTGGCCAAAAGGACAGATTTGCTAGAAATTGCTTCCCACTATAGAGTCACTGCTGTCAAAACAAGTATGAAAAAACATGAAATTAAGAACATTTTGGTACAGTTTTTTGTTGATGAAGAACTTTTCGATCCACCTGCTTTGTCTCTCATTATGGTTTCACACACTGAATTACAAATGAGACAAATTAAAATAGGAAGGCAAATTGAATTAGAGAAGTTAAGATTAGAAATGGAAGAATGAATTCGAAAAGAAAAATTAGAACAGGAAGAAAAGCAAAGGGAAATGGAAGAAAGAGAGAAGGAAAAGGAAAGAGAAATGCAGAGACAAATGCAGATGGAAAGATTAGAAATGGAGGAACGTCTTCAGAAAGAAAAATTCGAAAAAGAAGAGCGACTAGAAATAGAAAGAGAAAAATGGCATTTTCAATTAAAGATGAAGGAACTGGAACTCCAGGGTCAAGATAAGGTGAAACCTACCCCTGTTTTTGACTCTGGTAGTTACTTTGATGCCACAAAGCACATTCGATTAGTTCCGCCATTTCAGGAAAAAGAGGTAGATAAGTATTTTTTGCATTTTGAAAAAGTTGCAGAAAATTTAAAATGGCCAAAAGAGCATTGGACCTTACTTTTGCAAAGCGTTGTTGTCGGAAAGGCTAGAGATATTTACACTCAGCTAACTGTCGAGCAAAGCTCAGACTATGATCTGGTTAAGGAGCTTATTCTTAAGGCATATGAGTTGGTCCCTGAGGCTTACAGGCAGAAATTTAGGAACTGTAAAAATGAAATTTCCCAGACCCATGTAGAATTTGCTCAAACCAAAGAACAGTTATTTGATAGGTGGTGTTCTTCTAAAAAAGTAGGCTCTGATCATGACAAACTTAGACAGAATATCCTTGTTGAAGAGTTCAAACGGTGCATAAATTCAGACATTAAATCTTTTCTCGATGAGCGACAGGTTGAAACTTTGGAGGAAGCTTCTCGTTTGGCAGATGATTATGCTTTGACTCATAAAGTCTCATTTGTGAACAGGCCTTATCCTCGAAAACCTTATAATCCACAGACAGGTCCAAGATTCTATCCCAGTAATCCTTCTGGTAGTTATAGCCATACATCTAGTACTATGCCCAAGCTTTCTGGTGAAAATAAAAGCCAGAATCCTTCCAAACCTTCTGGTGAAAACAAAGACCAGAATCCCTTATCTCAATCTCAAGTAGTTTGTTATTATTGTAAAAATACAGTTCATTTGATCTCTGAGTGTTTAAAATTAAAGCGAAGGAAAGAAAGAGAAAGACAAGAGGAACTTAAGCCTACAGGTTTGACTTCTATTAGGCCAAAACCACAGTCTTGTGTAAGGGAGGAAACTCTTTCTGATACCAAATTATCTGAGACTGATTCAGTTATGGAGATTTATGAACCATTCTTATCAGATGGTTTTGTGTCACTAAATGGTGACAGTTATGCCCATCCTACCCCTATTAAAATCTTACGAGATACTGGAGCTTCTCAATCTCTTATTCTTGCAGATACTCTGCCTTTTTCTGAGAAGACTTCTTTGGGCCAAAGTGTCCTTATTCAGGGTGTGGAATGTGGATTTGTTAATGTTCCGCTTCATAACATTTATTTGTCATCAGACTTGGTATCTGGTTCAGTGGCTGTTGGTATTAGACCTTCTTTACCTTTTAAAGGTGTCCATTTGTTGCTAGGCAATGACTTAGCTGGAGATAAGGTTGTGGTAAACCCACTTTTGACCTCTAATACTTGCACTGATCAACCACCTGATCCCATTGAGCAGGAATTTCCTGATCTTTATCCGTCCTGTGCCATCACAAGGGCTATGGCACGTAAGGCAAAGCAAACTGATGGGAAACAGGATTTTGATTTCACTGATACCTTTTTGGGTCAGTCTTTTAATGACGAGATAACAAGGTCTCTGTCTTCAAGCCTGCCTGATAAGCAGACAGATTTTCATGAGAATAACTCATCTTTCGATCTAGGCCATGACAAAATGTCCGGGTCTCAACTAGCTATAGAACAGCACAAGGATCCTGAAATTTCGCCTTTGTTTGAAAGGGCCTTAGATGAGCAGGAAGTATCTCAGGTCCAAGTTTGTTATTATGTCAAAAATGACATTCTTATGAGAAAATGGCGTCAACCAGACGTCTCAGCAGAAGACGAGTGGACTGTCAACCACCAGATAGTGGTTCCACGGGCTTACCGTCCCGAAATATTAAACTTGGCACATGAAACTCCCATGTCAGGACATTTAGGTGTAAATAAAACCTATCACAAGATTCTTAATCATTTTTACTGGCCTGGGTTAAAATCAGATGTTTCTCAGCATTGTAGGTCCTGCCATACTTGCCAAATGGTAAGAAAACCCAATCAGACTATACCTAAGGCTCACTTGCAGCCTATACCTGCTTTTGATGAACCTTTCAGTCGAATAATTATAGACTGTGTGGGTCCCTTGCCCAGAACTAAGTCCGGCTGTGAATATCTTTTGACTATTATGTGTGCTTCCACACGTTTTCCAGAAGCCATTCCCTTAAGAAATATCAAAACTAAGACAATCGTCAAGGCCTTAGTGAAGTTTTTCACATTTGTTGGGCTTCCTAATCTATTCAGTCAGACCAAGGCTCAAATTTTATGACTGGCATATTTCAACAAGTAATGTATGAACTTGGCATTGTTCAGTATAAGTCATCAGCCTATCATCCTGAAAGTCAAGGCGCCCTTGAAAGATTCCATCAAACATTGAAAAACATGATAAGATCATATTGCTTTGACACAGAGAAGGATTGGGATGAAGGCGTCCACCTCCTTTTATTTGCTGTTAGAGACTCTGAGCAAGAATCTCTTGGCTTCAGTCCATTTGAATTAGTATTTGGCCATACTGTTCGTGGTCCTTTGAAACTTCTCAAAGAGAAATTTCTCTCCAATGATGACACCTCCCTGAATTTACTTCAGTATGTGTCTGATTTCAAAACTAAACTTTCAAAAGTTTGTGAGGCTGCTCGGACCAATCTTCAGTCGGCCCAAAGGAAAATGAAACAGCTTTATGACATAGGGACAAAAGAAAGGAATTTTAAACCAGGTGATAAGGTACTAGCTCTTTTGCCTATTCCAGGAAAATCGTTGCAGGCCAGGTATTATGGTCCATACACTGTAGACAAAAAGATCAGTGACGTAAATTACATAATAAACACTCCTGGGAGGCGCAAGCTAATGCAGCTATGTCATATTAACATGCTTAAGGAATACATAGATAGGGACAATACATCTTTAACATCAGTCAATCTAGTTAGCTCTGTTCCACTTAATTCATGTGACAATGACTGTGAGGATATTAATTCAGTGAAGTCGGATCCAACATCATCAAAACTTCAGAATTCTGACATTCTACGGAATCTTGACCAGAAACTGTCACATCTAGAGCCAAATCAGCGGAATGAACTGAAACAGCTGATTTTTAAATATGAACACTTATTTCCTGACATTCCAACACGGATAGACATAATATTTCACGATGTGGACATAAATGGTTCTAAACCTGTAAAACAACACCCATACAGGATGAATCCTGTGAAACAAAAATATCTTAAAGAAGAAGTTCAGTATCTATTAGACAATGACTTTATTGAACCAAGCCAAAGTGAGTGGAGTTCTCCTTGAATTCTTGTACCAAAACCTGATGGGACATATCGTATGTGTACAGATTTTAGGAAAGTTAATTCCTTAAGTAAAACAGATAGCTTTCCTATTCCAAGAATGGATGACTGCATTGATAACATCGGGAATGCCAAATACATAACGAAATTCGACCTTCTGAAAGGATTTTGGCAAATTCCACTTACAGATAGAGCAAAGGAGGTTTTGGCATTCACAACACCAGACGGATTATTTAACTATAAAGTCATGCCATTTGGAACGAAAAACTCTCCGGCAACATTTCAGCGCTTAATAAACATGGTAATTGCGGGGCTGGAAGGCTGCAGTGCTTATATCGATGATGCTATCATATACAACGACCAGTGGAATCAAAATCTTGGGACTATTCGAGCATTCTTTGATAGACTGAGTAATGCCAAATTGACAATCAATCTTGCTAAAAGTGAATTCTGCCATGCAAGTTTGACATTTCTAGGTCATGTTGTAGGTCAAGGTCATGTGAAACCCATTGATGCTAAAGTTGAGGCTATCTCAAATTTTCCCGTACCCACGTGCAAAAGACAGCTGATGCGATTTCTTGGTATGGCTGGTTATTACAGAAAGTTCTGTAATAATTTCTCTGTCATTGCTGAGCCTTTGACAAATTTGCTCAGCAAAAGAACAAAATTCCATTGGAATGCAATATGCCAAATAGCTTTTGATAAACTTAAAGCCATACTCAAGAGTGAACCAGTTCTCTGAGCACCAAACTTTGAGAAGGAGTTTAAGCTAGCTGTAGATGCTAGTGACGTAGGTGCAGGTAGTGTTTTGTTGCAGGAAGATGAAAATGGTGTGGATCATCCAGTTTGCTACTTTTCCAAAAAGTTTAATACCGGTAAGCATCAGAGAAATTACTCTACCATAGAGAAAGAGTGCTTGTCTCTGATTCTTGCTCTGCAACAGTTCAAAGTTTATCTTACCCCTACTACTGCACCGATTGTTGTTTTCAGGGATCACAATCCACTGACTTTCATACATAAAATGAAAAACAAAAATCAGCGGTTGCTCAGGTGGAGTCTTATGCTACAAGAGTATAATTAAGACATAAGACATATCAGAGGGCGAGATAACATTATCCCTGATGCCCTTTCAAGAGCTTGAGCAGTGTCAGGAGTTGTGTTTTACTTTCCTACTAAAGTGGATTGTAGATACATGTAATTTTATATGCTCTGCTCAATATTTTATTATTCTTAAAGCAAAAGAAAGCTTTATTACATAAATCTTTCTTTTCCTCGAAGAGGGGGAGTGTTATGCATAAGAATTTATTTTTCTGATTCCCACTTGCACCCCACTGTGACCTAATAGTGCTATAAATATCTTGTTGATCTTATAGAAGATTCTCGAAAACTGAGTCACAGATTAATTACATTTTTGTAAACAACATGTTTACAAGGAAAAGTACTTTTATTAGATACTTCTAGAAAGTTCGGGGTGGCATTATTTTTAGAAAATTACCTAATCTTATTCCACAGCCCTGTGGAACATTCTAGAGAAATCTTAGGGTCTATAAAATAGCTTGATTTTTCTCATTGAGTCAGACATTGGAGTTTGAAGTTTGGGCTTAGAAGAAAAGTTATTTCTAAATTCTGTGTTGGATTGTTAAAGGATATTACTTTTCATTTTGGACTGTGAATTCTGTGGGATCAAGGAAAATAGATTCATTCAGGATATTTCATAACAGAGCTAAGTACATTTAATTTTCTTACTTCTACAGGTTAAAGTTAACTTGTAAATAAATTTTGTTAAATTTTTCCAAAAGGCTTGTTTGCTTTTTCTTTCTGCTACGCCTGGCTCGTAACAGTATGTAAAACCAAAGGGCCCCGGGGTGGGGGCATTTTTTGCCCCAGCACTATAATTTGAACAATCTTGGTAGGGGTCCACTAGATGAAGATTCATACCAAATATCAAAGACCTGGGCTTTGTGGTTTCAGAGAAGAAGATTTTTTAAGTTTTCAGTGAAAAAAAAATCTATTTTTGGCTCCTGTGACCTAGATGTGCAATGGACCGGAACCATTTGAACAACTTTGAAAGGGGACCACCTAAGGATCATTCCTGTCAAAATCCGATCAGAGGTTTAGGAGGAGATGTCGTTTGAAGAAATTGTTTAGGCACGCACGGACGCATGACGGACAAAAAGTGATCCCAAAAGCTCACCTCGTCACTACGTGATGGTGAACTAACTAGAAATTTTGTTTGTAAAACACTATGCCCCCAATCATATGCTTTCCCCTAAATTCCAAAATTTTCAAAGGGCCATAGCTGAAGAAAAAATTCAGATTTTTTTTAAAGTTGATCAGGTCATCTACTCAGCACTAGCAATATAACCATCAAACAGCAAGGCTCTAGCTCTAACAATTTTTGAGATTATTTTGCTGACAAGGTAAAAATGATCAAATTTACAAAGGGCCATAACTCATGAAGAAATTTTCAGAATTTTATTTATTTATTTATTTTTTTATTTTATGGCCCTTTCAAAATTATTTCACTCATATCAATCCTTAATCAGGGGTGGGTGAAAACCACCAGAGTACCCCGAGAAAAGCCATCTGACCTTCCATTGCAGAACTTGGGGCCTCACATGTGACTGAAGCCAGGCTCAAACTACAGTGGTGAGAAACCTAATGATTAAGAGTCAGTGCTCTTATCCACTAGGCCATGGAGGCCCGCTCAGAATTTAATCAAAAGTTAATCAGGTCATATACTTATCAATCTTATCATAAAATATAAACGCTTTAGCTTCAATAGTTTTTGAGATAAAACTGCCCAAATTTACATAGGGCTATAGCTCATGATTTTTTTTTTCAGAATTTATTTAACCCTTGTCCTGCTGAATATTTAAATATGCCACACCCACCTCTGATTATCAACCTCTCAGAGTACTTGATGCAAATTATTGTGACAAAGTCATAAACTGAATGTCAAACAAGGAAGATCCTGATCAGATGGCTTCTTCTTCATCTGATCTTCATTGTTTGAAAGATAAGACATATCCGGGGGTTAAAATATAATCAGGTCCTCTACTTATTGCCAGCCATTCAATCACTATAAACCAAGTCTCTAGCTCCAATTGTTTCTGATATATTTTGCTGACAAGGTAAAAATGCCCAAATTTTTACAAAGGGCAATATCTCATGAAGTGTGGAGTGCTCTGGTGCAGTGGTAAAGCATCGGATTTTAGATCCATTCACCAAGTTTCATGGCTCTAGCTTCAGTTCATTTTGAGATATTTTGGTGACAAGATTTCAAGCTTATTTGTGCAAAGGGCCATGACTCAGAAAAGGGACATAATCCTGATGAGAAAAAATAAGTTCACCTACTTTCTCATGAGGAATACATATACATGTGTACAAAAATTTCAAAAGCCTAGCATGCATGGTTATGCATCAAACAGTGTGACGGATGAACAAAGGCAAACCAATATGTCCCACCAGCTTTTTCAAAGTTGGGGGTATAAATATGTTTAATCCATTGTATACCGGATATCGGTACCCTGGCAAACAGTGCAGGCCCAGATCAGATGCCGCGTTCTGCAGCATCTGATCAGGGTCTACACTGTTTGCAAAAAGTTCAGCCATTTTCCAAATAAATTTCGAAGAAAACACAACCTGAAACCCCTAAATTTTGAACTGGACTCCTGCTTTATATGAGGAGGAAGATTCCATTTGGTACAAGAAGCATTAATCTAAACCCCATGTAGATCAGCTGGGGCCAGTTGTTCAAAACTAACGACGTCGTTAGTTAGCGTATCGTTAAAAGTTTGATCTTTTATTATGGAAAATATGCTAAGCATATTTTCCATATTAAAAGGTCAAATTGCTAATATTTTTGCTGAAAAAAATGTGAGCAGCTTTTGCATACTCAAAAGCTGCTCAAATTTTTTCGGCAAAAATACCAAAATTTTAAATATTAAACTTGCTAGATTTTGTTTGATTTGAGGTTTAACGTCCCCGTCAACCCTGTAAAGGTCATTTTGGAGACGTTGCTTCCAATTTTATGGGACTTTTACCCGACATTGAGATGAAATGACATCTCAAGCCCTGTCGCCCAATGAAACCAATAGGGTTTATTAGCATGGGCAGTCCACCTCGCAACGCGGTTCCTGGACAGGCTTAGATCCTCTAAGCGGTTTACCAGTACTAGTGTGCGGGCCAGATTCAGCTCTGCGTGGAAGCATCATGCAGCCCATATATTTCTTCAAGCCCCTATGGGCGGGGGCGGTAAACTTGCTAGAACAATTAACAAAATGCCCACTAACACGCTTATAAAGCTAACGGTGTTTTCTGCAAAAGTCATCTGATCAAGATCTACAATACTGGTTTGTCATTCAGTTTGTGAACATTTTGGAATAAATGATTGTTTTTGAATGCTAGAAGCAGATGTGGCTAAATTAACCTATTCAGCAGGCCATATTATGACAAACTGTGTGGCTCTGATCCTGATAAGATGGCTCAAAACCACCCCCCCCCCCCCCCCCCCCCCATCGGGGCTTGGAGAATTAGATAATTGGGCTACATGGTGCTTTCGTGCAGAGCTGAAACTGACAGAGCAATACTTAGAAGGTCTAAGCCTGCCCTGGAAAATTGGTGTGAGTCGGAGTCTGCTTCTTAGACCATGAAACAGCCATTTGATCAGGAACTACCCTGTTTGTCAATTAGTTAGAAAAAGAGAATTTGAAAAGATCATTATATCAAGTATTTTGATTGGCTGATCTTCATAAATGGGTGTTACAAAATGAATTTATTCAACATGATAAGGGATGAGAGAAAGCCAAGGACAGTCAATATATCACCAGCCCCAGTCCGGGCTCTGTCAGCTATACACCAGACATACATACAATACCTATCTTATCAGGAGGGAAGACTCCCTCATTTTGATGTTAATTTTTCCCCAATTTGTGCTAAATTTCTGACAGGTCCAGACTTGTGATCAAGGGGACACAGGTCTGATCCAACCCTGATCTATCATGGAGACTTGATCATGAAATGGTTGTCCCACTGATTCAATGAGGGCAGCAGTCCATTTCTGGTGAAGGGATGTGCACAGTGCTAGAGAACCACAGCCTCCTTAACACCAATCAGGTATGCATCAAGGCCTGCCATTTTAACCAATATCCTCTCTGAATATCAGCCAATCAAATTACATGATGTACGTAATATATTTGTTCAATTCACAAACTACTTGACAAACAGTGAAGATCCTGATCAGATGGCTTCTTCAGAAGCCATCTGATCTGGATCTACACTGTTTGCAAAGGTTGAGGTTGTGTTCAGCGGAATAAGGGTTAGGCTGAATAAACCCACATATATATTCGTACAGTGAGTGAATGAGTGTTTGAGTTTTACGTCCCACCAACAGCTAAGGTCATACGGAGACGGGACCTCGGTTTAAAGACTCATCCGAAAGTCTTGAGAAGCCCGGGATCGATCCTGCGATCCCTGGTTTACAAGGCGAGTAGCGTAACCACTACACCACGGAGGCTTCTATATTCGTACAGATTGAGTCTACATTATTTCACAAACACAAGCTCTAAATAATTTTTGTAGGACATGGCTGAACTGTCTGCAAAAAGTGATGAGCTTGTCCTGATCAGAAGCATCATTCTGCAGCATCTGATACCGGCCCCGATAGCTTAGTTGGTAGAGTGTCCACTCGGGGGAACAGGAGGTCACGGGTTCGATCCCGGGCCGCGACATACCAAAGTCGTAAAAAATGGTACCAGCTGCTGCTCGCTTGGCACTCAGATTTACTGGGTAGAGCTAGGACTGGTCGACCCAGTGTCAGGATAATGTGAGTGGGTGTGGTATCATGTAATGTGTCTGGGACATGATACTTCAGTGAGGCAGCACTATAAAAGTGAGCATTGAGCTCCCTGTCGCAACAAGACACCGTCGTGATATGACTGAAAAATTGTTGAAAGCGACGTTAAACCCGAATTCACTCACACACTGCAGCATCTGATTTTAGTCATGTTCCATTTTCGGGTTTCACCGTATCTTTTACCTGTGGGGTGGTTCAAAAATTAGAAGCCGGATGAAATGGGATACTATGGTGAACTAAAGACACATCAAAATTGGCAGTTTTGTGAACTCCTTATATAATAATTCTAAGAGGGCATGAAATGCACATCAGATAATGTAGTGGAACAATAAGAAATTGTATTACATAATCTTGTCTTTAATATTATTATTCAGAATAAAGATAGCGTATTATGTATATTGATAGATATTTTCATCTCATGTAATTATTGCACAATCAATTATCAATGAGCTAGCACATGACTAAATCTACAAGAAGTCTTGAGCGACCGGCAAAGGTTAGATCAGCCTGCACATTCGCACAGTCTGATCAGAGTCTTTGCTGATCACATGTACCTACTATAGGCTAATATCCATGCAAAGAGAACCAAAAGGTCTTGTCATACTGGATGCTTGTGCAGGTTGATTTGAGTCTCTGATGGTCGCACCGGTCTAATTGTAGGTTTTGTCATGCGCCGGCTCCAATATAATCAAATACTAACATCAAGAATGAATTGTTAGGAAGAGGAGATATATATATATGTTCATTGTTTATATGTTCATTGTTTATTTGTTTAAGGGGAATGGGAACATCTTCAGGGGTCCGGCAACTCCTGCAAAACTATTTTTGTCTCCCATGTCAATAGGGTCAACTCTTGAAGGAAAGAATTTGCTCCTGAGGAGCAAATTCTTTCCTTTAAGAGTAGACACCTTTTTCAACATGAAAAGCGAACAGGAAGTCCCGAAAGTTGCCTCCCTTTGAAAAATGGCGGAAAAATGTGTCAGGTGTTCCCATTCGCCTTAAAAATTCGAAAAAAAAAAAAACTATCAGGTTTAGCTATAAATATTTTTTGAAGGACACGGCTCAAACACTGATGAACCTGTCAAGATCAGAAGCATCATTCTGCACCATCTGATCTGAGCCATGTTCCATTTTGGGATTTCCCCCATTAAAATGAACTGAACTTACAGTATTTAACGAAAGTATACATACACCTAAACTGCTTACCATACATAAACTTTTTGCCGGCCTCAGTGGCTCAGTCGGATGCACGTCTGACTGATGATCAGGAGGACGCAGGTTCGACTCCCGCCGGAGATGGCAACATTCTTTCGTGGAGATTGATCATGAAATCTTTTCTACGATCATTCTCTCCCTTCCGCTGATTCAAGAAGGGCAGTTGTCAGTTTCTGGCGAAAGAATGTGCACTGTACTGGTTAACCGCTTACGTATAAGCCTGCCCAGGAAAGTTTTGATAGGTAAACTGACCGGGTCAAAAATGATCTAAACAGTGTTGACTGGGCCGTAAAACTCCAATACAAACAAAACAAAACCATAAACTTTGAACAAGTACAATTTATTACCCGCGATGTCGAGCCTAAAATTAGCTGGATGAGTAGCAAACAGTGTACACCTGGATGAGATGCCTCAGAACACAGCATCTCATCTGGGTCTACACTGTTTGCTAATCATCCAGCTTTTTTTGAGATATGTTGTGTTCTGTGGCATCTCATCTGGGTCTACACAATTTGCTCAGCCCTGTCTGTCCTAATACATAACTTAATGTAGATACCGTATGTGTGGCCCCCATCCATCGGTGCTTGAAGAAATAGATGGGCTGCATGATGCTTCCACGCAGAGCTGAAACCGAACACACACAAGTACTCAGGTAAACTGCTTAGACCATCTAATCCTGCCCAGGCAAAGCGGTACAAGTTGGACCATCCATGTCCATGCTTATAAACCCTATTGGTTTCATTGGGCGACAGGGCTTGAGAAGACATTTTGTCTCAATGTCAGGTAAAAGTCCCACAAAATTGGAAGCAACGTCTCTAAAATGACCTAAACTGTGTTGACTGGGACGTTAAACCTCAAATTAAACAAATCAAAGATACTGTGCGTCTGAAAATATGAGCATAAACATATGGGAACAATGCCGTGCTTTCTCTGGATGCTTTAGTTTTTGTCTCCTTATATGTATACGTATGTCATACAGTATGCATCTATTTGAAAAGTCAACCCCCGCCCATCAGGGCTTGAAAAAATATATGGGCTGCATGATGCTTCCACGCAGAGCTGAATCTGACCCACACACAAGTACTGGTAAACCGCTTAGATGATCTAAGCCTGCCCAGGCAAAGCTGTATGAGTGTCGGACCGCCCATGCTTATAAACCCTATTGGTTTTATTGGGCAACATGGCTTGAGGTGTCATTTCATCTCAATGTCGGGTAAAAGCCCCACAAAATTGGAAGCAACGTCTCCAAAATGACCGTTACAGTGTTGACGGGGGCATTAAACCTCAAATCGAACAAACAAACAAATCTCTGGATGCTTTAGTTTTTGCCTCCTTGTATGTATATGTATATCATACAGTATGCATCTATTTGAGAAGTACTCTTGAAACAACTGTACAACCATTCACCTTATTTGCATTATCTGCTGGTTCCTAGTCTGAAGGTTATCAGTGTTGGAAAAACAGGTAACCAGACCCCCCTGACCTTTTAAGGTCAGGGGGGTCTGTTTACCTGTTTTTCCAATATTGACAATGTGCAAGCTGGGAGCCAGCAAATAATGCAAATATGGTGAATAGACAGAAAAACAAGAAAGAAATCACTGCTAGTACCGTAATGATCCTAACCCTTATCCTACTGAATATTCAGTTTAGCCACACCCATTTCTGACTTTGAACCAATCAGATTACTTGATGTAATTTATTCCTACAAATTCATAAACTGAATGTCAAACAGTGTAGATCCTGATCAGATGGCTTCTTCCGAAGCCATCTGATCTGGATCTACACTGTTTGCAAAGATATGGGTTGTCGTGAACAGCAAGATAAGGGTTAAGTATTGGGACAGATAGGCCTAAGCAAACAGTGCAAACCCAGATCAGTCTGATCAGGGTTTACACTATTTCCCATTCCATCTGCACTTTTTGGACTAGATCATAAAACAAATTTGTTAAAATTTTAGGAGAATTATGGCAAGTCTTTAAGGTGTCCAAATTTTTAGGATCTATATGGTAGTAAGGACTCTCCATCAGAACATATGTTATGGGTACTGGTTAGAATCACCTCACTGAGGTTGGTTGTTTGTTTGATTTGAGGTTTAACGTCCACGTCAACACTGTAAAGGTCATTTTGGAGACGTTGCTTCCAATTTTGTGGGGCTTTTACCCGACATTGAGATGAAATGACACCCCGTCAACCCTGTAAAGGTCATTTTGGAGATGTTGCTTCCAATTTTGTGGGACTCTTACCCGACATTGAGATGAAATGACATCTCAAGCCCTGTCGCCCAATGAAACCAATAGGGTTTATAAGCATGGGCGGTCCGTCTCGCACCGCGGTTCCTGGACAGGCTTAAATCCTCTGAGCGGTTTACCAGTACTTGTGTGCGGGCTGGATTCAGCTCTGCGTGGAAGCATCATGCAGCCCATATATTTCTTCAAGCCCCTATGGGCACTGAGGTGATTGTAGAACAAGATATAAGGATGATTTTTCCTCAATTATCCATCTTACTCCTTCTTATCTGAAAGAAAGAAAGAAAGAAAGAAAGAAAGAAAGAAAGAAAGAAAGAAAGAAAGAAAGAAAGAAAGAATCAGCATTTCAAATAGATTTAGATAATGATATCAGTCCATGTTGAAACTTGAAACTTGTTACTATATACCTTATTTGCATTATCTGCTGGTTCCTAGTCTGAAGGTTATCAGTGTTGGAAAAACAGGTAACCAGACCCCCCTGACCTTAAAAGGTCAGGGGGGTCTGGTTACCTGTTTTTCCAATATTGACAATGTGCAAGCTGGGAGCCAGCAAGTAATGCAAATATGGTGAATAAATGAGAAAATACAGAATTTTAAACAGGTGTAGAAAATGATATTAGTCCATGCTGGAACTAGTCACTCTGAGAGAATGAAAGAAAAGAAGAAAGGAATAAGAGGAAAAAAGAATAAAGGAATATTAAAAGGAAGAAGAAAGAATAAAAAGAATAAAGTTTTACCCAGGTTTAGAAAATGATATTAATCCACAACGGAAGTCCATGTTGAAAAAAATAAAATGGTAAGGTATGAATGCATGACAGAGCTCACACCTGTCAGACTGTGCAAAATATGGCCTCTGGGCTGGTTATATGTTCTATAGATGACCATTTGACTGGGTCAATTTTTGTGAGAACAGAGATACTATGTATTTATACGAAAGCAACAGAACAATACACTGAAATATATAATCCATAGGCTGGTACTATTTACCTGTACAATTGTAATTACCCGTACCATTATTTACCAATATTTAGAAACCAATTTAATTCTGTAACTTTAACCTGCTGAATATTCAATTAAGCCACACTCATTTCTGACTTTGAACCAATCAGATTACTTGATGCAGCTTATTTCTACATATTCATAAACTGAATGTCAAACTGTGTAGATCCTGATCAGATGGCTTCTTCAGAAGCCATCTGATCTGGATCTACACTGTTTGCAAAGATAGGGGTTGTCGCCTACAGCAGGGTAAAGGTTAAGTGTCAAACAAAATTTTCAAGCAAATGACAGTCTAAATTCTGTTTTAACATTGGGCTTGACATTCTACATGTCAGTTGACTCACATGAAATGTCTAGCCATATTTTCTCTAAAAAATAAATCATGTTTACTAGTCAGTGTAATGAATATCATCCACTTCATATTGTGAAACTGATTATTTTTACGGCCCTTTCAAGATTATTTCACTGGTACTGAGCTGATTATTAATCAGGTGGGCGAAAACCGCAGTACCCGGAGAAAAACCACCTGACCTCCCGTTGCAGAACTTGGCATCTCATTATGTGACCCAAGCCAGGCTTGAACCACAGCGGTGAGAGACCAAATGATTAACCCATTTTGAAACAGAAAACCCAAAACGGGTAACCGACAAACAGTGCAGGCCCAGAATGCAGCGTCTGATCAGGGCCTACACTGTTTACAAAAAGATCAGACATTTTCCAAATCAAGTTTTGAAGAAAGGACAACCTGACACACCCTAAATTTTGAAATGGACTCCTGCTATATATAAGGAGGAAGATTCCATATGGTAAACAAGAGGGCCATGATGGCCCTGGATCGCTCACCTGATCCTATTGTACAAACGGAATTGTGGGTAATATATGGTGGAGTGGAGGGTTTGAGCAATTTTGGTTGGACCCAAAGACCATTTCTGTGAAATTAATTCAAAATCAGTCTGCCTGTTTAGGAATAGAAGTCACTTTGAGAAAGAAGTCATTTTTGATGAAATGACATCTCAAGCCCTGCCGCCCAATGAAACCAATGGGGTTTAAATGTATTGATGGTTCCACTTGCACCACTTTGCCTAGACAGGCTAAAACCTTCAAAGTGGTTTACCAATACTCCTGTAGAAGCACCTTGCAGCCAAGGTGGGTGGGGGCCAAAACTTTCAAAAGACATCTGTCTCTAAAAGGAAGCAATTTTATAGGAATGTTCCATGAGTGACCCTCTAACAAAATTGTTAAAAATATTTTGCTTAAATGAGCATGATGGCCACCACAGCTAAAAACCTCAAACCTCATTCCTGTCAAATAATTTCATAATCAATCCACTGGTTAAGGAGAAGAAGTTGTTTAAAGGTTTTGTTCACCAGAGTGGCATAGTTTGAGCAATTTTGGTGGAGGGTCACCCAAGGAACATTCCTGTCAAGTAATTTCAAAATCCATCCACTGGTTAAGGAGAAGAAGTCGTTTAAAGGTTTTTTCTATTTTTAGCTCTGGCAGCCAGCTTGTTCACCAGAGCAGAATGGTTTGAGCACTTTTTGTAGAGGGTCGCCCAAGGAACATTCCTGTGAAGTTATTTCAAAATCCATCCACGGGTTGAGGAGAAGAAGTCATTTAAAGTTTTTTCTATTTTTAGCTCTGGTGGCCATTTTATTCAACCGAGCGGAACGGTTTGAGCAATTGTGGTAGAGGGTCACCGAAGGAACATTCCTGTGAAATAATTTCAAAATCCATCCACTTGTTAAGGAGAAGTCATTTAAATGTTTTTCTATTTTTAGCTCTGTCGGCCATTTTGTTGACCTGAGCGGAACGGTTTGAGCAATTTTGGTAAAGGGTCACCCAAGGAACATTCTGGTGAAATAATTTCAAAATCCATCCACTGGTTAAGGAGAAAAGTGCGTTTAAAGGTTATTCTATTTTTAGCTCTGGTGGCCATTTTGTTAACCCGAGCTGAACAGTTTGAGCAATTTTGGTGGAGGGCCACCCAAGGAACATTCCTATTAAGTGATTTCAATATCCATCCGCTGGTAAAGGAGAAGAAGTCGTTTAAAGGTTTTTCTATTTTAAGCTCTTGCGGCCATTTTGTTCACCCGAGCGGAACAGTATGAGCAATTTTGGTAGAGGGTCACCAAACAAACATTCCTGTGAAATAATTTCAAAATCCATCCACTGGTTATGGAGAAGAAGTCGTTTAAAGGTTTTTCTATTTTTAGCTCTGGCGGCCATTTTGTTCACCTGAGGGGAACAGTATGAGCAATTTTTGTAGAGGTTTACCAAAGGAACATTCCTGTGAAATAATTTCAAAATCCATCCACTGTTTAAGGAGTAGAAGGTGTTTAAAGGTTTTTCTATTTTTAGCTCTGGTGGCCATTTTGTTCACCCGAGCGGAAACTGTTTGAGCAATTTTGGTAGAGGATCCCCCAAGGAACCTTCCAGTGAGATAATTTTAAAATCCATCCACTGGTTAAGGAGAAAAAGTCGTTTAAAGCTTTTTCTATTTTTAGCTCTGGCGGCCATTTTGTTCACCCGAGCGGAACGGTTTGGGCAATTTTGGTAGAGGGTCACCGAAGGAACATTCCTGTGAAGTAATTTCAAAATCCATCCACTAGTTAAGGAGAAAAAGTTGTTTAAAGCTTCTTCTATTTTTAGCTCTGGCGGCCATTTTGTTCACCCGAGCGGAACGGTTTGAGCAATTTTGGTAGAGGGTCACCCAAGGAACATTCCTGTCAAGTAATTTCGAAATCCATCCACTGGTTAAGGAGAAGAAGTCCTTTAAATGTTTTTCTATTTTTAGCTCTGGTGGCCATTTTGTTCATCCGAGCGGAATGGTTTGAGCAATTTTAGTAGAGGGGCACCCAAGAAACCTTCCTGTGCAATAATTTCAAAATCCATCCACTGGTTAAGGAGAAGAAGTTGTTTAAAGGTTTTTCTATTTTTAGCTCTGGTGGCCATTTTATTCAACCGAGCGGAACGGTTTGAGCAATTTTGGTAGAGGGTCATCCAAGGAACATTCCTGTGAAACAATTTCAAAATCCATCCACTTGTTAAGCAGGAGAAGTCGTTTAAAGAATTTTCTATTTTTAGCTCTGGCGGCCATCTTGTTCACCCAAGCGGAACAGTTTGAGCAATTTTGGTAGAGGATCACCCAAGGAGCATTCCTGTGAAATTAGATCAAAATATGTCCAGCAGTTTTGGAGGAGAAGTTGTTTAAAGCAAAAGTTGACGACGGACGGACGCACGCACGCACGCACGGACGACGGACGACGGACGCCGGACAAAGACTGATCCCAAAAGCTCACCTTGAGCACTACGTGCTCAGGTGAGCTAAAAAACGGTTAAGAGTCAGGGCTCTTACCCACTAAGCCACGGAGGCAAAGACTGACACGATGAATCGTATAATGGATTAATAGATCGATAAATTCCACAAAAATGATTATCATTTCTGATTTGCTTTTAATCGATTACTTGATAGGTATAATTTACTACCCAAAGTTATGCCTAAAATAGCTGGATGAGTGGCAAACAGTGCAGACCCTGATGAGATGCCGCATTATGCGGCATCTCATCTGGGTCTACACTGTGTTCTCAGGCCTGTCAGTTCAAATATACATATGATTAAGTGCAGCATATGGTAAGAGTCATGCTCAGACAGAAAGCCAGACAGGTAAAATAATGACAAAAATCATTGCGATTACTAATCGATTATCGATCGCAATGACATGACTGATAATCGATTAACTTTTCAGCTCCGATTAGCCAGCCCTACCGGAGGCCCATCAAAACTGTAGTTTACACAGATAACTATATAGGGTTTACATGTACATTTGTCCTTAGTTGTGCCTAAAAACATGGATTATAGGTACTTGTCAGAACTGCCTCAAAGAGGGGGTTCAAATGAGCATCTTCAATCAATGTTTGGAGCAGAAACATAAGGAATCATTGGCAAAATGCTACCGTATTGATCCTAAGTATTGGGGCAGATAGGCCTAAACAAACAGTGCAGACCCTGGATGAGCAGTCTGATCAGGGTCTTCACTGTTTGCCATTCCGTCCGCACCTTTTGGACTCCTTGTTGGGGCATTTTGGGTCCTAGGGCTAAATTCTCATATCATAGACCACAATATTTTTAAAAAACTGTATTGATTTACCTATGTACCAATGAAAAGCCTAAGGAGTCAAATTTGACATTGGCATTAAATAGGTCAAGGTCAACCTAGGATCATCATTTTTGCAAACTTGGTAGTACTCAGTCACCCGATGCTACATGTCAAGTTTCAAGACAGTCGGCCCAGTGGTTCTGGAGGATGTGCGCTTTGGGATATCTCTGTTGTGCAGATTGTGGGTGGTTTTAGGGACCCATCCAGTGCCTCTTCTTTTTTTTTTCTTTTTTTTTTCTCAGCTAAATTCTAAATTTAGCCACCCAACCAACTGAGGTACATGTAATGGCCATATGTGATCGACTCAGTAAAAGAAGATAGATAGATAGTGACCTGGACCATCCTAATAAATTTTTGCTCGATAAGTGTCCTAAGGCTGCACATTAAATTTAAATGAAATTGGCCCAGTGGTGTTAGAGAAAATGTATTCTAATATGTCAATAGACTGGCAATACAAGTGACCTTGGGCCAAGATCTTAGCATTCACAGGCTTTCATTTTTAACCCATTCTCATATCACAAACCACAATATTTTCCGAAAAATGCATTGTTTTACCCTTTTCCAATGGAAAAACTTAAGGAACCAAATTTGACCTAGGCAGAATATAGGTCAAGGTCTACCTAGGGTCATCATATTTGCAAATTTGGTAGTACTCAGTCACCTAATGCTACATAAATGTACTAAGTTTCAAGACAATCGGCCCACTGGTTCTAGAGAAGAAGATTTTTGAGGTTTTTTATCATATTTGGGCATGGTGGCCATCTTGGTCATGTGACCTGGACATTCAAACAAATTTTAGTTTCCTCACTGTCCTAAGGCTGCATATAAAATTTAATTAAAATTGACCCAGTGGTTTCCAAGAATGGATATTTTGGAATGTCAATGGACCTACAATTCGAGTGACTTTGAGCCAAGGTCAGTGAATGACCTTGACCTTAAACATTCACAGACATTCATTTTTACCTATTCTCATGTTATGGACCAAAATATTTTTTTTTTCGAAAAATGCATCGTTTTACCCTTTTCCCATTGCAAAGCCTAAGGAACCAACTTGACCTTGGCAGAAAATAGGTTATGGTCAACCTTGGGTCCTCATATTTGCAAACTTGGTAGTACTCAGTCACCCGATGCTACATACCAAGTTTCAAAATATTGGCCAAGTGGTTCTGGAGAAGAGGATTCTTTACGAGATTTGGGCATGGCAGCCATCTTGGTCATGTGACATGGACCATACTTGCAAACTTTCGTTCCCCCATTGCCTGGAGGCTGCATATGAAATCTAATTGGAATTGGTCCTGTGGTTTCAGAGAAGAAGACATTTGAAAATGGTGGATGACGGACGGACGACAGAGGCCTACCATCCTATAAGCTTCCCTGGGCCTTCGGCTAAAAACAAAAATTTTAAATTGAAAAAAAAAAAGTGTGATAACTTTCTTATTTCTGCTCAAAATATTGATTGTGGGTACTTTTTAGAACCGCTTCATCGAGGTGGTTCTGACAAGTACCCACAATCTATATTTTAGAGCAGAACTAGAGCTGCCGCCTTACGGGCGCCAATTATACCCCCGCATGCGTTGTCAGATAGTAACTCCAAGTGTGTGGTGTGTGAATATTAAAGAAATCGGTTAAAGAATGAGGAAGTTATGTGCAATGTTAAAGTTTTTTGGAACGGACCGACAACAAATTTTTACAAGTATCTGACCTTGAGAAAGGTCAACGTGAAGGTCAAGGTCAGGTTTGTGTATATCAATCTTAAGTACTAGTGGCAAGGTGTGTGGTGTGTGAATATTAAAGAAATCTGTCAAAGAATGAGGAAGTTATGTGCAACGTTAAAGTTTTTTTGTACCCACAAATTTTTACAAGTATTTGACCTTGAGGAAGGTCAACGTGAAGGTCAAGGTCAGGTTTGTGTATATCAATCTTAAGTACTAGTAGCAAGGTGTGTTGTGTGTGAATATTAAAGAAATCGGTCAAAGAATGAGGAAGTTATGTGCAATGTTAAAGTTTTTTTGTACCAACAAATTTTTACAAGTATTTGACCTTGAGGAAGGTCAACGTAAAGGTCAAGGTCAGGTTTGTGTATATCAATCTTAAGTACTAGTGGCAAGGTGTGTGGTGTGTGAATATTAAAGAAATCGGTCAAAGAATAAGGAAGTTATGAGCAATGTTAAAGTTTTTTGTAACGGACCGACGACAACAGACGACGACGACAGACGACAAGCTGACTCCTATATACCCCCTTCAAACTTCGTTTGCGGGGGTATAATTAAGAAAAATAAGGTATACTCCTGTAAACCCCAGTTTTATTATATAAAATTGGTGTTCAAGGGGGTCAAGATTATATAGACGTGTTTTCATGATGGGTCCGTCCGTTATTTCTTTCATCTTTTTATATTCGCACGTCCATAATCTGTTCGTCTGTCCATCAACGTACCCCACTCAGTCCATTGGTTTGTTTGAATTGAGGTTTGACCTCCCCATCAACACTATATGTGTCATTTTTGGAGACGTTGCTTCTAATTTTGTGGGACTTTTACCCGACATTGAGCTGAAATGACATCTCAAGCCCTGCCACCCAATGGATCCAAAAGCATTATATACATTGGACGGTCTGACTAACACCACTTGGCACTTTCCCTAGACAGGCTTAGTCCTTCTAAGCAGTTTACCAGTACTCATGTGTGGTAAGTTTCAGCTCTGCGTGGGCGCACCATGCAGCCCATCTACATGTATTTCCCCAAGCCCAAATGGGCTGGGGCGATCTGTTTATTTACCCATCCATCCCGTTTCCCCATCCTTTCATTTGTACCCATCCATCCCGTTTGTCCCTCCCTTAAAACAAGAGGCCCATGGGCCACTATGCTCATCAGAGCCCAGGTGGGCACTGTCCAATGGCAGCCATGAATTTTAACAGGATATCATTTTAATCTGCCAAATGAACCCCCATATCCAAATGAGCATCCATATGGACTCAGTATATGAAACATTAGGCCTTTTATGAAGTAGAAGGGGTGGGGCATGGACCTAATGGAGCCCTGGTTGGTATCACTAAATGTGTCTTTTCACAAGGAACAAGAACATATATGGTTTTGCAGTGGGGGTCTGTATGGCCGGAGATATTATACATGGGACATGCCCTGTCGATCCCAGGAAAGCCCAAGATTGTTGTCCCTAAATGTGTCTTATCGTAAGGACCAAGTATATATATGGTTTAGGGGTGGGAATCTGAATTGTTTCCGAGATATGAGGCCTCTTTATGAAGTGGAAAGGAGAGGAATGGCCCCTACAGACACCTCTACAGTAGGTGTGCTAATAATAAGGAACAAGAACATATATGATTATGGGGTGGGGATTTGAATGGTTTCTGAAATAAATAGCCTTTTATGAAGTGGAAGGACAGGGCACATTGCCTCAGCACAAAGAGACCCCCCCAAGTTGGTGTGACTGAACGAGTTTTATCATAAGGAACAAGAATTTATATGGTTTAGGGGTGGGGATCTGAACAATTTCTGAGATATATGGCTTTTAATGAAGTCAAGCGGTGGGGCATGCCCCAGGGACTCCCAAGCTGGTGTCACTGAATGCGTCTTATCATAAGGAAGATGAATATATATGGTTTTGGGGTGGGGCCCTGAACAGTTTCTGAGATATAAGGCCTTTTGTGAAGTGGAGGGATGGGGCAGGGCCCCGGGAGACCCCCAGGTTGGTGTCAATGAATGTATTTAGGGGTGCGGATCTGTAAGGTTTCTGAGATATTGTGCTATTATGAAATGGAGGGGGTGGGGCATGGCCCCAGCATATCCCTGGGGACCCACAGGTTGCTGTCCCTGAATGTGTCTTATCATAATGAACAAGAATATATATGATTTTGGGGTGGGGATCTGAACAGTTTCTGAGATATATGGCCTTTTGTGAAGTGGAGGGTGGGGGCAAGGCCCCGGCGCACCCGGAAGACCCCTAATTTGGTGTCAAACTGTCAATGAATGTGTCTTATCATAAGGAGCACAAATATATATTTGGCTTAGGGCTGGGGATCTGTAAGGTTTCCGAGATATTGGGCCTTTCATGAAATGGAGGGGGTGGGACATGGCCCCGGCGCATCCCGGGGGACCCCCAGGTTGATGTCACCTAATGGGTCTTATCATAAGGAACAAAAGTATATATGGTTCAGGGGTGGGGATCTGAATGGTTTCCTAGATATTGGACCTTTTATGAAGTGGAGGGGGCCAGGCATGGCCTCTGCGCATACCGGAGGACCCCCAAGTTGGTATCAATGAATCCGTCTTATCAATAGGAACAAGAATATATACAGTCGAACTTCGATGGGTCGAACTCGGTAGGCTCGAACACCACGTTTGGGTCGAACTGACTTTTCAGTCCCCGCAAAATCCCTATTCATTTTAACTAAACATGCCACCCTTGGCTCGAACCACGATGACTCGAACCCTCGAACTCTAAGCCTGGTCCCTAGAGTGCATTTTCTATGTAAAATCCCACCGATGGCTCGCACTAATTACCTTTTTAAAAATTCCAATTTTATCGATCAAGTCACGCAGGCGCGTGATCAGTATCATAATACGAACCAAAAATACGGCTCATCATCCACTCTGAAATTATGGCCAATAAATGTACCGAAAGTCACCAAAATCGCCGCAGCTATGATAAAAAAATCATAGTACACAAAGATGGATCTTGCCGAGTTGGACTCCAATGGCTCGAACTACCGATGGCTCGAACTTTTTTCGGGGGTCCCGGCGAGTTCGAGCCATCGAAGTTCGACTGTATATGGCTTAGGTGTCGGGATCTGAATGGTTTCTGAGCTATACATTGTATAACCTTTTATGAAGTGGTGGGGGTGGGGCATGTCCCCGGCACAACCTGGGGACCCTCAGGTTGGCATAAAAGCACATATGGCTGAGAGAAGTTTACTAACAAACATTTCTATAAAAGTTTTGTCAAAATATCTGCAATGACTTGGCAGTAAATGCCATTTTTCAATTTTCCCCATTATAAGTCTATGGAAACTCTAAGTTGCCATAGCAACCAAACTAAACAGCCAATTATCATTAAAAGAAACACAAACTTTCAATCCCCATAGCCCAAGGATGCTACAGATAAAATTTGGGTTCAATCGGCCCAATGGCTTCAGAGGAGAAGATGTTTAAAAGTGTTGACGCCAGACATACGACGACGGACAACTGCCTATCCTATAAGCTCCCCCAGAGCCTTCGGCTCTGGTGAGCTAAACATATATTTAGGACATTTAACAACCTGTGGAATCACGGGCGAAATGACTCACATCATAAGGGGCGACTTGAAGAAATAGATGAGCTGCATGATGCTTCCACGCAGAGCTGAAACCGACCCTCACACAAGTACTGGTAAACCGCTTAGAGGATCTAAGCCTGCCCAGGCTAAAACTGGGGCGATATCATCGATATATTGTGATATTTTTGCTGGCGATACTGTATCGCAATAATAGTTCCGTGTATCGATACTTGACGATACTTTTGCGTTATATCAACAAAAGTCTGAAACACAAGAGACACATATTTTTCTGAGGTGCTTATGCCGATAAAAAATCTGTATCCAAAAGGCGCTGCTTCATATCCAAAAAAAAGTTGGGACCCAGTATGGACCCATGTGCTACATAAGTTTTGTTGGTATTTGAGTTATGCCATTCAGATTTATTCAAAACTGTTGCTTCCGAAATATGTTTGTGTAGTTGATGGTGTGTGTCTAAGAGGATGGGTCTATGCAATTAGATAGACCTGCAAAGTCATCATAATTACCGTTTTATTGCTGATAGAAGCTGTGGCTACTAACATATACATGCATATAAACAATGGATGCTGAACCAGACACTGAACGTGCCGGATCGGCATTTAAATCACTTGTATGGAAACATTTTGTTTTTGTCAAGTCATTATTTTATTTTATTGCATATAAATATAAGGACAAACTTAACAAACCAATGTGTTGTTATTGAACAGGAAACTACAACAAAATTTACCTAATAAAACATAGTAAATCTGTACAAAGCAAGTGTCGCGATACTGTATCGTATCGCCTGTCTGGTATCGTGATCCTTTTTCTGGCAATTCCCAGCTCTAGCCCAGGCAAAGCTTTGCGAGTCGGCCCGTGCATGCTTATAAACCCTATTGGTTTCATTGGGCGGCAGGGCTTGAGATGTCATTCCATCTCAATGTCGGGTAAAAGTCCCATAAAATTGGAAGCAACATCTCCAAAATGACCTTTACAGTGTTGATGGGGACGTTAAAGCTCAAATCAAACAACAAATCATAAGGCGCGAATCTACCCACCCCTAAATCAGGACGAAATGACTCAGGGCAAAACGACCTGAGGAAACAACACACACGCGAAACAACTTGGATTTCAGTGTAACAGTTTACATTTTTTGAGGCATTGGGAGGGGATGCGATGTAAACAACCCTTTCAAGGTTGCTTCACTTGACAGATTAATTGTATTTTGTATTAATTAAATGACATCAGTGGAACGCCAAAGTTACAAAAGACGCCTTGCCTAACCGTCCCGATACACATGGCAGAATTTAATATCACAGATATATCACGTCATTTTGACTCGAGGGAGGCTTGGACTCAGCCCTACAGTCCAGATACATGGACTACTTTCTTCTCTTTCTCGCGCACAGATGAACATATACAGCAAGTGATCACCATGCATGATCACCAGTCAGATGCGCATCAGACTGAGCTACAGACTGATGCCACTTGGCACTTTCCCTAGACAGGCTTAGTCCTTCTAAGCGGTTTACCAGTATACATGTGTGGTAAGTTTCAGCTCTGCGTGAGAGCACCATGCAGCCCATCAATTTCTCAAAGCCCCGATGGGCTGGGGCAATCTGTTTAATTACCCATCCATTCCATTTCCCCCATCCTTCTGTTTGTTCCCATCCATCCCGCTCGTCCCTCCCTTAAAAACTTTTAGGGCATTTAACAACCCATGGGCAAAACAGCTCTTGGGCGAAACGACTCACATCATAAGGGGCGAATCTACCCACCCCTAAATCAGGATGAAAAGACTCAGGGCAAAACGACCCGAAGAAAGGGCACATGGGTGAAACAACTCGGATTCGATTTTCTCGCGTACAGACACACAAGAGAGAGAGGGAGAGAGAGAGGCGGATTCAGGGAGAGTGAGATATTATCAATTTACTGTGAATCTTTAAACAAGAGGCCCATAGGCCACCATGCTCACCAGAGCTCAGTGGGGCACTGCCCACTGGCAGCCATGTTTTTTAATAAACCATGGAAGCCAATGAAATTTGGACCAAATCAGCCTGGTGGCTTCAGAGGACTGATGTTGCTTGAATGTGCTGTTGCAAGACAACAGACTGCCCATCTGTGGCAACCAATAGGCCTAAAATTATACGGTAGATAGACCATTGTTTAAGGAATATTTCCATATAAGTTTGACAAAATATCTTGAAAGGGGTAAATGTCATTTTTCCATTTTTCAACATTATAGGTCTATGGAAATGCTTAACTTGCCATAGTAACCAAACTAAAGAGCCAAATTTCATTAAAAGCACAAAGCCTGTAAAGGCAAATATGGTGAATATTTGCATACGGTAAACTCTCAGCCTTATAGAGCATATGGTTTCTGAGGAGATGACCTATAAGTGTTTTTTTTTTTTTTTCAGTTTTTTTGGGCATTTTAGTTTCCATGGCAACAAGTAAAAGTGAGCAGGTTGCCTAAACTCATATTGCAAATAGATGATAGTTTAAAGAATATTACTATGAAAGTTCTGTCAAAATATCTGCAAAGGCAGCGGTGAATACCATTTTCCAATTTTGCTATAGCAGCCAAACTAAGAGCCAAAAAATAAACCTGTTTCTTTAGGGGTGTGGATCTGTAAGGTTTCCAAGATATTGGGTCTTTTATGAAGTGGAGGGTTTGGGCAGTGCCCAGGGCACCCCCATGTTTGTGTCACTGAATGTCACTAATCATAAGAACCATATATATATATATGGTTTAGGGGTGGGGCTCTGAACAGATTCTCAGATGTATGGCTCTTTGTGAACTGCAGGGGTGGGACATGGTCCAACCACACCCTGGCAGACCCTCAGGTTGGTGTCACTGAATGTGTCTTATCATAAGGAACAAGAGTATCTATGGTTTAGGGGTGGGGATCTGTAAGGTTTCCGAGATATAGAGCCGTTTTATGAAATTGAGGGGGTCGGGCAATGCCCCGGCGCATCTTGGTGGCCCAAAGGTTGGTGTCACTGAATGGGTCTTATCATAAGGAACAAGAATATATATGGTTTAGGGGTGGGGATCTGAATGGTTTCTGAGATATATGGCTTTTTATGAAGTGGTGGGGGTGTGGCTGGGCCCCGGTCCAACCAAGGGGCCCCATGTTCGTGTCATTGAATGTGTCTTATCATAAGGACCAATAATATATATGGTTTAGGGGTGTGGATCTGTAAGGTTTCCGAGATATAGGGCCTTTTATGAAGTGGAGGGGGTTGGGCAAGGCCCCTGCACATCCCGGAGGCCTCCATGGTTGGTGTCACTGAATGTGTCTTATCATGAGGAACAAGAATATATATGGTTTAGGGGTGGGGATCTGAATGGTTTCTGAGACATATGGCAGTGGAGGGGTGGGGCATGGCCCCTGCGCATCCCTGGGTCCCCAGGTTAGTGTAACTGAATGTGTCTTATCATAAGGAACAAGAATATATATGGTTTAGGGGTGGGGATCTGTAAGGTTTCCGAGATACTGGGTCTTTTATGAAGTGGAGGGGGTGTGGCAAGGCCCCAGCGCATCCCGGGGGCCCCAGAAAGGGTTTTATCATAAGGAACAATAACATATATGGTTTAGGGGTGGGGATCAGTAAGGTTTCTGAGATACTGGGTTTTTTATGAAGTGGAGGGGGTGGGGCGAGGCCCTGGCGCATACCCAAGGGACCCCCAAGTTGGTGTCACTGAATGTGACTTATCGTAAGGAACGATAATATATATGGTTTAGGGGTGGGGATCTGTAAGGTTACTGGGATATTGGGCCTTTTATGAAGTGGAGGGGGTGGTGCACGGCCCCGGTACATCCCGGGGGACCCCCAGGTTGGTGTCACTGAGTCTATCTTATCATAAGGAACAAGAATATATATGGTTTAGGGGTGGGGGTCTCAATGGTTTCTGAGATAAATGGCATTTTATGAAGTGAAGGGGGTGTGGCATGTCCCCGGCACATCCCGGGGGACCCCCAGGTTGGTGTCACTTAATGCATCTTAGCATAAGGAACAAGAATATATTTAGTTTAGGGGTGGGGATCTGAATGGTTTCTGAGAAAAATGGCATTTTATGAAATAGAGGGGGCAGGGCATGTCCCCGGCACATCCCAGGCGACCCCAGGTTGGTGTCACTTAATGCATCTTATCATAAGGAACAATAATATATATGGTTTAGGGGTCGGGATCTGTAAGGTTTTTGAGATATAAGGCATTTTATGAAGTGGAGGGGACAGGACATGGCCCCGCACAATCTAGGGGATCCCCAGGTTGACATAAAAGCATATGGCTGAGAGAAGTTTACTCAAGGAACACGTTTATGTAAGTTTTGTCAAAATATCTGCAATGACTTGGCAGTTAATGCCATTTTTCCGTTTTCCCCATTATAAGTCAATGGAAACTCTAAGTTGCCATAACAACAAAACTAACACGCCAAATTTCATAAAAAACACAAAACCTGTAAAGGCAAATATTGTGAATATTTTCATAAAGTCTCTGCCTCCTAGAGCATATGGTTTCTGAGGAGATGATTTTTTAAGTATTTTTTTTTTCTATTTTTTTTGGCATTTTGGTTTCCATGGCAACCAATAAAAATGAGCAGTAGGCCTAAAATCATATGGCAGATAGAAGATTGCCTAAGGAACATTTCTATGAAAGTTTTGTCAAAATATCTGCAGAGGCTTGGCAGTAAATGCCATTTTTCAATTTTCCCCATTATAAGTCTTGGAAACTCTAAGTTGCCATAGCAACCAAACTAATGAGCAGATTTTCATAAACAAGAGCCCTGGTTCGCTCACCTGATCCAATGTACAACAAGTGGGCCCCGGGCAGGGTCAATTTTGGCCCCAGGGCTATAATTTGAACAATCTTGGTAGAGGTCCACAAGATGAAGCTTCATATCGAAGACCTGGGCTTTCTGCTTTCAGAGAAGAAGGTTTACCCTGCATATAGAAGTCTATGTAAAACAAGATTTTCCCTATATAAGTCTATGTTAAACCAAAGGGCCCCAGAGCAGGGGCATTTTTGGCCCCAGGGCTATAATTTGAACAATCTTGGTAGAGGTCCACTAGCTGAAGCTTCATAACAAATATCAAAGACCTAAGCCTTGTGTTTCAGAGAAGATGATTTTTAAAGATTTTCCCTATATAAGTCTATGTAAAACCAAAGGGCCACATGGCAGAGGCATTTTTGGTCTCAGGGCTATAATTTGAACAATCTTTATAGAGGTCCACTAGCTGAAGCTTCATAACAAATATCGAAGACCTAAGCCTTGTGGTTTCAAAGAAGAAGATTTTTCAAGATTTTCCCTATATACGTCTATGTAAAACCAAAGGGCCCCAGAGCGGGGGCATTTTTGGCCCCAGGGCTATAATTTGAACAATCTTGGTAGAGGTCCACAAGATGAAGCTTCATACCAAATATCAAAGATCTGGGCCTTGCAGTATTAGAGAAGAAGATTTTTCAAGATTTTCCCTATATAAGCCTATGTAAAACAAAAGGGCCCTGGTGCGGGGGCATTTTTGGCCCCAGCACTATAATTTGAATCATCTTGGTAGGGGTCCACTAGATGAAGCTTCATACCAAATATCAAAGACCTGGGCCTTGCCGTTTCAGAGAAGAAGATTTTTCAAGATTTTCCCTATATAAGCCCATGTAAAACCAAAGGGCCCCCGTGTGGGGGGCATTTTTAGCTCCAGCACTATAATTTGAACAATCTTGGTAGGGGTCCACTAGATGAAGCTTCATACCAAATATCAAAGACCTGGGCCTTGCGGTTTCAGAGAAGAAGATTTTTAAAGATTTTCCCTATAACCTATGTAAAACAAAAGGGCCCTGGTGCGGAGGCATTTTTGGCCCCAGCACTATAATTTGAACAATCTTGGTAGGGGTCCACTAGATGAAGCTTCATACCAAATATCAAAGACCTGGGCCTTGCTGTTTCAGAGAAGAAGATTTTAACGATTTTCCCTATCTAAGACCATGTAAAACCAAAGGGCCCCCGTGCGGGGGTATTTTTTGATCCAGCACTATAATTTGAACAATCTTGGTAGGGGTCCACTAGATAAAGCTTCATACCAAATATCAAAGACCTGGGCCTTGCGGTTTCAGAGAAGAAGATTTTTCAAGATTTTCCCAATATAAGCCCATGTAAAACCAAAGGGCCCCCGTGTGCGGGGGCATTTTTTTCCCCAGCACTATTATTTGAACAATCTTGGTAGGGGTCCACTAGATGAAGCTTCATACCAAATATCAAAGACCTGGGCCTTGCGGTTTCAGAGAAGAAGATTTTTCAAGATTTTCCCTATATAAGCCCATGTAAAACCAAAGGGCCCCCGTGCGGGGGCATTTTTAGCTCCAGCACTATAATTTGAACAATCTTGGTAGGGGTCCACTAGATGAAGCTTCATACCAAATATCAAAGACCTGGGCCTTGCGGTTTCAGGAGAAGATTTTTCAAGATTTTCCCTATATAAGCCCATGTAAAACCAAAGGGCCCCCGTGCGGGGGCATTTTTGGCCCCAGCACTATAATTTGAACAATCTTAGTAGGGGATCACTAGATGAAGCTTCATACCAAATATCAAAGACCTGGGCCTTGCGGTTTCAGAGAAGAAGATTTTTTAAGTTTGTGGTGAAAAAAATCTATTTTTGGCTACTGTGACCTATATGTGCAACGGACCGGAACCATTTGAAAAACTTTGAAAGGGGACCCCTAAGGATCATTCCTGTGAAGTTTGGTCAAAATACGATCAGTGGTTTAGGAGGAGATGTCGTTTGAAGAAAAGTTTACGGACGCACGCACGGACGCACGACGGACAAAAAGTGATCCCAAAAGCTCACCTTGTCACTACGTGACCGGTGAGCTAAAAACACAACCTTTCATTCCCCCAGCCCAAGAATGCTACAGATAAAATTTGGGCCCAATCGGCCCAGTGGCTTCGGAGGAGATGTTGTTTGAAAGTGTTGACGCAGACGACGACGCACAACTGCCTATCTTATAAGCTCCCCCGGAGCCTTCGGCTCTGGTGAGCTAAAAAGTATCAATGCAGCTTCTTCAATACAAAGCAGCATCTCTAAAATGACCTATACTGTGTTGACGGGGACGTTAAACCTCAAATCATACAAACAATTGTTTTCCAGTGCGTCAGGTGCAACAGAAATAATATTTTTTGTTTGATATATACTTGAATTGTGTCAAAAGTAAACAATCACCATGGGGCAATAATCAAAGGCACCAACATAAACGTGCCGGAAAACGGCAATAAACAAGGTTTTTAAGGCTCCAGTTAAGAGTTGTCGCCAATGGCCCAAGGATGCAAAATAATGAGGCACGGACGCAAATTTTCTTGCATCTGCATCCTGCTGATGCTAAGCAGAAATAGCTAGCGTTAACGCTGCCTGGTCGGATATATATTCTCTTTTACATTAATTATAACTTTCCTGTTAGCCCAGTTGTTGTTGCTTCTGTTTTGGTTTTCCACAAAATACAGGTAAATCCATTTCAGTACAAGTCAGTCAAAGTTTCAATGTGAATCTCTGGGATTTGGGAGAAATAGCCGTCAGAAATTTCTCATGCACTTGCTAATTTTTCTTGGGTTTTTCCAGAGAAAATTGTCGATTTCACGTTTGTCAGGTTCTCCACAAAAACAAAAAAGTGGGCTTTACCTTTATATTGTTTGCACGTCTGTTTTGATATTTAATTAAGTGGGCTTTAGCCTTTTATCATTTGCGCGTCTGTTTTGATACTTAATTCGTAACTACATGACAATGTGAATCTGTAGGTCTTGTCGAACCCATTTTTTTCTCGAAGATGACAATTTTCCGTAGGAGTCAATGTGGCTGCCTAACAATATTCAGAATCATATTTTTAAGCATGTGTGTCATAAAGTTACTGTTCATGCTTCAGGCGTTGTCATCTGATCAAGTTAATAATGCGGGCGGCGTTCCCTTAGATAATTAATACCGTTTGTAATCACGCATCAATAATGGGTTTCCAAATCATGTTGATAGTTGTCATAACTTGATGCTGAATAAAGGTAAGTGGAAAGGTTGAAGTGAATTAGCGTAATTAAAACAAATGCCATCATCTATGAATGGTTTAATTGGAACAGTTTTTTCGTTTAAAGACTATGATGCGCCGAAAATTACCGCGATTTTGATTGCTTTTTGTCAGGCAGCTCTGTTTTTCATTGCCGATACGACTTCAATGGAACAACCTTGGCGTATGGCAAATTTGATGGTCGTATTTGATACGACCTTTTCTTCAATTCTAGGCGTATTTGCTCGGTTTTAGAGTCATATTTAAGACGATACGACGCTTATCAAGTACTCTGCACCCTATCCAACTCCACTCTATACCCTACCCTCTACCCACCCCTACCCCCTTCCAATACCATACCCTCTACCCTGCTTACCCCTACCATACCCGCACCCACTAACCTCACCCCCAACCTACACCATTCCCCTATCCCTTACCCATACCATACCCAAGCCACTAACCCTACACCTACCCAAGCCCATACCCCCACGCCCTACCATACCCCATATTCATACCCCTACCCTACCCTTCCGCTACCACACCCCTACCTACCAAATCATACCCCTTACCCCTACCCTTATCCTACCCCACCACTATCCCATACCCAGCCCCTACCTCTTACCCATTCTGCTACCATTCCCCTATCTACCCCTACCATACCTCTATCCATACCCCAGCCCCTTACCCATACACTACCCCATTACCCTACCATTCATCTTATCCCTTAACCCTACCTACCCCATCCAATAACCCTACCCCTTACCATACCCCAGCCCATACCCCTTACCTCTACCATTCCCCTACCCTAACCCACCCCTACCCATTAACCTTAAACTACACTATCCTACCCCTTACCTCTACCCTACCCCTACACAGCCCTGTCCTACCCCTACCATACTCCTCCCTGTACCCCTTACCCTACCCCTATTCCTTATCCTTACCTCTACCTTGTCCCTACACCACCCAAAACCCTACCCCTTACACTATCCTACCGTACCCATTACCCCTACCCAACCACCTATCCCACCTCACCCTCCTGTCGCCCCCAGCCCATGGGGTCTTTGAAAAACAGATTGGGCAAAATGATGCTGACAGCACATGAGTACTGGTAAACCACTTAGAAGGTTTAAGACTGCCCAGGCAAAGTGGTGCGAGTCGGATCATCCATGCATACAAATCCTTTCCTACCCCTTACCCCTATCCTAACCCACCCTACCCTACCTATACCCAACCCCTACCCTACCTATACCCCACCCCTACCTTACCCTTACTCCTATCCTACCTTTCGCTACCCTACCAGTAACCACTACAGCATTAGTTCTACAGATAGAACATCAATGGCCCTATTTACATTTTTGTTTATATCGGACGTTTTCATGTTTATTTATAGTTGGCCATGTGACTGAAAACAAAAAAATGAAAATATCAGTGTAAAAACGTGAAAAATAAAAGTCAGGCTACCCAAACTCTCATGTATGGGAGTACTACAGCATTTGACTGAGCTATCACGCTCCATCCGGTCCATAGAAATACCAAAACGCACCAAAACACCAAAACGCACCTGTATTTACCAAAACGCACTGCCAATATTGGATTTTTCTATGTAGGGTAGGGTGAATTAGAGGATTATACACTTAGAAACAAATATATATATCTATATATAATATATATTTAGGATATAAATAAATATAGGCGTTTATACATATTATACAATTGATCCAGGGCTCAACAGTTCCTATCAAAACGCACTGTCAATATTGGATTTTTCTAAGAACGCCACTCTGATGCGGAAAAGGTATTTCCGAATGCCACAGTTTTTATTGGTCTCAGTGGGCCCCGACAAGTGTACATGATTGTGAAGGATCAAGCGGCCAACAATGACTCTGTGATCGCATTGGGTTTAAAAAGACTGTACCTTGAATGATAGGATTTACAGCAGTAAGGGCAGTGGGGTTTAGAAATACCTTGCATGATACGAGTTACAGCAGGTATGGCAATGATTGGAAGGCTGAAATCTTTACTTTTGGTAAGCCAAAATATTTTTTCTCGGAAAGCAGAAGGGGCACATATTATTTTGTTCTTGGAAAAACAGTGAGGGGCGCTTAAAGGAGCAGCTGCGCATAAAGGGAGGAATACGGTACAAAGCATCATACTAAATATCAAAGCCTAACCTTCTGGTTTGAGACAAGAAGATTTTTGAAGGTTTTCCCTAAATAAGCCAATGTAAAACCAGTGGGCCCTGGGGCAAAGCCAGTTTTTGCCTTAGGGCTATAATTTGAACAATCATTGTAGAGACTCACTAGATGAAGCTTCATACCAAATATCGAAGACCTGGGCCTTCTGGTTTCATACAAGAAGATTTTTAAAGGTTTTTTTCTTATTTTCCCCTATTTTTGTTTGCCGTGTCAACCATCCGAAAAAATTCAGACATGATTCCACAAGGAGTCTTTGTGGGCAGAAACAGAAGTGGAACTCTTTTTTTTCCTGTCTGACTCTAGCAGTACACGGAATTTGGTTACAGATTCCACAAGGAAAATGGCCAGATTGTAACAGAAGTTCTGCATGAAAATGATAACCAAATTTCTGTTTAAAAGTCTGGCATGAAAACTGACCATAATCACTTACTGAAACATAATATTTTGGCGGGAGCACTCCTATTACACATTCAAAGGCATCAGGGATGATGGCTAGCTTTGTGTGTTGCTTTACAACTTTACAAGTATAAAGCTGTTCTGAGGATTTCCAACTATATTTTGGAACACACCAAGTTACTTCTAGTATTTTAGATAAACTCGGTGTCTTGCATGAATTATTGGCAGGATTCCTGAATGAATTATTGAAAGGTGTTTTAAATTGATTAAATGCTTAACTAGTGGGGTGTCAAGTTTTATGTTTGCAAACTGCAAAGATTGCACCTCATCCACATATTTATGAATGTGTTTGCAGACTGAAGTTATTAGATCACAATGACTCTTTGGAAAGCCAAGGATTCAAATTCAAGAGTTACATGAAAGTTTATAAGTAAATAGAATGCAAGGTTTTTTGCATGTTCTTTTCCAGCACAAGTATATTTCTTCCCAATTGTGTATAGATAAAAACTCAAAATTTTTACAGTGTATGTTAAGATGATTGTGTTATGTTAATGAAACTGGACCAAATATTTAAATTAGCAGGAATCCTGCAGGAATATACAGACAGTAATACTGTCACAAGCTCAGGCAGAAATCCTGTCAATAATTCATTCAGGAATCCTGCCAATAATTCATGCAGGAACCATGAAGGAATCCTGTCAGTAATTTATACAGGAATCCTGTCTGGTTTTTTTCTACAGGATTCCTGCATCAATTTTCCTGCTAATTTAAATATTTCACAAGCTTATCCACACTGATTCCCACCTGAAACCCGTCTTGAAGACAAAATTTAAGTGAAAATTCTTTGTGGAAATTCTATTTGAAAACTTTTCATACAGGCTTCATGTCAGAATCCTGTCACAATATTTCTGCAGAAATACTGCAACTTAATTTCATACAGGCCTGTGAGAATTCAGTATGGACTGAAAGTCTTTGAACAACTCTGAGAGAGGACCACCCAACGATGATTTCTGTCAAGATTGGTCAAATCTATTCAGGGGTTTAGGAGATGTCATTTAAAGGAATTGTGGAGGGACAGAAGGATGCGCGGATGGGGGACGACGGCGGATGGTGACTGATCACAACAGCTCGCCTGCTAAATAAAGAGCAAAACTTGTTTAACATTCATAAAGAACAGTAAAAACAAAATCAAAATGGAACATTTCAAATTTAAAAAATAGCAGAACTTCCACTAGCTAAAGCTTTCCAAAAGCTGGGCTGGACTGGGTTGCTACACCAAAAAGGAATACAAATTCCTAAAAGGAAACAGCTTATAAAGCTCAAATATTATAGAAATTATCTTCTGTCAAATATTTTTTAGAAACTTTGTATTCCTTGCTTACACAAAATTCCAAATTATAGGTATTTATAGGGATTTTGGTAAAATATAGGATTTTATAGGTTATTATAGGTAATGGCCTGAAATATAGGAAAATATAGGTAAATATAGGTAACTTGACGCCCTGGTCCAGTACATGAATTCCATTGGCTTGAAGACATTTTTGAGTAAGAACAGCACTATGAGCCCGCTTGTAATCCTGCTGGATTCTGAGCGTAAACAAATAAATGGAACCATGTGAGGCCGAAGCACTTGATTGATGTGACGTCTCGCTGTTCAGTTCACGTCTCAGCCATGATCTTGAATGTTCTTAATGACACTAAGCTGCGTTCGCTAACTACATGCAATAGCTCGCCACACAATTACGCCTATTTCACCCGATATGTCATGCTCTATTACGCACGCGTCGCCTCAGCATAACTTTCACCTATACGTCGAAACACCCGTAAACGACAATCGGAGTGATTCACGATTAGATGCCAATTTACGTATTTCATGTACTAGGGTAAGTGTTCCGTACTGTGTCGACGCGTTTTGTTTGTTTGTTTGATTTGAGGTTTAGCGTCCCCGTCAACACTGTAAAGGTCATTTTGGAGACGTTGCTTCCAATTTTGTGGGACTTTTACCCGACATTGAGATGAAATGACATCTCAAGCCCTGTCGCCCAATGAAACCAATAGGGTTTATAAGCATGGACGGTCCGCCTCGCACCGCGGTTCCTGGACAGGCTTAGATCCTCTAAGCGGTTTACCAGTACTAGTGTGCGGGCCGGATTCAGCTCTGCGTGGAAGCATCATGCAGCCCATATATTTCTTCAAGCCCCTATGGGCGGGGGCTGCGTGTCGACGCGTTAACTTTGGTCACGACAGGGACGTCTAGCTTCCAAACGTGCATCGCATAAGGGCGACGAACAGTGTCAGTGCTTATTAGTCTGTTTATCCACAGGTACAGTGTAGCAGCTGCCGGCGGAAATCTGTTTCGCATATGCGTCTTACGGTTGAAACGATTTTGACGTACTGACGTCGGTCTTCCGCTACGTCGACGTCCACTAGCGTCTTCTGTATATAGTAAGAGGTCGCTCCAATATACGAGAGATCACACACATGTGGCACCCAATATCAGAGTCAACGTCGTCCGCTTTCCGATCAGCTTCTAACTGTCCAGGGGCACGCTTACGATCCTTTAATTAAAAATGTTGCAATACGCTCCCACTTAATGCTTTTGGAGAACAAATTTCAGTTTCTTCTTTTCTTGGCACGAGCTTTCATTACATATCAAAAGTTTGATCCTGAACATGTAGTTTCTATCCGTACTGGAGTGAAGGTGGTGCACAGGATCGACGTGGCCGGACTGGTAACCAGACGTCACGGTTGATTGATGTAACCTTTTTAATGGCAGATTCCATGTCTATTCTTGCTATGCTGCACGTTTAAAGTAATTCAGGCTTTTTCTTCCGGCTTTGACCGCCATAGAAATATGAGTCCGCACAAAATGTAGTCCGGTTTGGCGCAGTAATCCAAATTGTACAATCGAATTAGTTATCCCGTATGCGTAATACAAACTTTTGAAGCAGACGACTTGACGATTCAGCATTTCATATGAATCACCTGCATCATGCGACTGGTATACCCAGATCAATGCAGCGGCTGCTCAGCAGTCTGCTTAGGTTTTACACTGTTTTCTATCAGTGCTGTCAATATCTAATCCTTAAAGAAGTTTAAATCTCAGCCCAGGCCTATTACTCCAACCTACACCCCACACTCTCAGTGCTTTGATTCGGAAACCAAACGATTACAACACCCTTAGGCACCATGCCCTTAAGCTAAAAAGGTTAAATCAATCAACCGTGACGTCTGGTTACCAGTCCGGCCACTTCGATCCTGTGCACCACCCTCACACCAGTACTGCTAGAAACCACATGTTCAGGATCAAACTTTTGATGTGTGATGTAAGGTCGTGCCTAGAAAAGAAGAAACAGAAATTTGTTCTCAAAAAAGCATTTAGTGAGAGCGTATTGCAACATTTTTCATTAAAGGATCGTAAGCGTGCCCCTGGACAGTTAGCAGCTGGTCGGAAAGCGGATGACGTTGACTCTGATTTTGGGTGCCACATGTGTGTGATCTATCGTCTATTGGAGCGACATCTTACTATATACAATATACAGAAAACGCTAGTGGACGTAGCGGAAGACCGACGTCCGTGCCTCAAGATCGATTCGACCGTCAGACGCATATGCGAAACAGATTTCCGGCGGCAGCTGCTACACTGTACCTGTAGATAAACAAGGGGTCTCAACTACCGACTAATTAGCACTGACACTGATCTTCGCCCTTATACGATGCACGTTTGAGAGCTAGACGTCCCTGTCGTGACCAAAGTTAACGCGTCGACACAGTACGGAACGCTTACGCTAGCACATGAAATACGTAAATTGGCGTCTAAGCGACTGGCATATGCATTTCAGTGACAAATCGCACTTCAGCGTGAATCACGCCGGTTGTCGTTTCCGGGTGTTTCGACGTATAGGTGTAAGGTATGCCGAGGCGACGCATACGTAACAGAGCATGACATATCGGGTGAAATAAGCGTAATTGTGTGGCGAGCTATTGCGTGTAGTTAGCGAACGCAGCTTAGTGTCATTAAGAACATTTAAGATCATAGCTGAGACGTGGGTTGAACAGCGATACGTTACATCAATCAAGTTTTTCGGCCTCATATGGTTCCATTTATTTGTTTACGCTCAGAATCCGGGATATCTTATCCAGCAGGATTACGAGCGGGCTCAAAGTGCTGTTCTTACTCAAAAATGTCTTCAAGCCAATGGAATTCATGTACTGGACTAGCAAGCCTTTCTCCTCCGATCTCTTTCCCATAGAGTATCTTTGGGTAGAGATGTCCACAACCGACCAGACAAAAACTGTTACTTATGGACAGTAGCATTGTTAAAACTTGAATTTTAATGTTTGGTTTTGAAAACGTAAATAGTTTCTTTCAAAAATTTGAAACGTCGAATGGCGTTTCAAAATACCACCTGTCTATAGACATCTGCAAACATATCATATATTGGAATTTGCAGAACTTCTAAATTTTAAGCTCTTTTTAGAAAGGTTTTTTGTAAGTTTTCAAAGTGTTATGATTTTCTCATAGAATCTGTCATTTCAGTGCCTTTGGCGATTTGATTAGCTTAAGGGCATGGTGCACGAGCGTGTTGTTATCATGCAATCGTTTGGTTTCAGAATCAAAGCACTGAGAGTGTGGGATGTAGGTGGAGTGATAGTCCTGGGCTGAGATTTAAACTGTTTCATTTAACTCTGAAATTCCAAACAAATAGTGAAGATTTTGATAAAAAGACGCGCTCTGCAGCGTCTGATCTTGGTCTACACTGTTTGCCAAGCTCACGCTATGATTACAAGATAATCCTCTTCCGTCTTATGGAATACCCTGATCTCACTGCGGCTTTTTCTACAAGACAAACAGTTACTCTGACAAGTCAGTGATAGTCACGTAGACGTTAGCACTGAAGCGCTTTTCTTTTTAGCTACTTCGGGACGAATGCCAAACAATCAACCCAAACAGAGCCGCGTCATTTGTCAGTGTTGGGTACATGTAAGTGTTATCTGTAAAATTTGCACATGAATCAAATGTTGGATCTGGCAAACAATGTCAACTCAGATCAAACGCCACAGAACACGGTTCTGATCTTGTTCTACACTTTTACGATCGTTTACGATCGACCCTTATTTACTAAATGGCAAAACAGAATTCCTGTAGTTGTCTACTTGACCATAACTGATTTGGGAAAACCAATATTAATAGAACTTGGAACGTTGCGCTATTTTTATCGATGCAACATATAGGTCAGAGCAGTCTGAGCTATCAATAGAGTCTTGACAGGAATCATGTTAACACTGAATACACAGATCAGACGCCGCGTAATGTGGCTTCTGTTAAGCAGGTTACACAGGGACTACACTGTTTGCTTAAATAGTGGCATTGGAGGGTTAAACGAAAGGTATAAGAATGCTAGGTTGCTCACACAATGAAAGAAAAACAATACACGCTGTCATGTGAAGTCTTCGGAACAATCCATTCATAAAACTATGCTAAGTCGAGTAAAAATAGACTTTTCGCACTTCTATGTAGAACTTAGTGTGTAGTCATGTAACTGACTTCAACACTCGTAATAAATTATTAACGGCTAAACTCCTTAATCAGGGTTATCGGTACCATAAACTACGCAAAGCCTTTTCAAAATTTTATAGACGCCATTCTGATTTAATTTCAAAATTCAATATTGGACTTAAATCTCTTCTGCAACAAGGTCTATCGGAACCCGAATTTTATGGTGACTTAGTATATAAATTCAGAAAAATATATAACCGCAATGACTTCAGCACCCAATTTCGTAAAATCATTCTTCGATATAAAAAGATTGGGTACAACATGGATATTATACGACAGACTGCATGCATGGTAGTTAACCCAATCACGGTTGGCAACTTTGCTTCCCTCTTTAATTGCACGCCAATGGGTCAGGCCTCAGATTCTATGACGGCTCCAACGTAAAGGCTTATTGAGAATTAGAGAGATAATGTTGGTTGGTGCCTGATGCTCTGTCTCTGGTGGGGCCCATCGGAGTCTAACTGATGGTTTTCTTTTGCTCCAGCATTTCAGTGGTTTCTTGCTGTCGAGTCCTCACCGTTGTCTCACCTCTGTGGTTCTTTGATTTTTGTGTTCACAGAGATTTTGCACTAATGAGTTATGAGGCCTTCATGCGGACTGAACAAATTATTTGTCTAAATCGCGACGGAAGTAAGGGCGAGGATTGTGGCCACGTAAAATCGATTTAAGCCCCCCACTGGAAATCTTTCCACTGACCGTTCCAAGGCGGTTCTTCTGTGGCGATTTATTTTTGTTGTTGTTTGTTACTTACTATGTGTATCACTTGTGTCTTTTAATTTTGGATGGCCATATGGCCATTTTGTGGGAAAGTAACTGTCCTTATGGCCTTCCTTTGTTTAGGTTTCCATTATGATCTGGTCGCTTAATGTTTGTATTTCTTTCCCTTTGGTGTCTTTGGTGGCTGGAGTAAGTTAATTGTATTGATTCCTGATCTTTGTTTTACTTCTACTTTGATATGCTTAAGAGTAAAAATGAGCAGCCCAGTCTTTATAGGTAGTACCGTTATTAGGCATACAGCGTAGACCCAGATCGGATAAACACTACATTCCTTCTGATCAGGGTCGGCACTGTTCGCCATATTTATGTAGCAACAGTTTTGAACATGATTCAGGCCCGTACGCAAAGGGGCGGGTTGAGGGTGCGAATTTCAGGTGAAAAACTGCATGAATCCGAGATAATTTCCAAAAGTGGGGAGGGGCTCCGTTTGCACCCTCCCAATGTCTGAGGGCCTGCATCAACAGGTAAAAGTAACTTTTTTGTTTAATCATATCGCTGAAGGGGCTCTGTTACAAATCACTGTTATTCAGGAGCTGGGATACGGTGCTTTGACTGAGCGAAGAGAAAAGAGAGAGGAGAAACAACGACAAACATTGTAGATGCTGATCAGAAGCCATCGATGGATCTACACTGTTTGCAGCGGGATAAAATGTTAAACATGTAATATTTTTTCAGCACAGATAGTTTTGCATAATCAATGAAATACTCTAAATTCAGAAAGATGAATCAATATACGCGCATATAGAAGGGAAACAATTAACACATTAACAAAGTAAATAATTTGATGGAAAGGCTACCATTTTTTTTTTCAGACAAAAAAATTGACTGAACACTTTTCTTATAATGAAGAGTTTTAACGGGTACCCACAGTCTAAGTTATAAGGTAGAGAATCTTTTGCTTGCTATTGTCCGTGTGACTATCATTGACCATATGACCTTGAACAAAATACTAGTTGTTTAAAGCATCTCTAAGACGTCAGAGCGAAGCGTAAGAATGAAATTCTGGGCTGTGCTCGTTTTTTTGTTTATTTTTAGGTTTAACGTCCCCGTCAACACTGTATAGGTCATTTAGAGACGTTACTTCCAATCTTATGGGACTTTTACCCGACACTGAGATGAAATAACATCTCAAGCCCTGTCTCGCATTGAAACCAATAAGGTTAATGAGCATGGACGGTCCGACTCGCACCGCTTTGCCTGGGCAGGCTTAGATCCTCTAAGCGGTTTTCCAGTACTCGTGTGCGGTCGGTTTCAGCTCTGCGTGGAAGCATCATGCAGCCCATCTATTATTCAAGCCCCGATGGGTGGGGCGGTTGGAGTGTACTCGTGCACTTTGGCATTGGCCAACAGAATCTACATAATCAGACGCCACATAACGAGATATCTGATCAGATCTACTGTGCTTGCTTAAATTTAAATGAACAGTTCGATTCTCAGTTCATGACTATTTTCCCAACCTACACTCAGAGACGATCGACCCACCAGTACTCTCCGTGCTTTGATCTGCATTAGTTACAAACATCTTAAGTTTAACGAATTAGTCCAGGTCCCCGTTCATGACCAGCCTGCATTTAGAGCATTCGGCGTGAGTGTTGTCAGTACTTTGATTTATTCACTGCCTTGAGTTTCTGGAGTGCACTCTTCCATCACTGAAGTTGGGCTCGTCCATTCTGCTTAATATGGCACCTAGAATTATATCACAGGACCTACACTAAGTATCTATATCATATTCCAGGGTTGAAAGGGACAAACTTGACCCGAAAGTCAGAAAGAAAACCCATTAATATTCTTGTCTGCAGCTGACCTGGCCAACAGCAGGCTGGTCTTTAAGGATTAAATATTGACAGCACTGATAGAAAACAGGGTAAAAACTGAGTACACTGCTGAGCAGACGCCGCATTGTTCTTGGTATACAGTCTTCGCCAAACCCGTCGCATGATGCAGCTGATTCATATGAAATGCCGAATCGTAAGATAAAATCGTCAAGTCGTCTGCTTGAAAAGTTTGTATTACGCTTATAGAATAACTAATACGCTTGTACAATTTTGATTACTGTGCCAAACCGGACTACATTTTATGCGGACTCATATTTCTATGGCGGTCAAAGCCGGAAGAAAGCCTGACTTACTTTAAAACATGCAGGATAGCTAGAGATGACAGATTGAATCTGTCATTAAAAATGAAAACGTCCGATATAAACAAAAATGTAAATAGGGCCATTGATGTTCTATCTGTAGAACTAATGCTGTAGTGGTTACTGGTAGGGTAGCGAAAGGTAGGATAGGAGTAAGGGTAAGGTAGGGGTGGGGTATAGGTAGGGTAGGGGTTGGGTATAGGTAGGGTAGGGTGATGAAAGGATTTGTATGCATGGATGATCCGACTCGCACCACTTTGCCTGGGCAGTTTTAAACCTTCTAAGTGGTTTACCAGTACTCATGTGCTGTCAGCATCATTTTGCCCAATCTGTTTTTCAAAGACCCCATGGGCTGGGGGCGACAGGAGGGTGAGGTGGGATAGGTGGTTGGGTAGGGGTAATGGGTACGATAGGATAGTGTAACGGGTAGGGGTTTGGGTGGTGTAGGGACAAGGTAGAGGTAAGGATTAGGGGTAGGGTAAGGGGTACAGGGAGGAGTATGGTAGGGTAGGATAGGGCTGTGTAAGGGTAGGGTAGAGGTAGGAACTGTTGAGCCCTGGATCAAATGTATAATATGTATAAACGCCTATATTTATTTATATCCTAAATATATATTATATATAGATATATATATATATTTGTTTCTTAGTGTATAATCCTCTAATTCACCCTACCCTACATAGAAAAATCCAATATTGGCAGTTCGTTTTGGTATTCTCAAAACAGATTCGCGCGATAAGGCCAACATATGTAACAAACAGTTTCAATCTGCATTTACGCGTGAAACTGATGGTGAGCTACCAACTAAAGGTAATAGTCAGTTCCCCTCAATGGGGGACATAACAGTTGACCCAAACGGGGTCGCCAAACTGTTAGGTAAGCTCAAAATACATAAGGCATCTGGGCCGGATGACCTGAATGCCAGGGTGCTTAAAGAATGTGGTGCTGAAATTTCACCTGTGCTGGCCTTTATCTTCAATGAATCACTCGCCCAGGGCACTGTACCAGATGACTGGCGACAAGCTAATGTTACCCCGGTCTATAAAAAAGGAGAAAAATACGATGCAGCAAATTATAGACCAGTGTCGCTAACATGCATCTGTTGCAAAACCCTGGAGCATATAATAGTTAGTAACATCAACAAGCACCTAGCCTTAGAGAGCATTCTTGCTGACTGTCAACATGGTTTCCGAAGTCAAAGGTCTTGCGAAACTCAATTAGTTCAGTTTTACCATGACATTGTGAGCAATCTGGATGGGGCCACAAACCGTGGCCACAAACAGACTGACTTGATTATCATGGACTTCGCTAAGGCCTTTGACAAGGTACCTCACAGGAGGCTATTGTATAAATTGGATTACTATGGGATAAGAGGATCCACACACAGGTGGATTAGCTCATGGCTCTCAGGGCGCTCACAACAAGTTGTACTTGATGGCCAAGCGTCTGATCCAGTCCCTGTTTTATCTGGTGTCCCCCAAGGTTCGGTCCTTGGACCGGTCCTTTTCTTGGTATTCATTAATGATCTCCCTGATAACATCAGGTCATCTGTCCGTTTGTTTGCTGATGATTGTGTCCTTTATAGGAATATATATTCTTCTTCTGACTGTCTTATTCTACAAGATGACCTGAATCAACTAGCACAGTGGGAGGCCGATTGGCAGATGAAGTTCAATGTGGCCAAATGTCATTCAATGAGGGTGTCGCGACACCCTCCTGACAAACAAATTAAGTTTGACTATAAACTACACCAGCAAATCTTGGAGCAGGTTCAATCCGCCAAATATCTTGGTATCACCATCACTGATGATCTTGATTGGGGTCAACACGTTTCAGAAATTACATCAAAAGCAACTAGGACTTTAGGATTTCTTAGACGAAACTTGGCTTTTGCACCTAGGCAGACAAAGGATGTTGCATATAAAACATTGGTTCGCCCTCAGCTAGAATATGCATCACCCATTTGGCATCCCTATGTTAAAACTCAGATTCAGCAGGTGGAGAAGGTGCAGAGGACAGCTGCTCGATGGACCTGCCGACGATGGCGCAATAGAAGCAGCGTCGGTGACATGCTTAACGAGCTAGAATGGCCGTCCCTAGAGGCCCGTCGTGAGCAGTCCTCTTTAACCTTCTTCTATAAGATACATTCAGGTACAGTGGCCGTTAATAAAGATAAATACTTGACCCCTGTGACAGTTTCAACTCGAACAAGGGCATCAAAAGTAAACAACTCACAGTATCACAGGTACCAGTCCTACAGTGATGCCCTGAAAAATTCCTTCTTCCCTAGGACTATTCCCCAGTGGAATATGAATTCCTCTTCTGTGGTGAATGCTAAGACTGCAGAGGAGTTCAAAGCCCATACAGTGTAAGATTGAGACTCAGAGGTATGCGTTTTAGTATACCTCTGTTATTCAGATTGTAAATAGTTGTAAGGACTCATCCAGTGACTTCTCTTTTTTTTTTTTTTTTTTTCAGCTAAATTCTAAATTTAGCTACGCACCCAACTGAGGTAATGGCCAAATATGACCGACTCAGTATAAGAAGATAGATAGATAGATAGGTAAATACATGTGCGTTTTGGTGTTTTGGTGCGTTTTGGTGTTTCTATCAAATCCCGCTCCATCAAATCCTAAAAAGGTTCCATTTGAAAGGCTACTGCCCAGTGAAAATTCCTGCCAAGTTTGATGTAAAACACACCTTTCATTGTGAAATAATGGTTATATGAAGTTGCTGTCCTAGGCAACACTGTGAAAATCAACAAAATTCACTAAGTCCCCGAGTTGTTGTTTACAGAATTTGCCGGCCGGAACCGGAAATACAGGTAGAAAAAGAATCCGAGTCGTTTCGCCCCCAAACCATTTCCTCCCCTAGTCGTTTCGAACGTTTCCTCCCTGGTCGTCCCCCCCCCACCCCCCCCCCCCCCACCCCCCAGTTGTTTCACCCTTGGTCGTTTCGTCCCCCTAGTCGTTTGGCCCATTTTCCAAGGTATAACTAATTTCCACTGTAGAACTTTTATTCATCTGTAACATGACAGAGTTGAGAAGAGAGCAAATAACTCACAGTATCTGATTCAAACCATTTCCTCCCCTAGTCGTTTCGTACGTTTCCTCCCTGATCGTTTCCCCCTAGTTGTTTTACCCGTGGTCGTTTCGTCCCCCTAGTCGTTTGGCCCATTTTCCAAGGTATAACTAATTTCCACTGTAGAACTTTTATTCATCTGTAACATGACAGAGATGAGAAGAGAGCAAATAACTCACGATATCGTAGGTACCAGTCCTATAGTGATGCCCTGAAAAACTCTTTCTTCCCTAGATAGATAGATAGATAGATAGATAGATAGATAGATAGATAGATAGATAGATAGATAGATAGATAGATAGATAGATAGATAGATAGATAGATAGATAGATAGATAGATAGATAGATAGATAGATAGATAGATAGATAGATAGATAGATAGATAGATAGATAGATAGATAGATAGATAGATAGATAGATAGATAGATAGATAGATGCAAATATTTAAGTTGCATTAACGTCCTGTCAATTCAGCCTAAGGATAACTTAGTTACTGGCCGGCATCGTGCCTTAAAAATGGCCACTCGGAGAGCTGTGACTAGGACTTGTTTCACTAAAATTATTGAAGTTGTTTTCTTCAAACAATTTTCAGCATTGTAAAACATCACATTATACTGCAAAGATATGTTAACGTAAGGAAGTGTTTCGACAATAACATTTCAGTTCAAGGAAAATGGTCACTATCTCGTCTGTTACTGGATTCATTGTTTCATGCAATTTTGGGGTTTACGGGAGCGTTCACTTTTTTTCTTAATTACATTCAAAGACATAGGTACTCGATCGATAGAACCGCCTCAATATGGCAGCTGTAACGAGCACCCACAAACTATGTTTGCAATATAAAGCTTCAAGGTTACTGTAAGGTCTGGAAAAAAATGTAACAACAAAAAAAGATTACTATCAACAAACAAAAAATCAAATAAAAAAAAGAAGGAAAGCAGGAAAATAAATAAATAAATAAACAAATAAATAAATAATCAAGAAAATCTTTTTGTTTGTTTGTTTGATTTGAGGTTTAACGTCCCCGCCAACACTATACAAGAAAGTCTAGTGTCATGGGTAATTTGTGTGCTCAGAAAACATTAAATGCCTAAAACTCTATACAATGAACAAAACAAACTATAAATAAATAAATTTATGTGAGAAAAAGATAAAAAAAAGTTAAAAGACAATAAATTTTTCATAAAGCACGCGTTTTCATCCTTACCATTTATCGTTGCTCGCTGACAATGTTAACGAACCAACCGACCAATATAAATCAAAACTGATTAATGTGCTAAAGAGATCATTAAAGATGTTTAATTTTGCAAAGAGCATGTGTTTTCACACCTAATCATTAATCGCATTAACTGTGAGATTAATGAGTCAGATAATGCGATTAATGATAAGGTGTGAAAACAAATGTGTGATTAATGAGTCAGATGAGTCAAACCAAATAAACAATGTGATTGATGGTATTGATCAAAACAGGTAATACTTATCATCGGTCGTAATTAATTGGTCGAAACGACCAGGGGGAAACGACCAGGGAGGAAACGTCTTGGAGACGAAATATCTTGTTACGGTAGATAAATACCAAAACAAAATTAATCGGGCATTACAAAAGTATAAAAAGTAGAAGTAAAACAAAGATCAGGAATCGATACAATTAATTTACTCCGACCATCAAAGTAAAAGTAAAACAAAGATCAGGAATCGATACAATTAACTTACTCCACCCATCAAAGACACCAAAGGGAAAGAAACACAAACATTAAGCGACCAGACCATAATGGAAACCAAACAAAGGAAGGCCATAAGGACAGTTACTTTCCCACAAAATGGCCAAATGGCCATCCAAAATAAAAAGACACAAGTGATACACACAGTAAGTAACAAACAACAACATAAACAAACCGCCACAGAAGAACCGCCTTGGAACGGTCAGTGGAAAGATTTCCAATGGGGGGCTTAAAATGATTTTACGTGGCCACAATCCTCGCCCTTACTTCCGTCGCGATTTAGACAAATAATTTGTTCAGTCCGCATGAAGGCCTCTTAACTCATCAGTGCAAAATCTCTGTGAACACAAAAAATCAAAGAACCACAGGGGTGAGACAACGGTGACTCGACAGCAAGAAATCACTGAAATGCTGGAGCAAAAGCAAACCGACAGTTAGACTCCAAAGGGAAAGAAACACAAACATGAAGCGACCAGACCATAATGGAAACCTAAACAAAGGAAGGCCATAAGGGCAGTTACTTTCCCACAAAATGGCCAAATGACCATCCAAATATAAAGACACAAGTGATACACACAGTAAGTAACAAACAACAACATAAATAAACTGCCACATGAGAACCGAAGAAATTCAGGATAAAATAGAAGTGGAGGCAATGATCAGGAATCGATACAATCAACCGACAGCTCCCACCAGAGACACCAAAGGGAAAGAAACACAAACATGAAACAACAGACCCTAATGGAAACATCAATAGCGGAAAGCCAAAAGGACAGTTACTTTCCCACAAAATGGCCGATAGGCTATCTAAAATAAAATAAAATAAAATAAGCGACACAAACACCCAAAGACAAACCATATCAAAAATAAACAGCAACAGAAGAACCGCCTTGGAACGGTCAGTGGAAACGGATTCCACTGTGGGGGGGGGGGGTGGGCTTAAATCGATTTTACGTGGCCAACTATAAACTGAAACAGAAGAAGTAATTAAATGAATAAGTTGAATTGAGTTAAATAGCAAATCAACTCATCAAGGTTACTGCAAATAAATCCAAAATATCTTCCTCTGAATTTGAAAGTTCACAATTCGTGCGCATGCGCACCCACTCTCTCTCTCTTCAGAATTAGGAATCAGAAGTGTTACTGGTGACACGTTAAATGACATGCATACACCTTCTGTCTTTTCAATTCCTTACTTCTCTGACTCATCTTTACTATTCTTCTTCTAAGTATTCCCTTCTCGCACCCTACTGGTGATAATCCTCAAAGTTGAGGGCAATACCAGAATGTATCGACATAAAAAGATTGGGTACAACATAAACGATATACGACAGACTGCATGCATGGTAGTTAGCCCAATCAAGATTGACAACTTTGCTTTCCTCTTTAATTGCACGCCGGTGGCTCAGGCCTCAGATTCTATGACGGTTCCAACGTAAAGGCTTATGTTGGTTGGTACCTGATGCTCTATCTCTGGTTGGGCCCATCGGAGTCTTAACTGTTGGTTTTCTTTTGCTCCAGCATTTCAGTGGTTTCTTGCTGTCGAGTCCTCACCGTTGTTTAATCTCTGTGGTTGTTTGATGTTTATGTTCACGGAGATGTTGCACTGATGAGTTAGGGGGCCTTCATGCGGACTGAACAAATTATTTGTCGTAATCGCGACGGAGTTAAGGGCGAGGATTGTGGCCACGTAAAATCTATTTAAGCCACCCCTCCTCCCCACCACCCCCAGTGGAATTCGTTTCCGCTGACCGTTCCAAAATAGAAGTTGAGGCAATGATCAGGAATCGATACAATCAACCCACAGCTCCCATCAGAGACACCAAAGGGAAAGAAACACAGTCATGAAACAACAGACCCTAATGGAAACACCAACAGCGGAAAGCCAATAGGACAGTCACTTTCCCACAAAATGGCCAATAGGCTATCCAAAATAAAACAACATAAGCGACACAAACACCCAAAGACAAACCATAACAAAAATTAACCGCGACAGAAGAACCGCCTTGGAACGGTCAGCGGAAACGAATTCCACTGGGGTTGGGGGGGGGGGGGGCTTAAATCGATTTTACGTGGTAACAATCCTCGCCCTTTCCTCCGTCGCGATTTAGACAAAGAATTTGTTCAGTCCGCATGAAGGCCTCCTAACTCATCAGTGCAACATCTCCGTGAACACAACTAATCAAACAATCTCAGAGATTAAACAACGGTGGTGAGGACTCGACAGCCAGATACCACTGAACTGCTGGAGCAAACGAAAACCAACAGTTAGACTCTGATGGGCCAGACCAGAGACAGAGCATCAGGCACCAACCAACATTACCTTGAATTAAGACGGTACCAAGACGGTTCTGCTGTCGCGGTTTATTTTTGTTATTGTTTGTCTGTGGGTGTTTATGTCGAAAAAACAACTTTAAACCACATCTCCTCCTAGGCTCATGGTCCAATTTCAAAATAATTTCACAGGAATGTTCCTTGGATGACCCTCGTTCCCCGCCCATAGGGGCTTGAAGAAATATATGGGCTGCATGATGCTTCCACGCAGGGCTGAATCCGGCCAGCACACTAGTACTGGTAAAGTAGAAGTAAAACAAAGATCAGGAATCGATACAATTAACTTACTCCACCCATCAAAGACACCAACGGGAAAGAAACACAAACATTAAGCGACCAGACCATAATGGAAACCTAAACAAAGGAAGGCCATAAGGACAGTTACTTTCCCACAAAATGGCCATCCAAAATAAAAAAGACACAGAGGATCTAAGCCTGTCCAGGAACCGAGGTGCGAGGACCGTCCATGCTAATAAACCGTATTGGTTTCATTGGGCGACAGGGCTTTAGATGTCATTTCATCTCAATGTCGGGTAAAAGTCCCACAAAATTGGAAGCAACGTCTCCAAAATGACCTTTATAGTGTTGACGGGGACGTTAAACCTCAAATCGAACAAATCCTTGGATGAACCTCTACCAGAATTGCTAAAATGGTTCTGCTCCAATTAATGAGCAAAATGGCCACCAGAGCTAAAAATAGAAAATACCTTTATTCGACATCTCCTAAGCTAATGGTCCAATTTCAAAATAATTTCACAGTAATGTTTCCTTGGTGACCCTCTACCAGAATTGCTAATTGTTTCCACTCGGCTGAACAAAAATAGAGCTAAAATTGAGAAAAAAAAAACACATTTAAACTACATCTCCTCCTAGGCTATATGTCTGATTTCGAAATAATTTCACAGGAATGCTCCTTGAGCAACCCTATACCAAAACCCTATGCTAAAATGGTTCTGCTCCACTGAACAAAATGGCCAGCGGAGCCAAAATAGAGTCAATGGCGCAATTTCAAACGCAATTCACAGAAATGCTTCTCTTTTATTGTTGTGCCAAAAAATGATTAAACAGTATGGCTCACCATAGGTCTGTTCCGTTGAAACATCCCATCTCAAAGTAATATTATTGTACTGATATTTAAGGGGTGGTTGGATGAGGCAAAGGTGACGTGTTTTTTGTGTCACTGGGGCGTCCTGATGATATTGGCTTACAGTAGAGCAAGGCCCGCTGTCCTTGCTGCAGGTAAGGGTAGAGGGAGAGTGTTGTTGTTTCTTCTGTTTTAACACTTCCATTCATTTTTGTTTTTCTCCACTATCACTCACTTTCGGAATCGACATAAAATGGCCCACAAGGGTTGACATGTCATTATACTAAAAACAATCAATCATGTTCTGATGATTGCTTAAATTGCTGAAATGGGTTTGGTACTAAGTAGAAGTAAAACAAAGATCAGGAATCGATAAAATTAACTTACTCCACCCATCAAAGCCACCAAAGGGAACGAAACACAAACATGAAGCGACCAGACCATAATGGAAACCTAAACAAAGGATGGCAATAGTGACAGTTACTTTCCCACAAAATGGCTAAATGGCCATCCAATATAAAAAGACACAAGTGATACACACAGTGAGTAGTAACAAACAACAACATAAACAAACCGCCACAGAAGAACCGCCTTGGAACGGTCAGTGGAAAGAATTCCACTGGGGGCTTAAATCGATTTTACGTGGCCACAATCATCGCCCTTACTTCCGTCGCGATTTAGACAAATAATTTGTTCAGTCCGCATGAAGGCTTCCTAACTCATCAGTGCAACATCTCCGTGAACACAAATAATCAAAGAACCACAGAAGTGAGACAACGGTGAGGACTCGACTGGAAAAAAAAACACTGAAATGCTGGAGCAAAAGAAAACCAACAGTTAGACTCCGATGGGCCCGACCAGAGACAGAGCATCAGGCACCAACTAACATTACCTTGAATAAGATCTCTCTAATTCTCAATAAGCCTTTACGTTGGAACCGCCATCACGGTTGGCAACTTTGCTTCCCTCTTTGATTGCACACCGGGGGTCGGGCTTAAGATTATATGACGGTTCCAGCGTAAAAACATAAATGAAAGTTTATTTTATTTGAGTATTCTTTATGTTGGTTGGCGCCTGATGCTCCGTCTTTGGTCGGGCCCCTCGGAGTCTAACTGTTGGTTTTCTTTTGCTCCAGCAATTCTGTTGTTGTATGCTGTCGAGTCCTCAACCTTGTTTCATCTCTGTAGTTTTTTTTTATTTGTATGTTCTCAGAGATGTTACACTGATAAGTAAGGAAGCCTTCATGCGGACTAAACAAAATTAGTGTATACCGCGACAAGGGTAAGGGCGAGGATTATGGCCATGTAAAATCGACTTAAGCCCCTCCCCCCACCCCTCTCAGTGGAATTCTTTCCACTGACCTATCCAAGGCGGTTCTTCTGTGGCGGTTTATTTATGTTGTTGTTTGTTACTTACTGTTTGCATCACTTGTGTCTTTTTAATTTCGATGGCCATGTTGCCATTTTGTGGGAAAGTAACTGTCCTTATGGCATTCCTTTGTTTAGGTTTCCATTATGGTCTGGTCGCTTCATGTTTGTGTTTCTTTCCCTTTGGTGTCTTTGATGGGTGGAGTAAGTTAATTGTATCGATTCCTGATGTTTGTTTCACTTCTACTATTCAGCCTGGTTTTTGACAGAAAGGGACATCATTAAGTCTCTCTCATAACAAAACAAAAACAGATCAGCCACAAGTGGTGCGCAATTAGTACCCATCGGAATACCTACAACCTGTCTAAATAACTTAGTACCAACTCTTATGTAAATATTGTCAAGTAGAAAGGCGAGAGCTTCACACAATTTCTGACAGGATCATAAACTACAATTTTTATGTTCTTCAGAAGTGAAAAAGCATTTCTTACATTACATGCAAGATAGAGGGAGTCTTCCCTATGAAATGCCCATTCAATTAAATCATTAAGTTTTTCTTTTATAAGATTATGAGGAAGTGTAGTGTAAAGGGTAGTAAATCATAAGTAGACAGACTTGAAGAACGAAAACGCCTGGATTTCCATTTATTTAAAACTTCGTTAGGATTTTTTTATAGACCAAAACAGATTTCTACCTGATCTTTCGAAGACTTATTATTTGTCTAAATCGCGATGGAAGTAAGGGCGAGGATTATGGCCACGTAAAATCGATTTCAGCCCCCCCCCCCCGGTGGAATTCGTTTCCGCTGGCCGTTCCAAGGCGGTTCTTCTGTCGCGGTTTATTTTTGTTATGGTTTGTCTTTGGGTGTTTGTGTCGCTTATGTTATTTTGGATAGCCTATTGGCCATTTTGTGGGAAGTAACTGTCCTTTTGGCTTTCCGCTGTTGGTGTTTCTATTAGGGTCTGTTGTTTCATGTTTGTGCGTCTTTCCCTTTGGTGTCTCTGATGGGAGCCGTGGGTTGATTGTGTCGATTCCTGATGATTGCCGCCACTTCTATTTTGCCGCAATATTTTATCACATGTTTTTTTGATGGCAGTTAAACATGAAGTTAATAATTTGGAGACTTCAGTGGCGGCACAAGAGCTTGAATTTGCAATAAACCGTGCTTTGTATGGTCTCTTATGAAATTTGTGTAACCAATATAACGTAGGAAGCTTGAAGGCCTCCTAACTCATCAGTGCAATATCTCCGTGAACACAAATAATCAAACAACCCCAGAGGTGAAACAACGGTGAGGACTCGATAGCAAAAACCACTAAAATGCTGGAGCAAAAGAAAACCAACAGTTAGACTCCAATGGGCCCGACCAGAGATAGAGCATCAGGCACCAACCAACATTACCTTGAATTAGATTTCTCTATTTGTCTAATATTTGTCTAATAATTTCACTATTTGTTTAATATAAGCCTTTATGCTGGAACCGTCATAGAATCTGAGGCCTGACCTACCGGTGTGCAATTAAAGAGGGAATCAAAGTTGTCAACCGTGATTGGGTTAACTAACATGCATGCAGTCTGTCGTATAACATTTATGTTGTGCCCAATTTTTTTATATCGAAATAGAAGTGGAGGCAATGATCAGGAATCGATACAATCGACCCACAGCTCCCATCAGAGACACCAAAGGGAAAGAAAGACAGACATGAAACAACAGACCTAATGGAAACATCAATAGCGGAAAGCCAAAAGGACAGTTACTTTCCCACAAAATGGCCAATAGGCTATCCAAAATAAAATAATATAAGCGACACAAACACCCAAAGACAAATCATAACAAAAATAAACTGCGACAGAGGAACCGCCTTGGAACGGTCAGCGCAAACGTAAATCACGTGCGTTTAAACGAAACAATACTAGACTGAAGTGACTGTCAATTATATTATTAAATCATGGACGCCACTCTATGCTTTCATTTTTAAGTTCATTACCCGTTTCTGTTTTACGTCTTCTGGACACCGAGGCGAATAAATTCTACGATAGTTCTCATCAGTTATATGATGCGGCTCTCTTAACTAGAGGCTATACTCAGCATACTCTCCATCCTTACATTGATTCTGAAATTAATCATAAACGTCATTTCTTCAAAATATCCTTCATTAATAAGGGTATGGATTTTATAGATTTGCCCAGTATCTTCCGTGAGAGATCGGTGCTTTCTTCCATTCCTGCTTATTTTCAAAATACTGAAACACCTATAATTTGCTATAAATATAACAAACCTGTTAGATCTATCATTTTTAATTTCAATAAACTTGTTTCAGATCTTGATATTGATACTAATACTCCTGATTCATGTGCTTGTAAAAACTCAAAGTATTGCTATCCTGCTGCTGGTCATGTAATTACTGGCAATTTGAAAATTATTCCTGATTCTAGGATAAGGAATATAATTTCTAAAGGACCGAAATATCGGTTTCCTTCTAAAATTGATTTCAGTAAATGTAGAGATGAAATCGCTGCTTCCTTGAATGAATTCGGTAATCGATGGTGTAAGCGAGAGTATGTTGAGTGTAAAGCCCTAAAGGACTGGAAACTTAGCCTTTTAAGACTAGTGAATAAACGCATTTCTTTCTATTCTCAAAATACTAACTTATTACCTCCTAAGCCCAAGACGTCTTTACGTCATCTTAAACTAGGTATTCAAGAATTTCATAAGAAGTTTGTTTTGGCCCCTGCAGACAAGGCCGCTAACAACGTCGTCGTTGTGTGACGGCTCCACTATGTTAACACGCTTAAGCAGGAGCTTGGTGTACTAAGGCCTATGAACTTCAGCCTTTGGCTGAAGAGAGAGCTATAGTAGATAAACATGTTTGTCTTTCAGCCACCAAATTTGCTGTGTGTGTTAACGAAGGCCAAGACAGGCTTCCTACGCTATACTGGTTACCAAAACTTCATAAAAAACCTTACAAAGCACGGTTTATTGCAAATTCTAGTTCTTGCACTACCACTGAACTTTCTAAATTATTAACTTCCTGTCTTACTGCTATTAAAACGCATGTAATTAAATATTGTGATAAAGTCTTTGAAAGATCAGGAAGAAATCTGTTTTGGTCTATAAAAAATTCGAATGAGGTTTTAAATAAATTCAAATCTAGACAGTTTCGTGCTTCTAGTCTGTCTACCTACGATTTTTCCACTCTTTACACTACACTTCCTCATAATCTTATAAAAGAAAAGCTTAATGATTTAATTGAATGGGCTTTTCACAGAGAAGATTCTCTCTATCTTGCATGTAATGTCAGAAATGCATTTTTCACTTCTAAAGAGCATAAGAATTATACACTTTGGTCATGTCAGAAAGTGTGTGATGCCCTCACCTTTCTACTTGACAATATTTATATTAGATTCGGTACTAAGTTATTTAGACAAATTGTGGGTATTCCGATGGGTACTAATTGCGCACCTCTTGTGGCTGATCTGTTCTTGTATTGTTATGAAAGAGACTTCATTTTGTCGCTTTCCATTGATAACCAATCTGAAATTATTGAAGCTTTTAGCTCTACTTCTAGATATTTAGATGATTTATTGAATATTGATAATACCTATTTTGATGGTTTGATCAGTCAGATTTACCCCCTAGAACTTCAGTTAAATAAAGCAAATTCTTCTGATACCGAGGCCCCGTTTTTGGATTTACATCTATCTATTGTAGATGGATTTGTTTCGTGCAAAATTTATGATAAACGCGATGACTTTGATTTTGAGATTGTAAATTTTCCTTTTTTGGATGGTGATGTTCCTCGTGCGCCATCCTATGGCGTTTATATTTCGCAATTAATTCGATTTGCTAGAGTGTGTAGTCATGTAACTGACTTTAACACTCGTAATAAATTATTAACGGCTAAACTCCTTAATCAGGGTTATCGGTACCATAAACTACGCAAAGCCTTTTCAAAATTTTATAGACGCCATTCTCATTTAATTTCAAAATTCAATATTGGACTTAAATCTCTTCTGCAACAAGGTCTATCGGAACCCGAATTTTATGGTGACTTAGTATATAAATTCAGAAAAATATATAACCGCAATGACTTCAGCACCCAATTTCGTAAAATCATTCTTCGATATAAAAAGATTGGGTACAACATGGATATTATACGACAGACTGCATGCATGGTAGTTAACCCAATCACGGTTGGCAACTTTGCTTCCCTCTTTAATTGCACGCCGGTGGGTCAGGCCTCAGATTCTATGACGGCTCCAACGTAAAGGCTTATTGAAAATTAAAGAGATAATGTTGGTTGGTGCCTGATGCTCTGTCTCTGGTGGGGCTCATCGGAGTCTAACTGCTGGTTTTCTTTTGCTCCAGCATTCCAGTGGTTTCTTGCTGTCGAGTCCTCACCGTTGTCTCACCTCTGTGGTTCTTTGATTTCTGTGTTCACGGAGATGTTGCACTGATGAGTTAGAAGGCCTTCATGCGGACTGAACAAATTATTTGTCTAAATCGCGACGGAAGTAAGGGCGAGGATTGTGGCCACGTAAAATCGATTTAAGCCCCCCAGTGGAAATCTTCCACTGCCCGTTCCAAGGCGGCTCTTCTGTGGCGATTTATTTATGTTGTTGTTTGTTACTAACTGTGTGTATCACTTGTGTCTTTTAATTTTGGATGGCCACATGGCCATTTTGTGGGAAAGTAACTGTCCATATGGCCTTCCTTTGTTTAGGTTTCCATTATGGTCTGGTCGCTTAATGTTTGTATTTCTTTCCCTTTGGTGTCTTTTATGGATGGAGTAAGTTAATTGTATCAATTCCTGATCTTTGTTTTACTTCTACTTTGCACTGGGGGGGGGGGGCTTAAATAGATTTTACGTGGCCATAATCCTCGTCCTTACTTCCGTCGCGATTTAGAAAAATAATTTGTTCCGTCCGCATGAAGGCTTCCAAACTTACCAGTGCAATAGCTCCGTGTACACAAACATCAAACAACCACAGAGATGAAACAACGGTGAGGACTCGACAGCAAGAAACCACTGAAATGCTGCAGCAAAAGAAAACCAACAGATAAGACTCCGATGAGGCCGACCAGAGACAGAAGATCAGGTACCAACCAACATAAGCCTTTACGTTGGAACCATCATAGAATCTGAGGCATGACCCACCGGCGTGCAATTAAAGAGGGAAGCAAAGTTGCCAACCGTGATTGGGTTAACTACCATGCATGCAGTCTGTCGTATAACATTCATGTTGTACCCAATCTTTTTATATCGAAGAATGATTTTACGAAATTGGGTGCTGAAGTCATTGCGGTTATATATTTTTCTGAATTTATATACTAAGTCACCATAAAATTCGGGTTCCGATAGACCTTGTTGCAGAAGAGATTTAAGTCCAATATTGAATTTTGAAATTAAATCAGAATGACGTCTATAAAATTTTGAAAATGCTTTGATCTTTGTTTTACTTCTACTTTGCGTAGTTTATGGTACCGATAACCCTGATGAAGAAGTTGAGCCGTTAATAATTTATTATTAGTGTTGAAGTCAGATACATGACTACACACTCTAGCAAATCGGATTAATTGCGTAATATAAATGCCATAGGATGGCGCACGAGAAACATCACCATCCAAAAAAGGAAAATTTATAATCTCAAAATCAAAGTCATCGCGTTTATCATAAATTTTGCAAGAAACAAACCCATCTACAATAGATAGATGTAAATCCAAAAACGGGGCCTCGGTATCAGAAGAATTTGCTTTGTTTAACTGAAGTTCTGGGGGGTAAATCTGACGGATCAAACCATCGAAATAAGTATTATCAATATTTAATAAATCATCTAAATTTCTAGAAGTGGAGCTAAAAGCTTCAATAATTTCAGATTGGTTATCAATGGAAAGCGACAACATGAAGTCTCTTTCATAACAATACAAGAACAGATCAGCCACAAAAGGTGCGCAATTCGTACCCATCGGAATACCCACAATTTGTCTAAATAACTTAGTACCGAATCTAATATAAATATTGTCAAGTAGAAAGGTGAGAGCATCACACACTTTCTGACATGACCAAAGTGTATAATTCTTATGCTCTTTAGAAGTGAAAAATGCATTTCTGACATTACATGCAAGATAGAGAGAATCTTCTCTGCGAAAGGTCCATTCAGTTAAATCATTAAGCTTTTCTTTTATAAGATTATGAGGAAGTGTAGTGTAAAGAGTGGAAAAATCGTAAGTAGACAGACAAGAAGCACGAAAACGTCTGGATTTCAATTAATTTAAAACCTCGTTCGATTTTTTATAGACCAAAACAGATTTCTTCCTAATCTTTCAAAGACTTTATCACAATATTTAAGCACATGCGTTTTAATAGCAGTAAGACAGGAAGTTAATAATTTAGAAAGTTCAGTGGTAGTGCAAGAGCTAGAATTTGCAATAAACCGTTCTTTGTAAGGTCTTTTTATGAAGTTTTGGTAACCAGTATAGCGTAGGAAGCTTGTCTTGGCCTTCTGCAACACACACAACAAACTTGGTGGCTGATTGACAAATATGTTCATCTACTATAGCTCTATCTTCAGCTAAAGGCTGAAGTTCATAGGCCTTAGTACCACCAACCTCCTGCTTAAGCGTGTTAACATAGTGGAGCCGTCACACAACGACGACGTTGTTAGCGGCCTTGCCTGCAGGGGCCAAAACAAACTTCTTATGAAATTCTTGAATACCTAGTTTAAGACGACGTAAAGACGTCTTAGGCTTAGGAGGTAATAAGTTAGTATTTTGAGAATAGAAAGAAATGCGTTTATTCACTAGTTTTAAAATGCTAAGTTTCCAGTCCTTTAGGGCTTTATGCTCAACATACTCTCGCTTACATCATCGATTACCGAATTCATTCAAGGCAGCAGCGATTTCATCTCTTCAAAATAAATAATTAGGCTATCCAAAATAAAATAATATAAGCGACACAAACACCCAAAGACAAACCATAACAAAAATAAACTGCGACAGAAGAACCGCATTGGAACATTCAGCGCAAACGAATTGCACTGGGGGGGGGAGACAAGTTGTAGGTATTCCGATGGGTACTAATTGCGCACCACTTGTGGCTGACTGATTTTGTTCTGTTATGAGAGAGACTTCATGATGTCCCTTTCTGCTTAAAACCGGTCTGAAACCATTGTAGCTTTTAGCTCCACTTCTAACTTTCTACTTGACAATATTTACATAAGAGTTGGTACTAAGTTATTTAGACAAGTTGTAGGTATTCCGATGGGTACTAATTGTGCACCACTTGTGGCTGATCTGTTTTTGTTTTGTTATGAGAGAGACTTAATGATGTCCCTTTCTGTCAAAAACCAGGCTGAATAGTAGAAGTGAAACAAACATCAGGAATCGATACAATTAACTTACTCCACCCATCAAAGACACCAAAGGGAAAGAAACACAAACATGAAGCGACCAGACCATAATGGAAACCTAAACAAAGGAATGCCATAAGGACAGTTACTTTCCCACAAAATGGCAACATGGCCATCGAAATTAAAAAGACACAAGTGATGCAAACAGTAAGTAACAAACAACAACATAAATAAACCGCCACAGAAGAACCGCCTTGGAAAGGTCAGTGGAAAGAATTCCACTGAGAGGGGTGGGGGGAGGGGCTTAAGTCGATTTTACATGGCCATAATCCTCGCCCTTACCCTTGTCGCGGTATACACTAATTTTGTTTAGTCCGCATGAAGGCTTCCTTACTTATCAGTGTAACATCTCTGAGAACATACAAATAAAAAAAACTACAGAGATGAAACAAGGTTGAGGACTCGACAGCATACAACAACAGAATTGCTGGAGCAAAAGAAAACCAACAGTTAGACTCCGAGGGGCCCGACCAAAGACGGAGCATCAGGCGCCAACCAACATAAAGAATACTCAAATAAAATAAACTTTCATTTATGTTTTTACGCTGGAACCGTCATATAATCTTAAGCCCGACCCCCGGTGTGCAATCAAGAGGGAAGCAAAGTTGCCAACCGTGATTCGGTTAACCACCATGCATGCAGTCTGTTTTATAAAATTTATGTTGTACCCAATCTTTATATATCGACGAACGATTTTACGAAATTGGGTCCTAAAGTCATTACAGGCCTGTATCTTCCTAAATTTATATACTAAGTCACCATAGAATTCGGGTTCCGATAGGCCTTGTTACAGAAATGTTTTAATAAAAATAAAAAATGAGTTCCTTTAAGAGCAATGAAAACATTCGTAAGAAAGAAGATGGGTCATACTACGTAGTTTCGGCTAATAAAGCCTCATCAGTGACCCTGTAATGATCCGGCAAAGAAAGCCAGAGGAAACATACTGCAATTTTGCGAATTTCGAATAGGCAGTCGATTCAAAGACTGATATAAATCTAAATGGGGTCAAAATAATTAAAAACCTGTCTAGAATATGAGTCTAAACCAATAATTTTTTTCTGATTTCTCAAAATATTCACGCTGATCTCAAAGGACATTGAATTTTGAAACCTTATCAGAATGACGTCTATAAAACTTAGAAAAGGCTTTACGTAGTTTATGATACCGATACCCCTGATTAAGAAGTTTAGCGGTTAATAATTTATTATGAGTGTTGAAGTCGGATACATGACTAGACACTCTAGCGAATCGAATTAACTGCGAAATATAAGCCCCGTACTATGTCGCACGAGGAACACCACCATCCAAAAAAGGAAAAAATACAATTTCAAAATCAAAATCATCACGTTTATCATAAATTTTGCAAGAAACAAATCCATCTACAATAGATAAATGTAAATCCAAAAAGGGGGCCTCGGTGAAATCATTGAAGTTTTTAGCTCCACTTCTAGATATTTGGATGATTAATTAAATATTGATAATACCTATTTCGATGGTTTGATCAGTCAGATTTAAACCCCAGAACTTCAGTTAAATAAAGCAAATTCTTCTGATACCGAGGCCCCGATTTTGGATTTACATCTATCAATTGCAGATGGGTTTGTTTCGTGCAAAATTTATGATAAGTGCGATGATTTTGATTTTGAAATTGTAAATTTTCCTTTTTTGGATGGTGATGTTCCTCGAGCGCCATCCTATGGTAGGACTGGCTAATCGGAGCTGAAAGATAATCGATTCTCAGTCATGTCGTTGCGATCGATAATCGATAAGTAATCGCTGAGATTTTTGTCATAATTTTACCTGTCTGGCTTTGGGTCTGAGCATTACTCTTTCCACATGTTGCACTTTACCATATGTATATTTGAACAGACATGCCTGAGCAACCAGTGTAGACCAAGATGTGACGCCGCATGTCATCAGGGTATGCACTGTTTGCCACTCATCCAGCTATTTTAGGCATTACTTTGGGTAGTAATTTTCACCTATCAAGTAATCGATTTAAAGCAAATCAGAAATGATAATCATTTTTATGGAATTTATCGATTAATTAATCGATTATACGATTAATCGTGTCAGCCTTATCCTATGGCGTTTATATTTCGCAATTAATTCGGTTTGCCAGAGTGTGTAGTCATGTAACTGACTTCAACACTCATAATAAGTTATTAACAGCTAAACTTCTTAATCAGGGTTATTAGTACCATAAACTACGCAAAGCCTTTTCAAAATTTTAAAGACGCCATTCTGATTTAATTTCTCAATTCAATATTGGACTTAAATCTCTTCTGCAACAAGGTCTATCGGAACCAGAATTTTTATGGTGACTCCCTTTGGTGTCTTTGATGGGTGGGGTAAGTTAATTGTATCGATTCCTGATCTTTGTTTTACTTCTACTTAGTATATAAATTCAGAAAAATATATAACCGCAATGACTTTGGCACCCAGTTTCGTAAAATCCTTCTTCGATATAAAAAGATTGGGTACAACATGGATATTATACGACAGACTGCATGCATGGTAGTTAACCCAATCACGGTTGGCAACTTTGCTTCCCTCTTTAATTGCACGCCGGTGGGTTAGGCCTCAGATTCTATGACGGTTCCAACGTAATAAATTATTAACTGCTAAACTTCTTAATCAGGGGTATCGGTATCATAAACTACGTAAAGCCTTTTCTAAGTTTTATATACGTCATTCTGATTTGGTTTCAAAATTCAACGTTGGACTTAAAACACTTCTGCTGCAAGGCCTATCGGAACCCGAATTCAATTAATTAATGGTGACTTAGTATATAAATTTAGAAAAATGCATGCCTGTAATGACTTTAGTACCCAATTTCGTAAAATCGTTCGTCTATATATAAAGATTGGGTGCAACATCAATTTTATAAAACAGACTGCATGCATGATGGTTAACCCAATCACGGTTGGCAACTTTGCTTCCCTCTTTGATTTCACACCGGTGGGTCGGGCATAAAACATAAATTTTATTTTATTTTAGTATTCTTTATGCTGGTTGGCGCCTGATCGTCCGTCTTTGGTCGGGCCCCTCGGAGTCTAACTGTTGTTTTTCTTTTGCTCCAGCAATTCTGTTGTTGTATGCTGTCGAGTCCTCAATCTTGTTTAATCTCTGTAGTTTTTTATTTGTAGGTTCTTGGAGATGTTACACTGATGAGTTAGGAAGCCTTCATGCGGACTAAACAAAATTAGTGTTTACCGCGACAGAGGTAAGGGCGAGGATTATGGCCATGTAAAATCGATTTAAGCACCCCAGTGGAATTCTTTCCACTGACTGTTCCAAGGCGGTTCTTCTGTGGCGGTTTATTTATGTTGTTGTTTGTTACTACTTACTGTGTGTATCATTTGTGTCTTTTTATTTTGGATGGCCATTTGGCCATTTTGTGGGAAAGTAACTGTCCTTATGGCCTTCCTTTGTTTAGGTTTCCATTATGGTCTGGTCGCTTCATGTTTGTGTTTCTTTCCCTTTGGTGTCTTTGATGGGTGGAGTAAGTTAATTGTATCGATTCCTGATCTTTGTTTTACTTCTACTTTGCTTCCATCTTTAATTGCACGCCGGTGTGTCAGGCCTCAGATTCTATGACGGTTACAACGTTAAGGCTTATTGAGAATTAGAGAGATCTAATTTAAGGTAATGTTGGTTGTTGCCTGATGCTCTGTCTCTGGTCGGGTCCATCGGAGTCTAACTGTTGGTTTTCCTTTGCTCCAGCATTTCAGTAGTTTCTTGCTGTCGAGTCCTCACCGTTGTCTCACCTCTGTGGTTGTTTGATTATTTGTGTTCACGGAGATGTTGCACTGATGAGTTAGGAGGTCTTCATGCGGACTGAAAAAAATTATTTGTCTAAATCGCGACTGAAGTAAGGGCGAGGATTGTGGCCACGTAAAATCGATTTAAGCCCCAAGTGGAATTCGTTTCCGCTGACCGTTCCAATGCGGTTCTTCTGTCGCGGTTAATTTTGTTCTGGTTTGTCTTTGGGTGTTTGTGTCGCTTATGTTATTTTATTTTGGATAGCCTGTTGGCCGTTTTCTATGAAAGTAACTGTCCTTTTGGCTTTCCGCTGTTGGTGTTTCCATTAGGGCCTGTTGTTTCATGTTTGTGTGTCTTTCCCTTTGGTGTCTCTGATGGGAGTTGTGGGTTGATTGTATCGATTCCTGCTCATTGCCTCTACTTCTATTTTTTAAGGGGAACTGAACAAATTATTTGTCTAAATCGCGACGGAAGTAAGGGCGAGGATTGTGGCAACGTAAAATCGATTTAAGCCTCCCACCTCCCCCAGTGGAATTCGTTTCCGCTGACCGTTCCAAGGCGGCTCTTCTGTCGCGGTTTATTTTGGTTATGGTTTGTCTTTGGGTGTTTGTTTCGCTTATATTATTTTATTTTGGATAGCCTATTGGCCATTTTGTGGGAAAGTAACTGTCCTTTTGGCTTTCCGCTATTGATGTTTCCATTAGGTCTGTTGTTTCATGTTTGTGTTTCTTTCCCTTTGGTGTCTCTGATGGGAGCTGTGGGTTGATTGTATCGATTTCTGATTATTGCCTCCACTTCTATTTTAAGATGTTCGCTGGTCAGCCCCATTGTGTCTGCTGCCTTATTATTCTTCAATTTCTTTAAGGCCTGTCTAACTTCTTGAACTGTAATACATTCAGTTCCCCTATTTTCAGAATTGCAAAAAGGCAATACGATTCACATCCCCATCCACCTGATCCTTATATTCTGCATCAAAGTTCTCGCTATGCAGTGGAGTGGCCAAACTTTGAACGTGTGTGGCCCAGCCAGCACACATCTCCATGTCGGTGTCACAGGTTCTACCATTCGCAATGAGTGTCCCCGTTTGCTGACTGGATGACGTTCGCTGCTGTCCAATCAACTTGAAGAACGTTTTTGGGTCACCCCCAGTATCCCTGATCCGCTCCACCTGCTGCTTTCTCAGGTTAGCTGCTTCTTTTCTCTGCTCCTTTCTCAGGCATTTCTTTGCTGCCTTACTCTGCTGCACATACTGGTTTGAGGAGTCTTGCGGGGCACTTGCTTTCTTTCATTCCCAACAAGCGGGACGATTATTTCTGATTGCCTGATGGATATTCTCTGTCCATGGCCTACGCCTTAATTATTTAAGGGATATCTCCGACTTGTGTTTTTTTTATTATTAGTTTATTTTGATAAAAATTACATACAACATGAAGCAAACATAAAATGCACTATGAGAACATGTACATGAAATTAAAGCAAAATGTCATGTAATCAGTACCAGGGATAACACAAAAAGTGAATGAAAAACATTCAAAACATTCAACTTATTTCCATTGTGGTCCCTTAGGGATGATTTCTTCTGTAGTCCACCGCAGGGTAGCAATCAGATGGCCAAGGGGTTGCAAGAAGTCACACTCGGCTGAATTCAACATTTAAAAAAATAGAAGTGAAAGCTGCTGAAGGGTTGAAGGCATTGCTTTATAGATTCCCCAAGTTCCTGTTTATCACACTTGTCCCATCTTGGCTTACTTAAGGTCTAAAACTAAGGTCTAAAACTCCAAGGTCTGTTTTAGACCTTGCTTGCATTATGTCAAGATTTGAATCTTTCGCTGACTCGTCGCGCCGTGAAGAGCCGTTTTGCTATTTTTGGCATAGCCAAGATCTGTGTGTGTGTGAATTCGGGTTTAACGTCGCTTTCAACATTTTTTTCAGTCATATCACGACGGTGTCTGGTTGCGACAGGGAGCTCGATGCTCACGTTTATAGTGCTGCCTCACTGAAGTATCGTGTCCCAGACACATTACATGATACCACACCCAGTCACATTATCCTGAAACTGGATCGACCAGTCCTAGCTCTTCCCCGTAAATCTGAGTGCCAAGCGAGGAGCAGCTAGTACCATTTTTAACGACTTTGGTATGTCGCGGCCCGGGATCGAACCGCAGACCTCCCGTTCCCCGGAGCGGACACTCTACCAACTGAGCTATCGGGCCGGTGTATCCAAGATCTATGTATGTCAAACGGTCACGGGTCGTTTCGCCCGTGAGCCGTTTCGCCCATGAGTCGTGGGTAATTTCGCCCTGAGTTGTTTCGCCCTGTGTTGTTTCGCCCGTGGGTCGTTTCGCCTTAATTTGGTGGGTCGTTTCGCCCTTATTTTTTTTTTTCAAGCCCTATGGATTGAGGTTATATATGTTTTGGTATATAAAGGGGTTGATGGGGGTACGGGGAGTCCCGAAAAATATTGTGATATCCTCGTTTGATGCTAAATTTGACTTTGTCTACTTACGATGTTAATTTGACTTTGTCTACTTACGATTTTTTCACTCTTTGCACTACACTTCCTCATAATCTTACAAAAGAAAAGCTTAATGATTTAATTGAATGGACTTTTCACAGAGAAGATTCTCTCTATCCTTTATGTAATGTCAGAAATGCATTTTTCACTTCTAAAGAGCATAAGAATTATACAGTTTGGTCATGTCAGAAAGTGTGTGATGCCCTCGCCTTTCTACTTGACAATATTTATATTAGATTCGGTACTAAGTTATTTAGACAAATTGTGGGCATTCCGATGGGTACAAATTGCGCACCTCTTGTGGCTGATCTATTCTTGTATTGTTATGAAAGAGACATCATAGTGTAGATTATATTTTCTTGTCCTTTGGGATCATTGATTCCATTGTGGAATTTTGAAAATATCTGAGGGTCACTGATGAGGCCTAATTGGCCGAAACTAGCTAGTCTGGCCCAGAAAACATGCACACTCCATATTTTTCAGTTCTGTGGTGTATTCCTTGCTTCCAAAGGATAACCCTTTTATAGAACATATTTAACTTCACTACAGCTGGCGTGTGGGAATAAGTGGCGGCGGTAAAACGTCTCCCTGCCCTACATCATAGTGTAGATTATATTTTCTTGTCCTTTGGGATCATTGATTCCATTGTGGAATTTTGAAAATATCTGAGGGTCACTGATGAGGCCTAATTGGCCGAAACTAGCTAGTTTGGCCCAGAAAACATGCACACTCCATATTTTTCAGTTCTGTGGTGTATTCCTTGCTTCCAAAGGATAACCCTTTTATAGAACATATTCATGTTGTCGCTTTCCATTGATAACCAATCTGAAATTATTGAAACTTTTAGCTCCACTTCTAGATATTTAGATGATTTATTAAATATTGATAATACCTATTTCGATGGTTTGATCAGTCAGATTTACCCCCTCCCCCCCCCCCCACACACACACCCAGAACTTCAGTTAAATAAAGCAAATTCTTCTGATACCGAGGCCCCGTTTTTGGATTTACATCTATCTATTGTAGATGGGTTTTTTCGTGCAAAATTTATGATAAACGCGATGACTTTGATTTTGAGATTGCAAATTTTCCTTTTTTGGATGGTGATGTTCCTCGTGCGCCATCCTATGGCGTTTATATTTCGCAATTAATTCGATTTGCTAGAGTGTGTAGTCATGTAACTGACTTCAACACTCGTAATAAATTATTAACGGCTAAACTTCTTAATCAGGGTTATCGTTACCATAAACTACGCAAAGCCTTTTCAAAATTTTTTTAGCGCCATTCTGATTTAATTTCAAAATTCAATATTGGACTTAAATCTCTTCTGCAACAAGGTCTATCGGAACCCGAATTTTCATGGTGACTCCCTTTGGTGTCTTTGATGGGTGGGGTAAGTTAATTGTATCGATTCCTGATCTTTGTTTTACTTCTACTTAGTATATAAATTCAGAAAAATATATAACCGCAATGACTTTGGCACCCAGTTTCGTAAAATCCTTCTTCGATATAAAAAGATTGGGTACAACATGGATATTATACGACAGACTGCATGCATGGTAGTTAACCCAATCACGGTTGGCAACTTTACTTCCCTCTTTAATTGCACGCCTGTGGGTTAGGCTTCAGATTCTATGACGGTTCCAACGTAAAGGTTTATTGAGAATTAGAGAGATCTAATTCAAGGTAATGTTGGTTGGTGCCTGATGCTCCGTCTCTGGTCGGGTCCATCGGAGTCTAACTGTTGGTTTTCTTTTGCTCCAGCATTTCAGTGGTTTCTTGCTGTCGAGTCCTCACCGTTGTCTCACCTCTGTGGTTGTTTGATTATTTGTGTTCACGGAGATGTTGCACTGATAAGTTAGGAGGCCTTCATGCGGACTGAACAAATTATTTGTCTAAATCGCGACGGAAGTAAGGGCGAGGATTGTGGCCACGTAAAATCGATTTAAGCCCCCCAGTGGAAATCTTTCCACTGGCCGTTCCAAGGCGGTTCTTCTGTGGCGATTTATTTATGTTGTTGTTTGTTACTTACTGTGTGTATCACTTGTGTCTTTTTATTTTGGATGGTCATATGACCATTTTGTGGGAAAGTAACTGTCCTTATGGCCTTCCTTTGTTTAGGTTTCCATTATGGTCTGGTCGCTTAATGTTTGTGTTTCTTTCACTTTGGTGTCTTTGATGGGTGGAGTAAGTTAATTGTATCGATTCCTGATCTTTGTTTTACTTCTACTTTGATCTACTTTTTATGGTTCACTGACTTTGAAAACTATTGCGTCAAACCTCACATTTGCCGTAATATTTCTATTTATTTCTCAAGAACTGTAAGAGATTCTTAAATGATACCTTGTACAAATTTGCATCTTGGGATGACAGCGATAATTTATGCATCCATATTTGACCTCGACCCACTTTTCTCAGATCACTGACTTTGTAAAATATTGCGTCAAACCTAACGACCCGCCTACCATTCAAGTTAATTTTTCAAGAACTATAAGGGCTTCGTTAATGAACTTTGTAACAAGCTCAATAGCATCTAGTGATGGCAATTATAATGCAAATATCCATATTTGCCATTTGATTTAATGGGACTTATGACTGTGAAAAATACTGTGTATATATATGTAAAATGTGATTTTTTTTCTCGTTTCTTACTGCCTATATTTTAGAAACTGAAATAAGAAAAATAAAGTATATGTGAGGACCCACTAATTGCTGTATGTATAAAGCGGGGTTTAGGGGTGGGGGTTCTTCATCATGTAAACTTGCTAACATCGATTTTCCACATAAAAAAAATCGAAATTTTTCTGATAAACAAATTCTGGTATTTTTGCACAACTCAGACATTAGTCTTTGACAATAAGATATGAGCCTCGTCAAGAGAAACAATAACCACTATCATTTTGTAGGAAAGTTATCGGTACTGTGGGCTACGCAGGGCCTTTTCGGGGTTTTATAGACGCCATTCTGGTTTAGTTTCAAAATTCAATATTGGACTTGAGTCTCTTCTGCAACAAGGTCTATCGGAACCCGAGTTTTGTGGTGACTTGGTGTATAAATTCAGAAAATATATGGCCGCAGTGGCTTCGGCACCCAGTTTCGTGGAGTCGTTCTTCGGTGTGGGAGGGTTGGGTGCAGCATGGATATCATACGACAGGCTGCATGCGTGGTGGTTGGCCCAGTCACGGTTGGCGGCTTTGCTTCCCTCTTTGGTTGCGCGCCGGTGGGTCGGGCCTCGGGTTCTATGACGGCTCCAACGTAAAGGCTTATTGAAAATTAGAGAGATAATGTTGGTTGGTGCCTGGTGCTCTGTCTCTGGTCGGGCTCATATGAGTCTAGCTGTTGGTTTTCTTTTGCTCCAGCATTTCAGTGGTTTCTTGCTGTCGAGTCCTCACCGTTGTCTCACCTCTGTGGTTCTTTGATTTTTGTGTTCACGGAGATGTTGCACTGATGAGTTAGGAGGCCTTCATGCGGACTGAACAAATTATTTGTCTAAATCGCGACGGAAGTAAGGGCGAGGATTGTGGCCACGTAAAAACGATTTAAGCCCCCCAGTGGAAATCTTCCACTGACCGTTCCAAGGCGGCTCTTCTGTGGCGATTTATTTATGTTGTTGTTTGTTACTTACTGTGTGTATCGCTTGTGTCTTTTAATTTTGGATGGCCATATGGCCATTTTGTGGGAAAGTAACTGTCCTTATGGCCTTCCTTTGTTTAGGTTTCCATTATGGTCTGGTTGCTTAATGTTTGTATTTCTTTCCCTTTGGTGTCTTTTATGGGTGGAGTAAGTTAATTGTATTAATTCCTGATCTTTGTTTTACTTCTACTTTACTGAGTAACTGTCCTTTTGGCTTTCCGCTTGAGATGTCGTTTCATCTCAATGTCGGATACCACCCCCCCCCCCCCCCCGCCACACACACACAACTGGAAGCAACGTCTGCAAACTGACGTGTACAGTGTTGTCTCGGAGTTGAAACCTCAATCAATTATTCATTCATTAATTCACTCATCCATTTTCGTATATTTAACCGTCCGTTCGTCCGTCTACCAACACACAACTCCATTCATTTATTCATTCGTTTATTCATTCAACCGTCTGTCCTTTAACCCATCCAGTCCGTTTGTCTCTATCTTACAAATTAAATTGCGGCGAAGCGACCCACGGGCGAAACGTTTTACCCGATAAGAGCGAAACGACCCACCCCCGAAATCCGGGCAAATCGACTCAGGGCGAAACGATCTACCGGCGAAACGACCCGGATTCCTGTCAAACAAGTAAGGGTTTGGTGCAGCCACTTCCTTTTCCGCTGTGTAATCTGTGAGTTTGGTGTCAGTTGTGATATACCAAAGTAAATTTCACTACATCTGCCAAAATGATTATCTTTAAGGACATTCTGACAGGTATTATTTTAGAGAAAGCACGATGAGAGTAAATTAAGTGAAAGCTGGTCTTGAAAATGAACGATCAGTAGAGTTTATCTGCCTCTGTCCCGCAAGGTTGTCAAAAAGCCGGTCAATATGAATATCTATATATCCTGCAACACCCTCTCGTGAGGATTATGCGCAGCTGCGCGCGCCAGAAAAAGAAAAGTGTGATAGAGGAAAAAGTATTAGATTTTAGGAGAATTGAAAGTAAAAACAGTGTTAGTAAAGTAGAGATTACAAGCAGATAAAAACAATGTTTCATGGTTCATGGCATTGGGTGATCGGTACGTTTACTAACAGGAATGGACCCAATAACCGGAACGGACCTGGAATAACCGGAACGGACCTTTAAAATCATTATTTTGTCCAATTATCTAATGAATATACTGAATATATGAGCTAGTAGGGACATTAAGAGTGAGAGGAGGCAATTTTGGATGAAAGATACTGTATTATACTCACTCAAAGGCTTTTAAACATTTAGCCTAGATTAAACCAGGCGTTTGTAAATAACACCATGAAGCCTAATTAATTTCTATAGATTTAAAGATATCACTGGTCAATGCTCAGGAGCAAACATCTGGTCTTAATTAGTGAGCACTTGCAGGTAATTACATGCACTATGGTACACAAGTATCACATGCCATGTCCCGAAAGCGGAAATGTTCAGTACCCTAGCTCATTAAAAAGCATTGATAACTTTGGCAATGTTAACTTAAATAATTCATATTATATAAAGCATTGGTTTTCATTATATGTATGGCATGAAAATTCTCCCAGCGGGTACATGACGTTAAGACAACATCGGAGCAACGTCGATGCAACGTAACCCTGTTGCATCGATGTTAAACCGACGTTATGTGCGCGCCGGCCTCGGTACCTCTGTCAGATCGGCGTCTGACTGGTGGTCGGCAACATTCTTTCGTGGAGATTGATCAGGGAATGTTTTCATCGGTCATTCTCTTACTTCCGTTGATTAAAGAGGGACAGTTGTCAGCTTCTGTTGAAAGAATGTGCACTTTACTAGTTAACCACTTACGTACAAGCCTACCCGGAAAAGTGAAGAAAGGTAAACTGACCGGCTCAAAATGACCTAAAATAGTGTTGACATGGCCGTTAAATTCTAATGCAACGTTATGTGCGCCCTGAACTAATTTAAGGAAATTATACCAGGATTCTATTTTATGTTCCGAAGTTCCGTCTTTCCTTATTCTTTCCCTAATAGGATTTCCTCAATGTCCATGTTCTGTGCCGGTTTGGATGAGTATTTGAAATGAGGTCCCGTGTACATATGCCCTTTAATGTTGGCAGGGCATAAAACTTTGTGTACCCCCGCAAACCTTACTGTTCTCCTGTAAAACTGATTTGCTGGAAAAGAAAATTTAAAAAATCGTGCAAAATGCGTACCATGCATGCTATAACTTCACAAAAACATATCCGTTCAATGAACATCACTTCAAACCACACTTTATATAGATATTACTTGAACAAGTCCGTAAAATAAACCCCACTTTATATGCAACAAACTGGGGTTTATCGGGGAATACATTTTTTCTGTATTTCTGATGCAAGACATTGGATCTGGGTACTCGTTAGAACCGCCTCATTGGGGGTTTCCTGACGAGCTACCACAACTTTTGTTTGCTGCTGAAAGAATAATGAGTACCTATAACCTATGTTTTGGAGCAGAAACATAAAACATAAATTGTAGGTGCTCGTTAGAATCGTCCCATTGAGGCGGTTCTAACGAGTACCCACAACCTATTTTTTTGGAGCAGAAATATGTTGTATAATTTGTGATATAATTCGTATAAATTATACTCATAACATTATTGTGGGTGCTCGTTAGAACTGTCTCATTGAGGCGGTTCTAACGAGTACCTATAACCTATGTTATACTTGAATATGTGAACACTGTAAATTCCACTTGATATAAAGAAAAGGAGGGTTTACAATGGCATCTATTAATGTCTGAATTCTGGCACAAAAAACATAGATTGTGGATACTTGTTAGAACCGCATCTGTTGAGACAGTTCTAACGAGCAGCCGCTATCTGTTTGGTACAAAAAAAAGGAGAAAAAGAAATCAATTATTTGCCTGAAAAAATGTTAGTTATGGGCCAATAAGAGGTACCATTATATCACAGAGATATTTTAAAGAGAATTCCGTCAATAGCGTTGCAGTCCAAGATCTTCAGTGATGCTGGACAGTGGTACTGCAGGACATATTTTTTCTGTCTAGTCCCCAAACAATGAAAGAATCTTTTTCTTGCATACACTCTCCAGGATTCTGGTAGTAAAGTCATTTAGATTGTAGGCATGTAAGATTACTCAATTTTTATCTGGTCAGGATCACCGGACTAGGCCAAGACTATTCCAGGGCAAAATCCAGTATTTCCTAAAGCGGCTAGCATACTTCTAAAACTCAACCTACACTTAATAGCAGAATACACATGAACAAAGACATATAATTCTCTAACTTATGACTAAAATAAAGGTCCGTTCCGGTTATTCCAGGTCCATTCCGGTTAGTAAACGTACCCTTGGGTGATGGAGGGTGCATATGGTCGATCTGAAAAAATCTAGATCGGAGCACACAACTGCATGAGGAGGAAGGTGATTCCATTGTACCACAGCCAAGGGAAAGAAACTGTATTTATAGTAACTGGCAGTAGTAGGGATTTGAATGTAGTGCATAGTATGCATGTTTTTGGTAGTTCTGATTCAAGGTTGGCAAAAAAGCGGGAAATACTCATATTTCCCTGGACGGCGGGAAATACAGGGAATTCCCGGGAAATACTGGGAATTCCCGGGAAATACTGGGAAATATATATTTACATAGGTGGTACCAATTGAGACTGCATAATATACTCCAACTACCTAGCTATTTGAAAGCAAAATTATTTCAAGTTCATGCTGGGCTTGAAAATTCCACTTGTCTGCTTGCAATGACAAAAAAATTGAAGGACAAGTGAAGAGTTTGTCTAGTCCTTATGACATTTGCCAAAGTTTACATGCAGTTAATCATGTAGGACAAGTGAAATTTTGAAGAATTTTCCAGCCCTTTTTATATTGAATAACTTGAAAGATCTTTAGTCCCTTGTCTTCATATAGAATGTATTTAATTCAAGTGTGATTCTAAAATATAAGTTTTAAACTTTCAGCTATTTCCCTTGACTTGTAAATACATGTAATTTTTAATACTTTAATAGGTGAGTATCTGTAGATAATATAAGAAACCTTTTATGCTTAAATCAACTGTGTTCTTTTAATACCTGTCTCAAACAAACAATTAAATTATCACACCTTTTAGCATTTAAAAGTGTGACATGACAAACTTGCAAACAAACTTTTTTCTAGTGTAAACATCCTTAAAATTCAAACATCCAAAGAGTTGTTGTAAATCTAAAAAAAAATTGAACCATGTGGTTAGTGTTACACTAAAGCATACAAAACATGTAGTTCCAATGGCACCCTCTCTTAAAGAAGCTAGGTGATTCTGATCTTGGTCTGCACTGTTTGCCCAGGCATGTCTGTCCCAAATATTGGGATTATAGTATTTTATCTTCTTAAGCATATGGGTGATTTTAAATAACTCTGCACCCTACAAAACAACATATCACTTTATATTTATGCTTGTGTTTGGTTGAGTAAAAGCAGACTTATGACATATATGTATGGGGAGGCATATTACAAAATAGCTGACTGGTCATTATTTCAATTAACCCTTTTGTACCGAATGGAATCTTTCACCTTATTTGTAGCAGGAGTTCATTTCAAAATTTAGAGATGTCAGGTTCTGTTTTCTTCAAAATTTATTTGCAAAATGGCTTAACTTTTGCTTAACGCATTCTGCAGCGTCTGATCTGGGCCTGCATTGTTTGCCAGGGTACCCGGTTTTAGGGTTTCTGGTACCAAATGGGTTAAATTACACAAATATTAACAGTATTTTTCCATGAAATATCTGAACAAAAATCATATTTCCCACTATTTCCCACTTTTGCTGAAATTTGGAGTATTTCCCAGGACGGTAATTACCGGTAAATACCAATGGGAATTCCCGCCACCGGTATTTACCGACCAACCTTGTTCTGATTGGATGTCAGATGTATGTAGGGAGGGGAATCCCGACTATCTATCTATCTTCCTTCCTTCCTACACCGAGTCGGTCACATCTGGCCATTACCTCAGTTGATTGGGTGGCTAAATTTAGAATTTAGCTGAAAAAAAAAAAAAAAAAAAGAGAGAGGCACTGGATGCGTCCTTAAAACTATTTACAATCTGCATAACAGAGGTATCCTAAAACGGGGTGCATACATTTACCGGAAAGCACATATAAATACCAAAAAGCAGTTTGTACTTGTTTTTTTTCTGTGGAGGAACATGTTAAAAATGAAATTTAGGCCTATGTATTAGATTTATATTGATAATTTTACCTAAAAAAACTTAAATATTTATCCCCAATCCCCTAGGGTATTGTCAGAATGGCATGCAAGTTTCAAGAATTACACGCTCCTATCTATATCTATCTTCATAAACTGCAGCAACTGTTTGAGAGTGTTGTGTGCAGTTTAAAGAACTTGAACCAGACCGTTCGCAATACTTTGGTTAAATAATGTCGTCTTGACGTTAGTTCAACATAGGGTGTCTATTCGGAGATTACGACCAAGTGACCATGTAAGGTTTGGGTAGTGTCTCTGACTAAATACGGTGTATAACACGTCTGTTCAACAATTCACATGAAGATTTAGCTGTTTTGCGGGTAGTGGGGACTATATAGCTCTTTCAAGATTTTCACATATATCGAGCCGATCGTTTGGGTTGACAAAACGGGAGTACCAGGAGAAGATCAGGCAGAACTTGTCGTCTTTCACACGTTTTTTTAGCTGGATGCGAACCACCAATTAAGCGAGTGGAACTCAGAGAAAAACCAAACAGAACTTGTCTCCTAGAGCAGAGCTCTCGGAAACGCAGGATTCTGCGTATTTTACGCCAACTTTTGCCGTTGTACGCGTAAAATTCACAACCGGCGATTCTTGTGTACGCATGTTTTTATTGCGACACGCGTCCAAAATTACAGAAGCGGTAAATTCAGAAGCTAATTTAGGCCGCTTATGCAATACCAATAAAAGATCAAATGTGGCGCCGCTTTTTATGTTGAAAGCGCATGTGCCACAAACCAGTAGGCGTGACCTATATTGACGGGTATTTTTGCACCTGTCAGTGGGAGAGACGATATTGGAAAGTGGTCGGTTTGCGGCACGTGTTAAAAATGATTGTACCTGTTTAATCTCGCCGCGCTAATCCCCTTGTTATTACGGATAACAATTAATTAGTTTACTAATTGATGTAAGCTGATATCATCAACGGATTAGCATGAGTCGGTAAAATATCACGTTTAGTTAAACCCTGGTTACGGCGAAGACGATATAATTGACGAATTACCAATGTCATGTATTTTCGCGACTACATGATCGTACTTTTTATCGCTCGGTCAAAGTGTGTTTCAACGTTTACTGGTGACAAAAATGTATGTAATTCTTCAAAATACAATCATTTTTAACAATTACAGGAAGTCAGACTTGGTTAGGATGCTTCCCCTACGTATTTGTTTTCACCAAAAAAATAATTGAGCTACTGTCACGTACATATACGTCCGAATTTGAAAGCACAAATATAGCTAAATAGAATGCTGCTTTTCTGATCTGGGTTTACAATATATCTGCTGTTATCCTAATACTACCTTATTTTTATGTGGCATTATTTGACTAGAAGTGTGAGAATAAATCTGAGCAACTGCATTTGGGGGGGGGGGGAATAGACACATCAGTTAAATATTTCTAACCAGTACCCACAATCTACATGTTTGGAACGAAGTTATTAAATGCATTTATCTGAAAAAAAAAAGAGTTTGGGAGCCATGAAAGTATACAGTTATTCATATGGACGTGTAGTCTGATAATAAGAAGTTTTTGTCTATGTTCTATGCGCGATCAAGATCAGAACTCCAACTTTTTATGTGGGAATCCAACTTTTTATCTGTGAATCCAACTTTTTACAAGGAAGGATTCCTGGAATCCTATTTTCAAAATCCTAGTGAGAGCTCTGCTAGAGATTCTCTTGCCACAAATGAACTGTGCGGGGCGCGAACCACAGCGATGAGCGACCTATAGAGAAAGAGTCAGCGCTTCTAACCACTAGGCCACCTAGACCCGTTGAAAACAATGTATAGGTACAATGCAATGCCAATGGCATGTTAAAGTGATGTTACATGCATTATAGAAGCAGTATTCATCTTTATTATATTGGAAATACAGAGAAAAAAAGAAAGATTTTATCCAGTGTTTTATTTTGTTGCAAAGATAGTTCTTTGAATAAAGTATAAAAATCAGGAAGAATGAACAACACACTTACAAATATACAAACATACAAACATACAAGTAATTGTTTTCAGGTAGTATTATGTCGAGGATTGTACATCGCCATGCCCATCGGGACTCTTGAAGAAATAGACTAGGCTTTATGGTGCTTCCACGCAGAGCTGAAACCGACTGCTTAGAAGGGCTGGGGCAGCCCAGGCAAAGTGGTGCGAATCACACCGTCCATGCATATAAACTTGGAAACAACGTCTCCAGAATGACATAAACAGTGTTAACGGGGACATTAAACCTCGTATAGAACAAACAAACCATACAACAATGTACGGATCGTTTAACATAACATAATTGAAATTGACGGATGCACTTTTCCAGTGGGCATATCGCAACCAGACACCGTCGTGATATGACTGAAAAATTGTTGAAAGGAACGTTATAACCGAATTCACACGCACACACACACACCCACTCCAGTGGGCATATAAAAAGGTCTCTCTCCAGTATGCATAATTTTCAACATATTGTAAAAGTCTGTGAAACTTATCGCCCCTACCCGGCAGGGCTTCCCAACATTAGGAAACGGTACACGCCTCATTTCACAGTCTTTTGCACACTGGTGAAACACAAATCTAATAGACAATGATACAATATATACAACAATGCGCTTATCGTTTGTTGATGGGTCCGCATAACGTAAAACACTGACCCAGTGGGCCAACAGCCTAAAACATTTACCCAGTGAACGTCAAAACAACGTTGAATCGAACTTCACGACAATGAAATGACGTTTATTCGGTAAAGATTTTTGGCCGTACAGAGAAATTTTCGGGAGTCCGCGGGACGCCTTTGATGTTTCATTTGGGCGTCCGGAAGCAATTTCAGGACGTAATATACGCCGTACATCCGACTAACGGAAGCCCTGTTCAGTGAGCCTCCAAGAAAGCAGCTACCGAAGAGCAGTTCCCGCAATCTGGCAGCAAAATGGTTAGTTTTGACATAAAAAGGTACATGTAGCGGTTATTTCATGACAAATTAGTTAAAAATGTTAACTCGCCATTGATTCTGACAGTTTCCATTCGAGTTGCGCCCCTTATATCCTCAGCAGTTGGTTTCCGCATCATCTCGGTCATAATCTACAGTGTACAAAAAGTGACATAAATTGAACATCGTATATCAGTAAAATTCATGCATTGTCATTAATTACTATGATAGACATTGCACGTCTTTAACTGAGACGGCTAAACACTGTATGCATTTCTGGATTGAATGACTATTTGAAGGATGCGTGAAAGTTGTGGGGGTGCGGACGTGGGAAGATGGCAGTGGCTTGCTGATTCGGATGCTGATCGTTATGTTAGTAGAAAGTAGAGTGAATTCCAGTATTTAGGACGCAGACCTAATAGTTATTAGTCATTCCTGTGAAATGCTTAACTGGTCTTACGCTCATACACAATGTACATTCTACAGCGCTGACCAGCATTCTACAGCCCAGGACTAAAATTTTGAAAACAATAAAAAACATTTTTCGATCCTGGATTGCCCGGCCCTGATAGCTCAGTTGGATGTGCCTCTAACTGGTGATCAGGAGCATGCAGGTTTGAATCCTGCCTGGGTCGGCAACATTCTTTCTTGGAGATTTATCATAAATTTCTTTTCTATGGTCATTCTCTTCCTTCTGCTGGTTAAAGAAGGGCAGTTGTCAGTCTCTTGCGAAAGAATGTGCACTGTACTGTTTAACTGCTTACGGATAAAGTTTCCCAGACAAAGTGTGAATAGGTAAACTGACCGGCTCAAAATTGAGCTTAACAGTTTTGACATGGCTGTTAAATCCCAATACAAAGAAACAAATCAATCCTGGATTCAGGGTTTTGGGGACCTTGAACCCACAGACCTTGTAAAAGGGGATCATTTAGAAAATACAGGGGCGGAGGCCTTAGTTAGATACAGTAGAACTTCGATGGCTTGAACACCGATGGCTCGTTTACCATGGATGTGTCGAACCCATTCTTGAGTCCCTAGCGAAATCCTCTACATAAGAAATAGTGGGGGATAATTAAGGAGATTTCAGTCTTTTATCTTGCAAATATATGCTGTGTGTACTCATTAGAATGGCCTCATCGAGGCGATTCTAATGAGTACACACAGCATATATTTGCATTATAGAACACCGAAAAGATGTCTAAAAGTATCTTGTTATGCCTCCTGACAGTAACCATCAGTGGCTCGAACTACCCCTGTCTCGAACAGATTTTTGTGGTCCCAAAGGTGTTCGAACCATTGAAGTTTGACTGTAGATAGATAGATAATAGATAGATAGATACACCTGTGGACACAAAAGCGTTCAAACTTTGATGAACTTCATTTCATTCTGATTTGAAACATCATTCAATATATCCTAACATCCCATCAGTCAGCTGCCAGACAGAAATAAATTCAAAACACAAGGTGGTGTACATTTCATCGTTGACTCCTGCACTATCCAATCAAAATACATCTCAGATGTCACTCACAAAGTGTTTTCCAAAATGAGACCAATCAATTGCTTGATCTAGTTTTTGGAATTCTTTGATGAATGACATTTGCTTGTCAAACTAACTTGATGCAAAGAGATGCATTGAAAGTTATTTCATAGGAGTTTGAACGCTTTTGTGTCCACAGGTGTAGTACTTTGAATAAAAGCCAGATTCATCTCAGTTTCAGTTTTTGTCTGCATGATAGTAATGGAGACAAACAAGACATCACAAAAAAAAAAAAAGAAAATATTTTTTTACCTTAGCCAGCGCAGGGGAGAAAGTCTTTTATTGTTATATATTATTAATGTTTGGCAATTATTATTATTCCTAGCAGATAAAAACTCAAAAATTAATACCTGCAACTGCGATATTTCGCGGTATTTTGTTCTGGTATTTAGCGTAAGCCTTGCTCCGTGTATGGCGTTAACCGCGTACACGAATCAAGTAGTGATTTGAATAAAACAGATATGGCGGTTACCTCAATGATTTCTGCGTAAAAAAAGGATTTCAGCGTTTGCTGACAACAACAACAACTCCGTGGTGAAGTGGTTATCCCAGCTAGCACGCAACAGCGGACCAATTTCGGATCGGCCAGACGTTTGCCCGCCATTCTTTGTTGGCTGGGATGGTACTTGCCTTGTAAACCAGGGGTCGCAGGATCTATCCCGGGCTTCTTCAGACTTTCGGATGGGTCTTTAAACTGAGGACCCGTCTCCGTATGACCTTAGCTGTTAAACGCCACCACTCACTCACTTTCACCAATGACACTCGGAAGATGGTTCAGAATGATGTAGAGATAGATCTATAGATAAACTACACTATCGCACAGGGGTGTCAACGTTATGCGTTTGAAGTCGAGCTTGCAGATTTTATGGACCCCCCCCCCCCCCCCCCCCCCCCCCAAAAAAACCTAGATAATCATGAGAGTGCAATAAAATTTATTTTCAAGTGTGTAAATATTTAAAAGAAAAGCAACTAAATCATTCAAAGCATGGCTTTATTGAAATTTAAGGATCATCTTAGAAGCCTGATAGCGCAGTAGTTAGTGCACTTGCCTCTGATGCTAGAGGTCTCGGGTTCGATCCCCAGCAGGGGTGATAAAATTTTGGTGTCGGAACAAGCTCCATTGGCATCATTTGCAGGGATGAATGTCATGAAGTGCACCGTCCTTCAGATAGGGATGTTAACTGGAGGCCCCCTGTGCATGTTAAAGATCCCTACTGTAATTACATGATTACTGTGTAGGCTGTCATCCTGCAAACCTGGAGTGTATGTAATGTACACCTGCGGTATTGGTCAAATGTGACCGACTCAGTATCGGTAGATAGATAGATAATGCTCATTTTATTTCTTGGTATCTAAAATACGATACACGAATATGGCACCATACTAGACCAAATTGAAGCTGAAATTGGCTGCAAAGTGGTAACCAGCCCAAAAATGTTGGATAATGGTTGTCTTTCTTGCAGAAATTTTAAAGGCTGAATGAAGAAAATAGGTAAATTTACATAGATTCTCATTCATTTGTAGTATTTTTGCTGATTTTTGTATATTGTATTGAAAAATCGATCTTTTTTTTTTGTCACAAAAAGGGGGGGGGGGGGGAATAATCAAGACTCTTGAACATTTTAGACATTTGTCACATCTTTTCCTTTTTCCTCGAGAAACGTCGATATGCGACTCGCATGTTTGCAACGTTTTTTGGGGTCTGGTTGTTGTAGAATGGGTATTTTATTAGCTTGTTTGGGCTATTTTAGCCCGTTGTAGCTAAAATAGCCCATTCAGTGGTTTTCCCCAGCCTGATTAATGCTCATGGTACATGGAACAGATACTGTTCCCCTTTGCATATAAACCTTCCCTGTGACATTGAAGTTTCGCTTCTTTCTCTTTGAATTTGAGGGTTCCCTTATTTTTTGTCCCTAGTATATCAGGTAGAAGAAAGTTGTTTTATTTAAAGACTGTCTGTAAATTTTAAGACTGTCTGTAAATTTAAAGACCTATTAGTCTGTTGATTTAAAGACTAACACTGAGTTACACAACGGAAAATCATGAAAATGATGTAACATGAAAAATTAGCATTCTCATACGCAGCCTCAGTCTTCATCTCATTAATACAATGTGCGTTGCCTAAGACTGCATGTATTTTATTGTCTTTTAATATCGTTATAATGATAGTAATAATTAAGAAATAAAACAACACAGTTCCTTCCCTTAGACCACAAATGCCGTGAAACTCCGCAGTAAGGGAGGAAATATCTGCCAAAGGCCGAAGATGAGTTTCGTACTAATGTCATTTCGTTTTCGGACATTTTACTGTTGTAGTCCGTCTGAAACTTTCATCAATTTTAGTTGTCAGAAAAACTGTTTGTCGAAGCGAGTGGTCGGTATATTGACAAAATGATAAACTCGTTATACACATTCATTTCTGAACTCATTTTTTTACATATAAATCTTATTACAAAGCTGTTTTTCTTAGAACTCTTCAGTTATGAAGGAAGGAATTTAATTAAATAGAGACAACTATATAATTTGCAGTAACACATAATTAAATTTTCCATAGATAACGGTCAAATTACTATAAACAGCAAAGTGCGATTTTTCTGTTTTACACCATTTTCATGACTTTATTTGTGTGAGTCTTTAAATTTACAGACTAAAAAGTCTTTAAATTTAAAGACAGTCTTTAAATAAAGCAACTTTCTTCTACCTGTATACATGTATGTAGCAATGTCAAGTGGTCTCCTACATTAATGATTTTCTGGTATACAGGTAAGCGATAAAAGGCCATTTGGCCCTCTTGTTCTATTTTTCACACAGAATTCTGTTAGCAAATAGACTAGTGCATGCCCAGATCGGACGCCGCAGAATGGGGCGTCTGATCAGGGCATGCACCGTTTGCCAAGATACCACTTTAGAGGTTTCCTGCATGCATTGGGTAAATTTAGAAGCCTCCCTGGTGTATTGGTTGTGCTGCTGGCCTCATAAATCAGGGGTAGTTGGTTGGATCCTGGGCTTCTCCTGACTTTCGGATAAGTCTTTAAACCGAGGTCCTTTGTCCGTATGACCTTAGATGTTGGTGGGACGTAAAACTCGAACACAGACACTTAATCTAGTTAAACACTGTGCCATGTTTAGAACAGCTACTGGTCATGACTTCCAAGATTTCAGGACCAGAAATTTGTTCATGACTCAGCAAGGAGGTTATAAAACTTTTCATGCTCAACTAAGCTGAGCATGAAATGTATAATACTAATAAATATGAAAATGCCAATGAAAAAAGGAAGTGGCTATTGACAGCCGGCTGTCGATAGCGAATTCGCTATTGACAGCCGGCTGTCGATAGCGAATTCGCTATTGACAGCCAGCTAAGGTATTAGATATAAAAATATATATATATCTGATAAAAAACATGAATGCATAAATGAAAATGAAATAATTATAGAATATTAAAGCCAACTATTAAACTTTTTTCATACAAATGAAAATTTTTCATCAGAATAATAATAAGTATGAAAATGTACTATTAAAGTGTTCATTACACTTAAGGCATAAATGGGTTGAACTCTACAAGATGTAACTCCATGCTGTGGCTAAAATAAATAAATAGATAAATATTTTGTTTTTAGCTCACCTGTCGCGTAGTGACGAGGTGAGCTTTTGGGATCACTTTTCGTGCGTCCGTGCGTGCGTAAACAATTTCTTCAAACAACATCTCCTCCTAAACTACTGATCGGATTTTGACCAAACTTCACAGGAATGATCCTTAGGTGGTCCCCTTTCAAAGTTGTTCAAATGGTTCCGGTCCGTTGCACATATAGGTCACATGAGCCAAAAATAGATTTTTTTTCACCAAAAACTTAAAAAATCTTCTCTGAAACCACAAGGCCCAGGGCTTTGATATTTAGTATGAAGCTTCATCTAGTGGACCCCTACCAAGATTGTTCAAATTATAGTGCTGGGGCCAAAAATGCCCCCGCACTGGGCCCTTTGGTCTTACATGGGCATATATAGGGAAAATCTTCAAAAATCTTCTTCTCTGAAACCGCATTGCCCAGGTCTTTGATATTTGGTATGAAGCTTCATCTAGCTGACCGCTACCAAGATTGTTCAAATTATAGTGCTGGGGCCAAAAATGCCCCCGCCCCAGGGCCCTTTGCTAATACATAGGGTTGTATAGGGAAAATCTTTAAAAATCTTCTTCTCTGAAACCACAAGGCTTAGGTCTTTGATATTTGTTATGAAGCTTAATCTAGTGGACCTCTTCCAAGATTGTTCAAATTATAGCACTGAGACCAAAAATGCCCCCGCCCTGTGGCCCTTTGGTTTTACAATGACTTTTATAGGGAAAATCTTTAAAAACCTTCTTCTCTGAAACCACAAGGCCCAGGTCTTTGCTATTTGTTATGAAGCTTCATCTAGTGGACCCCTACCAAGATTGTTCAAATTATAGTTCTGGGGCCCAAAATGCGCCCGCCCGTGGCCCTTTGGTTTTACATAGACTTATATCGGGAAACTCTTTAAAAATCTTCTTCTCTGAAACCACAAGGCCTAGGTCTTTGATATTTGGTTTCGAAATTTCATCTAGTGGACCTCTGTCAAGATTGTTCAAATTATAGTGCTGGGGGCAAAAATGCCCCCGCCCGAGACCCTTGGTTTTACATAGACTTATATAGGGAAACCTTTAAAAATCTTCTTCTCTGAAACTGCAAGGCTTTGATATTTTGTATGGAACTTCATCTAGCAGACCTCTACCAAGGCTGTTCAAATTATAGCCCTCGGAGGCCACAAATGCCCCAGCCCCGGGGCCCTTTGGTTTTACATAGACTTATATAGAGATAATCTTTGAAAATCTTCTTCTCTGAAACAGCAAGGCCCAGGTCTTTGATATTTGGTGTGAAGCTTCATCTAGTGGACCTCTATCAAGATTGTTTAAATTATAGCCCTGAGGCCAAAAATGCGCCCACCGGGGCCATTTGGTTTTACATAGGCTTATGTAGGGAATATCTTTAGAAAAACCTTCTTCTCTGAAACCACAAGGCCAAGGTCTTTGATATTTGATGTGTAGCTTCATCTAGTGGACCTTTTCCAAGATTGTTCAAATTATAGCCTTTGTTGATATTTGGTATGAAGCTTCACCTTTTTAGACCTCCCTCAACATTATGCACATTATAACCCTGGGGTCAATAATGGCCCTCCCCGGGGCCAGTCTTGTTACTCTATGGATCAGGTGAGCGATCCAGGGCCATCATGGCCCTCTTGTTATAGGTTATTAAGAATCTGAATAAATAAATAAAGGAGTCTAAATATAAATGTATATGCAATTACTTTTACTGTACATGTTAGCAGATCATTTTTCTTTTGTCTTTAAAGTGGATGTTTGAATGTTTATTTTAGCTGTTAAAGAAATCTGTGTTTCAACATATTGCCATCTATGACATCATTAGCCAGAGGGATATATCAGAACTAGTGAAAGTCACAAGTTGGTAAAAGGTTGCATGTTGCTTTGCAGACACTTGGTTGAAGCGAATATGCCTTTTTTTTTTGACAACAATTTGAAGACGAGGTATTGGTGTCAGTGCACCAATATTTAGCAATTAATCTGCACTCATAATTATATACTTAGTCAAAAAAGTAACTATACCAACTTTCGGGTGAAACTCACTAGATATCTGGCAGCTATTGAGCTAAATTTGGCTGTAGACATTTAAATCGGACGTTTAGCTAGAGAATGCGCAAACTTGCATTTGTCCATACCTTTCTGCTCCAGAGTTGTCTTCCAATATGTACCTAGAAAGATTTTGGTAGAAAATGGACATTGCGCATGCGCAGAAAGTTCTTTTTTGTCTAAGATGGAAGAAAATATTCTCTGAATATCAGATAACTTTTTACTTTTACAATATCTCATGATCTCGCATTATAAGCGAGGTTTTAATTTGTGAAATTCTCAAATTATCTCCCTTGCAATTAAAAATAGCAATTTTCGAACTGTAATTTTTATTTCTGTCAATGAATTTTTGCCATTTTAAAAAAAAACGCTTCGTGTCCACCATTGCTGTTCATCATGATGGTAAAAAATACGGAAAATTCATGTAACATGTAGCACTATCGATTGCGATTTTCTATGGAGTTCCCATTGAAAGCAACATTTGCACACAACTTCTAAGAATTGGAGGTCAATATGTGATAGCCTGTTTCTCGTAGCTGATGCAACTAAAGTTCCAAATCTTTTGTGAATAGACGCAAATCATAGCATGTTTTAATGTTTTTCTCTGCGAAAATGACACAGTGACCCCTTGGGTGTTTAAACCAATAGTCTACGATAACGTGTTTACTAAAACAAAAATGAATGGTGCTTTTGCACGGAAAAATGAATCTTCTTATCAAAACATAACAAATTTTGTGTAGTTTTTATCTGTAGTAGCTATAGTAACAGAAGCAAGTTTTGGTATAGGAACTTTTTTGACTGAGTATATAAGGCAACAGTCTGGTTGTATTCCCTAGGGGTAGCCCCTATGTGCTTTTAGCACCAGGTTACCTTACAAATCTATCAAGTCAAGACTTGTATTCCCTGCTTTTAGCGCCTTGTTACCTTACAAAATCTATCAAGTCAAGTGTATTCCATTATCACCCATCTTTGAATGTGAGTTAATACATAATAATTAGCTCACCTGACCGAAGGTCATGGTGAGCTTTTGTGACCGTAAGATGTCCGGCGTCGTCGTGCGTCGTCCGTCGTCCGTCGTGCGTAAACTTTTTCTTGTGAACAAACTAGAGGCCACAGTTTTGGTCCAATCATCATCAAACTTGCTCAGAATGATCATCATGACAATATCTCGGTCAAGTTCGAATATGGGTCATGTCGGGTGAAAAAGTAGGTCAGTAGGTCAAATCATAGAAAAACCTTGTGAACACTCTAGAGGGCACAGTTTTGGTCCAATCATCATCAAACTTGCTCAGAATAATTATCATGACAATATCTCGGTCAGGTTCGAATATGGATCATGTAGGGTCAAAAAGTAGGTCAGTAGGTCAAACCATAGATAGTCCTTGTGAACACTCTAGAGGGCACAGTTATGGTTCAATTACCATCAAACTTGCTCAGAATGATCATTGTGACAATATCTCGGTCAAGTTCGAATATGGGTCATGTCGGGTCAAAAAGTAGGTCAGTAGGTCAATTCATAGAAAAACCTTGTGAACACTCTAGAGGGCACAGTTATGGTCCAATCATCATCAAACTTGCTCAGAATAATCATCCTGACAATATCTCAGTCAAGTTTGAATATGGGTCATGTTGGGTCAAAAAGTAGGTCAGTAGGTCAAATCATAGAAAAACCTTGTGAACACACTAGAGGGCACAGTTATGGTCCAATCATCATTAAACTTGCTCAGAATGATTGTCATGACAATATCTCGGTCAAATTTGAATATTGGTCATGTCGGGTCAAATGTAGGTCAGTAGGTCAGATCAAACTTCTCTGAAACCACAAGGCCCAGGACTTTGATATTTGGTATGAAGCTTCATCTAGTGGACCCCTACCAAGATTGTTCAAATTATAGTGCTGGGGCCAAAAAAGCCCCCGCCCCGGGGCCCTTTGGTTTTACATAGGCTTATATAAGGAAAATCTTTAAAAATAAAATCTTCTTCTCTGAAACCACAAGGCCCAGGTCTTTGATATTTGGTATGAAGCTTCATCTAGTGGACCCCTACAGAGATTGTTCAAATTATAGTGCTGGGGCCAAAAATGCCCCCGCTCCGGGGCCCTTTGGTTTTGCATGGGCTTACATGTATATAGGGAAGAGCTTTAAAAATCTTCTTCTCTGAAACCGTAAGACGCAGGTCTTTGTTATTTGGTATGAAGCTTCATCTAGGGGACCCCTACCAAGATTGTTCAAATTATAGTGCTTGGGCCAAAAATGCCCCCATCCCGGGGCCCTTTGGTTTTACATGGGCTCATATAGGGAAAATCTTTAAAAATCTTCTTGTCTGAAACCGCAAGGCCCAGGTCTTTGATATGTGGTATGAAGCTTCATCTAGTGGACCCCTACCAAGATTGTTCAAATTATAGTGCTGGGGCCAAAAATGCCCCCGCCCCGGGGCCCTTTTGTTTTACATAGGCTTATATAGTAAAAAATCTTTAAAAATCTTCTTCTCTGAAACCACAAGGCCCAGGACTTTGATATTTGGTCTGAAGCTTCATCTAGTGGACCCCTACCAAGACCTTTCAAATTTTAATGCTGGGACAAAAAATGCCCCCGCCAGGGGGCCCTTTGGTTTTACATTGGCGTATATAGGGAAAATCTTTAAAAATCTTCTCTGAAACCACACGGCCCAGGTCTTTGATATTTGGTATGAAGCTTCATCTAGTGGACCCCAACCAAGATTGTTCAAATTATAGTGCTGGGGTCAAATATGCCCCCGTTCCGGGGCCCTTTGGTTTTACATGGGCTTATATAGGGACAATCTTTAAAAATTTTCTTCCCTGAAACTGTAAGGCCCATGTCTTTGATATTTGGTATGAAGCTTCACCCCACAAGGCCCAGGTCCCCCCCCCCCCTTTTGGTTTTACATAGGCTTATATAGGGAAAATCTTTAAAAATCTTCTCTGAAACCGCAAGGCCCAGGTCTTTGATATTTAGTATGAAGCTTCACCTAGTGGACTCCTACCAAGATTGTTCAAATTATAGTGCTGGGGCCAGAAATGCCCCCGCTCTGGGACCCTTTGGTTTTACATAGGCTTCTATAGGGAAAATCTTTAAAAATCTTCTTCCCTGAAACCACAAGGCCCAGGTCTTTGATATTTGGTATGAAGCTTCACCTAGTGGACCCCTACTAAGATTGTTCAAATTATAGCCCTGGGGACAAAAATGCTCCCGCTCCAGGGCCCTTTGGTTTTACATAGACTTATTTAGGGAAAATCTTGAAAAATCTTTTTCTCTGAAACCACAAGGGCTAGGTCTTTGATATTTGGTATGAAGCTTAATCTTGTGGACCCCTACCAAGATTGTTCAAATTATAGCCCTTGGGCCAAAAATGCCCCCACTTGGGCCCTTTGGTATTACATAGACTTATATATAGGGAAAATCTTGAAAAATATTCTTCTCTGAAACCAGAAGACCTAGGTCTTTGATATTTGGTATGAAGCTTCATCTAGTGGACTTCTACCAAGATTGTTCAAATTGTAGCCCTGAGACCAAAAACACCCCTGTCTCGGGGGCCCTTTGGTTTTACATAGACTTATATAGGGAATATCTTTAAAAATCTTCTTCTGTGAAACCACAAGGCCTAGGTCTTTGATATTTGGTGTGAAATTTCATCTAGTGGACCTCTATCAAGATTGTTCAAATTATAGCCCTGGGGCCAAAAATGCCCCTACCTCGAGACCCTTTGGTTTTTCATAGACTTATATAGGGAAATCTTTAAAAATCTTCTCTGAAACCACAAGGCCCATGTCTTTGATATTTGGTATGGAGCTTCATCTAGTGGACCTCTACCAAGATTGTTCAAATTATAGCCCCTGCCCCGCGGCCCTTTGGTTTTGCATAGTTTTATATATAGAGATAATCTTTGAAAATCTTCTTCTCTGAAACAGCAAGGCCCAGGTCTTTGATATTTGGTGTGAAGCTTCATCTAGTGGACCTCTATCGAGATTGTTTAAGTTATAGCCCTGAGGCCAAAAATGCCCCCGCCCCGGGGCCATTTGGTTTTACATAGGCTAATGTAGGGAATATCTTTAAAAAATCTTTTTCTCTGAAACCCCAAGGCCCAGGTCTTGGATATTTGGTGTGTAGCTTCATCTAGTGGACCTTTGCCAAGATTGTTCAAATTATAAGCTTTGTTGATATTTGGTATGAAGCTTCACCTTTTTAGACCTCCCTCAACATTATGCACATTGTAGCCCTGGGGTCAATAATGGCCCTCCCCGAGGCCCACTTGTTACTCTATCATATGGGTCAGGTGAGCGATCCAGGGCCATCATGGCCCTCTTGTTTATTTAGCAATAGCTCTTATTGGTGGTCATAGTCAAGCAAAGTATTTTCATGAGTACTTGAAGACTCCTACATTATCCTAGCCTATTTCCAAATTGAACAGCTGTGGTAAGAGATCTTGTACCATCATTCCAAGTGATTATCACAGCTAAAACTTTCAATCCATCACGAAAACATGCCTCTATAATTTTGACCCCCTGACAGTCCACTTTTTATGTAGCAAAACTGGGATTTACAAGGATAATACTATACATTAATTTTCCATATTACTGATCAAAAAATAGATTGTGTGTACTGGTTAGAACTGCCTCACTGATGCTGTTCTAACAAGTTCCCACAATCACTGTTTTCAGCAGAAATATGAAAACTGTCAGAAGTTTTATCTGAAAATTTACATTTTTGGTGGTAAAATGTTCAATATATTTGACTTATCAGAATCAGATAGTATGATAGCCTCAATAGCGATTACATGTACCTACAATTTACTTAAAAAATGGCTGATCTTTTTGCAAACAGTGTACACCCTAATCAGTTGCCTCATTTTTGACAGCTGATCTAGGCCTGCACTATTTGCATGTACCCTGTTTTGGGGTGTCCAATACAAAATGTGTTAACTTCACATTAACAAGTGTGCAACTCAGACAACCCTTTAAACCCCACTTGATAAACCTGTATACAAGTACACCAAATTTTTCCATGCATATATGTCTGTGTAAAACATTTGACACAACACCTCGGGACTTGCAGAAAAAGATGGGCTGCATGATGCTTCCAGGCAGAGCTGAAACCGACCGCACACAGTACTGTTAAACTGCTTAGAGGATCTAAGCCTCCTCAGGCAAAGCGGTGGGAGTCGGACCAACCATGCTTATAAACCCTATTGGTTTCTTTGGATGACATGGCTCGAGATGTCATTTCATCTGAATGTTGGGTAAAAGTCCCACGAAACTGGCCTATACAGTGTTGATGGGGACATTAAACCTCAAATCAAACCAAACCAAAAAGAACACCTCTCTAAAGGGGGCAGTTCTTGACCCATGGGCTACAATTTTTACAACCTTGGTACAGTTCCCATAACCCATATCCTGCTGAATACAACAAAGCCTACCTTTGCAAACAGTGTGGACTGTGGATTCAGATCAAGTGGCTTCTTCATATGATCAGGATCTACACTATTTGTCTCCAGGAAAACATTATTTCAAGCAGTTTGACTGATATTCAGAAATAGGTGTGACAAATTTCTTTATTCAGCAGGATGGGGGTTAGAACAGGACTCAGACCACATGAAATACATTTGCTTTGTGAAATCAGCCAATCAAAGCACGGAGATTACCTATGGGTCTACTGAATGTTGTCAGGGAAAATAGTCCTGGACTGTTGTTTGGCCCTTTACTTCCCTGTTTATTAAGCAAAAGAATAGACCCTGATCAGATGCCGTATTCAGCAGTGCCTGACCTGGGCTCATGCTGTTTGCCAAGCCCAAACCCATGATTTCAGTCCTGTTTCTATCTAGATAACACTCTTATACAACATTCACTCTCACTTCATATTGATAAGAATAGCCATTAACATAGCGTAGTTTTTTTATTACCCGGTTTTCAGACAAGTCTGTGATTGTAATTTAGACTTCAGCACTGAAGAGCTTACTGCCCTTTATAACTTTGGACGGTTTGATAAACATTGGACCCAGAAAGTGTTCCAGTATACTTGTGTACATGCATATGAATCTATGAAAACAATGTGACCTCCTTTAATGTGGCCATTTTGGCCCCTGCGCACTAATTTGAACAACCTTTGATTTGTTTGTTTGCATTGAGATTGAGGAGTTACATCCCTGTCAAAACTATTGCTCAAGGTCATTTTGAAGACATTGGGGCTTTTAAGGAGAGATTAAATGACATCTCAAGCCCTACTGCCCAAAGAAACTGCTAGGGTTTATATGCAGGGATGGTCTGTCTTGCACAACTTTGCATGGGCAGGTCTAGACCTTCTAAGTGGTTTACCAGTTCTCAGTTTTGTTGGGTTAACCACTTGGAAGGGGATTGATGGCACGAGTAGAGGTCAAATGCATGCATCTATATAATAAGTATAAAAAGTCTCTGCATTCCACCACTACTGCTATTGGGGTATAGCCCCCCGCCCAGCCCCCGCACGAACCCCCCCCCCCCCCCCCCACACACACACACACACCTCCAGGTCATGTAATATTTCCATTAAGAAAACACAGGCCTATACAAATACACGGCAGTTTTACTGCTGTAAACATGAAACGCTTGAGATGAAAAATTGTAATATTTTCTTATTTCCGCTCAAAGTATAGATTGTGGGTACAAATTGGACTTGTTTGTTTGTTTGATTTGAGGTTTAATGTCCCCGTCAATACTGTAAAGGTCATTTTGGAGATGTTGCTTCCAATTTTATACGACTTATACCCGACCTTGAGATGAAATGACATCTCGAGCCCTGTCGCCCAATGAAACCAATAGGGTTTATAAGCATGGATGGGCCGACCCGCACCGCTTTAGAACTGCCTTGTCTATATTTTTTCGAGCAGAAACAAGAAAAATAAGTTTTACCCCTGTATATCTTAGTTCCACTACATAAAAGTGGGGTTCAAGGGGGTCAAATTATATAGGCATGATGTTTGTGTGATGATATCCCTACCTTTTGTAAACAGTGTAGATCCAGATCAGATGACCTCTGAATTAGCCAACTGATCAGGATCTAAATGTTTGTTATTCAGTTTGTGGACTGGACAAATTCATTATCCCCCGCCCATAGGGGCTTGAAAAATTATATGGGCTGCATGATGCTTCCACGCAGAGCTGAATCCGGCCTGCACAGTAGTACTGGTAAACTGCTTAGAGGATCTAAGCCTGTCCAGGAACAGCGGTGCAAGGCGGACTATCCATGCTAATAACCGCTATTGGTTTCATTGGGTGACAGGGCTTGAGATGTCATTTCATCTCAATGTCCGGTAAAAGTCCCACAAAATTGGAAACAACGTCTCCAAAATGACCTTTACAGTATTGACAGGGACGTTAAACCTCAAGTCAAACAAACAAACAAACAAATTCATTATTCATTCTGCAATTTGTTCGGTTAATAGACAGAAATGGGTGTGGCAAAATTAATTCATTCTGCAGGACAACGGTTAATTGTTTTGGTCCTTTGGAGTTTTACTATGCCAGTTTGCCCTATAAAAGTGTTCATTTTCCTTTTGCATGACTGGCCCTGATGTGATGCATGGATAACTTGTGAAAAAAAAAACTCAGGAATTTTCGCCAACGATGGCCTCAGTCACAGGCAAAGCAGTAAATATTTGTTTGCATTAAGAAGATAAATAAGGCATCACAATATTCTTAGTCACAGAAATGATATGTATCAGAAAATAGACAGTCACCAAATCATTGGAACACCTGGTAATATCACAACTTTTGCAACTTCCATGGTAAAGACCAACTGACTGGATAATCACAGTACCTGAAGCCATTAAATAATAAATTATATTAAATAACCTTTCATAAATGTGAATAAAGTAAAACATACAATAAATTTGCAATATGAGTATGCTACATATCCATTTTCATCAATTTAGTTTGCTGGCTGTCAATAGCGAATTCGCTATCGACAGCCGGCTGTCAGTAGCGAATTCGCTATTGACAGCCGGCTGTCAATAGCGATCGCCATGAAAAAAAGGCAATTTTCCTTATCAGATCCAGGGATTTTCCTAGTGCAATTTTGGGGCCGGTAATCGGCCCCTATTTTTCCCAATTTAGAGATGGATATTCCCAAATTTTATAATAGAATAATAGATGTCCCAATTTCTGATGTTGTGCTACATTTTGATAAAAAATTCATGAAAATTGAACCAAAATTGACAAAGTTACAGCTTATTTAAATTCCCAACTAAAAATATTAGCAAGCTGTTTTTCCCAAACCCAGCGGCCCCTGGACCCTGATTCTGAAGGGTAGGAAAATCCCTGAGATCAGCACTGTGTATTATTTGTCCTACTATAAATAAATGAAAAAAAAAACAACAACAATTGTTGGCATTGTAAATTTTATGAGCAAGACAAATTTGTGTTCAAGTGAGTCGAGCATGAAAGAAGTTTTATAGCCTCGGACCCAGGACTTGGAAATTGTAAAGTCAGGAAGTCAGGCCTTCCTGATTCACAAAGTTCATCATGGATAAACAGTTGTCCCAAGGAGCCTAAATTTTTGCCTGGGCGCCTAAGTTTTGAATAAAAATGCCTATTAACTTATGTAAAATTTGGATTTATGGCAGTCTGGGCGCTTTTAGCTAAAGGCTTAGTCTGTACCCCTGTTCATGCAAGGCTGCAAGCACTGATTAACCCTTGTTCTGCTGAGCCCGGATATGCTTTTTCTTTGAAACATTGTAGATCCAGATCAGATGGCTTCTGAAGAAGCCATCTGATCAGGATCTACATTGTTTGTCATTCAGATTGTGAATTTGTTGTAATAATTTGCTACAGGCAATCTGATTGGTTGATAATTGGTAGTGGGTGTGGCATATATGAATATTCAGCAGGACAAGGGTTAATGTATCGGCAGAGGTGCAGATACAGGTGGGTAGGTCAGTAAAGAATTTTATTTTAGCCTCTTGAACTTTTGTGTGTTTCAGGAGATGAACTTTTCTCAGATGCTTACCCACACAAGACAGAAGAAGATGATTACATCTTGACAGTAAAAGCTAAGGTATATATCCTTAATATTCGGACACCTTAAAGACTTGCTGTAATTCTCCTAAATTTTCACAAATATGTCTAAAAGCTGCAGATGGAATAGCAAAAAGTGTAGATCCTGATCAGACTGCTCCTTCAGGAGCAGTCTGATCTGGTTCTGCACTGTTTGCTTAGGTCTGCCTGTCCCTATACTTAGTTTCATTAGGTCAAGGAGTCTAAAAGCTGCAGATGGAATAGCAAAAAGTGTAGATCCTGATCAGACTGCTCCTTCAGGAGCAGTCTGATCTGGTTCTGCACTGTTTGCTAAGGTCTGCCTGTCCCTATACTTAGGATCATTAGGTATGTACATATTCCCCCCCCCCCCCCCCCCCCCCCAAACTCCCTGTACACCTGTACGAAATACATGGATAGCTGTTGTTGTCACATCGGTCATCCACTTGCCCACATATCTCAACAGTCACTCGTCACAGAGCACTCATATTTGGAACTTAAGTACCTTGGATGGTCTTCTGATGTTCAAGGAGAACATATCTCTGGGTTTATGCCCTGGGGTGGGGCTAGGGGTCATGTCGGGTCAAAAATTAGGTCAGTATTGGTTTCATTAGGCAGCAGGGCTTGAGTTGTCTTTTCATCTCAAGATCTGGTAAAAGTTCCACAAAACTGGAAGCAATTTCTCCAAAATGACCTTTACAGTATTGAAGGGGATGTTAACCCTTCTCTTGCTGAATATTCATTTAAGCCACACCCATTTCTGTCTATCAACCAATCAAATTACTTGATGCAATTTATTGCTACAAATTCATAAACTGAATGCCAAACAGTGTAGATCCTGATCAGATGGCTTCTTCAGAAGCCATCTGATCTGGATCTACACTGTTTGCAAAGATAGGGCTTGTTGTGAACAGCAAGATAAGGGTTAAACCTCAAATCAAATAAACAAACAAACAAAACCTTGGAGTATCTTCTGAAATTCCAAGACAACACACCCCTGGGTTCATGCTTGGGAGTGGGGGGATGGGGTGGGGCTAGGGTTCAAAATCTTGGACACCTTTTGTTTACCTTTCCATTATGCTAACAAGTTCGACACAATTGGTTTTACATCAGCCACCCATGTGACATCAGGGCTTCCATTAACTCCCAAATTCAGGAAGTCCCAGACTTCCTAACCTTGAAATCTGAAAGTCCCACTGGAAAATTCAGGAAGTCCCAATTTTGAAGCAATGTGTTTGCGGATCGTAAAATTGTTTTGATGAAGAAATATATATTATTTAATCTACGAATCTCTTGTTTGTTTTTATTCACCTGTATTTATACTTTGAGATGGCTAGTAGGGTGTGGATAGGTAAACTGCCCGACTCAAAAATGACTTAAATAGTATTGACTGGGCCGTAGAACTCAAACAAGCAACGTTCTGTTTTCAGCCATTATGAGCAAGTTAAAACTACACATAGCTGTGACATACATGCGGTCAGTACACTGCACAAGAGTGTATACAAAAAAGAAAAATATTTATAGCCCCGCTTTGAAAAAGTGGGGCTATATTCAGTATATTGGATTTGCCATGTCCTTCTGTCATTCCGTGATTCCGTTAATTTGTGTTGGCTCCATAACTTTGTATCTGCTTAACATATTTTCCTGAAACTTCACACAAATGTTAAACACCATAAGACAATGTGCAGAGCGAAGGAATTATAACTGTGGATTGCCTACTTTTGGAGTTATTGCCCTTTGAACATTTTCCGTAATTCCGTGATTCCGTTAATTTGTGTTGGCTCCATAACTTTGTATCTGCTTAACATATTTTCATGAAACTTCACACAAATGTTAAACACCATAAGACAATGTGCAGAGCGAAGGAATTATAACTGTGGATTGCCTACTTTTGGAGTTATTGCCCTTTGAACATTGAAAAATGGCAATTTTAATTGTGTCCGCTTCATAACTCGAAAACCGTTTGAGATATTTTTAGGAAACTTCACACAAATGTTAAGCACTATGAGACGATGTGCAGAGCGCAGGAACCATAACTCTGCATTGCTTATTTTTGGAGTTATTGCCCTTTGAACATTGAAAAATGGCAATTTTAACAGTGTCCGCTTCATAACTCGAAAACCGTTTGAGATAATTTCATGAAACTTCACACAAATGTTAAGCACTATGAGACAATGTGCAGAGCGCAAGAACCATAACTCTGGTTTTCGTATTTTCTGTGTGTCTGTCTGTGTGTCTGTCTGTGTCTGTTAACAATTTTCGTGTCCGCTCCATAACTTTAAAACCCATTCTCATATTTTCATGAAACTTCACACAAACATTAAACACCATGAGATGGTGTGCAGAGTGCAGGAACCATAACTCTGGATTGCCTAATTTTTGAGTTATTTCCCTTTGAATATTGAAAAATATCAATTTTAGCCGTCTTTGCTCGATAACTCAAAAACCGTTTGAGATAATTTTATGAAACTTCACACAAATGTAAAGCACCATATTACGTGTGCAGAGCGCAGGAACCCAAACTCTGGATTGTCTACTTTTTCAGTTATAGGCTTTTGAATATTAAAAAATGGCAATTTTAACTATGTCCGCTCCATAACCGTTTCTGATATTTTCATGAAACTTCAAATAAATGAAAAGCACCTTGAGATGATGTGCAGAGTGCAGGAACCATAACTCTGGTTTGCCTACTTTAGGAGTTATTGCCCTTTGAACATTTAAAAAGGCAATTTTGACTGTCGGCTCCATAACTCACAAACCATTTGAGATATTTTCATGACACTTCACACAAGTGTAAAGCACCATGAGACAATGTGCAGAGCGCAGGAACCCTGACTCTGATTTGCCTACTTTAGGAGTTATTACCCTTTGAACATTGAAAAATGGAAGATGAAATTTAGTATAAACATGGACATTCTGGTAATGTATCATGCTCATTGAAATGAGGGACAAGGGCTCACAACTCTTAGAGTTTTTCCAGATAATGTAAAATTTTCAACAGTTATTTCTTGTTCATAACTGTTTTCTCTGCAGCTTAAATAACTTTCTTCTCTGACAGCGCTGAAGCGGGGCTATAGTCAGATCCTCTGACAGCTCTTGTTTTGCTTGGCCTGTATAAATTTTGTAACTTTCCAAGTAAAACTCCCTTCCCCTCCCCCCCCCGCCAAAAAATAAATAAAAAGCAAAGAAAAAAAAAAACGCATTACCCAACCCCAGATATACACAGCGCGGATGTTTAAGTAGAACTTAAACTGCTTCAGACAAATAGGCTGAAGACACGCGCAACTTTGGTCATAAGGAGCAGACTAGACGAGTCAGCGATATTTTTATACCCCGGCATACGCAGTATGCCATGGGGGTATATAGTTTTCGTATTTTCTGTGTGTGTGTGTGTGTGTGTGTGTGTGTGTTAAGTAGGTCAGATCATGGAAAAAGCTTATGAATACACTAGAGGCCACAGTTTTGGTCCGATAATTAGCAAACTTGCTCAGAATGATTATCTTGACAATATCTTGGTCAAGTTCGAATATGGGTCATGTCGGGTCACAAAGTAGGTCAGGTCAGTAGTTCAAATCAGAGAAAAACCATGGAACACTCTAGAGCCCAAAGTTTTGGTCTGATCGTCATCAAACTTGCTCAGAATGATCATCTTGACTAAATCTCGGTCAAGTTTGAATACGGGTCATATCGGGTCAAAAAGTAGGTCAGTCTAGGTCAAATCATAGAAAAACCTTGTGAACACTCTAGAGGCCACAGTTTTGATCAGATGGTCATCAAACTTGCTCAGAATGATCGTCTTGACAATATCTGGGTCAAGTTCAAATATGGGTCATGTCGGTTCACAAAGTAGGTCTGTAGGTCAAATCATAGAAAAACCTTGTGATGATACACTACAGGCCACAGTTTTGGTCCGATAATTATCAAACTTGCTCAGAATGATTATCTTGACAATATCTTGGTCAAGTTCCAATATGGGTCATGTCGGGTCAAAAAGTAGGTCAGTAGGTCAAATCAGAGAAAAACCTTGTGAACACACTAGAGGCCACAGTTTGGTCCAATCAGCATCAAACTTGACCAGAATGATTATCTTGAAAATATCTCGGTCAAGTTCGAATATGGGTGTGGTCAGATCAAAAAGTAGGTCAGTAGGTCAAATCATAGGAAAACCTTCTGAACACACTTGAGGCCACAGGTTTGGTCCAATCATCATCAAACTTGCTATGAATGATCATCTTGATAATATCTTGGTCAAGTTCGAATATGGGTCATGTCGGGTCACAAAGTAGGTCAGTAGGTCAAATCATAGAAAAACCTTGTGAATACACTAGAGGCCACAGTTTTGGTCCAATCATCATCAAACTTGCCCAGAATGATCATCTTACCAATGTCTCGGTCAAGTTTGAATATGGGTCATGTTGGTTCAAAAAGTAGGTCAGTAGGTCAAATCAGAGAAAACCTTGTGAACACACTAAAGGCCACAGTTTTTTGTCCGATCATCATCAAACTTGCCCAGAATGATCATCTTGACAATGTCTCGGTCAGGTTCGAATATGGGTCAAGTTGGGTCAAAAACTAGGTCAGTAGGTCAAAGCAGAGAAAAACCTTGTGAACACACTAAAGGCCACAAGTTTTGTCTGATCATCATCAAACTTTATCAGAATGATCATCTTAACAATATCTCGGTCAAGTTTGAATACGGGTCATGTTGGGTAGAGGTGTAACGATACACCTACCACACGATACGATATGTATCGTGATACTTGCCTCACGATACGATACGTATCGTGATACTTTTAATCAGACAGACAGACGAAAATTAAGATATTTTTATGGGGCCGAACAGTCTATTGTTACGAGTGTTTTTAGCCAAACGGAATACGGTAGTTGTCGTACGGCGAAAGAAGACGCTTACATCGATAATTTATGCATCAATAAAGCAACACCATAACATTTAAGCAGTTTCTCCGCTATTTTTTTTTTATTTTGTCTTTCGAAGAAATTTTTTGGGTGAACCGAACCAAACCGAAATTACCAAAACTGGACCGTGAACCGAACCGCTAGCTTCGAACCGCGGTGGACCGTACTTTCGGTGAATCGTTACCCCTCTAATGTTGGGTCAAAAAGTAGGTCAGTAGGTCAAATCACAGAAAAACCTTGTGAACACTCTAGAGGCCATAGTTTTGGTCCGATCATCATCAAACTTACCCAGAATGATCATCAATTTCGAATATGGGTACAATATGTCTGGTCAAAAGTAGGTCAGTAGGTCAAATCATAGAAAAACTCTCTGAACACACTAGAGGCCACAGTTTTGGTCCGATCATCATCAAACTTGACAATATCTCGGTTAATTTTGAATATAGGTCATGTCTGGTCAATAAGTTGGTCAGGAGGTCAGATTGTTGAAAAACCTTGTTAACACACTAGAGGCCCCAGTTTTTGTCTGATCATCAAACTTGCTCAGAATGATCTTGACAATATCTGGGTCAAGTTTGAATATGGGTCATGTTGCAACAAAAAGTAGGTCAGCAGGTCAAAACGTTTTGAACACTCTTAAGAGGCCACAGTTTTAGTCAGATCGTCATCAAACTTGTTCAGAATGATCATCTTGACAATATCTCTGTCAAGTTTGAATACGGGTCATGTCGGGTCAAAAAGTAGGTCAGTAGGTCAAATCATAGAAAAACCTTGTGAACACTCTAGAGGCCACAGTTTTGATCCGATGGTCATCAAACTTGCTCAGAATGATCGTCTTGCCAATATCTGGGTCAAGTTTGAATATGGGTCATATAGGGTTACAAAGTAGGTCAGCAGGTCAAATCATAGAAAAACATTGTGAATACACTAGAGGCCACAGTTTTGGTCCAATAATTATCAGACTTGCTCAGAATGATCGTCTTGACAATATCTGGGTAAAGTTCGAATATGGGTCATGTCGGTTCACAAAGTAGGTCAGTAGGTCAAATCATAGAAAAACCTTGTGATGATACACTAGAGGCCACAGTTTTGGTCCGGTAATTATCAAACTTGCTCAGAATGATAATCTTGACAATATCTCGGTCAAGTTTGAATACGGGTCATGTTGGGTCAAAAAGTAGGTCAGTAGGTCAAATCAGAGAAAAACCTTGTGAACACACTAGAGGCCACAGTTTGGTCCGATCAGCATCAAACTTGCCCAGAATGATTATCTTGACAATATCTCGGTCAAGTTTGAACATGGGTGTTGTCAGGTCAAAAAGTAGGTCAGTAGGTCAAATCAAAGAAAAACCTTCTGAACACACTTGAGACCACAGGTTTGGTCCAATCATCATCAAACTTGCTATGAATGATCCTCTTGATAATATCTTGGTCAAGTTCGAATATGGGTCATGTTGGATCACAAAGTAGGTCAGTAGGTCAAATCATAGAAAAACCTTGTGAATACACTAGAGGCCACAGTTTTGGTCCAATCATCATCAAACTTGCTCAGAATGATCATCTTGACAATATCGGGGTCAGGTTTGAATATGGGTCATGTTGCATCAAAAAGTAGGTCAGCAGGTCAAAACGTTTTGAACACTCTTAAGAGGCCACAGTTTTAGTCAGATCGTCAGCAAACTTGCTCAGAATGATCATCTTGACAATATCTCGGTCAAGTATAAATACGGGTCATGTTGGGTCAAAAATTAGGTCAGTAGGTCATATCATAGAAAAACCTTGTGAACACTCTAGAGGCCACAGTTTTGATACGATGGTCATCAAACTTGCTCAGAATGATCGTTTTGCCAATATATGGGTCAAGTTCGAAGATGGGTCATGTCGGGTCACAAAGTAGGTCAGTAGGTCAAATCATAGAAAAACCTTGTGAATACACTAGAGGCCACAGTTTTGGTCCAATAATTACCAAACTTGCTCAGAATGATTATCTTGACATTAATCCACAGCTTCTAGTACTTTCCTTTGATGTTGGCAGTACTTATAAATTTTGATAAATGTATTGTTATCATGTACTGATAACATGTACCGATATCATGTACAGTTTTGAATGGACCAATCAGCTGAGCTACAATTAAAATAGGAAAGGGCTTCTAGCTCTGCATGACAAAATTAACATTGTCAGGGTATTCATTAAAATAGCCTCGCCGAGGTTATTTGAATGAGTACCCACATTTAAAATAGCTTTTATTTAATGGCAAACAGTGCAGACCCTGATCAGACTGCTCCTGATCTTAAAATGGGAAGGGGCGTCTAGCTCTGCATGACAAAATTAACATTGTGGGTATTCATTCAAATAGCCTCGCCAAGGTTATTTGAATGAATACCCACATTTAAAATAGCTTTTACTTGATGGCAAACAGTGCAGACCCTGATCAGACTGCTCCTTCTGATCTTAAAATGGGAAGGGGCTTCTAGCTCTGCATGACAAAATTAACATTGTATTCATTAAAATTGCCTCGCCGAGGTTATTTGAATGAGTACCTACATTTAAAATAGCTTTTGCCGAATCAGTGCAGACCCTGATCAGATTGCTCCTTCTGATTTTAAGTTTCTCCAATTCTCCATAAAATCAAATTGTAGGTACTCGCTAGAACCGCTTCATCTAGGCAAGTCCAACGAGTACCCACAACATGTTTTTGTGGGATGAGGCAGTTCAAATGAGTACCCACAACATACCTTTTCATGGAGAAAAAATATCCCTGAATTATCACAAAATACACTCCCATTTACTGGTGACAAACATTTTATGAAACATTTGCATGCAGCAAAAGCACATTAAAAGTAAGTCCTTTCACTTGAAGGTTCAGCATTAAAATGCCCCAGTGATAAACACCAGGTTAAAAAACATGATCAAATAACCTGTGGTCAGTTGGATTTAGACCAATCAAATCCAATTGAATATTAATGAAGCAGAGAAGCTGACAGTGTCCTTTCAGACAGGACAATCCATTTTCCAGACGGGGTAAATCAGGTCAAATAAAAGAAATTGAAATTAACAGTAAATAAAACAAATATGCTTAATAGGTTTTATCTATTATCTTTAAGTGGAAGTTACAATAAGCTGTGGATTAAAACAGATATATCCAAATGTTTTTGAGAAATATTGGTAAATATTTGTACTGATTGACATCTGTACAGGATAATTAGACTCGCCCTGGCGGGCTCGTCAAATTATCCTGTACAGATATCAATCAGTACAAATATTTACCAATATTGCACAAAAACAATGGATATATCTATTACATATCTCGGTCAAGTTCGGAGTAGGTCAAATCAGAGAAAAACCTTGTGAACACTCTAGAGGCCAAAGTTTTTGTCCGATCGTCATCAAACTTGCTCAGAATGATCATCTTGAAAATATATCGGTCAAGTTTGAATACAGGTCAGGTCAAAAAGTAGGTCAGTCTAGGTCAAATCATAGAAAAACCTTGTGAACCCTCTAGAGGCCACAGTTTTGATCCGATGGTCATCAAACTTGCTCAGAATGATCGTCTTGACAATATCTGGGTCAAGTTCGAATATGGGTCATGTTGGTTCATAAAGTAGGTCAGTAGGCCAAATCATAGAAAAACCTTGTGATGATACACTAGAGGCCACAGTTTTGGTCCGATAATTATCAAACTTGCTCAGAATGATTATCTTGACAATATCTCGGTCAAGTTCGAATATGGGTCATGTCGGGTCAAAAAGTAGGTCAGTAGGTCAAATCAGAGAAAAACCTTTTGAACACACTAGAGGCCAGTTTGGTCCGATCGGCATCAAACTTGCCCAGAATGATTATCTTGACAATATCTCGGTCAAGTTTGAACATGGGTGTTGTCAGGTCAAAAAGTAGGTCAGTAGGTCAAATCATAGGAAAACCTTTTGAACACACTTGAGGCCACAGGTTTGGTCCAACCATCATCAAACTTGCTATGAATGATCATCTTGATAATATCTTGGTCAAGGTCGAATATGGGTCATGTCGGGTCACAAAGTAGGTCAGTAGGTCAAATCATAGAAAAACCTTGTGAATACACTAGAGGCCACAGTTTTGGTCCAATCATCATCAAACTTGCCCAGAATGATCATCTTGCCAATGTCTCGGTCAAGTTCGAATATGGGTCATGTTGGTTCAAAAAGTAGGTCAGTAGGTCAAATCAGAGAAAAACCTTGTGAACACACTAAAGGCCAGTTTTTTGTCCAATCATCATCAAACTTGCTCAGAATGATCATCTTGACAATATCTCGGTCAAGTTTGAATACGGGTCATGTTGGGTCAAAAAGTAGGTCAGTAGGTCAAATCATATAATAACATTGTGAACACACTAGAGGCCACAGTTTTGGTCAGATCATCATCAAACTTACCCAGAATGATCACCAAGTTCGAATATGTGTACAATATGTCGGGTCAAAAAGTAGGTCAGTAGGTCAATTCATAGAAAAACCCTCTGAACACACTAGAGGCCACAGTTTTGGTCCGATCATTATCAAACTTGACAATATCTCGGTTAATTTCGAATATGGGTCATGTCTGGTCAATAAGTTGGTCAGTAGGTCAGATTGTTGAAAAACCTTGTAAACACACTAGAGGCCCCAGTTTTGGTCTGAAACTTGCTCAGAATGATCATCTTGACAATATCTGGGTCAAATTCGAATATGGGTCATGTTGGTTCAAAAAGTAGGTCAGTAGGTCAAATCGGAGAAAAACCTTGTGAACACACTAAAGGCCACAGTTTTTTTGTCCGATCATCATCAAACTTGCCCAGGATGATCATCTTGACAATGTCTCGGTCAGGTTCGAATATAGGTCATGTTGGGTCAAAAAGTAGGTCAGTAGGTCAAATCAGAGAAAAACCTTGTGAATACACTAGAGGCCACAGTTTTGGTCCAATAATTACTAAACTTGCTCAGAATGATTATCTTGACAATATCTCGGTCAAGTTCGGAGTAGGTCAAATCAGAGAAAAACCTTGTGAACACTCTAGAGGCCAAAGTTTTGGTCCGATCGTCATCAAACTTGCTCAGAATGATCATCTTGAAAATATATCGGTCAAGTTTGAATACAGGTCAGGTCAAAAAGTAGGTCAGTCTAGGTCAAATCATAGAAAAACCTTGTGAACCCTCTAGAGGCCACAGTTTTGATCCGATGGTCATCAAACTTGCTCAGAATGATCGTCTTGACAATATCTGGGTCAAGTTCGAATATGGGTCATGTTGGTTCATAAAGTAGGTCAGTAGGCCAAATCATAGAAAAACCTTGTGATGATACACTAGAGGCCACAGTTTTGGTCCGATAATTATCAAACTTGCTCAGAATGATTATCTTGACAATATCTCGGTCAAGTTCGAATATGGGTCATGTCGGGTCAAAAAGTAGGTCAGTAGGTCAAATCAGAGAAAAACCTTTTGAACACACTAGAGGCCAGTGTGGTCCGATCAGCATCAAACTTGCCCAGAATGATTATCTTGACAATATCTCGGTCAAGTTTGAACATGGGTGTTGTCAGGTCAAAAAGTAGGTCAGTAGGTCAATTCATAGAAAACCCCTCTGAACACACTAGAGGCCACAGTTTTGGTCCGATCATTATCAAACTTGACAATATCTCGGTTAATTTCGAATATGGGTCATGTCTGGTCATTAAGTTGGTCAGTAGGTCAGATTGTTGAAAAACCTTGTAAACACACTAGAGGCCCCAGTTTTGGTCTGAAACTTGCTCAGAATGATCATCTTGACAATATCTGGGTCAAATTCGAATATGGGTCATGTTGGTTCAAAAAGTAGGTCAGTAGGTCAAATCAGAGAAAAACCTTGTGAACACACTAAAGGCCACAGTTTTTTTTGTCTGATCATCATCAAACTTGCCCAGGATGATCATCTTGACAATGTCTCGGTCAGGTTCGAATATGGGTCATGTTGGGTCAAAAAGTAGGTCAGTAGGTCAAATCAGAGAAAAACCTTGTGAACACACTAAAGGCCACAAGTTTTGTCCGATCATCATCAAACTTGCTCAGAATGTTTATCTTGACAATATCTCGGTCAAGTTTGAATACGGGTCATGTTGGGTAGAGGTGTAACGATACACCTACCTCGGGATACGATACGTATCGTGATACTTGCCTCACGATACGATACGTATCGTGATACTTTTAATCAGACAGACAGACTGACACACACACAGCCTGTCCATACTAAAAGCTCATCAATGAGCCTACTTTATTTGTTGCATAGTTTTGGTAACATGTTGCAAAGCTGTGCCATCCTTTGCAAATAAACTGAGATTCTGTTAATGTCCAAGTTACCGCTGTCTGCTAGCCTATAATGTGTAAAAAGAAAGCTTAAAATATATTAGAACAATGAGCAAATTTAATTGCAGCTAAGATAACAGAAACCTTCACTGAACAGTGAACATCCCAGATAAGAGGAGAAATTGATGATAAACTGAGGATCTCAACCAAAACATGTTGTGGTCTAATATAGAACCATTTTATGAAAGATATAATCATTAAAACAATATTTCTTTCACGAAAATTAAGATATTTTTATGGGGCCGAACAGTCTATTGTTGCGAGTGTTTTTAGCCGAACGGAATACGGTAGTTGTCGTACGGCGAAAGAAGACGCTTACATCGATAATTTATGCATCAATAAAGCAAAATTAGGTAGGATTCACCATAACATTTAAGCAGTTTCTCCGCTATTTTTTTTAAATTTTGTCTTTCGAAGAAATTTTTTGGGTGAACCGAACCAAACCGAAATTACCAAAACTGGACCGTGAACCGAACCGCTAGCTTCGAACCGCGGTGGACCGTACTTTCGGTGAATCGTTACCCCTCTAATGTTGGGTCAAAAAGTAGGTCAGTAGGTCAAATCACAGAAAAACTCTCTGAACACACTAGAGGCCACAGTTTTGGTCCGATCATCATCAAACTTGACAATATCTGGGTTAATTTCGAATATGGGTCATGTCTGGTCAATAAGTTGGTCAGGAGGTCAGATTGTTGAAAAACCTTGTTAACACACTAGAGGCCCCAGTTTTGGTCTGATCATCAAACTTGCTCAGAAGGATCTTGACAATATCTGGGTCAAGTTTGAATATGGGTCATGTTGCAACAAAAAGTAGGTCAGCAGGTCAAAACGTTTTGAACACTCTTAAAAGGCCACAGTTTTAGTCAGATCGTCATCAAACTTGTTCAGAATGATCATCTTGACAATATCTCGGTCAAGTTTGAATACGGTCATGTCGGGTCAAAAAGTAGGTCAGTAGGTCAAATCATTGAAAAACCTTGTGAACACTCTAGAGGCCACAGTTTTGATCCAATGGTCATCAAACTTGCTCTTAAGAGGCCACAGTTTTAGTCAGATCATCATAAAACTTGCTCAGGATGATCCTCTGGACAATATCTCAGTTAAGGTCGAATATGGGTCATGTCAAATCAAAAAGTAGATCAGAAGGTTATTTTGTCAACTTTTGAACTGTTTGAGATAAAGCCTTCATATTTGGCATGTAGGTTCCTTGTGACAACGGCTTCCCTCTCATATAAAGATTTGACCTGTGACCTACTTTTTCATAACTTTCGAACCTTATGAGATAGAGCCTTCATGGCATGTATGTTCCTTGTGACAAGGTTTTCTGAACCATTCAAAACTTTTGACCCATGACCTTGACCTTTGACCTACTTTGTCATAACTTTTGAAGCATTTGAGATACAGCGACAAGGCTTCCTATTCATACATAAAAATGATCTGTGACCTTTCCCTTGACATTTGACATATTTTATTATAACTTTTGCAGCATTTGAGATAGGGCCTTCATATTTGGCGTGTAGTTTCCTTGTGACAGGGGCTTCCTATTCATACAAAAATGATTTGTGATTTTGACCTTGACATTTGACCTACTTTATCATAACTTTTGAACTATTTGAGATAGAGCCTTCATATCTGGCATGTATGTTCCTTGTTGCAAGGACTTTCCAGCTATACAAAAATTTTGACCTGTGACCTTGACCTTTGATCTTCTTTCTCATAACTTTTGAACCGTTTAAGATAGAGCCTTCATATTTGGCATGTAGGTACCTTGTGACAAGGGCTTCCCACCCATGCAAAATTTTTGATCTGTGACCGGTCATTGCCCATATTTGGTAAAAACCTTTTAAAATCTTCTTCTCAGGAACTGAGTGGCCGATGACCTTGAAACTTGGTATCCAGCATCGGGGACTTAGGGGGCCCTTCCAAGTTTTTTAAATGATGACCTTTGGTTGACCATGACCTGCTTTACGGCAAGGTCAAATTTGGTTACTCAGACATTTGAATGGAAAAAAGGCACAACAGTGGATTTTTTTAATGCATGGTAGGTTGTGGCATCAGAAATGATATTTGCAATCAGCTGAGTCCAAGTTTATCAATTCCATAGGTCAAGGTCATTTACTGACCTTTATCCTGAAGGCTCAGATTAAGTATTTTTATGCCCCCGTAGGAGGGCATATAGTTTTTGCACTGTCCGTTTGTTTGTGGGTTTGAAAGTCTGGAGAAGCCCGGGATCGATCCTGCTACCCCTGGTTTATAAGGCAAATAGCATGACCACTTCACCATGAAGGCTTCTAAACTTCATTGGAATGTTGTGTAGATGACCCTCTAGGAAAATAGCATAAATGATTAACAAATAGTCACAAGAGCTAAAAATAGAAAAACATTGTAAATTTGCTTCAAATACGTTTCCTTCTAAACCCTTGGGCCAATTGGATTTAAAACTTCACAGGAATGTTGCCTAGCTGACTCCCTACCTAAATAGTTATAACTCATTCCACTTCAATGAACAAGATGGCTGCCAGAGCTAAAAAATAAAAAAAAATCTTCAAAAGACAATTCCTCCTGTACCCTTGGGCCAATTTCATTCAAACTTCGAAGTAATGATGTTTAGATGACCCTCTACCAAAAAGGCTTAAACGATCCCGCTCCGATGAACAAAATGGCCACCAGAGCTGAAAATGGAAAAATATTGTAAATTTGATTCAAACATGAACTCCTCCTAAACCCTAAGACCAATTTGATTCAAACTTCACAGGAATGTTGCCTAGGTTACTCCCTACCAAATAAGCTAAAGTCATTCTGCTGATGAACAAGATGGCCACCAGAGCTAAAAATAGAATGTACTCGAGACAGTGACACACAGGTGAGCGAACCAGGCCCTCTTGTTTTGCATTCTTGTTGAAAGTCACTACCTAGTTTCTTTATTTGTACTCCAAACATCAACTGAGGGTACTCATTAGAACCTCCTCATTCAGACGGATGTAACGAGTACCCATAATCTTTGTCTTCAAACAAATCTTATCAAACTTCAAAGTGTATAGGATCATTTCACTAAAATAACCCTCCTAATACTGCGCATCTTCGGGGAGCATCCCTCGGTTTCACCGATGCTCTTGTTTTTAATCTCAATAAACATTACATATACAAAATATACTATGGGCTTACCAGTGTGTTTTAATTCTGTTGCACTTTCTATTTGTGAACAGTCTTCTGAAGGCCATATTAGGGGTGTAACGATACACCAACCTCACGATACGATACGTATCGTGATACTTACCTCACGATACGATACGTATTGTGATACTTTTAATCAGACAGACAGACTGCAAAACCTGGAGTGTATGTAATATACACCTGCGGTAATGGTCAAATGTGAATGACGCAGTATCTATCAGTAGGTAGGTAGATAGATAGATAGATGAGCTAAAAAGTTGGGTTTAAGGCAATATTTGTTGCATAGTTTTGGGAACATGTTGCAAAGCTGTGCCATCATTTGCAAATAAACTGAGATTCTGTTACTGTCCAAGTTACTGCCATCTGCCAGCCTATAATATGTAAAAAGAAAGCTTAAAAGATAGAGCAATGAACAAATTTAATTGTAGCTAAGATAATCCTAAGATAATAAAACCCTTCACTGAATAATGAACATCCCAGATAAGAGGAGAAAATTAATATAGAACCATGTTAGCGAAGATATAATCATTAAAACAATATTTCTTTCACGAAAATTGAGATATTTTTATGGGGCCGAACAGTCTATTGTTGCGAGTGTTTTTAGCCGAACGAAATACGGTAGTTGTCGTAAGGCGAAAATAGGCGCTTACATCGATAATTAATGCATCAATAAAGCAAAATTTAGTAGGATTCAACATAAAAAACAACATTTAAGCAGTTTCTCTGCTATTTTCTTTCTTAATTTTGTCTTTTGAGGAAATGTTTTTGGTGAACCGAACCGAACCGAAATTACCAAAAACGGACCGTGAACCGAACCGTCAGCTTCGTACAGCGGTGAACCGTACTTTCGGTGAATCGTTACCCCTCTAGGCCATATTGGCTTTCGGTCGGGGGATTTGCAGTCTCCTCTGATGGCTATTTTGTTTACATGGACTTTTATAGGGAAAACCTTTAAAATTACAGTGATTTTTTTAGGCGTGCGTCCTGCGTCCTGTACGCATAATTTCGCCAGAGGACGCATAAAAATATCGTCGGCGGGTCCTGGGACGCATAAAAATTCTCGGATGAATGTAGGCTTGCTTTATGAACTCTTACTTTCGTTTTCAAAATGCAAAAACGGTGTTTAACTAAGTACAATATTTGATCAAACCCAGACGTCTGATATGGATTAAAACTGTTTGATAATTTATAATGGTTCAATTATGACACTATTATTAATCCCTGTCATATAATTGCCACCCTGCGGTGCGTGTCGATAAGGTGTGAAAATATGGCCAAGTTATGTCTCTAGTTTGCGTTTATTCCCCAATCATAAAATTTAATCCGCAATCAATGTGAAAATTATTTAATTGCTCCTAAGACGAGTTGCTACGACTATTCTACTATCTCGTGAATGGTTATGTTTTGGCGCCAAATAGCAGACGCTTGGCGAGAAAAGTTGAACGCTTTAATTTGTGTTAACACATCTATATGTTGTTGTTGGTTATTGACACGGAGCTTACGGAAAGCGCTGTTTTCCACAACCGTTTTGCTATCGAGAATTATTTTACCTTTACCGTTTCCAAACATTTTTTATGAAAGAGATACGCCCCCATTAAGATAAAACAACAGACACGTGTGGGGTTGCTGGGGTCCGATGACGTCATTTACCGATCGCGTGCAGGAAAAAACTAGCGGTGATTTGTGGGCAGCAGTTTGGATGCCGGAATTCGATGTTCGCATTGAACTTGCTTGTTTATTTCGTTTAAAATCAGAGTTTTAGGAATAATACTCACAAAAATCGGGCTTGCTTAGTAATGGAGATTGTTATATTACTCATGTGTAAGTAAAATTGAGTGGACAATTATTTAATTAAACGTTATTTATGTCGGGAATTGTAAAAGGATAGAGCATAACATGAGATGCATCATATTTTTAGCTGACAAAAGTAAAAATAAAACGGTACAAAAATAATTTGGGCGGGTTACCCGCACCCTGAACTTGGGCCTGTAATTTGAGGGAAAACAACTGCGGGTAATACACGCCTGAATACGGTAAATACACAAGTTTAAGTAAAACTGAAAACGGGCATTGATCAGGAATTGCTACAACCCAGAATTCATGCATTCCAGACTACAAGTCTTATTCTAGGGGTGCAAAAGAAGGTTTCACATTGGGTCCTGGGTTGGATGCATGGTTTGGGTCTGGGATGCATTAATTCTGGACCCAGTGGGTCCCAGGACTCATAATGGCAAATTTGTAAAAAAATCACTGAAATTAATCTTCTTGTCTGAAACCAGGATTTGGCATTTAATATTAGCTATGAAGCTTCACCTAGTGGACCTCAAACATGATAGTACAGAATATAGCCCTGTTGGGAAGAATGGCCCCACCCTGGGACCCACTAATTTTACATACACTTACATTCAGAAAAACCTTTAAAAATCTTCTCGCCCCTGCCCATCGGGGCTTGAAGAATAGATGGGCTGCATGATGCTTCCATGCAGAGCTGAAACCAGCCGCCCACGAGTACTGGTAAACCGCTTAGAGGATCTATGCCTGCCCAGGCAAAGCAGTACGAGTCCGGCCGTTAATGCTTATAAACCCTTTTGGTTTCATTGGTCATCAGGGCTTGAGATGTCATTTCATCTCAATGTTGGGTTAAAGTCCCACAAAATTGAAAGCAAAGCTCCAACATGACCTATACAGTGTTGACGGGAATCAAACAAACAAACTTTAAAAATCTTTTCTGAAACCCGAAGGCCCAGGTCTTTGATATTTGGTATGAAGCTTTATCTAGTGGTTGTTTATGTTATAGACCTGGGAACAAAATGGCTCTGCCTCAGGACCCACGTGTAAGTCTCTTAGATCAGGTTGGCGATATAGGACCATCATGGTCCTCTTGTATCTGTACACTAACGATCAGGGGCCAGTTGTTCAAAACTAACGACGTCGTTAGTTAACGTATCGTTAAAACTTTGATCATTAAATATGGCAAATATGCTGAAATTTTTGCTGAAAAAATGTGAGCAGCTTTTGCTGATGCAAAAGCTGCTCACATTTTTCCAGCAAAAATACCAAAATTTGTGATATTGTAGCTAGAAGAGTTAATAATATGACCACTAAAGAGCTCTTTAAGCTAACGATGCTTTGCCCCAGGTGAGTTATCAGTAATGGCCCTCTTGTTTATTTGATGTTTGGTTACTTTTTCAGGTGGAGAAAAGACAACAAGATGCAATAGATGATTCAAAGTTTGGAGCAAATGCATCACAAGAAGAACAATGTGAACAATTGGATGAACCTTCATCAACAAGTGGTATAAATATTGTGCTCAATCATCACTTGAAGGAGGTCACACATATGTTTCCAGAGAAAAAAGATGTAAAGGAATATTTGAAAAAATATGCAAAAAAGTTAGTACAATGCTTCACTAGTCTTAACTCACCCTTTTCTGCAGGTAAGCTTATGCCGTGGCCTGTTGTTTGTCATCCCTCTGTCATACACCTTTAAAATTTTTGACTTCTCAAGAACTAGTAGTGGGATTCAGCTGATGCTAGGTGAGTTGCAACAGGGTGACATCGATTTGCCAAAATTGTTCAGGTCTGATATCGAAGATTGCCACCATGATAGTTCACAGGTGGTAATCAGGGGAACTAGCTCGAAAATGAGTCAATGGAAATTTTCCTCGACGTCGGCGTCGGCGTCCGCATTTGGTTAAAGTTTACCTGCAAGCTTTTTAGCTCACCGTCACGTAGTGACGAGGTGAGCTTTTGGGATCACGTTTTGTCCGTCGTCCGTCCGTCCGTGCGTAAACAATTTCTTCAAACGACATCTCCTCCTTAACCACTGATCGGATTTTGACCAAACTTCACAGGAATGATCCTTAAGTGGTCCCCTTTCAAAGTTGTTCAAATGGTTCCGGTCCGTTGCACATATAGGTCACAGGAGCAAAAAATAGATTTTTTTCACCAAAAACTTAAAAAATCTTCTTCTCTGAAACCGGAAGGCCCAGATCTTTGATATTTGGCATGACGCTTCGTCTAGTGGACCCCTACCAAGATTGTTCAAATTATAGTGCTGGGGCCAAAAATGCCCCCGCCCCAGGGCCCTTTGGTTTTAAATGGGCTTATATAGGGAAAATCTTTAAAAATCTTCTTATCTGAAACCACAAGGCCTAGGTCTTTGATATTTGGTATGAAGCTTCATCTAGTGGACCCCTACCAAGATTGTTCAAATTATAGTGCTGGGGCAAAAAATGCCCCCGCCCCGGAGCCCTTTGGTTTTACATGGGCTTATATAGGGAATATCTTTAAAAATCTTCTTCTCTGAAACCGCAAGGCCCAGATCATTGATATTTGGTATGAAGCTTCATCTAGTGGACCCCTACCAAGAAGTCCAAGATTGTTCAAATTATAGTGCTAGGGCCAAAAATGCCCCCGCCCCGGGGCCCTTTGGTTTTACATGGGCTTATATAGGGAAAATTCTTTAAAAATCTTCTTCTCTAAATCCACAAGGCCCAGGTCTTTGATATTTGGTATGAAGCTTCATCTAGTGGACCCCTACCGAGATTGTTCAAATTATAGTGCTGGGGCCAAAAATGCCCCCGCCCCGGGGCCCTTTGGTTTTACATGGGCTTATATAGGGAAAATTCTTTAAAAATCTTCTTCTCTAAATCCACAAGGCCCAGGTCTTTGATATTTGGTATGAAGCTTCATCTAGTGGACCCCTACCAAGATTGTTCAAATTATAGTGCTGGGGCCAAAAATGCCTCTGCCCCGGGGCCCTTTGGTTTTACATGGGCTTATAAAGGGAAAATCTTTAAAAATCTTCTTCTCTGAAACCCCAAGGCCTAGGTATTTGGTATGAAGCTTCATCTAGTGGACCCCTACCAAGATTGTTCAAATTATAGTGCTGGGGCCAAAGCCCCCACCCCGGAGCGCTTTGGTTTTACATGGGCTTATATGGGGAAAATCTTTAAAAATCTTCTTCTCCGAAACCGCAGGGCCCAGGTCTTTGATATTTGGTATGAAGCTTCATCTAGTGGACTCCTACCAAGATTGTTCAAATTATAGTGCCTGGGCCAAAAATGCCCCCGCCCCGGGGGCCTTTGGTTTTACATAGGCTTATATAGGGAAAATCTTTAAAAATCTTCTTCTCTGAAACCACAAGGCCCAGGTCTTTGCTATTTGGTATGAAGCTTCATCTAGTGGACCCCTACCAAGATTGTTCAAATTATAGTGCTTGGGCCAAAAATGCCCCCGCCCGGGGCCCTTTGGTTTTAAATGGGCTTTTATAGGGAAAATCTTTAAAAATCTTCTTCTATGAAACCACCAGGCCTACGTCTTTGATATTTGGTGTGTAGCTTCATCTAGTGGACCTTTGCCAAGATTGTTCAAATTATAGCCCTGGGGCAAAAAATCTCCCTGCCCAGAGACCCTTTGATTTTACATAGACTTATATAGGGAGATCTTTAAAAATCTTCTTCTCTGAAACTGCAAGGCCCATGTCTTTGATATTTGGTATGGAGCTTCATCTTGTGGACATCTACCAAGATTGTTCAAATTATAGCCCTCAGGCCACAAATGCCCCAGCCCTGGGGCCCTTTGGTTTTACATAGACTTATATAGAGATAATCTTTGAAAATCTTCTCTGAAACAGCAAGGCCCAGGCCTTGGATATTTGGTGTGAAGCTTCATAACATTATTTAAATTATAGCCCTGAGGCCAAAAATGCCCCCGCCCCCGGGCCATTTGGTTTTACATAGGCTTATGTAGGGAATATCTTTAAAAACATCTTCTTCTCTGAAACTGCAAAGCCCAGGTCTTTGATATTTGGTGTGTAGCTTCATCTAGTGGACCTTTGCCAAGATTGTTCAAATTATAGCCTTTGTTGATATTTGTATGAAGCTTCACCTTTTTAGACCTCCCTCAACATTATGCACATTAAAGCCCTGGGGTCAGTACTGGCCCTCCCCGGGGCCCGCTTGTTACTCTATTGATCAGGTGAGCGATCCAGGGCCATCATGGCCCTCTTGTATATGTGATGTTTTACAAGTTTATTTTGAATATATAATACAAATTGGTAAAAAAAAAAATATTTAACATTATCATTGTACTTCACTTTTCAGGTTTTTTGGCTTAAATTGGACTTTTTGAGAAGTTAATATTTTCCTCTGTGTTACCTCCCTTATTTCCCTGTGTTAAGCTGCGTGAGTTCAAATCCCAGGGATGGCATGTTTTTTTTTATGTCCTCGGTAGAGATAGCGGGGACATATTGTTTTTTCCCTGTCTGTTTGTTTGTTGGTTTGTACGTGGACAACTTTAACGTTGGCCATAACTTTCGAACCGTTTGAGATAGAGCTTTCATATTTGGCCTGAAGGTTCCTTGTGACAAGTCCTTCACATTCATGCAAAAAAATTTGACCCGTGAGCTTGACCTTGACCTTTGACCTACTTAAAAGAAAAAAATAACATTGGTCATAACTTTTGAACCACTTGAGATACAGCCTTCATATTTAGCATGTATGTTCCTCGTGACAAAAGCTTTACATTCATCCAAAAAAATTTTGACCTGTGACCTTGACCTTTGACCAGCTTAAAAAATAAACATTTTTGGTCATAACTTTCAAACCGTTTGGGATAGAGCTTTCATATTTCGCATGTAGGTTCCCTGTGATTAGAGCTTTTCATTCATGCAAAATGTTTGGACCATGACCTTGACCTTTGACCTACTTAAAAAAAAAAAAAAAAATTGTTCATAACTTTTGAACCGTTAAGATAGAGCCTTAATATTTGGCATGTAGGTTCCTTGTGACAAGAGCTTTACATTGATGTAAATTTTTTTCACCCGTGACCTTGACCTACTTTAAAGAAAAAATATTATTGTTCATAACTTTTGAACCGTTTAAGATAAAGCTTTCATATTTGGCATGTATGTTTCTTGTGTCAAGGGCTTCCCACACAAACAAAAATCTTGAACTGTGAGCAACTTTGAATGAAAAATGACCATGCCCGGGGACATGTTCGTGTTTCACAAAGACATCTTGTTTTTTTTAAGCTCACCGTCACGTAGTGACGAGGTGAGCTTTTGGGATCACTTTTCGTCCGTCATGCATCCGTCCGTCCGTGCGTCCGTCCGCACTAACAAATGTATAGTTAGGTGGCTATGTAAATGGACAGAATCAATGTAAGTCAATGGGATTTATTCCGTTAGACACCGAAAATACTTCTTTTCTGTGGCTAAAAGTAGCCACTTAAGTATCGATCCTGCCAAAAATAGCCACATAAGTATACATCCGTGAGAACGTCCGTGCGTGCGTGCGTCCGTAAACAATTCTTTAAACGACATCTCCTCCTAAACCACTGATCGGATTATGACCAAACTTTACAGGAATGATCTTTAGGTGGTCCCCTTTCAAAGTTGTTCAAATGGTTCCGGTCCGTTGCACATCTAGGTCATAGGAGCCAAAAAGAGATTTTTTTCACCAAAAACTTAAAAAATCTTCTCTGAAACCACAAGGCCCAGGTCTTTGATATTTGGTATGAAGCTTCATCTAGTGGACCCCTACCAAGATTGTTCAAATTATAGTGCTGGGGCCAAAAATGCCCCCGCTCCGGGGCCCTTTGGTTTTACATGGGCTTATATAGGGAAAATCTTTAAAAATCTTCTTCTCTGAAACCGTAAGGCCCAGGTCTTTGATATTTGGTATGAAGCTTCATCTAGTGGACCCCTACCAAGATTGTTCAAATTATAGTGCTGGGGCCAAAAATGCCCCCGCTCCGGGGCCCTTTGGTTTTACATGGGCTTATATAGGGAAAATCTTTAAAAATCTTCTTCTCTGAAACCACAAGGCCCAGGTCTTTGATATTTGGTATGAAGCTTCATCTAGTGGACCCCTACCAAGATTGTTCAAATTATAGTGCTGGGGCCAAAAATGCCCCAGCTCCAGGGCCCTTTGGTTTTACATGGGCTTATATAGGGAAGAGCTTTAAAAATCTTCTTCTCTGAAACCGTAAGGCCCAGGTCTTTGATATTTGGTATGGAGCTTCATCTAGGGGACCCCTACCAAGATTGTTCAAATTATAGTGCTTGGGCCAAAACTGCCCCCGACCTGGGGCCCTTTGGTTTTACATAGACTTATATAGAGATATTCCTTAAAAATCTTCTTCTGAAACAGCAAGGCCATGGTCTTTGATATTTGGTGTGAAGGTTCCTCCAGTGGACCTCTATCAAGATGGTTTAAATTATAGCCCTGAGGCCAAAAATGCCCCCGCCTCAGAGCCATTTGGTTTTTCATAGGCTTATGTAGGGAATATCTTTAATAAAAATCTTCTTCTCTGAAACCGTTGGGCCCAGGTCTTTGATATTTGGTATGTAGCATATCTAGTGGACCTTTGCCAAGATTGTTCAAATTATAGCATTTGTTGATATTTGGTATGAAGCTTCACCTTTGTAGACGTCTGTGAACATTATGCACATTATAGCCCTGGGGTTAATAATGGCCCTCCCCGGGTCCCACTTGTTACTCTATGGATCAGGTGAGCGATCCAGGGCCATCATGGCCCTCTTGTTGTTTTTTTTTTCTTTAAAAAAACATAGCTGGTCTGGGGCTCAAGGTCAAGGTCACTGTGGCTATTTTTAGCTCGTCTGTTTTTTGAAAAAAACTTTCGAGCTATTGTCATCACTCCAGCGTCTGCATTGTCGTTGTCATCGTCTGGCGTCGTCGTTCCAAAAAAACTTAACCTTGGCTATAACTTAAAAAGTATTAGACCTAGCCTCATGAAACTTCATACACACACTCATCATCACAAGAGCTACATTTTGACCAAGGACCATAAAAACATTGTTGATTTTGGCTGAATTATCTCCCCTTTTCCATTTTTTTTCTGAAACACATTTTTTGCTTTCATTTTAATACTATTCACAACAGAGCCTTCAAACTTCACATGAATGTTTCTTGGGACAAGACCTTTTCAGTGATACCACACTTTTTGATCTGTGACCTTGACCTTTGAACTTTGACCTATTTTCGAAAATTTAACCGAAAACCTTAACCTTGACCATATTTCCAAAAGTATTTGGCCTACCTTCATGAAACTTCATACACATACTCACCATCACAAGAGCTACATTCCCTACAAGTTTTATAACTCCATCTTGCAATTTGATTGAATTATCTCCCCTTTTCTCTCCGTTTTTTTTTTAAATTGTTTTTGTCTCTTATTTCAATACTATTCACAACAGAAGCCATCTGATCAGGAACTACACTGTTTGCAAAGGTAATGTGGTTGTCTTGTTTAGCAGGATTAGGTTTGAAGCTGCAAAATCGGCCTATCAGGCATCAAAAAGCGTGGTCAGTATGAGGCCTGTATTCCTGTGCTAGAAAAGAAAAGTATATTATAATGGGCGCCTCTTTACTTTTTATTCTCCAGATTATTAAAGTTATTCATGGATCATTCGACTAAGTATCATCCCTAAGTTTATAGTATTATATCCGATAGAGGATCTACTTAAAATGCTTTTATGAATATAAGTAACTCCAATTATTGGCAGCGGCAATATGATAAATGGGTATCACTAGTTCGAGCTATTGATATCCATAGTTTGATTAAGTGATATCAATAAGTAAACCTACTTTCAGAAACAACATTTTTGCATATTGCTTCCCTCTAACTTAAGATTCAACAACAATTTTCTTTTAAGCTATTAGAATTCTAGTACTTAGTCCTAAAATGTACTGCAACAATTTTTTGAAAATCGGTCAAGACATAATGATTTTATGTGTTTTTACCCCCGGGCCCACCCAGGGGTTTGACCCTGAGGCAGTTTAATCATGAACTGAAAGGTCTTGGGTTGAGTAAGTTTGTAGCATAACAACTAAGGGGGCGAAAAGACCAGGCTTTGGGGTGTGTGTGTGGGGGGGGGGGGGGGTGGGGAAACAACTAGGGGTGCAAAATGAGGGCGAAATGACCAGGGTGAAACGACTGGCTGGTGCCTCTTGGGGGGCATAGTATCTTGTTACCTCGCTAGCCAGAGGTAAAGAAACTAGTTGGATAAACTGGGTGGGACCATAGAAAGACATCGAATCAGGCCCCAGCACTATCTCCATGTCGAGTGAACTAGCTCCTTGTTGAGAAGACTAGCTCGGACAGTAATTTCATCATAAGTTGCAAGTTACGTAATCATGGCCAAAATATTTTGCTTATTTCAAACTTTCCATGTTTCATTTCACTAGGGATGTTGCTTCTGGGGGTGTGAAGGGTGTACTTTTGGCGGAAAATGAAAAATCATCGGCCAAAATCTCCGTGTTGACATAAATTGACAATTTTTCAGGTCCGTGATAAAAAGTTTCTTTTCATTCATACCCCAGCGCTGCAAATTTCCATGGCATATTCTAGCGGAGTACAAAGTTAAATCATTTCTATGTGGCACTGCATTGCCGGCAGGGCTCGAGAAACTGAAGAATCCAAATCGGTCCAGCCAGATTTCGCCAAAAATTACGGAAATTGCCGATCGGTTTCGGTAATTTCCGTAAACGTCCTTGGCGACTTGCAATTTCAAAATGTGTTATTAGCGTAACCAATGATATACCTATGTTGCTCTTACACTTGTCAACGGATATGAGCAACAGTATCTCGATTATAAACAGCAATTATTGCTTACATCGTTCTGATTTCATCAACTTTCATTTTCTACGCCAGATTTTATCTACTTTCATTTTCCAAATATCCGGGTCACTCAGAACCTGAAGACTGCTAAAGGGAAACAACCGACGTGGGGCACTCAAAGACCAGTTCCATGGTCACTAAATAAACCTTTAAAATATTTCTCTTATTTCACGCATTTTATTTTGCCAAAATTGCTTTGTTTACAAATAGCGATCAATTTTGCAGCCACGTGGTCGGAAAATGACGTCATACGGTTTCCGTTTACACAATACACATTAATGCAGTCAAGGACGTAACACACACACACCTGTTTTATGTCACTAATTTTAATAGAGCGTATTTCTAAAAAAAAAAAAAATCGCTTTGAACGGGTTAAAAAAAACAAAAAAAAAAAAACATTTCTTTAATCTCGAACCAAAACATGACGGAACGAGTCATTGAAAATCTTACATGGCCGAACCGAGTTATAGCCACGTGATCGGAAAATCCCGCCATGCGGTTTCATTTTAATTCATTCAATGGCGTAATACACACGTGGTTTATGTTATTGGTTTCAATGGAGCGTACTTCTTAAGTAAAAATATCGTTTAGAATGGGTGAAATAAGACATTTTCCGTCGAAGGCAATGTTCAGACATGACAGGTGTGTATGAAAAATTGCACCCTGTGGAAAAAAATAAAATAAATAACACAATTTTATATTCAAATACCGTTTCTATAGTAAGCCATAAATTAATGACTTGTGTAAACAAACTAGCGTATGTCCTGCATTGATTGACCTAATTTTCTCACCTTGCCAGCTTGCCGATAACGCCTGCGGCCAGTGTTCACGGTTTAATCATTTTGACACACGGGTCAAATTTCGCTTCGATAAGATCAAAGAACCGACATGGACTTGTCCAATTTTCACCTAGTTAGATAATGAACTGGTCTAACAACTTATTGTTGGCGTTTTTTTGTGTACATGCTTGGATTATCAGTGGCAAACGGTCAACATATTGATTTAGCGAAAATTTTCGAACCGATTTTTTTAAAATGTTATAGAATTATGGACCGATTTTGTACCCTTCTTCTGAAGTCAAAATCGGTTTATGGAAGGCAAATTCGGTCCAGAACCGGAAAACCGAAATTTTCTCGAGCCCTGATTGCCGGATATCTTTATAAATAGCTTACAAAGAAAAAAATGGTGATACAATTCTTCAAGACCTACATTTGTTTACCAGTTTCCTGGTGATGGAACTAGGTCGAGAGTTCCCGGATGTGTCGAGGGAACAAATTTCCATTGACTCATTTTCGAGCTAGTTCCCCTGATTACCACCTGTCATCCAATCCCAAAAAAGATTGATATTTTTACTTTTGATGGCAAAATTGATTAGAGTATGGCACCCATGCTAAATGTAATCCCTGATGTGTGTCAACAATCATAGGGGTGGATGCCACGTCTGGAAATACCTCTGGGGCTCAGAAGTAGGTCACAGGAGTGCAAAATAAACAAGAAACTACTCATAACTCTCTTTTAACACACATTTGGGGAAACTGTTTGTTTAAAATCACCATAAAACTACTCAGGTGCAGTGAACATTGAAAAATTATTTTAAATGTACCCTCAAAGTATGCCAGTACGGTCAGGGGTCATTTGAGTACAAAATTCATGAAAAATGGACGTTTTTGGATCGTCTAGTGGACCTCTACCAAGATTGTTAAAATTATAGCCCTGAGACCAAAAATGCCCCCAGCCTCGGGGTGGTTGGGGGAGGGCTTTGGTTTTACATAAACTTATATAGGGAAAATCATTTAAAATCTTCTTCTGTGAAACCACAAGGCCTAGGTCTTTATTTGGTGTGAAATGTCATCTAGTGGACCTCTATCAAGATTGATCAAATTATAGCCCTGGGGCCAAAAATGCCCCCGCCCGAGACCCTTTGGTTTTACATAGACTTATATATAGTGAAATCTTTAAAAATCTTCTTCTTTGAAACTGCAAGGCCCATGTCTTTGATATTTGGTATGGAGCTTCATCTTGTGGACTTCTACCAAGATTGTTCAAATTATAGCCCTCGGGCCACAAATGCCCCCACCCTGGGGCCTTTTGGTTTTACATAGACTTCTCTAGAGATAATCTTTGAAAATCTTCTTCTCTGAAACAGCAAGGCCCAGATCTTTGATATTTGGTATGAAGCTTCATCTAGTGGACCCCTATCAAGATTGTTTAAATTATAGCCCTGAGGCCAAAAATGCCCCCGCCCCGGGGCCATTTGGTTTTACATAGGCTTAAGTAGGGAATATATTTAAAAAATCATCTTCTCTGAAACTGCAAGTCCCAGTTCTTTGCTGTTTGGTGTGTAGCTTCAACTAGTGGGCCTTTGCCAAGATTGTTCAAATTATAGCCCTTGTTGATATTTGGTATGAAGCTTCACCTTTTTAGACCTCCCTCAACATTATGCACATTATAGTCCTGGGGTCAATAATGGTCCTCCCCGGGGCCCACTTGTTACTCTATGGATCAGGTGAGTGATCCAGGGCCATCAAGGCCCTCTTGTTAATGAAATTTGGCTCTTTAGTTTGGTTACTATGGCAAGTTAGGCATTTCCATAGACCTATAATGTTGAAAAATGGAAAAATGACATTCACACCTTTCAAGATATTTTGTCAAACTTTTATGGAAATATTCCTTAAACAATGATCTATCTGCCATATAATTTTAGGCCTATTGGTTGCCACAGATGGGCAGTCTGTTGTCTTGCAATAACACATTCAAGGACATAGTCCTCTAAAGCCAGTAGGCTGATTGGGTCCAAATTTCATTGGCTTCCATGGTTTATTAGCTCACCTGAGCCGAAGGCTCATGTGAGGTATTAGTATACCACGAGCCGTCGTCCGTCGTCGTCCACACTTTCAAAGAAGTATATCTCCGGAACCAGTGGGCCAATCTTGATCAAATTTCATGTGAAGCATTATCAGGTAGGGGGAAAGGCTGCATACTGTTTTCGGGCAGATCGTATTGGAACTCTGGTTGCCATGGCAACAAATAGCTCCCATAGACTTAACATAGGAAAAAGTTTGTCATCACTCTAGCTCCGTCAATTTTTTTCTGATTGTCTTCATTCTTGCAGATAATGAGGACAGGCATGAAATCTCGATCAAGTTCGATTTTGGGCTGAATCGGATTATTCACTCAGGAGTTACGTGCCCTTGAGCGTTCTTAACATAGGAAAAAGCTTGTCATCACTCTAGCTCCGTCAATTTTTTTCTGATCGACTTCATTCTTGCAGATAACGAGGACAGGCATGAAATCTCGATCAAGTTCGATTTTGGGCTGAATCGGATTATTCACTCAGGAGTTACGTGCCCTTGAGCGTTGAAAAAATTGCCTATTGACTTAACATGGGGAGAATGTTGTCATCACCGTAGCTGCTTCAATTATTTTCAGATTGGCTTTATTCTTGCAGATAACCAGCACAGCCATGAAATCTCGGTCAAGTTCGATAACTGGCAGAATCGGATCATTCACTTAGGAGTTATCTGCCCTTGTGTGTTTTTGCATTAGGGTTAATGGGAATTTCAAAAATGTATATCTTAAAGACTACTTGGCCAACTTTGATCAAATTTCATGTGTCGCATTATTGGGCAAGTGGAAAGGCTTCATTAGGTTTTCAGGCAGATCTGAGTGGAACTCTGGTTGCCATGGCAACATCTAGCTCCCATAGACTTCACATAGGAAAAAGCTTGTCATCACTCTAGCTCTGTCAATTTTTTTCTGATCGACTTCATTCTTGCAGATAACCAGTACAGGCATAAAATCTCGGTCAAGTTCGATTTTGGGCCGAATCGGATTATTTGCCTTGGAGTTACCTGCCCTTGAGCATAAAAAAATACGTTGTGACCACGATAGCAACTTTATTTTTATTCAGATCAGCTTCAAACTTGCAGGTAACGTGGATAGGCATAAAATCTCAGTTAAGTTCGAATCGGAATATTGACCTCGGAGTTACATGACCTTGAGCGACAAAAAATTTGCCAATAGACTTTACATAGGGAAAATGTTGTGACTACGATAGCGACTTGAATTTTTTTCAGATCAGCTTCAAACTTGCAGGTAACGAGGACAGACATAAAATCTCGGTTAAGTTCGATTTTGGGCCGAATCGGAATATTTGCCTTGGAGTTACCTGCCCTTGAGCATAAAAAAATACGTTGTGACCACGATAGCAACTTTATTTTTATTCATATCAGCTTCAAACTTGCAGGTAACGAGGACAGGCATAAAATCTCGGTTAAGTTCAATTTTGGGCCGAATCGGAATATTGACCTCGGAGTTACGTGACCTTGAGCGACAAAAAATTTGCCCATAGACTTAATTAGGGAAAATGTTGCGACTACGATAGCGACTTGAATTTTTTTCAGATCAGCTTCAAACTTGCAGGTAACGAGGACAGACATAAAATCTCAGTTAAGTTCGATTTTGGGCCGAATCGGAATATTTGCCTTGGAGTTACCTGCCCTTGAGCATAAAAAAATACGTTGTGACCACGATAGCAACTTTATTTTTATTCATATCAGCTTCAAACTTGCAGGTAACGAGGACAGGCATAAAATCTCGGTTAAGTTCGATTTTGGGCCAAATCGGAATATTGACCTCGGAGTTACGTGACCTTGAGAGACAAAAAAATTTGCCCATAGACTTAACGTAGGGAAAATGTTGTGACAGAAATAGGGACTTGAATTTTTAGCTCACCTGAGCCAAAGGCTCCAGTGAGCTGATAGTATACCAAGGCTCCGGAGTCCGTCGTCTGTCGTCCGTCCATCCGTCGTCCACACTTTCAATGAAGCATATCTCAGAAGGCAGTCGACCAATCTTGTTTAAATTTTATGTGTAGCACAATGGGCAAGGGGAAAGGCTGCATTAGGTTTTGGAGCTAGTCTGGTTCATTTGTTCCTTCATTCTTCTTTCTCTCCATATAGAGATAATAGACCAATGTTAAATTTTTAATCAAAGATTTCTCAGGAACTATAAAAGCTAGAAGCATCAAATTTGGTATTCAATAGAATAATGATGACTTATTTTGTGTAAGAGACATTGGGCTTTCTCAGCTTATTTGTTCATCTGTTCTTTCATTCTTCTTTCTCTCCATTTTGACCAATGTTAAATTTTCATCAAAGATTTCTCAGGAACTATAGAAGCTAGAAGTCTCAAACTTGGAATGCAATGCAATAATGATGACTTATATCCTGTAAGGGTCAATGGGCTGGATTCTATTAGCAGATTTAGTAGTCAAGTCTGTGAATTGTTAAAACTTAAGTTCCTCAGGTGAGCGGTTTAGGCTCATTGAGCCTCTTGTTAAAAAACATGGCTGCCAGTGGACAGTGCCCTGCTGAGCTCTGGTGAGCATAGTGGCCCATGGGCCTCTTGTTGACCTTGTGACCTTGAGGTTTGACCTACTTTTTAAAAACCTTAACATTGGCCATAACTTTTGATTGGTTAGTGATAGGGCGTTCATATTTCACCTATGCATTCCATGTTACAAGACCTTTCCAGTGGTACCATAATTTTTGACCTTGTGACCTTGATGTTTGACCTACATTTTAAAAACTTCACTATTGGTTGTAACTTTCGATTGGTAAGGGCAGGCTTAGATCCTCTAAGCTGTTTACCAGTACTCCTGTGTGGGTCGGTAAGTGATAGGGCTTTCATATTTCACGTGCATTCTCTGGCACAAGATTCCAGTGATACCATAAGTTTTGACCTTGTGACCTTGACATTTGACCTACTTTTTAATCCCCCACTGCAAAGCGGAGCAGGGATTATAGGAATAGCCTTCGTCTGTCCATCCCCCTGTCCATCTGTCTGTCCATAACACTTTCTTGTCTGCTCCATATCTCCTAAACCCTTTGATAGATTTTCATTAAACATTAAACTTCGGTCAATTATTTGTCTCAGTGAGCTGATGTGCAGAACCTGTAAATGAACCATGCTGACTCAAGGTCAAGGTCACAATTGAAGGTCAGGAGTTTGAAACTTGGAATTTTGTGTCCGTTCCATATCTCCTTTACCCTTGGAAGGATTTTCATTCAACTTGGTCAAATATTCTTTTCAGTGAACCATGCCGACTCAAGGTCAAGGTCACATCTGAAGGTGAAGAGTTTGAAACTTTCAATTTTGTGTCCGTTCCATATCTCCTTTACCCCTGCAAGGATTCTCATTAAACTTTGGTCAATTATCCCCTCAGTGAGCTGATGTGCAGACCCCATAAATGAACTATGCCGACTCAAGGTCAAGGTCACATTTGAAGGTCAAGTGCCTGTTGTTGTATATTTCAGATTATTGGGAAAACTCGAAGAAGATAATCCAGAAAAAGCCAAAAAATTCAAGGCAAACAGTGGTAATAAAATGCCAGCTTTTCTGAAAAAATGGTCAGGAGGGGATGATTGCTCAGTTTACATTGGTAAGTCAGAACCATGTTGAAGGGGGGCCCAACCAGCTGCTAAAAATAAATCTGAGGGTGTCTGGGGTCAAAAATGTCCCAAAATTGATGCAGGCAAAACATGCTGAAACAGTGAAAGTCCCCATTGTGAAACCCCTTAACCCATTTAGTACCGGAAACCCCAAAACGGGTACCCTGGCAAACAGTACAGGCCCAGATCAGATGCTGCCCTCCACTGTTTGCAAAAAGTTAAACCATTTAACAAATAAATTTTGAAGAAAACACAACCTAACACCCTTAAATTTTGAAATGGACACCTGCTATACGAGGGTAGGCTGAAAAGTTCTGAGCCTGACCAAGATCCAATGGTTTGTCCATGCTGAAAGTGCCTTATTTTTAGCTCACCGTCACATAGTGACGAGGTGAGCTTTTGGGATCACTTTTTGTCCGTCGTGCGTCCGTGCGTCAGTGCGTGCGTGCGTCCGTCCGTAAACAGTTTCTTTAAACGACATCTCCTCCTAAACCACTGATCGGATTTTGACCAAACTTCACAGGAATGATCCTTAGGTGGTCCTCTTTCAAAGTTGTTCAAATGGTTCCGGTCCGTTGCACATCTAGGTCACAGGAGCCAAAAATAGATTTTTTTCACCAAAAACTTAAAAAGTCTTCTTCTCTGAAACCACAAGGCCCAGGTCTTTGATATTTGGTATGAAGCTTCATCTAGTGGACCCCTACCAAGATTGTTCAAATTATAGTGCTGGGGCCAAAAATGCCCCCGCCCTGGGGCCCTTTTGTTTTACATGGGCTTATATAGGGAAAATCTTTAAAAATCTTCTTCTCTGAAACCACAAGGCCCAGGTCTTTGATATTTGGTATGAAGCTTCATCTAATGGACCCCTACCAAGATTGTTCAAATTATAGTGCTGGGGCCAAAAATGCCCCCGCCCCGGGGCCCTTTGGTTTTACATAGGCTTATATAGGGAAAATCTTTAAAAATCTTCTTCTCTGAAACCACAAGGCCCAGGACTTTGATATTTGGTATGAAGCTTCATCTAGTGGACCCCTACCAAGATTGTTCAAATTTTAGTGCTGGGACAAAAAATGCCCCCGCCACGGGGCCCTTTGGTTTTACATTGGCTTATATAGAGAAAATCTTTAAAAATCTTCTTCTCTGAAACCACAAGGCCCAGGTCTTTGATATTTGGTATGAAGCTTCATCTAGTGGACCCCTACCAAGATTGTTCAAATTATAGTGCTGGAGCCATAAATGCCCCCGCCCCGGGGCCCTTTGGTTTTACATAGGCTTATATAGGGAAAATCTTTAAAAATCTTCTTCTCTAAAACCGCAAGGCCCAGGACTTTGATATTTGGTATGAAGCTTCATCTAGTGGACCCCTACCAAGATTGTTCAAATTATAGTGCTGGGACAAAAATGCCCCCGCCACGGGGCCCTTTGGTTTTACATAGGCTTATATAGGGAAAATCTTTAAAAATTTTCTTCTCTGAAACCACAAGGCCCAGGACTTTGATATTTGGTATGAAGCTTCATCTAGTGGACCCCTACCAAGATTGTTCCAATTTTAGTGCTGGGACAAAAAATGCCCCCACCACGGGGCCCTTTGGTTTTACATTGGCTTATATAGGGAAAATCTTTAAAAATCTTCTTCTATGAAACCACAAGGCCCAGGTCTTTGATATTTGGTATGAAGCTTCATCTAGTGGACCCCTACCAAGATTGTTCAAATTATAGTGCTGGGGCCAAAGATGCCCCCACCCTGGGGCCCTTTGGTTTTACATGGGCTTATATAGGGAAAATCTTTAAAAATCTTCTTCTCTGAAACCTAAAGGCCAAGGTCTTTGATATTTGGTATGTAGCTTCATCTAGTTGACCCCTACCAAGATTGTTCAAATTATAGTGCTGTGGCTAAAAATGCCCCCGCCCCGGGGCCCTTTGGTTTTACATGGGCTTATATAGGGAAAATCTTTAAAAATCTTCTTCTCTGAAACCACAAGGCCCAGGACTTTGATATTTGGTATGAAGCTTCATCTAGTGGACCCCTACCAAGATTGTTCAAATTTTAGTGCTGGGACAAAAAATGCCCCCGCCACGGGGCCCTTTGGTTTTACATTGGCTTATATAGAGAAAATCTTTAAAAATCTTCTTCTCTGAAACCACAAGGCCCAGGTCTTTGATATTTGGTATGAATCTTCATCTAGTGGACCCCTACCAAGATTGTTCAAATTATAGTGCTGGAGCCATAAATGCCCCCGCCCCGGGGCCCTTTGGTTTTACATAGGCTTATATAGGGAAAATCTTTAAAAATCTTCTTCTCTAAAACCGCAAGGCCCAGGACTTTGATATTTGGTATGAAGCTTCATCTAGTGGACCCCTACCAAGATTGTTCAAATTATAGTGCTGGGACAAAAATGCCCCCGTCACGGGGCCCTTTGGTTTTACATGGGCTTATAGAGGGAAAATCTTTAAAAATTTTCTTCTCTGAAACCACAAGGCCCAGGACTTTGATATTTGGTATGAAGCTTCATCTAGTGGACCCCTACCAAGATTGTTCAAATTTTAGTGCTGGGACAAAAAATGCCCCCACCACGGGGCCCTTTGGTTTTACATTGGCTTATATAGGGAAAATCTTTAAAAATCTTCTTCTCTGAAACCACAAGGCCCAGGTCTTTGATATTTGGTATGAAGCTTCATCTAGTGGACCCCTACCAAGATTGTTCAAATTATAGTGCTGGGGCCAAAGATGCCCCCACCCTGGGGCCCTTTGGTTTTACATGGGCTTATATAGGGAAAATCTTTAAAAATCTTCTTCTCTGAAACCTAAAGGCCAAGGTCTTTGATATTTGGTATGTAGCTTCATCTAGTTGACCCCTACCAAGATTGTTCAAATTATAGTGCTGGGGCCAAAAATGCCCCCGCCCCGGGGCCCTTTGGTTTTACATAGGCTTATATAGGGAAAATCTTTAAAAATCTTCTTCTCTGAAACCACAAGGCCCAGGACTTTGATATTTGGTATGAAGCTTCATCTAGTGGACCCCTACCAAGATTGTTCAAATTATAGTGCTGGGGCCAAAAATGCCCCCGCCCCGGGGCCCTTTGGTTTTACATAGGCTTATATAGGGAAAATCTTTAAAAATCTTCTTCTCTGAAACCACAAGGCCCAGGACTTTGATATTTGGTATGAAGCTTCATCTAGTGGACCCCTACCAAGATTGTTCAAATTATAGTGCTGGGGCAAAAAATGCCCCTGTCCCGGGGCCCTTTGGTTTTACATAGGCTTATATAGGCAAATCTTTAAAAATCTTCTTCTCTGAAACCGCTAGGCCCAGGTCTTTGATATTTGATGTGTAGCTTCATCTAGTGGACCTTTGCCAAGATTGTTCAAATTATAGTCTTTGTTGATGTTTGGTATGAAGCTTCACCTTTAAGACCCCCCTCAACATTATGCACATTAAAGCCCTGGGGCCAATAATGGCCCTCTCTGGGGCCGACTTGTTACACTATGGATCAGGTGTGCGATCCAGGGCCATCATGGCCCTCTTGTGTTTTATATTAGGATCACTTTTTTGTCTGTCATCCGTGCGTAAACAATTTTTTCAAACGACATCTCCTCCTAAACCGCTGATCGGATTTTGACCAAACTTCACAGGAATGATCCTTAGGTGGACCCCTTTCAAAGTTGTTCAAATGGTCCTGGTCTGCTGCACATCTAGGTCACAGGAGCCAAAATAGATTTTTTTCACTGAAAACTTAAAAAAATCTTCTTCTCTGAAACCGCAAGGCCCAGGTCTTTGATATTTGGTATGAAGCTTCATCTAGTGGACCCCTATCAAGATTGTTAAAATTATAGCCCTGGGGCCAAAAATGCCCCCGCCCTGAGACCCTTTGGTTTAACATGGGCTTATATAGGGAAAATCTTTAAAAATCTTCTTCTCTGAAACTGCAAGGCCCAGGTCTTTGCTATTTGGTATGAAGCTTCATCTAGTGGACCCCTACTGAGATTGTTCAAAATAATGCTGGGGCCAAAAATGCCCCCGCCCTGGGCCCTTTGGTTTTACATAGGCTTATATAAGGAAAATCTTTAAAAAATTATTCTTCTCTGAAACCTCAAGGCCCAGGTCTTTGATATCTGGTGTGAAGCTTCATCTTGTGGACCTCTATCAAGATTGTTAAAATTATAGCCCTGGGGCCAAAAATGCCCCTGCCCTGAGACCCTTTGGTTTAACAAGACTTATATAGGGAAATCTTTAAAAATCTTCTTCTCTGAAACTGCAATGCCCATGGTTTCGATATTTGGTATGAAGCTTCACCTTTTTAGACCTCCCTCAACATTATGCACATTATAAACCTGGGGTCAATAATGGCCCTCCACGGGGCCCAGTTGTTACTCTCTGGATCAGGTGAGCGATCCAGGGCCATCATGGCCCTCTTGTTAGCTCACCGTCACGTAGTGACGAGGTGAGCTTTTGGGATCACTTTTTGTCCGTCGTCCGTCGTGCGTGCGTCCGTGCGTGCGTCCGTGCGTCCGTGCGTAAACAATTTCTTTAAACAACATCTCCTCCTAAACCACTAATCAGATTTTGACCAAACTTCACAGGAATGCTCCTTAGGTGGTCCCCTTTCAAAGTTGTTCAAATGGTTCCGGTCCGTTGCACATCTAGGTCACAGGAGCTAAAAATAGATTTTTTTCACCAAAAACTTAAAAAATCTTCTTCTCTGAAACCACAAGGCCCAGGTCTTTGATATTTGGTATGAAGCTTCATCTAGTGGACCCCTACCAAGATTGTTCAAATTATAGTGCTGGGGCCAAAAATGCCCCCGCCCCGGGGCCCTTTGGTTTTACATGGGCTTATATAGCGAAAATCTTTAAAAATCTTCTTCTCTGAAACCACAAGGCCCAGGTCTTTGATATTTGGTATGAAGCTTCATCTAGTGGACCCCTACCAAGATTGTTCAAATTATAGTGCTGGGGCCAAAAATGCCCCCGCCCCGGGGCCCTTTGGTTTTACATAGGCTTATATAGGGAAAATCTTTAAAAATCTTCTTCTCTGAAACCACAAGGCCCAGGACTTTGATATTTGGTATGAAGCTTCATCTAGTGGACCCCTACCAAGATTGTTCAAATTATAGTGCTGGGACAAAAAATACCCCCGCCACGGGGCCCTTTGGTTTTACATAGGCTTATATAGGGAAAATCTTTAAAAATCTTCTTCTCTGAAACCACAAGGCCCAGGACTTTGATATTTGGTATGAAGCTTCATCTAGTGGACCCCTACCAAGATTGTTCAAATTTTAGTGCTGGGACAAAAAATGCCCCCGCCACGGGGCCCTTTGGTTTTACATTGGCTTATATAGGGAAAATCTTTAAAAATCTTCTTCTCTGAAACCACAAGGCCCAGGTCTTTGATATTTGATATGAAGCTTCATCTAGTGGACCCCTACCAAGGTTGTTCAAATTATAGTGCTGGGGCCAAAAATGCCCCCGTCCCGGGGCCCTTTGGTTTTAAATAGGCTTATATAGGGAAAAATCTTTAAAAATCTTCTTCTCTGAAACCACAAGGCCCAGGACTTTGATATTTGGTATGAAGCTTCATCTAGTGGACCCCTACCAAGATTGTTCAAATTTTAGTGCTGGGACAAAAAATGCCCCCGCCATGGGGCCCTTTGGTTTTACATTGGCTTATATAGGGAAAATCTATAAAAATCTTCTTCTCTGAAACCACAAGGCCCAGGACATTGATATTTGGTATGAAGCTTCATCTAGTGGACCCCTACCAAGATTGTTCAAATTTTAATGCTGGGACTAAAAATGCCCCCGCCACGGGGCCCTTTGGTTTTACATAGGCTTATATAGGGAAAATCTTTAAAAATCTTCTTCTCTGAAACCACATGGCCCAGGTCTTTGATATTTGGTTTGAAGCTTCATCTAGTGGACCCCTACCAAGATAATGTTCAATTTTAGTGCTGGGACAAAAAATACCCCCGCCACGGGGCCCTTTGGTTTTACATTGGCTTATATAGGGAAAATCTTTAAAAAACTTCTTCTCTGAAACCACAAGGCCCAGGTCTTTGATATTTGGTATGAAGCTTCATCTAGTGGACCCCTACCAAGATTGTTCAAATTATAGTGCTGGGGCCAAAAATGCCCCCGCCCCGGGGCCCTTTGTTTTTACATAGGCTTATATAGGGAAAATCTTTAAAAATTTTCTTCTCTGAAACCACAAGGCCCAGGACTTTGATATTTGGTATGAAGCTTCATCTGGTGGACCCCTACCAAGATTGTTCAAATTTTAGTGCTGGGACAAAAAATGCCCCCGCCACGGGCCCTTTGGTTTTACATTGGCTTATATAGGGAAAATCTTTAAAAATCTTCTGCTCTGAAACCACAAGGCCCAGGTCTTTGATATTTGGTATGAAGCTTCATCTAGTGGACCCCTACCAAGATTGTTCAAATTATAGTGCTGGGGCCAAAAATGCCCCCGCCCCCGGGCCCTTTGGTTTTACATAGGCATATATAGGGAAAATCTTTAAAAATCTTCTTCTCTGAAACCACAAGGCCCAGGACTTTGATATTTGGTATGAAGCTTCATCTAGTGGACTCCTACCAAGATTGTTCAAATTTGAGTGCTGGGACAAAAAATGCCCCCGCCAAGGGGCCCTTTGGTTTTAGATAGGCTTATAAAGGGAAAATCTTTAAAAATCTTCTTCTCTGAAACCGCTAGGCCCAGGTCTTTGATATTTGATGTGTAGCTTCATCTAGTGGACCTTTGCCAAGATTGTTCAAATTATAGCCTTTGTTGATGTTTGGTATGAAGCTTCACCTTTAAGACCTCCCTGAACATTATGCACATTAAAGCTCTGGGGCCAATAATGGCCCTCTCTGGGGCCCACTTGTTACACTATGGATCAGGTGAGCGATCCAGGGCCATCATGGCCCTCTTGTGTTTTATATTAGGATCACTTTTTGTCTGTCATCCGTGCGTAAACAATTTCTTCAAATGACATCTCCTCCTAAACCACTGATTGGATTTTGACCAAACTTCACAGGAATGATCCTTAGGTGGTCCCCTTTCAAAGATGTTCAAATGGTTCTGGTCCATTGCACATATAGGTCACAGGAGCCAAAAATTGATTTTTTCACCGAAAACTTAAAAAATCATCTTCTCTGAAACCGCAAGGCCCAGGTCTTTGATATTTGGTATGAAGCTTCATCTAGTGGACCCCTTCCAAGATTGTACACATTATAGTGCTGGGGCCAAAAATGCCCCCGCCCCAGGGCCCTTTGGTTTTACATGGGCTTATATAGGAAAATCTTCAAAAATCTTCTTCTCTGAAACCACAAGGCCCAGGTCTTTGATTTTTGGTATGAAGCTTCATCTAGTGGACCCCTACCAAGATTGTTCAAATTATAGTGCTGGAGCAAAAAATGCCCCCGCACGGGGCCCCTTTGGTTTTACATGGGCTTATATAGGGAAAATCTTGAAAAATCTTATTCTCTGAAACCGCAAGGCCCAGGTCTTTGATATTTGGTATGAAGCTTCATCTAGTGGACCCCTACCAAGATTGTTCAAATTATAGTGCTGGGGCCAAAAATGCCCCCGCCCCAGGGGCCCTTTGGTTTTACATGGGCTTATATAAGGAAAATCTGTCTGAAACCTCAAGGCCCAGGTCTTTGATATTTGATATGCAGCTTCATCTATTGGACCCCTACCAAGATTGTTCAAATTATAGTGCTAGGGCCAAAAATGCCCCCGCCCTGGGGCCCTTTGGTTTTACATGGGCTTATATAGGGAAAATCTTTAAAAATCTTCTTCTCTGAAACCGCAATTCCCAGGTCTTCGATATTTGGTATGAAGCTTCATCTAGTGGACCCCTACCAAGATTGTTCAAATTATAGTGCTGGAGCCAAAAATGCCCCCGCCCTGGGGCCCTTTGGTTTTACATGGGCTTATATAGGGAAAATCTTTAAAATCTTCTTCTCTGAAACCGCAATTCCCAGGTCTTCGATATTTGGTATGAAGCTTCATCTAGTGAACCCCTACCAAGATTGTTCAAATTGTAGTGCTAGGGCCAAAAATGCCCCCAATCTGGGGCCCTTTGGTTTTACATAGGCTTATATCGGGAAAATCTTTAAAAATCTTCTTCTCTGAAACCCCAAGGCCCAGGTCTTTGATATTTGGTATGAAGCTTCATCTAGTGGATCCCTACCAGAATTGTTCAAATCATAGTGCTCGGACCAAAAATGCCCCCACCTCGGGGCCCTTTGGTTTTACATGGGCTTATATAGGGAAAATCTTTAAAAATCTTCTTCTCTGAAACTGCAAGGCCCAGGTCTTTGCTATTTGGTATGAAGCTTCATCTAGTGGACCGCTACCAAGATTGTTCAAATTATAGTGCTGGGGCAAAAAATGTCCCCACCCCGGGGCCCTTTGGTTTTACATTGGCTTATGAAGGGAAAATCTTTAAAAATCTTCTCTGAAACTGCAAGGCCCAGGTCTTTGATATTTGGTTTGAAGCTTCATCTTGTGGACCTCTACCAAGATTTTTCAAATTATAGCCCTGAGGCCAAAAATGCCCCCGCTCCGGGGCCCTTTGGTTTTACATAAACTTACATAGGGAAAATCTTGAAAAATCTTCTTCTCTGAAACCACAAGGCCTAGGTCTTTGATATTTGGTATGAAGCTTCAGCTAGAGGACCTCTACCAAGATTGTTCAAATTATAGCCCTGAGGCCAAAAATGCCCCTGCCTTGGGGCCCTTTGGTTTTACATAGACTTATACAGGGAAATCTTTAAAAATCTTCTTCTTTGAAACTGCAAGGCCCATGTCTTTTATATTTGGTATGGAGCTTCATGTAGTGGACAATTATGGCCTTTGTTGATATTTGGTATGAAGCTTCACCTTTTTAAACCTCCCTCAACATTATGCACATTATAACCTTGGGGTCAATAATGGCCCTCCCCAGGGCCCACTTGTTACTCTATGGATCAGGTGAGCGATCCAGGGCCATCATGGCCCTCTTGTTTCAACATAGTCTCCCTTCCTGTCCACACACTTCCTCCAGTGATGCTGGAGTCATTGGATCCCAGTGGTAGCTATCGTGCTTAAATCACTTTCAACCGAGCACCCCAGAACATACAGCTGAAACTTTGCATATAACTTCACTAGTATGCCATATATGCAAAATCCCTGTATAGAATTTCTCTCATTCATGCAACACGTCACAGTTGGCTGAGTTCTATGGAGCACCAGCAATGTTTAATTTTTTCAAATATTTTGCTTCAGGCATATTTTGCCTGAAAACATTTTGAGAAAGACATAAGACTGAAATGAAAACGTTTAGGATACATGTTAAGCATCAAATAAAAGTCAGAGTTTCTGTTTAATTTAATCTATGGGGGCCTATCTGTGTAATAAATTTACTTGAAACACAACAAAAGGCATCATATTCTGAGCACAAGTATTAGAATTTGCATTTGGCATGCAAAAGTTAAATTATTAGGGAAACATGTTTGTGGGAATAGAGTTTGCTTAAAATAAATAGCATCGATAGCGTTGCCTTGACAGGGTTACACCCTAGAATATGGCAAACCATAGACCTTAATAAGGTAATGAAAGATCAACTATTTCGCCTCCTCCGTGAGAGCTCATCAGGCGGTGGTAGCAAGCGTTGAAACATGATTTATAACTTGCCACAGATTTCCCCGCTATAGTTTTGTTTTTGTTTTTTGTATTTTAAATTATTATTTTATGCATATTGTTTATATTGTATTAACCAGTGTCAACGACAAATATCATTGCTTCTTGCAGACTGCAACTTTGATATATGAAAATACACACATGACAAATGTACCTCGCAATATAAATCAAAAATGTGTGAAGTATAAACAAAAATAGACCACACATAACATCATACACACAGAGGTTACAATATATTTACGAATAGATGTAAATAATATCAAAATATGTACAGCACAGCTATATATGTATACATGTATGTTAGTACTATTTTGTACTATTGGTGTACTGAAGCACAGTTCATTGATAGGCAATTGAAAAACATACAAATTGATCACTAAATATATTTTGAAAAAAATATAGAATATAAAATACATCAAACATGTTGTTGTTTCTCAACAAGGTACACCTAAATTCATATTTTGGTGTGAAAGGAGTGTAAGTTGTTCCTTAAATACAATCAGTACAAATTATTTACAAATTGGTTATATGAAAAAGCAACAAAAATAGATCCAAACAAAAAGAGAAATTTCATTGACTGTACAAACTAGTGGTGCATGCAAACATTCAAATACATTCACAATTCCTCGTCGCTGGCGGAATATTCCTCATCTACTGGTATCCGTCCACATTTCTCACGAGCTCCAGTGCAACGACAGCCTACAGCAAAAGGGGCAGATGCTTTCTGACAGACGCATGATTTAAGGCATCTGGATTTTTCACACTTGCAAAATGTCCCCTTCAAAAAGTCTGGTGTAGGCTGTTTAACCATCTGTTCAAAACTAAGGACGTTGTTAGTTAACGTATCGTTAAAACTTTGATCATTAAATATGACAAATATGCTAATATTTTTGCTGAAAAAAATGTGAGCAGCTTTTGCGTCCGCAAAAGCTGCTCACATTTTTTCAGCAAAAATACCAAAATTTACGATATTGTACTTGCTAGAAGAGTTAACAATATGACCACTAACGAGCTTGTTAAGCTAACAATGCTTTGAACAAATGGGCCCAGAACTGGGACAAGCTTCCCAGCTTTGACCTCACGGGCAAACAATGTAGATGGCAACAATAATTGGTTCTGGAGTGCTCTTTTGTTTGCAGCAAGCTGATACATTGCTCTTTGCACATGCAATTGAAATGCATCTTCGGTTGGAGGTAAATTACGAAGGACGGATTTACCAGAACACCATAGATGTGCTCGCAGGATGTCCATTGAATTGAATCTCTCCCTGCCATACAATGCCACAAAGAAAGCTCTAGCTTCACAGTAGATATTTTCAATGACAACTAGGTTGTCCATTGGCTTACCAAAGTCTAGTGTGGACATCATCTTTGTTTCGCTCCAGAGCATCTATAAAGTTTGGAAGACCAGTGTCAGTCAGACTGTACAATGTGTCACCACTCTCAATAATAATCAAAAATGGGTTCCTTTAAGAGCAATGAAAATATTCATAAGAAAGAACATGGGTCATACTACGTAGTTTCAGCTAATAAAGTCTCATCAGTGACCCTGTAATGATCCAGCAAAGAAAGCCAGAGGAAACATACTGCAATTTTTCGAATTTCGAATAGGCAGTCGTTTCAAAGACTGATATAAATCAAAATGGGGTCCAAATAATTAAAAACCTGTCTAGAATATGAGTCTAAACCAATAATTTTTTTTTCTGATTTCTCAGAATATTCACGCTGATCTCAAAGGACCAAAAGTAAAATATAAACTGCACTATGGTTGATGTACGGGGAGACATTTTATGGCCGCCACACGGCACAACACCAGCTGCAGTGAAGGCAAATAAAAATAAAAAATGGGTTCCTTTAAGAGCAATGAAAACATTCATAAGAAAGAACATGGGTCATACTACGTAGTTTCGGCTAATAAAGCCTCACTGCGCATTGAGCAAATTGGCAAATTCAACTTGGCAGATGATACATTTGGAAAAGTCTGTAATAGTTGATTGCGCTGGACAATTCCTGTCTGAAGTTGTAAATACAGAATCCATTGGTGTACACATATGTGATTCTGTGTTTAAAGGAGGAGAATGGCAAAGCTCACTTGGGTGTACATGTAATTGAACAGGTAGAAGGGATGTGTGCAGAGTCAAGAAAAGTCCATCCTGGCCCAGAGGGCCAATGATGAAAAGAAAAAAGAAAAATGAGAAATAAACAGAAATCATCTGATGGTTCGATGCACTGTATATGATTTATTCACATACTTATTTAAATAAAGAAGATACAGTATACCGTCTTAAGAAGTCATGGAGAGAAAAGGAAAAAGGGTAGAAAAAGTATAATGTTAGCTACCGTTACCAGGTGTTTTACAACCCCTGTAACTGCCTATGAGGGGCAATGACGGTAGTTTTTAGGAAGACGTGATGAGAGAAGAACAGACCCCTTTGACTTGAAATAGAGATATAGTTAGTGATGTGCGATATTATCGGTATATCTGTATATTGTGATATAGTTCAGCAAAAAATCATATCACAATACGATCCGCCAATACCGATATTTTGGATATTTTCTTTGTTTTCATCCATTTTTAGCTCGTCTGTTTTTAGCTCACCTGAGCACGAAGTGCTCAAGGTGAGCTTTTGGGATCGGTCTTTGTCCGTCGTCCGTCGTCCGTCGTCCGTGCGTGCGTCCGTCCGTCGTCAACTTTTGCTTTAAACAACTTCTTCTACAAAACTGCTGGACAGATTTTGATCTAATTTCACAGGAATGCTCCTTGGGTGATCCTCTACCAAAATTGCTCAAACTGTTCTGCTCGGGTGAACAAGATGGCCGCCAGAGCTAAAAATAGAAAAACCTTTAAACGACTTCTTCTCCTTAACCAGTGGATGGATTTTGAAATTATTGCACAGGAATGTTCCTTGGGTGCCCCTCTACTAAAATTGCTCAAACCGTTCCGCTCGGGTGAACAAAATGGCCGCCAGAGCTAAAAATAGAAAAACCTTTAAAGGACTTCTTCTCCTTAACCACTGGATGGATTTTGAAATTATTGCACAGGAATGTTCCTTGGGAGCCCCTCTACTAAAATTGCTCAAACCGTTCCGCTCGGGTGAACAAAATGGCCGCCAGAGCTAAAAATAGAAAAACCTTTAAAGGACTTCTTCTCCTTAATCAGTGGATGGATTTCGAAATTACTTCACAGGAATGTTCCTTGGTTGACCCTCTACCAAAATTGCTCAAACTGTTCCGCTCTGATGAACAAAATGGCCGCCAGAGCTAAAAATAGAAAAACCTTTAAACGACTTCTTCTCCTTAACCAGTGGATGGATTTTGAAATTATTGCACAGGAATGTTCCTTGGGTGCCCCTCTACTAAAATTGCTCAAACCGTTCCGCTGGGATGAACAAAATGGCCGCCAGAGCTAAAAATAGAAAAACCTTTAAAGGACTTCTTCTCCTTAATCAGTGGATGGATTTCGAAATTACTTCACAGGAATGTTCCTTGGGTGACCCTCTACCAAAATTGCTCAAACTGTTCCGCTCTGATGAACAAAATGGCCGCCAGAGCTAAAAATAGATAAACCTTTAAACGACTTCTTCTCCTTAACCAGTGGATGGATTTTGAAATTATTGCACAGGAATGTTCCTTGGGTGCCCCTCTACAAAAATTGCTCAAACCGTTCCGCTCGGGAGAACAAAATGGCCGCCAGAGCTAATAATAGAAAAACCTTTAAAGGACTTCTTCTCCTTAACCAGTGGATGGATTTTGAAATTATTGCACAGGAATGTTCCTTTGGAGCCCCTCTACTAAAATTGCTCAAACCGTTCTGCTCGGGTGAACAAAATGGCCACCAGAGCTAAAAATAGAAAAACCTTTAAAGGACTTCTTCTCCTTAATCAGTGGATGGATTTCGAAATTACTTCACAGGAATGTTCCTTGGGTGACCCTCTACCAAAATTGCTCAAACTGTTTCGCTCGGCTGAACAAAATGGCCGCCAGAGCTAAAAATAGAAAAACCTTTAAAGGACTTCTTCTCCTTAACCAGTGGATGGATTTCGAAATTATTTCACAGGAATGTTCCTTAGGTGACCCTCTGCCAAAATTGCTCTTACCATTCCGCTCCAGTGAACAAGATGGCCGCCAGAGCTAAAAATAGAAAAACCTTTAAACAACTTCTACTCCTTAACTAGTGGATGGATTTTGAAATTACTTCACAGGAATGTTCCTTGGGTGATCCTCTACCAAAATTGCTCAAACCGTTCCGCTCGGGTGAACAAGATGGCCGCCAGAGCTAAAAATAGAATAACGTTTAAACGGCTTTTTCTCCTTAACCAGTGGATGGATTTTGAAATTATTTCAAAGGAATGTTCCTTGTGTGACCCTCTACCAGAATTGCTCAAACCGTTCTGCTCGGGTGAACAAAATGGCCACCAGAGCTAAAAATAGAAAAACCTTTAAACGACTTCTTCTCCTTAACCAATGGATGGATTTTGAAATTATTTCACACGAATGTTCCTTTGGTGAATCTCATCAAAAAATGCTCATACCGTTCCGCTTGGGTGAACAAAATGGCCGCCAGAGCTAAAAATAGAAAAACTTTTAAACGATTTCTTCTCCTTAACCAGTGGATGGATTTTGAAATTATTTCACAGGAATGTTCGTTTGGTGTCCCTCTACCAAAATTGCTCATACTGTTCAGCTCGGGCGAACAAAATGGCCACCAGAGCTTCTCCTGCTTAACCAGTGGATGGATTATAAGCCTTTGGGCAAAAAACGGCCCCGCCCCGGGGCCCACTGGTTTTACATAGGCTTATATAGGGAAAACCTTCTTGTCTGAAACCAGAAGGCCCAGGTCTTTGATATTTGGTATTTAGCTTTGTCTAGTTGATCGCTACCAAGATTATTTAAATTATAGCCCTGGTGCCAAAAACAGCCCCACCCCGGGGCCCACTGGTTTTACATAGGCTTATATATGGAAAACCTTTAAAAATCTTCTTGTCTGAAACCAGAAGACCCAGGTCTTTGATATTTGGTATGAAGCTTTTTCTAGTGGACCTCTACCAAGATTGTTCAAATTATAGCCCTGGGGCCAAAACTGGGGCCCACTGGTTTTACATAGGCTTATATTGGGAAACTCTTTAAAAATCTTCTTGTCTGAAACCAGAAGGCCCAGGTCTTTGATATTTGGTAAGTAGCTTCGTCAAGTGGACCGTTACCAAGATTGTTCAAATTATAGCCCTTGGGCCAAAAAATGCCCCCGGGCCAGGGCCCACTGGTTTTACACAGGCTTTTATAGGGAAACCTTTAATAATCTTCTCGTCTGAAACCAGAAGGCCCAGGTCTTTGATATTTGGTATGAAGCGTCATCTAGTGGACCTCTACCAAGATTGTTGAAATTATAGCCCTGGGGCCAAAAATGCCGCCGCCCAGAGACCCTTTGGTTTTACATAGACTTATAAAGGGAAATTTTTAAAAATCTTCTTCACTGAAACTGCAAGGCCCAGGTCTTTGATATGTGGTATGGACCTTCATCTGGTGGACCTCTACCAAGTTTGTTAAAATTATAGCCCTGGGGCCACAAATGCCCCCCACCCCGGGGCCCTTTGGTTTTACAGAGACTTATATAGCCTGGTGCATAGACTTATGTAGGGAATATCTTTATAAAAATCTTCTTCTCTGAAACAGCAAGGCCCAGGTCTTTGATATTTGGTGTGTAGCGTCATCTAGTGGACCTTTGCCAAGATTGTTCAAATTATAGCCTTTGTTTTTGTTTGGTATGAAGCTTCACCTTTAAGACCTCCCTCAACATTATGCACATTAAAGCCCTTCGGCCAATAATGGCCCTCCCTGGGGCCCACTTGTTACACTATGGATCAGGTGAGCGATCCAGGGCCATCATGGCCCTCTTGTTTGAAAAAAAACTTTCGAGCTATTGTCATCACTCCGGCGTCTGCGTAGTCGTCCTGCGTCGTCCTGCGTCGTTCCAAAAAAACTTAACCTTGGCTATAACTTAAAAAGTATTAGACCTAGCCTCATGAAACTTCATACACACACTCATCATCACAAGAGCTACATTTTGACCAAGGACCATAACAACATTGTTGATTTTGGCTGAATTATCTCCCCTTTTCCAATTTTTTTCTGAAACACATTTTTTGCTCTCATTTTAATACTATTCACAACAGAGCCTTCAAACTTCACATGAATGTTGCTTGGGACAAGACCTTTTCAGTGATACCACACTTTTTGATCTGTGACCTTGACCTTTGAACTTTGACCTATTTTTCGAAAATTTAACCGAAAACCTTAACCTTGACCATATTTCCAAAAGTATTTGGCCTACCTTCATGAAACTTCATACACATACTCACCATCACAAGAGCTACATTCCCTACAAGTTTTATAACTCCATCTTGCAATTTGATTGAATTATCTCCCCTTTTCTCTCCGTTTTTTTTAAATTGTTTTTGTCTCTTATTTCAATACTATTCACAACAGAGCCTTCCAACTTCACATGAATGTTCCTTGGGACAAGACCTTTTCAGTCATACCACGCTTATGACCTGTGACCTTGACCTTTGAACTTTGACCTATTTTTCGAAAAATTAACCAAAAAACTTAACCTTGACCATATTTCCAAAAGTATTTGGCCTACCTTCATGAAACTTCATACACATACTCACCATCACAAGAGCTACAATCCCTACAAGTTTTATAACTCCATCTTGCAATTTGATTTGACTTAGAACTTTTGTTTTCTAAAAGAAACTGCAGACGAGCGTTGGCACCCGCTTGCGGTGCTCTTGTTCATATTTTCGGTCATTCTTGGGCATTACCTCAGATGTATAAGCCGGTCATAGTGTAGGCCGAGCTAGGATTTCGGTGAATCATGCGGCTGTTGTTGTTTTAGTGTAAGCCACTATCTAGGTCAGTGTGACATATATTTCATGGTTCAGTGATTTTGCCTGTTATCTGGAATACTGTTTGATGGAGAAATGTCATACCTGGGTTATTAGTTCCATGTGACCCCATTATTGACTTCAAAATATATCTAGGTCACTGTGACCTTTATTTCATTGTTCAGTGATTTTGCTTATTATCTTGAATAGGCCTTCCTTGATACAATTATATTTACCCATGTCCTGCATAGGGCTGGCTAATCGGAGCTGAAAAGATAATCTATTGCCACTCATGTCATTGGGATCGATAATCGATTATTAATTGCTAAGTTTTTTGTCATAATTTTATCTTTCTTGCTTTCTGTCTGAGTATGACTCTTACCATATGTTGCCCATTACCATATGTATATTTGAACGGACAGGCCAGAGCAAACAGTGTAGACCCAGATGAGACGCCGCAGAATGCGGCGTCTCATCAGGGTCTGCACTGTTTGCCACTCATCCCGCCATTTTAGGCATAACTTTGGGTAGTAAATTGTACCTATCAAGTAATCGATTAAAAGCAAATCAGAAATGATAATCATTTTTGTGGAATTTATCGATCGATCAATCGATTATACGATTAATCGTGTCAGCCTTAGTCCTGCATATTACAGTAAAATTCGTATATAAAGACCACCTTTGGGACTGCTCAAAAGAGATCTTAAAGACCACTTTTGAACAGTCTCAAAGATGGTCCCTGAACAGAGGACACTGTAGGCAGGATTAAGTGCACCCTTCAAAATAAGCTTTTTAAAGCAGAAATAGTCTTAATTTTAGGTGGTCTTTATAGCAGAATCTTATTGTACCATTGCAGCTGTGATGGAAGAAACCATCTGTGCTGTTTGTCATTCTCAATTTATCTGCTACTTAAATTTGCTTTGTGCCTTAAGAGTTGAAGTTACATTTGTAGGTGAAAAAGAGGAAACTGTGCATGATTTTACAGCAAGTTTGATGATTGGCATTTGGCACGAAGATGGACTGGGCGTGACATTCTATTGTCTAGCTGATGGAGTTCTTGCCGAGAAACAGGTATTGTCATAGCTGCAGATTATAAGAAACGGGCATAGTTAAGGGATGATTTTTCTTTATTTCATGTTGTCCTGCTGAATATTTAAATATGTCGCACCCACTTCTGATTATCAGCCAATCAGATTACTTGATGCAAATTATTGCAATAAATTCATAAACTGGATGGCAAACAATGAATATCCTGATCAGATGGCTTCTTTAGAAGCCATCTGATCAGGATCTACATTGTTTCAAAGATAAGGCATATCCAGGCTCAGCAGGACAAGGGTTATGAAAGTATGTTATGGGTACTTATTGGAATGGCCTCATCGAGGCGATTCTAATAAGTACCCACAACATATTAATTTAATCTTGATAGAGAAATAAGGAAAGCTTTCATTAACCCTTAACCTTTTCCCACTCAGATACATCTTTTTACGTGTTTAAATCGCCAGTGCCAAACCCCTTAATTGTTGCCTTGACAACAGCGTGAAGATTAAAAATACATGTGAAATCACACTTTTTGACAACTTTGACATGCTTCCTCGTTACCATGGCAACAATGATTTAGCCTAAAAAGGGCCCATTTGAAAGGCTTCTGCCCAGTGAATATTTCTGCCGAGTTTGATGTAAAAAAGACCATTCATAACGAAATAATGGCTATATGAAATTGCTGTGCTAGGCAACACTGTGAAAATCAGCAAAATTCACAAAGTCCCAAAGTGGGAATATGGGTTAACCCTTGTCCTGCTGAGCCCGGATATGCCTTATTTTCCAAACAAAGAAGATCCAGATCAGATGGCTTCTGACGAAGCCATCTGATCAGGATCTACATTGTTTACCATTCAGATTGTGAATTTGTTGCAATAATTTGCATAAAGTCATCTGATTGGTTGATAATCAGTGTTGGGTGTGGCTGATTAAAATATTCAGCAGGAGAAGGGTTAAGATGCCTTGAAAAACTGTCTGAAAACGCCATCAGCTTGTCATCTGCTGAATCTTCTTGCAAACTTCTTAGAAAATTTTTGCATACAAGCAAACAGTGTGGACCCAGATCAGACTGCTCCTACTGGAGCAATCTGATCTGGGAAATGACTTTTAAAGTAGCCCGCAGATGACAACGCAGACAACAATTGTCTTGATTGGCATTTTATGGGTTAAATTAACCTTTAAACGAGGTTTCTCACCATTGTTGGTTCGAGCCTTGCTGGGGTCTCATGGGGGAAGCCAAGTTCAGCGATGGAAGGTTGTTTGATCTCTGGGTTTCTCTTGTTTTCTCCCACGTCGGGATTGGTGATCAGGGGCTAGCTGTTCAAAACTAGCGATGTCATTCGTTTATGTATCGTTAAAATGTTGATCAAATAATATAGCAAATTTGCTAATATTTTTGCTGACGCAAAAGCTGCTCACATTTTTCAGCAAAAATGCCGAAATTTTAGATATTGTACTTGCTAAAACAGTTAACAATTTGACTAATGAGCCTGTTAAGCTGACGAAGTTGTAACAACTGGGCCCGGCTTGATAAAAGTGAAGTAATCTTGAAATGGTCATAATACTAAAATAAAAAAAAAAAAACAGTAAAAAAGCAAACAGTGTAGACCCTTATCAGACACCACATTCTGTGGTAGCACTGTTCGCCAATATCCCAGTAAACTTGCCCAGTCCAGATTATACAGATAACCAACTCTTTTTGAACAGTATTCTACCCTCTCCCCCCGCCACAATGGATTGTAATTTAGACCGAGCCATTTCATGTCTGTCTGGTGCACTAGGACCTGACCCTCAATGTCCACAAGGTGCCCAGATAGTGACATAGAAGCCAGCTCTGTATTGTCAAAGGGAAAGTTTGAACGCATCATCCTCAAAAAGAATTTTGAAGGAATGTTCCATGGGTTAACCCTATGACAAAATTGCTCAAAATCCTTTCACTCCACCGAACAACTGAAAAATATACAGCGCTTAAAATGACTTCCACTCCCATATAGCTAGACCGTTTTGCCCACCTGAGTGTGAAGTGCTGAATTGCTCATGGTGTGCTATTGCGATAAGTGAATGTGTGCGTCGTGCATCGTCCCTCATCAATAATTTGCTTTAAATGCAAACTCCTAACTTATCAAACTTCATAGGAATGTTGCTTAGGTGACTCTCAACCAAAATAGCTAAAACAGTTCTGCAGGCTTTCAAGTAGTCCTACTTTTTCCTACTTTTCCTACTTTTTATACCCCCGCAAACGAAGTTTGAAGGGGGTATATAGGAGTCAGCTTGTGGTCGTCTGTCGTCGGTCCGTTACAAAAAAGTCTGTTACAAAAAACTTTAACATTGCTCATAACTTCCTTATTCTTTGACCGATTTCTTTAATATTCACACACCACACACCTTGCCACTAGTACTTAAGATTGATATACACAAACCTGACCTTGACCTTTACGTTGACCTTCCTGAAGGTCAAATACTTGTAAAAATTTGTCGGACAACGCATGCGGGGGTATAATTGGCGCCCGTTAGGCGGCAGCTCTAGTTTGGTCTCTTCCTACTTTGTTCCTACTTTTTCCAGAAAAACTCCTACTTCTACTTTTTTGATTTGTTCAAAAACTAAGATCCCAAATAAATAAATAAAGCATTTAAAAATTTAACATGTATCTCAAACTATTTGTAGAATGCATCTTGTTATATGACATATGTACTGATGATCCTCAACATTCATCTGCTGTTTTTAGCTGTACCACTGATTGGAATATGTTGATGTAAAGCAAAACTGCAATGTCCATCTACAGTTTTGTCTTGTTGAATATGACATGAATTTTTGGAGTCAGCAGTGTAGTGATGCTTTAACTAAATGACCACCTGGAGCTCTGTCTTGTTGAGAATGGTAGAAAATTCACTACAGCAATGCTTTGGTGCCCTTTAGAACTGCTGTGACAAACTGTTCTGTCTTGTTTAGCATTACAGAAATTCATTGTAGCAGTCCAGTGATGCCTTAACTTGCAGTGACCAGCTATAACTCTGTCTTGTTAGCATGACAAACATTCACTTCAGCAGTGCAGTGATGCCTTAACTGCAGTAACCAGCTTGAGCTTTGTCTTGTTTAGCATGACAAAAATTCATTGCAGCAATGCTTTGATGCCTCAACCGCATTGCCCAGCTAGAGCTCTGTCTTGTTAAGCATGGCAGGAGTTCATAGCAGCAATGCTTTGATACCATGGCTTTGATGCCTTACTAGAGCTCTTGTCTTGTTTAGTTGCTTTGACACCTTAACTGCAGTGATCAACTGGATCTCTGTCTTTAGCACAAGAGAAATTCATTTCAGCAGTGCTGTGATGCCTTAACTGCAGTGACAAATTAGAGTTCTGTCTTGTTTAGCTTGATACAAATTCATTGTAGCAGCCATGCTCGTATGCCTTAACTGTGGTTACCATCTAGAGCTATGTCTTGTTGAGCATGACAGAAATACATTACAGCAGTGCTTTGTCAGATGACCAAACTGCAGAGACCACTGGAGCTCAGTCTTGTTGAGCAAGACAGAAATTCATTGCAGCAATGCTGGGATGCCTTGACTGCAGTGATCAACTAGAGTTCTGTCTTGAGCATGAAAGGGATACAATGCAGCAGTACTGTGATGCCTTAACTGCAGTTACCCACTAGGGTTCTGTCTTGTTGAGCATGGCAGCAATTTATTGCAGCACTTCTGTGGTGCCTTAAATGAGTTACCAACTAGAGCTCTAACTTTTTGAGCATGACAGAAATTCATCGCAGCAGGGCTGCCTGAATTTGCCTTAAATGCAGTGACCAACTAGAATTATTGTCTTGATAAGTAATTCATTGTTGCCATGCTTTGATGCATTTAATTGCAATGGCCATTTAGAGTTCTGTCTTGTTGAGTATGACAGGAATTCATTGCAGCAGTGCTGTGTTGCCTTAATTGAAGTTACCAACTACAGTTCTGTCTTATTGAGCATGACAGGAATTCATTGCAGCCGTGCTGTGTTGCCTTAATTGAAATGACCAACAAGAGTTCCGTCTTGTTGAGCATGGAAGGAATTCATTGCAACGGTGCTGTGTTGCCTTAATTGAAGTGATCAAATAGAGCTGTGTCTTGTTTAGCATGACAGAAAACCTTTGAAGCAGTGCTAGGATGCCTTAAACTGCAGTGAAATATCTGAGATCTGTCTTATGGAGGATGACAGGAATTCAAAGCAGCAGTAATGCAATGTCTTAACTGCAGTGATATGCCAGCAGATCTTCCTTGTCTAGCATGACAGAAATTCATTGCAGCAGTGCTGTGATGACTGGAGTGACCAACTAGAGCTCTCTTGTTTAGCATGACAGAAATTCATTGCAGCTTTGCTGTGATGTCTGGAGTGACCAACTACAGCCCTGTCTTGTTTAGCATGACAGAAATTCATTGCAGCAATGCTGTGATGACTGGAGTGACTAATTAGAGCTCTGTCTTGTTTAGCATCACAGAAATTCATTGCAGCAATGCTGTGATGACTGAAGTGACCAACTAGAGCTCTGTCTAGTTTAGCATGACAGAAACTCATTGCAGCAATGCCATGATGACTGAAGTGACCAACTAGAGATCTGTCTTGTTTAGGATGAAAGAGATTCATTGCAGCACTGCTGTGATGTCTGAAGTGACTAACTAGTGCCCCGTCTTGTTTAGCATTACAGAAATTCATTGCAGCAATGCTATGATGACTGGAGTGACCAACTAGAGCTCTGACAGAAATTCATTGCAGCAATGCTGTGATGACTGAAGTGACCAACTAGAGCTCTGTCTTGTTTTGGCATGACAGAAATTCATTGCAGCAATGCTGTGATGACTGAAGTGACCAACTAGAGCTCTGTCTTGTTTTGGCATGACAGAAATTCATTGCAGCAATGCGGAGATGACTGAAGTGACCAACTAGAGCTCTGTCTGGTTTTGGCATGACAGAAATTCATTGCTGCAAGGCTGTGATGACTGAAGTGACCAACTAGAGCTCTGTCTTGTTTAGCATGACAGAAGTTCATTGCAGCAATGCTGTGATGACTGAAGTGACCAACTAGAGCTCTGTCTTGTTTTGGCATGACAGAAATTCATTGCAGCAATGCTGTGATGACTGAAGTGACCAACTAGAGCTCTGTCTTGTTCAGCAGGACAGAATTGCATTGTAGCAATGCTTTAAAGCCTTGACTTCAGTGAGCAACTAAAATGCTGTCTTATTTTGCATGACAGGAATTAATTGTTGCAGTGCTATGATGCCTTCACCTGGACATCTTGTAGCTGATGCTTCTCACAAATTTAAATTTTCAAAATTCATCAATTCTTTTGAATTAATATTTTGACTTAGGTGTATGTCAATATCTAGGTATATATATCTGACAGTGGCAATCGCTTGACAAAAGCATTGGAAGTTCAGGCTGCAGACATGAATAACTGTACTAGATGGGTTATGAATTATCATTTTACAGGTGCCTGCTAACTTTGATGTAAAAAACATTAGACTCTAATGCACAAATAAAACTGCCCAAAATGAAAAACTGATAAAATGTGAGACATATGGAGGTATGTTCGTGTCCATTGGCTCCTACTTTTTATATCAGGTTCCTACTTTTTTCCTACTTTTTGATATCTCAGGCTCCTACTTTTCTCCTACTTTTTCACCAGGAGTCACTTGAAAGCCTGGTTCTGCTCCAATGAAATAGAAAAACATTGCAAATTTGCTTCAAATGCGAACTTCTCCTAAACCCTTGGGCCAATTGGATCGAAACTTCACAGGAATGTTGTCTAGGTGACTTCCTGCCAAAATAGCTAGAATAGTTCCGCTTTGACGAACAAGATGGCCGCCAGAGCTAAAAACAAAAAATCTTCAAACGATGACATTTCCTGTATCCTTTGGCCAATTTCATTCAAACAGCATAGTAACGTTGCTTAGGTGATCCTCAGCCAAAATAGCTAAAATGGTTCTGCTCTGAGCAGAATGGCCGCCAAAGCTAAAAATAGAAAATATCGTAAATGTGGTTCAAGTGCAAACTTCTCCTAAACCCTTGGGCCAATTGAATTCAAACTTCACAGGAATGTTGTCTAGGTGACTTCCTGCCAAAATAGCAAAAATACTTCTGCTCTGACGAACAAGATGGCCACCAGAGCTAAAAATAGACAAAATCTTCAAACGATGACAACTCCTGTACCCTTCAGCCAATTCCATTCAAACTTCAAAGGAATATTGCTTAGGTGATCCTCAACCAAAATAGCTAAAACGGTTCTGCTCTGATGAGCAAAATGGTCTCCAGAGCTAAAAATAGAAAACATCGTAAATTTGCTTCAAGCTCTAACTCCTCCTAAACCCTTGGGCCAATTTAATTCAAACTTCACAGGAATGTTGGCTGGGTGGCTTCCTAGCAAAATAGTAAAAATCATTCCGCTCTTATGAACAAGATGGCCACCAGAGCTAAAAATAGAGAAATCTTTTAAAAACAACTCCTGTACCCTTTGGCCAATTTCATTCAAACTTCATAGGAATATTGCTTAGATGACCCGCTACCAAATTAGCTCAGTCGGTTCTGTTCTGATGAGCAAAATGGCCGCAAGAGCTAAAAGTAGTAAAACATTGTAAATTGATTTCAAACATCAACTCCTACTAAATCCTTGTGCCAATTTGATTCAAACTTCACAGGCCCAATTTGATTCAAACTTCACAGGAATGTTGCCTGGATGGCTTCCTACCAAATTAGCTAAAATCATTCCGCTCCTATGAACAAGATGACCACCAGAGCAAAAAATAGCAGAATCTTTAAACAACAACTCCTCCTGTACCGTTGGGCCAATTTCATTCAAACTTCATAGAAATGTTTCCTTGGTGACCCACAACCAAAATATCTAAAACAGTCAGCTCAAATAAGCAAGAAGATCATCTGAGCTAAAAATAGAAAAAGTCTTTAAACGACAACTCCTGTTCCCATTGGCCAATTTCATTCAAATTTCATAGGAATGTTGCTCAGGTGATCCTCAACCAAAATAGCTAAAATGGTTCTGCTCTGATGAGCAAAATGGTCTCCAGAGCTAAAAATAGAAAACCTCGTAAATTTGCTTCAAGGACTGACTCCTCCTAAACCCTTGGGTCAATTAAATTCAAACTTACCAGGAATTTTGCCTTGGTGCATTCCTATCAAAATAATGAAAACAATTCCGCTCATATGAACAAGATGGCCACCGGAGCTAAAAATAGAGAAATCTTAAAACAACAACTCCTGTACCCCTTTGGCCAATTTCATTCAAACTTCATAGGAGTATTGCTTAGGTGACCCTCTACCAAATTAGCTAAGTCGGTTCTGTTCTGATGAGCAAAATGGCCGCCAGAGCTAAAAGTAGTAAAACATTGTAAATTGATTTCAAACATCAACTCCTACTAAATCCTTGTGCCAATTTGATTCAAACTTCACAGGAATGTTGCCTGGATGGCTTCCTACCAAATTAGCTAAAATCATTCCGCTCCTATGATCAAGATGGCCACCAGAGCAAAAAATAGAAGAATCTTTAAACAACAACTCCTCCTGTACCGTTGGGCCAATTTCATTCAAACGTCATAGAAATGTTTCTTAGGTGATCCTCAACCAAAAAGCTAAAATGAGCAAAATGGCTGGAAGAACTAAAAATAGACAATATCTTAAATTTGCTTCAAAAGCGAACTCCTCCTAAACCCTACGGCCAATTTGATACAAACTTATTTGGAATATTGCCCAGGTGACTCCCTATCAAAAGAGCTAAAATCGTTCTGCTTTGATGAATAATGTTGAACAAGATGGCCACCAGAGCTAAAAATAGAAAAATCTTTAAACAACAACTCCTGTTCCCTTGGGCCAATTTCATTCAAACTTCATAGAAATGTTTCCTTGGTGACTCACAACCAAAATAGCTAAAGCGGTCAGCCTAAATAAGCAAGATGACTATCTGAGCTAAAAATAGCAAGTCTTTAAACGATAACTCCTCCTGTACCCTTCAGCCAATTTCATTCAAACTTCATAGGAATATTGCTTAGGTGACCCTCTACCAAATTAGCTCAGTCGGTTCTTTTCTGATGAGCAAAATGGCCGCAAGAGCTAGAAGTAGAAAAACATTGTAAATTTACTTGAAACACCAACTCCTACTTATTCCTTGTGCCAATTTGATTCAAACTTCACAGGAATGTTGCCTGGATGGCTTCCTATCAAATTTGCTAAAATCATTCTGCTCCTCCGCCCCCGCCCATAGGGGCTTGAAGAAATATATGGGCTGCACGATGCTTCCACGCAGAGCTAAATCCGGCCCGCACACAAGTACTGGTAAACCGCTTAGAGGATCTAAGCCTGTCCAGGAACCGCGGTGCGAGGCAGACCGTCCATGCTAATAAACCTTACTGGTTTCATGGGGCGACAGGGCTTGAGATGTCATTTCATCTCAATGTCGGGTAAAAGTCCCACAAAATTGGAAGCAACGTCTCCAAAATGACCTTTACAGTGTTGACGGGGACGTTAAACCTCCAATTAAACAAACAAACATTCTGCTCCTATGAACAAGATGGCCACCGGAGCTAAAAATAGAAAAATCTTTAAACAACAACTCCTCCTGTACCCTTGGGGCAATTTCATTCAGACTTCATAGAAATGTTTCTTAGGTGATCCTCAACCAAAATATTTAGCTAAAATGGTCAGCTAAAATGAGCAAAATGGCTACCAGAGCTAAAAATAGAAAACATCATAAATTTGCTTCAAACGAGAACTCCTGAACTGTTGGGCCAATTTGATTCAAACTTAAGAGGAATATTGCCCATGTGACTCCCTATCAAAAGAGCTAAAATCGTTCTGCTCTGATGAACAAGATAGCCACTAGAACTAAAAATAGAAAAAAAATCTTCAAACCACAATGAGTGGTATGAATGAGAGCTAAAATAGAAAAAAAAAAAAACCTCGTAAATTTGCTTCAAATTTGAACTCCTTAACCCATGGGCCAATTTGATTCAATCTTCACAGGAATGTAGAATGAGTTCTGAATAGTGAGATCATTTGGAAGCAAAGAATGCACCAAACGAACAAAAATAACAGACTCTGTTTTATTGAGTCTGTTCATCACCTGTACTGAAATGTACAATACTGGCCACACCCTCTAGCGCCGGCTTAAGCAAATTGATTCAGAATGAAGTCAGTGATCCCAAAGGACCAGAAAATACAATCTTGAGAGAAGCCTCCGTGGTTATGCTACTCTCCTTGTAAACCAGGGGTCGCAGGATCGATCCCCAGCTTCTCAAAACTTTTGGATGAGCCTTTGAACTGAGGTCTTGTCTCTCTATGACCTTTGCTGTTGGCAAAACACTCACTCACTTCACAGGAATGTAACCTAGGTGGCTCCCCACAAATATAGCCAAAATGGTTCTGCTCTGATAAACAAGTTGGCTGCTAAACTAGTAGAAAAACCTACATTTGCTTCAAACATGAATTCCTCCTGAAGGCAGAAGCCTTGGGCCAGTTTGATTCAAACTTCATAAGAATGTTGCCTGGGTGACTCCCTACCAAAATAGCTAAGTTCCCTCTGCTCTGATGAACAAGATGGCCACCAGAGCTAAAAATAAAATGTAATGGAGACAGTGACACACTCGTCAGCGAATCAGGGTCCTCTGGGCCAAAACTGGCCATGCCCGAGCTCATCAGCTCCCATTGACTAATAATGGCAAAAAAACTTCAAAAATCTTCTTCTCTGAAACCATAAGGCCCAGAGCTTAGATATTTAGTATGTAGCAACGTCAAGTGGCCACATACATAAATCCTGCCAATTATGCCCCTGGGATCCAAATTGGCCACACCCCAGGGCTCTTTAATTCCCATTGACTTACAATTGGAAAACCTTCAAAAATCTTCTCTGAAACCACAGGGCCCAGAGCTTAAATATATAGCATGTAGCAACGTCAAGTAGTCACCTACATAAATCCTGCCAACCTTGCCCCTGGGATCAAAATTGGCCACACCCGTGGGCCCATTAGCTCCCATAGACTTATAATGGAAAAAAAAATCTCCTGAAACCATAAGTCCCAGAGCTTAGATATTTAGTATGTAGCAACATGAAATGGTCATCTTAAGAAATCCTGCCAACCATGCCCCTGGGGCCAAAATTGGCCACACCCATGGGCCCATTAGCTACCATAGACTTAAAATAGAAAAAAAAAAAAAACTTACCGTAATATATATGAAGAAAAAAAACTTCAAAAACCATAAGGCCCAGAGCTTAGGTATTTAGCCCCTGGGGTCCAAATTGGCCAAATCCTGTGGCCCCTAAACTCCAATTAACTTAAATGGAAAAAAAGCTTCAAACATCTTTGAAACCATGAAGTACAGACCTTAGGTATTCAGTATATAGCAACATAAAATGGTCACCTACATAAATCCTGCCAACGGGGCTTGAAGAAATATATGGGCTGCACGATGCTTCCACGCAGAGATGAATCCGGCCCGCACACTAGTACTGGTTAACCGCTTAGAGGATCTAAGCCTGTCCAGGAACCGCGGTGCGAGGCGGACCGTCCATGCTAATAAACCCTATTGGTTTCATTGGGCGACAGGGCTTGAGATTTTATTTCATCTTAATGTCGGGTAAAAGTCCCACAAAATTGGAAGCAACGTCTCCAAAATGACCTTTACAGTGTTGACGGGGATGTTAAACCTCAAATCAAACAAACAAACAAATCCTGCCAACCATGCCCTTTGGGTCAAAATTGGCCACACCCCAGGGCTCATTAGCTCCAATAGATTTATCCTGGAAAAGACTTCAAAAATCTTCTTCTCCAAGACCAGATTTTGTTTGAATTAAGGTTTTACGTCCCCGTCAACTCTGTATAGGTCATTTTAATATCAAATATAACTACCCATCACTACAATTATAGCCTTTTCACCAGACGCAGGTCTGGGACAGTCTGACACAAAAAAAATCTAGCCAGAAATGCCACTGGCATGTCCCTTTTCCCGTGACCTCCCCAGCGTCGAGTCCTGATTGGTCGCTGATGTCACATGACCTATCAGACCAATAGGCAGACGATACAGGTCACGTGACCGCGATTTTCGCGCCGAGAAGGTCATTATTTTTTCAGACTTGCTTGGGATAGGTCGTCAAACTACATTCCATGGAAGAATGAATAAACGGATAAGTGTTTTATTCTTTTTTGATTTTGCACTTACCTTGAGTTTCCACAACGTACTTAGGCTTTTTAAGCTTACTGTTTATTCCGAAATTCTTAGAGACTTTATTTCGCGTGTTTCTGCCGACATTACATGTGTAGTGGTTGTCCGCCATTTTGAATTTTCACTTGGAAGTTTTGTTTATCATGTGATCAACCGTTTTTGGTTTTTGATAAGCACCACACTTCTTTTCATGTTATGTGCCAGGGTATACGCTCGTATTATTCCTGGTAATGTTTTAATAGAAGTCGGCGTTGTGGAAACTTAAATTGCCAGAAAAGAGGACGGTTTTTGTGCGTGTTCCTTCCACTTCCGGTTTCTGAAGACGTTGTATCGCTGAATAAAAATTCTCAGCATTAATTTGGTTTTGATCATGTGCAAGACCCGTCTTCGTTTAGCACTTATAAATCCCACGAGGCAGATGGATAATATTCAGGTCCCTTTGTGGCCTTTCTATAGTATCTTCTAAAACAGAATCCATCCAATTCGTGTGGGTCACTTTTGCCGAATCAAGATGAGCCAGTCTATGTCCCCTCCTCCCATTTGGGCCTGGGTTGACTAGGATAGGTTCGTCTACCGCCCCGTAGAGACCCGGCTCATAATTGCGGGGACTCCGGGGTGCGGGGAACCTATGCCCAAAAATTTTTTCCGAATCCATGTTACATACGAATTTTGGTACGGTTCCGATCCCGGTTTTTATCGGGTAACCTTTTCCGGACCTTCGGTACTTAGTTTACCTTGGTCATATGCTTCTTTCCTCTTATTGTGATAAATTTTTGTCATCATAATCATTAAATTGGATTGTTTTCCCTTGTAAAACATACAGACTTGGGCATCGTTTATTGGAATACCGTGACTATTGCAGGTGAGTCCGGGACGTTTCGGTACGGAGTTGTTTCGGCCTGGGTCGTTTTCGGCCCGAATTTGCACCTGGATCGATTCGGCCTATTTCGGTGGGTCGTTTCGGCCTTGTGTCGATTCGGCCTTGGGTCGATTCGGCCTTGATCGTTTTAGGCACGGCTCCTTGAATGCTCAATTTTGATTCGGCAATTTCGCATGTTCAGTGCACGATACACAATAAAGGGCCTAACACTGGGGAAGTTTAATTGAGCCTCGAGTGTTTTGCCCCTAGAGCTGAATCTGGGCCTAGTGAATTATCCTCTGGGGATATATCAATACTCAGAGGTTGGTCTTTTTTCGTCTTTACTAATTAGCGATTATGAGAAGGACATATTTAGAGCCTCATCACCTATTGATTCTAAAACTATAAGCGGACCATGTCTTCCCAACGTTTTCAGAATCAAGCTTCAAGACCGGGGGCACTCGTGCGAAAAGAACTTGGAACATTGGTTCTAACAACAAAAACCATCAATTTTTTGTTCTTATGAAATTCCAAAATTCTACCCAGATTCAGACTCTGTATATATGACGTCAGGGAAATTGGCATTACTTCCTGTTTCGACGCTCTAACATTGGAGCTTCTTACCAGGACTATTATTAAGTGGGTTCTCATTATGACTGGTATTCTAATTCTACCCACTTTGCCTTCAAACAAGAGCATTCCGACCATATAGCTGCTATTCTAATGCTTTTGTTTATTTCCCGGTCATTTTTTCACATGCCATGGCTGTCTACCACCATGTTGCATGTTTGGCGCAACTCTGCTCTTGATAACTGGTTCAGTTTTTACTGAGCACAGTAAATAAAAACTTAGAGCCTCAGCGCCTCTTGATTCTAAAACTATAAGCGGACCATGTCTTCCCAACGTTTTCAGAATCAAGCTTCAAGACCGTGGGCACTCGTCTTTTTTGAAGTCTTCGGAGAGCGTATCAAGTACAGGTACCGCAACCAAGAGACGCTCTTCGACTACTTCCGATGACTTTTAAGTGCTTATCACCCTCGACTAGAAGATCTCAATCAGTCCTCGTCTACTAATAGATCATTCTCAGATCAGGGTACACGGTCCTTTCGTTCCAGAGGTCGGACTGGAACGAAATCTCCCAATAGAGGAAGACACAAGTCTAACAAATGACTTTCTTCCTTCCCCTCCTCTTCATCTTCTCCCAGTAGGAGCCGAGCTATTTCAGTTCTATCAAGCCTTGGCTTCTTTTATTAAATATTTTTTGAGTTTTTATGAGTTGTGAGAAAGGGTTACTGGATTGCGTTCGTTAGGAATCCTTTCTCTTTCTCACATGCTAATACTATTTCTGGTAAATAGTATCAAGAAAAGAAATCTTTTTATTGGAAGAGGAAGGGTTCTTCTCCAAAAGAAAGCCGTGTAAGTAGAAAAATTTCTCCTTTCCCCAGGCTTCTACAGGCGGATCTTTCTGTTCGAGAAGAAAATGGGAAAATCGACTCATCATCGAGTTCTCACACTTAACACAGATGATGCAAGTCGATCATTTCAAAATGGAAACTTCGTCCTCGATTAGTCAGGTCAATTCTCCCAAATTCGGGGACGATTTCCGTAGTTTTAAAGGACGCTTACCCTCACATCTCCATCCATAGGTCATTACGCAAATTCCTTCGTTTCACCTTGGATGGAATTTTGTGTATCAGTCCGTTGCCTTTCCTTTGTTGGATTTGTCAACGGATCAATGAAAAGAAAAGAAGAAAATGGGAAAATCGACTCATCATCGACTTCTCACACTTAACAAGATGATGCGAGTCGATCGTCTCAAAATGGAAACTTCGTCCTCGATTAGTCAGGTCAAATTTCCCAAATTCGGGGACGATTTCCGTAGTTTTAAAGGTCGCTAGCCTTCACATCTCCATCCATAGGTCATTACGCTAAATACCTTTGTTTCACCTTGGATGGAATTTTTGTGTATCAGTCCGTTGCCTTTCCTTTGTTGGATTTGTCAACGGATCAATGTTTTCCCTGTTCACCAACTTAATGGAAATTAATTAAGCAGCTCTCATCATAGAATCAGGCCCCAATCTCGTGTAGTGTTCCGATGATGGGTTTTTGTCTTCAACAGATACTGTTTATCATACCTTGTCCTAACGTGTACAGGTTATTGTGAATTTAGATTTCATACACTTTATCGAGAAGTTGAAATTGACTCTACCTCAAAGATACTTCTCAAAATTTTTTCACGCCCCGAAAAACTTTCGATTTATGTCAGGGGTTTGTTTCCCCTTTTTAGAACTTAGTAATTGGATCCAGTTTCCCTGGACAATCTCATCTTAGAACTGTCCAGTTTATTTTTGCTAATATTATCACTGGAAATACCATACGGTCTAAAGGAGCAATAAATTCCATTATCAAGATTGCTCTCTACGATTTATGAATCCCTCAGTATCAAATGGGGTCTCCTCTTTTAGAGACTATTCCCTATTTGTTTTTTCGCATGCCAGCCTTTCAGGTTGGTTTCCCACTTCGAACCTCAAGGATTAGTTGTTCAGGGAACGTGGGGCCTATATTAGGCGGGGCTAGATATATATATATATGTGTGTGTATGCGTATATGTATGTATATATGTATATGTGTATAAACATTCTGAAACTTCAGAAAAATTTCCTTGGTTTATCAGTTCTTCATAGCTCCAAACTGAGGAACAGCTTCATTATTGTTACTCCAGACAAATGAATAGTGTAGTTTTTTCTACTTATCAGGGAGTGACTCATTACTCTTCCCTGTTGGCTTTTACATGGAAGGTTATAACTTGGTGTCTTCAGGAAGGTATGTCTATCCTTGTCGGACACCTCCAGGGCAGATTATGTCATTGGGATCGCCCCTATAGACCAGTTCACCATCCGTTCTCTACAGGGCGTTTTCTCAAATGGAGAGAACCTTTATTGGGCCTTTTTTAATCAAATGTCCAAACAACTCGGTTCTCCAATCAACTTCCTTTGTGTTTCAAGTTTCAGATCTCCTGGAACGTGCAGTTGATTTAAAATCTCTAGATTGGGGGAATCTTTTACATATGCGTTTACACCATTCAACTGAATTCCTCTAGTTCTAGGTAAAAAAATTCAAGCGTCCAAAAGCCGAGCCATTCTGATTACGCCTCCTATGGCCTCAGAGATCTTGGTTTTTTAGTCATTCTGAGCCTAGTCTCAAGACTTGCAACCTGTCTTCCAGTAGTTCCAGATCAAATATCTAAAAGGTGTGGGTCAAGCATTCCATTTCAATCCAGAAATGCTTTACTTACACATCCAGATGTTGTCAGGAATCAAACCAGAGGTAGACACTTTTCTGGTTTCTCTGCCGAGTGTATCTTCAAATATAGAAAGATCTCCACTCTCAAGTTTTACTCTGGAAGATGGAAGATATTTTCTAGTTGGTGTAGAAAAAGGGAAATAAATCCAGACAATTCCTCTAGGGAGGTTTTTTTACTGGATTTCTTTTTCTGTCTGTTCTCTACCCTTCAATTTCTATTTCATCTAAGAGAAGGGTACAGATCAGTAATCTCGAACATGTTAAAATTTTAGTCGGCTTCACACTTTTTCATTAAACCCTACCATCACCAGCTTATTAAAGGGGTTTTTCACTATGCCGACAGGTTTTCAGGACTTTGAATCCAAATGGAATCTTGCATGGGTGTTGTGGTCTTTTCTAAACCACCTTACGATCCGGTGAATTCAGCTTCTTTTATTCATTTGATAGTCAAGCTGTATTTCATTTGACATTTGCTTCAGTTCGTAGAAGTTATAGTCATGCTTTGCCAATTACAGAGGGTTGTTTTCAGGTATGAGAAGAACAATGACTTCTTTTTCTCTCTCATTCAACCTATTTTTGTTTCAGGCTATAAATAATCTTGTCTGAAACTACTATTTGTCCTGTCATTTCCAGGATTCGTGGATTGTAGGCTAATGTGAATTTTTTGTATACATTAGAATGTTTAAAACGTTTCGAGATTATCATGAGAATTTTTTCTTTTCAATCAAGGGGTTTTGGATATATTTCTAACCATCCTTGATTGCAAAGTGGATTGTTAAGTGATAAAGCTTCTACCAGTATATGCTAATTTCACTTCTGCCCTGTTATCATTCAGAATACAGTATGAGGTTAGAACCTTCTACATTTTGGGCATATTGGAACTCCGTTTTTTCTTCAGAATGTTTTTTTTTTCTTACTGCGTAATGGATGTTCCAACGCTACTTTTCATCCCTTCACCTAAGGTGCTTGGTTCTCATTCGTAGTGGTACTCATTCCTTGGGTAGTTTAGTAGCTTCTCAATCTATTATGAGCAGCACTTATTTTGGGATTTTATTTTCCTTGGTTGTTTGTTAGCCTGTTTGAATAGGTATGAACCTTCTATTTTGACTCCGGTTCCTGTCCATTTATCTTCTCCACTTGTGAATTTTGGATTTGGATCCCTTGCAGTCATGGTGGATACTCTCTTACATTACCATCATTGGATGGTTTTAAAAGGGGTATAAACAACCAAGGTTGGAGGAGTTAGGTATGTATAACTTTATTTTTCATCCAACCCTCCACTTGCTTTGAATTCAGGCTATAATTGTAGTGATGGGTAGTTATATTTGATATTAAAATGATATTTTTAATGTAAAATTAATTTTAATTAATAATATACCTACCCATCACTACAATGGTATGTCCCGCCTCCCAGCCCCGCCTGAAATATTTGTTTTCCTGAAAGAAATAATGACCTTCTCGGCGCGAAAATCGCGGTCACGTGACCTGTATCGTCTGCCTATTGGTCTGATAGGTCATGTGACATCAGCGACCAATCAGGACTCGACGCTGGGGAGGTCACGGGAAAAGGGACATGCCAGTGGCATTTCTGGCTAGATTTTTTTTGTGTCAGACTGTCCCAGACCTGCGTCTGGTGAAAAGGCTATAATTGTAGTGATGGGTAGGTATATTATTAATTAAAATTAATTTTACATTAAAAATATCATTTTGGAGACTTTGCTTCCAATTCCAGACATTTAGATGGAATAACATCTCAAGCCCTGTCACCCAATGAAACCAATAGGGTTTATAAGCATGGAGGGACCTACACGCACCGCTTTGCCTGAGCTTAGATATTTAGTATGTAACAATGCCAAGTGGTCTCCTACACTAACGATTTTCTGGTACACAGGTGAGCGATGCATGGCCATTGGGCCCGCTTGTTTGATATTTGGTATGATGATTTGTTTAGTGGACCTCAAACTAAATTGATCAAATTATAGCCCTGGGGTCAAAAATGGCTCCGTTGTGTGACCCACTGGTTTTACATAGATTTATATAGAGAAAACCTTTAAAAATCTTCTTGTCTGAAACCAGAAGGCTCAGTTCTTTGATATTTGGTATGATGCTTTGTCTAGTGGACCTCGACCAAGATTGTTCAAATTATAGCCCTGGGGCCAATTTTTGGCCCCACCATGGGGCCCAAAATGGCCCCATGGTGGGGCCCGCAGGTTTTTTATAGACTTACATAAGGAAGACCCTTTAAAAATCTTATTGACTGAAACCAGAAGGCTCCGGTCTTTGATATTTGGTATGAAGCTTCACCTTTTAGACCACTACCAAGATTATTAAAATTATAGCACTGGGGCCCAATAATGGCCCTGCTTTGGGTCCACTTGTATATAAGGAAAACCTTTAAAAATCTTCCTTGTCGGAAACCAGAAGACTCCGGTCTTTGATATTTGGTGTGAAAGCTTCACCTTTTAGACCCCTACCAAATTATTCAAATTACAGCCCTGGGGCAAATAATGGCCCTCCTTGGGGCCCACTTGTTATCCTATGGATCAGGTGAGCGATCTGTTATTTTGTTAGCTCACCTGTCACGTAGTGACGAGGTGAGCTTTTGGGATCACTTTTTGTCCGGCGTCCGTCGTGCGTGTGTGCGTCAGTGCGTGTGTGCGTGCGTAAACTTTTTCTTCAAATGACATCTCCTAAACCACTGATCAGATTTTAACCAAACTTCACAGGAATGATCCTTAGGTGGTCCCCTTTCAAAGTTGTTCAAATGGTTCTGGTCCATTGCACATCTAGGTCACAGGAGCTAAAAATAGATTTTTAAAATGTAAACTTTAAAAATCTTCTTCTCTGAAACCGAAAGGCCCAGGTCTTCGATATTTGGTATGAAGCTTCATCTAGTGGACCTCTACCAAGATTGTTCAAATTATGGCCCTTGGGCCAGAAATGCCCCCGCCCCGGGGGCCTTTGGGTTTACATAGGCTTATATAGGGAAAATCTTTAAAAATCTTCTTCTCTGAAACCACAAGGCCCAGGTCTTTGATATTTGGTGTGAAGCTTCACCTAGTGGACCTCTACCAAGATTGTTCAAATTATAGCCCTAGGGCCAAAAATGCCCCCCCCGCCCCGGGGGCCTTTGGTTTTACATAGGCTTTTACAGGGAAAATCTTTAAAAATTTTCTTCTCTGAAACCGAAAGGACCAGGTCTTCAATATTTGGTATGAAGCTTCATCTGGTGGACCTCTACCAAGGTTGTTCAAATTATGGCCCTTGGGCCAGAAATGCCCCCGCCCCGGGGGCCTTTGGGTTTACATAGGCTTGTATAGAGAAAATCTTAAAAAATCTTCTCTAAAACCACAAGGCCCAGGTCTTTGATATTTCGTGTGAAGTTTCACCTAGTGGACCTCTACCAAGAATGTTCAAATTATAGTGCTGGGGCTGAAAATTCCCCCACCCGGGGGTCTTTGGTTTTACATAGGTTTATACAGGGAAAATCTTTAAAAATCTTCTTCTCTGAAACCGCAAGGCCCAGGTCTTTGATATTTGATGTGAAGCTTCACCTAGTGGACCTCTACCAAGATTGTTCAAATTAAAGCCCCAGAGCCAAAAATGCCCCCGCCTTGGGGGCCTTTTGTTTTACATAGGCTTTTACAGGGAAAATCTTTAAAAATTTTCTACTCTGAAACTGCAAGGCTCAGATTTTTGATATTTAGTGTGAAGCTTCATCTAGTGGAACTCTACCAAGATTGTTCAAATTATAGCCCTGGGGGCTAAAAATGCTCCCACCCCAGGGGCCTTTGGTTTTAAATAGGCTTATATAGGGAAAATCTTTAAAATATTCTTCTCTGAAACCGAAAGGCCCAGGTCTTCAATATTTGGTATGAAGCTTCATCTGGTGGACCTCTACCAAGATTGTGCAAATTTTGGCCCTTGGGCCAGAAATGCCCCGGCCCTGGGGGGATAATGTTGGTTGGTGCCTGATGCTCTGTCTCTGGTCGGGCTCATCGGAGTCTAACTGTTGGTTTTCTTTTGCTCCAGCATTTCAGTGGTTTCTTGCTGTCGAGTCCTCACCGTTGTCTCACCTCTGTGGTTCTTTGATTTCTGTGTTCACGGAGATGTTGCACTGATGAGTTAGGAGGCCTTCATGCGGACTGAACAAATTATTTGTCTAAATCGCGACGGAAGTAAGGGCGAGGATTGTGGCCACGTAAAATCGATTTAAGCCCCCCAGTGGAAATCTTCCACTGACCGTTCCAAGGCGGCTCTTCTGTGGCGATTTATTTATGTTGTTGTTTGTTACTTACTGTGTGTATCACTTGTGTCTTTTAATTTTGGATGGCCATATGGCCATTTTGTGGGAAAGTAACTGTCCATATGGCCTTCCTTTGTTTAGGTTTCCATTATGGTCTGGTCGCTTAATGTTTGTATTTCTTTCCCTTTGGTGTCTTTTATGGATGGAGTAAGTTAATTGTATCAATTCCTGATCTTTGTTTTACTTCTACTTTACATAGGCTTGTATAGGGAAAATCTTTAAAAATCTTCTTCTCTAAAACCACAAGGCCCAGGTCTTTGATATTTGGTGTGAAGTTTCACCTAGTGGACCTCTACCAAGATTGTTTAAATTATAGCCCTAAGGCCAAAAATGCCCCCGCTCCAGGGGTCTTTGGTTTTACATAGGCTTATACAGGGAAAATCTTTAAAAATCTTTTTCTCTAAAACCGCAAGGCCCAGGTCTTTGATATTTGATGTGAAGCTTCACCTAGTGGACCTCTACCAAGATTGTTCAAATTAAAGCCCCTGAGCCAAAAATGCCCCCGCCTTGGGGGCCTTTGGTTTTACACAGGCTTATACAGGGAAAATCTTTAAAAATCTTCTTCTCTTAAACGGCAAGGCTCAGATCTTTGATATTTGGTGTGAAGCTTCATCTAGTGGACCTCTACCAAGATTGTTCAAATTATAGCCCTGGGGCCAAAAATGCTCCCATCCCTGGGGCCCTTTGGTTTTTCATTGGCTTATAATAGGGAAAATATTTAAAAATCTTCTTCTCTGAAACCACAAGACTCAGGTCTTTGATATTTGGTATGAAGCTTCACCTAGTATAGCCCTTGAGCCAAGAATGTACTAGAGACACTGATTCTCAGGTGAGCGATTCAGGGCCCTCTGGGCCCTCTTGTTTGAATTGAGGTTTAATGTCCCCGTCAACACTAGGTCATTTTGGAGATGTTGCTTCCAATTTTGTGGGGCTTTTATCACTTTGAGTGGGACCAGACATTGAGATGAAATGACATCTCAAGACCTGCTGCCCAATGAAACAAAAAGGCTCATATGCATTGGAGTCTCGACTCTCGCCCCTGCGCGGGCAGGCTTAGTCCGTCTAAGCGGTTTACCAGTACTCGTGTGGTCAGTTTTAGCTCTGCGTGGAATCATCGTGCAGCCCAGTCTATTTCTCCAAGCCCCCTGATGTATTGTCACACCATTAGTAGTCATTAACCCTTTTGGTACCAAATGGAATCTTCCTCCTTATATACAGCAGGATTCCATTCAAAATTTAGGGGTATCAGGTTGTGTTTCCTTCAAAAACTATTTGGAAAATGACTGAACTTCTAGCAAACAGTGGAGGCCCTGATCAGACGCCGCGTTCTGCGGCGTCTGATCTGGGCCTGCCCTGTTTGCCGGGGTACTTGTTTTGGAGTTTCTGGTACTAAATAGGTTAACACACACATTTAAGTATTTTATTTTCTTTTATTTCAGTAACCATGGTAACAACAGGCCAGTATTAAGTATGATCATATTTCATGATGCTGTGGACATTCACAACTGCTACAACATAACTACCAAATCCTAATGCGGCATTCTGGGAACTTTTTGATGCATGACTCGGCCATCTGCACTGCTTAAGATCAAATAGCATATTAATGTCCAATACCATATTCTGTGACACATTCTTTTGCAGTATAAACTGAAAAGCATACGTTAGGTGGTATTCTAACACAGCGCGCCTATATAGGCAATGCAAAATAACTGTGTTTTATTCTGCAACAAATCACAGCTCGGAAGAGCCTGACGTGTGACGTCATTAAAAACTTCAAATTTATGACGTCACTAGTCGTTCACTTGACGTTAGACGGTGAAACGTCATTTTCTCGCATCGAAAACGTTAGAAAAGGCTATAAATGCATGTGTTTCAGTCGATAATTTTAGCGGGATTTCTTCTAACAATGGCGAAAAGTTGTGAGATTTGAAGGAAACAACATTATTGCCGATTTTCAGCGTGTTAGAATCGAAATAGATCAGCTCTAGCCAGTGATTTGTTGGGTAATAAATCACAGTTTGTCGGTCAGTTGTAAGTAGACAAATCACGCGCGCTATGCGCTCGTGATTTGTCTACTTTACAACTGACCTCCAAACTGTGATTTATTACACAACAAATCACAGTTAGAGCTGATCTATTTCTTAACAACGAGGATAATTTTTCTGATTTTGCCATCTAACCAGACATTGTGGGTCTTTGCTAGAATTGTTTCACTATCAGGATGTGAAGAAATTTATCCCTCATTGGTTACTTCTTATCTCTAGCTATGACTATTACACCACAACCTCTTTATAGCACTATTTGTAGGGTCCAAAGCAGAAACTGTGTTAGTTTTTCAACCATGTTATATCCAAACCAAAATGAATGAATCCTTAACTAAAGTCTGAGCCTCGGTTCCGATCAGCATGGGCTTTCCCTGGGTTGCAAACGCCCATATCGATACCATAGTCATGAAAAATTCTTGAAGTCTGATACTGCGCAAGAAACAAAAGTTAGACACTTAAGCCTCGCATTTTATCCCTTTTCTTCAACGAGTTTAATAAATTCAATAATATATGAGCATGAACGCAAGATTCTATTTATCATATGACATTTAAAACGCATTTTATTCACGATTGTTTACAAAAATGTCAATTTTCCGCCATTAGTAAACGTGTCGTTGTAAAGGACATCGTACATGTAACGTAACGGGATGTATCTAGCTAATTTGCATATTTAATCCACCAGTGGATTATCAAAAATATTACATGGCGTTATTACACTCTCAGACGCGACGTCATATGATAAACTGGCATAATACTAGGGAACAAATACTAACGCTATAACAAGGGTTGTTTGTTCCTACCATATTTGCTCTATTAAACAGTGCAATTGTATAAAAAAATCATGGTGAAAAATCAGCCTAAAAAGTGCACATTTGATACGAAAAAAAAAAAATGCCTAGGACACATTACAGATCGAGTTGAATTTCAGCACAGGGGTTCATCACACATACATATAATTGTCTAGGTCAAAATTGCACAGAAACTCTATATGAAATTGTGGGGAGTTTTCTGTAAAGTGTGTGCTTGTACATTTTCTTTCCAAAAAAAAGCTTGGGTGTGCGCTTATGGTAGCATGTGTGGTAAATAGGGTGAATATGGTAGATCAATTTTGATTTTGTCTTAGCCCTTGTCGTGCTGAGCCCGGATATGCCTTATCTTTCAAACAATGAAGATCCAGATCAGATGGCTTCTGAAGAAGCCATCTGATCAGGATCTACATTGTTTGCCATTCAGATTGTGAATTTGTTGCAATAATTTGCATTAAGTAATCTGATTGGATGATAATTGGTAGTGGGTGTGGCATATATGAATATTCAGCAGGACAAGGGTTAGAAATTATGAAAGTTGCCTGGTCTACATGATTCTAGATGTTTTCATGGAGTTTTGTAATATTTATTGCATTGTTTAGTGTCACAATATGCAATGCTTAATCATGTTGAAGATTCTCTGATGGATCGAGTCAAGGATGAGAGAGTTTCAAAGATAGAGGGCTCATTGATGTTTCAGATACTGTGTTACCATTTATACTTCAGAGTTAACACCCACCGGTTTCAATGTATCATTCTCGTATAGAAACACATTTGTTGATAATTGGAGGATTATTTTCCTTGCCTCTCCAAATCATATAAACCTATGTTGTGGGTATTTATTAGAACCGCCTCTGTTCTAATGAATACCCACATCATAGCCTAGGTGTTTTAAACAGTTTATGGAGAAGAGACAAAAAATGATTCCCCACCTTATTTTTTCTATTCACCTTATTTGCATTATCTGCTGGTTCCTAGTCTGAAGGTTATCAGTGTTGGAAAAACAGGTAACCAGACCCCCTGACCTTGAAAGGTCAGGGGGTCTGGTTACCTCTTTTTCCATTATTTACAATGTGCAAGCTGGGAGCCAGCAAATAATGCAAATATGGTGAATACACCTAGTCAAAAACACATATACTTGTAACAAAACAGATTTACGGGTAAAGGGTATTTATGGCATATGTAAGTTGCTACTGCACATGCCAGGAGCTGTGGTTTTGGGACATGATCTTAACCCTTATCTTGCTGTTCACGACAGCCCCTATCTTTCCAAACAGTGTGAATCCAGAGCAGATGACTTCTGATCAGGATCTACACTGTTTGGCATTCAGTTAATGAATTTGAAGCAATAAATTACATCAAGTAATTTGATTGGTTGATAGACAGAAATGGGTGTGGCTTAAATGAATATTCAGCAAGATAAGGGTTAATTTTTCCAGGCAGTTTCAGATGTGCAAACTGAAGTTTTTGGCAAGAGGCTTGCAAGAAGCTCCATCATTCAACATACAGTTGGCCCCCGTCCATCGGGGCTTGAAGAAATAGATGGGCTGCATGATGCATCCAAACAGAGCTGAAACCAACCGCACAGGAGTACTGGTAAACCGATCAGAGGATCTAAGCCTGCCCAGGCAAAGCCGTGCAAGTCAAACCATCCATGCTTATTAACCCTATAGGTTTCATTGGACGACAGGGCTCGAGATGTCATTTCATCTCGGTGTCGGGTAAAAGTCCCACAAAATTGGAAGCAACATCTCCAAAATGACCTATGCAGTGTTGACAGAGAAAAGTTCAAATCAAACAAATCAAGATACATTAAATACTGTAAAGCACTTACATTTGGCAGACATTTTATTTTGGCGCTATTTGTGGTCAAGGAAAAAATGCCAAAATAAAAACTGCCAATAAAGATCAAAGAGTGTAAGAGAAGAATATTAGAACGGCAGAATTTTTATTTCCATTACACATCATAGGTTTGATAGAGGGACATACAATGTCAATCAGTCCAATGCAGTGTGAAAAAAAAAAAAGTTGCAAATCACGGTGTAGAACTTGCATGCATAAGACACACAGGGCTAAGTCAGAAATAACCAACTTTTTTTTTTTTTTTTTTCAATTTCGGAATTGGAAAAATGCCAAAATAAAAATGCGCAAGAAGGTCTAGTCATAAAATCCACCAAAATTTGCTGCCGCCGAATTTAAGTGTTTTACAGTACTCTTTTTGCTCGAGTACAAACATTAATTCAGACATTTTGATTTGCCTGACATTTTGATGTAACTTGAATCCTCGGTAATGAAAATCATAATGGTTGTACATGGTGCTATTTGCGATGTTAATGTTTAACCCTTTTTGTACCAAATGGAAGCTTCCTCTTTATATATAGCAGGAGTCTACCTCAAAATTTAGGGGTGTCAGATTGTGTTTTCTTCAAAATTTATTTTGAAAACGCCTAAACTTTTAGCAAACAGTGGAGGCCCTGATCAGACGCCGCATTCTGCGGCGTCTGATCTGGGCCTGCACTGTTTGCCAGGGTACCCGTTTTGGGGCTTCCGGTACTAAATGGGTTAATGTTAAAAGTTTTGGTGCGTCAGTTTGTTACTACCTATGCTTAAAGTGATGAAAATGAACAGATTTTTAAATGCTTTACTTTTGCTTGTATACATTTTTTGCACTGTTGATTAAACATGTAATTTGATGACCCTTTAGGGTATGATGAAACGGCCTTGACAGTCAGTGCAAACCCAGATCAGACTGCTACTAATTGAAACTCTTGATGTACTTTGAGCCAGTGCATGACAAAACCTACAATAAGACATGTGCATTCACGAAGAATCAGATCAGCCTATGCATCCATATAGTCTAACCAGAGACTTCTCTTGCTGCATGAAGGAGCAATGGGTTCTTAGCTATCCTTAGAGTGCACAGCGAAGACTCTGATCAGACTGCACGGATGTGCAGGCTGATCTGAGTCTTCGCTGGGTGCAAATATCTTATTGTAGGTTTTGTTGTGCGCTGGCTCATTTGGAACATCACAGTAGATGGTTGAAACAGTTTCTTCAAAGTTTGCTTGAAGTAGCCAGTATTAAAGAGTTCTGGTGAATTCCAGATGAATTGTGCAATAAAGTTGTTTGGCTTACTGCTGTAATTGTAAAGAAAATAAAATTTTGAACACTTTTGCGGTTAAAGAGCCCATTAAAGTAACATATTTTTAATAATGAGCAGAATCTGAGACATCATATTAAAACTATTTAAACCCTTATATAGAGATTTGTTATTTTTTCAATCCATCTTTGTAATTTGATGTTGGTTTGGCTCCAGATAAGGGGGAGAACCCAGGTGTTGAAAGAGTAATTGAAAGAAAAATTGCCCCTCCAAATAATTATCTACAGCACTGGGGCAAATTATTTCCTTTAAGGGTAGACCCCTTTTTTGGAGGGAAAGCGAACAAAGTTTTTTTTGCTAAAAAAGGCTGATATATCCAGTAGTCTTCAAAATCCTCCTGTTTAAATTCTTCAATCCAATAAAAGCCCCAGATAAGGGAGATAAGAGGGGGTATCCACAGCCTGTTTTACTTATTTATGCATGAAAGATACATTGTGGGTGCTTCTAATGAGTATCCACAACATGCTTTTATGCAGAAATAAGAAAAATATGAGTAGTTTTAACCCTTATCTTGCTGAATATGCACTTAACCCTTATCTTGCTGTTCACAGCAACCCATATCTTTGAAAACAGTGTAGATCCAGATCAGATGGCTTCTGAAGAAGCCATCTGATCAGGATTTACACTGTTTGACATTCAGTTTATGAATTTGTAGGAATAAATTACATCAAGTAATTTGATTGGTTGAAAGACAGACATGGGTGTGGCTTAAATGAATATTCAGCAAGATAAGGGTTAAGCCACACCCATTTCTGCCTATCAACCAATCAAATTACTTGATGTAATTTATTGCTACAAATTCATAAACTGAATGCCAAACAGTGTAGATCCTGATCAGATGGCTTCTTCAGAAGCCATCTGATCTGGATCTACACTGTTTGCAAAGAAAGGGGTTGTCATGAACAGCAAGATAAGGGTTAATATTAAAAAAGCAGCTTATCTGGAGCTATGAGCCATGTACCACCCGAAGAATTTTCAGACGGGTCCAGTGCTGATTTCAAGGGGAGCCTGGATAATTTCATTTATTGTAAGTTCTACAGTGAAGACCCAGATCAGTGGCCACACAGCTTGCCAATTCTTTGCTTTTATCTCCTCTTCTATGTCTGACTGGTGATCAGGAGGTCGCGGGTTCGACTCCCGCTGGGGTCGGCAACATTCTTTCGTGGAGATTGATCATGAAATCTTTTCTACGGTCATTCTCTCCCTTCCGCTGATTCAAGAAGGGCAGTTGTCAGTTTCTGGCGAAATAATGTGCACTGAACTGGTTAACCGCTTACGTATAAGCCTGCCCAGGAAAGTGTTGATAGGTGAACTGACCGGCTCAAAAATGACCTAAATAGTGTTGATTGGGCCGTAAAACTCCAATACAAACAAACAAACAAAATCTCCTCTTCTATCCTTCCAGTTCCAGACATTATGAGAAGCCTCCATGGTGTAGTGGTTATGTTACTCGGGTCGCAAGATCGATCCCGGGCTTCTCCAGACTTTCGGATGAGTCTTTAAAATGAGGTCCCATCTCTGGATGACCTTAGCTGTTGGTGAGACATAAAACTCACTCACTCCAGACATTATGAAAACACGCCTATACTAATACAATATAAATTTTACCGCAGAAAAAATGAAAATTGGCCTTGAAACATTGTGATATTTTTCCTATTTCTGTTCTAAACATAGATTGTGGGTACACATTAGAACCGCCTCATCGAGGCGGTTCGTAGAGTACCCACAATCTGTTATTAAGCAGAAATAAGAAAAATAATGTACACCCATGCAAACCCCAGTTTTACTATTACTATATCATGTGGGGTTCGATGGGGTCAGAATTATATAGGTGTGTTTTCGTGATGAATACCGGTACGTCACAGTTCAGTCAGAAAATGAAAGATGCACATCTGATTGTGTCCCGAAGGCCAGCAGGTACTGGAACCTGCACAGTAATGGCTATTAACCCTTATCTTGCTGTTCACGACAACCCCTATCTTTGCAAACTGTAGATCCAGATTGGATGGCTTCTAAAGAAACCATCTGATCAGGATCTACACTGTTTGGCATTCAGTTTATAAATTTGTAGCAATAAATTAAATAAAGTAATTTGATTGGATGATAGACAGAAATGGGTGTGGCTTAGATGAATATTCAGCTAGATCAGGGTTAACTTAGAACTAAGCCTGTACATGAAGTTTGGTTTGGTTAAATGATCAACTTTGACATTCTTATGACATGAGCAGGAAAGAAGCATAGCTGAAAACATTCCTGCCTATGTTGGGCTTCGAACTGCTGTAGTGAATATCCATTTCTCTGACCTCCAAGCTGAAGAGTTGACTCGGTTTTCAGAGTTCATCACAAAAACACGCCTATATAATTTTGACCCCACTGAACCCCACTTTTATTTAGTAAAACTGGGGTTTAAAGGGGTAAACCTTATTTTTCTTATTTCGGCTCTAAAAGATAGATTGTGGGTACTCGTTAGAATCGCCTTGATGAGGCAGTTAGAATGAGTACCAACAATCAAAATTTTGAGCTGAAATAAGAAAAATATCACAATTTATCATCTTAATTTTTTTTTTGCGGTCCGCACACGAGTACTGGTAAACTGCTTAGAGGATCTAAGCCTGCCCAGGTAAAGCGGTGCGAGTCTGATCGTCCATGCTTATAAACCCTATTGGTTTCATTGGGCAACAGGGCTTGAGATGTCATTTCATCTCAATGTCGGGTAAAAGTCCCACAAAATTGGAAGCAACGTTTCCAAAATGACCTATAGTGTTGACCGGGACTTTAAACCCCAAACAAATTTTTTGCGGTAAAGTTTAAAATGTATTTGTATAGGCGTGTTTCATAAAGTGGTTATAAGCCTACAAGCTATGCATAATCTACAAGGTATCAGTTGTGGTCTATAACACGCACCATCTTCAAGAAGTCGTCATCATGAAATGGCCATTTTTGGCAAAATAGCTGAAAAAATTCCGGCCTAAGTTTGGATTCGAATCGAGGCCACTCCACAGTGAAAAATCCAATGGGCTAAACATTGCAGGGATGTGATTTTTCCACTTTCCAGAGGAATTCCTCTTTTTGACTCCAGTTTTTTTTTCAAAAATAGTGTTGGATTTGATCTGAAAAGCTCCGAAACATCCGAAGTGGGTATAGGTGTTTTCCTTTGCTATCTACAGATTTTCTACCCCTGGAGAAGTAGACCAATCACATCCTTGATTAACATTTGAGTCAAGTTGACTTATCGAGTTTTCAGAGATAGGTTATAAAACTATAAGCTATGCATATTCTACCAGGAAGATGACTGACCTCTGCGAAATAGTCTTATTCCAGATGAGCCCCCATCTTAAGGACATGAAAGCCCTAACGAGAAATAAGAATAGCTAAATAAATTCCCATCTATGGGATTGGAACCTTTGCCATTAAGGTGAATTCTCGGCCGTAAGAGTGGAAGTCAAATGTTCAAACCACTGGACCAAAGAGTCTCACTCCCTGATGTTGTTGTCAGAGATTGGTAAGTGCCCTGATGTTGTTGTCAGAGATTGGTTATAAGCCTTTATTGGGGGACTAGAGTTGTGGCCTGTAATAATATGCTGTGGGAGCACCTTTCCCTCTTAACTACCGGTATTAACTTTTATCCTGCTGAATATTTGAACAAGCCACACCCATTTCTGACACAGCTAATCAGATTACAGTCCTGTGTTAAGCAAGCACCTCCGGGATAATGAAAATGTGCTTGCTTAAGACCGGTGCTTGCTTAATACAGGTGAATTTTAATCCATTTGCCATATTTCCGGGAACTAAATGCCTGCTTGCTTAAGACAGGTTGCTTGCTTAATAGAGGTGGCCACTAAGACCGGTTTGACTATACATGATAAAATGTTCAAATTCACAATCTGAATGACTGTGTAGATCAGATCAGAAGCCATCTGATCTGGATCTACACTGTTTGCAAAGGTAGGGGTTGTGGTGAACAGCAAGATAAGGGCTAAGCAGAGTAACAATTGTTTGAACAACATAAGAATCTGTAATTCAGTGACAAACTTCTTTGGTACACTGGTAACTAGTAAGAAAAGGTCACTCAGGAAAGGCCACAATCCAAGGACGCAGCCGTCTCAAGTCACCTCGTTACAAAAACACGCCTATACAAATACATTGCCACCTTTATCGCCAAAAACATGAAAATTTTATGATGAAACATTGTGATAGTTTATTTCTGCTCAAAATATAGATTGTGGGCACTCGTTAGAACCGCCTCATCGAGGCGGTTCTAACGAGTGCCCACAATCTATATTTTAGAGCAGAAATAAGAAAAATAAGGTATAACCCCGGAAACCCCAGTTTTACTATATAAAAGTGGGGTTCAAGGGGGTCAAAATTATATAGGCCTGTTTTCGTGATGTATAGAAAGTGACACGGAGGCACACACAAAAACAGACGAAACACAATTTGTTCTGGACAGTTGATTCTGGTCTTTGTAGGATTGTCAGATATGCAGCTGACTGGTGATCAGGAAATGGGGGTTTGATACCTGATGGGTTGGCAACAATCTTTATGTAGATTGATCAGGGTATCTGATTATTCTCTCCTGCTAATCATTATGAAAACGTGCCTATACAAGTACATTGTAACCGTTATCGCCAAAAAAATGAAAATTTTAAGATTAAAAATTGTGATATTTTAATGCCCCGCTATTCAAAAAATTGCGGGGTATTATGTTATACCCTCCCAGTTTTGAGTGTACGTCCGTCCGTCAGCGCCCCAGTCCCGTGTCCGCTCCATAACTCTGATACCATTTTGAGATATTTTCACGAAACTTCACAGGTATGTATGTACAGCACTATCAGACGATGTGCAGAACATATAAACCGTAACTCTGATTTTCCTACTTTTGGAGTTTCGCCCTTTCAACAATGAACATAGGCATTTCTATCATAGTTTCATGTCCACTCAATAACTTCGATACCTTTGGCAGGCCTCATATTTTTCAGGCATCTGCAGGATTTCAGGCTTTTAGAGCTTGATTTTTTCTTCATTTCAGGCTTCTAGAGCTTGATATTTCTTCCTATACTCTATTTAAAATGACTATTCACCGCTTACAAGGTTCCCAAAGGACAAAACAAAATTCTCTGACAATTCCCTGACAAAAAGTCAAATTTCCCCGACAAAATTGGAATGGAAAATTTCATAAACACAGACGAAACATTATGTTGTGGCCTAAAAATTGATTTGTAACATGCCAAATTTTTAAAATTCCCTGACATTTTTAATAAATTCAATTTTTCCCTGTCACATTTTGAAATTCCCTGACCTTGAAAATTTCAGATTTCCCTAACATTTCCCTGACGTGTGTGAACCCTGGCTTATCCTGCTGAAAAAAGTTATTTAGCCGCACCCATTTCTGACTATTCACCAATCAAATTAATTAATACATGTATAACATATTTGTTCAATCCACAAACTGCATTACAAACAGAGTAGATCCTGATCAGAAGCCATCTGATCTGGATCTACACTGTTTGCAAAGGTAATGGTTGGCGTGTTCAACAGGATATGGGTTAAGGCTGCAAAATCGGGCCTTTCAGGCATGGAAAAGGTTGGTCAGTATGAGGCCTGCTTTTGAGATATTTCCATGAAACTTCACGGGTATGTAGAGCACCATGAGACGAAGTGCAGAACATATGAACCGTAACTCTGAGTTTCCTACTTTTGGAGTTATTGAACTGAATATAGCTGTTGCTATCAGTTTCGTGTCCGCTCCATAACTGATACCATTTAAGATATTTTCACAAAACTTCACAGATATGTAGAGCACTATCAGGCATTGTGCAGAACTTATGAACCGTAGCTCTGATTTTCCTACTTTTGGAGTTATTGGCCTTTGAACATTTGAAATAGCTATTTCTATCGTAGTTTCGTGCCCGCTCCAGAACTTCAATACCATACGAGATATTTCCGTGAAACTTCACAGATATGTAGAGCACCATGAGACGACATGCAGAACATGAACCATAACTCTAATTTTCCTACTTTTGGAGTTATTGCCCTTTGAACATCTCCATAACTCCCATACTATATGTGATATTTTCATGAAACTTCACAGATATGTAGAGCAGCCTGTGACGACATGCAGAACATATGAACCATAACACTGATTTTCCTACTTTTGGAGTTATCGCCCCTTGAATATAGCCATTTCTGTTATGTAGTCTTTGAAGCACTATATCTCCTGAACTGATGGATTCTGACCAGACTTGCATGGTTACATCACTGGGATGGGGGAAAACAGCCATTAAGTTTTGTTATCCCCTCGCAACAACGTTGCGAATGGGGATATAGCATCGGTGCCGTGCGTCCGTGTGTGTGTGTCTGTCGGTCTGGAACCTTGTGAGCAGGATAGAAGACACAGTATTCATCGTAGAAGCATCAAACCTTCCACAAATGTTCACCATGTACAGAGGATGAACCCTATTGAATTTCAAGGTCAAAGGTCAAGGTCATAATGGACTTGACCTTGAAAACCTTGTGAGCAGGATAGAAGACACAGTATTCATCGTAGAAGCATCAAACCTTCCACAAATGTTCACCATGTACAGAGGATGAACCCTATTGAATTTCAAGGTCAGGGGTCAAAGGTCAAGGTCACAATGGACTTGACCTTGAAAACCTTGTGAGCAGGATAGAAGACACAGTATTCATCGTAGAAGCATCAAACCTTCCACAAATGTTCACCATGTACAGAGGATGAACCCTATTGAATTTCAAGGTCAGGGGTCAAAGGTCAAGGTCACAATGGACTTGACCTTGAAAACCTTGTGAGCAGGATAGAAGACACAGTATTCATCGTAGAAGCATCAAACCTTCAACAAATGTTCACCATGTACAGAGGATGAACCTTATTGAATTTCAAGGTCAGGGGTCAAAGGTCAAGGTCACAATGAACTTGACCTTGAAAACCTTGTGAGCAGGATAGAAGACAGGGTATTCATCGTAGAAGCATCAAACCTTCAACAAATGTTCACCATGTACAGAGGATGAACCCTATTGAATTTCAAGGTCAGGGGTCAAAGGTCAAGGTCACAATGGACTTGACCTTGAAAACCTTGTGAGCAGGATAGATGAAATGACACCTCAGTTCCTTTGACCCAATAAAACCAATTGGGTTTATAATCATGGACGGTCCAACTGGTACGGCTTAACCTGGGCAGGATTAGATCCTATACGGGGTTAACCAGTACTCATGTGCGGTCGGATTCAGTTCTGCATTGAAGCATCTTGCCCATACTTCTTCAAGCCCCGATTAGCAGGGGCGAAGTCAAAGGTAATCTATTATGTCTAATTTGTCTAACGTATTCAGATTGGATTTTCATGTTAATGAATGGTATGCAGTTGCGAGGGGATGCTACGCTTGCGTTGCCTTGTTTCACTTTGATATGGCACTTGCTTGATGTAATTGTGAGTGAGTGAGTGAGTTTTAGTTTTACGTCCCACCAACAGCTAAGGTCATACGGAGACGGGACCTCGGTTTAAAGACTCATCCGAAAGTCTGGAGAAGCCCGGGATCGATCCAGCGATCCCTGGTTTACAAGGCGAGTAGCGTAGCCACTGCACCACGGAGGCTTCATTGATGTAATTGTAGTGGCGGGGCATCATGCAGTGGCAGTGCTTGCAGTTTTATTCTTATTTCTGCTCAAAATATAGGTTGTTGGTACCCGTTAGAACTGCCTCATCCCATTGTAAGTCTATGGGACCTTGTGGTTGCTATAGCAACCAGTTTTCATTCTTTTTCAATAAAAAGCTAATGTCATCAATGCCCCACCAGAGGCATGCTACAGATAAGAAATGATTGAGATCAGCCTGCAGGCTTCAGAGATGTAGCTGGTCAAAAGTGTGGACGGACAGATGACGGACGATCAATTATACTAAAAGCTCTCCTGGAGCCTTCAGCCCAGGTGAGCTAAAAATCGACTTTAATGAACAAGTAAGCCGAGAAAGCCCAAAGTCTCTTACACAATATAAGCCATCACTATCACATTGCACATCAAGTCTGAGGCGTTCCTGGAAAATCTTGACGAAAAATTTAACATTGGCCTATATGGAGAGAAAGAAAAATGAATTATATAAACAAATAAGCTGAGAAAGCTCATTGTCTCTCACATAATAAAAGTCATCATGATTGCTTAATATGTCAAGTTTGAGGCTTTTAAAGTTCTTGAGAAATCTTTGACAAAAAATTTATCGTTGGCCTATATGGATATAAAGAAGAATGTAGGAACAGATGAACAAATAAGCTGAGAAGGCTCATTGTCTCTCACATAATAAAAGTCATCATCATTGCATAGTATACCGAGTTTGAGATTTCTAGCTTTTGTGGTTCTTGAGAAATCTTTGACAAAAAATTTAACATTGGCCTATATGGAGAGAAAGAAGAAAGAACAGATGAACAAATAAGCGGATAATGTCCATTACCTCTTACACAATACAAGTCATCATGATTGCTTAGTATGCCAAGTTTGAGGTTTCTAGCTTTCATGGTTTTTGAGAAATCTTTGAAGAAAAAAAGAAAGGGACGGAAGGACAAATGTAAACCAGTATACATTCCCCCCCCCCCCCCGCCGCCTTTTTTCAAAGTGGGGGTATAATTAAGAGCAGCTATAGTGCAGATAAGGTGTGGAAAAATTTCAAAAGGTGTGCTGTTGCAACAGGCCAATACTAGAGTCCATACTTGCAAAGTTCCTGTGACCGCAATAAAGCTGGAGGGTTTCAAAACCTTACCTCATCCACCCTATTCTCCAGATATAGCACCCAGTGACAGACTAGTGTGAGTTTCTAATGGTCTGATCACCCTGTGTGGAGAAGAGAGGGCTGATTGTTCCATTTCATAAACACTTAAAATTTGTGTTTTGTGTATGTTTCCTCTTGGTGTCGAGAGTGGGCTATGTCTTGTGATTGTGGGGCTCCCAGGGTCTTTCTTTTAACTCTTATCCTGCTGTTCACAACAACCCCTATCTTTGGAAACAGTGTAGATCCAGATCAGATGGCTTCTTCAAACCAGATTAGATGGCTTCTGAATCTGATCAGGATCTACAGTGTTTGCAAAGATAGTTTGTTTTATTTGAGGTTTAACGTCCCCGTCAACACGGTAAAGGTCATTTTGGAGACGTTGCTTCCAATTTTGTGGGACTTTTACCCGACATTGAGATAAAATGACATCTCAAGCCCTGTCTCCCAATGAAGCCAATAGGGTTTATTAGCATGGACGGTCCGCCTCATACCGCGGTTCCTGGACAGGCTTAGATCCTCTAAGCGGTTTACCAGTACTAGTGTGCGGACCGGATTCAGCTCTGCGTGGAAGCATCATGCAGCCCATATATTTCTTCAAGCCTCTTTGGGCGGGGGCCGAGATAGGGGTTGTGGTGAACAGCAGGATGCGAGCTAAACAAAAGACTCAGGGAGTGTCACAATCACAAGACACAGCCCACCCTCATACATTCAGTTTATGGATTTGTAAGGATAAATTTCACCAAGTTATTTGTAAGAATAAATTACATCAAGTTATCTTATTGGTTCAAAGTCAGAAAAGGGTGTGGCTTAACTGAATATTCAGCAGGATAAGGGTTAAATTTTTGAAGGAGAAATGCATGGATGTCACTTCCAGTCAGATTGACCCTAAAGATCCTGATTTCTACAAAAACGGGCCTTGGAACATTAATGGAGGAAGTGCTTATTATTGTGGGGTGACCATTTGGAACAATAAGAAGTCAAGGGTATGGCCAGATACTTACTGAACAACCCTCGTATCTTTCCTATGCACTTAAATACAGTGAAATTCCGATATTAAGACCACCTCTGGAACTGTTCAAAAGTGGTCTTTAAGACCACTTGAACAGTCCCAAAGGTGGTCTCTGACCAGCGGACACTGTATGCAGAAAACAGAAAGAAAGAATAACTGCAACCTACTAAATAAACTTTTTAAAGGTGCATTATTGAGCTATCCGGAAAAAATGCTTCCAAAAATAAAATACATATAGCCGGTATTTTTCTTTAAAACAATACAAATGAATGCATTTTATGCAAAAATGCGAACAATTATGATGACAGGTAAACGAGTTTGAGAGGGATTCCCTAACTAGGTTTTGAACACTAGTTAGATCTATTTTTAGTTCGTGACAAAAATAGAATCTCCATATATGACGCTATGCGACGTTCATTTTTGGCCTTGTTTGCTTAGGCCATGCCTGAATCGGAAAAAAATATGACGCTGAATACCATGCCATAAGTAACGACACTCAGAGACGATACTGTCGCCATGAATGTGTAAAGTGACAGCTTTATTTTTTGAACAGAAATTCCGAACACATGTTCAGATCGAAGGGTAAACACGAATGAAAACGACCATTTTCACAAAGTTCTGAAGCTGTTTTTGGCTCCAAAAGTGTACACATGACAAAGGAGTATGCATTGAAGATAAAAACCAGAAAAAAAAATTGAGACCCGGTAGCTCAATAATGCACCTTTAAAGCAGAATAAGTCTTAATAGCGGAATTATACTGTATACACAGGATTTTTCTTTTATATTTTCTTAAGGTGCTATATGAAGAATATCCTATGGACTCAAGAATGCACAATTGAATTGGCCATGGTGAATGAACCATTGGGTTAATAGAGGATCTTGCGTGAGTGGTCATGTATTATTGAAAATTTATTAAACAAGTCAAGAAAAAAGGATAAAATGCGAGGATGTGCCGCGCATTTTATCCCTTTTTCTCAACGAGTTTAATAAATTCAATAACACATGAGCACGAATGCAAGATTCTATTTATCATATGCATTTAAAATGCATTTTATTCACAATTTGCTTACAAAAATATCAATATTCCGCCATTAGTAAACGCAACGTCGTTAATGACGTCAGACATGTAATGTTACAAAGCGTATCTAACAAATTGGCATATTTAATCCACTAGTGGATTATCGAATTTATTACATGACGTTATTACACTCTCAGACGCGACATCATATGGGCCCCGTCAAGCGCTTTTGGTACTTATCGCCTATGCGAGCAGCGAAGGTTCAGGCGAGCCTGCGCATCTGCGCAGTCTCGCCAGAACCTTACCTACTCGCTCATACAAGCAGTGAATCAAGAGGAACCTTCAGACACAAAGCCATATCCCTGGCCCCTCCGAATGGCTGGGCATGCACAGTTAAAATTTGTGAGACGGAATGCTCGAAGACACAAATTCGCTTGATAAAGAGTTATTCAAATTTCACTATCATGAAAAAGGTGATGGGAAGAAACCAAAAATATGTTGTTCATCTTGATTTTATTAAAGCTAAAATTCCATTGACTACTGTCCCATATCAGATGCTGATATTTTCCATAGACTTGAATGTTTATACAAATTTATTTCAGGGGAATGAATACATCTTCAGGGGAGGTAACAAACCCCTTAATGGGAAACGACTTATCGCCCTTAGCAATAAAGATCTACTCTTAACCCTTGTCCTGCTGGGCCCGGATATGCCTTATTTTCCAAACAATGAAGATCCAGATCAGTGATCAGGATCTACATTGTTTGCCATTTAGATTGTGAATTTGTCGCAATAATTTGCATCAAGTAATCTGATTGGTTGATAATCGGTAGTGGGTGTGGCAGATTAAAATATTCAGCAGGACAAGGGTTAAAGGAAATAATTTGTGACTTGTCAGGAGTAAATTCTTTCCTTTAAGGGGAATGGAAACACCTGGCAGATTTTTCTGCCATTTTTCAAAGGGAGATATGAAGTCTTTTCGTGAACCTTTATGACACTGTGTTAATTCAGCAAACTTCAAATTGCTGGTATTTTTCTAATTTTTCCAAGGAAACAAAAACTCGACAGATTGTTACAGATTGATACAGATTTAAAATCCTGTTTTCTGGGAAAAACAAGAAAAATATTTCAGAGTATTGTCTGCTCAGAAAAATACCCAGCATGCAGTGTTAAGGAAAATAAAAACAACAAGAGGGCCATGATGGCGCTGGATCGCTCACCTGATTTATACTGTACGAATGAAATGGTAGGTAATATAGTAAGGTGGAGTGGAGGGTTTTACCAATTTGAATGACAGTGTTCTGGGTCAATCTAGCTGTTTATGCCTAGGTCACTTTAGGGTCTGGATATTTTTTAGCTCTGGTGGCTTTCATGTTCATTTGAGCAAAATCGAGCCATAACAAAGTTTAAAAATAGCTACAGTGACGTTGACCCTCAGCCCAGAACCATGGATGTAGATCTTGCTTGAGAATATTATCATACCTAACATTTGTGTGAAGTAACATCCAAATCCATTCATAAATAAAGGTGCTAGCTAGAGCCATGAATTTTTTTTTTTTTTCTAAAAACAGCCACAGTGATCTTGACTTAAGCTCAGGACCCTGCAAGTTGAACTCGCTTCATATATTATCATACCCAACATTTGTGTGAAGCTACATTAAAATCCATCAATAAATGTAGGTACTAGAGCCATATGTCAAAGTTTTTTTCTATATAATAGTCACAGTGACCTGGATCCTAAAAGTTAAACTTGCTCGAGATATCATACCCAACATTTGTGTAAAGTTACATAAAATCCTTTGATAAATGTAGGCACTAGAGTGGTAAAGTTATTCTGGAAATAGCCATTGCACCTGGGACCCTGAAAGTCTAACTTGCTGGAGATATCATATCCAACATTTGTGTGAAGTTACATTAAAATCCATCAATAAATGAAGGGGCTACAGTGAAAACTAAGCTTTTCTAAAAATGGCCCCAAGAACCATGACTTTGAGCCCACCACCCTAAAAGTCTCATTTTTTTTGAAAGAGCTGAGCCTTGTGGTTTCTGAGAAGGTTTCTAAAGGTTTTCCATATACATGTATATGTCTTAAACCACGGGCCCTGAGAAGGGGCCAACTTTGGCCCCCAGGGTTAAAATTTGAACCTTCATAATAGAGGTCCACCAGTTGATGCTTCATATTAAAATATCAAAGACCTGGGCCTTCTGGTTTCAAACAAGAAGCTTTTTAAAGGTATTCCCAACATAAAAATGGTGGGGCCATTTTTGACCACAGAGCTATAATTTGAACAATCTTGGTAGAGGTCCATCAGATGAAGCTTCATACCAAACATCAAAGACCTGGGCCTTGTGGTTTCAAAACGAGAAGATTTTTAGTATCCCTATATAAGTCCATGTAAAACCAGTGGGCCCGGGGGCAGGACTAGTTGTGGCCCTAGAGCTATAATATGAACAATCATAGTAGAGTTCCACCAGATGAAGCTTAATACAAAATATCGAACCGGTGGACCCCAGGGCGGGGCCATTTTTGGTCCCAGGGCTAAACTTTGAACACTCTTGTAGAGATCCACTAGATAAAGCTTCATACCAAATATCAAAGGCATGGGCCTTCTGGTTTCAGATGAGAAGATTTTTATATGTTTTCCCTATATAAATCTGTGTAAAACCTGGGGCTCGGCACGGGTGCATTTCTGGCCCCAGGGCTATAATTTGAACAATCTTAGTTGAGGTCCTCTAGATGAAGCTTTATAGCAAACGTCAAAGACCACGGCCTGGTTTCAGACAAGAAGATTTTTAAAGGTTTTCGCTAAGTCCTGTGTAAAACTGATGGACCTCAGGGCTATAATTTGAACAATCTTAGTAGAGGTCCACTAGATGAAGCTCCATACCAAAAATCAAACACCTTCAAACAAGAAGGTTCTTAAAGGTTTTCCCTATATAAGTCTATGTAAAACTGGTGGGCCATGGCGCGGGGGCATTTTTGGCCTCAGGGCTATAATTTGAACAATCTTGGTAGAGATTCACTAGATGAAGCTTCATACCAAATAACACATGCCTGGGCCTTGAGGTTTCCGAGAAGATTTTTTAAGTTTTCAGTGAAAAAAAATCTACTTTTGGCTCCTGTGCCCTAGATGTGCAACAGACCGGAATCATTTGAATAACTTGGAAAGGGGACCACCTAAGGCTCATTCCTGTGAAGTTTGGTAAAAATCTGATCAATGGTTCAGGAGGAGATGTCGTTTGAAGGTATTGTTTGCGGACACAAGAAGTGATGACGAAAGCTCACCTTGTCATTATGTGACAGGTGAGCTAACAAAATCAAAAGCAACAACAACAAAAAAAAAAAACCTCAGCTGTAACCATTTCCTTAAAATTTCAGGAATTTACTAGGTTCTTGGTCTCCTATATGCTGCAAGCTATTCATCATGTTTACAAGTCCGTGAAATGAACACCCTACTGTATATAGTGAAAACTAGGGTTTCAGGGTATACATTATTTTTCTTATTCCTGCTCCAATACATAGGTTGTCGGTACTCGTTACAACTGTCTCATTAGAACCGTCTCAATGAACAGTTCTAACGAACACCCACAACCTATGTTTAAATAAGAAAAATTATCACTGATTTTATATTTACAAAAAAAAAAATATTTTGGAGATATGAAACAATGTACCATAACACACAGGTGTGGTATCTTAATGTGAGCTGCCCCCAAGGTTATAAAACTTTTTTTCATGCTCAACTCAGCTGAGCATGAAATGTTTAGTACTCATAAAAAATAAAATACTAGTAAGTTGAGTGATTTTTCTTTCTCAGATAGCAGAGAATGTTATTTGTCATGCTCACAAATTTTATAATGCCAACAATTGTTGGCATTTTAAAATTTGTGAGCAGGACAAATTTCAAGCTCAAGTGAGTTGAGCATGAAAAAAAGTTTTATAACCTGGGGGCCTGGTATTGTACAGATTTCAAATAAAGCAGCTAATGCAAAGCAGCAATGTTGTCTGATTTATAGCTATTGGTAATTGCCTAATATGTATCTGTAGTTGCTTGTAAATCTGAATAAAGCTATCGGTAATTGCCTAACCTGTATCTGTAGTTGCTTGTAAATCTGAATCTATCTGTAATTGCTGTTAACCCTTATCTTACTGTTCACGACAATCCCTATCTTTGCAAACAGTGTGGATCCAGATCAGATGGCTTCTTCAGAAGCCATCTGATCAGGATCTACACTGTTTGGCATTCAGTTTATGAATTTGTAGCAGTAAATTACATCAAGTACATGTAATCTAATTGGTTGATAGACAGAAATGGGTGTGGCTTAAATGAATATTCAGCAAGATAAGGGTTAATATCTGTAACTGAGAAATGAAAGAAAAAATCACAAATGAGCCTGCACATGACAAAACCTACAATAAAATTGGTGCGACCAGAAGAGACTCAAATCAACCTGCGCACCCATCCACTCTGACAAGACCTTTTTCCTATGTCTCTTTGCATAGATATTAGCCAATAGTAGGCACATGCGATCAGCAAAGACACTGATCAGACTGCGTGAATGCACAGGTTGATCTGAGTCTTCGCTGGTCGCTCAAGCCTATTTGTAGATTTTGTAATGCACTGGCTCATATGTCTTCAGACAGAAACGCTAGAGCAACCAGTGTAGACCCAGCCAAGACACCTCTCATTTGGGTCTACACTGTTTGCCATTCAACCCGCTATTCTTAGACCAACATCGGGTAGTAAATTGTACTTGTTCAAATTTTAGAACAAGTATGATAAAGAGTTGCGGTGTCCAAATATTTAGGGTACCTAGGAATGTTTTCAGAGGAAAACAATTTCCCCACCTCCCCCACCATAAATATATAAATACACGCTTTTGACATTAATAATAGGGTATGGTCACCAAAATGTAAGCTGCAAACAAGCCATTTTTGGCCAAAAACTGACAGTTTTGGGGAGCCTGTGACCTTAAAAATAAATTAAAATAAAATAAAAAACAGTCATAAAAATGGTCAGATGACCAGAATCTTATCAAATGTGGTAGACTGTAATTAAATATTGTACCAAGTTTGACCAACATTCATCAATTCTTAAATGATATAGGGTACAGATAAGCCATTTTTCGGCCCCAAAAGAAGAGATGACGGGAGCCCTTGACCTTATAGTGCAGACAAGCCATTTTTGACCCAAAATTGACTGTTTTGCGGGGGCCTGTGACCTTTAAACAAAGGTCAAAGTCACCACAATTTAATCAAATCTGTGGTATGTTGTGATGATATATTGTACCAAGTTTGACTAAAATTAATCAATGAATCAATTCGTTAATGAGATATAGTGTAGACAAGCCATTTTTGGCCCAAAATTATCTGTTTTGTGGGGCCTGTGACCGTGTAAAAAGGTCAAAGTCACCAAAATTTTATCAAATCTGTGGTACGTTGTGATGATATATTGTACCAAGTTTGACTAAAATAAATCAATTTGTTAATGAGATAGAGTGGATAAGCCATTTTTGGCCCAAACTGACTTTTTTTTTTGGGTTTGGGTTTTACGGCCCTTTCAAGATTATTTCACTCATATCGAGCCAATCGCTAATCAGAGGTGGGCGAAACCCGTAGTACCCGGAGAAAAACCACCTGACCTTCCGTTGCAGAACTTGGCGTCTCACACGTGGCCCAAGCGAGGCTCGAACCTACGGCGGTGAGAGACCTAATGACTAAAAGTCAGCGCTCTTATCCGGCCCAAACTGACTGTTTTGGGGGGTATGTGACCTTGAAAAAAGGTCAAGGTCACCAACAAGGTCATCTAATAAATTCTGCAGTATGTTGAAATGATATTGTACCAAGTTTGACTGAAATTAATCCACTTGTTAATGAGATGAGAGCAGACAAACCATTTTTTTGCCCAAAATTGACTGTCTTTGGGGCCTGTGACCTTGAAAATGAGGTCAAGGTTATCATAACCTAATGGCTGTTCCCCACCACAATCCTAATGATGTAACTATGCAAGCTTGGTCAGAATCCATTCATAGGTTCAGGAGACATAGTGCTTCAAACAGGCTATGTTGACGTAGACGGGATCCACACCAAACACAAAATATGTCCCCCTCCCCTCCGGTGGTGGTGGGGGTGGGGGGGGGGCATAAATACGGCACATGTAGCAGGCTAAACTGTGCCTTTGTTTTTCACAAATGGCATAAACAGGTCTTAAGGTCACAAAACTTTTTTCATGCTCAACTCAGCTGAGCATGGAATGTATAATGCTCATAAATATACAAATGGAATTTTAAAATTTATGAGCAGGAAAAAATTCATGCTCAAGTAAGTTGAGTATGAAAAATGTTTTATAACCTTTGGGCCATGTTGTCTCATGAATGGTTCACTTTAACCTTTGCTAAGCTTAGGATAAAATATTGAACATTGTCATTAAAAAATATACATCATATACAAGACTTTACCATATACATGTATATCCTTTTAAACAGACAATTCATCTCATTACCATACTTGCTCTAAAATTTGTATGAGTAAATTTACTGCCAGGTGTGTCTAAAAATAGCTGATGAATGGCAAAATGTGTAGACACTGATGATAAGCCACATTCTATTTCATTTTGGTCTACACTGTTTGCTCAGCCCTGTCTGTCCGAAATCATATGGTTAGTAGGGTAATATTCAAGCTCGTTGAAATGCCTCAACTGTATATGCAAAACAAGATGGTCCAGATGGCCCTGAATCGCTAACCTGATTTCAAGCTGATGTTTTTTTTCTTCTATGTTTAGCTCTGGCGGCTATTTTTCTCATCAGAGCAGAACCATTTTAGCTATTTTAGTAAATGGTCACCTAAGCAACCTCCCTATGAAGTTTGACTGAAATTGGCCCAGGGATATAGGAGGAATTATCTTTTAAAGATTTTTCTATTTTTATTTCTATTTTCTATTCCTGTGAAGTTTCAGCGAAATTGGTCCAAGGGTGAAGCGAAGTTGGTCCAAGGGTTTAGGAGCTAGTATTTTAAGCAATTGTTGGCATTTTTCTATTTTTAGCTCTGGTGGCCATCAAGTTCATTTGAGGGACACGGTTTTAGTTATTTTGGTACAGGGTCACATAAGCAATATTCCTATGAAGTTTGAATGAAATTGGCCCAAAGGTATGGGAGAAATAGTTGCTTAAAGATCTTTCTATTTTTAGCTCTGGTGGCTATCTTGTTCATCAAAGCAGAACCATTTTAGTTATTTTGGTAGAGAGTCACCTAGGCAACACTGCTATGTAGTTAAAATGAGACTGGCCCAATGGTTTAGGAGAAGTAGTCTTTAAAAGCAAATTGTTGACGATGGATGTGGGATGATGGACATTCATTGATCACAACAGCTTCATGCTCAGGTGAGCTAAAAAGGACTTGTCAGTTATGGTAAGTATTTGGCCCTTGTAAAATGGCAAGTAAAAACGTACTGTAAAATACTATGCCCCAACCACAGAAGGTGAATATCACACATGTATTCACATGTAAATGTTATGGACCACAATGCCTCCCTTCAAATCGGCTTCCGCCCATCCAGGCTTGAAGAAATAGATGGGCGGCTTGATGCTTCCACGCAGAGCTGAAACCGACCTGCACACAAGTACTGATAAACCGCTTAGAGGATCTAAGCCTGCCCTGGCAAAGCGGTGTGAGTCGGACAGTCCATGCTTATAAACCCTATTGGTTTCATTGGGCAGCAGGGCTTGAGATGTCATTTCATCTCAATGTAGGGTAGAAGTCCCACGAAATTGGAAGCAACGTCTCCAAAATGACCTTTACAGTGTTGATGGGGATGTTAAACCTCAATTATCTACCTTGGTAGATTATGCATAGCTTATTCACCATATTTGCATTATTTGCTGGCTCCCAGCTTGCACATTGTCAGTATTGGAAAAACAGGTAACCAGACCCCCCTGACCTTTTAAGGTCAGGGGGGTCTGGTTACCTGTTTTTCCAACACTGATAACCTTCGGACTAGGAACAAGCAGATAATGCAAATAAGGTGAATAGGTTTATGACCACTCTCTGACAGCTGTGTCAGGAACTCACAAGCAGCCTGGGTTCGAATCCCACCAGAAGCAGGGCTTTTTTTCCAGCTATGCTTCTTTCCTTTTTTTTGTTACGACTTCCATGTCGTAAGATAAAAATGTATTCGTGTACACGTATTTACATGTAAAAATGTATATGTACGACCTACTTATACGTTAACCCATTTGGTACCAGAAAACCCAAAACGGGTATTTGGCAAACAGTGCAGGCCCAGATCAGGCGCCGCAGAATGCGGCGTCTGATCAGGGCCTTCACTGTTTGCAGAAAGTTCAGCCATTTTCCAAATCAATTTTGAAGATAACACAACCTGACAACCCTAAACTTTGAAATGGACTCCTGCCATATACAAGGAGGAAGATAATCGAAGATTCAATTTGGTACAAAAAGGGTAAAAAAAAAATATGTTACTGGTAAACAGTGGTTGCTGATACACAAAATTAATGCCTTTTGTAAAAATGACTCAATTACATACAATGAAATTCGGCTATTAAGACCGCCTAAAATTAAGACTAAGTCTGCTTTAAAATGTTTATTTAGAAGGTTGCAGTTATTCTTTCTTTATGTTTTCTAAACCCCGTTCAGAAAATCTGAATCATCGATTTTTTCGTTTCTCCCTTTTAATACTCATTTGAGCCCATACATCACAATGGGAAAGTTTTAGACCTCACCCTCCGCTGATTTCTCCAGCAAGTCGTATGCCTCTGCGACAGGAAAGGCTGTGATTATTTGGAGAAAATCGCAAAATCTATATTTTCTTTCACAGACTAAGACATTCTGACAGGTTCGACACACCCTTTTAAACCATATATAGAAGTGGTTACTTCTCTTGTACATTACTAGGGCGTCTATGTTTTATTTGCACGATCACTCCATGGAAAATCATTAGCTGTGACACCACATCTGATATCGGTATAATTCTTTTTGACGACTGTTGACACCACATCGCGCTAGTGACTCCCCGTTCCTAGTGAGCCTCTATCTAGCCATTCGAATATAAGTGTGTCGCAATTGCATATCTATTTATAAAGTGCATCACATGGATTTGAATATTTATTATTTTACCTGACAATCATCGTCAAATGGACTTAGTCTGTGCTCTCATTTCTTTGTTTTGCAGTTTTCTCCAAATAATTACAGCCTTTCCTGACTGTCGCAGAGGCATACGACTTGCTGGAGAAATCAGCAAAGGGTGAGGTCTAAAACTTTCCCATAGTGATGTATGGGCTAAAATGAGTATTAAATGGGAGAAACTAAAAAATCGATGATTCAGATTTTCTGAACGGAGTTTACTTACAGTGTCCTCTGGTAAGCACTGGTAAACACCACTTTTGAACAGTCCCAAAGGTGGTCTTAGAATAGGAATTTTACTGTATTTTGTTACATAATATTAAGAAAGACACAAACTGAAAAACTATCCAAATAATTGTATGCACAAAATTTTTGTCGGGTGCTATTGGACTTGGCCCAAGACAGTTAATATAAAATCCTAAAATACTGCAAATATCTTATAGGATATGAGTACAGACAGACAAACAAGACTAAAAGCAATATGCTCAACTTCTTCGAAGCTAGAGGCACAAAAAATGTCATAAAAATGCCACAAAACACAATGACTAACGACTAGATAAGCTTTAAAATGGGTTCCAGTGTAAAATAAATAAAATGGATTTCTACACACATTGTTCCAGATCAAGGGCAATAACCAAAGACAATTCAGGGATAATTTTCAATAATCATCTCCATAAACCTATGTTGTGGGTACTTGTTAGAATCGCCTCAAGAATCCACAACAGAGGTTTTTATAAAGAAATTAGAAAAATTATCTTATAATTATCCTTGTTATTCCATATCTACAGCTGTAAGGAACAGCAAAAATGGTAACTCAGGCAATTCTAAAAAGTACCCACAACAAAGGTTTTAGAGAGGACCCGCGTTATAACGACAGTATTTGTTCCCCATTATTGTGCCGTTATAATGAATTTGCTGTTATAAAGAATCCCAGTTAGGATTATGATAGGTTATAAAAGGTCTTTTCCAAATCATTACTGCAAGAAACAAATGTTATAGACATTTGTTAGAATCACCTCGATGAGGCGATTCTAACAAATATCTATAAGTTTTGTTTCTTGGAGTATTAAATTACAAGGATCTTTCAGGACTATGGATTCGATTTGGGCATTTCCAACCCGAGGGAAGCCCAAGCCACTCAGATACGAAGTTAAACCTTAGAGCTAAGAGTTCATTTCATCGAAATCGTAGTTGTAACAAGTTTGCTGTTATAACGAATGTCGTTATAACGTGGATCCTCTGTATGAAGAAGTAAGAAAAAATATCTTATAATTATCCTTACTCTGTACTGAAGCTAGGATGCTAATTCTGGGATAATATTCCTTAACCCTCTTCAGAATCCTAAATTGTGGGTGCTTGTCAGAATCGCCTCGATGAGGCAATTCAAACAAGTACCCACAAAATAGGTTTTCATGAAATAAGAAAAAAATATCTTACTCCACCTTAACTGTGGCTATGTAAACATACAATCAGAAATTGGCAGTGTGAACTGGGTGCCCATATACCCCTCCAAACCTCTCTTTTGTCTAGAAAATTCGGGGTTTGCCAAGTTGTTCACAAAAGACGTGTCAGTATGATCCTTTTAAGTACATGTAATTTAAAGAAAATACCAAATCCTTTGAAAATAAGAACAGCCCTTGAGGAAATAGCTACTAGTTTGAAGTAAACAAAAAGTATATTTGAATCATTTAAAATTAAACAATGCATTAGTATGAAGAAAAGAAAATGTCAAAACATCGGACCCATAGAACGCATAGTTCATAGAAAGCTAAAACTGATAAACGTTTCAATGTTGAGTGTATGCAAGGATAGCCTAAAGCCCTGTCATCATGCCATTACATATATTTTGCATACGCAACATATAATATTGTGAAGCTAAATCTGAAAATGATATCTGCAATGTCTTCTGTAGAAGCCAATACTAATTCTTCCTGTAGAAAATACCAAGAAAAAATAGTCATATGGTAAAAATAATCTCAAACTCGTGGCCATTTCATATGAAACTGATTAACTCGCCAAAGGCTTGTTTTATAAATTTCATAGATATCTAGAGTTAAGAAAAGAGTAATGAGATAATTAAGAGACAAGTTTTTTCTCAATTCTTGTTTGTTTGAGTTGAGATTTCCTTGTCAGCATTTTTTACTTCATTTTGGAGACAATGCTTTCAATTTTGCGGGACTTGTACAAAGCACTGAGACGAAAAGACATCTCCAGCCTGCCACCCAAAGAAACCGCCAGGGTTTAAAACTAGGGACTGTCTGACTCTTATCACCATGCCTGGGCAGGCTTAGACCTTCTAAGTGGTTTACCTGTCTGGTTTGTTTCAGCTCTGCACAGAAGCACCATGCGCCCCCGCCTATAGGGGCTTGAAGAAATATATGGGCTGCATGATGCTTCCACGCAGAGCTGAATCTGGCTCGCACACTAGTACTGGTAAAGTGCTTAGAGGATCTAAGCCTGTCCAGAAACCGCGGTGCGAGGCGGACCGTCCATGCTAATAAACCCTATTGGTTTCATTGGACGACAGGGCTTGAGATGTCATTTCATCTCAATGTCGGGTAAAAGTCCCACAAAATTGGAAGCAAAGTCTCCAAAATGAACTTTACAGTGTTGAAGGGGACATAAAACCTCAAATCAAACAAGAGGGCCCAGAGGGCCTTGGTTCGCTCACCTGATCCAAAGCATAACAAGTGGGCCCCGGGCAGGGTCAATTTTGGCCCCAGGGCTAAAATTTGAACAATCTTGGTAGAGGTCCACAAGATGAAGGTTCATATCGAATATGAAAGACCTGGGCTTTCTGGTTTCAGAGAAAAAGAATTTAAAGGTTTACCCTGCATATAGAAGTCTAAGTAAAACAAGATTTTCCCTATATAAGTCTATGTTAAACCAAAGGGCCCCGGAGCGGGGGCATTTTTGGCCCCAGTGCTATAATTTGAACAATCTTGGTAGAGGTCCACTAGCTGAAGCTTCATAACAAATATCAAAGACCTAAGCCTTGTGTTTCAGAGAAGATGATTTTTAAAGATTTTCCCTATATAAGTCTATGTTAAAACAAAGGGCAACATGGCGGGGGCATTTTTGGTCTCAGGGCTATAATTTGAACAATCTTTATAGAGGTCAACTAGCTGAAGCGTCATAACAAATATCGAAGACCTAAGCCTTGTGGTTTCAGAGAAAAAGATTTTTCAAGATTTTCCCTATATAAGTCTATGTAAAACCAAAGGGCCCCGGAGCGGGGGCATTTTTGGCCCCAGGGCTATAATTTGAACAATCTTGGTTGGGGTCCACTAGATGAAGCTTCATACCAAATATCAAAGACCTGGGCCTTGCAGTTTCAGAGAAGAAGATTTTTAAAGATTTTCCCTATATAAGCCTATGTAAAACAAAAGGGCCCTGGTGCGGGGGGCATTTTTGGCCCAAGCACTATAATTTGAACAATCCTGGTAGGGGTCCACTTGATGAAGCTTCATACCAAATACCAAAGACCTGGGCCTGGCGGTTTCAGAGAAGAAGATTTTTCAAGATTTTCCCTATATAAGCCCATGTAAAACTAAAGGGCCCCCGTGCGGGGGCATTTTTAGCTTCAGCACTATAATTTGAACAATCTTGGTAGGGGTCCACTAGAAAAAGCTTCATACCAAATATCAAAGACCTGGGCCTTGCGGTTTCAGAGAAGAAGATTTTTTAAAGATTTTCCCTATATAAGCCCATGTAAAACCAAAGGGCCCCCATGCGGGGGCATTTTTGGCCCCAGCACTATAATTTGAACAATCTTGGTAGGGGTCCACTAGATGAAGCTTCATACCAAATATCAAAGACCTGGGCCTTGCGGTTTCAGAGAAGAAGATTTTTCAAGATTTTCCCTATATAAGCCCATGTAAAACCAAAGGGCCCCAGTGTGGGGGCATTTTTAGCTCCAGCACTATAATTTGAACAATCTTGGTAGGGGTTCACTAGATGAAGCTTCATACCAAATATCAAAGATCTGGGCCTTGCAGTTTCAGAGAAGAAGATTTTTAAAGATTTTCCCTATATAAGCCCATGTAAAACCAAAGGGCCCCCGTGCGGGGGCATTTTTGGCCCCAGCACTATAATTTGAACAATCTTGGTAGGGGTCCACTAGATGAAGCTTCATACCAAATATCAAAGACCTGGGCCTTGCGGTTTCAGAGAAGAAGATTTTTTAAGTTTTCGGTGAAAAAAATCTATTTTTGGCTACTGTGACCTATATGTGCAACGGACCGGAACCATTTGAACAACTTTGATAGGGGACCACCTAAGGATCATTCCTGTGAAGTTTGGTCAAAATAAGATCAGTGGTTTAGGAGTAGATGTCGTTTGAAGAAAAGTTTACGGACGCACGGACGCACGCACGGACGGACGCACGACGGACAAAAAGTGATCCCAAAAGCTCACCTTGTCACTACGTGACAGGTGAGCTAACAAAACAAAAAACAGAAGCACCATGCAGCCAAATCTATTTGGGCAGGGATGCGTTGATTTCTTGTTAGAAACATAAATTGTGGTTAGAATCGCCTCTATGAGGCGATTCTAACAAGTACCCACAATGTATGTTTTCATGGCAGAATAAGAAAAATTATTCCAAAATTATCCTCCTTACACCTGCCGGCCTTGGTGGCTCAGTTGGATGCGCGTCTGACTAGGGATCAGGAGGATGCGGGTTCGATACCAACCAGGGTCGGCAACATTCCTTCGTAAAGATTGATCATGAAATCTTTTCTACGGTCATTCTCTCCCTTCCGCTGATTCAAGAAGGACAGTTGTCAGTTTCTGGCGAATGAATGTGCACTGTACTGCTTAACCGTGTGGATAGGTAAACTGACCGGCTCAAAAATGACCTAAAATAGTGTTGACTGGGCAGTTAAACTCCAATACAAACAAACAAATCCTCCTTACAACTCCTTTTGTGGAGTTAAGTTCATATGAAATGACCAGTCGGCTGGGATACTTTATATGTTGTATAAGCATAATGCCACAATGTAAATGTAAAGCAATACAGAGGCTGTGAACATACATGTAATTACCTGACACCAGGCTACGACAGTCATAAAATGAAAATAAACATAAAACAGTTTTAAAATGAACAGGCACCCATGAAAGTTTCTGCTGTCCTTCTCCAAAGAATGACCATTCTTAAGACCCAAACATACTTTCCTTTAACATGTGAATTTGGCACCTAATCAGGGCTTCACTGTTCACAAAAGTTCAGTTATTTTCAAGAGAAATTTCTAAAATTAGTTCAACCAAATCACAAGAGGGTCCTGGTTTATACAGGGCAGAATCTAGTCTTGAAGGGGAGACAAAGTTTCTGCCAGAGGACCTTTTTGGAGTTAAACCCATGCACACCCTGCTACAATAGAAGAGTTTATCTACGAGGGTTGATTGATATGTTGTGAACCTCATATTGAAGGAGGTATGCAGGGATGTTCTTTTTAAGTCCTACTATTCTCTGACTATATAGGGCGGTGTACCCAAGGAGTGGTCTCATTTGGTCAGTTTATATGGACAAAATCGGTGAAAGAGTAGTGAACCAATATTTGCATAAAGAAGGTTTAACACCTAAGGATATCCATAATGATATGCTAGCAACACTAGGGAAAGATGCCCCTTCATATGCTACAGTGAAAAAGTGGGTGGCGGAATTTAAGCACGGCAGACAGTGCCTGGAAGGCCTGTCAATATTGCAACCCTAGAAATGGTCAATGAAGTCCATAATATTCATAATATTGTTATGACTGACAGATGAGTCACAGAAAGATATATAGCCAGCAGAGTTGACATTTCACAGGAAAGAGTACATTCCATTCTGACAAAGTATCTTGCAATGAGAAAGCTTTCGGCCCAATGGGTACCTACATTTCTGACAGTTGATCAGAAGCATGCCAGGCACACAATATAGCATGCTAATCTTAACCTTAACTTTTAAAAATTTTGGAGCTGATGGCGATTTGATTTTTTAAAACATTTTCAGGGAAAATAGTCTTGACATTACATGTGAATCATCTGCTGGGCAGACTATTCAAATGTAATATCAAGCCTTATTTTCTCTGAAGAAAAATAAATAAAGTACAATTCCGCTATCAAGACCACCTGAAATTAAGACTAAGCTCATTGAGAAGGTTTCAGTTATTCTTTCTTTGCGTTTTCTACACCTGTTGTCCCCTAATAAGAGATCACCTTTGGAACTGTTCAAAAGTGGTCTTAAAGACCACTTAAAGACCACTTTTGAACAGTCCCAAACGTGGTCTTATCATAGAAATTTCACTGTATCTGAAAATGTTGTCTGCAGATCTCGTGATTAGCAGTGTACGGAGTAAAAGAAAAGGGGAAATAAGAAAAGAAAGTAAAAAAAAAATCTTTTCATCGTGTTTGGAGCTATGATACTTTAATTCTTAAGGAGTTATTTCCCTTTGAAGAAGGAGGGGCAGAGAAAATTTCATGGGAAACCAAACACCTCAATAGCAGCAGAAAATGATGTAAAATATCATGTATATAAACTTAAAAATAAACAAGTAATACCGAACACAGATATGACACGTATAAAATACTACATGAGTGAGTATATTAAAATCCAAGTACAAAATTTAATTATAAAATAAAACAACCTTGTGGAGTTAAGTAAAACACTATTAAAACAGGTATGAAATGTTTCTGGTAGATTTGACGCTTTTATTTTGACATGGGTGAAAGTTCTAAACTTTCAAGAATCCAGAAAGAATCCAGAAAATGCAAGTCTGCCTTTTAAACATTTTACTGGGACAAAAGGTATCAACATACTGAAATCAAGACTTTCATCCATGCTTTGAACTATTTTAAACTGAACTAGAACTGACAGAGGATCTGACTATAGCCCCACTATAGCGCTATCAGAAAAGAAAAATACAAGATAAGAAATGTTTTCAGCTTTCAGCCTCTAATTAAAGGTGGTAAAAAGGCAATCCAGAGTTATGGTTCATGTGCTCTGGACATCGTCTCATGGTGCTTTACATTTGTGTGAAGTTTCATGAAAATATCTCAAATGGTTTTTGCGCTATGGAGCGGACATGGTTAAAATCGCCATTTTTCAATGTTCAAAGGGCAATTACTCCAAAAATAGGCAATCCAGAGTTATGGTTCATGCGCTCTGCACATCGTCTCATAGTGCTTTACATTTGTGAAGTGTCATGAAAATACCTCAAACAGTTTTTGAGTTATGGAGCGGACAAGGTTAAAATTGCCATTTTTCAATGTTCCTTTTGTTTGATTTGAGGTTCAACGTCCCAGTCAACACTGTAAAGGTCATTTTGGAGACGTTGCTTCCAATTTTGTGGGACTTTTACCCAACATTGAGATGAAATGACATCTCAAGCCCTGCTGCCCATTGTAACCAATAGGTTTTATGGGCAGGCTTAGATCCTCTAAGCAGTTTACCAGTACTCGTGTGCGGGTCGGTTTCAGCTCTGCATGGAAGCATCATGCAGCCCATCTATTTCTTCAAGCCCTGATATGCATGAGCCGTTTTCAATGTTCAAAGGGCAATAAATCCAAAAGTAGGCAATCCAGAGTTATGGCTCTGCATATCATCTCATAGTGCTTTACATTTGTGTGAAGTTTCATGAAAATACCTCAAACAGTTTTTGAGTTATCATGAATAACGGAATTACGGTTGCCATTTTTCAATGTTCAAAGGGCAATAACTCCAAAAGTAGGCAATCCAGAGTTATGGTTCATGCGCTCTGCACATCGTCTTATAGTGCTTTACATTTGTGTGAAGTTTCATGAAAATACCTCAAACGCCTTTTGAGTTTAATGAATTACGTAATTACAGACGGAATCACAGAAGGACAAGGCAAATCCAATATAGCCCCACTTTTTCAAAGCAGGGCTATAATAACTAAAATTCATGTAAGAGTTGCCCCTCTTTATATATAGTTCCAGATAAAGATGTGAATGTTTGTTAGAATTGCTTCATCAAGGCGATTCTAACAAGTACCAACAACACATAGTAGAACTTCAATGGCTCAAACCCCAATGGCTCGTTTACCATGGAGGAGTCAAACCCGTTCTGCAGCCCGCAAGGAATTCCACCAAATAAGATATAGGGACAATTTAGGGAAATTTTCTTCTTTTGACATGCACATGTATGAGGTGTGTACTCATTAGAATTGCCTCAAGGAGTACACACAACACATTAATTATACAGAACACATGAAAGATATCCCCTAATTATCTCCATTATGCCTCCTGGTATAGCACTAATAGTAACCCTCCGTGGCTCAAACTACCCTTGTCTCCAACAACTTTTATGATCCCAAAGGGGTTCGAGCATCGAAGTTCAACTGTATACTTCTCACAACAGGGAAGAAAAATAATCTGTTAATTAAGGGGATAGGAACACCTGGCACATTTTCAGACATTTTTCAAAGGGAGACAACTTTCAGGAATTCCTGTTTGCTTTTCTATAGGCTCAGTCCCACCGAAAAGGGGGTCTACTCTTAAAGGAAAGAATTTGCTCCTCAGGAGCAAATTCTTTCCTTTAAGAGTTGACCCCTGTTGACATGGGAGACAAAAATACTTTTGCAAGAGTTGTCTCCCCTTAAGATGTACTCATTCCCCTTAATTGTCTTCTTACACATTACCAGAAGCTATGTTTACACTTTGTCAACAGCCTCAAAATCTGATTCAGTTAATAACGCTTTCTCTTTAACCTGTTCCAAGCACTATAATTAACATCTAGACACAGATCACTTTCAAAAGCTGTCTTCTACTCTAATTTCTTAAAAGGCACAATGAAACCGTCCTTAAAATGAATAGACAGACCTTACTGAATCAGACACCATTTTCCAAAGCTAGACAACTTTGAAGAACAGGATTTAGCTTCCTTAAGCCAATGCATGCAGGAAACCCTGAAAGGGGTACCTTGGCAAACAGTGCAGGCCCAGATCAGACGCCGCAGAATGTGGCGTCTGATCAGGCCCTGCACTATTTGCTAACAGATTTTTCTGTCAAAAATAGGATAAAAACAAAATAATAGGCCTGACACCCCTCATATGAAAAATGGACTTGTCCAACATATAGAAATGGAAGAGTCCACTTAGCTTCATAGCTAAAGTGACAGGCCTCTGTAATCATTAGGTCTCTCACCCCTGTGGTTCCAGCTTTGCTCGGGTCACATGTGAGATGCCAAGTTCTGTAACAGAAGGTCAGGTGGTTTTTCTCCCTGTAATCTGGTTTTTGCCCACCTTTTAATTAACAATCGACTTGAAATAAGTGAATTTATCTTGAGAGAGCTGTAAAAAAGCCCAAAAAAGCTGAATCGCTTTCTAAATGCAGGCTCACTTTAAAGGGAGAGAACTTTCAAGAACAGGATTTAGCTACCTATACAGCTGAATCCCTTTCTAAATGCAGGGTCCTCTTAAGGGAAGACAACTTTTAAGAAAAGGATTTAAATTCCTTAACCCATTTCGTACCGGAAACCCCAAAAACGGATATTTGACAAACAGCGCAGGCCCGGATCAGATGCCGCAAAATGCCAATTTTCAGCCAATTTCCAAACAGTTTTTGAAGAAAACACAACCTGAAACCCCTAAATTTTCAAATGAACTCCTGCTATATATAGGGAGGAAGATTCCATTTGGTACAAAAGGGTTAATAGCTGAATCCTTTTCTAAATACCGCTCCTCTAAGGGAAGGCAACTTTAAAGAACAGGATTTAAATTCCATAATGGCTCTAAATACCTCCTTTCAAGAACTGTCTATTCACTGAAATTAGGACTAAAATAGCTACACCACAAGCAAAAGTGACTACCGGTAATAAATTATGTCCAGCAGAAAAAAATTTCCCTTGTAAGAATGGGGGAATATTTGAACTTGTTGGGAAATATACATCAATAAGATTTTAACATTAGTTAGTGTGAGGCTTCTACAAGGCCTTCAAACACTATGTATGTTTAGCAGACGGCATTCTCAAAGTATTTCTTCTCAGTACGATATCACCCCCATGCGACAAAATGCATGTTTTCACATCTCCAAAATGGTACATTTCTGATGAAAATCCATGATACTTTTCTTATTTATACTGCAAACATAGGTTGTGGGTGCTCGTTAGAGTACCCACAACCTTTGTTTTGGAGCAGAAATAAGAAATATAATGTTCACCCCCTTAAACCCCAGTTTTCTGTATATAAAGTGGGGTTTTGGGGGGGGTCTTCATTTCACGGACTTGTTCGCGTGATGTATTTTTCAACAAGAATAAGGCTTGACATTACATGTGAATCATCTGCTGGGCCGATGATTCACATGAAATGTCATGCCTTATTTTAAGATAATTCACATGCAATGCCGAGCCTTATTATGCTAAAAAGTAATGAAATCAAGTAGATTGCCATCTGCTTAAGAATTTTCTGCACTGCTTGAACGGTTAAAATAAGAGTTAGAATACCAATCTGGGGCCAGCTGTTCAAAGCATCGTTAGCTTAACGAGCTCGTTAGTGGTCATTTTGTTAACTGTTCTAGCAAGTTTAATATTTAAAATTTTTGTATTTTTGCTGAAAAAATGTGAGCAGCTTTTGCGAATGCAAAAGCTGCTCACATTTTTCCAGCAAAAATATTAGCATATTTGCCATAAAAAATGATCAAACTTTTAACGATATGTTAACTAACAACGTCGTTAGTTTAGAACAACTGGCCCCTGGGCTTCTGTCTTTGATGTTGTAACAATTCAAAATCTTATACGAGCTCTATAAAAATGGATGCAGGTCAAAATAAAATAACTATCGTTTAGTTGTAATCTCATATTAACTATTTCACAACCAATGAAGAGCAATTTCTTCACAAGCACTACCAAATCTCACTGGTATAAACTCTGCTGAGCAAGCCAATGAGAAGTCCACATTATCAACACCTGATAGGCTGCTATTTATAGCAAAAATATTGCACCAGTCAAATGAAAGGCATCAATTATTCATGGTTTACATCCTGTGTCCTGATTGGTCCACATTAAGCCTCCTTTTAAAAACAGCTGACCTATTTACATTGCACTATTTACATACATAAATACAGCATATGTTCCACTTCAGATCTGAATAACACAAAGTATGTTCTTCAACATTCAATAAATTAATAAATGTGTCGAGCACCTTCATTATATGGTGAATAAGAGCTAACTGGCAATCTTAAGTATATTTAGGTTCATAAGAACAGGAACTGTCACCAGGGGAAATAATCTGGGCGAAGTTGTTCAAAGCACCATTATCTGAACGAGCTCACTAGTGGTAAAAAAATAACCATAGTTTTAATGATATGTTAAGACTAACAATATCATTAGTTTTGAACAACTTAAGCCAGAACATAAAAAAAAAACTTTATTATTAAAGTACATTGTGCTTTGTTTACGTTACGTTGAGCAATGTGATGTTATCGCCCTGAACATAACATTTTAGAGCTCTAGGATGATGGAGAGGGTTACTGCATAACAATGTCATTGTTAACAAAATTTTGAACAAGTCGCCATGTTGGCTTGCCGGTCCCACTTGAAGAGTTTATATTGCGTTTACATGGAGCCGTTGGGTGTTTTCGTCAAAATTTGCTGTCGGAATTGTAAGCTATGCAAGAACAACGATTATCCATGGTTATTTCATTGCATTTACATTTGCCGGATCCGTCAGAAGATATCTGAACATTCGGCCTAGCATCCACATGTTCAAACAGTTTCCTCGAGATCCGGCAAATGTTAATCCATAAAAAAAACCATGGTTAATCCCTGTGGCTGAAGCTACCTCTGCCTACAAATTATCCAAAGTAGATTGAAATTTGACTATTAACTAAATTTGACTATTAAAACTAAATTTACTGTCTTCTGGAACTGCCCAACTGTTTTTATTGTACAATATCTGATATAGTGATATTTTTGCCAAGCAAAATGTGAGCAGCCTTTCAATGCAAAAGCCATGCATATCGTTTTTTGTTTTGACATAAAGTTAACACTTCGACTGCTAAATGCGACTTGCAGACAGAATTTTCAAAGTGTATGTTTCTTTTTTTTTTTAGTAAAGATAAGGCTTGCCCAGCATATGATTCACATCTGATGTCAAGCTTTATTTACTAAGAAAAATATTTTAACCCTTAACATGCTGAGAAAAACTACATCTGAAAATGCCATCTGCTTATGTTAATTTTTTTGCAAAGGTTTTGAAAAATATTTTTGCTTAGAGGCAAACAGTGTGGACCCAAATCAGACTGCTCCTAGAGGAGCAGTCTGATTTGGGTCCACACTGTTTGCAAAAAAAAATGACTTTTAAATAACCGACAGACGACAAAGCATACGACAATTGTCGTGATTGGCATCACATTGATGTCTGCTCCAGGAATTTATGTAGCAGTTAAAGGGTTAACTAACCACTTCATACACATTGAACAACGTGGCATTCTTGTTATTGATTTGTTTGTTTGTTCGAATTTAGGTTTAACGTCCCCATCAACACTGTAAAGGTCATTTTGGAGACGTTGCTTCCAATTTTGTGGGACTTTTACCCGACATTGAGATGAAATGACATCTCAAGCCCTGTCGCCCAATGAAACCAATAGGGTCTATAAGCATGGACGGTCCGCCTCGCACCGCGGTTCCTGGACAGGCTTAGATCCTCTAAGCGGTTTACCAGTACTAGTGTGCGGGTCAGATTCAGCTCTGTGTGGAAGCATCATGCAGCCCATATATTTCTTCAAGCCCCTATGGGTGAATGTTAACTAAAAGGAAGAACAATATGTAATACTCTGGTACATTTGCTGCAAATGCAAAAGCTACTCACATTTTTTTTGGGGGGGGGGTGGGGAATATTAGCACAATAACCATAGTTTTAATGATATGTTAAGACTAACAATACCATTAGTTTTGAACAACTTATCGCAGAACTTAAAAATAAAAACTTCATTATTAAAGTTCATTTACATCCATTCTACTCCATTTAAGAGAATAGACGAATGTTTATATCTATAATGCATACAAACCAGTCCTGGAAGTGCCTGTTTCTGATCTTAGAAAGTAAGAATCTGGAAGCAAATTCTTCCCTTCAAGTGAAGCTCCTGTACTGCAAAATTGCTTCAAATACCATTAGGGAGGCAATGTTGTTCTTTTAGGTAATGTTCCCTTTAACCCATAACATGGGTCTGCTTTGTCGTCTGCCGGTTACTTTAAAAGTCATTTTTGCAAACAGTGTGAACCCAGATCAGACCACTTCTCTAGGAGCAGTCTGATCTGGGTCCAAACTGTTTGCCTATTTGAATAAATATTTCTAAAACGTTTGCAAGAAGATTCAGCAGACGACATAAGCGGACAACATTTTCAGATGTAGTTTTTCTCAGTATCTTATGGGTTAAGATAGTTCTGGGGGGAAAATCAGGTCATATCCATTCAACATGAGGGGCCAGTTGTTCAACATGTAACGGCCGGCATCTTTAGTTAACATATCATTAAACTTATCATTAAATATGGAATACACACTAATAATTTTGCTGAAAAAAATGCAAATGTAAAAGCTATGCACATTTTCCAGGAAAAATACCAGTGTTAGATATTTCAAGTGCTAGAACAGTTATTATGGCAAATATGCTTATATTTTTGCTGAAAAAATGTGAGCAGGTTTTGCAAATGCAAAAGCTGCTCACATTTTTTCAGCAGCTCACATTTTTTCAGCAAAAATACCAAAATTTTACATATTGAACTTGCTAAATCAGCTAACAATATGACCACTAACGAGCTCGTTCAGCTAACGAGGATATGAACAACTGGCCCCAGATGTCATAATGTTATAGAAGCTTGAAAAGAGATTCTTGCATAAATACCTATACGCATGACTGTTTGAAGCCATTGTCAAATTGACCAAAGCCATGCTCAAAAAACAAAACCCATGTTCAAGTGCTATTTGAACATGGACTTTGAGCTTTTAATATGACAAGATGGGCCTTGCTTTGTTTACGTGACGTTGAGGGACATAATGATATCACCAGTTCTATGATGATGTCAGAGGGTTACTGCGTAACAACGTCATTGTAAACAAAATTCTAAACAAACCACCATGTTGGTTTGCCGGTCGCAGTTGAAGAGTTTATATTGAGTTTATATGGAGCCTTTGGAAGTTTTCATCAAAATTTGCTGTCGAATTGTAAGTTATGCAAGAACAATGATTATTCATGGTTACTTCAATGCATTAACATTTGCCAGATCTGTCGGAGGATACTTGAACGTTCGACCTAGCAGCCTCATCTTCAAACAGTTTCCTCGAGATCCGGCAAATGTTAATCCATGAAAAACCATGGTTGATCCCTATGGCTGAAGCTACCCCTGCCCACAAATTTTCCAAAGTCCATTGAAATATGACTGTTAAAACTAAATTTGCTGTCTTTTGGAACTGCCCAACTGATGTTTTTTTATAGTACAATATCTGATACAGTGACATTTTTGCCAAGCAAAATGTGAGCAGCCTTTCGATGCAAAAGCCACGCATATCAATTTTTGCTTTAACATGAAGTTAACACTTTGACTGCTAAACTCGACTTGCAGACAGCATTTTCAGAGTGTATGTTTCCTTTTTTTTAGTAAAAATAAGGCTTGCCCAGCAGACGATTCACATATGATGTCAAGCTTTATTTACTAAGAAAAATATTTTAATCCTTGAGATGCCAAGAAAAACTACGTCTGAAAATGTCATCTGCTTATGTCGTCTGCTGAATTTTTTTGCAAACGTTTTGAAAAATATTTTTGCTCAGGGGCAAACAATGTGGACCCAAATCAGACTGCTCCTAGAGGAGCAGTCTGATTTGGGTCCACACTGTTTGCAAAAAAAAAATGACTTTTAAATAACCGACAGACGACAAAGCATACGACAATCGTCGTGACTGGCATCACATTGATGTCTGCTCCAGGAATTTATGTAGCAGTTAAAGTGTTAACTAACCACTTCATACACATTGAACGTGACATTCTTGTTATTGGAAGGATAACTGTATTGAAAATTGTCATTTGGGGAGGTAAATTGTCAGTTTTACGGTCAGAAATTTCATTTTACAGCATCGCCAATGGAAAATGCGACCGTAAAAAGGGACAATTTACTATACCTCCCCAAAGGACAATTTTCAATACAGTTATCCCCAATCTAATGCACTTATTCATCTGTTTTGTTTGAAATATGTTTGTTTCACTCAAACGGCAAGCGAAGCGAGTTGCGTAAAACCAAATACTAACCAATGGAAAGTAACGTTATATGATGAGGTCGGGTTTGCAACAGTATATCCTGGAATATAGTGTAGCAAATTTTTTACATTATCCAATCAAATGTCGCTTTATATACACAAGCACATTAGAATCAGTTTGTATATTCAATGCTAGACACACAGATTCAATACCTTTTTTATATTGTGTTGAAACTTCTTGACAGAAAACAATCTTAAAATTTACATCTCCTCCCAAGATCTGATTTCATCTCATTTAATTTTTTGGGTTGTTTGACAACTAACCCAAAGTTACTATTAACCCCTGATGTTCACAACAACCCCTACATTTGCAAACAGTGCAGATTCAGATCAGATGGTTTCTACATTGTTTGATATTCGGTTTGTGCATCTACAGGACTAAGTTACATCAAGTAATCTGATTTGGCTCATACAGTCGAACTTCAATGGCTCGAACACCTTTGGGACCTCGAAAATCTGTTGGAGACAGGGGTAGTTCAAGCCACTGAGGTTACTGTCAGGAGGCATAACGAGATATTTTTAGACATCTTTTGGTGTTCTATAATAAAAATGTATGCTGTGTGTTCTCATTAGAATCGCCTCATTGAGGTGATTCTAATGAGTACACACAGCATACATTTGCAAGATAAAAGACTAAAATCTCCTTAAGTATCCCCCCACTATTTCTTATGTAGAGGATTTCGCTGGGGGCTCAAGATCGGGTTCGACATATCCATGGTAAACGAGCCATCGCTGTTCGAGCCATCGAAGTTCTACTGTAGTTAGAAATGGGTGCGGCTAAATTAATTATTCAGTGGAATAATAAGGGTCAAAATAAATCTGGGTCATGTTGCTAATGTCGAAGTGATTATCACCACTTGTACGAAATCCTGTTAACGGTTGCTTACAATCATGCTATTCTTGTCACTATCAACTTGGAGTGCTGTGCAAGAGTGACATATGTTAACCATGGACTGGGGCTCAAGGGCTGGGACATTCCCAAACAGTGTAGACCCAGATCAGTTTCTGCAGATTATGGCATCTAATCAGGATCTGCACTGCTTCCTTTAAGTACAGGGATTTAAGGGCTAAACAAAATAGCCTATGTCCCCATTCAAAACAATTTGTTCCAACCTAAACTCAGACAATCGACCCACCAATATTGTCAGTGATTCTTTAATTCTTTCAACTTAGCCTGCTGTGTAAGCTTCATCGGAACATTTTAACACACTTTGGTGATGAAATTCTATTCTGACACCTCTTTCATTCTTTGATGAGTATTCTGATGCTGTTGGTGGCCATCTTGGTGTAAAACATATGCACTTGGTTTTAAAAGTATATAGAATTTTCACAACAATCGACAGGACTTGTTTTTCGGTTTGAGTGGTTGTGGATGCAGCACAGCTCGAACTGCCTCGTCAAAAACCTGAAACAACAAAGTATTAAGGTGAATGGATACAACTGGCAGATTTTCCTGGCATTTTTCAAAGGGAGGCAACTTTCGTGACATCCTGTTCAATTTTCTATAAACTCTGTCCCATGGAAATAGGGGTCTGCTCAAAGAGGAAAGAATTTGCTCCTCAGGAGCAAATTCTTTCCTTTAAGAGTTGACCCCTATTGACATGGGAGACAGAAATACTTTTGAAGGAGTTGCCTCCCTTGATTTTTGTTTGTTTGTTTGATTTGAGGTTTAACGTCCCCGTCAACACTGTAAAGATCATTTTAGAGACGTTGCTTCCAATTTTGTGGGACTTTTACCCGACATTGAGATGAAATGACATCTCAAGCCCTGTCGTCCAATGAAACCAATAGGGTTAATTAGCATGGAGGGTGTATCCATTCCACTTGAATAAATGTGTTTAACTTTCACCAATTATGTACCGAATGGAATCATCCATCTTTCTATACTTTATATAGTAAGTCCTTCTTGAAATTAACCCATTGTATGCGGGAAACCGCTAAACGGAGTACCTTGGCAAACAGTGCAGGCCCAGATCAGATGCGGCAAATGTGGCGTCTGATCAGGGCCTGCACTATTGACTAACCGAATTTTCCATAAAAAATAGTACAAGAATTCCGCCGATGGCTATTTCGCCCCTGTGGAATACAATGGGTTAAGGGATGTGGGGTTGAGCTATGTTTGGAGAATAATTTTGAAAATAATAAATATCTGTTAGAAAAAGGCTTAACTTTCCGAAAACAGTGAAGGCCCTAATCACCTTTGCGAAAACAGTGAAGGCCCTAATTAGATGATCTGGGCCTGCATTGTTTGCCAATGTCCTCCTGGAGTTTCCTGTATAAAACGTTTTCTTGCATAAATATCTATGCACATGGCTGTTTGAAGCCATTGTCAAATGTACCGAAAGCCGTGCTGAAACAGCAAAAACCATGTTTTAATCATAACAATTGTGTGCTGTTTGAACATGGATTTTGAGCTTTTGATATCACAAGACTGGCCTTGCTTTGTTTACCTTATGTTGAGCGGCGTAATGTTATCGCCCTGAACACAGGGTTTTAGGGTTCTATGATGACGTCAGATGGTTACTGTGTAACGTCATCGTAAGCAACATTCTGAACTGGCCGCCATGCTGGTTTGCCGGTCGCATTTAAGAGTTTATATGGAGCTTTTGGGCGTTTTCATCAAAATTTGCTGTGGGAATCATATATGTAAGATCAAAGATCATTCATGGTCATTTCATTGCATTAACATTTGCCGAATCCCTCAGAAGATATTTGAACATTCGGCCTAGCGGCCTCATGTTCAACAGCTTCCTCAGGACCATGCTATGTTAACCCATTTAGTACCAGAAACCCCAAAACCGGTACCAGGGCAAACAGTGCAGGCCCAGATCAGACGCCGCAGAACGCGGCACAGCGTCTGATAAGGGCCTGCACTGTTTGCTAAAAGTAAAGCCATTTTGCAAATTTTTTTTGAAGAAAACACAACCTGACACCCCTAAATTTTGAAATGGACTCCTGCTGTATATAAGGAGGAAGAGTCCATTTGGTACAAAAAGGGTTAATGCATGAAAAAAACATGGTTGATCCCTATAATGGATAAATGCTGAAATACACTGAAGTTTTCCAGTCCTATCTTGATTGTGCAACTCACAGTTTGCAACAGGCAGCTGAAAATCACAAATATGAACTCCAGAATATAAGAATCTTATATGGGTGTGAGGGGTTGATGGGAAAATCTGTCCTGAGGGTCACTGTCCGGCATCATGAGGCTTGCTGAGTGATGCCAGACAGTGAACCCGAGGGACGGATTTTTCTATCCACCCCTCACACCCATATAGGATTCTTTTTCTTGCATACCTTCCATTTCTTAGCGCGGATTTTAATGCTGCAGTCACTTCTGTTACCGATGTCCCCCATATTGTGAATGTTTAGTGACGTCGCGTAACGTGCTGTGACATCAACCTAAACGACGGCGCATACGAGGTCCTAATCAACCAGTGCATTTATCAAACATGCGATTACATTCGATTTTGGGTCGGAACACCAGGGTCAGAACAGAAATTTCTATTCCAGAGTAAAATCACGGATTTCCTTGTCTGGTGTGCAAGAATAAACAGTCTCTAGACCCTACTGTTTCATTCAATGGGCCCACTGAATAATTTTCAGTGCAGCAGTCTGTAATAAGCCGGCCAATGGTGCAGCCTAGATTGAATGTTGTACCATATATTTCTCTCACCTGTTTTAAGCCTCTCTGAGTTAATGCCGAGCATTCCATATATTTCACCGCCCGAATTTTGTTCGCTAGTTTGATACCCTGTTCTCGTTTGACTGGAGACAAACCTTGACTAGCTAACTGGCCTATCGCCTCTTTATTTTCACGTAAATCTATTTTGGTTCCTGTGCAAAATAAATTGATACCACATTCATTATAAACAGTGGAACTAATATGAGTGTTCATTTCACATACAGAAAAATTTCTATATTAAGACGCCTATGTGAAACCAGCGGGCCACTGCGCAGGGGCATTTTTGGCCCCAAGACTATATTTTGAGCAATCTTGGAAGAGGTCCACCAGATGAAGCATCATACCAAATATCAAAGATCTGGACCATGCTGTTTCAGAGAAGAAGATTTTTTAAGTTTTCAGTAAAAAATCTATTTTCAGCTCCTGTGATGTGCAACGGACTGGAACCATTTGAACAACTTTGAACTTTGAAAGGGGACCAGCTAAGGATCATTCCTGTGAAGTTTTGTCAAAATACAATCATTGGTTTAGGAGAAGATGTTGTTTGAAGAAATTATTTACAGACGGATGGATGGACGAAGGACACACGCACGGATGGACAAAAAGTGATCCTAAAAATACACAATTTTGACTTTTTCCCCATACAAAAGTCTATGCGACCAAATTTGACCTTTGCCTAAAATAGGTCAAGGTCTGACATTCAGGAGTCCTCATCTGAACAAATTTTGATGGGCCCGAGTCCCCAATGCCACATACCAAGTTACATGATAATCGGCCCACTGGTTCCAGAGAAGATTTCTGAAGGGTTTTTTACCTTATATGGGCATGACAGCCAAATTGGTCATGTGACCAAATTCATATTAATTAATTGTCATTTCTTTGTTCTTAAAAACTTTCATATGAAATTTCGTAACAAATGGCTTTGTGGTTTCTGAGAAAAATAAGTTTTAATTCTCATATCTGAATGACCTTGAACAAAGGTCAAAGAATGACCTTGACCTTGAATACTCATGTAGTTTCATCCACCCATTTAGCTTACTGCATCTACTAATTTTCAGATCACAGGCTGCAATAGTTTTCAAAAAATACACCATTTTGACTTTTTCCCATACAAAAGTCTATGTGACCAAATTGGACCTTGGCCTAAAATTGGTCAAGGTCATCCAAGGTTCATCATTTGGAGGGAAATATGATGGACCCGAGTCCCTAATGCTACATACCAAGTTTCAGGCCAATCGGCCCCCTTGTTCCGGAGAAGAAGATTTTTGAAGAGTTTTTACCTTATATGGGCATGGGGGCCATCGTAGTCAAGTGACCTGGACCCTGCGAACAAACTTTCGTTCCCTCATCCCATAAATGCTCCACATGAAATATGACTCCAATCGGCCTTGTGGTTTCAGAGGAGAAGATCAGGGTTCGCGTTACCGATCGCCAAAGTCGCCAAATGCGCAGAAAAATAAAATTTGGCACAAAAAAATCATAAATTGGCGAAAACAAGTGACGAAAAAAATTTTTCGCCTGACTTGGCCGTTGCCGAGCCATATACTTGTCGCGCGTGTCTATCGCACCTTACTTGATTGTATAATTCGGCAATTAACAACTCAATTATCGATAAGAAAATGGTAGCTGATGGAATTAACCTGAATTTAATGAAGGTGATAAGATCACATGCCGTGATGCGCAGTTTGACAGTAGCACCGCCCACTTTCCACGCCTTTCGTCCTAAATATTCATGATGCTCTGCCGAAACTACCAATCAGGAATCAATGTGAGAGTCGCATCGCCTACGTCACGGAAATTTACCCAATGTAATCACGTGGAACAGTGTGTCGGTCAAGGTTGAACACAAAGATGAAAACAAATTGATTACACGAGAAATAATTATTGTCATTAATCGTTTCGGATTTTGCTCATTAAAGCGGTAAGTACACTTTGACAGTGACGACTTTAATTAAGCAAGTTTCGGTACCTTCTGATGTTCTTGTCAGTTTGTGTGTCTTCGCAATTACTGGCATAAAGAACAAGAACGGGCTGCGCATACAAAACAATTTTCTGTTTTGCAACAAAAATTTCTGGTATTGTTTTGATGTACCGAAGTTGTCAATATAAAAGTCATGCCTTGGAGTTCGATCTTCATTCACTGATTAGGCAATATGAGTAAGCGTAAGGCTGATTTTGATAATCCTGAAAAGTAGAATAAGCGTCCAAAAACGTCTGGCACTCCGAATGCAGCTCGATCCATCGAGAGGGGTGGAAAAATGGCAACCCTTGGCTCCTCTACGATGCCAAGTCAAAATTAATGTTCTGTGACTACTGTATTAAATCTCAACGTCAGAATATCTTCACCAAGGGGTGTAGTGTTTTGAAAAAAGAATCTGTGTCTAAACATGCTACATCGAAGGGTAAGATTGCTGAGTCCCCCACTCATTTCACACTATACTGATTCTTGAATCTACTGCTGCAATTATAGGACTCAATAAATGAACACACTTTTTCTGATAAGATAACTCCTTCAGTCTCCTTGGCGATAAACGGCCAAAATTTGGCACAAAATCTGGCTCAAAGTTAAAGAAAATGGCACAAAAAAAATCAAATTGGCGAAAATGGTGGCGAAAGAAAAAAAAATCCTAGTGCGAACCCTGGAAGATGTTTGAAAATGTTGACAGACATCAGACAACAGACAGACAACTGAGCCTTACCATACTATAAGCTCACCTATATCGCTATCCCATTTATAAGGTTACAGGTCAAAATGTTTGTATGGGTGGGAAGCCTTTGTCACAAGGAATATACATGCCAAATATGAAGGCTCTATCTCAAATGGTTGAACAGTTATGACCCACTGCCCATGTGTGTACCAAATTTAAACTTTGTAACCCTAACAGTTCTTGATAAAAGGTGACGAAAATTTTTCATCAATGGCAAACTGTAAACCTATTAAGGGATGTAACTTCAAGAGTTATAGGCCCTTGCCCCTGATTCTGGTATACATAATACATCAGCCCACTGTCCATGTTTCAACTTTTACAGCTGTCGAAGTTCCTTAGTAATCTGAATGGTAAATTGTAAAACTATCAAGGTTTGTAACTCTGAGAGTTATGGGCCCTTGGCCCTGAAGCTCGTATACATGATACATTAACCCACTGCCCAGGTGTGTACCATTCACCATATTGCATTATTTGCTGGCTTCCAACTTGCACTTTGTCAATATTGGAAAAACAGGTAACCAGACCCCCCTGACCTTTTAAGGTCAGGGGGGTCTGGTTACCTGTTTTTCCAACACTGATAACCTCCAGACTAGGAACCAGCAGATAATGCAAATAAGGTGAATATTTCAACTTTGTTGTGAAAATTTTTCTTAATGGTACATGTAAATTGTAAAATCTATGAAGAGGTGTAACTCTGTGACAGTTATGGGCCCTTGGTCTTGATTCTGGTATAATACACAATACATCAACCCACTGTCCATGTGTGTTCCAAATGACAACTTTGTAACCTTACCAGTTAATGAGAAAAGTGTGACCAAAATTTTATCTGATGAAGTGGGGTGGAATGACAGACAGAAGGAATGATGGAAGGACAGAGGGTAGGAATGACAGAAGGACAAAGCAAATCCAGTATAGCCCCACTTTTTCAATGTGTGGCTTTAAAAAACATTTTACTGCCGATTCAAGGGTGATCGGATTTTGCTGTTTTGGTGACTTACAGCAAATATCAAAATTCAATTCTTAAAACTGGCAAAATCAGTTATGTTACCAGTTGTTGAGAAAAGTGTGATGAAAATTATATCTGATGAAGTGGGGTGGAAAGACAGATGGAAGGAATGATGGAAGGACAGATGGAAGAAAGGAATGACAGAAGGGCAAATCCAGTATAGCACAGGTAAAATCAGTTATGTTGCACAATGTAGTTCATGACAAATAAAATCCATTCTTTTTTCATTGCACAGAAACAAGGAATTTTATTGGTATGTGGTGCATAAAAAAAGGAGTAAAAATATTAGGTGGTAATTGAGAAACCCACGGTTTTTCAACGTCACATTTTGTACTGCCAGCCAGTTTGATTTTGAACTCAGTAAAGGCAATGTACAACATACCATGTAACTTTTTTATGTACAATAAAATTCCTATATTAAGACCACCTTTGGGACTGTTCAAAAGTGGTCTTTAAGACCACTTTTGAACAGTCCCAAAGGTGGTCCCTGACCAGAGAACACTGTGTGCAGAAAACAGGGAGAAAAAATAACTGCACCCTTCTAAATAAGCTTTCAATAGCAGAATGAATCTTAATTTTAGGTGGTCTTAATAGCGGAATTTTACTGTATATTGTCAATGGAAAAAACAATGAATGCGAAAATATTTGTTACATACCTACTACAAGTACTGGAGCATCGGGACAATGATGTTTAATTTCTGGGTTCCACTTTGTGACTACATTTTCATGGGAAGACGGACTAACTACACTAAAACATATGAGGAAAACATCGGTCTGAAAAACGAAAGCACAAATACTGTAAATATCCTAGAAGCCTCTGTGACGTAGTGGTTATGCTACTCGCCTTGTAAACCAGGGGTTGTACTATGATCCCATGCTTCTCCAGACTTTCAGATGAGCCTTTAAACCGAGGTACTGTCTCCTTATGACCTTAGCTGTTGATGAGACGAAAAACTCAAACACTCACTCACTGTAAATATCGTAAATCTTCAGGCACTAAACTACAAGGAAGGATTCTGCTGAAGGCTATGCTGAGGCTGTGAAGACCAAAACTTACAGGGAATGAGCGGCGGCGGACAAAGGACTCCCTGTCGTGGCTTTTATTTTTAAGCCATATTATTCCACTGCAGAGTTTTGGACAGGCTTGGGATAATCATAATCTGTAATTGTAATCAGCTGTAACCAATTACATATTTTCAAGTAATCTGATGTAATCAGTAATCAGATATTTTTCTGATTACTATTTTTTCCTTTAACAACATACCGCAATGATCCAAAGTATTGGGTCAGATAGGCCTAAGCAAACAGTGTAGACCCAGATCAGACTGCTCCTGAAAGAGCAGTCTGATCTGGGTCTACACTGTTGGCTATTCCGACTGCTCCTTTTGGACTCCTTGCTGGATCACAAAACAAATTTGTTAAAATATTAGGAGAATTACAGAAAGTCCTCAAGGTGTCCTAATTTTTAAGGTTTTTTTCAGTATTAATTCACACTGGCTTTCCTGTTGTTAAGTTATAATTCCTAATTTTTAAATTAACAACATGGGAAGTAAAAATAATTTCTTAATCTTTCAAGTGCTGCAGAAAATTTTAGTGCATGTGATGTAACCATACTTGCACTGAAAAATAAGTAAAAAAATGCTTGGAAAATGCTGTCTGCCGGAGGTGCTTAGCACCTGAAAGGTAAACTACAGCACATCCCAAACCTTCAATTTGATTAGCATAAAAGAATTTTTCAATACCTGTGGTACGCCGGCCAAGATAGCTCAGTCAGATGTCCGTCTGACTGGTGATCATGACACGGGTTCAATTCCTGCCGGGTTCGGCAACATTCTTTCGTGGAGATTGATCATGAAATCTTTTCTACAGTCGTTCTCTCCCTTCCGCTGTTTCAAGAAGGGCAGTTGTCAGTTTCTGACCAGAGAATGTGCACTGTGCTGGTTAACCCCTTAGCCTGCCCAGGAAAAGTGTGGGTAGGTAAACTGACCGGCTCAAAAATGACCTAAAATAGTGTTGACTGGGTCATTAAACTCCAAAACAAACAAATCAATACCTGTGGATATGATAAAGGACGTAACCTATCATAGTCTTCCTGTCCGGCAGTATCCCATAATCCTAGACTAACAGCTATTCCATCTACCATCATGTTGGCTGTATAGTTGTCAAAACTGTGAAATAATAAACAACGACAATAAATCACAAATTGTTAACTCTAGTTGCCGAGAAAAACAACATCTGTAAATGTCATCTGCTTATGCCATCTGCTGAATCATCTTGCAAACTTTTTAAAAATATTTTTGCATACAGGCAAACAGTGTGGGCCCTGATCAGACTGCTCCCAGCAGTCTGATCTGGATCCACACTGTTTGCAAAAAATTACTTTTAAGGTAACCGGCAGATGGCAAAGCAGATGACAATTGTCGTGATTGGCATTTTATGTGTTAAAAGTACTAATGACGAATGCAATAAAAGTATATATAAACAGTATTTTTTGGAAATAAATTTATGCCCTAGAGTAAATTCAGACTAACCGAAGTTTGTATTTTGTTTGTATTCGAGTTTAATGGCCCAGCCAAGACTATTTAGGTAATTTTTGAGCCGGTCAATTTACCTATCCATACTTTTCCCAGGCAGGCTTATGCGAAAGCAGTGAACCAGTACAGTGCACTTTCTTTCGCCAGAAACTGAAGCTGCCCTGCTTGAATCAGCAGGAGAGAATGACCGTAGAAAAGATTTCATTTCTACAAAAAAATGTTGCCGATACTGGCAGGTATCAAACCCTTGTCCTTCTGATCACAAGTCAGAAGCGCTTCCAACTGACCTACCAAGGCTGGCCCTGTAACCAAAGTGAATGCTAAACTTCACCCTTAAATACATTCATATACAAATGTGTTTGTCTATAGTTCAGGGATATGGGAGCACCTGGCAGATTTTTCGCCATTTTTCAAAGGGAGACAATTATCGGGACTTCCTGTTGGCCTTTCTATAAGCCCTGTCCCATGGAAAAAAAGGGGTCTACTCTTAAAGGAATGAATTTTCTCTTCAGGAGCAAATTCTTTCCTTTAAGAGTTGACCCCTATTGACATGGGAGACAAAAATACTTTTGCAGGAGTTGCCTCCCCTGAAGGTGTTCCCATTCCCCTTAAATAACACAGCCTACACTATTAAGGTCATATGGAGCCCGTCAGTATACCTTAGTAACAAAGTAACAAAATACTTGCTATTTAATAGGCCTACTCCCGGTAGTAGCATACAACAGGGCAATGAACTCTGCTAGGTACAAGCAGATGCTGGAAGTGTGTATTTACTTATAGCATTTAACACAGTCTTAGAGCCTAAAACTGTCAATATTTTGTTTTATTTCAAGTTTCTTCATATATATTAAGTTTAAAATGCCAACAAAATGATATCCATGGGTTGTCAGATTACCTAGTCCATGTAATTAACAGCCTAGTAGATAAAATTTAGAAAAAAAAATGAACTTTATCATAGCTAGGTGTTTACTTTTCTTATTTCATTGTGGGTCCTCATTAGATAGTGTTTCTAATGAGTACCCAAAATCTATGTTTTTAATGGCAATAATTTGTTTGTTTGTTTGATTTGAGGTTTAACGTACCCGTCAACACTGTAAAGGTCATTTTGGAGACGTTGCTTCCAATTTTGTGGGACTTTTACCCGACATTGAGATGAAATGACATCTCAAGCCCTGCCGCCCAATGAAACCAATAGGGTTTATAAGCATGGACGGGCCGACTCGCACCGCTTTGCCTGGGCAGGCTTAGATCCTCTAAGCGGGTTACCACTACTCGTGTGCAGGTCCGTTTCAGCTCTGGGTGGAAGCTTCATGCAGCCCATATATTTCTTCAAGCCCCGATGGGCGGTGGCTATTGAATGGTTATAAGAAAATATATGACAAATCCATTTCCTGGACAGGCTTATACGTAAGCGGTTAACCAGTACAGTGCACTTTCTTTCGCCGGAAACGGACAACTGCCCTTCTTGAATCAGCGGAAGGGAGAGAATGACCGTGGAAAAGCTCCTTGAAAGAATATTGCCGAGCCGGTGTATTTTTAATTGTATATGTTTAATTATATTTTGTTCAATTTTTTTATCTCAAAAATAAGTGTTTAGATAAAAAATGGAAGGCTTGCGCTACCTCATACGAGTCTGTTCTGTTATGGATTTTTGATTTAAAGAAAAAAGTAAATGATGCACCCTGGTGCAATGTGCAGATATAAATACTGTTCCCATAACTGAATGGACTGTCTATGCTACATACTATAAATATTTTGATATGGCGTCTTTCTCATTTGTTTTTCGTTTGACTTGTGACTTCAACATTTAGTACCAGAAACCCCAAAACGGATACCCTGGCAAACAGTGCAGGGCCAGATCAAATGCCGCAGAATGCGGCGTCTGATGAGGGCCTCCACTGTTTGCTAAAAGTTCAGCCATTTTCCAAATAAATTTTGAATAACACACAACCTGACACCCCTAAATTTTGAAATGGACTCATGCTATATATAAGGTGGAAGATTCCATTTGTTTCAAAAAGGGTTAAAGGACAGTAGTTCTCATCTAGGTGGCAGCATTCAACATCAAGAACAAACCCATCTTCAAATAAACCATATGATTCATCTTGGTAGTTCTACAAAGAGGCATGGTCATGCTGATTAAACAAGTTATTACATATCTGTAACTGTCAAAGACAGATATAGATCTTTAGATCCTTGAACAGTTTCAGGATTGGGTTACACGACGTTGTAGTTTTTCACTGAGTATTTCCACCCTGTTAAGAATTCCATCTGGGTCTACCTATATACATAGTCCCTCTGCTTCTCTGCACAAATCTATTAATTCTAGTTTTCCTTTGTCAAAATATATAACACCACTATCTTTAAAATACATCTGTAATTATTTTAAAGATTGACTGACGAAATAATTGCCACCAATCATTAATTAACAAGACAAATGATAACAAGAATGTACACACAGCAACATTTTATCAATGAAATACACACACTGGATTCAGAGCCAGAGCAAAGTTTGTACCTAGCACAGCTGTTTGGAAACCTGACACCTCAGCTGAAAGCATTTACCGGATAAGACCTATTGCAAAAGGCAAACCTTGAAAGGAAGAATGAAAACCTGGCAAACATTGCCGGCCCAGATCAAACCAATGTAATTTTTTCTTTAAAGTAGGTCACAGGTAAACATTTTTTTTACAAGAAATCTACATGCCGAATGAAGGCTCTATCTCGAATGGTTCAAAAGTTATGACCAATATTATTTTTTCTTTGAAATAGGTCAAAGGTCAAGGTCACAGGTCAAAATTTTTTGTTGACTAGGAAGCCCTTGTCACAAGGAACCTGCATGCCATATAATGAAGGCTCTATCTCAAATGGTTTAGGAGAATTACAGCAAGTCCTCTGGTGTCCAAATTTTTAGGAATTTTACGGTATACCGAATAGCTGTGCTGGCTGATATGTGTTGTCGTTGATCGCATAAAAATCTTGACGAGTCCCAAATATTTCAAGCATTAATATTCTGTAGTTATTGATATGTTAGTATGATCTCTTAGCACTCTTCCAACTTCAACAAACTGCAAAAAACTTGGGTCTTAAGGGGAATGGGTACACCCGGGAGATTTTTACGCCATTTTTCAAAGAGAGATAACCTTCAGGACTTCCTGTTCACGTTTCTATAAACCTTGTCCCAAGGAAAAGGGGTCTACTCTTAAAGGAAAGAATTTGCTCATTAGGAGCAAATATAATAGGAATTACATATGTAAATTAACCCTTATCCTGCTGTTCACAACAATCCCTACCTTTGCAAACGGAGTAGATCCAGATCAGATGACTTCTGAAGAAGCCATCTGATCAGGATCTACACTGTTTGTCATTCAATTTGTGAATTTCTAACGAAAACACTATATCATGCAATCTGATTGGCTAATAGTAGGAAATGGGTGTGGCTAATTAAATTATTCAGCAGGATAAGGGTTAAGATTTGACCCCTAATGACATGGGAGACAAAAATACTTTTGCAGGAGTCACCTCCCCTGAAGGTGTATCCATTACCCTTTACTGATGTCAAATAAACTTCATGAAGAAGTGTCAGTGTGTGCCTACTGCAGCATGTGCAATTATTACCAATACAGAAAGTGCACAAGAAAAACGGCCCCAACCCACCGGGGCTTGAAGAAATAGATGGGCTGCATGATGCTTCCACGCAGAGCTGAAACAGACCGCAGATAAGTACTGGTAAACCGCTTCGAGGATCTAAGCCTCCCCAGGCAAAACGGTGCGATGCTTATAAACCCTATTGGTTTCGAATCATTGGAAGACTGGGCTTGAGATGTCATTTCATCTCAATGTCAGGCAAAAGTCCCACAAAATTGGAAGCAACGTCTACAAAATGACCTATACAGTGTTGACGGGGACGTTAAACCTCAATCCAAACAAACAACAAGAAAAACTCTTGCATTATGGAATTCTTAGTAAATTTGTACATACACTGTCGGAACATATTCCCCTGGGAAACTATCTGTGGTGAATGATATGAGCATACATGTCTTGCCAACAGTGCCATCCCCGACAACCACACATTTGATTGGCCGGCCCTGGGCCATGTTATTTTCCATGCCATAGAAACGTGTTTGCTCCAGCTTGACAGATTGTCCGTCTTCAGTGCCCCAGAGACCTGTAAACATAAAAGTAACCCTTGTCCTGCTGAGCCCGGATATGCCTTACCTTTCAAACAATGTAGATCCAGATCAGATGGCTTCTGAAGAAGCCATCTGATCAGGATCTACATTGTTTGTTATTCAGATTGTGAATTTGTTGCAATAATTTGCATCAAGTTATCTGATTGGTTGATAATCAGTAGTGGGTGTGGCATATTTAAACATTCAGCAGGACAGGGGTTAAGTAATCAAAGCACTGGAGTATTGGTGGGTCGACTGTCTTTGAGTGTAATCCTTGACTGAGACTAAAACAATTTCGTTTAACCCTTACATTCCATTATTTTAAGCAATCAGTGTAGACCCTGATCAGATGTCATGTTATGCAGTGTCTGATCTGGCTCTACACTGTTTGCCATTGACCAAGTACACAAGCCCAGTCCAGATTTTACTTTTGTACACAGCACTCTGACGTCACAGGGAGAAGATTAGTGCTGCTATAAATAACATTCTTTAAATGGTCTGTGAAAGGCAAGTGGACAAGAATAGATGGGAAGCCTCTGCACTTAGTAACTTTGGGTCAATTGATAAACAATAAAGTTCAACCTTTAAAGGTGCATTATTGAGCTATCGGTAAAAAAATGAATCCAAAAATAAAATACATATAGCCAGTATTTTTCTTTAAAACAATACAAATGAATGCATTTTATGCAAAAATGCGAACAATTATGATGACAGGTAAAGTTCGAGATGGATTCCCTAACTAGGTTTCGAACACTAGTCAGATCTATTTTTAGTTCGAGACAAAAATAGAATCACCATCTATGACGTTATGCGACGTTCATTTTTGGCCTTGTTTGCTTAGGTCATGCCTGAATCGGAAAAAAATATGACGCTGAATACCATGCCATAAGTAACGACACTCAGAGACGATACTGTCGCCATGTATGTGTAAAGTGACAGATTTATTTTTAGAACAGAAATTCTGAACACATGTTCAGAGCGAAGGGTAAACACGAATGAAAACAACCATTTTCACAAAGTTCTGAAGCTGTATTTGGCTCCAAAAGTGTACACATGACAAAGGAGTATGAATTGAAGATAAAAACCAGAAAAAAAACTTTGAGACCCGGTAGCTTAATAATGCACCTTTAACCCTGAAGCACTATTCGCAATTCTAATGCATTTGTATATGTAACACGACGTTTGATTGGATAACGTCAAAAATTTGAGACAGTATATCCTGCTATATATACTGTCGGAAACACGACGTCAGTATGTAATGTTGGTTTTCATTGGGTAGTATTCGGTTTTACGAAGCTCACACCACTTGCCGTTATGAGCATTAACAAAAGAACCAAATAAGTGCAATAGAATAGGGATAACTGGATTGCACAATTGTCCTTTGCGGAGGTAAATCATCGCTTTTACAGTCGCAAATTCCATTTTACGGCTCTGCTGATGTGTTGCGGTAAAAAAGAATTTCCGACCATAAAATGACGATTTACCACCCCAAATGACAATTTTGGATACAGTTATCCCCTAAGTAGCAGACGACATTGTCGAAGTATTTTATTTTTCAGAGCCCAATACCAATGTATATTCAAAATTTGAAGAAAATCTGTGAAAAAATGTTCAAGTTATTGAACGGAAACGGCAAAAAAAACCCTTATTTTTAACTAAAAAGGGCCGTAACTCTGTCAAACATTGAACAGATTTTTCCCATTAACAATCATGTACCAGTCATTCCCGGTATAAACATGTATGCATAATTTGAGAAAAATCCATGAAAAACTACTCAAGTTATCGATCGGAAATGTTGCAGACGGACAGATGGACTGACGGCAGGACAGACACTCGAAGGTATATCATAATACCCCACCAGAATCGTGTGGTGGCGTATAAAAATAGATATTCATATTACGTTCTAGAATTTTATAAAGTGCTCCAAGTGTCAACCAAATTAGGCAAACTTGTCACAACTCTGAGAAAATTTTCTTCATACATGTCAAATAATATAAAAAAAACTTTCCATTACGATAACACACCAGTGAAACATAGTGCATTTTTTTCACAGCTCCAAAAAGGCTACTTGTATGATGAAAATCTGTGATATTTTTCTTATTTATACTGCAAACATAGGTTGAGGCTGCTCGTTAGAACTGCCTCAACTCCTAGACATTACGCCATGTTATAAACCTTTTAACCATTTTACTGCTGTGTATATGTCTTTTATCTGTGGCCTGTGGGCACTCTCCAAAACAATGCGAGAATACCCAAGTATTGAGGGAGGCAATAACTAAAGATGATGATGATGAGGTAAGCCACCTTCTCCTCAAGAGTGAGGGCTCTTAACCCTTTTTGTACCAAATGAAATCTTCCTCCTTATATATAGCAGGAGGCCATTTCAAAATTCAGGGGTGACAGGTTGTGTTTTTTTTTTTTTTTTTTCAAAATTTATTTGGAAAATGGCTGAGTTTTTTGCAACTAGTGTAGGCCCTGATCAATTCTGAGGCATCTGATCTCAGCCTGCACTGTTTGCCAGGGTAACCTTTAAGGGTTTCCGTAACTACTAAACCTAGAAGACATGTTGTGATTTCATCTTTTTTCATTAAAATTTTGCCAAAAGTGCTGAAAACTGCAAACAGTGTAGACATTGATCAAACTATTTCTACCAAGTTTACTATTCAGAGTGTTTCCTTATGTCCCAACAATACATTGAGTTAACCCTTAAGCTGCCGTGAAAAACTACACCTGAAAATGTTGTCTGCTTATGTCGTCTGCTGAATTTTCTTGCAAACTTTTTAAAAATATTTTTGGATACAGGCAAACAGTGTGGACCCAGATCAGACTGCTCCTAGAGGAGGAGTCTGATTTGAGTCCACACTGTTTGCAAAAATGACTTTTAAAGAAACCAGCAGACGGCAATTGTCGTGATTGGCATTTTATGGGTTAAGGATAATTTTAGGTAACTTACAAAATTATGAGAAATCCCTAGTGTTCACACAGAAATAAGAAAAGAAACTTCCCAATCTTTTCTTTTCTCTTTGGATAAGTCTGAAAAGAGACCAAAATACAGGTTGTACAAGAATGTATGCCTTGGTTTTAAATTCAACAGACTGTTCAACAGCCCAGTCAATGCTATGCTGGTCATATCAAGCCAGACCACACTTTTCCTGGACAGGCTTATACATAAGTGGTTTACCAGTGCAGTGCCGTTCTTGAATCTGCTGAAAAGAGAGAATGACTTTAGAAAAGATTTCATGACCAATCTCGACAAAAGAATGCTGCTGAGCCTGCAGGTGTGCGTTGGTGTTACGGCACAGTCAACAGCTAAGGTGATGTAAGGCTGGTCATTTATTTTCCCTCTGAATGGTTGACCAGTACTCTGTGAGATCCACACCCCCCCCCCCCCCCCCCCCACGCACACACCTCGGACAGTAACTGACAACAGCCAGTGGGACCATCCATTTCAAACCATCTCTAACCAACCAACCTCCCACTAACCTTACCAAGGAGGCATCAAGCCAACAATCTACGTCCTAATCACTCACTAGTTAGTCATTCTAGAATAAAACAGTGTCATGTGAACACCGGAGAATCAACAGAATTCAATGTCAAATTCAACAGACAAGCCTACCAGTAATCATAGCCAATTTGGACAAGAGGGCCAAGATGGCCCTGAATCCCTCACATGATTTCGAGATGTCACATAGCTTCTGATAGTCATATGGATAACTGACAGCCATCTAAGACCTTGGAGCATACAGTATATGTTGACCGTTTCCTATTTTTAGCTCTGGTGGATAATTTGCTTATTGAAATGAATGGTTTTAGCGATTCTGACTAGCAACATTCCAATGAAGACCCGTGAATTGTTTAAAGATTTTTCTATTTTTAACTCTGCTGGCCATCTTCTTCATCAGAGCAGAGAGATTTTAGCTAATTTGGCATTTGGTCACCTAAGCAACATTCTTATGAAGTTTGAATGAAATTCGCTCAAGTGTATGGGAGTAGTTGCTTATAGATTTTTCTATTCTTAGCTCTGGCAGCCATTTTGTTCATCAGAGCAAAAAGATTTCAGTTAATTTGGTAAAGAGCCAAATAGGCAACACTCCTATGCAGTTTAATTGAAATTGGCCCAAGTTGGCAGTGGAATAAATTTTTTACTTTTATCTATTTTTAGCTCTGGAGGCCATTTGACTCATAAGAGTGGATTTATTTAAGCTATTTTGGTGGAGGGTCACCTTAGCAACATTCCTATGAAGTTTGAATGAAATTGGCCCAGGGGGTATAGGTGACGTAGTTGTTTAAAGATTTTTCTATTTTTAGCTCTGATGGCCATCTTGTTCATCGGAGTGGAACAGTTTTAAGCTATTTTGGTAAAGACCTAGCTATACAGCATTTAAGTGGTTTAAAATTGTTTGTTTGTTTTGTTTGAATTGAGGTTTAACATCCCCATCAACACTATTTAGGTCATTTTGAGGATGTTGCTTCCAATTTTGTGAGCCTTTTACCAGACACTGAGATGAAATGACATCTCAAGACCTATGGCCCAATGAAACCAAAATCGCTTATATGCACTAGACTGTCTGACTCACAACACTTTGCCTGGACTTGCTTAGTCCTTCCAAGCAGTTTACCAGTACTCATGTGTGGTTATTTTCAGCTCTGCGTCCAAGCCATTATCTGTATCATCCTGAAGGCTTTTTAATGCTCTGGCTCAAGTATCAGTAACCCATTTAGGACCAAATGAAATCTTCCTCCTTATGTAAAGGTTGCATTATCTTTAGTCTTTTCTTTGGGAAATGGCTGAACTTTTTGCAAACAGTGTAGTGTAGGCCCTGATCAGGCACCACATTCTGTGGCATCTGATCTGGGCCTGCACTGTTTTCCAGGGTACCCATTTTGGATTTTCTGGTACAAAATGGGTTAGCATCAGCATGATTACAAACCATGCTGTGCAAGTGTTTCAATCAGACACATGGCTACATTTGATCAGATATTAACCCTTTTTGTACCAAATGGAATCTACATGTACATGAAGCAGGAGTCCATTCAAACATTTAGTGGTGTCCGGTTGTGTTTTCATCAAAATTTATTTGGAAAATGACTGAACTTTTAGCAAATAGTTCTGCGGCTTCTGATCTGGGCCTGCCCTGTTTGCCAGGGTACCCGTTTTGGGGTTTCCGGTACAAAATGGGTTAAAGAGGGATCCCCCATGAAAAAAGCTCTGTATTTCTTACTGAAAACATGTTGTGGGTACTCCTCAGAATTGCTTCGCTGAGGCAATTCTTAGGAGTACTGACAATGTATTTCTGAAAAGGAATAACAATCATATCAAAGAATTTAAACTCAAAATTCCCAGACTACAGACACAGCCAGCTCTTAAAGTACCAATGACAACATCAGCAGAAGATATTTCCAAACAATTTTCCTTATTTTTCAGGGAAATTAAGGCTTGACTTGGCATTTCAGGTGAATCGACTGCTGGGAGATGATTAATATGAGCTGTCAAGCCTCCATTTCCCCTGAAAAAAAATAATGAGAATTCAGAATGTCATCTGTTCATACTTTGACTGGCACTTTAACTGTTAGGGTGATTACGTGTGGAATTTCCAGAACCTATTCAACAGGTAGAGGCATGACCTGACTGCCAACAAATAAACTGAAATAATCATAAAACACTACCTAGAATATATAGAGACAATTTATGCTGAAACAGAATAATACACTAGAACTTCGGTGGCTCTAACACCGATGGCTCATTTACCATGGCCGAGTCGAACTCTTTTTAGAGTCCCTAGGGAATTCCTCTAAATAAGAAATAGTCAGGGATAATTTGGGCGATTTTAGTCTTTTAACTTGCAAATGTATGCTGTGTGTACTCATTAATGAGTACACACAGCATACATATGAGGTGATTCTAATGAGTACACACAGCATACATATTCATTATAGAACACCGAAAAGATGTCAAAATGTATCTCGTTGTGCCTCCTGGCAGTAACTCTCAGTGGCTTGAACTACCCCTGTCTCGAACAGATTTTCGAGGTCCCAAAGGTGTTCACGCCATTGAAGTTTGACTGTACAAAACTGTGTTGTTCGGCATGGCATTTTGTGACTATTCCTTATTTCGCCATATAAACCTATGTTACTGGTACTAATTAGAACTGCCTCGGTGAGGCGAGGGTGTTCTAATGAATACCCCCACAAAATGGTTTTTATGGAGGATTTACAAAAACTATCCTTCAATTCTCACAATGACCCCCGCCCATTTGGGCTTGAAGAAATATATGGGCTGCACCATGCTTCCACGCAGAGCTAAATCCAACAGCACACGAGTACTCGTAAACCACTTAGAGGATCTAAGCCTGCCCAGGTAAGCGGTGCTAGTCGGACCGTCCATGTTTATAAACCCTATTGGTTTCATTGGGCGACAGGGCTTGCGATGTCATTTCATCTCAACGCCGGGTAAAAGTCCCACAAAATTGGAAGCAACGTCTCCTAAATGACCTTTACAGTGTTGACAGGGACGTTAAACCTCAAATCAAACAAAATCAATTCTCACAAAATACATATCTTATCAGTTGCTACCCAATATTTAACCCTTGTCCTGCTGAATATTCATATATGCCACACCCACTACCGATTATCAACCAATCAGATTACTTGATGCAAATAATTGCAACAAATTCACAATCTGAATGGCAAACAATGTAGATCCTGATCAGATGGCTTCGTCAGAAGCCATCTGATCTGGATCTACATTGTTTCAAAGATAAGGCATATCCGGGATTAGCAGGACAAGGGTTAATACACCAAAACCCTTATGTATACTGTTAATGTCCTATTTAACCTTTAGTATGCTACTCTGTCTTTGGAGTGGGTACCCTTATTTCCGCAGCAATAATTTCCTTAAACCTTGACTGATTCTGCTCATACTTACAACTTCCACCATTTCTACCAGAAGTATTATGGGTCACATGACATCCAAATATGGCTGTAATGTGATCTGATCGGGAACCGTTTAAATCACTTAAAACAAGAAAAACGACAAATGGCATTATGGAAGGGTTTTTGAAAAAAGGTTAACCAAAAGGTAAAATGGGACGCAGACGCCCGCCCGCCCGCCTGCCCGCACGGACATCACTATTCTCAAGGACAGAATTTTTCCTTGACAAACCCGTCCAAAAAGTACTACAAGACAATAGCGCTCAGTGTGTGCTTTGTTGGATAAAATTGATAGTTTGTGTGTAGCTACCTATATTATGGCTATATATTCATCACCAGTCACAAAACTGTTATAAAACAGGTTTAAGACTGGTACTTGAGAAATTGTAGATTTTTAACATCATTTGCGACTGTAAAATCAAACAGCCGGTAATGTGGGTAAAATCTGTGCCCTTGTAAGAAGGAAAAATCCCTCCTGTGTAGGAGAACCTCATCTGAGTGAGTGAGTGTTTGGGTTTTACGTCTCACCAACAGCTAAGGTCATATGGAGACCAGACCTCGGTGTTAAAGACTCATCCGAAAGTCTGGAGAAGCCCGGGATTGATCCTGGGTTTACAAGGCGAGTAGCATAATCACTACACCACAGAGGCTTCCGAACCTCCTCTGATGGGGTGGTCATGATTTCTTATCAATGAGGTAAGTTGCTTACTAGGGTGATTAAAGTCGTCTAGAGCATGCTGAAATTTAAACTGCATGTGAATGAGACTAAAGGTATTGTGTTTCGTTTAACAGTTTACTGACCATTAAACTCTTTCCACCTAATTGCTTCTGAGAGGTCAAGTTACAATATATGGGGTGTCAGGTTTATTTTATTAGTTGTTTCCGTGGCCAGCTGACTCTTAATCATTAGGTCTCTCACCTCTGTGGTTCAAGTCTGGCTCGGGTCACATGTAAGACACCAAGTTCTAAGTTCTCCGGTTTTCGACCACCTCTGATTAAGGATCCGCTCGTTATAAGTGAAATAATCTTGAAAAGGCGGTAAAAGCAACTCCCCCCCCCCCCCCCCCCCACAAAAGCAAAATCTTTTAGCCTGCCGAGATGACCCAATGTAGAGTTCAAGACCATGTCCATATTTATACATGGTACATGTATAGTGAAGCTATCAGTATAAAATTGATATTTTTCGATATTTTCATACATTTTGATGTTTTATGAAAAACAGGTGATGTATTTAATCAATTTATTCAAGGTTTGAGGCTCAAGTGCCAGTGATTAGGTGAGTAAGATCAGATATCTCTGTACACAGGGAATGGCTGTGTCAAAGTTTGATAAGAATTGTGCATTCCATTAAATCATAAACTGTAAATTCTAGCTTCAATTTTAGGAGATCGCGGTTGACAGCCAGCTGTCACCAGAAAACTTTTGCTAACTTACTGCATATAGATACAAGACTTTATATTTTTACCAAAAGAGGGTGGTGTGCTCGCACTCTCCATTTATGAGCTTACCAGAACTGCCAATGCCAAAGGTTTAAGATCACAAAATGACAGTGTCATCTGTTTGGGTAACAAACCCTGATCATGCAAAGGTACAGATCAGACTTCGAAACTTTTAGAACTGCATGCACCCAGATTACTTTATTATACACATACATATACATACAGTCATGAACAGGTTGACTTTCTGGCTCTATACTCATACAGCAGTGTAGTGCCAGATCAGACTGCTCCAGATGTGTACTGTTGTAAATCAGGAAATCCCATTTGATTTTGTATTGCGTTATTAGGTATTTACAGTATGTGACGGGCCTCCGTGGCCTAGTGGATAAGAGCGCTGACTCTTAGTCATTAGGTCTCTCACCGCCGTAGGTTCGAGCCTCGCTCGGGCCACGTGTGAGACGCCAAGTTCTGCAACGGAAGGTCAGGTGGTTTTTCTCCGGGTACTCCGGTTTTCGCCCACCTCTGATTAACGATCGGCTCGATATGAGTGAAATAATATTGAAAGGGCCGTAAAACCCAAACCAAAAAAAAAAAAAAAAATTTACAGTATGTATTCAAACAAACAGGTCTTTAATAGCAAACCCTTTAGACCCAGATGAGACGCAACAGAATAGTGCATCTCATCAGGACCTACAATGTCATTTGTGTGCCACACATGACACAACATCAGGTTGAAAATTGCTTTACCACTCTCTAGGCTAATTCAGCAGATGACAAATTGCTGATATTTTCTTATTTTTTCCCAGAAAAAAAGACTTGACATCTCATGCATTGGAGACAATTTGCATGATTTGTCAAATCCTGTTTTCTAAGAAAACTAGAAATATATTTCAAATGTTGTCTGCTGCAAAAAGATATCGGCATGCAAAGCATTAATTTTAGCACAAGTGTGACAAGAAGTCAAGATTTCCAAATACATGTTATTGTCCTTCTGGCAAATACGATATTTAGTAAAGAAACTCAGGCTTGACACTTCATGTGAACTGACTGCTTGAAAATGTCATCTGCTCTTGTTGTGCTTGATGCTTTAAGGAATAAAACATCACTGCAGACAGTGAAGTCACCTTTTTCATGATACAGCAACAGAGTTCAAAGTGCCCCATCTCAATAGTATTACTACCTGAACATGTTACATAGCTCCAGAAAAAGCACTTTTTTCATCCGAAAAGTACTGATATTTTTCTTATTTCTGCACAAAAATGTATGTTGTGGGTACTCATTAGAAGCGCCTCGATGAGGCGCTTCTAATGAGTACCCACAACATATATTTTCGTGCAGAAATAAGAAATAAAACTCAGATACTCCCTCTTATCTGGGGCTATGTCTTATCATCCCTGAAACCTCTGAGTTACACCTTATCAATGTTTATCATCTTTGCTAGGCTTCTGATGTTGTTTTTTTTTTGTGTGTGTTTTTTTTTACCTGAATTAGATTTACAGCATTTATAGGGATGAATATGGCTGAGTCATCAAACCTTGCTTCTTCAAAAATTCTTGTAGGTGATATGTAATACTTACCTTGGAACATTTCATGACTACTGAGTATCAATTAAGTACATCTCTACAGAGTATCAATTAAGTACATGAACGATATACCATAATTATTCTAAATATCTGGTGCAAGATGTTCAAACTATTATGATGTTGCTTAGTCTAGCTCCCCTAGTTAACAAATTGTAAAAAACTTTTTTTTTGTTAACATGGCAAACATACTAACATTTTCACTGCAAAAATGTGTGCAGCATCTGTAAAAATAAAAAAAAAAAACAATAGAAAAAAAAAACAAGAGCATACAGTCGCAGTCGAGGCATTCACAATATTCGCAGATATTTTTTTTACCACTTTTTGTACCAAATGGAATTTTCCTTCCCATAAATAGCAGGAATCCATTTCAAAATTAAGAGGTGACAGGTTATTTTCAAAATTGATTTGGAAAATGGCTTAACTTTTCGCAAACAGTGTAGGCCCTGATCAGACGCCGCTGTCTGATCTGGGCCTGCACTGTTTCAAAGGGTACCCGTTTTGGGGTTTCCAGTACCAAATGGGTTAAAATGTGGGGCTAAAAATCCTACGGCATTTGTTATTGAACTCACTTGATCAGTGAACAATTTGATCACATATACAAGTTCGTTAAGCTAGAGATGCTTTAACCCATTTATTACCTGAACCCCAAAACGGGTACCCTGGCAAACAGAGCAGGCCCAGATCAGACGCCGCAGAAGGCGGCGTCTGATCAGGGCCTACACTGTTTGCAAAAAGTTCAGCTATTCTCCAAAAGAAATTTGAAGCAAACACAACCTGACACCCCTAAATTTTGAAATGGACTCCTGCTATATATAAGGAGGAAGATTCCATTTTGTACAAAAAGGGTTAAACAACTGGGCCCAGTTATTTAAAACAGCTTTTTGTTTGTTTGTTTGATTTGAGGTTTAACATCCCCGTCAACACTGTAAAGGTCATTTTGGAGAAGTTGCTTCCAATTTTGTGGGACTTTTACCTGACATTGAGATGAAATGACATCTCAAGCCCTGTCGCCCAATGAAACCAATAGGGTTTATAAGCATGGACGGGCCGACTCGCACCGCAGTTCCTGGACAGGCTTAGATCCTCTAAGCGGTTTACCAGTACTCATGTGCAGGTCGGTTTCAGCTCTGCGCCAGTACTCGTGTGCAGGTGGGTTTCAGCTCTGCGTTTTAAAACAGTTAGCTGCCATCCTAATTACTTGTTAGTAATCAAAATTTAAACTGTTCAAGCATACACATTATGTAATACTGTACTATCTTTGCTATTAAGACCACCTAAATAAAGACTAATTCTTACTCTGCCCCCGCCCATTGGGGCTTGAAGAAATATATGGGCTGCATGATGCTTCCACACAGAGCTGAAAACGACACGCACATGAGTACTGGTAAACCGCTGACAGGTTCTAAGCCTGCCCAGGCAAAGCGGTGCGAGTCGAGATGTCATTTCATCTCAATGCCGGGTAAAAGTCCCTCAAAATTGGAAGCAACATTCCAAAATTACCTTTAGAGTGTTGACGGGAAAGTTAAACCTCAAAACAAACAATTCTTTAAAAAGTTAATATGGCAGGTTGCAGTTATTCTTTCTTTGTGTTTTCTGCATAAAGTGCCCACTGGCCAAGGACCAACTTTAGAACTGTTCTAAAGTGGTGTTAAAGACCACTTTTGAACAGTCCCAAAGGTGGTCTTAATATAGGAATTTTACTGTACTGTACGCGGGTAGGCTGGAAAGTTATGAGCCTGACCAAGTAGCAGGCATCGAACAGCCATGAAATTTTGTATTCATTAAATCCAAACCGTTAATACTTGATTTGACTCAAATGAGTTCAAGACTTTGAAAATTGATACTAGCACGTTTTGGGGAAAATGGACAAAATCTGGTATCGTGGTGTCATCAAATACCTCCATAAAAGGGGGTTAGCTCCTAAGGACATTCGTGCCGATATGGTTGCTAGATTAGGGGATGATGCTCCTTCATATGCAACTGTGAAAAGGTGGGCAGCAAATTTTAAGATGGGCAAGGACAGCTTTGAAGATGATGTCCGGTGTGGACGACCCACAATGGCAACAACTGAGGAAACCATCAGCCAAGTGCACAGGGCTGTGATGGATGACAGGCGTTTAACTGTGAATCAGTTACTGTTAGCTAACACTGTTGCCATCTCCCGTGAACGAGAAGAAAACATTCTACACAGTGAATTAGGAATGTCGAAGGTTTCCGCCAGATGGGTGCCACGGCTTTTGACGCCTGACCAAAAGTTGACCAGACTGAACCTGTCACAAGCTAACTTGGCTATTTTTGAAGCAGACAAAGATGGTTTTCTTGACCTTTTTGTCACTCAGAATGAGTGTTGGGTTCATCACTTTGAGCCAGAGACCAAAAGACAATCTATGCAATGGAAGCACCCTGGCTCACCCCCTCAAAGGAAGGCAAAGGTCGTCTTCTCTGCAGGGAAGTGATGGCATCAGTGTTCTGAGATGCCAAGGGTATAATATTCATAGATTACCTTCAAAAGGGCAGAACAATTAATGGGGAGTATTATGCAGATCTGCTAAAACAATTGCGAAAAGCAATTAAGGCGAAACGACCCGGAAAATTGACAAAAGGGGTCTTGTTCCATCAGGACAATGCGCCTGCTCATAAATCGGTTGTCGCAATGGCTGCTGTGCATGACTGTGGCTTCACACTTGTCGATCACCCTCCGTATTCACCTGATCTAGTGCCATCAGATTATTTCCTGTTTCCAAACATGAAGAAGCACTTGGCTGGGCAGCATTATCGGTCAGACGAGGAGGTGATAGCTGCTGTGGAGGCGTTTTTCAGGGACCAAGATGAGACCTTATATACCACTGGGATCCAAGGACTCCAGCATTGCTGGAGGAAGTGTGTGGACAGGAAGGAAGACAATGTTGAAAAATAAGGCACTTTCAGCATGGCCAAACCATTGGATCTTGGTCAGGCTCAGAACTTTTCAGCCTACCCTCGTACTATCTTTGCTAAACAAGAGATCATGATGCCCTGCACCAAATGCAGGACATTTCAAGACATTTCCGACTGGGACGTTTCGGCCACGGAAAATGCCAAAGGTGGACGCCTCGGCCAAAACCATAAATGCTTGTATGTGTGATGCCTTGCTTAGGTTTAGCAGTATACATTTTCTCACTTTTTCCGGCGTACCCGTTGTTTTTGTCATACATTTTTTGTTATTCCACTGGTCAATAAAACCACATGCTCGAGAAGATGGCTATTTCATTGGTCAATGGTTTGCATAAATAAATCCATTCAACAAATACGACAGTTTACCGAAGTTTTTTTACCAAGGAATTTTTTCCTTTTTTTTTGCAAGACATTAATGAACTAGAAAAGTGTCCAGACGACACGGATGCCCCCGCCAAGGGCCCCACCTCACCCCGAAAATCCATGTTACAAGAAAACTTTTTAAGTGTGTGACCTTGTCATCAGGAACATTTGTGAGAAGTTATATTGAAATTGGTGAAAAAATGTAAGCACTACAGCAATGACAAAGTTTTTCTAAAAATAGCCACAGTAACCTTGACCTTGAAAGTCGAACTCGCTCGAGGTATTGTCATAAGGAACATTTGTGTGAAGTTATATTGAAATCAGTGAAGAAATGTAGTCGCTAGAGCGATGACAAAGTTTTTCTAAAAATAGCCACAGTGACCTTGACCTTGAAAGTGGAACTTGCTAGAGATATTGTCATAAGGAACATTTGTGTGAAGTAATACTGAAATTGGTGAAAAAATGTAAGCGCATGAGCAATGACAAAGTTTTTCTAAAAATAGCCACAGTGACCTTGACCTTGAAAGTCAAACTCATTCGAGGTATTGTCATAAGGAACATTAGTGTGAAGTTATTTTGAAACCATTGAAGAAATGCAGGCGAAAGAGCTATGACAAAGTTTTTCTAAAAATAGCCACAGTGACCTTGACCTTGAGGTCATGACCTTGAAAGTCAAACTCGCTCGAGATATTATTATAAGGACCATTTGTGTGAAGTTATATTGAAATCAGTGAAGAAATATAGAAGCTAGAGCTATGTTGTGCGAGGGGATAATTAAAAAAAATTTAAGTCCGTGACCTTGACCTAGAGCTCATGGGCATGGGTGGGGGTATCGCTGAATAAAATGGACAGGTATCTAACATCATACCAAATATCAACTCAATCCATCGCACGATTTGGAAAATATCAACTCTTAAAATATCTAATTAAAAATTTCTAAGTCTGTGACCTTGACCTTGAAGGCATAGGCATGAGTGGGGGTATTGCCAAATAAACATTTGGACCTGTAACTATCATCATAGCATACATAAGCCAAATCCATAATATAGTTTGGAAAATTTGAGCTCTTTAAAATCTTTCACATTAAAATTGTCTAAGTCTGTGACCTTGACCTTGAGGGCATGGGTGGGGGTACTGCTGAATAAAACATTGTACCTATATCTATCATCATATGAACCAAAGCCATCATAAAAGTTCAGGTTCTAGCAGGTACAAATACCTTAACTGGAGTCTTTAACATGGAAAATTTCTAAGTCCATGACCTTGACCTTGAGGCCATGGGCATGGGTGGGGGTATCGCTGAATAAAACTTTGGACCTATATCTATAATCATACCAAATATGAACCAATTCCATCAAATGGTTTGGAAAATATGAGTTCTAAAATGTTCAAGTCTACCTGTTACAAAAACCTTAACCTGAGTCTTTACCATTGAAAATTTCTTCTAAGTCTGTGACCTTGACCTTGAGGTCACACGCATGGGTGGGGGTATTGCTTAATAAAACTTTGGACCTATATCTATCATCATACCAAAGATGAACCAGTTCCATCAAATGGTTAGGAAAATATGAGTTCTAAAATGTCAGGCTCTACCGGTTACAAAAACTTTAACCTGAGGTTACAGGATCACGTACGTACGTACGTACGTACACACACACGTACAGACGGACGTACACATGTACGCACGTACGCACGTACGGAAAACCCAAAAACTATATGCCCCCGGCATCATATGATGCGGGGGCATAAAAAAATATATACAACATTTTTGGCTTGCTCACCTTAGTTCATAAACAGTCTTGTCCTTTGATGACAATATGTCAAATATATAATTGTGTTTCTAGTGAATTCTGTAACTGCTGCAGTGAATAGCTACCGGTAATTTGACCTAATTTCATGTGGTTGGTCTATAAAACGAGAGGAACAATTTCGTGAAAGGAAGGTTCTTTTCGCGAAAGGAAGATTTTTCTACAAAAGGGAGTATATTCACTTAAAATAAATAGATATACATGTACATGAAGCATATCAAAAACATGTAACAATCACATTACAAATTGACAAAGTAAAAGTTGAAGTGTATCAATTGTCTTCATTTTTCTTTATGTCCATTTCAACACAAAATGAACATCTTCAAATATCATTACTATTATATATAAATTCTGAAAAGGAATAAGGGTCATTTCAGTTTTAGTTAGGTCCAAATAAGATCAAGTTTCCATCTGTTTTTCTGTTTGTCAGTTTGTTTGTCTGTCTGTGCATTTACATCCACCATAGTGACAACCTTAAATGTTGACCCTAGGATTTGTGTTCAAAAACAGTAAAATATAATGTTTTCATATTTGTGATGCATATACTTGAGATCACATGCTCTCGAAATGAGGTCATGTTTTTGACCTTGACCTTTCACCATGACATTAGCTCAGACAGGCAAGACACTGCCCTCTGCAAAGCTATTTTTTGTCGTGTAACAGCTGAATTGTTTGAATACAGTAAAACAGATCCTAGCTAGACAATTGTTGCTATCACTATTGTAGCTCACATTTCAAAACAACCTTCCAAGTCAATCTAAGCCCCATATCATTTTTTAAAATACTGCTTGTTCCAGTTGACTCTAAGCAGCATTGGACAATAAAAATGTCACTGACCATTCAATGGAGTAACATTCATACATTGTTATGTAACTGGACCTGACAGTGACATTGTCTTGCGGCTTGATATTGCAGATCTATTTGTTAAATTGCTTTGTCATCCTGCTGCAGATGTTGGAGGTTTGGTTTTGTCAATGACCAAGTCTCGCTGGCATGGACCATTGCTCTCCGCACAAAAGAGCTGTACACACGGCCAGGTGTCTTGAATGAGAGAACTGGTAGCAGCTCCTTGATCTTCTTCCAGGCTGTTTTCACATGTGATGTGGTAGGAATCTCACAGCCACCGGCTGCAGAGAGCTTGTCTCGTAGGTAGCAAAAGAAAGCTACCACCTTGTCAGGTACGACTTAGACTTTGCTTTGTAGTCTGCCATCTAAAGGATGTGCAGTTTCCTGGCACTGTGCACACCTGTAATCAGGGTCCTCTGCTAAGTGCCTGAACCAACTTCATTTCTTGTGCACCCAGAGCTTGCAACCATTGTAAAAGATACTGTTACTGCCCACTCCAGGAACTTGCCTGAACTTTGCAGGAGGTCATGATTTTTGTATTTCCTGCATTTACTCTAAGCCCTTTCTCTTCCATTTTGGTTCTTTCCAAATTAAGAGCCTCTTGACACATTCCTTGAGTGATTCAGCTATGAGAACAAGATCATCGGCATATGGGTCCTCCCAGGGGACTCTAGAACGGAACTTGCATGACAAGGCTTCAAGCACAATGATGAAAAGCAGAGGGCTGAGTACAGAGCCTTGATGAACACAAACATTCACTTTGAACCCTTCAATAAAACTGTCACCAACACAAACATAGCTCCGCGCACTCGTAGCATACATCCCTGGGCTTGGACCAGTCACACAATTCACTTGTGCACTCTCAAGTTTTTTCGGTGCCCACCAGATGTCTTTCTGAGGCACTCTTATCAAATGCCTTCCCCAGGTCAACGAAAGCCGCATTGACTCTCGTGGCAACAAGATAATTGCAGTTGCCTTACAACAAAGTTTACGTCTGTTGTGCCTCTGCCTGGGGTGAAGCCAAATCAGACAGGCTGTCCCAGCCCCAGTCAATCTCAACATTGAGTAGCCTTCATATACTTTGAATATTTAAAATTATTTATTCTATCATTTATGACTTGCATTTAGGAGGGCTGATTGATATATTGTGAGCCTCGTATTGAAAGTGGTATGCAGGGATGTAACATGCTCTATTCTCTGACAATGTAGGGATGCGAAACCAAGGACTGGTCTCATTTGGTCAATTAAGATCGATGAGCTAGCACTCTAAAGTAAACAAGACAAGCAGCTTTCGCGAAATGAACAAAATCGGTGAAAGAGCAATGATCCAATATTTGCATATAAAAGGTTGAACACCTAAGAATATCCATAATGATATCATATGGTAGCGACACTAGGGAAAGATGCCCCTTCATATGCAACAGTGGAAAGGTGGGCAGGGGAATTTAAGTGCGGCAGACAGAGCCTTGAGGATGACCTCCATCCCGGAAGGCCTGTCAATGTTGCAACCCAGGAAATTGTCAACAAAGTCAATGATATTGTTATGACTGACAGACGAGTCACAGAAAGATATACAGAAAGCAGAGTTGGCATTTCACAGGAAAAAGTCCATTCTATTCTGACAGAGGATTTTGCAACGAGAAAGCTTTTGGCCTGATGGGTACCAAGACTTCGGACAGTTGATCAGAAGCACACTACGCGCACATTATCGCTTGCTAATCTAAACCTCTTTGAGCTTTCTTATGAGATTTGTCACTATGGATGAAACACGGGTCCATCATTTTACCCGAGAAGCCAAAGAACAATCCAAACAATGGAAGCACCCTGGCTCACCCCTGCCAAAGAAGGCGAAGACTGTTCTATCAGCTGGGAAGGTTATGGCCTTGGTTTTCTGGGATACAGATGGTATTCTACTAAAAGGGACACACAATCAATGGCAAGTACAATGCATCACTTGTGATGCAGTTACGGGAAAATATTTAACTTAAAGGCATTTATTCTGTAACAGTAAAACACACCGTGTGTCCATAATTATTTCATTGCCCCCTGTGATATACTGACTATAGCAGATCAAAGGCGGCCCTTAATAGGGTGATTAGTAGCTCTTGTTGAATCCCCTAACTGAGACACTTAAGGGGAAAATCAATAATGTACACCAATCAACAGTAAGTAATTTATTGATTTTCCCCAAGACGGCCCCTTACCTGTTGAAGACAGAGGACTTCTCTCCAGTGAGCACTGAGGGCTACATAATATTATGTAATGGAATGATAGTCCTCAATAATCAAGAATAAATGCCTTTAAGCGCCTCGGAAAGGTCACTAAAGGTATGTTTTCCATCAGCCTGCAGGGATTGTGCTGGCCCAAAATACAGTCTGGACAAATTACATCATTTATTGGACATACTGAATTCTGTCTGGACAAGTATGTAAAGATGAAATTTACTTATACTAAAAATAGTCAATGTTACCGTTTAATTTACAATTTGTTCACTCTGAGTAAAATATTGATGTAAAAAAAGTCCAAAATAATTTCAGGACATTTTGTCCTGTCTGACCTGAAATGTTTTGGACAATCATAAAATATTAAGGACTACGGCCGATGTCCGACCCCATACAAAATCGCTGTCAGGACAATGATCCTGTTCACAAAGTAGAAGTAAAACAAAGATCAGGAATTGATACAATTAACTTACTATATCCATAAAAGACACCAAAGGGAAAGAAATACAAACATTAAGCGACCAGACCATAATGGAAACCTAAACAAAGGAAGGCCATATGGACAGTTACTTTCGAAAACCTCATTCGAATTTTTTATAGACCAAAACAGATTTCTTCCTGATCTTTCAAAGACTTTATCACAATATTTAATTACATGCGTTTTAATAGCAGTAAGACAGGAAGTTAATAATTTAGAAAGTTCAGTGGTAGTGCAAGAACTAGAATTTGCAATAAACCGTGCTTTGTAAGGTTTTTTATGAAGTTTTGGTAACCAGTATAGCGTAGGAAGCTTGTCTTGGCCTTCGTTAACACACACAGCAAACTTGGTGGCTGAAAGACAAACAAGTCTGTCATTGCTATGGCTGCCATTCACGACTGTGGCTTTAAATTGATTGAGCCTTATTAACCTGATCTTGCTCCATCAGACTTTCATCTATTTCCAGAACTGAAAACGGCTATTTCAGGCACCCACTTTCAGTCAGATGACATCATAATAGGCAGTGGATGACTTTATGAACAGCGAAGAAAAGGGGTTCTATAAAAGAAGCATTGATGCCCTATAATAGCGCTGGAAAAAGTGTGTAGATACTGAAGAGGATTATGTTGAAACCTTATACAAGATGTCGACAAAATTCAAATCCTTCAATATGAGGCTCACAACATATCAATCAGCCCTCATACTTCATTACATATTTCAAGAAAATAAGTTAGAAGTCTCTTATTAATATATGAATGTTCTGAAGATGGGTAATCCTTTGGATGCAAGGACAACAGCACAGAACTGAAAATTATGGAGTGTACAAGATTTTTCTGGGCAAGGAAGTAGTTTTCCAATAAAAACCTATGATATTAGTATTATTAGTTACCTTTTTAGTATTTCATGGTTCTTGATACATGTTTAATACTTTTTTGCAATTAAAGTGTGTGATTTTTATTCTCACTACATGTAGATAATTACCAAATCAGGGTGGATAACACCTACCATGTTATCACAAAAAAGTTGGTATTTGTTGATAATCATGAACTGCACTTCTCCATTGTAGTTATTGATGTGGGTATTCATTGAATTGCTGTTATTCTAATTAATATTGCAATATACATGTATCCTGTTGTGGAAAAAAAACGTAGAAAATTATCATTAGCAAATGTTAACTTTTACAGTTTTATACAATTGTGAAATACATGTACAATGACTGATATATGTATTGGTTGCTATGATGAAAGATGAAAATTCGGGTGATAATCTGATATTTTTCTAATTTCTTCTCTAAAAGGGAACTTATGAAATGTTTTTTTTTTCCATTACACTCAAGTAAAATTGCCCCTATATTTATTTGGTATTTATTTTCAGTAATAAATGAAACAGTAAATTCTGCAAATACCATATGTTTTTTTCTCTTTTATTTTCAATCCAGTAGTTACATTAAAAAACCAAAGAAGACAAAAAATATTAAAAATGTATCAAGAAACTTAAAATAATGGGTTAAGTAACCAAAATAATGCTAATGTAGCAGGCTTTTATTGGAAAAATATTGCTGGTTGTCAGGAGCATTTTTGACAGTAAAAATGCTCCAGACAACCAGTATAAATGCGTGCTTACCAGAACCGAATCGGAATAATCACGCCGATTTACCGTTTTGTTTACATATAATAATAATAATCGACTTTATTTTGAGAGGGTTACACATTTAGTTACAAGAACTTCCATGAGGCCCTCTAATATGTACAAATTTACAAAGTCAAACATAGATGAGCATTTTACAGAGTAGGTCCTTTCATCCATTTTATAATGTGGTTATGAAATTAGTTCATGCTATCAGCTGATCTTAAATTATTTGGTAAGGTATTCCAAATGATGGGCCCCGAATAAGCAATACTTTGTTTGAATATTTCTTTGTTTGGTCTTGGAGGAACAAATTTCTGACCTGTATTAGATCTTAATTGTGGTGCACTGTTTGTCAGAACTTTTGGCTGAAATATTTCATTAACATACTGTGGAACTTCGCCTCTTGAGACTTTAAACATGAATTTTGCTTTTCTCAGGTATATCCTGTCAAAAATATTTAATATTTTTAAATCTTGCATAGTTTCTATTATATTGTTAACTTTATAGTCTAAAATTATTTTGCAGGCTCTCTTTTGAAGACGAAAAACTCTGTCTAGGTTTATGTGAGACGTTCCACCCCATATGAAAATACAATAATCAATATGGGGCTGTATATACATGTATGTTTTATAGAACTGAACTCTATGATCTCTAGATAAATATGTTTTGATTCTAGACAGTAACCATAAGTTGGATGCAATCTTTTGGCACAGTTTGTCAATATGATTAGACCATGTAAGGTTGTGGTCAATAACTACTCTGAGAATTTTATCACTGGAAATCATCGTTACGTCAACACTGTTAAGTGTCAGAGATAATTCTTCATTCGCTAAGCTAGCACGCTTCTGATGTGTTGTAATAAGCATTACTTTAGTTTTAGCTGCATTAATGATCATGCCATTACATCCGCCCCCCGCCCACAGGGGATTGAAGAAATATATGGGCTGCATGATGCTTCCACTCAGAGCTGAATCCGGCCCGCACACTAGTACTGGTAAACCGCTTAGAGGATCAAAGCCTGTCCAGGAACTTCGGTGCGAGGTGGACCGTCCAAGCTAATAAACCCTATTGGTTTCATTGGGCGACAGGGCTTGAGATGTCATTTCATCTCAATTTTGGGTAAAAGTCCCACAAAATTGGAAGCAACGTCTCCAAAATGATCTTTACAGTGTTGACGGGGACGTTAAACCTCAAATCAAACAAACAAAATGCCATTACATCTGCAAACATCAAAAATCGTAAGGAATTCTGCCGTGGTCGTAAGGTCGTAATTTGGACATGAAAATAGTAAGCCTTACAATCAAATCGTGAGGGTAGGCAAGCCTGCATAACTGATTAGCGATTTAAGATACCGTTTTGAATAAACTAATTTACCTTGACATGCACCATTAACACGAGCTGCAGTCGATATACTCAAAAAGATTAGAAGTGTCAGGGCAGCGAGATAAGAAATTAAAAGAAAGCAGTTTAGTTTACAATTTAATGATACAACCACAAGACAAGGAACCCCTCCATCCAAAACAAGCCCAAACTTTCACACAAGCAAGTTCAAGGCGAACATCAAAGTTTTCTGCCACCCAAATCGCCGCCCACAAACCACTGCTACCATTTTTCTACACGTGATCGGTAAATGACGTCATCCGACGCCAGCACCCCCACATGTGTTTAATGTCATTGTTGTATTGAAATGGGGTGTACCTCTTTCATTAAAAAAATGTTTACTGGATAGCTAAACGGTTGTGAGGTCGGATAGAAAACAGCGCTTTGCACAGCTCCCGAATTATCTCCAGAAGCTCCTTGTCAATAACCAACAGTGTTCGACTTTTCCCGCCAAGCGTCTGCTATTTGGCGCCAAAACAAAACCATTCACGAGATAGTAGAATACTCAATAGTCTGTTTTTATTATGCAAACAGCTACCGTTAGATGTAGCTTATTGTCTGAGGAGCGATTAAATCATTTTCACATTGATTTTGTGGATTAAATTTTTTGATTGGGGGATAAACGCAAATTAAAGACATAACTTGACAATATTTTCACACCTTATTCCAGCTGGCTTATCGATAGCGCCTTTAACAAAGGCTGCCACGATTAATGGTATAATCGATCGATAAATTCCACAAAAATGATTATCATTTCCGATTTGCTTTTAATCGATTACTTGATAGGTAGAATTTACTACCCAAAGTTATGCCTAAAATAGCCGGATGAGTGACAAACAGTGCATACCCTGATGAGACGCCGCATTATGTGGCGTCTCATCTGGGTCTACACTGTTTGCTCAGGCCTGTCTGTTCAAATATATACATGGTAAAGTGCAACATATGATAAGATTCATGCTCAGACAGAAAGCCAGACAGGTAAAATAATGACAAAAATCTTAGCGATTACTAATCGATTATTGATCGCAATGACAGTACTAATAATCGATTATCTTTTCAGCTCCGATTAGCCAGCCCTACCTATAACAGAAATGAAAGACACGCACTGCAGGGCAATCATGTTTAATTGGCAATTATATGACAGGGATTAACAACAGTGTAATAATTGAACCATTATAAATACACAGATGGTTTGTCTCTGAAATGTTGACAAAACAGGACTGGTCTAGTTTTGCCGTATTTAAGGACTGACAGTTTCAGAGTTGTCCCTGGCAGCCGGGCAATGGCTTTGTCAGCCCCTGCTATTGGTTTCATTGGCCGGCAGGGTTAGAGATGTCATTTCATCTCAAAGTAGGGTAAAAGTCCCACAAAATTGGAAGCAACATCTCCAAAATGGCCTATATATTGACGGGAATGTTAAACATCAAATCAAACAAACAAATGTGTGTCTCGTTAGGATCCGAAAGACTTTGGTACATGTAGAAGACAACAAACCTTATTTTTGAGGTGAAGATCCAGATCAGATACACGTAGCTTCCATCTAGACACTCAGTTTGTGAATTTGAAAGGACAAATAACATTGGTTGATAAATAACATTGGTTGAAAGTCAGAAGTGGATGTGGCTAAATTAGCTTAACCTTTGTCCAGCTGAATATTTAAATATGCCACACCCACTACCGATTATCAACCAATCAGATTACTTGATGCAAATTATTGCAACAAATTCACAATCTGAATGGCAAACAATGTAGATCCTGATCAGATGGCTTCACCAGAAGCAATCTGATCTGGATCTACATTGTTTCAAAGATAAGGCATATATCCGGGATTAGCAGGACAAGGGTTAATTCAGCAGGAAGAGGGTTTAAACTGAGTGTTCATGCAATTTTGTTATTTTCTCTGGATGGTATGGTGTTAAATAGGGAATCACAATATCGACAATTCTGTAGTTCTTTTATCATAATATTTCCCATTTAGTCACGATTTTTCTTCTGTTTTTTTTCTCCTTTTACTAATATTGGCTCACATCGGAACATTATGAGAATCAGAATCAGAATTGTTGCTGGTGACACGTCAAATGACATTCATACGCCAGGACCTGTGATGTGGGAAGTTAGTCCCTAGCTCTAACCAAAGAGGTAAATTTAGCTACACAATCATCAGCACCTTCAGCTGTTGAAATAATCAAATTGGGAAGGGCATTCCAATCTCTAATGGTTCTGGGGAAGAACGACTCTTTATAAATGTCAGTTCTTGCGCTAAGGGTCTGAAACGCCAACGAATGGTGATTTCTACAGTGTCTAGCTGGGGGAACAAGGTCATCTGTTGGAATGCTGGCAGCACCCTTTAGACCTTTGTATAAAAGGATTAGCCTATTGTCTTTTCTCCTTTTCTTGAGAGACTCCCATTTTAATTTTCCAAGTATTCCAGTCATGCTCCCAGTTTCAAAGCAGTAATTGCCTGTTACAAACCTAGCAGCTCTATTCTGAACTTTCTCAATTTCATCGTTAAGGACCACTCCACTGGGGTCCCAGATACAACTACCATATTCCAAGATTGGGCGAACAAGACCTTTATATGCCGCCTCTTTTACGTCCTGAGGGCACTGATTAAGATTTCACCTCAGAAAACCAAGCGTTCTATTTGCCTTAGTACACATGTTGCTAATATCAGTATTCCATCTCAAGTTGTGTGAGATTTTCACTCCAAGGTATTTAATGGAGTCCACATTCTCGAGGACCGTTTCCTCTAAGGTGTAAGAAGCCTCCACTTTATTAGATCTCTTCCTAGTTATCTGCATAATATTGCATTTAACTGGCTGAAATCTCATGCCCCATTTACGTGCCAAACATCCTAATCTATCTATGTCAGCCTGAAGTTTCAATGAGTCATCTGTATCTCTAATTTCCCGGTAACAAACACAGTCATCTGCGAACAGTCTTTCTGAGTCAATGTCAGTGGAAATATCATTGATGTACAGGGAGAACAAAAGTGGACCAAGAACGGTCCCTTGCGGGAGCCCAGTCCGAAGATTCACCATTAACAACAACCCGCTGTTTTCTGTAGCAAAGAAAGGAATCTATCCATTTGATTTCCTTGGTGATAACCAGTACTTTCTGTTGTTTTTTTTAAAGCAATGTGGATGAAGTGCCCTGCTTAAGGGCACAACACTTTGGTCAGCATGAGGCTTGAACCTGCAACCTCTTGATCACTAATCCGATGCGCTACCACTGCACCAAATTGCTCCATGATTGGCTGAGCGTGCAGCACACACCAGCCTACTGACTCAAGCCTTGATGCTAATACTTTTATCTGAATTTGTAGATCAATTGAACACTCTCTGTCATCTTTTGATGTAATTTACATACTATGAGGAATCCTCAAGGGGACAAATATTGGCGTAATAAAGAATCCACAGCTGTAAATTTAATGCGTACAAAAGCAAAGACCAGCATTTTCAGAGAACTCTGAAAGACAATAACATTCTCGGACGGAATACCGTCTGGCTCAGCATCAAGATGAGAATACCTGCGCAATGTGCTATTCTCAAAAACATTAAGAAACACGTTGACAGAGAAATTTGTCATAGGAAGGTCTCGCTGCTTGAACTGTAGGGCAACATCTATCTGAAAAAAGGGAATTGCACTAGAGGAAAGGGGCATGGTGACCTGTTTTTCTAATAAGGTTGGGGAATTTAAGTCTAGTTCATTTCATTTCAGTTAACATGAAAAACTGATACACTGCTCAGAATTCCCTTTGTGTTCGATTTTTGGCCCAATATTGAACAAAACAAAGAAAATCAGATTCTGAGATTCCCTCTTGATTACATGACATATTTAATTAATTAATGCATTTACATTTCTCCGTTTTGTACTTTTAGTTGTGAGTCAGCCAAATTTATTTGTCAAGTCATCCAACCGTGAAGTTCCATAGTGCAGTTTCAGCATCCGATTCTTACAGACCGGGTTCGGGGTTTGACTACAGTTGATTAATCGTACAGTTCTGGACAGGATTATTATTAAACTTACTAATTTCGTTGGTATGTTGAAGCTCGTAACTTAGATTCTTTGGAATTTCTTCTAATTTCTTTTATTAATTCCACTCGCAGACACTGGGTTCCATTTCTTATCGTGTCTAAAATTATTAACCAATGAAAATGGAGCGAAATGTCAGAACCGCAAGGCATCGAAAGCTTGTGCGACGATACTCATGCGCAAAAGTCAACCAAACCGAACCAAACGTGAAGGACACCAAGAACAAAATGATCGGAATTGTTAATAGTGACACTTCTATCTATCTATCTATCTATCTATCTATCTATCTATCTATCATCTATCTATCTATCTATCTATCTATCTATCTATCTATCTATCTATCTATCTATCTATCTATCTATCTATCTATCTATCTAATCTATCTATCTATCTATCTATCTATCTATCTATCTATCTATCTATCTATCTATCTATCTATCTATACTGCCTCACGCCCTCGCGGGCATTCTAGGCAGGTGTGCGCTGTCGTGCTGAAATAAGAAGGGAAATATAGACAAAAGTTAAGAGGGGATAGTGAGAGTATAAAAGATGATAGGGGTTAAAACAGTTGGTGAGGTAGAGAAGTTAAAATCAAAATTAAAAACATCACTTTCGGGAACTAGGGGCGGGAGTGGTGCAGTTTGCCAACTTCACCCTTTAAAGCCTCAAGGGTTGGCAAACATACAACTGATTCTGGGAGAGCATTCCATTGGACAATAGCCAGGGGGAAGAAAGAGTATTTGTAAAAAATCTTGTAAGTGTGGACCTGGCGGAAGGTCATTGAGTGGCAATTTTTAGAAATCGAAGTTTGAGGTTGTATGTAGTCTGGCATGGGTATTGCCACAAGCCCGTAGACAATCTGGTAGAATAGACATAGGCGAGCGTCTGACCTCCTTTGTTGGAGGGTCCGCCAGCCTAGGCCTTCAAGCATCGTTGTAACACTGGACCTGGAATCATAATTGTTAGTGGTCCATCTAGCGACTCGGCGCTGTATTTTTTCGATTTGAGCTGTTTTGTCTGAAGTGTGGGGATCCCATATCTGGGAAGCGTATTCGAGTTTGGGGCGGACCAGCATGTTGTAGGCAGGCAATCTCTCTCACTTTGGATAGTTTGGTCTTAATGTTTCGTTTCAAGAAGCCCAATGTACGATTTGCGTTCCCTGTAATTCTGTCTATGTGGGAATTCCAAGATAGGGACGACGAAATATCAACCCCCAAGTACCTAGCACAACTCACAGCCTCCAGGACCTGGCCATGTAAGTGATACAAGGTATTGATTGGTCTCCTGGAGGCTGTCACCCTCACCACCTGGCACTTGGAGGGGTTAAATTCCATGTCTCATCTGGACTTCCACATAGCCAGATTGTCGAGATCATTTTGTAGCACTCTGTCATCATTTGGACCTTCAACAGTAAGGTAAACGGCCGTGTCGTCCGCGAAAAGACGGACTTCGGATGTGACAATGTCTGGAAGGTCATTTATGTAGATGAGGAACAGAATCGGTCCCAGTATTGAGCCCTGAGGTACTACTGATGTGACTGGAACCGAGTCTGACTCCCCACCATCCAAGACAACTGACTGCGACCGGTTACCCAAGAAGGCCCTTATCCAGCTGAGTGCTTTTCCTCTGATCCCGTACTGATGGAGCTTCCAAAGGAGTTTGGCATGATTTACTTTGTCAAATGCCTTCGAAAAATCCAGCAGTACCAGGTCAGTTTGCTTACCCACACTTGCATTCCGGGCAAGCTCCTCGATCAACATGGTGAGTTGTGTTTCACATGATCGCTTTTCTCTGAATCCATGCTGTAGATCATACAGTAGATCATGTGAATTCATGTGCTCAACCAGCTGAGATGCCATGATATGCTCGAGGACCTTACACAGTATGCATGTGAGGGAGATCGGTCTATAGTTTGCAGCCGATGATTTGTCCCCCTTTTTGAAGATCGGTGTGAGAAAAGCGTGACACCAATCTGCTGGAAGCTTGTCTGTCTGAAGAGATCGCTCAAATAATATTTGTATTATTGGTGCTATCTCCTCTGCAAGCTCCTTCAGCAAAAGGGGTTATAGTTTGTCCGGACCAGCTGCTTTACCAGGATTGAGCTTTTTTAAGAGTTTTATGATGCCTGCCACCGAGATATTAAAATCATCCATAGGTGGGGTGGGGCTAAGGACTCCAGCAGGTATAGAATCTGGATTCAGTGATCCTTCATCAACCATGTCCTGGATTTTCATTTTGCAAAGTCTAGACAGGGAGAGTGGTTCCTTAGGGGTAAATACTGATTGGAACTGGTTATTATGAACATTGGACTTTTGGAGGGGTTCAGTGATCAGTTTGTTGCCATGCTTAAGGGGGGGGGGGGCAACCCGGTCTTGCCGAGAGTTTTTGAGAAAGGAGAACAGCTTCTTGCTTTCACAGGATGGGGAAGGGTCATTTTCGTCTAATCCAAGGAGACTTTTAAGGTAAGATGTATAGGCCAGCTTAATCTTACATTTAACCAGTTTTCTTATGGATAAAAATTGGGATCGTTTTGTCTGGTCTCCAGTTTTTCTGACTTGTCTATAAAGGTGATCACGTTTTCTGATCAGCCTTCTGTCTCTGGTCGGGCCTCTCGGAGTCTAACTGTTGGTTTTCTTTTGCTCCAGCATTTCAGTGGTTTCTTGCTGTCGAGTCCTCACCGTTGTCTCACCTCTGTGGTTCTTTGCTTTTTTTGTGTTCACGGAGATGTTGCACTGATGAGTTTGGAGGCCTTCATGCGGACTGAACAAATTATTTGTCTAAATCGCGACGGAAGTAAGGGCGAGGATTGTGGCCACGTAAAATCGATTTAAGCCCCCCCCCCCCCCCCCAGTGGAAATCTTTCCACTGACCGTTCCAAGGCGGTTCTTCTGTGGCTGTTTATTATGTTGTTGTTTGTTACTTACTGTGTGTATCACTTGTGTCTTTTTATTTTGGATGGCCATATGGCCATTTTGTGGGAAAGTAACTGTCCTTATGGCCTTCCTTTGTTTAGGTTTCCATTATGGTCTGGTCGCTTAATGTTTGTGTTTCTTTCCCTTTGGTGTCTTTGATGGGTGGAGTAAGTTAATTGTATCGATTCCTGATCTTTGTTTTACTTCTATTCTGATTTTTTTTGTTGATCCAGGGTAGAGAAGATTTCTCTCTGATCATCTTAGTGGGAATGCACTCAGATGTAAATCTTTCTAGTGCAGAAGTGAAATCTGACCACAAGTCTTCTACGGATTTGCCATGGTGATCTGCAGTAAATTGTGTCTGAGAGTCTCAGAAAGGAGGGATTTCAAACGTGGCCAGTCAGCTTTTTGAAGTACCTGAACCTTACGGGGCTTCTGTTTTTGGAGTGTTGGTTTCAAGGCACACTCAGCAATGACCATGTCATGGTCACTTAGACCAGGGAGGCAAGTTACACTTTTTACTAAGGTGGGGTTGGTTGTTAGAAAGAGGTCCAGGATATTATTATATCTTGTTGGTTCCTTTACCATTTGCGAAAAACTAAAATCGTTTATGAAGTCCCAAAACAGGTTGTATATTTGCTTGTGACTGCAGTCAGGACTCATGGCAGGTTGATTTTCAGGCCATGTGAACTTTGGGAAGCCAGAAATTAGCCTTTGCTTTTTTACGGACGCTTTCAACTGACTTCTGCAGTTCCATCAAACCAGCCTGGTCATCAATGACATTCATACACCAAGACCTGTGATATGGGAAGTTAGTCTCTAGCTCTAACCAAAGAGATAAACTAAGCTACACAATCCTCAGCACCTTCAGCTGTTTCTGTTAACAGTGTTCTTCTTCTTCTTGTGTCGTGCAGGGCTGCAAATCTGCTAGCATACTCGCACCATGGTGATTATTTACATGTGTGAGGGAGGGTCCAAAACTAAAAAGCAGGTTAAAAACCGCCAGCTGGCTTAGAAGTGGTGGGCTGCGGCGATCCCAGACTTGAAGGTCTCCAAGCTGGGGGCTGCGACAAGGCCATCAGGGAGTTGGTTCCAGTTGAGAACTGCCGTGGGGAAGAAGGACCCCTTCATCGTCTGGGTTCTGCAGAAAGGAGGGATGAACCGGGTGCAGTGTCCTCTTGTAGTTACGCTTTAGTGGTGTATGAAAGTGGGAACGCTGACGGTGACAAGTCCGTTTACAATCCGATACATCATTACAGCCTTGGCTTGCCTTCTGGGGTCTTGGAGGCTTTTCCAACCTAGGCTGTCGAGCATGGTACTAACGCTGCTTGTTCGGCGGTAATCCCCAGAAACGAATCTGGCAGCTCTGCGTTGTACCATCTCGACACGCTGTGTGAGGGCCTTGGTGCAGGGGTCCCAGACGGTGGATGCATATTCTGTCTGTGGCCTGACGAGGGTTTTGTGGCATTCCTCCTTGGTGGACTTGGGGCATGAACCTAAATTTCTCCTTAGGAAGGCTAGTGTCCTGTTGGCCTTTTGGGTGGCGGAGTCGAAATGAGCATTCCAATACATGTTGGAGGAGAGTATGACGCCCAAGTACGCTTCTTGGTTTCATGTAGGGTCTGGCCATGGATGGTGTAGATGGCTTCGACAGTCTTCCGCTTGTTGGAGATCCGAGGGACCTCGCACTTGTCAGCGTTAAATTTCATCAGCCATGGCCTCTCCCAATCCTGTAGTCTCTCTAGATCCTCCTGGAGTAGCTTTGCATCCTCTGCTGTGTTGATATCTCTGTAGAGCAGGGAGTCGTCAGCAAAGAGGCGACAGATGGAAGCTTTAACATTCTCAGGCAAGTCATTTATATAGGCCAGGAAAAGGAGAGGTCCTAGTACTGTGCCTTGGGGGACTCCTGAGGTGACTGGTGCAGATCTCGAAGAGGTCCCATTTAGTAGCACTTGCTGGCTGCGATGGGTCAAGAAGCTGCGGATCCACTCAAGTGATGTAAATTCAGGAGCAGACGCTCGTGCGGTACCTTGAAAAAGGCTTTGGAGAAGTCCAAAAGGATTGCATCAATCTGTTTGGACTTATCCAGGCCAGTGACAAGATCATTCACTGTGGTGATGAGCTGTGATTCACAGGAGCGGCGCTTCCTGAACCCGTGCTGGTATTCACTGATGATGTTGTGTCTTTCGAAGAACTTCATCAAGCAGCTGTGTATTACGTGCTCGAGCAGCTTGCATGTTACAGAGGTGAGGCTGATCGGTCTGTAGTTGGAAGGCTTGCCCTTATCGCCTTTCTTGTAGATAGGGGTGACGTTTGCGTCTTTCAGTCAACTGGGATTTTCCCCTGGTCTAAAGATGCCTGGAAGATAAGGGTGAGTGCCGGAGCTAGAGGCTGTGTTCGACAGCGCATCTGCATAGAATGTCCTCGAGGGCGTATGGCAGTATAGATAGATAGATAGATAGATAGATAGATAGATAGATAGATAGATAGATAGATAGATAGAAAGATAGATAGATAGATAGATAGATAGATAGATAGATAGATAGATAGATAGATAGATAGATAGATAGATAGATAGATAGATAGATAGATAGATAGATGTGTCGTGGTGCGCTTTGGTGCCGTGGTAGCGCATCGGATTAGTGATCGAGAGGTTGCGGGTTCGTGCCTCACGCTGGCCAAAGTGTTATGGCATTGAGCAAGGCACTTCAACCACATTGCTTAAAAACAGTACTGGTTACCGCCCAAGAAATCCTGCTCGTAATGCTCAGATGTGAGCGAGTAGCAGTAACAGGAGAAGAAGAGAAGAATCTTTATAAATGTCAGTTCTTGCTGTATGGGTCTGAAATGCCAATTGATTGTGACTTCTACAGTGCCTAGTTTTGGGAACAAGGTCATCTGTTGGAATGCTGGCAGCACCCTTTAGACCTTTGTATAGAAGTATGAGCCTACTGTCTTTTCTCCTTTTCTTGAGAGACTCCCACCTTAATTTTCCTAGTATTCCAGTCATGCTTCCAGTTTCAAAGCAGTAATTGCTTGTAACAAATCTAGCAGCTCTATTCTGAACTTTTTCAATTTCTTCATTAAGGACTTCTCAACTTGGGTCCCAGATCTATACAACTACAATATTCTAACATTGGGAGAACAGGTCCTTTGAATGCTACCTCTTTTACATCCCGAGGACACTAATGAAGATTTTGCCTCAGGAAACCAAGCATTCCATTTGCCTTACTACACATGCTGCTTATATGTGTATTCCATTTCAAATTGTTTGCGATTGTCACACCAAGGTATTTATTTAGAAGCCTCCGTTGTGTAGTGGTTATGCTACTCGCCTTGTAAACCGGGGCTCCCAGGATCGATCCCGAGTTTCTATAGACTTTCGAATGAGTCTTTAAACCCCGTCTCCGTACGACCTTAGCTGTTGGTGAGACATAAAACTCAAACACTCACTCACTCACAGCAAGGTATTAAATGGAATCCACATTCTCGCGGACCGTCCCCTCTGAGGTGTAAGAAGCCTCATTTTGATTATTTCGCTTCCTAGTTATCCGCATAATATTGCATTTAACGGGCTGAAATCTCATGCTCCATTTTCGTGCCAAACACGCTTATCTATCTATATCATTCTAAAGTTTAAGTGAGTCATCTGTATCTCTAATTTCCCGGTAGGAAGCACAGTCATCAGCGAACAGTCTTATATCTGAGTCAATGTCGGCGGAAATATAATTGATGTACAGTGAGAACAACAGTGGGCAAAGAACAGTCCCTCGTGGAACTCCAGTCAAAACTGGAGCCGACACAGAAGATTCGGCATTAACTACAATGCGCTGTTTTCTGTAGCAAAGAAAGGAATCAATCAATTTAAGAGCCCCCCCCCCCCCCTCACACACACAGTTCCATATCCAACTAACTTAAATTTAAGTAGTTCATGTTGTGGGGTGTCAAAAGCCTTCTCGAAGTCCAGAATAGATGTGTCTACCTGTCCCCCTTTGTTCAAGATTTTTGCCCGGTCATTGATAACTGTGTTCAACTGAATTTCATAATTATGCATTTTTCTAAATGCATATTGTCTATCTGACAAAAGTTTAAGTTCATCTAAGTGGGTAATGATGTTTGAGCAGACTGCATGTTCTCGAACCCATCAAATGCAGGACTTGAATCTGTCCGTTTCGTATAATTTTCATGTCGCGGGTGCTGAAATTGCTTACGTCACTTCCTGTGTCCATTTGGAGTTGTGGAAAATCAGTAGAGTAGAAAGCGATAATTATCCGCAATAAACAACCACAAATATGAGTCATTTATGAACAATATATAAATTACCATTAAGAATAAGTATTATAACAATAGTTTTTGATTATATTTGGTGAATATTGATCAGTATATTTATTCAGAATTTACAAACACTGTTTCGTGAATGTAACAGGTCGTGGAAAACATAGCGACGATTTCTGAACAGTACTTGCATTTGAAGAGCCATTTGTTGCATTTCCACATTAAAATCAATTGAAAAATAGAAGAAGAGGCAATAATCAAGCATCGATACAATTAACCCACAGCTCCCATCAGAGACACCAAAGGGAAAGACACACAATCATGAAGCTACAAACCCCAACGGTAGCACCAACAGCCGAAAGCCAAAAGGACAGTTACTTTCCCACCAAATAGCCAAAAGGCTATACAAAATAAAATAATATAAGCGACACAAACACCCAAAGACAAACCATAACAAAAATAACCGCGACAGAAGGGCCGCCTTGGAAAGGTCAGCGGAAACGAATTCCACTGGGGGGTGGGGGGGGGGGCTTAAATCGATTTTACGTGGCCACAATCCTCGCCCCTTACTTCCGTCGCGATTGAGACAAATAATTTGTTCAGTCCGCATGAAGGCCTCCTAACTCATCAGTGAAACATCTCCATGAACACAAAAACCAAACAACCACAGAGATGAAGCAACGGTAAGGACTCGACAGCAAGAAACAACAGAAATGCTGGAGCAAAAGAAAACCAACAGTTAGACTCCAATGGGCCATACCAGAGACAGAGCATCAGGTACTAACCAAGCATAAGGCTTTACGTTGGAACCGTCATAGAATCTGAGGCCTGACCCACCGGCGTGCAATTAAAGAGGGAAGCAAAGTTGTCAACCGTGATTGGGTTAACTACCATGCATGCAGTTTGTCGTATAACATTTATATTGTACCCAATCTTTTTATAACGGGCCTCCGTGGCCTAATGGATAAGAGCGCTGACTCTTAGTCATTAGGTCTCTCACCGCCGTTGGTTCGAGCCTCGCTCGGGTCATGTGAAAGATGCCAAGTTCTATAACGGAAGGTCAGGTGGTTTTTCTCCGGGTACTCCGGTTTTCGCCCACCTATGATTAACGATCGGCTCGATATGAGTGAAATAATCTTGAAAGGGCCATTAAACCCAAACCAAAAAAAAAAAAAAAAAAAAAAAAAATCTTTTTATATCGAATCTTGAATGTTTTTACGAAATTTGATGCTAAAGTCATTGAGGCTATAAATTTATCTAAATTTTTATACTAAGTCACCATAAAATTCGGGTTCCGATAGACCTTGTTGCAGAAGAGATTTAAGTCCAGTATTGAATTTTGAAATTAAATCAGAATGACGTCTATAAAATTTTGAAAAGGCTTTTCGTAGTTTATGGTACCGATAACCCTGATTAAGAAGTTTAGCCGTTAACAATTTATTACGAGTGTTGAAGTCAGTATCAGCTTATTCAGAATTAACTGGTTTTGTTTTAATGCTTTATGAACACAGTGATTCACGATGCTTCCACGCAGAGCTGAATCTGGCCCGCACACTAGTACTGGTAAACCGCTTAGAGGCTCTAAGCCTGTCCAGGAACCGCGGTGCGAGGCGGACCGTCCATGCTAATAAACCCTATTGGTTTCATTGGGCGACAGGGCTTGAGATGTCATTGCATCTCAATGTCGGGTAAAAGTCCCACAAAATCGGAAGCAACGTCTCCAAAATGACCTTTACAGTGTTGACGGGGACGTTAAACCTCAAATCAAACAAACAAACAAACTTCCAATCAGAAAAATGAAATATTGTCTGTTGAAAAAGCCGATTTTTGCGAATTTGACCCACAAATGGTGACTTTTTCGGTAGGGGGTATGTGGAAAATTTGACGATTATCTATGTTATTAGGAGTTAGGTGACTCATACGTTATTCAAAAATAAAAGACCTAAGGTGAAATTGTTCTTTATAATAGTTTTAACTGGGTTATTTACAAAAAAAAAAAAAAAAAAAAAATAGTGTTTAATATGGACCGAGTTTGGCTAAATTTAGACTTCATTTTCAGATCATTAATGATAGAAAAATAGAAATGTTCAACTCTTTATTCTCTGTTTTCTCATGCAATCCAAGCTGATCAATGTCTGTGTTGTGGATGCGGAAACATAAAAGTGTTGCAAATAGATCTATCTATATATATATATATATATATATATATATATATATATATATATATATATATATATATATATATATATATATATATATATATATATCTATCTATCTGTCTATCTATCTATCTATCTATCTATCTATCTATCTATCTATCTATCTTTCATTTAGTTAGTTTATACTTATTTACTTTAGTTCCTTTAATACCTTTAATACCTTTAATACCTATGTCGACATCTAAACAGGCCTGTTGGCCTCTGTTGATGCATTCTGGTTCGATTGCGATGGAAGCTTCAAGCTTATTTAATCGCACTCGAACACTCATTCCGGATATTTTCACGCGCGCGCGAGAGAGGCAGTGACTATTACACCATTGCTAGCCATTTACACCCGGGTGGAGTGAGGCAGTGTCTTGACGTGTCTAACCTAAGGACACACCTCGATACCGGGTGCCCGATTCGAACGCACAACCTCTCGATCATGATTCGAAAGCGTTAACCACTGCGCTATCGAGACTGACAATGTCATTTGACATATCACCAGTTACAATTCTGATCTATATACACTGAACATGGCTAACACATTTTTGGTCAACTGTGAAGACCTGATCAGATGCAGCCTTTTGTCATGTCGGATCTGGGCCTCGCTGTTTGTCAACGCCTCGTTCAAAGGAATGCTTGGGTAAGGGCACACTCCGGGATGGCAATATGAAAGCCGATAGGCATTCACATAATATCGGCCAGCAATTTTAACTAACCATACATGCCATTTGGTCGTATGCACTAAGCGCCCCGTATAGGCTTCATATTTGTTAGGCATTTGCAGGATAATCACTTGTCATGGTACATTTTTATTGGTTTTGGTTTTACGGCAATTTCCAGATTATTTCACTTCTATCGAGCCGATCATTAATCAGAGGTGGGTGAAAACCGGTTTACCCGGGGAAAATTCACCTCACTTATAACACTATTGGTTGGATTTTAAGTAATTTTTATTAAGGCACCTTTTTGAAAATAAGTTCTTAGTATATTTTGGAATCCTGAAGCTAATGCTATGACGTAAAATGTTCTACAGGGTTATTATTAGTAAGACATGTATTATTTCCAAGAAATAGCTAGCTTAATATATGCCATGGGCTAATAAGGTAATTACACAGTTGTAATGTAGAAAGTATATTTAGCATAAGCGAAATCACTATGGAAACCATATCTTTGAATTGGCATAATAAGGTCACATGACCATAGGATATAAAAGAGCACTGCGCTCCTTGGGTTGGGGCTTTTGGTTATTGGTTTTGGGGGCTTTTGGTTATTGGTTTTGGTTAAGTAACTAAGAAATTATGGAAACGTATTTCGAACCTGGGTAGTCGTTTGTTGTAGACATTAAAACTTAGTCACTATACGAGTGTTGACTTTCTTCTTATTACACAACGCGAAGGACATGATATAGTATTACATGGAATTCTTTTTGGTGCCCGTTGACCAGATTATTCACCTTTTGGACTTTATTTGTGGACAATAACAATGACATTTTATGACCTGTGCATATGGATGCCAGAATGTTTCAACAAACTACGTAATGACGATCATTCAAGGCAAGGATCATACTGGTATGTACTTTCACATATTTACATGACAAAATCAGGCTTACCAATATGGCCAGTTGTTGTCGCATGTATCCATTATGTACATGGGGTTAAATTCTAACTTTTCTTTTTACATAGGTGAATAAATATTGGAAGGCTTCTAGAGCTATATTTATAACATGGCGTTCACGTTTGGGTAGTTGCCAATGGAATATTGCAGACAGTACGGTTTGCACAGATTCTATGGAACTGGGAAACCATTTAGTTGTCTGGGTTTCTATGTTGGCACTGCTTTATGATGATTGTCCTGAGACAAGGTTGTCCTGAAACAAGGTTATCGTGGGTTTGGCTGTTTACGATGTCTATTTTAAACTTAGTTATCTAAAGTTTTGGTGATGTATATTGGTATCCATGGAAACAGTTATTGGATAGAGGTTAATGGTGTCTTGAAACTAGGTTTAAGCATATTGAAATGAGTATATGTTGTATGGATGTGTTATAAACATAGTTTTAATAGAATTTTATGAGCTTTAGGACCTCTCACGAATCTCTGTTGCAACTGTGAGCTGTGTGTCTTGTATGAGACTGGTGATGACAAAAAATAGGTCAGAGTTTGAAACTTCCGGTTATTGTTTTCCGGCATCAGTATTTTGTTGTGCATTTTGTCGTGTCTTGTCCTACATGTTATGGTTTAGATAAAAGTCCCTTATTCTGGTTTGGTGCAAGTCAAAATGTACCTCTGCATCATGTATAGCTGGGATATTGTTAGACTGTGATAATAGAGGGAATGCAGAAAGGCTTGTATATTGAGTGTCGGCATTTCATATGTCGGGGTGTCAGTTTCACTTTAGAGACATACATTTTCTCTGCACTCGTATACTTTGTACCTTTGGTTGGCATCATGCCATGAGAATAATGGAGTTGTCTTTTTGTTGTCTATGTTGTGTCTGGGTGCAAATGTGGGTTTGCTGATAAGGAAACATAAGGTTTCGAATTTATGCAATATAAGTTATTGCTGGTTTAAGGTTGTGCAATACAAGTTATTGCTGGTTTAAGGAAAAAGAGGCTGGGAAACTTAAATATATGCAAATAAAAATGTAAAGAATTATAAGAGTGGTATAGCATTCCACATCTTCATTTTGTTGTGTTTGCTTCGATTGGATCTATGAAACTTTGTGTGTTGGTTTGGTTTTGGCTTTTTATGACGTCAGTGCATTTTAAGGTGTAAGAAACGATTGGGTGTACAAGTTGACTTCTATTTTAAGTAAACATAGATGTAGCCAGAGAAAAGGCACATGATTCGCAAATAGAAATGCATGCAACTTGTATGCAGTATATTGTCGAGCCTCGTGTTGTTCATGTATCTATGAACAAGAGAATCCAGTATGTGCTGAGCCACGAATGTGACAAGGCCATCTGAAGGTCGTGGTGGGTCTACGTACTCGGGCTAAAATTCAGCTAATGATAAAGATATTATCAGCCATGACAAAGGGAAATGTGTACAGGTATAGGAGGGACACAAGAATATTTCTGAATGCAATGATAATTTGCATACAGCCGAAAATATCGGTGGAGAAGCATGCGAGCTGATGGGATTTCAGCGATGTGTATATAGGAAGGTATACATGAAGTGATTGGTAAATATGCGGAACTATATAAACAGTGTTGTTTTAGAAACAATGTATCGACGTAGAATTGTTTGAACTATATATTGGACATTTGGATTAGCTGATTCAACACTAACCTATGAAGGGAAACCCCAAACTTTTCAGTAGTGACGTCATGGAACTATGAATGAACAATTGTTGACGCACATTTTGGACATAAGCAGAATCGTGTGAATTTGCTTAACTGAGAGAATTTATTGTTGCCAAGAATTGTTTCCCTGAAAATTTTGGGAACATGAAAATGATAACAGACTGAGACTGATAATTCAGATAATTCCTCCTGGAAATTCAGAATACCTGGTAATTTGACACCATCACTACAGACAGAAAATAAGATAAGCTCAAGACTTTCTTCCTGGTGATTAGCTATTGTGAAATTGGAGACCGAAGTAACAAAACAAACAGATTAGCCAAACTATTGTTGTGCATCGGACAGTTAACATCAAACCATCCTGCTGGAGTATATTTGTTATATTTATTGAGTTGAAAACAGAGGATTTTTATTTTATACTGACTAACGTGACATAAACATCTTATCATTTCGTTTGAATTGTGATCATCGACGGCATGCACCTGGCATAGGAAACCGTCCAAGAGTACATGGCATGCTACAACGATAGAAGAGCGAGATGAACAGCAAAACTACAGTGCTACATAAAAACTTGCAAACTGATTTTACTCTTTAGATTTAAGTTATACTCTAATATTTTATCGGAAATTTAGGTGTCGTTTGATCAAGCTGTGTAAACATTGTTTAGGGTATTTACCTAGAATATACTTGAGCAAAACTTAATCTTTAATTGATTTTAGTTATGAGGTTAGAGTATTTTGGTTAAACAAAAATGGTATCATGTTACACATATTGTTATCAGACAGAGACAGCTGTAGTTCTTAGAGATGAAAGAAAATAACTATGATGAAGAAGAGCACTGAACTTTAAAAGGGAAAACTAAATAGAATGACTCAGTTAGTGCTTTATAATGTATATGAATTGTGCATGCTATTATATATGTGTAGTTCTTTATGTATCAGGGTTATGTGCAGCAAATATCATTGGGCATTTGGAAAACTTAAGGATAAAAATCCCTTAAAATCTTGGGTTAGGAAGGAATTTATAACACTATTGGTTGGATTTTAAGTAATTTTTATTAAGGCACCTTTTTGAAAATAAGTTCTTAGTATATTTTGGAATCCTGAAGCTAATGCTATGACGTAAAATGTTCTACAGGGTTATTATTAGTAAGACATGTATTATTTCCAAGAAATAGCTAGCTAAATATATGCCATGGGCTAATAAGGTAATTACACAGTTGTAATGTAGAAAGTATATTTAGCATAAGCGAAATCACTATGGAAACTATATCTTTGAATTGGCATAATAAGGTCACATGACCATAGGATATAAAAGAGCACTGCGCTCCTTGGGTTGGGGCTTTTGGTTATTGGTTTTGGGGGCTTTTGGTTATTGGTTTTGGTTAAGTAACTAAGAAATTATGGAAACGTATTTCGAACCTGGGTAGTCGTTTGTTGTAGACATTAAAACTTAGTCACTATACGAGTGTTGACTTTCTTCTTATTACACAACGCGAAGGACATGATATAGTATTACACACTTTCCGTTGCAGAATTTGGCATCTCACATGTGACCCAAGCCACCCAAGCCAGTTGTTATGGGCATAGATGACTCATAATGTAGTTGTTTATCGCGGATGATTATCTTTTTTTAAACTCGATTGATTTTCAGCAAATAAAAATAAAAAATGAGTTCCTTTAAGAGCAATGAAAACATTCATAAGAAAGAAGAAAAGAAAGAAAGAACTCCATATTGACACAGGAAGTGATGTAACAACTTCAGCACTCGTGACATGAAAATTAACGGAAACGGACAGATTCAAGTCCGGGCCCAGCAGGCACACGTCGCTATGGAAACATCAAAGCAACATCAGTGCAACGTCATGACGTTGCACCGACGTAGATGCGACGTTGCATAAACGTCATGACGTACCGATGTTGATGTGACTTCACAATTACGCTAACAACTTCTAGCTAGCACATTAAATTGTTTTAAAAATCAAAAGCATATATTCTGCAATCTTTCGGCAGAGTGTTATGATCTTTTAATAAAGGCTGTAATTGTCAAGGCGCTCAGTTGTGCGTATCAAGACACATGAACTTAAATTTGATTGCTTTTATTATTATTGTTATTATTTGGGCAGATACATAATATCATGATTAATATTTTTAATTTACCAGTTTAGCGAATAACAAAACTGTTAATGACCAATTACATTTTTTTTTATTTTTGCATCTTTGATCCGACAGGTTTTACTAATCACAAACCCGGTAAATCAAAGAGGTAACCTACGCTTACATGTTCAACAAAACAGGGATTTCTTATTCCGAATTTTCCTCCGTAATGGAAATTGTAGTTATTTGGAATAACCATAAAAATGACCTTAAAATCGGGCTACCCAAAAATTTGCCGCAGCTAGATCCGCCATAGGTAAAATTCCTATAAACTGAAAAAATCGATATCGTTCTGTGGGTTGGAAAAGCTGGATCCTCCCATACAGGTAAAATCGGAGCCACGATATCATCTTATCGACAAATAGGTATCAGCGCTGTAGTTACAAGTCCGGGTATTGGTGGGTCCGAGGCATATTCAAGCAATTTACACAAAACACAAGTCAGAGACACAGGGCGATACTTACGGACAAGAGCCTGATCTCCTTTTTTGAACAGTGGATAAATGTTCTCTAGGAGCCATTCTTTGGGGATTTCACAAGTATCAAGAGACTGTTGAAACAGGTGTGCAAAAACTGGACCTAACTCATTTGAAATTTCTTTCAGGACTCTAGGATAAAGCCCACCAGGTCCTAAGGCTTTAGTGGGGTTTGATCCCTGAAAGTAACTGTCCTTTTGGCTTTCCGCTTTTGACATTTCCATTGTGGTCTAGTTGTTTCATGTTTGTGTTTCTTTCCCTTGGTGTCTCTGAAAGGAGCTGTTGGTTTATGGAATCGATTCCTTATCATTGGCTTCACTTCTATTTTGATGTAACTTGATGACTCCTGCAGCTGACACAACAATATTATCCATGAATGGGGCTGATCTCTCAGTCAATGGAACCGACATGAACTCAGTTTAATTAAATGCATCACTGAATTGACCAACCAGTTTCTCTGCCCTTTCAGAGTCTGAGTCAACAACCCCGTGTCCTCCTCTTTAATTAAGGGACGGAATTCTTCTGGCTATTGATATGCAACAAATGAAAAAAATACTAATCACCTTTACCCGGCCGGGGATTGAACACGGTCTGCCGGAATGACAGGCCAACACTCTACCACGTCGCTATAAAAGCCGGCTTGTACCGCAAGACAGTACAAGTGTGCTATATACCGATACCCTATGACATCCTCCACATTGAAATTCGTCCTCGAATTTCTGGGAGTCCGAGAATCACGTGAAATGATACTCAAGGGGTTCTAACGCACAAGTGGGTTATTTACGGTGGGAGCCAAATGTAACAAGTGAAAAAATCCTTTTCACCTTTTCCCGGTTGGGAATCGAATCCTGTCCGCCGGAATGACAGGCCAACACTCTACCACGTCGCTATAAAAGCCGGCTTGTACCGCAAGGCAGTACAAGTGTGCTATATACCTACACCCTATAACATTCTCCCCCTCCACATTGAAATTCGTCCTCGAATTTCTGGGAGTCCGAGAATCACGTAAAATGATACTCAACGAGTTCTAATACACACGTGGGTTGGCCCTCGTTGGGCGCCAAATGCAACAGATGAAAAAATGCTAATCACCTTTACCCGGCCGGGTATCGAACCCGTCCGCCGTCAGTTTTGTCTGGTGTCCCACTAGGGACTGTTCTAGGTTCACTGTTGTTTTCTTTGTGCATAAATGATTTTTTCATTGATATTGATTCCGAAATAAGACTGTTAGCAGATGACTGTGTTTGCTATCGTGAAATTAGAGACGCAGAGGACTTATTCAGAAGGATATAGATACATTAGTGTGTTGAGCTTGAAAATCATTTTCTAAAAAAATCCCCCCCCCCCACCTCCCACCACCAGTAATGCAAACTTACAAAGTAGAAGTAAAACAAAGATCAGGAATCGATACAATTAACTTACTCCGCCCATCAAAGACACCAAAGGGAAAGAAACACAAACATGAAACGACGAGACCATAATGGAAACCTAAACAAAGGAAGGCCATAAGGGCAGTTACTTTCCCACAAAATGGCCAAATGGCCATCCAAAATAAAAAGGCACAAGTGATATACACAGTAAGTAACAAACAACAACATAAATAAACCTCCACAGAAGAACCGCCTTGGAACGGTCAGTTGAAAGCATTCCACTGGGGGGCTTAAATCGATTTTACATGGCCATAATCCTCGCCCTTACCTCTGTCGCGGTATACACTTATTTTGTTTAGTCCGCATGAAGGCTTCCTAACTCATCAGTGTAATATCTCCGAGAACATACAAATAAAAAAATGCAGAGATGAAACAAGGTTGAGGACTCGACAGCATACAACAACAGAATTGCTGGGCAAAAGAAAATCAACAGCTAGACTCCGAGGGGCCCGTCCAAAGACGGAGCATCAGGCACCAACCAACATAAAGAATACTAAAATAAAATAAAATTCCATTTATGATCTTACGCTGTCCAGAACCGTCATATAATCTTAAGCCCGACCCACAGGTGTGCAATCAAAGAGGGAAGCAAAGTTGCCAACCGTGATTGGGTTAACCACCATGCATGCAGTCTGTTTTATAACATTTATGTTGTACCCCATCTTTATATATCGAAACGGGGTATGAGGAATCAGCCAGTTAAATGGAATATCATGCAAATAACTAGGAAAAGAACAACGAAATTAAAGCTTTTATCCTCTATCTTGCATGTAATGTAAGAAATGCTTTTTACACTTTTGAAGAGCATAATAAATATACTTTATGGTCATGTTAGAAAGTGTGTGAAGCTATCACCTTTCTACTTGACAATATTTACATAAGATTTGGTACTAAGTTCTTTTGGACAAGTTGTGGGTATTCCGAAGGGTACTAATTGCGCACCACTGGTGGGTGATTTAATTTTGTTTTGATATGAGAGAGATTTCATGATGTCCCTTTCTGCTGAAAATCAGTCTGAAATCATTGACGCTTTTAGCTCCACTTCTAGATATTTGGATGATTTATTAAACATTGACAATACCTATTTCGATGGTTTGAGAATTAGAGAGATCTAATTCAAGGTAATGTTGGTTGGTGCCTGATGCTCTGTCTCTGGTTGGGCCCATCGGAGTCTAACTGTTGGTTTTCTTTTGCTCCAGCATTTCAGTGGTATCTTGCTGTCGAGTCCTCACCGTTGTCTCACCTCTGTGGTTCTTTGATTTTTTGTGTTCACGGAGATGTTGCACTGATGAGTTATGAGGCCTTAATGCGGACTGAACAAATTATTTGTCTAAATCGCGACGGAAGTAAGGGCGAGGATTGTGGCCACGTAAAATCGATTAAAGCCCCCCCCCCCCACCCCCCCCCCCAGGGGAAATCACCCCACTGACCGTTCCAAGGCGGTTCTTCTGTGGCGGTTTATTTATGGTGTTGTTTTGTTACTTACTGTGTGTATCACTTGTGTCTTTTTATTTTGGATGGCCATATGGCCATTTTGTGGGAAAGTAACTGTCCTTATGGCCTTCCTTTGTTTAGGTTTCCATTATAGTCTGGTCGCTTAATGTTTGTGTTTCTTTCCCTTTGGTGTCTTTGATGGGTGGAGTAAGTTAATTGTATCGATTCCTGATCTTTGTTTTACTTCTACTTTGATCAGTCAAATTTACCCCCCAGAACTTCAGTTAAATAAAGCAAATTCGTCTTATACCGAGGCCCCTTTTTTGGATTTACATCTATCTATTGTAGATGGGTTTGTTTCGTGCAAAATTTATGATAAACGGGATGATTTTGAGATTGTAAATTTTCCTTTTTTTTTTTTTTTTTTTTTTTTGGATGGTGATTTTCCTCGTGCGCCATCCTATGGCGTTTATATTTCGCAATTAATTCGATTTGCCCGAGTGTGTAGTCATGTAACTGACTTCAACTCTCGTAATAAATTGTTAACGGCTAAACTTCGTAATCAGGGTTATCGGTACCATAAAATACGCAAAGCCTTTTCAAAATTTTATAGACGTCATTCTGATTTAATTTCAAAATTCAATTTTGGACTTAAATACCTTCTGCAACAAGGTCAATCGCAACCCGAATTTTATGGTGATTAAGTATATAAATTCAGAAAAATATATAACCGCAATGACTTCAGGACCAAATTTCGTAAAATCATTCTTTGATTTAAAAATATTGGGTACAACATAAATGTTATACGACAGACTGAATGCATGGTAGTTAACCCAATCACGGTTGACAGCTTTGCTTCCCTCTTTAATTGCACGTCGGTGGGTCAGGCCTCATATTCTATATCGAGGCTTATTGAGAATTAGAGAGATCTAATTCAAGGTAATATTGGCTGGTGCCTGATGCTCTATCTCTGGTCGGGCCCATCGGAGTCTAACTGTTGGTTTTCTTTTGCTCCAGCATTTCAGCGGTTTCTTGCTGTCGAGTCCTGACCGTTGTTTCATCTCTGTGGTTGTTTGATTATTTGTGTTCACAGAGATGCTGCACTGATGAGTTAGGGGGCTTTCATGCGGACAAAACGAACTATTTGTCTAAATCGCGACGGAAATAAGGGCGAGGATTGTGGCCACGTAAAATCGATTTAAGCACCCCCCCCCCCCTCCCAGTGGCATTCGTTTCCGCTGACCGTTCCAAGGCGGTTCTTCTGTCGCGGTTTATTTTTGTTATGGTTTGGGGTGTTTGTGTCGCTTATATTATTTTATTTTTGGATAGCCTATTGGCCATTTTGTGGGAAAGTAACTGTCCTTTTGGCTTTCCGCTATTCGTGTTTCCATTAGGCCTGTTGTTTCATGTTTGTGCTTCTTTCCCTTTGGTGTCTCTGGTGGGAACTGTCGGTTGATTGTATCGATTCCTGATCATTGCCTCCACTTCTATTTCATACACTTTAATGGGATCGGTCATTGAAAATGTGAATTCCATTAAATACATTGGTGTCACTATTATGTATCCATCTCATACGACTTGAGATGAAATACTCATATTAGCAACATATGTGCTAAGGCTAACAAATCACTTGCCTGCTTGAGGCGAAATCTTTATCAATGTCCCAAAGATGTAAAAGAAGCAGCACATTAAGCACTATTTCGTCCCATCTTCGAATATGATAATTGTGTCTGGGATCCCCATGGAATAGTCCTTCGGGAAGAAATCGAAAAATTCAGAATAGGGCAGCTAGATTTTTTTATGATCAATTACAACTTTGATGGGTGGAGTAAGTTAGTTGTATCGATTCCTGATCTTTGTTTTACTTCTTCTTTGAAACCGAAGTATGATTGGAATACTGAAAAAAAAAACTTAGGACGGGAGTCTCTCAAGAAAGGAGGAGAGATAGTAGGCTTATCATAGTGTAATCTATATTTTCTTGTCCTTTGGGATCATTGATTCCTTGTGAAATTTTGAAAGTATTTGAGCGTCACTGACGAGGCCTAATTGACCGAAACTAGCTAGTCTGACCCAGAAAGCATGTACACTCTATATTTAACAGGTCTGTGGTGTATTCCAAAGGATAACCCTTTCTAGAACATATTTTACACTATCAACTGTTGTTTCCCTTCAGCTTCACATGGACCCATTCTATTTCACAGCTGGTCTCTAGCTCTGCTTTTTCCTCTGCAACAAGGTCGTGTCGCACCAAGACAAAACACCTCCAGCCAGTGTACCTTGTTGGCCGAAATTAGCTAGCCTGGCCCAGAAAACATGGGCACTTCATATTTTACAGTTCTGTGGTGTATTCCTTGCTTACAAAGGATAACCCTTTTATAGAACATATTTATACACCTCTTGTACCAAGGTCTGAAGAGTGCTGCAAACAGTCTATCTATCTTCTTATACTGAGTCGGTCATATTTGGCCATTACCTCAGTTGCAATAGCCTATAGTCCCAGCAGATGAGCTTATCCCCCAATTAGGAGTGACAGAAAACAAAACTCCTTGTCATTTCAGGTGCCCTCTGCAAGAACTGACTTCTACAAGGGATCCTCCTTCCCTCAGACAAGTAACGATTGAAATGTCCTTCCAGATTCGGTTATTTGATCCGCGGAAGGTGCAAATGGTAATGTAGCTAATAGAGATAGAGGCAATGATCAGGAATCGATACAATTAACCCACAGCTCTCATCAGAGACACAAAAGGGAAAGAAACACAAACATGAAGCAACATACTCCAATGGAAACACCAATATAGGAAAGCCAAAAGGACAGGTACTTTCCTACAAAATGGCCAATAGGCTATCCAAAATAAAATAATATAAGCGACACAAACCTCCAAAGACAAACCATAACAAAAAAAAAAAAAAAAAAAAAAAACGCGACAGAAGTTTACTTCTCTGGCGAGAGCTAGGGACTAACTTCCCTTTTCACAGGTCCTGATGAATGAATGACATTTGGCGTGTCACCAATAACGATTAAGATTCAGATTCAGTTCTCACAAAGTATAATGGTTCAAAGATGTCTGTTTTGGCTGGTATAGTCCTAAAACACTAGCTGTTAATACAAATTGAATTTTCAAAGTTGGTTTTGACGTAGTCTTCAGATTGTCTCGACCTGACAGTACGTTTGGGTCTCTATGGTTTCAAATAGTGTTTGGCAGAGAGACCCAAGTCTTGCAACATTTTAGTAACGCATCCTTCTTGCCTGAATCTGTAGTCCCAGAGGATGAAACGGGCGGTGGGTCTCAGTACTCTCTCTGGTCTGTCTATGCCGCTTTGGAGGTAGGGGTCCCTGATGATACTCCCGTACTCGATTTTAGAACGGACTAGAGCCCGATAAGCGGTTTTCCTGCAGGATTGGGGACAGTGATGGAGATTTCTTCTGAGAAAGCAGAGAGTAGAGTTTGCTTTTGTACAGGTGTTACTGATATGGATTCTTCCACTTAATGTTGCCCGAAATTATTATACCGAGAAAGAGGTTGTCCTGTACGTGTTTTGGGAATTCACAATTGTCTGTATCCTAGTTCTGGAGCTCAGAAGGTAGCACTTCCTCGCAATGAATTTTATACCCCAGTTCTTTTCCCAGACTCCTAGTTTGATGAGAGGATCTGGTGATCTTTGATTGAGTTAATGGGCCTGTATATCAGACAATCATCAGCAAAAAGGCGGATCAGAGAGTCAACACGTTCCGGTAGGTCATTGATTAGGCAGAGGAAGAACAAAGATCCGAGCACAGTGCCTTGTGGAACGCAAGAACCAACATCTACGTTTCGGCGACGACGCACATCTTCCGTTGTGTTGAGAAGCAGGATATCTATTGACGAATTTGCCCTCTGATCCCGTATGCTTGAGGAGAAGTTTCCGATGAGGCACTGTGTCGAACGCTTTCCTGAAATCCAGGATCACTGTATCCACTTGTCTGTTCTGGTCATCGCAATTCATCAGGTCATGGGTGGTGACGAGTATCTGTGTCTCACACGAATAACCTGAGCGTAAACCATGATTCAGAGATGTGATAACTTGGTCTTTGTCAAGATAATTCAGCATATCATGGTGGCATATAATATGGTCCAGTTTCGTGGACAACACACATATGAGTGATACTGGTCGGTACTTTTCTGGGGGTATGGCGATCACCTTTCTTAAATACTGGTGCACAATTCGCATCCCTCCAGCCCTCGGGCACTTCCAATGTGTTCACTGACCCTTGGAAGAATGCTTTAGGAAGTTCGTCTGGGCCAGGAGCTTTGTTGACCTTGACATTCTGAAGCAGCTTGATGACACCAGCTTCGCTGATTTTAATTTGGGGGATGTCCTCCTCCCCTCTGGTTGAGACATCTGGAGTATCTTGACTGTCATCCTTGGTGAATACGGAGAGGAATTGGTCCGGCAGTATTTCTGTTTTGCCCTTGCAGTCGCTGACTAGATGGCCTTTGTTTTTGAGTGGGACTATGCCAATATTGTCTTCCCACTATGACTTCGTGTAATTCCAAAAGAGATGCGTTTTGCTGTTCTCTATGCCCTCGTCGATGACTTTATTCATGTGCTGACATTCTGCGTTGCGAAGCTGGAGCTTGCATTCTTTTTGATACAAGCCGCCCATTTGTTGTTTTCCTGGCTTTCTTGTAGAGTAGAAGTAAAACAAAGATCAGGAATCGATACAATTAACTTACTCCACCAATCAAAGATACCAAAGGGAAAGAAATACAAACATTAAGCGACAAGACCATAATGGAAACCTGAACAAAGGAAGGCCATAAGGACAGTTACTTTCCCACAAAATCGCCATATGGCCATCCAAAATTAAAAGACACAAGTGATACACACAGTAAGTAACAAACAACATCATAAATAAATCGCCACAGAAGAACCGCCTTGGAACGGTCAGTGGGAAGATTTCCACTGGGGGCTTAAATCGATTTTACGTGGCCACAATCCTCGCCCTTACTTCCGCAGCGATTTAGACAAATAATTTGTTCAGTCCGCATGAAGGCCTCCTAACTCATCAGTGCAACATCTCCGTGAACACAAATAATCAAAGAACCACAGAGGTGAGACAACGGTGAGGACTCGACAGCAAGAAACCACTGAAATGCTGGAGCAAAAGAAAACCAACAGTTAGACTCCGATGACTATTCTAAGGAATCATTCCTCCCTCCTCTGACAGCCACAGTATGCTCTGTGTGTAAGCTACCTTATGCTTGCGTTGAAAAAAAAAAGATTCTGCAGTTGTTTCGCCTTTTTGAAGCTGTATACTGGCTGGTGAAATAGTAATAATAAAAAAGATAGAAGTGTCCACTTTGAAAATAAATTTCCCTTCATGTATCTCTAGGAGACATCAGCAGTAAACTTAAGTACTGATTCTGAAGTTTTAATAAAATGCGGGGACCAATTTCTAACATGTTATTTAATTGCTTCCAAAGTAGAAGTAAAACAAAGATCAGGAATTGATACAATTAACTTACTCCACCCATAAAAGACACAAAAGGGAAAGAAATACAAACATTAAGCGACCAGACCATAATGGAAACCTAAACAAAGGAAGGCCATAAGGACAGTTACTTTTCCCACAAATTGGCCATATGGCCATCCAAAATTAAAAGACACAAGTGATACACACAGTAAGTAACAAACAACAACATAAATAAATCGCCACAGAAGAGCCGCCTTGGAACGGTCAGTGGAAGATTTCCACTGGGGGGGGGGGGGGGGGGGGGGCTTAAATCGATTTTACGTGGTCACAATCCTCGCCCTTACTTCCGTCGCGATTTAGACAAATAATTTGTTCAGTCCGCATGAAGGCCTCCTAACTCATCAGTGCAACATCTCCGTGAACACAAAAATCAAAGAACCACAAAGGTGAGACAACGGTGAGGACTCGACAGCAAGAAACCACTGAAATGCTGGAGCAAAAGAAAACCAACAGTTAGACTCCGATGAGCCCGACCAGAGACAGAGCATCAGGCACCAACCGACATTATCTCTCTAATTCTCAATAAGCCTTTACGTTGGAGCCGTCATAGAATCTGAGGCCTGACCCACCGGCGTGCAATTAAAGAGGGAAGCAAAGTTGCCAACCGTGATTCGGTTAACTACCATGCATGCAGTCTGTCGTATCATATCCATGTTGTACCCAATCTTTTTATATCGAAGAATGATTTTACGAAATTTGGGTGCTGAAGTCATTGCGGTTATATATTTTTCTGAATTTATATACTAAGTCACCATAAAATTCGGGTTCCGATAGACCTTGTTGCAGAAGAGATTTAAGTCCAATATTGAATTTTGAAATTAAATCAGAATGGCGTCTATAAAATTTTGAAAAGGCTTTGCGTAGTTTATGGTACCGATAACCCTGATTAAGGAGTTTAGCCGTTAATAATTTATTACGAGTGTTGAAGTCAGTTACATGACTACACACTCTAGCAAATCGAATTAATTGCGAAATATAAACGCCATAAGATGGCGCACGAGGAACATCACCATCCAAAAAGGAAATTTTACAATCTCAAAATCAAAGTCATCGCGTTTATCATAAATTTTGCACGAAACAATCCATCTACAATAGATAGATGTAAATCCAAAAACGGGGCCTCGGTATCAGAAGAATTCGTCCTATTTAACTGAAGTTCTAGGGGGTAAATCTGACTGATCAAACCATCAAAATAGGTATTTTTATTTCTATCTTTCTACATTTATTTCTATCTTCTACATTTGTCCTACTGGGCTGGTCAAGTTTGGTCATCATCTCAGCTCATTTCTGAGCAGAAACCAGTACTAAGCGATGCAGATAAAACTTCTTGCTTACAGACACACTGCAAGATTACAGGCCTGGGACTCGAACAAATTTCTCGATCACGACTCAAGTGTTTTACTCCCTATGTCACAGGCCCTGGTGTATAAATGTCATTTGACACCCCTCGATCAAATGCGTGATAGATCGGGGGAGTGTGATAGCCCAGAGGTTAGTGCACTTGCCTCTGATGCTGGAGGTCCCGGGTTCGATTCCCGGCAGCGGCGATAAAATTTCGGTGTCCGAACATGCTCCATTGGCATCATTTGCGGGAATGAATGTCATAAAGTGCACCGTCCTTCGGACCGGGACGTTAACTGGAGGCCCCCTGTGCAGGGAGAGCCATTCCCTGTGCAAGTTAAAGATCTCTACCGTAATTACATGATTACTGTGTAGGCTTTCATCCTGCAAACCCTGGAGGGTATGTTATATACACCTGCGGTAATGGTCAAATGTGACCGGCGCAGTATCTGTCTATCTATCTATCTTCTGATACTGCGTCTGTCACATTTGACCATTACCGCAGAAGATAGATAGATAGATCACGAGTCAAGTGTTTTACTCCCCATATCACAGGTCCTGGTGTATAAATCTCATTTGACATATCACTAGTAACAATTCTGATTCTGACCAGTGCTTAACGGGCCTCCGTGGCCTAGTGGATAAGAGCGCTGACTCTTAATCATTAGGTCTCCCACCGCTGTGGGTTCGACGCCAAGTTCTGCAATGGATGGTCAGGTGTTTTTTCTCCGGGTACTCCGGTTTTCGCCCACTTCTGATTAACGATCGGCTCGATATGAGTGAAATAATCTTGAAAGGGCCGTAAAACCAAAAAAAAATCTGACCAGTGCTCTCATTTGTTTTGGTTCGGTTCGGTTTACTCGCTTAGCCACACCTGCTGAATTTGTTCACTCGACGAGTTTGTTGTATGCGGTGTCACACACCTGGGGTTTGACTGGTTACTGTCCTCATACATGAGCAGGAAACCAGAGAATTTGTGGGTTTCCCAAGTGAAAAGTGAAGAAAATATTTGGCCCGAATATATGGGCCGAAACTCGGGTAGATTTTTGTCCCTCGAGGTTATGTTTGTTTTTGTTGAGATTTTTACGTGCCGTCAACACTTTTGGAATCAGAATTATTGTGTAGCTAAGTTTACTTCTTTGGTCAGAGCTAGGACTAACAAAATTGGAAGCAACGTCTCCAAAATGACCTTTACAGTGTTGACCTCAAATCAACCAACCAACCAACTTCCCATATCACAGGTCCTGGTGTATGAATGTCATTTTACGTGTCACCAGTAACAATTCTGATTCTGATTTTGATCAGAATTGTTGCTGGTGATAGGTCAAATCACTTGCCTCTGCCTCAATCAGTTTTTTGTTTGTTTTTCGGGTTAATACCGTAGAATCTTGGTAAGGTAAAAATCTTTTTAAGCCAACATCTATCTTCTTATACTATATATGGTCATCCACCCAGTTTTCGACTACACTCGGTTTTCGACGATATAAGCGGCTGCGAGATTTTCGCGTGATTTGTGACGTCACTGGGGTTCTTATATCAAACTAAAGGAAAGTCCATCTGTCTGTCCTAAAGAATAACCGAAAATATACAACAAGCCTGTAAATATTATCAGATTAATTACACTTTTTTAATTGCTTGTAATTGTTTTAGTAATTGGATTCTGTCCAAAAACACATACTAAGCCATTGTACGCAAAATGATAAATTCGGTGGTCTTCCAAATGAGTGGGTTTTGCAGAACGGCATTATCTGGTCGGTATTGTAACTGATTTTGTATGGACCGATAAAAATAGTTATTTATACATGGTTTTCCACATTTATGATGATGCTAACTGTCCATCGTCGAAAACTGAGTGCTGACGTCATGACATTTTGACCTGCCATGTGATCAAATATGGCGTCCGGTAGCAAAGCAAAGCGGCATGAACCGTTACAATGACTGGTTGTAACTGGTATAAAGAGTGTATTTTCATATTTAAGCGAACCACAGTAATGTAAATTATTTTCCTTTTATCCGCTACATAAGTGGTAAATCTTTGATCGTCGAAAACCGGGAGGGGCGGCATAGTTATCTATCTATCTTCCATAACATCTTAACCTCCACGGAGCACTTCAGATGGTATTCCAGTAAAACCAAGTGCTAAAGGGGGTTAATTGAAGGAAAAGGGCCCTGGGGGGATAGAAAAATAGAAAAGCGGGTGAAATTGACCTTATTTGCATTATAAAATCACGCTCTCGTTTCCAAGAGATTTCGAGTTCGGGGGGTGGGGGGGGGGGGGATCATCATCTAATATGGTCGCCAACATTATTGTCTAGTTAAACACGTTAAAGTTGTTGTAATTATTTACGTTTTTCTTGAAATTTTTCCTACCAAATGAGATAAATAGTGAAGTGATAATTCCGAATATTGTTTTATTCATATTTGCTTGATGTTATTAAAATGAAATTTTGATTTTCTCACGATAAGACAGTGGCTGAAAGGCACGCATTTCGCAACAACAAAGTGCTGAAGGAGTTACAGTTACACAGCTTATTTTTATTTGTGTCACATTTTGTGGTAATCCTTCTGTAGAATGGGGTGAGTGTAAATATATAGTCGATGAGTTGGCGATTAACTTCAAATCTATCCAAACAAATAAAAGTAAATATAAAAATGACCTGTTATTAAGGGTCACAAGACGGTCTGATCCATGATAGTTTGATCAACCGCAAATTGAATCAGATTCCCCAATGATTTTCTTCTGATTAAATGACAACAGCCTCCAATTAATCTCAGGGGTTCTCAATGTCTCCAATCCTGCCCATGTTTTCATCTGTAGTTTTTTTTAAGTAACAGTAATGGTCAAATGTGACCGACGCAGTATCAGTAGAAAGGAAGGAAAGAAAGAACAGTATATGTACACAAATAAGAAAAGCACCAGAAACACCCACACAGACAATATATACAGCTGTAGTTGTCAAGTTATAACATCATAGCTTTAACCCATTAAGTACCGGAAACCTTGGCAAACAGTGCAGGCCCAGATCAGACACTGCAGAACATGGCGTTTGATCAGGGCCTACACTGTTTGCAAAAAACAACAACAACAAAAAAAAACAGACTTTTTCCAAATTAATTTTGGGTTGGGTATAATCCGCAGACCAAAGCTTGCAGACCTTTGGACCATGGACCGGTCTGCAGTGGACCAAAGGGTATAATCTGCAGACCAATTACCTTGCAGACCAAGAAGGAAACACAATCAATTTTGAAATGACTTTTGAAAGCCATGCCTTTTTAATATACCATTCAGGCTTTTCTGGAAGCCTGTAGAATGAGCAAACTGCTCACTTTGAGCATTCATGGCTACAACCTGGAGCACAACAGAAGTCATTCTGGTCCATAATTTCCCGTTATAGACCGATAGAAACTTAAAAAAGGTCACATCAAAAGATCATAAGTGAATACACGATCATCTCCATGGCACTCACACTTACGGAAAGCATTGTTTACATGACCACATTCACTGACTCGTTTTCGAATATTGCAAAATAAGTGCCAAACAGCTCACCAATTTCAGCCATGGTCTTTTCGTTAGAAAATCAATATTTCGTTTAAATAACAGCAAGCAAATAGGAATAAAACAATATTAGGAATAATGAGTTTGTACAGTGCGATCAAGAGTGTTAGTATAGTTAAAAGATAAAAATAGATACTGGCATTTAAGGTGTTCAGTGGACTTCCTGGCAGACAGCTGTGCTGAGCTGTGCCACCGTAGGAAGAACTGGTATATGGGCTGGCAGGGCATTCCAGTGGATGATAGTGCAGGGAAAGAATGTGAACTTGTAGAAGTCTTTTAGAGTGATGACCTGTCTGCATGCAAGGGGATGATTTTTGGTAGAAGGACGGGTGTTCCGGATCAGCAGCAGGTATCGCAACAAGGTTGAATGTGACCTTGTATAAAAGGACCAAACGACTGTCTATGCGCCGTTGGTCAAGGGTACGCCAGTTGAGATCCTGAAGCATTGCTGAGACACCAAATGTATATTGGTAGTCTCTGGTTACCCATCTAGCAGCCCTTCTTTGAACTGATTCAAGTTTGTAGGAGTCTGATACTGTGTAAGGGGACCACACAGTAGAGGCATACTCTAGCTGTTGGCAAACCAGAGTTTTATATGCTGTGGCCTTCAGGTCCCAATTTTGGACCCGAATATTTCGTTTTAAGAATCCAAGGGTCTGGTTAGCTTTTTATACCCGCTTTTTCAAAGAAAAATCTGGTACCAGGTATATTGTTTTCGTACCGGAGTTGAGTGGGCGTCTGTCCGGGCGAACATCCAGGGTTTAGGGGCTAGGGTTAGGATTAGATAACAATAGAAAATGTTTGGAAATAATAGATTTATTCCGTAAACAATAGGTTTAGGAGGTTAGCCCCTAAACCAAACAAAAGAAAATAACAAAAGAAATAGCACTTAAACCCGGTATGTTGGAAAATCTGTCTGTCTGTCCGTCACATTTCTTGTAAATGGATCTCCTCTGCAACCACTGAAGTTACACTTTTGAAACTTTGCATGTGGATAGTACATGGTATGTAGATGGCAGTGGGCTACTTTTTTGTGACCTTGATCCCAACATGGCCCCAAAGTCAAAGGTCAAAAAGTATGATTTTGCCATATCTCCTAAACTATTCAAGTTACACTTATGAAACTTTGCTTATTAGATGGCCCTTGGCATATAGAATAAATTGTGCTACTTTTGGGATGACCTTGACCTCAACATGACCCCAAGGTCAAGGTCAAAATGTATGATTTTGCCATATCTTCTAAACTATTGGAGTTACACTTCCGAAACTTTGCTTATTGGATGGCCCTTGTAATATAGAATATATTAGGCTACTTTTGGTGTGACCTCGACCTCAACCTAACCCCAAGGTCAAAGGTCAAAAAGTATGACTATGCCATATCATATTAACTATAGGAGTTACACTTCTGAAACTTTGCTTATCAGTTACAATGTTCTTTGCAACTTTTTTTTTAACTTACATGTAGTTTTGGCTAGCTAATACATAGTCATTAGTGTTATTCATTCAAAAAGCGGGTATTTGCGATGGTTTACCATCGACTGCGCAATCTAGTTTACTTATACTATTCACATGGTCTGTCCATCTGAGGTCTTCTGAAATGGTGACCCCAAGATATTTGGCGGAGGTTACACTTTCAAGTACACAGCCATGAAGAGAATAGTTGGTCTGGAGGGGAGTTTTACGTCAGGTCACATGGATGGCCTTACACTTAGAGGGATTGAAACTCAAATCCCAGAGTTTTTCCCATGTTTCGAGTTTCTCAAGGTCTTCGTGGAGGATCTCGGAGTCTTTCTGAGAATCGAAAGCGAGGTACTTACCTGGCTGTGTCATCTGCGAATAGCCTTACTGTGGATCTTACCTGATCCGGGAGGTCGTTTATGTAGGCTAAGAACAGTATGGGTCCGAGAACCGAGCCCTGCGGGACTCCTGAAGGAACTGGGATGTTGTCAGAATTAGCGCCATTGAGTATTACTGACTGAGAGTTTTGAAAGCTCATCGACCAGCATGATAAGCTGTGTCTCGCAGGATCTCTTTTCCCGGAACCCATGTTGCAGTTAGAACAAGATATTTTGGTCAGTGAAATGTTTGGAGATCCTGGAAGCCACAACATGCTCCAGCACTCTGCAGAGGACACACGTTACAGATATGGGCCGGTAGTTGGACTGGTCAGATTTATCACCTTTCTTAAAAATAGGGGTTACATTTGCTTCTTTCCATATGGGCGGGAGCTTTCCTGAGTCAAGGGATCTTTAGTAGATAAACTGAAGTATGGGGCCTAGCTATTTGTGCAGGGTATGCAGGACCATGGAGTCTGTGGGTTTAAATTTGTCAGGCCCAGCAGCCTTGTGGGGATTTAAGCCTTTCAGGAGTTTTTCGATGTCTAGGGTAGAGACTTTAATGTCAGGCATTTTGGGGTGTGGGCTGGGTTGAAACAGGAGATTTATACCAGAATCGTGTAAGTCCTGCAGGGTCCTCTGGGCAAGTTGCTTGAGACTTGTTGGGCTTTTCGGGCTAAAAACAGAGTTGAGAGCATTTGCCTTATCTGTGTCTTCTGAAAAAGTTTGGCCATTGGCTTTCAGTGACGACATTCCACTAGAGTCCTGTTTGGCGTGTTTGAGCAGGGAGTACAACTTTTTGGTTTTGACCTTGGGAGGAGTATCAAGGTGAGCTCCATCATTGTTTATTCCTAAAATGTCCTGCAGGTACTTTTGGTAGGCCCGGTCTGAGACTTGTCTCACTAAGTGTTTTAGGTCAATGAACGTCTTCTGGTCTTCAGGTCTGCCGGATCTAGACCAGCATCTGTATAATTTATTTCTTTTTCTTAAAAGTTGCTGAATAGATCATAATATTCATCATACGGTCTGAAACCAGTTTTTGGTTTCACACCGTATGGTGAATATTATGATCTATTAATGTCATAAAGTGCACAGTCCTTCGGATCAGGGCGTTAACTGGAGGCCCCCTGTGCAGGGAGAACCATACCCTGTGCAGGTTAAAGAACCCTACCATTATTACATGATTACTGTGTAGGCTTTCATCCTGCAAATCCTGGAGTTAGTGAGTGTTTCAGTTTTACGTCCCACCAAAAGCTAAGGTCATACGGAGACGGGACCTCGGTTTAAAGACTCATCCGAAAGTCTGGAGAAGCCCGGGATCGAACCTGCGACCCCTGGTTTACAAGTCGAGTAGCGTAACCACTCGACCACGGAGGCTTCTGCAAATCCTGGAGTGTATGTAATGTACACTGCGGTAATGGTCAAATGTGACCGGCGCAGTATCAGTAGAAAGAAAGTTACTTAATTTCTGTGTTCCCAAATCGTGTGATCAGATTGTATTCATAACAGATCTTTTTTTTTTGAGTACATTTATCCCAAATTGCTTTGAGATGAACTACTAAGAAACTGTACATCTCTTCAGTGTTCCAAACCTTGTCTGTTTTTTAAAGCTATTCACTGTCTTTGTTGTAACAACCTCATTTGACAAACTGTTCCAATCAGCAATCACACATTGAGAGAAGCTTCGAAGCCGAAAACTGGTTTCACACTGGGGTTTCATTGATTTGTAACAATGCCCACAAGTTCTTGATTCAGCAAATGTAAAAAAATCTTTCACATGGAATATCATCTAGGCCTCTTACGATTTTAAAACACTTTATGATATCTCCCCTTCTTAACCCTTATCTTGCTGTTCACGACAACCCCTATCTGTGGAAACAGTGTAGATCCAGATCAGATGGCTTCTGAAGAAGCCATCTGATCAGGATCTACACTGTTTGGCATTCAGTTTATGATTTTGTAGCAATTAATTACATCAAGTAATTTGATTGGATGATAGACAGAAATGGGTGTGGCTTAAATGAATATTCAGCGAGAGAAGGGTTAATCTATGGGCTAAACTTGGTAATTTTAAATGTTTAACCCTTATCGTGCTGAATATTCATTTAAGCCACACCCATTTCTGTCTATAGACCAATCAAATTACTTGATGTAATTTATTGCTACAAATTCATAAATTGACTGTCAAACAGTGTAGATCCTGATCAGATGGCTTCTTCAGAAGCCATCTCACTGGGCCATCTGATCTGGATCTACACTGTTTGCAAAGACAGGGGTTGTCGTGAACAGCAAGATAAGGGTTAAATGTTTAAGCCTACCATGGTAAGTTGGTAACTCATGTCATTCAGTCCTGGAATCTGACGAGTAAACTGCTTTTGGACAGCTTCAATACTCTCTATGTCTTTTCTTAACCCTTATCTTGCTGAATATTTATATATGCCACACCCACTACCGATTATCAACCAATCAGATTACTTGATGCATATTATTTCAACAAATTCACAATCTGAATGGCAAACGATGTAGATCCTGATCAGATGGCTTCTTCAGAAGCCATCTGATCTGGATCTACATTGTTTCAAAGATAAGGCATATCCGGGATTAGCAGGACAAGGGTTAAGTAAGGATGCCACACAGTACTTTCATATTCAAGTTGTGGCCACACCATGGCCTTACACAATCTGATGTAGGGATTGTTTTTCTGATTTCAGGTTGAACATCCCCGGCAACAATTTAAAGGTCATTTTGGAGACATTGCTTCCAATTTTGTGGGACTTTTACCCGACATTGAGATGAAATAACGTCTCGAGCCCTGCAGCCCAATGAAACCAATAGGGTTTATAAGCATGGACACTCCGACTGGCACTGCTTTGCCTAGGCCGTCTTAGATCCTCAAAGCGGTTTACCAGTACTCGTGTGCAGGTCGGTTTTAGCTCTGCATGGAAGCGTCATGCAGCCCATCTATTTCTTCAAGCTCCGACGGGCAGGGGCCGAATATCAAAAGTCACCCACCATACCCAGAACGCCTGTCAGCGAGCTACGCTCACCACATGCACCCTAGACACCCTCAGATTTCATTTCAGCTGCCGGCTGGGCCAAACCCCCAATTTCTTTTCGGTGGCGAGGGTACCATCCCCCTTAAACCCCCCACTCCCAGGTATATTGTTAGTTTGATTTCACATGTATTTTTGACCGAATCTAAATCTTCACACTGCTGTCAAGGCAACAATTAAGGGGTTTGGCACTGGCCATTTTCACTGTCTGCAGCATGTTTTGCCAGCGTCAATTTCCAGACATTTTTTTAAACCCCAGACACCCTCAGATTTCATTTCAGCAGCTGGCTGGGCCATACCCCCAATTTTTTTCTGCGGTAAGGGGTCAGGAATGGAGGTGGCCACTATGACAGGCTTTACTGTATTTACATTCTCAGTTCATTTACAGAAAATCACTACATGTATAGTTTAACCCTTGTCCTGCTGAATATTTATATATGCCACACCCACTACAAATTATCAACCAATCAGATTACTTGATGCAAATTATTGCAACAAATTCACAATCTGAATGGCAAACAATGTAGATCCTGATCAGATGGCTTGGTCAGAAGCCATCTGATCTGGATCTACATTGTTTCAAAGATAAGGCATATCCGGGATTAGCAGGACAAGGGTTAACCCTTATCTTGCTGAATATTCATTTAAGCCACACCCATTTCTGTCTATCAACCAATCAAATTACTTGATATAATTTATTGCTACAAATTCATAAACTGAATGCTAAACAGTGTGGTTCCTGATCAGATGGCTTCTTCAGAAGCCATCTGATCTGGATCTGCACTGTTTGTAAAGATAGGGGTTGTCCTGAACAGCAAGATAAGGGTTAATAACTACTGAGAAGCAATGTTGTTCATGAGCCAGTTCGATCATCCACCATACTATGGTAGAGGAAGTCAAACTGCGCATGTTCTTTCACCTGTGTGATCGAATGACCTCCGGTAGATCTTTGGTAAACAAACATGGCTGCCCCATGTCACGATTGTAATTTTTGGACGACGAGGTTGATTCTATCTTTCATATTGTGCTTATTTTACATCTTTTTACAAATGAACATGCTTTAACAACACTAAAAAGGTGTACTAGTATTTTCCCTTGGGCCAACAGATTTTCTTACTTTTTGCAGCCATCTTGTACACTGTTTACCAAAAAGAAGCCTCCGTGGTGCAGTGGTTACGCTACTCGCCTTGTAAACCAGGGATCGCAGGATCGATCCCGGGCTTCTCCAGACTGACTTTCGGATGAGTCTTTAAACCGAGGTCCCGTCTCCGTATGACCTTAGCTGTTGGTGGGACGTAAAACTAAAACTCACTCACTGTTTACCAAAGAAACCAACCCTTTAGTCTTGTTGAACCAGAGTGACGTCACAATTTCCCGCCATTCAGCCAGAGTTCGATCACACTTTGGTTGACCATTGGTTAACCATGGTTAACCACGGTTCATGATCAAACTAAGCCCCCGCCCATAGGAGCTGGAAGAAATATATGGGCTGCATGATGCTTCCACGCAGAGCTGAATCCGGCCCCCACACTAGTACTGGTAAACCACTTAGAGGATCTAAGCCTGTCCAGGAACCGCGGTGCGAGGCGGACCGTCCATGCTAATAAACCCTTTTGGTTTCATTGGGCGACAGGGCTTGAGATGTCATTTCATCTCAATGTCGGGTAAAAGTCTCACAAAATTGGAAGCGACGTCTCCAAAATGACCTTTACAGTGTTGACGGGGACGTTAAACCTCAAATCAAACAAACAAACAAATCATGATCAAACTACTTCAATACTTCGATGAATACATTGAGCCCCAGGTGTTTGTACTGGCTCAAATGTCTATGTTGACCTTCATTCTTAATTTAGCTACACCGATTTCTGACTATCCACCGATCAAATTACTTGATATAATATACTCATTCAATTCACAGGCTGCATGACAACAGTGTAGATCCTGATCAGCCATCTGATCAGGATCTACATTATTTTCAAAGGTTTGGGTAGTCATCTTCAGCAGAATGAGGTTAAAATAAAATACATGTACTGTCAAACTGACCTTATTTCATATCTTTTGTTTGTTAGTCCTATTAAATAACTTGATAATTATGGGTATCATGAATACCATTCAAGGTCTTGAGCTCCAGTTAACCTTACCTGCTGAATATTTAAATATGCCACACCCACTACCGATTATTAACCAATCAGATTACTTGATGTAAATTATTGCAACAAATACACAATCTGAATGACAATGTAGATCCTGATCAGATGGCTTCTTCAGAAGCCATCTGATCTGGATCTTCATTGTTTGAAAGATAAGACATATCTGGGCTCAGCACGACAAGGGTTTGTACTGGCTCAAATGTCTATGTTGACCTTTATCCTGCTGAAAAAATTTCTGACTCTCCACCAGTCAATGTACTCATTCAATTCACAGGCTGCATGACAACAGTTTAGATCCTGATCAGCCATCTGATCAGGATCTACATTATTTTCAAAGGTTTGGGTAGTCATCTTCAGCAGAAGGGGGGTTAAAATAAAATACGATCAAACTGACCTTATTTCATATCTTTTGTTTGTTAGTCCTATTAAATAACTTGATAATTATGGGTATCATGAATACCATTCAAGGTCTCCAGTTAAGAAGGTTTGATTTGATTTGATGTTTAATGTCCCCGTCAACAATATATAGATAATTTTGGAGACGTTGCTTCCAATTTTGTGGGACTTCTACCCGACATTGAGATGAAATGACATATCAAGCCCTGTCGCTCAATGAAATCAATAGGGTTTTCCTGTTAAGAAGGTATATTGAAGTCCATCACATGTAACAAATGTCCCTGAAAACCAAGAGTCATTGCTTATGTAAACCCTACTTTATATACCTTAAAAAGCACAAAAAATTAAGACACCTTGGGGACTTGCTGTAATTGTCATAAAATTTTAACAAATTTGTTTCATGATCCAGCAAGGAGTCCTGAAGCAGCAGACCAAATGGCAAACAGTGTGGACCCTGATCAGGGTCTGCACTGTTTGCTTTGGCCTATCTGTCCCAATACTGAGGATCATTACAGTAAAAATGAGAAAGGATACTTTTATATTACTTTCCTTTTTTCTCAACATCAAGAAAACACCCCCTATAATTCTGACACACTTGAGCTCCATGCTTACAGGGGTAAATCTTATTTTTCTTATTTCTGCTCTAAAATATAGATTGTGGGAACTCGTTAGAACCGCTTCGATGAGGCAGATCTTACGTGTACCCACAGTCTGTATTTTAGAGCAGAAATAAGAAAGCTATCACAATTTTTCAGCTTGAAATTTTCTCTTTTTTGGGGGGGGGGGGGGGTAAAATTAACAATACATCTATTTCTCTGTATAGGAATGTTTTCATAACGAAAAAAAAATAGATAAAACATGAGTTATCGGCTTCAATTGTGTTTAGCACTTGGAGTTGATGTGAAGCAACAGTGGCAAAATTTAGGTCTTAACCCTTATCTTGCTGTTCACGACGACCCCTATCTTTGCAAACAGTGTAGATCCAGATCAGATGGCTTCTGAAGAAGCCATCTGATCAGGATCTACACTGCTTGGCATTCAGTTTATGAATTTGTAGCAATAAATTACATCAAGTAATTTGATTGGTTGATAGACAGAAATGGGTGTGGCTTAAATGAATATTCAGCAAGATAAGGGTTATTATCTAGACTGTACCTTAAAAATCCTAAAAATTTGAACACCTTGAAGACTTGCTATAAGTCTCTAAAAATTTTAACAATTTTGTTTACGATCCAGCAAGGAGCCCAAAAGATGCAGACAGAATGGCAAACAGTGTTGACCCTGATCAGACTGCTCCTTCAGGAGCAGTCTGATCTGGGGGTCTCCACTGTTTGCTTCAACCTAACTGTCCCAATAATTTTAGTTCATTACAGTAATCAGTTTGTGGTCCTTGTCTGCCCTATAATTAGGTTTATTTTGTAGGACTTTAGTGACTGTTAAATACAAGTATATAAGTACTTGACAAGTACAATGTATGTTTATTTTCAGACAAGTGAGAAAAGAAGATGTTCTCATCCATTAATAGGCCAAGGAATTTACACTTTGAAGTTGGGAATACATCTTTATAAATAAGTTGCTTGGACCTAAAACAAAGGTATGTTATTTGACTGTTTAGTTATTTTGCTGTTTTGATGCATTCAAACAAATATTGGTATTACATGTAAAAGTTCAGTGATGTACCATACATTTATTTATGGTATGTATTCGAACCGACAGGCCTTTGCAAACAGTGTAGACCCAGCGGAGAATGCGGTGTCTCAAAAGGATCTACACTGTTTGCCACTTATACGGCTAATCTTAGACACAACATCGGGTAGTAAATTGTGACGGGACCTCGGGTTAGAGACTCATCCAACCTGGGATCGATCCTGTGACCTCTGGTTTACATGGCTAGTAGCACAACCACTACACCAAGGAGGCTTCTGTTAAAAGGTTTCAAGAAATTATCTGGGCCCAGATCTTCAAAGCATCATAACGTTAAGTGCTATAGTAAGCAAAATGTCTTGAGCAGTGCTAATTTTGCTGACAAATTGCGAGCAGCTTTTGTAAACGCTGCTCATATTTTTTCTGCAAAAAAAACATTCCCAGCATTGGATTTACATGTTATGACAGGCCTTATTTTTCTGAAAAAATAAGACAAAAATCTTTGTAAATAGCTTCTGCACATATTGTGATTGGCAGTTTGAGATGTGATAACCCTTAATCCTTAAGATGCCAATCACGACAATTGTTTTGTCTTGTTTTGTTGTCTGTTGGTTACTTTGAATATGTTCTACAAAAGGGTTATCCTGTGGAAGCAAGGAATACACGACAGAACTTGAAAATATTAAGTGTACATGTCTTCTGGGCCAGACTAGCTAGTTTCGGCCAATTAGGCCTCATCCGTGACCCTCAAATATTTTCAAAATTCCAGAATGGAATCAATGATCCCAAAGGACAAGAAAATATAAACTACACTATGATCCAGATCCTCAAGGAGCAGTCTGATCTGGGCCCACACTGTTCGTCTGTATGCACAGATATGTCCAAAAAGTTTGCAAGAAGATTCAGCAGACGACATGGGCAGACAACATTTTCACATGTACAGGTAGTTTTTGTTTTTGCCGTCTTAAGGTTAAGATTAACCATTAAACTCTTTGGATGCCAACCAAACTGTCATCTGCTTTGACGTCTGCGGGCTAACTTAAAATGTTATTGTTGCAATCAGTGTGGACCTAGATCAGACTGCTCCTCTAAGATCAGTCTTATCAGGGTCCACACTGTTCACCTGTATGCAAAAATATTTGTTTAAAAGTTTGCAAGAAGTCGCAGCAGACGATATCAACAGCCATCATTTTTAGATGCAGTATTTCTTGGCGTCTTAAGGATTTTAACCCTTATCTTACTGTTAACGACAACCCCTATCTTTGCAAATAGTGTAGATCCAGATCAGAAGCCATCTGATCAGGATCTACACTGTTTGGCATTCAGTTTATGAATTTGTAGCAATAATAATAAAAACAAATAATAATCAACCTAATTGATAGAGGGTAACACATTTTTATGCCCCCGCATCGTATGATGCCGGGGGCATATAGTTTTTCGGTTTTCCGTACGTGCGTCCGTGGGTACGTGCGTACGGTTTCCGAATGTACGAAAGTGTGTACGTACGTACGTACGTAATCCTGTTAGACTCAGGTTAAGGTTTTTGTACAAGGTAGAACTTGAGCTCATATTTTCCACACCATACAATAGATTTGGTTTATATTTAGTATGATGATAGATATAGGTCCAAAGATTTATTCAGCAATACCCCCACCCATACCCTAGACCTCAAGGTCAAGGTCATGGACTTTGAAATTTTTAACGTTTAAGACCCAGGTTAAGGTATTTGTACCAGGTAGAACTTGAGCTCATATTTTACAAACCGTGTAATGAATTTGGTTCATATTCGGTATGATGATAGATATAGGACTGAAGTTTTATTCAGCAATACCCCCACCCATACCCATGACCTCAAGGTCAAGGTCATGGACTTGAAATTTTTAATGTTTAAGACCCAGGTTAAGGTATTTGTACCAGGTAGAACTTGAGCTCATATTTTCATAACCATACAATGGATTTGGTTTATATTTACTATGATGATACATATAGGTCCAATGGTTTATTCAGCAATACCCTCACCCATACCCATGACCTCAAGGTCAAGGTCATAGAATTAGAAAATTTTTAATGTTTAAGACTTTGGTTAAGGTATTTGTACCACCAATTTCAATAAACTTCACACAAATGTTCCTTATAAAAATATCTCGTGCAGGTTCGACTTTTAAGGTCATTGCCTCAAGGTCAAGGTCACAAGAGGTTATTTTTAGAAAAACTTTGTCAATGCTCTAGCGCCTACATTTCTTCACTGATTTCAATATAAGTTCACACAAATGTTCCTTATGACAATATCTTGAGCGAGTTCGACTTTCAAGGTCATCACCTCAAGGTCAAGGTCACAGTGGCTATTTTTAGAAAAACTTTGTCATTGCTCTAGCCCCTACATTTCTTCACCAATTTCAATATAACTTCATGCAAATGTTCCTTATGACAATATCTCAAGCTATTTTGACTTTCAAGTTCAAGGTCACTGTGGCTATTTTTAGAAAAACTTTGTCTTTGCTCTAGCGCTTACATTTCTTGACTATTTTCAGTATAACTTCACACAAATGTTCCTTATGACACTATCTCTAGCGAGTTCCACTTTCAAGGTCAAGGTCACTGTGGCTATTTTTAGAAAAACTTTGTCACCCCTCTAGCGCTTACATTTCTTCACCGATTTCAAAATAACTTCACACAAATGTTCCTTATGACAATATCTCGAGCGATTTCAACTTTTAACGTCAAGGTCACTATTGGTGGAACGCCGAAACTCGCACAGATTGGTATTTGCACCACTTAAAGATTAATGTGCTAAGCGGGGGCATCTGTGTACTTTGGACACATTTCTAGTTAGTACTGGTACTAATCTTCCATGTGGCCCTCTTTACCTGGATAGGAACCAGTACTCAGCAATGTGGACAAGCAGTGTGCAATAAATTACATCAAGCAATTTGATTGGTTGATAGACAGAAATGGGTGTGGCTTAGATGAATATTCAGCAAGATAAGGGTTAATATTACAACTCATTATTTCAGAAATGCTGCTGTAGACATTAAAAAAGGAAACAGACATTCATAAAACTATTGTGCATTTAAAAATGGCTTCCACTGATCCATCACCTGACAGCTTTCATGAAGCTAAATCCTTGTTGGATTCAAATGAGCCAGAGGGTAACCATGTTTCCATGACAACAGAACCAACAGCCAGTAGTGAAGGAGACAGTGCAGTAACGATGACAACGGAAGGGTCATTGATAGATGATAAATATGAGAGAATAGATGACATGACAAGAAGGTAAATAGAATATTTTACACAAGTGGTGATTATGTACTCCCACGGAAGTGTGGATCCTGTGGGCATATGCGTATGCATCCTGGTGACACTTGTGTGCAAGGTATCTCCTGACCTCCTATCTCGATTTTAATCAAATTTTCATGGATATAACATTGGGACAGGATGAAGAACTGATTAGGATTTGGTGAACTTGACCCTATTTTCAAGGTCACAGCCATGCTAAATAGGTAAAATTTTGTTGGTTTTTGCGTCGGCGTGACACTTTCTAGTGTGCAAGATATCTCATGAACAACTTGGTGGATTTTAATCAAATTTGCATGGATATAACATTGTTACAGGATGAAGAACTTGTTAGGTTTTGGTGACCTTGACCTTATTTTCATCACAGTCATTTAGGCCAAATTTAGGTTGTGTGCAGTATATATCATGAACTACTGAGTGAATTTTGATCAAATTTGCATGAATATAACATTATAACCTTATTTTCAAGGTTTAAATTAAGCTTGGTTTGAAAGGTGTATGTGGTGTGTGCATATGTGTGGGGGCATCTATTTTCTCAGAAAACAAGTCTAGTTTTATATGAAATTTATGAAATGGCCCTCTGCCATCATTCAAGTTAATAAATTTCATATAAATTGACCACGAATGTAAGATTCTGTTTAACATATAATCATTTTAGGTTGGATTTTAGTGTGTTAACATGGCCAGTATCATGACATTATGCACCAGTAGCCATGTTATAGTATCTGGACATATCAAGTTCTTGTGATATTTACAATGCAAGGTAGGCTACTAGGCCAAGCCAACTGAGTACAGTGAAATTCTGCTAATAAGACCACCTAAAATTAAGACAAATTATGCTTTTAAAAGCTTATTTAGAAGGTTTCAGTTGCATTTTCTTTGCGCTTTTCACATACAGAATGCTCCAGTGGGAGACCACCTTTGGGACTGTTCAAAAGTGGTCTTTCACCACCTTTGGGACTGTTCAAAAGTGGTCTGAAAGACCACTTTTGAACAGTCCCAAAGGCGGTCTTAATATAGGAATTTTACTGTATTTTAAGTTGATAAGTATTACTGTAAAAAAAACCTAAAATTTTGGACACCTTGAGGACTTGCTGTGATTCTCCTAAAATTTTAACAGGTTTGTTTCGCGATCAAGCAAGGAGTGCAAAAGGTGGAGACGGAAATGGCAAACGGTGTAGACCATGATCAGGCTGATCTTTCAGGAGCAGTCTGATCTGAGTCTACACTGTTTGCTTAGGCCTGTCTTTCCCAATACTTAGGATCATTACGGTATAACTGGCTGGCTTCCTGTCCCCTTCTGCAAAGCAGTGTTCAGCTGACACCCTTTGACCAAATAGTTTGACAAGTTTAGCATCATACTTCATTCTGTTGTAAGTTTGTTTGTTCTGTTTGATTCGAGGTTTAACATCCCCATCAACACTGTAAAGGTCATTTTGGAGACCTTGCTTCCAATTTTGTGGGACTTTTACCCGACATTGAGATGAGATTACATCTCAAGCCCTGTCGCTCAATGAAACCAATAGGGTTTATTAGCATGGATGGTCCGCCTTGCACCGTGGTCCTAGACAGGCTTAGATCCTCTTAGCGGTTTACCATTACTAGTGTGCGGGCCGGATTCAGCTCTGCGTGGAAGCATCATGCAGCCCATATATTTCTTCAAGCCCCTATGGGCGGGGGGCGCATTCTGTTGTCAGGGTATGGATGGATTTACCACTAATGTTGTTTATCTATTTACCGTAACTGTTCATTTAAAAAAATCTAAATAATTCCTAATTCATTCGGATAACTTTTTTGTTTTTTTTTATCTCGATTCAAACTTTAAAATAAAATATTTATTTTTGAAATTCACTGTGAATGCACTTTTTCTTCTTTAAAGGGAACAGCTATGCCTTCAGGGGACATCTGCCTTGTTAACACTTGTCCTGCTGAATAAATTAATTTAGCCACACCCCTTTCTAACTATCAGTGCATCAAATTACATGATATAATGTACACTAACCATTCAGATTTGCAACTTGAATGACAAACAGTGTAGATCCTGATCAAATGGCTTCTTCAGAAGCCATATGATCTGGATTTATATTCTCATTTTGGTTCAGCTGAACAAGGGTTAAATCAGGGTCTGCTTCAAAAGAAAAGTAGACCCAATTTATGATGGCATGTTGTATAAAGACAGGTAGTCACATGCCACAAGTAGTCACTTGCCACAAAAAATGCAGAAACTGATTCCCATTTAAATACTAGGCCAGTGCATGATCGTGAATTAAGTAACTTTGTTATACTTTTTTAGCTCACCTTAGCCAGTGGCTCTAGGGCAGCTATTGTAATCGTTCACCATCTGTGATAGTTGTCATCTGTCCAACTGTCCATCTGTCCGTTTGTTCACTATTTGTTTAAACATCTCCTAAACCACTGAACAGATTTTGACAAAACTTGGCAGAAATGACGCTGTGGCAGGTCCAGACGTAATATAGCGAAAATCCCCAAAAATCCTCTTATCTGAAACCAGAAGGCCCAGGTATTTGATATTTGATACTCACCTTGATCTAAAGGACCTCGGTTAAGATAGTTCAAATTTTAGTCCTGAAGCCAAAAAAATGGCCATGACCAGGGGCCCACATGTTTTGCATAGACTTTTAAATGGAAAACATTTTAAAATCTAGTCTGAAACCAGAAGGCCAAGTCCTTTGATATTTGGTAAACAGTTTCATCTAGTGGACCTCTGGCAAGATTGTTTAAATTATAGCCTTTGGGCCAGAAATGTACCCACTGAGGGGCCCACAAATTTTACGCAGACTTCTAAAAGGAAAACTTATAGCTCTGTGGCCAAAATGGCCCGCACTGTCACCCACATGTTTTGCATTGTATGGGGAAAACATTTAAAAATCTTCTTGTCAGAATCAAAGGGCTCAAGCAGTTGATATTTGGTACACAGCTTAGTCTTGTGAACCTCTGTCAAGATAATTCAAATTATAGCCCTGGGGCCAAAAAATGGCTTATAGGTAAGCTTATACAGTCGAACTTCGATGGGTCGAACTCGGTAGGCTCGAACACCACGTTTGGGTCGAACTGACTTTTCAGTCCCGGCAAAATCCTATTCATTTTAACTAAACATGCCACCCTTTGCTCTAACCACGGTGGCTCGAACCCTCAAACTCTAAGCCTGGTACATAGAGTGCATTTTCTATGTAAAATCCCACCGATAGCTTGCACTAATTACCTTTTTAAAAATTCCAATTTTATCGATCAAGTCACGCAGGCGCGTGATCAGTATCATATGACGCTTTGATATTGACAAAGCGTCTTGCAGAAACAGCTGTTTACATAACACAGGTGTACTTGATTGGCGCAATCCCTTTGATTAACAGGTCAAGAGATTAATGTTGAGAAGGTGTCAAATTAAGTTTATTGTAAATAATAACCCAGAGCTAATGAGGCGGCATAAGGAAATTAAAGCTGGCAAAATATTTTTCACAAATTAAAATTTCACACCGACATTGAGTAAGACCTGCCAAAATTACAGCCTTTGCCTTAAAAAGGGACCAAACATACGGCTCAAATTAAAAGATTTATTATTGTTGTATTTTCTTATCTCCCTGAAAGTGCGAAAGGTATACTACATGGCTTAAATTATGACCGATAAATGTACCGGAAGTCACCAAAATCGCCGCAGCTATGTTAAAAAATCATAGTACACAAAGATGGATCTTGCCGAGTTGGACTCCAATGGCTTGAACTACCGATGGCTCGAACTTTTTTCGGCGGTCCCGGCGAGTTCGAGCCATCGAAGTTCGACTGTAGTATAGGCAGGCGCCGACGTCCGTCCGTCTTCCACACCTTTGAACTTCAATGTCTCAGTTACTAGCTGGCCAATCTCAATCAAATTTTATGTGCAGCACCATTTGGTTGGGGGATTGACTTCATTTGAGGGCCGCAAGGGAGATTAGTTCTGTACTAATTGTGTTACCCTCTTGAAATAAAGTCTTTATTATTATTATTATTAGGTTTTGGACTAGTTTTGATCAGATCTGTGGTTGCCATGGAAACAAACACCTTCCATAGACTTATAATGGGGAAAAGATTGCCTTCAATATTTCTCAGCCATTTCTGATCTGATCTTTATCAAAATTGCAGATAATCAGGAGAGGCATACAGTCTATGTCCAGTTCAAATTAGGGCTTCACAGGACCAACTCCTTTTGGAGTTACCTGCCCTTGAGCATAAAAATACAGTCTATGTCCAGTTCAAATAAGGGCTTCACAGGACCAACACCTTTTGGAGTTACCTGCCCTTGAGCATAAAGATAAGCGAAAAATGTTGTCTCCACTGTTCTCAGCTGTTATTGGTCTGATCTTTTTGAATCTTTTAGTAAACAAGGACAAGCATAATATCTCAGAGGAGTTTGAATTTGGCTCGAATCTGACAACCAGTTTTGCAGTTACGTTCCCTTGAATGTGAAAATTTTAACATAGGCTTACAATGGAAAAACAACATCTCCAACTTTTCTCAGCCATTTCAGATCCGATCTGTATCAAACTTGCAGATAACCAGAAGAGGGATACAGTCTATGTCCAGTTCAAATTTGGGCCTTACAGGACCATCGGCTTTGGAGTTACCTGCCCTTGAGCATAAAAAATAGTGAAAAATGATGTCTCCACTTTGTCTCAGCTGTTATTGGTCTGATCTTTTTGAAACTTTTAGTAAACAAGGACAAGCATAATATCTCAGACAAGTTTGAAATAGGCTCGAATCTGACAACTGGTTTCGCAGTTACGTTCCCTTGAGAGTGAAAAATTTTACCATAGGCTTTCAATGGAAAAACGATGTCTCCAACTTTTCTCAGCCATTTCTGATCTGATCTTGCAGACAAACTTGCAGATAACTAGGAGAGGCATACAGTCTATTTCCAGATCGAATTTGGGCCTTACAATGGCTATGGAGTTACTGCCCTTGAGCATAAAAATAAGCAAAAAAAAGGTGTCTCCACTTTTTCTCAGCTGTTTTTGATAGGATCATTTTGAAACTTTTAGAAAACAAGGACAAGATGTGTTCGAATTTGGTTCGAATCTGACAACCGGTTTCGCATTTACATTTTCCTTGAGCATGAAAATTTTTACCATAGGCTTACAATGGACAAACAACCACTCCAACTTTTCTCAGCCTTTTCTGATCTGATCTTTTTCAAACTTGCAGATTACCAGGAGAGGCATACAGTGTATGTCGAGTTCGAATTTGGGCCTCACAGAACCAACAGCTTTGGAGTTACCTGCCCTTGAGTATAAATATGAGCGAAAAATGGTGTTCGATTTTTCTCATCTGTTTTCGATCGGATCTTTTTGAAACTTTTAGTAGACAAAGAGTTCGAATTTGCCTTGAATCTGACAACCTGTGCTACTTCTCAGGTGAGCGATCATTGCCTTCTGGGCAACTTGTATCCATAGAGCTATACAGTGTGTAAGGAAAACCTTAAAAATCTTCTTGTCTGACTCAAGAAGGCCTGGCCTAATTTGCCTTTGATATTTGGTGCACAGCTTCGTCTAGTGGACCTCTACTAAAATTTTCAAATCATTACGATAACACACCCGTGCAACATAGTGCATATTACACATCTCCAAAATTGCTACTTTTCTGATGAAGATCCGTGATATTTTTCTTATTTATACTGCAAATATAGGTTGTGAGTGCTCGTTAGAACCGCCTCATTGAGGCGGTTCTAACGAGTACCCACACCCCATGTCTTGGAGCAGAAATAAGGAAAATAATGTTTACCCCCTTAAACCCCAGTTTCCTCTTTATAATATTGGGTTTAGGTGGGTCTTCATTTCACGGACTTGTTCACGTGATGTATTGTCAAAAACTGGCCCCGTCCAAGAGGGCACTTATTTTGCATACACCAATGTAGGAAAACTATAAAAGTCTTCTTTTGTGTTTGGATAAAAGTACAGGTAAGGCCATTCTTGAAAAATTATTTGTTTGCTGTCACCCGACCCATAGTTTTCAAGATGGGTAGGTAGGAAGGTAAAAAAAAAGAAATTTTTAAATTTTATTTATTGGTTCTTCTAACTGTCTATTTAACTTACGAAGTACCATAAAAATCCTTAAAATTCGGACACCTTGAGGACTTGCTGTAATTCTCTTAAAATTTTAACAAATTTAGTTCTTGATCCAGGATCGCCCCCATCCATTGGGGCTTGAAGAAATAGATGGGCTGCATGATGCTTCCACACAGAGCTGAAACCGACCGCACAAAAGTACTGGTAAACCGCTTAGCGGATCTAAGCCTGCTTCGGACAAGCGCTGCAGGTCAGACCGTCCGTGCTTATAAACCGTATTGGTTTCATTGGGCAACAGGGCTTGAGATGTCATTTCATCTCAGTGTCGGGTAAAAGTCCCACAAAATTGAAAGCAACGTCTCCAAAATCACTGATACAGTGTTGATGGGGTCTTTAAACCTCAAATCAAACAAACAAAACAAATTGTGATCCAGGAATGAGTCCAAAAGGCGCAGAAGGAATGCCAAACAGTGTAGACCCTTCAGGAGAAGTCTTAGTATGGGTCTACACTGTTTGCTTAGACCTGTCTGTCTCAATACTTAGGATCATTATGGTGATCCGTTTTTCTTTCAAAATACAATGTTCTAGTCAAATTGAGCCTTTTCGAAAGAAATTTAGAAGAAATATTATTAACCCATTTAATACCAGAAACCCCAAAATGGGTACAAGGGCAAACAGTGCAGGCCCAGATCAGACGCCGTGGGAACGCGGCATCTGATCAGGGCCTACACTGTTTGCAGAATGTTAAGCCATTTTCTGAACAGATTTTGAACAAACCACAAGCTGACACCCCTTAATTTTGAAATGGACTCCTGCTATATATAAGGAGGAAGATTTCATTTGGTACAAAAAGGGTTAATGAACCTTAACATAAGAAAGTTAAAAAAAATCTTCATGCTAGCCCCATAAAATGTTTTGGGAAGGGTTCATTTTTCAGGTAGGTAGGCTGATGGCAAATGTAACATTTTATGGTCGGACTATTCTAATGTTTTCATCATTCTCTGACTCATTTCCCTTGTTAGATAACGGAAAATAAATTAGGTGTGTATATCCATGCCTTTAAAATCTACGATTACAGCACAACCTCATTATAACACTGTTCATTACAACACAGTTTTGGATATAACACAGTTTCAAGAATCAAGATGGCTCCCAAAAATGTATAGATCATCATGAAAACATGCCTATATAATTTGGACCCCCTTGAACCCCACTTTTATATAATAACACGGGGGTTTACAGGGGTAAATCTTATTTTTCTTATTTCTGCTCTAAAATATAGATTGTGGATACTCGTTAGAACTGCCTCATCAAGGCGGTTCTAATGAGTACCCACAATCTATGTTAGAACTGCCTCATCGAGCCGGTTCTGACGAGTAGCCACAATCTATATTTTGAGCAGAAATATGAAAAATATCACAAAATTTCATCTTCAGATTTTCATTTTTTGGGGTGATAAAGGTTACCTTATATTTGTATAGGCGTGTTTTTATTATGTATATAGAAAAATGGCCATTTTATATATAATCTATACATTCTATTTAAGCTATAAAATCTATACGTTTTTGTTTGCATATAACACGGTTGTTTAACTAACACGGTTTCTGCTTTGGATCCCAACAATAGTGTTATTAAGAGGTTGTGGTGTATCATCATTGTCTTGTTCCATTGCAGCATCATGGCTTTAGAGACGTGTGGTGAGGTACCACCAGAAACCAAGAAACGTGGTTTGGGGCGGTACAGTTACGCCATGAAAAGAGCAGTGCCTGTTAGGTTTCATAAAGGGTAAGAAAACCAATTTATAAAAAACTTACACATGGAAGGAAACGTCAATGAATCAAAACGCCTATGGCACATTAACCCTTTTTGTACTGGAAACCCATAAAGGGGTAATTGACAAACAGTGCAGGCCCAGATCAGACGCCGCAGAATGCGGCAGCGGCATCTGATCAGGGTCTACTCTGTAAAAAGTTCAGCCGATTTCCAAATAAATTTTGAAGAAAACACAACCTGACACCCCTAAATTTTGACTCCTGCTATATATAAGTAAAAATGTTCCATTTGGTACAAAAAGGGTTAACTATGGCAGATTTGAATTCATTCTTGAGTCCCTAGAGAAATCTTCCCTTGCTGCAGATAAAAGGGGAGGGCAACATATTGTTTTTGGTGCGGATCACGTTTTTATGCATTGTCGGCTGTTTGAAGCACTATATCTCCTGAACCTATGGATGGAATTTGACCAAACGTGCATAGACACATCACTAGGATAAGGGAAAACAGTCATTAGGTCATGATGACCTTGACCTTATTTTCAAGGTCACAGAGACCCCAAAACAGTCATTTTTGGGCCAAAAATGGCATGTCTGCACTCTGTCTCATTAAAGAATTGATTATTTTTAGTCAAACTTGGTACAATGTACCATTACAACATACTGCAGATTTGATTTGATTTTGGTGACGTTGACCTCATTTTCAAGGTCACAGCGATTCAAAAACAGTCATTTTTGGGCCAAAAATGGCTTGTCTGCACTCTGTCTCATTAACTAGTTAATTAATTTTAGACATAATTGGCACAATATATCAATACAACATACCGCAGATTTGATTAGATTTTGGTGACCTTGACCTCATTTTCAAGGTCACAGCAACCCAAAAACAGTCATTTTTGGGCCAAAAATGGGTTTTCTGCACTCTGCCTCATTAACCAATTGATTAATGTTCGTCAAACTTTGTCAATATATCATTACAACGTACCACAGATTTGATTAGATTTTGGTGACCTTGACCTCATTTTCAAGATCACAGCGACCCAAAAACATCTATTTTTGGGCCAAAAATGGCTTGTCTGCACTCTATCTCATTAACTAATTGATTAATTTTAGTCAAACTTGGTACAGTATATTATTACAGCATACCGCAGATTTGATTAGATTTTGGTGACTTTGACCTTTTTTTCAAGGTCACAGCGACCCCAAAACAGTCATTATGGCTTGTCTGCCCTCTACCTCATTAATGAATTGATTAATTTTTGTCAAACTTGGTACAATATATCATTACAACATACCACAGATTTGATTAGATTTTGGTGACCTTGACATTTTTTTCAAATTTTGGGCCAAAAATGGCTTGTCTGCACTCTGTCGCATTAACAAATTGATTGATTTTTGTCAAACTTGATACAACATATCATTACATCATACCACAGATTTGATTAGATTTTGGTGACCTTGACCTTTTTTTCAAGGTCACAGTACCCAAAAGACAGTCAATTTAGGGCCAAAAAATGGCTTGTCCACATTAAACAATTGATTAATTTTAGTCAAACTTAGTACAATATATCATTACAACATGACGCAGATTTGATTATATTTTGGTGACCTTGACTTTTTTTTCAAGGCCACAGGTCCCCCAAAACAGATTTTGGGACAAAAAAGGCTTGTCTGCGTCATTTCTCATAAACAAATTGATTAATTCCATTCAAACTTGGTGCAATATATCATTACAACTTGCGGATTTGATTAGATTTTGGTGACCTTGACCTTTTTTCAAGGTCATAGACCAATCAAAATAGTCAATTTTGGGCCAAAAATGGCTTGTCTGCACTCTAAGGTCAAGGTCTCCCGAAACCTGTTCTTTTGGGGCCAAAAATTTGCTTATCTGTAGACTAAATAATTTATGAATGCTGGTCAAAATCGGTACAATATTTATTTACAATCTACCAAATTTTTCTGGTGATCTGAGCTTAATTAATGACTGTTTGTTTTTGTAAGGTCACAGGCTCCCACGAAAACTGCCAGTTTTTGGCCAGAAATGGCTTGTTTGCAGCTTACATTTTGGTGACTTACCTAGTTATTAAAGTCAAATAGGTGTTCAAGATATATGGTCAGGAGACATTGTTTTCCTCTGAAAACATTTCTAGTTAACTAATTATATAGAAGATCAAAGGACAGCACTGAATTATCCTCATTATTATCATTGACCTCCATCCATGGTGTAGTGGTTAAGCTACTTGCTTTATAAACCAGGGTTGTGGGTTCAATTCCGAGCTTCTCCAAAACTTTTGGATGAGTCTATAAACCCAGATCCTGTCTCCATATGACTTAAGTAGTTGGTAGTTTGTAAAACTCAAACACACACACACACACACACACCTGGCACTATGATTAACCCTCTGTGTCTGAGCCATTGTTTGTTTGTATTGTTTTTATTGGAGTTTAACGGCCCAGTCAACACTATTTTAAGTCATTTTTGAGCCAGTCTGAAGTTTGACTGCATTAACCCTTTTTGTACCAAATGGAATCTGCGCCCCCGCCCATTGGGACCTGGAGAAATAGATTGTGCTGCAAGGTGCTTACATGGTAAAAGTTCCACAAAATCAGAAGCAACGTCTCTAAAATGACCTTATAGTGTTGACAGGGACACAAAACCTGTAACAAACAAAAAAAAAAACAAATGGAATCTTCCTCTTGATATATAGCCGGAGTCCATTCCAACATTTAGGGGTGACAGATTGTGTTATCTTTAACATTTATTTGGAAAATAGCTGAACTTTTTGCAAATAGTGTGGGCCCTGATCAGACACCGCATTCTGTGGCGTCTGATCTGGGCCTGCACTGTTTGCAAGGGTACCCATTTTGGGGTTTCCGGTACAAAATGGGTTAAGGTTACTTTGAGTACACACAAAGCTCAATCAGACATACACACATAGATGTTAGGGGTATCATAGTTACTGTAATGATCCCATGTACTGGGACAAGCAGGCCTCCTTCAGGAGCAGTCTGATCAGAGTCTACACTGTTTGCAATTAAGTTGCACTTTTTGGACTCCTTGGTGGATCGTGAAACAAATTTGTTAAGATTTTAGGACAATTACAGCAGGTCCTCAAGGTGTCCAAATTTTAAGGGTTTTTAAGGTATATATAATGGATGAATCAGATACAGTGAAATTCCACTGTTAAGACCACCTAAAATTAAGACTAATTCTGCTTTAAAAAGCTTATTTAGTAGGTTGCAGTTATTCTGTCTTTGTATTTCTGCACACAATGCTATCTGGTCAGGGACCACCTTTGGGACTGTTCAAAAGTGGTCTTAAAGACCACTTTTGAACAGTTTCAAAGGTGTTCTTGAAATAGGAATTTTACTGTATATCCATAGAAAACCACCAACCATTGACTGCCGACCACTACCTTACCTTATATTAATGTCAGGGAATAAATCCAGGACCACCATGGTGACAAGCCAGAGACAGACATACCCCTGCACCAACCAGACTGTTTCCCAGCAACTAAAGTCAGGATAGTAAACACTCGAACACACTGTCACTAGTACTTCATGTACAGTAAAATTCCTATACAGTCCAACCTGTATTAAACAAGCACCTAAGGGATAATCAAAATGTGCTTGCTTAGGCAGGTGCTTGCTTGATACAGGTGGATTTTAATGCATTTTCCTTTTTCGGAACCCATATACATGCTTGCTTAAGACAGGTTGCTTGCTTATTAGAGGTGCCACAAAGACAGGTTTTACTGTATGTAGAACACTTTTTGAACTGTTCAAAAGTGGTCTTTCACTGCTGCCATTGAGTCGGGCTGGTTGCCTGGCTCAGATGACCTACAATAATAATATGGCCTTCACAGCCTAATGGGTAAGAGCATTGATTCTTAATCATTAGGTCTATCACCATTGTGGATTCGGGCCTGGCTTAGGTCACATGACATTGTGAGATGACAAGCTTTGCAGCAAAAGGTCGGGTGTTTTTTTTTCCGGGTACCGGTACTCCAGATTTTGCCCGTCTTTAATTAACTATTGGCTTGATATAAATGAAATAATCTTAAAATGGCTGTACCCCCACCACCCCCCCCCCCCCAAAAAAAATCAATCTTGTGTACATTTCAGTCCTAAAGAAGAGTTGCCAGTGACTCAGGCCGGTTGCCTGTCTCAGATGACATATAGTTGGATGACGTCCATGATGTGGAATATCTACAGAAAAGGAATTGAGACTATAGAACATATGAGGGTAGGGGACACAGAGAAGGCTAGGCCAAATGCTGATAGGTAAGATCTTTTGAGTAATGAAGGTACACTGAAACTTCGATATCTCAAACATGGATGGCTTTTTTACCAAGGATAATTCAAACTTGTTCTTTAGTTCCTGGAGGACTCTTCCCATAATTCCAGGTATCAGTATACAGTCGAACCTCGATGGCTCAAACACCGATGGCTTGTTTACCATGGATGTGTCGAACCCATTCTTGAGCCCCTAGCGAAATCCTCTAAATAAGAAATAGTGGGGGATGATTAAGGAGATTTTAGTCTTTTATCTTGCAAATGTATGCTGTGTGTACTCATTAGAATCGCCTCATCGAGGCGATGCTAATGAGTAGACAAAGCATGCATTTTCATTATAGAACACCGAAAAGATGTCTAAAAGTATCTCATTATGCCTCCTGGCAGTCACCTCAGTGGCTCGAACTACCCCTGTCTCGAACAGATTTTCGAGGTCCCAAAGGTGTTCGAGCCATTGAAGTTTGACTGTATTAACACATAAAATGCGAATCACAACAATTGCCGTCTGCTTTGTCGTTTGCTGGTTACTTTAAAACTCATGTTTTGCAAACAGTGTGAATTCAGATCAGACTGCTCCTCTAGGAGCAGTCTGATCTGTATTCACACTGCCTGTGTGCAAAAATATTTTTCAAAAAGTTTGCAAGAAGATTCAGCAGACGACATAAGCAGACAACATTTTCAGATATAGATTTTCTCGGCGTTGTAAGGATTAAGAATGATTTATGGAGATTTTTATCATTTTATTTTGAAAGAGAATGTTGTGTTTACTCATTAGAATCGCCTCTATGAAGCGATTCTAATGAGTACACACAACATTTATTTTGACAAGGAGATCAAAAACATATCGTTAACCCATTTTGTACCAAATGGAATCTCCCTCCTTATATATAGCTGGTGTCTTTTTCAAAATTTAGGGGTGTCGGTTTGTACTTTCTGCAAAATTTATTTGAAAAATGGCTGAGCTTTTTGCAAACATTGTAGGCCCTGATCAGACACCACCTTCTGCGGCGTCACAGCTAGGCATGCACTGTTTGCCAATTACCACTTTTGGGGTTTCCGGCACAGAATGGGTAAAGTCAGCCAAATAAATAGAGAATACCAGGTGAGTGTCTTTTGATATCAAGTTTATCAGGCAAGGCTTCGAGAACGCTTGTGGAATCGCGAGGCTTGCCGAGGGATTCTACATGCGTTCTCGAAGCCGAGCCTGATAAACTGGATGTCAAATGACACGAATCTGGTATTCTATTTATCAGTTTATCCCCTTTGTAAACTCTTTACATTGGCAATTTACAATCACTTACCGGTTGTTCTGAGTGTGTCCTAATATTCCCGCGTGGAATATAATCGATCAGTATATTTACTATCATCTGACCGTTATTTTCTTTTGGTAATTTTTAACGTAATTTTTCCGATTTTTTAGTAATAATTACATTTCAGCCATTTCTCTGGTTATCCTGTTCATTCAAAAAGTGCAATGTCACGTTGACGTGATAAAGCTCACTTGTCCTGAGATAGCATATCTTTATCAGGTCAATGTGTTACAATGCACTATATACAGGGGGTAACTGATAAAAAGAGAATACCAAATTTGTGCCATTTGATATCAAGTTTATCAGGCAAGGCTTTGAGAGTGCTTGTAGAATCGCGAAGCTTGCCTAGCGGTTCTAATGTGTTCTCGAAGCCTAGCCTGATGAACTTGATATCAAATGACACGAATGAGGTATTCTGTTAATCACCTTGTCCACTCTTACATTTTTGCCAATTTTTCCAGCAGTCAAGTTCATAGAAGTGCAATGTCACGTTGACCTGATAAAGTTCATTTGTCCTGAGATAGCATATCTTTATCAGGTCAGGGTGTTACAATGCAATTAATACAGGGTGTAACTAATAATGTCTCATAGAACAATGACCTAGCATTATGATAAACCCTCAGTAGTACTTTCAACAGATTTTCATGGTCCTGAGGTATTTGAGTTGTTGAAGTTTGACTGTAATTAGACAGAAGGATACCAAATCCTTTATGGGAGAATTAATTAAAATGCAAATAATTCAAACAGCGATAAATCATTTATTCTTGCATAAATACCTATGCGTATGGCTGTTTGAAGACATTGTCAAATGGACCGAAAGCGGTGGTCAAACAGCAAAAACCATGTTCAAATCATGAAATTCGCGTGCTGTTTTGAACATGGATTTTGAGCTTTTGATATTACAAGACGGGCCTTGCTTTGTTTACGTTACGTTGAGTGACATAACGTTATCGCCCTGAACGTAGCGCTTTATGGTTCTATGATGACTTCACTGCATGACAACGTCATTGTAAACATCATTCTGAACTGGCCGCCATTTTGGTTTGCCTGTCGCATTTGAAGAGTTTATATGGAGCTTTTGGGCGTTTTCGTCAAAATTTGCTGTCGGATTCGTAAGTTATGCAAGAACAATGATCATCCATGGTTATTTTATTGCATTTACATTTGCCGTATCCCTCGGAAGATATTTGAACATTCGGCCTAGCGGCCTCATGTTCAAACAGCTTCCTCGGGATCCAGCAAATGTTAATGCATGAAAAACCATGGTTGATCTCTATATCATAGCTGATTCAAACTCATTCTCAAGGAAATTCCTCCCAAAGCCCCAGATATGAAATTGGAATAATTTTGGGGTAGATTTTCTTATTTTATCATGAAAATGTTTCTTTTGTATACTCATTAAAATCACATAGATGAGGCAGTGCTAATGTGTACACACTTCCTGTTTGCTTTTCTATAAGCCCTGTCCCACTGAAATAGGGGTCTTCTCTTTAAAGGAAAAAATTTGCTCCTCAGGAGCAAATTCTTTCCTTTAAAATTTGACCCCTATTGACATAGGAGACAAAAATACTTCTGCAGGAGTTGCTTTCCCTGAAGGTGTATCCGTTCCCCTTAAATTCAGCTCTAATTAGGATAAGAACATTTCTGTTTTTTTTTTTTTTTTCAGCTCTGATCTGAACCATGCAGCTGCAGGATGGACTGCAGTACTGTAGTTAATCTAAATATTGGAACACTTTAAAGACTTGGCCTAGAAAACACGTACACTCCATATTTTTCAGTTCTGTGGTGTATTCCTTGCTTCCAAAGGATAACCCTTTTATAGAACATATTTACATAACTGGGGGGAATTGTTGAAAGTATAGTTAGCATAACAAACTTGTTAATGGTTGAAATGTTTACTGTTCTAGCAAGTACAAAGTCATGTACAATATCTAGTTAAAATGTAATGCAAAAGCTACTCAAATTTTTAGCCAAAATATCAGTGTTTTTATCATACTGATAGTTAACCCTTATCTTGCTGTTCATGACAACCCCTATCTTTGCAAACAGTGTAGATCCAGATCAGATGGCTTCTGAAGAAGCCATCTGATCAGGATCTACACTATTTGGCATTCCATTTATGAATTTGTAGCAATAAATTACATCAAGTAATTTGATTGGCTGATAGACAGAAATGGGTGTGGCTTAAATGAATATTCAGCAAGATAAGAGTTAATGCAGCTTACCGTAATGAGCCTAAATATTGGGACAGATAGGTCTAAGAAAACAGTACAGACCCAGATCAGACTGCTCCTGAAGGAGCTGTCTGTCAGGGGCTACACTGTTTGCCATTCCATCTGTAATTTTTTGGACTTCTTGCTGGATCTTGAAACAAATTTGTTAAAATTTTAGGAGAATGAGAGCAAAATGCTCAAGGTGTCTGAATTTTTAGGAGTTTAATGGTAATAACAGCTTCATTAGCTTCTCTTAGATGCTTGTTTTCAAATGGTGAACCATGAAGAAAATAAAAAATACATTATTCCATAATTTTCAAAAAGAAAGGAAGAAACATGGTATCATTCACTAGCAATTTATTTTTTGATGCAGTACAACACAGGAAAAGTGTGGTCAACTAACCCATCCAAACTGCATACTGTAAAACACTTATATTTGGCAGTCATTTTATTTTGGGGCTATTGGCTGCTGCCAAATTTGAGTGTTTTACAGTGATAGCAAACAATGCAAGACCAGACAAGAAGCCACAGAATGAGCATCTAATCATGGCCTACACTGTCTGCAAGAAGTTCAGTCATTTTCCAAACAACTTTTAAAGATACACAATCTGACACCCTTAATGCTCTGCATGCTGTGTATTTTTTGGCACCAGATGAAATTTTGAATATTCTATTTTTTTCCCAGAAAAACGGATTTGCCATCTTATGCAAATTGTTTCCTATGGAGACAATTTGTATGAGATGTCAAGTCCTGTTTTCTGGGAAAAGTAAGAAAATTTTCAACAATTTGTCATCTGCTGAATTAGCCTAGAGAGTGCTTATGGTTAAATTTTGAAATGAGCTCCTGCTATATGTAAGGTGGATGATTCCATTCAGTACTTTTGACTGGGCTTTTAAACTGCAAAACAATCCAACGAAACTGTTCCAATATTTAGCATAACTACTGCATTCTGTTCTAGGTTAGAGAAACTTTGGCTTGCTGAAGTAAGACGTAAAGGTCCAGAGAAAGTTTCTTTTCTAAAAGCTGTGATATTGTTTATCTTCACACGTATAGTCATAGGAACTGCAGGACTCGTTTTTGCAATGCTTCTGCGTGTCTCGGCTCCTGTAAGTCCCTCTATTTTGACCTTGTCACTTTTGATGTTCTGTATAGCATATGCTTTGATAAGTTGCTTTTCTGTGATAACCTTTCAACCGCTTGATAAAAAAATTCTTGGAGCAGACGACAGTCTGTTGTTTTAAATTATTTTTCTCGGTAAATAAGGCTTGACATTACATGTGAATTGTCTGCTTGGCAGACAATTCACATGTAATGTCAGGCCTTATTTTCACCTAAAATAAGAAAAAAATTTCACTTTGAAAATGTCGTCTGCTAGGCATGATTAGCAGTGGAAGGGTTGCCGGTGGAAACATTTTGATTTTATTATATAGGCGTGCATGTATTGGAACTTCAATGGCTGAAATACTTATGGGACCATTAAAATTTGTTTGAGACATGGATAGTTTGAGCCACGGAGGTTTAATTAGGTCAAATGTTATAATTAACTGGAGTCTCTTCAAAATAAATGATCTTTTATCATTAGAATTGCCTCTATGCAGAAAAACCTAGTGAGTACCGTAATTATCCTAAGTATAAGGACAGTCTGATAAGGGTCTACAGTGTTTGCCATTCTGTCTGCAACTTTTGGACTCCTTGCTGGATTGTGAAACAAATTTGATGATAATTTAGGGGAATTACAGCAAGTCCTTGAGGGGATGCGAATACCTGGCAGATTTTTCCACTATTTTCAAAGTGAGACAACTTTCAGGATTTCCTGTTCCCTTTTCTATAAACTCTGTCCCATGGAAAAAAGGGGTCTACTCTTAAAGGAAAGAATTTGCTCCTATTTAGAAGCCTCCATGGTCGTGTGGTTACGCTACTCGCCTTGTAAACAGGGGTCGCAGGATCGATCCAGGGCTTCTCCAGACTTTCGGATGAGTCTTTAAACAGAAGTTCCGTCTCCGTATGACCTTAGCTGTTGGTGGGACGTAAAACTTAATCACAATCACCTATTTTTGCAGGAGTTGCCTCCCCTGAAGGTGTTCCTATTCCCCTTGAAGTGTCTGAATTTTTAGGATTTTAACGGTACTCACAACAAACATACAAGGTAAAACAAGAAAATTCTCCCTAAATTATCCCAAGTACATTGCTATTGCAGTTATGGAAATTTCTTCCTAGGGATTCAAGTACAAGTGAGAAACAGCTGGTGTAAACAAGTCATCTGTGTTCAAACTGTCGAAATTTCACTATAGGCGGGTTTTTCATCGGAAAAGTACTGATATTTTTCATATTTCTGCACTAAAACATGTTTTGGGTTTTCAATAGAAGCGCCTCGGCAAGGCGCTTTTAATAAGTACACACAACACCTCCCCACCAGGGCTTGGAGAAATAGATGGGCTGCATGGTGCTTGCGCGCAGAGCTGAAACCGGCTGGACTTGAGTAGTTGTTAACCACTTAGGTCCAACCTGCCCAGGAAAGGTCATGCAAGTCGAACCGCTCCTTAAACCCTAGTGGTTTCTATGGGCGGTAGGGCTTGAGAAGTCATTTCATCTCAGTGTCGGGTAAAAGTCCCACAAAATCGGAAGCAACGTCTCCAAAATGACCTAAATAGTGTTGAAGGGGATGTTAAACCTCAACTCAAACAAACAAACAAAGTACCCACAACATATGTTTTCATGCAGAAATAAGAAAAATGATATGTGGATACCCCCTTTTATCTGGGGCTATGTTCATTGTAATATACCAAGCGGGTATATAGTTTCCATCTTTTCTGTGTGTTTGTTAGTCTGTCTGTGTGTGTTTGTAAACTTTTCTCTTTTAAAGATTTTTCAGGATCAGCTATATTTCTAAAATTGTTTACAAAATTAATGTTGGATACGACTAGTATTGTAGGAAAGAAAAAGGGTCCAGTGAGGCCAGGAATTATAGAGTATGTTATATAATGTGTACAGTAACAGATGCCATTCCTTCATGATTCTTATTTGCTAAGTTACCATAATGATCCTAAGTATTTGGACAGACAGTCCAAAGCAAACAGTGCAGACATAAACTAAATTGCTGAAGGAGCAGTCTCTTCAGGGTTTACACTGTTTGCTGTTCCATCTGCACTTCTTTGACTGTTTGCTGGATAGTGAAACAAATATGTTAAAATGTTAGGAGAATTACAGCAATTACTCATGTTGTCCGAGTTTCTATTTCTAAAGTTTCAAGACTCTTTGAGCAGGCCAGTTGGTCTCTTACCTGGTCACGAACCTCAGACAGGTGTTCTTGTAACTGGGCCCATATGGAATGTGGTCCATTTCGATAACAAATCCGTGTGACCTAGTGCTTTCTTTCATATAGGCAAACGGCTAATATTCTGTTGAATTTTTTTTATATTATTTTTATTTGTACTTAAAACATAGGTTTTAGGTGCTCGTTAGAACTGACTCATTGAGGCGGTTCTAACGAGTACGGACCACCTATGTCTTAGAGTAGAAATAAAAAGTATAAAGTTTACCCTCAAAACCCCAAATTTCTGTATATAAAGTGGGACTGACAGGGGTGTTCATTTCACAGACTTCCTAACCCTTATCTTGCTGAATATTCATTTAAGCCACACCCATTTCTGTCTATCAACCAATCAAATTACTTTATGTAATTTATTGCTACAAATTCATGAATTGAATGCCAAACAGTGTAGATCCTGATCAGATGGCTTCTTCAGAAGCCATCTGATCTGGATCTACACTGTTTGAAAAGATAGGGGTTGTCGTGAACAGCAAGATAAGGGTTAACATGATGGTTTTATATTCAGTGAAAGTTCAGTAACTCAAATACCTTTGGTAACATATAATGTTGTTTGAGATAAGGGTAGTCAATGAGGGTCGCCATAGCTTCATGTCAAGAGACTTGAGTGGGATTTTTGTTTGATCTATAAAATAAAGGAATGTTATTTTTGTTTGTTGTTTTACGTCCCCGTCAACACTGTATAGGTCATTTTGGAGACGTTGCTTCCAGTTTTGTTGGACTTAAACACGACATTGAGATGAAATGACATCTCAAGCCCTGTCGCCCAATGAAACCAATAGAGTTTATAAGCATGGACGATCAGACTCACTACTTTGCCTGGGCAGGCTTAGAGCCTCTAATGGTTTACCAGTACTCGTGTGTGGCTGGTTTCAGCTCTACGTGGAAGCATCATGCAGCCCAAATATTTCTTCAAGCCCCAAATGGGCAGGGGCCAAAAATGAATTTTGTTGGTACAAATTAGAATCGCCTTACAGAGGTGATACTAATGTGTACTCACACCACATCTACATGTAGAAATGTTGTGGGTATACATTAGAATCTCCTCACTGAGGCAATTCTAATGTGTGCACAAACCATGCCTTTCACGATTCTAATATGTACACACACCATACCTTTCAAGCTTTTCATGTATACATACACCATACCTTTCAAGCTTTTAATGTATAATCACACCTTACATTTCAAGATTCTAATGTGTACACACACACACTACCTTTCAAGATTCTAATGTGTACCCACACCATACCTTTCAAGATTCTAATATGTACACACACCAATGTAACCATACCTTTCAAGATTCTAATGTATACACACACCCTACCTTTCAGGATTCTAATGTGTACACACACTATACCTTTCAAGATTCTAATGTGTACACACACTATACCTTTCAAGATTCTAATGTGTACATGCACCATACATTTCAAGATTCAAATTGGCTAAATTACCGTAATGTCCTAGGAGCAGTCTGATCTGGGTCCACACTGTTTGCCTGCATGCAAAAATATTGTTAAAAAGTTTGGAAAAAGATTCAGCAGACGACATGAGCAGATGACATTTTCAGATGTAGTTTTTCTCAGCATCTGAAGGGTTAACTTTAACTTCAGGTGGTGTATTTGTAGGAGTAAATTTCATCAAGTAATTGAGTTGATTGAAAGTCAGAAATCGGTGTGGCTAAACTAATTCATTCAGCAGGATCAAAAAGGTTAAACAGTGTAGATTCTGAACAGCTGGCTTCCTCTGCTTGCAAAGGTTAGGTAATCATGGTTCAGCAAGTCAAGGGTTTTATAAAACATGGCTGTTGATGTCATAAAGGTTTTACATTGGTTCCCTGCAGTGCTGTTGATTTCATGAAGGTTATACATTGGTTCCCTGTTGTAAAGAGGCTCTGTATTGGTTTTTACAGGCTGGAGAGATTATGGAATGAAGAGGTCCGGCGTAGAGGCCACGCTAAGGCATCAGTCATCAGAACAGTCATGCATTTTTTGAGAACACGTCTTATCATTTCATCCATATTCGTCATAAGTACTGTGTGTTTTCAGTTTGCAGCCCCTGTAAGTGACCTTTCCACTCTGGCTCTTGTGTGCGTGTGTGTGTCTTAGTAATGCTGGTCATAAACATTTTAACCTTCTTCTTTATTTGTCTCATCTTTAAAATGAAATTTGTACTGCTCACAAATTTTAACCCTTGTTTTGCTGACTGAATTATTTTTCCCACACTCATAAATTCTAACAATCAACCAGTCAAATTACTTGATATAATGTACAGTCGAACTTCAATGCCTCCAACACCTTTGGGACCATGAAAATTTGTTTGAGACCAGGATAGTTTGAGCCACAGAGTGTTACTGGGAGGGGTGTGGTGGGTGGGGTCGGGGGTGGGGGTGCATAACAGGGTTAATTATGGGACATCTTTCCGGTTTTCTATAATAAAAATGTATGCTGTCTGTACTCATCCTATCAGTTTTCTATAATAAAAATGTATCCTGTGTGTACTCATTAGAATCACACAGCATATATTTGCAAGTTATATATCTCCTTAATTATCCGGCAATACTTCTTATGAACAGGAACTCCTAAGGGACTCAAAATGGGGTCAACACAGCCATGGTAAATGAGGCATCGGTGTTCCAGCCATCAATGTTCTACTGTATTCATTCAAATTGGCAAACTGAATGACAAACTGTGTAGATCTGGATAAGTTGGCTTAATGGTAGCATTTGTCCTGGTTCATCAAGACAAGGGTTAAATACCAACCATTAATTGACCCATTTTGTACCATAAACCCCTAAAGGGGTAATTGGCAAACAGTGCAAGCACAGATCAGACGCAGCAAAATGTGGCATCTGATCGGGGCCTACACTGTTTGCAAAAAGTTCAGCTATTTTCCAAAAAGATTTGAAGATAACACAACTCCACATCCCCTTAATTTTAAAATGGACTCCTATAGATAAGGAGGAAGATTCCAGTTGGTACAAAATGGGTTAACCCTTGTCCTGCTGAGCCCGGATATGCCTTATCTTTGAAACAATGTAGATCCAGATCAGATGGCTTCTGAAGAAGCCATCTGATCAGGATCTTCATTGTTTGCCATCCAGTTTATGAATTTGCTGCAGTAATTTGCATCTAGTAATCTGATTGGCTGATAATCAGTAGTAGACGTGACATATTTAAATATTCAGCAGAACAAGGGTTAAGTTTAGCGTCAACTCTAAGTCCCCTCCTGCTCATGACTATTAACCCTTTGACCCATTGTATACTAGTGGACTCTTCCATTGGTATATTTTGGACAAGTCTGTTTGTCATCTAATGGGTGTCAGACCTATTTTTTCGCTTTTATACTATTTTTGATGGAACATTCTGTGAGCAAATAGTGCAGGCCCTGATCAGATGCCACATTTTGTGGCATCTGATCTGGGCCTGCACTGTTTGCCCAGGTACCCATTTAGGGGTTTCCCCGCATGCAATGGGTTAATCACCAATCTTGACTCCTAGACAAAATTCTCACGCATTCTTTTTTATTTATTTTTTTCAGAGAAAATAGGGCTTGTCATTTCATGTGAATCACTTGCTGGAAAGACGATTCACATTCATGCAAACTTTATTAAATAAAGCAGAGGATTCACCAGCCCCGATAGCTCAGTTGGTAGAGTGTCCGCTCCGGGGAACGGGAGGTCACGGGTTCGATCTCGGGCCGCGACATACCAAAGTCGTTAAGAATGGTACTAGCTGCTCCTCGCTTGGCACTCAGATTTACGGGGTAGAGCTAGGACTGGTCGACCCAGTGTCAGGATAATGTGACTGGGTGTGGTATCATGTAATGTGTCTGGGACCTGATACTTCAGTGAGGCAGCACTATAAAAGTGAGCATTGAGCTTCCTGTTGCAATCAGACACCGTCGTGATATGACTGAAAAATTGTTGAAAGCGACGTTAAACCCGAATTCACACACACACACAAAGCAGAGGATTCATATGTAATGTCAAGCCTGACTTTCCGCTAAAAATAAGAGTAAAAAAAAAAATTCATGTTGTCATCTGGTTTCTTATGGTACTTTGAGGGTTAAAATACAACAGATTGTTGGCATTTAGGTTTAAGATGCCATGAAAAGCTGCATCTGAAAATGTCGTCTGCTGAATCTTCTTGCAAACCATTTAAAAATCTTTTTGCATACAGGCAAACAGTGTGGACCCTAATCAGACTGCTCCTACAGTCTGATCTCGGTCTTTGTTTGTTTGATATGAGGTTTAACGTCCCAGTCAACACTGTAAAGGTCATTTTGGAGACATTGCTTCCAATTTTGTGGGACTTTACCCGACATTGACATGAAATGACATCTCAAGCCCTGTCGCCCAATGAAACCAAAAGGGTTTATTAGCATGGACGGTCCGCCTCACACCTCGGTTCCTGGACAGGCTTAGATCCTCTAAGCGGTTTACCATTACTAGTATGGGGGCCGGATTCAGCTCTGCGTGGAAGCATCGTGCAGCCCATATATTTCTACAAGCCCATCTGATCTCGGTCCAAACTGTTTGCAAAAATGACTTCTGCAGATGAGAAAGCAGACGACAATTGTTGTGACTGGCATCTTATGGGTTAATATGTTTGAGCAGCTCAAATTACATGCACTTGTTGTATAAGCATTGCTTGCATAGTGACATAACCTTATCTAGTAAATGCATGTTTATGTTTTTGTAGCCATTTTCCGTTTCCATAAAATTGACCTATTTACTCTAGTAAAGGCACAATGAGCTTTAGACATTTCATTCTACAGTAAAACTCCTAAACATTCAGACACCTTGAGGACTTGCTGTAATTCTCCTAACATTTTAACAAAATCGTTTCATGTTCAATATATTAAAGCACATAGTCATATGCAATGGTATGCTCCTTATGCCAACTTTGACATTTTTGGCAGTATCAAACATGTCCAGAGTTTTCAAAAAGAGCAAAAATGTCAAAACACAAAGAATTCCCTAAAAGTCAACAAGTCTGAATTGGTGTTGACGATTCCAGGACATTTGCCCCCCAGGACATTTGCCCCCCAATGAATTAATCTAAAAATGGACATTTGCCCCCCAGTTGAAAATGGGACCCGGACATTTGCCCCCCAGAGCTTATTAGCTCGTCTGTTTTTTGAAAAAAAACTTTCGAGCTATTGTCATCACTCCGGCGTCTGCGTAGTCGTCCTGAGTCGTCCTGCGTCGTCCTGCGTCGTTCCAAAAAAACTTAACCTTGGCTATAACTTAAAAAGTATTAGACCTAGCCTCATGAAACTTCATACACACACTCATCATCGCAAGAGCTACATATTGACCAAGGACCATAACAACATTGTTGATTTTGGCTGAATTATCTCCCCTTTTCCAATTTTTTTCTGAAACACATTTTTTGCTCTCATTTTAATACTATTCACAACAGAGCCTTCAAACTTCACATGAATGTTCCTTGGGACAAGACCTTTTCAGTGATACCACACTTTTTGATCTGTGACCTTGACCTTTGAACTTTGACCTATTTTTCGAAAATTTAACCGAAAACCTTAACCTTGACCATATTTCCAAAAGTATTTGGCCTACCTTCATGAAACTTCATACACATACTCACCATCACAAGAGCTACATTCCCTACAAGTTTTATAACTCCATCTTGCAATTTGATTGAATTATCTCCCCTTTTCTCTCCGTTTTTTTTTAAATTGTTTTTGTCTCTTATTTCAATACTATTCACAACAGAGCCTTCCAACTTCACATGAATGTTCCTTGGGACAAGACCTTTTCAGTCATACCACGCTTTTTGACCTGTGACCTTGACCTTTGAACTTTGACCTATTTTTCGAAAAATTAACCAAAAAACTTAACCTTGACCATATTTCCAAAAGTATTTGGCCTACATTCATGAAACTTCATACACATACTCACCATCACAAGAGCTACATTCCCTACAAGTTTTATAACTCCATCTTGCAATTTGATTTGACTTAGAAGTTTTGTTTTCTAAAAGAAACTGCAGACGAGCGTTGGCACCCGCTTGCGGTGCTCTTGTTTTTGATATGGACATCTGCTCCCCAGTGCTTATTTTACAGGTGGACATTTGCCCCCTACTGCTTATTAGCTCACCTGGGCCGAAGGCTCCAGGGGAGCTTATAGTATAGTGGGTCGTCCGTCGTCCGTCCGTCCGTCCGTCGTCCGTCCGTCCACACTTTTGAGCAGCTATATCTCTGTATCCTGCAGGCTGATCTCAATCATTTCTTATCTGTAGCATGCCTCTGGTGGGGCATTGATGACATAAACTTTTTTTTGAAATCGCTCTAAAACTTTGGTTCCTATGGCAACCACAAGGTCCCATAGACTTACTATGGGAAAATGCTTGTCATCACCGTAGCGCCTTCAGTTTTGATTGGATCTTTCTGAAACTTATATGTAAGGTGACTGGGGATAAAAACTCGGATGAGTTCGAAAACCGGCCAAGTCGGCCCATTTATCATAGAGTTACGTCCCTTTGATTGCTGAAAATGCCCATTTTCGACCTTGTCATCACCGTAGCCCCTTCAGTTTTGATCGGATCTTTCTAAAACTTATATGTAATGTGGCTGGGGATAAAACCTCGGATGGGTTTGACAACCGGCCAAGTCCGCTGATTTATCATAGAGTTACGTCCCTTTGATTGCTGAAAATGCCGATTTTTGACCTTGTCATCACCGTAGCCCCTTCAGTTTTGATCGGATCTTTCTGAAACTTATATGTAAGGTGGCTGTGGATAAAATCTCGGATGAGTTCGAAAACCGACCAAGTCGGCCCTTTTATCTTAGAGTAACGTCCCTTTGATTGCTGAAAATGCTGATTTTTGACCTTGTCATCACAGTAGCCCTTTCAGTTTTGATCCAATCTTTCTGAAACTTATATGTAAAGTGGCTGGGGATAAAATCTCGGATGAGTTCGAAAACCAGCCAAGTTGGTCCATTTATCACAGAGTAACCTCCCTTTGATTGCTGAAAAGCCGATTTTTGACCTTGTCATCACCGTAGCCCTTTCAGTTTTGATTGGATCTTTCTGAAACTTATATGCAAGGTGGCTGGGGATAAAGCCTCGGATGAGTTCGCATACCGGCAAAGGTGGCCTATTTATCATAGAGTTAGGTCCCTTTGATTGCTGAAAATGTTGATTTTTAACCTTGTCAACACTGTAGCCCCTTCAGTTTTGATCGGATCTTTGTGAAACTTATATGTAAGGTGGCTGGGGATAAAACCTCGGATGAGTTCGAAAACCCGCCAAGTTGCCCCATTAACTATATAGTTATGTCCCTTTGATGGCTGAAAATGTCGATTTTTGACCTTGTTATCACCATAGCCCTTTCAGTTTTGATCGGATCTTTCTGAAACTTATATGTAAGGTGGCTGGGGATAAAATCTTGGATGAGTTCGAAAACAGGCCAAGTCAGCCCATTTATCGTAGAGTTATGTCCCTTTGATGGCTGAAAATGTTGATTTTTGACCTTGTCATTACCGTAGCCCCTTCAGTTTTGATCGGATTTTTAGCTCACCTGGGCCGAAGGCTCCAGGGGAGCTTATAGTATAGTGGGTCGTCCGTCGTCCGTCCGTCCGTCCATCCGTCGTCCGTCCACACTTTTGAGTAGCTATATCTCTGTATCCTGCAGGCTGATCTCAATCATTTCTCATCTTTAGCATGCCACTGGTGGGGCATTGATGACATTAACTTTTTTTCGAAATTGCTCTAGAACTTTGGTTCCTATGTCAACCACAAGGTCCCATAGACTTACTATGGGGAAATGCTTGTCATCACCGTAGCGCCTTCAGTTTTGATCGGATCTTTCTGAAACTTATATGTAAGGTGACTGGGGATAAAAACTCGGATGAGATCGAAAACCGGCCAAGTCAGCCCATTTATCATAGAGTTACGTCCCTTTGATTGCTGAAAATGCCCATTTTCGACCTTGTCATCACCGTAGCCCCTTCAGTTTTGATCGGATCTTTCTGAAACTTATATGTAAGGTGTCTGGGGATAAAATCTCGGATGAGTTCAAAAACCTGCCAAGTCCACCCATTTATCATAGAGTTACATCACTTTGATTGCTGAAAATGCAGATTTTTTACCTTGTCATCATAGTAGCCCCTTCAGTTTTGATTGGATCTTTCTGAAACTTATATGTAAGGTGGCTGGGGATAAATCCTTGGATGAGTTCGAAAACCGGCCAAGTCGGTCCATTTGTCATAGAGTTACGTGCCTTTGATTGCTGAAAATGCTGATTTGTGACCTTGTCATCACCGTAGCCCCTTCAGTTTTGATCGGATCTTCTTGAAACTTAAATGTAAGGTTGCTGGGGATAAAATCTCGGATGAGTTCAAAAACCGGCCAAGTAGGCCCATTTATCGTAGAGTAACGTCCCTTTGATCGCTAAAAATGCCGATTTTTGACCTTGTCATCACCGTAGCCCCTTCAGTTTTGAGCAGATCTTTCTGAAACTTATATGTAAGGTGGCAGGGGATAAAATCTTGTATGAGTTCGAAAACCAGCCAAGTCAGCCTATTTATCATAGAGTAACGTCCCTTTGATTGCTGAAAATGCAGATTTTTGACCTTGTCATCATCATAGCCCTTTCAGTTTTGATCGGATCTTTCTGAGACTTATATGTAAAGTGGCTGGGGATAAAACCTCAGATGAGTTCGAATACCGCCCAAGGTGGCCCATTCATCATCGAGTTACGTCCCTTTGATTGCTGAAAATGCCGATTTTTGACCTTGTCATCACTGTAGCACCTTCAGTTTTGATTGGATCTTTCTGAAACTTATATATAAGATTGCTTGGGATAAACCCTAAGATGAGTTCGAAAACCCGCCAAGTCCGCCCATTTATCGTAGAGTAACGTCCCTTTGATTGCTGAAAAAGCCCATTTTTGACCTTGTCATCACCGTAGCCCATTCTGTTTTGATCGGATCTTTCTGAAACTTATATGTAAGGTGGCTGGGGATAAAACCTCGGATGAGTTCAAATACCGGCCAAGTGGACCCTTTAATCGTAGAGTAACTTCCCTTTGATTGCTGAAAATATCAATTTTTGACCTTGTCATCACCGTAGCCCCTTCAGTTTTGATCGGATCTTTCTGAAACTTATATGTAAGGTGGCTGGGAATAAAATCTCGGATGAGTTCAAACCTGCCAAGTCAGCCCATTTATCATAGAGTTATGTCCCTTTGATGGCTGAAAATGTTGATTTTGGCCTTGTCATCACCATAGCCCCTTCAGTTGTGATCGGATCTTACTGAAACTTATATGTAAGTTGGCTGGGGATGAAACCTCTGATGATTTCGAAAACCAGCCAAGTCTGCTTATTTATCGTACATTAACGCCCCTTTGATTGCTGAAAATGCCGATTTTTGACCTTGTCATCACCGTAGCCCTTTCAGTTTTGATCAGATCTTACTGAAACTTATACGTAAGGTGGACGGGGATAAAACCTCGGATGAGTTCATATGCCGGCCAATCAGCCCATTTATCTTAATGAAAAATCCCTTTGATTGCTGAAAATGTCGATTTTTGACCTTGTCATCACCGTAGCCCCTAAAGTTTTGATCAGATCTTTCTGAAACTTATACGTAAGGTGACTGGGGATAAAACCTCGGATAAGTTTGAAAATCAGCCAAGTCGCCCGATTTATCATAGAGTTATGTCCCTTTGATGGCTGAAAATGCTGATTTTTGACATTGTCATCACTGTAGCCCCTTCAGTTTTGATGGGATCTTTCTGAAACTTATATGTAAGGTGGCTTGGGATAAAACCTCAGATGAATTCGAAAACCGACCAAGTTGGCCCATTTATCATAGATTTATGTCCCTTTGATTGCTGAAAATGTCGATTTTTGACCTAGTCATCACCATAGCCCCTTCAGTTTTGATCAGATCTTTCTGAAACTTATATGTAAGGTGGCTGGGGATAAAATCTCGGATGAGTTTCAAAACCTGCCAAGTCAGCCCATTTATCATAGAGTACAGCCCCTTTGATGGCTGAAAATTTTTTACCTTGTCATCACCGTAGCCCTTTCAGTTTTGAACCGATTTTTCTGAAACTTATATGTAAGGTGGCTGGGGATAAAACCTTGGATGAGTTCGAAAACTGGCCAAGTGGGCCCATTTGTTTTAGAGCAACATCCCTTTGATTGCGGAAAATGCCAAATTTTGACCTTGTCATCACCGTAGCCCCTTCAGTTTTGATCAGATCTTTCTGAAACTTATATGTAAGGTGGCTGGGAATAAAACCTAGGATGAGGTGGAATACTGGCCAAGTCAGCACATTTATCATAGAGCTACGTGCCTGTGATTGCTGAAAATGCCTATTTTCGACCTTGTCATCAGTGCTGCCCATTCAGTTTTGATCGGATCTTCATGAAACTTACAAACAAGTAAGTCAGGCAGAAAAAGCTCGGAGGAGTTTGAAAACTTGTCAGGTTTGCCTATTTATCACAGAGTAACATCCCTTTGATATGAGCAGTTAATTGCTTATTTTTGAACTTTTCATCACCATAGCCACTTCAGTTTAGATCGGATCTTTTTAGCATGTCAGGAATAAAAGCTTGAATGAGTTTGAAAACCGGTGAGGTCAGCCTGTTTATCATAGAGTTACATTCTACTTGATTTGCAGAAAATGCTTACCCTGTCATCACCATACCTCCCATAAAGCCTTCAGTAAAGGTTGGCACTTCCTTAAACCTTGAATCTGTTAGCTCAGGTGAGCGATACAGGACCAAGCTAGCTTGGTCCTCTTGTTTCAGAAAGGGACATTTGCCCCCCCCCCCCCCCCCCCCCAGATAGACCAGGGCTAACTCAAAGGAGGAAAAATGTAAGCAATAAATTACTCCATCTATATAAACATGAATCCCATAATAACCTGCTGTTATGGACAACCCCTACATTAAAAAGCAGTATGGATCCCAATCAGATGCCATATCTGATGGGGATCTGTACTGTTTGTCATGCAATTTGTTAAGTTAACAAAAATATACCAAGAATGTGATGGTTAACAGTCAACAATTGGAGATGCTTAATTTATTCAGCAGGATAAGGGTTAAGCAAGTCAGCTACAGAACCATATATTGAGTTTGCGCCTCACTGAGGGTCCAGTGTCAGATGCCTATACTCAAGTGGTTTTTACACTGGATACACTGATGGTTAATTCTTGAAGAAATTGAAATGATCTTGAATGGGCTGTAAAACTTTAACCAAACATTATCATGTAAATTATGTAGCTATATACAAGTCTGTGTAATGAATATCCTTGTCTAGCCAGGTTGGGGGGCAAATGTCCCTTTCTGAAATAAGCAGTGGGGGGGGCAATTGTCCACCTGTAAAATAAGCACTGGGGGGCAGATGTCCATACCAAAAATAAGCTCTGGGGGGCAAATGTCCTGGTCGCATTTTCAACTGGGGGGGGCAAATGTCCATTTTTAGATTAAGTCATTGGGGGGCAAATGTCCTGGGGGGCTAACGTCCGGAGACCAGTGTGGACTATACTTCTGCTTAAAAGACCATATGCACTTACTGCAGTAGATAAGGTATGCTCAAAAACCATTATAATTTTGCATGTTTACATTTTTTTTAGCCACCCTAGTTCGACAGCCATTGTATGCTTTTTGACAATTTCCTAGGCACTCTTGTTAGATAGCCATTGTAGTTTTCAAGCACATACTTGATTGTGGAGCAGAATTCAGCATAAAATAAAAATAATTCTGTGCTCTTGTGTGGAGAATGGAATTTTAGAGATGTTGCTTTCATTTTGTGTAGCTTTTACCCAACATTGATGTGAAATGACAGCTCAAGCCCTATATACTACCCAAATAAACCAATATGGTTTATTATGTCTTCCCCGAAAAATTTGTTTTCGGATAGACATATTGTTTTTCCCCCTGGCGTCTGTCTGTCTGTCCGTCTGTCACAAAATCGTGTTAGCTGTATAACTTGAAAACCGTTAATGTATTAATCAATATTAGATGACATGCAGAGCACAAGAACTATTAACTCTCGCATTTATACTTTTTGAGTTATCTCCCTTAGAAGTTTGTCGGTATGTATGTATGTATGGGCAAATCGTGTCCGGTCAATAACTTTCTTGTTTTTAGATGGATTTTGAAATTACTTGGCAGAAATATTAACCACCATGAGACAATATGCGGCGCGCATGGCGCAGGTCGGTACCTCAAAGGTCAAGGTCATACTTAGAGGTCAAAAGTAAAAAAGGGGCCCTTTTTTCGTGTGTGATCAATAACTTTTTTATTTTTAGATGGATTTTGAAAGTACCGGTACTTGGCAGAAATGTTAATCACCTTGAGACGATGTGTTGCATGACCCAGGTTAGTACCTCAAAGGTCAAGGTCAGACTTAGAGTTCAAAGGTAAAAAAAGGGGCCTTTTTTCGTGTTTTGTCAATAACTTTTTATTTTTAGATAGAATTAAAATTACCTGGCAGAAATGTTAACTACCATTAGATGATGTGTGAAAAGTATGTTTCAGGTGGGTACCTCAAAGGTCAAGGTCATACATAGAGGTCAAAGGTAAAAAAGGGGCCTTTTTTCGTGTTTGGTCAATAACTTTCTTATTTTTAGCTCACCTGTCACCTAGTGACAAGGTGAGCTTTTGTGATCACTTTTCGTCCATCGTCAGTGCGTGCGTGTGTGCGTGCGTGCGTGTGTGTGTGTGTGCGTAAACTTTTTCTTCAAATGACATCTCCTCCTAAACCACTGATCAGATTTTGACCAAACTTCACAGCAATGATCCTTAGGTGGTCCCCTTTAAAAATTGTTCAAATGGTTCTGGTCCATTGCACATCTGGGTCACAGGAGCTAAAAATAGATTTTTTAAACGAAAACTTTAAAAATCTTCTGCTGAAACCGCAAGGCCCAGGTCTTTGATATTTGGTATGAAGCTTCATCTAGTGGACCTCTACCAAGATTGTTCAAATTATAGCCCTGGGGGCCAAAATGCCCCCGCCCCGGGGGCCTTTGGTTTTACATAGGCTTATATAGGGAAAATCATTAAAAAATCTTCTTCTCTGAAACCACAAGGCCCAGGTCTTTAGTATTTGGTGTGAAGCTTTACCTGGTGGACCTCTACTAAGATTGTTCAAATTATAGCCTTGGGGCCAAAAATGCCGCCGCCCTGGGGGCCTTTGGTTTTACATAGTCTTATACATGGAAAAATCTTTAAAAATCTTCTTCTCTGAAACCGCAAGGCCCAGATCTTTGATATTTGGTGTGAAGCTTCATCTAGTGGACCTCTACCGAGATTGTTCAAATTAAAGTCCTGGGGGCCAAAATGCCCCTGCCCCGGGGGCCTATGGTTTATCATAGGCTTATATAGGGAAAATCATTAAAAAATCTTCTTCTCTGAAACCACAAGGCCCACATCTTTAATATTTTGTGTGAAGCTTAACCTAGTGGACCTGTACTAAGATTGTTCAAATTAGAGCCTTGGGGCCAAAAATGCCCCCGCCCCGGGGGCCTTTGGGTTTACATAGGCTTAGACAGGGAAAATCTTTAAAAATCTTCTTCTCTGAAACCACAAGGTCCAGATCTTTGATATTTGGTGTGAAGCTTCATCTAGTGGACCTCTACAAAGATTATTAAAATTATAGCCCTGGGGGCCAAAATGCCCCCGCCCTGGGGGTCTATGGTTTTACATAGGCTTATATAGGGAAAATCATTAAAAAATCTTCTTTTCTGAAACCACAAGGCCCAGGTCTTTAATATTTGGTGTGAAGCTCTACCTGGTGGACCTTTACTAAGACTGTTCAAATTAGAGCCTTGGGGCCAAAAATGCCCTGCCCCGGGGGCCTTTGGTTTTACATTGGCTTATACAGGGAAAATCTTTAAAAAATCTTCTTCTCTGAAACCACAAGGCCCAGATCTTTGATATTTGGTGTGAAGCTTCATCTAGTTGACCTCTTACAAGATTGTTAAAATTATAGCCCTGTGGCCGAAAATGGCCCCACCCTTGGACCCTTTGGTTTTTCATAGCCTTATATAGGGAAACCTTTAAAAGTCTTCTTGACTGAAACCAGAAGGCCCAGGTCTTTGATATTTGGTATGAAGCTTCACCTAGTGGACTCTACCAAGATTGTTCAAATTATAGCCCTGGGGCCAAAAATGCCCCTGCCCAGGGGGCCTTTGGTTTTACCTAAGCTTGTTTAGGGGAAATCTTTAAAACTTTTCTTCTCGGAAACGGCAAGGTCCAGGTCATTGATATTAGGTGTGAAGCTTAATCTAATGGACCTCTACCAAGATTGTTCAAATTATAGCCCTGGGGCCAAAAATGTCCCCGCCCCGGGGGCCTTTGGTTTTACATAGGCTTATATAGGGAAAATCTTTGATGAAACTTCTTCTCAGAAACTGCAAGGCCAAGGTCTTAGATATTTGGTGTGAAGCTTCATGTATCGGACCTCTATCAAGATTGTTCAAATTATAGCCCTAAGACCAAAAATGCCCCCACCCTGGGACCCTTTGGTTTTTCATAGGCTTAATTAGGGAAAATATTTAAAATTCTTCTTCTCTGATACCACAAGGCCCTGCTCTATGCTATTTGATATGAAGCTTCAACTAGTAGACCTTTACCAAGATTGTTAAAATTATAGCCCTGGGGCCAAAAATGCCCCCACCCCTGGGGCCTTTGGTTTTATGTAGGCTTATACATGGAAAAGCTTTAAAAATCTTCTTCTCTGAATCCGCAAGGCCCAGATCTTTGGTATTTGGTGTGAAGCTTCATCTAGTGGACCTCTTTCAAGATTGTTCAAATTATAGCCCTGGAGCCAAAAATGCCCCCACTCTGGGACCCTTTGGTTTTTCATAGGCTTATATAGGGAAAACCTTTAAAAATCATCTTGTCTGAAACCAGAAGGCCCAGGTCTTTGATATTTGATATGAAGCTTCATCTAGTGGACCTATACCAAGTTTGTTCAAATTATAGCCCTTGGACCTAGAATGTACTGGAGACACTAATTCTCAGGTGAGCGATTCAGGGCCCTCTGGGCCCTCTTGTTAGCTCACCGTCACGTAGTGACGAGGTGAGCTTTTGGGATCACTTGTCGTCCGTCGTGCGTCCGTCCGTCCGTGCGTCCGTGCGTCCGTAAACAATTTCTTTAAACGACATCTCCTCCTAAACCACTGATCAGATTTTGACCAAACTTCACAGGAATGATCCTTAGGTGGTCCCCTTTCAAAGTTGTTCAAATGGTTCCGGTCCGTTGCACATCTAGGTTTTTGGGGCCAAAAATAGATTTTTTTCACCAAAAACTTAAAAAATCTTCTTCTCTGAAACCACAAGGCCCAGGTCTTTGATATTTGGTCTGAAGCTTCATCTAGTGGACCCCTACCAAGATTGTTCAAATTATAGTGCTGGGGCCAAAAATGCCCCCGCTCCGGGGCCCTTTGGATTTACATGGGCGTATATAGGGAAAATCTTTAAAAATCTTCTTCTCTGAAACCGTAAGGCCCAGGTCTTTGATATTTGGTCTGAAACTTCATCTAGTGGACCCCTACCAAGATTGTTCAAATTATAGTGCTGGGGCCAAAAATGCCCCCGCTCCGGGGCCCTGTGGTTTTACATGGGCTTATATAGGGAAAATCTTTAAAACTCTTCTTCTCTGAAACCGTAAGGCCCAGGTCTTTGATATTTGATATGAAGCTTCATCTAGTGGACCCCTACCAAGATTGTTCAAATTATAGTGCTGGGGCCAAAAATGCCCCCGCCCTGGGGCCCTTTGGTTTTACATGGGCTTATATAGGGAAAATCTTTAAAAATCTTCTTCTCTGAAACCGTAAGGCCCAGGTCTTTGATATTTGGTATGAAGCTTGATCTAGTGGACCCCTACCAAGATTGTTCAAATTATAGTGCTGGGGCCAAAAATGCCCCCGCTCCGGGGCCCTTTGGTTTTACACGGGCTTATATAGGGAAAATCTTTAAAAATCTTCTTCTCTGAAACCGCAAGGCCCATGTCTTTGATATTTGGTATGAAGCTTCATCTAGTGGACCCCTACCAAGATTGTTCAAATTATAGTGCTGGGGCCAAAAATGCCCCCGCTCCAGGGCCCTTTGGTTTTACATGGGCTTATATAGTGAAGAGGTTTAAAAATCTTCTTCTCTGAAACCGTAAGGCCCAGGTCTTTGATATTTGGTATGGAGCTTCATCTAGGGGACCCCTACCAAGATTGTTCAAATTATAGTGCTGGGGTCAAATATGCCCCCGCTCAGGGGCCCTTTGGTTTTACATGGGCTTATATAGGGAAAATCTTTAAAAATTTTCTTCTCTGAAACCGTAAGGCCCATGTCTTTGATATTTGGTATGAAGCTTCATCCCACAAGGCCATGGTCCTTCTCCCCCCCCCCCCCCACTCCGGGGCCCTTTGGTTTTAAATGGGCTTATATAGGGAAAACTTTAAAAATCTTCTTCTCTGAAACCGCAAGGCCCAGGTCTTTGCTATTTGGTATGAAGCTTCATCTAGTGGACTCCTACCAAGATTGTTCAAATTATAGTGCTTGGGCTAAAAATGCCACCGCCCCGGGGCCCTATGGTTTTACATGGGCTTATATGGGGAAAATCTTTAAAAATCTTCTTCTCGGAAACCCCAAGGGCCAGGTCTTTGCTATTTGGTATGAAGCTTCATCTAGTGGACCCCTACCAAGATTGTTCAAATTATAGTGCTAGGGCCAAAACTGCCCCCGACCTGGGGCCCTTTGGTTTTACATAGACTTATATAGAGATATTCCTTAAAAATCTTCTTCTGAAACAGCAAGGCCATGGTCTTTGATATTTGGTGTGAAGCTTCCTCTAGTGGACCTCTGTCAAGATGGTTTAAATTATAGCCCTGAGGCCAAAAACGCCTCCGCCCCAGAGCCATTTGGTATTTCATAGGCTTATGTAGGGAATATCTTTAATAAAAATCTTCTTCTCTGAAACCGTTAGGCCCAGGTCTTTGATATTTGTTATGTAGCATATCTAGTGGACCTTTGCCAAGATTGTTCAAATTATAGCCTTTGTTGATATTTGGTATGAAGCTTCACCTTTTTAGACGTCTCTGAACATTATGCACATTATAGCCCTGGGGTTAATAATGGCCCTCCCCGGGTCCCACTTGTTACTCTATGGATCAGGTGAGCGATCCAGGGCCATCATGGCCCTCTTGTGTTTTATATTAGGATCACTTTTTGTCTGTCATCTGTGCGTAAACAATTTCTTCAAATGATATCTTCTCCAAAATCACTGATCAGATTTTGACCAAACTTCACAGGAATGATCCTTAGGTGGTCCCCTTTCAAAGTTGTTCAAATTGTTCCGGTCCATTGCACATCTAGGTCACTGAAGCCAAAAATAGATTTTTTCACCGAAAACTTAAAAAATCTTCTTCTCTGAAACCACAAGGCCCAGGTCTTTGATATTTGGTATGAAGCTTGATCTAGTGGACCCCTACCAAGATTGTTCAAATTATAGTACTGGGGCCAAAAATGCCCCCGCACCAGATCCTTTGGTTTTACATGGGATTATATAGGGAAAATCTTTAAAAATCTTCTTCTCTGAAACCGCAAGGCCCAGGTCTTTGATATTTGGTTTGAAGCTTCATCTAGTGGACCCCTACCAAGATTGTTCAAATTAAAGTGCTGGGGCAAAAAATGCCTCCGTCCCGGGGCCCTTTGGTTTTACATGGACTTATATAGGGAAAATCTTTAAAAATCTTCTTCTCCGAAACCGCAAGGCCAAGGTCTTTGATATTTGGTATGAAGCTTCATCTAGTGGACCCTTACCAAGATTGTTCAGATTATAGTGCTGGGGCCAAAAATGCCCCCGCCCCCTGGGCCCTTTGGTTTTCATAGGCTTATATTGGGAAAATCTTTAAAAATCTTCTTCTCTGAAACTGCAAGGCCCAGGTCTTTGCTATTTGGTATGAAGCTTCATCTAGTTGGACCCCTACCAAGATTGTTCAAATTATAGTGCCGGGGCCAAAAATGCTCCCGCCCTGGGGCCCTTTGGTTTAACATAGGCTTATATCGGGAAAATCTTTAAAAATCTTCTTCTCTGAAACTGCAAGGCCTAGGTCTTTGATATTTGGTATGAAGCTTCATCTTGTGGACCTCTACCAAGATTGTTCAAATTATAGGCCTGGGGCCAAAAATGCCCCCGCTCCGGGGCCCTTTGGTTTTACAGTGAAAATCTTGAAAAATCTTCTTCTCTGAAACCACAAGGCCTAGGTCTTTGATATTTGGTATGAAGCTTCAGCTAGTGGACCTCTACCAAGATCGTTCAAATTACAGCCCTGAGACCAAAAATGCCTCTGCCTTGTGGCCCTTTGGTTTTACATAGACTTATATAGGGAAAAACTTTAAAAATCTTCTATGAAACCACATAGCCTAGGTCTTTGATATTTGGTGTGAAATTTCATCTAGTGGACCTCTATCAAGATTGTTATAATTATAGCCCTAGGGCCAAAAATGCCCCCCACCAGAGACCCTTTGGTTTTACATAGACTTATATAGGGAAATCTTTAAAAATCTTCTTCTCTGAAACTGCAAGGCCCATGTCTTTGATATTTGGTATGGAGCTTCATCTAGTGGACCTCTACCAAGATAGTTCAAATTATAGCCCTCGGGCCACAAATGCCCGCGCCCTGGGGCCCTTTGGTTTTACATAGACTTATATAGAGAAAATCTTTGAAAATCTTCTTCTCTGAAACAGCAAGGCCCAGGTCTTTGATATTTGGTGTGAAGCTTCATCTAGTGGACCTCTATCAAGATTGTTTAAATTATAGCTCTGAGGCCAAAATGCCCCTGCCCCGGGGCCTTTTGGTTTGACATAGGCTTATGTAGTGCTGGGGCCAAATATGCCCCCGCCCCGGGGCCCTTTAGTTTTACATAGGCTTATATAGGGAAAATCTTTTAAAAAATCTTCTTCTCTGAAACCGCAAGGCCAAGGTCTTTGATATTTGGTGTGTAGCTTCATCTAGTGGACCTTTGCCACGATTGTTCAAATTATAGCCTTTGTTGATATTTGGTATGAAGCTTCACCTTTTTAGACCTCCCTCAACATCATGCACATTATAACACTAGGGTCAATAATGGCCCTACTGGGGGCCCACTTGTTACTCTATGCATCAGGTGAGCGATCCAGGGCCATCATGGCCCTCTTGTTAGATAGATTTTGAAATTTCTTGGCAGAAATGTTAATCATCATGAGATGATGTTTTGCGTGCATGACCCAGTTTGGTACCTCCAAGGTCAAGGTCATACATAGAGGTCTAATGTAAAAAAGGGGCTTTTTTGTGTTAGGTCAATCACTTGCTTATTTTTAGATGGATTTTGGAAATTTCATGGCAGAAGTGTTAACCACCATGAGAGGATGTGTTGCGTGCATGACCAAGGTTGGTACCTCAAAGGTCAAGGTCATACTTAGAGGTTTTTCATCTCAATGTTGGGTAAAAGTCCCACAAAATTGGAAGCAACGTCTCCAAAATGACCTTTACAGTGTTGACGGGGACGTTAAACCTCAAATCAAACAAAAACATACTTAGAGGTCAAAAGTAAAAAAGGGGCCTTGTTTTCGTGTTTGGTCAATAACTTTCTTATTGGTAGATGGATTTTGAAATTACATGGCAGAAATGTTAACCACAATGGGACGATGTGTCTCTTGCATGACCCATGTCGGTTCCTCCAAGGTCAAGGCCATCCTAAGAGGTCAAAGGTCAAAAAGGAGCCTTTTTCAGTGTTCAGTCAATAACTTTCTTATTCCTCGATGGATTGTGAAATTAGCTTGCAGAAATTTTAACCATCATGATACAATGTGTTGGGCGCTCAGACCCAGGTGGGTACATCCAGGTCATACTAAGAGGTCAAAGGTAAAAAGTCTTTTTTTTGTGTCCAATCAATAACTTTTTAGCTCACCAGAGCCGAAGGATCCGGGGGAAGTTTATAGGATAGGCAGTTGTCAGTCATCATCGTATGCCTCGTCTTCTGGCGTCAACACTTTCAAATGACATCTTCTCTGAAGCCACTGGGCCAATTCAGCCCAAGTTTCATCGGTAGCATCCTTGGGCTGGGGCATTGAAAGTTTATGTTTTTAATGAAAATCGGCTCATTATACCCCGGCATACGAAGTATGCAATGGGGGTATATAGTTTTTGTCTTTTCCGTCTGTCTGTCTGTAAACAATTATTTTGTGTCAAAGATATCTCAGGAACTGCTTCACATAGAAACTTGAAATTTTGCACACATGATCAGTATGACTACTTGTATTGTGGGAAAGAAAATAAGGGCCAAGGGGTCAGGCCTTTTAGAGTTATTTCCCTTTGTAGTTCTTGCTGTTTAATAGTGTATATTTTTATTTTGTGTCAAAGATTTCTCAATAACTACTGTACATAGAAACATGAAATTTTGCAAACATGATCAGTATGACTAGTTGTATTGTGGGAAAGAAAATAAGGGCCAAGGGGTCAGGCCTTTTAGATGTATTTCCCTTTGTAGTTCTTGTTTCAGCTGAGGTGATGGCACTGGCCTGGGGTATACGTGCCCCACTGGGCACTTTTGTCTAGTTAGTTTGGTTGCTATGGCAACTCAAGAACCATAAGAGCTTCATTTATGATAATTAATAAAAAACTTTCATTGATGTTGCAAACATACATATTTGACCTTGACTTACATTTCATGGTTCACAGACTTTTGATCTTTTGGGTCACCCAATCATTTACTCTAATATTTAAGCTCATTTTTCAAGAACTATAAGAGCTTCATCATTGATACTTGATACACTAGCATCTATGAAATGAATGGCAGCTTTTATGCAAGCATCCAATGTTTGTCCATCACATACCATATTTCATGGTCGATGACTTTGCACATGTCCCCCCCCCCTCCCCAAGGCGCAACATAGCCTTCGGTGGAATTCTTGTTCTATATATTTATGTTTGGGACCCATCTTTAAACCGTGTTATTTGCAAAATTGTGTTATACCGAATTTTATTATATAATCTATAAATAGACATTTCTTCCTTGGTTTAAAGTCCAAACATTGGCGCTTGACATATCTATATGTCCACCTTGTCAGGAGACATTAGTTTAATTTTAATTAAATTTTCCATATGATATGGACTACCAAAATTATGCAACATCACTTTCTAAAATTAGACTCTGGATGTAACATGAGCTGGTCCTCATGCTGCTCTTTTTCTTGCATTATGAAGATGGGAACCAGTGGTGTTGTAGTTTGCCTTAGTTTTGGTTGAAGACACAGCAGTGCAAAACAAATTTTTACTTGTAGTTGACCCACTTTTTTGCTGATAATGATAATCTAACTATATAATGTCACACGGGCATGTTATAATGCCGTTTTTTGAGGGCTAAGCTATCCTTGTCCCATTACACATAAGTTACATGAACGTTAACCCATTTTATATAGGAGTACAATAACATAAAGAGAAAACCCATATCAATCATTTAGTTTTGAAATTTTATTATAAAAAAGTTGTTGACTATTAAGTCATTGGACATGATGTGATGTCGACCAGAGAATAATATTGACCTTGGCTTCGCCTATTGTCTGGTTGACAATAACTCAATAGTCAATTATTATATAGTGTTATGTTATAATGAGGTTGTAGGGTATTAGAAATGCCTTGCATTTTGTACCAGACAGGAACCAAATTTGGTGAAATGCTTTCAGGTTAGAGAGGCTATGGAAAGAAGAAGTACAAAATAAAGGGCCCGTTGAGGCCTCTTTCGTAGGTGTAGTTTTGAGAGCTAGTCTAACTAGAACAATAATTTCTGGTATTTTCGGACTGCTCTCAAATGTCTTCAGTTATGTTTCTGTTGTGAGTAAAATATTGTTATCACCTTACCATGCTGACATCTCTGAGGGGCATCCAATAATGATTTGTAATGGGAATGGAAACACCTGGCAGATTTTTACGCCATTTTTCAATGGGAGACAACTTTTGGGACTTCCAGTTCGATTTTGTGTAAGACCTGTCCCACTGAAAATGGGGTCTACTCTTAAAAGAAAGAATTTGTTCCTCAGGAGCAAATTCTTTCCTTTAAGAGTTGACCCCTATTTACATGGGAGACAAAACTACCTTTGCAGGAGTTGCCTCCCCTGAAGGTGTATCCATTCCCCTTAAGTAATAATAATAATAATAATAAGACTTTATCTTCAGAGGGTGTCACATTTAACACCAGCAAATGTTTATCTTTCTTTAATGCTTCAACTGCTACAGAATTATTTGAGCGGAAGACAATTTGATTTTTTAAAATATTCTTCGTCGTTAATAAGATTGTTAATAATCGTGTAATGCCAGGCCTTATTTTCTATAAAAAAGTAAGTAAAAATATGTTTTGAATATGTTAGTAGTGTTTATTAGTAGTCGAAGGTTTAACAACTGACAGCAAATGCAGTGAAATTCCTATATTAAGACCACCTTTGGGACTGTTCAAAAGTTGTTTTTAAGATCACTTTTGAAGAATCCCAAAAGGGGTCTCTCACCGGAGGACACTAGACGCAGGAAACATATATAAAAGCAACATTAGTCATAATTTTAGGGGGTCTTAATAATGGAACAGGCAGCAAAGAGCAATGTCAGACAGTTTAAAAACACTCACACATACGCACACATAAGCAATATATTATCATAAAAAAAATTATAAATAAAAAACAAATGTGGCACATTATGTCTAAGGTATTTAGATAGACAAAAGGGTTTTTGTTTCATAGTGCAAAGTGCTGAAGAAAAAATCTGTACAGATCTGCAACAAAAAAAAGGATCTAAGGCTTTTCTTCGCAGTGGGCACCATGACAGAATAATTGATCTACACAAAACACTACACCAATGAGACCAAAAAATCAGGAATATTAACCCTTATCTTGCTGTTCACGACAACCCCTATCTTTGCAAACAGTGTAGATCCAGATCAGATGGCATCTGATCAGGGTCTACACTGTTTGGCATTTAGTTTATGAATTTGTAGCAATAAATTACATCAAGTAATTTGATTGGTTGATAGACAGAAATGGGTGTGGCTTAAATGATTATTCAGCAAGAGAAGGGTTAATGGGTTATAATATTGATTATAAGCTTTTTTCTGATTATTAGGTTACAGAAAATGTTGGATGCCCCTTGTATAACATAATATTCAGAAAACACCTTGAACAAAAGACAAATTCATTTATTCAGTTTGTTTGTGTTACATAAATAATGTTGCTTTTCCTTTTTAGCTCACCTGTCACGTAGTGACAAGGTGAGCTTTTGTGATCACTTTTTGTCTGTCGTCCGTCGTGCATGCGTCCGTGCGTCTGTCCGTAAACAATTTCAAATAAGTATATCTCTAATACCTCATGGTCAATCTTGATCAAATTTCATGAGAAGCATCATCAGGTAGGGGGAAAGGCTGCATAAGGTTTTTGGGCTGATCAGATTGGAATTCTGGTTGCTATGGCAACATATAGCTCCCATAGACTTACAATGGGAAAAAAATTAAAATATCTTCTTCTGAAACCACAGGGCCCAGAGCTTAGATATTTAGCATGTAGCAACGGCCAGTGGTCACCTACATAATTCCTGCCAATCATGCCCCTGGGGTCCAAATTGGCCACGTCCCAGGGCCCCTTAGCTCCCATAGACTCATAAGGGAACAAAAAGCTTCGAAAATCTTCTTCTCAGAAACCACAGGGCCCAGAGCTTGGATATTTAGCATGTAGCAACAGCAAGAGGTCACCTACATAATTCCTGCCAATCATGCCTCTGGGGTCCAAACAGGCCACGCCCGGGGCCCTTTAGCTCCTATAGACTCAATAATGGAAAAAGGCTTCAAAAATCTTCTCTAAAACCAAAGGGCCCAGAGCTGAGATATTTGGCATGTAGCAACGGCAAGTGGTCACCTACATAATTCCTGCCAATCATGCCCGTGGGGTCCAAATCGGCCACACCCAGTGGGGCCCCTTAGCTCCCATAGACTCATAATGGAAAAAAAGCTTCAAAAATCTTCTTCTCTAAAACCACAGCACCCAGAGCTTAGATATTCAGCATGTAGCAACGGCTAGTGGTCACCTACATAATTCCTGCCAATCATGCCCCTGGGGTCCAAAAGGGCCATTCCCCGGGGCCCCTTAGCTCCTATAGACTCATAATGGAAAAAAAAAAGCTTCAAAAATCTTCTTCTCTGAAACCACAGGGCCCAGAGCTTAGATATTTAGCATGTAGCAATGGCAAGTGGTCACCTACATAAATCCTGCCAATCATGCCCGTAAGGTCCAAATGGGCCACGCCCCAGGGCCCCTTAGCTCCCATAGACAAATAATGGAAAAAAGCTTCAAAAATCTTCCCTGAAACCGCAGGGCCCAGAGCTTAGATATTTAGCATGTAGCAATGACAAGTGGTCACCTACATAAATCCTGCCAATCATGCCCCTGGGGTCCAAATGGGCCACACCCTGGGACCCCCTTTGCTCCAATAGACACATAATGGAAAAAAAAAGTTCTCAGAAACCACAGGGCCCAGAGCTTAGATATTTAGCATGTAGCAACTGCAAGTGGTCACCTACATATTTCCTGCTAATCATGCCCCTGGGGTCCAAATGGGCAACACCCCGGGGCCCCTTAGCTCCCATAGACTCATAATGGAAAAAAGCTTCAAAAATCTTCTTCTCAGAAACTTTGAAGCACAGAACTTAGATATTTAGTGTCTAGCAACATTAAATAACCAGCTACATAAATCCTGCTAACCCTGCCCCTGGGGTCAAAATTTGCCACGCCCGAGCTCATCACCTCCAATAGACTTATAATGGAAAAAAAATTAAAAAATCTTCTTCTATGAAGCCATTAGGCCCAGAGCTTAGATTTTTAGTATGTAGCAACGTCAAGTGGCCACCTACGTAAATCCTGCCAGTTATGCCCCTGGGATCCAAATTGGCTACACCCCAGGGCTCTTTAACTGCCATAGACTTACAATTGGAGAAACTTCAAAAATCTTCTTCTCTGAAACCACAGGGCCCTTATATTGTAAAAAGAAAAAAAGCTAAAAATGGGGAAAAAAAATCTTCAAAAATCTTCTGCCTGAAACCATAATTCCCAGAGCTTAGGTATTTAGCATGTAGCAATGTCGAGTGGTCGCCTACATGAATCCTGCCAATCATGCCCCTGGGGTCCAAATTCTGTGGACCCTTAACTCCAACAAACTTAAAATGGAAAAAAGCTTCAAACATCTTCTTTGAAACCATGAAGTACAGACCTTAGATATTTAGTATATAGCAACACAAAATGGTCGCCTACTTAAATCCTGCCAACCATGGCCTTTGGGTCAAAATTGGCCAAGCGGCAGGGCTCATTAGCTCCTATAGACTTATACTGGAAAAAAATTTAAAAAATCTTTTTCTCCAAAACCATAAGGCACAGATTTTGTTTGATTTGAGGTTTTACATCCCTGTCAACACTGTATAGGTCATTTTGAGATGTCTCTTCCAATTTTGTGGGACTTTTACCCGACATTGAGATGAAATTACATCTCAAGCCCTGTCGCCCAATGAAACCAGTAGGGTTTATAAGCATGGACACCGCTTTCCTGAGCTTAGATATTTAGTATGTAGCAATGTCAAGTGGTCTCCTACACTAATGATTTTCTGGTACACAGGTGAGCGATATAGGGCCATTGGGCCCTCTTGTATACTCAAGTCACATATTCAAATTCCTTTGTATTGGGAAAAAAATGGGGTTTAACCCTTTTTGTACCAAATGGAATCTTCCTCCTTATAGATAGCAAGAGTCCATTTCAAAATTTAGGGATTTCAGGCTGTGTTTTCTTCAAAATTTATTTGGAAAATGGCTGAATTTTTTTTGCAAACAGTGTAGGCCCTGATCAGAAGCAGCATTCTGCGGTGTCTGATCTGGGCCTGCGCTGTTTGTCAACTACCCAGTTTAGGGTTTCCGGTACTAGATGGGTTAAGAGGCATTTATTAACCCTCAGTATCCCACTGAACACAACAACGACTAACTTTGCGAACAGTATAGATCCTGATCAGATGGCTTCTGAAGGAGTCGTTTGTTCAGGATCTACACTGCTCGACGTTGATTGAGGATTCGGTTTGTGAGTTTGTAGGAATAAATTACATCTTGTAATCTGATTGGTTCCAAATTGAGATAGGGTGTGGCTAAATTAATTATTCAGAGGGATAAAGGTTAATCCATTTTAGATGAGAAACCGCGGTTCAGATCAGTTGCTACAAAACATGGTGTCTGAGTAGGGCCTTCACTACATGTTTTTGGACAGATAGGGCTGAACATCCTGTGTAAACCCAGATGAGATGCCATAGATGCAGCACCTCATCAGGGGCTACACTGTTTGCCACTTATTCAGCTTATTTTAGGCACAACAATATCAGGTAGCAAATTGTACTTGTTCAAATTTTAGAATCATTAGGGTTAATACGGTATTTGACATTGTCTGCAAGCAGTGACAATAGAAGTGAAGGCAATGATCAGGAATCGATACAATTAGCCCACAGCTCCCATCAGAGACACCAAAGGGAAAGAAACACAAACATGAAGCAACAGACCCCAACGGAAACACCAACAGCGGAAAGCCAAGAGGACACTTGCTTTCCCACAAAATTGCCAAAAGGCTGATATGATGCTACTTTTTGCGGAGTCTCATCTGGGTTTATATACATGATTTAATCAGGCCTGTCTGTCCAATTACATGTGGTAAATACATCCACATTCACATTTAAGTTTTTTAAGAACTCATATTTTCCAAACCATACTATCGATTTGGTTCATGTTTGGTATGATGATAGATATACATGTAGGTCCAAAGTTTTATTTAACAATATCCCCACCCATGCCCATGGCCTCAAGGTGAAGGTCATGGACTTAGAATATTTGTGTTTAAGTTTTTTCGCAATTTTGTGATTTTTTTTACTGCTCATATTTTCCAAACCATGATATATGTATGATGATAGATATAGATTCAACATTTCATTTGGCAATACCACCACCCATGACCATGACCTCAAGGACAAGGTTACAGTCTTAGAAATTTTTAATGTTAAAGTTTTTAACAAGTCATATTTTCCAAAACATTTGATGGATATAGTTCATATTTGATTAGATATAGATATAGGTTCAAAGTTTTATTCAGCTATACCCCCACCCATGCCCATGACCTTAAGGTCAAGGTGATGGACTTAGAACTTTTATGTTAGATTTTTTTTAACAGGTCATGTTTTCCAAACCATATTCTGGATTGGGTTCCTATTTGGAATGAAGATAGATAAGTTTCAAACTTTTATTCAGCAATACCTGCACACATGACCTCAAGGTCAAGGTTACAGACTCTATTTTTGTTATATGCAATGGATTCGGTATGTTGCTTGAATATAGGTCCAAAGTTTTATTTAGCAATTCTCTGCCCATGCCAGTGACCTCAGTATCAAGGTCATGGACTTTTTAGCTCACCTGTCACGTAGTGACAAGGTGAGCTTTTGGGATCACTTTTTGTCCTCCGTGCGTCCGTGCGTGCGTGCGTGAGTGCGTCCGTAAACTTTTCTTCAAACGACATCTCCTCCTAAACCACTGATCGGATTTTGACCAAACTTCACAGGAATGATCCTTAGGTGGTCCCCTTTCAAAGTTGTTCAAATGGTTCCGGTCCGTTGCACATATAGGTCACAGTAGCCAAAAATAGATTTTTTTCACCGAAAACTTAAAAAATCTTCTTCTTTGAAACCGCAAGGCCCAGGTCTTTGATATTTGGTATGAATCTTCATCTAGTGGACCCCTACCAAGATTGTTCAAATTATAGTGCTGGGGCCAAAAATGCCCCCGCACGGGGGCCCTTTGGTTTTACATGGGCTTATATAGGGAAAATCTTTAAAAATCTTCTTCTCTGAAACCGCAAGGCCCAGATCTTTGATATTTGGTATGAAGCTTCATCTAGTGGACCCCTACCAAGTTTGTTTAAATTATAGTGCTGGAGCTAAAAATGCCCCCGCACGGGGGCCCTTTGGTTTTACATGGGCTTATATAGGGAAAATCTTGAAAAATCTTCTTCTCTGAAACCGCAAGGCCCAGGTCTTTGATATTTGGTATGAAGCTTCATCTAGTGGACCCCTACCACGATTGTTCAAATTATAGTGCTGGGGCCAACAATGCCCCCGCACGGGGGCCCTTTGGTTTTACATGGGCTTATATAGGGAAAATCTTTAAAAATCTTCTTCTCTGAAACTGCAAGGCCCATGTCTTTGATATTTGGTATGAAGCTTTATCTAGTGGACCCCTACCAAGATTGTTCAAATAATAGTGCTGAAGCTAAAAATGCCCCCGCACGGGGGCCCTTTGGTTTTACATGGGCTTATATAGGGAAAATCTTGAAAAATCTTCTTCTCTGAAACCGCAAGGCCCAGGTCTTTGATATTTGGTATGAAGCTTCATCTAGTGGCCCCCTACCAAGATTGTTCAAATTATAGTGCTGGGGCCAAAAATGCCCCCGCACCAGGGCCCTTTTGTTTTAAATAGGCTTATATAGGGAAAATCTTTAAAAATCTTCTTCTCTGAAACTGCAAGGCCCAGGTCTTTGATATTTGGTATGAAGCTTCATCTAGTGAACCCCTACCAAGATTGTTCAAATTAAAGTGCTGGAGCTAAAAATGCCCCCCACACGGGTGCCCTTTGGTTTTAAATGGGCTTATATAGGGAAAATCTTGAAAAATCTTCTTCTCTGAAACTGCAAGGCCCAGGTCTTTGATATTTGGTATGAAGCTTCATCTAGTAGACCCCTACCAAGATTGTTCAAATTATAGCCCTGGGGCCAAAAATGCCCCTGCTCCGGGGCCCTTTGGTTTAACATAGACTTATATAGGGAAAATCTTGTTTTACATAGACTTCTATATGCAGGGTTAACCTTTAAAATCTTCTTCTCTGAAACTAGAAAGCCCAGGTCTTTCATATTCGATATGAAGCTTCACCTGTGGACCTCTACCAAGATTGTTCAAATTTTAGCCCTGGGGCCCACTTGTTATGCTTTGGATCAGGTGAGCGAACCAGGGCCCTCTGGTTTAGCTCACCTGAGCCGAAGTCTCACAAGGTGAGCTTATAGTATAGGCAGGCATCCATCGTCAGTCTGTGTTCCGTCGTCTTGTCCATCTGTCCGTCCGTCGTCCACACATTTGAACTTGAATATCTCAGTAATTTGATGTGCAGTATCACTGGGTTGGGGGATTGATTGCATTAGGTTTCGGACCGACTTTGATAAGAACTTTGGTTGCCAGGGAAACAAAATTAATATGCTCCATAGACTTATAAAGGGAAAAACGACGTTTCCAACTTTTCTCAGCCATTTCTGATCTGATCTTTATCAAACTTGCAGATAACCAGGACAGGCTTACAGTCTATGTCAAGTTTAAAGACCAACAGCATTGGAGTTACCTGCCATTGAGCATAAAAATAAGGGGAAAATGGTGTCTCCACTTTTTTTCTCAGCTGTTATTGGCCTGATCTTTTTGAAACTTTTAGTAAGCAAGGACAAGCATAAAATCTCAGACAAGTTTGAATATGGCTCTTATCCGACAACTGGTTTTGCGGTTGCGTTCCCTTGAGCGCGAAAAATTTATCAAAGGTTAACAATGGAAAAATGACAACTCCAATTTTTATCATCTGTTTCTGATCTGATCTTAATCAAACTTACAGATAACCAGGACAGGCATTCAGTCTAAGTCAAGTTCGAATTTGGGCCTCGCAGGACCAAGGGCTTTAGAGTTACCAACCTTTGAATGTAAAAATAAGCAAATAATGGTATCTCCACTTTTTCTAAGCTGTTTTTTGATCTGATGTTTTTGAAACGTTAAGTAAACAAGGACAAGCATAATATCTCAGACGAGTTCGAATTTGGCTTGAATCTGACAATTGGTTTAGCAGTTCCGTTCCATTGAGCGTGAAAAATTTTACTATAGGCTTACAATGGAAAAATGAAGTCACCAACTTTACTCAGCCATTTCTGATCTGATCTTCATCAAACTTGCAGATAACCAGGAGAGGCATACAGTCTACGTTTAGTTCGAATTTGGGCCTCACAAGAACAAGGGCTAGGGAGTAACCTGCCCTTGAGCATAAAAATAAGTTAAAAAAAGGTCACAGTCTCCACTTTTTCTCAGCTGTTTTCGTTGTATATTTTTGAAACATTTTAGAAATTAAGGACAAGCATAATATCTCAGACGAGTTAGAATTCGGCTCGAATCCAACAACCGGTTTCGCATTTAGGTTCCCTTGAGCGTGAAAATTTTTACCACAGGCTTACAATGGAAAAAAGACGTCTCCAACTTTTCTCAGCCATTTCTGATCTGATCTTTATCAAACTTGCAGATAACAAGGAGAGGCATACAGTCTACGTCAGTTTCGAATTCGGGCCTCGCAGGACCAACAGCTTTGGAGTTACCTGCCCTTGAGTATAAATATGAGCGAAAAATGGTGTCCACTTTTTCTCACCTGTTTCATTGGATCTTTTTGGAATTTTTAGTAAACACAGAGAAGCATAATATCTCAGATGAGTTTAAATTTGCCTTGAATCTGACAACCTATGCTCTTTCTCAGGAGAGTGATTGTTGCCCGCTTGGCGACTTGTAATGTTAAATTTTTTTTAGAGTTCATTTTTTCCTAAGTGTGTGATGGATTTGGTTTGTATTTGGTATGATGATAGATATAGGTCCAATGGTTTATTAGGCAAAACTGCAACAACAATGCCCATGGCCTCATAGACTTTCCCCATATGAGCTATGCTGTCTGATGACAGCTCTTGTTCTATATCTACACATTTTTAGTATCCATATATTTAATCTATACATTTTGGGTTCCATCTTCAAACCAATTAAGTGATATACCATAACCTCTTTATAGCACTATTGATGGGGTCCAAAGCCATGTTAGTTAACCCTTCTCTTGCTGAATATTCATTTAAGCCACACCCATTTCTGTCTATCAACCATTCAAATTACTTGATGTAATTTATTGCTACAAATTCATAAACTGAATGCCAAACAGTGTAGATCCTGATCAGATGGCTTCTTCAGAAGCCATCTGATCTGGATCTACACTGTTTGCAAAGATAGGGGTTGTCGTGAACAGCAAGATAAGGGTTAAACCACCATGTTATATCTTAACAAAAATGTATAGATTGTATATAGAATCAAAGTACTGAAAGTACTGAGGAAAGTTGATTTATGAGGAATAATTATTATAATAACAATGCCAGTCGTAGATCAAGCAGTTATTTAGACATTTTGTGGGGGTTTAACAATTCGACGAAGAAAATAAAAATGATTCATCGATTGTTTTGAGTTTAACGACAGGTCAACCCTTGTGGATCATTTTGTCTTCGTCAAGAGAAAGGGGGTGTGGGATAGAAGATATAGCAGAGGAGATGAAAGTGAGGGACAGAGTGAATGGAAGTGTAGAAACAGAAGAAATTTCAACACTCACCATCTACCGTTACCTACTGCAAAGACGGCAGGCTTTGCCCAAATGTAAGTCAGTATCAGCTGGACTCCCCAGTGACACAAGATACACATCACCTGTGCCTCACCCAACTACCCCCCACCCCCCCCCCCCCCCCCCCCCACGAAGAAAAAAAGGATGAAAGAAAGATAAACGTGTCTGCTAATTTCTTCATGGTTTGTAAATTAGCTCAGTACATTCTGTGCTTGTCCCATTTGCTAAAATCTTTCAGACAAGTTCTCCTTTCTTTCTTTCTTTCTTTCTTTCTTTCTTTCTTTCTTTCTTTCTTTCTTTCTTTATATACTGCCATACGCCCTCGCGGACATTCTAGGCAGGTGTATATTACATACACTCCAGTTTTGCAAGATGAAAGCCTACACAGTAATCATGTAATTATGGTAGGGTTCTTTAACCTGCACAGGGGATGATTCTCCCTGCACAGGGGGCCTCCAGTTAACGTCCCGATCCGAAGGATGGTGCACTTTATAACATTCATCCTTGCAAATGATGCCAATGGAGCGTGTTCGGACACCGAAATTTTATCGCCGCTGTCAGGGATCGAACCCGGGACCTCTAGCATCAGAGGCAAGTGCACTAACCACTGAGCTATCACGCTCCTAGCGGGTACATTACGTCTTTAGCAACGTCGCATCAACGTTGCGTTGATACGACGATGCACACACGTTGTACAGCCGCTTGGAGCTATATTCCTTCGGAAAAGGAGAATAACTCGGACGGAAAAAAAATGATTTGATTTAGACATTATAACCCTGATCAGACGCCGCGTTTAGCGAACTTCGACTGCCCAAGGCGAATTAAAATACGTTTATTCCAAATAAAAACATTAACCCATAAATGCCAATTGTTTCAATACTGGGACATTCGGAAACAGTTAAGACATTATAACCCTGATCAGACGCCGCGTTTAGCGAACTTCGACTGCCCAAGGCGAATTAAAATACGTTTATTCCAGATAAAAACATTAACCCATAAATGCCAGTTGTTTCAATACTGGGACATTCGGAAACAGTTAAGATAGATTAGAGGCCACAGAATGTAGCGTCTGATCGATTTCTTCACTATTTGCTAAATGTACGGAACTTGATTTAAAACTCGCAGCTTACAATACATGTTTTGTAATGAGAGCTCTCGAAAGCAGGTAAATAACTGTGTTTGATGTCGGTCAGTTATGGGTTGTTAAGTCGGTCACTGATAATCACAAAGAAGCGAGCTAACCCTTTTAACCCTGTAGACCGGTGCAGACGCCGAGGTAGAATTACACTGTATCTATGCAAACCTTGGAGATCCTGATAAGACGGCACGTAGCTAGCACGTCTCGCCAGAATCTACATGTACACTGATTAATTGCCATCATGTCAGTGAACTAATCAGAAATCCCTTTCTATAAGTATATATTTAAAGCGAGAAGAGTCCTGTTCAGAAACTCAGGGATGAAAGAGTAAAACATAAATATCATCGGAAAGCGCGTAGGAAAATAGTCTTAGAGTATTGTTTTCTGTTTAGAATATGTCTTTGTGCCAATTTATATTCAATCCGTATAAAGTCTCGAAAAATGAAATATTTTGAAAGACGTTCCATGCCTGCAAAATCCGTTTTCAAGAGTTCCTTTGGACTATTTTATGCAGCGAACGAACAGCGGAAGTGGAATAACGCGGTCCAGTACCGGAAGTAGAAATGCAGTGACATAGAAACTTGATTTTAAAAATCAACTTTCAAAAATGACCATTTATGGTCATTTTTCTATATAATCTATACATTTTTGGGATCCATCTTGAAACCGTGTTGTATCCAAACCATGTAATAATGAACCGTGTTATAATGAGGTTGTGGTGTATTTGAAACCAGTTTGATTGTTATAATCAACTGTATTTAAAGCAGAATAGGTGAATTTCTTGGCCATACTTTGTCAGAAACAGAGGCCAGTTTCAAAACAGGGAGGTCTTATAATTCTCAGACTGTTCCTTCTCATCCCACAACCCACTCCTGCTACTAACCTTAATTTTTGGGTATACTTTTTTAAACTTTCCAAGAAATGTTCAAGCTGTTATTGATCATCATGAAAACAGGCCGATATCATTTTGACCTCCTTGAACCCCACTTTTATATAGTAAAACTGGGGTTTTACAGTGGTATACCTTATTAGGGCTCCGCACTGAAAGTGTGGGTGCCCTATAGTAATCACTCTGTCCGTCCGTATGTCTGTCCGTCTGTCCGTCCACAAATTTTCCTACTCCTCTGATAGCGCTGCCGGGGCCCTAGTCAGTTTCACTGAGAGCTCTAGTTTTTCCTATTTCTGCTCTAAAATATAGATTGTGGGTACTCTTTAGAACTGCCTCGATGAGGCGCTTCTAATGAGTACCCACAAACTTGTTAGAACTGCCTCCATGAGGCGCTTCTAACGAATACCCACAATCTATATTTTGAGCAGAAATAAGAAAAATATCACAATTTTTTATCTTAAAATTTTTGTTTTTTCGGCGGTGAAGTTTACAATGTATTTGTATAGGCGTTTTTTTGTAATGTTTCATACATATTTCTATGTCAAACAAACTGCGATGTTGAAAAACTTTGCTTGCTTTCCAATCCATATCCTAATCAGAATATTTCAGAAGTCAACCATGTTGCATGTTGGTGAATTTTTTATAAATATAAGGTTTCTACAGTAGAACTCCGATGGCTTGTTTACCATGGCTGAGTCAAACCCGTTTTTGAGTCCCTACGGAATGTCTCTATACAAAGTACTGTGAAATAATTAAGGAGATTTTCGACTTTTATCTTGCAGAAGTATGCTGTGTGTACTCATTAGAATCGCCTCGACGAGGCGATTCTAATGAGTACACACAGCATACATTTTTATAGAACACCGAAAAGATGTCCCAAAATTTGCCCCATTATGCCTCCAGACAGTAACCCACAGTGGCTCGAACTACCCCTGTCTGGAACAGATTTTCAAGGTCCCAAAGGTGTTCGAGCCATTGAAGTTCAACTGTATATAGAAAATAGAAGTGAAGGCAATGATCAGGAATTGAAACAATTAACCCACAGCTCCCATCAGAGACACCAAAGGGAAAGAAACACAAACATGAAATAACGATCAATTTTGAAGAAAACACAACCTGACACCCCTAAATTTTGAAATGGACCCATGCTATATATAAGGAGGAAGATTCCATTTGGAACAAAAAGGGTTAAATAAACTTACAACAGAAAGAAGTACATATGTATGTTTCTCCCTGATAGGATGTTTTTTTCCTACAGACTGTCTGTCATGATTAGTGACCTCTCTTTAACATGAAAAACATTTAAGATATTTTCACATTATGATAACAAACCCGTGAAACATAATGCATTTTTCACATCTCCAAAATGTGTATTTTTCTGATGAAAATTGATGATATTTTCCTTATTTATACTGTAAACATAGGTTGTGGGTGCTCATTAGAACCACCTCATTGAGGCGGTTCTAACGAGTACTACCCACAACCTATATCTTGGAGCAAAAATACGAAAAATAATGTATACCCCCGTAAACCCCAGTTTTCTCTATATCAAGTGGGTTATAACGGGGTGTTTATTTCACGGACTTGTTCACGTGATGATAAAACTTAGAAATGCTAGGATGAGTCAGTGCGCAGAAGACAAGAGCCGCAACTATAGTTTTCCATTGGTTGGAATTGTGGCCATTGGAACATTGAAAAAATATATATTTCTGTCACTTACTCATTTCTTCTCTTAACTAGAAAACCATTTGAAACGTTTTCATAAAACTACAGAAATGTTAAGTTAAATGTGACAAAGTACACAGGAGAAGAACCATAACTCTGGTTTTCTTACTTTTTGAGTTATGACCCTTTTAACAATAGTAAAAATGTTTCTCTTACTGGTGTATGCTGTCTAACTTGAAACCCTTTGAACATAGCAATCAATAATTTCAATCTACATTACCCATACCTCAATTTTCCGTAAAAGCCTCCATTTTCCACACGTTTATTGCGGAAAATCTCTTACGGAGTATTGGAACACCTTTTCCGCATCATGCGGAAAAGAGTTTCGAAAAAGAAAGATGTGATGTGGAGTATTCTCAACTCCACACCATGCAGAGTATTGGAACGTTTTTCCACATCAACTCCCAATTCAGTGCGGAAAATAGCATGTGGAGTTCCACATCTTGCGGATTTCTGCATGTTACCATGCATAAAATTCATAAAGGTCTGTATCTTGTTGAATTCTGCAAGATGCGGAGTTCTGCAATATTGAGAATTTTGCAAGATGCGGATTCAAGAAGGACAATTGTCAGTTTCTGGCTAAAGTATGTGCTCTGTACTGGTAAACAGCTTACATATGCGCCTGCCCAGGAGAAGTGTGGAAAGGTAAACTGACTGGCTCCAAAGATCCTAAATAGTAATGACTGGGCCATTAAACTCAAATTAAAAAAGAAACAAAAGAAAGGCCACATAACTCAGTTGTATGCAAATTCAACTGGAGATCAAGGAGATGTAGGTTCAATCCTCCAGTACAGCACATCTTTCTGTAGAAAAAGTTTCCTTCATGTGAGCAGTTTTGACAGGCATGCAAAATTATCCTTATTTCTGCTCAAAAACATAGATTGTGTCAGAAAAGTTAGTTTTTGGTGGTAGTTTATTTTTCCAATGTATTTGTGTAGGCGTGTTTTGTAATATTTTGAAATTTTCTAACTTCATACAAAATTTAATGTTCTGCATGAATTCATACAGAGCATCTGGGTGGCCATCTACTCGTGCAATTGGGAATAGAGCTAGATTGCAGTCGATGGCACACCATCCCAAATCCCCACACTTTCTCCACAGGGGCTAAGTACCAACCCCTCCCTCAGGGCCCAGTATGACCCCAGGGTCAAAATTTTACTTATATTTTATTCTACTAATCATCCCCTTCAATTTGATATGCCACATGACTTTGTTCCAAAAAACTTAAATTTTGACCCTTTGACTTCTCCCCCAGGGTCCCAATCTGACCCCAGGGTCAAAATTTTACTTGTATTGTATTCTACACATCACCCCCTTCAATTTGATAAGCAATTATGACTATATTCCAAAGAACTTAAATTCAACCCTATAAATCTATAAAATTGACTTTGTAATTGAATTTTATTGATATTTGACCTTTGGACCCCTCCATGGCCCCAGGGTGGCAGACTCTAATATATTCTGCTGTTGCAAACCCTCATCATGTAAGGAAGGGATGTACCAAATTTGGTTGCATTCAACCAGTGGTTAAGGAGGAGATAGCATGACTGATGGATGGATGGGGGATCGATGGAGGGATGAAGGCATTCACAATACCCCCATATCTATGCTTTTTTTTAAAAAAAACTTGGGGATAATAACTTAATATATATAGCAACATTACTGTTGTTATTTTCTGCACAGATTAAAATATATCAATACCCCACCCACTTAGCAAATTACATGCAATGACATGACTACATACAGCTTGTCCCTGCAATCAAATGTTTCAAGTCATAATTCATGTGACTGAACAGAATTCAAATATTATATTCAATACTTACAGTAACTTTATGTTAGCTAACATTCCTGTATAAATTCTTAAATGAAATTGTCAAATTTATAAAGCACCACTACTTCACCATGTACAGTGTATGTATACTGTTTGTTTCAAACACATTGTATTCAAATAAGCCAAAATCAGAAGAAAGCATCATAATGTTTCACTGGGTAATGATGCGGAGAAAATTCCGTCTGTACATGTATTCCACATTGAAAATTTTGTATATATTTTCCGCAGTGAAAATTGTCTAAGTCCACAATTTACACAATATTCTGCATAATAAAAAGTTCGTCTGAATTCACCGCAAAATTTCTGCATTGCTGCAGAAATCATTCTGCTGAGGGATGCGGAAAACATTCTGCAAGTTGCAGAACCTATGCGGAGTTCCGCACAGCACTGGATTTCCATGTGAAATCTGCATATATTCCGCTTGGAGATGCAGATTTCCGCTAAGTTCTGCATGTGTCATGCGGAGATTTGAGGTAAGGGCAAGCGGTATTTGAAAAACGGGAAAACAGTGTTTTCATGAAGAAAACACATTCTGTTTAACTAACTAATGATTGTACTGCTGTGCCTGTACCGGTATGTTGAAAAATGGTGGTAAGTGCTTTCCCAAAATTCTTACAATAGTGTGAGTTATTTTCTTTTTCCTTTTCTTTTTTCAAACAGTAAATATACAACTAAAGAAAGACAGATCACATTGACAGATAATGGGACCAACTTAAATAACATTTTAGAGATGGACAGAAAAAATACAATCCTCTGGATCAGAATGTTGAACAGTGAAGCATAGAATAAATTTTACTGGTAAAACTTTCAATAGACTCATGTACATGTAATATTTAATCAAAATGTTTTCGTCTTTTCAGGCTTTCATACTACATCATCTTTTAGCCTATTTAAATACAGGAAATGTGCAGCTGTCTTATGGGATAGCACTTGTTGCTGCCATTACTGCCATGGAGTTGGGAAGAACACTTACATTTGCCCAGGCCTGGTTTTATAACTATACTACAGGTAAACCTATATTTACCCTAAATACAGTAAAATTCCTATATTAAGACCACCTTTGGGACTGTTCAAAAGTGGTTTTACAGACCACTTTTGAACAGTCCAAAAGGTGGTCTCTTATTAGGGGACACTGGGTGTAGAAAACACAAAGAAAGAAAAACTGAATCCTTCTCAGTTAGTTTTTAAAAGCAGAATTAGTCTTAACTTTTGGTCTCAATAGCGGAATTCTACTGCATTTAGACGACTCAACACCTTTCCATACTTGTTCCAAAATTTGAACAGGTACAATGAATATACTACCCAATGTTGTGTTAAAAAATATCTGGGCATTTTGTAATAATTGAAGGATAGTTTTCTTCATTTCTCCATATAAACCTATGTTGTTGGTATTCATTAGAACCGCCTCGGCGAGGCAGTCCTATTGAATACCCAGAACATAAGTTTTTATGGAAAATCGACAAAAACTATCCTTTACCAACCTAATCTGTTGCTATGTGAATGAGTAACAGACAAACGGTGAAGACCCTGATGAGATGATGCATACTGCAGCATCTCATCTGGGTTTACACTGCTCAGGCTGTCTGCCCGAGAAGCCTCCATGGTGAAGTGATTATGCTAATTGCCTTGTAAATCAGGGGTGGCAGGATCAATCCCGGGCTTCTCCAGACTTTGGGATGATTCTTTAAACTGAGGTCCCGTCTCTGTATGTCCTTAGCTGTTGGTGAGATGTAAAACACTCACTCACTCACTCACTCACTCACTCACTCACTCACTCACTCACTCACTCACTCACTCACTCACTCACTCACTCACTCACTCACTCACTCACTCACTCACTCACTGTCCGAATACAGGAGTCAAATATGGTACACAGCCACTCATATTTGGTTTACTTCAACCCTTCAAGTATTCTCCCGGCCCCCACCCATCGGGGCTTGAAGAAATATATGGGCTGCCCGATGCTTCCACGCAGAGCTAAGTCCGACCTGCACACAAGTACTAGTAAAAGGCTTAGAGAATTTAATCCTGCCCAGGCAAAGCGGTTCAAGTCGGACTGTCCATGCTTATAAATGGCCCCCGCCAATAGGGGCTTGAAGAAATATATGGGCTGCATGATGCTTCCAGGCAGAGCTGAATCCGGCCCGCACACTAGTACTGGTAAACCGCTTAGAGGATCTAAGCCTGTCCAGGAACCACGCTGCAAGGCGGACCGTCCATGCTAATAAACCCTATTGGTTTCATTGGGTGACAGGGCTTGAGATGTCATTTCATCTCAATGTCGTGTAAAAGTCCCACAAAATTGGAAGCAAAGTCTCCAAAATGACCTTTACAGTGTTGACGGGGACATTAAACCTCAAATCAAACAATGAAAAAACAAACCATGCTTATAAACCCTATTGGTTTCATTGGGCTACAGGGCTTGAGAAGTCATTTCATCTCAGCGTCGGGTAACAGTCCCACAAAATTGGAAGCAATGTGTTTGTTTGTTTGATTTGTGGTTTAACATCCCCGTCAACACTGTAAAAGTCATTTTGGAGACGTTGCTTCCAATTTTGTGGGACTTTTACCCGACATTGAAGGAAACACATTTTTCAGGTCTTGAAATCCATTCAGTAAAGGCAGAGAACTAGGCCTTTTTGAGTATATCCTGAAGACACTGGTAAATTGCACTACCAAGTGCACTTCAGTATTCATTTCCTCTTTCAAGTAGTCTTGGACAAAAACACACTTGTGAGTAGGGCTGGCTAATCAGAGCTGAAAGGATAATCGATTGTCAGTCCTGTCATTGCGATCGATAATCAATTAGTAATCGCTAAGGTTTTTGTCATTATTTTACCTGTCCAGCTTTCTGTCTGAGCATGACTCTTACCTGAGCATGACTCTTACCATATGTTGCTCTTTACCATATGTTTATTTGAACAGACAGGCCTGAGCAAACAGTGTAGACCCAGATGAGACGCTGCATAATGCGGCGTCTCATCAGGGTCTGCACTGTTTGCCACTCATCCAGCTATTTTAGGCATACCTTTGGGTAGTAAATTGTACCTATCAAGTAATCGATTAAAAGCAAATCAGAAATGATTATCATTTTTGTGGAATTTATCGATCGATTAATTGATTATATGATTAATCATGTCAACCCTACTTGTGAGCAGAGGCGTTGCCATGGATAAGACACAGACCTCTCAGACCGGTTGCAGGTCTACATTTTTCATAGTGTGCGTTTAGGTACAACACACGGTTCTTAATAAATTTACCGGTGATTGTCTTGCCATTTAGAAAGAATATTAGAACAATGGGTTCATTGCAATTGAAAAATATCATTGGGGACTGGGGGCCATCATAATTTGTTCAAATGATGACCCTCGGATGACCTTGACCTATTTTACGCTAGGTCAAATCTGGTCAAATAGACTTTTGTATGGTAAAAAGTCAAAGATGTGATTTTTGGGGGAACTATTACAGCCTGTGGTCTGATAATTAGTAGATGCAGGTAGTGAGCAGAGGCGTTGCCATGGATAAGACACAGACCTCTCAGACCGGTTGCAGGTCTACATTTTTCATAGTGTGCGTTTAGGTACAACACACGGTTCTTAATAAATTTACCGGTGATTGTCTTGCCATTTGGAAAGAATATTAGAACAATGGGTTCATTGCAATTGAAAAATATCATTTGGGACTGGGGGCCATCATAATTTGTTCAAATGATGACCCTTGGATGGCCTTGACCTATTTTACGCTAGGTCAAATCTGGTCAAATAGACTTTTGTATGGTAAAAAGTCAAAGATGTGATTTTTGGGGGAACTATTACAGCCTGTGGTCTGATAATTAGTAGATGCAGGTAGTGAGCAGAGGCGTTGCCATGGATAAGACACAGACCTCTCAGACCGGTTGCAGGTCTACATTTTTCATAGTGTGCGTTTAGGTACAACACACGGTTCTTAATAAATTTACCGGTGATTGTCTTGCCATTTGGAAAGAATATTAGAACAATGGGTTCATTGCAATTGAAAAATATCATTGGGGACTGGGGGCCATCATAATTTGTTCAAATGATGACCCTCGGATGACCTTGACCTATTTTACGCTAGGTCAAATCTGGTCAAATAGACTTTTGTATGGTAAAAAGTCAAAGATGTGATTTTTGGGGGAACTATTACAGCCTGTGGTCTGATAATTAGTAGATAAAGGTAGTTTAATGAGTGAATGAAACTACATAAGTATTCAAGGTCAAGGTCATTATTTGACCTTGGCCCAAGGTCATTCAGATATGAAAAATTAAAACTTATTTTCCTCAGAAAGCACTAAGCCATTTGTAACCAAATTACATATAAACACCTGTAGGAAGAAGGAAATGGAAATTAATATGAGTTTGGTCACATGACCAAGATGATGCCCATACAAAGTAAAAACCCTTCAAAAATCTGATTTCGACCGAACCAGAGGGCCGATTGTCACAAAACTTTGTATGTAGCATTGAGGTATCACGCTGCTCATAGTTTGTTCAAATGATGACCTTGACCTATTTTACCCAAAGGTCAAATTTGGTCACATAGACTTTTGTTTGGGAAAAAGTCAAAATTGTGTATTTTTAGGAAACTATTGCAGTCTCTGATCTGAACATTGGTAGTTGCAGTTTGCTGAATGAGTGGATGAAACTACATGCATATTTAAGGTCATGGTCATTCCTTGATGTTATTCTAAGGCCTTTCACATATGAAGACTAAAACTTATTTCCACTGGAACTTCTAGGCCGTTTGTGATCAAATTTTATATAAAAGCTTATAGAAACAAAAAAATGAAAATTTATTGATATGAGTTTGGTCACATGACCAAATATATACCCATAAAGGGTAAAACACTGCAGACATCTTCTCCGCAACCAATAGGCCAGTTTTCATGAAATGTGGTATGTTGCATTGGGAACTTGAGCCCATTATAGTTTCTTCAAATGATGACCCCTTGATGGAAGTGAACTATTTTATACAAGGTCAAATTTAGTCGCATAGACATTCCTATGGGAAAAAGTGAAAAAAAAAACTTGTAACTTTCAGAAGCTATTGCAGCCTGTGATCTGAAAATTTGTAGGTGCATTTAGATAATTGAGTGAGTGAAACTACTTGAGAGTTAAAGGTCAAGGTCATTCTCTGACCTTGGCCCAAGGTTATTCTGATATGAAAATTAAAACTTTTTTTTCATTGAAACCACTGCTCCATTTGTAACCAAATTTTATATGAAAGCTTTTGGGAACAAATAAATATGAATTTGGCCACATGACCAATATGGCCACCATGCCCATATATGGTAAAAAGCCTTCAGAAACTCTCAGCACTCAGGTGAGCAGCTCAGAACCATTGGTCCTCTGGTTTAATATTTAATTTTGCTCAAGACATAGATTGTGGGTACTCGGTAGAACCGCCTTAAGAAAAATAATGTATACCCTTGTAAAGCCCAGTTTTACTATATGAAAGTGAGCTTTAAGAGGGTCAAAATTGTATGGGCCTATTTTTAGCTCAGCTGTTTTTGAAGACAATGAGGTATTGTCATAGCGCTTGCGTCGTCGTGCAAAAACTTGGACATTTTGTAATATCTCTGTCATTACTGAACATATTTACTTGAAACTCGGACTAGTTGTTTATTATGAAAAGGGGAACTCATACCAATAGATGAGGTAACCCTCAAAATATTTTTCGCACAGTTATGCCCCTTTTTCGACTTAGAATTTTTGTTTAACTAAAAGAAACTGCAGACGAACATTGGCACCCGCATGCGGTGATCTTGTTGTGATGTGAAACAGCTTGAAAAAAAACAACCTCTAGGCTCTTTATTCCAGGTGTACGTATGAGGGCCGCTGCACAGAGCCTGTTGTTCAGGAAGATTTTGAAGTTGAGAAGTTTACAAGACACAACAGTTGGAGAAGTAAGGCTTGTCATTAGACTCTTTATATTTCATGGGGGCCCAGTATTTCTTGCCTAACATTTTGCTGCTATACAGAATTAGCCGCTATAGAGAGTTTCATTAACCCATTGTATACAAGTGGCCATGCATGCTCGCCAACTCTTCCATTGCTATATGTCGGACAAGTCAATTTGTCATATAAAGGGGACAGGCCTATTTTTTTCCGTTTTAGTCTATTTTTGATGAAAAATTCTGTAAGCAAATAGTGAAGGCCTTGATCAGACGCCCCATTCTGCAGTGCCTGATCTTGGTCTGCACTGTTTGCTTAGGTACCCCTATAGGGGTTTCCCACATGCAATGAGTTAAAGAGTAGTATGGCCCCTGCCCATTGGGGCTTGAAGAAATAGATGGGCTGCATGATGCTTCCACGCAGAGCTGAAACCAACCCCCACACGAGTACTGGTAAACCGCTTAGAGGATCTAAGCTTGCCCAGGAAATGCGGTGCGAGTCGGCCCGTCCATGCTTATAAACCCTATTGGTTTCATTGTGTGGCAGGGTTTGAGATGTCATTTCATTTCCGTGTCGGGTAGAAGTCCCTCAAAATTGGAAGCAATGTCTTCAAAATGACCTTTACAGTGTTGACGGGGACGTTAAACTTCAAATCAATACATTCAGAACTAGATCTGCAGTCGATGGTATACCATCGCAAATACCCGCTTTTTCTATTAATAACACTAATGACTATGTATTAGCTAGCCAAAACTACATGTAAGTAAAAAAAAGTTGCAAAGAACATTCTAACTGATAAGCAAAGTTTCAGAAGTGTAACTCTTATGGTTTAGAAGATATGGCAAAGTCATGCTTTTTGACCTTTGACCTTGGCGTTATGTTGAGGTCCACCTAAAGTATCCCAATTTATTCTATATTCCAACAGCCATCCAATAACCAAGTTTCAGAAGTGTAACTCCAATAGTTTAGAAGATATGGCAAAGTCATACTTTTTGACCTTTGACCTTGGGGTCATGTTGAGGTCAAGGTCACACCAAGCAAAGTTTCAGAAGTGTAACTCCAATTGTTAAGGAGATATGGCAAATCATAATTTTCGACCTTTGACCTTGGGGTCATGTTGAGGTCAAGGTCACACCAAAAGTATCCAAATTAATTCTCTATTCCAACAGCCATCCAATAACCAAGTTTTAGAAGTGTAACTCCAATAGTTTAGAAGATATGGCAAAGTCATACTTTTTGACCTTTGACCTTGGGGTCATGTTGAGGTCAAGGTCACACCAAGCAAAGTTTCAGAAGTGTAACTCCAATAGTTAAGGAGATATGGCAAATCATAATTTTTGACCTTTGACCTTGGGGTCATGTTGAGGTCAAGGTCACACCAAAAGTATCCAAATTAATTCTCTATTCCAAGGGCCATCCAATAACCAAGTTTCAGAAGTGTAACTCTAATAGTTTAGAAGATATGGCAAAATCATACTTTTTGACTTTTGACCTTGGGGTCAAGGTCACACCAAAAGTAACCTGACATATTCTATATTCCATATTCTGCTGTCTGATCTGGGTCTACACTGTTTGCTTGGGCTCTGTCCCAATACCTAGGATCATTACGGTGATCCTTTATGTATTCACTTGCCATAACCCCAGATAAGAAAAAAAAAAAGAGGGGGTGCCCAGTTATTATTTGAGCCAGCGCATGACAAAACCTACAATAAGACGTGCACCCAACGAAGACTCAGATCAGACTCTAATCAGAGTCTTCGTTGTGCACTCTAAGGATAGCTAAGGGTTCAATGCTCGTTCATGCAGCAAGAGAAGTCTCTGGTTAGACTATATGGATGTGCAGGCTGATCTGAGTCTTCGATGGGTGCACATGTCTTATTGTAGGTTTTGTTGTGCGCTGGCTCATATTTCTTATTTTTGAAAAAAAACATAATGTTTTTGTACCCATTCAAAATGCCTCTGTGAGGCGCTTCTAATGAGTACTCACAACACATGTTTTCATGCAGAAATTAGAAAAAATATAAGTACAGTAGAACTTCAATGGCTCGAACACCGATGGCTCGCTTACCATGGATGGGTCGAACCTATTCTTGAGCCCCTAGCGAAATCCTCTGCATAAGAAATAGTGGGGGATAATTAAGGAGATTTTTGTCTTTTATCTTGCAAATGTATGCTGTGTGTATTCATTAGAATCGCCTCGATGAGGCGATTCTAATGAGTACACACAGCATACATTTTCGTTATAGAACACCAAAAAGATGTCTAAAAGTATCTCGTTATGCCTCCTGACAATGTCCTCAGTGGCTCGAACTATCCCTGTCTCAAACAGATTTTCGAGGTCCCAAAGGTGTTCGAGCCATTGAAGTTCGACTGTACTTTACAGATGAAAAAAGCACCTTATCTGGGGCTATTATTAGTATTCTGCTTTTACAGGTTGTAAACTTACTAAGCAATGATGGACAACGTATCTTTGAAGCTGTAGCTCTTGGTCCGTTGATGATACCAGGTCCAGTGGTGCTGTTGTTTGGCTTAATATATATGCTAGTACTGATTGGTCCATGGGCATTGATTGCTATGGGAACATATATTGCCTTCTATCCCTTTATGGTGAGTTAGATATTTATTATGTCCCCTCACCAAGTGAGGGGAACTAGTACAAGTGACAACTGCAGACACAGTCAAGACATTTCAGTTGACTTAGGATAGCAAGCATACACACAGTCTTACCATGCGTATAATGTCCCTTTTGCAACAAGGTGCACTTATCAGATGTATTATGTCTCTTTTGCAAGAAGATGCACTAGTTAACAACTGTCATTGGCAAAATGAGCTTGTGAGGGGACCATATTTTTTTTTTGGTGCAGTTCCCATTTGCATTGGCATAGCGAGTTCGAAGTACTATATCTCCTGAATCAATGACTGGATTCTGACCAAACTTGAATGGTGTGAAAAACAGTCATTATGTTTTTACCTCACCTGACTGAAGCTCATGGTGAGCTTTTGTGACTGTGAGATGTCCGGCGTAGTCGTGTGGTGTGCGGTGTGCGTCGTGCGTGCGTAAACTTTTCTTGTTAACAATCTAGAGGCCACTGTTTTGATCCAATCATCATCAAACTTCGTCAGAATGATCATCCTGACAATTTCTCGCTCAAGTTCGAATATGGGTCATGTCGGGTTAAAAGTAGGTCACAAGGTCAAATCAAAGGAAAACCTTATTAACACTCTATGGGCCACAGTTTTTGTCCAATCATCCTCCAACTTGCTCAGGATGATCATCCTGACAGTATCTCGGTCAAGTTTGTATATGGGTCATATGGGGTCAAAAAGTAGGTCAGTAGGTCAAACCATAGAAAAACCTTGTTAACACTCTAGAGGCCACAGTTTTGGTCAAATCATCTTCAAACTTGCTCAGAATGATAATCCTGACAATATCTTGGTCAAGTTCAAATTTGGGTCAAAACTTTTGGATGAGTCTTTAAACCGAGGTCCCGTCTCCGCATAACCTTAGCGGTTGGTGGGACATAAAACTCAAACACTCACTCACTCGAATATGGGTCATGTCGGGTCAAAAATAGGTCAGTAGGACAAATCGTAGAAAAACCTTGTTAACACTCAAGAGGCCCCAGTTTTGGTCCAGTCATCCTCAAACTTGCTCAGAATGATCATCCTGACAACATCTCGGTCAGGTTCCAATATGGGTTATTTAGGGTCAAAAAGTAGGTCAGTAGGTCAAACTATAGAAAAACCTTGTTAAAAGTCTAAAGGCCAGAGTTTTGGTCAAATCATCCTCAAACTTGCCCAGAATGATCATCCTGACAATATCTCGGTCAAGTTTGAATATGTGTCATGTCAGGTCAAAAAGTAGGTCGTGGATCAAATCATAGAAAAACCTTGTTAACACTCTAGAGGCCACAGTTTTGGTCGAATGATTATCAGTCTTGCTTAGAATGATCATCTCTACAATATCGAGGTCAAGTTGGAATATGGGTCTCGTGGTGTCAAAAAGTAGGTCAGTAGGTTAAATCATAGAAACACCTTGTGAACACACTAAGGCCACAGGTTTGGTCCAATCATCATCAAACTTGCCCAGAAAGATCATCTTGACAATATCCCGGTCAAGTTCGAATATGGGTAATGTCGGTCAAAAGTAGGTCAGTAGGTCAAATCATTGAAAAACCTTGTGAACACACTAGAGGCCACAGTTTTGGTCCGATCATCATCAAACTTGCCCAGAATGATCATCTTGACAATATCTCAGTCTAGTTCGAATATGGGTCATGTTGGGTCAAGAAGTGTATCAGTAAGGCAAATCATAGAACAACCATTTGAACACTAGGCCATAGTTTGGGTCCGATGTGATCAAACTTGCTCAGAATGATCATCCTGACAATATCTCGGTCGAGTTCGAATATGGGTCATGTCTGGTCAGTAAGTAGGTCAGTAGGTCAAATCATTGAAAAACCTTGTGAACACACTAGAGGCCACAGTTTTAGTCCGATCATCATCAAATTTGCTCAGAATGATTATCTTGGAATATCTGGGTCAAGTTTGAATATGGGTCATGTCGGGTCAGAAAGCAGGTGAGCAGGTCAAATCATAGAAAAACGTTGTGAACTCTCAAAGAGGCCACAGTTGTAGCCCAATCATCATAAAACTTGCTCAGAATGATCATCTGGACAATTAGTCAGTTTGAATATTGGTCATGTCAAATAAAAAACTAGATCAGTAGGTTATTTTGTCATAACTTTTAAACCGTTTGAGATAGAGCCTTCATATTTGGCATGTAGGTTCCTTGTGACAAGGGCTTCTCACTCAAATAAAAGACCTGTGACCTTCTTTATCATAAATTTTGAACCATATGAGATAGAGCCTTCATATTTGGCTTGTATGTTCCTTGTGACAAGGTGTTCCCAACCATTCAAAAATTTTGACCCATCACCTTGACCTTTGACCTACTTTGTCATATTTGAGATACAGCCTTCATATCTGGCATGTAGGTTCCTTGCAACAAGGGTTTCTTATTCATGCATAAAATGATTTGTTACTTTTACAGGGACATTTGACCTACTTTATCATAACGTTTGAACCATTTGAGATAGTGCCTTCATATTTGGCATGTATGTTTGTGAAAAGGCCTTCCCACCCACACAAAATTTTTTTGTCTTATGACCTTGACCATTTACCTACTTTGTCATAAGTTTTGAAGCATTTGAGATAGAGCCTTCATATTTGGCATGTAGTTTCCTTGTGTCATACAAAAATGACTTGTGACCTTGACATGTGACCTACTTTATCATAACTTTTGAACCATTTGAGGGTAGAGCCTTAATATTTGGCATGCATGTTCCTTGTGGCAACGACTTTCACCCATACACAATTTTGACCTGTGACTTTGACCTTTGATATTTGACCTTTCTAATAACTTGAACCATTTAAGTTAGGCCTTCATATTTGGCATGTAGGGTCCTTGTGATATGGGCTTCCCAACCATCCAAAATGTTTGACCTGTGACCTTGACCTTTGATAGTTTTTGTCATAACTTTTGAGCCATTTAAGGTAGAGCCTTTATATTTGGGATGTATGTTCCTTTTCACAAGGTCTTCCTACTCATGCAAAAAATATTGACCTGTGACCTTGACCATGATCTGTGACCTACTTATTCATAACTTTGGAACCATTTGAGATAGAGCCTTCATATTTGGTGTGTGTATTCCTTGTGACAATGGCTTCACATCCATACAAAAGGTTTGACCTGTGACCTTGACATTTGACCTACTTTTTCATAAATTTTGAACCATTTGAGATAGTGCCTTCATATTTGGCATGTATGCTCCTTGTGTAAAGTTCTTCACACCCATGCAAAATATTTTGTCTTATGACCTTGACCTTTGTCCTACTTTGTTATAAGTTTTGAAGCAGTTGAGATAAAGCCTTCATATTTGGCATGTAGTTTCCTTGTCATGAATACAAAAATGACTCGTGACCTTGACATGTGACCTACTTTATCTCAACTTTTGAACCATTTGAGGTAGAGCCTTCATATTTGGCATGTATGTTCCTTGTACCAACGACTTTCACCGATACACAATTGACCTGTGACCTTGACCTTTGACCTTCTTGCTCATAACTTTTGAACCATTTGAGGTAGAGCCTTCATTTTTGGCATGTATGTTCCTTGTGGCAACGACTTTCACCCATACAAACATTTTGACCTGTGACCTTGATCTTCGACCTTCTTTCTCATAATTTTGAACCATTTAAGATAGAACCTTCATATTTTGCATGTAGGTTCCTTGTGACAAGGGCTTCCCAGCCATGCAAAATTTTTGACCTGTGACCTTGATCGTTTTTGTCATAACTTTTGAAGCATTTAGCCTTCATATTTGGCATGTATGTTCCTTGTGACAAGATCTTCCCACTCATGCAAACAAATTTGACCTGTGTTCTTGACCTTGATCTGTGACCTACTTAATCATAACTTTGGAACCATTTGAGATAGAGCCTTCATATTTGACTTGTATCTTCCTTGTGACAATGGCTTTACATCTATACAAAAAGTTTGACCTGTGGCCTTGACCTTTGACCTCTTTTATTGTAACTTTTGAACCATTTGAGATAGAGCCTTCATATTTGGAATGTATTTTCCTTCTGATAAGGCACCTTACTGTATTACCTACCATTTCATTGCCACAGTGTTGATTAGGTGAGCAATCCAGGGCCATCATGGCCCTCTTGTTTCCTTGACCTTATTTTCAAGGTCACAGGTTCGCAAAAGCTGTCAATTTTGAGCCAAAAATGGCGTGTCTGCACCCTGTCTCATGAATGAATTAATGTATTTTGGTCGAACTTTATATCATTGCAATGAACCAAAGGTTTGATTAGCTTTTGGTGACCTTGACTTTGTTTTCGAAACTGAATTTAGCATTACGTTAACACACCCGTGCGACATAGTGCATTTTTTCACATCTCCAAAATGGCTACTTTTCTGATGAAAATTCGCGATATTTTTCTTAAAAATATTCCAAACATAGGTTGTGGGTGCTTGTTAGAACCGCCTCATTGAGGCGGTTCTAACGAGTACCCACAACCTATGTATTGGAGCAGAAATAAGAAAAATAACGTATACCCCCTTAAACCCCAGTTTTCTCTATATAAAGTGAGGTTTAGGGGGGTGTTCACTTCATGGACTTGTTCACGTGATGGGACGGAAAATGGCTTGTCTGCACCCTATCTCAAGAATGAATTGATGAATTTTGGTCAAACTTAATACAATATGTCATAAGGTAATAGTTTAAACATATTTTATTACTGCAAAATAAGACAAGTAATGAAAAAAGTTGGGATTAGCATATTTCACTGCGTATAACACACACTTTTTTACCCCAAAATATGACGCCCCCGCCCATAGGGGCTTGAAGAAATATATGGGCTGCGTGATGCTTCCACGCAGAGCTGAATCCAGCCCGCACACTAGTACTGGTAAACGGCTTAGAGGACCTAAGCCTTCCAGGAACCGCGGTGCGAGGTGGACCGTCCATGCTAATAAACTTTATTGGTTTCATTTGGCGACAGGGCTTGAGATGTCATTACATCTCAATGTCGGGTAAAAGTCCCACAAAATTGGAAGCAACGTCTCCAAAATGACCTTTACAGTGTTGACGGGGACGTTAAACCTCAAATCAAACAAACAAACAAACTCCAAGATATGGGATCAAAATTTGGTGTGTGTAATGCATTGGAAAATTTTCCCCAAATTTTTCTAAGCCCAAATGTCACAATATCTAGTGATAATGACGACTTTGCTGAATGATAAATATTTCAGGTTGACTACAAAAATTTACACAGATAGTTTTGCATACCTAGCCAGCTTCTGTATATATTTCTAAACTATAAACTTAACTAATCGCATATGTTGATGAAAAAGGTGCCTTATCTTCATCACATGAACAAGTCCGTGAAATGAACACTCCCTTATACCCCAATTTATAAAGAAAAATGAGGTTTACAGGGGTACACATTATTTTTCTTATTTCTGGTCCAAGACATAGGTTGTGGGTACTCATTAGAACCACCTATATGTTTGCAGTATAAATAGGAAAAATATCACTGATTTTCATCAGAAAAGTAGTCATTTTGGAGATGTGAAAAAAATGCACTATGTGGCACGGGTGTGTTATCGTAATGTTGAGCTATGAATGCCTAATTTGGGACGTCCAAATGAGGTCCTTACTCGTCAAATGCCCTAATATTGAAAGGTCTTAACCCTTTTTAGCTCACCGTCACGTAGTGATGAGGTGAGCTTTTTGGATCACTATTTGTCCATCGTCCGTAGTGCATCCGTGCGTGCATAAACGATTTCTTCAAACGACATCTCCTCCTAAACCACTGATCAGATTTTGACCAAACCTCACAGGATTGATCCTTAGGTGGTCCCCTTTCAAAGTTGTTCAAATGGTTCTGGTCCATTGCTTATCTAGGTCACAGAGCCCAAAAATAGCTTTTTTTCTCCGAAAACTTATAAAAACTTCTCTGAAACCACAAGGCCTAGGTCTTTGATACTTGGTATGAAGCTTCATCTAGTGGACCCCTACCAAGGTTGTTCAAATTATAGTGCTGGGGCCAAAAAAGCCCCCGACCCGGGGCCCTTTGGTTTTACATCGGCTTATATGGGGAAAATCTGTTAAACTCTTCTTCTCTGAAACCGCAAGGCCCAGGTCTTTGATATTTCCTATGAAGCATCATCTGTGGACCCCTTCCAAGATTGTTCAAATTGTAGTGCTGGGAGCAAAAATGCCCCCGCCTTGGGGCCCTTTGGTTTTACATGGGCTTATATAGGGAAAATCTTAAAAAAATCTTCTTCTCTGAAACCACAAGGCCCAGGTCTTTGATATTTGGTATGAAGCTTCATCTAGTGGACCTCTACCAAGATTGTTCAAATTATAGTGCTGAGGCCAAAAATGCCCCAGCCCTGGGGCCCTTTGGTTTTACAAAGGCTTATATAGGGAAAATCTTTTAAAAATCTTCTACTCTGAAACCACAAGGCCCAGGTCTTTGATATTTGGTATGAAGCTTCATCTAGTGGACCTCTACCAAGATTGTTCAAATTATAGTGCTGAGGCCAAAAATGCCCCAGCCCTGGGGCCCTTTGGTTTTGCATAGGCTTATATAGGGAAAATCTTTAAAATCTTCTTCTCTGAAACCTCAAGGCTTAGGTCTTTGATATTTGGTATGAAGCATCATCTAGTGGACCTCTACCAAGATTGTTCAAATTATAGCCCTGAGATCAAAAATGCCCCCGCCTTGGGGCCCTTTGGTTTTACATAGACTTATATAGGGAAAATCTGTAAAAATTTTCTGTGAAACCACAAGGCCTAGGTCTTTGATATTTGGTGTGAAATTTCATCTAGTGTACTTCTATCAAGATTGTTCAAAGTATAGCCCTGGGGCCCAAAAATGCCCCCGCCCCGAGACCCTTTGGTTTTACATAGACTTATATAGGGATATCTTTAAAAATCTTCTTCTCTGAAACTGCAAGGCCCATATCTTTGATATTCGGTATGGAGCTTAATCTAGTTGACCTCTACCAAGTTTATGTTCTAATTATAGCCCTTGGGCCACAAATGCCCCTGCCCCGGGGCCATTTCGTTTTACATAGACTTATATAGAGATATCTTTTTAAATCTTCTTCTCTGAAACAGCAAGGCCCAGGTCTTTGATATCTGGTATGAAGCTTCATCTAGTTGCCGTCTATCAAAATTGTTTAGATTATAACCCTGAGGCCAAAAATGCCCCTGCCCCAGGGCCATTTGGTTTTACATAGGCTTATTTATAGAATATCTTTAAAATAATCTTCTCTGAAACCGCAAGGCCCAGGTCTTTGATATTTGGTGTGTAGCTTCATCTAGTAGACCTTTGCCAAGATTGTTCAAATTATAGCCTTTGCTTATATTTGGTATGAAGCTTCACCTTTTTCCCTCAACATTATGCACGTTATAGCCCTGGGGGTCAGTAATGGCCCTCCCAGGGACCCACTTGTCACTCTATGGATTAGGTGAGCAATCCAGGGTCAACATGGCCCTCTTGTTGTACCAAATGGAATCTTCCTCCTCATATATAGTAGGAGTCCATTTAAAAATTTAGGGGTGTCAGGTTGTGTTTTCGTCAAAATTTATGTGGAAAATAGCTGAACCTTTTGCAAACAGTGGAGGCCCTGATCAGATGCCGCATTCGGCATTGTCTGGTCTGGGCCTGCACTATTTGCCAATCACCCATTTTTGGGGTTTCTGGTACAAAATGGGTTAATAGTGGAATTTTACTGTAACTATTCCTGTTATTTTCAGGTTTGTGTATCTAAACTGACCAATATGCTCAGGACAAAATGTATTGTTGTAACAGATAAAAGGGTATGTTTTTGATTATACACTCACCATTGCTTTCCCTCAGGGGTGGGGTGTGGGGGTGGGGACTCCTTTGGGATAAGACAGCAAAATAATCCCATCCCTTGGGGATTTGACAGACGGGTTTAACCCTTGTACTCTTGAATATAATAAATATTCCACACCCACTACTGATTATCAACAAATCAGATTACATGATGCAAATTATTGCTACAAAGTCATGAACTGAATGAAAAACAATGAAGATCCTGATCAGATGGCTTCTTCAGAAGCCATCTGATCTGGATCTACATTGTTTGAAAGATAAGACATCAGGACAAGGGTTAAAACAGGGATGGGGTCTGTAATACCTGACCAGTACTGAAACAGTAGAGAAAGGCACGTGCTATTCTAGTGCCCCCCCCCCCCCCCCCCCCCCCCCCAGCAGACTTTTAGACAGGAAATTGTGACCCCATGATTTGAATATTAGACACCCGAATTTCAAATTGTTTAGTTCACCACGGTAAACTAATAAGTCAAGGACACTCAAGAAATGCCACAATCCAAGGACGCATCCGTCTCAAGTCACCTGTAGAAAGTGACACGGAGGCACACACAAAACGGACCAAACCTGAACCAACAGCACAAAGCCAAATAACAAATAAAGACACTGCAAAAGAACGGCCCCCTTGGGACGGTCAGTAGTAAAAACTACAGGGAGCTTCAACTCCTGAGTTAACGAAATTTCAACCCTCAGTTCCAGTACAGTATCAAACAAAATAAAAATAACAAATTGATCTGCATGGAGGCTTTCTAGCTCAACACTGAGTCATGATAAAATACATGGTAAAATGGTTATGTATAGATTAACATTATCATGAATCAGGGTTGAGGACTCGACAACAATCCGATGTCAGAGCAGAAGAAAACCACCAGTTAGATCACGGAGGTGATCCTTATTCTGGGGAAAGCATTGATAGATACATTATAAGTTATTTATCATATGACGTCGCGTCTGAGAGTGTAATAACGCCATGTAATATTTTTGATAATCCACTAGTGAATTAAATATGCAAATTAGCTAGATACGTCCCGTAACGTTACATGTACGGCGTACTTAATGACGTCGCGTTTACTAACCGTGGAATATTGACATTTTTTGTAAACAATTGTGAATAAAATGCGTTTTAAATGTCATATGATAAATAGAATCTTGCATTCGTGCTCATGTATTATTGAATTTATTAAACTCGTTGAGGAAAATGAATAAAATGCTCGGCAAGCCTCGCATTTTATACCTTTTCCTCAACTCGTTTAATAAATTCAATAATACATGAGCACTCATGTAAGATCCTCTATATATAACGGCGAGGGCAAATATCGCTTTGGGAATATGATCCAATGTTCCCCGTCAAGAATCAAAATAATGGAAAGCTTTTTGATGACATTTTGTACATTGTGGCAATGTTGTCCAAACTATTCTTTTGTAGTGGACGTCATCAGTAGTACATGTTTATATGTGACGTCATCAAACAAGCCCTTCTGCATGCTCTACTGTGATCGCAGTGCTCAGTGGGAATATGTTGACGTCATGTTGGAATTAAGAAATAGATCAGCTCTAGCTGTGATTTGTTGAGTAATAAATCACAGTTTGGAGGTCAGTTGTAAAGTAGATCAAATCACGAGCGCTACGCTCGTGATTTGATCTACTTTACAACTGACCGACAAACTGTGATTTATTACTCAACAAATCACAAACTAGAGCTGATCTATTTCGATTCTAACAGGCAGAAAATCGGCAATAATGCTGTTGTTTCCTTCAAAATCTCACAACTTTTCGCCATTGTTAAAAGAAATCCCGCTAAAATTATCGACTGAAACACATGCATTTATATCCTTATCTGACATTTTCGATGCGAGAATATGACGTTACACCGTCTAACCTCAAGGAAATCGACTAGTGACATCATAAATTTGCAATTTTTAATGACGTCACTAGTCACGCTCTTCCTTGCTGTGATTTGTTGTAGAATAAAACACAGTTATTTTCCATTGCCTATATAGGCGCGCTGTGTTCGAATGAGAGTTTTATAATGGAAAACAATATAATAAATTACCAAATAACTGAAATACAATGAAAAGTTTTCATTTATAAATTCACTGGCTGGAAATTATTGTGGTGCATGAAATAATTTTGCTTATATTTCTTACCAACTGCAGTTAATTCAAGATGCAGGACATCGCAATTCAGGGATGGCATGCATGAGAGGGTAACATATTTTTGCTCACGGGGTATATGGAAAATAATTGCCATTGCGCTGTCCAATCAAAAGCTTGGAAATTACTTTGCATAATAACAATATTATTTATATTAACTCACTGTATTTACCCTAAGTATTCAGACACCTCAGCTCCTGGCCATACTTGTTATAAAATTTGAACAAGTTCAATCTACTGTCCAATGTTGTGTCTAAACAAAGGTGGATGAGTGGCAATCATTGTAGACTCTGATGAGATGGTGGGTCTTGGCTGGCCTCTGTAGCTCAGTCGGATGCACGTCTGACTAGTGGTCAGGAGGTCGCAGGTTTGATACCTGCCGTGGTCAGCAACATTCTTTCATGGAGATTGATCATGAAATCTTTTCTACGGTCGTTCTCTCCCTTCCGCTGATTCAAGACGGGCAGTTGTCAGTTTCTGGCGAAAGAATGTGCACTGTACTGGTTAACCGCTTACGTATAAGCCTGCCCAGGAAAAGTGTGGACAAATAAATTGACCGGCTCAAAAAATGACCTAAAATAGTGTTGACTGGGCCGTTAAACAATACACACAAACAAATCTACTATCCAATGTTATCTAAACATAGCTGGATTAGTGGCAATCAGTGTAGACCCTGATGAGATGCCACAGAAGCGGCATCTCATCTGGGTCTATACAGTTTGCTTAGTCCTGTCCGAATACATACAGTAAATAAGGTCTGCTGTAATAATATCATACCGGAATAATGCACACATTATAGCTTCATACTTTATAGCTTGTTTAACATTGTGCACCATTGAACCTAACCTCCATTAACCCATAAAATGCCAATCATGACAATTGCCGTCTCCTTTGTCGTCTGCCGGTTACTTTTAAAAGTCATTGTTGCAAACAGTGTGAACCCAGATCAGACTGCTCTTTGGAGCAGTCTGATCTGGGTCCTCACTGTTTGCCTGCATGCAAAAATATTTTTAAAAAGTTCGTGAGAAGATTCAGCAGTCGACATCGACCCCACCCATCGGGACTTGAAGAAATACATGGGCTGCATTATGCTTCCAGGCAGAGCTGAAACAGATCCGCACATGAGTACTGGTAAACCGCTTAGAGGATCCTAGCTTGCCCAGACAAAGCGCTGCGAGTCGACCCGTCTATGCTTATAAACCCTGCTGGTTTCATTGGGCGACAGGGCATGAGATGTCATTTCATCTCAATGTCGGGTAAAAGTCCCACTAAATTGGAAGCAACGTCTCCAAATGACCTTTACAGTGTTGATGGGGACGTTAAACCACAAATCAAACAAACAAATCAGCAGAAAACATACGCAGATTACATTTCAGATATAGTTTTTCTCGGCGACTTAAGGGTTAATATTACACAGAATGATCAAACAATGCAATGTAAAAAAAAGATAAGACGCTGGCTGTCGCCAAAATTCCTTGATGCTTCTTTTTCAGATGTGGATGTGTTAAACAGTTTTATACTGCATTTCAAACCGGCCCCGATAGCTCAGTTGGTAGAGTGTCCGCTCCGGGGAACGGGAGGTCTCGGGTTCGATCCTGGGCCGCGACATACCAAAGTCGTTAAAAATGGTACTAGCTGCTCCTCGTTTGGCACTCAGATTTACGGGGTAGAGCTAGGACTGGTCGATCCAGTGTCAGGATAATGTGACTGGGTGTGGTATCATGTAATGTGTCTGGGACATGATACTTCAGTGAGGCAGCACTATAAACGTGAGCATTGAGCTCCCTGTCGCAACCAGACACCGTCGTGATATGACTGAAAAATTGTTGAAAGCGACGTTAAACCCGAATTCACACACACACACACACACACACACTGCATTTCAAAGGACTTCCAGTTACAAATACAGGAAAATTTCTCTATCAAACGACCATTGGTGTTGTTCAAAAGTGGTCTTTAATACCACTTTTGAACAACCTCAAAGGTGGTCTCTTACCAGAAGACACTAGGTATAGAAAATACTATCACAATGACACAAAACTAAAACCTGATAAAGATGTGTTTAACCCATTTTGTACCAGAAACCCATTCTGCGGCATCTGTTTAGGGCCTTCACTGTTTGCAAAAAGTTCAGCCATTTTCCAAATTTTTTAAAGAAAACACAACCTGACACATTTATATGGACTTAATGTAATTCTGCTAAAATTTTGAGAAATTTGTTTTACGATCCAGCAAAGAGTCCAAAAGGTGTAGACGGAATGGCAAACAGTGTAGACCCTGATCTGGGCCCAGTTGTTCAAAGCCGCATTATCTTAACCCATTACATGCCGATCACGACAATAGTCGTCTGCTTTGTCGTCTGCGGGTTACCTTAAAATTCATTTTTTGCAAACAGTGTGGACCCAAATCAGACTGCTCCTGAACTGGGCCCAAAAATATGCACACATAGCTTCATACTTTATAGCTTGTTTAACATTGTGCACCATTGAACCTAACCTCCATTAACCCATAAAATGCCAATCATGACAATTGCAGTCTCCTTTGTCGTCTGCCGGTTACTTTTAAAAGTCATTGTTGCAAACAGTGTGGACCCAGATCAGACTGCTCCTAGGAGCAGTCTGATCTAGGTCCACACTGTTTGCCTGCATGCAAAAATATCTTTAAAAAGTTAGCAAAAAGATTCAGCAGATGACATTTTCAGATGTAGGTTTTCTCGGTGTCTAAAGGGTTAACAAGCTTGTAAGTAGTCAAAATGTTTACGGTTCTAGCAAGTACAATATCTAATACATTCATATTTTTTGCTGAAAAAATGTGAGTAGCTTTTGCATCATTTGCAAAAGGTGCTGACAATTGTTTGCAAAAAATCATTATGTTTGCCAAATCAAAATGATCAAATGTTAACGCCGGCCTCGCTAGCTCAGTGGCATGCGCGTCTGACTGGTGAAGGACGCGGTCGGTACCTTTCGGGATCAGCAACATTCTTTCTTGGAGATTGATCATGAAGTTTTTTCTACGGTCTTCTTGATCAAGAAATCTTTTCTATGGTCGTTCTCTCCCTTCCGCTGATTTAAGAGGGGCAGTTGTCAGTTTATGGCAAAAGAATGTGCCCTGTACTGGTTAACAGCTTACATACAAGACTGCCCAGGAAAAGTGTGGATAGGTAAACTGACTGGCTCAGAAAGACCTAAAATAGTGTTGACTTGGCCGTTAATCTCCAATACAAAGTAACAAACAAACAACATCGTTAGTTTTGAACAACTGAACCCTGTGGTTTTGTTTCAGGTTCGTATGATGAATGAGTTACTAACATGCATTAAACTGGTGAAGATGTATGCCTGGGAGAAGTCATTTGTGAAAGCTATTGCAGGTTAGTAGCGAAACTTTTTCTCTTTTCACAACGCACTACATGTTAATGGATGAGTATTAGTACCTACACCAGAAGTTTGTTATGGCATGGTTCATTATAAAATGATTTTTGGATATAAACAGTTGATGAATGGATCCCTAAAATATAAAGATTGTATAGAAAAAAGACAATATCATATACATTTATCTCGATAAAGCGTATTTGTTTACCTTATGGATCCCAAATACAGTCGAACTTCGATGGGTCAAACTCGGTAGGCTCGAACACCACGTTTGGGTCGAACTGACTTTTTAGTCCCGGCAAAATCCCTATTCATTTTAACTAAACATGCCACCCTTGGCTCGAACCACGATGGCTCGAACCCTCAAACTCTAAGCCTGGTCCCTAGAGTGCATTTTCTATGTAAAATCCCACCGATGGCTCGCACTAATTACCTTTTTAAAAATTCCAATTTTATCGATCAAGTCATGCAGGCGCGTGATCAGTATCATAAGACGCTTTGATATTGACAAAGCGTCTTGCTGAAACAAACAGCTGTTTACATAACACAGGTGTACTTGATTGGCACAATCCCTTTGATCAACAGGTCAAGAGATTAATGTTGAGAAGGTGTCAAATTAAGTTTATTGTAAACACCTATAATAACCCAGGGCTAATGAGGCGGCATAAGGAAATTAAAGCTGGCAAAATATTTTTCACAAATTAAAATTTCACACCGACATTGAGTAAGACCTGCCAAAATTATAATCTTTGCCTTAAAATACGGACCAAAAATACGGCTCATCATTCACTCCTGCAGTCATCTACTTTGTTGTACATGTATTTTAAACTTTTCATCTTGTAAATAAAATTAAAAAATTTGGTATTGTTGTATTTTCTTATCTCCCTGAAAGTGCGAAAGGTATACTATGTGGCTTAAATTATGACCGATAAATATACAGGAAGTCACCAAAATCCCCGCAGCTATGATAAAAAATCATAGTACACAAAGATGGATCTTGCCGAGTTGGACTCCAATGGCTGGAACTACCGATGACTTGAACTTTTTTCGGCGGTCGCGGCGAGTTTGAGCCATCGAAGTACGACTGTATAGCGTTTTGTTTGTTTGTTTGATTTGAGGTTTAATGTCCCCGTCAACACTGTCAAGGTCATTTTGGAGACATTGCTTCCAGTTTTGTGGGACTTTTCCCGACATTGAGATGAAATGACATCTCAAGCCCTGCCGCTCAATGAAACCAATAGGGTTTATAAGCAAGGACGGGCCGACTCACAACGCTTTGCCTGGGGAGGCTTAGATCCTCTAAGCTATTTACCAGTACTTGTGTGTGGGTCGGTTTCAGCTCTGCGTGGAAGCATCATGCAGCCCATATATTTCTTCAAGCCCCGATGGGCCCCAAATATAGTGTTTTATAGTAAAGGGGTAAATAGTCAATACATGGTTTGTGTCTTTTCAAATAAAATATAATTTGTGATTCTTAGACAATTTTATAGGGGTACACCAATTATATTTTTGTAGCACCTGCTTGTAGCAGGGTGGGACATAGGCCTCCGCTATTCCATCTGTTTGTCCGTCCGTCAATTTGTCCGTCCATCTGTTAACATTTATGTTGAAGTTCGACATTTACGTCAAAGTTTGCATTGATATCAACTACAAAACTGAACAACCATCAAACGTTGCACATAACATTTCCCTGACCTGCTGACTTGGCAGGCACCTTAACCTGGTGACCTTGACCTATATTTTGGGCTCCAGTGACTTGACCATTATGTTAAAGTTCGACATTTACTTGGAAGTTTGCATCGATATCAACTTCAAAACTGATCAACCATCAAACCTTGCACGTAACATCTCCCTGACCTGCTTACTTGGCAGGCACCTTAACCTGGCGACCTTGACCTATATTTTATGCTCCAGTGACTTTAACATGATTTAGGTTGATGTTCCAGCTCTCCTCAAATGAAAGGCTTACAACCATCAAATCCTGCTTCTCCCAGATATACTGACTCACCACTTACTGTACTGGTACACCATTTAGAGGGTTCTAAGCCTGTGCAGACAAAGTAGTGCGAGTGGGACCGTCCATGCGTATAAACTGGAATGGTTTCATTGGGTGGCTGGGCTTGAGATGTCATTTCATCTCAGTGTTGGGTAAAAGTCCCACAAAATTGGAAGCAACATCTCCAAAATGATCTAAATAGTGTAACCTCAAATCAAACAAACAAATGACCTAAACAGTGTTGATGGGGATGTTAAATATCAACTCAAACAAACACAGTCAAACATGGATGTGGCAAAACTGGATTATTTAGTAGAGCAAATGTTAACCCATTTAGTACCAGAAACCCCAAAACGGGTACCCTGGCAATCAGTGCAGGCCAAGATCAGACGCCGCTGAATGCGGCGTCTGATCAGGGCCTCCACTGTTTGCTAAAAGTTCAGTCATTTTCCAAATCAATTTCGAAGAAAACACAACCTGACAACCCTAAATTTTGAAATGGACTCCTGCTGTATATAAGGTGGAAGATTCCATTCGGTCCAAAAAGGGTTAACATGTAAATTTATATTGTAGGTATTCGAGCTGATGAGAGAGGTATACTAGAGAAGGCAGCATATGTTCAGAGTGTCAGTTCATCCACAGCCCCAATAGTTCCTGTGATGGCCTCAGTGTTTACATTCTTAGCCCTAGTTTTAACTGGCAATGACCTCTCACCCGTTGAAGTGAGTAACCATAGATATATGAGCCAGCGCATGACTAAACCTACAAGAAGGCTTTTGCGAACAGTGAAGACTCAGATCAGCCTGCGCCTGATTAGAGTCTTCAATGATCGCATGTACCTATTTTAGGCTTCGATATTTGCAAAGAAACATAAGCAAAAGGTCTTGTCATAGTTATTTGGGTGCTCAGGTCGATCTTTGTCTCTCCTGGTTGCACCAGTCTTATTGTAGTTTTTGTCATGCGCCGACTCATATGTCGGGGATATATCTTTTTTCTAAAAACAGTATAGATCTGCATCAGCTGGCTAAGCCAGTGACAGTTTTTCCCAACATGATAAAAATTGCAATCAGCACAACTGGCTGAGAATTGGGGAGGAGTGTGGCAGAGAAAACTGAAATTTCTTGCTGAAATGAAAATTCTGTTTTGATTGTATCAAACATCTTTCAAAGGAGTCTTTAAACCAAGATCCTTTCTCCATATGACCTTAGCTGTTGGTGGGATGTAAAACTGAAACACAAACAAAATGCTGGTGACAAGAAAAAATCTCATGCATTCCCTGCAGACACACATTGCTGACTCACCGACTTCAGTAGTTCATTTGGATATGTGTTGGATTGGTGATCAGGAGGTCTCAGGTTTGATACCTGCTGGGTTGAGAAGATTGATCTTAAAATCTTTTTTTTTTGGTCATTCTCTCCTTTAAGCTAATTCAAGGAGGCCAGTTGTCAGTTTCTAAAGAAAACTGCACTGTATTGGTTAACCGCTTATGTATAAGCCTGTCGAGAAAAGTTTGGTTTGATAAACTGACTGCCTTGATATGACCTTAATAGTGTTGACTAGGCAGTAAAAACTCCAAATAAATGAAGAAGCATCTTTGACTCCATTGTTTCAACTTTGAGTGTCTGCTGAGAAATAGTCATTTCATAACAAACCTATATAAACTCAACAAATCTGAGTTTTTAAGCTCGGCTGTTTTCAAAGAAAACGACGAGGTATTGTCATAGCTTTGGCGTCGTCTGCATCGTCGTCGGCATCATCGTGCAAAAACTTGGACATTTTGTAATATCTCTGTCATTACTGAACATATTTACTTGAAACTCGGACTACTTGTTCATTATGAAAAGGGGAACTCATAGAAAGGTGAGGTAACCCGCAAAATATTTTTGGCACAGTTATGCCCCTTTTTTGACTTAGAATTTTTGTTTTCTAATTGAAAGTGCAGCCAAGCGTTGGCACCCGCATGCGGTGCTCTTGTATAAATTTCATATTGACCCATAAGATGCCAAGAAAAATGGCATCTTAAAATGTAGTCTTTTATGTTGTCTACTGCTTTTTCTTGGGAACTGTATAAAACACAGTTTTGCAAACCAGCAAATAGTGTGGACCCTGATCAGACTGCTCCAACAGGAGTAGTCTGATCTGGGTCCACACTGTTTGCAACATTGACTTTCAAAGTAACCAGCAGATGACAAAGCAGACTAAAATTGTTGTGATTGGCATTTGAAGGGTTAAATAACGAATAATGTGAAATCCTGGTTTATTTAAATTGTTGATTTTCTCTTTATTGCAGGCATTTACAGTAATAGCTGTATTAAATTCTATGCGATTCTCGCTCGGTGTTCTGCCATTTGCTGTGAAAGCCTTGGCAGATGCTCAAGTTTCCTTTAAACGTTATAAGGTAGGTGTGAGGTTAAGTTTAAACTTCATTCGTCATGAAAACATGTTATATAATTTTGACCCCCTTGAAAAATAGAAGAGAAGGAAATGATCAGGAATCGATACAATTAACCCACAGCTCCCACACCAAAGGGAAAGAAACAAAAAAATGAAACAACAAGACCCTAATGGAAATATCAAATGGCCAAATGGCTATCCAAAACAAAATAATATAAGTGATAAACACACTCAAAGACAAACCATAACAAAAATAAACTGTGCCAGAAGAACTGCCTTGGAACAGTCAGTGAAACGAATTCCACTGGGGGGCTCAAATCGATTATACATGGCCACAATCCTCGCCCTTACTTCTGTCGCGATTTAGACAAATATAGTAAAACTGGGGTTTGTATGGGTAAATCTTATTTTTCTTATTGTTACTCTAAAATATATAGATTGTGGGTACTCGTTAGAACTGCCTTGATGAAGCGGTTCTAACGAGTACCGACAATCTATATTTTGAGCAGAAATAAGAAAAATATAACAATTTTTTATCTTAAAATTATTTTCATTTTTTTGGCGATAAAGGTTACAATGTATTTGTATAGGCTTGATTTCATAATATTACCATATTGAACTTAATTACTGCATATGGTCCTGCAAGCACACATATCAGAGCCATTTCCTGGAAAATTTATCAAGGTCAAAAAGTGTTTTGTTGTGCAGTTTGGAGATAAGTACAGTAGAACTTCGATGGCTCGAACACCGATGGCTCGTTTACCATGGATGTGTCGAACCCATTCTTGAGCCCCTAGCGAAATCTTCTACATAAGAAATAGTGGGGGATAATTAAGGAGATTTTAGAGTTTTATCTTGCAAATGTATGCTGTGTGTACTCATTAGAATCGCCTCGATGAGGCGATTCTAATGAGTACACACAGCATACATTTTCATTATAGAACACCGAAAAGATGTCTAAAAGTATCTCGTTATGCCTCCTGACCGTAACCCTCAGTGGCTCGAACTACCTCTGTCTCGAACAGATTTTCGAGGTCCCAAAGGTGTTCGAGCCATTGAAGTTCGACTGTATAGCTTTCAAACTTCTGTGAGGTAGTCATTATCTGCAATCTTTCTGTCATTTACTTCTTTAATCAATACAAGAAAGAAAAAAGAAAAAAATGTAATTGCAAAACCTCTTGATTTTTCTAATGTGATTTAAGCTAAATACATAGTAAGTGGCTTCAATAATAAAATGTGATCAGTGAGCCCTTGATTTTAAAGAGGTGAGCCGGCCTTGGTAGCTCGGTCGGATGCTCGTCTGACTGGTGATCAGTATGTGGGTTCGATTTCTGCTGGGCTCGACAACAGTCTTTCGTGGAGATCGATCATGAAATGTTTTCTATGGTCATTCTCTCCCTTCCGCTGATTCAAGAAGGGCAGTTGTCAGTTTCTGGCGAAAGAATGTGCACTGTAATGGTTAACCGCTTACATATAAGCCTGCCCAGTAAAAGTGTGGATAGGTAAACTGACCGGCTCAAAAATGACCTAAAATTGTGTTGACTGGGCCGTTAAACTCCAATACAAACAAACAAACAAATCCTTTAAGAGTCCTCCCCTGACATTGTATCCATTCCCCTTAATAACAAAGTCAGTCATGAATCATTCAAGCCAGGAAAAGGAAATCTGATAGTCTTCCAATATGTGTGCTCATCAAAGACACACTTTTTCCTTAACCCTTATCCCACTGAATAAATTAATTTACCAACACCCATTTCTGACTATCCTCCAATTAGATTACTTGATTTAATGTATACCTTCAGTTTACAAACTGCTTGATAAACAGTGTAAATCCTGATCAGATGGCTTCTTCACAGTTTTTCCTCTTAAAATTTTCGTTTTTCGGAGGTAAAATTTATAATGTATTTGTATAGGTGTGTTTTCGTAATGTCCTCAATTTTTTTCAGACTATTTTATTGATGGATGAGATGGAGGGCCATCAGTGGCAAATATTCAATGAGAAATATGCTGTTGTGTTAAATAAAGCAGTTTTTAAGTGGGACAAAGATACTGATAGAGAAACCAAGGGGAAAGTCAAAGAGAAAGAGGGGACAGAAATGAAAGGTAAATAATGTTAATCCTTTTTTCAAAAGATCAAAAGGGCCTGGACACTCCTTTAGTTTTATTAGCTCAGCGAAATGACAGGGCAATGATCAGACAGATCTGCAATGTCAAGCCACAGGACACTGTCACCATCAGGTCCAGTGAGTTACTTGAGCGTCTTGGCATTGAGGACCTGGACCTCATCCTGAAAGAGAGAAGGCTTCGATGGTATGGACATGTGGAACGCTCCAACGATGCAGTCAAGACTGCCTGTGACATACAGGTAGGTGGAAAGCGGGGGCCAGGAAGGCCCAAGATGACCTGGAAGCAGCTAACAGAAAGAGATTGCAGAGAATGGAAGCTCCCTGCTATCGATCATCATGATAGACAAGCCTGGAGATCTGGTGTAAGATCTGCCATGCATGCAGCAAGCCAGCTACCTGGAAGGGGGCCCACTTATGTGAACGTTGCCCCTGTACCTGCACATTAATCAAAAATCCGTTGATGATGATGATGAGCTCACCGTCACATAGTGACGAGGTGAGCTTTTGGGATCACTTTTTGTCTGTGCGTCCGTGCGTAAATAATTTCTTCAAACGACATCTTCTCCTAAACCACTGATCGGATTTTGGCCAAACTTCACAGGAATGATCCTTAGGTAGTCCCCGTTCAAAGTTGTTCAAATGGTTCCGGTCCGTTGCACATCTAGGTCATCGGAGCCAAAAATAGATTTTTTCACTGAAAACTTAAAAAATCTTCTGAAACCACAAGGCCCAGGTCTTTGATATTTGGTATGAAGCTTCATCTAGTGGACCCCTACCAAGATTGTTCAAATTATAGTGCTTGGGACAAAAATGCCCTCGACCCGAGGCCCTTGGGTTTTACATAGGATTATATAGGGAAAATCTTTGAAAAATATTCTTCTCTGAAACCGCAAGGCCCAGGTTTTTGATATTTGGAATGAAGCTTCATCTAGTGGACCCCTACCTAGATTGTTCAAATTACAGTGCTGGTGCCAAAAATGCCCCCCGCCCCGGGGCCCTTTGGTTTTACAGAGGATTATATAGGGAAAATCTTTAAAAATCTTCTTTTCTGATACCCCAAGGCCCAGGTCTTTGATATTTGGTATGAAGCTTCATCTAGTGGACCTCTACTAAAATTTTTCAAATTACAGTGCTGGGACCAAAAATGCCCCCACCTGGGGCCCTTTGGTTTTACATAGGATTTTATATGGAAAATCTTTAAAAATCTTCTTCTCTGAAACCACAAAATCTAGGTCTTTGATATTTGGTATGAAGCTTCATCTAGTGGACCTCTACCAAGAATGTTCTAATTATAGCCCTGAGACCAAAAATGCCCCCCGTTCCGGGGCCCTTTGGTTTTACATAGACTTATATAGGGAAAATCTTTAAAATCTTCTTCTGTGAAACCACAGGGCCTAGGTCTTTGATATTTGTTGTGAAATTTCATCTGTCAAGATTGTTCAAATTTTAGCCCTGGGGCCAAAAATGCCCCCGCCCTGAGACCCTTTGGTTTTACATAGACTTATATAGGGAAATCTTTGAAAATCTTCTTCTCTGAAACAGCAAGGCCCAGGTTTTTGATATTTGGTGTGAATCTTCATCTAGTGGACCTGATTGTTTAAATTATAGCCCTGGGACCAAAAATGCCCCCGCACAGGGGCCATTTGGTTTTACATAGGCTTATGTAGGGAATATCTTTAAAAAAATCTTCTTCTCTGAAACCGCAAGGCCCAAGTCTTTGATATTTGGTGTGTAGCTTCATCTAGTGGACCTTTGCCAAGATAGTTCAAATTATAGCCTTTGTTGATATTTGGAATGAAGCTTCGCCTTTTTAGACCTCCCCCAACATTATGCACATTATATCCCTAAGGCCGATAATGGCCCTCCCTGGGGCCCACTTGTTACTCTATGAATCAGGTGAGCGATCCAGGGCCATCATGGCCCTCTTGTTAATATTGTTGTCTCTATAATCAATTAGAGTCAACATTTAAAGGAAAGAATTTGCTCATTGTGAGCAAATACAGCTAAATTCTGCATTGAAGACCACCTAAAATTAAGACCAATTCTGCTTTGAAAACCTTATTTAGTAGGTTGCAGTTATTCTTTCTTTGTGTTGTGCCATTCAGTGTTCTCTGGTCAGAGACCACCTTTGGGACATTATTGTCTCATTCACAACAGAACAATTTCAGATTTTTCCATTTCGAGATGAAAAATTTGCAGCCATCTTGTCGCTCATATCAACTGAAAGAATTTAAAACAAAGGAATAAAGTGACAAAGTGCATAAGGCACATATTATGCTGTCAAAAATAACCTACTTGCAATCCTTGTAGCTTTTGAATAACTACTTTTAGGAAATCAGGAGTATAATAATCTGTATTTTGAAAGAAATAAAACAGTCTGAAAAAATGGTGTCCTGTGTTGGTAAACAGTATTTTGAATGACGTCACATCCACCTACATGTATGTGAACGTAATTTTCACTTTGGCGCCACTGGGCGTGGTTTTCCAATGTGTAGGAAGACACTTAATGGCCTGCATTATTGTCCATTTCAAATTGCTTGAAGAAATATAATCTGATTTATGTTTAGATTTCTAAGCCAGACAAGGCTGATTTTCAGTACCCATGTAATATTTTGGATTTTAAACAAAAAGGTTATTGACTTTATATTGTGAAATATTTGGCACGCATTCATATGGCACAGACGCACTTGCAAGCTCTTGCATCCTTAGCCATATGAACTTGTGCCGAATATTTCACAATATAAAGTAAATAACCTATAATTATTATATACCCAGAAAATCAGGAGTACATGTATTTTGAAAGAAATAAAACGGGACAATTCTGAAAAGTGGTGTCCTTGTTGGAGAACATCAGTGTTTGTTTACTATCATCACAATCCTCAACACTTCACTTTGGTGCCCTTGGGCATGCTTTTCAACATGTAGGAAGACACTTAATGACCTGCATTATTTTCCATTTCAAACCTCTTGAAGATATATAGTCTGGTTTTATGTAGTATCTCCAAATGACCTAAATAGTGTTGACAGGGATGTAAAGCCTCAATTCAAAGAAATAATACAATTATCTCCATTATGCCTCCTGGTATGGTACTAATAGTAACCCTCTGTGGCTCCAACTACCACTGTCTCACACAAATTTTCATGGTTCCAAAGGGGTTGAGCCATCGAAGTTCGACTGTAGTTGACATTTGTATCTTGCTGCCAGTTTGTAATCAAAGCCCTCACAGCACTAGTGGGTTGATTTTCACTGACCTCCGAAAATAGTCCTGAACGGAGAATAACCCTTATCCTGCTGAATATTTAATTTAGCAACACCCATTTCATACTTTTTAGCAACACCCATTTCATACTTTGAACCAATCAGATTACTTGATGTACAAGTCCTGTGAAGCAGATATTTTTGTAGCCTCAAGTTATCAGCTACAATTCTGATGAATGGGGCTTTCTTTTGCCTTATCAAGCCCATGAAAAGTGTTGTTGCTTTTTTCGCTCATTTATAACCATTCAACCACCTTCATTACTTTTATTTCAAATAAGTTCCAGAAGAATTCATAAAAGGATATGTCGCATTAAAAGACATTGTGCATTTTACACTGAAATGCATGTTCATTTTTTGGGTCGAGTGTTTATCAATGGACCCATAGTTATTAAGCACAGTAGCTTTATATTGCTGATGTCCATGTGACTATCACTGATTTGTGTGAAACCCAGGCAACAATTATTTGTGTTGTGTTGTGTAAAGGGGTTAACTGGACACATGTTGGGTGAGGCAAACAGTGTAAACCCAGATCAGATGCATCAAAATGGGCACTTGATTAGTGTCTAAATTGTTTGCATAAAACACAAGTATTTAAAGGTGATAGACGAAAGTGACATAATCTTGAAAGGGCCATTCAACCAAAACCAAGAAAAAATGTGCAATAAAACTAGAGTAAGATAAAGAATATGTTTTCTGTTTATCAGTAAAGAGACAAGAAGTGAATGGGAGTACTGGAGGTAACCAAGAAGAGAGAGAGAAACTGAAGGACACAGACCAAGAGACTGGTATAGCAGAGACAGCAGAGTTACCACCAACACTCAGGAATATTTCTTTTATGGTGGAAAAGGTACATAATGCAATAAACTTCCTTGAAACACTCGCTGTGGTTGGGGTTGAAATCAGAGACTGTATTACTGTCATGATCCTAAATATGGGGACAGACAGGCCTAAGCAAACAGTGTAGACCCAGATCAGACTGCTCCTAAAGGAGCAGTCTGATCAGGGTCTACACAGTTTGACGTTCCGTCTCCACTTTTGGACTCCTTGCTAGATCGCAAAACAAACCCTTTAAAATTTTAGGAGAATTACAGCAAGTCCTCAAGGTGTCTGAACTTTTAGGACTTTTATAGTAGTTTGATAACTGTGTTAAATCCAATTAAAAGTGTATAGATAATATAGAAAAATGATCATGCATTTTTATGCCCCACCATTTGAAGAATGGCAGAAAGGGCATATTGTGTTACTTCTGTGTCATAGCAATTTGTTTTTCTGAGATGCTGTTAGCAATTTACGTTTAAGTTTTTCATCTGTGTCACAACTACCAGGTGGGGCATCCATGTCTCATGGATGCTTTTGTAGTTCTTTATACAGTATAGCTCAAATATATCGCGGTAGTCGGGGTCCATAGCCCGAAAACCGCGATGTGGTCGGAGCGCGATATAAGTCGCGGTAGTTTGCCGAGATGCCAATATAAGTCGCGGTGATAGTTTGGTGAGATATCTTTTATCAAGCCACACTTATGGCTGTCAGTAATGCTATCGGCCGTATTTCACCATTTAAGTAGGTTCAGAATTACTCAGTGACAGAACAAACAAAGGGGACTATGTCTACCAATTAACTTACATTCGAGAACAGCTGAAAATCTGCGTCTGAAAACATGTGATTGCTAAAATGTCAAAACAGGACGCCATTTTGTATTTGCGGGTTCCCCTGGTTGTTCCTCATGGTGACGGCCAAGGGGCGCAACTACCATAAGCGCTAAGCGTTAAAGCAATTCTAGTTGTTTCCCTTGGCTTGCCAGATCTCGGATCATTAAAAGTAGCGGTTGGAAAAAAATTATTTAACGTCTACCACGGTCATACCTGCCAACTTTTCAAATTTTTCATGGGGGAGATTCTGCGTGTCACAGCATTTTTCTATGGAATAAAGCGCGGTGAATATTTTCCCCAAAATTTCCATGGGGGAGATTTTTTTCAAACTAGTAGACACACACACTCCAGTCCACTAGTACAATCAGAAAAATTGCATGTTTACAATTTATGTATTATCCAATAAATCACTGGTATAATACTTAAGCTTCAATAATTAACAGTATTTGCAATAACTAAAGATTGTCTGAATACATGATCTGTCTGAAATTAGGTTCTTTTACTCAGAAACAGTTTTCATGCAATTGCAAGGGGTGCTTAATGTCTGACTGTAACAGCCTTTATTTTGCAAAACAATTGTTTCTGAAGTGTTAGAACACTCATTACCAAATAATAATACAATTCTTAGTTTGAGAGATAAAAACTACGATTTTCGTAGTCACGAAAATATGTGACATTGCTCATTCATAGGTAAATATTTACTTTCATTACATCTGGGAGAGATCAAATAATTGTTCAAACATACTTACATGAAAAAAATCAGCAAAGGGCATCCCTGTTCGTGCTCATACAGATAGAAAACTGTTGGCAACTTGCATTTGTTTGTGGGTACTGGATAATCTATCATTGGGTTAAAAATAGTCAATACAGCTAAAAATATACTCAGGGTTTTTCCATCTCCAAAATAGATAGTGAATGCCCCCGCCCATAGGGGCTTGAAGAAATATATGGGCTGCATGATGCTTCCACGCAGAGCTGAATCTGGCCCGCACACTAGTACTGGTAAACCGCTTAGAGGATCTAAGCCTGTCCAGGAGCCGCGGTGCGAGGCGGACCGTCCATGCTAATGAACCCTATTGGTTTCATTGGGTGACAGGGCTTGAGATGTCATTTCATCTCAATGTCGGGTAAAAGTCCCACAAAATTGGAAGCAACGTCTCCAAAATGACCTTTACAGTGTTGACAGGGACGTTAAACCTTAAATCAAACAAACAAACAAACAAATAGATAGTGAAGAAATCGAAGATATTCCAAATGACTATCCACAAACAATATGGCAGATAAAAATACCAAGCGTGAGGAGGTGGAAAAATCGTGATTTTTGCCTTATTTTGGCAACACGATCGTGAGATCAAAATGCATGGAAAAATCGTGAAACTCACTCCTAATGGGTGAAAGTTGGCAGGTATGACCACGGTCCGAAAAACTATACAACAACAAAACTATCATTTTATTGTGTTTTGATTTCGGGCAAGTGTAAAAAAAAATTTCTGCAACTGTCAGTCTTTTTGAGTCCTTAAATAAGGTAAAACTAGACCAGTAAGTAAATCGCGATAATTGCTGCACTGTCAATTGAGAGACAAACCATCTGTGTATTTATTACGGTTCAAGTATGACACTATTGTTAATCCCTGTGATATAATTGCCACCCTGCTGTGTGTGTCGATAAGGTGTGAAAATATGGTCAAGTTATGTCTCTAATTGGTGTTTATCCTCCAGTCATAAAATTTAATCCACAATCAATGTGACAATGATTTAATCGCTCCTCAGACAATTAGCTACATCTAACGGTAGATGTTTGCACAATAAAAACGGACTTTTCTGCGATCTCGTGAATGGTTATGTTTTGGCGCCAAATAGCACACGCTGGGCGGGAAAAGTCAAACGCTGTTGGCCCCTGGTTTAACCTGGTTTTAAATAAATTTTAAAAACTTAAAACTCTATTTTTTTATTTATGAATTTTTAATGGGAAAAAAAAAACGGGATCCACGGCGCGACCGCGATAGATTGGACATCGCGAAATATCGGAACGCGATATAACGGAGCTATACTGTAATCCCTTATAATTATACCATAAAAATCCTTAAAGTTTGGAAACCTTGAGGACTTGGTGAAATTCTCCAGTAAATTTAACAAATTTGTTTCTCAATTCAGCAAGGAGTCCAAAATCTGCTGACAGAAAGGCAAACAGTGTAGACCCTGACCAGACTGCTCCTTCAGGAGCAGTCTGATCTGGGTCTGCACTGTTTGCTTAGGCCTGTCTGTCCCAAGAGGTTATCAGCATATTCAAAACTTTGTTGTAATGAACAGTGTCAGTTTATGAGTATATCCATTTAAAAAACAGTGCCTTTTTTAACCCATTTTGTACGGGAAACCCCAAAACCGGTACATTGGCAAACAGTCCAGGTCCAGATGAGATGCCACAGAATGCAGCATCTGATCAGGTCCTCTATGGCCCCCGCCCATTGGGGCTTGAAGAAATAGATGGGCTGCATGATGCTTCCACTCAGAGCTGAATCTGACCGCACTCGAGTATTGGTAAACTACTTAGAGGATCTAAGCCTGCCCAGGCAAAGCGGTGTAAGTTGGACCATCCATGCTTATAAAACCCATTAGTTTCATTGGGCGACAGGGCTTGAGATGTCATTGCATCTCAATGTCGGGTAAAAGTCACACAAAATTGGAAGCAATATCTCCAAAATGACCTATACCGTGTTGACGGGAGCATTAAACCTCAAATCAAACAAAACAAATAAACAAATCAAGCACCTTTCATTATTTTTGTAATTCCATCATACCATCAGGAGAGAGCAATAATAGGCCTAGCCTAGGCTCAATCCTTGTCTCATTCATTGTATGAACTGTTACATGTTTATGTCAATATGTGTACGATTACAAAAATTTCTGAATAAATAAATAAATAATAAATCCAAAACTGAGTAATTGAAAACTTCTATACTACTAAAAGTTTGCTAAGGATCACATTTTACAGTGTCTACTACTTTTAACAGATTGAAATGACATGAGAAATAAGATCATTTTTAGAAGAGTTATTCATTTAAGAATTCATTTTTATTAAAGTAATGGCCAAGTAGGTGTTCATTGATGTGTAAATATGGCGGATGGAACGTAAGGGTCGAAAATCAACATTTTTAGGATCGCTGGCGGAAATCTGAAAATCAGGAAAATCACTAGTCTGTGAGATTTAGCTTAGTTAATAGCGTGAATGGTGCCCGTGGGCATTGATTACGACCTGATATCGCCGTCGCATGCTGCCGATAAGTCTTCGGAGCTTATGCTGAGGAGGCTGGGCCCACTCCTCAATGAGAGCCTCTCTGAGCTCCCGAACAGTTGCTAGTTGGACCTGGCGAGAAGAAATGGCTTTCTGCAGCATATCCCATGCATGTTCTATGGGATTTAATTCAGGGGATCTCGCTGGCCTGTCCAATCGCACAATTGTAGCTTGCTCAAGGTACCGGCTGGTGATGCGGGCCCTATGTACACGGGCATTATCATCCATCAGAATGAAATCAGGACCTATAGCTCCTGCATATGGGCGAACATGAATATCCAGAATTTCATTGACATACCTCTCTGCCGTCAGTGTGCCGTTATGGATGACGTGCAGGTCTGTTTTCCCCTGAGCGCTAATTCCCGCCCACACCATAACTGAACCCCCGCCATAGCGATCGTGCACTGCAGTACAAACTGCAGCAAAACGGTCATTTCACATCTTCCAGACCCTAGCCCGCCTGTCAGTGAAGTCCACACAAAACCTGGACTCATCAGTGAAAAGAATGGGGGTCAAGTCATTAAGGGCCCACGTAACATGACCTCGTGCCCATTCTAAACGCTTCAAAAGATGGTGTTGTGTCAATGGGATGCGTATTGCAGGTCGTCGTGACCTCAAGCCAGCCTCATGCAACCGATTTCTAATGGTCTGCGTACCTAAACGAATGCCGGTAGCGTTCTGCAAGTCGCTATGTAACGTTGTTGCGTTGTTGAACCGGTGACGTCGGGCCTGTAGAGGGATCAATCGGTCTTGTGCTTGAGTTGTTGAGCGTTCACGATCTCCGGTGTGCTGATGCATTGCGTTTCCAGTCAAATGGAATCGAGTCCACATTCTTGAGACAACGCTCTGGGTCACCCAAAGAACACGAGCAACCTCCCTCTGTGAAAACGCAGCCTCAAGCATTCCAATGCCCCTATTCATCTCTCCTTCGGTTAGACGACCCCTAAATTGTCGGTCTGCCATACCTGTGTTAAATTCGATCAAAATTTGACGATAACACAAGCAAAACCTTGTTGCAGGTACACATGTACATGAAAGCAAATGGTCATAAATCAACGATTTTCACGGGTAGGCCTCTTTCCATGCTTCTCGTGTAAAATGTACATGTCAAATCAATAACTGCATTACACGTTTATGAGGCCCGAACATCAATCTACCTTTACTCCCAATTTGATTATACATTGTGATAATATGAACAAAATATCTGAAGTCAAAAAAAGTGATCCTTAGCAAACTTTGAGTAGTATATAAAAGGGTTATCGGCATATTCAAAATTTGTTATATTGAACAGTGTCATTTATGAATATATCCATTGCATAAAACTGTGTCTATATTAACCCATTGTATATGGAAAACTCAAAAACTGGTTCACTGGCAAACAGTCCACGTTCAGATGAGATGCCACAGAATGCGGGGTCTGATCAGGTCCTCCTGTGTTTGCAGAAACATCAACTTTTTTTGTCAATAAATTTTTCAAAATACATGTAAATTGACCTGGCATCCCTTAATATTGAAGTGAACAGCTACTATATGAAATGTGGAAGATACCATTTTAAAAAGGGTTACTAAATGTCTCCTTGAATGTATATCCATTCACTGAATAATGTGCCAGTCTCAGTAATTTACTTGGATGCACGTCTGACTGGTGATCATGTTGTGTATTCAATACCTGCTAGGCTCGGAATATAAGAATCTTACATGGGTGTGAGGGGTGGATGGATTAATCCCTCCCGAGGGTCACTGTTCAGCATCACAAGGCTTGCCGAGTGATGCCGGACAATGATCCTGAGGGATGGATTTATCTGTCCATCCCTCACATCCATGTAGGATTCTTTTTCTTGCATACCCTAATGTCTGAGGGTGGGTTTTTAATACTCCAGTCACTTCGGTTGCCGACATCCGTCATATTGTGATGACACTACAGTGATGTTTAGTGACTTCACATAACATGCTGTTACGTCAACCTTAATGACGGCACATAATGAGGTTGTATTCAACCAGTGCATTTATCAAATGCGCGAGTCCATTCGATTTAGGGTAAGAACAACAGGGTTAGAACAGAATTTCTATCCCAAGCTGTAGCTATGGGTTTCCTTATCTGGTGTGCAAGAAACATTCTTTCATTGAGCTAGTTCATGAAATCTTTTCTAGTCATTCCCTCCCTTCCACTGATTCAAGAAGGGCAGTTGTCAGTTTCTGGTGAAAGAATATGCACAGTACTGGTTTGTTTGTTTGTTTGATTTGAGGTTTAACGTCTCCGTCAACACTGTAAAGGTCATTTTGGAGATGTTGCTTCCAATTTTGTGGGACTTTTACCCGACATTGAGATGAAATGTCATCTCATGCCCTGTCACCCAATGAAACCAATAGGGTTTATAAGCATGGACGGTCCGACTCTTGCGCACCGCTTTGCCTCGGCAGGCTTTGATCCCAAAACAGTTATCAAACTACTATAAAAATCCTTAAAGTTCAGACAACTTGAGGACTTGCTGTAATTCTCCTTAAATTTTAACGGGTTTGTTTTACGATCTAAGAGACTGTATTACTGTAATGATCCTAAATATGGGGACAGACAGGCCTAAGCAAGGTCGGGCCCCTCGGAGTCTAAATGTTGGTTTTCTTTTGCTCCAGCAATTCTGTTGTTGTATGCTGTCGAATCCTTAACCTTGTTTCAACTCTGTAGTTTTTTAGCTCACCTGAGCACGAAGTGCTCAAGGTGAGCTATTGTGATCGCCTTTTGTCCGGCGTGCGTCGTGCGGTGTGCGTCGTGCGTCGTCAACAATTCACTTAAATGACATCTCCTCCTAAACCAGCGAATGGATTTCAAAATACTGTCATAGAAATGTTCCTTGGGTGACCCTCTACCAAAATTGCTAAAATGGTTCCGCTCCGCAGAACAAAATGGCCACCAGAGCTAAAAATAGAAAAACCTTTAAACGACATCTCCTCCTAGCCCTTTGGCCCGATTTCAAAATAATTTCACAGAAATGTTCCTTGGATGACCCTCTACCAAAATTGCTAAAATGGTTCCGCTCCGCTGAACAAAATGGCCACCAGAGCTAAAAATAGAAAAACCTTTAAACGACATCTCCTCCTAGCCCTTTGGCCCGATTTCAAAATAATTTCACAGAAATGTTCCTTGGATGACCCTCTACCAAAATTGCTAAAATGGTTCCGCTCCGCTGAACAAAATGGCCGCCAGAGCTAAAAATAGAAAAACCTTTAAACGACATCTCCTCCTAGCCCTTTGGCCCGATTTCAAAATAATTTCACAGAAATGTTCCTTGGATGACCCTCTACCAAAATTGCTAAAATGGTTCCGCTCCGCTGAACAAAATGGCCACCAGAGCTAAAAATAGAAAAACCTTTAAACGACATCTCCTCCTAGCCCTTTGGCCCGATTTCAAAATAATTTCACAGAAATGTTCCTTGGATGACCCTCTACCGAAATTGCTAAAATGGTTCCTCTCCGCTGAACAAAATGGCCGCAAGAGCTAAAAATAGAAAAACCTTTAAACGACATCTCCTCCTAGCCCTTTGGTCCGATTTCAAAATAATTTCACAGAAATATTCCTTGGATGACCCTCTACCAAAATTGCTAAAATGGTTCCGCTCCGCAGAACAAAATGGCCACCAGAGCTAAAAATAGAAAAACCTTTAAACATCTCCTCCTAGCTCTTTGGCATGATTTCAAAATAATTTCACAGAAATATTCCTTGGATGACCCTCTACCAAAATTGCTAAAATGGTTCCGCTCCGCTGAACAAAATGGCCGCCAGAGCTAAAAATAGAAAAACCTTTAAACGACATCTCCTCCTAGCCCTTTGGCCCGATTTCAAAATAATTTCACAGAAATGTTCGTTGGATGACCCTCTACCGACGTTGCTAAAATGGTTCCGCTCTGCTGAACAAAATGGCCGCAAGAGCTAAAAATAGAAAAACCTTTAAATGACATCTCCTCCTAGCCCTTTGGCCCGATTTCAAAATAATTTCTCAGAAATGTTCCTTGGATGACCCTCTACCGAAATTGCTAAAATGGTTTCTCTCCGCTGAACAAAATGGCCGCCAGAGCTAAAAATAGAAAAACCTTTAAACGACATCTCCTCCTAGCCCTTTGGCCCGATTTCAACATAATTTCACTGAAATGTTTCTTGGATGACCCTCTACCGAAATTTCTAAAATGGTTCCGCTCCGCTGAACAAAATGGCCGCAAGAGCTAAAAATAGAAAAACCTTTAAACGACATCTCCTCCTAGCCCTTTGGTCCGATTTCAAAATAATTTCACAGAAATGTTCCTTGGATGACCCTCTACCAAAATTGCTAAAATGGTTCCGCTCTGCAGAACAAAATGGCCACCAGAGCTAAAAATAGAAAAACCTTTAAACGACATCTCCTCCTAGCCCTTTGGCCCGATTTCAAAATAATTTCACAGAAATATTCCTTGGATGACCCTCTACCAAAATTGCTAAAATGGTTCCGCTCCGCAGAACAAAATGGCCACCAGAGCTAAAAATAGAAAAACCTTTAAATGACATCTCCTCCTAGCCCTTTGGCCCGATTTCAAAATAATTTCACAGAAATGTTCCTTTGATGACCCTCTACCGAAATTGCTAAAATGGTTCCGCTCTGCTGAACAAAATGGCCACCAGAGCTAAAAATAGAAAAACCTTTAAACGACATCTCCTCCTAGCCCTTTGGCCCGATTTCAAAATAATTTCTCAGAAATGTTCCTTGGATGACCCTCTACCGAAATTGCTAAAATGGTTCCTCTCCGCTGAACAAAATGGCCGCCAGAGCTAAAAATAGAAAAACCTTTAAACGACATCTCCTCCTAGCCCTTTGGCCCGATTTCAACATAATTTCACAGAAACATTCCTTGGATGACCCTCTACCAAAATTGCTAAAATGGTTCCGCTCCGCAGAACAAAATGGCCGCCAGAGCTAAAAATAGAAAAACCTTTAAACGACATCTCCTCCTAGCCCTTTGGCCTGATTTCAAAATAATTTCACAGAAATGTTCCTTTGATGACCCTCTACCGAAATTGCTAAAATGGTTCCGCTCTGCTGAACAAAATGGCCACCAGAGCTAAAAATAGAAAAACCTTTAAACGACATCTCCTCCTAGCCCTTTGGCCCGATTTCAAAATAATTTCTCAGAAATGTTCCTTGGATGACCCTCTACCGAAATTGCTAAAATGGTTCCTCTCCGCTGAACAAAATGGCCGCCAGAGCTAAAAATAGAAAAACCTTTAAACGACATCTCCTCCTAGCCCTTTGGCCCGATTTCAACATAATTTCACTGAAATGTTTCTTGGATGACCCTCTACCGAAATTTCTAAAATGGTTCCGCTCCGCTGAACAAAATGGCCGCAAGAGCTAAAAATAGAAAAACCTTTAAACGACATCTTCTCCTAGCCCTTTGGTCTGATTTCAAAATAATTTCACAGAAATGTTCCCTGGATGACCCTCTACCAAAATTGCTAAAATGGTTCCACTCCGCTGAAAAAAATGGCCGCCAGAGCTAAAAATAGAAAAACCTTTAAACGACATCTCCTCCTAGCCCTTTGGCCTGATTTCAAAATTATTTCACTGAAATGTTCCTGGGATGACCCTTTACAGAAATTGCTAAAATGTTTCCGCTCTGCTGAACAAAATGGCCGCCAGAGCTAAAAATAGAAAAACCTTTAAACGACATCTCCTAGCCCTTTGGCCCGATTTCAAAATAATTTCACTGAAATGTTCCTTGGATGACCCTTTACAGAAATTGCTAAAATGGTTCTGCTCCGCTGAACAAAATGGCCACCAGAGCTAAAAATAGAAATACCTTTAAGCAACATCTCCTCCTAGCCCTTTGACCCGATTTCATATTATAGCCTTGGCCAATAATGGCTCTCCCAGGGGCCCACTTGATACCCTATGGATCAGGTGAGCGATCCAGGGCCATCATGGCCCTCTTGTTTATTTGTATGTTCTCGGAGATGTTACACTGATGAGTTAGGAAGCCTTCATGTGGACTGAACAAAATTAGTGTATACTGCGATAGAGATAAGGGTGAGGATTATGGCCATGTAAAATCGATTTAAGCCCCCCCCAGTAGAATTCTTTCCACTGACCGTTCCAAGGCGGTTCTTCTGTGGCGGTTTATTTATGTTGTTGTTTGTTACTTACTGTGTGTATCACTTGTGTCTTTTTATTTTGATGGCCATTTGGCCATTTTGTGGGAAAGTAACTGTCCTTATGGCCTTCCTTTATTTAGGTTTCCATTCTGGTCGCTTCATGTTTGTGTTTCTTTCCCTTTGGTGTCTTTGATGGGTGGAGTAAGTTAATTGTATAGATTCCTGATCTTTATTTTACTTCCACTTAGATTCTCTTAGCGGTTTACCAGTACTGGTGTGCGGGTCGGATTCAGCGCTGCGTGGAAGCATCATGCAGCCCATATATTTCTTCAAGCCCCGATGGGCAGGGGCCAACTGGTTAATCCCTGGAAGTGTGGTTGGTTAAACTGACAGGTTTGATATGACCCCAGTACTGTAAACTGGGCTGTTATATTCAATTCCAAACAAACCTATCATTGATTGACTGGTTAAATATAAAAGTATCGAAATGAATTGATCTTGTAAGAGCAGCTGGAAAAGTGATTCTCCCCCTTTCTTGTATATTTCAGGGTCAGTTGGTTGGTATATGTGGCAGTGTTGGGTGCGGTAAATCTTCTCTAATCTCAGCGATTCTAGGCAGGGTAAGTACCAAATAATGGGACATCTTGAAATCCTAAAAATTCAGACATTTTGAGAACTTGCTTTAATTGTCCTAAAATCTTAACAAATTTGCTTCACGATCCAGCAAGGAGTCCAAAAGTTGCAGACAGAATGGCAAACAGTGTAGACCCTGATCAGACTGGAGCAGTCTCATCTTGGCCTGCACTATTTGCTTAGACCTATCTATCCCACTACTTAGGATCATGATGGGATCAATACACTACAAGTTTTTTAAATTACTACTGTTGGGGCCTAAAACAGAGACTATAATTAGTTAATAACCGTGCTATATCCAAACAATAAAGTATGGCTTATGTAGAAAAAGGATAAAAATGCCCTGGTCATTTTTTTACATAGTCTTTATCATTTTTGGGATACATCTTTAATCCATTGCATGCGGGAAACCCCTAAAGGGGTACCTTCGCAAACAGTGCAGGCATCTGATCAGGACCTGCACTATTTGCTAACAGAATTTTCCGTTAAAAATAGAATAAAAATGAAAAAATAGGCCTGACACCCCTTATATGGCAAAATGGACTTGTCCAATATATAGCTATGGAAGAGTCCAATAGTATAAAATGGGTTAAACTGTGTTCTATTCAAAAATGTGTTGTAATGAATACTGTTATAAAGAGTTTGTGATATATTTCTTATTAAAAACACAACTTTACAATTCATCAGTACCCTTGAAGTTCTGTGGCTGAAGCCCTGCCCATAGGGGCTTGAAGAAATATATGGGCTGCATGATGCTTCGCCGCAGAGCTAAATCCGGCCTGCACACTAGTACTGGTAAACCACTTAGAGGATCTAAGCCTGTCCAGGAACCGCGGTGCGAGGCGGACCCTCCATGCTAATAAACCCTATTGGTTTCATTGGGCGACAGGGCTTGAGATGTCATTTCATCTCAATGTCTGGTAAAAGTCCCACAAAATTGGAAGCAACATCTCCAAAATGACCTTTACAGTGTTGACGGGGACGTTAAACCTCAAATCAAACAAACTGAAGATATTCATTGACCTTGCCAGCAGTCAGTAATTTATAAGGTGGCTCTGATTCCCACCTTCCCTGAAAAAAAAATCCCTAGTTGCTTTTGTACCCTCTTACAGCTTTAGTACCCTCTTAACCCACTGCATGCTGGAAACTCCTAAAGGGGTACCTTGGCAAACAGTGCAGGCCCAGATCAGACGCCGCAAAACGCGGCGTCTGATCAGGGCTTGCACTATTTGCTAACAGAATTTTTCCATCAAAAATAGAATAAAAATAGAAAAATAGGCCTGTCACCCCTTATATGACAAATGGACCTGTCCAACATATAGCAATGGAAGAGTCAGATGCGCATTTGACTGGTGATCAAGTCAAGTATTATGTACCGCCTTGTTCAGCAATGTTCGTTTGTGGCGCTAGATTGTTAAGTCATTCTCTCCCATTGATTCATGAAAAGCAGTTGTCAGTTTCTGGCTGAAAAATGTGGACTGTGCTGATTAACCGCTTACATATAAGCCTGCCTAGGAAAAATGTAGTTATAGAAATTGACTGATTCATTATAGCCTAAAAAGTGTTGACTTGGCCACTGCAGAAAAAATAAATAAGAAAATAATAAAATAAACACAAAAAAACAAGGTATCATAGCAATTTCAAAAGATACCAAGAAATACAATCTAACTTGGATGGGTGGACCATATAGAAAATAATCTGTATCTGGAATTACCATTACGCAAACACGCCTATACAAATACATTGCTACCATTATCGCCGAAAAAATGAAAATTTCATGATGAAAAATTCATATATTTTTCTTATTTCTGCTCAAAATATAGATTGTGGGCACTCGTTAGAACCACCTCATCGAGGCGGTTCTAACGAGTACCCACAATTTATATTTTAGAGCAGAAATAGGAAAATTAGGTATACCCCCAGAAACACCAGTTTTACTATATAAAAGTGGGGTTCAAGCTGGTCAAAATTATATAGGCGTGTTTCTGTGATGACAATCCCACATCAACAGGCTTTCAGTGTTTGAGCCATCCAGGGGATAACTGTATTCGAAGTTGTCATTTTGGGAGGTAAATCGGCAGTTTTAGGGTCGGAAATTTCGTTTTACAGCGACTCATTAGCTGTAAAACGAAATTTGTGACCATAAAACCAATAATTTACCTCCCCTAATGACAATTAGTCAATACAGTTATCCCCATTTTAATGCACTTATGCACTCATTTTGTTCAAAGAATGTTCTTTTTTTCCCGAAATAGCAAGCACAAGGAGCTGTGTAAATCCAAATGCCAACCAAATAATAGCCGCGTTACATGATTGCATCTGATTTCCAATTGTATATCGGAGAATATACGGTGGCAAATCTTTGATGTTATCCAATCAGACGTAGGGTTACATACACAAGTGCATTAGAATGAAGTTTTAATGTACCTCTAGGACAAACAGCCTGACCCTGAGGTTATAAATCTTTTTTCATGCTCAACTCAGTTGAGTATGAAATTTGTCCTGCTCATAATTGTTGGCATTTTAAAATTTATGAGCAAGACAAATAACATTCTGTGCTATCTGAGCAAGAAAAGTGACTCTATCATTTTGTATTTTAATATTTATGAGCATTAATAATTTATGCTCAGTTAAATTGAGAATGAAAAAAGTTTTTTGATCTCGGGGCCTGACTCCTATCTGAATTGCAGATGCACAGTGTGGTTTATGTCCTCATCACTGAGGGTTCATTAGCTCGGCTGTTTTTAAAGAAAACAACGAGGTATTGTCATAGCTCTGGCGTTGTCTGCCTCGTCGTTCAAAAGCTTGGACATTTTGTAATATCTCTGTCATTACTGAACATATTCACTCGGACTAGTTGTTCATTATGAAAAGGGGGAACTCATACCAATAGGTGAGGTATTTTTGGCACAGTTATGCCCCTTTTTCGACTTAGCCGAGCGTTGGCACCTGCATGCGGTGCTCTTGTTTTTTCATGCTATGGCTCTTAATATGATTGTTGTGTTTTACAGATGGTTCATGTGTCTGGTAAGATTGCTCTTGAAGGTAGCCTAGCCTATGTCTCCCAGCAGGCCTGGATCATGAATACCACAGTCAGAGAAAACATCCTGTTTGGAGAAGAATATGACAGTGACAGGTGAGACTGAGCTGCGCCAAAAAGTGTCTTTGGGCATAAGTGGACATGAAACATTACAAAAACACGCCTTTACAAATACATTATAAATTTTACTGCAGAAAAAACTAAAATTTTGCGCTGAAAAATTGTGATATTTTTGTTGCTCTTGCTATAAGCATGGTACAATATAGGCGCCCGGTTTTCCATCCGTTCATTTATTCATCCATCCATTTGTCAAGGCATCAACATTTGCGACTACCCTAGTGGTCACCCTAATGGTCAAGTTTATTTCTCAAGAACTATAAGAGGTTCATTAATGATACTTAGTACAAACTTGTATCTGGGGATGACAACTTAAATCCAAGCATCCATATTTGACCTTGACCTACATTTCATGGTTCACTGACTTCATTCTGAGAAATCAGAAATAAATTAATGGTTTAGACTCATATTCTAGACAGGTTTTCAATTATTTGGACCCCGTTTTGGTTTGTGTCAGTCTTTGGGTGGGCTGCCTGTTCGAATTTCGCAAAATTGCAGTATGTTTCCTCTGGCTTTCTTTGCCGGATCATTACAGGGTCACTGATGAGGCTTTATTAGCCGAAACTACGTAGTATGACCCATCTTCTTTCTTATGAATGTTTTCATTGCTCTTAAAGGAACTCATTTTTGATTTTTATTCGTAAAATATTGGTCAAGTTTACTTCTCAAGAACTATAAGAGCTTCATTAATGATACTTGGTGCAAACTTGTATCGGGAGATGGCAAGTTAAATGCAAGCATCCATATCTGACCTTGACCTACATTTCATGGTTCACTGGCTTTGTAAAATATTGCGACCGCCCTAGCAGTCACCCTAATGGTCAAGTTTATTCCACAAGAACTATAAGAGCTTCATTAATGATACTTTGTACAAACTTGTATCTGGGGATGACAACTTAAATGCAAGCATCCATATTTGACCTTGACCTACATTTCATGGTTCACTGACTTCGTAAAATATTGCGACCACCCTAGCGTTCACCCTAATGGTCAAGTTTATTTCACAAGAACTATAAGAGCTTCATTAATGATACTTCATACAAACTTGTATCTGGGGATGGCAACTTAAGTGCAAGCACCCATATTCGACTTTGACCTACATTTCATGATTCCTTAACTTCGTAAAATATTGCGACCACCCTAGTGTTCACCCTATTCGTCAAGTTAATTTCTCTAGAACTATAAGAGCTGCATGATGATACTTGGTACAAACTTGTATCTAGCAATGGCAATTTTAGTGCAAGCATCTAGATTTGACCTTGACCTACATTTTATGGTTCACTGACTTCATGAAATATCGCGACCACCCTAGTGTTCACCCTAATGGTAAAGTTCATTTCAAAATAACTATAAGAGCTTTATTAATGATACTTAGTAAATACTTGTATCTAGGAATGACAACTATAATGCAAGCATCCATATATTACCTTGACCTAAATTTCATGGTTCACTGACTTAATGAACTATTGCATCAACTCTAGTGTTCAACCTAATATTTTTAAGTTTATTTCTCAATAACTGTTAGAGCTTCATAAATGATACTTGGTACAAGCTTGCATCAAGGAATGTTAACGTTTTTGGAAGTGGGGTTCAAGGGGGTCAGAATTATATAGGCGTGTTTTCGTTATGGGATGAAATCAGCAGAATGGAGATGTGTATAATTTTTATTCTAATGCACTGACGTATGTAACGCAATGTCTGATTGGATAACGTCAAAAATTTGTGACAGTATATTCTGCGATATACTGTCGGAAACCCGACGTCATCACGTAACGTCGCTTTTCATTGGCTGGCATTTGGTTTTATGCAGCTCGCTTGCCGCTTTGTGCAAAACAGTACAATTTTGAACAAAACAACCTAATAATTGCATTAGAATGGGGATAACTGCGTTTAAAATTGTCATTTGGGGAGGTAAATCGTTGGTTTTACGGTCGCAAATTACGTTTTACGGCTCCGCTGACGCGTCGCCGTAAAACGAAATTTCCGACCGTAAAACCTCAGATTTACCTCCCCAAATGACAATTTTGAATACAGTTATCCCCTAAATTCAAGTGGCAAAGTTGTCATTTAACCCATTCGTATATACTGGTGGACTCTTCCATTGCTATATGTTGGACAAGTCCATTTGTCATATAAGGGGTGTCGGGCCTATTTTTTTTCATCTTTATTATATTTTTGACAGAAAATTCTGTTAGCAAATAGTGCAGGCGCTGATCAGATGCTGTGTTGTGTGGGCATTACGCAATGCCAGGCAGTAACAACTAAGTGACTAGGGTGCCGAAAGATTTAATGTGGGGTTTATAAGTGATTCATTGTATAGAACACAAAATGTGATAATTGAGCCAGTGCATGACAAAATCTACAAATGCAACCAGTGAAGACTCAGATCAGCCTGTGATTTGTGCAGTCTGACCAGAGTCTTCGCTGATCGCATGTACTTACTATAGCAAGGATACATAAGCAGAAAGTCTTGTTATAGTGGATGGGTGTGCAGGTTGATTTGATTCTCTGCTGGTCGCACCGGTCTTATTGTAGGTTTTGTTAGCTCAAATATGAAAGTTGATGTTTCAGGTATGCTGCTGTGGTTAAAGCATGTGCTCTGGAGGAGGACTTCTCGGACTTTGTATCTGGGGATCAAACTGAGGTAATACCCAGCAGTAATTGTGACGTAACATCAACATCGGTGCAAGGGCATGACTTTTATGCAACATCACATCTACGTCGGTGCAACGTTTTGACGTTCCCTTGTGATGTGTTTGCTGGGTATGCTCCATAGTAAACTCCAAAGATATTTATTATCCCCACTGACACCAAAGGGGAGGGGACATTATTCATTTGTTACCCTTGTATGATGGGAATATGATAATTTATTCCTCCAAGCAGGTAATATTGTCGATGGCTTCCCGAGTATTACCCGAGGGCGAAGCCACGCAATATTACCTGCTCAGGTGAACATAAGAGCAAAAAATATCTTATTATATGGGAAAATAAAAAGCTAAAAGGTTGCCTTGGGAAACACAGAACACATAAAAGATCGAAAATCGGAGACAGTTTTGCTGAGTCCCTTCATACACAGCAATATACTTTGCAAGGCTGCATAGGCCTCCTAGCACCCACTTAACCCTTTTCTACTCACAATCGTGTTTTTACGTGTCTAAACCCCCACCCCCCACCCCCCTTTTGAGCCTCAGAGGGACCTAACATTTGCATTCCCTACCCCTGGACAGCTATGTTTGCATTAGGATTGGTTGTCTTAAAAAATGGCCTGATTTTTGCGCGGCTCCCCACTAAAAAGATACCGGCTGCTGAAATGAAATCTGAGGGTGTCTGGGGTCAAAAATGCCTCGAAATTGACCCTGGTAAAACATGCTGCAGACAGTGAAAATGGCCAGTGCCAAACCCCTTAATTGTTGCCTTGACAGCTGTGTGAAGATTAAGATTCGGTCAAAATTACGTGTGACATCACACTTTTTGACAACTTTGAGATGTCCCTGCATTACCGTGGCAATAATGATTTAGTCTAAAAAGGTTCCATTTGAAAGGCTACTGCCCAGACAAACCATTCATTATGAAATATTGGTTATATGAAGTTGCTGTCCTAGGCAACACTGTGAAAATCAGCAAAATTTACAAAGTCCCCAAGTGGGAAAGTGTTAAGCGTTATTCGATTTTCAAAGTAACCAGAATGGGCTGAATGATCCCAAAAGAAAAGAAAATATAATCTGCACTATGATGAAGCGCTTGGAGACTTTACGGCCGCCACATGGCACTTAACACAAGCTGCGGTGAGGTAAAATAAAAGCTGAAAGAAATTATACCCATGCACATGACTACTAGTGCACTTGTATTTTTGAGCAGTGACATCAGAGGGGAATATTACAGGCGGACATGATCTTTTGTTATCCTGTGCGTGGCATGCTGTCCACCAATCAGAATTACTGGCCCCGATAGCTCAGTTGGTAGAGTGTCCGCTCCGGGGAACGGGAGGTCTTGGGTTCGATCCCGGGCCGCGACATACCAAAGTCGTTAAAAATGGTACTAGCTGCTCCTCGCTTGGCACTCAGATTTACGGGGTAGAGCTAGGACTGGTCGATCCAGTGTCAGGATAATGTGACTGGGTGTGGTATCATGTAATGTGTCTGGGACATGATACTTCAGTGAGGCAGCACTATAAACGTGAGCATTGAGCTCCCTGTCGCAACCAGACACCGTCGTGATATGACTGAAAAATTGTTGAAAGCGACGTTAAACCCGAATTCACACACACACACACACACACACACCAATCAGAATTCTTGAATAGGTCTTGGATATTAATGAGGTATAATAAATTGTTTTTGGTGTGGATCCTGTATGCATCGGTATCCACATCTACATTTGCATTCCTTTGGCTCTTCAGAGTACTATCTTCTGATTCAATGAATGGATTCTTACCAAACTTGCATTCTTAGGGTATGGAAAACAAATGATTACCCTTTCATGGCTTTGATCTTATTTTCTAGGTCACAGGCTCCAAACAACTGTCAAATTAAGGCCTACACTGGCTCAGCCTCACTCTGGCTCCTTAATGGATTTATGCATTGTGATCAGATTTGTTTCAATATATCATTCCAAACTCTCAAATACTTGATTTGTGGTTCGAGCCTGGCTCGGGTCACATGTAAGATGCCAAGTTCTGCAACAGAAGGTCAGGTTGGTTTTCTCCGGGTACTCCAGATTTCGCCCACCTCTGAGTAACGATCGGCTCGATATGAGTGAAATAATCTTGAAAGGGCCGTAAAACCAAAAAAAAAAAAAAAAATGATTAGATTCTGGTGTCCTTGACTTTATTATCCCAAAGATTATAGGGATCAACCATGGTTTTTCATGCATTAACATTCGCCGGGTCCCGAGGAAGCTGTTTGAACATGAGGCCGCCAGGCGGAATGTTCAAATAACTTCCAAGGGATCTGGCAAATGTTAATGCAATGAAATAACCATGAATGATCGTTGTTCTTGCATATCTTACAATTCTGACAGCAAATTTTGGTGAAAACGCCCAAAAGCTCCATATAAACTCCATATAAACTCTTCAAATGTGACCGGTGAACCAACATGGCGGCCAGTTCTGAATGTTGTTTACAATGACGTTATGCAGTATTCATCTGACGTCATCATAAAACCCTAAAACCCTACGTTCAGAGTGATAACTTTACGTCGCTCAACGTAACATAAACAAAGAAAGGCCAATCTTGTGATATCAAAAGCTGAAAATCCATTTTAATATCAAATATAACTACCCATCACTACAATTATAGCCTTTTCACCAGACGCAGGTCTGGGACAGTCTGACACAAAAAAAAAATCTAGCCAGAAATGCCACCGGCATGTCCCTTTTCCCGTGACCTCCCCAGCGTCGAGTCCTGATTGGTCGCTGATGTCACATGACCTATCAGACCAATAGGCAGACGATACAGGTCACGTGACCGCGATTTTCGCGCCGAGAAGATCATTATTTTTTCAGACTTGCTTGGGATAGGATGGTCAAACTACATTCCATGGAAGAATGAATAAACGGATAAGTGTTTTATTCTTTTTTGATTTTGCACTTACCTTGAGTTTCCACAACGTACTTAGGTTTTGTAAGCTTACTGTTTATTCCGAAATTCTTAGAGACTTTATTTCGCGTGTTTCTGCCGACATTACATGTGTAGTGGTTGTCCGCCATTTTGAATTTTCACTTGGAAGTTTTGTTTATCATGTGATCAACCGTTTTTGGTTTTTGATAAGCACCACACTTCTTTTCATGTTATGTGCCAGGGTATAGACTCGTATTATTCCTGGTAATGTTTTAATAGAAGTCGGCGTTGTGGAAACTTAAATTGCCAGAAAAGAGGACGGTTTTTGTGCGTGTTCCTTCCACTTCCGGTATCGGAAGACGTTGTATCGCTGAATAAAAATTCTCAGCATTAATTTAGTTTTGAACATGTGCAAGACCCGTCTTCGTTTAGCACTTATAAATCCCACGATGCAGATGGATAATATTCAGGTCCCTTTGTGGCCTTTCTATAGTATCTTCTAAACAGAATCCATCCAATTCGTGTGGGTCACCTTTGCCGAATCAAGATGAGCCAGTCTATGTCCCCTCCTCCCATTTGGGCCTGGGTTGACTAGGATAGGTTCGTCGACCGCCCCGTAGAGACCCTGCTCATAATTGCGGGGACTCCGGGGTGCGGGGAACCTATGCCCAAAAATTTTTTCCGAATCCATGTTACATACGAATTTTGGTACGGTTCCAATCCCGGTTTTTATCGGGTAACCTTTCCGGACCTTCGGTACTTAGTTTACCTTGGTCATATGCTTCTTTCCTCTTATTATGATAAATTTTTGTTATCATAATCATTAAATTGGATTGTTTTCCCTTGTAAAACATACAGACTTGGGCATCGTTTATTGGAATACCGTGACTATTGCAAGTGAATCCGGGACGTTTCGGTACAGAGTCGTTTCGGCCTGGTTCGTTTTCGACCCGAATTTGCACCTGGATCGATTCGGCCTATTTCGGTGGGTCGGTTCGGCCTTGGGTCGATTCGGCCTTGATCGTTTTTGGCACGGCTCCTTGAATGCTCAATTTTGATTCGGCAATTTCGCATGTTCAGTGCACGTTACACAATAAAGGGCCTAACACTGGGGAAGTTTAATTGAGCCTCGAGTGTTTTGCCCCTAGAGCTGAATCTGGGCCTAGTGAATTATCTTCTGGGGATATATCAATACTCAGAGGTTGGTCTTTTTTCGTCCTTACTAATTAGCGATTATGAGAAGGACATATTTAGAGCCTCATCACCTATTGATTCTAAAACTTTAAGCGGACCATGTCTTCCCAACGTTTTCAGAATCAAGCTTCAAGACCGGGGGCACTCGTGAAAAGAACTTGGAACATTGGTTCTAACAACAAAAAACATCAATTTTTTGTTCTTATGAAATTCCAAAATTCGACCCAGATTCAGTCTCTGTATATATGACGTCAGGGAAATTGGCATTACTTCCTGTTTCGACGCTCTAACATTGGAGCTTCTTACCAGGACTATTATTAAGTGGGTTCTCATTATGTCTGGTATTCTAATTCTACCCACTTTGCCTTCAAACAAGAGCATTCCGACCATATAGCTGCTATTCTAATGCTTTTGTTTATTTCCCGGTCATTTTTTCACATGCCATGGCTGTCTACCACCATGTTGCATGTTTGGCGCAACTCTGCTCTTGATAACTGGTTCAGTTTTTACTGAGCATAGTAAATGAAAACTTAGAGCCTCAGCGCCTCTTGATTCTAAAACTACAAGCGGACCATGTCTTCCCAACGTTTTCAGAATCAAGCTTCAAGACCGTGGGCACTCGTCTTTTTTGAAGTCTTCGGAGAGCGTATCAAGTACAGGTACCGCAACCAAGAGACGCTCTTCGACTACTTCCGATGACTTTTAAGTGCTTATCACCCTCGACTAGAAGATCTCAATCAGTCCTAGTCTACTAATAGATCATTCTCAGATCAGGGTACACGGTCCTTTCGTTCCAGAGGTCGGACTGGAACGAAATCTCCCAATAGAGGAAGACACAAGTCTAACAAATGACTTTCTTCCTTCCCCTCCTCTTCATCTTCTCCCAGTAGGAGCCGAGCTTTTTCAGTTCTATCAAGCCTTGGCTTCTTTTATTAAATATATTTTGAGTTTTATGAGTTTTGAGAAAGGGTTACTGGATTGAGTTCGTTAGGAATCCTTTCTCTTTCTCACATGCAAATACTATTTCTGGTAAATAGTATCAAGAAAAGAAATCTTTTTATTGGAAGAGGAAGGGTTCTTCTCCAAAAGAAAGCCGTGTAAGTAGAAAAATTTCTCCTTTCCCCAGGCTTCTACAGGCGGATCTTTCTGGTCGAGAAGAAAATGGGAAATCGACTCATCATCGACTTCTCACACTTAACACAGATGATGCAAGTCGATCATTTCAAAATGGAAACTTCGTCCTCGATTAGTCAGGTCAATTCTCCCAAATTCGGGGACCTTTTCCGTAGTTTTAAAGGACGCTTACCTTCACATCTCCATCCATAGGTCATTACGCAAATTCCTTTGTTTCACCTTGGATGGAATTTTGTGTATCAGTCCGTTGCCTTTCCTTTGTTGGATTTGTCAACGGATCAATGAAAAGAAAAGAAGAAAATGGGAAAATCGACTCATCATCGACTTCTCACAATTAACAAGATGATGCGAGTCGATCGTCTCAAAATGGAAGCTTCGTCCTCGATTAGTCAGGTCAAATTTCCCAAATTCGGGGACGATTTCCGTAGTTTTAAAGGTCGCTAGCCTTCACATCTCCATCCATAGGTCATTACGCAAATACCTTTGTTTCACCTTGGATGGAATTTTTGTGTATCAGTCCGTTGCCTTTCCTTTGTTGGATTTGTCAACGGATCAATGTTTTTTCCCTGTTCACCAACTTAATGGAAATTAATTAAGCAGCTCTCATCATAGAATTAGGCCCCAATCTCGTGTAGTGTTCCGATGATGGGTTTTGTCATCATTTTTACAGATACTGTTTATCATACCTTGTCCTAACGTGTACAGGTTATTGTGAATTTAGATTTAATACACTTTATCGAGAAGTTGAAATTGACTCTACCTCAAAGATACTTCTCCAAATTTTTTTTTTTCACGCCCCAAAAAACTTTCGATTTATGTCAGTGGTTTGTTTCCCCTTTTTAGAACTTAGTAATTGGATCCAGTTTTCCCTGGACAATCTCATCTTAGACCTTTCCAGTTTTTTTTTGCTAATATTATCACTGGAAATACCATACGGTCTATAGGAGCAATAAATTCCATTATCAAGATTGCTCTCTACGATTTATGAATCCCTCAGTATCAAATGGGGTCTCCTCTTTTAGAGACTATTCCCTATTTGTTTGTTCGCATGCCAGCCTTTCAGGTTGGTTTCCCACTTTGAACCTCAAGGATTAGTTGTTCAGGGAACGTGGGGCCTATATTAGGCGGGGCTATATATATATATATATGTGTGTGTATTGTGTATGCGTATATGTATGTATATATGTATATGTGTATAAACTTTCTGAAACTTCAGACAAATTTCCTTGGTTTATCAGTTCTTCATAGCTCCAAACTGAGGAACACCTTCATTATTGTTACTCCAGACAAATGAATAGTGTAGTTTTTTCTACTTATCAGGGAGTGACTCATTACTCTTCCCTGTTGGCTTTTACATGGAAGATTATAACTTGGTGTCTTCAGGAAGGTGTGTCTATCCTTGTCGGACACCTCCAGGCAGATTATGTCATTGGGATCGCCCCTATAGACCAGTTCACCATCCGTTCTCTACAGGGCGTTTTCTCAAATGGAGAGAACCTTTATTGGGCCTTTTTTAATCAAATGTCCAAACATCTGGGTTCTCCAATCAACTTCCTTTGTGTTTCAAGTTTCAGATCACCTGGAACATGCAGTTGATTTAAAATCTCTAGATTGGGGGAATCTTTTACATATGCGTTTACACCATTCAACTGAATTCCTCTAGTTCTAGGTAAAAATTCAAGCGTCCAAAAGCCGGGCCATTCTGATTACGCCTCCTATGGCCTCAGAGATCTTGGTTTTTTAGTCATTCTGAGCCTAGTCTCAAGACTTGCAACCCGTCTTCCAGTAGTTCCAGATCAAATATCTAAAAGGTGTGGGTCAAGCATTCCATTTCAATCCAGAAATGCTTTACTTACACATCCAGATGTTGTCAGGAATCAAACCAGAGGTAGACACTTTTCTGGTTTCTCTGCCGAGTGTATCTTCAAATATAGAAAGATCTCCACTCTCAAGTTTTACTCTGGAAGATGGAAGATAATTTCTAGTTGGTGTAGAAAAAGGGAAATAAATCCGGACAATTCCTCTAGGGAGGTTTTTTACCGGATTTCTTTTTCTGTCTGTTCTCTACCCTTCAATTTCTATGGGTCAGTATAAAACGCAGCACTTTAGTGCAGCTATATTAAACATATAGGAAAATGCAGCCATAAGGAAATCATAGGTAATGCAGCTATTATAGAAAAAAGTATAAAACGCAGCCGCATATGCAGCCAATATAAAATATATAGTGTAGTATTCACTTTTCGCTTTTCAGTTAAAAATTATCTTATATTTTCATACATCTGCTCAAAATAAAGATTGTGAGAACCGCCTCGGCGAGGCTGTTCTAACCAGTTCCCACAATGTATGTTTTACCCACAATCTATGTTTTTGAGCAGAAATATGAAGACTAATGTACACACCTGAAAACCATTTTCAGCTATATAAATGTTGGGTTTAAAGGTATCAAAATTAAATAAGCGTGTTCTTGTTATGGCTTAATGAACCTGTGACTCTCCATCTTTGTGTTGTTTGAATAAAGATCGCGGATTGAACTGATGTCTAAGCCCCAGTTTATATAGAGAAAACGGGGGTTTAGTGGAGGGATACATTATATTTCTTATATCTGCTCTTTGACATAGGTTGTGCGTCCTCAATGAGTCGGTTCTAACGATCACCACAACCTATGTTTGCAGTATAAAGAAGAAGAAAAGCACTATGTTGAGCTCGTTAGCGGGGGTGGAGCGTAACTGTCTATAACGTCAAGCAAGAATGCTCTCAAACTGGAGGTATCTTGGCAATAAGACATAGAAAAGAACAAAATAAACTTCATTAACTTCATTTTTAGCTTGTAAATACAAAAATGCATAATATGAAAACATATGGAAATCAACCTAACAGTTACATTTGAGCAATCACACAAGATTATATCCTCTTTAGAAGTAGTTTGCCAGTACTCGTTTGCGGCCGGTTTCAGCTCTGCGTGGATGCATCATGCAGCCCCATCTATTTCATCAAGCCCCAATTATATAAATCCATGTACCAGAAACCCAAAAACGGGTATTTGGCAAACAGTGTAGGCCCAGATCAGATGCCGCAGAACATGGCCTCTGATCAGGGCCTACACTGTTTGCAAAAAGGAATGGCCCATCACGTGAACAAGTCTGTGAAATATAGACCCCTAAACCCCACTTTATAGAGAAAACTGGGGTTTATTGGGGTATACATTATTTGCCTCATTTCTGCTCCAAGACATAGGTTGTGGTTACATGTTAGAACCGCCTCAATGAGACATTTCTAACGAGCACCCAAAACCGATGTTTGGAGTATACTGAAGAACAATATCTCAAATTTTCATCAGAAAAATTACCTTTTTTGAGGTTTGACACCCCTGAATTTTGAAATGTACTCTTGTCATATATAAGAAGTAAGATTCCATTTGGTTCCAGAAGGGTTAAAGTTGTAAATACAATACATGTATATACAAAAAATATACATGCATAATTTGAGTTAATTTGTATATCTCAATGCATTGGTCAGTTATAAATTTATACTGGAATCTTCACCATTCCAAAACCTCTTGGTTATGAGCAGTATACTGTTCACACAAAAGTGGGGTTTAAGGGGGGCGTCTGATCCGGGCCTGCACTATTTGCCAGGGTACCTCTTTTGGGTTTTCTGGTACTAAATGGGTTAATTTAGATTGAAGCATAGTTTGTGGGTACTCAATGAGGCAATTCCTTTGAGTTCCCATAATTTATGTTTTCATTTATTATTTCTGCTTAATTCTTTTTTCTGCAATAAATGTGGCTTACAGAGGTATTCATCACATAGACATGTTATCAAGATGAAACCCTAAAATTACATTATATATATTTTATATCTGTAGGCATGTTTTAACATTGGCACGAAAAAAAAACCATTACAAAAACACGCCTATAAAAAAACATTGTATATTTTACCACCGAAAAATGAAAAATTTCAGATGAAAAATTGTGATATTTTTCTAATTTCTGCTCAAAACATAGATTGTGGATAGTCGTTAGAACCGCCTCTAACGAGTACCCACAATCTATGTTTTTGAGCGGAAATAAGAAAAAATAATGTCTACCCCTGCAAACCCCAGTTTTACTATATAACAGTGGGGTTTAAGGGGGTCAAAATTATATAGGCATGTTTTCGTGATGAATATGATAACACACTCAAAAATCAGATGCCAAAATCAGGCCCATTTTCTCTATCAGTACCATTTAAGTAAAGGTGTGCTAACCCTATATCAATTAAATTTATGAGGTAATTGATAGACACACTTACTAATGTATCTTGTTAACACTTAATAAAAAACACTTGACTGCAGGTAAGTGTGCATGACAATTTAAAGAAGCCTGTTTATTACCTGGGCGTACTTTTATTAGATCATTATATCAGATAAACAGATTAACTTTTGAAACATAATAATTCAATCAGTTATGACAAGTATGGTTACCTGTGCAATAGGGGGTCTGACAGTAAAATAAAAAATAAGTACAATAACATAATTAATATAAAGTATGTAATAATGAAAAATTACAGGATGAAAGAAAATGATATTTTTTATTATTTCTGCTTAATTTTATTTTTCTGCACAAAACGTGGCTTGCAGGGGTATTCATCACATAGACTTGTTGTCAAGATGAAGCCCTTAAATTACATTATATATATTTTGTTTATAAATTGTGATATTTTTCTAATTTCTGCTCAAAACATAGATTGTGGATACTCGTTAGAAACGCCACGGTGATTACCAATAATGTCTACCCCTGCAAACCCCAGTTTTACTATATAACAGTGGGGCTTAAGGGGGTCAAAATTATATAGGCATGTTTTCGTGATGAATATGATAACACACTCATGCAAATTTGAACATTTTTACACATCTCCATTTAGGCGGTTCTAACGAGTACCCACAACCTATGTCTTGGAGCAAGAATAAAAAAATAATGTATACACCCATAAACCCCTGTTTTCTCTGTATAAAGTGGGGTATAGGGGGTCTTCATTTCACGGACTTGCTCACGTGATGACTGAAACAAAAATACTTGCAATCATTGACGAGACACGTGGATTTAAGTTACATCTAGCTTATCTTCGGCCCCAGCCTATCTGGGTTTGAAAAAAATAGATTGGGCTACATCTTCCATGCAGCGCTGAGAGCTGAAACCAACCGCATATGAGTACTGGTATACCGCTTATAGGTTATAAGCCTGCCCTGGTGGTGTGAGTCGGACCGTCCATGCATATAAACCCTATTGGTTTCATTGGGCGCCAGGGCATAAAATGAGAAAGGAAATAAATAAATAAAGGATACTTTCGGGAATCGATGGTACCATCTCCGAAACAATATCTAAGTCCATAAATTCACGTACGCGAAAACCTGGATAGCACAACGTCATTATATTGTCACTAAGTAAATACTCATGCATATATTTAACCTGACTATGTCCCAGAATAAGAGCCATGATTAATGCACAGACTTTATCCAAATTTAGCACACAATATCTTGCTATCAACTTAGAATGGAATACTTCAGTCATTTTTTGTATGCTGTTATATATTCTTGGAGATGTCATTGCTTGATTTCTGGTGTGAAGGCAATAATTAGGGCCCCGCACTGAAAGTGTGGGTGCCCTATAGTAATCACTCTGTCTGTCCGTCCACAAATTTTCCTACTCCTCTGATAGCGCTGCCGGGATTCTAGTCAGTATCACTGACAGCTCTAGTTAAATAATGATTTGGATTAACTATACAAACCAATTGTGTACATATAATCTTCTTCTTAAGTCACATCATTATTGTGATTAAAAGAAAGTTAAACAAAGTTATTAGAACCATCAAAGACAAACTTCTAACCGGCCACTTCTAACAATTAATCTTAACTTGCTAACATCAAAGTTTTTGTTAATTAAGCAATTATTGTGAGTTGACCCTCTGTCCATATTTATCATTCTTCCCCTCTTTTGTCAGTCAAACAAAACATTTCACCATAATACACAAGAAAATATGCCTATTCAAGTATATTGAAAAAAAAAAATACTCCCCCCCCTCCCCTAAAAATAGGATATTTATTTATTTATGCACTATTTATAATTTATGCACTATCATATTGTGGGTAATCGTTAGAACAGCCTTAACAAGTACCCACAATTTATGTTTTTGAGCAGAAATAAGAAAAATAATGTTTAAACTTACAATCTATGTTTTGGAGCAAAAATAAGAAAAATAATATATACCCTAGTTGTACTACATACAAGTGGGGTTTAAGGGGGTCATTATTATATTGGCACATATATTTGTATGATGTTAATATAACACAAGTGTTATTTGTATCCTAATGAAACCTGTATTTATACTACACTATATATTTTATATTGGCTGCATATGCGGCTGCGTTTTATACTTTTTTCTATAATAGCTGCATTACCTATGATTTCCTTATGGCTGCATTTTCCTATATGTTTAATATAGCTGCACTAAAGTGCTGCGTTTTATACTGACCCAATTTCTATTTCATCTAAGAGAAGGGTACAGATCAGTAATCTCGAACATGTTAAAATTTTAGTCGGCTTCACACTTTTTCATTAAACCCTACCATCACCAGCTTATTAAAGGGGTTTTTCACTATGCCGACAGGTTTCCAGGACTTTGTATCCAAATGGAATCTTGCATGAGTATTGTGGTCTTTTCTAAACCACCTTACGATCCGGTGAATTCAGCTTCTTTTATTCATTTGATAGTCAAGCTGTATTTCATTTGACATTTGCTTCAGTTCGTAGAAGTTATAGTCATGCTTTGCCAATTACCGAGGGTTGTTTTCAGGTATGAGAAGAACAATGACTTCTTTTTCTCTTCTCATTCAACCTATTTTTGTTTCAGGCTATAAATAACCTTGTCTGAAACTATTATTTGTCCTGTCATTTCCAGGATTCGTGGATCGTAGGCTAATGTGAATTTTTTGTATACATTAGAATGTTTAAAACGTTTCGAGATTATCATGAGAATTTTTTCTTTTCAATCAAGGGGTTTTGGATATATTTCTAACCATCCTTGATTGCAAAGTGGATTTGTAAAGTGATAAAGCTTCTACCAGTATATGCTAATTTCACTTCTGCCCTATTATCATTCAGAATACAGAATGAGGTTAGAACCTTCTACATTTTTGGCATATTGGAACTCCGTTTTTTCTTCAGAATGTTTTTTCTTACTGCGTAATGGATGTTCCAACGCTACTTTTCATCCCTTCACCTAAGGTGCTTGGTTCCCATTCGTAGTGGTACTCATTCCTTGGGTAGTTTAGTAGCTTCTCAATCTATTATGAGCAGCACTTATTTTGGGATTTTATTTTCCTTGGTTGTTTATTAGCCTGTTTGAATAGGTATGAACCTTCTATTTTGACTCCGGTTCCTGTCCATTTATCTTCTCCACTTGTGAATTTTGGATTTGGATCCCTTGCAGTCATGGTGGATACTCTCTTACATTACCATCATTGGATGTTTTTAAAAGGGGTATAAACAACCAAGGTTGGAGGAGTTAGGTATGTGTAACTTTATTTTTCATCCAACCCTCCACTTGCTTTGAATTCAGGCTATAATTGTAGTGATGGGTAGTTATATTTGATATTAAAATGATATTTTTAATGTAAAATTAATTTTAATTAATAATATACCTACCCATCACTACAATGGTATGTCCCGCCTCCCAGCCCCGCCTGAAATATTTGTTTTCCTGAAAGAAATAATGATCTTCTCGGCGCGAAAATCGCGGTCACGTGACCTGTATCGTCTGCCTATTGGTCTGATAGGTCATGTGACATCAGCGACCAATCAGGACTCGACGCTGGGGAGGTCACGGGAAAAGGGACATGCCGGTGGCATTTCTGGCTAGATTTTTTTTTTGTGTCAGACTGTCCCAGACCTGCGTCTGGTGAAAAGGCTATAATTGTAGTGATGGGTAGGTATATTATTAATTAAAATTAATTTTACATTAAAAATATCATGTTCAAACAGCACGCGAATTTCATGGTTTGAACATGGTTTTTGCTGTTTGAGCACGGCTTTTGGTCAATTTGACAATGGCTTCAAACAGCCATATGCATAGATATTTATGCAAGAGTATTAAATTGTGACCAAAAATGACTGGTCTTCACCCTATCTCCTGAACAAATTTATTAATTTTGGTCAGGCTCGATTCAATATATATTATTACAAGGGACCAAAAACTAAGTTAGATTTTGGTGTCCTTGACCTGATTATCAAGGTCACAGTCAACCAAAGAGAGTCAAATTTTGGACAAAAATAGCTTTTCATACACCCCAGATAAGGAAAACCTACTTTACAATGGGATGGAAATTCTTATCCTATTCAGGTTATCCTACCCAGGGATAGGATAAAAATGGAGAATTCTTGCACATGTTTTGTGCATTGGTTGATTACTGTGTTTACCCTAAGTATTCAGACTCCTTAACACCTTACCATGCTTGTTCTAAAAGTTGAGCAAGTACAGTTTACAACCCGATGTTGTGTCTAATAATAGCTAGCTGAGTGGCAAACAGTGTAGACCCTGATGAGAAGCCGCCTTCTGCTGCATCTCATCTAGGTCTACACTGTTTGCTTAGCCCTGTCTGTCCGAAAACATACGGTAAATACAGTAGGACATCGGATGACATCGTTAAGGTTGACATCACTGCATGTAACATGACATCACTAAACATCACAGTATTGTCATTACAATATGGCGGATGCCGGCAATCAAAGTGACTGCAAAATTAAAAATCCCCACCCTTAACCCTTTTTGTTCCACCTTGTGTAGAGCCGGAGTCCATTTCAAAATTTAGGGCTGTCAGGTTGTGTTTTCTTCAAAAACTTGTTTGAAATTGGCTAAAAATTTTGCAAACAGTGTAGGCCCTGATCAGACACCACATCTGAACTGAGTCTGCACTGTTTGCCAACTACCCATTTTGCGGTTTCCGGTACTAAATGGGTTAAATCAGAGGTATGCAAGAAAAAGAATTTAACATGGGTGTGAGGGGTATATAGAAAAATTCTGTATAGTAGCCAAGATACATGTACACAATGTATTTATAAACTGTCTGGTTCTCTGTTCACAGATAGGAGAGCGAGGAATCAATCTAAGTGGTGGACAGAAGCAGAGAATCAGTCTAGCAAGAGCAGTGTACAGTAACCGAGATATATACCTCCTAGATGACCCGCTGTCTGCTGTAGATATACATGTTGGGAGACATATCTTCAGTGAATGTGTCCAGAAATTGTTGAAGGGAAAGACAATCTTATTTGTCACACATCAACTTCAGGTGAGAAATAACATCTTGCAGACATTGCTTCTGGACTTCTATTTGGTGCATTATGAAAACATGCTTATACAAGTACACCCGGACCTCATTATTGCATCATTCGTTACAGCACGAATTTGGATATAACTCAGTTTGGGTTTGGACCCCATATTTTCACCAACCAACATTTATAGATATTATCCAAGGATTCTATTAGGTTTTAAGCACAACAACTTTATTTTCCTCCCACTTTTGACTGCGGTAATATGGTAGCTAACACAGTCTATAACGGTACTTTGTGATATGTATTGCTGTCATTTTAGCAGAATTCAATATACAGTATATAAACTTGTTTAGCTTGACACACATGATAACATGAAATGCCATTGGCATAATCAAAAGTGTTGGCTTAGTGAGATAAAGAGATTAAAGCATTCACTTACGCAACCAGAAAAAATATTTATCACACTCTGTTAAGGATCACTGCTCAGCAGAAATTTTAAACATTGATGCAGATGATGTGATCGGTCAACTGCAATAAAACTGATTTTCTAGAGCCACATGTAAAAGAAAGTCAGATTTATTCCAGCTGAAAAGCAAATGATAAAACATATTCATGGTCGATTTTGGCTGTAAAAATTCATTCAAAGACCATGTGCGCCATTAAAAATCGTTTCAAATGGCTAATATTAAGGGTAAGACATTCCAAGGGAAGTAATTCAAATTTCTTGTAAGCCTTGACCATTGTGCAGTTCCGAACCCAAAATCGGTATTTTTACCATTGAAATCTATTAACGGTACTGTAGTTCGGTACGGTCCCGGATGCTCACTTACAACAAAGTCAGCCAGGAACCAGCTATCAAAATAGCGTCATACTCGCTGTCAGATCGGACAAATTTCCGCATATAAACTTGGTTTATCAGCTGGTTTCGATTAAAGAGACTTGTTTGACTTGGTGGGCCATGGTATTTACTGCTATTGATTAGTTCTAAAGAACTTTTAGTCAGGGAAATATGGTTATTAACCGGACAGCACATCATCTTGTTTGGAAAACTATTGATACCATAGTGTCAGTGGTTAATCTGTGACAGATACGGTCGGCGTTTATAACACAATTCGGTTAACTAACACGGTCCGTTGGTTGGACCCGGAGTTACATTTTATAACGAGGTTGAGGTGTACATTGTAACCTTTATTGCTGAAAAAATGAAAATTTTAAGATGAAAAATTGTGATATTTTTCTTATTTCTGCTTAAAATTGTGGTTACTTGTTAGAACCGCCTCGAGCGGTTCTAAAGTGTACCCACAATCTATATTTTAGAACAGAAATAAGAAAAATAAGGTTTGCCCCTGCAAATCCCAGTTTTACTTTATAAAAGTGGGGTTCAAGGGGTTAAAATTATATAGGCATGTTTTCGAGATAGCATTGTTTTGTGACATGATTCAACAATAGCGAAAGAAAAAAAAAGAACTGTCAAATTCTGGAAATTTGTATCTATTATATTATAATGAATGAGAGCATTTTCAAAGAATTTGTTTAAGAGTAAAAAAGGCGAAATTTCATGCAAAATATTTACATTTCCAGTATAAAGTCTAATAATGTAGTCCATACTGCCATGAACGCATCGAGTCGCGTTATTTGCAGTGACGTAAAGTGATGTCAGTCTAAACGTAGGTTCTCTATAGGCGTTGGTGAAGTCAACGCTTTTCTGCTCTTTGTTGAAAAACAGTCTGTAAATGTTTTTCAGCTTTAAAAGTTTGCCCTATAAGCATTTTTTCGCCCAGTGATGAGGGACAGAGAATGTAAATATAAAAAATAAACTTAATTTTTCTGCTTTTCATGAAAGTATGAACGCCAGCAGGTCGCTAGCAAAGTTTGGGGTTCATTTACTTTGCATGCATGGACACATGCTTTATAGAAGGAGGAAGATTCCATTTGGTACAAAAAGGGTTAAATTCAATTGGTTTCTCTTACACAGTACCTGAATCAATGTGACCTGGTGATGTTTATGAAAGAAGGAGCAATAACAGATTCTGGGTCCCACGAGCAGCTAATGGCCGGAGATAATGAGTATGCCAGTCTCATCAAGATGTATTATACAAAAGAGAAAGAAGAGGAGAGAGAAACAAAAAAAGGTGAATGTACAAAAAAAATCTGGACTTGCCTGTGGTGAACTAAAATGAAACTTCAATACGTCACATGATTAAGTCTGTGAAATGAACACCCCCTTAACCCCGTTTTATAGAGAAAAACAGGAGATATACATTATTATTCTTATTAGAGCCCCGCAAAATTTTTGCATGTCCCCTATAGTAATCACCCTATCCATCTATCCATCTGTTCACATTTTCCATGTTTTTCTTAATAACTTACCAACCGTCAAACACATCAACTTCAAACTTTTAACATAAGGTCATAACAACAATACACAATTTCATGACAAGTGATGTCACTCTAGCTACAATATTTTTAGAGTTATGGCCCTTTTAAAAATTCAGAATTTCATTTTTTTTTTGGTCATAATTTCAAAACCATTGTAGATAATCCAATGAGACTTGCTGTAGTTATTGTGTGTAGCAAAGGGCAACAAGTCTAGCTTGAATAAATTTTGACTTATGTCTCTTTGTCCACCCTTCTGTTTGTCTATATTTTTCATGTTTATATGCCCCTGAAGGAGGGCATATAATTCGTAGGAGGGGCGCATAGTTTTTACACTGTCCGCTTGTTTGTGGGTTTGTCAGCACTTTTGTGTGATGCAAACTTCCCCATTTCTTCACCAGTTGAGCTGAAACTTTGCATATGCATTCCTTGTGAGGTGCAGGGGTGCCTGACACAATTTTCACGTTGATCCTCAAATTGGCTCCCACGGGGGCATTCCTCACTTATAGTGACAGCTCTTGTTTCTTAACCCTTATCCTGCTGAATATTCATATATGCCACACCTACTACCGATTATCAACCAATCAGATTACCTGTAGCAAATTATTACAACAAATTCACAATCTGAATGACAAACAATGTAGATCCTGATCAGATGGCTTCCTCAGAAGCCATCTGATCTGGATCTACATTGTTTCAAAGAAAAGGCATATCCGGGCTCAGCAGAACAAGGGTTAATAACTTGCAACCGTGAAACACATCAGCTTTAAATCTTTAACATAAATTCTTAACAACAATACACAGTTTTATATTTTATATCCAGTTATGTTACTCTAGAGCATTATGGCCCTTGTAAAAGTCAAATTGTCGGCATTTATAATCTTTTTTTTTTTCATCATAATTTTAAAAGCGTTACAGATATTTCAATGACACTCATCATTGACATTTACACAATACACATATGTGTAGCAAGAGGCAACATCTCTAGCTTAAATAAATTTTGACTTATGCCCCTTTATTGACTTAAAAACTTTAACTTTAACCCAGATCAGATCTGGGCCTGCTCTGTTTGGTAGTGTCCCATTTCAAGGTTTCCCTTATAAAAAAGGTTAATGGTAAATCTTGTATCTATTGTAGCACGCCCCAAATCATTGCACACCCAGTCATCAGTTGATCATCCATTGTCACTGGGGCAGAGGACTTTGTCTCAGATGTCAAACCAGAGTGGGGACATCCCGGGCTCTCCGAAGTCTCCCCAAGCCCTGAGGGACCCTCTGAGGCAGATGAGCATGATGTCATCTCACAGTAGCCTAGAAAGTGAATCTCACGAACAGTCAGGTAGGATAACCTTTTTATAGAACATATTTGAGCTGGTGCATAACAAAACCTACAATAAGACCGGTCTGACAAGCACAAACTCAAATCAACCTTCACACCCATCCACTATGACAAGACCTTATGCTTATGCCTCTTTGCATTGATATTAGCCTATTGTAGGTACATGCGATCAGCGAAGACTCTGATCAGGCTATGCGAATGCGCAAGCTGATCTGAGTCTTCGCTGGTCCCTTAGGACTTCTTTTTGATTTTGTCATGCGTTGGCTCATTTGTAAGGAAAAATTATAAAATGTCCATCTCTGCTGTGAAGTGCTTTTTAAAAGATATTAACCCGTTACCACTCAGAACATAAGCAAATATAGCATTCTTAACAAAGATATTATTGAGAACCTTTCATGATATTACACTAGGGTCCAGTTGTTCAAAGCATTGTTAGCTTAACGAGTTCTTCATAGTGTTGTTAGCTTAACCAGCTTGTTGGTGGTCATATTGTTAACTGTTCTAACAAGTACAATATCTAATATAGTGTTATTTTTGCTGAAAAATGTGAGCAGCTTTTGCATTTGCAAAAGCTGCTCACATTAATTTCAGCAAAAATATCAGCATATTTCCTGTATTAAATGATCACATTTTTAACGGTACATTAGCTAACAATGTCATTAGTTTTAAACAACTGTCCCTTGGTGTTCAGGGAACATATACCCGATAGTAGTCTCCCTGCCCTTCATCATAATGTGGATTATATTTTCTTGTCCTTTTGGATCATTTATTCCGCAGCAGAATTTTGAAAATATTTGAGGGTCACTGATGAGGCCTAATTGGCTGAAACTAGCTAGTCTGGCCAGGAAATATTTTGTACACTCCACAGTTTTCTGTTTAGTGTTAAAGTCTTTGCTTAAAAAGGATAATCCTTTTTTAGATCAATAAACAACGCCTTTACATTTAGTCACACATGCAAGAACTTGCATACCAGATAAGGATATCTGAATTTGCATGAGATAAGAAAATTTTATCAAACCTTCCTTGTCTCGCATTGGTGAGATAAAAAGGAAAAAATGTCACACGTGATATGACATTGGTTGTGTAGGACATCGCCTGCCTCATCATTTAATATGACATCATTTAATGTGAAAATGTCATCACATTATGATGGATGTCAACATTTGAAGGCATTTAAGCAATGGCAGTATCATAATTTGAAAATAAAATCGGTATACAAGTAACAGATAGAGCAGATAGAAAGTCTGTCTCTCGGATCAAGGCTTGTTGTCACTTAACATAGCTTCTTTATGCTGACCAGTGATCTTTTGGACGGATTTTTCTGTCTACTCCTCTACATACCTGAGAACAAGTCTTATGCTCTTATAGTACATTGTTTTCACATATAACCAGGGATCGCAAGATCGATCCCGGGCTTCTCCAGACTTTCAGATGAGTCTTTAAACCGAGGTCCCGTCTCCGTATGACCTGAGCTGTTGGTGGGACGTAAAACTAAAACTCACTCACTCACTTGTTTTCACATAGACAAAGTAGGGCTAAATTTGTATATACAGTCGAACTTCAATGGCTCGAACACCTTTGTGACCTCGAAAATCTGTTTGAGATAGGGGTAGTTCGAGCCACTGAGGGTTACTGCCAGGAGGCATAACGAGGTACTTTTTGACATATTTTTGGTGTCCTGTAATGAATATGTATGCTTGTGTACTCATTAGAATCGCCTCATCGAGGCGATTCTAATGAGTACACACAGCATACATTTGCAAGGGAAAATACTAAAATCTCCTTAATTATCCCCCACTATTTCTTATGTAGAGGACTTCCCTAGGGGCTCAAGAATGTGTTCGACATAGCCATGGTAAACGAGCCATCGGTGTTCGAGCCATCAAAGTTCTACTATAGGTCAATGATGGTTTCATCTTTCCCTTTGGTATTCAGGGTATAATTGATTGACTTTGCTATACAAAATGACAGTACATGTATTCACCATATTTGCATTATTTGCTGGCTCCCAGCTTGCACATTGTCAATATTGGAAAAACAGGTAACCAGACCCCCCTGACCTTGAAAGGTCAGGGGGTCTGGTTACCTGTTTTTCCAACACTGATAACATTCAGACTTGGAACCAGCAGATAATGCAAATAAGGTGCATATTGCCGAATACACCTTTACAAATTTCTAGCATTATCTAATCAGAGGTCACATTACATATGTAATTGCATCAGAAATTCAACCTTTATTTCACCTTTGCAAAAACTTAAGGTTTCTCAGAAATAAATAAGTTCTAGAAAGGATTATCCTTTGGAAGCAAGGACTACACCACAGAACTGGAAAATATGGAATGTGCATGTTTTCTAGTTTTGGCCATTCAGGCCTCATCAGTGACCCTCAAATATTTTCAAAATTCCTCAATGGAATCAATGATCCGAAAGGACAATTAAATATAAACTACACTATGATGTAGGGCAGGGAGACTTTTTACGGCGCCACACATTCCCAGACAACAGCTGTAGTGACGTTAAATAAGTTCTAGAAAGGGTTACCCTTTGGAAGCAAGTACTACACCACAGAACTGGAAAATATGGAGTATACATGTCTTCTAGACCAGACTAGCTAGTTTCGGTCATTCAGGCCTCATCATTGACTCTCAAATATTTTCAAAATTTTAATGGAATCAATGATCCCAAAGGACATGTAAATATAAACTACACTATGATGTAGGGCAGGGAGACTTTTTATGGCTGCCACACATTCCCAGACAACAGCTGTAGTGACGTTAAATAATCCTGATTTGAACCAGTCTCCATTGTGAGTGAGGATAACATACCAATTTTTCTGTACATATATTTTAATTTGAATCACATTCTGCATCTTCTGTGTTTTCATATATCAAATAAACTTTTTCATGTGATTTCCATGAACAGCGGAAATATATACATGAGAAATGCAAGCAATAGCCCCACGATACTGAATTTTTCAATTGAACATCTCGTTTAGATAGATATAGACAACGGCTTTTAGGCCTACCAGTCTGTGTGAAGAAAGCACTTTACAGTCAAACTTTAGTGGCCCGAACACATTTGGGTTGAAGAAAATGTGTTAACTGGGCCTCTGTGGCCTAATCTCTTAATCATTAGGTTTCTAACCATTGTGGTTTTGCGCCTCGCTCGTGTCACATTCTGTATGTGGTTTTACTCTGGGTACTCTGGTTTTCACCCACCTCTAATAATTGGCTCAAAATATGTGAAATCATTACCCAAACATGCCTTTACAAATACATTGCCACCTTTATCGCCGAAAAAATGAAAATTTTATAATGAAAAATTGTGATATTTTTCTTATTTCTGCTATAAATATAGATTGTGGGCACTCGTTAGAACCGCCTCATCGAGGCGGTTCTAACGAGTACCCACAATCTATATTTTAGAGCAGAAATAAGAAAAATAAGGTATACCCCCGGAAACCCCAGTTTTACTATATAAAAGTGGGGTTCAAGGGGGTCAAACTTATATAGGCATGTTTTCGTGATGAATCTTGAAAAGGCTGTAAAACCAACCCCCTCCCCTCCCCCCTCCCCCCCAAAAGAGACAAAAAAAGAAGAAAATGTGTTTGAGATAGGGGTAATTCAAGGCACTGAGGGTTACTCATAGCAAATGACCTAAATAGTATTGAAGGGGATGTAAAAACCTCTGTTCAAACAAAAGCAAAGTTTCTCATATCACCTAGTAAAGAAGCATACTGAAAATAATATTTCAGTATTCTACAAAATAAAGGTTACGTTGTGTGTACTCATCGGGGCTTGGAGAAATAGATTGGGCTGCAAAGTGCTTCTGCGCAGAGCTGAAACCGACTGAACTCGAGTACTGGTAAATTGCTTAGGTCTAAGTCTGCCAAGGAAAAGTGATGCGAGTCAGACTTTGTAAACCCTAGTGGGTTGTAGGGCTTGAGAAGTCATTTCATCTCAGTGTTGGGTAAAAGTCCCACAAAATCAAAAGAAACATCTCCAAAATTACCTAAATATTGTTGAAGGGGCTGTTAATCCACAACTCAAACAAACAAAATTTTGATCGTACTCATTAGAATTGCCTCATTGAGGCGATTGCAATGAGTACGCGCAACATTACCTTTTCAAGCTAAAATAAGATAAAACTCCCAAAATTATCTTAACAATATACAGTAGAACTTTGATGGCTCGAACACCGATGGGTCATTTACCATGGATGTGTTGAACCCATTCTTGAGCCCTAGCGAAATCCTCTTCATAAGAAATAATGGTGGATAATTAAGGAGATTTTAGTCTTTTATCTTGCAAATGTGTGCTGTGTGTACTCATTAGAATCGCCTCAATGAGGCGATTCTAATGAGTACACACAGCATACATATTCATTATCGAACACCGAAAACATGTCAAAAAGTATCTCGTTATGCCTCCTGACAGTAACCTCAGTGGCTCGAACTACCCCTGTCTCGAACAGATTTTCGAGGCCCCAAATGTGTTTGAGCCATTGAAGTTCGACTATATATCGATATCTAGCGCTAAGGGACAGATTTTCTACTGACTCAAGAGTGAGTTAGAATTAGCCATGGAAAATGAGTCATCCGTGTTCTAGCCATTTAAGTTTCATATTACAGTCCAACTTGTATTAAGCAAGCACCTATGAGTTAATCAAAATGTGCTTGCTTAAGACAGGTGCTTGTTTTATACAGGTGAGGCTAAAAACATTTGTCTTTCTTGAGAACTGAATGCATGCTGTGTTAAAACAGGTTACTTGATTAACCCTTATTCCACAGAATGATTAATTTAGCCACACCCATTTCTCACTTTGAGCCAATCAGATTACTTGGTGTAATTTATCCCTCCAAATTCACAAACCGAATGTCAAACAGTGTATATCCAGATAAGGTGGCTTCTGAAAACAATGTAGAGTCTGATGACTTTGGATCTACACTGTTTGCAAAAGTAAGTATTGTTGTCTTCAGCAGGATATAGGTTAATAGAGGTGGCTGCTAAAACGGGTTTTACTGTCTAATCTTCTGTTTGAAGGTGGTAAACTGATGGTAGCTGAGGAGAGAACAGAAGGGAAAGTTGGTTGGTCTGTTTACAGTTGGTACATGAAAGCTGCAGGAGGCTACATCATATCATTTGTTGTCATACTCGCATTCATAACAAGTATTGGCGCACAGGCAATGACACAGTGGTGGTTATCTCACTGGCTAAACCAAGGAAGTGGGGTAGGTGTTTTTCGTTCTGTTTTTGAGGTCATATTTTGCTTATACACCACAACCACTTTATAACATTGTTGTTTGGCTCTAAAGCAGAAACTTTGTTAGTTGAACAACAGTAGTATATCAAAACAAAATATAAGCCCCAGCCCATAGGAGCTTGAAGAAATATATGGGCTGCATGATGCTTCCACGCAGAGCTGAATCCGGCCCGCACACTAGTACTGGTAAACCGCATACAGGCTCTAAGCCTGTCCAGGAACTGCGGTGCGAGGCGGACCGTCCATGCTAATAAACCCTATTGGTTTCATTGGGCGACAGGGCTTGAGATGTCATTTCATCTCAATGTCGGGTAAAAGTCCCACAAAATCGGAAGCAACGTCCCGAAAATGACCTTTACAGTGTTGATGGGGGACGTTAAACCTCAAATCAAACAAACAAACAAACAAAACAAAATATACAGAGTATATAGAGAAATGGCCTTTTATCATTACGCTGGTTAGAAGACATGTCCAAGAATGTGTCCACGACCCCCCCCCCCCCTGCCCCTAAAAATAAGGGGGTTTGTCAAAAATGTAAACATGATGAAAAACAGTAAAGGTCCTGATGTTGATGTGACAGCTCATATATTTATATGTGTGTGTGTTTGTTGGGGAGGGGGTAGTCAAATTCATTAAAATATTGACAAACTCTATAAATCCTGATGAGAGGGCTCGCATACCAGTCAGCAGGGTTGATGGGATTAAATTTTTACATCTATTACCCAAACACGCCTATACAAATATATTGTCACCTTCATAAAAATGAAAATTTTATGATGAAAAATTGCGATATTTTTCTTATTTCTGCTCAAAATACGCGTAAACCTCAGTTTTACTATATAAAAGTGGGGTTCAAGGGGGTCAAAATTATATAGGCGTGTTTTCGTGATGTTTCTATCACATACTTTGTGCTTGTTTGTTTGTTTGTTTGTTTGATTTGAGGTTTAACATCCCCGTTAACACTATTTAGGTCATATTGGAGACGCTGGTTCCAATTTTGTGGGACTTTTACCCGACATTGAGATGAAATGACATCTCAATCCCTGCTGCCCAATGAAACCAATAGGGTTTATAAGCATGGACGGGCCGACTCGCTGCAGTTTTCCTGGGCAGGCTTAGACGTTCTAAGCGGATTACCAGTACTCATGTGCGGTCAGTATCAGCTCTGCGTGGAAGCATCATGCCGCCAATCTATTTCTTCAAGCCCCAATACTTCTGTGCTTGTATTTTCAGAACACCAGTATTATTGTAAACAATGCAACAGTGATGAGTACCAGTATTACGGACAACCCTGACCTCCACTTCTACACGACTATATATGGCTCCCTTATCGGTGTTATAGTGGTCCTCACTGCTATCAGATGTTTTGTGTTCATGAAGGTAAGCTGTGAGAAATCAGAGATGGAGATTTTTGTTTGATTTGAGGTTTAACATCCCCTTCAACACTGAATAGGTCATTTTGGAGATGTTGCTTCCAATTTTGTGGGACTTTTACCCGACACTGAGATGAAATGACTTCTCAAGCCCTGACCCCCAATGAAACCAAAAGGGTTTATTAGCATGGACAGGCCGACTCGCACCGCTTTGCCTGGGCAGACTTAGATCATCTAAGTGGTTTACCAGTACTCGTGTGAGGTCAGTTTCTGCTTTGCATGGAAGCATCATGCAGCCCATCTATTTCTTCAAGCCCCGATGGGCGGGGGCCACAGAGATTGAGATAGAAAAGGTGTCATAATGCTTCAGCATTATGAAAACATGCCTATACAAATACATTGTAAACTTTACCTCCGAAAAAAAGAAAAAAAAAATTATGAAAAATTGAGATGTTTTTCTTATTTCTGCTCTAAAATATGATACGGCGGTTCTGACGAGTACCCACAATCTATATTTTGAGCAGAAATGAGAAAAAACAAACAAAAAACCTTTACCCCTGTAAACCCTAGTTTTACTATATAAAAGTGTGGTTCAAGGGGGTAAAATTATATAGGCATGTTTTCGTGATGGACCCTGCAGAAAATTCTACTCAAAACAAAAACATGCCTTTGCAAATGTTTGTAAATTTTACCACCAATAATATGAAAATTTTCAGATAAAAATTCTGATTTTTTTCATATTTCTGTTTAAACATAGGTTCTGGGTACTCGTTAGAGCCGCCTCATTGAGACAGTTCCAAAGAGTACCCACAACCTGTGTCTTGGAGCAGGAATAAGAAAACCAAAGTATATCACTGTGAACCCCACTTTTCTCTATATGAGCCCCGCCAAGCGAATTTGTGTCTTCCAGCATTCCATGACAAATTTTAACTGCGCATGCCCAGCCATTCAGAGGGGCCAGGGATATGGCTTTCTGTCTGAAGGTTCCTCTTGATTCACTGCTTGTATGAGCGAGCAGCGAAGGTTCTGGCGAGACTACGCGGATGCGCAGGCTTGCCTGAACCTTCGCTGCTTGCATAGGCGATAAGTACCAAAATGGCTTGACGGGGCCCATATAAAATGGGGTTTAGAGAGGTGCTCATTGCATAGACTTGTTCTCGTGATGAGAAAATTTCTACAACAGATGACAAACTAAATTTTCTCATAAAAAGTAAAGCCTAACATTTCTGTGTGGATGGCAAAATTAGACTTGTCATTTTACATCAAATATTAGCAAATGTATGCCTCTTTGAAAATTTCTGTTAAGTTTTTGTTTCTTGATTAAAATACTACCTACAGACACATCTGGGGCCAGTTGTTCAAAGCATCATTAGCTTAACGGGCTCGTTAGTGGTCATATTGTTAACTCTTCTAGCAAGTACAATATCGTAAATTTTGGTATTTTTGCTGAAAAAATGTGAGCAGCTTTTGCATGCACAAAAGCTGCTCACATTTTTTCAGCAAAAATTTCAGCATATTTGCCATTATAAATGATCAAAGTTTTAACGATACGTTAACTAACGACGTCATTAGTTTTGAACAACTGGCCCCTGATCCAGCTGAAACTTGATTTATTGTTAGACCATGAAGTGCAGCACTATACATTATATTGAGGATCTAACATGAGTGTTCATGCATTATTGAATTTATTAAACGAGTTGAGGAAAAGGGTTAAAATGCGAGGCAGAGCCTCACATTTTATCCCTTTTCCTCAACTCGTTTAATAAATTGAATAATACATGAGCACGAATGCAGCATTCTATTTATCATATGGCATTTAAAACACATTTTATTCACGATTGTTTACAAAAATGTCAATATTCCGCCGTTAGTAAACACACCGTCGTTAAGGATGTCATACATGTAACGTTAAGGGAGGTATCTAGCTAGTTTGCATATTTAATCCACTAGTGGATTATCGAAAATAACACACGGGGTTATTACACCCTCAGCCATGACGTCATATGATAATTTAGGTTACGGTTCACAAACACTGATTTGTACAGGAGTCAGTACTTGTGCAACATATCATTACTTGCCACACCTATATATGATGGCCTGCTTGTGGAGCTCTTGTTCTTAATCTTCATAACACCTGTGTTGTGGGTTCCAGTACATGTTAGAACAGCCTTGATGAGGCAATTCTAACATGTTCCCACATGTAGGAGGTGGTTGTGTGAGGCGAAGGTGCCATGTATCTTGCGTCACTGGAGCGTCCAACAGATATTGGCTTTTCAGTTGGGCAAGGCCTGCTGTCCTTGCAGCAGATAAGTGTAGAAGAGGGTGTTGTTATTTCTTTCATTCATTTTACTCTTTCTTTTTTTAGCTCACTTGAGCACGAAATGCTCAAGGTGAGCTTTTGTGATCGTCTTTGTTTGTTGTGCGTGTGTGCGTGCATCGTCAACTTTTGCTTTAAACAACTTCTCCAAAACTGCTGAACAGATTTTGAAATAATTCCACAGGAATGCTCCTTGGGTGACCCTCTACCAAAATTGCTCAAATCATTCCGCTCAGGTGAACTAGATGGCCACCAGAGCTAAAAATAGAAAAACCTTTAAATGACTTCTCCTCCTTAACCAGTTAATGGATTTCAAAATAATTTCACAGGAATGTTCCTTGGGTGAACCTCTACCAAAATTACTCAAATCGTTACGCTCAGATGAACAAGATGGCTGCCAGAGCTAATAATAGAAAAACCTTTAAACGACTTCTCCTCCTTAACCAGTTCATGGATTTTGAAAAAAATTCACGGAAATTTCCTTGGGTGACTCTCTACCAAAATTGCTCAAACCGTTCCGCTTGGATGAACAAGATGGCCACCAGAGCTAAAAATAGAAAAAAACCTTTAAAGGACTTCTTCTCCTTAACCAGTGAATGGATTTCAAAATATTTTCAAAGGAATGTTCCTTGGGTGACCCTCTACAAGATGAACAAGATGGCCGACAGAGCTAAAAATAGAAAAACCTTGAAACGACTTTTCCTCTGTAGCCCGTGCATGGAGTTTGAAATAATTTCACTGCAAGGTTCCTTGGGTGCCCCACTACCAAAATTGCTTAACCAGTTAATGGATTTTGAAAAAAATTCACAGGAAGTTTCATTGGGTGACTCTCTACCAAAATTGCTCAAACCGTTCTGCTTGGATGAACAAGACGGCCACCAGAGCTAAAAATAGAAAAACCTTTAAAGGACTTCTTCTCCTTAAACAGTGAAGGAATTTCAAAATAATTTCAAATGAATGTTCCTTGGGTGACCCTCTACCAAAATTGCTCATATCGTTATGCTCGGATGAACAAGATGGCTGCCAGAGCTAAAAATAGAAAAACCTTTAAAAGACTTCTTCTCCTTAACAAGTGGATGGGTTTCAAAATAAGTTCACAGGAATGTTCCTTGGGTGACCCTCTACCAAAATTGCTCAAATTGTTACGCTCGGATGAACAAGATGGTTGACAGAGCTAAAAATAGAAAAACCTTGAAACGACTTCTCCTTAACCAGTTCATGGATTTTGAAAAAAAATTCTCAAGAAGGTTCCTTGGGTGACTCTACCAAAATTGCTCAAACCATTCTGCTCGGATGAACAAGATGGCCACCAGAGCTAAAAGTAGAAAAACCTTTAAAGGACTTCTTCTCCTTAACCAGTGAATGGATTTCAAAATAATTATATAGGAATGTTCCTTGGGTGACCCTCTACCAAAATTGCTTAAATCGTTCTGCTCGGGTGAACAAGATGGCCGCCAGAGCTAAAAATAGAAAAACCTTTAAACCACTTCTCCTCCGTAGCCCGTGCACGGAGTTTGAAATAATTTCACTGCAAGGTTCCTTGGGTGCCCCACTACCAAAATTGCTCAAACCGTTACGCTTGGATAAACAAGATGGCCACCAGAGCTACAAATAGAAAAACCTTTAAACGACTTCTTCTCCTTAACCAGTGAATGTATTTCAAAATAATTTTACAGGAATATTCCTTGGGTGACCGTCAATCAAAATTGCTCAAACTGTCCTGCTCGGATGATCAAGATGGCCACCAGAGCTAAAAATATAAAAAAAATCTTTAAAAGTCTTCTCTTCCTTAACTATTGGATGGATTTTGAAATAACTGCACAAGAATGATCATGTTGGACCCTCTACCAAAATTGCTCAAATTGCTCTGCTCGGATGAACAAGATGGCCACCAAGGCTAAAAATAGAAAAAAACAACTTTAAACGACTTCTGGCCCTTTACCAGTGGATGGATTTTGATAAAATATCACAGGAATGTTTCATTTGTTTGATTTGAGGTTTAAGTCCCCGTCAACACTGTAAAGGTCATTTTGCTTCCAATTTTGTGGGACTTTTACCCGACACTGAGATGAAATGACATCTCAAGCCCTGTCGCCCAATGAAACCAATAGGGTTTATTAGCATGAACGGTCTGCCTCGCACCACAGTTCCTGGACAGGCTTAGATCCTCTAAGCAGTTTACCAGTACTAGTGTGTGGGCCAGATTCAGCTCTGTGTGGAAGCATCATGCAGCCCATATATTTCTTCAAGCCCCTATGGGCGGGGGCTTCAGGAAGTGTTTCATGGGAGACCCTCTATTAAAATTGTTCAACAATTCTGCTTGGATGAAAAAGGTGGCCGCTGGAGCTAATAATAGAAAAACTAAAAACTTTAAAATAACTTCTACTGCTTAACCAGTGGATGGATTTCAAATTAATTTCATTATGATAACACACCGATGTGACATAGAGCATTTTTCATATCTCCAAAATGGCAACTTTTCTAATGAAAATCCATGATATTTTTCTTATCAATGCTCAAAACAGGTTGTTGGTGCTCGTAAGAACGGCCTCATTGAGGCCGTTCTAATGAGTACCCACAACGTATGTCTTGGAGAAGAAATTAGAAAAATAATGTAGACCCCCTTAAACCCCAGTTTTATCTATATAGAGTGGGGTTTAGAGAGTCTTCATTTCACAGACTTGTTCACGTGATGTCACAGGAATATTCCTTGGGTGACCCTCTTCCAAAATTGATCAACCCATTGTGCTTGGATGAACAAGATGGCTAAAATTACAAAAACCTCCTTGGGTCAACCAAAATTGCTCAAACCCTCTACTACCATATGTTACCTACACTTTCATTTGTACAATCTGGATCAGGTGAGCGATCCAGGGCCATCATGGCCCTCTTGTTTTTTTTTACTGGCCCCGATAGCTCAGTTGGTAGAGTGTTCGCTCCGGGGAATGGGAGGTCACGGGTTCGATCCCGGGCTACGACATACCAAAGTCGTTAAAAATGGTACTAGCTGCTCCTCGCTTGGCACTCAGATTTACGGGGTAGATCTAGGACAGGTCGACCCAGTGTCAGGATAATGTGACTGGGTGTGGTATCATGTAATGTGTCTGGGACATGATACTTCAGTGAGGCAGCACTATAAAAGTGAGCATTGAGCTCCCTGTCGCAACCAGACACCGTCGTGATATGACTGAAAAATTGTTGAAAGCGACGTTTAACCCGAATTCACACACACACTTTCTTTTTTTTTCATAATGACGCAATGAAACAATAAATATACCCACATGTTAGAGTCACATTGATGAGGAATTTCTGACAGTCACCCATTACATAGGTTTCAAAATAGACATTAGGAAAGTTATCCACTTATTATTCCCATTACACCTTATCCATGGTTATGTATTATCCCAGCAGGCACATAACATAATTGTGACATCACATCAACGTCGGTAAAACGTCATGACGTTTATGCAACGTCACATCAGCATCGGTGCAATGTTGTGACGTTGCACCGACGTTGATTTGACGTTGCCCTAGCGATGTTTGCCTACTGGGATGGCTTTTAAAAATGTTTTCAGGCCACATTAAAAGCCTCCAGTACTATGCACAACGATATCTTCAGGAAGATCCTAGGATCCACAATGGAGTTCTTTGACACCACACCAGTGGGTAGAATTATCAACAGATTCTCATCAGATCTTGATGAAAGTTAGTAATTCTTTTATTAAACGTATATATTGGTGTTAAAGATAATAGAAAATTTTGAAGAAATTTACTCGGGTATCACGTCCTGCTGAATATATTAATTTAACCACATCCATTTCGGACTATCAACCAATAGAACTACTTTATATACTGGATTCGTTCAAATCACGAACTGCATGGAAAACAGTGTAGATCCTGATTAGATGGCTTCTTTTTCAGAAGCCATCTAATCTGGATCTACACTGTTTGCAAAGGTAGGGGTTGTCATATTTAGCAGGACAAAGGTTGCTGGTTCAATACCTGCCAGGGCTGGCAACATTCTTTCATGGAGATTGATCATAAATCTTTTCTATGGTCAATGTCTACCTTCAGCAGATTAAGAAGGGCAGTTGTCAGTTTCTAGCTAATGAATGAGCACTGTAATGGCTAACAGCTAATGGAAAAGTAACCTTTCCTGACCAGGAAATGTGGTCCAGTGAATTTATCAGCTCAATATGACCTAAAACAGTGTTGACTGGGTTGTTAAACTTCAAACAATCAAAGAAAATGCATCCAAAGTCAGTTTTCTGCAGGCACTCTGGTCTCATTCACCTTGTAAGACCATATTGTGCAGCATCTGCACCTTCAGAAACACTTAACCCTTGTCCTGCTGAGCCCGGATATGTCTTATCTTTCAAACAATGTAGATCCAGATCAGATGGCTTCTGAAGAAGCCATCTGATCAGGATCTTCATTGTTTGTCATTCAATTTGTGAATGTGTAGCAATAATTTGCATCAAGTAATTTGATTGGTTAATAATCAGTAGTGGGTGTGGCATATTTGAATATTCAGCAGGACAAGGGTTAAGTGTTTGCTTTAGCTCATGGTGTAAACAAAGTAAAAAAAAAATTACATGTAAACATAAAAAATGAAGGCATGAGTCAGTAAGCTACGGCCCCCGCCCATAGGGGCTTGAAGAAATATATGGGCTCCATGATGCTTCCACGCAGAGCTGAATCTGGCCTGCACACTAGTACTGGTAAACCGCTTAGAAGATCTAAGCCTGTCCAGGAACCGCGGTGCGAGGCGGACCGTCCATGCTAATAAACCCTATTATTGGGCTTGAGATGTCATTTCATCTCAGTGTCGAGTAAAAGTCCCACAAAGTTGGAAGCAGCTTCTCCAAAATGACTTTTACAGTGTTGATGGGGACGTTAAACATCAAATCAAACAAAACTGTAAGTTGTGACATACGATATTCATTGTAACAGATTTGTTTGTTTGTTTGTTTGTTTGATTGAGGTTTAACGTCCCTGTCAACACTGTAAAGGTCATTTTGGAGACGTTGCTTCCAATTTTGTGGGACTTTTACCCGACATTGAGATGAAATGACATCTCAAGCCCTGTCGCCTAATGAAACCAATAGGGTTTATTAGCATGGACAGTCTGCCTCACACCACAGTTTCTGGACAGGCTTAGATCCTCTAAGAGGTGTACCAGTACTAGTGTGCGGGCCGTATTCAGCTCTGCGTGGAAGCATCATGCAGCCCATATATTTCTTCAAGCCCCTATGGGCGGGGGCTTTGTAACAGATTCACCACAAGTTCTGTATGTTCAGTATACCGGTAAGTATATTAAGAATTTTATAAAAAAAAACTGCAGTCACACTGAAATATCTCAAACATGGATAGCTCATCTACTTTGGCTAATTCAAACTATCTTTGAGTCCCTGACAAATTCCAATAGCTATAGATATCCATATACTTGGATAGTTTAGACAGGTTTTCCTGATTTTGTCTGGTAAAGGGATCTTAACCCTTATCTTGCTGTTCACGACAACCCCTACCTTTGATCGCCCCTGCCCATTGGGGCTTGAAGAAATATATGGGCTGCACAATGCTTCCCCACAGAGCTGAATCCTGCCCGCACACTAGTACAGCTAAACCGCTTAGGGGATCTAAGCCTGTCCAGGAACCGCAGTGCGAGGCGGACCGTCCATGCTAATAAACCCTATTGGTTTCATTGGGTGACAGGGCTTGAGATGTCATTTCATCTCAATGTCGGGTAAAAGTCCCACAAAATTGGAAGCAACGTCTCCAAAATGACCTTTACAGTGTTGACGGGGACGTTAAACCTCAAATCAAACAAAACAAAATCCCCTACCTTTGAAACAGTGTAGAAGAAGCCATCTGAGCATGATCTACGCTGTTTGTCATTTAGTTTATGAATTTGTAGCAATAAATTACATCAAGTAATTTGATTGGTTGATAGTCAGAAATGGGTGTGGCTTAAATGAATATTCAGCAAGATAAGGGTTAATAAAAAATCTCTTCCCCCCAACAGTCGGTAGCAATACACCATACCAATTACGAAATGCACAAAATTACCAATTACTTAGCAGTAGAACAACACTTTTTTCTAGATCATTTGTTCCAGCATCTATATCTCTGTGGAATAATCTTCCTGAAAACATTAGGAATTCTGCCACTATCTCTTCTTTTAAAACGGCTGTTCTAGCTCATTTGTTTGTGATACCTTCTGTACCATCATATTTCATATCTGGAAGCAGACACCTTTCGATTATTCATGCGCGAATACGCAACAACTGTAGCGAGCTTAATTATGACCGTTACAATAATAACCATTTAATAGTAGATGCCCATTGTGATTGTGGACATGTAGTAGAAGATGCAGAACATTTTTTCTTTCAATGCCCAAAGTATGCCAATGCACGAGTTCATTTTTTTCAGACAACCAGAATTTTTCACCCTCTGAATTGTCAGATGGAACTTTATGGTAAGGCAAATGCTACTGAAAACGAAAACAAAGACTTGTTCAAAAGTGTACAATGTTATATCAAGGAAACATGTCACTTTGCACATGGTTCACAGTGATAACCGGTATATTTATCATTTAATAACTCTATAAACAATATCTCGTTTGGTAGCCGGTACTCTCTCTTTCCTTCTCTCTCTCTCTCTCTCTCTCTCCCTCTCTCTCTCTCATTGTTTGAAAAATTAGACTGAAAAATCTATTTTGCGATTGTGTTGAAACATTCATTGTCATCTGTTATTGCTTGTAATTGTGTAGTTTGTACGGGACAGGCCGTAATTAATGTTGTTAGAACTTGTGGCCCAACCCATTTGCTTGTAACTTACATGTATATAAGCAATAAAATATGTTTAAACCAAACCATAAGGGTTAATAGTGTTGATAGGGAAGTAAAACCTCAACACAAACAAACAATCATCCTCATGTAATGTCACTTTTCATTGGCTGATATTCTATTTGATGCTGATGACAGCAACAACAAAACAATTTACTGTATTTACTGTAAAGATCCTAAAAATTGGATACCTTGAGGTTCTACTGTAATTCTCTTAAAACTTTAGCAAATTTGTTTCATGATCCAGCAAGGAGTCCAAAAAATGCCAACGGAATTGCAAACAGTGTAGACCCTGATCAGACTGCTCCTTCAGGAGCAGTCTGATCTGGGTCTGCATTGTTTGCTTAGGCCTGGCTGTCCCAATACTTAGGATCATTATAGTACCTTAAATATTCAGATACCTCAACCCCTTACCATACTTGTTTAGAAAGTTGAACAATCAAGTACAATTTACTACCCAATGTAGAATCTAAAAATAGCTTGATGAGTGTCAGACAGTGTAGATCATGATGAGTTGACACATTCTGCAGCGTCTCATCTGGGTTTACATTGTTTGCTAAGACCTGTCTGTCACGCCCCCACCCATAGGGGCTTGAAGAAATATATGGGCTGCTTGATGCTTCCACGCAGAGCTGAATCCAGCCCACACACTAGTACTGGTAAACCGCTTAAAGGATCTAAGCCTGTCCAGGAAGCGCGGTGCGAGGTGGACCGTCCATGCTAATAAACCATATTGGTTTTATTGGTCGACAGGGCCTGAGATGTCATTTCATCTCAATGTCGGGTAAAAGTACCACAAAATTGGAAGCAACACCTCCAAAATGGCCTTTACAGTGTTAACGGGGACGTTAAACCTCAAATCAATCAATCAATCAAAAGACCTGTGTGTCCAAACACAAAGGTGTTGATGGGGACATTAAACCTCAGTGAAACAAACAAACAAACAAAACCTCCCCAAATGATAATTTTGAAAATAGCTATTCCGTATCATTTTATATTAACCCATTTTGTACCAGAAACCCCAAAACGGGTAGTTGTCAAACAGTGCAGGCCCAGTTCAGATGCCGCAGAATGCCACATCTGATCAGGGTCTACACTGTTTGCAAAATGTTCAGCCAGTTTCCAAACAGATTTTGAAAAAACACAACCTGACACCCCTAAATTTTTAAATGGACTCTTGCTGTATAAAAGGAGGAAAATTCCATTTGGTACAAAAAGGATTAACTAGAACATTGTTTTTCTTTTTCATTTTTAGTTGATGTGCGTCTACCGGCAACTTGTGAAATGTTTATTCAGAACATTCTCATGATTCTGTCCACCCTCGCCATGATTGCCTATGTGTCGCCATGGTTTCTTATAGCGCTGGTTCCCCTCGTCATCTCTTTCTTCTTCCTTAATATCTTGTTTACCTCTGGCGTGCGGGAACTCAAAAGAATGGACTTGATAACTAGGTCACCGTTGTTGAGTCATGTGACAGCTGCAGTTCAGGGAATAAGCACCATACATGCATATGGAAAAATGGATGAGTTTATGAAGAGGTAACTTTACTAAGACAGTCAGTTATCAAACAATTTTATGTCGGGTGGGTGTTTGAGTTTTACGTCCCAACAGCTAAGGTCATACGAAGATGGGACCTTGGTTTAAAGACTCGTCCGAAAGTCTGGAGAAGCCCGGGATTGATCCTGCGACCCCTGGTTTACAAGACGAGTAGCGTAACCACTACACCATGGAGGCTTCTAAATTTTATGTGGGAATCTCCCAAAAAGCATCATTGGCAAGCAGTGCAGGCCCAGATCAGATGCTGTGATCTGCAGCATCTGATCAAGGGCTTTCAGACACTTAAGCCACTTTCTAACCCATTGCATGCAGGAAACACCTAAAGGGCTACCTTGGCAAACAGTGCAGATCCAGATCAGATGCCGCGGAATGCAGCATCGCTGCTGCACTGTTTGCTAACAGGATTTTCTGTCAATGTAAAAAAAGGCCTGACACCCCTTATATGATGAATGGACTTGTCTAACATATAGCAATGGAAGTGTTCAGTAGTATACAATGGGCTAAATAAATTTCAAAAAATAACTGAACCTGACACGCCTAAATTTTGAAATGGACTCCTGCTGTATGTATTGGGAAAGATCCATTGAGTATGATGCATCATGTGGACAAGCCTGTGATATGAATACCCCCTTAAACCCCACTTTATATAGAGACAACTGGGATTTAAGGGGCTATTCATTATCTTTCTTATTTCTGTTCCATGACATAGGTTGTTGGTACTTGTTAGAACCACCTCATTGAGGCGGTTCTAATGCACACCCACAACCTATGTTTGCAGTATAAATAAGATAAATATCACAGATTTTCATCAAAAAGTAGCCATTTTGGAGATGTGATAAATGCACTATGTTGCACGGGTGTGTTATCGTAATGGGGTTAAAGGGAGCAGTTACACCTTCAGGGGGAATAACTCTTTTCAAAATGAATCTTGGAAGAAGAACTATTTCTAACATGCTTTTCAATGAATGAGATTTCTCAGTGAAATCTAAATAGATATCTTCACTGTTTCAAACAGTGAAAAAACGATTTTTATTTTTCACTGTTTGTGAATTCAATGTATCCTCAAAAAATAACATATTCTCTGTTTGTGAAAAATAAATTAGCTTTAGGTTATTAATGTGTGACACAAATTACATCATGCACATTTTCACATAATTCCGACGTTGATGACATCTATTTTTGCACCTACGCAACATAAATAACACAAACGACGCAATGCACACGACGCTAGACAAACTTAGCAACTGCTGACTTAATTTAAATGCAAATTTCCAGTGAACCATTTGATAAAGTTACTTTCCAAGCTGAACACCTCTAAATCAACATGAAATTGCCCTGGAAAAAGTTTGTTCTCTGTGATGATGTCTGACGCTTTGAATTTGTATTACAAATTACAATTTATAGCATGAAAGAAACAGAAAGTTTGATTTTTTCAGTGCAAGATCAATTTTTATTTCACTCATGAAAACACAAGTAAGTATTTTCACTTGTGGTCTCGCCACCCATGAAAATTCTACTTTCGGTGTTCATTAGGTGAAATAAAAATCAATCTTATCCAGAAAAAATCAAATATTCTCTGTATACATACTCATGCTTTCATTCTGATCCATAATTGTATCATGGTGGCCCCACCTTTTGGGGCTTGGAGAAATAGATTTGCCTGCATGGTGCTTCCATGCATAGCTGAAACCAACGGCAGATAAGTACTGGTAAACCATCTAGAAGGTCTAAGCCGGCCCAGGCAAAGTGTTGCAAGTCGGACACCCCTTCATATAAACACTATTGTTTGGGGAGTAGGGCTTCTGATGTCATTTCATCATAGTGTTGGGTAAATGATGCACAAAATTGGAAGCAATGTGTCCAAAATGACCTTAGTAGTGTTGACAGGTAAGTAAAACCTCAATTCAAGTGAACAAAGTCATTACGATAACACACCCGTGCGAGATAGTGCACTTTGTCACACCTCCAAAATGGCCATTTTTCTGATGAAAATCCGTAATACTTTTCTTATAAATACTGTTAACATAGGTTGTGGGTGCTCGTTAGAACCGCCTCAATGAGGCGCTTCTAATGAGCACCCACAACCTATGATTGAGGCGGTTCTAAGGAGCACCCACAACCTATGTCTTGGAGCAACAATAAGAAAATATAATGTATACCCCGGTAAACCCCAGTTTTCTCTATATAAAGTGGGGTGGGTATATGGGGGTCTTCATTTCACGGACTTGTTCATGTGATGGTTATCATTCTTTCTTGTCTTATTTTGCAATAATATAATTACTGAAATAAATTATGTTTAAATTAATATAGATATTGGCACCTTTATTGAAAGGGGTCTACTCTTTAACCGTTACCACTCTCTAGGCTAATTCTGCAGATGACAAATTCTTGATAATTTTTCTTATTTTCTTTTCTAGGAAAATAGAAAAATATTGTCGTCTGCTGAAAAATAAAAATATCCAGCATGCAGAGCGTTAAGAAAAGTACAGAAGACAAAACTATTTTTGCAAGAGTTGCTGTCCCTGAAGATTTATCCATTCCTCTTCACCCACTTTTGTACGAAATGGAATCTTCCTCCTTTATATATAGCAGGAGTCCATTTCAAAATTTAGGGGTGTTTGTGTATGTTATCTTTAAAACTTATTTGAAAAAAATGGCTGAACTTTTTACAATGTAGGCCTCCGCTACCTCTGATCTGGGCCTGCACTGTTTTAGAGATTTCCAATGCAAAATGGGTTGTTATTAATAGCTTTGTAATTCAGGAGTTTCTCATATGACTAACTTCACAAGCAGTGTCGTAGCATAATTACATATTTTCTGTGTGACATGTAATATCAGTTATCACACAGCAATGTCACATCTTTTCTACGGTAATTTTCTCCCTTCTCTTGTTCAAGAAAGGCAGCAGAATGTGCACTGTATTGGTAAAAAAGTACCAATGAGCATGGCTGTTTGAAGCCATTGTTAAATGGACCGAAAGCCGTGCTCAAACAACAAAACCCACATTCAAATCATGAAATTCATGTGCTGTTTGAATATGGATTTTGAACTTTTGATATCACAATATGGGTCTTACTTTGTTTAAGTTACATTGAGCGACATAACATTATCGCCTCAGAAGTAGCATTTAGAGTTCCATGATGATGTCAGAGGGTTACTGCATAACTATGTCATTGTAAACAACAGCTGCCATGTTGGTTTGCTATTGCATTTGAAGAGTTTATCGGGAGTTTATATGGAGCTTTTGGGCATATTCGTCAAAATTTGCCGTTGGAATCGTAAGGTATGCAAAAACAACTATCATCCATGGTTGTTTAATTGCATTAACAGTTGCCAGATCCCTCGGAAGATATTTGAACATTCGGCCTAGCGGCCTGATGTTCAAACAGCTTCCTCAGGACCCGGCAAATGTTATTGCATGAAAAATCATGGTTGACCCCTATAATATATAGGTCTGTCCATGGAAAGTGTGGTTAGTTAAACTTACTGGCTCTGTATGACCTAAATAGTGTTGAGTGGGTCTTTTAACTCGAAACAAACAAAAGCAATGTCACAAATGCAATGTTTTCTTTTATGAGGCTGCATGTATTGGCAATTTTCTACCCGGAAGATGCAAATAAATTATGCAATATAATGAAAAGAATGTTACATTTATTGTCATTATTTCATATTGAAATTTACAAAGCTCAACACAGGCTCTTTAATTTTAATGATTTTCATATGAAATGACAACTCATGCATAACATTGCAACAGATAAGGTAACTGAAGATTAGTTTTTGTCAGTTCTCCATAAAAACTCACGTTGTGGGTATTCATTAAAACCGCTCCGAGGAGGCGGTTCTAATGAATACCTACAACAGAGGTTTATGTGGAGAAATAAGGAAAACTATCCTTCAGTTTTCACAAAATATGGACCTTATCCTTCAATTATCACAAAATATGCAGCTTATCTGTTGCTATGTGTAAGAAATGACAACTTTTGTAAGATCCTCTTTATTATACCCCCGGCATACTATGTATGCCGAAGGGGTATATAGTTTTTGTCTTTTCTGTGTGTGTGTGTGTGTGTGTGTAAACTTTTCTGTGTGTGTGTGTAAACTTTTTTTTTGTGTCAAAGATTTCTCAGGAACTACTATACCTAGAAACTTGAAATTTGGTACAAACAACATGCATAACTAGTTGTATTGTGGGAAAGAAAATTGTGGCTGTGGGGCCAGGTTCTTTAGAGTTATTCCCCTTTGTTATATTTGCTACTGAGATGTGTATTTTGTGACTTACCTTAAATTTTGTGTCAAAGATTTCTCAGGAACTACTGTACCTAGACACTCGAAATTTGGTACAAACAACATGCATAACTAGTTGTATTGTGGGAAAGAAAATTGGGGCTGTGGGGCCAGGTTCTTTAGAGTTATTCCCCTTTGTTATATTTGCTACTGAGATGTGTATTTTGTGACTTACCTTAAATTTTGTGTCAAAGATTTCTCAGGAACTACTGTACCTAGAAACTTGAAATTTGGTACAAACAACATGCATAACTAGTTGTATTGTGGGAAAGAAAATTGGGGCTGTGGGGCCAGGTTCTTTAGAGTTATTCCCCTTTGTTCTAAAAAGACTAAACAGACAACTTGTGATACTGACATTTCAAACATCTGTTCAAGATCTCATTAGTTATCAGGTGAGTTATTTAGATGTAATGGTATTCTCCTTACTTTTGCAAGATTAATTCTGTGTTCATAATAGGTTTTTGTCAAACTTGATGGCTTTGAATTGCCAGAAAGTTACCGATGGCTTTGGCCGGGGGTATTAGTGAGCATATGCTCACTTGATAGTCTAGTCTGAAATGTTCCATATTTTGACAGGTTTGACACTATGATGGACAAGAACACTGTCTACTACTACCTCTTCTATTGTTCTAACCGCTGGTTGGCAGTACGGCTTGACTTCATGAGTACATGTGTTGTCACCATCACTGGGCTTTGTGTTGTTCTCACGTACGATAACCTCACACCAGCTCTTGCTGGCCTAGCTCTCTCATTTGCAATACAGGTAAGACTATGAATAAAGAGAATACCAGGTTCGTGTCTTTTGATATCAAGGTTATCAGGCAGAGCCTGATAAACTTGATATCAAAAGACACAAAACTGGTATGCTATTTATCAGTTACCCCCTATATATAATGCATTGTAACGCATTGACCTGATAAAGATATTCTATCTCAGGTCAAGTGAGCTTTATCACGTCAAAGTGACATTGCAATATTATGAATGAATCAGACTACTGGCAAAATGACAAAAATGTTATTGTTACTGGGAAAAATGGAAATATTACTTGAAACAAAACATCATAGGAAAAATATGGTCAGCTGATACTAAATATATCGAGTGCCAGAATGCTGGGATGCACTGAGGACCATCAATAACTGATCATAAATTGCTAATTTAAGAGTGTACAAGGGGATAAACTGATAAATAGAATACCAGATCCTTGTCATTTGATATCAAGTTTATCAGGCTCGGTTCCGAGAACACATATAGAATCGCTCTGCAAGCCTGGGGATTCTATAAGTGTTCTCGAAGCCTTGCCTGATAAACTTGTTATCAAAAGACACGAACCTGGTATTCTCTATTTATCAGTTTATCCCATTGTACACTCTTGTATTTTGCAAATTTTTTCAGCAGTCCAGTTCATAGAAGTACAATGTCATGTTGACCTGATAAAGCTCACTTGTCCTGAGATAGCATATCTTTATCAGGTCAAGGTGTTACAATGCAATTAATATAGGGGGTAACATAAAATATTTTACGCATTGCTCCAGATAAGGTGCTTTTTCCAACAGATGGCCCCTGCCCATCAGGACTTGAAGATATAGATTGGGCTGCATTGTGCTTCAACCCAGTGCTGAAACTGGCCACACATGAGTACTGGTGAACTGCTTGGAAGGACTAAGCCTGCCCAGGCCTGTGCAGCGAGTTGGACCTGTCATGCATATAAACACTATTGGTTTCATTTGGAAGCAGGGCTTGAGATGTCATTTTATCTTGGTGTCGGGTATCAGTCCTACAAAATTGGAAGTAACAACTCCAAAATGACCTAGTGTTGACAGAGATTTGAAACCTCAATTCATTCCATCAAGCATTTTTTGTCGGAAAAGTGCTGATATTTTTCTTATTTCTGCACAAAAGTTGTGGGTACTCATTTTTTTTGTTTTTGCTTTGGTTTTACGGCCCTTTCAAGATTATTTCACTCATATCTAGCCGATCGTTAATCAGAGGTGGGCGAAAACCGGAGTACCTGGAGAAAAAACACCTGACCTTTCCTTGCAGAACTTGGCGTCTCACATGTGACCTGAGTGAGGCTCGAACTAAGGGTACTCATTAGAAGCGCCTCCTCGAGGTGCTTTAGATATGTTCCCACAGTATATGTTTTTGTATGTTGTGGTACTCATTAGAAGCGCCCCAGCCTCGCTGAGGATTCTAACGAGTACCCATAACATACATTTTCATGCAAAGATAAGAAAATAATATTTTGAAACCTCTCTTATCTGAGGCTATGTGTTGTATGGATCATAACCTCAGGTAAGGTTGAGTAGGAAGGATAATTTAGGCATTATTTACAAAGGGGGTCTTTCAAGGTATAGGAAATTTGCATTGACTTCTGCCCACGCTTGGATTTTGATGAAATTATACACAATACTTGCCTTGGGTATAACCATTATAATTACGATGCATTCACTTTTAAATTTTATTTCCGTGGTAAATTTATTACATATTTTATGAAGTCTCTATCACAACAGAGAGTACTCTCATATAAACTTGTCTACAGTATTCAGAGTTTCATATATCTAATGCTGCTATGTTTTATGATTTAAAGCCATAATTGGTGAGTTAGTTCATACTTTGAATGACCTCATATGTCTAGTAATAGTGGCTGGGCATTCAGTTTTCTTTGATGGTGTCCCCATATTTCAGCTCCTATTTTTGTATTCATTAAGAATTTATATGAATTTTTACCATGTTCCAATTTTTGTCAAGACACCATTTTAGGACAAAAACTACCCACATATCTTAGGAACATGTTGATGAATTTTGATGGAAATTGAGGACCGGTAACATTGTGTTTTAACAGACTGAATACTGATAGTCCTGCAGCAAAATGTGAAATTATATGATTATCATGTTTTGGTCATGCTGTTTAATAATACTTTACTATTGCTTTCAATTTGGATGGCTATAGTATAGTATGGTTGTGTAAGTAGTTCATAGCATAATTATAAGTATTATTTCAAAACATCCATTTCGGTAAATTTGCCCCCTATGGAACAAACTATTTTGTCTACAGAACTATACCGCAAAGGTTTTGATGACAAACGTCATCAAACGCACCCATGTAATCATGTGCACAGGTTTCTTTCTGTCTTTCTTTCCTAATTTGGTAATGGTGTTAAGGTGATGTTTAGATTTAACATTCAAATCAACAACATACCAGTCACTTTAGATGTTGCTTCAGATTGTGTGAGATTTGTTATCCGACTCGAGATAAATTACTCTCAAGTCAAACTGTTGTTTGTTTTTTTAACCCTAACTGGCCATTTAAAAAGGAAGGTTTACTCTAGGGAAAATCAATAACACTTGAGATTACTTTTCCTGGACATTAAGTTTTCAGAATTTGTATCTGCATAGGCACTAGCCAATCTATCTTTTTTATATAGCCCCTATGAACGAAATCAAACGGCTTCCTGAAGCTGTATTCCAAAGCCATTTGAACTTGCTTTTAGAATTCACATGGTCGTACATTTGTCAGTGTTCCAAAACTTATGTGATCATGATTGTGTTGTCTATATATTTGTATAGGTCTTTCACTTCATTTACCTATCTCAGCAGTTGTTGTAAGTAATTACAAAGCACATTATGTAAGATATCAAGAAGCATTTAAACTGTTGATAATAATTATTCAATCTGTGAGTAGTTAACGCATTACTCATAGGATTTTAAAGAGGACGTAGTATTAACACGACTGCGCATCGGCCATACTAGAGTTACTCATTCTTATATTTTTAATGGTGATGATCAGCCTTCTTGTGTAGGTTGTGATCAGCCGTTCACTGTGAAACATATCTTAATTGACTGTGTTGACTTTTCACCCTCACGTATTTTATATTTCAAAGCTGACACTTTGCAAAAACTGTTTCGAGATGTACCTGTTGATAACATTATTTTATTCTAAAAAGAAATTGGTCTTTTTCATAAGATTTAACTGTTTCAGATTTTTATACATTATCATTCTGACTTGTTACTTTTAATTTCGTCATAATTATTCATGCCGTTTAACTATTAACCGACTGACGCTTATGACCCACCAAAAGGGTTGACACGTCGTTAAACACGAAATCATCATCATCATAGGATTTTAAACTATTTTCAGTAAATACAGTGTGATGCTTTTTTCTGTCCAAACACTGCAATGCTCTTTCTAAGCTGAGAGATACATTGCACAGAAATGTACTGGTAATTATTAAAGAACAAAAAGCAAGCAAGAACAGTGCTTAAAAAAACAGTGAACTGCATTCAGCAGAAATATTCAAGAAGTGGTTGAAAGTTTTACAACCAGAAAAAAATACTAAACACTCTCTTCCGATAAATCAACCACTATATTGACAAAGTAAATAGAAAAAATAAGACACTAAAGAAACATCAACAATTACAATACCAATGCAGAAAAGAGGCATATTTATGTATGTGTACTATAAGGAAGGAAACTGTTTCTCTCCCTGTCTAATAGCAAAATTTCTCTAGGTCATGGAACAGCTTTGTTTACACCAAATATTCTGCGCCTCATCCATCAATGATATCTTTTGCAACAGAAACTCAATATCAGTGACATTTTGATTTTTGGAAATACTTACCAATAATTACTGTAACTTTTTTGTTAGGATAATAATCCAGCGTTCATAAAGACAGAGTATATCTAAGGCTTAATCTGGCCATGGATTTATCAACAGAACTATATTTACTAGTAACAACAAACCACTGACCATTGCGTCCTTGCATACCAGCTTGGTATGGAAATGAAAATAATGGATCTCCTTGCCTTACACCTATTTGCGTAGCATGACTTATGCAAAGTCATTAAATAAAGTTGCACACGTTCACAATAATTTTGCTGCAAATAAAAAAGCAATAAATGTTGTTAAGCCTAATTTGTTGATTAGAATACCTTTTGATTTAGTGTTTTACTATCTACTATTTTGGATACATCATAGTGTATAAATGAAAGGAAAATATCAGAAATTCATGATATTTTAATAGTTTCTAAGCTAGATCAGCTTCTAAGCTAGATCAGCTCAATATGGGGTATAATCTCATTTTTATTACGTAAGTGTTACGAATTGCCTTTTTGTAAGGTTCTTGGATGATTTCAATAAAATAGTAAATTTTGCAGAAACAACTTACATCCATTAAAAGTGTAAAACTACAGTGTTACCGGTTTCGGATTTTCATGAAATTTGGCATAGCTAAAGAAGATACATATTGCAAGTTTTCCTAGCAAAATGAAATCTTGACAAAGACTAGAACCTATTTATCTGAGGGATTGAATTTTGATAATTTTTTAAAATTTTAATTAAAAAATGTGATTTTTGATAATTATTTTATCAGAAAATGTAAACTTTCATTAATTCAAAAGGTTTTTTAGTATCAAAGGAATGCCTTAGAGTTCTGCATTCAATCCAGTTCACAGATCTTGAAACTAAATAAAACATAAGATTTAAGACGCACTTATTTAGAGACAGACACCTGCTCGTGGAGGCAGTCAGTTAGAGTGGCCTCCGTAGTCTTACTTTGATTTATATAATTTATTAAATACATTTTTATAGGTTGTATACGCTGAGTTATTAATATACAAAGTTTAAAGAAAAAACATGCATTGGCACATATGAAAGACCCCCTTTGGCTATTAACCCTTCTCTTGCTGAATTTTCAGTTTGGCCACACCCATTTCTGACTTTGAACTAATCAGATTACTCGATGTAATTTATTCCTACAAATTCATAAATTTAATGTCAAACAGTGTAGATCCTGATCAGATGGCTTCTTCAGAAGCCATCTGATCTGGATCTACACTGTTTGCAAAAATAGGGGTTGTCGCGAACAGCATGATAAGGGTTAACACTTTTTGTACAAAAAGGAATCTTCTTCCTTATATATAGCAGGAGTCCATCCCAAAATTTAGGAGTGTCAGGTTGTGTTTTCATCAAAATTTATTTGGAAAATGGCTTAGCTTTTCGCAAACAGTGTAGGCCTGACCTTGATCAGAGGCCCCGTTCTGCAGCATCTGATCTGGGCCTGCACTGATTGCAAGGGTACCCATTCTGGTACAAAAAGGGTTAATCATGTTTTGGGTTCTAGTTTGAATCACCATCCCCTAAATTAGGAGATTCTAGTATGCTTCTAGGAAGAAAAATTATAATTGAAATTATCCCTTAATTATCCCATTGCCAGCCTCGATAGCTAAGTCGGATGCGCGTCTGACTGGTGATCAGGAGGAAGCGGGTTTGATACCTGCCGGGGTTGGCAACATCCTTTTGTGGAGATTGATCATGAAATCTTTTCTACGGTCATTCTCTCTCTTCCGCTGATTCAAGAAGGGCAGTTGTCAGTTTTTGGCGAAAGAATGTGCAGTGTACTGGTTAACCGCTTACGGATAAGCTTGCCCAGGACAAGTGTGGATAGGTAAACTGACCGGCTCAAAAATGACCTAAATAGTGTTGACTGGGCCGTTAAACCCCAAAACAAACAAAAAAATTAATTGTCCCATTATAATTTGGCCCCGCCCATCGGGGCTTGAAGAAATGTATGGGCTGCATGATGCTTCCACGCAGAGCTGAAACCGACCCGCACACGAGTGCTGGTAAACCGCTTAGAGGATCTAAGCCTGCACAGGCAAAGCGGTTTGAGTCAGCCCATCCATGCTTATAAACCCAATAGGTTTCCTTGGGCGGCAGGGCTTGAGATGTCATTTCATCTCAATGTCGAATAAAAGTCCCACAAAATTGGAAGAAAAGTCTCCAAAATGACCTTTACAGTGTTGACGGGGACGTTAAACCTCAAACCAAACAAACAAACAAAATCCATATATAATTGTCCTTATCTGCTGCTGTAATGGATGCTGTTTAGGGGATAACTGTATTCAGAATTGTGATTTGGGGAGGTAAATCAGAGGTTTTACGGTCAGAAATTTTGTTTTACGGTGACGCAAGAGTTGTGGTTCCTGAAGATTTACCTCCCCAAATCATAATTTTGCAGTACAGTTATCCCAATTCTAATGCACTTATACGTTTGTTTTGTTAAAACTGTAATAGGTTTGCACAAAACAGTTAGTGCTGTGAGCTGTGTAAAACCAAATGCCCGCCAATGAAAAGCAATGTTATGTGATGACGTCGGGTTTCTGACAGTATAGCGCAAAATATACTGTCCTAAATTTTTTATGTTATCCAATCAAACGTCGCGTTACTATGCAAGTGCATTAGAATTTTGCTTGCCTGTACAAAAGTATAGGAGAGCTGTCACAATCCTGCTGGCAGTGGTAGTGGCCAGAAAATTTTCAGCTTTCAAAGTTGTTAAAGTTTTTAAGATCTTCCATTTTCCCTACGCTAAGTTTGATGAAGTTTATACATGGCACGTTGGTAGATATTTGTCCATTTTTTTCAGCCTCTGCACCTGCCTTTGAACTGGAGGTCAAGGCAAAAGGCTATGGACATGGTACTAGCAAGCAAGCTACCTAGTCTTTAACCTATGACCTCCATGACGTTAATGCTCTGCATCTGGGTAATTTTTTTTCAAAATCGGTTTGGCTCCACTGAACATAATAGCCACCAAAACTAAAAAGTAATTTACCTTTAAAATGACTTCTACTTCTAAATAGGTAGATTGATTTTGAAATAATTTTACAAAAATGTTCCTTGGGCCACTGTCAACCAAAATGACTCAAACCATCCACTCCGCCTTATATTACCTACCATTTTATCTGTAGGCCACCCACCCATCAGGGCTTGAAGAAATAAATAGGCTGCATGATGCTTCCACGCAGAGCTGAATCCAACCGCACACAAGTACTGGTAAACCACTTAGAGGATCTAAGCCTGCCCAGGCAAAGGGGTGCACGTCGGACCACTCATGCTTATAAACCCTATTTGTTTCATTGGGCGACAGGGCTTGAGATGTCATTTCATCTCAGTGTCGGGTATTGGAAGCAACGTCTTAAAAATACCTTTATAGTGTTGACCGGAACGATAAACATCAAATCAAACACAGAAATACATTTTATCTGTACAATAAGGATCAGTTGAGCGATCTAGGGCCATTATGGCCCTCTTGTTACTTTTGTTAGTGTATAATCAGCTGAAGTGGAAACCAGAAGTTACAGTTATAGTCATTCTCCTAACTTCATCCTGTTCACACATATTATAATCACATCCATCATATCAAATGTAAAAGAAAAAGTATGTTTAATACAGTTTATATCAATGTTTGTTGCTTAACCCTTATCTTGCTGAATATTCATTTAAGCCACACCCAGTTCTGTCTATCAACCAATCAAATTACTTGATGTAATTTATTGCTACAAATTCATAAACTGAATGTCAAACAGTATAGATTCTGATCAGATGGCTTCTTCAGAAGCCATCTGATCCTGATCTACACTGTTTGCAAAGATAGGGGTTGTCGTGAACAGCATGATAAGGGTTAATAGTAAAAATGTTATTTTGTCTATCATCTACACTAGATTACAGGGCTGTTCCAGTTTACAATACGCCAAGCCATTGAAAGTGAAGCTAAATTTGTAGCTGTCCAAAGATTACAGTTTTATTCCAAAGTATGTTCGTTTATATTGACATTTATTGCATTACTTTTACATATGTGAAAGCGTAGCTGTAACATTCAGTTAGTTCATGTTTTTAGCTCACCTGTCACGTAGTGACGAGGTGAGCTTTTGGGATCACTTTTTGTCCGTCGTCCGTCGTGCGTGCGTGTGTGCGTGTGTGCGTGCGTGCGTGCGTGCGTAAACTTTTTCTTCAAATGACATCTCCTAAACCACTGATCGGATTTTGACCAAACTTCACAGGAATGATCCTTTGGTGGTCCCCTTTCAAAGTTGTTCAAATGGTTCCGGTCCGTTGCACATATAGGTCACAGTAGCCAAAAATAGATTTTTTTCACCGAAAACTTAAAAAATCTTCTTCTCTGAAACAGCAAGGCACAGGTCTTTGATATTTGGTATGAAGCTTCATCTAGTGGACCCCTACCAAGATTGTTCAAATTATAGTGCTGGGGCCAAAAATGCCCCCGCACGGGGGCCCTTTAGTTTTACATAGGCTTATATAGGGAAAATCTTTAAAAATCTTCTTCTCTGAAACCGCAAGGCCCAGGTGTTTGATATTTGGTATGAAGCTTCATCTAGTGGACCCCTACCAAGATTGTTCAAATTATAGTGCTGGAGCTAAAAATGCCCCCGCACGGGGGCCCTTTGGTTTTACATGGGCTTATATAGGGAAAATCTTGAAAAATCTTCTTCTCTGAAACCGCAAGGCCCAGGTCTTTGATATTTGGTATGAAGCTTCATCTAGTGGACCCCTACCAAGATTGTTCAAATTATAGTGCTGGGGCCAAAAATGCCCCCGCACGGGGGCCCTTTGGTTTTTCATGGGCTTATATAGGGAAAATCTTGAAAAATCTTCTTCTCTGAAACAGCAAGGCCCAGGTCTTTAATATTTGGTATGAAGCTTTATCTAGTGGACCCCTACCAAGATTGTTCAAATTATAGTGCTGGAGCTAAAAATGCCCCCGCACGGGGGCCCTTTGGTTTTACATGGGCTTATATAGGGAAAATCTTGAAAAATCTTCTTCTCTGAAACCACAAGGCCCAGGTCTTTGATATTTGGTATGAAGCTTCATCTAGTGGACCCCTACTTAGACTGTTCAAATTATAGTGCTGGGGCCAAAAATGCCCCCGCACCAGGGCCCTTTTGTTTTACATAGGCTTATATAGGGAAAATCTTTAAAAAGCTTTTTCTATGAAACCGCAAGGCCCAGGTCTTTGATATTTGGTATGAAGCTTCATCTAGTGGACCCCTACCAAGATTGTTCAAATTTTAGTGCTGGAGCTAAAAATGCCCCCCGCATGGGGGCCCTTTGGTTTTACATGGTTTTATATAGGGAAAATCTTGAAAAATCTTCTTCTCTGAAACAACAAGGCCCAGGTCTTCGATATTTGGTATGAAGCTTCATCTAGTGGACCCCTACCAAGATTGTTCAAATTATAGTGCTGGGGCCAAAAATGCCCCCGCACCAGGGCCCTTTTTGTTTTACATAGGCTTATATAGGGAAAATCTTGAAAAATCTTCTTCTCTGAAACTGCAAGGCCCAGGTCTTTGATATTTGTTATGAAGCTTCAGCTAGTGGACCTCTATAAAGTTTGTTCAAATTATAGCCCTGAGACCAAAAATGCCCCCGCCATGTGGCCCTTTGGTTTTACATAGACTTATATAGGGAAAATCTTTAAAAATCTTCTTCTCTGAAACACCAGGCTTAGGTCTTTGATATTTGTTATGAAGCTTCAGCTAGTGGACCTCTACCAAGATTGTTCAAATTATAGCCCTTGGGCCAAAAATGCCCCCCGCTCCGGGGCCCTTTGGTTTAACATAGACTTATATAGGGAAAATCTTGTTTTACATAGACTTCTATATGCAGGGTAAACCTTTAAAATCTTCTCTGAAACCATAAAGCCCAGGTCTTTCATATTCGATATGAAGCTTCATCTTGTGGACCTCTACCAAGATTGTTTCAATTATAGCCCTGGGGCCAAAATTGACCTTGCCCGGGGCCCACTTGTTATACATTGGATCAGGTGAGCGAACCAGGGCCCTCTGGGCCCTCTTGTTTATATGTAATATGTTTAACTGATCCAATAGGGTCCAAGCAGTAATGATTAACCCTTATCTTGAAGAAGCCATCTGTGTGTGTGAATTCAGGTTTAACGTCGCTTTCAACAATTTTTCAGTTATATTACGACGGTGTCTGGTTGCGACAGGGAGCTCAGTTCTCACTTTTATAGTGCTGCCTCACTGAAGTATCATGTCCCAGACACATTACATGATGCCACAGCCAGTCACATTATCCTGACACTGGGTCGACCAGTCTTAGCTCTACCCCGTAAATCTGAGTGCCAAGCGAGGAGCAACTAGTACCATTTTTAACGACTTTGGTATGTCGCGGCCCGGGATCGAACCCGTGACCTCCCATTCCCCGGAGCGGACACTCTACCAACTGAGCTATCAGGGCCGGTTAAGAAGCCATCTAACCAGGATCTACACTGTTTGGCATTCAGTTTATGAATTTGTAGCAATAAATTACATCAAGTAATTTGAATGGTTGATAGACAGAAGTGGGTGTGGCTTAAATGAATATTCAGCAAGATAATGATTAAACATTATGATAACACATCTGTGTGCCATAGTTCATAGGTATATGAAAACAAAAATAAAAGAGTATTTTCCCTTTTAAGAGGATGTGTGTGTGTGTGAATTCGGGTTTAACGTCGCTTTCAACAATTTTTCAGTCATATCACGGCGGCGTCTGGTTGCAACAGGGAGCTCAATGCTCACTTTTATAGTGCTGCCTCACTGAAGTATCATTTCCCAGACACATTACATGATACCACACCCAGTCACATTATCCTGACACTGGGTCAACCAGTCCTAGCTCTACCCTGTAAATCAGAGGGCCTAGTGAGGAGCAGCTAGTACCATTTTTAACGACTTTGGTATGTCGCGGCCCGGGATCGAACCCGAGACCTCCCGTTCCCCGGAGTGGACACTCTACCAACTGAGCTATTGGGGCCGGTAATTTAAGGGGATGTAAACACCTTCAGGAGAGGAAACTTTTTTTGACTAGGTCTTCAAAATGTGAAAACAAATAAAAGAGTATTTTTCCTTTTAAGGAAATGGATACCCCCTCAAGGGAGGCAGCTCTTTCAAGAGCTTTTTTCCCCATATCAGTATGGGTCTACTCTTAGAGGAAAGAATTTGCTCCTGAGGAGCAAATTCTTTCCTTTAAGAGTAGACCCCATTTTCAGAGGGTTTCTATCCAATAGGTCACAAAAGTTGGCTCCCTTGTAAAAATTGGGGAAAATATGATAGATGTAATCATTTCTGATAAGTCTATCAATCCCCTCGTGTGCATAATTCTTTTATAACACTGTTTGTCATACCAAAGTTTGGGATGTAGATTCCAAAAACCTATAAATTTTATAGAAAAGGGACAGTAGATGATTATTTTTCTATATAATCCATATCGATAAAAAATATATTGGTTGTACAGAAAAATTACCATATATGGTCATTTTTCTATATTATCTATAAATTTCCATTCACATATAACACAGTCGTTTAACAACAATTTTTCTCCTTTGGATCCAAGGCAAGAGCATTGACTGTCGACAGGGAGTTCATTTCAGAAAGGATAACCCTTTTGTAGAAGAAAAGTGTGTTTCCCTCTTGAAATAAAGTTTGTTTCCATTTATTATTATGATTATTATTATTACTGTATTATTTATTATTATTTTTAGCTCACCGTCACGTAGTGACGAGGTGAGCTTTTGGGATCACTTTTCGTCCGTCGTCCGTCGTGCGTCCGTCCGTGCGTCCGTCCGTCCGTGCGTGCGTGCGTCCGTAAACAATTCTTTAAACGACATCTCCTCCTAAACCACTGATCGGATTTTGACCAAACTTCACAGGAATGATCCTTAGGTGGTCCCCTTTCAAAATTGTTCAAATGGTTCCGGTCCGTTGCACATCTAGGTCATAGGAGCCAAAAAGAGATTTTTTTCACCAAAAACTTAAAAAATCTTCTTCTCTGAAACCACAAGGCCCAGGTCTTTGATATTTGGTATGAAGCTTCATCTGGTGGACCCCTACCAAGATTGTTCAAATTATGGTGCTGGGGCCAAAAATGCCCCCGCTCCGGGGCCCTTTGGTTTTACAAGGGCTTAAATAGGGAAAATCTTTAAAAATCTTCTTCTCTGAAACCGTAAGGCCCAGGTCTTTGATATTTGGTATGAAGCTTCATCTAGTGGACCCCTACCAAGATTGTTCAAATTATAGTGCTGGGGCCAAAAATGCCCCCGCTCCGGGGCCCTTTGGTTTTACATGGGCTTATATAGGGAAAATCTTTAAAAATCTTCTTCTCTGAAACCGCAAGGCCCAGGTCTTTGATATTTGGTATGAAGCTTCATCTAGTGGACCCCTACCAAGATTGTTCAAATTATAGTGCTGGGGCCAAAAATGCCCCCGCTCCAGGGCCCTTTGGTTTTACATGGGCTTATATAGGGAAGAGCTTTAAAAATCTTCTTCTCTGAAACCGTAAGGCCCAGGTCTTTGATATTTGGTATGGAGCTTCATCTAGGGGACCCCTACCAAGATTGTTCAAATTATGGTGCTGGGGCCAAAAATGCCCCCGCTCTGGGGCCCTTTGGTTTTACATGGGCTTATATAGGGAAAATCTTTAAAAATTTTCTTCTCTGAAACCGTAAGGCCCATGTCTTTGATATTTGGTATGAATTCATCCCACAAGGCCATGGTCCTTCTTCCTCCCCCCCCCCCCCTCCCCACTCCGGGGCCCTTTGTTTTTAAATGGGCTCATATAGGGAAAATCTTTAAAAATCTTCTTCTCTGAAACCGCAAGGCCCAGGTCTTTGCTATTTGGTATGAACCTTCATCTAGTGGACTCCTACCAAGATTGTTCAAATTATAGTGCTTGGGCTAAAAATGCCACCGCCCCGGGGTCCTATGGTTTTACATGGGCTTATATGGGGAAAATCTTAAAAAATCTTCTTCTCGGAAACTCCAAGGGCCAGGTCTTTGCTATTTGGTATGAAGCTTCATCTAGTGGACCCCTACCAAGATTGTTCAAATTATAGTGCTAGGGCCAAAACTGCCCCCGACCTGGGGCCCTTTTGTTTTACATAGACTTATATAGAGATATTCCTTAAAAATCTTCTTCTGAAACAGCAAGGTCATGGTCTTTGATATTTGGTGTGAAGCTTCCTCTAGTGGACCTCTATCAAGATGGTTTAAATTTATATAGCCCTGAGGCCAAAAATGCCCCCACCCCAGAGCCATTTGGTTTTTCATAGGCTTATGTAGGGAATATCTTTAATAAAAATCTTCTTCTCTGAAACCGTTAGGCCCAGGTCTTTGATATTTGGTATGTAGCATATCTAGTGGACCTTTGCCAAGATTGTTCAAATTATAGCCTTTGTTGATATTTGGTATGAAGCTTCACCTTTTTAGACGTCTCTGAACATTATGCACATTATAGCCCTGGGGTTAATAATGGCCCTCCCCGGGTCCCACTTGTTACTCTATGGATCAGGTGAGCGATCCAGGGCCATCATGGCCCTCTTGTTTTTTATTTTGGTTTTATGGCCCTTTCAAGATTATTCCACCCATAATCAGCTGATCGAGATTCAGAGGTGGGCTATACTGGATTATTATTATTATTATTATTATTATTAAATCTGTTCTTCAAAGAAGCAATGTCTGGATGGGTGGGCATGTATTGAGTGGGTGGGTTTTAGTCAGGCATTATCTGGCAGATTTACCTTTGTGAGTTGTTCATGTTATTATAACAAAAAATGCTGTGCTGTTTTTACAGGATGTTCCAGCGGAGGCTCAGAGTATTATCAAGACTAACAGACCAGAAAAAGGCTGGCCAGTGAAAGGAGAAGTGAAGTTTTCTAAGTATAAAATGAGGTACAGAAAGAACTTGCCGCTGGCACTCAAAGGAATTGGGTTTACAATCAAAGCTCAAGAGAAAGTGGGAATAGTTGGACGATCTGGCTCCGGTAGGTTTATGATGTCCATACTGCACAGAATACAGTATTACCATTTATCATATTATGTTGCATCTGAGAGTGTAATAATGCCATGTGATAGATTCCATAATCTATTCGTGGATTAAATATGTAAATTAGAAATGCCCATTACATGCATGATGTCATAAACGATGTTGCATTTATTAATAACGAAATATGGAAACAAATCTTGAATTGAATGCCTTTTAAATGTCACAAGATAAATAGAACCTTGCATTCGTGCTCATGTATTATTGAATTTTGGCCCCCGCCCATCGGGGCTTGAAGAAATATATGGGCTGCATGATGCTTCCACGCAGAGCTGAATCCCACCCGCATACGGGTACTGGCAAACGGCGTAGAGGATCTAAGCTTGCCCAGGCAAAGCAGTGGACACGAGTCGGACCGTCCATGTTTATAAACCCTATTGGTTTCATTGGGCGACAGGGCTTGAGATGTCATTTCATCTCAATATCGGGTAAAAGTCCCACAAAATAGTAAGCAACGTCTCCAAAATTACCTTTACAGTGTTGGTGGGGACGTTAAACCTCAAATCAAACAAACAAATTATTGAATTGGGGTCGGTCTGTCAGTCTCTATGGTGGTATATTTAGGACATTCAATTTAAGATTTTGAAAATATTATGTCGCGCGCTCGACATAATACATTGAGCGCTCAAAATGTTCTTCATAGAGGTTTCGCCCATTTCAAAGTCCTGAGATTTTTTCTTGTCCAAAGCCAGATCGTTCTCCCCAGACTGTTTCGCCCATTTGGCAATATTTTGCTGCTCACATTTTTTTCAGCAAAAATATTAGTATATTTGCCATATTAAATTTAAAGTTTTAACGATACATTAACTAACAACGTCATTAGTTTTGAACAACTGGCCCCAGAATGATATGACTTAAATAGTGTTAACTGGGCCTTTTACCCTTTGTATACTATTAGACTCTTCCTTTGCTATATGTTGGACAAGTCCATTTGTCATTTAAGGGGTGTCAGGCCTATTTTTTCGGTTTTCTATTTTTGATGGAAATTTCGGTTAGCAAATAGTGCAGGCCCTTATCAGATGCCGCGTTCAGCGGCGTCTGATCTGGGCCTGCACTGTTTGCCAAGGGGTTTCCCGCATGCAATTGGTTAGAATACAAATCAACCAAAAAACGAACAATATGTGAAATGTTACTTGGCAAGTAAATTGACATGGAATGAAATATTAATGATGTTGTTACTGTTAATATATTTACAGGTAAATCATCTTTGGGTGTGGGATTATTCCGCCTGGTGGAGCCTGTCTCGGGAACTATATACATAGATGGAGTAGACATTACCACCATAGGCCTAGAAGATCTGAGGTCTAAATTATCTATCATTCCACAGGATCCTGTTCTCTTCGTTGGTACAGTCAGGTAACCTAATTAATACTACCATTAGGTAACATAACATAAATACAGTCACTGTCTCTGGACCTGTATATAATTTTTTTTGTTTTGGTTTACATCCCTTTCAAGATTAATTTACTCATATTGAGCTGATTGTTTATTTGATTTGAGGTTTAACGTCCCCATCAACACTGTATAGGTCATTTTGGAAACGTTGCTTCCAATTTTGTGGGACTTTTGCCTGACTTTGAGATGAAATGACATCTCAAGCCCTCTCGCCCAATGAAACCAATAGGATTTGAGCCAGTGCACGACAAAACCTACAATAAGACTTGTGCCCATGGAAGACTCAGATCAGCCTGCCCATCCATATAGACTAACCAGAGACTTCTGTTGCTGCATGAAGGAGCATTGAGCCCTTAGCTTTCCTTCGAGCACACAACGAAGACTGATCAGACTGTGCCCATGCACAGGCTGATCTGAGTCTTTGTTAGGCACACATACCTTATTGTAGGTTTTGTCGTGCGCTGGCTCATTTATAAGCATGGACGGCTGACTTGTACCTCTTTGCCTGGGCAGGCTTTCTGGTGCGGTTGGTTTCAGCTCTATATGGAAACATCATGCAGCCAATCTATTTCTTCAAGCCCCGATGGGTGGGGGCTGCCGAGCTGATCGTTAATCAAAGGGGGGGGTGAAAACCAGAGTACCCAGAGATAAACTACCTGACCTTCCATTGCAGAACTTGGCGTCTCACATGTGGAACTATATATATAGATGGATCATATATTGCCATCCTTGACCTAGAAGATCTGAGGTCAAATATATTTATCCTAACCTCAAGAGCCTGCTCTCTTTTCATCATGAAAACATGCCTATATAAGTTTGACCCACTTGAACCCCACTTTTTATGTCCCTGGTAGCGATAGCCCCTATTGACATGTAAGCCTGCCCAGGCAAAGCGGTGCGAGTCGGCCCGTCCATGCTTATAAATCCTATTGGTTTCATTGGGTGGCAGGGCTTGAGATGTCGTTTCATCTCATTGTCGGGTAAAAGTCCAACAAAATTGGAAGCAATGTCTCCAAAATGACCTTTACAGTGGTGACCGGGACGTTAAACCTCAAATCAAACAAACAAACATGGAAGACAAAAATACTTTTGCAGGAGTTGCCATCCCTGAAGGTGTTCCCATTCCCCTTAAAACCTTTACAGAGCTTTTATAACAACAGACATCAATTACCAAATTCTTAATTGATATTGTTTATCTTCCCAGTATTGCCCTTGATGATATGAGCATCAGCAAATTGAACTCCTATAACCATTTTAGCTCGCTAAATGGCGAAGTACATGGAGAGCTATTGTTGTCACCTCATTTGTGAGCGTGTGCGTTCCCGTCACACTGCGTTAAAGTTTTTCAAATGCTTATATCTCAACAGTCACTCATCACAGAGCACTCATATTTGGAACTTAAGTACCTGGGAGGGTCTTCTGATGTTTTAAGACAACAGACCCCTGGGTTCATGCCCCAGGGTTGGGCTAGGGGTCAAAATCTAGAATACCTCTGTAAAACTGTGTTAAAGTTTTTGAATTGCTTATATCTCAACAGACACTCATCACAAGGGATTCATATTTTACAAGTTGGATACCCGGGCATGTCTTCTGAGATTCCAAGACAACACACCCCTGGGTTCATGCCTTGGAGGACGGATGGGGTGGGGCTAGGGGTCAAAATCTAGGACACCTTTGTAATTTGTTATAATTTTTATATGTTTCCAATATGCTAACGAGTTATAAACAAAATTGGTTATATATCAGCCAACCATGTGACATTGGTTCAAGTGTAAAAGGGTGAAGGTCATGGTGACCTACATTTCACGGTCCAGTGATTTTGTCTTATATCTTGAAAACTATTGTAGAAATGTCATACCTGGGATATTAGTACCATGTGACCCCATGATTGACCTCAAAATATATCTAGGTCACTGTGACCTATATTTCATGGTTCAGTGATTTTGCCTATTATCTTGAATAATATTTTGATAAGAAAATGTTATACCTGGGATATTACTTCAATGCAACCAGATGATTGACCTCAAAATATATCTAGGTCAGTTTGACCTATATTACATGGTTCAATGACTTTGACTTATATCTTGAATACTATTGGATGGAGAAACTTCATATCTGAATATTCAATTCTATGTGACCAGATGATTGACATAGAAATATATCTAGGTCAGTGTGACCTATTTTCAAGGTTCAATGATTAGCCTTCTAATTCAGACACAATTGGATTCTGAAATGTAATATCTGGAATATATGTTCCATGTGACCTGATGATTGACCTTAAACTATATGTAGATGAGTGTGATCTATATTTCATGGTTCAATAATTTTACCTTATATCTTCAAGGCGCAAACAGGACAGCTATGCTGTCATGCGACAGCTCTTGTTTATGCCAGTGGTATGGCATTGTCAGGATTTGAACTCAATGACTGTACGGGGTTTTAAAAATTACATGTAGATTGGCCTTTTTCCATTTTCTGATTTTGTATCTTGATACAAATTGCAGATAATTATTCAGGTGAATTTATTATTCTTGCACACCAGATAAGAAAATCCATAGTTTTAGCTTGGGATAGAAATTCTGTTCTAACCCTGGTGTTCTTACCCAGAATCGAATATTCTCGCGTGATTGATAAATGCACTGGTTGAATACGACCTCATATGCACCATCGTTAAAGTTGATGTCACAGCACGTTATGTGACGTCAGTAAACATTCCTGTAGTGTCATCACAATATGGCGGATGTCGGTAACCAGAGGGACTGCAGCATTAAAAATCATAGCTAAGAAATTGAAGGTATGCAAGAAAAAGAATCCCATATGGGTGTGAGGGGTGGATAGAAAAATCTATCCCTTGGGATCACTGTCCGGCATCACTCGGCAAGCCTCGTGATGCCGGACAGTGACCCTCTTGACAGATTTTTCCATCCACCCCTCACACCCATATAAGATTCTTATAATACATACAAGTGTGCAACTATTATTGGTCTCCTTTGCTTTCTTTTCTATCTTATTTCTCTTTTTCTCTGGGTAACCACAATGCACAGTATAACAAAAAAAATCCCTGCTTACCTTGATTCTTTATATTGCAGGTATAATTTAGATCCATTTAACAAGCATACAGATGATGCCTTATGGGAAGCATTAGAGAAATGTCACATCAAGAACACAGTAAGTGTAGGAGCATATTTTCAGATGAGAACAGTAAATAATGTAAATATAAGCAATTAAGTTTAAGTCAACCCCTTGAAGTTCTCTTACTTTGCTTGTGACTCAATGATGTTCTTATGTCATTGACACTAAAGAAATACATTTATTTCTGATTAAAGTGAAATTAAAAAATGCTTTTGTATCATGCCTGAAGTTGTAATATGAATATATTATACTGACTTTGTCTTAGCTGCTTTACATAGAATAAATTGAATTCATTACGAAAACATGCATATACAAATACATTGTAAACTTTACGGCTGAAAAAAGGAAAATCTTTAGATGAAAAATTCTGATATTTTTCTTATTTCTGCTCAAAATATAGATTGTGGGTACTCGTTAGAACTGCCTTGATAGATTTAGGGTACTTGTTATAACTGCCTCATCGAGGCGGTTTTATCAAGTACCCACAATCTATATTTCAGAGCAGAAGTAAGAAAAATAAGGTTTAGTCCCCTGTAAACCCAAGTAAAGAAGTTTTACTATATAAAAGTGGGGATCAAGGAGATCAAAATTATTTTGGCATGTTTTCGTGATGGAAATATGAAACAACTTGGTACCATATTTATTCAGACAAGTCAGTCCTGAGCAAACAGTGTAGATCCATATGAGATGCCATTCTATACTGCTTGTTACTTTCCAGTTATTTTTAATCCCCCGCTGTGAAGCGGAGCTGGGATTATAGGAATGGCCTTCGGATGTCTGTGCGGGCGAGCATGTCGGATTTAGGGGCTAGTTTCAGGATTAGATAACATTAGAAAATTATTGGAAAAGAATAGATTTTTTTCCGTAAATGAAAGGTTTAGGAGGTAAGCCCCTAAACCAAACAAAAGAAAATAAAAGAAATAACCCAACATGTTAGAATGTTCGTCTCTCTGTCCATCCGTTTTTCTGTCCGTAACACATATTGTCCGCTCCGTATCTCCTGAACCCTTTGATAGATTTTCGGTAAATTTTGGTCAAATATTCCTTTCAGTGACCTGATGTGCAGAACCCATAAATGAATCATGTCTACTCAAGGTCAAGGTCACAGTTGAAGGACGCGAGTTTGAATATCTCCTTTACCCCTGGAAGGATGTTGATTAAACTTGAGTCAAATATCCCCCTCATTGAGCTGATGTGCAGGCCCCTTAAATAAACCATGCGACTCACGGTCACAGTTTCAGGTCACGAGTTTGAAAGTGCATTTTGTATCCATTCCATAATTCCTTTACCCCTGGAAGGATTTTCATTGAACTTTGGTCAAATATCCTCCTCAGTGAGCTGATGTACAGAACCTATAAATAAAAGAATGCGGACTCAAGGTCAAGGTCACAGTTGAAGGTCATGAGTTTGAAACTTTGAATTTTGTGTCTGTTCCATATCTCCTTTACCTCTGGAAGGATTTGCATTAAACTTTGGTCAAATATCCCCCTCAGTGAGCTGATGTGCAGAACCTATAAATAAACCACGCTGACTCAAAGTCAAGGTTATATTTGAAGGTCACGAGTTTGAAACTTTGAATTGTGTGTCTGTACCATATCTCCTTTACCCCTGGAAGGATTTTCATTAAACTTCGGTCAAATATCCCCCCTCAGTGAGCTAATGTGCAGAACCCATAAATAAACCATGTCGACTCAAGGTCAAGGTGACATTTGAAGGTCACAAGTTTGAAATCTCCCTTACCCTTGGAAGGATTTTCATTAAACTTTGGTCAAATGTCCCTCTCAGTGAGCTGATGTGCAGAACCCATAAATAAACCATGCCAATTCAAGTTTTCTTTTTTTTTTGGTTTGGGTTTTACGGCCCTTTCAAGATTATTTCACTCATATCGAGCCGATCGTTAATCAGAGGTGGGCGAAAACCGGAGTGCCCCGAGAAAAACCACCTGACCTTCCGTTGCAGAACTTGGCGTCTCACACGTGGCCCGAGCGAGGCTCGAACCTACGGCGGTGAGAGACCTAATGACTAAGAGTCAGCGCTCTTATCCACTAGGCCACGGAGGCCCGTCCCAATTCAAGTTCAAGGTCACAGGTGAAGGTCACAAGGTTGAGCCTTGTTATTAAAGTGTGGCGGGGGATTTGGCTGTCCCTCAGACTGCTTTCATGTTAGACATTTATATCAGGTGGCAATTCATACTGGTCCAAATTTTAGAACAAGTATGGAATTTAGGTGTTCGAATACTTAGGATAAATACGGTAAATTTAACTGAAATAGAAAAAATACTCTAAATTTGCCTGAAATAGAAAACAACTTGGCACCTTTATTTCAGATCTCCTCTCTAGAACTGAAGTTAGAACATCCTGTGGTAGAGAATGGTGAAAATTTTTCAGTGGGAGAAAGACAGCTAATCTGTATGGCTAGAGCATTACTTAGGAATAGTAAGGTACGTGTTCAGTTTGTGTCTTTTCTTTGTGATGTCCTTTTAGAAAATGGTGAACATTTTCAGTGGGAGAATGAACTCTTATCTGTACGGCTAGAGCATTACTTAGAATAGTAAGGTATACGCCGAAACCTCATTATAACACTGTTCGCTATAAAACCCCTATGGATATAACATGGTTTCAAGATGGATCCCAAAAATGTATAGATTATATAGAAAGATGACCATAAATGGTCCTTTTTCTGTATAATCTATACATTTTTGTTTGGATATAACATGGTTGTTTAAGGGGAATGGGAACACCTTCAGGGTAGGCAACACTTGCAAAAGTATTTTTGTCTCCCATGTCAGTAGGGGTCAACTCTTAAAGGAAAGAATTTGCTCCTGGGGAGCAAATTCTTTCCTTTAAGAGTAGACCCCTTTTTCAGTGGGACAGGGCTTACAGAAAAGTGTAGAGGAAGTCCCGAAAGGTGTCTGCCTTTGAAAAATGGCGGAAAAAATCTGCCAGGTGCTCCCATTCCCCTTGACTAAAACAGTGAATAGTGTTATAAAGACATTGTGGTGTTGTAAAATTTTGCTATTGACCCAGTGCATGTCATATGTCAGTTTTTCAAAATGTTTTTTAGCATTTCTGGACTTACGCTGGTTTCCAGTTTGCTGTTTTGGGGTTCCTGTATAAAGAGAAGCTACCACTTTGTAAAAGTATTCAAATACTAGTTGTCCCTCTTTTAAAATGAAGCTGAAGCCACACAGATTTAGACACATCCACTTCTAATTTTCATCTGAGTTCTTGATGTAATTTATTCCTTCAAATTCACAAACTGAATGTTGAACAGTGTAGATCTAGATCAGATGGCTTCTTCAGAAGCCATCTGATCTGGATCTTAACTGTTCCAGATCAGATGGCTTGTTAAGAAGCCATGGATGGTTGGGTTAGGCAAAAGTGACATGTAGTTTGCATCACTAGGGCGTCCAACTGATATTGGCTTACAGTAGGGCAAGGCCAGCTGTCCTTGCAGCAGGTAAGTGTAGAGGGGGAGTGTTCTTATTTCTTCTATTTCAACACTTCTGTTCATTTTCCTGTTTGTCCTCTGTCCCTTCTCTTTCACCTCATCTACTATCTCTTCTATCTTTTTTTCTCCCTTTCTCTGGGAGAGGACACAAAATTACCTTCAAGGGTTGACATGTCATTAAACGTGAAAGAATCAATCTTCAGAAACCATCTGATCTGGATCTGCACTGTTTGCAAAGGTAGGGACTATTATGGCTCAGAAGGACAAGGGTTAATTTTGCTAAATGAAACAACAGAAATAATAGACATAGAAACAGATGCACTTGTGGAGATGAAAATGAAAGAGGCATTTTCTAGGGAAGGTCAGCCATTCTTAAGAGTATATGCTTCCCATCTTAAATGAAGGTTACTATAGTAAAAGTGAAGAACTTGTTCTCATAGAAATGGTGGGAGAAGGGGGCTGCTTATCCTTAATGCTTTCGGTGCCAAATTCATTTCGGAATGTAACTCCTAGTGGCAAATTAAATGTTTAGTTGCTGAGACTTTCTTCAAACTGAAAATGAAAAAAAAAAAAGAAAAATTCCTTTGCTTTGATGTTATTCAAAGACCCAATCATATCGCTACTCCTGGTCGCATTGTGACTGGGGTACTCTAGCTGCTAGGCAGTAGCAATTACATGAAGAGATAAAAAGGGAAGAGTTTGCTCCTAAATGAGGGAATACCTGTAGGGGTCGGCAACATTCTTTCATGGAGATTGATCATGAAATCTTTTCTATGGTCATTCTCTCATTTCCGCTGATTCAAGAAGGGCATTTGTCAGTTTCTGGCAAAAGACTGTGCACTGTACTGGTTAACCCCTTACGTATAAGCCTGCCCCGGAAAAGTGTGGATAGGTAAACTGACCGGCTCAAAATGACCTAAATAGTGTTGACTGGGCCATTAAACTCCAATACAAACAAGCAAACAAAATTCTAAAGGGCAGAAATACTTTGCTGTAAGAGAACCCAGTCATTACAAAACTTCTATAGCTCCAGACTAGGAGGAGTAGGAAGGAGAATTTCCTTCTTTTTATGCCCCCGCCATTCGAAGAATGGTGGAAAGGGCATATAGCGTTGCCCCTGTCCGTCCGTTTGTCCGTGCGTCCGAAACTTAAACGCGGTCAATAACTTCTTTATTTCTTGATGGATTTTAAAATTACTCTGCAGAAATGTTAACCATCATGAGACGATGTGTCACGCGCAAAATCCAGGTCTGTACCTCCAAGGTCAAGGTCATACTTAGAGGTCAAAGGTCAAAAAAGGGTCCGAAACTTAAACGCAGCCAATAACTTACTTATATCTGGATGGATTTGAAATTATTTTGAAGAAATGTTAACCATCATGAGACGATGTGTCACGTGCAAACTCAGATCCGTACCTCCAAGGTCAAGGTCATACTTAGAGGTCAAATGGCATAAAAAGGGTCCAAAACTTAAACACGGTCAATAACTTTCTATGGATGAATACGAACATAGATATATTTCTGGCGGGGGCATCTGTGTCCTATGGAAGGATTTCTAGTTTCAAAACATATGTTGTGGGTACTTGTTAGAATCACCTCGGTGATTCTAACAAGTACCCACAACATTTGCTTATGGAGAAATACAATATTCTTCTCATTACCGTAATGATCCTAAATTTTAGCAGAATTACAGCAAGTCCTTAATGTGTCCAAATGATCCTTAGTATTCGGACAGATAGGCCTAAGCAAACTGTGCAGACCCAGATCAGACTGCTCCTGAAGGAGCAGTCTGATCAGGGTCTACACTGTTTGCTTATACATCTGCACATTTTGGACTCTTTGCTGGATGATAAAACAAATTGTTAAAATTTTAGGAGAATTACAGCAAGTTCTCAAGGTGTCAGAATTACTAAGACTTTTACAGTAGTTCTCTTTATCTTTGTTCATGTCAGATACAAGGAAAGGAAATAGTTTTACGTTAGAGTTGCCTCCCTTTGAAAGTGAACTTCAGTTCATACATTTTGTTTGATTTGAGGTTTAACATCCCCGTCAACACTGTAAAGGTTATTTTGGAGATGTTGCTTCCAATTTTGTGGAACTTTTACCCGACATTGAGATGAAATTACATCTCAAGCCCTGCCGCCCATTGAATCCAATAGGGTTTATAAGCATGGACGGTCCGACTCGCACCGCTTTGCCTGGGCAGTCTTAGATCCTCTAAGCGGTTTACCAGTACTCGTGTGCAGGTCGGTTTCAGCTTTGCATGGAAGCATCATGCAGCCCATCTATTTCTTCAAGCCCTGATGGGCCAGTTCATACACATACATAAACTGATGGACTATTTCAGATACTAATGCTGGACGAGGCAACGGCAGCCATAGACACTGAAACAGACGCACTGGTGCAGACGCCAATCAAAGAAGCATTTTCTCACTGTACAATGTTGATCATTGCACACCGATTAAACACTGTGCTGAGTTGTGATAGAATACTGGTCATGGAAGATGGAAAGGTTGGTCAGAATAATTTTAACTACGTGAGATTTTCTGCAGGCCTCGGTGGCTCAGCATCATGAAAACACGCCTATATAATTCTGACCTCCTGCAACGCCACTTTTATATAGTAGAACTGGGGTTTACAGGATGTTACGAGATGGAATAGGAAACCTCTCTGGTGCTTATGCACATCTAAATTATTTTAGTAGATATATGGTAGGGCGGTGCGAGTGAAATATTTTAGGTGAAATATGGTACGCAAACTATGCGGCTCCATGAACAAGTCATGCACATATCATACGATGTATGCATGGGTGGTTTATAGAGAGCTGTTTTTACAATACAGGGGGCCGCTAAAAGGCCGAGTCCTATAGAATTTGCCTAAAAATCGCCAACCGCCAAATTGTGCCATATATGATTTTTATTCCCGTCACGTGTTGTGTGGGTGTTCGTTTTGACAGGAGTCATGTCATTGATTATAGGGTCGTTTCATCAATATTTCCTATGGGAAATATACTATTTGAACGCAAATCCATTGTCTACTCGATTTTTGCTATCTGGCTTTGTTTGTGGCCGGTATCTCCACTTCCCCACGAACAAAGCAAGGTAATACGAGTAGGCATGATTTTCCGGTAGTATTCATAGATATATAAACCCTGAAAAAAAGCGGACACTTTAGCAGCAGGTCAAGTTGTAAAGAGTGAACATTGTGACGGGGAAATAGAAAGTATATTGAAAGGTATGTTTAATCTATGTTTAGTATTATTTTTGTATGAACATGCTTGTAGGTTTTGGAGGGGTTTACTTCTAGTATACCCCAACTTTCTGAAGCCTATTCTGAATTCACTATTGAGGCCTGTAGTGATTAGGCTACTAGCTTTGCCAGCTAGACGTCGCAGGATCGATCCCAGGCTTCTCCAGTAGTAGAATGAGTCTTTCTAAGTGAGGTCCTGTCTCATGCTGACCCTAGATGTTGGTGAGACGTAAAGTTTGGACACCCGCTCATTCTAGATTCATTTAGGCTTTTAGACCCCTTTTGTAGAATGTAATTAATAAACGCCGGGTCACTTGTTTGATCCATGACTTTTGACTAGCTGTGGTTAGAAAACCGGGGTTCCGTCCCAATATGATATTAGGTGTAGAGGGGACGTAAACTTAAGACGGGTTTAACCATATCTTCATCATCAGGGCAAACTCTTACAAGAGCCGGTTGGGTTATCCGTGATGATGAACCGTAATGAATTTTATTTTACAAGCATGTTCACGTTGATTAGAAATAATTTTGTTCAAGAAGAATTACGAGTTCATTTTGTAATGATGCCGTTTTTGTCTGATAACTCAGTTTGTGCATGTATGTACATATAAAGAACGTGATGATGATAAGTGGGAGTATTTGGTCGCCACACGTCATAACGGCCTGAGCGGCGGGGATGACGTCAGCTGCGTCATCGGCGTCGCGAGGACGGTTGTGACGGGGTGCCTACCAAATAGAGAGAATTTACGGCAAACAGTGTTGGCCCATATGAGACACTAACAAATGTGTGGATTATAGATGAAAATCTTCTGTTGTAGTTTCTATCTGTTATTAATGTATTGAATTTGTGAATAGCTATATTTGTGAGCCGTGTCGCGGAGAAGGATATGAAATAGAGATTGTTATGTTTCCTGTAATTGGCGGCTGACCAGGTAGCGCAAAGGCGTGGTCTGTTCAATTGCCTCTTACTTGTGATAATGTAGTGAGCACAAATTTGATGAGTATTATGCTCAGTAGTAGTGAGCATTAATTGATTTCTGTAGTGCTCAGTAAAGAAACATGAACTTTGAGTATTATTGTGTCAAGCGCTGGGTGCTGATAATTTGATGCACAGTCAAGTTGAGTTCTGCTGTACGGTTATTTGTCGCATGCACTAATCAGCCTGTATGTCTGGTCGGCGCATGCGCAATAACGGTATATGCATGAACATATTCTTACTTCTCCGGGAGGGGGATCATGATATAGCATGTATGTTTTGTGACTCGTTTCTAGTCCCGTTATCGTAATTTGCAGGCATAACAATGTGTGACCTGCTGCTCCCTGCTTCATAGCAGCAGGTACTGGTACGACGCTAGGCGTTAGGGTCCAGCAAGGGCGGACAGACCGCCGTAATCAGCGCCTACCAGGATAGAAGCAGATTCTTCTAAATCATTGTTCGTTGTAAACAAATGTGATCATGGAAGAGGTCAACTTACCTTATTTGGACGATCAGCAAACGTGATCGCTAATCCTAGGATAATCAATTATGTTGATAGACTAGTTTTACTAGTTCGCGAGAAGAAGTGTCACGCGAGTGGGGGATTCACCCAAAGTTATAAACTGGCCAGTCGCGTTTTGTGTTGTTTCTTTTTTTGTTTTTCTTGTTGTTTTTGTTGTTTGCTTCTGTAGGTATTCACGTCACCCGTTCCGAGCACAGAACAGTGTTTTGCCTTCGGAGCGGACGTCGTGAGTTGGCTACAGAAGCAACAATTTGTGATGTTTTGTGTTAGTAAGTGTTGTATGTAGATACTGTAAATAATTCATGTCAATCATTTAACATCTTTCTTGTGCCTTACCCCACAGCTGCCCGTACACCTGTCAGAGATCACGCTCGGTTGTCTTGTCAGCATGGGGGTTTGCGGGACGCCGTAAACCCACATGTAACATTTGGTGTCAGAAAAGTGAGGATTTGATCTCTGGCTGGTGTTCCCGGCTGTGGAACAGCACATTGATACTCTGAATCATCAATTTAAAAAAAAAAAAATGTATTGACAGCCACATTTAGAAATTAACTTGAATCTTCCTTCCTGCGTTGATGAAGTGCGAAACCCATGTATTCAACTGAATGGATACTGACAAGTCGATAATTTCTGAGCAGGAAGGCAAGGCAAACCCCACTTTTTCTTGGTAACGAAAAATTTAAGTAGACCCCACTTAATTGTGTTACCTGACATTCTACTAAGTTAAATTGGAGCTACTAATTGATCTTACCCACACATGGTTCTGACGTAGTGACGTTAACAATTTACTGACGTTGACATAACGTTAGCGTTAATATTTACGCAGTGGCTTGAGGTTAGGTATGACGTAATAGAAACATTAATGGTGACTTGTTATGATCGGAGTTTTGTAATGTGATAAAACTTCGGATTGTAGCATTTTACTGTAAACGTCGTCGGTTTATGACGTCATATTAGACTACCAGTACGCAACGTCATACTGTGCTGAAAGCATTTGACATTTCAAATCGCGTGTGCTTTAATAACTAACGTTTTAGTTAGATTAACGCGTATAACACATATCTTAACGTTTTAGTTAAGCCCATTCAATCATCACTGATCATAACTGATCAGTTTATAGTGGTTTTGATAGTAACGTGAGATTTACGTTATCAATAATGGAGCGTTTAATGCAAATGGGAAAGGACTTAGGTTATGAGGGGAAGGAGTTACAAGGTTTTGTTAAAGAGCAGCAAGATATTGAGCGGGCAGAAAGGCAAGAGCAAAGGGATTTAGAAAGGTTAAGGTCTGAAGAAAAGGAAAAGGAAAGGGCAGAAAAAGAAAAGGAAAGGGTACATGAACTAGCTAAGTTAGAGGAAAAGGAAAAGGAAAGGGCTGAAAAAGAAAAGGAAAGGGCACATGAACTAGCTATGTTGAATGTTAATAAGGAACTTGAAATAGCACGCATCAAGACTGAAAGGGAGGCAAAAGAGATTAGTGAGGCCCATTTAGAAAAAATAAAACATGGGTTTGAGCTACAGCACCAAGAATTAAGGAATCAGTTAGAAATGCAGAGAGCGAAGCTCGAGCTAGAATTTGAAAAGCAAAAAGCTGAGAAGGTGGCTCATGCCCGGGATCCTAAGTTACCTTATTTTGAAGAGGGTAAGGATAAAATGGATAGTTATTTATCTAGGTTTGAGAAATATGCTACGGCTAATAAATGGGATAAGAGTGTTTGGGCCGCGTATTTAAGTGCATTGCTCAAAGGGCGCGCACTTGATGTATATGACCGGTTGTCAAATGAGGATGCGGCGGATTATGAAAAGTTAAAGGACGCTTTATTAAAGAATTTTGACATGACAGAGCGCGGATTTAGGAAGCAGTTTCGTTATAGTAGGCCCGAGAAATCAGAAACGTTCATACAGTTCAGTAGTAGACTGAGAAGTTATTTAGAAAAATGGCTTAATATGGCAAAGATAGAAAAATCTTTTCCGGCTGTCTGTGATTTCATGGCAAGGGATCAGTTCCTGGAGTCATGTAATAGAGAACTGTATGTACATCTGAAGCCAAAACAGTTTGGTAATTTAGATGAAATGGCTAGGGAGGCAGATTTGTTTGCAGAAGCGCGCGGGGGCGTATATAGTTGCATTAATAAGGGGCAACGCGATAATAGAGGCGCAGCGCAGGGTAAACAGGACAAAGTTGACTCGAACAAACCGAGTGGTAGACCGGATATCAAGTGTAGCATATGCGGTAAGGGGCATTTAACAATTAAATGTTTTAAGAACCCCGACAGGAAACAATTGTATAGCGCAGAGGTAGGAGCAACTGGAGTTGGGGATAGCGGTGTTAAAGAAAATTTTAACACGCGCGTAGAGACTCAAGGTTCTCAGGTTAAGAATGAGAATACGCAGAATGTAGGTCGTGGTTATACACGTGGTCGTGGTAATTTCAGAGGGTCTTTTCGCGGACGCGGTAAAAATAATAGCACACCACGTGGCGCAGCACACCAAGTTAGTTTTTGTCAGACAGAAGTAACTAGGAAAGGTGATGAGATTGGAAGTATTTTTGAAAATAAGGTTGGTGATCCTTTGATTTCGGATAGGGAGGAGTGTAGTAAGGAAACTAGGGAAGGTGTCTGTTACTTCTTAAAGGCAAGGTTACCGACGGCACAAGGATTGGTTAATAATAAAAAGGTGGTTGTATTAAGAGATACTGGGTGTACAGGCTGTGTCGTTCGGAGAAGTTTGGTTTCGGATAGTCAGTTAATAGGGAAGGAATCAAATGTTACGTTGATTGATGAATCCACACAAAGGTATCCTTTGGCAATGATTGACATTGATTGTCCTTTTTTTACTGGGAAAACTGAAGCTTTGTGTATGGATGATACGTTGTACGATTTGGTTATCGGTAACATTGATGGATCAAAACTTCCTGATATGTCTCATTTCTCAGCTGCGGCTGTAACTAGGTCTCAAACTAGGCAGGATGAGAAGCCTTACAGAAAACTTAAGGTTCCCGATCAGATCATTAACGATGACAAGGAGGCTTTCAAGCAAGCTCAGGTTGATGATCCAACTTTGGAAAACATCAGGAAAAGGGTTGTATCTGGGAACAAGACTGTGAGTCGTGGTTTAAACCGAGGTGAAACTAGGTTTATTGAGAAAAAAGGTTTGGCATATAGGGAGTTCACCAAGGGTAACAAAGTCTCTTTCCAACTTGTGGTCCCTCAAAGTTTCCGAGGAAAGGTGTTGAAACTGGCTCATGAAACGCTTATGTCTGGACATATGGGTATTAGGAAGACATTGGATAGAGTTGTAACTGAGTTTTACTGGCCCGGTATTTGCGGTGATGTCGCTAGATTTTGTAAATCTTGTGATATTTGTCAGAGAACTATTCAGAAAGGTCGGGTCACTAAAGTACCTCTAGGAAAAATGCCATTGATTGATACGCCATTTAAGAGGGTGGCAGTGGACATAGTTGGTCCAATTGAGCCTCGATCTGATAGGAAATCTCGGTATATTTTAACCATGATAGATTATGCGACAAGGTATCCAGAGGCGATAGCTTTACCGAGTATTGAGACGGAACGTGTCGCGGAAGCGCTTATTGAAATGTTTAGTAGGGTTGGCATTCCTGATGAAATGTTGACTGATTGTGGATCACAGTTTACTGCTGAGGTAATGAAGGAAGTCAGCAGACTTCTTTCTCTTCAACAGTTAACGTGTAGTCCGAGACACCCAATTTGCAACGGACTGATAGAGCGTTTCCACGCTACGTTAAAGCAGATGTTACGTCGCATGTGTGCTGAACGTCCAAAAGATTGGGATAAATATCTTCCAGCCTTATTATTTGCGGTAAGGGAAGTCCCACAAGAGTCTTTAGGATACTCCCCTTTTGAGTTGTTATATGGACGTAACGTCAGAGGTCCAATGGCAATATTAAGAGAATTATGGGCTGAAGAGGTACGCGATGAGCAAGTTCTTTCGACGTATCAATACGTTATTGAGCTTAGGGAACGGTTAGAGCAGACATGCAAATTAGCGCGTGATAATTTAAAGAAGGTTCAGATTAAGCAGAAAGCTTATTATGATAAAGGCGCGAGGTCGCGTAAATTTGACGTCGGCGATAAAGTACTGTTGTTACTACCGACAGACAGTAATAAATTATTGCTTCAATGGAAAGGTCCTTATGAAGTTGTTGAGGTAGTGAACAGAATGGATTATAAGATTGACGTCAATGGAAATGTTAACACATATCACGCTAACATTCTGAAGCAGTACGTTGAGCGTCAGACTGTGACGTCTCATTGTCTGATCTCTGAACCTATTATGTCGACAGACAGTCATGACAGAAATGACGTCGACGAGTCTTCATTTGAAGACAGCAGTTTTGAAACTGCAGAGCAACAGGAAAGTGACGGTGACGTTAGCGTCCCACACACACTAACGTCAGAGGAGAATGAGGAGACAGAAGGGCTGAGAGAACAGCGCCTTGCAGGACTGACATGTCAGACAGACCAAATTATATGTACCACATTTATGTCAGAACCTGTGAAAACAATCAAATCAGTTAAGCCAGCAAGGCCACCTCCAGTGAGATTAAAACGATATCCGTTTTCTAACAAACAGAATGTCAGGGGAACAGGAAAATTTTGGGGCAAACCACCATAGCTTAATAGCAATTTTACTAAAGAAAATTTGGGGGCAGACTACCTTAGTAGGTAATTCTTCGCACGGTTGTTGTGTAAATAGCTGTCTTGTTTAGATAGGTTCATCCTATTCCATCTCTGTACACAAAGAAAAAACATTTCTGATTGTTTTTTCTCCAAAAGGGGAAACCTTTGTTACGAGATGGAATAGGAAACCTCTCTGGTGCTTATGCACATCTAAATTATTTTAGTAGATATATGGTAGGGCGGTGCGAGTGAAATATTTTAGGTGAAATATGGTACGCAAACTATGCGGCTCCATGAACAAGTCATGCACATATCATACGATGTATGCATGGGTGGTTTATAGAGAGCTGTTTTTACAATACAGGGGGCCGCTAAAAGGCCGAGTCCTATAGAATTTGCCTAAAAATCGCCAACCGCCAAATTGTGCCATATATGATTTTTATTCCCGTCACGTGTTGTGTGGGTGTTCGTTTTGACAGGAGTCATGTCATTGATTATAGGGTCGTTTCATCAATATTTCCTATGGGAAATATACTATTTGAACGCAAATCCATTGTCTACTCGATTTTTGCTATCTGGCTTTGTTTGTGGCCGGTATCTCCACTTCCCCACGAACAAAGCAAGGTAATACGAGTAGGCATGATTTTCCGGTAGTATTCATAGATATATAAACCCTGAAAAAAAGCGGACACTTTAGCAGCAGGTCAAGTTGTAAAGAGTGAACATTGTGACGGGGAAATAGAAAGTATATTGAAAGGTATGTTTAATCTATGTTTAGTATTATTTTTGTATGAACATGCTTGTAGGTTTTGGAGGGGTTTACTTCTAGTATACCCCAACTTTCTGAAGCCTATTCTGAATTCACTATTGAGGCCTGTAGTGATTAGGCTACTAGCTTTGCCAGCTAGACGTCGCAGGATCGATCCCAGGCTTCTCCAGTAGTAGAATGAGTCTTTCTAAGTGAGGTCCTGTCTCATGCTGACCCTAGATGTTGGTGAGACGTAAAGTTTGGACACCCGCTCATTCTAGATTCATTTAGGCTTTTAGACCCCTTTTGTAGAATGTAATTAATAAACGCCGGGTCACTTGTTTGATCCATGACTTTTGACTAGCTGTGGTTAGAAAACCGGGGTTCCGTCCCAATATGATATTAGGTGTAGAGGGGACGTAAACTTAAGACGGGTTTAACCATATCTTCATCATCAGGGCAAACTCTTACAAGAGCCGGTTGGGTTATCCGTGATGATGAACCGTAATGAATTTTATTTTACAAGCATGTTCACGTTGATTAGAAATAATTTTGTTCAAGAAGAATTACGAGTTCATTTTGTAATGATGCCGTTTTTGTCTGATAACTCAGTTTGTGCATGTATGTACATATAAAGAACGTGATGATGATAAGTGGGAGTATTTGGTCGCCACACGTCATAACGGCCTGAGCGGCGGGGATGACGTCAGCTGCGTCATCGGCGTCGCGAGGACGGTTGTGACGGGGTGCCTACCAAATAGAGAGAATTTACGGCAAACAGTGTTGGCCCATATGAGACACTAACAAATGTGTGGATTATAGATGAAAATCTTCTGTTGTAGTTTCTATCTGTTATTAATGTATTGAATTTGTGAATAGCTATATTTGTGAGCCGTGTCGCGGAGAAGGATATGAAATAGAGATTGTTATGTTTCCTGTAATTGGCGGCTGACCAGGTAGCGCAAAGGCGTGGTCTGTTCAATTGCCTCTTACTTGTGATAATGTAGTGAGCACAAATTTGATGAGTATTATGCTCAGTAGTAGTGAGCATTAATTGATTTCTGTAGTGCTCAGTAAAGAAACATGAACTTTGAGTATTATTGTGTCAAGCGCTGGGTGCTGATAATTTGATGCACAGTCAAGTTGAGTTCTGCTGTACGGTTATTTGTCGCATGCACTAATCAGCCTGTATGTCTGGTCGGCGCATGCGCAATAACGGTATATGCATGAACATATTCTTACTTCTCCGGGAGGGGGATCATGATATAGCATGTATGTTTTGTGACTCGTTTCTAGTCCCGTTATCGTAATTTGCAGGCATAACAATGTGTGACCTGCTGCTCCCTGCTTCATAGCAGCAGGTACTGGTACGACGCTAGGCGTTAGGGTCCAGCAAGGGCGGACAGACCGCCGTAATCAGCGCCTACCAGGATAGAAGCAGATTCTTCTAAATCATTGTTCGTTGTAAACAAATGTGATCATGGAAGAGGTCAACTTACCTTATTTGGACGATCAGCAAACGTGATCGCTAATCCTAGGATAATCAATTATGTTGATAGACTAGTTTTACTAGTTCGCGAGAAGAAGTGTCACGCGAGTGGGGGATTCACCCAAAGTTATAAACTGGCCAGTCGCGTTTTGTGTTGTTTCTTTTTTTGTTTTTCTTGTTGTTTTTGTTGTTTGCTTCTGTAGGTATTCACGTCACCCGTTCCGAGCACAGAACAGTGTTTTGCCTTCGGAGCGGACGTCGTGAGTTGGCTACAGAAGCAACAATTTGTGATGTTTTGTGTTAGTAAGTGTTGTATGTAGATACTGTAAATAATTCATGTCAATCATTTAACATCTTTCTTGTGCCTTACCCCACAGCTGCCCGTACACCTGTCAGAGATCACGCTCGGTTGTCTTGTCAGCATGGGGGTTTGCGGGACGCCGTAAACCCACATGTAACACAGGAGTAAACCTTACTCGATGAGGCGGGTCTAATGTGTACCCTCAATATATATTTTGAGCAGAAATCAGAAAAAATATCACAATTTGTATCAGAAAATTTTCTATATTTTTATGGCAGTAAAATTTACAATGTACATGTATTAGTATAGGCGTGTTTTCGTAATGGTCAGATGTGCGTCTGACTGGTGATCAGAAGGTCGCTGGTTATGATACCTGAGGAGTCGGCAACATTCTGTCATGGAAATTGATCTTGAAATCTTTTCTACGGTAATTCTCACCCTTCTGCTGATTCAAGAAGGGCATTTGTCAGTTTCTGGGGAAAGAATGTACACTGTACTGAGTTTGACACTGTACTGGTAAACCACTGTATGTATAAGCCTGCCCAGGAAAAGTGTGGATAGGTAAACTGACCGGCTCATTATGACAGAAATTGTGTTGACAGGGTCATTAAACTCCAAAATAAATAAATGTGAGATATTCAATGCAAATCAGTCTGGACATTACATGTGAATCGTCTGCTGTCTGCCCTGCAGACAATTCACATGAAATGTCAAGACAGATTTTCTCTGGGATACAAAATAAAACACAGTCTGTATGTCCCATATATATGTACATCCTGTCTGTACATAGGAAAAATGGTTTCCATTCAATAATGTCTCCCCCCAAAAAAAAATTTTCGGAGAGACATATTGTTTTTCCCCCGGGCGTCCGTCTGTCTGTCTGTCTGTCCATCCGTCCGTCTGTCTATCCGTCTGTTACACTTTCGTGTCCGCTCTTTAACTTGAAAACCATTAGAGCTATCTTCACGAAACTTGGTATAAATATTAATCAGCATTAGACGACGTGCAGTGCGCAAGAACTGTAACTCTCGCGTTTATACTTTTTGAATTATCTCCCTTGGAAGTTTGTCGGTATGTATATATGTATGGGCAAATCGTGCTCGGTCAATAACTTCCTTATTTTCTAATGGATTTTAAAATTACTTGGCAGAAATATTAACAACCATTAGAAGATGTGTTGTGCGCATGAGGCAGGTCGGTACCTCCAAGGTCAAGGTCATACTTAGAGGTCAAAAGTAAAAAAAAGGGGCCTTTTTTTCGTATTTGGTCAATAACTTTCTTATCTTGAGATGGATTTTAAAATTACTTGGCATAATTATTAACAACCATGGGACGATATGTGGTGAGCATGAGGCAGGTCGGTACCTCAAAGGTCAAGGTCATACTTAGAGGTCAACGGTCAAAAAAGGGGCCTTTTTTTGTATTTGGTCAATAACTTTCTTATTTTGAGATGGATTTTAAAATTACTTGGCATAATTATTAACAATCATGAGACGATGTGTGGTGCGCATGAGGCAGGTCGGTACCTCAAAAGTCAAGGTCATACTTAGAGGTCAAAGGTCAAAAAAGGGGCCTTTTTTTCTTATTTAGTGAATAACTTTCTTATTTTGAGATGGATTTTAAAATTACTTGGCATAATTATTAACAACCATGAGACGATGTGTGGTGTGCATGAGGCGGGTCGGTACCGCAAAGGTCAAGGTCATTCTTAGAGGTCAAAGGTAAAAAAGGGGCCTTTTTTTTTCGTATTTGGTCAATTTCTTTCTTATTTTGAGATGGATTTTGAAATCACTTGGCAGAAATGTTAACCAATATAAGACGATGTGTTGCGTGCATGACATAGGCTGGTACCTCAAAGGTCAAGGTCATACTTAGAGGTCAAAGGTAAAAAAAGGGGCCTTTTTTCGGGTTTTGTCAGTAACTTGCTTATTTTTAGATAGAATTTGAAGTTACTTGGCAAACATGTTAACTATCATAAGAAGATGTGTTGCATGCATGATTCAGTTGGGTACCTAAAATGCCAAGGTCATACATAGAGGTCAAAGGTAAAAAAGGGGCCTTTTTTCGTGTTTGGTCAATAACTTTCTTATTTTTAGATGGATTTTGAAATTGCTAGGCAGAAGTGTTAACCACCATGAGATGATGCGTTGCACGCATGACCCAGTTTGGTACCTGAAAGGTCAAGGTGATACATAGAGGTTAAAGGTAAAAAGGGGCCTTTTTGTGTTCTGTCAATAACTTTCTTATTTTTAGATGGATTTTGAAATTACTTGGCAGAAATGTTAACCACCATGAGATGATGTGTTGTGTGCATGACTCAAGTTGGTGCCTCAAATGTCAAGGACAAAAGGTCAAAGGACAAGAAGGGGCCTTTTTTTAGTGTTCAGTCAATAACTTTCTTCTTCCTCGATAGATTGTGAAATTACTTGGCAGAAATGTTAACCATCATGAGACGATATCGTGCACGCTAGACCCAGGTCGGTACCTCCAAGATCAAGGTCATACTAAGAGGTCAGAGGTAAAAAAGTTTTGTTTTTTTTGTTTTGTGTCCAGTCATTAACTTTTTTATTTCTGGATGGACTTTATAAAGTAACCATGCAGAAATGTTCACCGTCATTAGACCATGAGTCATGTGCAAGACCAAGGTCTATACCTCCAATGTCAAGGTCATATGTAGAGGTCAAAGGTAAAAAAATGGACAGTCAATAACTTCCTTATTCTTTGATGGATTATGAAATTACTTGGCAAAAATGTTAACCATCATGAGACGATGTGTTGTACCTCAAAGGTCAAGGCCATACTTAGAGGTCAAAGGTAAAATAGTGCTTTTTTTGTTTACAGCCAATAACTTTTTTATTTTTCTATGAACATTTTTAAAGTTACTATGCAGAAATGTTCATCTTCATTAGATGATGTGTTGCACACAAGACCCAGCTCAATACCTCCAATGTCAAGGTTATACTTAACAGTCAAAAACGGGGGAGACATCTGTGTTTTTGTAGAAAAACAAATTCTAGTTGGTACCTCATTTCAATTGATAACATCCATGAAATGAAGAACCAACTGTAGCTGAAACTGACTGCATATGGGTACTGGTGAACCGCTTTGAAGGTTTGTGCCTGCCCAGGCAAAGAGGTGCGTGTTGGCCTGTCCATGCACTTTAATCCTGTTGGTTTCATTGGGGGGCAGGGGTTTAAATGTCATTTTATCTCAGTGTCAGGTAAGTCTTTCAAAATTTGGAAGCAGCACCTCCAAAATGACCTAAATAGTGTTGATGGGGATATTAAACCTCAAATCAAACAAACCAACAAAAAACAACTATGTTGGCTTGCTATTAAAGTTATGAGAAGGACAAACATCCATCACGTGAACAAGTCTGTGAAATGAATACCTCTAAACCCCACTTTATATAGAGAAAACTGGGGTTTACGGGGGTTTACATTATTTTTTCCTTATTTCTGCTCCAAGACTTGGTTGTGGGTACTTGTTAGAACCGCCTCAATGGCCACAACCCACAACCTAAGTTTGCAGCATAAATAAGGAAAATATTGTGGATTTTCATCAGAAAAGTAGCCATTTTGGAGATGTGAAAAAAATGCACTATGTTTCAAAGCTGTGTTATCGTAATGAAATTTATTCGCAATACAACTTCCATGCTCAGGTGAAATCAGCAGGAAGAATATAACCGCAAGACTGGCATTATGAAAACAGGCCTAAACAAAACACACTGTTACCTTTATTGCCGAAAAAATGAAAATTTTAAGATGAAAAGTTCTGATAATTTTCTTATTTTTGCTCAAATTATAAATTGTGGGTACTTGTTACAACCACCTCAATGAGGCTGTTCTAAACCAGTACCCACAATTTATATTTTTAGAGCAGAAAAAAGAAAAATAAGGTCTACCCCTGTAAACCCCAGTTTTATATTATAAAAGTGGGGTCCAAGGGGGTCAAAAGGATATAAGCGTCTTTTCGTGATGGCATATTTGTTCATGTACATGTATCATAAACTATTCATTTCAGGTCATTGAGTTTGGGAAACCTGCTGACCTTGTAGCAGCTAAAGGGTCAAAGTTCAAGGCCATGTTAGATGCTGTAGAAGATCAACAGAAATCATTAGCAGAAACATCATAGGGTTAACTTTGTCCACTTTTCAAAGTGTCTCATTGGCCAATGCAATGCACTAGTGTTGAATAACACTCTTCCATTGGCTGTTATTTATGTGTGATACACTTTTCAAAGGATTTCAATGGCCAATGTAAAATACAAGTGTGGAATGACACTCTTCCATCGGTTGTTATTTCAATGATATCACACATTCAAAGGATTTCATTGGCCAGGATAATACCCACGTGTGAAATAAAAACTCCCAGTATGTTTTGCTATTTCTTTGATGTCATATTTTCAAAAGGACTTCATTGGTCGCTATTTCTGTGATATTACGCCATGTGGGAGCCTGTTGTCAACGCTGTATTCAGTTTCATATCATTCCTGTCTCATGTTGTTGCTGTGTAACTGAGACCATGTTTATAATATTCTGAGAAATATTTCTATATGATGTTACCAATATGAATTCACCATATTTGCATTATTTGCTGGCTCCCAGCTTGCACATTGTCAGTATTGGAAAAACAGGTAACCAGACCCCCCTGACCTTTCAAGGTCAGGGGGGTCTGGTTACCTGTTTTTCCAACACTGATAACCTTCAGACTAGGAACCAGCAGATAATGCAAATAAGGTGAATACCCCTGTAAACCCCACATTATAAAGAGAAATATGAAGTTTACTAGGGTATACCTCCTTACGTTTGTTTACCGTACACAGATGTTTGGTCTTAGTTAGTACTGCCTTTAGATTTTAACAGATGATCTTCTGTTAAATTGTTTTACTTACTTTCTTTAAGTCATTTTAGGGGATAATTTTTTTCGCAAATGTCATTTTTAGAGGTAAATTGGTGGTTTAAAAGTTGTAACCTTCATTTTTGGAGGTAAATTGGTGGTTTAAAAGTTGTAAATTAGGGGTGCAACGATATACGGATATACCAGTATACCGCTGTTTCCCAAAAATAGATTTCGTATCGTTGTTTGCCTTTGCCTGTAATGGTACAAAAGACTTTTCTTTGTGTCCTGTTTGGTTCATTTCCATCTAAAATCCCCCCCAAAAAACTCAAATACTTTCTGTAAAATTGGCGTAAAACAGACTTGTTTTGTAAACAGGAAGCGTTATAAAAGCCAAATATTGCAATGACCAACAATTCAGTTGAAGCGTCGATGTTTTCACTGTTACTGGCAAAATAAACATAAAATTCGGCTTAAAATTTGACTTTCATGTGTGTATTGTAATAAGTTTGTTAATAACAAATCAAGATCATATTCTTGTTATTCCTTCGAAGTTTAAAAACGCCGATTTTCAGCTAACTGGCCGAGTTGTTTTACAAATATACAAATTGAACACACATTTTATAAACTTCTGGCAGTTCAGACGCTGTCGTAAGCAGTCAATTTCATTGGCTGCTAAAATTATTCATACTTATCAATGACTTCTCAAGTTTCTAACGTTTGGCCCCAGGCATTTGTCACTTAGACCAAACAAAGTATTAGAAGTATAAAAGGTGTCTTAGATCAGATTAATTTGCTTTCTGTTATATCCGGACAATCACCTGGTCACCTAGCATTCCCAGTGCTTGTCACAACTTATTAGTTGTACAAACTCTGTGAAAGCAAAAACCAACTGTGAAAAGCGATAATGGTAATGCTGTTAAATGAAAAATGAATTTAATAGATGAATACATTTGTACAAAAATAAACAAAATGTACTGCCTAAGTTAATATTTAACTGGGGTTGTTGAAAGTAAAATGCTTGGCCTATTATGATTTTAGTAGCACATGGCTTTTTCCTGCCTTTTTTTTAGACGATTCTGCGTTACGTTTTTCTTGGCAAAAAAGTTTGTTTTCATATGTTTTTTCCCATCCCCAAATGAAAAAAATTATTCACGCATGGAATATTATGAATTTAGCAGCAAATGGCTTTTCCCACCTTTTAACATGGTCTCAAGTTACGTTTTTCTTTGCAAAAACATCTGATTTCTTAGGGGTTTTTTTTTCATATTGTGATTTTAGCTAGCATGTCACTTTTTACCGCCTTTTTATGACGAACTTGTGTTACTTTTTTGTGGCAAAACATTTGATTTCATAGTTTTTGTTTCACTCTCAGATGCCACAAATGATTCAACAAACCTTCAGCACATGTTTTTTGCTAGCATATGTCTTTTCCCGCCTTTTTTGACGATATCGAGTTATTTTTTCCTTTGCAACGTTTTTCTTTGATTTTTATTTCAGTCTCGGATGCAACAAATGATTTAGCAAATATCACTGTGGGTATTATAAAAGAATTTCTGTTTTTCTGCCAATTTTACCCCAATATCACGGCATGGGTTATATGCAAATGGGGGCTATACACAACCGTACACACAGTATACATATTGCTAAACTATAAGCATCACGAAAACATGCCTATACAATTCTGACCCCCTTGGACCCCATATTTATATAGTAAAACTGGGGTTTACAGGGGTAAATCTTATTTTTCTTATATGGTGACTCTCTGTTGTTTTCTTTGTCAATTAATCTAGTGAAAAATTTTAGGCCCAGCAATTTCATGTCTCTTAAATATGGCATTATATTGCATGAGTTAATGAATTTAGGACAGTAATAAGAGAGAAATGTATATATATAAGATGTAATGCAATACGTATCGCAATATGGGTTGTCCATATCGCAATATATCGCAATATGCTTTTTGGTGTATCGTTGCACCCCTATTGTAAATTTCGTTTTACTGGCCGCTTAAAAGAGCATTTACTGCTCACAGATATGTAGAGGAAACTCAGGTAGCTTCCTACTAGTACTAGAATTCATTCTAATGCAATTATGATGTAAGTGACGTGTGATTGGATAAGGTCAAAAGTTTGCGATAGTATATTCTGCAATATACCATTAGGATAACACACCCGTGGAACATAGTATTTCACATCTCCAAAATGGCAATTTTCCTGACGAAAATCCATGATATTTTTCTTATAAATACTGCAAACATAGGTTGTGAGTGCTCGTTACAACCGCCTCATTGAGGAGGTCCTAACGAGTACCCACAACATATGTCTTGGAGCAAAAATAAGAAAAATAATGTATACCCCCGTAAACCCTAGTTTTCTATATAAAGTGGGGTATAGTGGGGTCTTCGTTTCACAGACTTGTTCACGTGATGCTGTCTGAAATCCTGACTTCATCCTGTAACGTCATTTTTCGTTGTCAAACGTGGTTTAACGCAGCTCACACTGCTTGCCGTTTGGTGCAAATTAACCCTTTTGGTAACAAATGGAATATTCCTCCTTATTTAAGGCCCCGTCACACTCAGACAAAGACCTCAAAGACCGCACTGCGTTCTTAAAATTTAAACTAACCAGGGAGAACGGGATGAAATGCAGGAAAAATCGCAGTTTTCAAGTTGGTTCTACGTCCTTACTACGCCCATGTCAGGATGCCACTGTGTCTACCAAGCACCAGCTACGTTTTGTCGCGCGCTTGATCAGGCATAAACCACGTCCTTTGTGTTTACACTACGTTTTTACTGCACTCTTCCCAAGACCTTTGAGACAACACCACATGCTTAATGCGCATTTACCACGTTCTCACTGCGCCCTTCAAGATGTTATAAACAGGCCTCATATTTTTCAGGCATTTGCAGGATTTCAGGCTTTGAGAGCTTGATTTTTTTCTTGATTTCAGGCTTTTAGATTCTGACTTTTGTATGTAAAGTCTGTTTAAAAAAACTATTTAACCCTTATTTCTGACTATAAGTCAACCAAATTACTTTATATTTTCACCAACCCCATTACAAACAGTGTAGATACTGATCAGATGGCTTCTTCAGAAGCCATCTGATCAGGATCTTCACTGTTTGCAAAGGTAATGTAGTTGTGTCTTGTTCAGCAGGATAAGGTTTGAAGCTGCTAAATCGGGCCTTTCAGGCATGGAAAAGCGTTGTCAGTATGAGGCCTGTATAAATTAAAGTCAACTGCCTCTGCGTTCTCATTCGTTCTGCAAGTTTCCTTGAGTGAACAGCCATCATAAACTATGCCTCCAAAAGGTCGTGGGAGAAGACTAGAAGGTCAGAAAAAGGGTAACACTTCACAAACTGACCCCATAGATGATGCTGGTTCCGCCGATACAGCAAACCCACCAGGAACACAAGATCTAGGGTGCCTTCTATTCCTTCTCCGTCTTATCCTCCTTAACAACATAAGGGCAGCCTGCGCATCAAGCAGAGTTTGGTTGCCTTGGAACAACGCACACTGCAGAAGAACATTTTGATTCTGTTCATGATAAAAGTTGAAACACAAGTGAAAATGTGAGAAATTCGGTGAAGTATTTATACTAAATTGCTTGATGTGACATTGACGCTATGAGAACTTGCTGCAAACGTAAAACGGACGTCTTAAGCACCGAACGAACGTGTAACAAACGTAATGTTGTCTTATACAACGTGGTATGAACGTACTTTTGCCTTTGCAGAAACGTGGAACGGTCGTGGTGGGTACGCGATGGACGTGGCATGATCGTTGTATGAACATCGTATGAACGCAGTGCAATCTTTTAAGTCCATACCAGGTTTGTTCTACGTCAATGTAGACCATATTAGGTTCATGCTCCGTTGGTACTACGTCAATGCCGTTGTTACCATGTCCTTAGTGAGTCCTTACTGTTTCCTTATTCGATCACGTCCTCGCCACGTTTTTTTTGAACATGTTTAAAAATCATCCACGTCAGCCAAGACCATAAAGATCGCATCACGTCCTTATCGGTTTCTACTGCGTTCCTTCTACGGCGTACAAGTTCGTACTACGTCGGCCCGGTTTTACATTGACGCAGTGGGAACTTGGTTTAGTGTGACTGGGGTTTAATGGGAGGTGTCCATTTCAAAATTCAGGGGTGTCAGGTTGTGTTTTATTCAAAATTGATTAGCAAAATGGCTCAACATTTTGCAAACAGTGTAGGCCCTGATCAGACGCCCCATTCTGCGGCGTCTGATCTGGGCCTGCACTGTTTGCCCGGGTACCCGTTTTCGGGTTTCTGGTTCTGAATGGGTTAAATAGTACATTACTTTTACAAAACAATAGAATAAGTGCATTAGAATGAGGATAACTGTATTGCCAAATTGTCATTTGTGGAGCATCACGAAAACATGCCTATATAATTTTGACCCCTTTGAACCCCACTTTTATATACTAAAACTGGGGTTTACAGGGGTAAACCTTATTTTTCTTATTTCTGCTTTAAAATATAGATTGTGTATACTCGTAAGAACCACCTCGACGAGGCTTGTAACATGTACCCACAATCTATATTTTGAGCAGAAATAAGAAAAATATCACAATTTTACATCCTAAAATCTTAATTTTTTGGGGCAGTAAAATTTACTATGTATTTCAATAGGCGTGTTTTCGTAATGGGTACATGAAAATCATCGGTTTTACGCTCGCAAATTCCATTTTACGGCTCCACTGATGCTTCACAGTAAAACAAAATTTCCAACCATAAAACCTCTGATTTACCTCCACAAATGACAATTTTAACCGTTATCTTGCTGTTCATGATAACCCCTAGCTTTGCAAACTGTGTAGATCCAGATCAGATGGCTTCTGAAGAAGCCATCTGATCAGGATCTACACTGTTTGGCATTCAGTTTATGAATTTGTAGCAATAAATTACATCCAGTAATTTGATTGGTTGATAGACAGAAATGGGTGTGGCTTAAATGAATATTCTGCAAGATAAGGGTTAAGTTATCCTCTAAATGAGTCCAGTCCTATATGTTGGGTCTACTCAACATATCTGTGAGAAGCAAAGGTTCATTCGAGATTGCCCTTATGTGTAGTTTCACCTGAGGCTTTGCAGGTTTAAGGAGAATGTATACACCTTCAGGGGAAGGCAACTAAGTCAAAAGTATTTTTGTCTCCCTTGTTAGTAGGGATCAACTCGTACAGGAAAGAATTTGCTCCTGAGGAGCTAATTCTTTCCTTTTCGAGTTGACCCCTTTTTCATGAAACAAGTTGACCCCCTTTTTCCATGGAAACAGTTTATAGAAAAGCGAACAGGAAGTCGCAAAAGTTGTCTCCCTTTGAAATATGGCAGAAAAATCTACCAGGTGTACACATTCCCCTTAAGCGCCCTCTGATCCTTAGCTGGCTCAATTTTAGAATAAAGAAGTGGCTTTCTTTGAACTGTAACTGATAGGGACTTCCCTGTCACTGGGGGATGATTTTTTTCTCTTGTTGGGTATAAAATTATACATGTAATTAGCATAATAGTTGAGACAAAAGATCGGTTGCCCTTCATTGTTCACTCAGATGTAAGACCAACTGGAGATCAATACTTTCTATGGCTATTTTTGTCGCGCCTGCTATTAGCATGGCGCGATATAGGCGCCCGGTTTTCCGTCCGTTTGTCCGTTCGTTCTTCCGTCCGTCCGTTTGTCAAGGCGTCAACATTTGCGACCACCCTAGCGTTCACCCTGAGGTTCAAGTTTATTTCTCAAGAACTATAAGAGCTTCATTAATGATACTTGGTACAAACTTGTATCTGGGGATGACAACTTACATGCAAGCATCCATATTTGACCTTGACCTACATTTCATGGTTCACTGACTTTGTAAAATATTGCGACCACCCTAGCGTTCACCCTGAGGTTCAAGTTTATTTCTCAAGAACTATAAGAGCTTCATTAATGATACTTGGTACAAACTTGTATCTTGGGATGACAACTTACATGCAAGCATCCATATTTGACCTTGACCTACATTTCATGGTTCACTGACTTTGTAAAATATTGCGACCACCCTAGCGTTCACCCTGAGGTTCAAGTTTATTTCTCAAGAACTATAAGAGCTACATTAATGATACTTGGTACAAGCTTGCATTTAAGAATGGATACTTTTGTGCAAGCATCTATGTTTGACCTTGACCTACATATCATGGTTGGGTGACTTTGCACCCCCACAGGCGCGACATAGCCTTCGGCGGAATTCTTGTTTTAGCTCACCAGAGCTGGAGGCTCCTGGGGAGCTTAAAGTATTGGCAGTGGTCCGTCGTCCTTGTCAACATTTTCAAACGACTTCATGCTCAGAAACTGCTGGGCCAATTGAAACCAAATTACATGTGGGTTCTCCATGGGTTGGGGGAAAGAAAGTTTATGCATGGGATCTTGGTCAAATGACCAAGATGGCCGCCATGCCCATATAAAAACCTTTAAAAATCATCTTCTCAGGAACCAAATGGCCGATGACCTTGAAACTTGGTATGCAGCATCGGGGACTCGGGCCCTACCAAATTTGTTCAAATGATGACCTTTGGTTGTTTTGACCTATTTTACGTTATGGTAAAATTTGGTCACTTAGACATTTGTATGGAAAAAGGGCAAAACAGTGGATTTTTCTGATTGCATGGTAACCTGGCGCATCAGAAATGAAATTTGCAATCAGCTGAATGGAAGTTTATCAATTCCAAAGGTCAAGGTCATTTACTGACCTTTGTCCTGGAAAGCTCAGATTCAGTATTTTTATCTTCTCAACTTATACTGCTGGGTCGATTGAAACCAAATTACATGTGAAGCCTCTATGGGAAGGGAGAACGAAAGTTTGTTCGTATCGACTGAATCACATGACCAATATGGCCACCATGCCCATATAATTATGGTAAAAACTTAAAAAATCTTCTTCTCAGGAACCCAATGGCCGATGACCTTGAAACTTGGTATGCAGCATCAGGGACTGTGGCCATACCATGTTTTACGTCAAGGTCAAATTTGGTCATAGATTTGTATGGAAAAAGGGCAAGACAGTGGATTTTACTGATTGCATGGTAGCCTGTTGTTGTCACATGACCAAAATAGGCACTGTATATGGTATAAACCACATGACCTCTGGTTTTCTTTCTGCTGATTCAAGAGGCGTAGTTGTCTGTTCCCGACAAATACCACACACTGTACTGATTAGCCACTTGAGTATAAGCCTGCCTGGCTGGACATGACATTAATAGTTTTGAAAGGGCAGTTTAAACCAGCCAATCGCGAGTGACCCATGCATAAATTGAATTGCTAATCAGAATTATGCCCAGGTTGCAGTCTCCGTGGCCTAGTGGGTAAGAGCGCTGACTCTTAATCGTCACCTCTCACAGCTGTGGTTTGATCTTTGCTCAGGTTACAAATGAGACGCCATGTTTTGCAACAGGAGGTCAGGAGGTTTTTCCAAGGGTACACTAGATTTCATCTACCTCTGATTAGCAATAAGCTGGAAATACACGAAATAATCTTAAAAGGGCTGGCAAACTGAAACCAGCAAACACAAAAAACAAATATGCAAAGATACCAAAAAAGCTGACTAAAAACCAAAGACAGTTATATAACTAGTCAAACTATTGTGATTTTACGCATTTATGCAGTGTCCCCAGAGCTTTCTTTCTTAGCAAATCCAGTGAATAGGTCGGCATTTAAATAATACTTGTAAGATACATGTAATGGTAAAATATGCCCTGTTTTGATGTGATATCTCTTTCATATTTCTTCTTCGAACATTCTGTAATGATCCTAAGTATTGGGACAGACAGGCCTAAGCAAACAGTGCAGACCCAGATCAGACTGCTTCAAGGAGCAGTCTGATCAGGGTCTACATTGTTTGCCATTCTGTCTCCACCTTTTAGACTCCTTATTGGACAGTGAAACAAATTTGTTTGAATTTAAGGAGAATTACAGCAATTTAAGTACTCAAGGTGTCCGAATTTTTAGGATTTTTACGGTAGATTGGGCTGCTTGTTAGAACCATCCTATTAACCCTTTTTGTACCAAATGGAATCTTCCACCTTACATATAGCAGGAGTCCATTTCAAAATTTAGAACGGGCCTCTGTGGCCTAGTGGTTAAGAGCGCTGACTCTTGAACATTAGGTCTCTCACCGCTGTGGTTCGAGCCTCGCTCGGGTCACATGTGAGGCGCCAAGTTCTGCAACGGAAGGTGAGGTGGTTTTTCTCCGGGTACTCCGTTTTCGCCCACCTCTGATTAAAGATCGGCTCGATATGAGTGAAATAATCTTGAAAGGACCATAAAACCCCCAAAAAAAAAAAAAAAAAATTCAAAATTTAGAGGTGTCAGGTTGTGTTTCATCAAAATTTATTTGGAAAATGACTTAACTTTTAGCAAACAGTGGAGGCCCTGATCAGACACCACCTTCTGCGGTGTCTGATCTGGACCTGCACTGTTTGCCAGGGCACCCATTTTGGGGTTTCTGGTACTAAATGGGTTAAAGTTGTTCTAGCGCCCTCAGTCGGATCATTTTTATAAGGACAGTCGGCTGGGAACTCTTCAGTAAAAAGAAACAAAGAACGGCTATCTTTCCCGCCATTTTTCTCATTTGGTGGAGGTGAAAACTTCGGTTTTTATCGCTAAAGTTTGATCATTTTTAAAATGTTTTTAAGCAATATGTGTCTGATTATCTTATCGACAACCATCACAAATAAAAGGAAATATGCGGAACAATAATATAGAGTAAGTCTTTGTCAGAGGTATGAGACTGATTTAAAATATTTCTTGTGCACATATGGTAAGGTCATATAGCAGAATACCTTCGTTTACACCTCCGAAAATGGCGGACCTCAGCGGAAGTGACATCAGGCCAATCATCCTTATAGCCCTCACCATGCTGAATATTTCAATATGCTATCATACCCCTCCCTGATTTTCAGCCATTTGTAACATGTTACATGATTTCAATTTTTGCCATTGATTCAGAAGCAGAATGAAAAAGTGTAGATCAAGATCAGCTGCAGATCTTGATCTATACTGTTTACAAAAAAATGTCTATCCAGTTAAGCATGATAAGGGTTAAGTGTATTAACTTGTGAACCCCAATTTTCTCTATATAATATAAATTGGGGTTTACAGAGGCTTATTTATTTCAAATATATGTCATCAGACATATGTATACAATACAAACATGTATATTTGACTCGGATTAGGTGCAGGCGTGGTCTGTATTTGCCCTCTCTGTTAGTACAACAATAGAGAATGATGCAAAGTACATTGACACAATGCATACATTGACACAATGCAAAAAGTATCTTTTGGGATACTAAGTTAGTCACTGTAAACTTCTATATTATATGTTCTGTTAAATGGTTTTACAGTAGAAAAACATGGCATAGAAAGGGTCTACGGAGGTAATTGTGACATAGATTTATTGTTGTGACTGTAAGACATAACAAACAGAGATCAAGAAATAGATGAGCTCCATGATGCTTCCACATAGAGCTGAAACTAACCACACGGGAGTACTGGTAAACCACTTAGAGGATCTAAGCCTGCCCAGGAAAAGTGTCGCAAGTTGGACCATCCATGCATATAAACCCTATTGGTTTCATAGGGGGCAGGGCTTGAAATGTCATTAGGGCCCCGCAAATTTTTGCGGTGCCTTATAGTAATCACCCTGTCCACCCTTGGTCCCCACGTTTATACAGTAAAACTGGGGTTTATAGAGGTAAATCTTATTTTTCATATTTCTGCTCTAAAATATAGATTGTGGGTACTCCTTAGAGTATAGGCTTGTTTTCGTGATGTTATGTTTTTTTCTTAATAACTTACAAACTGTCCAATGCATCAACTTCAAACTTTAAATATAAGGTCACAATATCATTACACAATTTCATGGCAAGTTACTTAACTTTGGCTACAGTACTCTCAGAGCAATAGCCCAAACACTTAAAAACATTCATATTTTTCGTGTTTTTTTCTTAATAACTTACAAACCGTCGAACCGTTAAATATATTGTCACAATATCATTACACAATTTCATGGTAAGCTACTTAAATCTAGCCACAATACGGAGTTATGGCCCTTTGAAAAACTTAAGAACGTCCACATTTTTCAGGTTTTTTTCATAATAACTTACAAACCGTCAAACGCATCAACTTCAAGCTTTAAAGCTACAATACTAGCAGAGTTAAGGCCATTCGAAAATCTTAAACATCTCCACATTTTTCATGTTTTTTCTTAATACTTTCAAACCATCAAACGCATCAACTTCAAACTTTAAATATAAGGTCACAATACCGTTACACAATTTCCTGGCAAGTTATATAACTCTAGCTACAATTCTCACAGAGTTATGGCCCTTTGCAAGAAGTCCCAAACGTACCCATTTTTTCATGTTTTTTCTTAATAACTTACTCAAATTTTAAATATAAGGTCACAATATTATTACACAATTTCATGGCAAGTTATGTAACTCTAACTACGAACTTTGGAAAAAAAAGTCCAATTCACCTGATAGTGCTGCGGGGGCCCTAGTCGGTTTCACTGACAGCTCTAGTTTCACCCCAATGTTGGGTAAAAGTCCCACAATATCGGCAGATGTGACCTATATAGCGTTGACGGGGATGTTAAACTTCAAATCGAACAAACAAACAAACCAAATGAGATCTTCCCTACTCATATACAGCACAAGTCTGTTTCACAGTTAAGGGTTCTAAGGTGGAGTAATTTTAGAAAATGATGTGGAAAATGGTTGAACTTTCTGTAAACTTCAACACTGCATTCTTTGGCGTATGATCTGGGCATACACTGATTGTGAATGACCCCTTTTTAGGGTTTCACCTGGACAGGCTTAGGCCTTCTAGGCGGTTTACCAGTTCTCATGTGTGGTCGATGTCAACTCTGCATGGAAGCACCATGCAGCTCAATCTATTTCTTCTATACCCGAGGGCGAGAGCCTACCGAGTGTAGCAGTTCCCCTTCTATTCATAACTTCATAGTGTAGCAGTCCCCCTTCTGTTCATACTTTAAAAAGCATGATGATGGATCTTGGGGCCAACATTTTATTCAGCACTACTCCTGCCTCAGCCAATAACCATCAGGTCAAGGCAACAAACCTGAATTTTAACCTTTGTCCTGCTGAATAAATTACTTTAAACACATTCATGACTTTCAACAAATTAAGCTACTCGGTACAATGTATTCATTCAGTTCACAAACTGCATGACAAAAAGTGTAGATCCTGTTCAGATCAAAGCCATCTGATCTGGATCTAGACTGTTTGCAAGGACAGGGTATGTCATGTTAAGCACAATAAAGGCTAACAGACATAAACATCTCTGTAAGCATGTTCATTATTACAGGGTTTAGATATAACACAGTTTCAAGATGGATCACAAATATGTATAGATTATTATGGTCATATGGTCATTTTTGTTTTCCCGGCTTTAACCCATTTCATGAAGGAAACCCCTAAAGGGGTACCTTGGCAAACAGTGCAGGTCCAGATCAGACGCTGCAGAATGCAGCGTCTGATCAGGGCTTGCACTATTTGCTAACAGAATTTTCCGTCAAAACTTGAATAAAAACTAAAAATATGCCTGGCATCCCTTAAATGACAAATGGACTTGTCCCACATATAGGAATGGAAGAGTCCACCAATATACAATAGGTTAAGCATGCAAAGATTTAGCAGTCCAGTTTTCTGTTTGTTGGTTACCCATGCCACCACTTGTGGCAGCCCTAGCATTAGCCCATTTATTAATAGTGGACTCTTCCATTGCTATATGTTGGACAAGTCCATTTGTCATGTAAGCGGTGTCAGGCCTATTTTTTATGTCCCCGGTAGTGATAGCGGTGACATAATGTTTTTTCCCTGTCTGTTTGTTGCTCTGTTGGTTTGTTTGTTGGTTGGACAACTTGTAACATTGGTCATAACTTTTATACTGTTTGAGGTAGAGCCTTCATATTTGGCATGTAGGTTCCTTGTGACAAGGGCTTCCCACTCATACAAAATATTTTGACCTGTGACCTTGACATTGACCTGTGATTTTGAACTGTGACATACTTTAAAGAAAAAAATAACATTGGTCATATCTTTCTAACCGTAGAGGTGGAACCTTCATATTTGGCATGTGAGTGAGTGAGTGTTTGGGTTTTACATCCCACTAAAAGCTAAGATCATATGGAGACGAGGCCTCGGTTCAAAGACTCATCTGAAAGTCTGGAGAAGCCCTGGATCGATCCTGCGACCCCTGGTTTACAAGGCGAGTAGTGTAACCACTACACCATGTCAGCTTCTGTATTTGGCATGTAGGTTCCTTGTGACAAGAGCTTCCCACTCATATAAAATGTTTTGACCTGTGACCTTGACCTGTGACCTACTTTAAAGAAAAAAATATTGGTCATAACTTTCTAACCTTTTGAGGTAGTCTTCATATTTGACATGTAGGTTCCTTGTGACAAGGGCTTCCCACCCATACATTTTGACCTGTTACCTTGACCTTGACCTGTGACCTACTTTAAAGAAAAAACAATAACATTGGTCATAACTTTGTAACTGTTTGAGGTAGAACCTTCATATTTGGCAAGTAGGTTCCTTGTGGCAAGGACTTCCCACTCATACAACAAGTTTTGACCTATGACCTTGTTCATTGACCTACTTTAAAGAAAAACTTAACATTGGTCATAACTTTGAACTGTTTGAAACAGAGCCTTCATATTTGGCCTGTAGGTTCCTTGTGACAAGAGCTTCACATTCATATAAAATAAGTTTGACCTGTGACCTTGTCCTTGACCTGTGACCTGCTTTAAAGAAAAAAATGCATTGGTCATAACTTCTGAACTTTCTGAGGTAGACCCTTCATATTTTGCCTGTGGGTTCCTTGTGACAAGGGCTTCAAGCCCAAAAGATTTGACCAGTGACCTTGACCTGTGACCTACTTAAAAGAAAAACTTAACATTAGTCATAACTTTTGAACTGTTACAGATATGGCCTTTATATTGGCATGTAGGTTCATTGTGCCAAGGGCTTTCCACTCAAACAAAAAAAATTGACCTTTGACCTTGACCTACTTTAAAGAAAACTATTTCATTAGTCATAACTTTTGAACCACTTGAGATAGAGCCTCCATATTTGGTATATAGGTTTCTTGTGACAAGGGCTTCCCACTCAACTAAAATTAAAAACTTGATCTATGAACTTGACCTTGACCTGTGACCAACTTTGAAGAAAAAATTTACCTTGCCCGGGGACATATTCATGTTTCACAAGCACATCTTATTCATTTTATTCTGTTTTTTGACAAAAAAATCAGTGAGATAGTGCAGGCCCTGATCAGATGCCCCATTCTGCAGCATCTGATCTGGGCCTGCACTGTTTGTCAAGGTACCCCTTTAGGGGTTTCCCGCAGGCAGTGGGTTAACTCATATGTTGACCATTTATCAAGAACTACAATTACATGCACAACCGAGCCTCCAGCAAAACTCCTGCTTGTACGACCTATACATTTTTTTTGTTTGGAAATAAGTTATTTAATTAACTTGGTTTCTACTTTGGACAACAAAAATAGTGTTTTAAGGGGAATGGGAACACCTGGCAGATTTTGCGGCCAATTTTCAAAGGGAGACAACATTTGGGACTTCCTGTTCACTTTTCTATAAGCCCTGTCCCACTGAAAAAGGGGTCAAGTCCAGGGGAGCAAATTCTTTCATTTAAGAGTTAACCCAGATTGGCATGGGAGACAAAAACACTTTTGCAGGAGTTGCCTCCCCTGAAGGTGTTCCCATTCCCCTTAAAGCGGTTGTGCAGTATTTCAGCATCTTTTTTACTACCTTTTTGCAAGGGCAGATGATTCAGTATTATCTTCGTTGAAAGATAGTTTCAACCCTTGTCCTGCTGAATATATTAATTAGCCACACCCATTTATGACTTTTAACCAAACTGATAACTTCATATAATTTATTCCTACAATTTTACAAACTGAATGTCAGACAGTGTAGATGCTGATCAGATGGCTATCTTATCTGTATCTACACTGTCTTCAAAGTCTGAACATATCAAATTTCAGCAAGACAAGGGTTAAAAAATGAATTCTGGTTCATCATGAAAACACGCCTATATAATTATGACCCCCCTTGAAGCCCACTTTTATATAGTAAAACTGAGCTATACAGGGGTATACCTTATTATTCATGATTTCTGCTCTAAAATATAGATTGTGGGTACTCGTTAGAACCACATCGAAGACTTCAATGCGGTTCTAAATAGTACCCACAATTTATATTTTAGAGCAGAAATAAGAAAAGTATCACATTGTTTCACCTTAAAATTTTCATTTTTTTTGTGGTAAAGTTTACAATGTATTTGTATAGACGTGTTTTTATTATGGCTGCATTTCGTTACGATAACACACCCGTGCAACATAATGCATTCACACCCGTGCGACATAATGCTTTTTTTTCACCCTCCAAAATGGCTACATTTCTGATGAAAATCTGTGATACATTTCTTATTTATACTCAAAACATAGGTTGTGGGTACTCGGTTTCTAACGAGTACCCACAATCTATGTCTTGGAGCAGAAATAAGAAAATTAATGTATACCGCCGTAAACCCCAGTTTTGTCTATATACGGGTGTTCATTTTCACGGACTTGTTCACGTGATGATTTTGTTGAATTTTAAGACTTAAGGCTGTCAGATTGCCACAGTATTATTCTGTAAATTTATAATTATAGATTTTTAAATTAAATACATACATTTCTATATTTTGTTAATTCATTTCCTTCCCTTGAAAGTTTGCCGTGAAGCACTTTGACAAGGACATGTACATGTCATGTGTCATGAAAAAAAATACGTCTTCAGGATCAGTTTACTAAGGATAGGCATTAGAGTAGGCATCCCTATGACATAATGCATTTTGTTTCACAACAGCAAAACATGCCTATATAATTCTGACCCTGTCGAATCCCACTTTTATATAGTAAAACTGGGGTTACAAGGGTAAACCTTATTTTTAGCTCACCATAGCCGAAGGCTCCGGGGGAGCTTATAGGATAGGCAGTTGTCCGTCGTCGTCTGCATCTGCGTCAATGTCGTCGTGTGACGTCAATACTTTGAAACATCTCCTCTGAAGCCACATGTCCGATTGTGCCCAAATTTTATCTATAGCAGCAGCCTTGGGCTGGGGGATTGAAAGAGTGTGCTTTTTATGAAAATCGGCTTATTAGTTTGGCTGCTATGGCAACTTAAGAGTTTCCATAGACTTATAATGGGGAAAATTGAAAAATGGCATTTACTACCAAGTCATTGCAGATGTTTTCACAAAAATTTTATAGAAATGTTTCTTGAGTAAACTTCTCTCAGCCATATGCTTTTATGTTAACCTGAGAGTCCCCCAGGTTGTGCCGGGGCCATGCCCCACCCCCTCCACTTCATAAATGGCCATATATCACAGAAACCATTCAGATCCCGACCCCTAAACCATATTTATTCTTGTTCCTATTGATAAGACGCATTCAGTGACACCAACCTGGGGGTCCTCAGGGATGCGCCGAGGCCATGCCTCAACCCCTCCACTTAAAAAAAGGCCCAATATCTTGGAAACCATTCAGATCCCCAGCCCTAAACCATATATATTCTTGTTCCTTATGAGAAGACCCATTTAATGACATCAACCTGGGAGTCCCGGGGATGCACAGGGGCCATACCCCACCCCCTCCATTTCGTAAAAGGCCCAATATCTCGGAAACCTTACAGATCCCCGCCCCTAAACCATATATATTCTTGATCCTTATGATAAGACACATTCATTGACACCAACCTGGGGGTCCTCAGGGATGCGCCGTGGCCTTGCCCCACTCCTTCACTCTACAAAAGGCCATATATCTCAGAAACTGTTCAGATCCTCACCCCTAAACCATACATATTCTTGTTCATTTTGATGAGGCATTCAGTGCCACCAACCTGGGGGTCCCAAGGGATGTGCTGGGGCCATGCCCCCCCCCCCCCATTTCATAATCTCACAATATCTCGGAAACCCTACAAATGGCTACCCCTAAACCATATATATTCTTGTTCCTTATGATAAAACACGTTCATTGACACCAACCTGGGAGTCTCCCGGTGCCTTGCCCCACCCCTCCACTTCACAAAAGGCCTTATATCTCAGAAACTGTTCTTAGCCCCACCCTAAACCATATATATTCATCTTCCTTATGATAAGACACATTCAATGACACCAGCTTGGGAGTCCCCGGGGCATGCCCAGGCCCCATCACTTTACTTCATTAAAAGCCATATATCTCAGAAATAGTTCAGATCCCCACCCCTAAACCATATACTTGTTCCTTATGATAAGACTTGTTTAATCACAACAACTTGGGGTTCTCTTTGTGCTGAGGCAATGTTCCCCGCCCTTCCACTTCATAAAAGGCTTTATATTTCAGAAACCATTCAAATCCCCACCCTATAATCATATATGTTTTTGTTCCTTATTATTAGCACACCTACTGTAGGAGGGTCTGCATTCCTATCCTTTCCACTTCATAAAAGGGCCTCAAATCTCAGAAATTGTTCAGATTCCCACCCCTAAACCATATATATACTTGGTCCTTATGATAAGACATATTTAGGGACAACAATCTTGGGCTTTCCTGGGATCAATAGGGCATGCCCCAACCCCTCCACCACTTAAGAGGCCTTACAGATCCCCACTGCTAAACCATATATATTCTTGTTCCTTATGATAAGACGCATTTAGTGATACCAACCAAGGCGCCATTGGGTCCATGCCCCACCCACTCTACTTCATAAAAGGCCTAATGTTTCAGATACTGAGTCCACATAGGTGCTCATTTGGCCATGGGGGTTCATTTGGTAGATTAAAATATCATGTTAAAATACATGGCTGCCATTGGGCAGTGCCCACCTGAGCTCTGGTCAGCATAGTGGCCCATGGGCCTCTTGTTCTTATTTCGGCTATAAAATATAGATTGTGGGTACTTGTTAGAGCCGCCTCAATGAGGCCATTCTTACGAGTACCGACATTCTTTTTTTTTTGAGCAGAATTAAAAAAAGAATGTTGCACTTTTTATGCCCCACCACTAAAAAAGTGGCGGGGTATTATGTTATAACCTACGAAATTTTTAATGTCCATCTATCAGCACCTCATAGTTTTGTGTCGCTCCATATCTCTGATACCATTTGTGGTATTTTCACAGATAAGTAGAGCACCATGAGACTACGTGCAGAACATATAAACCATTACTCGGATTTTCCTACTTTTGGTGTTATTATGTCTCCCCCGAAATTTTTTTTTCGGAGAGACATATTGTTTTTCCCCCGGGCGTCTGTCTGTCCGTCTGTCTGTCACACATTTGTGTCCGCTCTATAACTTGAAAACTGTTGGAGCTATTTTCACGAAACTTCATATAAATATTAATCAGCATTAGACGACGTGCAGTGCGCAAGAACTGTAACTCTCGCACTTATACTTTTTGAATTATCTCCCTTGGAAGTTTGTCGGTATGTATATCTGTATGGGCAAATCGTGTCCGGTCAATAACTTTCTTATTTTCAGATGGATTTTAAAATTGCTAAGCAGAAATATTAACAACCATGAGATGATGTGTGGTGCACATGAGGCAGGTTGGTACCTCAAAGGTCAAGGTCATACTTAGAGGTCAAAGGTCAAAAAAGGGGCATTTTTTGTGTTTGGTCAATAACTTTCTTTCTTTGAGATGGATTTTAAAATTAATTGGCAGAAATATCAACAACTTTGAGACTATGTGTGGTGTGCATGAGGCAGGTCGGTACCTCAAAGGTCAAGGTCATACTTAGAGGTCAAATGTAAAAAATGGGGCCTTTTTTCGTGTTTGGTCAATAACTTTCTTATTTTGAGATGGTTTTGAAATCACTTGGCAGAAATGTTAACCAATAAAAGACAATGTGCTGCGTGCATGACCCAGGTTGGTACCTCAAAGGTCAAGGTCATACTTAGAGGTCAAAGGTATAAAAGGGGCCTTTTTCTTGAGTTTTGTCAATAACTTGCTTAATTTTTGATAGAATTTGAAGTTACTTGGCAAAAATGTTAACTATCATGAGACGATGTGTTGCATGTATGATTTAGTTTGGTACCTCAAATGTCAAGGTCATACATAGAGGTCAAAGGTAAAAAAGGGGCCTTTCTTCATGTTTGGTCAATAACTTTCTTATTTTTAGATGGATTTTGAAATTGCTTGCCAGAAATGTTAACCACCATGAGATGATTTGTTGCACGCATGACACAGTTTGGTACCTGAAAATTCAAGGTCATACATAGAGGTTAAAGTTAAAAAAAGGGGGCATTTTTTGTGTTCTGTCAATAACTTTCTTATTTTTAGATGGATTTTGAAATTACTTGGCAGAAATGTTACCACCATGGGACGATGTGTTGCATGCATGACCCAAGTTGGTACCTCAAATGTCACGGTCGTACTAAGAGGTCAAATGACAAAAAGGGGCCTTTTTTAGTGTTCAGTCAATAACTTTCTTCTTCCTGGATAGATTGTGAAATTACTGGGCAGAAATGTTAACAATCATGAGACGATGTGGTCCACACTAGATCCAGGTCGGTACCTCAAAGATCAAGGTCATACTAAGAGGTCAGAGGTAAAAAAAATATATTTTTTTGTCCAGTCAATAACTTTTTTTTATTTCTGGATGGACTTTATAAAGTAACCATGCAGAAATGTTCACCGTCATTAGACCATGCGTCATGTGCAAGACCAAGGTCCATACCTCCAATGTCAAGGTCATACCTAGAGGTCAAAGGTAAAAAAGGGCCAGTCAATAACTTTCTTATTCTTTGATGGATTATGAAATTACTTGGCAGAAATGTTAACCATCATGAGACGATGTGTTGTACCTCAACGGTCAAGGCCATACTTAGAGGTCAAAGGTAAAAAGGTATTTTTTGTGTACGGCCAATAACTTTTTTATTTCTGTATGAACATTTTTAAAGCTACTTTGCAGAAATGTTCGTCTTCATTAGATGATGTGTTGCACACAAGACCCAGCTCAATGCCTCCAATGTCAAGGTCATACTTAGAGGTCAAAAACGGGGGAGACATCTGTGTTTTTGTAGAAAAACAAATTCTAGTTGAACATTGAACACAGCATTTTCTGTCACAGTTTCGTGTTTGCGCCACAACTCCGATACCATTTCAGATATTTTCATGAAACTTCACAGACATCTAGAGCACCATGAGAATACGTGCAGAACATATGAACAGTAACTCTGATTTTCTTACTTTTAGAGTTTTTGCCCTTTGAACATTGAACCAAGCAGTTTCTTTCAGTTTCGTGTCCTCTCCATAACTCTGATACCTTTTGAGATATTTTCCCCGCAACTTCACAGATATGCAGAGCACCACGAGACGATGTGCAGAACATATAAACCGTAACTCTGATTTTCCTACTTTAGGAGTTATTGTCCTTTGAACATTGAACATAGCCATTTCTATCATAGTTTTGTGTCCGCTCCATAACTCGGATACCATTTCAGAAATTTTCATGAACTTAACAGATATCTAGGGCACCATGAGATGACATGAAGAACATATAAACTGTAATTCTGATTTTCTTACCTTTGGAGTTATTCTCGGGTAGGTATAATATACAAAATAAAGTTATTGATTTAGCGAAATCAACTTATAAAATAAACACTTTTAAAAACAGGCATTTAATAGTGATTGTATATTATCTAGAATGTTATTATACATTTATGAGCCAAGTTTCATGAGAAAATTTGAATATTTAGTACGGTATGTATTTGATAGAATACCTATATTTGGAGTACAGTCCAACCTGTATTAAGCAAGCACCTAAGGGATAACCAAACTGGGTTTGCTTAAGACAGGTGCTTGCTTAATACAGGTGGATTTTAACACTTTTGCCTTTTTGGGGAACTGAATGCCTGCTTGCTTAATAGAGGTGGCCACTAAGACAGGTTTTACTGTATTAATAAGAAAAACAAATCACACGATTTCATCAGGAAAAATAACATTATTAATGATATTTCATATAATTCTATGGTGAAAAATTTCTGAGCATAACAACAGTGTAGCTCCAGATAAGCCATCTGGGGCCCGTTTCACTAAAGTTCGTAACTTTACGAAATTCGTAGACTTAAGTGTGTAGTCATGTAACTGACTTCAACACTCGTAATAAATTATTAACGGCTAAACTCCTTAATCAGGGTTATCGGTACCATAAACTATGCAAAGCCTTTTCAAAATTTTATAGACGCCATTCTGATTTAATTTCAAAATTCAAAGTTGGACTTAAATCTCTTCTGCAACAAGGTCTATCTGAACCCGAATTTTATGGTGACTTAGTATATAAATTCAGAATAATATATAACCGCAATGACTTCAGCACCCAATTTCGTAAAATCATTCTTCGATATAAAAAGATTGGGTACAACATGGATATCATACGACAGACTGCATGCATGGTAGTTAACCCAATCACGGTTGGCAACTTTGCTTCCCTCTTTAATTGCACGCCGGTGGGTCAGGCCTCAGATTCTATGACGGCTCCAACGTAAAGGCTTATTGAAAATTAGAGAGATAATGTTGGTTGGTGCCTGATGCTCTGTCTCTGGTCGGGCTCATCGGAGTCTAACTGTTGGTTTTCTTTTGCTCCAGCATTTCAGTGGTTTCTTGCTGTCGAGTCCTCACCCTTGTCTCACCTCTGTGGTTCTTTGATTTTTGTGTTCACGATGATGTTGCACTGATGAGTTAGGAGGCCTTCATGCGGACTGAACAAATTATTTGTCTAAATCGCGACGGAAGTAAGGGCGAGGATTGTGGCCACGTAAAATCGATTTAAGCCCCCCAGTGGAAATCTTCCACTGACCGTTCCAAGGCGGCTCTTCTGTGGCGATTTATTTACAATTGGCCACAATCCTCGGCCTTACTTCCGGCGCGATTTAGACAAATAATTTGTTCAGTCCGCATGAAGGCCTAACTCAACAGTGCAACATCTCCGTGAACACAAACAATCAAAGAACCACAGAAGTGAGACAACGGTGAGGACTCGACAGCAAGAAACCACTGAAATGCTGGAGCAAAAGAAAACCAACAGTTAGACTCCGATGGGGCCGACCAGTTAAATACAAAAGTTTTTATGCACATGAAAAAATAAATAAATAAATAAAAAATACCATTATTAATGATATTTCATATAATTCTATGGTGAAAAATTTCTGAGCATAACAACAGTGTAGCTCCAGATAAGCCATCTGGGGCCCGTTTCACTAAAGTTCGTAACTTTACGAAATTCGTAGACTTAAGTGTGTAGTCATGTAACTGGCTTCAACACTCGTAATAAATTATCAACGGCTAAACTCCTTAATCAGGGTTATCGGTACCATAAACTACGCAAAGCCTTTTCAAAATTTTATAGACGCCATTCTGATTTAATTTCAAAATTCAATATTGGACTTAAATCTCTTCTGCAACAAGGTCTATCGGAACCCGAATTTTATGGTGACTTAGTATATAAATTCAGAAAAATATATAACCGCAATGACTTCAGCACCCAATATCGTAAAATCATTCTTCGATATAAAAAGATTGGGTACAACATGGATATTATACGACAGACTGCATGCATGGTAGTTAACCCAATCACGGTTGGCAACTTTGCTTCCCTCTTTAATTGCACGCCGGTGGGTCAGGCCTCAGATTCTATGACGGCTCCAACGTAAAGGCTTATTGAAAATTAGAGAGATAATGTTGGTTGGTGCCTGATGCTCTGTCTCTGGTCGGGCTCATCGGAGTCTAACTGTTGGTTTTCTTTTGCTCCAGCATTTCAGTGGTTTCTTGCTGTCGAGTCCTCACCGTTGTCTCACCTCCGTGGTTCTTTGATTTTTGTGTTCACGGAGATGTTGCACTGATGAGTTAGGAGGCCTTCATGCGGACTGAACAAATTATTTGTCTAAATCGCGACGGAAGTAAGGGCGAGGATTGTGGCCACGTAAAATCGATTTAAGCCCCCCAGTGGAAATCTTCCACTGACCGTTCCAAGGCGGCTCTTCTGTGGCGATTTATTTATGTTGTTTGTTACTTACTGTGTGTATCACTTGTGTCTTTTGGTTTTGGATGGCCATATGGCCATTTTGTGGGAAAGTAACTGTCCTTATGGCCTTCCTTTGTTTAGGTTTCCATTATGGTCTTGTCGCTTAATGTTTGTCCCTTTCCCTTTGGTGTCTTTTATGGGTGGAGTAAGTTAATTGTATCAGTTCCTGATCTTTGTTTTACTTCTACTTTACTTAAGAACAGGACTTACGAAATTCTTAAGAAAATCGTAAGTGCGTTTCACTAACGTCTTCGTAAGAAATGAACTTACGAATTTCGTAGCTAAGAATTCGTAGCTACTGTCTAATGCTGAAGACAAATATTTTACGTGGTAGCTTATAGTATAGGCAGTGGTCCGTCGTCTGCGTCTGCGCCGTCAACATTTTCAAACGACATCTCCTCTGAAACTACTCGGCCATGTTGAAACCAAATTAAATGTTGAGCCTTTATGGGAAGAGGAAACGAAAGTTTATTCGTAAGAACTGGGTCTCATGACCAGTATGACCGTCATGTCCATATATGGTAAAAACCTTTAAAAACCTTCTCAGGAACCAAATGGCCGATGACGTTGACATTTGGCATGCATCATCGGGGACTCGGGCCCCACCAAGTTTGTTCCAATGATGTCCTTTGGGTGGCTTTGACCTGTTTTAAGTCAAGGTCAAATTTGGTACATACATTTGTATGAAAAAAGGCAAAACAGTGGATTTTCTGATTGCATTGTAGCCTGTGGCATCAGATATGGTATTTGCAATCAGTTTAATCGAAGTTTGTCAATTCCAAAGGTCAAGGTCATTTACTGACTTTTGTTTTGGATGGCTCAGAATCAGTATTTTTTTCTTCTTCTCCACTTTTAAAGTGCTGGGCTGATTGAAACCGAATTAGATGTGGAGCCTCTATGGGAAGGGGGAACGAAAGTTTGTAAGTACTGTGTCACATGACAAATATGGCCGACATGCCCATATATGGTAGCTTAGTTAACCATATTTTATTGTATATAATAGCAAGCAATGGGGTTGGGCCACAAGTTCTCTCAACATTAATTACGGCCCTTCCCCTACAGTTAAAAGTAGAAGTAAAACAAAGATCAGGAATCGATACAATTAACTTACTCCACCCATCAAAGACACCAAAGGGAAAGAACACAAACATTAAGCGACCAGATCATAATGGAAACCTAAACAAAGGAAGGCCATAAGGACAGTTACTTTCCCACAAAATGGCCATATGGCCATCCAAAATAAAAAGACACAAGTGATACACACAGTAAGTAACAAACAACAACATAAATAAATCGCCACAGAAGAACCGCCTTGGAACGGTTAGTGGAAAGATTTCCACGGGGGTGGGGTGGGGGGGGGCTTAAACCGATTTTACGTGGCCACACTCCTCGGCCTTACTTCCGTCGCGATTTAGACAAATAATTTGTTCAGTCCGCATGAAGGCCTAACTCAACAGTGCAACATCTCCGTGAACACAAACAATCAAAGAACCACAGAAGTGAGACAACGGTGAGGACTCGACAGCAAGAAACCACTGAAATGCTGGAGCAAAAGAAAACCAACAGTTAGACTCCGATGGGGCCGACCAGTTAAATACAAAAGTTTTTATGCACATGAAAAAATAAGTAAATAAATAAATTCTTTTTTATATAAGTCAAAGCAGCCTTATGTAACAAATAGATAATAGACAGATGCATGATTTGTCGACATTGCTTTAGGAATTGTTTAAACGTTTAGTATTTTTGATAAATTTATGGACAGCACCGAAAATAAGATTATATTGGTCGGTCAAGGATGTACCCCAAATAAAATACTATTCAGAGACAGAGGGCGAAAAGGTCTGGTTGCTTGTAACATAGTGACATGTTCTGCTGCGACATTAGGGCATATGAAGAAGAAGTATTCGGCGTCTTCGATAACTGCTGAACAACTGCAATGTGGAGTTAGACTAATATGATTAAAATATGAGATTGCTGCATTTATTCCTAAACCTACATGTATAACAAAGAAGAACCTTTCTCCACTGGTACATAAACAGGAATTTTAGGTTTTCGAGGGGGACCTTTTTAAATTGTTGTTTAAAAGCTGATACCCTTCCTACTGCACGAACATCATTATCAAGAGAGTTCCATAGAGAAATAGAAATAGAAACGCAAGACCTTTTGGAAAGTTCAGTCCGAGTATATGGAACTGTGATATTGCAGCTATTTCTCAAGGGATAATTTGAGACTTCTCAAACTAGCAGGGGAATAAGACCAGTTATATATGAAGGAACTAAAGTCATTATTAACTTTGTACATAAAAGCCAATTTCTGAAGTTTTCATCTATCAGATAAGGGTTCCCAACCACATTCTCTATATAAATTTTCAAGAGACATGAACCTTGTACGACCTGTGACTATTCTAGCCGCCTCATTTTGAAGCTTTTCTAGAGCTTTCTCATCATTAGCAGAACAGCCGTCCCAGACTATTGAAGAATATTCAAGAATAGATTATGCGTATGAAATATATACCTGGTTTAAAGCAGTTCAGTGAAATGTAAACTTCACTTTTCGCATACTCCCTATGACCTTAGATGCACTGGTTATTATATTTTCTAAATGGCTATGCCATTGATCATTATGACTGAAAGTCACAACCATATACTTGTGATCTTCTACAAACTTTATTGGCGTATTATCAAAACGAATCTGGGGGTAATTTGCATAATGTTTAAGGGTAAAAAACGCTGCCTCGGCTTTTTAAGGATTAAAGGTACTTAACCATTGCTTAGCCCACCCTGAAAGAATATGTAAGTCATGGTTTAGGATTCCTTCTATATCAGCAATTGAGGATGCCGAATAATACAGACAGCTGTCATCGGCAAAAAGTAGAGTCAAGCTTAACAGTGAGTCAGGCATATCGTTTACGTATATGAGAAATAAAGTGGACCTAACACAGAACCTTGAAGGACCCCAGCATGTATATCTCTGGAGCATGAAGTACAGGACCTAATAACAACCTTTCGTCTTCTATTATTTATCTATCTATCTTCATATACTGAGTCGGTCTAACTTGGTCATTACCCCAGTTGGGTGGTGCGCTAAATTTAGAATTTAGCAAAAAAAAACTAAAAAAAACAAACTCACTGGATGAGTTCTTAAAACTGTTTACAATATGCTTTCAGAGGTGTACTAAACGCATACCTCTGGGCCCCAAACTACACCAAATTACATTAAAATAATCGTTAATCCAATAAAGAACAGAACCATTAACACTATGCTGTTTTAATCTAAAAAGGAGCCCTTTATGCCACACACTATCGAAAGCGTTTGACACATCACAAAATACCATGCAGGAAAATTGGTTATTATCAAAGGTCTGACATATATGTTGAAATATGTCTATTAATTGGAAAGAAGTAGAATCGGTAGCTATATAAAAGGTTATATTCATGGAAGAAATTATGCATATGTCTACCTACTATCCTTTACTGAAGTTTTCCAACACCACTCAGAAGTAAAATTGGCCTATAATTTGATAAAAGCGATTTGTCCCCTTACATTGGATATTTTCGATATATCCGCAAAACAACCCCCACGGAAAGATCGATTAACCATAATTGACAGAGGGATAGATACTTCCCTAGCAAGTTTAGCAACAGCCTTAAGCATCCTATTGCTTATAGCATCTGGAGCAGTAGCTTTGTTAGGATTCAGAATCAGTATCAGTTCTGCTGTTTCTTCAGGAGTACAAACAATATTAGAAAAAGAATTATCAGTTATGGTAAAATATGGTAAAATCTTCAGAAATCTTCTCAGAAACCAAATAACCATGACCTTGAAACTTGGTATGCAGCATCGGGCACTCTGTGGCCCTACCAAGTTTGTTCAAATAATGACCTTTGATTGACCTTGACCTGTTTTATGTCAAGGTCAAATTTGGTCACTTAGACATTTGTTTGGAAAAAAGGCAAAACAGTGGATATTTCTGATTGCACGGTAGCCTGTGGCTTCAGAAATGATATTTGCAAATAGCTGAATGGAAATTTATCAAATCCCATGGTCAAGGTCATTTACTGACATTTGTCCTGAATGGCTCAGATTCAGTTTTGTTTTCTTCTTCTCCACCTAAACGTGTGGGTTGATTGAAGCAAAATTACATGTAAAGCTTCTATGGATAGATGGAATGAAATTTTGTTCGTAAGGACTTGATGATACGACCACGACCAATTCTCAAGAACTAAATGGCCGATGACCTTGAAATTTGGTATGTAGAATTTGATATTCGGGGCCCTGTCCTACTTGAGAAATTTTCTCAGAACCAAATGACCGATGACCTTGAAACTTGGTATGCAGCATCGGGGACTCGGGCCCTAGTTCAACTAATGACGTTTGGTTCACTTGGCCTGTTATACGCCAAGGTCTAATTTGGTCACTTAGACATTTGTATAAAAAGGCAAAGCAGTGGATTTCACTGATTGCATGGTAACTTGTCTCATCAGAAATATTATTTGCAATCAGCTGAATGGAAGTTAATCAATTCCAAAGGTCAATGTCATTACTGACATTTGTGTTGGAGGGCTCAGATTCATTATTTTTATCTTCTTCTCTTAAACTGCTGGGTTGATTGAAACCAAATTACATATGGAGCCTCTATGGGAAGGAGTTTGTTTGTAAGTACTAGGTCGCATGACCAATATGGCCGGCATCCCCATATATGGTAAAATAATTAAAAATATTCTCACCCGGAACCCAGTTACCAATGACATTCAGACTTGGTAAATTGCATTAGGGAGTTGGGTCCTACCAAGTTTGTTCAAACCTTTGGTTTTCCTTGACCTATTTTACGTCAAGGTCAAAATTGGTTACTTATACATTTGTATGGATCTATTTAACGTCAAGGTCAAAATTGGTTACTTATACATTTGTATGGAAAAAGGAAAAACAATGGATTTTCTGAATCTATTGTAGCCTGTCGAATCTCCAATTCTACATACCAAATACCAACTGATATTTGAAATCAGCTGAATGGAAGTTTATCAATTCCAAAGGTCAAGGTCATTTACTGATCTTTGTGTTATGCCGTAGTAGCAGTAGTAATAATAATAATAGTAATAATAATAATAATAATAATAATATTAATAACAATTTGACGATACGAAGAAAGATCACTTTCAGATTTAAACAAGAAGAAGTTTTTTTTTTCGTGCGAGTTATTTTGGCTAAGGGCGCGACTTGTCAAAGAACAAATGGTCACTATCTTGTGCAAAAATTGTTTGTATTGTTAATCAGACAGATGCATAAAAATTGACGTTTTTATACCTGGCAATTGCGTGGCGTTGCAATTTACCTGTCTGTGTTCATTTCATGTCTGTGTTCTGTGTCGGGCCCCTCGGAGTCTAACTGTTGGTTTTCTTTTGCTCCAGCAATTCTGTTGTTGTATGCTGTCGAGTACTCAACCTTGTTTCATCTCTGTAGTTTTTTTATTTGTATGTTCTCGGAGATGTTACACTGATGAGTTAGCAAGCCTTCATGCGGACTAAACAAAATTAGTGTATACCGCGACAGAGGTAAGGGCGAGGATTATGGCTATGTAAAATCGATTTAAGCCACCAACCCCTCCCAGTGGAATTATTTCCACTGGCCGTTCCAAGGCGGTTCTTCTGTCGCGGTTTATTTATGTTGTTGTTTGTTACTTACTGTGTGTATCACTTGTGTCTTTTTGTTTTGGATGGCCATTTGACCATTTTGTGGGAAAGTAGATATTATAAAATACCCTGAGGAATTTGCCACCAGAAGCTAACAAAGAAACTTTTTCAAATAGCAACGCAAAACTACAAAGAAATAAACATTGCCAATTTAGTTTTTAAATATGCAAAAACTCTAGATACAGCATTTTAATAAAACAAGATAAAATAAATAAACAAATTAATTAAATAAATACATTCAAGTGCAAGGATTTCCCGCCCAGCCAGTCTCGTCTTGGTTTTGACAACGCCCACTATTTATGGGGTTTTGCGGACCTTGTCAACTTTTTGGAACGCCATAGCTCATTGGATATTTCTGTAAGAGTGTTGAACTTCATTGTTTAATAGTTAAGCGAAAGAAGGGAGCAAGATTGAGAAAAAAGGGCAGTTAGATTTAGATTGGAAAGCGAGTGGTAAACCATCGAGAAAGTTATTTAGGATTTCCAATGTTAAATTATTGAAAACAAGTTTTTACCTGGATTGCCAGTTTGAAGTCTTGAACATTGTTACATTGTTTTATTGCACGACCTGCAGAAAAATCAACCGACTGAAGTCGGTTGATTTCTAAGAGTGCCCTAAAATCACAGTGTCATTCTGTCATTCTGTCATTCTGTCAGTCTGTCATTCTATCTGTCCGTCCGTAACCCGTTTGTGAAAATTGGTGATAGTGACTTAACCGCTTGGAATATTTAAACAATTTTTGGTATACTGATAGATATGGATGAGATCTAACCAATGAACTTGCGAAATATTACATTCCATTTAGTATAGCCTCGCCGAGGCGAAAAATGTGAATATTTTCAAACTGCTTCTCCTCGGAAACCGTTGGGCCGATTGAAGTCAAATTTCATATGGAGCCTCTATGGGATGGGGGTAACCAAAATTTGCTCATGGGGTCCAGGTCACATGACTAAAATGGCCGCCAAGCCATATATGGTAATAACCCTTCAAAAATAGTTTTCTCCAGAACCACTGGGCAGATTTCCATGAAACTTGATAAATAGCATCTGGGACGTAGGCCCATCATAAATTGCTAAAATGGTGACCCTGGGTTGACCTTGACCTTCTTTGTGCCTAGGTCAAACTTTGACACATATGCTTTTGTATTGGAAAAGTGAGAATGCATTTTATCCTGCAAACGATTCAGAATACAGTACTAAAGTATAAGATATTTAAATAATTTTTGGCATACTGATAGATATCAATGAGATCTAACCAATGAACTTGCCAAATATTACATACCATTTAGTATAGCCTCGCCGAGGCGAAAAATGTGAAAATTTTCGAACTGCTTCTCCTCTGAAACCGTTGGGCCGATTGAGGTCAAATTTCATTTGGAGCCTCTATGGGATGGGTAAAATCAAAATTTGCTCATGGGGTCCAGGTCACATGACCAAAATGGCCGCCAAGCCATATATGGTAATAACCCTTCAAAAATAGTCTTCTCCAGAACCACTGGGCAGATTTCCACGAAACTCGATAAATAGCATCTGGGACGTAGGCCCATCATAAAGTGCTAAAATGGTGACCCTGGGTTGACATTGACATTCTTTGTGCCCAGGTCAAACTTTGACACATATGCTTTTGTATTGGAAAAGTAAGAATGCATTTTATCCTGCAAACGATTCAGAATACAGTACTAAAGTATAAGATATATTTTTGCTCCTTACGATAAGGCGCATTTATTGGGGGAACTGTTTTAGGTCCAGGTCACATGACCAAAATGGCCGCCATACCCATATATGGTAACACTCATAAAGCTAAAAGTATCCCGCGGGTCGTGCACTTCAGCTGAAGCACTGGTTATTGTTGTATTAGAGAACTTTTGTTTAGTATTTGTGGATTACCACAAGGGACAAAATAAATCACAGAAAAATTGTTATCTTCCTTTATACTGAAAACTACAGCATAACACTTGTCCTGCATGACTTAGATTAAGAATTTTTATCTTCTTCTCCACTTAAACTGCTGTGCTTATTGAAACCAAATTACATTAGCCTCTATCGGATGAGGCAGTGAAAAGTTGTTCTTGGGATTATAGTCACATGACCAAGATGGGCGCCATGCCTGTATACGGTATAAACCAGATGAACTCTGGTGAGCGTAGTGGCCCATGGGCCTCTTGTTGGCTTTGTCACTGGGCTCTTATATTTTACGCATTTTAATGAAGTTCCCTCAGAGGTGAAAGTTAAATAAATGAAACAAAAATGTACTGGTCAATTCGTTGCAGTGAAACAATATTGAGTGACAGGCACAATGACTTGTTGCAACCAATATAAAGCATTGTACAGTTTCAATATGTTTCCTCAATGCCCATTGTATGTTTTTAACAGTGGGTTTCCTTTTACAATACTTGAGCCAGGGCATGATTAAAACTAACAACCTACAAAAGCTCAATCAGCCCAGACCATCATCAAGCCAATTCAGAGTTTTTGCTTATCCTTTTTTGGACAATCTAGCGGCTAAAATGGTTGTTGGGGACAGCGAAGACTCAGATCAGACTGCGCTATTGCGCAGTCTGATCTGAGTCTTCGCTGATCGCAAAGGCTGTTTTGTAGGTTTGGGAATACCATGCTTACAAATTATGAAACAATGTTTTGCCACTTAATATGCAAAAATTGAGTCAAAGTCGTTGAAAAAATATCATAATCGATAGCTACTTACTGGCCTATGAAACGGAAGCTGTTTGAAAGTTATCCAATGCGGGAGAATGTTTGAGGTCATGAAATGCATTGTTTAAACTTATTAGATTTTTTAAATTACACCCAGTTTATTCCAAAGGAGATTACGGCATCTTCACTATTAAAGCCCTGTGTGTCCACAAAAAGCTTCATTCAACATTAAAACCTCTTAAATATGACGATAAGTTTAAAAATATAAATATATATCAAATTAAAAAAGAGAGAATAGAGAAAAATATATTGTTAAGTCGGCATAAAATAAAACATACCTAAGAATAGGGGTAAAACCTGGAACCAAACCCCCAAAACAACGAAGGTTACAGAATCATTCCAACTGACTGCATAAAATATTGGATAAAATACACAAATTGATAAAGGTCCTTCGAGATACCCAGAAAAGAGATTTTAATTTCATTATTGAAATTTAATTAAAACCAACAATTAGACCAAGAATGGGTAATAATAACAACGAGACGGAATCCAAGAATCAGTCGGAGCCAGCGAGTTTGGGACAAAACACAGTTGTCCAGATACCAAATGAAAAAGGAACAAAACCAACACTGTTCAGAAAGAATTGTTGTGTAGCCCTTTGTTTTATTTGCATCGTTTTAGTACTGTCATTCTTCACATCCGTAGTAACAACAAAATACTTATTGAATTCGACTGCCGTAGAGGCCGCCGACTGCGTCAGCTGTGACGGCGACATTCCTGTAAGTAGAACAGGGCCGATTTTATTTTCAATGCATTAACTTGACGAGCTCGTTCGTAATGAGAAAGATTTATTGTTCTAGCAAGAAAAATATTACATTACGAAAACACGCCTAGAGCTACAAATACATTAGAATCTTTATCGCAGAAAAAAATGAACATTTTAAGATGAAAAATTATGACATTTTTCTTATTTCTGCTCTAAAATATAGATTGTTAGAACCGCCTTGATGGCTCAAAATATAGGTTGTGGGTACTCGTTAGAACCGCCTCATCGAGGCGGTTCTAACGGGTACCCACAATCTATATTTTAGAGCAGAAATAAGAAAAATAAGGTTTACCCCTGTAAACCCCAGTTTTACTATATAAAAGTGGGGTTCAAGGGGGTCAAAATTATATAGGCGTGTTTTCGTGATGTTATAAAATGGTATTTTTGCTGAAACAATGCAAGTAGTTTTAGTAGTATTGTTTCAGCAAGTCAATCTGTGTATATGCATTATTACGGGCCTCTGTAGCTTAGTGGATAAGAGCGCTTACTCTTAATCATTAGTCTCTCACCGCTGTGGTTCGAGCCCCGCTCGTGTCACATGTGAGACGCCAAGTTCTGCCACGGAAGGTCAGGTGGTTTTTTCTGGGTACTCCGGTTTTCGCCAACCTCTGATTAACGATCGGCTCGATATGAGTGAAGTAATCTTGTAAGGGTCGTAAAGAAAAAACACTAAAAAAAAAATGGTACAAATTAAAGACAGGTTAACTAACGGCTTCGTTAGTTTTGTACACAGATAACAGTTGTTTAAAACTACGGTAGTCATTTGTTAACGGATCGTTAAAGCTTTAGTCGATCAATACTGAAAATACGCGTTTGCTGATGGAAAAGCTACTTGAAATTCAATTTCAGCAAAAATATCAGTGTGTATGTCGCACAACCTCTTTATGACAGCAATAACCGTGTTAGTTAAATCCAAACAAAAAGGTATAACTTATATTATTTGTCTACATAATCTATAAATGTTTGGATCCCGTGTTATATACAAAACCTTGTTATAACAGTGTCATAATTAGGTTATGGTTTTATTTCAGTTTTAATCTAACATTAACTAAAAGTTTAAACTTTAATCATTCTATACGGATTATAGACTGGTATATTTGCTTGAAAAAAACTAGATTTTTTTTTGGTCAGTTAAGAATTTAGAATTTTAGATCTCATCACGAAAACACGCCTATAAAGTTTTGACCCTCTTGAACCCCACTTTTATATAGTAAAACTGAGAATTCCGGGGATAAACCTTATTTTTCTTAATTTCTACTGTAAAATATAGACTGTGGGTACTCGTTAGAACCGTCTCAATGAGGCGGTTCGAACGAGTGCCCACAATCTATTTTTTGGAGCAGAAATAAGAAAAAAAATCACACCTTTTCATCATAAAATGTTCATTTCTTCCGCAATAAAGGTGGAAATGTATTTATATAGGCGTGTTTGCGTAATGATGGCCAGTTTTCATTATCATTCTAACATAGGCATTTTCTTCTAGAATCCATTAAGTATTAAGTTTGGCTGAGAAAAAAATATTTATTCTAGCATAGTATTTTATTTTTTTTAATTAAAACAGACTTTGGAAGAGACAAAAATGAATTACAAATCTTCTTTTCGCCATTTACCGAAAAAAAACTTTTGTATCCCGTGGTAAAAAGTTTTTTTTTTGTTTTGTTTTGTTTTGTCCCTTGCGTGTTTGTTGTTTTTGATTGTGTTGCTGTGTTCTCTTGCTTTCATTGCATTCTCATTTGTATGGCTATTTTTGAAAATAGTAAAAAGGTTTTCATTCACATTTTAGGTATCCGAAAAGCAAATACAAGGAAGGCCAGTGAAAACGCAAAGAATTGGTGCACAGTTATCAGCAAACCCAACATTTTTAAAAAGTAAGTCATCACGTGATCTCCGGTGCAATGGATAACATTTTAACCCCAATTTATATAGAGAAAGCGGTGATGTACAAGGCCAGATATATATTTTTATTTTCCTTTTTTATATGTATTCTTTGTTATTATTCATTATGATAGCACTTCAGTGTAGCATTGTGCATTCTTTCATATCACCGAAACGTCTATTTTTCTGATAATTTTTTGTGATATTTTCCTTATTTAGATTCCAAACATAGGCTGTGGGTGCTCGTTAAAACCGTCTCATTCTAACGAGCATCCACAACCTATGTCTTGGAGCAGAAATAGGAAAGATAATGTAAACCCACTTAAACCCCAGTTTTCTCTAAATAAAGTAGGGTTTACGGGGTGTTCATTTCACCGACTTGTTAACGTGATATATTATTATTTTGGATCAAAACCGTAGATTATGGTATTCGTTAGAGGCGGTTCTAACGACCACTCATGATGTTTAACATCACGATAACAAGTCCGTGAAACGAAGACCCCCCTAAACCCCACCTTATATAGAGAAAAGTGGGGTTTACGGGGGCATACATTATCTGCCTTATTTTTGCTCAAAACATAGATTGTGGGTACTCGTTAGAACCGCCTCATTGAGGCGGTTCTAACGAGCACCCACAATCTATGTTGAAAGCAGATATAATAAATATGTTATCATTTTTACCTAATATTTATCATTCCCTGACACCATGTTGGACGCCATTATTTCTTACGGACATGTTTTCCTAATGAAGCAAAACTAAGAAAACCATTAAATTCGATAAAACCTTGTTGTTGAGCCAAAGAAAAACAAAGTTAGAAGCAACCCTCATTATCCCAAACACTAATACCTCAAATTGTTGTTTATGTCAAAATTAATTTGTATGACAATGTTAGTTTTTTCTTTGTTTAATGAATGCTTATTTTGATTCGCCTTCTTAACCTCAAAATATCATTCTCCCAAAGCAAAGATTTCAGACTTTTGGACTTTGACTTAACGAAGGTCACCCGTACAGCCAGCGGAATTTCTGAAATGCTTGAATGTTCATTCAATAGTTTCATCTAAGACTATTTGTTGTGTTTTCTACATGGACAAATCAATTGCAAATCAAACCACAATACCAAAGTACTTTAGCATGTTGCAATTTATCAACAGCTTCGTGTTTTGTTTTACATGCATAACTAATAATTCATTTCGCATAACCTTAGTTTGACGCGTGCATGTGTGTGGTTGGTTGGTTGATTTGAGGTTTAACGTTCCCGTCAACACTGTAAAGGTCATTTTGGAGACGTTGCTTCCAATTTTGTGGGACTTTTACCCGACATTGAGATGAAATGACATCTCAAGCCCTGTCTCCCAATGAAACAAATAGGGTTTAATAGCATGGACGGTCCGCCTCGCCCCGCGGTTCCTGGACAGGCTTAGATCCTCTAAGCGGTTTACCAGTACTAGTGTGCGGGCCGGATTCAGCTCTGCGTGGAAGCATCATGCAGCCCATATATTTCTTCAAGCCCCTATGGGCGTGCATGTGTGTGTGTGTGCGTGTGTGTGTGCGTGCGTGCGTGTGTGCGCGCGCGTGTGGGTGTGTGATCAAGTTTCTTATCATGTATATTTGTTTGTATTGCAGACAATCCTCCCACACTAGTTTGGACGCACGAAGGTTCTGACGATTATTTATACGGTGTAAACCACGTGACACAGCACCTTATGAACCGCCAGTTCGACTGTTTAGAAACTACAGCAGATGGTCACTACCTCATATCAATACAGCTTACATATCTGTATACTCCCTACAACCATTCTTCTCTAATCAAATGTTATTTCACACTCACAAGATTCCGAAACAGTGAGGCTCACGTCGTTGCCAAGAGCGTTATTCCTCCGCCTAAACAACGCGATGGAACAGCAACGAAACAGCCGGTAACCATGGTGCGTAGTGATAAACTCAGAAAAGGTGACCGGCTTTGTGTCACAGTTTCACACCCAGATTTAGTCTATGCCAGTAAGATTGACAATTTCTTAAGTATAGTGGCTTTATAGGGGTTAAAACGACTAGAAGTAGAATGTCTGGTTGTGAACGCTGCTTCAAGGCGATGCGTTAATAGTGAGGGGCAGAGGAAATACGTAACAGCGGATTGGCCACGCCTTACTAAGGTGCGCAGGTAGATGCACATGGAAAATTTTAGTATTGGCCAATGAACAGAAATTCAAGCGCATTTGAAATGCGCTTGAATTTCTGTTCATTGGCCAATACTGATCGACGTATGAACCGGCTATACCAGTAGAACACGTCCCAATTTTACTCTGAAGGACAATTCCGTCTGCGATCGAACAAGAAACAAGTCGACCAGCTCCTTGTACATGTAATTTATCTGAGTAACCTGTATGGAGAAGTGTGACTTACCTAATCATCTGATTTGCGTCATGTGTCAAACTAAAATACCCAAGCAAATCTTCTGTTCAAATCAAAGTACTGAGAGCGCTGATGGTGCGATTGTCTGTGATCTTTTGATTTTGCGTCTGGTTGGCAGTTTAAACCAGGCTTATAAAGACTATATTCTTGCATAAACTTCTTTGAAGCTATTCCGGGCCAGGAGGCGTGTTCAAGCAACAAAATCCATGTTGAAAATATAAACTCAACATGCTGCTAGAATACGAGTTTTGAAGTTTGAATATCCAAAAATGACTTTGCTTTGTTTACGCTATGTTAGAGCGATGTAACGTTGTCGCCATGAACGTAGAATTTTTAAGTTTTATATTGACGTCATTGCGGAACCACCATGCCATCTTAGTTTTACGGTCGCATCTGAAGAGTTGATTGCTTTCATTGATATTATTGTTCCTTATTATTTTCGATTTTCGAAAAACAAGTTTGTATTGCTTTATCGTCACTTGCAAGTATTCCGGCTGAATAAATTTGTATTGGAGTTTAACGGCGCAGTCAAGACGATTTAGGTCATTTTTAACTTATCAGTTTACCTGTCCTCACTTTTTCCTGGACAGGCAGAAGCCTTCGTAGTGTAGTGGTTACGCTACTCGCCTTGCAAACCAGGGGTCGCAGGATCGATACCGGGCTTCTCCAGACTTCCGGATGAGTCTTTAAACCGAGGTCCCGTCTCCGTATGACATTAGCTGCTGGTGGGACGTAAAAAATCAAACACTCACTCACTCTCCTGGACAGGCTTTAAAGAAAGCGGTTAACCAGTACACTGCACATTCTTTTTCCAGAAACGGACGAATGTCCTTCTTGAATCAGCGGAAGGGAGAAAATTACTGTAGAAAAGATTTCATGACCAATCTCCTCGCATCACGTGAACAAGTTCGTGAAATGAAGACCCCCCTAAACCCCACTTTATATAGAGAAAACTGGGGTTTAAGGGGGTATACATTATTTTCCTTATTTCTGCTCCAAGACATAGGTTGTGGGTACTCGTTAGAACCGCCTCAATGAGGCGGTTCTAAAGAGCACCCACGACCTATGTTTGCAGTATTTATTAGAAAAATATCAGGGGTTTTCATCAGAAAAGTAGCCATTTTGGAGATGAGAAATATGCACTATGTCGCACGGGTGTGTTATCGTAATGGAAAGAATGTTGCCGACCCGGGCAGGATCGACTGCGTCCTACTGATCATCAGCCAGATGCCCATCCAACTAAGCTACCGAGGCCGGCTGTATAGATGTGATATCTTTATGTTCACACGGCCTCCATGGCAATAGCGTAGGGCACAGACTCTTAATCATTACATTACGGAAACATGCCTATCTAAATATATTGAAATTTTTACCACCAAAAGCTGAACATTTTCTGATGGAAAATTGTAATATTTTCCTTATTTCTGCTCAAAATATAGATTGTGGGTGCACGTAAGAACATCCTCGGCATAGCGGTTCAAACGAATACCCACAATTCTATGTTTTGAGCAGAAAAATGAAAAAAAAATGCACACCGTGTAAACCCCAGTTTCACTATATAAATGTGGAATTTAAGCGGGTCCAAATGATATAGGCGTGTTTTCGTGATGGGTCTCTGAAAACCCAAAATAACATTATTCCTCGTTATTGATTCTTGGTCTGAACTGTTTGCTGAAAGTGCATATTACTGTTTGTTTGTTTGATTTGAAGTTTAACGTCCCCATCAACAATGTAAAGGTCATTTTGGAGACGTTGCTTCCAATTTTGTGGGACTTTTACCCGACATTGAGATGAAATGACATCTCAAGCATATTACTGTAACAATACAAACCTGACTCCCCTATAATTGGACATGGACCACCCCAAACTGATAAGCTTGGAGATTCCGTTAAAAGATACATTACTTTTACCCATTTTATACTGAATAGAATCATTTACCTTATATCAGTATAGCACAAGTCCATTTTAAAATTTAAGAGTTTCAGGTTGCGGGTTCTTCATAATGTATCTGGAAAATGGCTTAACCTTTCGTAAACATGCAGTGTAGGCCCTGATGAGACGCTGCGTTCTGTGGTATCTGAACTTGGTCTGCACTATTTGCCAGTTACCAGTTTTTTAATTTCCGGTACAAAATGGGTTATTAATGGGTTAATTGTACTGCTCTATGAAGGATTTCTATTGAATAAAACATGTTTGAACCAAAAGATTCTTGACTGATGGAAAGAATTTTCCCGATCGATTAATCAGCTTCCGATCCCTTTTCAGACCGATTTGGGGCGAAACGTCTATGTCGCGAAACGTCTCGTTACCGGTTTTACACTTTACGTGGCTTGTAACCTTCCGCGGCTGCGTCATCGCGCCTTTCATTCATAAAAACTTATACAATTGGAATTCTTTAGTAAAAGTTACAACTATAGAAAAATAAACTGGGGGACATGCGCGGTGATGAAGTTAATTGATAGAACGTACATGTTATAGTATTTAGTTTAACTGAAAGCCTTTTGTGAGACTTTCGAAAATGTTTTGAATAATGAACAATATTTTCTCATGGAGAATCTTGGAGGTTATGAGCTCGTTAGCAGGAGCGATCAGATTTCAGTCTAAATGTCCTCTCAGGTGCAATCGCATCCGCATAAAAAGCTAGGAGTGCAGGGCCATGCAAATCCTGGCTTGAGTATATGGAATCTTTTGGCTTATTTCAAGTTGTAAATACTCCAACTAGAGTAAAAAACCAAACAGCAGTATTAATTGACCATATTTACACCAATGCACAATGTAATATCTAAATGACTACTGTACCTAAGTAAGGGCTTAATCTAATCAAACAGTTCTCATGGCCTGAAGAAAACACATTTTACAATTTCATATAGGTCTTTCAAGAATTTTGATGAAAACGGCTTTACAGATGATTTGAAGTCAACTTCTTGGGATGTCATAAAATATTTGACGAGATCAACGATATTGTTGAAACTTGGTCAGCCATGTTTTGTGACGTTGTTGATAAGCACCTTCCTATTAGAAACACAGGGTGAGATATAAGCAGCAGCCAAAGTTGCTCAATGTTGATATAATTGAGGCCATAAAAAACAAGAGATAGATTTAAATCTATTAAAAAACAAGAGATAGATTTAAATCTATTAATAACGAGTTTCAATAAAAGTTATGGCGAAATAAAGTAATAAAAATGATTAGACTATCCTAAAAAAACACAAATAATCCAGCTAGTAAATGGAAACTGTTTAAAGAGCTTAACGCAAGTAAACGAAATACACGTAATAGCATTATATCCTTAAAGATTAACGATACTTCATTTCAAAATACCTCTGACATTGCATCGGAATTTAATAAATTTTGTATCTATAGCTTCAGAAATTGAAGAACCAATTTTGTCATCTAATTTTGATCGACTGAAATCATTTTGTGACGAGAATTTATCTTAAAATGCAAATTATTCAATCCCCAACATTACACATGACAAGATTGAGCAATTTCTTAAAAATATGGATGTCACCGAGGCTACTGGTACTGACAATATTGGACCAAGATTATTGAAACTAGGTGTGGCCTATATATCTGACAGCCTTACTTATACTTGTAATCAGGGTATAATAAGCTCTTCCTTCCCTGAGAAATGGAAAGAAGGTAATGTAACTCCACTTCATAAAAATGGACCTAAGGATGACCCAAACAATTATAGGTCAATTTCTGTTTTATCAGTTGTGTCAAAATTACTAGAACAGCATGTGCATGGCACTCGAATGCTTTATTTAACTTCCAATAATTTGCTTTATTCAAAGCAATCTGGATTCCGTCCAAACCACTCACGTGAAACAGCTTTGTTGCAAATGATAAACAAATGGCCTGAGACAATCAATAATAATCATATGATTGGAATGGTAATGGTGGATTTCAGACAGGCGATTGCTCTTCTTGACCATACTCTCCTGCCCAACATTACGATAACTCGTCCGTACGACATTGTGCATTTTTCACATCTCCAAAATGGCTACTTTTCTGATGAAAATCCTTCATATTTTTCTCATAAATGCTCAAAACATAGGATGTGGGTGCTCGCTAGAACCGCCTCATTGAGGCGGTTCTAACGAGTACCCACAACCTATGTCTTGGAGCAGAAATAAGAAAAATAATGAATACCCCCGTAAACCCCAGTTTTCTCTATATAAAGTGGGGTTTAGAGGGGTCTTCATTTCACGGACTTGTTCACGTGATGAAAAACTCAAATATTACAGAATTTCAAATCAACCAATCAAATGGTTTACTTCTTACTTACTGGAAAGAAAACAAAAGGTTTTTGTTAACAACACATAATCAAAAGTGGAAAAAAATCATATCTGGCGTCCCTCAGGGATCCATTCTAGGATCTTTATTATTCTTAATCTTTATAAATAATTTGCCACTCTCTTTTGTTTGTTTGTTTGATTTGAGGTTTAACGTCCCCGTCAACACTGTAAAGGTCATTTTGGAGACGTTTCGTCCAATTTTGTGGGACTTTTACCCGACATTGAGATGAAATTACATCTCAATCCCTGCCGCGCAATGAAACCAATTGGGGTTTTAAGCATGGACGGGCCGACTCGCGCCGCTTTTCCTGGGTAGGCTTTGGTCCTCTTGGCTGTTTTCCAGTAATCGTGTGCGGGTCGGTTTCAGCTCTGCATGGAAGCATCATGCAGCCCATATATTTCTTCAAGCCCCGATGGGCGGGGGCCGTTTGCCACTCCATACCAATAACGCTTTTACTAACCTGTTAACCGATGAACTACCCTTTATTATATTGACAGATCCCAAGTCTGTATTCAACAACAGATGCAAATAGCACTGTAAAAACTTTCACAGTGGTGTAAATTAAATGGGATGGTGATAAACGCTGCAAAAACAAATGTTATGCTAATTACCACACTTCAAAAGCGTACACATTTAAATAAAACTGTTCTTGAACTGGCTTTGAATAATGATGCATTAAACATTGTAGAACCTGAAAATATTTCTTGGCCTGTGTGTAGAAAATAACATCACATGGACTAATCATTTAGCTGCTATTTCTAAAAAAAATGCTTCTAAATTATGGCTCCTGTCTAACATTAAAACCTATCTTTCCCCTGAAAGCAGAATTCAGTTCTATAAATCATATATACAGCCACATGTTGACTGCTGCAGTGCAGCTTGGGGAGGTACATCCCAAATAAATATAGACAGAATATATAGGTTACAAAAAAGAGCCTGCAAAATTATTTTAGACTATCAGTTTGAAAATATTTCCAACAGTACGTATGATTTTAAAATTCTGAAAATCTATGAGCGTGTATGTCTTAGAAAAGCCAAGTTCATGTTCAAAAATTCGAATCTTTAACGCCTTACATCAGTTAGATGTTTTATGAAAACATGAAGTGTATTACATTATGTTAATTTTATTGTGAATGTACATATGGAGAGAGAGAGAGAGAGAGAGAGAGAGAGAGAGAGAGAGAGAGAGAGAGAGATTTAGAGATTTTCATATTGCTATTGTAAACTATATGTCTGTAAATAGATATATTATACATAATGGAGGGCCTCATGGAAGATTAGCTTTGTATGCTGAATGAATTACCCTCTGTAAATAAAGACAATTAGTAGTAGTAGTAGCAGTAGTAGTAGAGGACGACTATATATAATCAACTAACGCTAAGGTGCACGACCCGCAAAAAAGACGTATTTCAGCTACAAGTTCTAACCAGTGATAAAGGTCTTGTCAGAAGTCTTACCTGAAACGGTTCCTCATAGCACCTTTCTGTACACACTATAGTTGTATGCGCCCGCCCATCTGGGCTTGAAGAAATAGATGGGTTGCATGATACTTTCACGCTGAAACCGAACGCACAAGAGTACTGGTTAACCGCGTAGATGATCTAAAATAGAAGTGAAGGAAATGATCAGGAATCGATACAATTAACTCACAGCTCCCATCAGGGGAGGGAAAAGAAACCAAGGTAAAGAAACACAAACATGAAACAACTAGACCCTATTGGTGACATCACTAGCGGAAAGCCAAAAGGACAGTTACTCTCCTACAAAATGGCCAAATTGGCTATCCAAAGAAAAATAATATAAGCGATACACACACTCAAAGACAAGCCATAACAAAAATATACCACGACAGAAGACTAGCCTTGGGACGGTCACTGAAACGAAATGCACTGGGAGGGGGGGGGGACTTAGATCGAGGCCACAATCCTCGCCCTTAGTTCCGTCGCGATTTAGACAAATAATTTGTTTAGTCCACATGTTAGCCTCCTAAATCATGAGTGCAACATCTCCGTGAACACAAGAATCAATCAGTCGCAGAGATGAAAAAACGGTGAGAACTCAACAGCAAGAAACCACTGGAATGCTGGAGCAAAAGAAAACCAACGGTTAGCCTCCGATGGGCCCAACCAGAGACAGAGCATAAGGCACCAACCAGCATTACATAAAATAAGATTCTCTCTTATTCTCAGTAAGCCTTTACGCTGGAACCGTCATAAAATCTGAGGCCTGGCCCACCGGCGTGCAAGTAAAGAGGGCAGCAAAGTTGTCAACCGTGATTGGGTTAACTTCCATGCATGCAGTCTGTCGTATAACATTTATGTTGTATCCAATCTTTTTATATCGAAGAATTATTTTACGAAATTTGGTACTAAAGTCATTGCAATTATAAATTTTTCTGAACTTATATACTAAGTCACCATAAAATTCTGGTTCCGATAGACCTTGTTGCAGAAGAGATTCAAGTCCAACTTTGAATTTTGAAATTAAATCGGAATGACGTCTATAAAATTTTGAAAAGGCTTTGCGTTGTTTATGATACCGATAGCTCTGATTAAGAAGTTTAGCAGTAAAGTGTAGTATAGTATAGTATATACCTTGGGATCGGGGGAGGTGCTGGAGTGGGGACTATGCCAGATGTCTTAATGTCTAAAGTAATAATGACATACTTTTCATAATGTCCCGATAGACATCATGCATTTGATTCCAGTTGCAGCCTCAACCCCGCCCCACTGCCCTTACCACCATCCCAAGAGGTATGAGTAATTTATGAAGTAAAGGTGTGGTTTCGTTTTACGGCCCTTGCAAGATTATTTCACTCATATCGAGCCTATCGTTAATCAGAGGCGGGCGAAAACCGGAGTACCCGGGGTAAAACGCATGACCTTCCATTGCAGAACTTGACGTCTTACATGTGACCCGAGCCAGGTTGACGTTTTGTACAACGCAAAATGTAATAACACTAAAAGCAATAATCTGAGTTTATTACATTTGGTGTTGCAGTATTCAAGTACAGATTCAAATTGGTTTGGGGATGTATGGGGGTATTTCAACGTTCCAGTTGGTGAATATATGACAATCGCATTACCGTGAGGATGCTCCGCTCAGGAACGTATTAGTTTCCATCAGTTTCGCAACTTTCCCACAGTTGCGCATCTAAAGGTTTCTCCATTTCTCATATAAATAGAGATATATGTAATTCTCTATTTTGGAAAAAGTATATATTCAGTATTTAAATACAGATGTCTGTATTTAAATTAAAGATACCTCGATTTTAAATGCATATACGTGTATCTGTATTTGAGCATATTTTGAGGTACCTATAATCGAAATACATATATCTGTTTTGAAAATACATGTACCTTTTATTGAAATGGAGATATCGATACTATGGTTAGAAATGCAAATGTCTGTATTTAAAATAGAGATATGAAATCTGTACTTCAGTTAGAGATGTCTGTATTCTAAATAGAGATATCTGCATTTCAATTAAATGTATCTCTAACTCAAGTACAACGCAGTTGTCTGAATCAGAAAATAAAGACATACCTTATTTCGCAATACAGATATCTGCATGAAAAGGGTAAAAACCCAAATGGTTTCCATAATAAGGAATGATAAGTCAACTTCATTTTAACACTGATCGTTATAACACTGTTATGGATATAACATGGTTTCAAGCTGGACCCCAAAAATGTATAGTTTATATAGAACATTGACCATAAATGGATCCCAAAAATGTATAGATTATATAGAAAAATGACCATTCATGGTCATTTTTCTATATAATCTATTACATTTTTGTTTGGATATAACACGGTTGTTTAGCTGACACGGTTTCTGCTTTGAACCCCATTAATAGTGTTATAAAGAGGTCTTGATCATATGCGGTTTCTCGTGTACAGTATTGGGATGATCGGTAGACGAACTCCTCAGTAAAAAGAAACCATAAAGAGTAATTTACAGCGCCATCTAGCGCCAAATAATGGAGGTACTAGCCTCGGTCTTTATCTTTATCAGATTACTAGCTTTCGGATAAATGACTCCATTAGCCGCATTTTCACTGAAACTCCATCACGAAAACACGCCTGTATTATTCTGACCGCCTTGAACCCCATTTTTACAAAGAAAAACTGGGGGTTACAGGGGTTAACCTTATATTTCTTATTTCTGCTCTAAAATATAGATTGTGAGTACCCGTTAGAACCGCCTCATCGAAGCGGTTCTAACAAGTACCACAATCTATATTTTGAACAGAAATAGAAAAAAATATCACAATTTTTAATCTGAAAATTGTCAGTTTTAGGTGGTAAAATTTCCAATGTATTTGTATAGGCGTGTTTTCGTAATGCCATTGGACCACTTCTAGATGAATGTGATTGTTACTTGCTTTTGTGAGATGTAATTATTATTATTATTATTGAAATATGATTATATCATACCGATAAAAACCGAAGCATGTACCTCCGAAAAATCACAATGGCGGCTGCTGACTTCAACTCGACTGCCCGAAATCGAAACAGCAACAGAAACAGCATCGTTTCTTCTCGGAAAAAGTATAAGATATCAAGCACGGGAGTAATACTTTGTGAAAGAAAATCTGATTGGAGAACTAGAAGTGGGAAACGCTCCTATACGAGGGCTGATTGATATGTTGTGGGCCACGTATTGAAGGGTGTACGTAGGGGTGTTCTACTATTATCTGACCATATAGGGCCGTATACCCTAGGAGTGGCCTCATTTGAGCAGTTTATATCGACGAGATAGCACTCTAAAGTAAACAAGACAAGCAGCTTTTGCAAAATGGACAAAATCGGTGAAAGAGCAGTGAGTGATTCAATATTTGCATAAAATAAGGATAATCATAATGATATGGTAGCAACACTAGGGAAAGATGTCCCTTCATATGCTTCAGTGAACATGCGGGTGGCGGAATTTAAGCGCGGCAGACAGAGCCTTGCGGATGACCCCCGTCCTTGAAGGCTTGTCAGTGTTGCAACCCCAGATATGGTCAATAAAGTCCATGGTATTGTTATGACTGGTAGACGAGTCACAGACACATATATAGCCAGTATTGTTGGCATTTCACAGAAAAGAGAACATTTCATTCTGCCATAGGATCTTGCAATGAGAATGCTTTTCGGCCAAGACTTCTGACAGTTGATCAGAAGCACACCAGGTGCACATTATTGCGTGCTATCCTTAACCTTTTTAGGAAGACAGAGAGTTGTCACTGCGGATGAAACATGGGTCCACCATTTTACCCCAGAGATCAGACAACAATCGAAACAATGGAAGAACCCTGGCTCATCACCGCCAAAGAAGGCAAAGACTGTTCCATCAGCTGGGAAGGTTATGGCCTCCGTTTTCTGGGATGCTGATGGTATTCTGCTGATAGATTATCTCCAAAAGTGACAAACAATCAATGGCGCATATTATGCTTCACTTCTGACGCAGTTACGGAAAAATATTAAACTTAAGCGACGCGGAAAGCTCGTTAAAGGTGTGTCATTCCATCAGGACAAGGCTCTTGTTCACAAGTCTGTCATTGCTATGGCTGCCATTCGCGATTGCGGCTTTAAATTGATTGAACAAACGCCTTTTTCTCCTAATCTCGCTCCATCGGACCCCTCATTTATTTCCAAAACTGAAAACGGCTATTTCAGGGACACAGTTTCAGTCAAGTGATGACGTCATATATGCAATGCGTGACTTTCTAAACAGCCAAGAAAAGGAGTTTTGTAAAAGTGACACTGAGGCCCTTAAGCATAGCTGGCAGAAGTGTATAGATACTGAAGGGGATTATGTTGAATTATAATGCAATATGACCGACAACATTAAAAACCTTCAATATGAGGCTCACAACATATCAATCAGCGCATGTACAAACACTCTCAAAGCGTCCCTTAGCGACTTCAACATACCGCTGGAGTCGTGGGATAACTCTATACAGGACGGAGCAAAGTGGGGAGGCCTTGTAAGAAGGGGTGCTGGTAAATACATGTACAAAGCAAAAGAATGGACGAGCCCAGCGGAAATGTTCTCAGCGGGAGGCCTGAACTAAGGCATCACCAACTGTAACACAGCTGCCTTCCTCTGACCTCTCTTGCTCTATATGCAACAGGAAGTTTTGGGCGATTAATGGTCTCATCAGCCATCTTGGAAGCCATCTACGCATTTGATTAAAACTCTGAGGATTAAGACCGGCCATTGTCAGTAATGACAGACGAACTATTTTAATTCTTTGTGAGCTTCATCAACCCATTGCATGCGGGAAACCCCTGAATGGGTACCTTGGCAAACAGTACAGGCCCGGATCAGACGCCACAGAACGCGGCGTCTGATCAGGACCTGTACTATTTGCTAACAGAATTTTCCGTCAAAAATAGAACCAAAACGAAACAAATAGACCTGAAACCCCTTACATGACAAATGGACTTGACCAACATATAGGAATGGAAGAGCCCACTGGCATACAATGGGTTAAGGAGTTTTACTTTAAAAAATGGATTGATTTCAGTCTTTATTTCCTGTTTCAGTGCTTTAATTGCAATTGCCTCTTTTGATGAGCACAACATGCACGAGCAGACCTAAATTACCTACCGCGGCGTTTAAAAATACAGTAGAACTTCCATGGCTGGAACAGCGATGGCTCGTTTACCATGGATGTGTCGAACCCATTCTTGTGCCCCTAGCGAAATCCTCTACATAAGAAATATTGGGAGATGATTAAGGAGATTTTAGTCGTCTATCTTGCAAATGTATGCTGTGTGTACTCATTAGAATCGCCTCGATGAGGCGATTCTAATGAGTACACACAGCATACATTTTCATTATAGAACGCCGAAAAGATGTCTAAAAGTATCTCCTTATGCCTCCTGGCAGTCACGTCAGTGGCTCGAACTACCCCTGTCTCGAACAGAATTTCGAGGTCCCAAAGGTGTTCGAGCCATTGAAGTTCGACTGTATTTTTTGGCCACATCACATGAAACAAGTGGCCTTCGAGTACTTGCGCTTGTTGTAGACTCTGGTACGCGAGACTAATCAGAAACTTTGCCGTGCGCTGTATGAATAATCTTTGACACAAAACGTCATGGCCGGCCTCGGTAGTTCAGTCGGATGCGCGTCTGACTGGTGATCAGGAGGACGCGGGTTCGATACCTGCCGGGGTCGGAAACATTCTTTCGTTGAGACTGATCATGAAATCTTTTCAATGGACATTCTTTCACTTCCACTGATTCAAGGTTTCTGCCGAAATATTGTGCAGTGTACTGGTTAACCGCTTACGTATAAGCCTGCCAAGGAAAAGTATTGATAGGTAAACTGACCGGCTCAAAATGACCTAAATAGTGTTGACTTGGCCGTTAAACTCCAATACAAACAAAACGCAGTTGATGAAGGTCGACATTTATGTTGACTCAGCTTGTGTACAAGTTGTTATTTTAGCCTCTCTGTACAATTGCTTTTAGTTTTAAAACCCGTTCAAGATTACTTCACTTATTTCGAGCCGATAGTTAATCGGACGTGGGCGACAACCGAAGTACCCGGATAAAAACCACATGATCTGACGTTGCAGAACTTGGCGTCTCACGTGTGACCTGGGACAGGCGCGATCAATAGCGGCGAGATACATGCTGATCGGAGGTCAACGTTCCTACCCATTAGGCCACGGAGGCCCGTTTGATGTGAGACTTCGGTAAGCGCACGTAAGCGCATGTCTTAAAGCATTGCGCCAAGCAAAGACACGGATCAGCCTGCGCTTACGCGCAGACTGATCCGAGTCTTCGCTGTGCGATGTTCAGGTAATAGTGATCATGGAGACAAAACTACTTTTGTGGTCATAGAACGTTGCACATGTATTTTTGACTAAGCTTGTGTACAAGATCTGATGTGACGCATATGCTTGCCGCGACCACGTTCTTAACTTCCAAGTTACCTGACACATTGTACCCAGAGACGTTCTACATATGTCTCATTTCTGGTTATTTCTTTACCAGTGTTTGGGCCCCGCCCATCGGGGCTTGGAGAAAAATGTTGTGCTGCATGGACTCCGCGCAGAGATGAAACCAACCGCACGTGAGTACTGGTTAACCGCTGAGACGGTATAGGCCTGACCAGGCCCGCAAAGTGGTGCGAGTCCGACCGTCCACAAATATAAACATTGTTGGTTTTATTTAGCGGCAGGACTTGAGATGTCATTTCGGGCACAAGTCCCACAAAATCGGAAGCAAAATCTCCAAAATGACCTAGAGAGTGTTGACGAGGACAAAAACTCGGTGCGAGTCGGTCCGTCCATGCTTATAAGCCCTATTTGTTGCATTAGGCGGCAGAGCTTGAGATGTCATTTCATCTCAATGTGTGAGTCCCACAAAATTGGATGCGACGTCTCCAAAATGTCATTTACAGTGTTGAACCTCAGTGTTAAACCTCAAATCAATCAAACAAACAAACAAAACCTAACGCATTGGACCCAGTTATTTCGAGACATATGCAAGCCATCTGGCTATTTCGATACCAGTGTCGTGTGTGTGTGTGTGTGTGTTTGTGAATTCGGGTTTAACGTCGCTTTCAATCATTTTTCAGTCATATCACGACGGTGACTGGTTGCGACAGGGAGCTCAATGCTCACTTTTATAGTGCTGCCTCACTGAAGTATCATATCCCAGACACATTACATGATACCACACCCAGTCACATTATCCTGACACTGGGTCGACCAGTCCGAGATCTACCCCGTAAATCTGAGTGCCAAGCGAGGAGCAGCTAGTACCATTTTAATGACTTTGGTATGTCGCGGCCCGGGATCGAACCCGTGACCTCCCGTTCCCCGGAGCGGACACTCTACCAACTGAGCTATCGGTAAAACTCATACACTCACTCTTCATTTAGAGGGCTAATGATAGTTCAACTTACTGACATGCTTCTCACTCTCTGTATTAAAGTGTCTGAACGGTGTCTGATAGTCATACTGACCTCCTAACCCTTATCCTGCTGTTCACAACAACCCCTATCTTTGCAAACAGTGTAGATCCAGATCAGAGAAGCCATCTGATCAGGATCTACACTGTTTGGATTCATGAAGAAGCCATCTGATCAGGATCTACACTGTTTGGCATGCAGTTTATGAATTTGTAGCAATAAATAACAATTAAGTAATTTGATTGGTTGAGAGACAGAAATGGGTGTGGCTTAAATGAATATTCAGCAAGATAAGGGTTAATCATGGACATGGTGCATGTTGAGAAGATTATAAGTACATTTTTTGTTTGACTTGAGATTTAACGTCCCCGCCAACACTGTATAGGTCATTTTGGAGACGTTGCTTCCAATTTAGTGTGACTTTTACCCGGCATTGAGATGAAATGACATCTCAAGCCCCGTCGCCCAATGAAACCGAAAGGGTTTATAAGCACTGACTGCCCAGGCAAAGCGGTGCGAGTCGGTCGCTGTCCATGCTTATAAACCCGATTGGTTTCATTGGGTGACAGGGCTTGAGATGTCATTTTATCTCAATGTCGGGTAAAATTCCTACAAAATTGGAAGCTACGTCTCTAAAATGCCCTCAATAGGGTTGACAGGGGCGTTAAACCTCAACACAAACTAATCATTATAACAGCCCAATATAAATTTGAATCCCGTACATTACGCAAACACGCCTATACAAATACATTTCCACCTTTATCGCCGAAAGAAAGAAAATTTTAGGATGAAAAAAATTGTGATATTTTTCTTATTTCTGCTCAAAATATAGATTGTCGGCACTCGTTAGAACCGCCTCATCGAGGCGGTTCTTACGAGTACCCACAATCTATTTTTTAGAGCAGAAATAAGAAAAAATAAGGTATATCCCCGAAAACCCCAGTTTAACTATATTAGAGTGGGATTCAAGGGGGTCAAAATTATATAAGCGTGTTTTCGTGATGAACTCCGCTTTTATGAAGTAAAATTGGGGTGTATAGGGGCAGTGGGCATGCATTAGTTTTGTTATTTCTGCTCAAAACATATATTGTGAGTACCACTTCGCCGAGGCGGTTCTAACGAGTACCAACAACCTGTTTTCTGCAAAAATATAATAAATATCAGCATTTTTTTTTCATCTCATCACGAAAACACGCCTATATAATTTTGACCCCCTTGGACCCCACTTTTATATAGTAAAACTAGGGTTTCCGGGGGTATACCTTATTTTTCTTAATTCTGCTCTATCGAGCAGAAATAAGAAAAATTCGTCGAGGCGGTTCTAACGAGTACCCACAATCTATATTTCAGAGCAGAAATAAGAAAAATATCACAATTTTTCATATCTTAAAATTTTCATTTTTTCGGCGATAAAGGTGGCAATGTATTTGTATAGGCGTGTTGGCGTAATGTGAATTTTTTTTTCTTTTTAGGTGGTATATTTTAAATATATTTTAATAGGCGTGTTTCACAATATAGTTATGCGTCTTGCCGCAGTAGTAAGCAGCACATGCGCAGTTGAAGAGTTTTAAATCGAAGAATTCTAAGGGCCTTTGTACATTCATTGGCTCATTAGTAATTGATTAACTGGTTTAAACCATTGTTTACTGATGGACTCTTCCATTGTTATATGTTGGACAAGTCCATTTGTCATTTTAAGGGGTGTAACATATATTTTTTATTTATTTTTTACTTTTTTCGTTGTTGTTTTTTTATTCTATTTTGACGGAAAATCTTGTTAGCAAACAGCGTAGACCCTGATCAGACGCCGCATAATGCGGCGTCTGATCAGGGTCTACAATGTTTGCATATATCTTTTTTATTCTATGTATTTTGACTGTATTTTGATGGAAAATCTTTTTAGCAAACAGTGTAGACCCTGATCAGACGCCGCATTATGCAATATGCGGCGTCTGACACATTATGCGGCGTCTGATCAGGGTCTACAATGTTTGCATTTATCTTTTTTTACAAGTTTCCGGGATAGAATGGGTTCAGTTTGGTCGTGTTGGTATCCAGTGACAAGATAATAAAACTAGGCCTTGACGGGCGTTGCTAGGAAATGTATCTGTTTCTGAGTTAACATAAATGATCTCTTCATTTTCCAGTCTTGACAAAACACATGTGACCATGCAGCTGTATGGAAAGAAAATAATGTAGGTATATATTTCCTATTTGAGTAGCTTATAAATGAACGGGTAATATAATCAAAGCACTGAGAATGGTATTGGCGCGATTGAGAGTGAGTGAGTGTTTGAGTTTAACGTCTCACCAACAGCTAAGGTCATATGGAGACGGAACCTTGGTTTAAAGACCCATCCGAAAGTCTGGAGAAGCCGGGGATCGATCCTGCGATCCCTGGTTTGCAAGGCGAGTAGCATAACCACTACACAACGGAGGCTTCTAGGCGCGATTGAGAACTTTGGACAGCAGCGTCTGGCATTTTTTCCACCTAGTTGGTAGTTTAACTCAGCCTGAAAAATTATAGTAGTTATAGTTGTTGAAATCGGGCTCGAATATATTTAAAGGCCACTGATGAGGCCTAATTTGCCGAAACCAACTAATCTGACCCAGAAAATTTGTGCACTCGATAGTTTCTGTTTCTTTGGTGTATATCTTGCTTCCAAAGCTTAAACAATTTTAAAAAGGACACATTAACAACAGCTGGTGTAAAGGGGCTGTTTGGTCACCGATATTGTTTTTTTTAACAATATTATTATTATCATTCTTCTTAATATTATTATTATTTTCAATTTATTTCTTTTTATTTTCAATTTAAGAAATATATATATATATTTCTTTATCATTTCTTGCAAGTATTTCAGCTTAATATAGTTTTTTCATGATATCGTTATGTCTGAAAGAATAAATATATCATATAAGGATTTGTCAGTTTGTTATAAGATTTTTGTTATGAAGGAGACTTCATGATGTCCCTTTCCGTTGAAAACCAATCTGAAATCATTGAAGCCTGTAGCTCGACTTCTAGATACAGTAGAACTTCGATGGCTCGAACACCGATGGCTCGTTTACCATGATTGAGTCGAACCCATTCTTGAGCCCCTAGGGAAATCAGATATATAAGAAATATTGGGGGATATTTGAGGAGATTTTAGTATTTTATCTTGCAAATGTATGCTGTGTGTACTCATTAGAATCGCCTCGATGAGGCGATTCTAATGAGTACACACAGCATACATTTTCATTATAGAACGCCGAAAAGGTGTCTACAGTATCTACTTTTGACCCCTGACAGTAACCCTCAGTGGCTCGAACTACCTCTGTCTCGAACAGATTTTCGAGGTCCCAAAGGTGTTCGAGCCATTGAAGTGCGACTGTATTTGGATGATTTATTAAATATTGAAAGTACCTATTTCGATGGTTTGATCGGTCAGATTTTCAGGGTTCATGTGATTCTAGTTTATAAGTTTATAACTAAACGGTTTTGAACGAAATAGTACAGTGCAATCACAATCGAGTCGCTTGATATGTGCCTTATCTTTTCTCATCACGTGAGCAAGTCCGTGAAATGAAGACCCCCCTAAACCCCACTTTATAAAGAGAAAACTGGGGTTTAGGGGGGTATTCATTATTTTTCTTATTTCTGCTCCCAGACATAGGTTGTGGGTACTCGTTAGAACCGCCTCATTGAGGCGGTTCTAACGAGCACACAAAACCTATGTTTTTAGCATTTTTAGGAAAAATATGAAGGATTTTCATCAGAAAAGCAGCCATTTTGGAGATGTGAGAAATGCACTATGCCTTACGGATGTGTTATCGTAATGTTGTCGAACGAATTGTTTAAATATGCTCAAACTTTGTACAGTATACCCGAGAAACCTACCAAAGATTTTTGAGTAGATACTGGTGACCTTGACATTATTTTCAAGGGCAGAGCCCCCCAACCCAAACTGTCAGTTTTTGGCTTTTCTGTATCCTATGTTGTAAACGAATCGTTCAAATTGTGTCAAACTTGGTACAATATACAACCCATTTTAATCAATTTAATCAAGCTGCAGTATCCTCTTCATTTAACTAAAAAAAAACCTGATTTTCTTATTGTCAGATCAAAAGAATTCAATTTACCTCTATGTCTGATTTTGTTTGTTTGATTTGAGGTTTAACATCCCCGTCAACACTGTATAGGTCAATTTGGAGATGTTGCTTCCAATTTTGTGGGACTTTTACCCGACATTGTGATGAAATGACTTTTCAATCCCTGCTGCCCAATGAAACCAATAGGGTTTATAAGCATGGACGGGCCGACTAGCACCGCTTTGCCTGGGCAGGCTTAGATCCTCTAAGCGGTTTACCAGTACTTGTGTGCGGGCCGGTTTCAGCTCTGCATGGAAGCATCATGCAGCCCATCTATTTCTTCAAGATGGGCTGCATGATGCTTCCATGCAGAGCTGAAACCGGCCCGCACACAAGTTCTATTTAGAATTACTCATTATGATAACACACACGTGCTACATAGTGCATTTTTTCACATCCCCAAAATGGCTACTTTTCTAATGAAAACCTGTGATATATTTTTAATTTATACTGAAAACACAGGTTGTGGGTGCTCGTTAGAACCGTACAACCTATGTCTTGGAGCAGAATAAAACAAATAATGTATACCCCCGTAAACCCCAGTTTTCACAATATGGAGTGGGGTTTAGTGGAGTGTTCATTTCACGGACTCGTTCACGTGAAGTTAAATCGTTCCACCCTGATATCCAAGGTTTCGGCCATTTTAAAATTATTCAAACGACATCTCCTGAACTGAAAATCGAATTTAGCTTAAACTTTAATGGAGGCATTGTGACGACATTGCCAAAATAGTACCGTTCCGATATCCGCGGCAATGGCTGAACAGTCAGTCGGATTTAGCCACAATGTCTTGGCAGACATTGAGGCGATATGGAGGTTCAGAATTGCTTAAAACTTTCCGTACCGATATCCAAAATATTCACACAACATCTGCTCTAGAACGATCAGTCGGACTGAGTCGAAACATGGTGGGATACCATGGGGCGACGTTGAAATTCAGAATTGCTATCATCGTTCCATTCCCATATCCCAGATGGCCACCATGGCTATCATGAAATTCTTCAGAGGCCAACTACATCCTCTACTCTGAACCAACATCGTCTCCTTCTGAATTTAAAGTCGAGCTGCTAAAGGGATTCAGATCTGATAGCAAGAAAAGCTCTGCCTCATCTAGGCGCGCAATTTCTAGCCCACCGTGTAGAAAAACGTGTGTAAGCTCGAGGATTTGTTTGTTTGTTTGATTTGAGGTTTAACGTGCCCGTCAACACTATTTAGGTCATTTTGGAGACGTTGCTTCCAATTTTATGGGACTTTTACCCGATATTGAGATGAAATGACATCTCAAACCCTGCGGCCCAAACCAACCAAAGGGGTTTATATGTTGCGACCGCTCAACTCGCACCACTTTGCCTGGACACTGTAAGCGGTTTACCAGTACTCATGTGCGGTCGGTTTCAGCTCTGCGTGGAAGCATCATGCATCCCAATCTATATTTTCAAGCCCCGATGGGCGGGGCCTATGGCCCACAGTGTAATATTAAAGATCGAAGCAGCGTTGTTGATGGAAGCTTCTATCAAGGTGACAGCTTACCTTAGTAAATCACACCTATGCGATATAAGCGAACATAACTTTTTTTTTTTTTTTTTGTTTAATCAAAATTGTGTCTGATTCGTTTTAGATTTCTGTTGCAAATATTGATTCTGTGCGTCTGAATTATTAACCCTTAAGACGCCGAGAAAAACTGCATCTGAACATGTTGTCTGCTTATGCCGTCTGCTGATTGTTTTTTTTTTTTTTTTTTTTTTTCAAAAGTTTTCACAGGCAAAAAGTGTGGATCAAAATCAGACTGCTCCTAGATGAGAAGTCTGATTTGGGTCCACATTGTTTGCAAAAATGACCTTTTAAAGTAACCGGCAGATGACAAAGCAGACGACAGTTGTCGTGATTGTCATTTATGGCTTAATTTATATATGCTTTCGCACGCACCGAAAATCAAAGCACTGAAAGCATTGGTAGAGTGTAGGCTGGACAAATAGTTCTGAATGGGGACATTTAATACAGTTTCCTTTAATACTTAAGGCGAATGGGAACACCTGGCAGATTTTACCGCCATTTTTCAAAGGAAGACAATTTTCGAGACTTCCTGTGTGCTTTTCTTTAAGCCCTGTCCCACTGAAAAGGGATCTACTCTTAAAGGAAAGGATTTGCTCCTCAGAAGCAAATTATTTCCTTTAAGAGTTGACCCCTATTGACATGGGTGACAAAAATATGTTTGCAGGAGTTGCCTCCCCTGAATGTACCTATTTTCCTTAAATTACCCTTTTCTGTAAGAAAACAGTGTAGAACCGGCGTCTGATCTGGACCTTCGGTGTTTGTCAATGTCCCAGCACACGAACCCAGTCCAGTTTGTACATTCAACCAAACCTTTACACATAGCGCTCTGACGTCACAAGATGTGCTATAAATAACTTTGCACACTGTTCAGTAATAGTCATGAATACAAGAGCAGGTCGGAAACTTCTATAGTTAGCAACTTTGTGTCGGTTGATAAACAATCAACTCCAAAGTCGCATGCTCTTGAAAATCCCCTTTTGTTTCTACATAATGTGGGGTTTGCAGGATATTCATTACAAGGACTTGTTTACGTGACGGCGTTACAAAGCTGCCGTATTTTAGAAAACTTGCACTGTATATAATAATTCATTTCGGATCTCAAAAAAGTCAGCTCTATAATTTTGAAGGTACTAAATGCCAAAAACTACAAAATTGTACTTAAAACGCCAAATAAATATGGGAAAATGCAGGCTGATCTCCATCGATTCTCATCTGTAGCATGCTTCAGGTGGGGCATTGATGATATTAGCTTTTTTATCGAAATTGAATGAAAACTTTGGTTGCTATGTCAACCACAAGACCCCAACGAATTACAATGGGAAAATGCTTGTCTTGACCATAGTGCCTTCAGTTTTGATCAGAACTTTCTGAAACTAATATATGAACAGGCTGGGGATAAAAGCTCGGAAGAGTTCGAAAACTTGCAAGGTCGACCCCTTAGTTGTAGAGTTACGTTCCCCTTATTACTAAAAATTGGAAGAGTTCGAAAACCGGTGATGTCGGCATTCTCTTATATCGTCACGCCCCCTTGATTGCAAAAATTCCTTTTCATCACCGTAGCACCTTCAGTTTGTATCGGATCAACTTGAAACTTACATATAAGTAAGTCAAAACTTACTTGAAAGTAAGACAGGGATTAAAGCTCGGACGAGTTTGAAAAACATGGCAAGATCGGCCTATCTGTCGTGGAGTTACGTCGCCTTGATTGATAAATATGCCTATTTTTGAACTTGTCATCACCATAACTCCTTCCGTTTTTATCGGATCTTTTTGCAACTTACATGTAAGTAAGTCAGGGATAAAAGCTCACACAAGTTGAAAAACTGGTGAGGTCCGTCTATCTATTGTAGAGTTACGTCCCCTTGATTGCTGAAAATGCCTATTTGTTACCTTGGCATCACTGTAGCCCTTTAGTTTTTATATGATATTTCTGAATCTTACATGTAAGTAAAATAGAAGTGACGGCAATGATCAGGGATAAAAGATTGGATGAGTTCGAAAACTGGTGAGGTCGTTCCACTATCACAGAGTTACGTCCCATTGATTGCAGAAAACGCCTATTTTTGACCTCGTCATCACCGTAGCCCTTCAGTTTTTGTTATCTGATCTTCTTGTAACTTACGTATAAGTTCGGATGAGTTCGAAAACTTGTGAGGTTGGCTGTCTATCATAGAGTAACCTCGCCTAGATTGCTAAAAATGCATGACGTTGACCTTGTCATCACTGTATTTTATCGGATCTTCTAAATCTTGTAAAGTCAGGGATAGAAGCTCGGATGAGTTCGGAAAGTGGTGAGGTCAGCCTATCTATCATAGAGCTACTGCCCCTTCCCCTTGATTGCAAAACTGCATATTTTGGACAGCGTCATCACTGTAGCCCCTTCAGTTCTGATCAACCGTCATGAAACTTATATTTGTTTGTTTGATGTTTAACGTCCACTTTAGCACTGTAAATGTCATTTTGTAGACGTTGCTTCCAATTTTGTGGGACTTTTACCCGACACTGAGATGCAATGACTTCTCAAGGCCTGTCGCCCAATGAAACCAATAGAGTTTATAAGCATGGACGGACCTTCTCGCGCCGCTTTGCCTGGACAGGCGTAGATCCTCTGAGCGGTATACCGGTACTCGTGTGCGGGTTGATTTCAGCTCTGCGTGGAAGCATCATGCAGCCCATATATTTCTTCAAGCCTCGATGGGCGGGGGCCGAATGAAACTTAAATACGAGTAAGTCAAGGATGAAAGCTAGAATGAGTTTGATAACTGATGAGGTCAGCCATTATGTCATAGAGTAACATCCAATTGATTACTGAAAATGCCCATTTTTGACCTGGTCATCACCGTAGCCCTGTTACAACGCATAATGAAGTAATGTAGTAATTTCTTCATTTTAAAATTTTTACTTCATTATGCGTTGGCATGGTCGATGCGAAATGAAATAAAAGGTCGAAAACATGTGGTGAGAAGTTTATATAAAAGTATGCAGTTCAAGAAGCCAGTCGTTATGACGTATTTTGTAACTCTACTAACATAATCAAATGCAGTGAAATTCCGCCATTAAGACAACCTAAAATTAAGACAAATTTTGTTTTTTAAGCATATTTTGAAGGTTAAAGTTACATTTTCTTTGTGATTGCGACATTCAGTGTGCTCTTGTGGAAGACCGTCTTTGGGACTGTTCAAATGTGGCCTTAAAGACCACATTTGAACTGTCTCAAATGTGGTCTTTATATTGGAATTTACCTGTATTGCTTCCTAAGTCTTTGGTCTCCTTTCGTAGACAGCTATGTTCTTCCATCATTACTTCATTTTGCGTCGATATGGTGCATATCAACGCGAAATAAAATATTTTCTTTTACTTCATTTCGCGTCGACTACGCCAACGCATAATGAAATAAAAAATATCAAACTGAAGAAATTACTACATTACTTCATTATGCATTGTAACATAGCCCCTTCAATTGTTTTTTTTTTATCGGATCTTCTCAATAAGTCAGGGATTACAACTTGGATGAGTTCGAAAATCGGCTAGGCCTATTTTCATAAAGTTACGCCCCCCTTGATTGTATAAAATGCCTATTTTGACCTGGTCATCACCGTAACCCCTTTGGTTTTTTATGGGATCCTATTGAAACTTACAAATAAGAAAGTCAGGGATTAAAGCTCGGAAGAGTTGGAAAACTGGTGAAGTTAGCCTATCTATCATAGAGTTATGTCCCATTCTTTGCTGAAATCGCTCATTTCGGACCCTGTCATCACCATAAGTCCTTCAGCTTCAATCGTTTCTTCTTGAAACTAACGTTTCAGCAGTTTGTGGATAATAGCTTGAGTAAGTTTGAAAACCTGCAAGGTGGGCTAATCTATCATAGAGTTATGTCCCTTTGAATGCTGAGCATGCCCATGTTTGAGATTGTCATTATCATAAGTCCCGAAGTTTTGAACGGATCTTTCTGAAACGTACATATAAGTAAGGGATAAAAGCTTGAATGAGTTTGCAAACTAACATTGTTGGCATAAACTGCACAGAGTTAAGTCCCCTTCTTTGCAGAAAATGCCTATTTTGTACCTTGTCATCACTTTATGTCTTTTAGTTTTTGATTGAATCTTCCTGCAACTAGTATATAAGTAGGTTAAGAATGAAAGTTCGGATGAGTTCGCACACTGGTGATGGCTGCCTATCTCTCATTGAGTTACGTCCCCTTGAATGCTGAAAATGTCTGTTTTTGACCTTGTCATCTGCATAAAGCCTTCGGTAAAGATTGGGACCTCCTGAAACTTAAAATCTGGTAGCTCAGGTGATTAGTATTGGGCCATCATGGTCCTCTTCTTTCGTTTCTTGCTTTTTATACTCTCTATAGGCCATACATTTCAGACATGCCTCTCCGCCTATTCGTAGAAATAAACAAACAAACAAACAAACGAACAAACCTCATACCTCGGCTTTTTATTTTTAGCTTGATTCATTATTTTCATGATTATTGTTCCGCTGAACAGTATCATCTCTAGCATGTTTCTTGTTGCGTTCCCAAGGCAAAGTGTGGCACTATGCTACACGCTATTACATGCAATAGTGCTTTGTGAAAATACGGTAAAACGTAAACGTAGAAGTAAACCGAAAAGACAAACAAATACAAATACAATGGAATCTTTAGTGCTTTTAACCCTTGTCCTGTTGAGTCCGTGTATGCCTTTTCTTTCAAACGATGTAGATCCAGATCCATCTGATCAAAATCTACATTGTTTTCATTCAGATTGTGAGTTTGTTGCAAAAATTTGCACCAAGAATTTTTATTGGTTGATAATTGGTAGTGGCTGTGGCAGATTAAACTATTCAACATGACAAAGGTTAATATGCAAGTTTTCAATTGCAGTATTGTTGCCGCTCTATTCCAGAAAGCCTTGTAAATAGTGCCCAGCAGGTTGGGATAAACAGAGTGAGATATGAATTTCTTGCACACCAGACAAAAAAATCCGTGATTTTACCCTAGGATAGAAACTTATGTTCTGACCCTGGTGTTCCGACCAAGGGAACTTCAATGCTATACAACTGCCGGAACTACTTCCGCACTACTTGTATTTTGTAAACAATATACATGTGCGAGCTGTCAAAACTAACCGGAAAAAAAAACGAAATAGAAAAAATATCAATAAGAATGATAATTATTTGACTCATTTGTTGTTAAAGGACACTAAATACAGGACTTTTGTATGAAATCTTAAAAAGAAGAAAAGAAATACTGTCTGTAGTTGTGCTATTTGCTACATGTTTGGGAGGTGTTGTGCAAGAAAAAGAATCCAATATGGGGTTCTGTTGTAGATGGGCGTTTCCAACCCTCGGGATGACCGTGCTGAGCGAAACCTCGGCGTAGCCTCGGTTCCGCTCAGCACGGTCATCCCGAGGGTTGGAAACGCCCCTCGGCGTAGCCTCGCTTCCGCTGAGCACGGTGATCCCGAGGGTTGGAAATGCCCATCTACAACAGAACCCCATATCAGATTCTTATATTCTATACCATGTGCAAATGTCAGTCATATTTAAATTACACTTTCCTAATGAAACTATCTGTTTTCCTTGTTTTTGCTGCTAACGTAGGTTGTGTGCGCTCGTAAGAACCGCCTCGGCGGTACCGAAAATCTATGTTTTTGAACGAAAGTAAGGAATATAATGTGAACCCTAGTAAACCCCACTTAAATTGTCTAAATATGTCGAAGTGCTATTTTCAAGAGATCTACGAACATGATTTAGTCAGACTGAGCAATGGCGTATTTGATGGCTTGCTGCTTGACATTTTCAGTAAAATTCCTATGTTAAGACCACCTTTGGGACTGTTCAATTTGTTTGATTTGAGGTTTAACATCCCCGCCAACACTATTTAGGTCATTTTGGAGACGTTGCTTCCAATTTTGTGGGACTTTTACCCGACATTGAGATGAAATGACACCTCAATCCCTGCCGCCCAATGAAACCGATAGGGTTTATAAGCATGGACGGGCCGACTCGTACAGTTTTCCTTGGCAGGCTTAGACCTTCTAAGCGGATTACCAGTACTAATGTGCGGTCGGTATCAGCTCTGCGTGGAAGCATCGTGCAGCCCAATCTATTTCTCGAATCCCCGATTGGCGGGGGCGGTGGGACTGTTCAAAAGTGGTCTTTAAGACCACTTTTGAACAGTCCCAAATGTGTTCTCTGACTAGAGGACACTGTATGCAGAAGATACCAAGAAAATAACTGCAGCCTACTAAATAAGCTTTTTAAAGCAGAATTTGTCTTAATTTTAGGTGGTCTTAATAGCGGAATTTCGCTGTATTTCCTTCTTATTTCATCCTTACAAATCACGATCTTCAGGAATACCCATGTTTTTATTCTTTATAACGTGGTCAAATTATCCTCTTTCTTCTGTTATTGTGCGAAGTTTTATTTTACAAGATAACATGATATTTTCGCCAAGTCGTCTTCCCATTAAACCCATTAAAACTGCATTAATAAGCCTGTGTTGTACTACCTTGTTATTGGCCCCCGCCCAAAGGGGCTTGAAGAAATATATGGGCTGCATGATGCTTCCACGCATAGCTGAATCCGGCCCGCACACAAGTACTGCATGGTAAACCGCATAGACGGGGACGTTAAACCTCAAATGAAACAAACAAACTACCTTGTTATTCCACTTTATACAGAGAAAATTGGGTTTACAAGAGTATACATAGAGAATCTTACGCGAGTGTTCATTTCATATAAAATTAAAGAAACGAGCCTTTGGCGAGTTTTCTTGATTTCGTATGAAATGACTAAGAGTGTAAGATTGTGTAGATCATAAAAAGATTTTAAATCGGATTTTATTGCCGAGGATGTTCAAAAAAGGGTTTGTTACGCACCAGTAAACATTTGTTATTACACGTGTCCTCATATGATTTGGGGGATTACTGTATTCCAAATTGTCATTCGGGTAGGTAAATCGGCGGTTTTACATTCGGAAATTTCGTTTTACGGCGACGCGCCAGCGCAGCTGTAAAACGGAAATTGCGACCGTAAAACCGACGACTTACCTGCCCGAATGACACCCCATTCTAATGCACTTAATAGGTTGTTTTGTTAAAAATTGTACTACTTTGCTCAAAGTGGCAAGCGCCGTGAGCTGCGTAAAACCGAACACCAGCAAATGGAACGCGACGTTTCATGATGGCCTCGGGTTTCTGACAGTATATACCGTCGCAAATTAATCAGACGTCGCATTATTTATTTTATACTCTGCAGTGAAATCAATGCATATCTGAAACAAATATAAGTGATATTTTCACAGTGTGAAATATAAATGATACTTTCACACTGTAAAAAATAACAAGACCATGTTATTTCATATTCTAACATGACGTTAACGTTTTTCCCATTGAACCCAGTGGAAACGTCAGCGTTTGCAAATATGCGATAATTCACGTCGTCAACGTGGTGCGTGCAATTTGGCGTCATCGTGACGTTGCATGTAAACATTTCCTTCTGTCGACATCCGCTGCAAAATAGTCCCCAAGATACCGCTTTGTTACTACTGTATTTCAGTTTAGCATCATGTTAGAATCGAAATAATTTCCACGCACCCGGTGTGTTATCGTGATTAACACACGGTGTTGTCGGGCAGATGCGAATATTAATTCACTCCGGCTTCGCCGTCGTGAATTAATATTTCGCAATCTGCCCTCCAACACCGTGTGTTAATCACGATAACACACGGTACGTGGAGATTATTTCTTAAATAGCAGCCCGGTCTCCTTTTTTCGCCAAAGTCATAAGTTATCGAACGATGAAATAATTCTTAAAAATACCTTGAAAAAGCATCATTTGAACTGTAAAATGCTGTATTAAAAATGGCGATCTGTTTATGTTTAGCAACTGACAGTTGTGGCGTCATAGTAAAGTCGAAAATTGTGACGTAAGATCCGATTGATCAATTACAGTAAGTGTCCTAAAATATTATAAAATAAAAAGAAAATTTACTTTTTTTTTCGATAAATATCAAAAATATTTCATCTCGTGTGTTGAAAACATCAGAATATTTTCAACACACTCGGTGAAATATTTTTGATATTCATCTCAAAAAAGTAAATAACCTCTATATACTCAAGTGCATTAGATTTTTTTTTTTTTTTTTTTTTTTGCATGACGTTATCAACTAAATAACAGCGACGTTATATCAAAAATAGAGGATCTTACACGAGGGTTCATTTCATATGAAAACTATGAAACGAGCCCTCGGCGAGTTTCGTAAATTTCATATGAAATGGCGACAAGTGTAAGATTCTGTTTATCATATGACTACTTTGTTTGTTTGTTTGTTTGATTTGAGGTTTAGCGTCCCCGTCAACACTATAAAGGTCATTTTGGAGACGTTGCTTCCAATTTTGTGGGACTTTTACCCGACACTGAGATGAAATGACATCTCAAGCCCTGGCGCCTAAAGAAAATATGACTATTTTACATTGGATTTTATTGCCTTTATGATCCGTACATCATCATGTGCTGGTTCAAATTTAACTATTCCAAAAAAACCGACGTGCGCCACGAAAACACGCCTATATCATTTTGACCCCTAAAAACTAGTTTTACACAGTAAAACCGGGGTTAACAACAGTATACATTATTTTTCTTACTTCTGGTCAAAACCTAGATTGTGAGGCGGTTCTTACGAGTACCAACAATCTATGTTTGGAGCAGAAATTCGAAATATGTCAGGAGTTTCATATGAAAATTATCAATTTTGGTAGTATACATTTCAATATACAATAAAATTCCTATATTAAGACCACCTTTGGGACTGTTCAAAAGTGGTCTTTAAGTCCCAACGGTGGTCTCTTTATAGGAGACACCAGGTGTAGACAACACTAAGAAAGAATAAATGAAACATTCACAATAAGCTTTTAAAAGCAGATTTAGTCTTAAATTTAGGTGCTCTAAATAACGGATTTATACTGTACAGTAGAACGTCAGTGGCTCGACCTCCAATGGCTCGTTTACTATGGATGAGTCGAACCCGTTCTTGAGTCCGCAGGGAATTCATCCAAATACGATATAGGGGTAATTTAGGAAGATTTTCTCCATTTATCTTGCAAATGTATGCTATGTGTACTCATTAGAATCGCCTCGATGTGTACTCATTAGAATTGCCTCATCGAGGCGATTCTAATGAGTACACATAGCATACATTTATAATACAGAACACTGAAAAGATATCCACAATTGTCTCCATTATGTCTCCTGGTATGGCACAAATAGTAACCCTCTATGGCTCGAACTACCGCTGTCTCGAACAAATTTTCATGTACGGTCCCAAAGGGGTTCGAGTCATCGAAGTTTTACTCTATTTGAAAAGCGTGTGTTGTCTTAATGTGGGTGTTTGCATTTCAACGTCTACAAATCTTCCTTATTTTCTTTCTTTTCTCCAGAGTGTCAAGTGTCACACACGATTGTTAAACCAGCATTGACTGTTGTCCAAAGATGACCAATACATCGTTCAGTATAGCCCCAGCCTCTGCTAGTAACAGTACTGGAGAACTGACCAGGCCATGGTTCATATATATGGAAACAGTTTTAGTTGCCCTCACCAGTATTTTTGGTTTGGTCGGTAATGTACTTGTCGTGAGAAATGCTTTAGTCGATATGACAAGATTTGCTCGCCAGAATGTAATATTGTTCATAAGCTTAGCTCTAGGAGACATAGTAATCAGTATGTTGCGGGGAGGTCTCATAATTTACCTTCTTTTCCAAGCGGAAGACGGCAAGAAGGACGTTGTATGTCTCATATGGATGGTGTCTACAATGTTTGTGGCCGTTACACTCCTAACAAACACTGTATTGGCCATTCAAAGATTCCTCATAATATTTTCTTACTCAAAGTACAAAAGAGTTTGCACTTTAAGATGTACTCTCATAACGGCTGTGGTGACGTGGATATTGTTCCCAACCGCCAGCGGAGTGATTTATGAATTACTACGCCAGGACTCTTTCTTCAAAGTAAGTTATCACACGTGTGTTCTCGTGTACAATACTGCCACCTTTGACCCGGACTATTTCACATTAACTAGGGCTGTCCTTGTATGCGTGTTTGGCCACGTTCCCATGTGTATCACCAGTGTTTGCTACTATGTAATCTATATAATGATGAAAAGATCTGGCTTGAGGAAATCGAGAACCTTGAGAAATCCCAACATATCCCGAGTGACCATATTATCTGTCATCCGGGTAGCCCTGATGATGTTTCTGTTGACGCCATTTTGTCTGATGATAATATTGGCGCCTGTGTACCCTGACTCGCTATTACCGTACATGAGGTACGCTGATTATCTTCTTGTTCTGTACGCAGCTATCAGTCCTATAGTGACACTGAATGATTCAGATTTCAAAGAATATGGGAGTCGCCGTGCCTGGTTTTCGGCCCATTTCGGAGTAACCAACAACGGAGCCATTCAGAACAAAGGAACAGAGGACAAACAGGAGAATGTGTTCAGCCTCTGTATCACACCGGCTGATCTCAAGTGTTACAGACTTACAGAATGAATGAATGAATGAATGAATTATTGATTGATTGTATTTTAATTAAGGCATTTATTCTTATGACAGTGGGACACACCATGTGTTCATACTTGTTTTATTGCCCCTTGTGATATACCAACTAAAGCAGATCAAAGGGGCCCTTAATAGGGCGATTAGTAGCTCTTGTTGTATCCCCTGACTGAGGCACTTAAGGGGAAATCAATAATGTACACTCTAGTCAACAGTTAGTAAATTACTGATTTTCCCCAAGGAGGCCCCTTACTTGTTGAATACAGAGGACTTCTCTTCAGTCAGGTCTGAGGGCTACATAATATTATGTAATCAAATGATAGTCCTCAATAATCAAGAATAAATGCCTTTTAGAAATACATGTAGATCAGCTCCAGCTGTGATTTGTACAGTTTGGAAATCAGTTGTTAAGAAGATCTCTACGAAAACATGCCTATATAATTTTGACTCCCTTGAACCCCACTTCTATATAGTAAAACTTGGGTTTACAGGGGTAAACCTTATTTTTCGTATGTCTGCTGTTACAACAAGAGGGCCATGATGGCCCTGGATCGCTCACCTGATCCTTATGGTAGGTATTATAAGGTGGAGTGGGGGATAAGAGCAATTTTGACTGACAGTGACTCAAGGAACCTTTCAAAATCAATCAAGCTATCATTTTATGTGTTACACTTTTTCTGGTGGCTATCATGTTCAGTGGAAAATTGTCAGACTATCACTCATGGAACATTCCTTCAAAATTGTTTTCCTTTTTGAGGAAGAAGTCATCCCTTTTTACAATACAGAGCTGACTTGTATGTCACTATCTGGGCATCTTGTGGACATTGATGGTCAGGTCCTAGTGCACCAGACGGAGGTCCTTTGTAAAAGGTACCACTATATTCATAAAATACCCCTCTGACCAAGGTATTACCAAAAGAGGACAATTCTGAGCAAGTTTGATGATGATTGGACTCTAAAACTGTGGCCTCTAGAGTGTTAAAAAGGTTTTTCTATGTTCTAACCTACTGACCTACTTTTTTTACCCACATGGCACATATTCTCTTTACCTAGAAGTGATCAAGATGATCATTCTGAGCAAGTTTGATGATAATTTGACTAAAATTGCGGTCTCTAGAGTGTAAACAAGGTTTTTCTATTATTTGACCTACTGACATACTTTTTGATCCTACATGACCCATTTCGAACATGACATAGATATTGTAGAGATGATCATTCTGAGCAAATTTGATGATGATTGGACCAAAGCTGTGGCCTCTAGAGTGTTAACAAGGTTTTTCTATGGTTTGACCTGTTGACCTACTTTTTGACCCCTCATGACCCATATTACAACTTGACCAAGACATTGTCGGGATGATCATTCTGAGCAAGTTTGTGGATGCTTGGACCAAAACTGTGGCCTTTAGAGTGTTAACAAGGTTTTTCTATGATTTGACCTACTGACCTTCTTGTTGACCTGGCATAACCCTTATTGATATTTTGTCCCAGATATCATCAAGACAAACATTCTAGTAAAGTTTCATGAAGATTGAAGCAAAATTGTGGTCTCTAGAGGATGAACAAGGTAAATGTTGACGACGCATGATGCACGTCGCATGACGCACATACGACGGACAAAAGTTGGTCACAAATGCTCACCTTGAGCTTTGCTCAGGTGAGCTAAAAATTAGATAACAATGAGGAAGAAGAAGAAGATGACAGAGAAGAAGAAATAGACTAGAGTGTAAATAAGGTTTTCCTTTGATTTGACCTACTTTTGACCCCACATAACCCATATTCGAATCTGACCTATATATTGTAGAGATGATCATTCTGAGCAAGTTTGGTGATGATTTGACCAAAACTGTGGCCTCTAGAGTGTTAACAAGGTTTTCTATGATTTGACCTACTGACCTATTTTTTTGGCCGACATGACCCATAATCGAACTTGACCGAGATAATGTCAGGATGATCATTCTGAGCAAGTTTGAGGATGCTTGGACCAAAACTGTGGCCTCTAGAGATTTGACCTACTGACCTACTTTTTGACCTGGCAGCATAATCCATATTGGAATTTGACCCCGATATCATCAAGACAACCATTCTAGTAAAGTTTCATGAAGATTGAAGCAAAAAAGTGGTCTCTAGAGGATAAACTATGTAAATGTTGACGACGCATGATGCACGTCGCATGACGCACATTCGACGGACAAAAGGTGATTAAAAAAGCTCACATTGAGCTTTGCTCAGGTGAGCTAAAATTAGATGACAACGAGGAAGAAGAAGAAGAAGAAGAAGAAGAAGAAGAAGACAGAGAAGAAGAAATACACTAGAGTGTAAACAAAGTTTTTTCTATGATTTGACAAACTTTTGACCCCACATGACCCATATTCGAAATTGACCTAGATATTTTAGAGATGATCATTCCGAGCAAGGTTGAGGATGATTGGACCAAAACTGTGGCCTCTAGAGTGCTAACAAGGTTTTTCTGTGGTTTGACCTACTGACCTACTTTTTGACCTGAAATGACCCATATTCGAACTTGACCGAGATATTTTCAGGATGATCATTCTGAGCAAGTTTGAGGATGACTGGACCAAAACTGTGGCCTCAAGAGTGTTAACAAGGTTTTTATATGATCTGACCTACTGACCTACTTTTTTACCTGAAATGACCCATATTCAAATTTGACTAAGATATTTTCAGGATGAACATGATGACCAAGTTTGAGGAAGATTGGACCAAAACTGTGGCCTCTAGAGTGTTAACAAGGTTTTTCTATGATTTGACCTACTGACCTACTTTTTGACCAAACATGACCCATATTCGCACTTGACCGAGATATTGTCTGGTTGATCATTCTGAGCAAGTTTAATAATGATTAGACCAAAATTGTGGCCTCTAGAGTGTTAACAGGGTTTTTTATATGATTTGACCTACTGACCTACTTTTTGACCCGACATGACACATATTCAAACTTGACCGAGATATTGTCAGGATGATCACTTTGAGCAAGTTTGAGGATGATTGGACCAAAACAGTGACTTCTAGAGTGTGAACAAGGTTTTTCTATGATTTGACCTACTGACCTTTTTTTTGGCCGACATGACCCATAATCGAACTTGACCGAGATATTGTCAGGATGATCATTCTGAGCAAGATTAAGGATGATTGGACCAAAACTGTGGCCTCTAGAGGGCTAACAAGGTTTTTCTGTGGTTTGACCTACTGACCTACTTTTTGAACCGAAATGACCCATATTCGAACTTGACCGAGATATTGTCAAGGTGATCATGCTGAGCAAGTTTGAGGATGACTGGACCAAAACTGTGGCCTCTAGAATGTTAACAAGGTTTTTTATATGATCTGACCTACTGACCTACTTTTTGACCTGAAATGACCCATATTCAAACTTGACTGAGATATTGTCAGGATGAACATTCTGACCATGTTTGAGGAAGATTGGACCAAAACTGTGGCCTCTAGAGTGCTAACAAGGGTTTTCTGTGGTTTGACCTACTGACCTATTTTTTGACCCGACATGACCCATATTCGAAATTGACAGAGATATTATCAAGATGATCATCCTGAGCAAGTTTGAGGATGATTGGACCAAAACTGTGGCCTCTAGATTGTTAACAAGGATTTTCTTTGATTTGACCTGGTGACCTACTTTTTGACCCGACATGACCCATATTCGAACTTGACCGACATATTGTCATGATGATCATTCTGACCAAGCTTGATGATGATTGGATCAAAACTGTGGCCTCTAGAGTGTTAACAAGAAAAGTTTACGGACGCACGACGCACGACGACGCCGGACATCTCACAGCCACAAAAGCTCACCATGACCTTCGGTCAGATGAGTTAAAAATATCACAATTTTTCACATCACGAAAACATGTCTATATACTTTACCCCCCTTGCCCCCCACTTTTATATAGTGAAACTGGGGTTACATGGGTAAACCTTATTTATCTTATTTCTGCTCTAAAATAGAGATTGTGGGTACCCGTTACAACCGCTTCGATGAGGCGGTTCTACATGGAACGAGTACCCACAATTTATATTTTGAGCAGAAATAAGAAAAATATCACAATTTTTCATCTTAAAATTTCAGGGTTTTTTTCGGCAGTAAAGTTTGCAATGTATTTGTATAGGCGTGTTATCTTATCATTTTTACGGCGATAAAATTTACAGTGTATTTGTATAGAAGTGTTTTCATAATGCAAATCACGAGCGTGGAGCTGTGATTATTTCTCAACCAATCGCGTACTAGAGTCAAACACACTGAAAATCAGCAATAATAGTGTTGTTTCTTTCAAATTCGTCCAACCTTTTGACATTGTAGGAAGAAATCCCGCCAAAATTATTGACTGTACCACATGCATTTCTATCCTTTTCTTACCTTTTTCGTTATGGACACCGTCTGACTGAAATTATGAGTGACGTCATAAAACCGCGGTCATTCGCGTCACGTTTTTTCTTCCATGAGATTAATTGCAGTTCCCTTCCATTGCATTTACAGGCGTGCTGTGACATTACGAAAACATGCCTATACAAATACATTGTAAACTTTTCCGCCAAAAAAAAACGAAAATTTTAAGATAAAAAATATTGATAATTTTCTTATTTCTGCTCAAAATATAGATTGTAGGTACTCGTTAGAACCGCCTCATCGAGGCGGTTCTAACGAGTACCCACAATCTATATTTTTGAGCAGAAATAAGAAAAAAAAGGTTTACACCTATAAACACCTGTTTTACTATATAAAAGTGGGGTTCAAGGGGGTCAAAATTATATAGGGGTTTTATCGTGATGTATAATAGGGTTTAGCGAAACGTGATCTCTTTTGGGGCATTTTATGTCGTCTTTCAGAGAAAGGGAGGAAAGAGAAAGAAGGGTTTGTAGAGGAGATAAAAAGAGGAACAGGGAGGAGGAATACAAATGAAAGTGTAGAAACAGAAGAAGTCAAAAACACTTCCCCTCTGCCTTTACCGTCTCTAAGCCAGTATCGGTTGGAAGCCCCAGTTACGTAAGAAACGCGACACCTTTGCGTCACCCAATCTCCCATCCCCGCCGCTTACAGATTAAAGCATGTGTTTTGATATCACTTGCGACATAGTGCCAAAATAGAGTCTTTTCTGATGAAAATCCGTGACATTTAGCTTATTTATACTACAAACAGAGGTTGTGTGTGTGTGTGTGTGTGTGTGTGTGTGTGTGTGTGTGTGTGTGTGTGTGTGTGTGTGTGTGTGTGTGTGTGTGTGTGTGTGTGTGTGAATTCGGGTTTAACGTCGCTTTCAACAATTTTCAGTCATATCACGACGGTGTCTGTTGTGATAGGGAGCTCAATGCTCACTTTTATAGTGCTGCCTCACTGAAGTATCATGTCCCAGACACATTACATGATACCACACCCAGTCACATTATCTGACACAGGGTCGACCAGTCCTAGCTCTACCCCGTAAATCTGAGTGCCAAGCGAGGTATACTAGTACCATTCTTAACGACTTTGGTATGTCGCGGCCCGGGATCGATCTCGTGAACTCCCGTTCCCCGGAGCGGACACTCTACCAACTGAGCTATCGGGACCGGTGTTCGTTAGAAGGGTTCTAATGAGCACCCAATATGTTTTCAGTCTGAATAAGAAAAGTAATATGTATATTCCCGTAAACCTCAGTTTTCTCTATATAAAGTGGGGTTTAGGGATGGGGTGTTCATTTCACGGACTCGTTCATTATCACTAAACACACTGAGGATTTAGTCGAATAAGGAAACTACTAGTACATGTATACAGTGAAAGCTTAATGAGTGGAACACTGATAATGTTGATCCCACTCATTACGCAAATAGAAGCCTCCGTGGTGCAGTGGTTACGCTACTCGCCTTGTAAACCAGGGATCGCAGGATCGATCCCGGGCTTCTCCAGACTTTCGGATGAGTCTTTAAACCGAGGTCCCGTCTCCGTATGACCTTAGCTGTTGGTGGGACGTAAAACTAAAACTCACTCACTCATTACGCAAATACGCCTATACAAATCCATTGCCACATTTATCGCCGAAAAAACGAAATTTTTAGGATGAAAAATTGTGATATGTTTCTTATTTATGTTCAAAATATAGACTATGAGCACTCGTTAGAACCGCCTCGTCGAGGCGGTTCTAACGAGTACACACAATCTATATTTTAGAGCAGAAATAAGAAAAATAATGTATACCCCCGGAAACACCAGTTTTACTATATAAAAGTGGGGTTCAAGGGGGTCAAAATTATATAGGCGTGTTTTCGTGAGGGTCGTTCAATACCTTATAGCTTAACCGATAAACTGCCAATCACGACAACTGTCGTCTGCTTTGCCGTCTGTCGGTTACCTTAAAAGTATTTTTTGGCAAACAGTGTGGGCCCAGATCAGACTGCTTCTGTAGGAGCAGTCTGATCTGGGCCTTCACTGTTTGCCTGTATGCAAAAATATTTTTGAAAAGTTTACAAAAAATTAAACTCAATAGACGACATAAGCAAACCACATTTTCAATTGTATTTTTCTCGGCGTCTCTTAAGGGTTACATGTAAAGGGACACATTAAGGGACTTTGCCTTTTTCTATATAAAATTCGTCAACTTTTACATGTAACTCTGCTGCAGCGACATTCTAAAGTCATTTTCGTTGTTTCAGGGACAATCGGGCATGGTCCTTCGTGTTAACCATCCGCCATGAAATTTCAAGACTTATTTTCTCTGAAAATAAAACTGAATCTAAATTTTATCTGCAACATCTGTGCTTAGTGCCAACCTGTCTTTTTTGTAAAGGAGCCAACGTAGCTAACTTTACTGTAAGTTGATTTCATTAAAAATCAAAGCACTGACAGCACTGATTGTCTCTGAGTGTAGGCTGAGAAAATAGTCCTGAACTGTGGGTTAAACTGTTTATTCTAACACAGCGCGCCTATATAGGCAATGAAAAGAAACAGTGATTTATCCTGCAATAAATCACAGGGAAGAAGAGTGTGGCGCGAATAGCGAATGTGGCGCGAATATGACGTCACTCCTAGATCATAGATTATTTGACGCTAGACGGTGTAACGTCATTTTCTCACATAGAAAACGTTACAGCAGCACTTAAATGCAAGCGTTACAGTCAATGACTCTGGTGGGATGGCGAAAGGTTGGGAGAATGTGAAGGAAACATTTACATTATTGCCGATTTTCAGTGTGTTGGAATCGAACTAGAGCGCTGCTATAAATAACCGTCGGTTGGTTGTACATGATCAGCGATAATCACGTGGACACCAGCAGGCGGGAAGTTTCCCTAGTTAGTAACTTCGAGTCGATTGGTAAACGGTCGGCACAAAAAAGGTCTACTCGTAAAGGAAATAATTTTCTTGCACAACAGATAAAGGAATCCATAGTTTCAGCTTGGGAGAGAAATTCTGTTCAACCCCAAATCCAATATTCTCGCGTGTTTGATAATTGCACTGGTTGAATGCGACCATATATGCGCCGTCATTACGGTTGACGTCACAGCACGTTACGTGACGTCACTAAACATCATGTAGTGTCATCAGAATATGGCGGACGTCAGTAACTGAAGTGACTGCAGTATTAAAAATCCAAGCTCAGAAATGGAAGGTACGCAAGAAAAAAAATTCATACATGGTTGTGAGGGGTGGATAGAAAAATCCGTCCCTCGGGATAACTGTCCGGCATCACTCGGCCAGCCTCGTGATGCCGGACAGTGACCCTCGGGACGAATTTTTCAATCCACCCCTCACACCCATATAAGATTCTTATATGCTCCTCAGGAGCAAATTCTATCCTCTATATACTAAGAGCAGACCACTATTCTAAAGGGAAACATATTTTGTTAAGGTTTGATAGTCTTTCGTACCTGAAGATGGACATTATGGGCTAATCTGGATAAGTTAACCCATTTACTACCAGAAAGCCCAAAACGGGTATTTGGCAAACAGCGCAGGCCCAGATCAGACGCCGCAGAACGCGGCGTCTGATCAGGGTCTCCACTGTTTGCTAAAAGTTCAGTCATTATCCAAATAACTTTTGATGAAAGCGAAAAATGATACCCCTAAATTTTGAAATGAACTCCTGCTATATATAAGGAGGAAGATTCCATTTGGTGCAAAAAGGGTTAAAGACTAAGAAGATACAATAATTTTGTTTCTTTTATTAGAATTTTCGATGTTGGTAGTTTGGGTTTTCTTGCACAGTGTACGATAGAGATAAATTAAACAAGAATAGATGGGAACCGTCGAGGAAGAGGTGACCTACTTTGTGCTTTAAAATGCTATTTTCCGAACTGCTAAGTAATATTTTGTTTGTTTGATTTGAACTTTAACGTCCCCGTTAACACTGTATAGGTAATTTTGGAGACGTTGCTTCCAATTTTGAGGGACTTTTGCCTGACATTGAGATGAAATGACATCTCAAGCCCTGTCGCCCAATGATTCCAGATGGACGGACCGACTCGCACCGCTTTGCCTGGGCAGGCTTAGATTATCTAAGCGGTTTACCAGTACTCGTTTGCGGTCGGTTTCAGCTCTGCGTGGAAGCATCATGCAGCCCATTTATTTCTTCAAGCCCCGAAGTGCGTGGGAAAGCCAAGTAAGATACTGGTGCCATTTAGACATTATTTTGTAGCGAATCGAAGACGATTCGGATTGAATCTATCTGGTGATTAGCAATGTAGCCATCTAATGTGCTTTAAAAGGCACTTGCAAAAAGATAAAATAAAAATATTCGGTTTTTTTTTTAGTTAAAAACAGGAGACAATATCCTTTTAAAAAGCTGCGCCTGGAAGCATGAAGCTACATCATTAACAAAATACCGCGACAGTTTGTATCGTGACTCTTTTATGCAAATTAGATGGATCGATTACTAATTGCCTTATAAAATCAGTCTAATTTTTCATAATGCCTATTAAATGAGCCAGCGCATGACAAAATCTACAAGAAGCCTTGAGCGACCAGCGAAGACTCAGATCAGCCTGCGCATTCGCGCAGTCTGATCAGAGTCTTCGCGGATCGCATGTGCTGTACCTACTATAGGTTAATATCTATGCAAAGAGACATAAGCAAAAGGTCTTGTCATAGTGGATGGGTGTGCAGGTTCATTTGCGTCTCTGATGGTCGGGCCGGTCTTTTTGTGAGTTTTGTCACGATGCCTGTATCTTGTTTGTATCTCAGTCACCAAGAAGGTCACCTTTAACCTGAAGGGGCACAAATAAAAAATAATAATACTAAAAACGTGACTACGAAAGAGCATTAGGGCCAGGTATACTTTTTTTCTTTTGATAGGTATCTCGAAATTTCGACTTAGTATCTCGAAATTTCGACATAATAACTCGAAATTTCGACTTAGTATCTCGAAATATCGACATAATAACTCGAAATTTCGACTTATTAACTCGAAATTTCGACTTAGTATCTCGAAATTTCGACTTAATAACTCGAAATTTCGACTTAGTAACTCGAAATTTCAACTTAGTATCTCGAAATTTCGACTTAGTAACTCGAAATTTCGATTTATTAACTCGAAATTTCGACTTAGTATCTCGAAATTTCGACATAATAACTCGAAATTTCGACTTATTAACTCGAAATTTCGACTTAGTAACTCGAAATTTCGACTTAATAACTCGAAATTTCGACTTAGTATCTCGAAATTTCGACTTACGAGATATTAAGTCCTATACACACAGTTAATGATAAACACCCCCGTATCATTATACCCCAGCTTTGAAAACAAGTTTACATCAAGCAGATTATGCAAATTATGTTATAACATTGTGAGACTATGGTCATTATCGGCTTACTTGTATCGTGTAAACGCCAATGACCTTTCTCGGTGTATTTTGTCACATGTTCTTTCATTCTTCTTTCTCTCTATATTGGCCAATGTTAATTTTATCAAATATTTCTCAAGAACCATAAAACTAGAGGCCCAAAACATATGTATCATGTAAGAGTCAGAGGGTTTTCTGTCTCCTCAGGACGTCGCGCATTCAATCTCGTTTCACGGCCCCGCCCATCGGGGCTTGAATAAATGGATAGGCTGATTTGTGCCTCAACGCAGAGCTGAAATACCGTCCGCACACGAATACTGGTAAATCGCTTAGAAGAGGTATAAAGCGGTGCGAGTCGGACCGTCCATGCTTATAAACCCTATTGGTTTCATATTGGTTTCATAAGGCGACAGGGCGGCCCCATCGGGGCTTGAAGAAATTTAGGGGCTGCATGATGCTTCCACGCAGAGCTGAATCCGACCCGCACACGAGTACTGGTAAACCGATTAGAGGATCTAAGCCTGCCCAGGCAAAGCGGTGCGCAAGAGTCGGACCGTCCATGCTTATAAACCCTATTGGTTTCATTGGGCAACAGGGCTTGAGATGTCATTTCATCTCAATGCCGGGTAAAAGTCCCACAAAATTGGAAGCAACGTCTCCAAAATGACCTTTACAGTGTTGACGGTGACGTTAAACCTCAAATCAAACAAACAGTGCGACAGGGCTTGAGAAGTCATTTCATCACAACGTTGGGTTAAAGTCCCACAAAAGTGGAAGCAACGTCTTCAAAATGACCTATACAGTGTTGACGGGGACGTTAAACCTCAAATCAAACAAACAAATTCAATCCCGTTTCAGTAAAATAAAAGCGGGCTTAAAGTCATATTTGACAGCTTATTTTTTCGGTATCAAACTTTCTCATAGTGTGCTGTAAAAATCATGTATAGATCAAAGCACTGACAGCACTGTTGGGTCGATTGTCTTCGAGTGTGGATTTGAACATGTTTCGTTTATCCTTTAAATTCCTATACTATAAGCAAAATGTGTAGATTCTGATCAGACGCCGCACTTGGGTCGATTAATTATCAATTGACTAAAAGTTACTAACTACAGAAGCTTCCCGCCTTCTATTGACCTCGTAGCTATCACTGACCATGTTCAAAATCCAGGTCGAGCTATTTATAGCAGCGCTATAGTCTTTCCTTGTGACGTCAGTGTCCCATGTAGACTGGGCCGGGGAACATGGACATTGCAAACAGTGTAGGCCCTGATCAGACGCCACAGAAGAGAGCTTCATTAAATAACCGGTACGTTCATGGTGTAGATGGTCAGCGATAGTCACGTGGACAATAGCTGTAGGTTGTTACTTTGGGTGGAATGAAAAAAAAATCGACCCAAAAGATGGTAAACTATGCAACACAAACACCATGACTAACTTAACAAAGCAACAACCGGACAGAAAATGCGGTATCAGAATACGCTGCGTGTTCAAGATGTATCATTTTGACAGAGCAGCAGATTCCTAGACCCTTCGTTTCATCCCATCGGTCAGACGTCGAAATTGATGGCTGATCAGCTCTAGCCACACGTGTGTGTGGTGGTGGGGGAGTGGGGGGGGGGGGGGTGGGGGTGTGTTCAATGCTCTGTATTCGACGCCCAAGAATCTCCCAAATATGTTCCAGGGGATTCAAATTCGGGCTTCTAGCTAGCCAAGCCAATGTCTCAATTCCATAACGGCGGGGTCTAGCACACAGGTCCAGTGGCAAATGATTCGTTCTCAAAATGAGGCATGACTTCTTAACATGCAAAAATATCCAAACCCCATATTTAAACCGTGATAATGAAGTTGTGGAAAGTTGGTTAGGACATCTGAGGTCTACTTTCAACTCTGAGTTGACCATAACAAGATTCCTGTTATGGCTAATCCATATTCAGAGTTGAATGCACAGCGCAGATCACAGAGTCATTTTCGACCTAGTATGTAGACATTATAGTAAGTCGAAATTTCGAGTTAGTATGTCGAAATTTCGAGATAGTAAGTAGAAATTTCGAGTTATTAAGTCGAAATTTCGAGATAATAAGTCGAAAATTCGAGATATTAAGTCGAAATTTCGAGTTACTAAGTCGAAATTTCGAGTTACTAAGTCGAAATTTCGAGATATTAAGTCGAAATTTCGAGTTATTAAGTCGAAATTTCGAGATAATAAGTCGAAATTTCGAGATACTAAGTCGAAATTTCGAGATATTAAGTCGAAATTTCGAGTTATTAAGTCGAAATTTCGAGATACTAAGTCGAAATTTCGAGATATTAAGTCGAAATTTCGAGTTATTAAGTCGAAATTTCGAGATAATAAGTCGAAAATTCGAGATATTTTGTCGAAATTTCGAGTTATTAAGTCGAAATTTCGAGATACTAAGTCGAAATTTCGAGTTAATAAGTCGAAATTTCGAGATACTAAGTCGAAATTTCGAGTTACTAAGTCGAAATTTCGAGATAGTAAGTCGAAATTTCGAGATAATAAGTCGAAATTTCGAGATACTAAGTCGAAATTTCGAGATACGAGTCAAAAAAATAAAAGTTAAAGTGGCCCTAATGCTCTTTCGTACGTGACCCCAAACATATTAATACTAAAAGAATATCTGATACGTTTCATACTTTTAGTTTTTTTAAGTCTCAGAAATCTGTCATCATGAAAACACGCCTATCTTATTTTGACTTCCATAAACCCAACTTTTATACATTAAGAATAGGATTTACAGGGGTATATAATTTTTTTCTGATTTCCGCTTCAAAATATAGATTGTGAGTATTCGTGAGAACCGCCTCTCTTCCCGGCAGAAATATGACAATATCGGATAGTTTTATCTGAAATTTTTTTGGTGTTAAAATTTTCAGTATATTTACATAGGCGTGTTTTCGTGACGCAATCCCAAAGTTGTACACGTGCTATTTCGTATTACTAAAGTTTCATCACGAAAACACGCCTATATAATTTTGACCCCTTATTTTTCTTATTTCTGCTCTAAAATATAGATTGTGGCTACTCGTTAGAACCGCCTCGATGAGGCGGTTCTAACGAGTACCCACATTCTTTATTTTGAGCAGAAATAAGATTTCTGCTCTAAAATATAGATTGTGGCTACTCGTTAGAACCGCCTCGATGAGGCGGTTCTAACGAGTACCCACATTCTTTATTTTGAGCAGAAATAAGACAAATATCACAGTTTTTCATCTGAAAATTTTCTTTTTTAAGGCGGTAAAGTTTACAATGTGTTTGTATAGGCGTGTTCTCGTAATGGCTGGATGACTACCATTGTAAACCCCAATTTTTGTTTGGAAAGTTGGGATCGTAGCGGTTTCAACGAGCACCCACAATTAAGGCTGACACGATTAATCGAATAATAGATTAACTGATCGAAAAAGTCCACAAAAATGATTATCATTTCTGATATGCTTTTAATCGATTACTTGATAGGTACAATTTACTACCAAAAGTTATGTCTAAAATAGCTGGATGAGTGGCAAACAGTGCAGACCCTGATGCGACGCCGCATTATGCGGCGTCTCATCTGGGTCTACACTGTTTGCTCAGGCCTGTCTGTTCAAATATACATATGGTAAAGTGCAACATATGGTAAGAGTCATGCTCAGACAGAAAGCCATCCAGGTAAAATAATGACAAAAACCTTAGCGATTTCTAATCGCTTATCAATCGCAATGACAGGACTGATAATCGATTATCTTTTCAGCTCAGATTAGCCAGCCCTACCCACAATCTATGTTTGTCATGTGCATTGTTGTCTGCTGCTTAGTTGCAAAGAGTATGGATCCAGATCAGACCGCTCTTCTGGGTCAGTCTGGTCAGGTTCCACACTCTTTGTGCCTGTATGCAATATATGTTTGAAATGTTTGAATAAAAGAAGTAGCAGATGATATAAACAGACGGTGCAGTTTTTCTGTCTTTACTATTATTTACTTGTACTCTAGACGGCCCCCGCTCATAGGGGCTTGAAGAAATATATGGGCTGCACGATGCTTCCACGCAGAGCTGAATCCGGCCTGCACCCTAGTACTGGTAAACCGCTTAGAGGATCTAAGCCTTCCAGGAACCGCGGTGCGAGGCGGACCGTCCATGGTAATAAACCCTATTGGTTTCATTGGGCGAAAGGGCTTGAGATGTCATTTCATCTCAATGTCGGGTAAAAGTTCCACAAAATTGGAAGCAACGTCTCCAAAATGACCTTTACAGTGTTGACGGGGACGTTAAACCTCAAATCAAACAAACGAAACTTGTACTCTAGCACGTAACTGTTGCTTGCAGCAGCAGAAACAACAACACCAACAAAAAATAAAGTGGATGAAATTCTAAAATATCGTGAAAAAAAGGCTTGACTTTCACGTGAATCGTCTGCCTGGCGTCTGTAAACCAGAGGTTTCATTTTATATTAATCGTCTGCTTGTTTTATTTTTCAGGGAAAACCGAGTTAAGATTTCACCACATTATAGACTAAACATTTCGTGTAACTCGTCTGCACGAAATATGACGTCTGATTTCGCAGACTCTTGACATGAAAAAGTAGAAGTGAAGGCAATGATCAGGAATCGATACAATTAACCCATAGCTCCCATCGGAGACACCAAAGGGACAGAAACACAAACATGAAACAACAGCCATGAACAATCGATAGTGGAAATGCAAAAGGACAGTTACTTTCCCACAAAATGGCCAATTGGCTATCCAAAATTAAATAATATAAGTGATACAAACACTCAAAGACAAACCTGAATCTTGTTTTTTTTCGAACAATAAAATAATAATAATAAAAAAAACAATAATTGATAAAACAGAATGTCATCTGGTCCATTTATATTGGTGCATAATCAGTTAACTCTTTCAACTTGTTAGACCGCATCCCGATAACAAGTCCGTGAAACGAAGACCCCCTAAACCCCACTTTATATAGAGAAAAGTGGAGTTTACGGGGGTATACATTATCTGCTTCATTTTTGCTCAAAAATATAGATTGTGGATACTCGTTAGAACCGCCTCAATGAGGCGGTTCTAACGAGCACCCACAATCTATGCTGAAAGCAGAAATAATTAAGATGTTATCATTTTTACCTAATATTTATCATTTTCTGACACCATGTTTGACGCCATTATTTCTTACGGACATGCTTTCCTAATGGATAAAAACAACCTTTGCTAACTGCGCAGATCTAGATATGTCGGCGCATGTCTCATCATGATCAACATTGTTTGCCATCCTATTAAGGATTATTGACTTACATTACGATAACCAGATATACATGTACAAATACATGTACAGTCGAACTTCAATGGCTCGAACACCTTTGGGACCTCGAAAATATGTTCGAGAGAGGGGTAGTTCGAGCCACTGAGGTTACTGTCAGTAAGCATAACGAGATACTTTTAGACATCTTTTCGGTGTTCTATAATGAAAATGTATGCTGTGTGTACTCATTAGAATCGCCTCATCGAGGCGATTCTAATGAGTACACACAGCATACATTTGCAAGATAAAAGACTAAATCTCCTTAATTATCCCCCACTATTTCTTATGTAGAGGATTTCGCTAGGGGCTCAAGAATGGATTCGACTCAGCCATGGTAAACGAGCCATCGGTGTTCGAGCCATCGAAGTTCTACTGTACATTGTCAACTTTTCCGGCGAAAACACAAAAAAATTAAGATGAAAAATTGGGATATTTTTCTTACTTCTGCTCAAAATATAGTTTGTTGTACCTGTTAGAACCGCCTCGATGAGGCGGTTCTAACGTGTACCCAAAATCTATATTTTAGAGCAGAAATAAGGAAAATAAGGTTTACCCCTGTAGACCCCAGTTTTACTACATGAAAATGGGGTTTAAGTGGGTCAAAGTATATGGGCGCGTTTTCGTGATGCACAGAATTGATGTGTCCAAATTCAAAGGACCCACCTCATAAAATAAGGGGTGAAACAGAAATGCTTAATTGTGTCATCAAAACAAATATAAATATCTCCGTTAGAAATAAATGATATTCAGACATCTTTTAATGATGCATGGTCGTTGTTTTCTTGTCGCTTAATTGACTTGTCTGCGATTAATAATTTGATATCACGGTTTATTACAAAATAAAATCAAGTTTCAAGCAATTAAGTCTTTGTTTAAGATCATGCCTCACGTGCATCAACAGCTATGTGACATAGGTACGTAACCGCCCCCGCCCATCGGGGCTTGGAGAAATAGATTGGGCTGCACGATGCTTTACCGCAGAGCTGATACCGACCGCACATGAGTACTGGTAATCCGCTCATGAAAATTGCTGCGAGTCGGCCCGTCCATGCTTATAAACCCTATTGGTTTCATTGGGCGGCAGGGATTGAGATGTCATTTCATCTCAATGTTGGGTAAAAGTCCCACAAAATTGGAAGCAACGTCTCCAAAATGACCTTTACAGGGAATCAAACGGGGAATCAAACAAAACAAACAAACAAACGCTCCCAAGGTGGTCAGAAGAAGCGCTACAAGGACACCCTCAAAGCCCTACCTCAGGGACTTCAACATTCCAACAGTGTCGTGGGAACAAATTGCACAGGACAGAGCAAAGTGGCGAGGTCTCATCAAAAGGGGTGCCAGTGAATACAAGGCAAAAAGAATCAGTGAAGGTGAGCAGAAACGCACACAGCCCAAAGCCAGAGCTTACGCATCACTAACAGAGCTGTCTTCCTCTAGTTCAAAGCTAGAATCAGTCTCATCGGCCATCTTAGAACACACAAACAGTAACATATCTCAAATATGATGAAGATAGGTCATTGTCAGTAATTACAAGGGAACTATTATTATGTCACATAGGTGGCTACCCAAGTCTGCACAAAATCTCAACAAAATGGATGTAAGAGCCCGGAATCGAACCCATGGCTCTTTGTTTGATAGCGGCTGAATCTAGGCGGTTTCCGATACAGATGCACTTTATATTTTCCCAAGTCATGAGAAAATCCGCTTCGCCTTTTACGAACACCAAAGGTGCAGATCAGCCAGCGCATGCGCGCAGTCTGATCAGCACCTTTGTGTCCGCCGCTCCTCTAATTTTCCTGTTTTGTTTATATTGGAGTTTAATGACCCAGTCAACACTATTTAGGTCATTTTGAGCCGGTCAGTTTTCCTATCCACACTTTCCTTGGTATATAGGCTTATATTATACGTTAGCAGTTAACCAGTACAGTGCACATTCTTTCGCCAGAAACTGACAACTGTCCTTCTTGAATCAGTGGAAGGGAGAGAATGACCGTAGAAAAGATTTCATGATCAATCTCCACGAAAGAATGTTGCCGACCCTGGCAGGTATCGAATCCGCGTCCTCCTGATCACCGGTCAGACGTGCATCCGACTGAGCTACCGAGGCCGGCGGCTCTTTGTTTGAAAGCTGTTGACTCTAGGCGGTTTCTGATACAGATATACAAAGTCATGTACTGGTCATGAGAAAAGTCATGTACTAGTCATGAGAAAAGACAGCAAAGATGCAGATCAGTCTGCGCATGCGCGCAGTCTGATCAACACCTTTGTTTTCGCTGCTCCTCTAACTTTCCTGTATCTGAACTTTCAAGACTGTTGTTTGTCTATACCTCGTTGCAAACCCCTATCACGACAACACGCCAATATAATTTTGACCCTCTTAGACCTCACTTTTATATCGTAAAACTGGGGTTTACATGGGTATCCATTCTCTTCCTCATCACGAAAACACGCCTATATAATTTCGACCCCCTTAAACCCAGCTTTTATATAGTAAAACTGGGGTTTACAGGGGTATACCGTATTTTTCTTATTTCTGCTCAAAAACATAGATTGTGGGTACTCGTTCGAGGCAGTTCCAGCGGCTACCCACAATCTATGTTTTGAGCAGAAATATTAAAATTGTCAGGGCTTTTATCTGAAAAATGTCAGTTTTGGTGGAAAAATTTTACCAATATATTTGAATAGGTGTGTTTTTGTAATGTTCAGAAATAGATTTTTCCGCAGGGAAACTGTGATATTTTTCTTATATACTCTGAAAGATTGCTTTGAAAGATTTCGGGCACTCGTTAGAACAGCATCAATGAAGCAATTCAAATGAGTACATGTACCAACAATCTCGGTTTTGGAGCAAAAATACGTACACATCTATATTGTTCTTGTAAATTCAGAGCAACTAGACACCGTCGTGATATGACTGAAAAATTGTTGAAAGCGACGTTAAACCCGAATTCACACACACTTATAAATTCAGCTCGCACAGACTGTTTTTACTCGTTAAATTGAGAACCGACAATCTATGTCTTGAGAAAAAAAAGCAACAACCGATGTATGTCGATGTAAAATATATTTTTTCCCCTTTTTTCGCCTTATGAATTCTTCTTACTTAGATTGTGGATACTTGTTGAAACCGCCTCAATGGGGTGAGTCAAATGAGTATCCACAATCTATGTCTTCATCACGAAAAGATTGGTTTGTTTGATTTGAGGTTTAACATCCCCATCAACACTGTATAGATCATTTTGGAGAGGTTGCTTCCAATTTTGTGTGACTTTTACCCGACATTGAGATGAAATGACATATCAAGCTCTGTCGCCCAATGAAGCCAATAGAGTTTATAAGCATGGACCCGACTCGCACCGCTTTACCTGGGCAGGCTTAGATCGTGTGCAGTCGGTTTCAGCATCGTGCAGCCCATTTATTTATTCAAGCCCCGATGGGCGGGGGCCGCATCACGAAAAGAGGCCTATACAAATACATTGTAAACTTTACAGCCGGTAAAACGAAAATTTTAAGATGAAAAATTGTGGTATTTTTCTTATTTCGGCTCATAATATAGATTGTGGGTACTCATTAGAACCGCCTCATCGAGGCGGTTCTAACGTGTACCCACAATCTATATTTTAGAGCAGAAATAAGAAAACTATGGCTTACCCCTGTAAATCCCAGTTTTACTATATAAAATGTAAACCCCAGTTTTACTATATAAAAGTGGGGTTCTAGGGGGATCATAATTATAAAGGCGTGTTTTCGTGATGAGAAGCAAAATTGAGTTTTACCCATGCATAACGCCTATGTAAACCCTACTTTTCTTTACATAGTATGGGGTTAACAAGGGTATTTTTCATTAGTAATGTGATAATTAGCCGCCAAAGATAAATCATTGATTTTGTTTTCTCTTCCTAGCTGTTGTTATTGACATTGCTGGATGGAATGTCTTGTATGGAATGCTTATGATGGAAAAAAAATCTACCGTATTTTTGACTGCACCTTCATACTGAATGTAATTAACCAATAAACACGCAATGGAAAATTCTTATGCAGATGACAGTCTATTTGATTTTACAAACAGTTGTTTTTTCTCAACTGTTCCATCATGAAAACACGCCTATATAATTTTGACCCCCTTGAATCCCATTGTTATACAGTAAAACGGGTTTGTAGGGGTAAATCTTACGTTTCTTATTTCTGCTGTAAAATATAGATTGTTGCCCAAGTTCTCGTTAGAACAGAAATAAGAACAATATCACCATTTTTCATCGTAATTTTTCACTTTTTCGGCGGTAAAATTTACAATGTATATGTATAGGCGTGTTTTCGTAATGTATTCTAAAGTTTCGAGCCTCTCCCCTCTTCTTCAGGGTTAAATGGGCAATACTTTTTGCATGCTTCTTATCATTTCAAAATGCCCCTCCTCAATTCCTCAATGTGTCAGTAAATTTTTTAAGAAAATAAATTTTGGCATCACACGTGAGTCGTCTGCTGGTAAGCCGATCCACGTGCGACAGGTCTTATTTTCTCAGAAAGCAAAAACATTACATTGTTGTCTGCCATAAAGTACATTTTATGCAGCATGAAAAATTATACAGCAGACGACAATCTTCGTTTTTAACTTTTCAGAGAAAATTAGGCTTGACATTAAATGTGAATTATTAGACTGGTATCAGTCTGTATAATAGAGCATCATTTTCATAAAACAAATTTACTTATAAACACTATTCTTGCACACCAGACAAGAAAATCCGTGATTTTACCCTGGGATAGAAATATATGTTCTGACCCTGGTGTTCCGACCCAAAATCGAATATAATCGCGTGTTTGATAAATGCACTGGTTGATTACGACCTCGTATGCGCCGTCGTTATGGTTGACGTCACAGCAACGTCACTAAACATTCCTGCAGTGTCAACACAATATGGCAGACGTTGGTAACGGAAGTGACTGCAGCATTAAAAATCCGCGCTAAGAAATGGAAGGTATGCAAGAAAAAGAATCCTATATGGGTGTGAGGGGTGGATGGAAAAATCCGTCCCTCGGAATCACTCTCTGGCATCACTCGGCAAGCCTCGTGATGCCGGACAGTGACCCTCGGGACGGATTTTTCCATCCAGCCCTCACACCCATATAAGATTCTTATACTACTACCCCATAATACCATGTTCTGGAGTAATGTCTGTATTTTAGATTAGGGCAAATAATAATACCCATTTCTATTAGGTTTACTGTGGTTGTGTACCTTGTTAATAAGAATGACTTAAATACAGGACCTGATTGCCAGGCTAGTGAATTGTCTGCGGGCAATTCACATGTAATGTCAACCGTATTTTTCTCTGACGAATAGACAAAACATATTGCCCTCTGCTCTTGATTATTCCCAAGCACTTCAAGGCTAAAACTTGGTCACATCAGTACATATCAAACGGATCAAAAACTGTGATCAGTCTGAACAGACACGCAGTGTTACGACTTGCCCAAAGTGCAAACACAACTTTATTTGGTGCACAGCTGTGATCAGAGACAAGCGCTGACTGATCTTGGTCGTTTTTTGTTTTTGTTTTGGTTTTGGTTTTACGGCCCTTTCAAGATTATTTCACTCATATCGAGCCGATCGTTAATCAGAGGTGGGCGAAAACCGGAGTACCCGGAGAAAAACCACCTGACCTTCCGTTGCAGAACTTGGCTTCTCACATGTGACCCGAGCGAGGCTCGAACCACAGCGGTGAGAGACCTAATGATCAAGAGTCAGCGCTCTTAACCACTAGGCCACGGAGGTGATCTTGGTCGTAAGGCATTTTATAGATTACGGTAATTATCCTAGAGATCATGAGAATAGACAAGCCTAAGCAAACAGCGCAGACCCAGATCAGACTGCTCCTTCAGGAGCAGTCTGATCAGGGTCTACACTGTTTGTTATTCCGTTTTCACTTTTTGGACTCCTTGCTCGCTCACGAAACAAATTTGAAAATTACAGGAAGTTCTGAAGGTGTCTAATTTTTTAACGTTTTTACGGAGTCTCCATGTAAGCTCTCAAATGTCTAGAAAATCCGGGGCAATCTATTTTTTTTTTATTTCTCAGAAAAGAAAAGATTTGACGTTTCTGTGAATCATCTGCTACTAAATGATCATCAAGTTCACATTTAATCATGACGAACCTTTGTTTCTCTGAAAAATTGATGACAATGCCATCTGCTAATTTTGTGTTTGGTGCTTTAAGTTTGCTTCCTACATACATAATATAATGCTCACAGAGCCAATCCATTTCACATTCATTTAACAGTCATTTTTATGTTTTATGAGAAAAACAGACAAATTTGACAATTTTTACATTATATTTTATTGATGTTTTGGATGAGGTATGAAAAGAATTTGGCACACAAAATCCAACCTACACAATGATGATGAACACAAAACAGTAGATTAACCCATTGTATGCTAGTGGACTCTTCCATTGCTATATGTTGGACAAGTCCATTTGTCATATAAGGGGTGTCAGGCCTATTTGTTTCGTTTTTATCATATTTTTGACGGAAAATTTCTGTCAGCAAATAGTGCAGGCCCTGATCAGATGCCGCGTTCTGCGGCGTCTGATCTGGGCCTGCACTGTTTGCCAGGGTACCCGTTTTGGGGTTTCTGGTACAAAATGGGTTAACAATGGATATGACAAACAAAATGGGTTACACACGATGTTGTCATACAAACTTCTCAAACAAAGAACAGACACACCAAATAAATAAATATCCATTCTCTCATGATAAATACATTTACACATACATGTAAGTCATATAATAAATAACGTAAGATAATCCAAACTATGATATATGTTTTATACTTTTACACGGAATGAGTATCTCTGTCAGGGATGAAAAATCGTGTTTTGTTTGATTTGATGTTTAACGTCCCCGTCAACACTATAAAGGTCATTTTGGAGACGTTGCTTCCAATTTTGTGGGACTTTAACCCGACATTGAGATGAAATGACATCTCAAGCCCTGTTGCCCAATGAAACCAACAAGGTTTATTATCATGGATGGTCCGCCTCGCACCGCGGTTCCTGGACAGGCTTAGATCCTCTAAGTGGTTTTCCAGTACTAGTTTGCGGGCCGGATTCAGCTTTGTGTGAAAGCATCATGCAGCACATACATTTCTGCAAGCCCCTGTGGGCGGGGACATCACTGAGGGATGTAATATCATGGCAAAAAATGTTAACTTCTGTTAAAAGAAATTTTACATGTTTCCCAAAGCGTTCAAACATTCTGTCATCATAAAAACACGTCTACATAATTTGAACCCATTTAAACCCCACTTTTATATAGTAAAACTGGGGTTTACAGTCACTGTGTTAAGTATTATTATTTCTTATTTCTGCTATAAAAAAGACTGTGGGTACTCCTTAGAACCGCCTAACATAGATTTGGGGTACTCGTGAGAACCGAGGCGGTTCTATCGAGCACCAAAAATCGATGTTTTTGTGCACATATATAAAAATAAATGTTTGATTTTTTATCTGAAAATTTTCATTTTTTGGGGGTGGTAATTACTGCATTATTTTTGAACAGGTTTGTTTCCACCTTTTCCTTCAACCCCAATGAAATGCAGTCTGTATAAACGCAGGAACAGATTCATTCCTTTAACCCTTATCTTGCTGTTCACGACATCCCCTATCTTTGGAAACAATGTAGATCCAGATCAGATGGCTTCTGAAGAAGCCATCTGATCTGGATCTACACTGTTTGACATGAAGTTTATGAATTTGTAGCAATAAATTACATCAAGTAATTTGATTGGTTGATAGACAGAAATGGGTGTGGCTTAAATGAATATTCAGCAAGATAAGGGTTAAGATAGACCACTACAATATGGTGAGAAGAATTGGCACCCACGAGTGTTTTCATTCTTGTCAATTGTTTGTTTGATTGAGGTTTTACGTCCCTGTCAGCATTATTTAGGTCATTTGGAGACGTTTCTTCTAATTTTGATGGACATTTGCTCGACATCGAGATGAGCTGACATCTAAAGACCCGCCGCCCAATGAAACCTACAGGTTCATATGCATCCCTGGACTCGCCTCACTTTGCCCACTTTATAAGCGGTTTACCAAAACTCATATGGGGTCAGTTTCAGCCTTGCGTGGAAGTACAATGCCACCAAATCTATTTCTTCAAGCCCCGATCGTTGGGGTCGTTATTCTCGTTAAAACCCTAAACGAATTGATAGTTTGGTCCCATGCAATTACATTACGAGAACACGCCTATATAATTTTGACCCCCTCATATCCCACTTTTAGACAGTAAAACTGGGGTTTAAGGGGGTATACATTATTTTTCTTATTTCTGCTCAAAAACAGAGATTTTGGGTACTCGACAGAAACGCCTCGTTGAGGCGGTTCTATCGAGTCCCCGCAATCTATGTTTTGAGCAGAAATAAGAAAAAAAATATAACAAATTTTCATCTTAAAATTTCATATTTTTGGCCTAAAAATTGGTAATGTATTTGTATAGGCGTGTTTTCGTAATGCAAATAAACGCAATGACATCGCAGGTGGTTTGATTGTCACTGAAAAGGACAAGCTTTAGAAAATCAGGGGATAAAGTGAAACATTCTAGCATCTAAAAATAATTCACTCGATCCCATTATGATGTGACTATGTTATTAAATAGCTCATACACATACACGTATAATGTACAAAATAGACTGCATTGAAGTCTTAATGGCACATACCATTTTCTTTTAAAAATGAAAGAAAAAAGAGCTAAACAAAACACATTGTTTAGTATACACGGTATATCAAAATATACATGTACATAATTCAAATATTTTAGAATATGGCAAATTTATACAAATACTGTACATATGTATAATAATCACATGACTGATGAGTATTTTCAGGTATGCTTTCGCATGATACCATAGTGATAAATAACATAATCTGATTGTCCATACACTTGGATTCGTCTCTTCTCCTGCATCACAGTTGTCTTTAAGAATCACTTTACGAAAACACGCCTATACAAATACATTTAAGACTTAACCGCCGGAAAATGAAAATTTCCAGGTAAAACATGCGATATTTTTCTTATTTATGCTCAAAATATAGATTGTGGGTACTCGTTAGAACCGGCCTCGGCGGTTCTAACGAGTACCCACCATCTATACCTTAGAGAAGAAATAAGAAAAATAAGTTAAGCCCCAGTTTAATTGTATAAATTTGGGGTTCAAGGGGGTCAAAATTATACAGGCATGTTTTCGTGTTGACATGAAATCACTGGAAATTCCACCATTTATGCAAGAAGGACGACTTTTATGATATTGTACATGTATACTTCCCTGTACTCTGACTGAGCACTTCTGTTGAAGTGGTTTACTCTTAAAGTCTTTCCTTTAAGCGTAAACCACATATTCTCAAGAGAGTTGCGTTCCTTGAATGCATATCCTGCCACGTGGAAACACGTCACTTCAGCGCCAAAACTTCCTGCTCTTTTTCTTTTTCTTAACACCAAAGCAGCCGAGGGGTCCGGGCTGGGGTGTGATAGGATTTGCTTTCGATTTATCCTTCTTCTTTGATCCCCGCCGCCAGAAAGACTTGGAACCATCTTTTCTTGCTGCAGACGCTAATGGATGTGACGTCTGAGAAGAACTACCCTCGTCAACTTCCGGTTTTGCTTCGTCTGTTCCCGTTCTCAGGCTGGTTGCCAGCTGTATTTGGGCAAGTGTATGTGCTGGTACCGAATGGATGTAAAGGAAGAACTCTTCTGGAGGTCTGAGATTTAGTTCAAACTTTCTGAGTGAAATTTGATTGTCTCTGTGATGTAGATATAGACCAGGTTGTAAAAATGGTTGCACAATAGCAGCACCGTTAGTTTGTTTATGGCACATAAACATCCTCTCATCAGGCAAGTTCAAATCCAGTGTGTCAGCACAGTAGCTCTGAAATAATAATAATAATAATAATAATAATACAGTAGAACTTCGATGGCTCGAACACCGATAGCTCGTTTACCATGGATGTGTCGAACCCATTCTTGAGCCCCTAGCGAAATCCTCTGCATAAGAAATAGTAGGGGATAGTTAAGGAGATTTTAGTCTTTAATCTTGCAAATGTATGCTGTGTGTACTAATTAGAATCGCCTCGATGAGGCGATTCTAATGAGTACACACAACATGCATATTCATTATAGAACACCGAAAAGATGTCTAAAAGTATCTCGTTACGTCTCCTGACAGTAACCTCAGTGGCTCGAACTACCCCAGTCTCGAACAGATTTCGAGGTCCCAAAGGTGTTCGAGCCATTGAAGTTCGACTGTAATAATTATATTAATACGAGTTTACTGCTGCGGTGACAAGTAAACATAAAAGCTCTGACAGCACAGACAGGTTGAGTGTCCGAGTGCAGACTGGAAAAAACGGTCTGAACTGGAACGTAGACTGTTTGGTTAAACTCTAAAAGTTCCTGAAGTCACAAGTTCAACACACAATGTGGATCCTGATCAGACGCCGCGTTCTGTGGAGTATAACCTAGGTCTACACTGTGAATTTCACTCAAAAAGGAGTGCCAATGAATATGGGGCAAAAAGGAATCAGTGAAGCTGAGAAGAAACGTGCAAAGCGCAAAGCCAGAGCTAAGGCATCACCAACAGAGCGATCTTCCTCTAGCCCCTGTTGCTCTTTTTGCAACAGACAGTTCCGAGCTAGAATCGGTCTCATCAGCCATCTTAGAACACACAAATAGTAACATTTCTCAAATATGATTAAAATTGGTCATTGTTAGTAATGACAGACGAACTATTATTAATAGATCTACACTGTTTGCAAATGCCCAGTACAGATATGAAAAATAACCAACCGTTGACTTTTACACTGATGTCATAAATAACCGGTGACTATATAGGTTTTGTACATGCAATACATTTGAATACGTTTGAACAGGTCTGCTCATGTGAAAAGCTTAATAAAGTGTCGTAATAAAGCTCGATGACATCAACATGTATGTATGCCAGATACTACATTAACAGATAACAATGATTTTAGGGGGAATGTGTACACCTTCAGGGGAGGCAACGCCTGCAAAAGTATTTTTTTCTCCCATGTCAATAGGGGTCCACTCTTAAAGATAAGAATTTGCTCCTCAGGAGCAAATTCTTGCCTTTAAGAGTAGACCCCTTTTTCAGTGAGATAGGACTTATAGTGAAGTGGATGGTGTGTCCCGAAAGTTGTCTCCTTTGCAAAATGGCGCAAACATGTGCTAGGTGTTCCCAACTCCATGCAGTCGTAAATATGCAGATTTTGCATTCCAACTGACATATTTACTTTGCAGATCTCACACGAGAGAAAATACCCACGCAGAAACTGATAAATATATGAATTGCTCAGATCTAATAAACAAGCTAAAACACCTACCTGAGTCTGTAGACCCATCTCCGACGAAGTTGCTAGGTAGTAGGAGGGGTTGTTGTATAACTGAAAGACACAGAGGTGTTGTTTTTCTGTGGAGCCCTCCTCTATCTTTACTCTCCTGAACACATCTGAAATGATGATGATAATGATAATAATAAATTTACATGCATATAGTTACATGTTTCCAGAATTTGATACGAACATTATTTTTTAGGTGGAAAGATACAGCTGAACGCGCCAGCCATCTTTTTCCATTGTGCGACATAGAGCATGAATTCTTCCACATTCCCAAAAATGTTAATTTTCTAATGAAACATTATTGTATTGTTCTTATTTATACTTAAACCATAGGTTGTAGGTGCTCATTATAACCGGTTCTTACGAGCACCTACAACCTATGTCCAAAGTTGGAGCAGATGAAAAGAAAACAAGAGGGCCCAGAGGGCCCTGGTTCGCTCACCTGATCCAAAGCATAACAAGTGGGCCCCGGGCAGGGTCAATTTTGGCCCAAGGGCTAAAATTTGAACAATCTTGGTAGAGGTCCACAAGATGAAGCTTCATATCAAATATGAAAGACCTGGGCTTTCTGGTTTCAGAGAAGAAGATTTAAAAGGTTTACCCTGCATATATAAGTCTATGTAAAACAAGATTTTTCCTATATAAGTCTATGTTAAACCAAAGGGCCCCGGAGTGGGGGCATTTTTGGCCCCATGGCTATAATTTGAACAATCTTGGTAGAGGTCCACTAGCTGAAGCTTCATAACAAATATCAAAGACCTAAGCCTTGTGTTTCAGAGAAGATGATTTTTAAAGATTTTCCCTATATAAGTCTACGTAAAACTAAAGGGCCACATGGCGGGGGCATTTTTGGTCTCAGGGCTATAATTTGAACAATCTTTATAGAGGTCCACTAGCTGAAGCGCCATAACAAATATCGAAGACCTAAGCCTTGTGGTTTCAGAGAAGAAGATTTTTCAAGATTTTCCCTATATAAGTCTATGTAAAACCAAAGGGCCCCGGAGCGGGGGCATTTTTGGCCCCAGGGCTATAATTTGAACAATCTTGGTAGAATCCACAAGATGAAGCTTCATACCAAATATCAAAGACCTGGGCCTTGCAGTTCCAGAGAAGAAGATTGTTCAAGATTTTCCCTATATAAGCCTATGTAAAACAAAAGGGCCCTAGTGCGGGGGCATTTTTGGCCCCAGCACTATAATTTGAACAATCTTGGTAGGGGTCTACTAGATGAAGCTCCATACCAAATATCAAAGACCTGGGCCTTGCGGTTTCAGAGAAGAAGATTTTTCAAGATTTTCCCTATATAGGCCCATGTAAAACCAAAGGGCCCCCGTGCAGGGGGCATTTTTAGCTCCAGCACTATAATTTGAACAATCTTGGTAGGGGTCCACTAGATGAAGCTTCATACCAAATATCAAAGACCTGGGCCTTGCAGTTTCAGAGAAGAAGATTTTTAAAGATTTTCCCTATATAAGCCTATGTAAAACAAAAGGGCCCCGTGCGGGGGCATTTTTGGCCCCAGCACTATAATTTGAACAATCTTGGTAGGGGTCCACTAGATGAAGCTTCATACCAAATATCAAAGACCTGGGCTTAGCGGTTTCAGAGAAGAAGATTTTTCAAGATTTTCCCTACATAAGCCCATGTAAAACAAAAGGGCCCTGGTGCGGGGGCATTTTTGGCCCCAGCACTATAATTTGAACAATCTTGGTAGGGGTCCACTAGATCAAGCTTCATACCTAATATCAAAGACCTGGGCCTTGCAGTTTCAGAGAAGAAGATTTTTAAAGATTTTCCCTATATAAGCCCATGTAAAACCAAAGGGCTCCCGTGCATGGGCATTTTTGGCCCCAGCACTATAATTTGAACAATCTTGGTAGGGGTCCACTAGATGAAGCTTCATACCAAATATCAAAGACCTGGGCCTTGCGGTTTCAGAGATGAAGATTTTTCAAGATTTTCCCTATATAAGCCCATGTAAAACCAAAGGGCCCCCGTGCGGGGGCATTTTTAGCTCCAGCACTATAATTTGAACAATCTTGGTAGGGATCCACTAGATGAAGCTTCATACCAAATATCAAAGATCTGGGCCTTGCGGTTTCAGAGAAGAAGATTTTTTAAAGATTTTCCCTATATAAGCCCATGTAAAACCAAAGGGCCCCCGTGCGGGGGCATTTTGGCCCCAGCACTATAATTTGAACAATCTTGTTAGGGGTCCACTAGATGAAGCTTCATACCAAATATCAAAGACCTGGGCCTTGCGGTTTCAGAGAAGATGATTTTTCAAGATTTTCCCTATATAAGCCCATGTAAAACCAAAGGGCCCCCGTGCGGGAGCATTTTTAGCTCCAGCACTATAATTTGAACAATCTTGGTAGGGGTCCACTAGATGAAGCTTCATTCCAAATATCAAAGATCTGGGCCTTGCGGTTTCAGAGAAGAAGATTTTTAAAGATTTTCCCTATATAAGCCCATGTAAAACCGAAGGGCCCCCATGCGGGGGCATTTTTGGCCCCAGCACTATAATTTGAACAATCTTGTTAGGGGTCCACTAGATGAAGCCTCATACCAAATATCAAAGACCTGGGCCTTGCGGTTTCAGAGAAGAAGATTTTTTAAGTTTTCCGTGAAAAAAATCTATTTTTGGCTACTGTGACCTATATGTGCAATGGACCGGAACCATTTGAACAACTTTGAAAGGGGACCACCTAAGGATCATTCCTGTGAAGTTTGGTCAAAATCCGATCAGTGGTTTAGGAGGAGATGTCGTTTGAAGAAAAGTTTACGGACGCACGCACGGACGCACGCACGCACGCACGCACGGACGCACGACGGACGACGGACAAAAAGTGATCCCAAAAGCTCACCTTGTCACTACGTGACAGGTGAGCTAAAAATAAGACAAAAATAAAAATAAACCACTTTAAACCCCAGTTTTCTCTAGATAAAGTGGGTTGATAGGTTGTTTGTTTGACGGACAGATTAACATGACGCAAAAGAATCACTGCATTATCTTAACAGAACTATGCAAAAATGAACTGCAAAGCATTTTTTTTTTTTTTTTTTTTTTTTGGACATTTCAACGAAATGAAGTCTTGTGCGGTTACTGTTGGCAGATTGTGCTGTGAATATGTACTTGTTTATATTTACGATAGAAGTACATTTAGCGTTTTGGTCATGTGGTTTTTCTCCGGGTACTCCGGTTTCCGTCGATCAGCTCGAAATAAGTGAGGTAATCTCGAAAGAACCATTAGACCAACAAATAAATAAATTAATAAAATAAAATAAATAAATTAATAAATAGTGTTTTGATTCTTGTTAGTTCATGTTTATTATTTTACAGTATGGGTATACATGCAGTAGTCGCAGATAAGATTGACAGGGTGGAGCTATCGTTTGCATCTGCCTTGAAAAAGGGGTAAACCAAGTCACCCGATAACTGTCACACAAATTAAGGTATGATTTGAGTCCCAACAACATAAGGCCATACGGAGACGGAACCTTGGTTTAAAGACTCATCTGAGAGCAGGAGAAGCCCGGAAATCGAATCAGTGTGTCGCTTACGAGTACTTACTATTGGCGGTAGTTGTCGTCTGTTGGCACAATCTAACATGGCACAAGCTGCAGTCGGCTGACATCAAATACCCATCAGCTGTTTCTATGGAAACCAAGTCATCCGTGGGAAGTTCTTGAGCGGCTCCATTTTGCGCATTCGTGACAATGTCCGGGGATCTCCGTTCCCGCAAAGACGCTCGCTTTCTGGAACACGTGGAGTCGCTCTCCTGAAATTAGAACAATTTTTCAATGACATACAATGACATACAGCAATTACATCTAATTTTTGATTAAAAAAAAATGTAGGTTACTGACCTGAAAACGTTCGTCCTCTCCTTGAAAACCAAGGAATCTCCGTTTCATTGTAAACAATAACCATAAATATTAACTTCGGCTCATGTTTTTAAATCAGAAAAAAATACTATTGTGATGCACAAATACTAGCCGACAAAACTTGACCCAAAATTTTTTAAGGTGGGCAGATAAAGCGGCTTAAGTCGCCGCATCTCTTATCAAAGGGAGATCGCTCTCAACAAGCAGTAACAAGTAGCTTCCCTTAAGGGGAATGGGAGCACCTAGGGCATTTTTCCGCCATTTTTCAAAGGAAAAAGGAAGACAACTCTCGGAACTTCGCTTTTCTATAAACCCTGTCCCGCTGAAAAAGGGGTCTACTCTTAAAGGAAAGAATTTGCTCCTCAGGAGCAAATTCTTTCCTTTAAGAGTTGACCCCTATTGACATGGGAGACAAAATACATTGCAGGAGTTGCCTCCCCTGAAGGTGTCCCCATTCCCATTAACTGTGCATCCCTTTCGGTATATATAGGCTTTTTTTGAAAGGAAAGCATTTGCCTCTTAGGAAGCACCCAAAATGAAGAAGGGAAAGGGGGTTACCCGTTAAACATAAGTATTCTGCCTTGATTATGTGCGCATTCGTGATAAAAACTTAACATTATATACACAATGGTTATCGATAACTTTGATAACGTCTCGACATTTTATTGGCATGCAAACTATAAAATAAATTACTTTAACGTGTCCCATGCGTATAAAATACAAGTCCATTCACAAAAGTCTTGTTCTTCTCTGTCTTATAGTTATCTTGGGTTACCAGATGTTGTTATCTTGGGTTACCACAGTTTGTTATTTTTGTTTTCTTGTGTAACCTGCGTTACTCAGATGGCGTGCAACCAGTCTAGAGTCTATCGTTCTTGTTGTCTGACTTACTGTGCATAATACGTAGGGGATTAAATCTCATGAAAGTATATATCGAAAATTAATTTTGCTTGAAAAAAAAAATGGGGATTGGTTGTGGTGTCACGGCAACAGGCTCACACTGTGTACCGACGGACGTAAGAAGAGTAACAATCAAACACTCCATAATTCGGTGCACCTGCGGACAACCTACAACAAATGAACTGAGTTAACCCATTTTGTACCAGAAACCCCAAAACGGGTACCCTGGCAAACAGTGTAGGCCCAGATCAGACGCCGCAGAACGCGGCGTCTGATCAGGACCTACACTCTTTGCAAAAAGTTCAGCCATTTTCCAAATAGATTCTGAAGAAAACACAACCTGTCACCCCTAAACTTTGAAATGGACTCCTGCTATATATAAGGAGGAAGATTCCATTTGGTACAAAAAGGGTTAAAATATAATCCTATTAAGAAGCATTAAAACTACTTAAGGGAGGGGTGTTACCCTTTGGTGAATCAATGACTTAGGCATTGTAGCAGACCGCAATTGAACTCAATCATAATCTCGCAATTGAAATGCACGTATCGATGTTATTTCTAGGGGTGGGGGACTAAGATTTTTTTGTCAAATACCCCTCCCTTTAGTCATTAGTATGAGAAGAAATGCCCTAGATGGCCATTTAATGCATTTTGTTCTGAACCGCCCGTCCGGACACATGACGTCTAAGCGACGTCGCATCAACGTATATACGACGCTATTTTTTTTGTCAAATACCTCTACCTGAGTAGAAATGCCCTAGATGGTCATTTAATGCATTTTGTTCTGAACCGTCCCATCGGACACATGACGTCTAAGCGACGTCGCATCAACGTATATACGACGCTATTTTTTTGTCAAATACCCCTCCCTTTAGTCATTAGTATGAGTAGAAATGCCCTAGATGGTCATTTAATGCATTTTGTTCTGAACCGTCCCAGCGGACACATGACGTCTTAGCATCGTTGCATCAACGTATATACGACGCTATAATAGGTTGTGTGCCCGCCTGGGTCCGCCTCATATAAAACAGGAGTATGGCGCCAGGTTGGTTTATTTAGAAAATGGCTGAATATTTTGTAAATAGTGAGTGAGTGAGTGAGTGAGTGTTTGAGTTTTACGTCTCACCAACAGCTAAGGTCATACGGAGACGGGGCCTCGGTTCGAAGACTCGTCCGAAAGTCTAGAGAAGCCCAGAATCGATCCTGCGACCCGGAATCGATCCTGCGACCCCTAGATTACAATGCGAGTAGCATAACCTCTGCACCACGGAGGCTTGAAGAATCACACCAAACTGTCTACATGTAAACGCAGGATGAGTAAGAGAAGTCAAAGCCATCTACATAAATATGGTCAGTAATTTTCAAGAAAAATATGTTGATTTCAGGAAATACTCTTCATGACACATCCTCATACTTAAGATTTTTAAGAGCATGTGATTTTATCTTAGGGTTAAAATCCGGCTGAGATCATCTTTGTTTATAAGCCTGACGTCCACTACTTGGAACATTGCAAACAGAGCAGACAAATATAAGTCGCCACCTATTGCGACGGCTGATCTTGGTCTATGCCGCTTGCTTAAGAGTACAATGACATTTGGTTTCAAAGAGTATTACATGTATTTAAACATTATGACAAAAAACAATTTCGTAAGAGTAGTGAAATTCCGCTATTGAGGGGAATAGGAACATCTGGCAGATTTTCCCGCCATTTTTCAAAGGAAGACAGCTTGCGGGACTTCCTGTTCGCTTTTCCATAAGCCCTGTCCCACTGCAAAAAAGGGGTTTACTCTAAAAGGAAGGAATTTGCTCCTCAGGAGCAAATTCTTTCCTTTAAGAGTTGACCCCTATTGACAAGGGAGATAAAATACTTTTGCAGGAGTTCGCTCCACTGCAGGCGTTCCCCATCCCCTTAAGACCACATACAATTAAGCCTTATTCCGCTTTTAAGAGATTATTTAGTACCTTGCAGTTATTCTTTCTTTGTGTGTTCTGCATACAGTGTTCTCTGGTCAGAGACCATCTTTGGAACTGTTCAAAAGTGGTCTTAAAGACCACTTTGACCACTTTGGAACAGCCCCAAATTTTTAGTATTCAAGACATTAAGTTCAAAGAGCAGTACAGACACTGAGAGTATGCTCCAGATACGGAGTAAACTTCGCTTTACAGGGGTCATCTTATTTTTCTTATTTCTGCTCTAAAATATAGATTGTGGGTTCTAACGAGTGCCTACATTCTATATTTTGAGCAGAAGTAAGAAAAATATAACAATTTTTGATCTTAAAATTTTTCGTTTTTTTTTTTTTTTCGGTGGTAAAGTTAACAATGTATTTGTTTAGGCATGTTTTCGTATAATGGGGTAATACCTATGTAACCTAGCAGGCACATGCATATGTACACAACTTCGACACTTACCCGTCTAGAAACGGCTCCAAAAGAATGTCTTTTCGTTTTCTTGATAGCTTCGGTGTCTCTTTCTTTTTGTTCCTCGGTAATTTTGGTGAGTATAAAGTCACTAAATTTGTAATTGTTCACTAGATTCACTGTACTGAGTATCATGACTGGTTATTAATATTCCTCTGTCCGAAACTGATTTACAACTGCAACTGCAAAATAGAGATAAGCAAAATTAAAAACTGAATTGACTTTTAGCGTAATTTATTTTGATTACACTAAGAAAATTTTGTAAATCATTCACGAAGACGGCCTCCGTTTCGCGTCTAACGGATGATCAGGTGGTCGCTGGTTCGATGACGGCTGGATCGGCGAGGCGGTTCAAATGAATACCCACAGCAAGATTTATTTGGAAAAATAAAGACAAATTATCCCTCAGTTATCCACAAATAATCACAATATCTGTTCAAATATTCTCAAGAAGTTAAACTTACTGTATTATCGTAATTTTTCCATATATTCGTGTGAAATAGCACATATATACTATGTTCTATAGAAACTTTATGAGTGGGACCGAGTAACCGCTTCCTGTCTTTCTAACTGTGTGTAATATATTACATATCTCATCCTAAAACCACACGTCTCCACAAAAGTAGCCGCAAATATTTAATCTATATGTTATTTTTTAAGCTTGATCACACATGTAAATTACTTCGCCAAACTTTTTATGAATGAATGACTGGTTCTGATTTTCTCCTGTACGGTTTACCTGTATATGCGTTCAATAAAGGAGTACCAGTTTTTCGTGAATGAAATACCTTGACCCAAAGAAAATGAATGGTATGTCGCTCCCACACAAAAATGCTATTTTCTGCTTTGTGTATTATTATTAAACATTGCATATTTTGCGGTAACATCGGTAGAAAGATATGCTTAAGATTAATATTATAAGTGTGCCGATTTTATTTTAAATTTAGCTCACAGACTTAGCAACAGTATCCTAAATAAGGAATAATAAACTTCCATCTTTTTTATCACGCACAGCCCATCAGTGTCAAAAGGAGTTTTCCATCTCCTAATTTTGGACAGGTCCAATATGGTTGGCTGGTCTAGGTTTGTTTTGTCATACCGCAGAATGCTCTTTACTTCAAGCAAACAGGGCTGACTCAGATCAGACGCCGCAGAATGCTCTTTACTTCAAGCAAACAGAATGCGGCGTCTGATCTGGGTCAACCCTGTTTGATAAAGTCTCGTGTTGTTACGTGAGATGCTTAAATGGATTAAAATAGCCCTTGGGGTAACGCCCCTACAAACATCATGATCAATGTATAGTATAAGATGATTAACTTAATCTAAATTTAATGTATCTTTTCATCATCGGTTACGCCTTTTATACCTTAAAGAAAAATCCTGAGTATATTTAATTTAATGTATTGCTTGTAATAACAAATATGTTTTTCGCAAGAAAATTTGTAATTTATTTCCGCGCATGCTGCGTAAAAAAACGAGGTATATGAAATAATGAATGCCAGTTTTAACTAATTAAGATGATTTTATTTTTGGCCTGGAACGAAACGGCACAGACAACACTATTTAGGCTATCGAGTCAGCAATGGCAGGCTTGTTTGTAAGCGTATAATCTGTTTCAGTGCACATTGCTTCGACAGAAATTGACAACTGCCCTTCTTGAATCAGAGAGAGAGAGAGAGAGAGAGAGAGAGAGAGAGAGAGAGAGAGAGAGAGAGAGAGAGAGAGAGAGAGAGAGAGAGAGAGAGAGAGAGAGGTATGACCGCAGAAAAAAACATTCCATGATTAGTCCGGCGGGAATCCTGATCACCAGTCAGACGCGCTTCCGACTGAGCCACCATTTTCCGGGGATCCGGTTGCTCAAAGCATTTCTCGTTAATGACCAAAATGTTAAATGCTAATGTAATACAGTGATATTTTGCAAAAGCTGCTCAGATTTTTTTAAGCAACAATATTAGCATATTTGCCATATTAAATTATCAAAGGTTTAACGATACGTTAACTAACGACATCATTAGTTTTGAACAACTGGGGCAAATTGTTCAAAACTAACGACGTCATTAGTTAACGTATCGTTAAAATTTTTATCATTAAATATTGCAAATATGCTAGTATTTTTGCTGAAAAATGTGAGCAGCTTTTGCATCTGCAAAAGCTGCTCACATTTTTTCAGCAAAAATAACAAAATTTTCGATATTGTACTTGCTATAACAGTTAACAGTTAACAATTTGACCGCTAACGAGCTCGTTAAGGTAACGATGCTTTGAACAACTGGGCCCAGGTCGCTGTACCCAGTAGCTCAAAGCATCGTAACATACAGCTTAACATGCTCGTTTACGGTCAAAATGTTCACTGTTCTCGCAAGTACATGCATGATCTAAACTGATATTGTTTTTGCATTACGCAAACACGCCTATACAAATACATTGTCACCTTTATCGCCGAAAAAAAGAAAATTTTAAGATGAAAAATTGTGCTATTTTGCTTATTTCTGTTCAAAATATAGATTGTGGACACTCGTTAGAACCGCCTCATCGAGGCGGTTCTAACGAGTACCCACAATCTATATTTTAGAGCAGAAACAAGAAAAATAAGATATATCCCCGGGAACCCCAGTTTTACTATATAAAAGTGGGGTTCAAGGGGATCAAAATTATATAGGCGTGTTTTCGTTATGGCTGAAAAAGTGAGTAGCTTTTGCATTTGCAAAAGCTTCTAACACTTTTTTCCGCAACACATTATACAAATACATTGTCACCTTTATCTCCGAACAAAATGAAAATTTTATGATGAAAAGTTTTCATATTTTTCTTATTTCTGCTCAAAATATAGATTGTGGGCACTCGTTAGAGCCGCCTCGATGAGGCGGTTCTAACGAGTACCCACAATCTATATTTTAGAGCAGAAATATGAGGCGGTTCTAACGAGTGCCCACAATCTATATTTTGAGCAGAAATAAGAAAAATAAGGTATACCCCCGGAAACCCCAGTTTTACCAAATAAAAGTGGGGTTCAAGGGGGTCAATATCATATAGGCGTGTTTTCCTGATTGTTTTTGGCTGAAAAAGTGAGTAGCTTTTGCATTTGCAAAAGCTACTTATACTTTATACCGCAACACACAACTAGGCATATATTGGTTAATAGAGGAAATCAAAGCAAAAGAATGAGCATAACTATATTGAAAATTGTGGGACCCCGCCTATTGGGGCTTTGAGAAATAGATCGGGCTGCATGGTGCTTCCACGCACGTCTGAAATGACCGCACAAGAGTACCGGTAAACCGCTTAGAAGGCCTAAATATGCACAGGCAAAGGGGTGCGAGTCAACCCGTCCCTGCGTATTTACCTCACTAGTTAGTTTGAGCGGTAGGGCTAGAGATGTCATTTCATTCCAATGTCGGGTAAAAGTCCCATAAAACTGGAAATAACGTCTTCAAAATGACATTAATAGTGTTAACAGGGACGTAAAACCTGAATTTAAACAAACACATTTTTTGGGGTTAATCCTCGGTTGACAGTCGCACATTCCGCTTAACGGCTCCAAATACGTCGCTGTGAAAGGAAATTTCTGACCGTGAAACCGTCGCTTAACTTATCCAAGCGACAGGGCTTGAGATGTCATTTCATCTCAATGTCGGGTAAAAGTCCCATAAAATTGGAAGCAACGTCTCCAAAATGACCTATACAGTTTTGACGGGGACGTTAAACCTCAAATCACACAAAACAAACATTAACTTATCAAAATAGTTAACTGAGCCTTTCTAACATGTTAGAAATAATTACGCAAAAACGTTGAACATCTTAAGTACATATAAGAGAATTTCTACCCTGTCACGCCATATCACCGACTGTTACTTGATAATGTTTTTAATCATAAATAAAAATAGTATATGTGCACATATTATTTTAACGATGTATAATAATTCGTTATTGTGTTAACTCATTCAAGTTAGTTTAGTCAATAGTAAAACAGTGTACAGGCGAACTTCTATGGCTCGAACACCTTTGGGACCTCGAAAATCTGTTCGAGACAGGGCAGTTCGAGCCACTGAGGGTTACTGCCAGGAGGCATAACGAGATACTTTTAGACATCGTTTCGGTGTTCTATAATGAATATGTATGCTGTGTGTACTCATTAGAATCGCCTCATCGAGGCGATTCTAATGAGTACACACAGCATGCATTTGCAAGATAAAAGACTAAAATCTCCTTAATTGTCCCCCACTATTTCTTATGTAGAGGATTTTGCTAGGGGCCCAAGAAGGGGTTCGATTCAGCCATGGTGAACGAGCCATCGGTGTTCGAGCCACCGAAGTTCTACTGTATATCCAGATTAAGTGGCTCGTGTGAGCCAGCTAATCTGGATCTGCACTGTTTGCATCGGTACATATACCGGTCTACAGGCTTGGCAGGGTAGACCTGTCTCACAATTTTATAAGAAAAAAATATTTTCTTAATTATTTACCACCTAGAAACTTTGAGTTGTACTAAGTCCTGTGTGACAAGCAACTATTAAGTACTAATACGATATCAATCATTTAACCATTTTTGTATTTTAATTTTAGCGTAATTTATTCCACTACAGCTTTATTAAGCATGCAATTAATTTAATTAGATTTAATTACATTTGGTTGTTATTAATCCAGTGCCCGTCTTGAACCAAAATGACACAAATGAACTATAAATTTGTCAAAACTGGTATACCGTATATATCCTAGTGAACCAGTGATGTACAGAAACCCCTGAGAATTTGGAGTGCTTTGGAATTCCGTAAACACTAGCAAACATTAAATAAAAACAATGCAAAATCTTTATTTTCACATTTAGGGTGTGCACGCACAATAGATTGGTCTCCCTGTTATGGTTTAGCTTCCCTTCGCTACATACACATGCTGTAGCCATCTAGCGGAAACATCAACAAAGGGAACTAATCTAGCACGCGCAATGGGATTGTGTCCGCAATTTCCAGAAGGAAGATAACTGTGTAACTTCCTGTTTGATCTCATTTATACATGTACACACTCCCTGCCAAATTGGGGCCTTAAAGAATTTGCTTCTGTTGAGCAAATTCGTTCCTTCAAGTGAAACTTTTTTTTCAAATAAATACGGCATCACATTAACAAGAACCAAACCCCACTTAATATACAGTAAATAGGGTTTACGGGGTTATACATTTTTTCTTATTTCTGCTCCAAGCCATAGGTTGTAGGTACTCGTTAGAACCGCCTCAATGAGGCGGTTCTAACGAGCACCAAAAACCTATGTTTGCAATATAAATAAGAAAAAATATCACAAATGTTCATAAGAAAAGTGGCCATTTTGGAGATTTGAAAGGCTGTGTACCCTCCACTATCAGAATACTTAATGCAGGATGACTGGTTTTGTTTGTTTGATTTGAGGTTTAACGTCCTCGTCAAAACTGTACAGGTCATTTTGGAGACGGCGCTTCCAATTTTGTGGGACTTTTACCCGACATTGAGATGAAATGATATCTTAAGCACTGTCGCCCAATGAAACCAATATGGTTTATAAGCATGGGCGGTCCGACTCGCAACGCTTTGCCGGGGCAGGCTTAGATCCTCTAAGCGGTTTACCAGTATTCGTGAGCGGGTCGGTTTCAGCTCTGCGTGGATGCATCAAGCAGCCCACCTATTTCTTCAAGCCCCGATGGGCGGGGGCCAGCAGGATGACTGATAAAATGTAAGAGGAAATACGGCATGCTTAATAAGTTGGAGGGGAAGTAAAACAATGATGATCGCACTTAAAATGTCACGAGCTTTGTTATTACAATTAAGATGTTTATATTTCCCAAATGAGACTGCAAATTTTCATCAGGAAAACACACAGCTACGGATTTAGAACTAGCTTACATGTACATGGTTCTATGAGGGGAAAATCCGTGATTTTTTTTCCTATTTCTGTTCTAAGAATATGTTGTGACACTTGCTAGAACAGAGGCTGTTCGTACCGATTCTGAGCAAAAATATAATGTTCAAATGGCCATCTTTTCTCTATATAAACGGCAGTTTTCAAGGCTGTTCATTCATTGGGGCTTTGTTGAACCGTAAATTTTTCATTTCATAAATTTCACGCCGTAAAGAATTGGTACCATTTCCTCACGGTGCGTGAAGAATTGGTAGCAATACGTCACGGATTTCATACCAATATTTCTCACGTGTGATAGAAATACGCACGTAATCAAATTCCATGAAGCATGCATATTCCTCACATCGATAAAATAGCCCTCAAAGCTGCTGCATTTTGTATTCGATTCCAATTCTTCACACACGCACGCACGCACGCACGCACGCACACACACAAGCCATAATTTTATAAACGAGGAAGGCAATTCGTTGGAACTTTGAATGCTTAAGATTAGCCGAGTCGCGAGAAAACCTTTCCACGGTGATTCCGACTAGACCCGCTAACCCGTGTAACTATAAAAGCAATTTTTAGCTATTTTTTTTTCTGCTAATGTTTATTTAAGAAATAGATCAGCTTTAACTGTGATTTGTAGAGTAATAAATCACAGTTTGGAGGTCAGTTGTAAAGTAGATCAAATCACGAGCGTGTTTTGTCTACTTACAACTGACCGACATACTGTGATTTATCACTCAAAAAATCACAAACTAGAGCTGATCTATTTCGATTCTAACAGGCTGAAAATCGGCAATAATGCTCTTGTTTCCTTCAAAATCTCACAACTTCTCGCCATTGTTAGAAGAAATCCCGCTAAAATTCGCTAAAATTATCGACTGAAACACATGCATTTATATCCTTTTCTAACGCTTTCGAAGCGAGAAAATGGTGGAACACCGGCCAACGTCAATTAAAACCACTAGTGACGTCATGAATTGGCAGTTTATAATGACGTCACTCGTCACGCTCTTCCTTGCCGTGATTTGTTGTAGAATAAAACACAGTTACTTTCCATTGCCTATATCGGCGCGCTGTGTTAGAACTGTAATTATGTGGTTTCTGTTCGGATGGGTTTTCGCTTCCTCTTGGTGCCTCGGATAGGCTGCGTTGTTTTAGTCGGCCTTCCATATAATTACCTTTGTGTCTCATATGTGAGAAATTGGTACCAATTCTTCACATGCAAGAGGAATTGGTACCAATTCTTCACGCATGTAGTAGTAATTGGTACCGATTCTTCACACCCCAAGAAACACAGGTCACAGGCGTGAAGAATACTTGGCAATTCTTTATACGCCAGAAAGTTTCAACGAATTATTCACATGACATTGTGTGAGGAATTGTTACCAATTCTTCACACGTCAGAAATAATGAACATGAGAAATTTGAGCACAAATTTTAGACCCCAAAATTTATCGAAATTGACCATACCTTAATTTCACATTTGGCAAATGTGAATTTTTGGTACCAATTCTTCTTATAGGTGTGAAATTTACGAAAGGAGAAATTTACGGTTCAACAGGGCTTGAATCATATTTTTGAGGAAAACGATGATATAGAGGATATATGATTTTTTCAGTGTAAGATCGAATTTTATTTCATCGAATGAACACCAAAACTGTTATTTTCAAGAGTGGCGTAGCCACGAGTGAAAATAGCATTTTTGGTGTTCATGAGTGAAATAAAATTTGATCTTGCACTGAAAAAAATCAAATTTTCTGTTTCTTACATGCTTCAAAAGGCAATATTTAGCGTCTGCTTACATTCGGAGAAAATTATCTTTGTTCCTGTTCGTTTCGCGTCAATTTAGTGGTGTCCATCGTGTTTAGTGGGTATACTTTTGGGTGTAAACTGAAAGTTTGCACCTGAGAAATGGCCTGGGATGGTATTATTATGAATGATTAATGAAATAATTGAGAGAGTAGTTTTCCAAAGAAGTTGCTGGCAAGTCTAACGTCGCGCGACAAAAGACGTGACGTCAGCGTCATAAATGACGTCAGTAACGTCCCCGTCACACATGAACGGGCTATGCGTCAATTAAAACACATTTCAGTATTGTTCAGTTATCTGACAAAGATAAAATTGAAGTTAGAGTTAGCTTTGAAGAAAAAAGTAGTCCCAAACAGTGAAAAATAAAAAATCGTATTTTCACTGTTTGAAACAGTGAAAATATCGATTTATATTTCACTGATAAATCTCTATCATTCATTGAAAAGCATGTAAGAAATCATATTCTCATTTTTTCCCTAAAAAGAACCACAATGTGAGTCAAGCCCATATGGTGGGATTCTGGATGGAGTCATTAAAAATCAAAGCACTGACAGCAATGTTGGGTCGATTGTCTCGGAGCTTTTAAGCACACAGTGTAGACCCTGATCAGAGTTCTGCGGCGTTTCGTCTGAGTCTACACTGTTTGCCATGGCAGAATTTATGTAGGTAGCCACGATAACGTTGTCTCATACTAAATGTCTAAGCACTCGGAGCCTTATGGTATCAGAGAAGAATATGTTTGAAGTTTCCCCATAATTTATAAGTCTATGGGAGCCAATGAGCCCCGGGGCGCGGCCAACTTGACCCCAGGGGCATGGTTGCTAGGATTTGTATACATTACCAATTGACGTTGCTTCATGCTAAATGTCTTTGCTCTCCTTTTGGTTTTAGAAAAGAAGATTATAAAAGAATTTTTTTCCCATTATAAATCTACGGGAGCTAATGAGCCCCAGGGTATGGCCAATTTGGACCCAACAGGTATGGAACTCATTGCCATTTTAAACCCCAAGGGCGTGATTAGCAAAGACCACTTGACATTGTTACATATTAGTTCCGGGCCCTGTGGTTTCAGAGAAAAAGACTTTTTTTAAGTTATTCCCATGATCAGTCTATGGGAGCTAATAGGCACCGGGGCGTGGCAAATTTGGACCCGAGGGCATGATCGGCAGGATTTTTGTTGGTGACCACTTAACATTGTCGCATATTAAATATCTAGGCTGTGGTCCTTATGGTTTCAGAGAAGAAGACTTTTGAAGTTCTTCACATTTTCAGTCTATGGGAGCTAGTAATCCCAGTGGTGTGCCCAACTTGGACCCCAGGGGCATGATTGGTACGATTTATATTGGTGGCCACTTGATGTTGCTACATACTAAATATCTAAGCTCTGGGCTCTGTGGTTTCTTGAAGCTTTTCTCACTATAAGTATAAGGGAGTTATACATGTATGTTGCCATGGCAACCAAAATTTCATCATCAGCCCCAAAATAGTATGTAGCCTTTGCATCGAGTCTAACTGTTGGTTTTTTTTTTTTTTGCGCCAGCATTTCTATGGTTTCTTGCTGTCGAATCCTCACCATTGTTCCATGTCTGTCTTTGTTTGATTTTTGTGTCAACGGACTGTTGCACTGATGAGTGAGGAGGCCTTCATGCGGACAACCCCCCCCCCCCCCCCCCAGTGGAATTCGTTTCACTGACCGTTCCCGCGGTTTAGTTTTGTCTTTGAATAGGTGTCGCTTATATTATTTTGTCTTTGAATGGGTGTCGCTTATATTATTTTGTTTTGGATGGCCAATTGGCCATTTTGTGGGAAAGTAACTGTCCTTTTGGCTTTCCGCTATTGATGTTTCCATTAGGGTCTAGTTGTTTCATGTTTGTGCTCTTTCCATTTGGTGTCTCTGATGGGAGTTTTGGGTTAATTGTATTGATTCCTGATCATTGCCTTCACTTCTATTTTGCCCCTGCCCGATAATGTTTCACATGAAATTAGATCAAGATTGGCCATGGGATATCAGAGACCTACTTATTTGAAATTGTGGACGGATGACGGAGCATTGGCATACTAATATCTCACATGAGCCTTCGGCTCAGGTGAGCTAAAATGCAAAGTTGATGAATAAAATGCAAGATCTACGTTCTATAATCTGTGCCGAGAAGAAAAAAAAACTACCCGCTAAACATCATCATCCAACGTGTTCACCCAAATGTGGGCACTATCTTGCATCTCTGTGCGTAAAAATAAGAACAAAAATGGGTACATACAAATAAGTACCTACGAAAACACGCCTATATAAATACATTGCTCACTTTATCACCAAAAACGAAAATTTCAAGATGAAAAATTGTGATATTTTTCTTATTTCTGCTCAAAATATAGATTGAGGGTACACGTTAGAACCGCCTCGATGAGGCGGTTCTAACGAGTACCCGCAATCTATATTTTAGAGCAGAAATAAGAAAAACAAGGTTTACCCTCGTTAACCCCAGTTTATTATATAAAAGAGGGGTTGAAGGGGGTCAGAATTATATAGGCGTGTTTTCGTGATGTTTTTACGATGTACTGCTAAATCGTTTAAGTTCAGATCAGAATAAACTCATTACTTACTACCGACTAGTTTTATTCAAGTTCCTTCAATGTAATCATAATATTTTTCTTAGTCATTAGCGCTCTCAGTATCGTCTATACTGCTGACTCTCTGTCCGGGCATGAAATACTGGCTACCGGTATCTATCTGTTCTATTTACAAAATAATATCTACAGAAAAATGGCAATTATATCAGAAGCCGGACTCCATCCGTGGTGCAATCTTGCGATAAATTACTTATACCGCGTAAAAATAGATATACCTGTCGGAAATTCCCAACCACGTGTTCCTATATATTTACCTTTATATGTCTTCTGCAATATATATTTATATTTAAAGATATTAACTAAGTTATGAAGAATGTAATATATGACATTTTTAGGAACACTTTGTAAAGCAAATATTCACGACCTAACGGCTATTTCCTGTTCATCATATGTACATACGATCATTGATGGCTAATACAACTTTTGGACCATTAAGCCGTACATGTATATGACAATGGATTCTTCCTGCCTGAGTTTAGAGTGGTCCTCGCCCCCCCCCCCCCCCCCCCCCCCCCCCCTTCGGGGCCAAAAGAAACAGGTTGCGCTACATTGTGCTTCCACGCAGAGCTGAAACTGACCACACACGAGTAATGGTAAACCGCTTAAAAGTACTTAACCTGCCCAATAAAGCGATTTGAGTCAGACCGTCCAGTGCATATTAGCCTTTTGGTTTCAGTGGGTGGCAGGGCTTGAGATGTTATTTCATCTCCATGTCGAGTAAAAATCCCACAAAACTGGAAGCAACGTCTCCAAAATTACCTTAATAATGCTGACGGAAACGTCAAACATCAATTCAAACAAACAAACAAAACAATTAATTTTAGAGTGGTCCATTTTCAATTATGTGTGTCTGGTTTGTTTTGTTACATGTATTGATTGTTTTGAGTTAACGTCAACTTAACGAGGTCATTTTTTTCGGCGGTAAAATTTACAATGTATTTGTATAGGCGTGTTTTCGTAATGCTTAGTACATCAATTCAACATTCTACAGGTTTGATTAGAGTTTGGTGACCTTGACCTTATTTTTAGTACAGGAATTTTCATTACGCAAATACATTGCCACCTTTATCGCCGAAAAAATGAAAATTTCATGATGAAAAATTGCGATATTTTACTTATTTCTGCTCAAACAATAGATTGTGGGCACTCGTTAGAACCGCCTCATCGAGGTGGTTCTAACGAGTACCCACAATCTATATTTTAGAGCAGAAATAAGAAAGATAAGGTATACTACTGAAACCCCAGTTTTACTATATAAAAGTGGGGTTCAAGGGGGTCAAAATTATATAGGCGTGTTTTCGTGATGAACATTCTACAGGTTTGATTAGATTTTGGTGACCTTGACCTTATTTTTAGTATAGGAATTTTTAACTATTTCGAATCGGACATGGCAGATGAGTCACCGCCATTTTCACTATATAAGGAAATTTGCTGAAATATTAGCGGCCCATACGCTTACTGAACATCTGTGTCAAGGGTGTTGCATTACGAAAACATGCATATACAAATACATTCATTTCGAAAACACGCATATACAAATACATTGTAAATTTTTCCACAGAAAAAAAAACGAAAATTTTAAGATGAACAGTTGTGGTATTTTTCTTATTTCTCTATTTTAGAGCAGAAATAAGAAAAATAAGGTTTACCCCCGTAAACCCCACGTTTGCTATATAAAAGTGGGGTTCTAGGGGGTCAAAATTAGATAGGCGTGTTATCGTGATGGTAAATTTTACCACCGAAATATTGAAAAATTTGAGATGAAAACTTGTATTAGTTTTCTTATTTCTGCTCAAAATATTGATTTTGGATACTCGTTGGAACCGCCTCAATCTATATTTTAGAGCAGAAATAAGACAAATAAGGCCTCTGTAAACCCCATGTTTACTACATGCCTATACAAATACATTGTAAATTTTACCACCGAAAAATTGAAAATTTTGAGATGAAAAATTGTATTTTTTTTATTTCTGCTCAAAATATAGATTGTGTGTACACGTTAAAACAGCCACAATCTATATTTTAGAGCAGAAATAAGAAAAATAAGGCCTCTGTAAACTCGAGGTTTACTATATAAAACTGGGGTTGAAGGAGGTCAGAATGATATAGGTGTGTTTTCCTGATGATAATCGGCTTGCAAGGTTTCTGTATTTTTAACTTGTACTTGTAGTTGTTCCCCGGCAGAATACATCCCTGGCAAAATATTTTCTGTGCCTTTGAGACATGCTTTTTAACAGTAACTTAAAGAGCGATATTCTAGACGATGTAGTGACGCATAGATTGTCAATCTGTGGAGTCCAAGAAAGGTTTTCATCAATGTATATTCCAGTGAATTTTTGTTTGGATTGTTCCATCGCATTGGAGTACTAGTTTATGTAAAGATAATGTTTCGGTTCTTATATATTGGTTTTACCATGATGCACTTGCGTCATGTGATGATGACTCCGCGCAACATTTCTGTTACATAGAAGTGAAGCCAATGATCAGGAATCGATACAATTAACCCACACCTCCCATCAGAGACACTAACTGAGAAAAACACAAACATGAAATAACTAGACCCAAATGGAAACATCAATCATAGCGGAAGCCAAAAGAACAGTTACTTTCTCCAAAATTGGCAATTGGCTTTCCAAAACAAAAAGATGTGTGTGTGTGTGTGTGTGTATGTGAGGAGCAGCTAGTACCATTTTAACGACTTTGGTATGTCGTGGCCCGGGATCGAACCCGTTACCTCCCGTACCCCGGAGCAAACACTCTACCAACTGAGCTATCGGGGCCGGTAAACAATAAGATTTAGCGATACACACATTCAAAGATGAACTATAGCAAAAATAAACCGCGACAGAAGAACCGCCTTGAAACGGTCAGTTAAAAGTATTTCACTGGGGCGCCTAAATGGACTTTACCGGGCCGCAATCCTCGCCATTACTTCCGTCGTGATTTAGTTTATACTAATTTATTTTAGTTCGATTGCGATGAAAGCTTCGAGCTTATTAAATCGGACACTCATTCCGGATGCTTACACGCGCGCGAGAGAGGGGCAGTGGCTTTTACACCACTGCTACCCATTTACACCTGGGTGGAGTGGAGCAGTGTCATTACGTGGGTTGCTCAATGACACACCTCGATACCTGATTCGAACAGACAACCTCTCGATCATAAGTCGAACGTGTTAACCACTGAGCTATCGAGGCTGACAAATAAACTTGCTCAGTCCGCATGAAGGCTTCCTAATTCATCAGTGCAACCCGTTTGCAATTTTGTTTCAATAACTTGGATGCTTGGACTATGTGTATATAAAGAATACCAGGTGAGTGTCTTTTGATATCAAGTTTATCAGGCAAGGCGTCGAGAACGCTGGTAGAATCGCGAGGCTTGCCGAGCGATTCTACATGCGTTCTCGAAGCCGAGCCTGATAAACTTGATATCAAATGACACGAATCTGGTATTCTTTTTATCTGAATATCTCCTTGTGCACTCTTAAATTAGCAATTTACGGTCAATTATTGACGGTCCTCAGTGCGTCCCAGCATTCTGGTGGTCGATATTTTTAGTATCAGCTGACTATATGTTTCCTATAATATTTTTTTTTTCAAGTAATCTTTTCACTTTTTTTTCCAGTAAAAATACTATTTTGTCATTTTTTCAGTGGTCCGGTTCATTCGTAAAAGTGTAATGTCACGTTGACCTGATAAAGCTTACTTGTCATGAGATAAGATATCTTTATCAGGCCAATGCGCTGCAATGCAATATATAAAGGGGGTAACTGATAAGATAGCTTTATCAGGCCAATGCGCTGCAATGCAATATATAAAGGGGGTAACTGATAAAGACTGTACCATCGTCTGCAATCTAACTGGAATCTTGAAAAATTGTAATATTTTTCTTATTTCTGCTCAAAATATATATTTTTGAGCAGAAATAAGAAAAAAATGTTTACCCCTCTAAAACCCAATTTTACTATATCAAAGAGGGGTCCAGATGGGTCGAAATTATATAGGCGTGTTTTAGAGATGGTTTCCATTGCGTGTTCGGTAATCCACTAAAGGATTAAATATGCAAATTAATAAGGTGCGGCCTGTAACGTTACACGTATGGCGTCCTTAACGGCGGCGCATTAACTAATGGCGGAATATTGATATATTTGTTCAAATTAAATGCATTTTAAATGTCATATGATAAATAGAATCCTGTAATACTGCAGTTATTAAACTGGTTGCGGAAAAGGGATGAAATGCTCGACGAAGCCTCGTATTTTATCCCTTTTCGTCAGCCCGTTTAGTAAATTCAGTGATAGATGAACACTCATGCAAGTATTAAATCGTCGGAGAGATACCTCTAAATTATACCCATTTGGCCCCCAGATCTAGTGCCTTTATTAAAATAATGACCGAGTGTGTGCCCACCAGAAATTAAGGTCATATGGAGACAGGACCTCGTTTTAAAGACTCACGAAGTCCGGAATCGATGCGAGTAGCTTAAACACTTCACCACGGAGGCTTCTAAAACTGGTCGAGCCGTTGGAATTCGGTGAATAGTACCAAATCGAAATTGCCATTCCAAATCAAAAACAACCCTATTTAAGTATATTGAAACTTTTACCAGCAAAACGGAAACCTTTCAGATGAAAAATTATGCTTTTTTCATATTTCTGTTCAAAACAAAGATTGTGGAACTCGTTAGAACCGCCTCGACGAGGCGGTTTTAACGACTACACACAACCTGTTTTTGAGCAGAAATACGAAGGAATATGAATACCCATGTCAATCCCAGTTTAACTATAATTATAAAAGTGGAGGTTCTGGGGTCAAAATGCATGTATATAGGCGTGTTTTTGTGATGTTGGAGGCGTTCTGATGCTTATTTCGGTAGATAAAATGGAGACGGTCTCGTTTTTACTTTTGACTGCTTAAGGAAATACAATTGCAATGACATAAATTATGGCATACATAAACACAGAAGATGTATATGTCCTCACAAACTGATTAGTCACCATTGCTTACATGGTGACCTTTGTCTTAAGCAAACAAGGAAGGGACAAAGATACAGGTTGACCAAAAAAACATGATGAAACAAGAGCTGTCATTATAGGTGACCAATGCCCCCCATGGGAGCCACATGGCTGAGTTTTTGCAAAATTTCAAGGAGAGATAATTCAGCTTAAAATGATAACAGAGTTATGGCCCTTGGTCAGAATGTAGCCCTTGTGATGGTAAATAAGTGTGTGAAGTTTCATGGGGCTAGGTCAAATACTTTTGAAGTTATGATCAAGGTTAAAGATTTTGTGACGGACAGACACAGTTTTGCAAAATTTCAAGGGGAGATAGTTCAGCCAAAAATGACAACAGAGTTATGGCTCTTGGTCAGAATGTAGCCCTTGTGATGGTGAATAAGTGTGTGAAGTTTCATGGGGCTATGTTAAATACTTTTGAAGTTATGATCAAGGTTAAAGTTTTTGTGACGGACAGACAGACAAACAAACAAACAAACAGACAGACAGACAGACAGACAGGGCAAAAACTGGGCATAAAAAGACTTGGCTTACAAGCTTAACACTGACCACAACGAAATCTTACAGATGACTGATAAGCCTTTAAGCAAATTTAACACGAATACGGAATGGAAAATTGTTTCGTCATGGGGATGGAGAATTTAGACCATACCACTTCTACAACAATGAATCTGACTACAATATGAAGCCTAAATGTTCCAATAACATCTATCTGCAAATTATTTCTCTAAGTCAAATATTAATTATGAAATTCAGCATGTCAGGCCAAATCTGTTTTATTTTATGTGTGTGGCACCAGGTTGTAGCACTGTAGTGCTGATAGCTGTTGATAAAGTATATAGACTGATTTGTTTGTTTGTTTGTTTGATTTGAGGTTTAACGTTCTCGTCATCACTGTAAAAGTCATATTGGAGACGTAGCTTCAAATTTTATGGGACTTTTACCCGACATTGAGATGAAATGACATCTCAAGCTCTGTCGACCAATGAAACCAATAGAATTTATAAGCATGGACACTCACACCGCTTTGCCTGGGCAGGCTTAAATCCTCTTAGCGGTTTACCAGTACTCGTGTGTGTGTCGGATTCAGTTCTGCGTGGAAGCATCATGCAGCCCATATATTTCTTCAAGCCCCTATGGGCGGGGGCCTGCCAAGATTTAAATATGTATCAAACAGTATCACTGTGACACTAATTGACCTAATAGCACAAACAACAAAAATGACTGGACCGTAAAATATAAAGCTCAAGAAAGTCTGGCATTGCTGAAAAGGCAATGGAAACTGCTCTGAATACTATTGGCATTCTCAAACGTCCCATTAGTCCAAAGACTTTTCACTGACGCCTTCCTGTCATCAGTATGTGAGTGAGTTTTAGTTTTACGTCCCACCAACAGATAAGGTCATACGGAGACGGGACCTCGGTTTAAAGACTCATCCGAAAGTCTGGAGAAGCCCGGGATTGATCCTTCGATCCCTGGTTTACAAGGTGAGTAGCGTAACCACTGCACCACGGAGGCTCTATCATCAGTATGTTTGTCAGGATGTCATTAACCCTTTTTGTACCTTATATAAAGCAGGAGTCCATTTCAAAATTTAGGGAGGGGGGGGGTCAGGTTTTGTTTTCTTCAAAATTGATTAGGAAAATGGCTAAACTTTTAGCAAACAAAGGAGGGGAGGCCCTAATCAGACGCCGCGTTCTGCGGCGTCTGATCTCGGCCTGCACTGTTTGCCAAGGTACCCCTTTAGGGGTTTCCGGTACTAAATGGATTAACCATTTTCGAAACCGCTCCATCGTCGAATAGCCTGCGCAAACAAGCTTGGAGGATGGTAAGGCAATAACGGCGGCAGGTGCTTGTTATTGACGTAAGCAAATGTAACCTGATCTGATGAATCTAAAGTTGTAGTTGTAGAGTTAAAGTTTCACCCAGTGCTGGGCCCTGAAACACAACCGACGGGGCTGTGGAGGAACAATGGTGTAAGCCGGCGTCAGCGTTGACCATTAGACACCATTTCCTTTGTTAAAACCAACTTTGGGACTGTTCAACCGTTTTAAATATGCTTGTGAACGCATAATTTGTCTCATTTTAGCTGGTTTTAAATAGCGGATTTACTATTGTTTGTTTGATTTGAGGTTTAACGTCCCCGTCAACACTGAAAAGGTCATTTTGGAGACGCCGCTTCCAATTTTGTGGGACTTTTACCCGACATTGAGATGAAATGACGTCTCAAGCCCTGCCACCCAATAAAACCAATAGTGTTTATAAGTATGGACGGGCCGACTCACACTGCTTTGCCTGCGCAGGCTTAGATCCTCCAAGGGGTTAACAAGTACTCGTATGCAAGTTAGTTTCAGCTCTGCGTGGAAGCATCATGCAGCCCATATATTTCTTCAAGCCCCGATGGGCGGGGGCCAAGGATTTACTATTGTATACTCGCATTTGAATTCAGCGGCCATCGTGCAGACGCTTTCGGCTCCGTTCTTGGCACAATATGATTTAGGGCAATGCGAGCCCGCATGACACCAGGCTCACCACTGTATACTGACACAAGCAGCAAGTCAGTGTCCTTTTATGGCCGTCGATACCTCCTCTGTAGATGCAACCATTCCTCTTCTTTTTTTTTTTTTTTTTTTTGGTTTGGTTTTACGGTCCTTTCAAGATCATTTCGCTCATATCGAGCCGATCGGTAATCAGAGGTGGGCGAAAACCGGAATTCCCGGAGAAAAACCACCTGACCTTCCTTTGCAGAACTTGGCGTCTCACATATGCCCGAACGAGGCTCGAACCACAGCAGTGAGAGACCTAATGATCAAGAGTCAGCGCTCTTACAACCATTCCTCTTAAGTCTGAAAGATTTATGATATAAATAGAGAAGCCCCCGCCCATCGGGGCTTAGAAAAATATACGGGCTGCATGATGCTTCAACGCAGAGCTGAAACCGACCCGCCTGCGATAACTGATAAACCGCTTAGAGGATCTAAGCCTGTCCAGGCAATGCGGTGCGAGTCGGCCCGTCCATGGTTATAAACCCTATTGGTTTCATTGGGTGGCCGGGCTTGAAATTTCATTTCATCTTAATGTCGGGAAAAAGTCCCAAAAAATTGGAAGCAACGTCTCGAAAATGACCTTTACCGTGTTCACGGGGACATTAAACTTAAAATCAAACAAACAAAATGATAGAGGATTTTTGCTTTTTAGGTGACTCATCAGCACAATTTCATCGAGTGTGTTGAAAACATCATAATTGTCACAAGTGCGAGCACTCGTGAACCTTCTGATGGTTTTAACCCACTGGTTTCGCTGTCGTAAAAATTCTGATGTTTTCAATAATTTTTGTATTTATAAAAATAGTAAATATTGTCTTTTCTTTTTATTGTATACCGAAAACATACGTGTACGAAAATCAAACCAGAAAAAGAAGTTTGGGCTGGTTCTGCGAAAATAAAAAGGACATGAGGTCATGTTATGTTTCACAATGGGAAAAAATCACATTACGAAAACACGCCTATTTTTCTTGTTTTTGCTCAAAATATAGATTGTGGGTACACATTGGAGCCGTCTAATCGAGGCGGATCTTATGACTACCCACAATCTATATTTTAGAACAGAAATTCGAAAAATAAGGTTGACCCCTGCAAACCCCAATTTTACTACATCACGAAAACATGCCTATATAATTTTGACCCCTTTGAATCCCACTTGTATATAGTAAAACTTGGGTTTCCGGGGGTACACCTTATTTTTCTTATTTCTGCTCTAAGATATAGACTGTGGGTACTCGTTAGAACCGCCTCGACGAGGCGGTTCTAACGTGTGCCCACAATCTATATTTGGAGCAGAAATAAGAAAAATATCACAATTTTTCATCATAAAATGTTCATTGTTTCGGCGATAAAGGTGGCAATATATTTGTATAGGCGTGTTTGCGTAATTATGTGATGTTCAAGGGGGTCAAAATTATATAGGCGTGTTTTCGTGTTGTTATTCATTTGTTTCAGATATGCATTGAATTTTTTGCCAAAAATAAAATAAAATTGTTTTCAACATATCGATTTTGTTTTCTCATGACAATGTTGTAGGGAAAGAAAAAAGGTAGAAAGAAAATAAATAAATAAAGACAGAAAGAAAGAAAGGAAAAAAAGAAAGAAAGGGAGAGAGAGAGAGAATGAAACTATCTAGTTTTTGTACAGTAAAATCCTTGCCCCCGCCCATAGGGGCTTGAAGAAATATATGGGCTGCATGATGCTTCCACGCAGAGCTGAATCCGGCCCGAACACTAGTACATGTACTGGTAAACCGTTTAGAGGATCTAAGCCTGTCCAGGAACCGCGGTGCGAGGCGGACCGTCCATGCTTATAAACCCTATATGTTTCATTGGGCGACAGGGCTTGAGATGTCATTTCATCTCAATGTCGGGTAAAAGTCCCACAAAATTGGAAGCAACGTCTCCAAAATGACCTTTACAGTGTTGACGGGGACGTTAAACCTCACATCAAACAAACAATACAATAAAATCCGCTATTAGGACCAGATACAATTGAGACTATTTATACGAAATTCTGCTTGTAAAAGCAGGACTTGTTTAGCATGTTTTGATTTTTCTTTCTTTGTCCCAGTTTCTACGCCCAGTGCCCTCTAGAAAAAGACCACCTTATGGACTGCACAAAATTGGTCTTAAAGACAACGTTTGAACAGTTCCAAACCTGGTCTTAATGTAGGCATTTTACTGTTTGTCGTGATTCTGAAATATTGTACTGAATGTCAAATGTCAGCAACATGCCCTTTCGACTCTCATGTGTTTGTCATTAGGGATATCCACCTTTATTAAACATCAAATCAAACAAAAACCTCTATGGTGGTTTATTATTATAGTACAGTACATGCCATGAAATGTTCCCATTTACGAGAAAAGCTGTCTTCCATGTTTGAAGAGAAGACACAAACCGGTCTGCTCCTATACAAATTTACCGCCGAAAAAAATGCAAATTTCGAGATGAAAAAGTGTGTTATTTTTATTATTTGTGCTCAAAACATAGACTGTGGGTACTCGTTAGAACCGCCTCATCGAGTCGGTTCTAACGAGTACCCACAATATATATTTTGAGCATAAATAAGAACTGACTTACTAAACTGGTTTCTAAAGTAACCGGGCGCTATAAGCACATAAGGGCTACCCTTAGAGCGTGCCCATGATTAGTTTTTCCACTTTCTGAAAGGCTCTCGCATGGAGTTGTACATTGATTCCGTTGTACTCCTCTGGCCTCAGTCACTCAGTAAAGGTGAAAGTGGTCTGTAAGTTACCGTGATTTTCGACGGAGTCTCCAAATAGTTGTAGGCTGTCAATCGCTGCTATGGAACATGGTCAGTTCCGGCCTGCAAATCGTGTTCCATAAGCAGTGCCCGTCTGGCCGTGGTAGAGGAGGAAGGCAAGGAGGCTAAGTTTTAGTTCTTCTGGGCTGCGAATCGCGGCGGTTGTCATCGGAATACGAATCATGCTGGTCTGAAAGTGCCCTCCCCTAGGTAGAATAGAAGCACTGTTATTTTGAATTTTGAACGCAAGATCGATGTAAATGAGGAAGGAAGGTGTATCTGCTGTCTTGAAGGCATATACGGCAAGGTTCACGTTGATCGTTTCCATTACGCATACACGCCTATACAAATACATTGCCACCTTTCTCGCCGAATAAAAGAAAATTTTATTATGAAATATTGTGATATTTTTCTTATTTCTGCTCAAAATATATATTGTGAGCACTCGTTAGAACCGCCTCATCGAGGCGGTTCTAACGAGTACCCACAATCTATATTTTAGAGCAGAAATACGAAAAATAAGGTATACCCCCAGAAACCCCAGTTTTACTATATAAAAATGGGGTTCAAAGGGGTCAAAGTTATATAGGCGTGTTTTCGTGATGCGTTGGGTCTTTTCAGGCGGTGCAATTCTAGGATAGTGGCGGGAGAGTCGGAGGTAGCTGCCACCCAGGCTCTGCCCAGGTTATTGTTGCCATGGTTGTTGTGGGTTGGGTGGCAGTTTCTCAAAGTCCTTTTCTTCAGACGTCTTCCTCTTCTAATGAGTTGGGCAGGTGACGAGCGTCGTTGTGCTTTAGGCAGGGGTGGTCTCTCTGTGGTTGATGGGGCGGTGGTCGCTGGTTGTGGACTTTCCTCGGGCTGGGGATGAGTTGGTACTGGCGATGACGGCGTTGGCGGGAGCGTCGGTTTCTGTATCATGGGCGCTGGCTCGGCGCTGGCTGTTGTCTGCGGCCTCTATTCTCTGGTGATGGTCGCAGTGGTTGTGGAGACTGTCTTGACAGCTGGAAGCGCTGCTTGTTGTACTCTTGGTCGTTGGTTCTTGGCTGTCTTCTTGAGCGGAGGCTGACAGTCACGCACTGGTGCTGAAGGCCTGTGGTCACTTCATGACTGCAAGAAAGCCACAAGTGGCTCTGGAAGTCGATATTCTTTCATCGAGACAGACATGCTGAGAGTTGATCTTGACGATTCGAGAGAGTGAATGAAGTGAGAATGATGTATGGTCGAAGAACACGTTTAATCCCAGAAATAAGAAAAATAAGGCTTACCCCTGTAACCCCAGTTTTACTATATAAAAGTGGCGTTCCTGTCAGCAGAGCTCCCCCACCCCCAAAACACACACAAAGGGGTCTACTCTTAAATTTTGATTTTGATTGATTTGAGGTTGAATGTCCCCGTCAACACTGTATTGGTCATTTTGGAGACGATGCTTCCAAATTTCCGGGGTTTTTACCCGACATTGAGATGAAATGAAATCTCAAGCCCTATCGCCATATGACACCAATAGGGTTTATAAGCATAGGCGGTCCGTTTCGCGCTGCTTTGCCTGGACACGCTTAGATCCTCTAAGCGGTTTACCAGTACTCGTGTGCGGTTGGTTTCAGCTCTGCGTTGAAGCATCATGCAGCCCATGGGTGGGGCCGTATGTCTACTCTTAAATGAAAGAAATTACTCAATGTGAGCAAATTATCTTCCCTGGAGATGTTTAAACTCACCGTAAACATATAATAAGACTCTATATTGGACGTAGTTAATGTGGCTAATATCTTTTTAATGAAACTGATTTCCTTTTTTAAAATTAGCTTATTGATTACAAATCGTGACTACATGTATATGATATAGCGAATTAAACAAGCCAAGAAATATGTAGCCCATGAATATCGTACGATTTCATCGGCAAAATACGAGAAAAAGGCATAATTTCAGTCAGATATCAGTTGTTACAAAGAGATTGAATAGATGAAGAGAGATTTGTCAAACCTTTTCTCACACTGGAAAAAAACATTTATGTGTAATAAAGACACGTTTTAGGGTTCTATAAAAGCCGTCATTATCATAATCATTATTGTCATTATTTTGCTTGGAAAAGTACATTTAAAAGGTACTTTTCCAAGCAAAATAATAATAATGATGAAGATGGTGATGATGATAATGATGAAGATAATGATAATAATTATAATAACAACAGTAAATAAAGGTCTCAGAAAGCGACGATCTATTTTTTTTCTCATTTTAACGCGTTATGTTGTGCGAGGCTTAAACTACCGGTAATTTCCCTAGTATCTCTAGTTATATAACAGACAGATAGACAGACAGACACTTTATTTTCTCAACTACATGAAAATGACATATGAGCCCCGCCAAGCGAATTTGGGTCTTCGAGCATTCCGTCATGACAAATGTTAACTGCGCATGCCCAGCCATACAGAGGGGCCAGGGATATGGCTTTCTGTCTGAAGGTTCCTCTTGATTCACTGCTTGTATGAGCGAGCAGCGAAGGTTCTGGCGAGACTGCGCGGATGCGCAGGCTCGCCTGAACCTTTGCTGTTCGCATAGGCGATAAGTACCAAAATCGCTTGACGGGACCCATATGGTTATATTAAAGGTACATTTCCAAGCAAAATAATAATAATGATGATGACGGTGATGATAATAATGATGAAGATAATGATAATAATTATAATAACAGTAATTAAATATGTTCTATGAAAGGGTTATCCTTTGGAAGCAAGGAATACACCACAGAACTGACAAATATGGAGTGCGCATGCCTTCTGGGCCAGACTAGCTAGTTTCGGCCAATTAGGCCTCATCAGTGACCCTCAAATATTTTCAAAATTCCACAATGGAATCAACGATCCCAAAGGACAAGAAAATATAAACTACACTATGATGTAGGGCAGGGAGACGTTTTACGGTCGCCACACATTCCCAGGCACCAGCTGTAGTGACATCAAATACGTTCTATGAATGGGTTATCCGTTGGAAGCAGAAATGAAAAATATGGAGTGCGCATGCCTTCTGGGCCAGACTAGCTAGTTTCGGCCAATTAGGCCTCATCAGTGACCCTCAAATAGAAAGCGACGATCTATTTTTTTTCTTATTTTAACGCGTTGTGTTGTGCGAGGCTTAAACTACCGGTAATTACTCTAGTAAAAGACAGGTAGACAGACAGACACTTTATTTTCTCAAGTACATGAAAATGACATATAAGAAAATATAAACTAAGTTACATTTTACCGCAGCAATCATCATGCCATGTAAGAAAAAGGAGATAAATTGTCAGACAGAGAGAGAGAGAGAGAGAGAGAGAGAGAGAGAGAGAGAGAGAGAGAGAGAGAGAGAGAGAGAGAGAGAGAGTTAGTTAAGCGAGGACCGGAAAATTTATATATTTAATACATGCATAAGTATTTAGACGATGGCGAATAATCCACCGAACCACCTTGCATGCATCACGAAAACACGCCTATATAATTTTGACCCCCTTGAACCCCACTTTTATATAGGAAAACTGGGGTTTCCGGGCGGGGGTATACCTTATTTTTCTTACATGTATTTCGGCTCTAAAATATAGATTGTGGGTACTCGTTAGAACCGCCTCGATGAGGCGGTTCTAACGAGTGCCCACAAGCTATATTTTGAGCAGGAATAAGAAAAATATCACAATTTTTCATCACAAAATTTTCATTTTTTCGGCGATCAAGGTGACAATGTATTTGAATAGGCGTGTTTGCGTAATGTATCGGTTCAGAGACAGTCTCACCATGTTTAAAGTCAAAATTACAGAAAACATAGCAAAATGAAATAAAGAAGAATTATCATCATCTTAGCTATGATAGAGTACAGTGACAACTTGGGGTGTAACTCTCTCTCCCTCTCTCTCTCTCTCTCTCTCTCTCTCTCTCTCTCTCTCTCTCTCTCTCTCTCTCTCTCTCTCTCTCTCTCTCTGGGCATAATGTGATTTGTTTTACCATGGACGTACCATGAAGGACATGACTAAATGAATGATTTAATAAATTAAAACTTTAGTTTATTCTAATAATCATACAAACGCGTCACAGAGCCCTCATCTACATGCAGCAACCGTCTATGCTTTCACGCAGAGTTAAAACTGACCGCACATGAGTACTAGTAAACCGCTTAGAAGGACTAAAATAAAAGTGAAGACAATGATCAGGAATCGATACAATCAACCCACAGCTCCCATCAGACACACCAAAGGGAACGAAACACAAACATGAAACATAAGCCTGTCCAGGCAAAGTGGTGCAAGTTGGACCGTCAAATGCATATAAGCCCTACTAGCGGTTGGGCTTGAGAAGTCATTGTCTACGCCCATGGACATAGACATTATAGACGTAGCGTTTAACACGGAAGTAAAGCCATTAGTTACCCACAATGCAAATTGACCATTATATTTACGGAGTGGCTATTTGCAGTCAACTGCAAATAGCCAAAAAACGTTGAAATGGCTATTTGCAGTCAACTGCAAATAGCCAAAAAACGTTAAAATGGCTATTTGCAGTCAACTGCAAATAGCCAGAAAACGTTAAAATGGCTATTTGCAGTCAACTGCAGATAGCCAAAAAACGTTAAAATGGCTATTTGCAGTCAACTGCAAATAGCCAGAAAACGTTAAAATGGCTATTTGCAGTCAACTGCAAATAGCCAGAAAACGTTAAAATGGCTATTTGCAGTCATTCTGTTAGCGTTAGAAAGGCTACCGGGTGTTGTTCAAAATATTTTAAAATGGAACGGGCATCTGCGGCCTAGTAGCTAATTTTAGCTCTTAATCATTAAAACTCTCACCGTTATGGCTATGTTTGTTTGATTTGATGTTTTACGTGCTCTGCAACACTATGTAGGCCATTTTAGAGACGGTACTTCCATTTTTGTGCGACATTTTCCACAGATTGAGACGTAAAGACATCTCAAGCCTATGAAACGTGTAGGGCCTAGGATGCGCCGACTCGCACCGATTAGCCTTAGCAGGCTAGTTCTTCTAAACGGTTCACCAGTACTCATGTGCAGGCAGTTTCTGCTCTGGATGGAAGCATCATGCAGTCAATCTATGTCTCCAAGCCTCGATGGCCGGGCACTAAAAAATGGCTATATAGAGTCTATATTATGTGTGAACATATGACACCTATAGTTTTAAATCACTTTTTTTCACTGTTTAGCAATGTTCTCTGCTTATCTAATTTGTAAAGCCCATGAGAGGTTGGTGGGGAGTGGGGCGGGGGGGGGGGGCAGAGGTGACGTGTGTCTTGCGTCACTTGGGCGTCCATCTTATATTGGCTTACAGTTGGTTAAGATAATGGAAGAGAGGGGGTGATGTTATTTCTTCTGATGATGTTATTTCTTCTGTTTCTACACTTCCATTCGTTTTCCTCTTACTCCTCCGTCTCTCATTTTCATCTCTGCTATCTCTTTCCCTCGTTTCTTAGGAACAGGACACAAAATTACTCAATGAATGAGACCGTCCAATGCATATAAGCCTTTTTGTTTCATTGGTCGGCAGGACTTGAGTTGCCATTTCATCTCAATGTCGCCGGGTAAAAGTCCCACAAAATTGGAAGCAACGCCTCCAAAATGACCTAAATTGTGTTGACGGGGACCTTAAACCTCAATTCAAACAAACAAATGATCCGCCCCGCCCTTCGGGGCTTGGAGAACTAGAATGCGCTGCATGGTGTACACCAGGCACATTCACTCAATGTGCCGGTAACGTCTAAGTAACGTCGATGCAACGTAGTGGCAAATACTCACTATAAAATGAACGGGCGTGATGTGGTATTTAACCATTATCATGCTGGACAAGTCAACCCTACCTTTGCAAACAATATATATTCAGATTAGGAAGCCATCTGATCAGGATCTACAGTGTTTGTCATGAAGAAGTGAACTGAATAAATACAGTGAATGGAGTAATGTCATTCTTTGATATTCTGCAATGGGCGTGGCTAAAATAATTGTAATTGTTGTGGTATTTAACACTTGTAATGCTTTTTAAGACAAACGCTTCCTTTGCAAACAATGTCGATTCAGATCAGGAAGTCATCTGATCAGGATCTGCAGTGTTTGTTATGAATTTGTGAATAGACTGCAGAAAATCATTTTTTAAAAAATAATGTATGGGCTGCATATACTGAGTGATATCAATTTTCACTGAAAATTTAAAACCTTAGTTGTGTCATTATATTTTTCTCGACTGTTTTAACCCCTTAAGATGCCAATCACAACAATTGTCATCTGAGTTGTTGTGTGCTGATTACATTAAAAAGTCATTGTTGTAAACAGTATGGCCCCAGATCAAACTGCTGGGAACAAACTGGTCGGGGTCCACACTGTTTGCTTGTATGCCTAAATATTCTTTTAGACTGCAAAAATGTGAAATAGATGAGATACGCAGACGACATTTTCAGATGCAGTTTTTCTTAGCACCTCAAGGGTTGAATCAATAGGATTATAATATCTTTCAATAGGATTACAATAGATATGTGGTCAACATTACAGCCCCCGGGGGTCTCCACACGCCTTTATACAAACACAATTGTATAATGAGCCATACCATGAGAAAAACTGTCTTTGCGAAGATCTGCTCAGATACCATGTACTGATTATGCATAAAGAGTTTCCTATTTTCTTCTGTGAACCACCGAAAGAAAAGATTTATCATTACAACATGGACTGGCTCATATTTACAGAATTTGAATTTTGACATGAACGTTTATATCACACATATAGTGAAACTTTTACCACCAAAAAGTGGAAGTTTTCAGCTACTAAATTTTGATATCTTTCAAACATAAGATTGTAGGAACTCGTTAGGACCGCCTCGGCGAGGCGGCTCTAATAAGGACCCACAATATATGTTTTGACTAGAAGTAAGAAAAATAATGTATCAATACAAACTGGAAGAAAAAGAAGCAATTTACACTGAAAGAAAATATATTCTGCTACTGTAGGGGCTTGTACGATAGCGAAATGATACAGTGTTGCCAGTGCCCCTTGGGTCAAAATTGGCTACGCCCATGGACCTAGTAGCTACCATAGACTTAAAATGAAAAAAAAAATTATATTGAAAAAAAAAAAAAAAAAAATCAAAAATCTTCTTCCCTGAAATCATAAGGCCCAGGTTAGGTATTTAGCATGAAGCAACGCCGAGTAGTCGCCTACATGAATCCTGCCAATCATGCCCCTGGGATCCAAATTGGCCAAATCCTGTGGCCCCTTAACTCCAATAAACTTACAATGGAAAAAAGCTTCAAAATCTTCTTCTCTGAAACCATGAAGTACAGACCTTAGATATTTAGTATATAGCAACATAAAATGGTCGCCTACATAAATCCTGCCAAACATGCCCTTTGGGACAAAATTGGCCACGCCCCAGGGCTCATTAGCTCCTACTGACTTATACTGGAAAAAAGTTCAAACATGTTCTTCTCCGAAACCATTAGGCCGAGAGCTTAGATTTTGCGCTCAGCTGACCGAAGGTCATGGTGAGCTTTTGTGACTGTGAGATGTCCCGGCGTCGTCGTGCGTCGTCCGTAAACTTTTCTTGTTAACACTCTAGAGGCCACAGGTTTAGTCCAATCATTATCAGAATGCTTATCATGACAATATCTCGGTAGGGTTTGAATATGGGTCATGTCGGGTCAAAAAGTAGGTCAAACGTCAAATAATAGAAACACCCTGTTAACACTCTAGAGGCCACAATTTGAGTCCAATCCTCATCAAACATGCTCAGAATGATCATCTCGACAAAACCTACGTCAAGTTCGAAAATGGGTTATGTCAGACTTAAAAGTAGGTTAGTAGGTCAAATCATAGAAAAACTTTGTTAACACTCTAGAGGCCACAATTTTGCTCCAATCATCATCTGTCTTGCTCAGAATGATCATCATAACAATATCTAGGTTAGGTTCGAATATGGGTCCTGTTGGACCCAAAAGTAGGTCAGTAGATCAAATCATAGAAAAAACCTGGTTAACATTCTAGAGGCCACAGTTTTGGTCCAAATATCATTCGACTTGCCCAGAATGATCATCATAATAATATCTAGGTCAAGTTCGAATATGGGTAATGTCGGGTCAAAAAGTAGGTCAGTAGGTTAAATCATAGTAAAACCTTGTTAACACTCTAGAGGCCACACTTTTTGTCCACTCACAATCAACCTTTCTCAGAATGATCGTCTCGACAATATTTAGGTTATGTTCGAATATGGGTCATGTGGGTCAAAAGTAGGTCAGTAGGTCAAATCATAGAAAAACTTTAACACTCTAGAGGCCGCAATTTTATTCTAATCATCATCAACCTTGCTCAGAATGATCATCTTGACAATATCTAGGTCAATTTCGACTATGGGTCATGTGGGGTCAAAAAGTAGGTCAGTAGGTGAAATCATAGAAAAACCTTGTTAACACTCTAGAGGCCACAGTTTTTGGTCCAATCATCATCAAACTTGCTCAGAATTGTAATAACTTGGTCAGGAGGGGTATTTTATGAATAGAGTGGTACCTCTTACAAAGGGGCCACACCTTGTCAACATTTTAGTTAGACTGAGTCTGTTCATCTCCGTCTGGTGCACTAGGACCTGACCCACAATGTCCACAAGGTGCCCAGATAGTGACATACAGGCCAGCTCTTTATCGTCAAAGGGTTCCAAACACGCCCACACACACCATGCGTCATTGAAAGAAAGACAGAGCACGTTCAACTCTGTATGGTGCAGTAGGACCTGACCCTAAAAGTCACAAGGTGCCCAGATAGTGACATACAAGTCAGCTCTGTATTGTCAAAGGGATCGCCCCCACCCCCGCCTACACTGACACCATGGGTCATTGTTAGTTAGACTGAGCCCATTCATCTCCGTCTGGTGTACTAGGACCTGGCCCTTAATGTCTACAAGGTGCCCTGATAGTGACATACAAGTCAGCTCTGTATTGTCAAAGTGATCCCCCCCCCCACACACACACCAATTGTCATTGTTTGTTAGACTGAGCCTGTTACTAGGACCTGACCCCCAATGTGTCCACAAGATACCCAGATAGTGATATGCAAAGTCAGCTCTGTATCGTCAAAGGGATCCACCCCCTTTCACCTTCACCATGAGGCATTGTTAGTTAGACTGAGCCTGTTCATCTCCGTCTGGTACACTAGGACCTGACCCTCAATGTCCACAAGGTGCCCAGCTAGTGACATACAAGTCAGCTCTGTCTTGTCAAATGAATGGATACCGCTCCCACCCCCCCCCCCCTCTTGTCACCATGAGTTATTGTTAGTTAGTTAGAATGAGCCCGTTCATTTCCGTCTGGTGCACTAGTCCTGACAGGTGCCCAGACAGTGACATACAAGTCAGCGCTGATTTTTTCCTCAAAAAAGAAAACACTTTTGAAGGAATGTTCCATGAGTGCCACTCTGACAATTTTCCAATCCAGAAAAAAATATATAACCCTTAAAATGACTTACGTTCCTAAATAGCTAGATTGATTTTGAAATAATTTCACAGAAATGTTCCTTGGGCCACTGTCAGCCAAACATTGTTCAAACCGTCCACTCCACCTTATATTACCTGCCATAAGGATCAGCTGAGCGATCCAGGGCCATCATGGCCCTCTTATTTGAATGAAGATGATGAATATTTTCTTTATTTCTAGTCTAAACATAGATTGAATGTACTCGTTAGAACAGACTCAATGAGGCGGTTCTAACGTGTACCAACAATCTATGTGTTTGCACCAAAATAAGGAATGGTACTAATTACCCATTAAACCCGGCTTTTCTCTATATAAAGTGGGGTTTAGAGGAGCAATGATTCATGGACTTGTTAACCTGATGCGAAGAGCACACAACGAAGACTATGAATAGACAGCGCGGATACGCAGACTGATCTGAATTTCGATGGGCGTACGTGTAAATGGCAGGAATATAAAATGACTGCAAATAGCCATTTTAACGTTTTTCGGCTATTTGCAGTTGACTGCAAATAGCCATTTTAACGTTTTTTGGCTATCTGCAGTTGACTGCAAATAGCCATTTTAACGTTTTCTGGCTATTTGCAGTTGACTGCAAATAGCCATTTTAACGTTTTTTGGCTATTTGCAGTTGACTGCAAATAGCCATTTTAACGTTTTTTGGCTATTTGCAGTTGACTGCAAATAGACTCTTCCTTATATTTATGCAACAAGTATAAGCTTACACAAGAAGAAAAATGCGGCCAATAACAAGTATAAGCTTTTACACATAAAAGAGGCCTACAGGAAGAGCTCTGGCACAGAATTCCTATCATATGTGCACAAGCTCGGTTTTTCTGTCATCTTTGTACATGCTACCACAAAATATATATCTACAAACCTCGACCACGACGGACCACTGCCTACAACATTACGATAACACGCCTATACAAATACAGTGTTAACTTTACCGCCGAAAAAACGGAAATTATAAGGTGAAAAAGTGTGATAGTTTTCTTATTTCTACTCAAAATATAGATTGCGGGCACTCGTCAGAACCGCCTCATCGAGACGGTTCCAATGAGTACCCACAATCTATATTTAGATGAGGTGGTTCTAACGAGTACCCACAATCTATATTTTGTGCTGAAATAAGAAAAATAAGTTTTACCCCTGTAAACCCAAGATTTAGTATATAAATGTGGGGTCCAAGGGGTTAAAATTATATTGGCGTGTTTTCGTGACGAAGTGTAGGAAAGCTGTGTACTTAACTTCTCCAACAGTTTTCAAGCATTCCGTTTGATAAGATGTTACACGTATATTGAAGTTGCACATCTGCCTTTTTAAAGATGAAAAAGTACTTTTTGACAGAATTACAACATCAGCAACTTTGACATTTCAGACATTATACTTCACTCGGCAGGATTCAGGGTGTAGACTGGCAATTAGAATATTGACAATGGCAGTTAATTGTATAAAACTCATTTCTGGGATATAAAAATATGCGCTAAGCGTAGACTTGGCTTTTTGTAAAACTATACTTGTTAGAGAGAGAGAGAGAGAGAGAGAGAGAGAGAGAGAGAGAGAGAGAGAGAGAGAGAGAGAGAGAGAGAGAGAGAGAGAGAGAGACCTGGACTTACGTAACATATATCAGCATATTTGTTATGTGTATCTATTTCGGTTCTGAAGCACAGATTATAGGAACTCGTTCTAACGAGCACCAATCTGTATTTGTAGCAGAAAGTTTATGGTAGATACTTGTGCTATTCTTATGTTTAGAAAATCAATGAATGTGCAGAAACTGAGCCAATAGCGAAAGTCCCCTCTTCCCCTACCTGTTGCAAACACAGCAGACCTTACCGCCAACTCATCACGAAAACACGCCTATATAGTTTTGACCCCCTCGAGTAGTAAAACTGGGGTTTACAGGGGCAAACAACTTCGAAGAAGTTGATGGGGCATATTGGTTCTGTCTTGTCCGTCTGTCTGTCTGTCTGTCCGTCTGTCCGTTACGCTTCCACCCTGTAGGAAACTCAAGAATGGTTTGAGCTAGGATCTTGAAATTTCATATATGGAATGTGCATGAAAAATAAGCGGACACGTATTTTATTTTATTTTTTCGCCGGACTTGTCTTTGCAGAGTTACGCCCCTTTTCGGACTTATGCATTGTGGCTATGGGGAAACCTTGTGAGCAAGATATCTAGAGAACAACTTGAGCTAGGCTCATGATATTTAGTAAACAGTTTGGGTCTAAGGTGTAGATGGCCTGATTAACTTTTGACGAAATTCCGAAAATATTTAACAGCGTAACGCTCCTTTTCAGACTTATCCATTGCGGCCATGGGGAAACCTTGTGAACAAAATATCTGAAGAACCGCTTGAGCTAGGCTCATGGTATTTAGTAGACAGTTTGGGTCTAATGTGTAGATGACCTGATCGACTTTTAATGAAATTCCGAAAATATTTTAATGGAGTAACGCCTCTTTTCGGACTTATGCATTGTGACAATGGGGAAACCTTGTGAGCAAAATATTTCGAGAACAGCCTTAGCTAGGTTCATGATATTTAGTAGACAGTTTGGGTTTAAGGTACATGACCTGATTAACTTTTGATGAACTTCCGAAAATATTTAATGGAGTTACGCTCTTTTTCGGACTTACGCATTGTGGCTATGGGGAAACCTTGTGAGCAAAATATCTGGAGAACCGCTTGAACTAGGCTCATGATATTTAGTAGTCTATTTTGGTCTAAGGTGTAGATGACCTGATTAACTTTTGACGAAATTCCAAAACATTTAACGGAGTTATTCCCCTTTTTTGACTTATGCATTGTGGCTATAGGGAAACCCTGCGAACAAAATATCTGGAGAACCGCTTGAGCAAGGCTCATGATATTTGGTATACAGTTTGGGTCTTATATGTAGTTGACCTGATTTACTTTTGACGAAATTCTGAACATATTTAACGGAGTTATGCCCCTTTTTGGACTTATACATTTTGTGAACAAAAAAACTTCAGAACCACTTGAGCTAGGCTCATGATATTTGGCAGTCTGTTTGCTACTAAGGCATAGATGACATGAATTGTTTAAAATCTGTTAATAAATGACAGGTTTATTTTTAATGCAAATGATCATGAGGTACTGTTTACTGTCCCGTTTAGGGACAAGCATGTGGTTTGGGGCCTAGTGTTTCACAAACACAATTACTAGTTTTTCTTATTTCTATTTTAAAATATAGATTGTGGGTACTCGTTAGAACCGCCTCGATGAGGCGGTTCTAACGAGCCACCACAATCTATAATTTAAAATTTTCGATTGTTCGGCGGTAAAGTTTACACTGTATTTGTATAGGCGTGTTTTCGTAATGTGTTAGCCAGTATGAATTGGGCCAATATATGTATCATCTGGACGCCCACACGACACATTTGCCTCACGCAACCACCCCCACTATTTTAACCCATTGTATACTGGTGGACTCTTCCATTGTCATACGTTGGACAAGTCCATTTGCCACATAAGGGATGTCAGTCCTATATTTTTGTTTTTTTTTATCCCATTTTTGAAGGATACTTCTTTAAGCAAATAGCGCAGGCCCTGATCAGACGCCGCGTTCTGCGGCGTCTGATCTGGGCCTGCACTGTTTGCCTAGGTACCCGATCATAGGGGTTTCCCGCATGCAGTTAATGTACTCAATCGTGAAACAAAGTAAGTGTGAGGCAAAAAAGGATGCAGGTTGAACTTGAAGTAGTGTCTGTCTGTTGGAGATATATCTCAAATTTCGAAATGTAATATCTGACAGACTGTTAAAATAAATTTGATCCAAGTTTTGGCTTACACTTCCTTGAAACGCTATCTTGTACATCATATATGTTCCGGTCGTTTATGTATTTAGGTCCCTTGTGTCCTTTTTCCGGTCGCTTGCTTGTCGATCGCCACACAGCATCCTGAAAACATGTTTTTATAGTACATGCATTGCCCCTATTAAATCCACTTTTATATAGTAAAACTTGGGTTTACAGGAATATACATTGTTTTTTTTTCTTATTTCTGCTCAAAAACATAAGTTGTGGGTACTCGTTAGAACCGCCTAGCAGAGTGTGGGTGACATCACGAAAACTGTATAATTTTGATCCCCTTGAACGCCATTTTGATATAGTAAAACTGTTGTTTACAGGGCTATACCTTATTTTTCTTATTTCTGCTCTAAATATAGATCGTTGATACTCGTTAGAACCGCCTCAATGAGGTCACAATTTATATTTTGAGCAGAAATAAGAAAATTATCACAATTTTTCATCTTAAAAATTTTGTGTTTCTTTTTATTCGGCGGTAAATACAATGTATTTGTACAAGTATGTTTTCTTAATAAACCGCGCAAGAGCATTCGAAATTCAGATAAGGATGGCTTCATGTATGATCAAACTTCGAGTCTCTAAACAGTCTGCGCATATAGATGGCCATATGCACAGAGCTTTACGTTTGCGCGGATCGATAACTCAAAAGCGAGGATTACGAAAGCATGTAAAAGTAAAACAAAAACAACAACAACAAATAACAACAGCAAACGCATTCTTTTCGTGCGGAAGCGCGGATTAGTGCTAAGTGAGTGAGTGAGTGTTTGAGTTTTACGTCCCATCAGCAGCTTAGGACATACGGAGACGGGTCCTCGGTTTAAAGACTCATCCGAAAGTCTGGAGAAGCCCGGGATCGATCCTGCGACCTCTTGTTTTCAAGGTGAGTAGCGTAATCACTGCACCACGGAGGCTTCTAGAACGAGTGCTGATGAGCATTAAAGTAATGCAATGAAAGTTAATAAAACTTAGAGATCCTTTACTCATAAGGCCACACTGGCAATATGTTGCTCACCCACCCTACTCACCATCATGGAGGTGGTGCAATTAATATTTGATAGGAGTCTTGTAATTTCACCAGAAGCATACACTGGAATTCATTTTTTTTATCATTATTCACATCTTTATATACTTTATTTAAACAGAAGTTTAAGCCTAGATCGGTTGGACGCCCCAGTGACAACCAGATTGAACCCGATAGTATTTAATTTTTGCCTCATCGCATGTTGCTAATTTGATAGCAAAGGCAGGAAATTATAATCCGCGCTTTTTGGTCTTCGGGTCTCATTGATTGATTCTATTGGGGTTTAAGGACTCGTCAACCGTTGTGGGTCTCCCAGAGACACGTCAATCATTCTGCGTCATTTTGTGTCGCCTACCAGAGAATGGAAGAAATACATCACGTGAACATGTCCGTGAAATGAACACCCACTAAACCCCACTTTATTTAGGGAAAACTGGGGTTTACGGGGATATACACTATTTTTCTTATTTCTTCTGCAAGACATAGGTTGTGGGTACTCGTTAGAACCGCCTCAATGAGGCGGTTCTAACGAGCACCCACAACCCATGTTTGAAGTAAAAATAACAAAAATTTCACAGATTTTCATCAGAAAAGTTGCCATTTTGGAAGTGTGAAAAAATGCACTATGTCGCACGGGTGTGTTATCGTAATGCGGCAGAGGTTATGAAAGAGAGGAACATGAGTGAAAGAGGAACATGAATAAAAGTGAATAAACATTCACCCTTCACCTTACCCGCTACACGGATTCCGTGTGATTACCTTGTGGTCGCTGTAACTCCAATACCGCTTGAGAAATATTGTGATTCTTGGTACAATTATACATGCGGCTGAGAAGGCGTGTCATGCGCAAGAATCACAATACAAGTCTATGTGCCATGATATTTGAGTTATCTTACCTTTGGGTATTCCCATGTGATCATCTATTGCTCGCTGTAACTCTAATACGTTTTGAGATACATTGATGGCACTTGGAAAATTATACATGGGGTTGAGTAGGCGAGTCATGCTAAAGATCCACAACTATACGTGCCGTGGTATTTGAGTTATCTCCCCTGGCAGTATTTCATTGTGATCACATTGTGATCGCCGTAACTCCAATACCCTTTGAGATATATTGATGGAACATGAATTTGAGTAGGCGTGTCTTGCGCAAGAACCACATCTCTAAGTGCTATGGTATTCCATTATCTCCCCTGACAGTATATGTATTTCCCCGTGATAACCTTGTGATCGCTGCTACTCCAATACCCTTTTAGATACATTGAGGATACATGGTACAATTATGCATAAAGTTCAGTAGATGTGTCATGCTCAAGACCCACAACGCAAGGTGCCGTGGTATTCTAGTTATCATCCCTGAAAGTATTTCATTGTGCTCGCCGTAACTGCAATACCCTTTTAGATGTATTGATGATAGTTGGTACAATTATACATGAGGTTGAGCAGACATGTCAAGGGCAAGAAATACAAATCTAGGTGCCATGATATGAGGCTTATCTCCTCTGACAGTATTTCGGTGTGTTTGCTGTAACCCCAGTGCCCTTTGCGATATATTGATCGTGCTTGGTCCAATTATACATGAGGCTGAGTAGACATGTCATGTGCGAAACCCACAACTATAGATGTCACGGTATTTGAGTTTATAACCTGATATTATTTCCTTGTGATCACCATGTGATCGCTGTAACTCCAATACCCTTTGAGATATATGGATAGTACGTATGAATATAGATAGTGCCGGTTTTGAGGTAATCTGTTAAAAACCCTCACAAATCACCTCTTCAACCAGCACTATCTATATATAAACACATCTTACCACATATATATTTTACCGTAGTATATATATACTACGGTAATACTGCAGAACAACAACTAACTCTGTCTGTTGAAACAATCGATTGAAGATTACGCTGTAATCGGTGATATATTTGTCTATACATATATATCAAAGACAATTACACGTAATCCATTTTTTATTGATGATTACGCGTAATCCATTTTTTTAAGAACATACAAAAAAACTATGAGGTTACATAATATTGTGCTGGTGTGGCATAATTGGAACAGCCAATATACCACAATTTTCCAACGACGATACAAACTATGTCGCCGACTTGAGCATAAAAAAAAATTAAATTATCATCCTCAACACTCTATCATACTCAATCTTGCAATTTCCTGCTTAAAAGGTTTTATAGAGTTAAAATATCTCTGTTTTTCTCTAAAATTCTTTCCACCACACTTATCACAGATTTGATATTTTGCTGTAGTACCTTTACCACATTGCAAACATTTCACTACTTTACTTTTGTTATGTTTTATAATAAAATTATGAGCCTTGCAGTATATAGAATGCTTTACTGATTTGTTTTTACATGGTTTATTTGAACCTAACGGCAACATAGCACATATATTTTGCATCTTTGCTTTTTCTATATCCATTTTTATTATTATATTTAAAAATATTTTTTTATAGTTTAAAAGAAAACAAAAAAATGAGTTCTGTAGAGAGACTAATACAATTGCATAGTGAAGGAAGAATTAGTGATGAGGCTTTAGACAAGGGTCTTAAATCCTTAGATATTGAGAAACAGAAGAGTGATGCACTACAACAAACTTCTACATTGGAAAATCTGCGTAAAAGACGTAGAGATAAAAAGATAAGAAAACGACAGCAACAAAATGCTGTTAAAACAAGTGAAAAAATTAATGATGAAGATACTAAAGAGAAAAATGTTCTGAAACTGGTTGATAAACCATTATGCAATTACTTCAAAGCGTATGAAATAGATGCTCATAAATATAAAGACCCAAATATTTTGTTTAATGATAAAAAATCTGTCATTATAGATAAAATTAATGAAAACATTAAAGAATACAATGGTATTAAATTTTCAATTGGGTTATCTATAAAGTTTTTTAAAGATGAACTTAATGGTGAAAGAAAAGAAGTTACCGGTGCATCACACGGAGAACAATGTGCAGTTCTTGATGGAAATAATTTAGATGAAAACTATAACAAACAAACAACTTATATACAAACATGGATTGAAAAATTCACAAATACCGCAACGGGTTTAGAAATTGACCATTGTATCAAACTTTATCTTAATATAGCAAAATATGAACCACTCAAAGGTTCTTCGTATATTTCTCTTCCAAGTGCAATAGCAAATAAAAAAGCAATAATTAATTTATCAAATGATGATGATAGATGTTTAGAATGGCATATACTTGCTTCTAAATACCCAAACAAAAACAATCCAAGTAAGTTATCAAGTTATCGTAAATATTTAGGCACATTAAATATGGAAGGAATAGACTTTCCCACACCAATCTCACAAATACCAAAAGTTGAGAAACAAAATAATATAGCAATCAATGTTTATGGATACACATTAACAAAAAAGACAGAGAAACTTACTATATTTCCATATCATATTTCAAATCAACCAAATGATAAAGAACGAATTAATCTGCTTTTGATAACTGAAGATGTTGAAGAGGAAATTGATGATAGTGAAGAAGAAATGATAGATGAAGATTATAATCCTGATGACTATCCTCCTGATGAGTCAAAAACAAAATATCACTACTGTTTTATTAAAAACCTTAATAGATTACTTTACAATCAGAACAATAAACACAAACATAAAACACATTTCTGTGATAGATGTCTTTATGGTTTTACAAGAGAAGACCTACTAATCAAACACAAAGAAGACTGTGAAGGCATAAATAAATCTCCAATGCGAATAGAAATACCATCAAAAGGTCTTATCAAGTTTAAAAACCATCAAAATCAAATGCCCGTTCCATATGTTATCTATGCTGACTTTGAAGCACAAATCAAACCCAAATCACAACAAAAAGGAGATAAATCAGAAATAACAAGCGAACACGAAGCGTGTGGATTTGGATATCAAGTTGTTAGATATGATGGTAAAGCAGACAAACCAGTAATATACAGAGGTGAAGATGTTGCAGAGGTTTTTCTAAATCATTTAAAATGTGAAGTGAATAACATCAACAACATCTTTAGACATCCTAAACCATTAATAATGCCAACAGAACAGAACATACAAGATTATGAAAATGCTACCCATTGTTGGATATGTGAAAAAGAAATTAATAATGAAAAGAATCCAAAAGTAAAAGACCACTGTCATTTCACAGGAGAATATAGAGGACCAGCACACAAATCCTGTAATCTCAAACTTGCAATCAAACCAAATAAAACCAAAATTCCAGTTATCTTCCACAACTTAAAAGGTTATGATAGCCATCTAATAATGCAGAAAATACACAAAGCAAGTGGAAACATTACTTGTATTGCAAATAATTCAGAGAAATTCATCTCATTCAGTATTGGACAACTGAAATTCTTAGACAGTTTTCAATTTATGGCTTCCTCTCTTGAAAAGTTGGTAGATGGAGCAATTGGTGTAAAGACAGAATGTGAAAAATGTAAAGGTACAGAAGAAATAAACATCAATGAAAATTGGTTATTAACAGCAAAATGTAAAAAATGTCACAATACAAGATATAAAAAACTCAACAAATCAGACTTACCATTAACTGTAAAACATACAACTAACTCACATCTTCTTGCTCGTAAAGGTATCTATCCATATGAATACATTGATAGTTTTGATAGATTTGATGAAACACAACTACCACCCATAGACAAATTCTACAGCAGTCTTACAGATGAAAGTATCAAACAAAAAGACTATGAACACGCTCAAAAAGTATGGAAACAATTTAACTGTAAAACACTTGGTGATTATCATGATTTATATCTCAAAACAGATGTTCTCTTACTTGCAGATGTTTTTCAAAAGTTTAGAGAAACCTGTATGAATAACTATAAACTTGACCCTCTACATTACTACACTGCACCTGGTCTATCTTGGGATGCTCTTCTAAAATACACAGAAATAGAATTACAACTTCTATCAGATTTGGATATGCATCTTTTCATTGAAAAAGGAATGAGAGGTGGAATAAGTATGGTTTCTAAAAGACACGCAAAAGCAAACAATAAATATGTAGCAGATTATAATCCAAATGAAGAAGACAATTACATAATGTATTTAGATGAAAATAATTTATATGGTCATTCAATGAGCCAACCACTTCCATTTGGTGGTTTCAAATGGATAACTAATAAAGATTTAATAGATGGAAAACTTCCAAAATTACAAAAAGGTAGAGGAAGAATATATGAAGTAGATTTAGAATACCCCAAACATTTACATAAACTACATAATGACTATCCAGTTGCACCTGAAAAATTAGCAATTAAAAAAGAATGGTTATCCGACTATCAAAATGAACTAATTGAAAATAGTATGTTAAAAACAGAAAAACTTGTCCCCAATCTAATGGATAAGAAGAAATATGTAGTACATTACAAAAACTTAAGACTATACAAACAACTTGGTATGAAAATAACAAAAATACACAGAATATTAGAATTTGATGAGAAACCTTGGATGGAACCTTACATACGTCTGAATACAGAATTACGTAAAAAAGCAAAGACTACATTTGAAAAAGATTTCTTTAAACTTATGAACAACTCAGTATTTGGCAAAACAATGGAAAACATACGTAAAAGAGTTGATATTAAATTAGTCAAAACAGATGGCAGTGAAAATGAAAAAATCCGCAAGATAATAGCCAAACCAAACTTCAATCGTAGAGTAAAGTTCTCTGATGAGTTATCTGCCATTCAAGTGAATAAAACAAGATTAACTCTAAATAAACCAATATATGTTGGCTTCTGTGTTTTAGATTTATCAAAACATCTTATGTATGATTGGTATTATAATACATTGAAAAAGAAGTATGGTAATAACTGCACCTTGTTATACACCGACACAGACAGTTTATTAGTAGATATCAAAACCAAAGATGCTTACAAAGATATGTCTGAAATGAAAGATGAATATGATTTCTCTGATTATCCAAAAGAACATCCACTATACGATGAAACAAACAAGAAGGTCATAGGTAAGATGAAGGATGAATGTGCTGGTGTTCCAATATCAGAATATATTGGTCTTCGTCCTAAACTATATTCAGTATTAAGAGCAGATGAACAAGTCATCAAAAAAGCGAAAGGAACAAAAAAATATGTGATCAAAAAACAAATCAATTTTGAAAACTACAGAGATGCATTATTCAACAAAAAGAAATACACACACTCAATGAACATGCTACGCTCAATGCATCACAACATATATGGATTAAAAGTAAATAAGACTTCACTTTCTCCTTTAGACACAAAAAGATACATAACTGACGATGGCATTACGACATACGCGTATGGGTATCAGCCGGAACAATAAGTAATTCCTCTTTGACAAACCCTCTCTTAGGTGCAGGAGATTTCAAATAATAAACTCTTATGCCTTGCGTTATAATGTGATAATCAATTTTATGTATATCAACAGACCATACTGGGTCAGTAGCCCTTCTCTTTCCACCACCTTCTAATTCTCCAGGTTGATACAAATATCTAACATTTACATAAGGACAAATTTCAGCATCAACTTTTCTTGTTATAATTGGAGGAGGTTTTTTCGTCTCCTTATTTAATGCTTTAATAACATCAGATAATCTCTTAACCCATTCTCTGTTTCTTTTTTTAGTATCAATCTCTTTAGCATACTGATAACCAAACAATCTTTCTGCTAAGGTTCTATTAAATCTTTCTACTATTCCTTGGTCTCTGTGTATTTCTTTTCTACCTCTTCTTATTTTGGTATTATGCTTTTCCATCAAAGTTGAAACGGAACTCATAAATTCTCTACCAGGATCAACTTGCAATAGTTTAGGATACTTCAAATGTCTTTTATAAATCTTCTCAAAAGCATTTGCAACTTCTTTACTATCTTTCGACGTCAAAGGTTCGGCTTCTTTATATCTTGTTCCAACATCAACCACTGTCAATGCATACTTGTATGTCTTCCTACCAATAGTATCGTGAGGTAAAAACAACAAATCAGCCTGATGAACTTCATTCTCTGCAGACACATCAAATTTTGGTCTTATTATTCTCTTAGGTGCAGGTAAATATATTTGCCATACTGCTTGTTTCTTTAAGAACTCTAATGCTTGTTTCTGACTAACCTTTGCTTCTTTTGCTAACTTACCAACAGCTGAGTGTCCTTTCCAGAAACCTTTTGGACTATAGTATATCTTCTCCATTTATTTATATTTAAGAAAAAATATTTATATATAAAAAGATGTCAAAGAATGCACAAACGCAAAATATAGCACAATTGCTTGATGATGACTATACACCTACAAAAGAAGAGTTTGAAGAGCTGTTAAAGGAACAAAGTCAATTTGACACAAAGAAATGGACTGATTTAGAAATCAACAACATTTATACAATCACCGACTACAGAGAAATTAACACAGACAATGGTGTGAGTGTAATTTTAACTCTCAAAGACAATGGTGAAGTATGGAGTCCTGCACATCTCACAAAGAAGATAGAAGGTAAAGAACCACCATTTTATGTAAGATCACTTGGTTTGAAACCATGTAAGAATAATAAAAAAAATAAATATCATGCTTATGATTTAGTTTTTCCAAAGAAAGATTATGTCAAAAAATAATTTTTTTTTTACCTACATCAACTTCCAAGCAACAAATCCTGTCAATGCCATACCACCAACAACAAATGCAATCTCTCTATTTTTCTGGTCTTCTGATGGAGTGTAAAAATCACTCAATGTAGGTTTTGGTGGTAATGGTGTGGATAAATTATCTGGCAATTGTTTTCCTGTAATATAATAATATTGTTTCATAGCAGTGTCAGCATCACTGAACTCATCCACAGCATGATGTTCCTTCTTCAGTTGCTCATTAATAAAATCCAATCTTTGTGTTCTCTTCTCATTCCATGCAGTTGTTGCTGATTCTAATTGTTCCATCGCTTTATCATGTCGTTTTCTCTCTTCATCACTATTACTACCCATATGTGAAAATAAATAATTACTACCTGAAAAGGCTAAGGCGTTTGTAATTGCTCCTCCAACCATTAATGCTACTGCACTTGCCATTTTTATATAATGAAAAAAAAAAAAATATTAAAATTACTTCATAATATCTGCAGGAATAATACCTTGCTTAACAAGCATATCCTTTGTTGCCATTGCAAGTAATATATCAATGGACAACATACCAATATCTGTCATATTAAAATCTACTTTTGGTGCTGGTCTTTTCAATAGTTTTCTACCTAATTCTGAATATCCAACAGTTAATACAGTTTCCACTCCAGCATGATATAACATGTTTGCAATTTGTTTTCCGTCTATTGAGGTTGTCATTTTTTTTAATGAGAATATTATTTTTTTAAATTAATTAAATTCAAATGGGTCAATTTCTTTTTGTTGTATAATAGGTGCAGGTTGTTGCATCATAGGTTGTTGTTGTGGTACAACTTGTTTAGACTTGTACATATACAATCCTATTCCAACAACTCCAACTGTTATGCATAATGGTATATAATTTTTGTATATATTTATATTCTGTGAATTTGGAGAGCCGACTTCATCATCTTTTGTTATAGATTTTAATTCCATGTTTTCTTTCTTTATAGTTTCAGTCTCCTTTCTTCTTAATTCTGCATTTCTTTTTCTTGCTTCTGCACCTTTCTTACCAGCAACTACTCGTCTTGGGTCTTTTGTTTTAACTTCAGTATCACTCATTTTTTTCTAAGGAGATATTTTCTTTTTTATTAAAATCAATATGTCTTGCTGTTGTTAGCATTGCAGTTAATGGAGCAAGGTACATTCCATATCTATAATACAATTCACAACACGAACTTGTCAAAGCGTGATTGATAAAAGGGTCTTCCTCTAAGTCTTGTATCAGTTTAGGTGGATTAACAACATTGAAATACTTTGATACACCCATCACGTATAAGCTAATGAAAGAATTACCCAATGTCTTAGTCATACTTGCTCCCAATCTTGCTTCATATCTACAGTAAAGTTTGTTTATTTGTTCTGCTGTCATTGTATCAATGTCTGATAGTTGTAAGTCTTTACCAAGATACTGCTTACTACCACCACCAGCAACAATGGCTGATAATCGCTCACGTTTTGTTTCTTGTTCATTATTTTCTGTGCTTTCACATTCAATGTCTTGTAATAATTCTTCAGCATTCATTTTTATTTTATGTAATTTATTTTTTATTTTTAAAAAATAAAACATCGCATATCCGACTATTGATAAGATTGCAGTGTTTGTTATGATTATTGATAAGATTGCAGTGATTGATAATGTTTCTAACAGCATTGTTTTTTAGTATTGCTATTTTACTTAAAACATTGCATAAGCATTACTTAAGATTTGCTATAGCATTGCATAAACATTACTTAATCATTGCATAAACATTACTTAATCATTGCTAAAAAAATAATCAATCAACCAACCAATAACCAGTAGGCTGGTCAGTCTTCAAAATTAACTTACGATGCTTCTTTTTTTTCAGTTCTTCTTTTATTCTCTGTCGTTCTTCCAAAGTTGGAATAACATCATTCTCTCTTAAACAATTTTCAAAACTATCTCTATCTTTTGTGTAGAACATGCACAGCCATTTTGTTTGTTCTCTTAAATCTTTTAACACAGAATTATATCTCTGCGAAATAACCCACACTGATTGTTCTGCATGCCTACCAGAAAATGCTAATTCTGATAACATATCTTTTTTCTTTGTTAGTTCTTTCGTTGCACTGCAATCATCAATAATGTAGAGAGTAGAATGACCAGCATATTTATTAAAGAACATTCTTAGTAGTTCTTGTAGTTTTTCTTCTCCATTAACAATAGGATTAACAATTGTTATATTTTTTGTTTTAGGTTTCCTGACATCACCAATCCACTCACGATTTTTATAAGCCTTGTTCCATTGAATGGTTGGGCAAAGTATAACAATATGTTTAAATACTTGACGATATTCCTCTTCCAAAAGGTCAAGGACAAACTCTGTTTTCCCGCATCCAGTTTGACCACATATAATAGCACAATGAGGATATTTTGGTAGTTCCATTTTTATTTGTAAAAAAAAAAAAATATTAATAACTGACTTCTTTAAATCTACCATCTTCAAAGTTGATTTGTGCATCTTGTATAACAAACAAATAAAGATTGATTGGTTCATCTGCTCCTGCTTCTTTCGTTATTTGTATTGTAATACCTTCTGATGCATTTTCAATTCTTCTTCCAGAACCATGAAGTGTATTATCATCAGTTGAACGTAAATCCAACCATAAAGCATACCTGTTCGTTAGATATTTTTCTATTGTTGTATCAGTAAAATATAAATCTTTAACGACCATACTTGTTTCTTTGTTTCTTTTTGAATTCAAAGCAAAGAATTTATTTATTTCGTCCCAGTGTTGGTGGGACTTCATTCCTTGACTATACAATTGATTCGGAATCCCTTCTATTGTCATTTCCACTTTTGTAATTTCTGGATTATAATATTCTTCTGTGCTGGCCCTTTCAGGATCTTCGAATAGCATAAGAATTCCTTTCATACTTCTTGCAGGAACATTTAGATTGATATTCCATAGTGTATCAGATTTGTTTTTAGTTATTTTTCTGTGTCTTAGTATTCTGTCATACAAAATAACCATTTTACCATCAACTTGCTGTCTTATTTGTCTTGCTAATTCAGTATCAGAAACAATATCAAATTCCAAACAAATATTTTTGATTGTATAAGTTGAAGTTGCATCGCCTGATTTAATTACTTTATTATAATCATTGAATGTAAGTTCATATTCAAGTCTATCTCCTAATCCTGCTTGATAAAATGGCATATGGGTTTCCAATAATTCAAAATCAAGTGGGATGCAAAACCTGTTTCCATATGCTTTTGCGATGGCTTGATCTTCTTTATCTGCTGTTGCGTTTCCTGCACCCACTCTATGTCTCAACATGTTCTCTTTGCCAACGCCTTGATATACCATATTTACACGTTCTGTAATAGTCTTCCATAAATCAATATAACAATGATAGATGTCACTATCGTCAATGGACATAACTTCATTTCCACTTATTCTAATTGTTGTTTTCTTAATTATTGCTCTTCCTATGTTTTGAAATATAGTTGCATTTGCATCTTTAGAGGTTAGTTCAATTTCAAATGCTAATCTGACTGTTCCGGGAACAATAACATCATTACTACTTAGATTAGGAAATCTCACTAATAATTGTTGATTTTGGTCAATAGTTGAAGGGTTATTTGTTATTACTACACTTTGACGGATACCTCTCACACCTCGTGGTTCTCTTAATTTTCTGTAAGGGTTTAGTTTATCTCCGTAAGCTGACATTTTTTTAAAAGATAAAAAAAATATTTTTAAATAATAAATAAATAATGGCTGAATATGAAAATCCTGAGTATGACAGGGAGGATTATGATGAAGAAGCAGAAACATCTTTTACAGATGAAGAGCAGTTTCAGAGAACATTAAATAGTCAGTTTGCTGGTTTGAATGATTTAACCGGTGATGATTGGAAAACTCTGCGTAATAGCATAGGTCAAAACATGATAGATAGATTTTACGAAAGGAATGAAGAACCTAAACGTAAAATCAAAGGTTTGTCTCTCAAGAAAGATGATATAGGGAGACCAATGTTATATGTTAAAGATGAAGGTGGAAAGAATATTGCATTAACATATTATCGTTCCAATGCACCAGATGAAATAGCAACATTTTTATCATTTAATACTTTGCAAAGGAAATATGGTGTTGATTTTGTTAGGAATGTATTAGGTGTAGATGATTTTAAACCATCTGCTACAAGAATTAAAGAAGGTAGAAAAGCATTCACACAATTACTTCAAACGAGAACTCAAATAACACAAACAGAAGAAGAAATACCTTTACAAGATATATCATCACAAGAACAAACTCAAGAACTATTAAATACAACAGTTGATGTAGAAACTGCTGTGAAAACATTGGAGACATCATTTACTAATGAACAAGAAACACAAACAGATTGGACAAAAAGAGAGATTGATGGAATAGCAAATGCAATGACAACAGTCAAAGAAGAGATAGCAAATGAATTGGCAAAACTGAATGAAACAAATAAAGACTTAGCAAAAGAAAATACAAAATTAGAACAAGCCAAAGCAGACAATGATGAATTTCAAATAGAAAGGATAAGTAGTCGAATCAAAGAGTTAGAAAGTGAGAGAAGTGCAAGATTGGAAGTTATTAATGTTAATAAAGAAAAACTACGTAGTCAGGTAAATAGAATCAAAGAGACTATAAACAAAGTATTAAAAGAAGACACTACATTGGGTGAAAGAATTAGAACATTATTCAGAGAACAAGGCATTACAATTGTTAGTATTTTAACCGCTTTTGGAATGATTATTGGAGTTATTGTTGAGGCTGTTATTCCTACTGGTGGTGGTACTACTTCAACCCCTCCTTCTCCACCAAAAGGTGGTGTTAAAGATTGGGTTAAGAAACAATTATCAAATCTTGGTAAATTACTTTCTACCCTTGCAGGAAAAGTAGCTACTGCATTACCAGGTGTTATTGGTTCTATTGTGTCTTGGTTGTTGTCTTCTGCGGGTAAAGTTGTTGGTTGGTTTGGAGAACATTTATGGGCATTAGTTGTATTGGTTGCTGGATTGTTATATGCATCTGCGAGAGAGTTTATAAGAAAAAAAAGAACTTAATAAATTTCATACATAATTAATAGTCCAATTACTATACTTCCTACTATTAATGCTGTTTTGTTGTCTTCATGTTGTATGGCTTCTTTTTTTTCTGGTAGAGATTGATGAGATTGTGGTAGAGATTTATTTGTTGGTGTGCCTTGTAGAGATTGTGGTAGAGATTTCTTTGTAGTAGATTGGTTAGCAAGTTTGTGATGATTAAACCAGTCTGCTATTCTAGCATCGGAGGTACCAGCACCATCAACCCAACTTTTTGACAGATTGTGTTTCTTTGCATAATCAACTGCTTGTTGATGATAATCTGGTAGAGATTTCTTTGTTTGTGTGCCTTGTATAGTTGCAGGTTGTGTAGCAGATGCAACAGGTTTAACATTTACATCACTATTGAAACCAAGTGTTTGATTTTCTGTTGCAATTACAATTTTATTATTATATCCAGCGATAGTACCAACTTGTAAAACCATATCACTGGGAGACATATATAATCCAATACCATAAACAAAATCTACTTTACTTCTTGCATATTTGAGTGTGTTTTGATATCTTTGTATTTGACTTGGTAAATCAACTGGACTATTAATAGCGTCTTCAATGTTAGCAAGAAATTGTTTCTGAGCATCAAATCCTGTGCCTATTTTTAGAATTTCTACACGTGTTTGAGATTGTGCTGCTAATAGTGCCCATACAAACATTCTAATACTTTCGTTAATTCGTTCAATACCTGTTTTTGTTAATCCTTCTGATTTGTCTAATATAAACATTGTCCAGGCGTCACTTATATCTACTGTATGTTCTATTTTATCATTTGGATTAAAGAATGGACCTTCACTTCGATGTTCTTGTCTATATTTTCCACTTGGTTTAAAATATTGTGTGTAACTCCCTAGACCACTGCATTTAGAACTACTTTCTAATTTTTGCCTCCAATCTGTATTAGGTGAAACATTGAATTCATTGCATAACTTTTGATAGACAGCTTTGTCGTATGGATTTTTGTAATAACAAAATGATTCATCTGTTGGTAAAGGTGTTTTAAGTTCTTTCAAAATACGAGCAATACAATAATAAACATGAAATGTATATATTGTTTTAGTTAGTCCTGAAGTGTTTTGCAAATGATCTTGATAACTTACACCACATCCTGTAGTGGCACACCAAACAGCAAAATTTAATTGACATTGCCACCAGTCAAATGATGAATGAAGCCATGTATTCCACGGTTCATTGGTGTGTAATGTTGGATTTTGATAGTTTTGAAATAAGTCGGGAAACGTTACTGGAAAATGGTCATCTTTATTAACATAAATCGTTTGTTTTATAAGTTCAATATTCTTTTCGGTATATTTAGTATTGGGGTTATATGATGCATTGGGATTGTACTTGAATTCTTTAGGTATCATTTTTATTATTGATTATATATAAAAAATAAAAATGTATCATACAATTTCGAATATTGACAAGACAATAAACTTGCAACAATACATTGATAACAGAGATGGGAATAAACGTATTGGTTTGAAATCTATAACATATGGTGTTGGATGGTATAATGTTGTTGATGAATATTTGCAGAAGACTAAAGAGAGACCTCATAAGATTATAGATGGTTATTATAGTTTCCAACAAATAGCAGATTTATTTCAAAGTAATAATATTACATTATCTGTAAATGAAACAAATGGAATTGCTTCTTTAATTACACCGGATGAATTGAAGATAAGCAAGGGCTTAAAACAAATGTTGGGGTTTGGAAATAAGCGAAAGTTTGCTGTTAATGAAACTCATTATGGTGAGAGAGCTGTAGATTTTGCTGTTTATAAATCATTGTATGTTCATTTGGAACAGCTTAATACTTCAAATAATTATTTAGATGGTATGCCGAATACTGTGTTGGCTGTTGTTCCAGTGGAAAATAAAGAGTTTGGAGAGATAACAACAGTGAGATTTGAGCATCCAGAATATAAGTGTTTGGTGAATGATGCTATAGCAGAATTGAAATTAGAAATCAGGGATGAAAATAACAACAAGGTAATTAATCATCTACCAATTAATTGCGTTTTGGAAATTATATAATTATAATAAAAAAATGAGTATATTTGGTGTTAAGAGAAAACACGTAGATGCATTGGGGTTGAAACAAGAAATATTTAATATGAGAGGTCAAGCATTTACACAAATAAATACATTGAATGATAGACATACAGAACTTCAAAATAGAGTTCGGGATATACATGTCAATCATCGGTTGTTATACAATAAAGTTGAAAATATGTCAGACAAAAAATTGATAAGCATCTGTGCAGAGAGTAAAGGATCATTGCAGGAGAATGAAGTGTTTAGTTTTGGTAATGGTGGTAGAGAGGTAGGTTGTGGATATGTGATGAACTTTCCAGGTCAAATATTGGGTGTGGGGTTATCGAGTAAAAGAACAAAAGGTGATGTATCTGTTGTTGTTTCTATAAATGGAAATCCACAAGCAGGATATGGTATATCATTGAATGATATTTTAAGGAAACACGATAACTTTGCTACACCGTTAAAGGTTAGGGCTGGTGATGCGATTGATTTTGTTTGTCAGACTAATAATGCTACATGTGTTAATACTGTGGCTTCGATGATAATTGAATTATTTATTGAATAAAAAAAATATATGTTATTAAGAAAAAAATGAAACAACCTACTGCACCATTATATCCTGAATTGCCTGTTGAAGATGGTCAAAATTATAGATTACAGAAGATATCTGAGATAGAGAAGACGTTAATTAATGAGAGAGATGTGAGAAAAGCATTATACAAAAAATACAAACGTGGAATAAATATTACTGATGGAGTTGATACTGGTTTGATATCAACAAGTGTTATTTTGGCAGGTGTTGGATTAACTGTTCCAATTATGTTGCCTTTAGAGATTGGTGCTGTTGTGTGTGGGAGTTTGGGTGTGTGTGTTAAACTAATTAGGCGTAAAATGACTTCAAAAGCACAGAAACATTATGAGATTAAAACTATTGCTGATAGTAAGTTGAATAGTATAAAGGATTTGATTTCTAAGGCTTTGACAGACGGACAGATATCTGAGAATGAATTTAAACTTGTGTTGGATGAGTTGGACAAATATAATAAACTCAAAGACAATATACATTCAAAACAAACAGGATTGAGTGAAAGTGAGAGAAAGAAACTTATTGAGGAAGGCAAGGCTCAAGCAAAGAATGAAATGAAAAAAAAGATAGAAAATGCTTGATTTTATTCAATAAAATTACAATAGTAAATGACCCACCACCAAAATATGAAAGTTAATATTTTTTTTTTTGCTTCACTTCCGACCTACAATGTTGAAATTTTATAAGAATGTGCATTTTGTATGTTGAAACATATATACAAAGTTTGGTGGTAATTAGTTGAACCAATGTTATTTTACAACAATTCAAAGACTTGCAGGAAATTCCAAAATGATGCTAGAACTTTGAAATTTTGTGATAATATGTATATATGCAACCCAAATACATATGCAAAATCTGAGACTAATCGGTTGATGGGATTCCACTTTTAGGAAGACTCAAAGACTTTCAGAAATTCCAAAAGTTGTCATAGGAACTTGGAATTTTAATATGTTATACAGCCTTAAAGTCTTGTTATATGTGCAAAATCTGGTGGTCATTGGATTATGTAAAGGCACTTTCAGGAGGGGTTAAAGTTTTTGCCCCAAAGTGGAATTTTCAAAATTCTTTTTAATATGTTTCTATATAGTGTCTATCCGCGACTTTTGTCGGAGCAGATTTTGGATATTACTTTTAATTATTTGTTGTTCTCTACGAGTTGCTTAGTAACCTTTCTTAATTAAACCGATTACAGTGTTATCAGGATTTTTTTGTATTTTTTCTTTTTTTTAACCCATTTTTATCGCTTAGAAACGCTTTTTATTGAAACCGATTACGCTGTCATCATTTTTATTCAATGTTCCATTAAAAAAGATTTTTATGTCATTACCGGGATTCGAACTCATGCCCCGCCATTTACAGTCCAAACCATCTAGACCACTCGGCTATCACGGCTTGTACTAGAATAGTAAGAAATTGAACGTAAATAAATGACTAGTTTTTTGTCCAGTGAATGGTTTTCTAAATACTGAAATAGTCCGTAGGTGATTTCCCTTTTGGACTTTGATGTCCAACTATCAGTGTGGTAAAGATAAATTGACATGTAATAGTCGGTTTATCTGTCTGCTCAAAATACTGCGGTAAAATATATATGTGGTAAGATGTGTTTATATATAGATAGTGCTGGTTGAAGAGGTGATTTGTGAGGGTTTTTAACAGATTACCTCAAAACCGGCACTATCTATATATATATTATGAGGTTTAGCAGGTGTATTGTATTACAGTTTAACGGCCCAGTCAACATTTATTAGGTCATTTTTGAGCTGTTCAGTTTACTTATCCACACTTTTCCTGGGCAGGCTTATACGTAAGCTGTTAACCAGTACAGCGCACATTCATTCGCAAGAAACTGACAACTACCCTTCTTGAATCAGCGGAAGGGAGGGAATGACCGTAAAAAAATTTCATGATCAATCTCCACGAAAGAATGTTGCCGACCCGGGCAGGTATCGAACCTGTGTCCTCCTGATGACCAGTCAGACACGCATCCGACTGAGCTACCGAGGCCGGCTGCGTGTTGTGCGTAAGAACCGTGTCATGGTGTTTGAGTTACCTCCCCTGACATTGATTCCTTGTGATCACCTTGTGATCGCCGTAACTGCAATACACTTTGAGATATGCTGATGGGAGTGATCAAGTTATTTAAAGGCTTGAATCCATCTTAAGCTTTAGGACCTGATGAGCTTCATCCTAGAGTACTGAAGAAACTAGCAAATGAGTAAGGTCTGGTTATTGCACATCTGTTCCAACAGTCTCTCGATACGGGTGAAATCCTTAAAGAATGGCTATAAGCAATCATTTGCCCACTCTTCAAAAACAAGGCGATAGGGGTCTTGCTCGTAATTATCGCCTGGTGTCCCTGATCTGTGTTCTGTGCAAATTGCTTGAATACATAGTCTGCTCACACATTGCAAGCCTACTTGGATGAACATAAACTTTTGTCAGTCAGACAACATGCATTTGGGAAAAGGCATAGTTGCGAAACTCAGTTGAGCACTGACGAAACTGGGGTATGAGATTTCAGCCCGTTAAATGCAATATTATGCAGACAACTAGGAAGAGAACCAATAAAATTGAGACTTCCTATACTTCAGAGGGACCGGTCCTCGAGAATGTGGATTCCATTAAATACCTTGGTATGACAAGCACACACGATTTGAGATGGAATACAAATATAAGCAACATGTGTACTAAGGCGAATGGATTGCTTGGTGTCTTGAGGCGAAATCTTCATCAGTGTCCTCAGGATGTAAAAGAGACAGCATACGAGTCGCCCCCCTCTAGGAATATGGTACCGTAGTTTTATCTAAGACCCCAATGAAATTGAAAAAGTTTAGAACAGAGCTGCTAGATTTGTAACATGAAACTGGGAGCATGACTGGAATACTAAGATCGTACTGCGTTACTAAATACTGTAAGTCTCTCAAGAAAAGAGGTAGCGACAGTAGGCTCAAACTTTTATACAAAGGTCTAAACGGTGCTGCCAGCATTCCAACAGATTACTTTATTCACCCAGCTGGTCACTGTAGAAATCATCATTCCCCCTACGGCAAGCACTGACATCTGTAAAGAATCGATCTTCCCTCGAACCATATGAGATAGGAATGCCCTTCCCGATTCGATCATTTTGACAGCTGAAGGTGCAGAGGATAGTGTAGCTAAGTTTATCTTTGGTGAGAGCTAGGGACTATTTTCCCATATCACAGGTCCTGGTGTATGAATTTATTTGGCGTAGCACCTGCAACAATTCTGATTCTGATTCTGGTACTTTTATACACGAGGTTAAGTAGGTGTGTCATGCTCAAAAACCCAAAACTCTAGGTACAATGATATTTGAGTTATCTCCCCTGACAGAATTTTGTGATCGCAGTAACTCCAGTAGGGCACCAATTGAGAAATACTCGTATTGATGGTATCTTGTACATTTGTCAAAGGATTGAGTAGGAAACACAGATTGAAATAAGAATTTCTCGTGAAAAAAATGTAGCAAAGGGCCAAAAGAGTAATTGTCTGAGTATGGCTATGACGTTTGAATATCTTCAGTATACCAGTACTCCCTAATGTTCAGAAAATATTCTTAACCCTTGTCCTGCTGAGCCTGGATATGCCTTTTTTCAAACAATGTAGATCTAGATCAGATGGCTTTTGAATCAGGATCTACATTGTTTGCCATTCTGATTGGGAATTTGTTGCAATAACTGCTACAAAGAACATGTATCAGCATCAAGTCATCTGACTGGTTGATAATCGGTAGTGGGTGCGGCAGATTAAAATATTCAGCAGGGCAAGGGTTAATATCACAAGGGCATTGAAACCCCAATTAACACACAACACATACAATTCTTCCAAGTCTTGCTGATACATGTACTTTGCAATATAATTGAGGATTAGTGTGTGTGTGTGTGTGTGTGTGTGTGTGTGTGTGTGTGTGTGTGTGTGTTTGTTCTTGTGCACTTTCTGCATTTGTACAAACGTCTCAATGCCATATTGGCTTTTGGTCGAGGGGTGGGGGATTTGCCATCTCTTCCGATGGCCATTTATCTCCTGGTCGTCGGCACGAGTCGTTATTTCCAATGTTAAAGTACATACATGTAACCATGTAAACAGATTTATATTATTATTATTATTATTATTTTGGTTTTGGTTTCATGGCCCTTTTTAGATTATTTCCTTTTCGAGCCGACCGTTAATCAGAGGTGCCACGGTAAAAAACTAGCCTTCCGTTGCATAACTTGGCATCTCATATGTGATGCAAGCGAGTCTCGAACCAAAGTGGTGATAGATCTAATGATTAAGAGTCCGCAATCTTACCCACTCGGTCACGAATGCTGGTTATTGGTTATTTTGGGCTTTAACGATACATTAACCATAGTGGTTTATTTTGTGTCATCTCCCAGAGAAAGTTCGGGGGGAGGGGTGGGGAGGGGGGGGGGGGGGAGAAGAGATAGTAGAGGAGACAGAAGTGAGACAGGAACAGGGAAGAAAGATGAAAATGAATGGAAGTGTAGAAAAAGAAATAACAACGTCCCCAATTTACCCCTACCTTCTGCAAGGACAGCAGGCCTTGCACAACTATAAGTCAGTATAAGTTGGAAGCCCCAGTGACGCAAGATACACGTCACCTTCGCCTCACATTTGTTTGTTTTTGTTTTGTTTGATTTGAGGTTTAACGTCCCCGTCAACACTGTAAAGGTCATTTTGGAGACGTTGCTTCCAAATTTGTGGTACTTTTACCCGACATTGAGATGAAATGACATCTCAAACCCTGTCGTCCAATGAAACCAATAGGGTTTATTAGCATGGACGGTCCGCCTCTCCTCACATAGCCATCCAATAGAGGCCCGTCGAAAAAAATGTAGACCATTACGAAAACACGCCTATACAAATATGTTGTAAATTTTACCCCCTAAAAACGAAAATTTTAGACGAAAAATTGTGATATTTTTCTTATTTCTGCTCAAAATATAGATCGTGGGATCACGTTAGAACCGCCTCATCGAGGCGTTTCTAACGAGTACCCACAATCTACATTTTAGAGCAGAAATAAGAAAATTAAGGTTTACCCCCCGGAAACCCCGGTTTTACTATATGAAATAAAAATCAAAAGTGAGTTCCTTTAAGAGCAATGAAAACATTCATAAGAAAGAAGATGGGTCATACTACGTAATTTCGGCTAATAAAGCCTCATCAGTGACCCTGTAATGATCCGGCAAAGAAAGCCAGAGGAAACATACTGCAATTTGTGAATTTCGAATAGGCAGTCGATTCAAAGACTGATATAAATCAAAATGGGGTCAAAATAATTACAAACCTGTCTCTAAACCAATAATTTATTTCTGATTTCTCAGAATATTCACGCTGATCTCAAAGGACCAAAAGTAAAATATAAACTGCACTATGGTTGATGTACGGGGAGACGTTTTACGGCCGCCACACGGCACAACACCAGCTGCAGTGAAGGCAAATAAAAATCAAAAGTGAGTTCCTTTAAGAGCAATGAAAACATTCATAAGAAAAAAGATGGGTCATACTACGTAGTTTCGGCTAATAAAGCCTCATCAGTGACCCTGTAATGATCCGGCAAAGAAAGCCAGAGGAAACATACTGCAATTTGTGAATTTCGAATAGGCAGTCGATTCAAAGACTGATATAAATCAAAACGGGGTCCAAATAATTAAAAACCTGTCTCTTAACCAATAATTTATTTCTGATTTCTCAGAATATTCACGCTGATCTCAAAGGACCAAAAGTAAAATATAAACTGCACTATGGTTGATGTAACGGGCCTCCGTGGCCTAGTGGATAAGAGCGCTGACTCTTAGTCATTAGGTCTCTCACCGCCGTAGGTTCGAGCCTCGCTCGGGCCACGTGTGAGACGCCAAGTTCTGCAACGGAAGGTCAGGTGGTTTTTCTCCGGGTACTCCGGTTTTCGCCCACCTCTGATTAACGATCGGCTCGATATGAGTGAAATAATCTTGAAAGGGCCGTTAAACCCAAACCAAAAAAAAAAAAAAAAAAAAATGGTTGATGTACGGGGAGACGTTTTACTGCCGCCATACGGCACAACACCAGCTGCAGTGAAGGCAAATAAAAAATCAAAAGTGAGTTCCTTTAAGAGCAATGAAAACATTCATAAGAAAGAAGATGGGTCATACTACGTAGTTTCGGCTAATAAAGCCTCATCAGTGACCCTGTAATGATCCGGCAAAGAAAGCCAGAGGAAACATACTGCAATTTGTGAATTTCGAATAGGCAGTCGATTCAAAGACTGATATAAATCAAAATGGGGTCCAAATAATTACAAACCTGTCTCTAAACCAATAATTTATTTCTGATTTCTCAGAATATTCACGCTGATCTCAAAGGACCAAAAGTAAAATATAAACTGCACTATGGTTGATGTACGGGGAGACGTTTTACGGCCGCCACACGGCACAACACCAGTTGCAGGGAAAGTCGGGTTCAAGGGGGTCAAAATTATATAGGCGTGTTTGCGTGATGTGTAACTTATTTTTCGCCTGCGTTATTCTTTTTTTTTTCTCGACGGTCAAGAAACAAAACATTCCTGCAGTTGCAGCTATGGCCAGATATAACTAAATAAAATGAAAGCGTTCCTTCTAGTCAATGATGCATCCATTCACTGCAGGCCACTGTGCATGACCTTGAGGTAAAAATGAATGTTAATTCAAAAAGAAATGTGCTATGCGAGAAAAAGAATATTTTATTCCTATGAATTCGATAGAGGCATTTTCAACCCTCGGGTTGCTCGGGCTGATCCAAAACCTCGGCTTAGCCTCGGTTCCGATCAACTAGGCGATCCCTCACTTTAATAATGCCTATCATTATGAACGCACGCCTAAATACAGTAAAATTAAGCTATTAAGGCTAAACTAAAGGAATGGAATTAAGACTAATTCCGCTTTAAAAGCTTATTTTCAAGGTCGCATTTTTTCGTTCTTCGTGTTTTCTGCATAGAATGTCCTCTGGGCTGGGACCACCATTGGGACTGTTCAAAAGGGGTCTTGAAGACCACTTTTGAACAGTCCCAAAAGGGGTCTTAACACACTGTATAGGAATTTTACTGGACATAGCAAATTTTACCGCCGAAAAAAAAAAAAAAAAAAGAAATTTTATGGTGTAAACGTGTGGGTACACGGTTCTAACGAGTACCCACAATCGATTTTCACAGGGTATCCACAATCTATAATTTACAGGAGAAATAAGAACAAGAGGCCCATAGGCCACTATGCTCACCAGAGCTTAGGGAGCACTGCCCACCGGCAGCCATATATACATGTATTTTAGTTAACCATGGAATCCCTGCGCCCAAAGACGCTACAGATAAAATTGGGACCCAATCAGCCTTGCCTTTTCAGAGTTCTGATGACTCTTGAATGTGCTGTTGCAAGACAACAGACGACAATTAACAACCATCTGTGGCAACAAACTAGCCTTAACCCTTATCTTGCTGTTCACGACAACCTCTATCTTTGCAAACAGTGTAGATCCAGATCAGATGGCTTCTGAAGAAGCCATCTGATCAGGATCTACACTGTTTGGCATTCAGTTTATGAATTTGTAGCAATAAATTACATCAAGTAATTTGATTGGTTGATAGACAGAAATGGGTGTGGCTTAAATGAATATTCAGCAAGATAAGGGTTAAAATCATATGGCAGATAGAACATTGTTTAAGGAACATTTCGATGACAGTTTTTAAAATACCTTGAAAGGTGTAAAAGTCATTTTTTCAATTTTCCCCATTACATTACGATGACACATCCGTGCGAATGAGTGCATTCTTTTATATCTCCAAGACGGCAAATTTTCGCATGAAAAATTGTGATATTTTTACTCCAAACATAGGTTGTGGGTGCTCGTTAGAACCGCCCCATTGAGGCGTTTCTAAGGAGTACCCACAACCTATATCTTGGAGCAGAAATAAGAAAAATAAGAAAAATGAGGATACCCCGTGAACTTCAGATTTCTCTATATAAACGGGGGTTTAGAGGGGTGTTCATTTCACGGACTTGTTCACGTGATGATAAGTCTATGAAAACTCTTAACTTGCCATGGAAACAAAGAAACCAAACTAAAGAGCCAAATTTCATTAAACAAAAAAAAACTGTAATTATGGCAAATATGGTGAATATTTCAACAAAGCCTAAGCCTCAGACTCAGAGAGCATATTTTTTTCTATTTTTTTAAGCCTCCGTAGTGTAGTGGTTATGCTACTCGCAGGATCGATCCCGGGTTTCTCCAGACTTTCGGACGAGTCTTTAAACCGAGGTCCCCTCTCCGTATGACCTTAACTGTCGGTGAGACGTAAAACTCAAACATTTACTTATTTCAATTTTGGTTTCCAATGGCAACCAATAAAAATGAGCAGTTGGCCTTAAATCATACGGCAGGTAGATAATTGATTAAAAGTATTTTATATAATATTTTCTAGGAAAGTTTTGACAAAATATCTGGAAAGGCGTAGCAATAAATTACATTTTTTCAGTTTACCCAATTATAAGTCAATGGAAACTCGTAGTTTCCATAGCAACCAAACAAAATAACCGAATTTCATTTAAAACACAATACTTGAAAAGGCAAATTTGGTGAATATTTCCATAAAGACTCGTCATGGAGCATACGGTTTCTGTGGAGATGAATTTTTATGCCTCCGGAATCGAGATTCGCGTGTGTGTGTGGGGGGGGGGGGGGGCATATAGTTTTTGGTCTGTCCGTCTGTATGTCCATTTTGTCTGTTTGTTCGTTTGTCTGTCTACAAAAACCTTAACATTGGGCATGGCTTTTGAATAGTAATAGATGGAGCTTTCATATTTCACATGTGTATACCTTATCACAAGACCTTTCCAGTGGTACCATAATTTTTTATCTCGCGACCTTGACCTTGACCATTGACCTACTTTTTTCATTTTTTAAACATTAACATTGGCCATAACTTTCCATTGGTAAGTGATATGGCTTTTATATTTCACATGTGCATTCCTTGTCACACAACCTTTATAGTGGTACTATAATTTTTGCCCTCGAGATTTGACCTTGACGTTTGTGCTACTTTTTAAAAACTTTAACATTGGCCATAACTTTCGATTGGTAAGTGGTAGGGCTTTCATATTTCAGAAGTACATTCCTTGTCACAAGGCCTTTCTAGTGGTTCCATAATTTTTGACCTCGTGATCTTGACGTTTGAACTATTTTTTAAAAAATTTAACATAGTCCATAACTTTTGATTGGTAAGTGGTAGGGCTCTCATATTTCACATGTGCATTTTTTCACAGGACATTTCCAGTGGTACCATAATTTTTTACCTCATGACCTCGACCTTGACGTTTGACCTACTTTTTAAAAACTTGAACATTGGCCATAACTTTCGACTGATAAGTGATACGGCTTTCATATTTCACATATGCTTTCAATGTCACAAGACCTTTCAAACGATCCCATAATTTCTAACCTTGTGACCTTGACCTACTTTTTTGAAGACTTGAACATTGGCCATACCTTTCGATTGCTTAGTGATACTGCTTTCATATTTAACATGCGCTGTCCGGGGGCATCAGTGTTTCATGAACACATCTTGTTATTTTTTTCTATTTTCGTTTTTAGCATTTTGGTTTCCAAGGCAACCAGTAAAATGAGCAGTAGGCCTAAAATCATATAACAGAGGGTACATTACTAAAGGAACATTTCTATGGAAGATTTGTTAAAATATCTGGGAAGGCGTAGCAGTAAATTCCATTTTTTAATATTTCCCATTACAAGTCAATGGAAACTCTAAGTTGCCATATTAACCAAACTAAGGAGCCGAATTTCATAAAAAAAAAAAAAAAAAAAACCTGTAAAGGCAAATATGGTGAGTATTTCCATAAACTCTCAGCCTCATAGAGCATATGATTCCTGAGGAGATGATTTTTAAAGTATTTTAATTTTCTATTTTTTATTTTGGTTTCCATGGCAACCTGTAAAAATGAGCAATAGACCTAAAATCATATGGCTGATGGTAAATTGCTGAAGGAACATTTCTATGAAAGTTGTGTCAAAATATCTGCAAAGGTTAGGCAGTTAATGTAATTTTTCAATTTTCTCCATTATAAGTCTATGGAAAATCTAAGTTGCCATAGCAACCAAACTGAAAAGCCGATTTTCATAAAGGAACACAAATTTTGTAAAGGCAATTATGATGAATATTTCCATAAACTCTCAGGTTTATAGAGCATACGGTTTCTGAGGAGATGACTTTTTTAAGTATTTTGTTTTCTCTTGGTTTCCATGACAACCAGTAAAAATGAGCACTAGACCTAAAATCATATGGCATATGGTAGATTCCTTAAGGAACATTCCTATGAAAGTTATGTCAAAATATCTGCAAAGGCTTGGTAGTTAATGCCATTTTTTAAATTTTCCCCATTATAAGCCTATGGAAAATCTAAGTTGCCATAGCAACCAAACTAAAGAGCCGAATTTCATAAAAAACACAAAACCTGTAAAGGCAAATATAGTGAGTATGTCCATAAAGTCTCCGCCTCAGTGAGCATACGGTTTCTGAGGAGATGATTTTTTAAGTATTTGTTTTTTCTATATTTTTCAATTTGGTTTCCGTGGCAACCAATAGAAATGAGCAGTAGGTCTCAAATCATATGTTCATAAAAAACACAAACTTTCAATTCCATAGCCAAAGGTTGCTATAGATAAAGTTTGGGCCAAATCGGACCAGTGGCTTCAGAGGACTTGTCGTTTGAAGGTGTTGACGCAGACGCAGACGACGGCGGACGACTGCCTATCCTGTAAGCTACCGCGGAGCCTTCGGCTCTGGTGAGCTAAAAATAAGGTTTACCCCTGTAGCCCCAGTTTTACTATATAAAAGTGGGGTTAGGCAAAGTAGTGTGAACCAGACAGTCCAATGCATATAAGCTTTTTGGTTTCAATGGGCGGCAGAGCTTGAGATGTCATTTTATCTCAATGTCGGGTGAAAGTCCTACAAAATTGGTAGCAAAGTCTCGAAAATGACCTAAATAAGGTTGATGGGGACGATAAACCTCAATTCAAATAAATTCAAGGGGGTCAGAATTCTATAGGCGGGTTTTCGTGATGAACTGCATGAATAGCGGATAAAGGTGTTAAATAATGGTTTCTTTAGTTTCTCTAAAACGAAGGACAAAGTGATTTTTTTTTTTCTTATTTTTACTTCCATCACTGATTGTGGGTAGATTTGGCTGCATGGTGCTTCCGCACAGAGATGAGACCGACCGAATTTTTGACTACTGGTAAACCTCCTAGAAAGTCTAAACCTGTCCATGCAAAGTGGTGCGAGTCATTCAAGCTGCGCTTGAAATGTCATTTCATCTCAATATGCGATGTTTGGTTATGTATCCACACAATCTGATGGAAACATTCCGAAATGACCATAACAGTGTTGAAGGGAAGGTAAAACCTCAACAGAATTAACAACAACAACAACATCAACAATAACAATCTCATCATCAACGAAACAACTAATTGTACTCGTTAGAGTTACGCTTTGTTAACCCTACTTTTCTCCACATAAAGGGGGATGGGGGTTGGGGATACATGGATATTTATACATGTAACACGGACTTGTTGTCCCCGTACATCATCATAGTGCAGATTATAAGAATCTGATATGGGGTTCTGTTGTAGATGAGCGTTTCCAACCCGAGGGATGACCGTGCTGAGCGGAACCGAGGCTACGCCGAGGTTCCGCTCAGCACGGTCATCCCGAGGGTTGGAAACGCCCATCTACAACAGAACCTCATATTGGATTCTTTTTCTTGCACAACACCTCCGGTTAGTTTTGACAGCTCGCACATGTATATTGTTTACAAAATAAAAGTAGTGCGGAAGTAGTTCCGGCAGTTGAATAGAATTGAAGCGCATTTATGTTAGATGCCTGGGTCGGAACACCAGGGTCAGAACATAAATTTCTATCCCAGGGTAAAATCACGGATTTCCTTGTCTGGTGTGCAAGAATATATTTTCTAGTCCTTTGAGATCATTGAGTTATGTTGAAAAGAGAGTTCTGCTGAAGCCGGCGCTAGAGGGCGTGGCCGGTGTGGCACATTTAAGTACTGGTAATGAACAGACTCAATAAAACCGAGTCTGCTATTTTCGTTTATTTGGCGTATTCTTTGCTTCCAAAGAATCTAACTTCAGAACGTATTTATCTTCACTGCAGCTGGTGTTGTGCCGTGTCGCGGCCGTAAAACGTCTCCCAGTGCAGACCTTTGGAATCATTGGGTTCATTTTGAAAATAGAGTGCTGCTTAAGTCGGTGCTAGGGGGCACATTTCAGTACTGGTCATGAACATATTCAATAAAACCGAGTCTGCTATTTTCGTTTATCTGGTGTATGCATATAGCCACTTGAATAAAATCGGGGGAAGGATCTGTATTTAACAGTTTATGATAGAATACCATGTTGCTCTCCCTTGTATTATCTCGCATAAGTTTTATAATATTGTTTGCGGTAAAAGTTTTGTTGGAGAACAGGGACATTCGATGGATTGGGGTTTACTTATGTCGCCAGGCCAGGGGACAAAATGGGATAAATTTAGGGATATCATTCCGGTCTTCCATAAAATATGTGTATTTTGTGTGTGGCCATTTGAATCGTTTCAGCGAGGCGAGATCAGACGATTCTTATGAGTACACACAACATTTTAAGACTAAATAAGAAAAAAAAAAAAAAAAAAAGAAATATCCCTTATTTATCCCAAAATACATGCATTTGTTATCTGAAGCTGTCGAAAACTTTTCTTCGGAATTCAAGTAAAGCATCACGAAAACACACCTATATAATTTTGACCCCCTTGAACCCCAATTTTATACAGTAAAACTCTGGTTTATAGGGGTAAACTTATTTTTCTTATTTCTGCTCTAAAATATAGACTGTGCGTACTCGTTAGAACCGCCTTGGGGCGGTTCTAACGAGTACCTACAATCTATATTTTGAGCAGAAATAAGAACAATTTCACATTTTTTTATCTAAAAGTTTTCATTTTTTCGGCGATAAAGGTTACAATGTATGCATTTGTATAGGCGTGTTTTCGTAATTTCGTTTCTTCGGAATCGAAGTAAAGAAAGATTTCGAGTGAGCCATGGTCAACGAGCTATTGGTGTTTGAACCATTGAAGTTCTATTGTTCAACCATTTTCGTACCAAATGAAATCTTCCTCCTTATGCAGGAGTCCATTTCAAAATTTAAGGGTGTTAGATTGTGATTTCTTCAAACTCTATTTGAGAAAAATGGCCATTTTTGTTTGCAAACGGTGTAGGCCCTGATCAGAAGCCGCAGATTTTTGCAAGCAATGTAGGTCCTGATCAGACGCCGCGTTCTGTGGCGCCTGATCTGGGCCTACACTGTCGGTCAGGGTTTCTGGTACAAAATGGATTAACAACAGTTATCTCTGAGTGTTCAGGATGGGAAAATGTTTGTTTGTTTGTTTGTGTTGAGGTCAACACTCTTTAGGTCATTTTGGATATGTTCCTTCCGATTTTGTGGGGACTTGCCCTGCATTTTGATTAAATGAAACTTCAATCCTTGCTGCCAAAAGAAACCCCACCGGAGTTTAATGGACAGTCTGTCGCACCACTGTTCCTTGGCAGGCTTGGACCTTCTAAGCGGTTAACCAGTTCTCAAAAGTTCGGTTGGTTGCAGCTCTGCGCGGAAACACCATGCAGTCAAGTCTATTTCTGTAAGCCCAGACGGGCCGGGACGAATAGGAACGTGTACGATGTTACTCAGCATCATGGAATCGCGCAATTCTCAAGCCACGGAAACTAAAATTACTGTCTATTGTCGCTCACCCGCCCATCGGGGCTTGGAGAAATAGATGGGCTGCATGATGCTTCCACACAGAGCTGAAACCGACTACACACGAGTACTGGTAAACCGCTTAGAGGATCTAAGCCTGCACAGGCAAAGCGGTGCGAGTCCAGGCTTACAAACACTATTGGTTTCATTGGGCGACAAGGCATGAGACGTCATTTCATCTCAATGTCACAAAACTTGAAGCAACGTCTCCAAAATGACATTTACAGTGTTGACATGGACGTTAAAACCTAAAATCAAACTAACAAACGAATGTCTCTGAGTGTAGTCTGGGTAAAGATTCTTAGACTGTTTCGTTTCATGTTCATGTTTACATTCCTGCATTTGGTAGACTGATTAACAATCCACCCAAAATGCAAGCAATGAAGTCAAGATACAGTCGAACTTCAATGGCTCGAACACTTTGGGGACCATGATAATCTGTTCGAGACAGGGGTAGTTCGAGCCACTGAGGGTTACCGCCATGAAGCATAACAGCCTTAATTTTGGAACATCTTTTCGGTGTTCAATAACAAAAATGTATGCTGTATGCACTCATTAGGATCGCCTCATAGAGGCGATTCTAATGAGTACACACAGCATACATTTACAAGATAAAAGGAAAAAATTTCTTAATTACCCTGCCTTTATCTTATGTGGAGAAATTCCCTCGGGACTCAAGAACGGGTTCGACTCTGCCATGGTAAACGACCCATCGGTGTTCGAGCCATCGAAGTTCCACTGTACATACAGATGCGCACAACATTTTCACCGATTCCTGGAGGTGAAACAACAACAACAACAACAGCAACAACAATCATAACAACATCAACAACACAACAACATAAAACACACGTCAGGCACAACAACATGTCATTGCATCAACGCTGATGCGACGTTGATAAGACGTCATTTGTACAATTGTTTCTGTTATTATTATTAATAATTATTATATTATGGTCCTACCCTGCAATCGAACACTAATCTGTTGATTGTTTAGGTTGGAGCTCTTCTTTACTTCAAATAACATACTATTGACATCGCCAGTCGTAGCTGGTGACCGGACAAAAACCTTCCGTTTACACTCATTTTTACGATACCAACTCGTAAACAGCGTGAATGGTATCAAGTTAAAAAGCCACAAAGCTTTGGTAAACAAATTTGTTAAAATTTCGGTAAACAGAATTTGAACGATCGTTGGAATTTCTTTTTTCTCTTTTTTTTTCATATTTTAGACTTTATTTGTTTTCAAGTGAAGCGAAATGTGGAAATATAGAATAGATATTGTTTGTTTGTTTGATCTGGGGTTTAACGTTCCCGTCAACACTGGAGACGTCAACATTTTGGAGACGTTGCTTCCAATTTTGTGAGACTTTTACCCGACATTGAGATGAAATGACATCTCAAGCCCTGTCGCCCAATGAAACCAATAGGGTTTATAAGCATGGACGGTCCGACACTCACATCGCTTTGCCTGGGCAGGATTAGATCCTCTAAGCGGTTTACCAGTACTCGTGTGAAGGTCGGATTCAGCTCTGCGTGGAAGCATCATGCAGCCCATATATTTATTCAAGCCCCTATGGGCGGGGGCGTTTCATATTTTATACTTTATTTGTTTTCAAGTGAAGCGAAGTGTGGAAATATAGAAAACATATTGTTTTGTTTGTTTGATCTGAGGTTTAACGTCCCTGTCAACACTGTAAGGGTCATTTTGGAGACGTTGATTCCAATTTTGTGGGACTTTTACCCGACACTGAGTTGAAATGACATCTCAAGCCCTGTCGCCCAATGGAACCAATAGGGTTTATAAGCATGGCCGGTCCGAGACTCACACCGCTTTGCCTGGGCAGGCTTAGATCCTCTGAGCGGTTTACCAGTACGCGTGTGTGGGTCGGATTCAGCTCTGCGTGGAAGCATCATGCAGCCCACATATTTCTTCAAGCCCCGATGGGCGGGGGCCGAGAATAGATATTGACCGACAACCATTCTCTGGTCAGAATGGCAAGTATACAAGACCCCTGGAGACTTTGTCCCAGTCCATTTTCTCTGCACTTTTCATAAAGAAGTGTTCCGAACTAAAGATATTATGCTGATGAAAACACATAATCAGCAATCAAAGCCACATAACCTTTAGATTGACATTCCGATCTAGCCAGTTCTTCTTAAACTTATTCAAGTTTCTGGCCATTGGCGTATTAAATTGTCGCAAAATATGCGTTTGTCGGCTGTCAGTCGGACATAACGCTAATTAATATGTTATGAAGCCACCCGAGCTTTTATCTTCAAAAATTCCAGGAAGATCAAATTAAATTCTAAAGGACCTTTCTGATGACAATGTCAAAAGTGTAATTAATAGGTCGACACAGACAGTTTATGAAGCCATCCAAGCTTTTATCTTCAACTCACTTTATGTAAAGTTCTGAAAGATCCAGTGAAAACTAAAGGACTTATGCTGATGGTCAGTTTTCAATCTCATCCAAGTTTTTATTGCTCGCTTTCTTAAATGCAAGTTTCAGGAAGATCCTATCAAACCCCAAAGGCTTACATTGATGACAAGGTCAAAAATGGCATTTTCAGCAAACAATGGCTGTAACACTATGATTGATAGGCCAACATCACCAGTTTTCGAAATAATCCAAGCCTACGTTTCAGGGCAGAGCCAATCACAACTGTGACTGTCAAAATAGATATGTTCAACTACCACGTGGACATACGCTATCATTTGTTTTTATTTTAATATGGAGCGTTTCAAATTTCATGCTCAGCTGAGTTGAGCATGAAAAAAGGGTCAGACTTTATCATGACCTGACTCATACTGTCGACTAGACGGTACAACAACTACTGTCTAGGCTTATTCAACCGACGACAAATCGTTGATATTTTACTCATATTTTGTCCCTAGAAAATCGGGAAACACTATCAATTGTGCTTACGTCACACAATCGGAAGTGTTTTCACTTGAACAGTAAAATTCCTATATAAAGCCACCTTAGGGGCTGTTCAAAAGTGGTTTTTAAGACCACTTTTGAACAGTCCCAAAGATCGTTCATGATCAGAGGACACTGTGGGCAGAAATCACAAAGGAAAATTAAGTGAAGCCTTCAAAATAAGCCTTTTAAAGCACAATTCGTCTTAATAATAATAGAAGGTATTAATAGCGGAATTTAACTGAATTTCCATTTCACTCTTCAATGTATCTAAACGGAAAATTTTGACACACAGCGCAGTTGGTGGAGAATAATTTTCCCTTCTCATAGCAGCTCTAATTGTCCCACAGCTTCAAGTGGTTACTGAGAACACTTTCGACAAAACAAGTCCGTGAAATGAACACCCCCTAAACCCCACTTTATATAGAGAAAACTGGGGTTTACGGGGGTATTCGTAATTTTACTTATTTTTGCTCCAAAACATATGTTGTGGGTACTGGTTAGAACCGCCTCAATGAGGCGGTTCTAACGAGCACCAACAACCTATGTTTGCAGTATAAATAAGAAAAAAAAAAACCGGATTTTCATAAGAAAAGTAGCCACTTTGGAGATGTGAATAATGCACTCTGTCGCACGGGTGTGTTGTCGTAAAGGTCAGAAATGTGACTGTTTCAGAGATTCTGTAACAAAACCTATTTTATTACAGCCCATTGAAACAAGCTTCTTCTTGATGCCTAATAATAAGTTTCATTAGGTACCCATATCCGACGAAAACTCAGCTTTGGTTGTATGAAAGAGAGAAACAAAACAACTTGTTTGTTTGTTTGATTTGAGGTTTAACGTCCCCGTCAACACTGTATAGGTCATTTTGGAGACGTTGCTTCCAATTTTGTGGGACTTTTCCCCGACATTGATATGAAATGACTTCTCAAGCCCTGCCGCCAAATGAAACCATAAGTTTTATAAGCATGGACGGGCCGACTCGCACTGCTTTGCCTGGGCAGGCTTAGATCCTCTTAGCGGTTTACCAGTACTCGTGTGCGGTCGGTTTCAGCTCTGCGTGGAAGCATCATGCAGCCCATCCATTTCTTCAAGCCCCGATTGGCGAGGGCTGAACAAAAGTACTATTACCTACAAGGACGCAAGGTGAAAGAGAAAAAACATGGAAGGTTCCACGGTGAATATGAAGAGTCGATTACGCTATTTTAACTTAAATTGATACAATTCTGCTTTCAGAAGATTATACAAGCTAAGAAATTGAACGAAACGAATCCTTTAGTTTTCTTGCAGTGCCCAAATGTGTAGTAAAATATCAGACATGACGCGATCAAGTCCAAGAAATTGTAAACTTTACCAGGAAATTCAGAGTTGGCTGTCGAAGTTCGGCAGTTTAAACGCCTAAAGACAATTTTCAATTTTATTTTATTTATTTATTTTTTTGTTTATTTTCTATCTATTTATTTACCTATTCTGGTAAGCCTATATTAAGAAAACCGATACACTGACAGACATGAGTGCAAACCAGAGTGTAAGGGCGAGGGTCGTGGCCACGTGAAATCGATTTAAGCTTCCAGCAAAAAACATTTTACATGTACCGACCGATTCAAGGCGGTTCTTCTGCTGTGGTTTATTATTGTAATGGTTCGTCTTTGCATGCATGTATTGCTAATATCTTTTTTATTTTGGGTAGCCTTTTATCCACGTTGTGGGAAAGTAACTGTCTTTTTGGCTTTCCGCCTGTGACGTTTTCATGATGATAATTTTTTATGTTTCTGTTTCTTTCCCTTTGGTGTCTTGGATTGGAGTATGGCAGTATGTAGAGAAGAGTGAAAGTATTATGAAAACACCAATTCAATCTCACATCTTCAAAATGGCTACATTTCTGGTGAAAATCCGTGATATTTTTCTGATTTCTTCTCTTGGAGCAGAAATAATATATATATATATACCCCATTAAACCACAGTTTTCTCTATATAAAGTGCGATTTATAGTAGTGTTCATTTCACGAGCATGTTCAAGTGATGGAAGGACGACAGTCCAATGGAACACTGCTTGGCCATACTGGAAGAATGGCGAGTCGGTTTGCTCGCTGTATTATAAAGCAAAGGATACGATTCAAATATTTGTTTTGAAAAAACAAAACAAGTTGATCTCACTGACACAACTCTGTCGGAAACAAACTTCGTAGTACCTATAAAAGATAAGAGATACGTATCAAATGAGCACCGCCAGGCGAATTTGTGTCTTCGAGCATTCCGTCATGACAAAGTTTAACTGCGCATGCCCAGCCATTCAGAGGGGCCAGGGATATGGCTTTCTGTCTGAAGGTTCCTCTTGATTCACTGCTTGTATGAGCGAGCAGCGAAGGTTCTGGCGAGACTGCGCGGATGCGCAGGCTCGCCTGATCCTTCGCTGCTCGCATAGGCGATAAGTACCATAATCGCTTGACGCGGCCCAAATGCGTTTGCAATCTGTAAACGTCTGCAGCAGGAACATATCTTTTGTGGAATATATCACAATTTACTCATGACTGTAACTCCGTGCACCCTAACCTTCTTTTCTTCTATTTTTTCTCTTTCAAATTTCCGAAGTGTGTTGGTGTGCGTGTGCGGGGTGTGGAGGGAGGGGGGGTCTGCTGCTGTAGGTAAGTGACGGAAGTGCTTTAAAGCGAACCTGGTATCATATTTTTTTCTATGGGTTGGGACAATAGGATTTTCATTAACTTCCGTGTTCGCTAACAGTCAGTTTTTACGGAGGGTTTGTCCAAGCGTCTCCGAAACTATGACAAGCATCCAGATAATAAAGGTATCTAAAGGCACCAACTGCGCTGCGTGTCAAATTTCTTCATTAGAATGTGAACAGAAACTGTGTCCGTAAAGACGTCTGAATGTCTGACGCAAGAACAAATGAGGTTCTTTCCCGACATTGGGACTTCAAGCTGAAATCTCATGGAAATTGTCTCAGTTAGCACGCAATGTCACATCCTGTTTTCTGGAAAATAAAATAAAAGAAAATATTTCAAAATGCTGTCTGTTGAAAAAAAAACATTATGCTGAGCGCTTCGCAAACACCTGTCTTAAACAACTACATGTTGGCTTTTCAACCGAAGTTTGTCAGCACAGGTTTTTGCATGTAATGTAAGAAATGCGTTTTTCACTTCTAAAGAGCATAAAAATTATACTTTATGGTGATGTCAGAAAGTGTGTGAAGCTCTCACCTTTCTACTTGTCAATATTTACATAAGATTTGTTACTAAGTTATTTAGACAAAGTGTGGGTATTCGATCGGTACTAACTGCGCACCACTTGTGGCGTATCTGTTTTTGTTTTATTATGAGAGAGACTTTCTGCTGAAAACCATGCAGTCTAAAATCATTGAAGCTTTTAGCTTCACTTCTAGATATTTGGATGATTTATTAAATATTGACAATACCTATTTCGATGGTTTGATCAGTCAAATTTAACCCACCCCCCCCCCCACGAACTTCAGTTAAATAAAGCAAATTCTTCTGATACCGAGGCCCCGGTTTTGGCTTTATCTATTGTAGATGGGGTTGTTTCGTGCAAAATTTATGATAAACGCGATGATTTTGATTTTTTGAGATTGTACATTTTCATTTTTGGATGGCGATGTTCCTCGTGCGCCATCCTATGGCGTTTATATTTCGCAGCTAATTCGATTTGCCAGAGTGTGTAGTCATGTAACAGACTTCAACACTCGTAATAAATTGTTAACGGCTAAACTTCTTAATAAGCGTTATCGGTATCATAAACTACGCAAAGCTTTTTAAAAAATTTATAGACTTCATTCTGATTTAATTTCAAAATTCAATATTGGACTTAAATCTCTTCTAAAACAAGGTCTATCGGAACCCGAATTTTATGGTGACTTAGTATATAAATTCAGAAAAATATATAGCCGCAATGACTTCAGCACCCAATGTCGTAAAAACATTCTTCGATATAAAAAGATTGGGTACAACATAAATGTTATTCGACAGACTGCATGCATGGTAGTTAACCCAATAACGGTTGACAACTTTGCTTCCCTCTTTAATTGCACGCCAGTGGGTCAGGCCTCATATTCTATGACGGTTCCAACGTAAAGGCTTATTGAGAATTAGAGAGATTTAGTCAAGGTAATGTTGGTTGGTGGCTGATGCTCTATCTCTGGTCGGGCCCATCGGAGTCTAACTGTTGGTTTTCGTTTGCTCCAACATTTCAGTGATTTCTTGCTGTCGTGTCCTCACCGTTGTTTCATCTCTGTGGTTGTTTTAATATTTGCGTTCACAGAGTAGTTGCACTGATGAGTTAGGAGGCCTTCATGCGGACTAAACAAATTATTTGTCTAAATCGCGACGGAAGTAAGGGCGAGGATTGTGGCCACGTAAAATCGATTTAAGCCCCCCAGTGGAATTCGTTTCACTGACCTTTCCAATGCGGTTCTTCTGTCGCGGTTTATCTTTGTTATGATGTCTTTGAAGTTTGGAGGCCTTCATGCGGACTGAACTAATTATTTGTCTAAATCGCGGCGGAAGTCAGGGCGATGATTGTGGCCACGTAAAATCGATTTAAGCTCCCCCAAGTGGAATTCGTTTCCGTTGACCGTTCGAAGGCGGTTCTTCTGTCGTGGTTTATTTTTATTATGGTGTGTCTTTGGATGTTTGTGTCGCTTATATTTTTTTATTTTGGATAGCCTATTGGCCATTTTGTGGGAAAGTAACTGTCCTTTTGGCTTTCCGCTATTGATGTTTCCATTAGGTTTGTGCTTCTTTCCCTTTGGTGTCTGTGATGGGAGCTGTGGGTTGATTGTAGCGATTCCTGATCATTGCCCCCACTTCTATTTTTTTAGCTCACCGTCACGTTGTGACGAGGTGAGCTTTTGGGGTCACTTTTTGTCCGTCGTCCGTCGTGGGTCCGTGCGTGCCTTCGTGCGTGCGTAAACAATTTCTTTAAACGACATCTCCTCCTAAACCACTGATCGGATTTTGACCAAACTTCACAGGAATGATCCTTAGGTGGTCCCCTTTCAAAGTTGTTCAAATGGTTCCGGTCCGTTGCACATCTAGGTCACAGGAGCCAAAAATAGATTTTTTTTTCACCAAAAACTTAAAAAATCTTCTTCTCTGAAACCACAGGGCCCAGGTCTTTGATATTTGGTATGAAGCTTCATCTAGTGGACCCCTACCAAGATTGTTCAAATTATAGTGCTGGGGCGAAAAATGCCCCCGCCCCGGGGCCCGTTTGTTTTTGCATAGGCTTATATAGGGAAAATCTTTAAAAATCTTCTTCTCTGAAACCACAAGGCCCAGGACTTTGATATTTGGTATGAAGCTTCATCTAGTGGACCCCTACCAAGATTGTACAAATTATATTGCTGGGACAAAAAATGCCCCCGCCACGGGGCCCTTTGGTTTTACATTGGCTTATATAGGGAAAATCTTTAAAAATCTTCTTCTCTGAAACCACAAGGCCCAGTTCTTTGATATTTGGTATGAAGCTTCATCTAGTGGACCCCTACCAAGATTGTTCAAATTATAGTGCTGGGGCCAAAAATGCCCCTGCCCCGGGGCCCTTTGGTTTTACATAGGCTTATATAGGCAGAATCTTTAAAAATCTTCTTCTCTGAAACCGCAAGGCCCAGGACTTTGATATTTAGAATGAAGCTTCATCTAATGGCCCTCTACCAAGATTGTTCAAATTATAGTCTTTGGGCCAAAAATGCCCCCGCCCCGGGGCCCTTTGGTTTTACGTAGACTTATATAGGGAAAATCTTTAAAAATCTTTTCTCAGAAACCACAAGGCCTAGGTCTTTTATATTTGGTATGAAGCTTCATCTAAAGGACCGCTAACAAGATTATTCAAATTATAGTGCTGAGGCCAAATATGTCCCTGCCCCGGGGCCCTTTGGTTTTACATAGGCTTATATAGGGAAAATCTTTAAAAATCTTCTTCTCTGAAACCGCAAGGCCCAGGACTTTGATATTTGGTATGAAGCTTCTTCTAGTTGACCCCTACCAAGATTGTTCAAATTATAGTGCTGGGGCGAAAAATGCCCCCGCCTCGGGGCCCTTTGGTTTTACATAGGCTTATATAGGGAAAATCTTTAAAAATCTTCTTCTCTGAAACCGCAAGGCCCAGGTCTTTGATATTTGGTATGAAGCTTCATCTAGTGGACCCCTACCAAGATTGTTCAAATTATCAAATTATAGCCCTTCGGCCAAAAATGCCCCTGCTCCGGGGCCTTTTGGTTTTACATAGACTTATATAGGGAAAATCTTTAAAACTCTTCTTCTCTGAAACCACAAGTCCTAGGTCTTTTATGTTTGGTATGAAGCGTCTTCTAAAGGACCCCTAGAAAGATGATTCATATTATAGTGCTGGGGCCAAAAAAGGCCCCGCTCCGGGGCCCTTTGGTTTTACATAGGCTTATATAGGGATAATCTTTAAAAATCTTCTTCTCTGAAACCACAAGGCCCAGGACTTTGAAATTTGGTATGAAGCTTCATCTAATGGACCTCTACCAAGATTGTTCAAATTATAGCCCTGGGGCCTCAAATGCCCCCACCCCGGGGCCCTTTGGTTTTACATAGATTTATATAGCCCGAGCCCATATGGTTTTGCATAGGCTTATGTAGGGAATATCTTTAAAAAAAATCTTCCTCTCCCAAACCGCAAGGCCCAGGTCTGTGATATTTGATGTGTAGCTTCATCTAGTGGACCTTTGCCAAGATTGTTCAAATTATAGCCTTTGTTGATGTTTGGTATGAAGCTTCACCTTTAAGACCTCCCTCAACTTTATGCACATTAAAGCCCTGGGGCCAATAATGGCCCTCTCTGGGGCCCACTTGTTACACTATGGATCAGGTGAGCGATCCAGGGCCATCATGGCCCTCTTGTTATTTTTATTCACAATTGTACTTCTTGGTATCGTGAATAAATAACGTGTAAGCCGGTACCCCCTGTAGCATGCGGGCAGATGGGACACGACTATTCAAGCCATGTAAAGTCTGCTTAGACCGGAAGAAATAATTTCTCGGCGCATGGAAAGGGCGCACATTGATGGACAGTGTTGGTTCAGACATACCACAGTTAATAACAACTTTAGTTGATTGAGAACTTAATCGTTTCAACGTCGAGATTGAAGCTCTGAGCGAGACTCGTCTTGCAGAGGAAGGGCTAATAAAAAGACGTTGGTGCTGGTGACACTTTCTTGGACGCAAAAACGAAGAGCGGCGGGGAGCGGTAGTAGGATTTGCCATCAAATTACACCTTGTCAGCAAGCTCTCAGGACTTCCAAAAGGCATAAATGACCGCCTGATGGCACTGAGACAATGATCAGAAATCCAAATAAGGTCAAAGACAAGTTCTATGAAGTTTTGGACTGTGTGATTTCTGCTACACCCCGGGGAGACAAACTCATCATCCCGGAAGACTTCAATGCTATAGTGGTCACAGACCACCAAACTTGGGAGTGATTGACAATGAAGGAGTAGGAAAGTACAATAGCTGAGTATGAACTGCTGAATACCGTGTTGGTCGTCTGTCTGCCAACTTGCAAAAAGACACCAAGGTTGCATCCTTGCTCCAAACACTGGCATCTCATTAATTATGTCATAGTTAGAAGGAAGGACAGACAGGATGTCAGAATGACAAGAGACCGTGTGTGATGGACAGATCACAGAGTTTTGTTAGCAAACTCAACCTGCGCGCCCAGCCTGCACGGCGACCACAAGGCAAGAGAGTGCCCAAGAGATTGGATGTGTCAAAAGCTGAAACAAGACAGCAAGAGGCAAACTAGGAGCGCAGGCAATGATCAGGAATCGATACAATTAACCCACAGTTCCCATCAGAGACACCAAAGGGAAATAAACAAAAAACATGAAACAACAGACCCTAATGGAAACATCAATAGCGGAAAGCCAAAAGGACAGTTACTTGCCCACAAAATGGCCAATAGGCTATCCAAAATAAAATAATATAAGCGACACAAACACCAAAAGACAAACCATAACAAAAAGAAACCGCGACAGAAGAACCGCCTTGGAACGGTCAGCGGAAACGAATTCCACTGGGAAGCCTTCTTCTGTGACATCTCCAGCCGACTAAATACAATGGAAATCAGTTCAGATGTTCCAGAAGAGAACTGGAAGTCTTCAGAGACACTGTTCACTCTTCAGCAATAGATTCCCTAGGTCCAGTTTCTCGCAAACACCAAGACTGGTTTGACGAGAATGAAGAAATCCAGGGATTCCTTGAAGAGAAGCACCAAAAGCACAGGACATACCTCAGTGATGCAGCTCATTATATAACAAGGCGGCCTTTTCAGATATACGCAAGACAGTTCAAACAGGGCAGTGCTCTGCCTATGTTTTCAAGATAGCCCCATTGTCAGACAGAAGACTAGTTCAATCTGCACTAGAAAGAGGAGTGGTTCTTGAGCTCTGGTGACCATAAACTGTCTCTGAGGTAGTCTATCAGCCAGCACCTGACAAGCCTTAAAAAGAGGCCACTATTAAAGTGAAAGGTCGAAGAATACAGGTGGTGGACAAGTTCACCTAATCTCGGAGCACAAATATCCAAATCTAGTGCAGCATTGAAAGTCTACAGAGCTGTGGTGGTGCCAACACTAGTGTATGCATGTGAAACATGGACAGTTTATCAACGGCATGCCAAAAGACTGAATCACTTCCATACAAGCTGTCTTAGAAAATTCTTCGGTACGCATTACAAAGACACCCTCAAAGCCTCCCTCAGGGACTTCACTATTCCAACCGAGTCATGGGAACGAACTGCACAAGACAGAACAAAGAAGCGAGGTCTCATCAGAATACCAGGCAAAAATAATCAGTGAAGCTGAGCAGAAACTCGCACAGCACAAAGCCATAGCTAATGTATCATCAACAGAGCTCTCTTCCTCTAGCCTATGTTGCTCTACAGCTAGGTTGGTCTCATCAGCCATCTTATGCGTTCTCGAATGCGCGGCGGAAGTTATGTGGTCTTACGTAGAATACACAAGCAGTAACATTTCTCAAATGTGATTGAGACTGGCCATCGTCAGTAACGACAGACGAAGTATATACGTAACTCGTAATGTGGCTAACTTGACCGATAAAAAAAATACAGGCAACGTAATAGGTACATCACGTCACTTGTATGAACACCCCTATATTCCCACTTTATACAGAGATCGTGGGTTTTACATAGGTATACATTATTTTTTCTTATTTCTGCTCCATGGCATAGGTTGTAGAAAAAACTGTCTCAATTACATCACGAAAACACGCCTATATAATTTTGACCCCCTTGAACCCCGCTTTTATAAAGTAAAACTGTGCTTTTCAGGGGTAAACCATATTTTTCTTATTTCTGCTCTAAAATATAGATTGTGGGTACTCATTAGAACCGCCTCGTTAGAACCGCCTCATCGAGGCGGTTCTAACGAGTATCCACAATCTATATTTTGAGCAGAAATAAGAAAATTATCACAATTTTTCAGCTTAAAATGATCCTTTTTTCGGCGGTAAAGTTTACAATGTATTCGTATAGGCGTGTATTCGTGATGAGGCGTAAAAATGCCGTGTTTCCGCTACATGCTGAAAAACATTTTGGTCGGTAGAGATAGAAGAAACTTTTTGTAACTGTTTAATTTTTTTCCCCCGAAAAAAAAAAAAAAAAAAAAAACAGGATCGGATCTGTATTTTTTATGGGTTTTTGTTTTTGTACATGTTTTTTGTTAATAAAATGGTCATGTTGAGACTTGCACTCTATATCATAATTCATTTTACTTGCTCAAAAATATAATCTCTGTATTTTGGAGGGTACTTAATGCCAAAACCGGCCCCGATAGCTCAGTTGGTAGAGTGTCCGCTCCGGGGAACGGGAGGTCACGGGTTCGTCCCGGGCCGCGACATACCAAAGTCGTTAAGAATGGTACTAGCTGCTCCTCGCTTGGCACTCAGATTTACGGGGTAGAGCTAGGACTGGTCGACTCAGTGTCAGGATAATGTGACTGGGTATGGTATCATGTAATGTGTCTGGGACATGATACTTCAGTGAGGCAGCACTATAAAAGTGAGCATTGAGCTTCCTGTCGCAACCCGACACCGTGGTGATATGATTGAAAAATTGTTGAAAGCGACGCTTAACCCGAATTCACACACACACACACTTAATGCCAAAAACTACAAAAATGTCCTAAAAACGCAAAATTACTATGGGAAAATGCAAAGACGACACTAGGTTGGATCGGAAATTGAAACTGGAAGGGTCGGTGTTTTACTGTTAATTGATAAAAAAGTAGAGTCCGTGGGTCTGGTGCAGAGTCGGTCGGGTTAGCGGAAACACGGCTATTTTTAGGGCGATTCTAACGGGTAACTAACCACAATCTACGCTTGGACTTTAAAGAAGAAGAAGAAGAAGAACATGGAGAAGAAGAAGAAAAATCACAGATTTTTATCAGAAAAATAGCCCGTTTTAATGCGTTATGTCACACTGGTAAATTAGCGTAATCCTATCCTCGATGTTTGTAGAAACGATCTTACGTAAGATCATCACGAAAACACGCCTATATTATTTTGACCTCCTTAAACCCCACTTTTATATAGAAAAAACTCGGGTTTATAGGGTTAAACCTTATTTTCTTATTCCTTCTCTAAAATATAGATTGTGGGTACTCGTTAGAACCGCCTCGACGAGGCGGTTCTAACGAGTACCCTCAATCTATATTTTGAGCAGAAATAAGAAATATCACAATTTTCCATCTTAAAAATTCGTTTTTGCGGCGGTAAATTTTACATTGCATTTGTATAATGTGAAATAAATAATGTGATTGTCTTCTTTTTGAGACCAAAATTTAACCTGGACACCCATAAGTATTCCCTAAGTGTGAATAAATAAATAAATAAATAAATAAAAACTCAATAAAAGTGATTTATTTCGGTTACTTTGAGTTTATGAACGAACTATTTTAAGGTGATTATGATAGTGTAGCCTTGTGACAACAAAGTAGATCTATGAGATGTCCTTGAAATGACAATATAAAACCGGTACTGTAAGTATGATTACAAAGCATTGAAAATAAACTAGATATGAGTTACTGAAAATAGTAATTGCGTGTATCGAATGTTGTGTTTTAGTACAACTTTATTTACATACATATCTTGTAACAGGCTCTTGTTACTGAACCGCACGAGGGCAGACGATGGTAATAGCCCAAAATATCATGCCGATATAATTCTGACCACGTCAGATGCTTGCTCTAAAATATATTGAAGCCTCCGTGGTGTAGTGGTAACGCTTCTCGCCTTGTAAACCAGGGGTCTCAGGATCGATCCCGGGCTTCTCCAGACTTTCGGATGAGTCTTTAAACCGAGGTCCCGTCTCCGTATGACTTTAGCTGTTGGTGGGACGTAAAAAGCAAACACTGACTGTCTGCTCTAAAATATAAAATGTGGTTGAACCGCCTCAATGAGACTCACAATCTGTATTTTCACAAGAAATAAGAAAATTATCACAATTTGTCAGCTTAAAATTTTCGTTTTTATTTACAATGTATTTTTATAGGCATGTTTTCTTAATGGAACAGTTAAACTTGCAATCTTTTTATTTATATTTCAAAACACACACACATACACACACACACGCACAACGCACGCGCGCAAGCAAAAACGACAGAGTTTTCTCAAAGTATTTTCCAGGGGAAAATAATTCTTTATTTTCTATTTATCCTTGAAACATAGATTGTTCGTGCTCGTTACCCTGAGAACCGCCTCATCGAAATTAAAATTAACGGTATACCCTTGTAAAATCTGTTATCTTTTGTATAAAGTCTGGGTTTACAGGGCTGTTCAATCCATGGACTTGTTAACATAATTGTTTATAAGTCTTTTATATGTCTGTATTTTTACTTAAAATAACATCATGTTAACAGGTTCGTATATTGAATACCCCTCTAAACCCCACTTTATATTGAGGAAACTGGTGTTTGCAGGGGTATATGTTGTTTTTATTACTTCTGCTCCAAGACATAGGCTGTGGGTACTCGTTAGAACTGTCTCAATGAGGCGGTTCTCAATAAGACCGTTCTACCGAGGACCCGCAACCTATGTTTAGGGCAAAAGTAAGAAAATAAAACAAGTTTTATAAGAACATTTACCATTTGGGGGATATGAAAGAATGCCCCACATCAGACGGGTGTGTTATCATAATGAATTATTGGAAGACATCATCAACGAAGCAGTCATAGATACTCGCTAAATATGGTTTCTACACTACACAGTTGTAAAAAAGAAAAAGAAAAGGAAAGAAAAAAGCAAACTTAAGACATATCAGCTATTTATTCTATTTGAAAGAACGCAGCATAGGATAATGATTTGTAATATTACTTTATCCCTGGTCAGAGAATATAAAGTCACGTATCAATTGATTATCCTGTATTAACCAATATAAACCTGTTGTCAAAAATCATAAATCATGTATTTTAATTGTGTAAATTAATAAAATTGTCATTAATCGAGTAATTTCGTATTGGCCCAGTTACAGGTCCGAGGTCTGCTGTATTGGCCCGAGGCCGAAGACCGAGGCCAATACAGCTGACCGGGGCCTGTAACTGGACCAATACGAAATTACTTGATTAATAATATTATATTATATTATTACATTTAGGAAAAAAACCCAATTCAGGAAAGTAATATTAATTGAACCCCCTTCTTTGGATTAACATTTTTAAGCCTATAATTTGATGCGTAGGTGATTCATTTAAAACTAATAAATTGTTTTACAAAATTCATATAGGCTCTACTTTCTTAATTCGATTACAGTATTATTTTACAAAAGTTTAAATTCTATTTCCAGCGAAAACATGCCTGTTCAAATATATTGACAATTTTACCACCAAAAATTGAACATTTTCAGATAATAATTCTGATATTTTCCTTATTTCTGCTTTAAACATATACTGTGGGTATTCGTTAGAACCGCCTCGATGAGGCGATTCTAAAGCGTACCATTCTGTGAGTTTAGACAGAAATAAGAAAAGTAATATATACACCGTGAACCGCAGTTTTAGAACATAAAAATGAGATTTAAGGAGGTCAAAATTAAATAGGTGTATTTTCCTGATTGTATAATACGCGACGAAAGTTATGTGGTCTTACGTGGTGAAGGAAACCGCGTTCCCGGAGAAAACCATCACCAACTTGGCGAAATATGAATAACAATGATAGAGGAAACCAGACTACTCGGAGAAAACCAAGCATCACGAAAACACGCCTATATAATTCTGACCCCCTTGAACCCCACTTTTATATAGCAAAACTTGGATTTACGGGGGAAAAAACCTATTTTTTGTTATTTCTGCTCTAAATAATAGATTGTGGGTACTCGTTAGAACCGCTTCAATGAGGCGGTTCTAAGGAGTACCCATAATCTATATTTTGAGCAGAAATAAGAAAAGTATCATAATTGTTCATCTCAAAATTTTCATTTGGGGCGGTGTGTGTGTGTGTGTGTGGGGGGGGGGGGATAAAGGTTTCAATGTATTGGTATCGGCGTGTTTTCGTAATGGACCTACATGTATGACTAGCGACCATGCTCCTGCTGCAATCGAATCCATGATGCAACCGAGACAAACTGTACTATTTGGTCTCAAATGCTGTTTAATATTTTGTTTTATCTGGCTTATGGCGTTTGCCTTGACTACATACCAAACAAAAAAGCAAACTTACAAAAAATAACAAAAACAACCACACACACAAAAAAAACAACAACAAAAAAAAAAAAAAAAAAAAAAAAAAAACACGCAATCGTCTCTGTGTCCGTTGCATGCCATTGTAAAAGAGAAGAGTAGGACTTGTTTTGTTTTGTTTGAATTGAGGCTTCACGTCCCCGTGAACACTTTTTAGGACATTTTCATTTTGGAGACGTTGCTTCCAATTTTGTGGGACTTTTACGCGACATTGAGATGAAATGACATCTCAAGCCCTGCAGCCCAATGAAACCAAAAGGCTTATATGCATTGGACGGTCTGACTCTCACCACTTTGTCTGGGAAGGCTTGGTCCTTCTAAGCGGTTTCCCATTAGTCATGTGTGGTCAGTTTCAGCTCTGCGTGGAAGCACCATGCAGCCCATCTCTTTCTCCAAGCCTCGAAGGACGGGGGCGAAAGTAGGGCTTGTAAAGGTAAAGGTTTTATATGCTCTATTCCAAAAAAACGAATTGGGGTGCTCTTTTTATCTTATTTATATTCCAAACATAGTAGTTGGGTGTACCCCTAAATCTATGTTTTCATCACGAAAAACACCCTTACATAATTTTGACCCACTTAAACCCAACTTTCATACAGTAAAAACTGGGTTTACATGTGTTTGCATTAACTTCCTTATTTCTGCTCATCAACATAGATTGTGGGTACCCGTTAGAAGTGCATCGCGGAACGAGTTCCCACAATCTATTTTTTAACAGAAATATGAAAAAAATATAAGATTTTTTTTTTTTTTTTTTCTGAAATTTTCATTAACTATCTATATATTTGAATAGGCGTGTTTGGCCTCCGTGGCCTAGTGGTTAAGAGCGCTGACTCTTGATCATTAGGTCTCTCACCGCTGTGGTTCGAGCCTCGCTCGGGTCACATGTGAGACGCCAAGTTCTGCAACGGAAGGTCAGGTGGTTTTTCTCCGGGTACTCCGGTTTTCGCCCACCTCTGATTAACGATCGGCTCGATATGAGTGAAATAATCTTGAAAGGGCCGTGAAACCAAAACCAAAAAAAAAAAAAAAAAAAAATAGGCGTGTTTTGTAATGTAGAGCATTAATGAGAAAAATATTGCCATCACGAAAACAAGCCTACATAATTTTGACCCCCTTGAACCCCACTTTTGTATAGTAAAACTGGGGTTTACGGGAGAAACCTTATATCTTATTTCTGCTCTAAAATATAGATTGTGGGTACTCGTTAGAACCGCCTCAACACCGCCTCGTTGAGGCGGTTCTTAGGAGTGCCAACAATCTATATTTTGCGCAGAAATAAGAAAAATATCACAATTTTTCATCTTAAAAATTTCATTTTTTCGGCGATAAATGTGGCAATGTATTTGTATAGGCGTGTTTGCGTAATGGTACCCCTGTAAATCCTTGTTTTCTCCAGATAAAATGGGGTTTCATCATACGGACTTTCTTAACCTAATGTTGGTGGTTTATCCTTTTATCATTTGTTTTTGTTTGTTTGATTTGAGGTTTGACGTCCCCGTCAACACTGTATAGGTCATTTTGGAGAAGTTGCTTCCAAGTTTGTGGGATTTTTACCCCACACTGAGATGAAATGACATCTCAAGCCCTGTCGCCCAATGAAACCAATAGGGTTTATAAGCATGGACGGTCCGACTCACACCGCTTTGCCTGGGCACGCTTAGATCCTCTAAGCGGTTTACCAGTACTCGTGTGCGGCCGGATTCAGCTCTGCGTGGAAACATCATGCAGCCCATCTATTTCTTCAAGCCCCGATGGGCGGGGGGCGTCTCCTTTTATCATATGAAGTCGTTGATAAGCAGTGGATAACGTCGTGCAATAAATATCGTATGACCACACGTGTAATAACACATCCTCGTCTACAATACATTTTTTTTGCGGAAAAAAATGTCAAATTCAAAGGCGATAAAATCCTATTTAAAGTGGTCATATGATAAACAGACTCTTACACTCGTGGTCATTTCATATGAAATTTACGAACATCGCCAAAGGCTCGTTTCATTAATATCATATGAAATGACAACTCGTGTAAGATCCTCTATATGTCTCACATATATATGGTACGGAGGAAATACGTTATTGGCTGACAAAGTGGACAGTTGAGTGGGAATAATGTTTCTGAATGTAGAGCTTTGTTTTGTATGATAAACAGGCCTTGAAAAGCTTAGAATTATCCGAATATTTTCAACCGTACAAATGCACATATAATTTATAAAAAAAAATATTGTTTTATTTTCTACCTTCTTGCGTGCAGCATTGGCAAATAGCATGCAAGTATACCATTTCATGCATTCCGGTGATGTAATATCTTGAGTACTCTTAACTCGATATATTGTATCTCGTTGTTTTATCCACATTCCAATCGTTAAGTATCAATTAATATTAACACATTAATACGAAAAAAGATTAAACGATTACAGTGACTTATTAATCGAAGGAATGTAGATTTAAACTCCCCAGGCTTAGGATTAACGTGAAACTATTCCTGTCTTTTCAAGAAACTATTAATACCATTTCGCATTGGTGACCATATGCACCAAAGTTACCTTAAATATGAGGAATAAAAATTCCCCTGGTTCAAAGGACATCATTACATTGTTGGCAAACTCACGGAATGCTTTGTTTCATGTCCATCCCTGACACATCCGTGTGATATACTCATTACACGGTGGAAAGCTACCATTTAATGGTAGCTGTCCACCGTGTAATGAAACCCATCTTTAAGAGAAAACTGGGATTTACAGGGGTATACATTTTTCTTATTTCTTGTCCAAGTAATAGGATGTGGGTACTCGTTAGAACCGCCTTACTAAGGCGGTTCTAACGATCACCCACAACCTATGTTTGAAGTTTAAATAAGAACAATATCACAAATTTTCGTCAGAAAAGGAGCCAGGAAAGAATGCGCTTATTTGTTTGATCCCTGTCAAAACTAATTAGGTCATTTTGGAGACGTTGCTTCGAATTTCCTGGAACTTTTAACCGACACTGAAATGAAATGACCGCCCAATGAAAACAATAGCGTTTATATGCATGGTCGGTCCGACTCGCACCACTTTGCCTGGGCAGGCTTAGATCGTCTTGGCGGTTTACCAGTACTCATGAACGCGGTCACATCACGAAAACATGCCTATATAATTTTGACCCCCTTTAACCCCACTTTTATATAGTACAATGGGGGTTTCCGGGGCTATACCTTATTTTTTCTTATTTCTGCTCTAACATATAGATTTTGGGTACTCGTTAGGACCGCCTCTATGAGGCGGTTCTAACGAGTGCCCACAATCTATATTTGGAGCAGAAATAAGAAAAATATCACAATTTTTCATCATAAAATTTTCATTTTTTTTTTGCGATAAAGGTGGCAATATATTTGTAAAGGCGTGTTTGCGTAATGAGTTTCAGCTCTGTAATAGAAAGCACTATGTCGAAAAAGGATGTGTTACCATAATGCATTGGTCCAAAACTAACATTTAAGTAGTTAAGCGTCATTTAGATTTACCTGATATATTGGTTTGTGGTTCACATTGTACAGTATTTGTCTTATACTTGCTCAAAAACATAGATTATGGGTACTCTATAGGATGCTTACCACTAAATATTTTCCATAGGCGACAATAGTAACCTTTTACATGCTCCCACAAAAACTACACATACAAAACTTTTCAAACCTTAATTATTTATAGAGCCATCCCAGCTCAACAAGTTGATTGGAAAAATCCACATGTTGCCCTGCTCCTTTTCAAGTTACGGTCCGCCATGTTTGTTTACATGCAGATTCGCAGTGAATACAAGCCGACTTTTTAACGGAGAGGTGACAATATAAAATCAGCAAAAATTTCTTTGAGCTTGCAGATATAATTATAAAACACACATCATTTTATTTCCTTATAACTATCTTTTTCTAACATTGAAAAGAACCATGGGATATTTATCCAATGGAAGCCTGTCTGGTATTTAGACTGCAACTAAAAGCTCTGTCCCAAAGTGATAAAACCCAGTACCTCCAGTATTTAGTGCAAAGCTACCTATACCAAACCCTTATTGTCTTTATGATCCATCAAAAGCATTGTCGAATAGAAATTTAGATCGTATCTAATAACTTAGTCAGGCATAATAAATGTTCAGTGATAAAGAATCTTTTAAATTTGCGAAAAAGTTATCGCTTTCAGATTCTACAATGAAAGCCAAACAAACCATATATTGTGAAAAAAACGCAAAGCTGACCTCTTTCTGGAATGGAACCCAGACACCGGCTTGCATCAGTGTTTCTTCTCCTATGTCTTTGGAACACGTCAATCCTAAAATGCACTAAATTATGCCTTAATAGCATACCAACTAGTATTTATGGCTGATTTCACACCTTTATCCCCTATTTTATGAAAAAATGGCATTTTTTGAGGATATTTTGATGACAAAACTTTGATGAAAATGATTATAAATGCCTTAATACTATGAGAAATAGCGGATATATATCTGTTCAGATCATTTAACATGAATCTAATCAATTAGAACTTATAACGGATGAGAAAACTTATCGCGATATTGCAGCGGGCTGTTTGGAGAGACAATTTTGAAGTTTTGCTTTGGCTAGAGACCAAGGTCCAAAACCATGTAACCTTACTGTTATATTCCAGATGGAGTAGATTCTTTCTCTTGTGTTTCTGGTTATACACTTACTGCAAGACTTTTTCCAAAACAAACCCCATAACAATTGATAAACATGGCTTTAAAGTAACCCCCCCCCACAACTGCACAGATCAAAAGCAAAACGTGATCAAATACACCCAGTTAGACCTAAATTACCACTAACCTTACACCTTTTCTATGGCAAACTACATGCCAGGAATATCCATTTTATGAACCAGAATTGGATAGAACCTACCAATGTGTGAAAATATGAATTTATGATTTAAAACATGACTGTGGGGCTGATTTTTCTACGTTTGGTATAGGGAGCTTACCACTAAATATTTTCCATAGGCGACAATAGTAACCTTTTTCATGCTCCCACAAAAACTACACATACAAAACTTTTCAAACCTTACTTATTTATAGAGCCATCCTAGCTCAACAAGTTGATGAGAAAAAATCCACTTGTTGCCCTACTCCTTTCAAGATACGGTCCGCCATGTTTGTTTACATACAGATTCGCAGTGAATACAAGCCGACTTTTAACGGAGAGGTGACAATATAAAATCAGCAACAATTTGGGCAGGGAGACCTTTTACCGCCGCCACACATTCCCACACACCAGCTGTAGTGAATATAAATACGTTCTAAAAAAGGGTTATCCTTTGGAAGCAAGGAATACACCACAGAACTGGAATACATGGAGTGTACATGTTTTCTGGGCCAGACTAGCCAGTTTTGGCCAATAAGGCCTCATCAGTGACCCTCAGATATTTTCAAAATTCCACAATGGAATCAATGATCCCAAAGGACAAGAAAATATAATCTGCACTATGATGTAGGGCAGGGAGACGTTTTACCGCCGCCACACATTTCCACACACCAGCTGTAGTGAAGCTAAATACGTTCTAAGCCTGTCCAGGAACCGCGGTGTGAGTCGGACCGTCCATGCTTATAAATCCTATTGGTTTCATTGGGCAACACGGCTTGATATATCATTTCATCTCAATGTCGGATAAAAGTCCCACAAAATTGGAAGCAACGTCTCCAAAATGACCTATACTCTGTTGGGACGTTAAATCTCAAATCAAACAAACAAACCAAAGAACCGCCTCACTAACAGGAACATAATTTAACATCACTATAGTGAAAACGTCACAGGTGGAAAACCAAAAGAACAGCATTACGATAACACAGCCGTGATCTTTTGCAAAGGAAGGTCAGGTGGTTAAAAACTGTTTGTTTTTTTTTCTCCGGGAACACCGGTTTTCACCCGTCTCTGAATAAGGGTCGGTTTGTTACAAGTGAAATAATATCGAAAGGACGAAAACCCAAAATTAAAAAAAAAAAAAAAAAACCCAAAAAACACCTTTATATTTATTTAGACCAACCCACAATAATTAATTTGTCAAATATAACTGAGTAAGAAGTCATCACCTAGATCTACTATTAGGCTGTCGTCATCAGACGAGAAAAACTTGCCTGTAGCTGGATCGAACCTTTGCAAAGGGTGGCATTATTAACGTGTGTATGAAATATGTATTTCGTTGCAAAACTTTAGGAGATGGAAAAAAACAACAAACAAACAAATCTTTGGCTCAAATGCAGAAGGCAAGTTAGATTCAAGACGCGAAGTGCAGTTGAAATAGTACTCACAGCAAGTGTGCTTATTACTAAGGTGTATTAAATTAAGAATGATATACATCAATAGTGATAAATCAGTTTGAATAGTTTCAGCTTGTGGTCGGCAGTACTGCACTTGGATGAAAATTTTGGTACCGAAAATGTGATAAACAAAACCTTGACCAGGAATCAAGTGTTCCTGCTTTAGTTTTACATTGGCATAAACAATTCCAATGCATAAATTCTCGGCAGACCGCACGGCACAGCCATTACTTGATGATACTGCTTATTTCAAACGCGTTTACAGTACGCATGTTTGGTCTCGGAGTTTCGTCTATGTCAACGTCCATAAAAATCTCTCTATAAAAGGAGCACACAGCAGCCAGTGACGAGAAAATAATATAAATCTGAATGAATCTCTGGTGACACATAATAGAATTTTTATTACCTACATCAACGTGTACTATATGCTCAATTTAAATGTTAAAATTACTGTTTTGTTTGTTTGATTTGAGGTTTAACGTCCCCGTCAACACTGTAAAGGTCATTTTGGAGACGTCGCTTCCAATTTTGTGGGACTTTTACCCGACATTGAGATGAAATGACATCTCAAGCCCTGTCGCCCAGTGAAACCAATAGGGTTTATTAGCATGGACGTTCCGCCTCGCACCGCGGTTCCTGGACAGGCTTAGATCCTCTAAGCGGTTTACCAGTACTAGTGTGCGAGCCAGATTCAGATCTGCGTGGAAGCATCGTGCAGCCCATATATTTCTTCAAGCCCCTATGGGCGGGGGCGGGTTAAAATTACTGATTATACACGGTACTACACAGTGTACTGTGACGGTCATTACGAAAACACGCCTATACAAATACATTGTAGCCTTTATCTCCGAAAGAATGTAAATTTTAAGATGAAAAATTGCGATTGTTTTCTTATTTCTGCTTAAAATATAGATTCTGGGTACTCGTTAGAACCGCCTCATCGAGGCGGTTCTAACGAGTAACCACACTCTATATTTTAGAGCAGAAATAAGAAAAAGAAGGTTTACCCCTGTAAACCCCAGTTTTACTGTATAAAAATTGGTTTCAAGGGGGTCAAAATTATAAAGGCGTGTTTTCGTGATTGTGAGAACGCGTTATCGGTGAGGCAAGCGCGATCGACGGATGATCATTCAGTGGTTATGCATGTATTTGCACCCACTTCTACCCAGGTAGTTGATAGTGTCTTTTATGACAAAGTTAATGATATTATGACCTACAAATCTGCGGACACTTCGAGCCTGCAGGCAGACTGTTTGTCTTAAAGATATGTTAAGAGACTTTGCTATGTCATACTCCCCTTGCAATCCTTATCATTGGTAAGTGACATGACAAATTATCCAAATAAAGATGACAGTAAATATTAAAATATTGAAAATATTTTATTTTTTCATATCCGATTGTGGTGGAGTTTCTATTCTAACTTTTCTAATTTATGTCAATATCAACATTCAATTTTTAAGTTCCAAATATGTTATATCATGGTGTTGAGGCAGTTTTTTTCAATAAAAAAGACATATAAGTTACAATTTTATGGAAGTTTAAATGAAAACCAGACCCAGCCGTTTTCACTATTTGTATACAGTAAAATTCCGCTATTAAGACCACCTAAAATTAAGTGAAATTATGCTTTTAGAAGCATATTTAGAAGGTTTCAGGCATATTTTCTTTGTGTTTGCAACATCCAGTGTGCTCAAGCTGAAGACCACATTTGGGACTGTTCAAAAGTGGTCTTTAAGACCACTTTTGAACAGTCCCAAAGATGGTCTTAATAAAGATATTTTACTTTACTATTTTCTCGCTCCTTCCGAGAACTCATATTACTGACTCGTTGAGGTTGCACACTGTTACCAGCCAACCAGTTCATGTCCATTGTAAGCCCTATCTCAAGTTTTTAACTTGGAAAGAAGGTCAAGTTGACAGAAATCTTTTCAACTCAATGGTATTTTCATGACAAAACCGTATGGTATAATAAATGCTTTTATTACCTCAAACATGGCACTGTTCTGATGATAATATTTGATAACTTTCTTGTTTCTGCTCCAAACATGGATTGTGGGTGCTCGTTAGAACCACCTGATTATGACAGTTGTAAACTAGTACCCGCAATCAAAACAAGCCTCACAAAAACACGCCTATATAATTTTGACCCGCTCAAACCTCACTTTTATTTAGAAAAACGGGAGTTTACAGGGGTATAATTATTTTTATTAATTCTGCTCAAAAAGAAAGATTGTGGGTACTCCGTAACGAGTGCTCACAATCTATATTTTGTGCAGAAATAATTTTTATCTGAATTTTTTTGGACTGGTAAAATTTTCAAATATATTCGAATAGGCATGTTTTCGTAACGGAAAACAATGTTTACCATCACGCAAACACGCCTATATAATTAAGAAACCCTTGAACTCCACTTTCATATGCAAAACTGGGGTTTACAAGGGTAAACCTTATTTTTCTTATTTCTGCTCTAAAATATAGATTGTTAGTACTCGTTAGAACCGCCTCGCTGAGGCGGTTCTAACCAGTACTCACAATCTATATTTTGAGCAGAAATACGAAAACTATCACAGTTTTTCATATTAAAATTTTCGTGTTTTTTTTCGGCGGTAAAATTTACAATGTATTTGTATAGGCGTGTTTTCGTAATGCTTTTGTAAAACCCAATTGTCTCTGTGTAAGATTGTTCACAACACATAATTGTTTTTGTTTTGTTTGATTTGAGGTTTAACGTCCCCGTCAACACTGTAAAGGTCATTTTGGAGACGCTGCTTCCAATTTTGTGGGACTTTTACCCGACGTAGAGATGAAATGACATCTCAAGCCCTGTCGCCCAATGAAACCAATAGGGTTTATAAGCATGGACGATCCGACTCGTGTGCATCGCTTTGCCTGGGCAGGCCTAGATCCTCTAAGCAGTTTACCAGTACTCGTGTGCTGGTCGAATTCAGCTCTGCGTGGAAGCATCATGTAGCACATATATTTCTTCAAGCCCCGATAAGCGGGGGCGTATAAATCTCGATTTATCTTAACAAGACCGGGCAAGGAAAATCCATGTAAGCCTCGTTTTTGTAAAGAGAAAACTAGACTTTACAGGGCTGTACATGTTTTCTTATTTCTGCTCAAAGACACGCCTCGTGTGTTTGTTTCTTTGTAATTCAGTTTAACGGTCCAGTCAACACTATTTAGGTCATTTTTGAGCCTTTCAGTTAACCTATCTACACTTGTCCTGGGCATGCTTATACGTAAGCAGTTAACCAGTACAGTGCACATTCTTTCGCCAGAAACTGACAACTGCCCTTCTTGAATCAGCGGAAGGGAGAGAATGACCGTAGAAAAGATTTTATGATCAATCTCCACGAAAGAATTTTTCCGACCCCTGCACCAGATATCGAACACGCGTCCTCCTGATCACCAGTCAGACGCGCATCCGACTGAGATACCGAGGCCGGCAACAAGTCTGTGTAATGAAAACCAATCATAAGCCTCGTTTGTGTTTTTTAAAACGAGTACACACGAGCCGTGTCTCGGAGTAGAAATAAGGAAAAATGTACAGCACTGTAAAGCCTAGTTTTCTCTTTATGTACATTCTTATTTATCTCCAAAAAGATCAAATTTCTGATGAAAACCCGTGATTTGGTTCTTATTTATACTCAAAACATAGGTTGTGGGTGCTCGTTAGAACCGCCTCATCGAGGCGGTTCTAACGAGTAACCATAACCTATGTCTTGCAATGAGGCGGTTCTAACGAGTACCCATAACCTATGTCTTGGAGCAGAAATAAGCAAAATAATATCTACTCCTGTAAACCATAGATTTCTCTATCTGAAGTGGGGTGCTGAGGGGTATTCATTTCACGGACTTGTGAACATGGTATAAAGCAGTTCTCTTGAGGGTGTTAGCTACACGGAATCGTTAACGGGATGTTATGGGTATCAATCTTGGGAAACGGTTGAAGAGAAACAAATCTCACATCGTGTTAACAAGTCAGTATAATGAAAACCCATGTAAACCTCTTTTTTAAAGAGAAAGTCAGGCTTTACTTTTTTTTCTTATTTCTACTCTAAGACATGGCTTGTATGCACTCGTTATACATGTAACTGTCTCCGTAATAAATGTCTTGTTTCGGCTTCAAACATGTTGTGTGGGTGCCCGTAAGAAGCACCGCTTTAAAGCGGTTCTGACGAACACCCACAGTTTGCGTTTGAAGCATATATAGTAGGGAGAAAACGGTACCAACAGTACTGCGCATATGAGTAGTTCACGCGGATAGTTATAGTTTTGACTAGGCGGAGCTATCGTTTGTACCTGCCTTTGGAATACTCTATTAACAAAAAGGTAAGTAACACAAACAACGCTGTGGCGTATAAGGCCATTTGGTCGGCTTGCAGAAAGCATGGGAAAGGCACTCTACCTAATCTTCTGGTGGACTCAGCGAATTTGACATATATTGACAACACCCGAATAGCTAGAACAGTGGATGATAGCCTAGTCAATTTTTTCTGCGACTACTATACTAGGCTTGATTTTATTCATCAAAGAAACTCCCTTTGTATAATAAATATAGCGATTTTCAAAAAAAAAAAAAAAAAAAAAAAGAAAAGAAAGAAAGAAAAAGCTTTGCGTAGATTGTGGTACCGATAACCCTGGCTAATAAGAAGTCTAGCCGTTAACAATTTATTACGAGTGCTGAAGTCAGTTACATGACTAAACACTCTGGCAAAAAGAATCAATTGCGAAATATAAACGCCATAGGATGGCGCACGAGGAACATCGCAATCCAAAAAAGGAAAATTTACAATCTCAAAATCATCGCGTTTATCATAAATTTTGCAAGAAACAAACCCACCTACAATAGATAGATGTAAATCCAAAAACGGGGCCTCGGTATCAGAAGAATTTACTTTATTTAACTAAAGTTCTGGGGGTAAATTTGACTGATCAAACCATCGAAATAGGTGTAATCAATATTTAATAAATCATCCAAATATCTAAAAGTGGAGCTAAAATCTTCAATGATTTCAGACTAGTTTTCAGCAGAAAGGGACATCATGAAGTCTCTCTCATAACAAAACAAAAACAGAGCAGCCACAAGTGGTGCGCAATTAGTACCCATCGGAATACCCACAACTTGTCAAAATAACTTAGTACCAAATCTTATGTAAATATTGTCAAGTAGAAAGGTGAGAGCGTCACGCACTTTCTGACATGACCATAAACTATACTTTTTATGCTCTTCAGAAGTGAAAAAAGCATTTCTTACATTACATGCAAGATAGAGGAAGTCGTCACCCACTTTCTGACATGACCATAAACTATACTTTTTATGCTCTTCAGAAGTGAAAAAGCATTTCCTACATTACATGCAAGATAGAGGAAGTCTTCATTAGAATTTTTCATAGACTTAAAAAGATTTCTACCTGATCTTTCGAAGGCATAGTCGTAATTTTTTTCACATGTTTTTTGATGGCAGTAAAACATGCAGTTAATAATTTGGAGAGTCCAGTGGTGGTACAAGAGCTTGAATTCGCAATAAACCGTGCTTTGTCTGGTCTTTTATGAAGTTTAGGTAACCAATATATCTTGGCCTTCTGTAACACATACAGCAAACTTGGTGGCTGAATGACAAATGTGGTCATCGACTTAAGCCTTTACGCTGGAACCGTCATAGAATCTGAGGCCTGATCCACCGGCGTGCAATTAAAGAGGGAAGCAAAGTTGTCAACAGTGATTGGGTTAACTACCATGCATGCCCAAATGCCAATATGACCTATAAATAGGCGGTTTGAGGCTTACAAAAGCTAGAACAGTAGATGATGGCCATAGTCAAATAAGTGATCAGAAAATTTAGTGTTACGAGTACCTAAAACAAAGACATCATATATGGAGAGTTTTATGAGCAGTGTAGTTGCAGGTCGGTCTTTTACATGAACGTGATTTGATCGTATGCTGTTACGTAACCTATATGAGCCCCGCCAAGCGAATTTGGGTCTTCGAGCATTCCGTCATGACAAACTTTAACTGCGCATGCCCAGCCATTCAGAGGGGCCAGGGATATGGCTTTCTGTCTGAAGGTTCCACTTGATTCACTGCTTGTATGAGCGAGCAGGAAGGTTCTGGCGAGACTGCGCGGATGCGCAGGCTCGCCTGAACCTTCGCTGCTCGCATAGGCGATAAGTACCAAAATCGCTTGGCGGGGCCCAATTATAAGCTGATCACTAAGTGTCTATAAACCGCTTTCTCATGCACATCTCGACAGGAAATTCGGCGGGCTTTCCCGATATGTGAGTAACTCTAATTTAGTCACATTTTTCTTTAAGTGCATTTTCCCAACAAAAACAATTGCTATTACACAACCCCGGACATCCTCATCATTATAAAAATTCTTCGGCCAAATAAGGGGTTTTTATTTTGTAATAGTCGCAACAATATCATTTCCTTCTAAAGTATTTTTCCGTAGTGAAAATCCGCACAATAGTCTATGAATTAAAACACTGTTTGTTTTCACATTTTGGAACTATGGCCATAACAGTTCATTAAAACAACTAGTACATGTATCACGCAAACACGCCCATATGATTTTGACCCCCTTGAACTCCACTTTTATAAGAGCTCCGCCAAGCGAATTTGTGTCTTCGAGCATTCCGTCATGACAAATTTTAACTGCGCATGCCCAGCCATTCAGAGGGGCGTGGGATATGGCTTTCTGTCTGAAGGTTCCTCTTGATTCACTGCTTGTATGAGCGAGCAGCGAAGGTTCTGGCGAGACTGCGCGGATGCGCAGGCTCGTCTGAACCTTCGCTGCTCGCATAGGCGAAACGTACCGAAATCGCTTGACGGAGCCCATATAGTAAAACTGGGATTTACAGGGGGTAAACCTTATTTTTCTTATTTCTGCTCTAAAATATAGATTGTTGGTACTCGTTAGAACCGCCTCGATGAGGCGGTTCTAATGAATACCTACAATCTATACTTTGAGCAGAAATTAGAAAACTACTGCAATTTTTCATCTTAAAATTTTTTGTTTTTCGGCGGAAAAGTTAACAATGTATTTGTATAGGCTTGTTTTCGTAACGGGTTGCCCTCATGTTGCGTTGCTGACATGATGAGAGTAATGGTGGTCTATCAATGTGGTGATATTTAAATGGTGTCAAGGACGTCCCGCTAACTATCAAGCCTCCACCATACACACTTATACACAGAAAAACTAGCGTCGCCCGTCTGGGCTTTGAGAATTGGGCTTCCTGGTGCTTCAAACCGACCTAACTTAAGTACTGGTAAACCGCTTGTTATAAGCCTGCCCAGGAAAAGTGGTGCGGGTCGGACCGTTCCTTCAACATTGGCGGTTACTTTGAGTGGCATGGCTTAAGATGGAATTTCATCTCGATGTCTGGTAAAAGTCTCACAAATTTGGAAGCAGCGTCTCCAAAATTACCGTGATAGTGTTGAAGGAGACATAAAACCTCAACATGAATAAACAAACCAAACAGACAACACTTGTATCTGGAGTGGTTATTTGCCTTAACCCATCTTGTACCAGAAGCCCCAAAACGGGTAATCGGCAAACAGTGCAGGACCAGATAAGACGCCGCATTCTGCGGCATCTGATCAGGACTAAAATTTGAGCCATTTTCCAAATAATTTTTTAAGAAAACACAACCTGAAACCCCTTAATTTTGAAATATACTCATGGTATATATAAGGAGGAGGATTCCATTTGGTACAAAAACGGTTAACCAGACCGATTCAGGCACCTATGCAAACAAATTAGATCCATATGCGACGACTCGTCAGATCTTCACTGGTCGTCGTATTGTTAACCCTTTTAGTACCACATGGAATCTTCCTCCTTATATATAGCAGGAGTTCATTTCAAAATTTAGGGGTGTCAGGTTGTGTTTCCTTCAAAATTAATTTGGAAAATGGCTGAACTTTTAGCAAACATTGGAGGCCCTGATCAGACGCCGCGTTCTGCGGCGTCTGATCTGGGCCTGCACTGTTTGCGAAGGTACCCCTTTAGGGGTGTCTGGTACTCAATGGTATAACTCTATCTGAAGTCAAATTTCAATGATTTAACAGTCTACTTTAGAATAATAAATCAGTGTAGACTTGACGGGAATACTTTGCGAAAAGTAGAAATTCTTTTCTTTATTCGTAGACCATTATTGATAAGACGCCTCTCTCTTGGTGATTTTCTCAGTCACCTGAACAAGTCCATGCAAACAATGCCTTTGAGTAAAAAAGGTTTATAGGGGACTTCATTATTTTCATTTTTCCCAAAACATAAATTATGAGTGCTCGTTCGAACTGCCTATCGCAGGTTTCTTTTGAAATGAGATCTTACGTACCCGTCAAAACTATTTAGGTCATTTTGGAGAAGTTGCGTCCAGTTTTGCGAGACTTTTACCCGACACTGAGATGAAATGACATCTCTAGCCTTAGCACCGAAACAAATCATTAGGGTTTATATATAGGTCGGTCCGACTTACACCACGTTGCCTGGGGAGGCTTAGACCTTCTAAGCGGTTTCACAGTATTTAAGGGCAGTCGGTTTCAGCTCTGTGTGGAAGCACGATGCAGCCAAATCTATTTTTCCAAGCACAGATGGGCTGGGCTGGGGGGAGCAATTTTATCAGGCACCCCCTATATTAATTGCATTGTAGCACATTGACCTGATAAACATATGCTATCTCAGGACAAGAGAGCTTTATCAGGTCAACGTGACATTGCACTTCCAAGAACTGGACTGCTGGGAAAATTGGCAAAAATGAAAGAGTGTACAATGGTATTAACTGATAAATAGAATACCAGATTCATGTCATTTGATATCAAGTTTATCAGGCTCGGCTTTGAGAACGCATGTAGAGCTCGGCAAGCCTCGCGATTCTACAGCGTTCTCAAAGCCTTGCCTGATAAACTTGATATCAAAAGACACTCACCTGGTATTCTCTATATGCTTGCAGGAGAAGTAAGAAAAATTGTCAAGCATTTCCAGTAGGATAATACAACTATGTACCATACCATATTATTTCATGACTCAAAAACAACTTTTTAGGCTGAAAATTTGTGGCATGTTTCATTTTTGTTACAAACATATATTGTGGGTGTTTGTTAGAACCGCCGTTAGAACCGTCCAATTGAGGCGGTTCGTTGTTTCAGCAAAAAGTAAGGAAATATTGTTTACCCCTGTAAAGCCTAACGTGATATGTGCAGAGGTCTTGCAGAAAAAGGCTTACTGCTGGAGATTATCTCGCATGGGTGTTTATGCGACACAGATACAAGGGTTCATCAGAACATATGCGATTCTTCTTGAACTACTACGGAGACGTTTCTTCCAATTTTGTGGGACTTTTACCCGACATTGAGATCAAATGCCATCTCAAGTCCTATCGTCCAATGAAACCAATAGGGTTTATAAACATGGGCGGTCCGACTCGCACCGCTTTGCCTGGGCAGGCTTAGATCCTCTAAGCGGTTTACCAGTACTCGTGTGCGGTCAGATTCAGCTCTGCGTGGAAGCATCATGCAGCCCATATATTTCTTCAAGATAAATAGCCATTTGAGATACTATTATCTTGCACATTACACTAGCACACCCGCGCGACATACGGTTGTGCAGTCTGTCATATCTCCAAAACGGAGATTTTTTCAGATGAAAATGTGTGATTTTTTTCTTATACTCCAAATACAATGTGGGGCCTCACTGAGAAGATTCTTACGAGGCAACTCACACACAACGTTTGTCTTTGAACAAAAGGTAAGAAGAAACAATGCACACCGCTTTAAACTATAGGTTTCACATTATAAAGTAGGGTTGTTTACAGGGATGATCATTACAAATGTACACGGGCTTGTTGACATCGAAGTTCCCCTTTTCTGACGCAAAATTTCATTTTTGCTCATATCTATGACGAATGTAAATGGTTGAATTGCCTGAGTTGAAACATAATTTATTATATAATTGATGCATTGTACAGTAATATTCCGCTATTAAGACCGCCTAAAATTAAGACCAATTCTGATTTAAAAAAACCTATTTTGAAGGGTGCACTTAATCTTTCTTTGTGTGTTTTGCCCACTCTGTCCTCTGATCAGGGACCACCTTTGAGGCTTTTCAAAAGTGGTCTTTAAGACCACTTTTGAACAGTCCCAAAGGTGGTCTTAATATAGGAATTTCACTGTATATATGTTTTGCTTTATGAGGGCCTCGGGGAAGATTGGCCTCGCCAACTGAGTCACCCAAAATAAATATAGTCTTCTAATCTAATAAAATCTAATCTAATCTAATCAATGGGACAGCCATAACGAGACATAGATCTCCAAAATGGCTTCTTTTTTTAATGAAAATCCGTGATATTTTTCTCATTGACAAGGACTTATTAAAGCGAATGCAAAGAAAATACGGTTCCTTTAAATGTATGCACCTTGAAAATGTATCAAGCCAGATCGTATATCCCTCACATCATCACGCTAACAAGTCCGTGAATTAAACATCACCTTACACCCCACTGTATACAGAGAAAACTTGGGTTTACGGGAGTATACATTATTTTCCATATTTCTGCTCCCAGACATAGGTTGTGGGTACTCGTTAGCACCGCCTCGATGAGGCGGTTCTAACGAGTACCCATAACCTATGTTTTGAGTATAAATTAGAATAATGCCACTAATTTTCTTCAGAAAATTGACCATTTTGGAGATGTAAAAATGCTCTATGACGCATGGGTGTGTTATCGTAATGTACACTTTTTTGAGATACAACACATTTTGGAATAGAACTAGACTAGCTACTAGACTGCTAATAAAAGTCTGATCATTTTTATAATTATTTATTAAAAGGTTTTCAGCTTGTCAATAATGGCAAGTCTATTTGGTGGAGTCTTAAATACACATCTTGGCTAAATATTATCAATTGGGCCAGAGAGACTAGACTAGCTAAACTTTTATACACTGTTAATTTTAGTGTAAAAGATGATTTTAATTCCATATTATTCATTTCAACGCCTAGTGGCTAGGCTAGAATAGAACATATTCTATTCCTCACATCTTGACAGGATGACTATTTCCAAGGCAAGCATCTTGGCCAATGAAAATGTAGATCATGGGATCATGACTCAGGTTGAAAATGTGATTGGTGGATACATGTATCAGTCATACTGCTTTTCATCACGTGAACAAGTCCGTGAAATGAAGACCCCCCTAAACCCCACTATATATAAAGAAAACTTGGGTTTACGGGGTAAACATTATTTTCCTTATTTCTGCTCCAACACATAGGTTATGGGTACTCGTTAGAACCGCCTCAATGAGGCGGTTCTAACGAGCACCCAATACCTATGTTTTGAGTATAAATAAGAAAAATATCACAAATATTCATCACAAAAATTACCTTTTTGAGGTTTGAAAAATGCACTATATCACACGGATGTGTTATCGTAATGCAAAGAAAGATACAACAATGTTAACCCTTATCCTGTTGACAATGTCTACCTTGCAAACAGTGTAAATCAAGATCAGATGGTTTCTGAAGAAACCACATGATCTAGTCATCTGATCAGGATCTACACGGTTTGCCATTTAGCTTGTGAATTGAATGAATACATTATATCAAATAATTTGGATGGAAGATAAAACAGAACCCTTTGTGGCAAAATTAATTTATTCAGCAGGATAAGCGTTAATTATCAATTATGACTAAAAATAGCCGTGCCAAGTTCCCACTAACCCGACCCACCCTGCTTCAGACCCCCCGACTCTACGATTTTTATAAATAAAAGTACAAAATAAAAATTAACACCGACCCTACAATTTTCAGTTTTCGACCCTACCCAGTGTCGTCTTTGCATTTTCCCAATTACGCAAACACGCCTATACGAATACATTGTCACCTTTATCGCCGAAAAAAATGAGATTTTATGATGAAAAATTGTGATATTTTTCTTATTTCTGCTCCAAATATAGATTGTGGGCACTCGTTAGAACCGCCTCATCGAGGCGGTTCTAACGAGTACCCATAATCTATATTTTAGAGCAGAAATAAGAAAAATAAGGTATACCCCCGGAAACCCCAGTTTTACTATATAAAAGTGGGGTTCAAGGGGGTCAAAATTATATAGGCGTGTTTTCGTGATGCCTAGCAGTTTCGCGTTTTATGTACATTTTTGTAATTTTTGGCATTTAGTACCTTCCAAAATACAGAGCTGACATTTTTGAGCATCTAAAATGAATTATGATATACATGTTCAGTGCAAGCCTCAACATGACAATTTTATAAACAACTAGAAAGGTCTTGTGACAAGGAGTGCACATGTGAAATATGAAAGCCCTACCACTTACCAATCGAAAGTTATGGCCAATGTTAAAGTTTTTAAAAAGTAGGTCAAACATTATGGTCAAGGTCACAAGGTAAAAAATTATGGTACCACAAGAAAGGTCTTGTGAAAAGGAACGCACATGTGAAATATGAAAGCCCTATCACTTACCAATCGAAAGTTATGGCCAATGTTAATGTTTTTAAAAAAAATAAAAAAGTAAGTCAAAGGTCAAGGTCAAGGTCACGAGATCAAAAATTATGGTACCATTGGAAAGGTCTTGTGGTAAGGTATACATATATGAAATATGAAAGCTCTATCTATTACCATTCAAAAGTTATGCCCAATGTTAAGGTTTTTGTAGACAGACAACGGACAAACAGACAAACGGACAAACAGATCAAAAACTATATGGCCCCGAATCTAGATTCCTGGGGCATAAAAACATGTACAAAAACAAAAAAATATAAAAATATAGGCCCGACCCTGTATTTTTCGTGAAAAAAAAAAAAAAGGTTCTCCTACCTACCGACCAAATATTTTTCAGCCTACAGCCTTTTTTTAATGCCATATTATGTCTGCATCACGGGTCTCCATTTCGCATTACGCAAACACGCCTATACAAATACATTGCCACCTTTATCGCCGAAAAAATGAAAATTTTAAGATGAAAAATTGTAATATTTTTTCTTATTTCTGCTCAAAATATAGATAGTGGGCACTCGTTAGAACCGCCTCATCGAGGCGGTTCTAATGAGTACCCACAATATATATTTAAGAGCAGAAATAAGGAAAATAAAGTATACCCCCGTGACCCCCAGTTTTACCACATAAAAGTGGGGTTCAAGGGGGTCAAAATTATATAGGCGTGTTTTCGTGATGTACAAAACGAAAACATATAAAACTATAGGCACGACCCTGTATTTTTCGGGAGAAAAAAAGTAATAAAATAATAATAAAAAAAAAATCTCCTACCTACGGACCAAATTTTTTTTTCAGCATGCAGCTATTTTTTCTATGCCTTATTATGTCTGCATCAAGGGTCTGCATTTCGGCAGTTTTGGGATTTATGAAAAGGGTACTCAAGCTGTCCCGTGAAGCCCTGAGAGGTTTATGAAATGTAGCCTGGGCTCCCTCCCCTCTTCAAAAGCTAAACAATATCCAGCTTTGATATAAATTGAGTATCTTCATAATGTCCGCCTTTATCTTCCTGCCTCAAGTGATTTCCTAATCTGTATATATAACAACGAATTTCCTTAGTTTTAAATATAGAGCTGAAAACCCACTTACTTGTATATATAGAGACAAATATTTAAGCTATGCGAGTTATTAAGGCAGGATGAGACGGCATTATTTAACCCTTCTCTTAACGCCACTTGGGAGGGTTAATATTTTAAACTGTTTGAAATTTTAATCTAATTAATCGGCTAGACCGGGGATTTAAATATTCAACTAACCAATATATATCATCATTGCTGTAGTGTGGCCGCCGCAGGTAACACAAACAGGTGTAAATTACTTATCAACATTTGATATTACCTATATCACTTGGACATTTCTACAGCTATACCTTTAATATATACTTAGTCAAAAAAGTAACTATAACAACTTTCGGGTGAAACTCACTAGATATCCTGCAGCTATTCAGCTAAATTTGGCTGTAGACATTTAAATCGGACTTTTAGCTAGAGACTGCTCAAACTTGCATTTGTCCATACCTTTCTGCTCCAGAGTTGTCTTCGAAAATGTGCCTAGAAAGATTATGGTAGAAAATGGGCATTGCGCATGCGCAGAAAGTTCTGTTTTGTCTAAGATGGAAGACAATATTCTCTGAACATCGGATAACACTTTACTTTTACAATATCTCATGATCTCGCATTAAAAGCGAGGTTTTAATTTGTGAAATTCTCAAATTATCTCCCTTGCAATTAAAAATATAGCAATTTTCGAACTGCTGTAATTTTTATTCCTGTCAATCAATTTTTGCCATTTTTTCGAAAAACGCTTTGTGTCCACCATTGCTTTTAATCACGATGGTAAAAAATACAGAAACTTCATGTAGCATGTAGCACTACCGATTGCGATTTTCTATGGAGTTCCCATTGAAAGCAGCATTTGCACACAACTTCTATGAATTGGAGGTCACTATGTGATAGCCTGTTTCTCGTAGCTGATGCAACTTAAGTTCCAAATCTTTTGTGAATAGTCGCAAATGGTATCTAAAGAAATGTAACATGTATCAAATTTTAGAAATGTAGGGTACAGGGAAATTTTTTTGATGTTAAATCATAGCATGTTTTAATGATTTTCTCTGCGAAAATGACACAGTGACCCCTTTGGTGTTTAAAGCAATAGTCTACGATGATGTGTTTACGAAAACAAAAACCAATGGTGCTTTTGCACGGGAAAATGAGTCTTCTTATCAAAACATAACAAACTTTGTGTAGTTTTTATCTGTAGTAGCTATAGTAACAGAAGCAATTTTAGGTATAGGAACTTTTTTGACTGAGTATAGTTTGATTGTACATTCAATACAGAGACAAAATGTTGATTAGTTCAGTTAATTTTATAAACAGAGGGCGCGGTGAAAAATATTATCGCCGGGAAAAAGATAGAGATTTATTAAAGGAAAAGACAGAGGATTTAACTTACTGCAAGAAGCATACAGACAAAGTATTGAAGTCGAAGAAATTCGCAAAACCCAAGGATGGAAACGAAGAAGTAAGTCTCTCTCTCTCTCTCTCTCTCTCTCTCTCTCTCTCTCTCTCTCTCTCTCTCTCTCTCTCTGTGTGTGTGTTCATTACGAAAACACGCCTATACAAATAAATAGAAAACTTTAACTCCGAAAAAAAATGAAAATTAAAATTTTTAAATGAAACTTGATATTTTTTTTTAGATTGCGGGTACACGTTAGAACCGCCTCATCGAGGCGGTTTTAACGAGTACACACAATCTATACTTTAGATGAGAAATAAGGAAAATAAGGTTAACCGCTGTAAACCCCAGTTTTACTATATAAAAGTGGGGTTCAAAGGGTCAAAATTATATAGGTGTGTTTTCGTTATGGTTTTCTCACGAATCTTCTTTCTTTTCTTTCATTCTTTCTTTCTTTCAAATCATATTACTTCCGAATATATGTATGCATATACAGTAAAATTCCGCTATTAAGACCACCTAAAATTAAGACTAAATCTGCTTTTAAAAACTTCATTACGATAACACACCCGTGCGTCTATTGCAATTTATTACATCTCAGAAACGGTCAATTTTCTGATGAAAATGTGTGATATTATCCCTATTAATACTCAAAACATAGGTTGTGGGTGCTCGTTAGGACTGCCTTATTGAGGCGGTTCTAACGAGTACCCACAACATATTTCTTGGAGCAAAAATAAGGAAAATAATGTTTACCCCCGTAAACTTCAGTTTTCTCTATATAAAGTGGGTTTTAGAGGGGTCTTTATTTCACGGACTTGATCACGTGATGTTATTGATACTTTCTTTGTGTTTTCTACACCCAGCGCCTCCTAATTTGTGAGACTGTTCAAAAGTGGTATTAAAGACCACCGACCAAAGACCAGTATATGATATAATCAAATCAAGATACATAATATCAAACAGTGCAGACCTAAATATTGCTGATGCGTCACTGTTTGCAAACCTGGTAAGCTTCAAAAATAAACTCAACTTGACTTCGAAATGAACTTCATTCATATACATGTATTAGGGGAATATTCAATATTCGTAATAGCACAAAATGGATTAACAACTAGACCACTTTTGAACAGACCCAAGGGTGGTCTTAATGTAGGAATTTTACTGTTTTATCCTGAATATATGGATGTATTGGGATTTTTTTTCAATGGTCTTCTCCAGAACTACAGTCGAACTTCAATGGCTCGAACACCTTTAGGACCATGAAAATCTGTTCGAGACAGGGGTAGTTCGAGCCACTGAGGGCTACTACCAGGAGGCATAACGACATACTTCTGGACATCTTTTTATGTGTTCTATAATGAAAAATGTATGCTGTGTGTACTCATTAGAATCGCCTCATCGAGGCGATTCTAATGAGTACACACAGCATACATTTGCAAGATAAAAGACGAAAATATCCTAATTTTTACTCTCCCTATTTCTTACGTACAGAAATTCTCTAGGGACTCAAGAACGGGTTCGACTCAGCCATGGTAAACGAGCGGCATCGGTGTTCGAGCCATCGAAGTTCTACAGTAGTTCGAATTAGCCATGGTAAACGAACTATCCGTGTTTGAGTTATCGAAGTTTCATAGTAGTTGAGTTTGGCGCTTTATGGAATGCATTACGAAACACGCCTATACAAATACCACCGAAAAAAAACCCCGAAAAGTTTATGATGAAAAATTGTGCTATTTGTCTTATTTCTGCTCAAACTATAGATTGTGGGTACTCGTTAGAACCGCCTCATCGAGGCGGTTCTAACGAGAACCCACCATCTATATTTCAGAGCAGAAATAAGAAAAATAAGATTTACCACTGTAAACCCCAGTTTTAATACATAAAAGTGGGGTTCAAGGGGGTCAAAATTATATTGGTGTGTTTTCGTAATGATCTAGTTATATTGATGTTATTATCATTATCACTCAATATCGTATTAGTTTTGTTTGTTTGAATTGATGTTTAACGTCCCCGTCAACACTATTTAGGTCATTTTGGAGACGCTGCTTCCAATTTTCTGAGATTTTTACACGACATTGAGATAAAATGACATCTAAAGCCCTATCGCCCAATGAAACCGAAACACTTATATGCATTGGTCACTCTGACTCACACCACTTCGCCTTGGCAGGCTTAATCCTTCTTAGCGGTTTACCAGTATTCCTGTGTGGTCAGTGTCAGCTCTGCGTGGAAGCACCATGCAGCCCAATCTGTTTCTCCAAGCCCAACGTGGCTGGGGCAGTTATTATTTGCTCGCCCATACAAATTCTTTAGTGAATATGTAACCTTTGTTTTGAAGTTTAACCTTTAGCAGAACCTTTTTTTATGACAAGACAGAGAAATGCACGGCCCGTCAATATTAGGAGATAAGACCAATTTGGTTTGTACTCTTTAAAAAGTTGATTTTTTATCGTTATTTAAAGAATCATTTAGTAATTGGTCAATCTCCCTTTACATGGATTGCGGACCGTGCATCATAGATAGTTTCTAATGTAGTTTTGTTTACAATGGCAACCCATACAGCTTAATTACATTTTCCCGCTCTTCTGCACTATAGTCTTTCAAAACGCAGTGAGACGTGACTGCACTTTTAATTTTGGACTCGTCAGTGTTTTAGGTAAGTCGCCTGCAGTGGGTATTTTTTACACTGGGCGATAGTTACCGTCATATTCTTAAACTTGCGCGCTTTTTAACCAGATTGACCACCAGTCGAGACAGTCTAGTAACACTTCTCCCATCTTGGAGATCTAGGGTTCGAATCTTATGCAGATGTTTTTTTTTTTTTTTACTTTTTCTTAACATTTTTTCGTACCTATAAAATTGGAGCACAGGAGATGTTTGTTTGTTCGATTGATTTGAGGTTTATTGTCCCCGTCAAGTTTGGAGAAGTTGCTTCCAGTTTTGTGGGGGTTTTACCCGACATTGAGATGAAATGACATCTCAAGCCCTGCCACCCAATAAAACTAAACGGGTTTAATAAATATGGATGGTCCAACCCGCACCACTTTGCCTGGGCAGGCTCGGACTTACTACGCGGTTTACCATTGCTCATGTGTCGTTAGTTTCAGATCCGCTTGAAAGCATCGTGCAGCTCGAACTATTTCTCCAAGCCCCGATGGGCGGTGCCATCACATTAGATGTATATTCATTTTATTGAAAGGATGGAACGAGCACAAGCGAATCGTTTTAGCTCGGATTCAAGAGGTATTATCAAAAATGTTACTTTGATTGAACGTACGTTCACAGCCGTCAGTGAAGGCAAATGCGTTGTTGAAATGAATCTGAAAGAGTTTCGTTTGTTTGTATTGGGCTTTTACGGCCCAGGCATCACTATTTATGTCATTTTTAGCCGGTCAGTTTACTTATCCACACTTATCCTGGGCAAGCTTATACGTAAGCGGTTAACCAGTACAATGCACATTCTTTCCCCAGAAACTAACAACTGCCCTTCTTGAATCATCGGAAGGGAGGGAATGGCCATCGAAAAGATTTCATGATTAATCTCCATGGGAAAGAATGTTGCTGACCCCGGCAGGTATCGAGCCCACGTCCTATTGACCACCAGTCATACGCGTATCCGACTGAACTACCGAGGCCGGCATCCAAAAGATTTACAATGGCATAAAAATATAATTGTTGAACATAAAACAAAGGAAACAAAATATTAAGGATGTAAATATAAAAAAATAGAGAAAATAACTTAAAACATAAAAAAGATAAAATAAAAATGAAACATTAAATATAAAAAAAATGTGCCACTGGGACTCGAACCCTCGCCAAAAAATTGTTTAGAGTGACTCGCAGTAAATCGCATTTACCACTTGACCATGACTTCTAGGTAGAAACTATACAAACATTGATTTATATCTTTAAAATCCCGAGAAAAAAAGGTATCCGCAACCTGCTTCCCCTAAGAAATGGAATCGACTCGTTACGCTTAAACTTTGAACTCTCAAAGGTCGTTGATAAACTATAGTATATGTACATGTGCTTCTCAGTTAAAACAATAGCACGGCAATACGTTTTCAAAAATATATGTAGCTTACCAGCAAGAGCACTCGCTTGGTGGGGAGTTGGGAGGGGGGGAGGGGGGGGTGGGTGGATTTCAGCAGACGACACTTAAATCCCAGAAAACAGACTTTGACATTATGTGCAAATATTCTCCATTGGAAACAATTTGCATGAAATGTCAAAACCTGTTTTCAGGGAAAACTAAGACAAAATCTTCAGTTTGTTGTCAGCTGCTTAATTATATGGTTACATATGACAATCATAACAACCTCAATAGGTTAGAGCGGCAATTTCAAACGGGAACTTAACGGATTAGTGAGTAATCAAATAACATAATTTAACAGTATTAAAATCCGCCGAAATATTCTAATCCGAGAGAGACCGAATGAACTCATCTTCAAAGAGAGGCCGCGTAGTTATGCGGCTCTTACACTGTCACGACTTTGACCACGATTGTCTACGACTGTCCACGACCAATGGGGACCATGAAAATCGTGGCAAATCGGGGCATACACGGTTCCGATTTCACTACCCTACGAATACTCCCGGCATTGCTACGACACTTCTACGAACAGTCACGATTGCTGTACGATAATGGAGCCGATTTACAACGATCCTCCACGATCATCCACGATTTCTCACGATCCCTGCAAGACTGCTCTACGATCAAGGCCGAATTGGCACGATGATCAAAGACTCAGTACGATCATGGGGGATTCGATACGATTTACTCACGATTAACCAAGACTTCCCCCGATTCGTCAGGATTTATAACGATCTGGGTATATAAAAGTGTTCGTCGGGATAAATCGTGCTAGCGTCGTCATCAATCGTCGTGCATTCCTGGTGAATCTTGTATTGTCGTGAGCATTCGTCGTGATATCGTAGTAGATCGTACGGCAGTCGCAACGGAGTCGTAGAGGCGTCGTAGATGATCTTGTCTCGTCGTAGCTCAGTCGTTGTAGAATTCAGTCACGATTATTCACGATTGGCCACGATTACCACGACGACGGCTCACGACTGAGCTACGATTTGAAAAATGATGCCGACTCGTCACGAATGTTTTGAATATGTCCAAAACAGTCGTGGTCACTCCCGAACTATCACGATCAACTACGATTCCTCAAGATCTCTGCCGACTTCTCTACGACGTTGTTCACGATTGACCACGATTTAAAAAATCGTGGTGAGTCGTGGGCAAAATCGTGACAGTGTAAGAGCCCCTTAAGTTGTGTATACAAGGTTGAAACAATGCAAAATTTAAATAATCAAAACACTGACCACACTGTAGGGTCTATTGACTCTTAGTGTAGGCTGAAAAAATGTCCTGAACGGAGAGTTAGACTGTTTCGTTTAACCCTTAAATTTCTGTACTGTAATCAAACAGTGTAGACCCTGATCAGACGTCGCGTTCTGCGGCGTCTGATCTGGGTGTACACTGTTCACATGATTCCAGTTCAGATTCTGTAAGTAAATCTCTAACGCAACAGTCTGACCTCACAGCGTTAAGAATAACACGGATATTTTCTAAAAATAAACATCGCCTGGATTTCTCACAAAATAGAGGTGAAGGCAATGAGCAGGAATCGATACATTTAACCCACAGCTCCCATCAGAGACACCAAAGGGAAAGAAACACTAACATGAAATAACGAGACCCTTATTGAAACACCAATAGCGGTAAACCAAAAGGACAGTCGCTTCCCCACAAACTGGCCAAGTGGTTTTATTATGCCGTAAATTCCACATTAAACTGTCATGACAGTATGAATCATATTTTCTAAACTCTTTTTTTAATTTTAGCAAAATTATAAAAATGAATAAACGATAAATATTTCTTATAATTAACTGTTTTACACAAATCTGTGAGACATTTGGAATTTTGATAAAACCATATTGTTTGCTTCATTAAGCCAGATTATAGTTTCTGTTTTTCTTAGGCACCTGGTCATCAAGGATCATAAAAGAACTGCTAAAACATATTTAATCATAATCTCCTCATGAGAAGGAAATATTGAAACCATATTGTGACAACAAATGTCCAGAATCAAACACTGAGACAGATTATAATTGATATGGATATTTTGTTGTTAAACACAACTATGTTCTTATTGTTATCCTTGATGACCATGGCTTGGGTGGGGATAAATGCCAAAGAGGGTAATTTCCTCTTGAGCAATGTTTTCATAAGTACATAACAACATGTTAATAAAAAGCGAGTCTTTTTAGGTTATTACACAATTTACAATTAGATTATAGTGACTTTATGCATGACAGACTGGATTTTTGCCGTCTCAATTTCTGGACTCACCAGTGTTTAAAGTGGACATTTAATGTTACATAGGACTTTGCCGTGTTAACTAGTTAAAGGACATTTTTACAAGAAAGGATCAGCCTTCTAACATATTGACTGGATAACCAGCTCGGACATCTTTTCACATTAATATTGGGAAAACTTAGTATGTTTATTATTTTATGTTGGTGAACTTGCTTAAATACAGAAAAATACAAATTAAACAACTGTTTTTGGTAACCGGCGTTCCTCATTATTTCATTAGGACTTTTGCGCTCTTTATTTAGTGCGTAATATCTGGTGGAGAACACAGGGGTAGGTGAACTTCAAATACCTCTCATAAACTAGCTAAGCGAGAAATTTCCCTAAATTTTCGTAAACTATGGAATGCCGAACCAGCCAAAACTCCTGGAACAGACAAAATTCTCAAGTGTTACCAGTCATTCTTTACCTGACACTGCCAGCAATAACCACACATCACAATAAGAAATTTGTTGATGGACAGAGAATGAAGAGTGAAAAACAGAAACAACGGGATCGGAATAGACTACAAAACTTCATTGAACGTAAGTCTGTTTGTTCACTGTTTCCATTCTACACCCTGGAAAATCATGACATTCAAAATATGATTCCGAACCAGAACAAGTCAACACCTCAAACAAACAAACTAAAAGAACTTCAACAGAAAATTGATCACCTTAATTTAGAAATTACTGTTCAGCAAGAAAATGTCATACAAAGCAACAAGAAATTCAAAACTGCTGAAAAAGAAATCTTTGACATGAAACATAAACTGAATATTGAACAACTGAAGCTAAAAAGAGCAGAAGAAGAAATTATTCATCTAAAAGCGGCACTGTCACAGGAGGAAATGAAACTAAAGAAACGGGAAATTGAGTTTTTATCTTTTAAGGAGGCAACAAACAATGGAATAGACAAAGAGATAGCACATCATCAGTGGATCGAAAAACAACATCTTCAAGAAGTGGCTGAATTAAGGGATGAACTTATACACTTAAGAGGAGAATTACATGTGCCCGACTGTACAACAAAAGAAACACGAAGTAAACAAAATCCTCAAAATGTGACAAAAATAAAGTTGAAACCAAGAAATAAATCTTCAAAAAGAAAACAACAGAAAGACGAACCGCCTACGAAAAATGATCAAGGGTGTCACAACTGTGGCAGTGTTTCATATCACTCACAAAGCAAATGTCCAGCAAGGAACTTTCAATGTAAAAAGTGTCTAGCTATAGGACACCATACTTTGAATTGCCCCCACATATGTAATGGATGTGGTTCTACATATTGTAAGAAACCCAACCATTGTGGTGCATATGAAATAAGCTGTGATTTTTGTGGGGTTCAAGGTCATTTTTCAGTCATGTGTTTGAAGAAAAGGTTTGCCGAAGAAGGCTTTTAGATGTTGTTCATTTTTTAAATACTTTAAATTTTGGGAACAATGTCAAATTGGAGATTTTCTTCTATAAAAACATATGTTTGAGATGAAGTATGACATTTCGATCTGTGCCAAAGAGTCACATACTACCCAGCTTTTTTTGGTATTGTTATTCATGATTATCATTTAATGTTCAAACAGAATGTATTTGTTCTTTTAATTGTCATTTCAAATTTTGGGGACCAAAATCTTCAAAGTAGGGGAGAGCTATTATGCCGTAAATTCCACATTAAACTGTCATGACAGTATGAATCATATTTTCTAAACTCTTTTTTTAATTTTAGCAAAATTATAAAAATGAATAAACGATAAATATTTCTTATAATTAACTGTTTTACACAAATCTGTGAGACATTTGGAATTTTGATAAAACCATATTGTTTGCTTCATTAAGCCAGATTATAGTTTCTGTTTTTCTTAGGCACCTGGTCATCAAGGACCATAAAAGAACTGCTAAAACATATTTAATCATAATCTCCTCATGAGAAGGAAATATTGAAACCATATTGTGACAACAAATGTCCAGAATCAAACACTGAGACAGATTATAATTGATATGGATATTTTGTTGTTAAACACAACTATGTTCTTATTGTTATCCTTGATGACCATGGCTTGGGTGGGGATAAATGCCAAAGAGGGTAATTTCCTCTTGAGCAATGTTTTCATAAGTACATAACAACATGTTAATAAAAAGCGAGTCTTTTTAGGTTATTACACAATTTACAATTAGATTATAGTGACTTTATGCATGACAGACTGGATTTTTGCCGTCTCAATTTCTGGACTCACCAGTGTTTAAAGTGGACATTTAATGTTACATAGGACTTTGCCGTGTTAACTAGTTAAAGGACATTTTTACAAGAAAGGATCAGCCTTCTAACATATTGACTGGATAACCAGCTCGGACATCTTTTCACATTAATATTGGGAAAACTTAGTATGTTTATTATTTTATGTTGGTGAACTTGCTTAAATACAGAAAAATACAAATTAAACAACTGTTTTTGGTAACCGGCGTTCCTCATTATTTCATTAGGACTTTTGCGCTCTTTATTTAGTGCGTAATAGTTTTCCAAAACAACAACAACAACAACAAATATAAGCGAACAAGCGATACACACATTCAAATGCAAACCAAAACAAAAAGAAGTTTGCTTGTTTGTTTTTGGGGTTTAACGACCCAGTCAACACTATTTTCGGTCATTTTTGAGCCGGTCAGTTTACCTATCCACAGTTTTCCTGGGCAGGCTTATACGTACGCGGTTAACAAGTACAGTGCACATTCTTTCAACTGCCCTTCTTGAATCAGTGGAAGAGAGAGAATGACCGCAGAAAATATTTCATGATCAATCTCCACGAAAGAATGTTACCGACCCAACCGCGACAGAAGAACCGCCTTGGAAGAATTTCAATATTGAAAAAAAGTCACTGCGCTTTATAACTTTTGGTCGATTGAGTCATGGTAACGAGTTGGTCATTATGGTGAAAAAAAAAAACCTCGTGTCTCAAAGTGCAATATTTTGTGAATTTAGAAATAATACTCGGATGCGTTATTTGTGATAGCTGGTTCTTCTGCGCTTAACATAGATTATGGGTGCTCGCTAGAACTGCCTCATCGAGGAGGTTTTAACGAAAACCCACATTCTATTCTTGGAGGAGTAATTTTAAAAAATGTCTACACGTTTGAACCACATACATTTCCCTTTACAAAGCGAGGTTTACACTGGGTGTTCATCACGTGGACTTGTAAGGGCGTGCCCTCGAATTTGCATTCTGGTCTGGGTTTGCCGCTAGATATTGCAAATTAACAAAAGAACAATCACATCTCTCTCTGCGAAGATTATTTGTAATGCTATTACTTTAAAATAATAATAAAAAAAATGAGTAAATGTGAGATACTCGTACTGTTATGTAGACATTTCACGAATGTGGCATTTTAATTATCCGCTTTTTATCACCATATTGGAAATAAAAGAAGTAATTCTAGAAATTTAATATCATACCGAAATACCAGAAACTTATCTGTCACAGCTTTCAAAGTTTATAAGGACTCCATATCTCAGCAGGCACATGAAGTAATTATGACGTCAAAACGACGCCGGTACAATGCCATAGAGGATATTTGATTTTTTTCAGTGTAAGATCGAATTTTATTTCATCGAATGAACACCAAAACTGTTATTTTCACGAGTGGCGTAGCCACGAGTGAAAATAGCAGTTTTGGTGTTCATGAGTGAAATAAAATTTGATCTTGCACTGAAAAAATCAAATTTTCTGTTTCTTACATGCTTCAAAAGGCAATATTTAGAGTCTTTAATGGTGTCGCTCACATTCGGAGAAAATTATCTTTGTTCCTGTTCGTTTCGCGTCAATTTAGTGGTGTCCATCGTGTTTAGTGGGTATACTATTGGGTGTAAACTGAAAGTTTGCACCTGAGAAATGGCCTGGGATGGTATTATTATGAATGATTAATGAAATAATTGAGAGAGTAGTTTTCCAAAGAAGTTGCTGGCAAGTCTAACGTCGCGCGACAAAAGACGTGACGTCAGCGTCATAAATGACGTCAGTAACGTCCCCGTCACACATGAACGGGCTATGCGTCAATTAGAACACATTTCAGTATTGTTCAGTTATCTGACAAAGATAAAATTGAAATTAGAGTTAGATTTGAAGAAAAAAGTAGTGCCAAACAGTGAAAAATAAAAAATCGTATTTTCACTGTTTGAAACAGTGAAAATATCGATTTATATTTCACTGATAAATCTCTATCATTCATTTAAAAGCATGTAAGAAATGACATTTATGTAACGGTGCAATGTCATGACGTATCGACGTTGATTTGACGTTGTCCTAGCGACGTGTGCCTGCTGGGTACGCAGCAAAACGCTAACTTTCATGGATGTATGGCTTACATTTGTTTCGGATAAAAATTTGACATATTGGTCTTAATTAAATTCCAAAGATAGATTGTGGGTGTTTTTCTCTTTATATAAAGTGTGTTTTTCAAACATCAGGAAAACAAGCCCATATAATGTTGACCCCTTTGAACCCCACTTTTATATAGTAAAACTGGGGTTTACAGGGGTCACCTTATTTTTCTTATTTCTGCTCTAAAATACAGATTGTGGGTGCTCGTTAGAACAGCCTCGATGAGGCGGTTCTAACGAGTACCAACAATCTATATTATTAAGAACAAATTAGAAAAAATCACATTTTTTTCATCCTAAAATTTTCATTTTTTTTCTGCAATAAAAGTTACACTGTATTTTTATAGGCGTGTTTTCGTAAATGGGTGGGGTGGGGGGGGGTCGTTTTATGATTTTTTTAACGTGATGTGAACCGGATACATGCTTGATAGCATGCGGTAGCAAAGGATATAGTTTCGTTAACAAAACGGAAAGGCATACAATTTAACCCATTTCAGACTGGAAACCCCCAGACGGGTACCTTGGCAAACAGTGCAGGCCCAGATAATACGCCACAGAACGCGGTGCCTCATCAGGGCCTAAACTGTTTGCAGAAAGTTCAGCCATTTTCCAAATCAATTTTGAAGATACCACTACCTGTCACCCCTAAATCTAGTAATGGGCTTCTGGCATATATAAGGAGGAAGATTCAATTTGGTACAAAAAGGGTAGGGGATCATTGATTCCAGTGTGGAATTTTGAAAATATTTGAGGGTCACTGATGAGGCCTAATTGGCCGAAACTAGCTAGTCTGGCCCATAAAACATGTACACTTCATATTTTCCGGTTCTGTGGCGTATTCCTTGCTTCCAAAGGATAACCCTTTTATAGAACATATTAAGAGTCTAAGCAGCAAAGAATACACCTCTCAGTAGTTAATAGCTGATGGCCGAGGCACCGAAGTTAGAAAAAGTATACATTTTGGTATTAATAAACTACGATTCGGCATGCATACCATATAAGGTCATATAAGATATAAATATACATGTAACGGGGGTGGTTTGACGTATATCGTACGTCACTGGGGCGTCCAACTGATATTGGTTCACAGTTTGACAAGGCCTGCTGTTCTTGTAGCAGGTATGGGTAGAGGGAGCGTATTTCTTTTCTATTTCAACACTTCAATTCATTTCCCCTTTCCGTTCACTGTCTCTCACTTTCATCAGAATCAGAATAAAAACTGTTACTGGTGACACGTCAAATGACATCCATACACCATGACCTGTGATATGGGAAGTTAGTCCCTAGCTCTAACCAAAGAGGTAAACTACTCTACATCTCCTCTTCGTCTCCTCTACTATCTCTTCTATCTCTGTTCTCCCTTTCTCTAGGAGACGACATTAAAATACTTCACAAGGGTTGGACACAAAACAATGATTCAAAATCAAATATAACAATTTCTCGGCTGAGACATAAGCAAACGAGGGGCGAATACCATATAAGGAAAAATATAATTCTGTAATCCAATGCTTTATACAGACTGAGGTGATGGCACTCAGCGTGAACATGCTGATTGCAGGTCAGAAAACTATTAATTATTGATAGTTTTGTTTGCTGAGTCATATTGCGTCCAAAATTGAACACGGACAAACAGTGAAGATCTAGGTCAGACGCCGCATTTTGCGGCGTCTGACCCAGTTCTTCACTGCTTGCTTAAAAAAACGCAGTTTACGTCTTACCTAGGCCTTGTCTACTTGATTAAGGTACACTGCACCCCTGGTACTAGACAAGAATCGGCCAAGAAGATCATTTTATTTGTCATCAACGGTGTAAGACGGTATTAAACTAAATTAGTCATCATGTGGTTTGCTGACCACTACTACATGTACCAATTGATTTTTCAGGTCAGCAATACAGGTGCACAAAACGATGTTAGTTCAACAAGGACATCTGGTTACGGATCAGCAACAAGCGCGACGTCATGTGACATCTCTCTGAGTAGCACCACACCGCCAACGGATCGGGTTTCTGTAACGACGGTGGATGAGTACAACCTGTATATAGACCCATGCTATTATTTTGTCACATTGCGTAAGCAGCAGCAGATCACAACTTGCAGTAAGTATTTCACTCATTTTCAACTTTCTTTATTTCTTCCTTTCTTTCTTTCCTTCCTTCTTTCTTTCTTTCTTTCTTTCTTTCTGATACTGCGTCGGTGAGCCTATGCTTAGAAACCCTATTGGTTTCATTGGGCGACAGGGCTTGAGATGTCATTTCATCTCAATGTCGGGTAAAGTCCCACAAAATTGGAAGCAACGTCTCCAAAATGACCTTTACAGTGTTGATGGGGACGTTAAAATTTCACATCAAACAAACAAAATACTGTGTCGGTCACATTTGACCATTACCGCAGGTGTACATTACATACACTCAGGTTTGATTAGAATTGCATGACGAAATCACGCCTATATAATTTTGACCCCCCCTTGAACCCCACTTTTATATTGTAAAACTGGGGTTTACAGGGGTAAACCTTATTTTTCTTATTTCTGCTCTAAAATATAGCTTGTTGGTACACGTTAGAACCGCCTCATCTTTTCTTATTTCTGTTCTATATATATATATACTCTTTATTTCCTCTTTATCAGAGATTACAATACAAAAACAACAACAAAATAATGATAAAAAAAAAACAAAAAAAAAACAAACGGTTCATGATATAAATGGAAAAACAGGAGAAACTGTACAATGTAGGAAACATGTATGGTTGTTAACAAATTGACATGTAGAATTGCGTATCTATCATCACGTGAACAAGTCCGTAATATGAACATCCCCTTACACCCCACCTTGTATAGAGAAAACTGGGGTTTTCGGGGGTATACCTTATCCTTCTCATTCCCACCCCAAGACACAGGCCGTGGGTACCAGTAAGAACCGCCTCAATGAGACGGTTCTAACGAGCACCCACAACCCATGTCTGCAGTACAAATGAGAAAAATATAACGGATTTTCATCCGAAAAGTAGCCCTTTTGGAGACGTGAAAAAAGCACCATTTCGCACGGGTGTGTTAGCGTAATGTGTTCATGGTGTAACTGGGATAAACTGCAGGTTCCAAGCAGTAAGTTAGTTACAGTTGTAATATGACTCTATTCGCCTCCCTGAGAGCCCCTTGCCGAAACGAAATACAAGAGGTATATAAAGCGGATAGGAGTCTGAAACTTATACCTGTATCGTTAGAGTGTCTAGCGGCAGTGTGTCTTTTTATAAATTAGACAAAGACACTTTGGAACCTCTCATCAAAGACACCAGAAGGGAAAGAAACACAAGCATAAAACAACTTTACCATAACGAAATTATCACAAGCGGAAAGCAAAAATTTAGGGCAGTAACTTTCCTACAAAATGGCCGAACGGCTATCCAAAATAAATATACATGTATATTAGCAATACATACATGCAAAGACGAACTTCAACTTACAATGAAGACCACCTTGGAACGGTCAGTTAAAAGTCTTTTAGCCACAATCCTCGCCCTTGTTTCTGTCGTGGTTTAGACAAATAATGTGTTCAGTGCGCATGCTCATCAGTGCAACATCTCTGATAGCATAAAAATCAAAAGAATACAGAGATGTAACAACGATAAGGACTCGACAGCATTAAATAACTGAACCAAGTTGGCTCGGTCAGAGATGGGGCGACATCACTTAACAGTTTAAGAACCTAGCTTATCTATGGGTGTTAGACAGAGTCACTTTGTTTTGAGAAATTTGTTTTTAAAATAGCTTAACGTTTTTTTTTCTTGTGTTGTTGTTTTTTCTTTGCAAACCGAGAAAGCCCGTGTAACACGTCGCATTAACAAGTTCAGTAACTTGTCAGCATTTGATTTTATGGCCTTGATTTATTTTGCATTGGTGGAATTTGCGCGGGAGTTCGCCTAGTTTTCATGACTATGTAATTAAGATTATACGTTTGAACACCATCAAATGTTTAAAATTAACCTAGAATAAATAATATTTCATGAGCATTTACATTTAAGCAGAAGCCATTATATTCTATCACTGAATTATCGTGAAGAAATAATAAACTAACGGATATATTGATATCTAGACCACTGTTACAATGTTTCCCCATCATCAACGAAAACTTATGACAGTCGAAGACTGCTTTCTTAATTTCTTTATGTTATTTCCTGGAAGCATTAACTATTTTGGCGCCAAACTGATTTCTAAACACAAATTTATTTTTAGTCCCCGGCATTTTCTACTAGTAGACTTGATCATGCACAGGAACTTGTAGTTACAGTACATCCGATACAACCCACGTCAGCGAGCCAAAGACCTTCGGCTCGCTAACGTTCTTTTCGTTGTTTTCTTTTTTATACATTTTTCTAGGCTGTATGATGTAACTATAAGTTCCAGATACGGCCATAAACATTTTCGTTTATGTAATTACTTGCTTTGTGCCAAAAACAGGTCTTACCTAATGATTGCAGCATACTTTAGCTTGTTATTTCGGCGATATTTCCCTTTATTGGTTGATCTAAAAGGCGGAATCACATCGGTACTCCAGGTCGCAAAGGATGCGATTAGGGCACTCTGTTAGGCAGTCGCAATCATGCGACTAGGGCGCCGAAAGCGCTAAATCGAAATGGAGCTCAAAGGAGGAAGGTATTGCCAGTAGAGGGTGTTATAAAGAAAAGAACAATTCGAATGAAATGTCAAGTCTCTTTGCAAACAAATTATGTCATAAAACATTCACATTGTTGTTGCTTATTTTCGATTTCATTACTTGGTCTGGTTGTTTGTAATTTCCTGTGGGGTATCTTTTCAGGTTCGTTTAATCGTCACTTGATCAGCACACGCGCGCATGAGAATGGCGGGAATGAGCACACAGTTCAATTGTGTTTAACATGCGACCCAGACTTCTTCTTGACAACTGACGCAAATAGACAGCTTGAGCTAAAGGTACATACTATTTAACCCTTAAAATACCAAGGAAACATCCATCTGAAAATGTCGTCTGTTTATGTCGTCTTCTGAGCAGCAGTCTGATCTCGGTCCACGCTGGTTGCAACAGTGATTTTCAAAGTAATCGGCAGACAACAAAGCAGACGCCAATTATCGTGCCATAAGAGGCTATCGATAGGAGTTGACCCTGAATTATCATAAGACAATATGGTCCCCTTTGCTGAATCTGAAAGCGAGAGAGGGTGCTTCACTTGAGTGATGAGTACTTATGGTCAAACAGATATTTCTGATTTTGTACGCCTGTAGGTAGACTAGTTTGTTACGGTATAAGTAAATGGTGGTAGTATACCAAAACCCTTTGTAAAACCCATCTTAAATAAAGATAAATGTGCTTCTTAGGGTGTACATTTTATTGTTTCAAAATACAAATCAAGGGTAGTGATTAGAATCGTCTCATTGAGGCGGTTCTAATAAGAATCCTTCATCTACGTTTGAATGTGTTAGAACAGTATAACAACTATTCATCTAAAATTGCTGGTTCTGCAGACATGATAGATATAAATATATCGCATGGGTGAATTATCACCCACAAACACCCCATGAACAGGTGTTCTGCACTGAATTACAGTTTATGTAAGGGTCAGACTAAATATGAAACCGCCCACTCAAGTACAATGAACCCCAATACTGATATTCTTATAAACAGCATGTTTACTTTTTTCTAAGGTTTTCTAAATAACCACAAACTTGGTTAGTTCACTTCACTTAAGCATAAACAGCTTAGAAACACTGATATGTTGTATTTAAACCAATTTTATTTTCTTACAGTCATTTGAAGAGGACGAAGCGACATCAGATTTGGATGAAAGACTGTTTACAATCCATGAGTCAGCGACTGGTCAGAGTTTCATACAGCCATCAAATCATAAAGGTACTATGCATATCTTTTGAAAATATTGTAGTAGAATAGAATTAAGAGGAACGCCTAATTAGTTCACTGAACACATCCACATGAATAAATATAACTGAAGTACCCAATCTAGCTAGCCTCGCCAAGTTGGTCTCATCGGTGCCTTCAAAACAGTCACAAAAAGACCGAAATAAATTCGATCACAAATTACCCTGCTGTTAAGTATAACACCAGAGTTGCTTTTGTTTACATAGGGGATATAAATAAGGTACTAACCACCAACCCACACTCTCGCAAATTTGCATGTTTCATACAAATAAAATTCGAATGATTTTATATCCATCAGTATTTTGACATCAGAATTGAACAACAACAGCTGTTCTATCGGTTTTCTGTCTATTAAATAGAGGATCTTACATAAGTGCACGAATGTAAGATTCTATTTATCATATGACATTTAGACGCATCTTATTCACGATTGTTTTACAAAAATATCAATATTCCGCCATTAGTAAACGCGACGTCGTTACGGACGTCGTACATGTAACGTTACGGGAGGTATCTTGCTGATTTGCATATTTAATCCACTAGTGGATTATCGAAAATATTACATGGCGTTATTACACTCTCAGACGTGATGTCATATGATAAATGTGGATTAAGCTCAGTTTGAATAATATTGTGAATCTTTCTAAACATCACGAAAACATGCCCGTATAGTTCTGACCCGCTCGACCCCACTCCCACTATTATATAATGAAACTTGCCGTTCCAAGGCGGCTCTTCTGTGGCGATTTATTTATGTTGTTGTTTGTTACTTACTGTGTGTATCACTTGTGTCTTTTAATTTTGGATGGCCATATGGCCATTTTGTGGGAAAGTAACTGTCCTTATGGCCTTCCTTTGTTTAGGTTTCCATTATGGTCTGGTCGCTTAATGTTTGTATTTCTTTCCCTTTGGTGTCTTTTATGGGTGGAGTAAGTTAATTGTATCAATTCCTGATCTTTGTTTTACTTCTACTTTGGGTTTACGGGAGTGAAAAAGAGGTGAAGGCAATGATGAGGAATCGATACAATTAACCCACAGCTCCCACCAGAGACACCAAAGGGAAAGAAACACAACATGAAACAACTAGGCCCTAACTGAAACCTAATGTTTCGTATCTCTGGCTTCAAACATCGATTGTAGGTACTCGACACAACCGTCTCATCGAGAGAGATCAAAGTGCAACAAGCTATGTTTTTGGCGTAAATTAGAAAAATATCACCAGAAAATGTTCGCGGTAAAATTTACATTGAAAAGATGTGAATTCGTAATAAAGAAGCACCCAGGTGCAGTTCTGAACCTTACTTTTGGCTGTTTGGATATTAGAGTCGATGGCCACAAATAATGTGAAGGACACTTCAGAAAACAAAAAAGCTTGAAACTTTATAAGCTTGGGCCTCTATGCCGCTCACATTCTTTAGGTGACTTGAGATGTCTGCGTTCCTGGGTTGTGGCCTTTCCGATATTGATGTTTCCATTAGGGTCTTGTTATTTCATTATTGTGTTTCTTTCCCTTTGGTGTCTCTGATGGGAGGTGTGGGTTTATTGTATCGATTCCTGATTATTGCCGTCACTTTTGTTTTCTGAGTGACATTTGTTTTACCAGAAAATAAGCCTTGACATTACACGTGAATCGTCTGCCTAGCAGACGATTCACGTGTAATGTCAAGGCTTATGTCGTTGAAAAAGTAAGAGTGAGTGAGTTTTTGAGTTTTACGTCCCACCAATAGCTAAGGTCATACGGAGACGTGACCTCGGTTAAAAGACTCATCTGAAAGTCTGGAGAAACCCGGTGAAAAAGTAAGACTGAAGTATTTCAAAATAATGTCTGGAAATGTCATGATTCGTGGTTTGAAGGTTAAATGAGACTATTTTAATTAACATTGTCCTATTTATGTTTCAGGGTATTATCTACATCACCTAGACAATAAATTATCGGTGTCAAAACTGGAACTGCATCGACGACCACCTGAAGAATACATCTTTCACGTGCATAGTCATGGAAACACATGCTTACAGGTGTATGAAAATGACAAGACTGCATCTAAATACAATACAGATTGTCAGACTATCAGTGCTAATTCAAAAGATTCAAACACAAGTCCAGGACATGGAATGCAGTCACAGTACAGAGAAAATGAAAATCAGAGCAATTCATGTGTTTATCAGTCAGAAAGTATTCCAAATTCAACATGTAACTGTGAATACCTGGATAATCTCAACACTGATCAGTGTGTGGATACGTTGTCACGGTTAAACAGTGACGTCATTAAACTTGGGCGCCCCCTGAGGACAACAACAAACAAAATGGCGGAAACTGAGAAACCGGAAACGAAGAAATCTGCGCAAGGAAAAAGAAACTCTTTTTACAATGTTGTTTCAATGACTGGCAGTTGTTTTGGCTTTGGGAGTAAACCTGAAGACTAAGAATAAAACGTTGGCCCAGTTTGTTCAAAGCTTTACCAACTTGTTAGTGGCCAAAGCGTTTTAAAACGTGCTTAGTTAATAAACGATATCTCATACAGTCGTATTTATAATGACAAAATATGAGCATTAAGAAAATACGCCTATTCAAATAGACTGCATTTTTTTCTACCAAAAATTGAAAATTTCAGGTTGAGATAAAAATTCTGTAGTTTTCAGTTTTCACATTTCTGTTCATAACAGATTGTATGGTACTCGTTAAGTATTGAACTTTGTATTTGCTAGAACAGTGATTGACCACTAACAATATCTTTAAGATAACTATCCATCACGAAAACACGCCTATATAATTTTGACCCCTTGAACCCCGCTTTTATATAGTGAAACTGGAGTTTACAGGGGTATACCTTATTTTTCTTATTTCTTCTCTAAAAAATAGATTGTGGCTACTCGTTAGAACCGCCTCGATGAGGCGGTTCTAACGAGTAGCCACAATCTATATTTTGAACAGAAATAAGAAAAATATCAAACTTTCTCACCTTAAAATTTCAATTTTTTCCGGCGGAAAAATTTACAATGTATTTGTATAGGCGTGTTTTCGTTATGCGAAGATTAATTTTAAATTTAATCACTGAATGGGTGAAGAGTTGTGTTTGTTCCATTACCGTAAATTCCACCAGCTCTGTGTTCAGCTTCCAAATATGACATTATTGTATTTATGTATGTATGTTATATCGAATATAAAATACCTATTATAAACAGTAAAAGATGGATTTGCCTCAGTTCCATTACATGTATATAGCATGGGCCTGCACACAAGATGTGCCACGGTCATTCATGTATAATCAGCTTAAAAGTAGAAATATTCTACACATTCCATCACGAAAACACGCCTCTATAATTCTTTTCCCCCTACCCCACCACCATGAACCCCATTTTGATACACTAAAACTGGGGTTTACAGGAGTAAACCTTATATTCTTATTTCTGCTCTAAAATAAAGATTGTGGGTACTCGTTAGCTGGATGAAGGGGTTCTAGCGTGTACCCACAATCTATATTTTAGAGCAGAAATAATAAGAAGAATATCACAAATTTCATCTTAAAATTGTCATTTTTTTTGCGGTAAAATTAAAAAAAATATTTGCATAGGCTTGTTTTCATAATGATTTTCGGCTCTTGTCCTGCAGAACCAGAGTATCCACTTAGAACACACGCCTATTCAAATATATTGAAAATTTATCCACCAGAAATGAAAATTCGCAGATAAAAAATTCTGTTTATTTTTAATATTTCTGCTCGAACCATAGATTGTGGGTACTCGTTAGAACCGCCTCGCTGACGCGGTTCTAACAAGTACACACAACCCATGTTTAAGGCAGAAATCAGACAAAATTGGTTAAAGGATATTTTGCTTCTTCATGTCACGAACAGTGAGCGTCGGTACTCATTTGAACATATACTCAAAATCGGTTTCTTTTTGCCGACAATAGATAAATAAATGTTCTAAAAAAGAGGGGGTAATCAAAGACTACAGCACAGAACTGAAAATAATGCCGGAATGTTCAAAAGTGGCCATGCATTGTGTGCAAGATTTCCTGGGTCAGACTAGCTAGTTTCGGCCAATTAGGCCTCATCAGTGACCCTCATATATTTCCTAAAGTCCAAAGTGAAATCAATGATCCCAAAGGACTAGAAAATAAATTCTTGCACACCAGACAAGGAAATCCATGATTTTACCCTGGGATAGAAATTTATGTTCTGACCCTGGTGTTCCGACCCAAAATCGAATATTATCGCGTGTTTGATAAATTTACTGGTTGAATACGACCGCATATGCGCCATCGTTAAGGCTGACGTCATGCACGTTACGTGACGTCACTAAACATTCCTGTAGTGGCATCACAATGTGGTGGACGTCGGTAACCGAAGTGACTGCAGCATTAAATCCGAGCTAAGAAATGGAAGGTGTGCAAGAAAAAGAATCGCATATGAGTGTGAGGGGCGGATGGAAAGGGACGGATTTTTCCATCCACCCCTCACACCCATATAAGATTCTTATAACCCACACTATGATGAAGTCATAAACCCCAGCTATAACAAATGAGCAAATACAAGTGACACGGATGGGAAGATTTTATGCCTTTCTTGATCATTTAATATCTACGCAAAGAGCAAGTTTACTCCAACAGTGCGTGTAGTAAATGCTTACAAAACGTTTCTTAAATAGGTCTACAATCGGAATTCAATGGTTCGAACACCTTTGGGACTACAAATATGTGTTCGAAATAGGAGTATTCGTTATGTAAAGAAATTTCCTAGGAACTCAAGAACGGGTTCGACTAAGAAGTGGTCAATGAGTCATCAGTGTTTGAGCCATCGAAGTTCTACTGTATATATTTATATTTCTTCTGAATAAGATTAATAAAAGACCGAAAATAACACGTTTTGTTTTACTTTCTTTTCATCAGTTCTGCTTATACATGTCTAGTATGTATTAGGCTTTAGGAGGCCTTCATACGGACTGAACAAATTATTTGTCTAAATCGCGACGGAAGTAAGGGCGAGGATTGTGGCCACGTAAAATCGATTTAAGCCCCCAGTGGAATTCGTTTCCGCTGACCGTTCCAATGCGGTTCTTCTGTTGCGGTTTATTTTTGTTATGGTTTGTCTTTGGGTGTTTGCGTCGCTTATGTTATTTTATCTTGGATAGCCTATTTGCCATTTTGTTGGAAAGTAACTGTCCTTTCGGCTTTCCGCTGTTGGTGTTTCCATTAGGGTCTGTTGTTTCATGTTTGTGTGTCTTTACCTTTGGTGTCTCTGGTGGGAGCTGTGAGTTGATTGTATCGATTCCTGATCATTGCCTCCACTTCTATTTTATAACAAGCGAGCACATATCCATTTGTACCTACCTATTCGTGTTCACGGATTCAATTAACGAACAGGCCTTACATTGTTGACCTTAGTGTAATCTGCCGATGGTAAGCCTCGACTCGACTAACTCGTCATTTCATCGCATGCCTCGAGTTGGGCGCCAGATTTGAAACGTGTCAAAGGTTGATCACAGGAGTAATGGATAAAATATGTTGAAGTTTGATAGATCTTAAATTATAAATATAATATTTGCAAGCTTCGGTATCGATAGGATCCAGGCATCCATTCACCTTATTTGCATTATCTTCTGGTTCCTAGTCTGAAGCTTATCAGCGTTGGAAAAACAGGTAACCAGACCCCCCTGACCTTAAAAGGTCAGGGGGGTCTGGTTTCCTGTTTTTCCAATATTGACAATGTGCAAGCTGGGAGCCAGCAAATAACGCAAATATGGTGAATAACATAAAATCCGAATGTGCTAACACACAACGTACCTAGTAACCCTATCTGGCGGGTCATGCCGGAAAAATGAGCTTAACTCCTTTTTAGAGGTCCGCGCAGAGCTGAATCCGGCCCACACACCAGTACTGGTAAACCGCTTAGAGGATCTAAGCCTGTCCAGGAACCGCGGTGCGAGGCGGACCGTCCATGCTAATAAACCCTATTGGTTTCATTGGGCGACAGGGCTTGAGATGTCATTTCATCTCAATGTCGGGTAAAAGTCCCACAAAATTGGAAGCAACGTCTCCAAAATGACCTTTACAGTGTTGACGGGGACGTTAAACCTCAAATCAATCAAACAAACAAAAACGTTTACTAATGGCGGAATATTGACATTTTTGTAAACAATCGTGAATAAAATGCGTTTTAAATGTCATATGATAAATAGGATCTTGCATTCGTGCTCATGTATTATTGAATTTATAATTGCTCATGTATTATTGAATTTATTAAACTCGTTGAGGAAAACGGATAAAATGCTCGGCAAAACCTCGCATTTATCCCTTTTCCTCAGCTCTAATAAATTCAATAATACATGAACACTTATGTAAGATCCTCTATATCAACTATAGATTGTGGTGCTGACAAGAACCGCCTCAATGTTTTTAGCAACATAAGGGAAATAATGAACACACTTGTAAACCCCATTTTTGTCAAAGGTACTGTTTACAGGGGCGTACGTGACACGGTCGTGCTCACGTGGTTGATACAAGTCACTTTTAAGGTAAGTGGGAACACTTGGCAGATTTTTCTGCCATGTTTCAAAGGGAGACAACTTTCGGGACTTCCTGTTCGCTTTTCTATATAAGCTCTGTCCCACTGAAAAAAGGGTCTACTCTTAAAGGAAAGAATTTGCTCCTAATGAGCAAATGAAAAAATTTGCTCCTTAGGAGCAAATTCTTTCCTTTAAGAATTGACCCCTATTGACATGGGAAGCAAAATACTTTTGCAGGAGTTGCTTCCCCTGAAGGTGTTCCCATTCCCATTAAAACAAAAGCAAACATCGGTGGGTCAATGTAATGTGCGTTCGACTCGTGTTCAGGAGGTCCCGGTTCGACCCCTGCCATTTATTTCTAGAGATTAATCATAAAATTTTGTTTTACTTAAATTCTCTCCCATCTGCTGGTTGACAGTTCCTGACAAAATAATGTGCCCAGTTCTTGTCAAACGTTTATGTTTTAGCCTAGCAAAGGAAAAGTATGATACAACTTCAGGGGAGGCAACTCCCGCAAAACTATTATTGGCTCCCAAGTCAATAGGGGTCAACGCTTAAAAAGGGTCTAAAGTTAGATCCTTTGGAAACCAAGAATACCCCAAACAAATGAAAATAGCAGACTCGGTATTATCGAGTCTGTTCATGACAAGAACTGAAATGTGCAACACCCACCATGCCCCCTAGCACCGGCTTAAGCAGAACTCTATTTTCAAAATGATTCAAAATGAACTCAATGATCCCAAAAGACCAGTAAAATAATCTGCTCTATGATGATGTACGGGGAGATGTTTTACGGCCGCCACACGGTACAGCACCAGCTGCAGTGAAGATAACTAAGTTCAGAAGTTAGATCAATACACCAAACAAACGAAAATAGCAGACTCGGTTTTATTGAGTCTATTCATGAACAGTACTGAAATGTGCAACACCGGCCACGCCCCCTAGGCGCCGGCTTAAGCAGAACTCTATTTTTAAAATGATTCAAAATGAACTCAATGATCCCACAAGAGAAGATAGAAAAAATCTTCTCTAAAAGGAGACAAAATGCTCCTTAGGGAAAATTCTTTCCATTAAAAGCAGACCCCTTTTTCAGTGGGACTGAGCCTGTAGAAAAGTGAACATGAAGTTCCGAAAGTTATCTCCCTTTGAAAAATGGCAGAAAAAGTTGCTAGGTGTTTCCATTCCCTTTATAAGTGTTGAATGGGAGCTTTTACCAAACAAAACTTAACAATAAATAAATTACGAGAACAACCGAATTGATTGCTTTGTACAATAACCTTGGGCGATTAAGCACATTCAGATGGTGCCGGCTAAAACTACAAAGTTTAAATATTGAAACAAAGAACATTTCAGAAACAGAAAATTGTAGTCTAGGGCCATTTAGCACATTTAGATGGTGCCGGCTAAAACTACAAAGTTTAAATATTGAAACAAAGAACATTTCAGAAACAGAAAATTGTAGTCTAGGGCCATTAAGCACATTTAGATGGTGCCGGCTAAAACTACAAAGGTTAAATATTGAAACAAAGAACATTTCAGAAACAGAAAGTTGTAGTCTAGGGCCATTAAGCACATTTAGATGGTGCCGGCTAAAACTACAAAGGTTAAATATTCAGGGGTAACAACCTACGTCATAGCAGAGATGCCGTACCCATTTCAGAAGCGGCCATATTGGTGTAAATAGGGTAAATAAAATGCTTCAAACTAGATATGTACATTACGAGTCTTCAGAAAACATACTTCAGCTGGTATCGAACAATATTTGCATCCCATCGGTGAGCTAATTCCACCTAGAAACATTGATAAGGCTTCGATAGCTTCGCCTCAAGATTTGATTCGGCGCTGTAAACAATGGTAGTTCCGACATCATTGCCAAATCAGCTTGTGTCGAATTATTTAAAGAAAAAGCCACATTTCTGAGACAAATTTCAGTATGTTTGATTCTTTTATGACATAATGCACCGACTGCGTCTACTTGTTTTGACAAATAAACGCCGGCAGACCTACGAATGGTCATGACGTCACTGCTCTGACGTAGGTTGTTCCCCCTGAATATTGAAACAAGGAACATTTCAGATACAGAAAATTGTAATCTCAATTTCATTGAGCTTCTCCATCAGCATAATTCTGCTTTGCAAGATATTTTACGCACCCGAGCATACATAATTGTTACTCTATTCAAATACCAAAATGGCTTCCTTGGTTTCAAATTGGCAAAGTAATTTAGAGCATCGAATAATTGATTCAAGGGAGTTTTTTTCGTGCTTTTTTCGGTCCGCTTCAAAATATAAACCTATTACAGCTGTTTCCTATGCATTTATTTCTATATTTACAGGAAAATTCCGCTATTAAGACCACCTAAGATTAAGACAAAATCTGCTGTTAAAAGCTTATGGAGAACGTTCTAGTTCTTCTTTCTGTGTGTTTTCCACACCCAGTGTCTCCAAATAAGATACCACCTTTGGGACTGTTCAAAAGTGGTCTTAAAGACCGCTTTTGAACAGTCCCAAAGGTGGTCTTAATAGAGGAGTTTTACTGTATTTGGCTGTCCTTGTTAGGAGTGCCCTGTGCCTGTTGCCTCCGGATATCTGGTGTAAGCACCGTGCAACGGATGTTTAATCTTAATAAACGTTTCTATACTTCGCAAAATTCCAGATAAACTATCCGAACAAATTCAAGTGACCATTGTCATTGGACTGTCCGTGCGGAATGGACAGGACAAAATCCGTTTGGTAGAGACACATCAAATTACCCCGTCCATCCGAGACCAGTGGGATCAAGTCAAGGAAATTTGATGCAAAGCATTGCATGTGGGCCTCAAGTAAACAACTGTGTGTTAACTTTGTGTCATGTATCATTGTTTATCTCATGTTTTTAACCCAGTGAATTTGAGATATGACAGTTTGAAAAGCTCATATTATTTACTCAAATGTTAGTGTTTCTCTTGATATTGAGTGCTGCACTTCTTACATCGACGTCATGATGCACTGTGGTGCAGTTGAAAACCATCGGATTTGAGATCGAGATGTAACCGTTTCGATCCCCGCAAGCGCCAATTGTTGTTTCCTTGATGATGATGATGATTTCGTGTTTAACGACCCTCTTTGTGGGTCGAAAGCGTCAAACGGTTAATGGTTAACGGCATTGAGAATTTTGAGGATATTAAAAGTGAAAAAGTAGTTTGATAATTATAACAAATCTTAAACAGTTAAATCTTATGAAAAAGTCCAATTTCTTTTAAGAATAAAATAATATTTTCAAAAGGTACATCTTGGAACAATTGTTGCAAAGTGTCAGCTTTGAAGTATAAGTTACGGGACTGTGAAAAGTCTACACATTCAGTTGAAATATGTTTCACAGTGAATGGTTGATCACAGCCTACACAGGAAGGCTGCTCATCATCATTTAAAATATAAGAATGAGTAACTCTAGTATGGCCAATGCGCAGTCGTGTTAATACTACATCCTCTTTCCTGGAAAACTGTGGAGGAGAGCATTTTGTTCCAACGACAGGTTTAATAGCATGGAGCTTGTTATTTATTGCACGGTCCCATTCGACTTGCCATTCCGACAAGATGTATCTGTTGATAAATGGTTTAAAATTATTAAGAGGAATTTTTAAAACAGACGGATCAAGATTGAGCGATTCCTTTGCTTTCTTGTCAGCAAACTCATTGCCGACAATGCCAATATGGCTCGGAAGCCAACAAAACCAGATTTGGTGCGTTTTAGAAATTTCATGATGTTTTTCGATCAGTTTTTGTATTTGAGGATTTTTAGAAGATGAATGGTCTAAAGCCTTAAGCACAGAAAGTGAATCAGAAAATATAATTGCTTTTTGAAATGATGAAGAACTGATAAAATCTAAAGCTAGGTCTATTGCTTTGGCTTCAGCTGTAGAAACAGATGAACCATCTGGAAGGCGCAAGGTTTGGTGCGTATCTTGAGAAACATACGCACAACCAACGTTTTCTCCTTCTTTGGAACCATCAGTATAGACTTGCTGGTAATCATCATAGCGTACCTGCAGTACCTGAAAGTTTTGTTTGAGTAGCATTGGATTTGATTCGGATTTTTTACCATCATGTAAGTCAAACAGAATAGAAGTTTTTTTAATACACCAAGATGGAACTTCCGCCGTTTCATGTTTTTGAATATTTTTAAGGTCGATACCTGAATTTTCTAGCAGTGGTAAAATACGTAATCCAAAAGGTTTGATTGCTGTGGGTTTAGTTTCATACTTATCTTCAAATTGAGGTGGAAATGAAATTTTGGATGCCGGGTTAGATGGATTAGCAGCAAGTCTAATGGCATACTGAAGAGAAAGTTTCTCTCTGCCCGAAGTTAAAGATGGTTCACCTGCTTCTTCATAAAGGCTTAATACGGGAGAAGTACGAAAGGCTCCCATAGCCAGACGAAGGCCTTGGTGATGGATAGTATCCAATGATTTTAAATAGGACTTTCTGGCCGAACCATAAACAAAAGACCCATAATCTAATTTAAATCTTATTAAAGACCGGTAAAGATGTAATAAAGTATACCGATCTGCTCCCCAACTTGTATGAGCTAAAACTTTCAAGAGATTCAAAGCTTTTAAGCATTTCGCTTTAAGATATTTAATTTGGGGAATAAAAGATAACTTGATCAAATATGACCCCAAGAAATTTGGCTTCTTCAACAACAGGAATTTGTGATCCGTATAAAAACAAGGAAGGATGTTGGTGTTTCTTCCGTAGCTTACAAAAATGAACACACTGCGTTTTCGACTTGGAGAACTTGAAACCATTTTTATCAGTCCATTCTTCTATTCGTTTTAAATTTTGTTGCAACTTTCGTTCAATTGTTTTCATATTTTTTGAACGGTATACAGAAATCGTCAACATACAAGGAACAATCAGTTTTGTCGTCCACACATTGTACAATATTGTTTATTTTGATGTTAAATAGCGTAGTTGAAAGAATACTACCCTGTGGGACACCCTGTTCTTGATCATAGAAATCTGACACGGTTGACCCCACACGCACCTGAAACATGCGCTCCCCTAAAAGCTTTCAATAAAACTGGGAAGTTCTCCTCTTAAGCCAATTTTATGTAGATCTTTCCCCCAGGTATTAGACTTCCTGCCTTGCCGTGGCCCTGGGGGCTCAATTCCCACTGGGCACATTGCCGCTGTGGTCTCTGTGCCCACTGGGAAGAGCTAAAGGAAGTACCACCCGTTTGCCGTGGGTGGCGTCCTGTAAGCCGGAAGAAGGGATCCTGGAGGTTGAGGGTTACCTGAGATGGCGGTGCGTCAGGTACCCAACACGCCTCTTTGGCCTGGCTTTTCGGTGTAGACGGGTGGCCGTGCGGTCCGGCACGATCAATCGGCTGGTCGCGCCGAGCCCTAGAGATACCGCTTTGCTTTCTCTTCAACTCTTTTAGTATCTTTCCTGATACCAACCATATGCCCATTTACCTTACCCTTTTCTGTCTTTTTATCTCTAGAAGGCGGTGGCTAAACGGATCAATCGTGTAGGCATTTTGTTTATACGAGTATATCTCACGTGTATCTCTAACACCTTCGAGTTGGATAACCACTCCATTATGGTGTTCCCTTGTAGGGCTCCACGGAGGGCGGAGAGCACTTAGGACGAAACTAGAATTTTTTCCTTATGCCTCATGGAAAAAAAAATAACCGCACCCACGCATCTAAACGTAAAAAAGACGAGGATTCATCCGAAACGGATGATCCTAGTCACCAATCTAGTCAACAGTCTAGTCAGCAGTCGGAAGCACCAAAGATCTTGAATTTTCCACGCTTCTTGGTTATGACATCAGTCGAAGAAACTCGCACTGTGTCAAGTTTATCGCCCTTTGTCATTGAAAAGAGTATTATGTCCATTGCCGGACACCCAAAAAGCATCAAAAAGCTTAAGTCAGGTGATCTCCTCTTGGAAGTAGAGAGAGAGAGAACAGCAGGTTAAAAGCCTGCTTAGTACCACAAAACTCTTTGATCTCAAGGTCAAGGTGTCTCTGCACAATACACTCAATTCGTGTAAAGGTGTCATCCGCAGCCCAGAGCTACGTCCTTGCACCGATGCAGAAAAAATTGACAATTTGAGATCTGAGGGCGTCATTGCAGTACGTAACATCCAAGTTCGTAGAGATGGTGTATTGAAGCCAACAGGTACTTACGTGTTGACCTTTAATACACCAGTTCTGCCCAAGAAAATCAAAGTAGCATATCTTTCGGTTAACGTAGAGGTATATATACCAAACCCTCTCAGATGTTACTCATGTCAGGTTTTTGGCCACCACGAAAGCAGATGTCAGAAGAAACAACTTTGTCCAAACTGTGGTAAAGACAAACATGTTGATAATCATCAAAACTGTAAGAATGAGGCCAAATGCATCAATTGTGGTGGCAATCATGCTGTTTTCTCTCGAGATTGTCCGGCATGGAATAAAGAAAAAGAAATACTCACTGTAAAATACCAAAGAGCGATAACCTTCCCAGAAGCGCGGAAAATTGTTGAGGATCGAAACGCAACACAAACCATCAGTTACGCCAGCATCACAAAGGGTGCTGGTGTAAAAGTGTCCAGCTCCGCAACACAGACTGTTGATTCATACATAGCTGAACTGAAAAAATTTGGTGCATGGAGTAAATCCACTCCAGTGCCACAAAGTTCAACCAAGTTATCAAATGGCGCAATCCAGGTTGCTTCGGATCGGTCGACGGCGACCGTACCGAAGCCAGCGCCGCATGTAAAAGAGAAACTCGACTCCGGTCGAACTACTAAGGGATCGGAAGATCCGAAAAAGCAAATGTCTCAAAAACAAACAGACAGACAACGTAAAATGGAAAGAGACAATATAAAATTCCAGAACAGTTTCGGATCTTTGAGTGACATTGATATGGAGTTTGAAACTCCATCATCACCAAATGGCAATAACAGATCGAGGTCAGCAACACCACGAGCTGGTGGTAGCAGATCTATATCACCAATTGCAGCTCCATAATAGTTTCTAGTCTTAATCATTTCATAAAATGGATTTAAAACACAAAAAATACAATGGAATTGTCGAGGTCTAAAATCAAATTATAATGAACTCTTATTACTTATTTCGTTATTAAACCCATCGGTTTTTTGTTTGCAAGAAACTTTTTTAAAAACTGATGACAACATTGATGTCAGGGGTTTCAATACATACAACTATATCTATTCTGATGGTAGCAAACCATCTGGTGGCAGTTCAATTCTTGCTAAATCATGTTTACCACAAAGAGAGATCAAATTAAAAACAGACCTACAAGCTGTAGCAGTATCGGTTTCTCTGGATAAAGAAACTACAATTTGCTCTTTATATATTCCACCCTCATTTCCTTTAAAGCCCGAACATCTTGACTCATTGCTGAGTCAACTTCCATCGCCATATCTTTTAGTTGGCGACTTCAATGGTCACAATATTCTATGGGGCTGTAAAGATATCAATAACAGAGGAGCACTTGTTGAATACTTTATTGCAAAGAGCGATCTTTGCTTGATGAATGATAAATCTTATACTTACCTTCACCCAGCGACAGGTCATTTGTCTTATTTGGATCTCTCTTTGTGTCACCCATCTCTCTTCTTGGACTATAACTGGTCTGTTCATGATGATCAGTGCGGAAGTGATCACTTCCCTGTTATAATTGAGAGCGTAAACGAACAAGATGAGGACTGTAACCAGAAATGGAAAATGAATAAAGCCGACTGGGAATTATTCCGTAATTTATGTGAAGAAGAGTTATCAGTTGATCACTTAAATGAATCATCTGACATTGTTTCTGAATTTACAGATAAACTAATTAATATTCAGAACAATGCATTCCAAAGACCTCCACAAATACCAAGAAAAGCAAGCTTTGGTTTAATAATGACTGTAAAGAAGCTATTCAAAAGCGCAAACAGGCTCTAAATAAGTTCTGCAAAAGTCCCACTTCAGAAAAGCTAAACGATGTTAAAGTTTTTAGAGCTAAAGCTCGGCGAACAATCCGAGCTTCCAAACGAAAGTCATGGAGAGAATATGTCTCCAAATTGAACTACAAAACCCCCATTAAAAAGGTTTGGGATATGGTACGAAAAATTTCAGGAAAAACAAAGTCCCCTAGTTTTACACATTTAAATACTGGTTTTGACACAAAAGCTTCAACTACAAAAGATATTTCAGATACTCTCGGTAGCACATTTTTGAGCAATTCATCACCGCGAAATTATTCTGAAACTTTTAGAAATTTCCAAAAGGACAAAGAGAAAAGAAATCTTAACTTCAAATCCCACAATCACGAAGAATACAACAAACCTTTTGACTTATCCGAACTAGTGGAAGCCATTGAAAAATCACACGATACAGCAACCGGCCCCGATGAAATTCATTATCAGATGCTTAAGCATCTGCCAAAAAGTTCTCTTTCAACACTTTTAGATATCTTTAATAATATTTGGGAAACTGGGGTCTGTCCTGAGAGCTGGCGTTTTGCTACAGTTGTACCAATTCCAAAACCAGGGAAAGATCATGCAGAACCTACGAATTATCGACCGATAGCTTTGACAAGTTGTTTGTGTAAAACATTGGAGAGAATGATAAACAAGAGATTAGTCTGGTACTTAGAGTCCAACAACCTCATTTCAGAATATCAGTCAGGTTTTCGTTCGGAACGTAGTACCAACGACAATTTAATAAGACTAGAAACATTTATACGAGATGCTTTTATTAACAAAGAACACGTAGTAGCTGTCTTTTTCGACTTGGAGAAAGCATATGATACCACGTGGCGTTATGGAATATTGAGAGATCCCCATCACCTCGGCTTAAGGGGAAAAATTCCCAGTTTTATTCAAAGTTTTTTAGGTGAACGTGTATTTCAAGTCCGCGTGGGATCTACCCTGTCAGATCTCTATGCACAAGAGCAGGGTGTCCCACAGGGTAGTATTATCTCAACTCAACTCAACTATGGTTCTGCCAGAAAGTCCTATTTAAAATCCTTGGATACCATCCATCACCAAGGCCTTCGTCTGGCTATGGGGGCCTTCCGTACTTCTCCAGTATTAAGCCTTTATGTAGAAGCAGGTTAACCATCTTTAACTTCGCGTAGAGAGAAACTTTCTCTTCAGTATGCTATTAGACTTGCTGCAAATCCATCTAACCCGGCATCCAAAATTTCATTTCCACCTCAATTTGTAGATAAGTATGAAACAAAACCCACAGCAATCAAACCTTTTGGATTACGTATTTTACCACTGCTAGAAAATTCAGGTATCGACCTTAAAAATATTCAAAAACATGAAACGGCCGAAGTTCCATCTTGGTGTATTGAAAAACCTTCTATTCTGTTCGACTTACATGATGGCAAAAAATCCGAATCAAATCCGATACTTCTCAAACAAAACTTTCAGGTACTGCAGTCACGTTACAATGATTACCAGCAAGTCTATACTGATCGTTCCAAAGAAGGAGATAAAGTTGGTTGTGCGTATGTTTCTAAAAATACGCACAAAACCATGCGCCTTCCAGATGGTTCATCTATTTTTACAGCTGAAGCCAAAGCAATAGACCTAGCTTTAGATTTTAATCAGTTCTTCAACAATTCAAAAAGCAATTACATTTTCTGAGTCACTTTCTGTGCTTAAGGCTTTAGACCATTCATCATCTAAAAATCCTCAAATTCAAAAATTGATCAAAAAACATCATGACATTTCTAAAACACACCATATCTTGTTTTGTTGGCTTCCGAGCCATATTGGCATTGTCGGCAATGAATATGCCGACAAGACAGCAAAGGAATCGCTCAATCTTGATCCTTCTGTTTTTAAAAGTCCCTTTAATAATTTTAAACCATTTATCAACAGATACATCTTGTCGGAATGGCAAGGCGAATGGGACCGTGCAATAAATAACAAACTCCATGCCATTAAACCTGTCGTTAGTACAAAATGCTCTCCTCCACAGTTTTCCAGAAAAGAGGACGTAGTATTAACACGACTGCGCATCGGCCATACTAGAGTTACTCATTCTTATATTTTTAATGGTGATGATCAGCCTTCTTGTGTAGGTTGTGATCAGCCATTCACTGTGAAACATATCTTAATTGACTGTGTTGACTTTTCACCCTCACGTATTTTATATTTCAAAGCTGACACTTTGCAACAACTGTTTCGAGATGTACCTGTTGATAATAGTATTTTATTCTTAAAAGAAATTGGACTTTTTCATAAGATTTAACTGTTTCAGATTTTTATACATCATCAAAAGGTTTAATTGCCGTGGGTTTAGTTTCATACCTATCTACAAATTGAGGTGGAAATGAAATTTTAGATGCCGGGTTAGATGGATTTGCAGCAAGTCTAATAGCATACTGAAGAGAAAGTTTCTCTCTGCGCGAGGTTAAAGATGGTTCACCTGCTTCTACATAAAGGCTTAATACAGGAGAAGTACGGAAGGCTCCCATGGCCAGACGAAGGCCTTGGTGATGGATAGTATCCAAGGATTTTAAATAGGACTTTCTGGCAGAACCATAAACAACAGACACATAATCTAATTGAGATCTTATTAAAGACCGGTAAAGATGTAATAAAGTATACCGATCTGCTCCCCAACTTGTATGAGCTAAAACTTTCAAAAGATTCAAAGCTTTTAAGCATTTTGCTTTAAGATATTTAATATGGGGAATAAAAGATAACTTTTGATCAAATATGACCCCAAGAAATTTGGCTTCTTCAACAACAGGAATTTGTGATCCGTATAAAAACAGGGAAGGATGTTCGTGTTTCTTCCGTAGTTTACAAAAATGAACACACTGCGTTTTCGACTTGGAGAACTTGAAACCATTTTTATCAGTCCATTCTTCTATTCTTTTTAAATTTTGTTGTAACTTTCGTTCAATTGTTTTCATATTTTTTGAACGGTAACATATACAACAAGAGGGCCATGATGGCCCTGGATCGCTCACCTAATCCATAGTGTAACAAGTGTTAAACCAAAGGGTCTCAGGGCGGGGGCATTTTTGGCCCCATGGCTATAATTTGAACAATCTTGATAGAGGTCCACTAGATGAAATTTCACACCAAATATCAAAGACCTAGGCCTTGTGGTTTCAGAGAAGAAGATTTTTAAAGATTTTCCCTATATAAGTCTATGTAAAACCAAAGGGCCCCAGAGCGGGGACAGTTTTGGCCCCAGGGCTGTAATTTGAACATTCTTGGTAGAGGTCCATTAGATGAAGCTTCATACCAAATATCAAAGTCCTGGGCTTTGCGGTTTCAGAGAAGAAGATTTTTAAAGATTATCCCTGTATAAGCCTATGTAAAACCAAAGGGCCCCGGGGCGGGGGGCATTTTTGGCCCCAGCACTTTAATTTGAACAATCTTGGTAGGGGTCTTATAGATGAAGCTTCATACCAAATATCAAAGACCTAGGTCTTGTGGTTTCAGAGAAGAAGATTTATAAAGATTTTCCCTATATAAGTCTATGTAAAACCAAAGGGTCCCGGAGCGGGGGCATTTTTGGCCCAAGGGCTATAATTTGCACAATCTTGGTAGAGGTCCATTAGATGAAGCTTCATACCAAATATCGAAGACCTAGGCCATGTGGTTTCAGAGAAGAAGATTTTTAAAGATTTTCCCTATATAAGTCTATGTAAAACCAAAGGGCCCCGGAGCGGGGGCATATTTGGCCCCAGCACTATAATTTGAACAATCTTGGTAGGGGTCCATTAGATGAAGCTTCATACTAAATATCAAAGTCCTGGGCCTTGTGGTTTCAGAGAAGAAGATTTTTAAAGATTTTCCATATATAAGCCTATGTAAAACCAAAGGGCCCTGGGGCGGGGGCATTTTGTGCCCCAGCACTATAATTTGAACAATCTTGGTAGGGGTTCACTAGATGAAGCTTCATACCAAATATCAAAGACTTGGGCCTTGTGGTGACAGAGAAGAAGATTTTTAAAGATTTTCCCTATATAAGTCTATGTAAAACCAAAGGGCCATGGAGCGGGGGTATTTTTGGCCCCAGCACTATAATTTGAACAATCTTGGTAGAGGTCTATTAGATGAAGCTTCATACTAAATATCAAAGTCCTGGGCCTTGTGGTTTCAGAGTAGAAGATTTTTAAAGATTTTCCATATATAAGCCTATGTAAAACCAAAGGGCCCCGGGGCGGGGGCATTTTGTGCCCCAGCACTATAATTTGAACAATCTTGGTAGGGGTCCACTAGATGAAGCTTCATACCAAATATCAAACACCTGGGCCTTGTGGTTTCAGAGAAGAAGATTTTTTAAGTTTTTGGTGAAAAAAATCTGTTTTAGGGTCCTGTGACCTAGATGTGCAACGGACCAGAACCATTTGAACAACTTTGAAAGGGGACCACCTAAGGATCATTCCTGTGAAGTTTGGTCAAAATCCGATCAGTGGTTTAGGAGGAGATGTCGTTTGAAGAAATTGTTTACGCACGCACGGACGCACGCACGACGGACAAAAAGTGATCCCAAAAGCTCACCTCGTCACTACGTGACGGTGAGCTAAAAATCATCAACATACAATGAACAATCAGTTTTGTCGTCCAAACATTGTACAATATTGTTTATTTTGATGTTAAATAGCGTAGTTGAAAGAATACAACCCTGTGGGACACCCTGTTCTTGATCATAGAAATCTGACACGGTAGACCCCACACGCACCTGAAACATGCGCTCCCCTAAAAAGCTTTCAATAAAACTGGGAAGTTTTCCTCTTAAGCCAATGTTATGTAGATCTTTCAATATTCCATAACGCCATGTTGTATCATATGCTTTCTCCAAGTCGAAAAAGACAGCTACTACGTGTTCTTTGTTAATAAAAGCATCTCATATAAATGTTTCTAGTCTTATTAAATTGTCATTGGTTCTACGTTCCGAACGAAAGCCCGATTGATATTCTGAAATGAGGTTGTTGGACTCTAAGTACCAGACTAATCTCTTGTTTATTATTCTCTCCAATGTTTTACACAAACAACTTGTCAAAGCTATCGGACGATAATTTGTAGGTTCTGCATGATCTTTCCCTGGTTTCGGAATTGGTACAACTGTAGCTACACGCCAGCTCTCAGGACAGACCCCCGTTTCCCAAATATTATTAAAGATATCTAAAAGTGTTGTAAGAGAACTTTTTGGCAGATGCTTAAGCATCTGATAATGAATTTCATCGGGGCCGGTTGCCGTATCATGTGATTTTTCAATGGCTTCAACGAGTTCGGATAAGTTAAAAGGTCTGTTGTATTCTTCGTGATTAAGGGATTTAAAGTTTAGATTTCTTTTCTCTTGGTCCTTTTTGAAATTTCTAAAAGTGTCAGAATAATTACGCGATGATGAATTTCTCAAGAATGTGTGCCAAAGAGTATCTGAAATATCTTTTTTTGTTGAAGCTATTGTGTCAAATTCAGTATTTAAATGTGTAAAACTAGAAGACTTTGTTTTTCCTGAAATTTTTCGGACCATATCCCAAACCTTTTAATGGGGGTTTTATAGTTCAATTTGGAGACATATTCTCTCCATGACTTTCGTTTGGAAGCTCGGATTGTTCGCCGAGCTTTAGCTCTAAATACTTTAACGTCGTTTAGCTTTTCTGTAGTGGGACTTTTGCAGAACTTAATTAGAGCCTGTTTGCGCTTTTGAATAGCTTCTTTACAGTCCTTATTAAACCAAGGTTTGCTTTTCTTAGTATTTGTGGAGGTCTTTGGAATGCATTGTTCTGATATATTAATAAGTGTATTTGTGAAATCAGAAACAATGTCAGATGATTCATTTAAGTGATCAACTGATAACTCTTCTTCACACATAGTCTGGAATAATTCCCAGTCGGCTTTATTCATTTTCCATTTCTGGTTACAGTCTTCATCTGGTTCGTTTACGCTCTCAATTATAACAGGGAAGTGATCACTTCCGCACTGTTCATCATGAACAGACCAGTCATAGTCTAAGAAGAGAGATGGGTGACACAAAGAGAGATCTAAAGAAGACAAATGACCTGTCGCAGGGTGAAGATAAGTATAAGATTTATCATTCATCAAGCAAAGATCATTCCCTGCAATAAAATCTTCAATAAGTAGTCCTCTGTTGTTGTTATCTTTACAACCCCATAGAATGTTGTGACCATTAAAGTCGCCAACTAACAGATATGTCGACGGAAGTTGATCCAGCAATGAATCAAGATGTTCGGACTTTAAAGAAAATGAGGGTGGGATATATAGAGAGCAAATTGTAGTTTCTTTATCCAGAGAAACCGATACTGCTACAGCTTGTAGGTCTGTTTTTATTTTGATCTCCCTTTGTGGTAAACACGATTTAACAAAAATTGAACTGCCACCAGATGGTCTGTAACCATCAGGATATGCATAGTTATATGTATTGAATCCTCTAACATCAGTGTTGTCATCAGTTTTTAAAAAGGTTTCTTGCAAACAAAAAACCGATGGGTTTAATAACGAAATAAGTAATAAGAGTTCATTATAATTTGATTTAAGACCTCGACAATTCCATTGTATTATTTTGTGTTTTAAATCCATTTTATGGAGAATTATATAAGGCTAGAAATTATGTTGGAGCTGCAATTGGTGATATTGATCTGTTATTACCACCTCGTGATGTTGTTGACCTCGATCTGTTATGGCCACTTCGTGGTGATGGAGTTTCAGTGAACTCCATATCACTGTCACTCAAAGATCCGAATCTGTTCTGATATTTTATATGGTCTCTTTCCATTTTGCGTTGTCTGTCTGTTTGTTTTTGGGATGTTTGTTGTTTTTGTTGCTGTTTTTTTAAATCATTTTTTATCATTTCCAAAGTAGTGTTTTTCAAAAATTTCTCTGTTTTGTTGTCTTTAATTTGCTGTGGTGGTTGTGTTTGGCTTTTAGGATTGATTGGTTGTTCTTCAGTTTTCTTTTTCGATTTCAATTTTTCTAAAGGTGCTAGGCCTGGAATCGGATCTGTTTGAGTGACAGCATCCTCAACAGGTACAATTTAGTATTTAAATGTGTAAAACTAGAAGACTTTGTTTTTCCTAAAATTTTCCGTACCATATCCAAAACCTTTTTAATGGGGGTTTTATAGTTCAATTCGGAGACATATTCTCTCCATGACTTTCGTTTGGAAGCTCGGATTGTTCGCCGAGCTTTAGCTCTAAAAACTTTTACGTCGTTTAGCTTTTCTGAAGTGGGATTTTTGCAGAACTTATTTAGAAAAAGTAGAAGTAAAACAAAGATCAGGAATCGATACAATTAACTTACTCCACCCATCAAAGACACCAAAGGGAAAGAAACACAAACATTAAGCGACCAGACCATAATGGAAACCTAAACAAAGGAAGGCCATAAGGACAGTTACTTTCCCACAAAATGGCCATATGGCCATCCAAAATAAAAAGACATAAGTGATACACAAAGTAAGTAACAAACAACACCATAAATAAACCGCCACAGAAGAACCGCGTTAGAGCCTGTTTACGCTTTTTCATAGCTTCTTTACAGTCATAATTAAACCAAGGCTTGCTTTTCTTAGTATTAGTGGATGTCTTTGGAATATTGTTCTGATATATTAATAAGCGTATCTGTGAAATCAGAAACAATGTCGGATGATTCATTAAAATGACCAACCGACAACGCTTCTTCACACAAATTATGGAATAATTCCCAGTCGGCTTTATTCATTTTCCATTTCTGGTTACAGTCATCATCTGGTTCGTTTACGCTCTCAATTATTACAGGGAAGTGATCACTTCCGCACTGATCATCATGAACAGACCAGTCATAGTCCAAGAAGAGAGATGGGTGACACAAAGAGAGATCTAAAGAAGACAAATGACCTGTCGCAGGGTGAAGGTAAGTATAATATTTATCATTCATCAAGCAAAGATCGCTCTTTGCAATAAAATCTTCGACAAGTGCTCCTCTGTTATTGATATCTTTACAGCCCCAAAGAATATTGTGACCATTGAAGTCGCCAACTAAATGATATGGCGATGGAAGTTGACTCAGCAATGAGTCAAGATCTTCGGGCTTTAAAGAAAATGAGGGTGGGATATATAGAGAGCAAATTGTAGTTTCTTTATCCAGAGAAACTGATACTGCTACAGCTTGTAGGTCTGTTTTTAATTTGATCTCTCTTTGTGGTAAACATGATTTAACGAAAATTGAACTGCCACCAGATGGTTTGTTGCCATTAGAATAGATATAGTTGTATGTATTGAAACCCCTGACATCTATGTTGTCATCAGTTATTAAAAAAAATTCTTGCAAACAAAAACCGATGGGTTTAAACTGACCTTTCTTATACCGTCACTTTCGACGTACAGGTCATTCTGTAAATAACATTGTTATACAACCAATGGAAAAACTTTATTACGATGCAAATTCTACATCTCGATTCAAAATAATCAAAAGACATGAAGCTGAACTGAAATGGATTAAATTTTTACAGACCCCTTTTCCACTGGGATTTAATGACAACATTTATCATGAGGGTAATATTTCCAGAATGCCGGACTTTGATATTTTCTCACTCCTGGAATGTCGAAAAACGCAGAACTAGATCTCACGGCACCAGGAAAAATGGTAACTTTAAACGTAAATCACGTGCGTTTAAACGAAACAATACTAGACTGAAGTGACTGTCAATTATATTATTAAATCATGGACGCCACTCTATGCTTTCATTTTTAAGTTCATTACCCGTTTCTGTTTTACGTCTTCTGGACACCGAGGCGAATAAATTATACGATAGTTCTCATCAGTTATATGATGCGGCTCTCTTAACTAGAGGCTATACTCAGCATACTCTCCGTCGCTACATTGATTCTGAAATTAATCATAACCGCCATTTCTTCAAAATATCCTTCATTAATAAGGGTATGGATTTTATAGATTTGCCCAGTATCTTCCGTGAGAGATCGGTGCTTTCTTCCATTCCTGCTTATTTTCAAAATACTGAAACACCTATAATTTGCTATAAATATAACAAACCTGTTAGATCTATCATTTTTAATTTCAATAAACTTGTTTCAGATCTTGATATTGATACTAATACTCCTGATTCATGTGATTGTAAAAACTCAAAGTATTGCTATCCTGCTGCTGGTCATGTAATTACTGGCAATTTGAAAATTATTCCTGATTCTAGGATAAGGAATATAATTTCTAAAGGAACGAAATATCGGTTTCCTTCTAAAATTTGATTTCAGTTAATGTAGAGATGAAATCGCTGCTTCCTTGAATGAAGTCGGTAATCGATGGTGTAAGCGAGAGTATGTTGAGCATAAATCAGAATCAGAATCAGAATTGTTACTGGTGACACGTCAAATGACATTCATACACCAGGACCTGTGATGTGGGAAGTTAGTCCCTAGCTCTAACTAAAGAGGTAAATTTAGCTACACAATCATCAGCACCTTCAGCTGTCGAAATAATCGAATCGGGAAGGGCATTCCAATCTCTAATGGTTCTTAATAAAGAACTAATAAAGCCCTTAAGGACTGGAAACTTAGCATTTTTAAACTAGTGAATAAACGCATTTCTTTCTATTCTCAAAATACTAACTTATTACCTCCTAAGCCCAAGACGTCTTTACATCATCTTAAACTAGGTATTCAAGAATTTCATAAGAAGTTTGTTTGGCCCCTGCAGACAAGGCCGCTAACAACGTCGTCGTTGTGTGACGGCTCCACTATGTTAACACGCTTAAGCAGGAGCTTGGTGGTACTAAGGCCTATGAACTTCAGCCTTTAGCTGAAGAGAGAGCTATAGTAGATAAACATGTTTGTCTTTCAGCCATTAAGTTTGCTGTGTGTGTTAACGAGGGCCAAGACAAGCTTCCTACGCTATACTGGTTACCAAAACTTCATAAAAAACCTTACAAAGCACGGTTTATTGCAAATTCTAGCTTTTGCACTACCACCGAACTTTCTAAATTATTAACTTCCTGTCTTACTGCTATTAAAACGCATGTAATTAAATATTGTGATAAAGTCTTTGAAAGATCAGGAAGAAATCTGTTTTGGTCTATAAAAAATTCGAATGAGGTTTTAAATAAATTGAAATCTAGACATTTTCGTGCTTCTAGTCTGTCTACCTACGATTTTTCCACTCTTTACACTACACTTCCTCATAATCTGATAAAAGAAAAGCTTAATGATTTAATTGAATGGGCTTTTCACAGAGAAGATTCCCTCTATCTTTCATGTAATGTCAGAAATGCATTTTTCACTTCTAAAGGGCATAAGAATTATACACTTTGGTCATGTCAGAAAGTGTGTGATGCCCTCACCTTTCTACTTGACAATATTTATATTAGATTCGGTACAAAGTTATTTAGACAAATTGTGGGTATTCCGATGGGTACTAATTGCGCACCTCTTGGGGCTGATCTGTTCTTGTATTGTTATGAAAGAGACTTCATTTTGTCGCTTTCCATTGATAACCAATCTGAAATTATTGAAGCTTTTAGCTCTACTTCTAGATAGTTAGATGATTTATTAAATATTGATAATACCTATTTTGATGGTTTGATCAGTCAGATTTACCCCCTAGAACTTCAGTTAAATAAAGCAAATTCGTCTGATACCGAGGCCCCGTTTTTGGATTTACATCTATCTATTGTAGAGGAATTTGTTTCGTGCAAAATTTATGATAAACGCGATGACTTTGATTTTGAGATTGTAAATTTTCCTTTTCTGGATGGTGATGTTCCTCGTGCGCCATCCTATGGCGTTTATATTTCGCAATTAATTCGATTTGCTAGAGTGTGTAGTCATGTAACTGACTTCAACACTCGTAATAAATTATTAACGGCTAAACTCCTTAATCAGGGTTATCGGTACCATAAACTACGCAAAGCCTTTTCAAAATTTTATAGACGCCATTCTGATTTAATTTCAAAATTCAATATTCGACTTAAATCTTTTCTGCAACAAGGTCTATCGGAACCCGAATTTTATGGTGACTTAGTATATAAATTCAGAAAAATATATAACCGCAATGACTTCAGCACCCAATTTCGTAAAATCATTCTTCGATATAAAAAGATTGGGTACAACATGGATATTATACGACAGACTGCATGCATGGTAGTTAACCCAATCACGGTTGGCAACTTTGCTTCCCTCTTTAATTGCACGCCGGTGGGTCAGGCCTCAGATTCTATGACGGCTCCAACGTAAAGGCTTATTGAAAATTAGAGAGATAATGTTGGTTGGTGCCTGATGCTCTGTCTCTGGTCGGGCTCATCGGAGTCTAACTGTTGGTTTTCTTTCGCTCCAGCATTTCAGTTGTTTCTTGCTGTCGAGTCCTCACCGTTGTCTCACCTCTGTGGTTCTTTGATTTTTGTGTTCACGGAGATGTTGCACTGATGAGTTAGGAGGCCTTCATGCGGACTGAACAAATTATTTGTCTAAATCGCGACGGAAGTAAGGGCGAAGATTGTGGCCACGTAAAATCGATTTAAGCCCCCCCCAGTGGAATAAAAAAAAAAAAAAAGAGTTCCTTTAAGAGCAATGAAAACATTCATAAGAAAGAAGATGGGTCATACTACGTAGTGTCGGCTAATAAATCTTCCACTGACCGTTCCAAGGCGGCTCTTTTGTGGCGATTTATTTATGTTGTTGTTTGTTACTTACTGTGTGTATCACTTGTGTCTTTTGGTTTTGGATGGCCATATGGCCATTTTGTGGGTAAGTAACTGTCCTTATGGCCTTCCTTTGTTTAGGTTTCCATTATGGTCTGGTCGCTTAATGTTTGTATTTCTTTCCCTTTGGTGTCTTTTATGGGTGGAGTAAGTTAATTGTATCAATTCCTGATCTTTGTTTTGCTTCTCCTTTTAATAACGAAATAAGTAATAAGAGTTCGTTATAATTTGATTTAAGACCTCGACAATTCCATTGTATTATTTTGTGTTTAAAATCCATTTTATGAAGAGATTAAGACTAGAAACTATTTTGGAGCTGCAATTGGTGATATAGATCTGCTACCACCAGCTCGTGGTGTTGCTGACCTCGATCAGTTATTGCCACTTGGTGATGATGAAGTTTCAGCGAACTCCATATCACTATCAGTCAAAGATCCGAATCTGTTCTGAAATTTAATATTGTCTCTGTCCATTTTACGTTGTCTGTCTGTCTGTTTTTGAGACAATTGATGTTTTTTGATAGGATCTTCCGATCCCTTATTAGCTCGACCTGAGTCGAGTTTCTCTTTTACGTGCGGCGCTGTCTTCGGTACGGTCGCTGTCGACCGATCCGAAGCAACCGGGATCGCGCCATTTGATAAATTGGTTGAACTTTGTGGTGCTGGAGTGGGTTTACTCCATGCACCAGATTTTTTCAGTTCAGCTATGTATGATTCAGCAGTTTGTGTTGCGGAGCTGGTACATTTTACACCAGCACCCTTTGCGATGCTGGCGAAACTGGTGGATGGTGTTATGTATCGCTCTTCGACAATTTTCCGCGCTTCTGGGAATGTTATCCCCCTTTGGTATTTGACGGTGAGTATTTCTTTTTCTTTTTTCACGCCGGACAGTCTCGGGAGAAAACAGCATGTTTGCCATCACAATTAACGCATTTGGGTTCATTTTTGCAGTTGAGGTGATTATCAACATGCTTTTCTTCACCACAATTAGGACAGAGTTTTTTTCTCTGACATCTGCTTTCGTGATGGCCAAAAGCCTGACAAGAGTAACATCTAAGAGGGTTTGGGATGTATACCTCTATGTTAATGGAAAGATATGCTACTTTGATTTTCTTGGGTAGAATTGGTGTATTAAAAGTCAAGACATAAGTTGCTGTTGGTTTCAATACACCACTTCTACGGACTTTCGACTAGGATGTTTTGTGGGCTTTTGTTGTACCTTTCTTCTATTCGAAGGAATCTTCTTCACTAAATATGCTGTTTTATTTATTTATTTAATAACCGGTATGAACATCGCTTTAGTTTTGACGGTATCATAACCTTATTAACCCAAATGAGTATCACAAATACATTTAAAATATCAATATCACCCCTTAGGTTTCACTCTGCTTCTTCTGTACGGATTCCCCATTCTATTAAGAACTTTAATACTATGTTGCCTTCGGTATTGGTTTAACCCTTAAATTTGTCTTCTGTAACTTCAGTTAATCTCAAAGGAGCAGGCAATACCAATGTTTTTGGGAGTAGTCTTCGTATAAGACTATCTCCTCTCAAATCGCCCATCCTTCGAAAATATACTAATCCGTGGAAAAGAAGTGGAATGTATCCTAGTATTTCTAAGTGCAATGCCAAGAGGTGCAGATGTTGTTCGCATTTAAGCACTGCGTCTACCGTTACTTCATCTGTAAACGGTAGACGCTTCTCTGTAGTTAACATGTCTGATTTGACATGACAGTCTACAGATTTAATTTATCTAATTACTTGACGTGCTGCAAACTGTAATATGCAGTACGTCGGTCAAACTAACCGCATGCTTAAAACTAGATTGAACGAGCATTATCGTAGAATGAGTAAGCCTAAGGAAACTGACACTTTCTTGTACCGTCACTTTCGGCGTACAGGTCATTCTGTAAATAACATTGTTATACAACCAGTGGAAAAACTTTATTACGATACAAATTCTACATCTAGATTCAAAATAATCAAAAGACATGAAGCTGAACTGAAATGGATTAAATTTTTACAGATCCCTTTCCACTGGGATTTAATGACAACATTTATCATGAGGGTAATATTTCCAGAATGCCTGGACTTTGATATTTTCTCATTCCTGGAATGTCGAAAACGCAGAACTAGATCTCACGGCACCAGGAAAAATGGTAACTTTAAACATAAATCACGTGCGTTTAAACGAAACAATACTAGACTGAAGTGACTGTCAATTATATTATTAAATCATGGACGCCACTCTATGCTTTCATTTTTAAGTTCATTACCCGTTTCTGTTTTACGTCTTCTGGACACCGAGACGAATAAATTATACGATAGTTCTCATCAGTTATATGATGCGGCTCTCTTAACTAGAGGCTAAACTCAGCATACTCTCCGTCCTTACATTGATTCTGAAATTAATCATAAACGCAATTTCTTCAAAATATCCTTCATTAATAAGGGTATGGATTTTATAGATTTGCCCAGTATCTTCCGTGAGAGATCGGTGCTTTCTTCCATTCCTGCTTATTTTCAAAATACTGAAACACCTATAAAGTTGCTATAAATATAACAAACCTGTTAGATCTATCATTTTTAATTTCAATAAACTTGTTTCAGATCTTGATATTGATACTAATACTCCTGATTCATGTGATTGTAAAAACTCAAAATATTGCTATCCTGCTGCTGGTCATGTAATTACTGGCAATTTGAAAATTATTCCTGATTCTAGGATAAGGAATATAATTTCTAAAGGACCGAAATTTCGGTTTCCTTCTAAAATTGATTTCAGTAAATGTAGAGATGAAATCGCTGCTTCCTTGAATGAATTCGGTAATCGATGGTGTAAGCGAGAGTATGTTGAACATAAAGCCCTTAAGGACTGGAAACTTAGCATTTTAAAACTAGTGAATAAACGCATTTCTTTCTATTCTCAAAATACTAACTTATTACCTCCTAAGCCCAAGACGTCTTTACGTCATCTTAAACTAGGTATTCAAGAATTTCATAAGAAGTAGAAGTAAAACAAAGATCAGGAATCGATACAATTAACTTACTCCACCCATCAAAGACACCAAAGGGAAAGAAACACACACATTAAGCGACCAGACCATAATGGAAACCTTAACAAAGGAAGGCCATAAGGACATTTACTTTCCCACAAAATGGCCATATGACCATCAAAAATAAAAAAGACACAAGTGATACACACAGCTAGTAACAAACAACACCATAAATAAACCGCCACAGAAGAACCGCTTTGGAACGGTCAGTGGAATGATTTCCACTGGGAGGCTTAACTCGATTTTACGTGGCCACAATCCTCGCCCTTACTTCCGTCGCGATTTAGACAAATAATTTGTTCAGTCCGCATGAAGGTCTTTTATGGGTGGAGTAAGTTAATTGTATCAATTCCTGATCTTTGTTTTACTTCTACTTTAATGTTACGAACACCAACAACTCCCTGATCTTTCAAGTTATCGACGATCTCTTCATCTGTACAAGGCCGCAGTTCTGGACTGCGAATCACTCCTTTAGACGAATTTAACGTGTTGTGGAGAGAGACTTTAACCTGAAGATCAAAGAGTTTATTGGTGCTTAGCAGGCTTACAACTTGTTGTTTTCTCTCGACTTCCAAGAGAAGGTCACCTGATTTGAGCTTTTTGATACTCTTATGGTGTCCGGCTATGGAGTAAACGCATTTCTCAATTACGATGGGAGAAAGGCTGGATACACTTCGTGTATCGTCAAGCGACGAGACAACCAAGAAACGCGGAACATTGTCGAAATTTGGTTCAGCAGACTGCTGACTGGATTGTTGACTTGACTGCTGACTGGATTGTTGACAGTGTTCATCCGATTCGGATCGTCTTGTTTTTTACGTTTAGGTGCGGTGCGGTTATTTTTTTCCATTAGGCATAAGGAAAAAAATATAGTTTCGTCCCAAGTGCTCTCCGCCCTCCGTGGAGCCCTACAAGGGAACACCATAATGGAGTGGTTATCCAACTCGCAGGTGTTAGAGATACACGTGAGATATACTCGTATAAACAAAATGCCTACACGATTGATCCGTTTAGCCACCGCCTTCTAGAGATAAAAAGGCAGAAAAGGGTAAGGTAAATGGGCATATGGTTTGTATCAGGAAAGATACAAAAAGAGTTGAAGAGAAAGCAAAGCGGTATCTCTAGGGCTCGGTGTGACCAGCCGATTGACCGTGCCGGACCGCACGGCCACCCGTCTACACCGAAAAGCCAGGCCAAAGAGGCGTGTTGGTACCTGAAGCACCGCCACCTCAGGTAACCCTCAACCTCCAGGATCCCTTCTTCCGGCTTACAGGACGCCACCCATGGCAAACGGGTGGTACTTCCTTTAGCTCTTCCCAGTGGGCACAAAGACCACAGCGGCAATGTGCCCAGTGGAAATTGAGCCCCCAGGGCCACGGCAAGGCAGGAAGTCTAATACCTGGGGGTTGTTTCCTTGAGCAAGAGACATTATCCACGTACCTAAGACCTTAGTACTGCTTTCTATACAGGAGGAAAAAGAGGGCCACATGCAAGATTAGTTCTAGTGTATAAATATGTTACCCGCTATCAAAAATGTCGATTATTAATATGTCAACAAGTCGGTGTAATGGACACCCTTATATACCCGGCTTGATATAGAGAAAGCTTGGGTTGACAGGTGTATTCGTTGCTATTTTATTTCTACATGAGGCGGATCGAACGAGCACCGCAACCTGTGTTTCAAGTATAAATAAGCAAAGTATCACAACATTTGATAAGAAAAGTAATTATTTTGGAGATATGAAAGAATGCACTATGCCCAACTGGTGTTTTATGATAATGACTAGATATCAATCAGTACATGATCTTAAGTAACGTCCGAAAACGTCATACAAACAGTCAAACAACTCTTGGGCACAACGCATGGCACTGCAAAGCACTCGTAACTAGGGCTGGCTAATCGCGGCTGAAAAGATAATCGATTATCAGTCCTGACATTGTGATCAATAATCGATTAGTAATCACTGAAGATTTTATAATAATTTTACCTGTCTGGCTTTGTCTGAGCCTGACTCTCTGCATAGGTTGTACTTTACCATAAGTATATTTGAACATGCAGGCTTGAGCAAACAGTGTAGACCCAGATGAGACGCCGCAAAATGCGGCGTCTCATCAGGGTCTGCACTGTTTGCCACTGATCCAACTATTTTATGCACAACTTTGAGTAGTAAATTGCACTTATCAAATAATCGATTACAAGCAAATCAGTACTGATAATCATTCTTGTGGAATTTATAGATCGATTAATCGATTATCAGATTTATCGTGCCAGTCTTACTCGTAACGTACTCGAAACGACCAGTGGAAACCTTTCAAAGCTACTCGCGTGACAGGTAATGATTATAATTTTAATAATACATTACGCAAACACGCCTATACAAATACATTGCCACCTTTATCGCCGAAAAAATGAAAATTTTAGGATGAAAAATTGTGATATTTTTCTTATTTCTGCTCAAAATATAGATTGTGAGTGCTCGTTAGAACCGCCTCATCGAGGCGGTTCTAACGAGTATCCACACTATATTTTAGGGCAGAAATAAAAAAATTAGGGTATACTCCCGGAAACCCCAGTTTTACAACATAAAAGTGGGGTTCGAGGGGGTCAAATTATAAAGGCGTGTTTTCGTGATGTTTTGCATGCATGACAGGGCATACGGGAGATAAACCTTACGATGGAACTTACTCCGTATTGTTAAACTTAGGTCAGTATACGAGTATTTGGTATATAGAGAAAAAAATGTATCATTTGCCGTGCCTAACACCTGAGTCCAGTCCAGATCCTAACGATACCCTTCTTTACACAACACTGAGCTTACAATGAAAACAAGCCAGGCTATAAATATACGTCCATACGAATCCGTGATGGTCACACGTGGACACGGGCAACGTAAATCTACTGCGCGTAGTAACTTAGGGTTAATTGAAAAATAATAGACCATAATAGATTCTGTCTAATGTATCAATGGAATTTAGTTCCAAAATAATGGTTTCACTTATTTTACATTGATTAAAGGCGTTCCACATGTATAAATCATAAACATAGTTTAAATGTAACTTTGGCCGAAGTCAGGGAGATTAAAACAGTACAATGTACATGTAGTTGCCCTTTTTCATTTAAAATTTAAGCAGCTTTCTTTTTAGTCTACTGTTCGTCTTAAAATCATGAATCTATAACGCAAAAAAAAAAAAAAAAAAAAAAACAACAAAAAAAAAAAAAAACATGAATAATACAGTAAAATTCCTATAATAAGGCAACCTTTGTGACTGTTCAAAAGTGTTCCCAAAATCGGTCTTCTAGAAGACACTGAGTGCAGAAAACACACAGGAAGAATGACTGAAACCTTTTAAATGTGCTTTTTAAAGGAGAATTAGTCGTAATTTTTGGTGGTCTTAATAGCGAAATTTCTATGACGTAACACATGCCATAAATTGGGTTTAAAAACGATCGTATAGTTTTACATTATGAAAGTTAGTACTTCGCAAATAAATAAAGTAAAAAAGTTTCTGTTTTTCTTTTATTTTTAGACCAAGTAAAATGGCCTCTTTCAATTTTAATGTTACGTGTTATAACATATCGGAAGCATTTTCGTCAAATGAAAGCTTGACTAAAATCGAAAGGTTTTGAGACAGGCAGTGTTCAGAGCTAGATCTAGCCCCTATATGCACACTGAACACTAACAAGAACCCGAGTGCTACATGTTTTACACCCGATTGCTACATAACTGAAAACCTGTCTGATTTGACATGGTCAAACTGGACGTTTTATATGTTTCAATGCATTCCACAGGAATTGTTCTCACGTTAACACAGTTTCTGTTTATACCAAATGTCTATCATTAACTAAAATGTTAAAAGTATTTTAACATCTGCTGGACATCTGTACCCACACCTGCAGGGTACTATGTACTTAAACAATGGCCAAACTACCCACATGATTGGCATAAACGGGAACATGCACCCATATGTTTGATGTTTTGTTGATACATTTTTGCTTTTATGTAACCTTGCACTTGCTTTTCCCCGCGTAATCTTGTTTGAAAAACAGCAGATGTTATCTATGTATTGAATAATTGAAAGTCAAGTTAAACGCCAATGGTTTTGAACAGGCTCCAATGTAAATATCTGTATGTATGATGCGGCTTTTATTGTCTTCACTACACAAGTGCAATTCTACAGATAATGGGTTATAATAAACGTTTCAAAATCCAACTGTAGAAGCTTATATTGTTTCTTAGCCCAATCAACCTAATCATAAATACATTTATTACCCATTCAACAGCATATTGGTCATATGAAGTTCTTACTACTCATCAACGTTATTTCGACCATTCATGTAACATGCCTGTGTAATAAAAATGCTTCATTTTACAATCCGTTAACACTATTTGGATCATCAAGATCACATGCCTATGTAACTACGTTACATTTCGCTGTCTCTATCAGTGTAAAATTCCTATATCCAGTGTAGAAAACGCTAAGAAAGAAGAACTGAACCCTTTTCAATATGCGTTTAAAAGATGAATAAGTCTTAAGTTAGCTGGCCTTGATAGCAGGATTTTACTGTATAAAATGGATTTCACTATATTCAGGAACAAATCTTAACTGGAAATATAATACCTCTTTATAGCGAAATCGCGGGTGTTCAAAATAGGAACCATTGCACTTTACGGCACTTTCTCCCAAGTGTCTCATTAAGCAGCTCAGGAAGCATAGATGGAATGAACAAGAGGGCCCAGAGGGCCCTGAATCGCTCACCTGAAAATTAGTGTCTCCAGTACATTCTAGGCCCAAGGGCTATAATTTGAACAAACTTGGTAATGGTCCACTAGATGAAGCTTCATACCAAATATCAAAGACCTGGGCCTTCTGGTTTCAGACAAGAAGATTTTTAAAGGTTTTCCCTATAAAAGCCTATGAAAAACCAAAGGGTCCCGGGGGTGGGGGCATTTTTGGCCCCAGGGCTATAATTTGAACAATCTTGAAAGAGGTCCACTAGATGAAGCTTCACACCAAACACCAAAGGTCTGGGCCTTGCGGAATCAGAGAAGAAGATTTTTAAAGATTTTCCCTGTATAAGCCTATGTAAATGTGTGTGTGTGTGAATTCGGGTTTAACATCACTTAAGCCTGTGTAAAACCAAAGGCCCCAGGGGTGGGGGCATTTTTGGCCCCAGGGCTATAATTTGAACAATCTTGGTAGAGGTCCACTAGTTGAAGCTTCATATCAAATAGCATAGACCAGGGCCTTGTGGTATCAGACTAGAAGAATTTTAAATATTTTCCCTAATTAAGCCTATGAAAAAACCAAAGGGTCCCGGGGTGGGGGCATTTTTGGTCCTAGGGCTATAATTTGAACAATCTTGATAGAGGTCCCAAAGATGAAGCTTCACACCAAATATCTAAGACCTTGGCGTTGTAGTTTCTGAGAAGAAGATTTTTTAAAGATTTTCCCTATATAAGCCTATGTAAAACCAAAGGCCCCCTGGGCGGGGGCATTTTTGGCCACAGGGCTATAGTTTGAACAATCTTGGTAGAGGTCCACTAGGTAAAGCTTCATACCAAATATCAAAGACCTGATCCTTGTGGTTTCAGAGAAGAAGATTTTTAAAGATTTTCCCTATATAAGCCTATGTAAAACCAAAGGCCCCCGGGGCAGGGTCATTTTTGGCCCCAAGGCTATAATTTGAACAATCTAAGTGAAGGTCCACCAGGTAAAGCTTCACACAAAATATTAAAGACCTGGGCCTTGTGGTTTCAGAGAAGAAGTTTTTTTTAATGATTTTCCCTATATAAGCCTATGTAAAATCATAGGCCCCCGGGGCTTGGGCATTTTGGCCCCCAGGGCTATAATTTGAACAATCTTGGTAGAGGTCCACTAGATGAAGCTTCACACCAAATATCAAAGATCTGGACCATGCGGGTTCTGAGAAGAAGATTTATAAAGATTGTTCCTGTATAAGCCTTTGTAATAACCAAAGGCCCCCAGGTTGGGGGGCATTTTTGGCCCAAAGACTTTAATTTGAACAATCTTAGTAGACGTCCACCAGGTAAAGCTTCACCCCAAATATTAAAGACGTGGGCCTTGTGGTTTCAGAGAAGAATATTTTTGAATGATTTTCCCCTTTATAAGCCTATGTAAAACCATAGGCCCCTGGGGCGGGGGCATTTTGGCCCCAAGGGCTATAATTTGAACAATCTTGGTAGAGGTCCACTAGATGAAGCTTCACACCAAATATCAAAGATCTGGACCATGCGGGTTCTGAGAAGAAGATTTATAAAGATTGTTCCTGTATAAGCCTTTGTAATAACCAAAGGCCCCCAGGTTGGGGGGCATTTTTGGCCCAAAGACTTTAATTTGAACAATCTTAGTAGACGTCCACCAGGTAAAGCTTCACCCCAAATATTAAAGACGTGGGCCTTGTGGTTTCAGAGAAGAATATTTTTGAATGATTTTCCCCTTTATAAGCCTATGTAAAACCATAGGCCCCTGGGGCGGGGGCATTTTGGCCCCAAGGGCTATAATTTGAACAATCTTGGTAGAGGTCCACTAGATGAAGCTTCACACCAAATATCAAAGATCTGGGCCTTGCGGTTTCAGAGAACAACATTTTTAAAGATTTTCCCTGTATAAGCCTATGTAAAACCAAAGGCCCCCGGGGCGGGGGCATTTTTGGCCACAAGGCTATAATTTGAACAATCTTAGTAGACGTCCACCATGTAAAGCTTCACACCAAATATTAAAGACCTGGGCCTTGTGGTTTCAGAGAAGAAGATTTTTTAATGATTTTCCCTATATAAGCCTATGTACAACCATAGGCCCCCTTTGCGGGAGCATTTTGGCCCCCAGGGCTATAATTTGAACAGTCTTGGTAGAGGTCCACTAGATGAAGCTTCACACCAAATATCAAAGATCTGGGACTTGCGGTTTCAGAGAAGAACATTTTTAAAGATTTTCCCTGTATAAGCCCATGTAAAACCAAAGGCCCCCGGGGCGGGGGCATTTTTGGCCCCAAGGCTATAATTTGAACAATCTTTGTAGAGGTCCATGAGGTAAAGCTTCACACCAAATTTTAAAGACCTGGGCCTTGTGGTTTCAGAGAAGAAGATTTTTTAATGATTTTCCCTATATAAGCCTATGGAAAACCAAAGGCCCCCGGGGCGGGGGCATTTTGGCCCCCAGGGCTATAATTTGTACAATCTTGGTAGAGGTCTACTAGATGAAGCTTCATACCAAATATCGAAGACCTGGGCCTTGCGGTTTCAGAGAAGAAGATTTTTAAAGTTTTCGTTTAAAAAATCTATTTTTAGCTCCTGTGACCTAGATGTGCAATGGACCGGAACCATTTGAACAACTTTGAAAGGGGACCACCTAAGGATCATTCCTGTGAAGTTTGGTCAAAATCCGATCAGTGGTTTAGGAGGAGATGTCATTTGAAGAAAAAGTTTACGCACGCACACACGCACGCACGCACGCACACACGCACGCACGACGGACAAAAAGTGATCACAAAAGCTCACCTCGTCACTATGTGACAGGTGAGCTAATAAAAAGTCGTTTTTTTAATATTAAGACAATACATTTGTCTTTCATTATGCGCTCTTTCATTTTTCCAAATCGGCCATTTACAGATGAAAATATGAGAGAGTTAAATGTTTTGTGCTGAGGTGGTTATTACGAATACCGGCAATTTAAAAACTATTACGAAAACACGCCTATACAAATACATTGCAACCATAGTGCAGTTTATATTTTACCTTTGGTCCTTTGAGATCAGGGTGAATATTCTGAGAAATCAGAAATAAATTATTGGTTTCGACTCCTATTCTAGACAGGCTTTTAATTATTTGGACCCCATTTTGATTTATATCAGTCTTTGAATCGACTGCCTGTTCGAAATTCGCAAAAGTGCAGTATGTTTCCTCTGGCTTTCTTTGCCGGATCATTACAGGGTCACTGATGAGGCTTTATTAGCCGAAACTACGTAGTATGACCCATTTTCTCTCTTATGAACGTTTTCATTGCTCTTAAAGGAACTCATTTTTGATTTTTATTTACCAGCGCTAAAAACGAAAATTTTAAGATGAAAAATTATTATATTTTCATCATTTCTGCTCAAAATATTCCCATTAAACAAAGTTTGTCCCGATCAGACGCCACGCAAAATGAAAACAGGTATTCCAACATGTTCGCCCAGCTCAGTTAAGACTCTGATCAGCCTGTGCTTCTAAGTAGTCTGATCAGAATCTTAGCTGTACGCAGTCTGACAAGAGTTTTAGCTGTACAATATCAAGATGCCTGTTGACCGAAAGCTTCTCCATTACAATAACACATCCATGTGACACACTCCATTCAACGATTTGTTGTACGGAGTGGCTAGGTAATAGCCAAAATACGTTAAAATGGCTAGTGCCAGTCGACTGACACTTATTTCGATCTCAGTCAGAAATAAGTTAGGCTGTTTTTTTTATTGACTCGCCCTCGTACATAGGAATAAACTATCAAATTATACAACTGCTGAAAACATACAAAATTCCCCAAACCAATGTACAATTTCACCCACTGTTACACGAAAAAGTGCAAAATAGTCACGATACGCTATAGTTAAACCTGCTATCTAGTAGACGTTACTTTATGAGTGAGTGTACGACTTTGTTTGCGACACGCCTCGTTTATGCATTTTTTTTTCAGGCGTACGCCTTGCGTAGGCTTACGTTTGGCTTATGCACTCGGTCCCTGCTCAAAACATAGACTGTGAGTACCCGTCTGAACCGCCTACACTGCTTAAAATCATTACGAAATAATTATGAGACATAATATTTGAGACCGCACCGCCCATCGGGACTTAGAAAAATACATTGGGCCGCGTGGCGCTTCAACGTAGAGCTGAAAACGACCGCGGTGCATGCTCGCATTGCATTTCTTAATTAAATGCATAAATTTGCATATAATCGGGCTATTGTTCAAGTGGGTTGTTTGATCCCTAGTGGGCAAATGTCAAAGTGGGCTATTGTCCTAAACTCGGGCACGTCAGTCATCTATACCTTTTCCCGCGATTCTGCGGAAAATGATGATGATAATAATGATGATCATCATTATCAGCATGATTATCTTCATAACGTTGTTTTTCTAAACGTTGATTAGTCGCTTTTGTTTAACAAATAATACTTGTTTCTGTTTTGTATGGAACAGTATTTAGGTAAAAACTCAATTATGCAACATTGAGATTGCAATATGCAATTTTGATATTCTGTTATGCTTTATTCGGTTACAATTGTGCAACACTGCATTATGATATTCATTTTTGTAGTCTGCTTTTGGAATTTGTGTAGTTTTCTTTCTGTTTCTCGTCCTATTTTGCAACTTGAAATTCCGCTTCTGCTTCTTCTAGTTCCCATTATTCTCGTTCAGTGGCGCTGTGATCGTTCTTTCGTACCGTTCCCGTAAACGTCCGCCTGTATTCGGCAGATACCCAAAAAAATCTGCAAGCGTATTGGTGACACGGAGGAGTGAAAGAAATGAGAGAACTATATTTTTGGCATAAAACGGACGATTTGGGGACACTACACCCTTCCTGATAAAATCATTTACACATAATTTTTATTTTATATGTCAGACCAGGAATCAGCTTTGCGTGGTTTGTTTTGTGCCCAAGTTTTATCTAAATATATCGCAAATGTGTTCAGGCCATTGCACCTCTAAAATATAAATTTGTTGTAAATACTTATACTAATTTTGTATGGCACAGAAAGGCTCCTGTCCAAATCGTGTAGACCTTTGTGAGACTGCTCCTTTATGATCACTTGAAAACAAACATAGTTACAACTCTCTTTCGTGAAAATGCTTTCAGATGAAGTACGACTTACGTTCCCTCTAACATTTATTTCTGATTTAGGGCATATCCAACGGAATTTCTAAAACTAGGCATTTTGGCTCTGTTGTTTGATTTGATGTTTTAACGTCATCGTCAACACAATATAGGTCATTTTGGAGACGTTGCTTCCACTTTTGTGGGACTTTTACCCGACACTGAGATGAAATGACACATCAAAGCCCTGTCGCCCAATGAAACCAATAGGGTTTGTAAGCACCGCTTTGGCTCGGTAGACTTAGATCCTCTAAGCGGTTTACCAGTACTGGTGTGCGGGTCGGTTTCAGTTCATGCAGCCCATCTATTTCTTCAAGCCCCGAAGGCCGGGGGTCTGATTCCCTGTTTATTTTGTCATGTTTATATAGATGTTCGTAACTGTTTGTGTTAAATGCATTCATTAATTTATAAGAAAATAGAAAACTATCTGACTTTTTATACTAGATCTTTGACTTCAAGTGACAAAACGCAAAGGTTTCCACTTTTTTGACAAAACACAACGCGAAGCAAATTCTTTCATACCGGAGTGCAGGTGGAAAACCCGCACCTGCTACAATGTAACATATCAAGCGCTGGAAGCCTCTGTGGTGTTGTGGTTATGCTACTCGCCTCATTAACCAGGGATCGCAGGATCGACCCCGGGCTTCTCCAGAATTTCGGATGAGTCTTTAAACCCAGGTCCCATCTCCGTATGACCTTAGCTGTTGGTGAGACGTAAAACTAAAAACGCACTCACATACCAAGCGCATCCCACCATTAAACACATCTTTATAATTTTGACCCCCTTCCCCCCCCCCCCTCACACACACACTTATCCCCACTTTTATAGAGTAAAACTGGGATTTACAGGAGTAAACATTATTTTTCTCATTTCTACTCCAAAATATAGATTGTGGGTACTCGTTAGAACCGCGTCGAAGAGGCGCTTCTAACGTGTACCCAAAATGTATATTTTAAGCAACAGTCAGAAAAATATCATCACGACTTTTCATCTTACAATTTTTGTTGTTGTATTTTTCGGCGGTAAAATGTACAAATCTAATGCATCAAAAACATTTTTTTTCTAGATTCTGTACACTTTAATAATAAGTGCATAAATAAATAAATACTGTCGTTAAATTCCGCCAAGTACACCTGGGTACGCTGTACGCGGTCTAACTGTAATAAAACAAGAAAAAAAAAACTTTGGTGTAGACCTAATACATGGAAATACATGTAAGTACAAAATGGTTTGGATTCAGCCACTCCATTTGCCAAATCGTTACATGTAGAACTTGAAGAAATATGTAGTAGGCTGGTTAAGACAGTCGCGACACTAGCTCAGCAAGGTTTGGCTGGCTGAAGACAGACGGACGGACGAACTGACAGACGACCAGCTAATATTTTTGCGTTGTGATTCTGTTGGATGAAAGCCATCATGCCCAAGTCTAAATTATGACGACAGACGGACATATGAATACGACAGCTGTCAATGTGACCACAGGTGCGTTTCTATGGTTGTGGGTCGGGGCTGAGAATGAGTAAGTAACGTTCATCAGAGTAATAATGGGAATTGAGGCACTGGTTATTGTTTACCGGTTTCCACGTATGGTCAGCTGATAAGGTCCGAGGGAACGAATCTATGCCCGCGAACAGGGAGACCATCGCTCGGTAACTCCCTGAGCGGACATATACATACTTCTATAATATCCAAACATTTGAGTTTTGAGTGAGATTGCAATTAGTAAATAATATCTTTATAAGTAACACCTCAGAAGGATCAGATTTATGAAAATTGTATGAATTAATCAATTTTAACAATCTATGCTCATTTCAAATCCATGGATTCGGCACAAACTAATCCCTCATGGTAATTTATTTTAGTAAATATTCAACGATAGAGTATTTTCCCCTTCGTCAAACAAGTATTAACTTTTAAATAAAAATCCTGTTTCACATAAATATATAAATAAGGAACCCCGCTGTAAAATTTATTTTAAAGATGCAAACGTACACATTATTGTAAATATCCGAATTATTATATAGCTGGATAAAATTTATCGCTGCTGGCTTGAATTTGGCCCTGGAAAAGCGAATGCGATCTTCTCAAACGGACGCTTGTCATCGGAAAAAAAACGGCAAATCCACGGACATTACCGAACGTTACCGTCATCTCAATGACTGGTACCCCGTCTAACCACAGCAGAATCGAAACTGAATATTGTAAAATAGGACGTCCAAATGCCATATTTAAATACAAAGGTCTCAAATTAGAATGTGCATGTTGCATATTCGAATAAAGTAGTAAGATATGGAAAGGTTCATAATGCAAAGTGCGGTTTCAACAATTCATTTTGTAATTGCACATTGCATAATTGAGTTTTTACCTTAATACTGTTCCATAGTTTTGGTTCCTTTAATGTCTCAGCCGTTCAACTTGCAGATGGTCATAATTTCGGCTTAACGAAGGATCTAAATAACGTTTTTCTGCAATACAATGATGGATAAGGGATGTGGCTACATCAAAATAGAAGTGATGGCAAAGATCAGGAATCGATACAATTAACCATTAATTAAGTCGTGATGTGCGTTAAATTTTAGAAATTTCTTCAAGCCCGCCTTATATAATCTTGTCATAGAGAACACAATACAAATGTTTTGACACTAATTAGTGACTGGCTTAATTAATAATCTGATATTTTCGCCTGTCATTCTTTGAACGCACTCATTCTTTGAACGCATTCTTTGACCCCCACCCCTCCCCCGCCTTCCCGGACGATGGACTCGGTCATCTAAGATTATGTCCAATCAGAAGCTAATCAACCTATTCGTTTCAATTGTAATCTTCAATGAAAATTTACACTGTAATTTTTTTTGTCTGCAACTATATTTAAATTTGAATCATGCAGCATCATGGACATATTCTTGATGACTTTATAGGATTTTATTATTTTGTTTACGTTTTCACTGTTCGTGATGTGCGTTTAGATTTAGAAATTCCTTCAACAGTGTCTTAGTTTCTGATATACATTACTTATGCATTAAAGCAGTAAATTGTGTCCAAATATTCCAAACTGTCTTCAATGATTCTCGAACACTCTCAATTGAAATAGTTCAAAGACTACGGCAGCATACCTGACGTGAAGTATTATTTTGGGTGCAAAGTTGAGGATCTGGTGCATCAGACTGAAGTAAAAAGATCAATACCAGAAGCCAAGGCAAGCTGTTGCTTCTTTACTTAACTGCACTTAAGGTACAAAAGACTCCTTTGTATTTGAGGAGTAAAAGTATAACAAATATCAGGAATCGACCCATCAAAGACATCAAAGGGAAAGAAACTCAAACATGAAGCGACCAGACCATAATGGAAACCTTATCAAAGGAAGGCCATAAGGGCAGTTACTTTCCCACAATTGCCATCCAAAATAAAAAGACACAAGTGTTACAGTAAGTAACAAACAACAACATAAATAAACCGCCACAGAAGAACCGCCTTGGAACGGTCATTGGAAAGAATTCCACTGGGGGGCCTAAATCGATTTCACATGGCCATAATCCTCGCCCTTACCTCTGTCGCGGTATACACTAATTTTGTTTAGTCCGCATGAAGGCTTCCTAACTCATCAGTGTAACATCGAGAACATACAAATAAAAAAAAACTACAGAGATGAAACAAGGTTGAGGACTCGACAGCATACAACAACAGAATTGCTGAAGCAAAAGGAAAACCAACAGATAAACTCCGAGGGGCCCGGCCAAAGACGGTGCATCAGGCGCAGATTTCTTTGACATTTAAAAAATGGTACCATGTGTGTGTTTTGCTGGAAATGCCTAACCGAGGTTAGATAGTAGGTTTGGTCGTAGTACCAAAGCCTTAATCCAAAATCATTAAACCATAGAGAAATGGCAAATATCAATGTTCAGACCAAAAGACATGGACTCCAGAAGAGTGTAATCAGGCGTCCTAGGATAGTAAGCATTACTTGGTTAGCAAGCTTCGCCCACCATGCCTATCGACCTGAACGAAGAAAAAGAGTAAATGCCGAGAAGGGTATGTCCGAATGTTTGGAAGTCTTCCTATGGCTTTCCATTGGTAAACACACCGGAAATAATTCTGGAAATGACCACATTGTACGGATCAACAAGATCATGGTGCCTCCCATAGAACTTCTTTAGTGTTGATTTGGTTTTTTGATATATGAGTATGCTCTTCTGGTACCTACGAGGGAACTATAATTAACTCGTACCCTTTCCCTTAATACTTCATCGCAGAGAAAGAAGAGAAAGTAGGGTTTATAAGGTACGCCAAAACCTCATTATAACAACATGCGAAGTAAACGATGACTCTTTGTATGAAGCAGTGAATCATAAAGACGAGCGAAGAAACAATGAAGGTTCAATGCAGAAAGTTCAAATTATGACGATTGCAATGTAAGAATCATCATTCCTAAAACAGTCCCTATACTAAAAGTAAGTTTCTGGTGAAAGACAGAAACATCGATTGTAGAATTAACATGTGTTCTTAACAATAATGCCGATGCACAATTGTAATGACAATGCAGACAATATAAAGACAAGTTAGCATATCGCTTGCCGAAGGTCAATTGTTTAATAGGTATTCTGACTTTAAAATAGTATTTCATTCATGGTGCTGCCAAAGCAATCACCCAATGAAAACAGAAAGCAGCGTAAAAATGAGGTAACTGTTAATGAAGGTCAGTTTCCATTTATGCAATTAAGGCTAACATGTAAAAACTTGGTAAACCGACAGTCAGGGGTAAAGGTAAGCGCCCCTTGCAGACATATTTAGCTTGCGAATGCCCAGTCACAGTAAGATTGAAACTAGACCAAAAATTCAACAGTATAAAATCACCAAATTTATTGACTGTCACAATCATACTGCATCAAACGGTGAATAGAAACATTACACAACGTCTAGAAGACTTGATTGAAATGAAGAAGGCGACATAGATGTAACTAATCTTAATGTGGAAAAAACCCATCAAAGTAGAAGTGAAGGCAATGATCAGGAATCGAAAGAATTAACCCACGGCTCCCATCAGAGACACCAAAGGGAAAGAAACACAAACATGAAACAACAGACCCTAATGGAAACATCAATACCGGAAAGCCATTAGGACAGTTACTTTCCCAAAAAATGGCAAATTGGCTATCCAAAACAAAATAATATAAGCGACACAACACCCAAAGACAAACCATAACCAAAATAAACCGCGACAGAAGAACCGCATTGGAACGGTCAGTGGCACGAATACAAATTGGGAGGGGGGGGGCATAAATCGATTTTACGCGGCCACAATCATCGCCCCTTACTTCCGTCGCTATTTAGACAAATTATTTGTTCAGTCCGCATGAAAGCCTCCTAAGTAGAAGTAAAACAAAGATCAGGAATCGATACAATTAACTTACTCCACCCATCAAAGACACCAAAGGGAAAGAAACACAAACATTAAGCGACCAGACCATAATGGAAACCTAAACAAAGGAAGGCCATAAGGACAGTTACTTTCCCACAAAATGGCCGTATGACCATCCAAAACCAAAAGACACAAGTGATACACACAGTAAGTAACAAACAACACCATAAATAAACCGCCACAGAAGAACCGTATTGGAACGGTCAGTGGAATGATTTCCACTGGGGGGCTTAAATCGATTTTACGTGGCCACAATCCTCGCCCTTACTTCCGTCGCGATTTAGACAAATAATTTGTTCAGTCCGCATGAAGGCCTCCTAACTCATCAGTGCAACATCTCCGTGAACACAAAAAATCAAAGAACCACAGAGGTGAGACAACGGTGAGGACTCGACAGCAAGAAACCACTGAAATGCTGGAGCAAAAGAAAAATGCTGCAGCAAAAGAAAACCAACAGTTAGACTCCGAGTTAAGTCTTTTATACGCGAGAAAACTGGAAACTCAGTTCAGACCAAAGTCATAAACAATATCAGGCAAGAGTTTTTAAAAACAAGGAAGTGTAAGTCAGGGAGATCTTTGTACACGATGAATTAAAGATAAAGAAACAGGCCACGACAATAGTTGATGTTGACGAATCAGACAACGCAAACTTGATTTATGTTCAAACCGAACAAATGAAAGAACAATATAAAATACCCTGAGATTTAGAAGTATTTCCTCTCTTTACAAATATGGTTTAAGATGGTGATGGGTGGTGTAAGCCTGTAGTTTACACTTGTCTTAGATCCGAAACCTAAGAAAACACAGAAAAGGCCCTTACTTCTTTAAAACTAATGCTTTTTCAAACACCAAAATCGTAATGGTGGTTAAAAATCTAGCAGAAATCAATGCTCTATGATCTAAAATGCCAGACGCAAACATACTCCTTTCTAAGTTCCAAGTAATGACATGTCTAAAAAATACGATAAACGATCTGTCTTGTCATAAAGATGAAAAGCAAGAACTTGGAATTTTAATTCAAAATATTATCAACAGTCACAGTGAAACAGATTATGCAAAGAATTTTTCGTGCAAAGCTTAGAACTCATGGTTATAATAGAAATAATAAGCCAGAAAGCCATAATCAAAAGATAAAAAAGTACCTGTCAAATAACACACTCCTTTCTGAGGCCATCGAGCAGTTGTCAAAATTCATATATGTATCATTTTTAAATAGCCCATTTGTCCGATATGCGAATTTTGAAAACTGAAATTGACCTTTGAAACAATGACGAAGGCCTGATAAATTATCTGATTTGCAATTCAAAGTCCTTTCAGGTAGTAAACGTTGAATTTAAACAAGCAGCAATCACCCGTTATGAGATTACCGAGTCGGATAATTCATTTAACGTCAAGAGTTCTTTGTCGGAATTTAGTGTCTGTAAAACCATGGATGGATGTAGTTGTCTGTGCTTTTCAAATTTTGGCATTCCTTGTCGGCATACATTTGCATGTCGACCGACAAAAAACTAGTACTTCAGTTTTCGATGAAACGCTAGTCCCAAGCAGGTGGAGGAAAGAATTTGAAAAGACAGATTTTTTTTTTTTTTTTTTTTTTGTTTGGGTTTTACGGCCCTTTCAAGATTATTTCACTCATATCGAGCCGATCGTTAATCAGAGGTGGGCGAAAACCGGAGTACCCGGAGAAAAACCACCTGACCTTCCGTTGCAGAACTTGGCGTCTCACACGTGGCCCGAGCGAGGCTCGAACCTACGGCGGTGAGAGACCTAATGACTAAGAGTCAGCGCTCTTATCCACTAGGCCACGGAGGCCCGTTTGAAAAGACAGATAACGACGAAACTGTCGGTAGGGTAAAGGTTATATCATCTGTTGTAAAAAGCCGGAAAACCAAGCCAAAGTCAGTCATTGAAAATAAAATAAAGCGAATGATATTTGCCGTGACATTTGCAACATTTTTATCAACTTGCGGTGAAAATGAATTTGAAGAAAAACTAACAATTTTGAAAAACTGAACAAGACAGTGGTTAATGAACTAAACATTAAGTCAGAAGATTCGTTGTTAGCGAAAGTCTAGCAATATGAAATATGTTCTATAAAAGGGTTATCCTTTGGAAGCAAGGAATACACCACATAACTGAAAAATATGGAGTGTACATGTTTTGCTGGGCCAGACTAGCTAGTTTCGGCAAATTAGGCCTCATCAGTGACCCTCAGATATTTTCAAAATTCCCCAATGGAATCAATGATCCGAAAGGACAAGAAAATATAATCGAAAATATAAAGCCTGAAAATGTACTTAAGAATGAACAAGTGCTCAAGCAGAAAATAATTCGGAAACTTATGAGACACCAGATCTAGAAAACAAAACTTTGAACATGAGTAATATTAAATCTCTCAGGGGTCGTCCTAAAGAAACAAAACAACCTTTTGGAATTTTTACAAAGCGAAATCTTCACATATGCGTCGGAAGAGAAAGGCTATTTGCGAAATTGAAACTCCAAGTCAGTAAATGAAATCCAACAAATGTAAACAGCAAGAAAATCAAACTCACAAAGACAGCAGTAGTTCAATTTTTAATGAAGGAAACAACTTAAATCATAAGACTCAGGAGCACAAAATCCCGCAGGAAACGGATGTTACTTCCGAGACAAAAATCCCTTGTAAATAAACAGTCCTGTAATGAAAGGGATGATCCAAATACAATTTGGCTTAAAACATCTTCATTTTCGTTAAAACTAAACGATAAAGAAACCGTTATAGGAAAGCAGATGTTCAATGACAGCATAAATGATGCTGCTCAGTCAGTCATGAAAAATAATATTCCGTCGCCACCAATTAATGTCTTTCAGACTACACTCTTAAAGCAGAATCATAACAAATTCAGAAAAAAATGAGAAAGACATGGTTTAAATATTGCATCGAGGAGACGCGATTCTGGGCACTGGTTCACGGTTCCTTCTCTTAACTGCGTGGAAGGTAGCGTTGACGTTTTTGACAGCGATTTTAATTATTTAGATCAAGAAAGAAAAGTCAGGCTATGTAGCATTTTAAAATTTCGGGGAAAACCAAGAAAATTTAACCAAGTACCGGTGCAGCATCAAAATAGCGGAACAGACTGTGGGCTTTCTGTCATAGCATTTGGGGTTTCGTTATGGTTCGGCCTAAATCCGACTAAGCTTATATTTCACCAAGAGAAAATGGGAGACCACCTCCTCCAATGTATTCAGCAATTTCCTATTTAGTATTAACCCAAACTGGAAAAAGAAAAAAAAACAGTCTCTGTGCGTGAGCAAATAGTTTGCAGTTGCAGTGGACTTTATGATACTGAGTTGATAAAATGCCTGTCATGTGAAGCATGGTTTCACTTTCGATGTGTCTGTACTAGGATTTCCAAATTCGGCAAACAAAATGACAAATATCAGTACAAGTGTGTATTTCGTTCCTCCAACTGAGGTCCTCAGTTCATTGGTATACAGAGCGTTTACATATCATGTATAAACATGGCTATATAATTTTGATCCCCTTAAACTCCACTTTTATATGGTGTTACTGGGGTTAACAGGGATATACGTTTACCTAATTATTGCTCAGAAACGTAGATTATGGATACTCGTTAGAACCTCTCGCCGAGTCGGTTCTAACGGGTGCCCAAAATGTATATTTTGAGCAGAATCATGAAAAACATCAGCGTTTTGATGTCAGATTTTTTTTTTTATTTCTTGGTGGTAAAGTTTTCAAAATACATTGTATTTCAAGTCATTTTTTAGTAATGCCATATTTCCTTCATAGTTGTAGGACGAGTATTTAATCCGCCGTGAAGCTTGATTAGTTTTCCGTCCCAAAACACAGATAATTTATTTATTTAGTTTGAGGTTTAACGTCCCCGCAAACACAGTATTGGTCATTTTGGAGACATTGCTTCCAATTCGAGGGATTTTTACCCGACAATGACAAGAAATGACATCTTGAGCCCTGCCGCTAAATGAAACCAATATGGTTTATGTGCGTGGACGGTCCGACTCGCACTTCTCCTCCTGGGCAGGCCAAGAATCTCTGAGCGGTTTACCAGTACTCATGTGCGGTCGGTTTAAGCTCTGCGTGGAAGCATCATGCAGCCCAATCAAATCTTTTATTTGTTTGATTTGAGGTTAAACGTCCCCGTCAAAACTCTATAGGTTATTTTGGAGACATTGCTTCCAATTTTTAGGGACTTTTGCCCGACATTGAGATGAAATTACATCTCAAGCCCTGTCGCCCAATGAAACCAATAGGGTTTATAAGCATGGACGGTCCGACATTTACCGCTTTGCCTAAGCGGTTTACCAGTACTCGTGTGCGGGTCAGTTTCAGCACTGCGTGGAAGCATAATGCAGCCCATCTATTTCTTCAAGCCTCGATGGGCCAATCTATTTATCCAAACCCCGATGGGCAGGGGCCGCAAATAACAGGGGTAAAACGGTCACCTAAGATGATCATTAGTCCCGTATTTGTAGACATACAGCGTAGACTCAAATCTCACGTCTCGTTCCGCGACGTCTAATCTGGTCAAAAAAAATGGGATGCTAGGTATCACCTTGATGTTACTTAACTAAAGTTGACCATACTCAGATTACCAATTCAGGAGCAGTTTGCACTCAGTCTTCAAAAATTTTATGTCCTGATTGATGTATTTTCTAATGGTAATTTCTATTAGATTACTGACAGCCATTTAAATATAGTTATTTGTGTGTTGGTTTCTATTGGAGTTTAACAGCCCAGTCAACACTATTTAGGTCATATTTCACAGCCATTTTAACGTGCTTTGGCTATCGACCGGCAATCGACCTTTACTTTTATGAAAATCTGTGATAGTGTTCATATCTGTACTTTTAACATAAGTTGTTAACAACCGCCTCAATGAGATGCGCGTAGTTCTAACGAGTAGCAACATACTATATCTTGGAGCAGAAATTAGAAAACAAATAATGTATACACCTGTAAATAGCAGATTTCCCTGTGAAAAGCGGAATCTACAGTTGTGTTCAATATATGGACTTAAAAACAAGATTTCATCATCGCGAACACACGCCTATATAATTTTGACACCCGTGAAAAATAGGAATCGAGGCAATGATCAGACATCGATACAATTATCTCACAGCTCCCATCAGAGACACCAAAGGGAAAGAAACACAAACATGAAACAACAGACCCCAATGGAAACATCAACAGCGGAAAGCCAAAAGGACAGTTACTTTCCCATAAAATGGCCAATAGGCTACCCAAAATAAAATAATATAAGCGACACAAACACCAAAAGACAAACCATACCAAAAATAAACCGCGACAGAAGAACCGCCTTGGAACGGTCAGCGGAAACGAATTCCACTGGGGGGCTTAAATCGATTCTACGTGGCCACAATCCTCGCCCTTACTTCCGCTTTTATATAGTTAAACTGGCGCTAGAGGGCGTGGCCGGTGTGGCACACTTCAGTACTGGTCATAAACAGGCTCAATAAAACCGAGTCTGCTATTTTCGTTTATTTGGTGTATTCTCTGCTTCCAAAGGATCTAACTTCAGAATTTATCAACAGGGGTAAACCTTATTTTTCTTTCCTTTTTAGCTTTAAAACATTAAGTATATGCCTCGTCCGTTTGTTTGTTGGAATTGATGTTTTACGTTACCGACAACACTATTTAGATCATTTTGGAGACGTCGCGCCCCATATTGTGGGATTTTATCAGACATTGAGATGAAATGGACCTCTGAAGCCCTGCTGCCCAAACAATCCAAAATGGTTTATATGTAAGGACGGTCCGACTCGCAACACCTTGCCTCGGCAGGCTTAGACCTTCTAAGCGGTCGGTTTCCGCTATCAAGCATTATGCAGCCCAATATATTTCGCCACGCCTCGATGGGAGAGGGCCCGGTATTCTGCTTAAACTATTAACATGCTGGCTTTTGTCTCATTAACAATAATAATCGACCTTATTTAATAAATAATAATAACCGACCTTATTTATAGAGGGTAACACATTTAATACTAGTACTAATCTTCTATGTGGCCCTCTTTTCCTGGGTAGAAACCAGTACTAAGCAATGTGGATAAAGTTTCTTGCTCAAGGAAACAACACGTGGCGCGTGCGGGGATCGAACCGGGTACCTCTCGATCCCAAATCCGATGCTTTACCACTGCACCACAGCGCGTCTGGCAGGTAGTCACGGGAGGTCGGGGATTTAATTCGGGTCCGGGCCGTGTCCGCAAATTTTCCTAAGTAGAGACTGATCATAAGTACTTTCTATCTTTGACTGATAGAAGAAGGGCAGTCGACCTGCTCAACAGCTTATATTTTAGCCTGTCCATGAACAATGAGGCTAGGTTAGCTCGACATGAGCTAAATGGTTTTGTTTGTCCGTTGAATTCTAAAACTATTTAAATAAAGTTGCACGAAGTTTTGGTTCTCTCAAGTATGAATATTCTTAAACAGATTTTATGCCACAATCAGGCATTCTAGTAACCAAATAAAGGGGCTCGAATAACTGCACGCCATAATCGGTAGTGACTAATCCATAATACGTCTTGGACCGTTTACAGATTGCTGTATTTTTTCAATGATTTTTTCAGAAATGTCAGCTAGATTCTTACCGTCTCTGTCTTTTCTGGTTGGAATAGTCCGATGGAATAAAATCGCATTGCTTCTGCGGTTGCACCTAAATCTCGAAAATAATTTCTAAAGCTAAAATAAACTATCCATTTGCAGATTTACATTCAGAATATAAAGCGCCGAGAAACTTTTATTCGAGCGTCCATGTTGTTTCTGACGTCTCTGTGGCGCGTGACGTCAGAAACTTTGCACTCTTTGACACCACACTATGCTACGTGTGCGCACCAAGGCAATGGATATCGTTTAACGTGCCACATTGTCTACTGTCCGTTTTTGCTTAAATTTGCTAAGGTATTGGAAAACCTCTTTAATTTTTGGATTGCGGTATAAACTAAATACATGATAAGTGTCTCTTAAAATAAAATATAATCGGTTCGACACGACAATTTTAAAGTGTCTAAGGCTCACCGATTATAATTTGTTGTTAAAGCCATAAACCATGTACATGTATTTACTATATTGCAATCACCTGGAAACCCCAGTGTTCACTATATAGAAGGTAGAGTTGACAGGAGTACATGTATTTAAGGGAATGGGAACACCTGGCCGATTTTTCCGCCATTTTTCAAAGGGAGACAACTTCCTGTTCGCTTTCCAATAAGACCAGTCCACTGAAAGAGGGATCTACTCTTAAAGGAAAGAAACCGGCGCTCTCGACATGGCCTTCATAATGTTGACTGGGTCGTTAAAGGCAAAACAATTACGTACATTTCCGTCACGCCCGCCCATCGGGCATTGAAGAAATAAAATGGACTCCATGGTGCTTCCACGCGGAGCTGATGCAGGCCAAACTAAATAACTTGTAATTTTTAAGACAGATTAGAAAGGTCTAAACCTGCCCATGAAAGGTGGTATGCGTCATCCTTGTCGTTTCCAAGTTCCGGCGGTAGGGCTTGAGGTGCCATTTCATCGCAATGTCGGTTAGAAATCCCACAAAACGAAGCCAAGTTTCCAAAATAACCTAAAATTAGTGTGAACGGGGACGCAACTTCCAAGTGTGGTTTCTCTAAGGTATGAATAAGTATTTCTTGCACACCAGATATTGAAATTCATAGTTTTAGCTTGGGATAGAAATTCTGTTCTAACCCTGGTGTTCTTACCCAAAATCGAATATTCTCGCGTGTTTGATAAATGCACTGGTTGAATACGACCTCATATGCGCAGTCGTTAAGGTTGACCCCACAACACGTTACGTTACGTCACTTAACATCACTGTAGTGTCATCACAATATGGCGGACTTCGGCAACCGAAATGACTGCAGCATAAAAAAATCACGCTCGGAAATGGAAGGTATGCAAGAAAAAGAATACTACATGGGCGTGAGGGGTGTTTAGAAAAATCTGTCCCTCGGGATCACTGTCCGGCATCAAAATTATAACATCCCGTCTATCAGGACTGTCGAGCCAGTTCATTTTCAGATTCGTTTTATTCATTACGAAAACACGCCTATACAAAGACATTGAAAATTCTACCGCCAAAAAAGAGAGTGAGAAAAAAGAAGAAAAATGGTGATATTTTTCTTATTTCTGCTCAAAATACAGATTGTGGGCACACCTTAGAACCGCCTTATCAAGGCGGTTCTAACGGGTACCCATAGTCTATACTCTATAGCAGCAATAAGAACAAAAAATGTTAACACCCCTAAACCCCAATTTTACTGTATAAAAGTGGGGTTCAATGGGGTCAGAATTATAAAGGCGTGTTTTCCTGATGCTTTACATTTGATTTTACTTTTATGGACGCGCGAGTATCCACAATCTACGTTTTAACAAAAAATAAAGAAATATTGCAATCCCCTGGAAACTCACCTGTTCCCAAAATATAAGGTGTGTGAGTTATCAACAGCTAAGGTTATATTGAGACGCGACCTTCAAAGACTCATCCGAAAGTCTTGAGAAGCCCGAATCGAATGTCGGGTTTTAAAGGGCTCATGTGGTCAGGTAAACAGGTCGCCTCATATTGTTGAATGAGCTTTTTGCATACACTTTCATGAAGTGTGGTGTCTCGCAGGTATGAGTAAGTATGTAAACCTTATTTGGAAAGAATTACAAAATCCGTGTATTTTAATCCATGTCATTGTTTCTGCTCCCAGCATTTTGTTTGGATCATTGAGGAGGTTTCAACTGTAAGCCAATATCAGTCGGACTATTGATGCAAGGTACACGCCACCCTCGCCTCACCCAACCATAGCAACCGCCCTTTCGTAAATTACCCTGATGATCATTATGTGGCTTGTCTCTAGTATGAAAATCATATCTTACGGGTCTGTCACACATCACGAGTTGGGCTAAGATATGGCGCATCTGATCTCGGGATGCACTATTACATGTAGCAAAGGTCTACTTGTTGGATTTCCTGTTTAAAATGGGTTAAATGGAGGCTCGGTTCGTTGTCAAATATATGACTAGACAACTCTGAAGCTTGTCTAACCCTTATGCTGCAGAAGCCTTCGTGGTGTAGTGGTTACGCTACTCGCCTTGAAAACCAGGGCTCGCAGGATCGATCCCAGGCTTCTCCAGACTTACGGATGAGTCTTTAAACCAAAGTCCCGTCTCCGTATGACCTTAACTGTTGGTGGGACGTAAAACTCAAACACTCACTCACTCACTTACCCTTATGCTGCTGATTAAATTACTTAGCCACATTCATACCTTTGTAAACTCTATACATTACGAAAACATGCCTATATAAATTTGTCCCCATTGAACCCCACTTTTATACAGTAAAACTGGGGTTTACAGAGGTAAACCTTACTTTTCTTATTTCTGCTCAAAATATAGATTGTTGGTACTCATTAGAACCGCCTCGATGAGTTGGTTCTTATGTGTACCCTAAATCTATATTTTGAGCAGAAATAAGACAGTTTTAAGATGAAAAATTGTGGTATATTTCTTATTTCTGCTCTAAAATTCTTATTAGAACCGCCTCGATGTACCCTTAATCTATATTTTAGAGCAGAAATAAGAAAAATATTACAATTTTTCGACGGAAAAGTTTACAAGGCGTGTTTTCATAATGAGACCCAGATCAGATGGCTTCAGGATCGGCACAGTCATTCATTTTGCAAATTTGAACGAATACATTATATCAAGTAATTTGATTGGCTGATAGTCAGAAATGGATTTATTCTGCAGGATAAGGGCAAATAATAACACGTTACAAATATCCTTTTCCCTATTCAAGTACATCATCACGGTATCAATTGGAAGTGAGCAGGAGCATTTAAAATCTCCAAGAGCATGTAAGACTAGCAAAGAGTCGGATCCGTCCAATTTCTAAAGTTTTTGCGTATCCATTACGTTAACAATTCAGTTTAATGAACACCCCGTAATCCCCACTTTATATAGAGAAAACAGATATTTACAGGGATATACATTATTTTCTTTATTTCTGCTCCAAAATATTTTCTTTATTTCTGCTCCAAGTCATAGACATAGGTTGTGGGTACTCGTTAGAACCACCTCAATGGGGCGGTTCTCACGAGCACAACACAACCTATGTTTGGAATAATGATAAGAAAGATATCACAAATTTTCATCAGATATGAAAGAATGCACTTTGTCACACGGACGCCTCAAACTGATGCGTTATCGTACTGGCTATAAGATTTATAGGAACACCGAAGTGTCTGACCAGTCTGCGTTTATGAGCAGACCATGCCCCCCCCACCCCATGTGTCTTCCCTCGCAGTACAAGGTTTAATAATAGACTTTGTCAAGCTCTGGCTCCAATCGAAACTTGTTATTACCCACTTCTTATAAATGTGGATACACATAATTGTCAATAATGTGTTATTTTTGGTAGATTGTTTTGATCGTGTATAGTTTTTTTTACGGTTTTATAAAAGTATGGAAATTGAAGTAAAATGTACAGCGAATAAAGCACCTACGCCCCACCTGCGCAAATCGGGGCTTTGAATACATCACGATACCACACCCGTGCATTATTTTCACATCTCCAAAAATGGATACTTTTCCGCTGAAAATCCGCGATATTTTTTTTTATTTTTACTGTTAACATAGGTTGTGGGTGCTCGTTACAACAGGTGGTTCTAACGAGTACACACAACATGTCTTAGAGCAGAAATAAGAAAATAATTTACACACCCGTAAACCCCAGATTTCTCTATATAAAGTGGGGTTTAGTGGGGTGTTCGTTTTACGGACTTATTCACGTGATGAAGATTGCGCTGCATGGTGCTTCTCCGCAAGGTTGAAGCCGACCGATCATTTTTGTACTGTAAAACCGCTTAGCAGGTCTTAACCTGCCTAGGTTTAGTGGTGTGAACTGAACTGGACCGTCCCTTAAACACTAGCGGTTTCCTTGGGCAGTAGGGCTTAAGTAGTGATTTCATCGCAATGTCGGGTAAATGTCCAACAAAATCGGAAGAGACGTCTCCAAACTAGTGTTGACGAGGGCGTAAAAGCTAATCACAAGCACGGAAAATAGCGAATAACATATGCGCCCAACGGCCATTCTAACGAGTAGCATCGATGTATGTTTAAAACAAGAATAAGAAAAACTCTTGTAAACCAAAGGTTCTCTGTATAAAGTGGGGTTCACGTTGTTCTACAGATAGAACGTCAATGATCCTATTTACATTTTTGTTTATATAGGACGTTTTAATTTTTATTTATAGTTTGCCATGTGACGTTCTATCGATGCTGATAAAAAGGCGTTGCAAAACCAGTTAAGGAGTTACAGCTAATATGTTTACTTCCAAGCCATATAAATGATGCAATAACATTTATTTGTGTAAAAATATTACCTTTTACAACAGTTAAGTCGGTAAATACATCGGAACTGCAACTGACTTTCACGTTACTGCCATCTTGTTTGTCAGTGTTGAATTCAAAATGAAGAATTTCCAGATTTTTTTCCGACCGAAACGAAATTTTTGCTGTTACATGTATGGGAACAAGTTGTATTCTTTGCTGAAATTGACAGTAAGCGAGGCAATCCTCATTCACTGTTTGTAACATCAATTCTGCCATCTTTCGAAAAAGGTTCAAACTGACTTTCTCAAAGGAGATGAATACAAGTATCTGTACATATCCGTCCCGGGCAAAGTATCTTTTGTAATATTAAAAGGCTAAAAAAAGTGGGATTGGAGAAAAGTGAAATGTTAATAAAATGGTACCGAGTATTGCACTCTGCAATAGTCCTGCATTTATTGTTAAGCACTTGCATATAACAAGGAAATGCTACAATCACAGAAAATAGAATGCAGAGTAAACTGACCGAGTTACTTGCATAAATGCACAAACAGAAGCAAGGGAATCAACCAGCCACAATGAAATATGCAAAAGCTGATCAATTATTAAGTACAGCTGCTATTCTTGTATGTAATCTTTTTGATAACTGTTTCATTTTACCTGAAAATTTCCCTGTCATTTTTGGATTTTTACTGTAAACGAAATACGGAAATGCTCCGTGCGAACGGCCGCCTATAATTGAGAATAAATCACACGGCTTCAGAAAGGATATGAGTGTTTCATTAGTTTGGTCCCTATTCTATGCTCTTCGTCTGTGGCGATATATTTCGTTCTCTATCACCTTAGCATCGACTACTACAGAAAAGGTCAAAATAGACATTATGAAATATTTGCAACTGACGGAAGATGACACGGAAGTCGTATTCAGATCATCAAACAGACCTAATATATTTATATCTATACAGATGAGGAAAAGTCAAGATCATGAAATAAATTTAGACTGGTTAATCCAACATATCAAGCAGAATGGTAAAGAATCGAAGAAGATTCTAATTTATTGCAGAAATATAGATACAGTCTCAGAATTTTTTTCTAACTTTTAAAAGTTGTTTGGGATCTTATGCATTTTCAGGTGGAATAAGGGATGCTGAAAATTTGCTTATTGAGATGTTCCATAAAAGCACGCATCAGGAATCTAAAACCAGAATAATTTCAGAATTTAGAAAAGAAGATAGTACAATCAGGTGTGTGATTGCAACAGTCGTCTTAGGAAAGGGTTTAGATATCCGGGATGTAGATGCTGTTGTCCATATTGGCTGCCTAAATCAGTTTTAACCTACAGGCAGGAAGCTGGAAGATGTGCAAGAGATGGTAGGCAGGGATACACCTTAATTTTATATGATAATTTCACAATGTCACTGAAAACAACTGGTAAAGATATCGCTGATTTAATAAGATATCGCTGATGTAATAAAAAGCAAAAACAAATGTGTAAGGCAACAAATCCTTGATTTACTTACCGTTGGTGAAGGAGTTCGTCTAGATTCAAGTTCGTGTAATGGCTGTGAAGTGGACCCTTGCAGTTGCACAGCATGTAGATGCTGTTCTGTTTGTTCCTCTGAGTGCCAGTGCAGTGACAGACAATTCCATATTTGCAAATTCCTGAGAAGTTCCCAGTCAAATGTATGATTTGTTCTGGCACCATTACCCGATTACTGTATTGTTGTCTTAAAGTTTTATTGAATGCCTTTTAGAGGGGTTGGGACCACAAGTTCTTCCAGCATTAGCTACGGTCCTCTGTTGCAACTCGGTCATGGCACTGAGGAGAAAACTCTCAAATGGATAGATTCCTTTCTTTGTTAGAGTTAACAACGAGTTGTTGTTAAGGGTAAATTTCGGAGTTGATTCCAGTTTTTGGCTGGGGTCCAACAACGGGAAGTTCCTGGTCCATGGTTGTTCTCCCTGTAAATTAATGTTATTTGCACTGACATTAATTCAGAAATAAGACTGTTCGCAGATATCTGTTTTTGCTGCCTGGAAATAGAGATGCAGATGACCAATTGAAACTGCAGAAAGATATAGACGGAGTAGATTTTTTGGCACGGAAATGGGGAATGGGATTTTTTTTTTTTTTTTTTTTTTTTTTTTTGGTTTGGGTTTTACGGCCCTTTCAAGATTATTTCACTCATATCGAGCCGATCGTTAATCAGAGGTGGGCGAAAACCGGAGTACCCGGAGAAAAACCACCTGACCTTCCGTTGCAGAACTTGGCGTCTCACACGTGGCCCGAGCGAGGCTCGAACCTACGGCGGTGAGAGACCTAATGACTAAGAGTCAGCGCTCTTATCCATTAGGCCACGGAGGCCCGTTGGGGAATGGGATTTCGGTCCGTTAAATGCAGTATTACGCAGATAACTAGGAAGAACTTCTGGCTCCTTAAGGGGAACGATCCTCGAGAATGGGGGTTAAATACCTTGGTGTGAGAATCACACAAGACTTGAGATTTAATACACACATTTGCAATGTGAACTAAGAGAAATTGCAAGCTTCGTTTCCCGAGGCGAGATCTTATCGGTGTCCTCGGGATGGATAAGAGGCGGTATATAAGGGACTAGTTCGCTAAATTTTGGAATGTTGCAGCTGTGTCTGGGAGACCTAGGTAGAGGTCCGCCAAGATGAAATTGAAAAAGTTCAGAAATGAGCTGCTAGATTTGTAACTAGCAATTACTGCTTTGAAACTGGGAGTATGACTGGAATACTAGAAACATTAAGCTGGTAGTCCCCATAGAAAAGAAAACAAGAAGGCCATGATGACCCTGGATCGCTCACCTGATCCATATAACAAGTGGGCCCCGGGGAGGGCCATCTTTGGCCCCAGGGCTATAATGTGTATAATGTTGAGGCAGGTCTAAAAAGGTGAAGCTTCATATCAAATATCAACAAAGGATACAATTTGAACAATCTTGGCAAATGTCCACTTGATGAAGCTACACAGCAAATAACAAAAACCTGGGCCTTGCGGTTTCAGAGACGATTTTTGTAAAGATAAATGGCCCCGGGACGGGGGCATTTTTGGCCCCAGGGCTATAATTTAAACAATCGTGATAGAGGTCTACTAGAGGAAGCTTCACACCAAATATCAAAGACCTGGGGAAGTTGCTGTTTCAGAGAAGAAGATTTGCAAAGATTTCCCTATATAAGTCTATGTAAGACCAAAGGTCCACGGGGCGGGGGCATTTTTGGCCCCAGCACTATAATTTGAACAATCTTGGTAGAGGTCCACTAGATGAAGCTTCACACCAGATATCAAAGACCTAGGTCTTGTGGTTTGACAGTAGACGATTTTTAAAAAATTTCCATTTATAAGCCTATGTAAAACCAAAGGGCTCCGGAGCGGGGGCATTTTAGGTATCAGGGCTTAATAATTTGAACAATCTTGGTAGAGGTCCACTAGATGAAGCTTCATACCAAATATCAAAGACCTAGGCCTTGTGGCTTCATAGAAGAAGATTTTTTTTAAAAATTTTCCCTATATAAGTCTACGTAAAACCAAAGGGCCCCGGGGTGGGGGCATGTTTGGCCCAGCACTATAATTTGAACACTCTTGGTAGAGGTCCACTAGACGAAGCTTCATACCAAATATCAAAGACCTAGGCCTTGTGGTTTCAGAGAAGATTTTTTAAAGATTTTCCCTATATAATCCTATGTAAAACCAAAGGCCCCGGGGCGGGGGCATTTTTGGCCCCAGCACTATAATTTGAACAATCTTGGTAGGTGTCCACTAGATGAATCTTCATACCAAATATCGAAGACCCGGGCCTTGTGGTTTCAGAGAAGATTTTTTTAAATTTTCAGTGAAAACATCTATTTTTGGCTCCCGTGACCTTGGTGTGCAATGGACCGAAACCATTTGAACAACTTTGAAAGGGGACCACCTAACGATCATTTCTATGAAGTTTGGTCAAAATCCGATCAAAGGTTTGGGAGATGTCGTTTGAAGAAATTGTTAACGGACGGACGCACGCACGCACGGACGACGGACGAAAAGTGATCCCAAAAGCTCACCTCGTCATTACATGACATGTGAGCTAAAACAACAGAAGTCTCCTTGCCCTTCATTATAGCGAGGATTATTACCCTTATTTAAGAACGGTATACTAGTTCAAAAAGGTCTAAAGAGTGCTGGCAGCACAACGGATGACCTTGTTCTCCCATCTAGGAGCTGTAGTTAGCTGTAGTTATCTTCATGCATTGGCATTTCAAACCCATACAGCAGGAACTGGCATTTTCAAAGGTTCCGTCTTTCCTTGGTACATTAGAAATTGGAATGCAATTCCCGATTCCGATCATCTCCTCAGTATAAGTTGCAGAGGATAGTGTGGATAAGGCGTGGGCTAAGGTCACTTCTTTGGTGAAAGCTAGAGACAAACTTCTATTATCACAGAATCTGGTGAATGTATGTCAATTAACGTGTCAACAGTAACAATTCTGACCCTCTCTCTCCTAACTCCACCCCCCCCCCCCTGCCTCCGGACACACCCCCTACAATCTTATAGATTCCTGTTCGTTGCCTTATTTACAAATTCAACGAAAAAGATGGATATTCAGTGGGCTCTAGCGTAGACGACTGGATAACTGCTTTCCAAGGAGCTAGTAAACGGGTATATGAAGGTGGACTTGCGAAGTCACGAAAGTGGAGAGAATCAACATCAGCGTTGAGACTTTTAAAATTACACGAAGAAAAGAGGAAAACTTGCACATTAACAATAATTTATATTCACCTCCATTGAGACATGTGGTCAGGTTGAGCCTTGCTCTTGAGATAAAAAAACAGCAGACTTAATATTTCAAACAGTGAATGAGGATTGCCTCGCTTACTGTCAATTGAACATGGTAACATGAATATTGAACAAATTACACGTACACGTGTAAAAGATGTACTAGTATGTATACAATTGTTAGCAGCTTGATACAACAACAACACCGACACATTTTAAGAAACTTCACCGACACCTGTGTTAGAAAATCGACCTGTGTCCGATAATTATGATTGACAGTCAAAGGTGTTAAAAGGTAATTATGGATAAGTGGTGCATTGTGTTCGACTGTCCATTACTGTGAATCACTAGACCTTTTCTGTCTGTTGGCGAACTGTATGAGAATTGATTATTATGCTAAGAAGCGGTAGGGAGTTTCAAGTCTTGACTTATGTTCTAAGGATGCAGCTCTGACGATGTGTTCTCACCGTACATCTCCCAGAACAAAATTAGAAAATACATAAAAAAGTAACTCATACGAACGATTACTTCTTGTATCCAGCTTCATTTTCTATTTGTTTATTTTATTATACAAAACTAGAATAAAACACTTTGCTGAGTTTCCTTGTAGATGATCTATATTTTTATTTTCACCAGAAATCACACCCCTTAAATAAAATGTGAAAGATTATTTACGACAGACATTCTACGAAAATAGTATTTGTCTCTTGTCATAAATATGCAAAAATTTAATAAAGTTATCCTATATTCCTTATTTTAATCAAAAACATGATCATGATAATACATCAATTTATTTTCAAAATAATGCTTTATTCTTATCATCTGGGTATTGAATGCAATATATAAACGTGTGGTTGAATTGTCGCCTATAAAGTTGTCTTGACGGTGAATTGTCTTGCTCCGAGATTTCGTCAAACAAAAATAATTCAGTCTTCCGACAATAACAAGCTGGACATTGCAAGCAATGGGCACTGGAATAAATGCATTTTTGAAAGTTGATTTTTAAAATCAAGTTTCTATGTCATTACATTTCTACTTCCGGTACTGGACCGCGTTACTCCACTTCCACTGATCGTTCACTGCATAAAATAGTCCAAAGAAACTTTTGAAAATTAATTTTGCAGGCATGGAACGTCTTTCAAAATAGTTCAGTTTTCGAGACTTTATACGGATTGAATATAAATTGGAATAGAAAGACGAATTCTAAAACGAAAACTGCACTCTGGGACTATTTTCCTTCGCGCTTTCCGATGATATGTATGTTTTACTCTTTCATTCCTGAGTTTCTAAACAGGACTCTTCTCGCTTTAAATATATTCTTATAGAAAGGGATTTCTGATTAGTTCACTGACATGAAAACGATTCTGGCGAGACATTCTAGCTACGTGCCGTTTTATCAGGATCTGCAAGGTTTGCATAGATACAGTGTATTTCTACCTCGACGTCTGCACCGGTCTACAGGGTTAAAATGGTTAGTTTATCAGTGACCAACTAAACAACCATTTACTGACCAACAATCCGCCTGCTTTCGAGAGCTCTAATTACAAAACACGTGTTGCAAGCTGTGTTCCGTACTTAAGCAAATAGTGAAGACACCGATCAACATTCTGTGGCCTCTTATCTATAACGTCCCAGTATTGAAACAATTGGCATTTATGGGTTAATGTTTTTAGGACCCCGTACAGGTTGAAATAAACGTATTTTAATTCGCCTTGGGTAAATGCAGCGTCTGATCAGGGTTAAAATGTCTAAATCAAATGGTTTAAAAATGATCTTTTTTTTTTTGTCAAGTTATTCTCTTTTTTATGGCCCGACGGCCGAAGGAACATAGCTCCAAGTGGCTGCACAACGTATGTGCATATCAATATCGTTTCAATGCGACGTTGATGCGACGTTGCTAAGATTATTAGCGGGTACTGAGCTAATTTAGAAACTTATGGTTTGACCATGAAGAAATTGGCAGAAACGTTTATCTTTCTTTCTTCCGTGTTATCTTCGTGAGGGTAGTTGAGGGAGGCAATATTGTGTCACTGGGGAGTCCGGCTAATATTCACTTACAGTTGGGCAACACCTGCTGTCCTTGCAGCAGGTAACGGTAGAGTGTGTGGGGGTGTTGTCATTCTGTTTCTACACTTCCATTCATTTCCCTATTTATCCTCTGTGCCTCACTTTCATCTCCTCTACAACGGCCCCGCCCATCGGGGCTTAAAGAAATATATGGGCTGCATGATGCTTTTACGCAGAGCTGAAACCGACCCGCACACGAGTACTGGTAAACTGCTTAGAGGATCTAAGCCTGCCCAGGCAAAGCGTTACGAGTCGGCCCGTCCATGCTTATAAACCCTATTGGTTTCATTGGGCGGCAGGGGTTGAGATGTCATTTAATGTCAATGTCGGGTAAAAGTGCCACAAAATTGGAAGCAACGTCTCCAAATTGACCTTTACAGTGTCGACAGGGAGGTAAAACCTCAAATCAAACAAACAAACAAATCATCTCTTCTACTGTCTCTTCTATCTCTTTTCCCCCTTTCTCTTGGAGACGACAAAAATGATCCACTAGGGCTGATCTGTCGTTTAAATTAAAACAATCGATGAATCATTTTTATTCTTTGTTGAAATTTTCAACCCTCTGGGACCTTGTCAAATCAGAATCAGAATCAGAACTGTTACTGTTGACACGTCAAATGACATTCATACACCAGGACCTGTAATATGGGAAGTTAGTCTAGATTTTTTTCAACAAAATATCTAGATAACTCATCATAACTGCTTGATCTATGACCAACATTGTCATATAATAATTATTCCTCATAAATCAACTTTCCTCAGTACTTTGATTTTGTTAGTATTAGTATTGTCAGTAAATAGTAAGTAAGTATGCATCATTTTTATGATCTGTTTTAGCATTTAGTGTACACAATTTGTTCCGTTTTTATCGTTTGAACTAAAAAAAATCCGACTGCAGTTGACTAGTCGAAAATGGCGTTCGCCGATGAGAGTTCGGGTAGTCAATGAAAACAAAAAATGTAAATATCAGTATAAAAACGTAGTATACAGTGAAATTTCCCTTCCAGTTTAAATTAAGACATGGACGGCAAATGTTTTGGCAGAAGTGTTTTCATGACACAGACAATCCAAGGGTCTCCTGTCGCAGAACTTTTCCGTTCAACAGAACATGAACGTGTATATATACATGGTCTGACCCATGCTGCGTCGACTACATCACGTGAACAAGTCCGTAAAATGAACATCCCGCTAAACCCAACTTTATATAGATAAAACTGGGGTTTACCGGAGTATACATAATTTTCTTATTTCTGCTCCAAGACATAGGCTGTGGGTACTCTTTAGAATCGCCTCAATGAGGCGGTTCTAACGAGTACCCACAACCTATGTTTGCAGCATAAATAAGAGAAAAATCACAGTTTTTCGTAAGAAAAGCTAGTTTGGACATGTGTAAAAAATGCTGTATGTTGATAACCCAGACTGGACTGAAAAAATGCAAAAGTCACGTGAGAGCTATTGGCCCCGACGCCTGAATACTCTGAAGCCACACGGTATCAACAAGGGAGACTACGAGTAAATGGCCCAGAAAAATCAGTCGAAGTCTGACAAATACACACTATGGAGAAATGTATACATCTGTTTATTAATTTTTAAACTCAAGAGTGCTCTTTACCTGCCAGCCGTTCTCCGCACTCATAAACACACCGCTACAAATATTGATTCTTGGACGCCATTAATTAATTAGCGCTGTTCAAAACGCTTGTATCCGAAAAGGGCGTCATTTTTCGGTTCTAAAAATTAGAAAGTGCATGCGGCGATTCTATAGTTCATACGCATATGTCTATCGCGTTCATTCAGTTTTTGTGCATTTTTACCTTTTACTTGTTTTTAGCTCACCAGAGCCGAAGGCTCCGGGGGAGCTTATAGGATAGGCAGTTGTCCGTCGGCGTCTGCGTCTGCGTCGTCTGCGTCTGCGTGTGACGTCAACACTTTTAAACGACATCTCCTCTGAAGCCGCTTGGCCCATTGGGCCCAAATTTTATCTGTAACATCCTTGGGTTGGGGGATTGAACGTTTGTGTTTTTTTATGAACTTCGGCTCCTTAGTTTGGGTGCTATGGCAACTTAGAGTTTCCATAGACTTATAATGGGGAAAATTGAAAAATGGCAATTACTGCCAAGCCGCTGCAGATATTTTGACAAAACTTTCATAGAAATATTCCTTTGGCAATCTTCTATCTGCCATATCATTTTAGGCCTACTGCTCATTTGTATTGGTTGCCATGGAAACCAAAATGAAAAAAATAGAAAAAAAAAAATACTTAAAAAATCATCTCCTCAGAAACCGTATGCTCTATGAGGCTGAGAGTTTATGGAAATATTCACCATATTTGCCTTTACAGGTTTTGTGTTTTTTATGAAATTCGGCTCTTTAGTTTGGTTGCTATGGCAACTTAGATTTTCCATATACTTATAATGGGGAAAATTGAAAACTGGCATTAACTACAAAGCCTTTGCAGATACTTTGACAAAACTTTCATAGAAATGTTCCTTTAGTAAACTTCTCTCAGCCATATGCTTTTATGTCAACCTGGGGGTCCAGAAGGTTGTGCCGGGGCCATGCCCCGCCCCCAGTACTTCATAAAATGCCTTGTATCTCAGAAACCTCAAATATCCCCACCCCTAAACCATATATATTCTTGTTCCTATTGATAAGACACATTCAGTGACACCAACCTGGAGGTCCTCCAGGATGCGCCGAGGCCATGCCCCACCCCCTCCACTTCATAAAAGGCCCAATATCTCGGAAACCATTCAGATCCCCGCCCCTGAACCCTATATACTCTTGTTCCTAATGATAAGACGCATTCAGTGACATCAAACTGGGGGTCCCCCGGGATGCGCAGGGGCCATGTCCCTCCCTCCATTTCATAAAAGGCCCAATATCTCGGAAACCTTATAGATCCCCACCCCTAAACCATATATATTCTTGCTCCTTACGATAAGACACATTCATTGACACCAAATTGGGGGTCTTCCGGGGTGCGCCGGAGCCATGCCCTACCCCCTCACTTCACAAAAGGCCATATATCTCAGAAACTGTTCAGATCCCCACCCCTAAACCATATATGTTCTTGTTCATTATGATAAGACACATTCAGTGACACCAACCTGGGGGTCCCCAAGGATGTGCTGGGGCCATGCCCCACCCCCTCCATTTCATAATATTACAATATCTGAGAAACCTTACAGATCCCTACCCCTAAACCATATATATTCTTGTACCTTATGATAAGACACAGTCATTGACACCAACCTGGAGGTCTCCCTGGGCCTTGCCCCACCCCTGCACTTCACAAAAGGCCTTATATCTCAGAAACTGTTCAGAGCCCCACCCCTAAACCATATATATTCATCTTCCTTATGATAAGACACATTCATTGACACCAGCTTGTGAGTCCCCGGGGCATGCCCGAGCCTTGCCCCACCGCTTGACTTGATTAAAAGCCATATATCTCAGAAATAGTTCAGATCCCCACCCCTAAACCATATATATTCTTGTTCCTTGCGATAAGACTCGTTCAGTCACACCAACTGGGGGGTCTCTTTGTGCTGAGGCAATGTGCCCCGCCCTTCCACTTCATAAAAGGCCATTTCAGAAACCATTCAAATCCCCACCCCATATTCATATAATATGTTCTTGTTCCTTATTATTAGTATACCTACTGTAGAGGTGTCCGCAGGGCCAGTCCTCTCCTTTCCACTTCATGAAAGGATATCTTAGAAACCGTTGAGATTCCCACCCCTAAACCATATATATACTTGGTCCTTATGATAAGACACATTTATGGACAACAATCTTGGGCTTTCCTGGGAACGACAGGGCATGCTCCAACCCCTCCACTTATATCTCCAGCCATGCAGATCCCCACTGCTAAACCATATATATTCTTGTTCTTTGTGATGACACATTTAGTGATACCAACCAGGGCTCCGTTGGGTCCATGCCCCACCCCCTCTACTTCATAAAAGGCCTAATGTTTCATATACTGAGTCCACATGGGTGCTCATTTGGATATGGGGGTTCATTTGGCAGATTACAATGATATCATGTTAAAATACATGGCTGCAATTGGGCAGTGCCCACCTGAGCTCTGGTGAGCATAGTGGCCCATGGGCCTCTTGTTTTTTATGCTTCAAAAAAACCAACACTTTGCTCTCAGCTACGGAATATCACTCAGGACAGATTCCTACAGCAGCAGAACAGAACCGACCAGAGTTACAGAAAACTCGGAGAATACCGTGGACTTGTTTTTCTCCAACAACAGCTCGCTTGTTAGTAACGTAGAGGTCATTCCTGGGATTTCTGACCACGAAGCAGTGTACATCGAGGCCAGTCTACGTCCTCATAGCAACCCAGTCCAACCAAGGACAGTTTTTTTTGCTACATGACCAGACTAGCATGAAGGACGATCTACAAAGGGTTCATGAAGAAATGGGCATGTCATCTGCATCTACAGAGAGCCTTTGGTCACTGTTCAAGAAACGTATAACCGACCTTATGAACAAGCATGGCATCGAAGATGTTAAAAGGGCAGAAAGCGAAAGCCAGGAAGCCATGGGTTGACAAGAAAGTAAAATCAGCAATTAGGAAAAAAGCCAGGCTCTACACGAGGATGAGAAAAAGTAGGAACGAAAGCGACATCCGAAAGTATAAGCAATGTAAGTCACTGACCCAGAAACTGGAACGACAGGTCTACCACTTAAACATCAACAACATTATTGAAATAGGGGACGACGGAAATGATAGACCAACCAAACAGAAGCGATTTTGGAACTAAATCAAATCATTGCGAAAGGATAACACTGGAATCTCTACCCTGAAAGATAAAGGACGACTTTTCAACAACCCGACGGATAAGGCCACCATACTTAACAGCCAGTATGTCTCAGTACATACACGTGAAGACCAGAGCCATGTCCCCTGTCCATCAGGCACACCCTACCCTGACATGAACGAGATCCAGATCACAGAAGAATGCGTTCGGAAGATGCTCCAGAAGACAAATCCAAGGAAAGCAACAGGTCCCGACTCCATACCTGCCCAGGTCTTAAAGGATTATGCCACAGAGCTAGCGCCAATTCTGACTCTAATCTTCAACGTGTCACTTAAAGAGGGAACTGTTCCAGAGGACCGGCGCCATGCCAACGTTATCGCCATCTACAAAAAGGGTGCTCGTCATAATGCTGCCAACTACAGACCAGTCTCTCTAACAAGCATGTGCTGCGAACTAATGGAACATGTCATTGTGAGCAATACAGTAAGGCATCTCGAGAAACATGATATCTTGAAAGACTGCCAGCATGGTTTTAGAGCCAAACGCCGCTGTGAAACACAGATCCTTACTCTTTACCATGAATTGGCCTCCTCACTAGATAAGAAGATACAGACTGACATTGTCATCTTGGATTTCCGCAAGGCGTTTGATCGCGTGCCGCATCAACGCCTTCTGAAAAAGATTCATCACTACGGAATCCGTGGAAACACTTACCAATGGATAACCTCCTTCCTCAGCAACAGAACCCAACAGGGGATGGTGGAAGGGCAGTCCTCGGAGAAAGTCCCGGTAATCAGCGGCGTCCCGCAAGGCTCGGTCCTTGGACCTGCATTGTTTTTGATGTTCATCAATGACCTTCCTGATGACCTGACCTCTAAAACAAGGATGTTCGCCGACGATTGCATTGTCTACAGAGAGATAAGAGCAGAACACGACCAGACTATTCTCCAGGACGATCTCGATAAACTAGCTGCTTGGAAAGAAATGTGGGGAATGGACTTTCACCCTCAGAAATGTAGTGTCCTACAAGTTACAAGAGCCAAGTCACCTATGACCTTCCATTACCGACTGAAAGGCACAACTTTACAGAAAGAGAGATCGACTAAGTATTTGGGAGTGGACCTGCAGGCCAACTTAGCATGTAATCAGCATGTCAACGGAGTCACGAAGAAGGCAAATAACATGCTCGGTTTTCTCCGCCGTAACCTGCGATTCGCCAGTGAGGAAACAAAGACTCAAGCATATGTTTCCATGGTCAGGTCGAACTTGGACTACTGTTGTACCATCTGGAATCCCTTTCAACAGGACCAGAAGTAACAAGTAGAAATGGTACAACGCAGGGCAGCCCGTTTTGTAACAAACATACAGAAACAAGAGCAGCGTTTCCGACATGCTAGACCACCTTGGATGGGAGACACATGAATCCAGAAGAACAAAGCTTCAACTGACTGTATTTTACAAGATTGACAACGACCTGATAGCCATTCCACCTTCCGACTACTTAAAACTAGCAAACACCAGGACAATAGCAGCACACTCCAAGAAGTACCAACACTACTCTACACCAACAGACTGCTTCAAGTTCAGCTTCTTCCCCCGGGCCATTCCAGTATGGAATAGACTTCCAGCTACAGCAGCTGAGGCTCCCTCATTGGCATCCTTCAAGAGGGAGTTGTCTGACCTAACCGTCTAATGGGGACTGTTCCTCCCGCCATGAACGTACACCCAAATGATGAGTGTAAGCTGTGCCGTCGGGCCAGGTGCCCAGGTACCCCCAAGGAAGGCGGATTGGTTACACTCAGATGGGCGAAAAGTGGCGGGATCAACTTTCTTCTACTTCTTTCTTTTCTTTATATGCATTCTTATTGCTCGACTGATACTTTTCTTCTCACTTTTCTTATATTCCTCTTTTATTTTACTCTTTCTAGCGCACCATTAAAGTATTGTCAAGACTGACAGTTTAATGAAAAGATGTAGATGTAGGTGGTTCCTACAGTAAGAGTATCCACAGGCCAGGAAGGAAAATAGTTTAAACCCGTGTAAACACTTTTTGGTCGATGTTTGTCAATCGTCCAAAAGTTATAAAGCTTACTAAGTTTTCACTGCTAAAGTTAACGTGACTATCGTCAATTGGTAGGAAATCCAAGTGACTGTTATAGTAGTCGCAGATAAGTTTGACTAGGCGGAGCTATTCAGGTGTTGTCAGTATACGTCAAATTCGCGGAGTCCATCAGAAGATTCGGTAGAGTGCCTTTCGCATGCTTTCTGCAAGCGGACAAAATGACCATATATACGCAACAGCTTTGTTTGTGTCACAGTTGAATTCACACAATCGGGTGACTTGGTTTACCTTTTTGTTAATAGAACATTCCAAAGGCAGGTACAAACGATGGCTCCGCCTAGTCAGTTTTTTCTTGCATACAAGACAAGGAAATCCGTGATTTTACCCTGGGATAGAAATTTATGTTTTGACCCTGGTGTTCCGACCCTATATCAAATATTATCGCGTGTTTGATAAATGCACTGGTTGATTTCGACCTCGTATGCGCCGTCGTTAAGGTTGCTGTCACTGCAACGTCACTAAACATTCCTGCAGTGTCAACACAATATGGCGGGCGTTAGTAACCGAGGTGACTGCAGCATTAAAAATCCGCTTTAAGAAATGGAAGGTATGCAAGAAAAAAAATCCAATATGGGTGTATTTATAGCCGAAAAATGACGCCCTTTTCGGACATTGATCCCGTCCCTCGGGATCACTGTCCGGCATCACTCCAGGGTCCGAACTTGCCACAAGCAAATTTTAGCTTGTTACAAAAAAGATCGACTAGCTAAAAATGAAAATCAACTCGATTTTTTCTAAAAACCCTTTAATAAGAGCAGAAATTTTTCAAGAAGTGTCTGGACAAACAGTAATGATTAACTTGTATCATATGCGAAGTACTTTATGTAAATTGCCAAATTGCAAATTATAATGTAATATTTATATTATAGATCATATTGATCTGTATTATGCAATTTGCATATAAAACTGCCATAGAGTCTTACTTAAGTGCAACCTAATCCTTTGGTCTATCCAGAGAATGTTAATGTGTGTGACTGTCACTCAGCCTGCCTGGCTGAGCCTGCTTTTAGCTCCACTTCTAGATATTTAGATGATTTATTAAATATTGATAATACCTATTTTGATGGTTTGATCAGTCAGATTTACCCCCAAGAAATTCAGTTAAATAAAGCAAATTCTTCTGATACTGAGGCCCCTTTTTTGGATTTACATCTATCTATTGTAGATGGGTTTGTTTCGTGCAAAAATTTATGATAAACGCGATGACTTTGATTTTGAGATTGTAAATTTTCCGTTTTTGGATGGTGATGTTCCTCGTGCGCCATCCTATGGCGTTTATATTTCGCAATTAATTCGATATGCTAGAGTGTGTAGTCATGTAACTGACTTCAACACTCGTAATAAATTATTAACGGCTAAACTTCTTAATCAGGGTTATCGGTACCATAAACTACGCAAAGCCTTTTCAAAATTTTATAGATGCCATTCTGATTTAATTTCAAAATTCAATATTGGACTTAAATCTCTTCTGCAACAAGGTCTATCGCAACCCGAATTTTATGGTGACTTAGTATATAAATTCAGAAAAATATATATATATGACTTTAGCACCCAATTTCGTAAAATCATTCTTCGATATAAAAAGATTTGGTACACCATGAATATTATACGACAGACTGCATGCATGGTAGTTAACCCAATCACGGTCGGCAACTTTGCTTCCCTCTTTTATTGCACGCCGGTGGGTCAGGCCTCAGATTCTATGACGGTTCCAACGTAAAGTAGAAGTAAAACAAAGATCAGGAATTGATACAATTAACTTACTCCACCCATAAAAGACACAAAAGGGAAAGAAATACAAACATTAAGCGACCAGACCATAATGGAAACCTAAACAAAGGAAGGCCATTACTTCTACTTTGTACCATGATGCTGTCCTGAGAGACATACAGGAAGCAGATTATTTTAGTATTTTCTGTGATGGCTCTACGGATAGATCTGACAAGGAGCAAGAAGTGATTTTTGCAAAAGTCCTAGAGGATTTCTCTTCTAAGATGAAATATCTTAAGATAGAAGAACCTGAAAATACTAAAGCCTAGGGCATATTAGCAGCCATCAACAAGGCATTCCTAGAGTGTGACATGAGAAACTATAAGCAAAAAACTGTTGGGTTCTGATCCGATGGGATGATTCCACCCACCAAAGACACCAAAGGGAAAGAAACACAAACATTAAGCGACCAGACCATAATGGAAACCTAAACAAAGGAAGGCCATAAGGACAGTTACTTTCCCACCAATCCACCAATGTTCTCAATGAATACCTTGACACTCTTTGCATTGTGATATGTTTCACCTAACTGGACACCATTGCCATGCTGAAGATCAATAAGACCAGGGAAATCTGAAAAGGGTTTTTCATTTATTGTGATATAATATGCAGTATTGAACAGCTTGCACATTTATCAGAATTGTCCATGTCAATTTTGTTGAACCCCATCTGTAGCTTTGACGACTGGTTTCTGGCCTGTTTGTCTTTGGCTGTTTTGTCTCCTGTGCACGGGCATGTATAAGCGACTTAGCATGGTACGCAACTGTCTCTTTCTTGACGCTAGTCACACCAGTGAGGAACTGAAAGTATAGGAAAAGAAGAATTAAAATTAGATGTATAACAAGTGACTGATGGACGGACGGACGACAGACAAGCCTTTAGGTTCATATCACTGGATGTGGTCATACAGATAAGCAACATAGTTTAAATTTTATTTACATGGCAAAGTTTCGAATTTTGAAACTAGATGCAATTGTTTAAAGAAAAATAAATGCCCTTTGAAATCCCGACCCTACCAGTAACCTCAGGTGCCCCGGGGAGGCAAAAATAAGAACAGAGTTAATGAGCTAAGTTTACCTCTTTGGCGAAAGCTAGCGAGTAACTTCCCATAACACAGTCAGGTCCTGATGTATGAATGTCTTTTGACGTGTCACCAGTAACAATTCTGATTCTGACATGTATATATCCATTTTCGTTGGCAAAATCTCCGGGGGCGAAACCTCCCATGGGGCGAAACCTCTTGGTGGCGAAACCACCGATGGCGAACTTGTTTGTTGGCGAACCCTCTGTAAACCGAAGACTGATACACATGAATTTATAATGACCATGTGTCTATAACAGAAAGAAGAATAAACATACATATCAAGGTAACTTACATTTGAACTCATTGTTTTCGGGGAAAACTCCTTGCAATTTGTGCAAACCATTTTGGTTGCGATGGAAGAATCGTTGTCTGCTGCGGTGATTTGCAGGTCTATTTTGAATTCCTTCATCCATTTCCGGACAGTTTTGACCGCGGCTTAAACGGATGATGGCTCAGGTTTTTGTTCAGGGTTTTGTTTTTTTGGCTGTGATTCGTTTTCGGTGGAATCGACCGAAGTTGATGACCGTCTCAAAAATTTCTCCATAGCAGCCGCCACGTTATTGTACACAAGGATAACATTCGAAGATATCCAAGTAGAACACAAAAACTGATGACGTGTCACGCCGAGTTTATAATCTAAATTTAGAACGTCGGAATTCCAGAAGCAGTCGCGGAAATGGCGAGTAATTATTGTCGGCTGTTTTGTCTTTTTGTTTTTTTACCGACGATCGGACATTTTTGCACTCGCGAAAATTTTCTTGTACAAATATTTTGGCCTCGCATTTTGAAATTCTCCCTCGCATTTAGCGTAAATGCGAGCTTAATTTCGGACCCTGCTGACACGGCAAGCCTAGTGATGCCGGACAGTGTCCCTCGGGACGGATTTTTCCATCCACCCCTCACACCCATATAAGATTCTTATAATCTGCGATTACTATAATTATAGAAAATAGCCCCGTTGTGTAAGAGGGTAATCTGTTCTGGAATCACTTGTTGGGTTTGGCAAGTAGTGTAGACCCAGACCAGCCGCTGCTGTGTTTTGATCAGGGACTAGTAAGGCATACACGTCTGGTAAGAATCTGCACTGTTTGTAAACATGTTTGTAAGGGTTAAACGTTCAGGTTCATTTTCCACCCCTAAGCTCATGAGAAAATCGACTCACCAGTGCTTTTAGTGCATTGATTCCGATTAGTTGGGTTCGAACTGGTTAACGTGGTGTATTAAAAACTTTGACTCATCTCAAATCACTACAGAAACGGCCATAAAGCGTACGATCTACAATCTAAGATAGCGGAGTCTCTGAAGAGATATGCCCAAGAGTTTACGGGCCCGCCCATTTGGGTTCGGAGAAATAGATGTGCTGCATTATGTTTCCACACAGAGCTGAAACCGACCGCACATGAGTACTGGTAAACCGCTTGGAGAATCTAAGCCTTCTAAGCGGTGCGAGTCGGACTTTTCATACTTATAATCCCTATAGGTTTCATTGGTCGACAGGGCTTAAGAGGTCATTTCATCTCAATGTCAGTTAAAAGTCCCACACGTTTGGAAGCACCATCTCCAAAATGACTTGTACAGTGTTGACGGGGACGTTAAACCTCAAATAAAAGACATTGAGGTCCCAGAGTTTAACTCTCGCCCTCAATTGCAATGGCGCCATGTGTAATATGAATCGCAAATTTACCCAAATTGAGGTGTTCTTGATCAATCTGAAATCAAAGTAATGAAAACACTGGTGGGGTGATTATCAAGGAGCTAGGAAAATACAGTACAATTCCTATATTAAGACCACCTTTTGGCTGTTCAAAAGTGGTCTTTTTTAAGACCACTTTTGAACAGTCACAAAGGTGATCGCTGACCAGAGGACAGTGTGTGCAGAAAAGACAAAGAAAGAATAACTGCAACCCACTAAAAAACCTTCTTAAAGCAGATTTAGTCTTAATTTACAGTGGTCTTAATAGCGGAATTTTTACTGTAGTTTTGAACGTTTCGTTCAAACCTAAAATTTGTTACCTTAAAGCGACCATTGTAGATTCTGGCCAGACGTTTGGCGTCGGATCTTGGTCTACTCTGCAACGCCCGATACGCGTGTCTGCGCTAGGTTTTACTTTTGACCCTATGTACAATACACTGTTACGTCATAACGACAAGAATAGCGCGTCTGTAAAAGACCATTACAAACAAACAACAGTTATGTGGACATCAACTGAGCATAGTAACTTTGCGACGAAGTACTTGTATCAGTCGTCTTGGGAGAAAAGAGTACCTACATGTACATGTTTTAGCTTAGAGAATCATGATGTTTGCGCGACAGCTGTAAAATAAAACGTAGTGGCTATTGCCAGTCGCCAAAACACATTAAAATGGTTATTGCCAGTCGATCGGTGATACGTCAAAATACTTACTGTAACAACCTCAATTAGACGTTGACAGGAGCACCAATAATCTAAATCTACGTCTGAAGCTGGAAAATACAACTCTCTCTTTCTTTCTCTCTCTCTCTCTCTATTTGATTCTGTGTTAGTTCAAATTACTTTGAGTTCAAATAGTTGCAGTTGTTACAATCTAAACGCCTTTATTCTTTTATAGTATTGTCTTATTTCTCTTTTGCTTTATTCTATTTTATGTCTGATGGTTGGTTTAAATAGATTAAATACAATTGTCTTGGTCATATTTTTTTCACCGTATTTATGTGCAAGTTATATCTTTGATGGGAATCAGGTTTATATAAGGCCCTAGCTTCTTTCTGGACCGCTTTGTAAGTTATTGTTTGTGCATAAAATAAATACGTGCCTTAATGTCTAGAATACGTAAATGACGTCGCCGCTAAACTTTACGCACGTTGATGGGCAGCGTCATTCGATACCAAGCAAACATCTTCATTGTAAATGTCCTTATTCTCATATGTCATGTCGGTTTATTTTTTTTTTAAAAATCCAGTTTTCTGGTAAAAGCTTGATATATTAAATTTATTTATTTATTTGCCAGTTCACAACTGCAAGACATACATGTAAATTGCAATCTTTCGATTAAAAAGTAGTCATTTAGAAATTGTAAATTCATGGATATCTAGCGATGACTGAGCTCAGTTTTGCATAGTCCCGCGCTCTATTCATAATCTTCAAAGTACCGGCTAATTGCGTTCCCACTACGCGGTTCATTTTACATAATTTCATCAAATCCTCTGATTTAAAAGCCCAGAAAATGCTAACTATAACAAGGTGAAGTGAAGTATGCAGTGATCGTACAATTATTTTCATTATTTTTGCTTAAACCATTATTGTGGACATATGTGGAAAACTTCTTTCGTCGAAGTACATTGCTTTCTGTACAATTGATTCTGGTTTTTGCGCGGTCATGTCAACTAAACGAACTCGGTTCACATATCATTTTATTGCAAATTTCGATGCAGACTGTTGAGCTGTACTCGAATTCAAAATTTATAAAACATTCTATGGGCGAGCCCATTTACGTATTCTTGACCATGACACCTTGTGTGTGTTGTCCTTATGTACATAACAGTGTTTGCTAGGGAAAAGTATAATGAGAAATACGACTGACTCTATGTACATAACTGTTGGCTAGGGAAAAGGATAATGAGAAATACGACTGGCTCTAAAGACAACCAAACAAAAACAGTATTACCAGGAGGCCTTCATGCGGACTGAACAAATTATTTGTCTTAATCGCGACAGAAGTAGAGCGAGGATTGTGGCCACGTACAATCGATTTAAGGGGAATGGGAACACCTTCAGGGGAGGCAACTTCTGCAAAAGTGTTTTTGTCTCCCATGTCAATAGGGATCAACTCTTAAAGGAAAGAATTTGCTCCTAAAGAGCAAATCCTTTCCTTTAAGAGTAGACCCCTTTTTCAGTGGGACAGGGCTTATCGAAAAGCGAACAGGACGTCCCGACAGTTGTCTCCCTTTGAAAAATGGCAGACAAATCTGCCAGGTTTTCCCATTCCCCTTAAGCCCCTAGTGGAATTCATTTCAATGACCGCTCCAATGCGTTTCTTCTGTCGCGGTTTATTTTTACTTTGGCTTGTCTTTGAGTGTGTGTATCGTTTATAGTATTCTGTTTTTGATATCCAATTGGCCATTTTAAGGGGAAAGTAACCGCTATTGATATTTCCATGCGGGTCTGGTTGTTTTATATCTCCGATGGGAGATGTGGGTTAATTGTATCGATTCCTGATCATTGCCTTCACTTCTATTTTTACTACTTTAGCATATAACGTTAAATGTGCTGTTGCCAAGCGACTGGCAAAAGCAAAAAAAAAAAAAAAAAAAAAAAAAAAAACAAAAAAACAAAAAAAAAAAAAACAGTTGGTTGTTTGTTGTGTTTTTTGCCAGTCGACTGACAATACAGCTTTCCAAAATAAAAACAGTAGACGGGTCCTCACTGTTGTTTAATCTCTGCGATTGTTTGATTTTTGTGTTCACGGAGATGCTGCACTGATGAGTTAGGAGGCCTTCATGCGGACCGAACGAATTATTTGTCTAAATCGCGACGGAAGTATGGGTGAGGTTTGGGGCCACGTAAAATCGATTTAAGCACCCCCACCCAATAGAGGAATTCGTTTCACTGACCGTTCCAATGCGGTTATTCTCTCGCGGTCTATTTTTTATGGCTTGTCTTTGGGTGTGTGTCTCGCTTATATTTTTGGTTTTGGATAGACAATTGGCAATTTTGTGGGACAGTAAATGTTCTTTTGGCTTTCCGCTATTGATGTTTCAATTAGTTTATACTAATTTATTTTAGTTCAATTGAAGTGAAAGCTTCAAGCTTATTGAATCGCTCTCGAACACTCATCCGGGTGTTTTCACGCGCGCGCGAGAGAGAGAGAGAGGCAGTGGCTTTAACATCACTGCTACCCATTTACACCTTGGTGGAGTGGGGCAGTGTCATTACGTTTCTTGCCCAAGGACACACCTCGATATCGGTGGCCAGATTCGAACGCACAATAAATAAGTCGAACGTGTTAACCACTGCACTATCGAGGCTGTTTCAGTTAGGGTCTAGTTGTTTCATGTGTGTGTTTCTTTCCCTTTGGTGTCTCTGATGGGAGCTGTGGGTTAATTATATCGATTCCTGTTCATTGCATAATATTTTGTTCGAATAAGATAACCAAATTGTGTACTCCACGCAGTCTTGTTCAGACTTTCTTGCAAATTCTGTATTAATGGATGCATGTGTTTATGTACCCTTCTTCCTGAGTGAGTGAGTGTTTCAGTTTTACGTCCCACCAACAGCTTAGGTCATACGGAGACGGGACCTCGGTTTAAAGACTCATCCGAAAGTCTGGAGAAGCCCGGGATCGAACCTGCGACCCCTGGTTTACAAGGCGAGTAGCGTAACCACTCGACCACGGAGGCTTCTTTCTTCCTGACGTAAGTGATTAATCATCAAAGATCTGCCCCTGGCGAAATTATGTTACCGGTGCGGATGCCATTTAGACATTGCATCAGTGACAGATATATGAGCTGAAACAGAGTGAAAAGGTTATTATTACGAGTTGACAAGTAGATGGCCATTGAGAACTCGTTACACTGTAACAATGTGTGTGTACATTCATGTAGAGTAACCTACGCTCTGCGTGAACGGTGGTTAAGGCGCGTCTCGTCTAAGATATAGGTATATATTAAGCTCTCTTTTAACGGGTTTGGATGAAGTAGTTATCGGATTTTATCATGATGCAGATCCGTTTAGCCACTCTAAATTAAGTCTAGAAACATTTTAGAGGAAAAACGAAAATTCCATCTCACTTACCGCCAATCAGCTGAATATGGCCTACATTTTAAAAGCAGAGGTGTCTGTATTGTTGGTGCATTCACCGAGCAGCTTTTCTCGTGTCGCTGGAAGTAAGGCAATGGTTTAAATGGAAGCCAGACTATATCTGAATCAGAAGTATATTTTTACCAAAGACGTACATTAAATGGTATGAAGGGTTTCTGACAGAATTCTATTAAACACATTACATTTTGCGTTATCTTTTCTTCTCTTGGAGACAAACCAAACATGCTTTGTGTTATGCTGAAATGGATTCTTTCCATTTCTGTCTAAACTCTTTCAAACAATACATTTTAAATAGAAGTGTAGGCAATGTCCAGGAAACGATACAATCAACCCACAGCTCCCATCAGAGACACCAAAGAGAAAGACATACAAACATGAAACAACAGAGCCTAATGGAAACACTAACAGCGGAAAGCCAAAAGGACATAAGCGACACAAACACCCCAAGACAAACCAGAACAAAAATAAACCGCGACAGAAGAACCGCCTTGGAACGGTCAGTGGAAACGAATTCCACTGGGTGTGTGTGTGTGTGTGTGTGTGTGTGTGGCGGGGCTTAAATCGATTTGACGTTGCCACAATCCTCGCCCTTACTTCCGTCGCGATTTAGACAAATCATTTGTTCAGTCCCGTGAAGGCCTCCTAACTCATCAGTGAGACATCTCCGTGAATACAAATAATCAAACAACCACAGAGATGAAACAACGGTGAGGACCCGACAGCTGTATGTTTGGGTGCATTCATCGAGCAGCTTTTCTCGTTTCGCTGGAAGTAAAGCAATGGTTTAAGAGGAAGTCAGAGTATATCGGAATCAGACGTATATTTTCTTTAACCACCACGTGCATAAAATGGTTAAAAAACGTGTGTCTGACAAGATTCTGTTAAACACATTTGCGTTCTTTTTTCTTCTCTTGCAAACAATACGTTTTTTGTGTTATGCTTAATTGGAACCTTTCCATTTCGGTCTAAACTCTTTCAAACAACATCAATCGGGGCTAGGAGAAATAGGTTAGGCTAAATGGTGCTTCCGCGCAGATCTGAAGCGGACCGGACTTGCGGACTGAACAAATTATTTGTCTAAATCGCAACGGAATCAAGGGCGAGGATTGCGGCCGCGTAAAATCGATTTAAGCTCCGCCCCAACCCCCAAGTGAGATCCTTTTCACTGACCGTTTCAAAGCGGTTCTTCTGTCGCGGTTTATTTTTAGCTCACCTGTCACGTAGTGACAAGGTGAGCTTTTGTGATCACTTTTTGTCCGTCGTCCGTCGTGCGTGCGTGCGTCCGTAAACAATTTCAAATAAGTATATCTCTAATACCCCATGGTCAATCTTGATCAAATTTCATGAGAAGCATCATCAGGTAGGGGGAAAGCCTGCATAAGGTTTTTGGGCTGATCAGATTGGAATTCTGGTTGCCATGGCAACATATAGCTCCCATAGACTTACAATGGGAAAAAATTAAAATATCTCCTTCTCTGAAACCACAGGACCCAGAGCTTAGATATTAAGCATGTATTAACGACCAGTGGTCACCTACATAATTCCTGCCAATCATGCCCCTGGGGTCCAAATTGGCCACGCCCAAGGGCCCCTTCGCTCCGATACTCTCATATTGGAACAAGAAGCTTCAAAAATCTTCTTCTCGGAAACCACAGGGCCCAGAGATTAGATATTTAGCAAATAGCAACGGCAAGTGGTCACCTACATAATTTCTGCCAATCATGCCCCTGGGGTCCAAATGGGCCACGCCCCGGGGCCCTTTAGCTCCTATAGACTCATAATGGAAAAAAGCTTCAAAAACCTTCTTTTCTGAAACCACAGGGCCCAGAGCTGAGATATTTGGCCTGTAGCAACGGCAAGTGGTCACCTACATAATTCCTGCCAATCATGCCCCTGGGGTCCAAATTGGCCACACCCCGGGGCCCCTTAGCTCCCATAGACTCATAATAGAAAAAAGCTTCAAAAATCTTCATCTCTGAAACCACACGGCCCAGAGCTTAGATATTTGGCCTGTAGCAACGGCAAGTGGTCACCTACATAATTCCTGCCAATCATGCCCCTGGGTTCCAAATGGGCGACGCCCCGGGGCCCCTTTGCTCCCATAGACCCATAATGGAAAAAAAAGCTTCAAAAATCTTCTTCTCTGAAAACCACAGGGCCCAGAGCTTAGATATTTAGCATGTAGCAACGGCCAGTGGTCACCTACATAATTCCTGCCAATCATGCCCCTGGGTTCCAAATGGGCGACGCCCCGGGGCCCCTTTGCTCCCATAGACTCATAATGGAAAAGAAAGCTTCAAAAATCTTCTTCTCCGAAACCACAGGGCCCAGAGCTTAGATATTTAGCATGTAGCAACGGCAAGTGGTCACCTACATAATTCCTGCCAAACATGCCCCTGGGGTCAAAACGGACCACACCCCGGGGCCCTTTAGCTCCGATAGACTCATATTGGAACAAGAAGCTTCAAAAATCTTCTTCTGGGAAACCACAGGGCCCAGAGCTAAGATATTTAGCATGTAGCAACGACAAGAGGACACCTACATAATTCCTGCCAATCATGACCCTGGGGTCCAAATGGGCCACGCCCCGGGGCCTTTAGCTCCTATAGACTCATAATGGAAAAAAGCTTCAAAAATCTTCTTTTCTGAAACCACAGAGCCTAGAGCTGAGATATTTGGCATGTAGCAACGGCAAGTGGTCAACTACATAATTCCTGCCAATCATGCCCCTGGGTCCAAATTGGCCACACCCCGGGGCCCCTAAGCTCCCATAGACTCGTAATAGAAAAAAAGCTTCAAAAATCTTCTTCTCTGAAACTACAGGGCCCAGAGCTTAGATATTTAGCATGTAGCAACGGCCAGTGGTCACCTACATAATTCCTGCCAATCATGTCCCTGGGTTCAAAATGGGCGACGCCCCGGGGCCCCTTTAATCCCATAGACCCATAATGGAAAAAAAGCTTCAAAAATCTTCTTCTCCGAAACCACAGGGCCCAGAGCTTAGATATTTAGCATGTAGCAACGGCAAGTGGTCACCTACATAATTCCTGCCAATCATGCCCCTGGGGTAAAAACGGACCACACCCCGGGGCCCTTTAGCTCCGATAGACTCATATTGGAACAAGAAGCTTCAAAAATCTTCTCCTGGGAAACCACAGGGCCCAGAGCTAAGATATTTAGCATGTAGCAACGGCAAGAGGACACCTACATAATTCCTGCCAATCATGCCCCTGGGGTCCAAATGGGCCACGCCCCGGGGCCCTTTAGCTCCTATAGACTCATAATGGAAAAAAGATTAAAAAATCTTCTTTTCTGAAACCACAGAGCCTAGAGCTGAGATATTTGGCATGTAGCAACGGCAAGTGGTCACCTACATAATTCCTGCCAAACATGCCCCTGGGGTCCAAATTGGCGACGCCCTGGGGCCCCTAAGCTCCCATAGACATGTAATAGAACAAAAAAAAACTTCAAAAATCTTCTTTTCTGAAACCACAGGGCCCAGAGCTTAGATATTTAGCATGTAGCAACGGTAAGTGGTCACCTACATAATTCCTGCCAATTATGCCACTGGGGTCCAAACGGGCCACAAACCGGGGCCCTTTAGCTCCTATAGACTCATAATGTTAAAAAGCTTCAAAAATCTTGTTCTCTGGAACCACAGCACCCAGTGCTGAGGTATTTAGCATGTAGCAACGGCAAGTGGTCACCTACATAATTCCTGCCAATCATGCCCCTAGGGTCCAAATGGGCCACGTCCCGGGGCCCCTTAGCTCCCATAGACTCATAATGGAAAAAAAAAGCTTCAAAACTTTTTTCTCTGAAACCACAGGGCCGAGAGTTTAGATATTTAGCATGTAGCAATGGCAATTGGTCACCTACATAATTCCTGCCAAACATGCCCCTCGGTTTCAAAGGGGCCATGCACCGGGGCCCCTTTGCTCCCATAGACTCATAATGGAAAAAGCTTAAAAAATCTTCTTCTCTAAAACCACAGCGCCCAGAACTTAGATATTTAGCACGTAGCAATGGCACCTACATATATCCTGCCAATCATGCCCGTGGGGTCCAAATGGGCCACGCCCCAGGGCCCCTTAGCTCCCATAGACTCATAATGGGAAAAAGCTTAAAAAATCTTCTCCTCTGAAACCACAGGGCCCAGAGCTTAGATATTTACCATGTAGCAATGACAAGTGGTCACCTACATAAATCCTGCCAATCATGCCCCTGGGGTCCAAATGGGCCACACCCTGGGACCCCCTTAGCTCCAATAGACTCATAATGGAAAAAAAACTTCAAAAATCTTCTTCTCTGAAACCACAGGGCCCAGAGCTTAGATATTTAGCATGTAGCAACGGCAAGTGGTCAACTACATATTTCCTGCTAATCATGCCCCTAGGGTCCAAATGGGCCACACCCCGGGGCCCCTTAGCTCCCATAGACTCATAATGTTAAAAAGCTTCAAAAATCTTCTTCTCAGAAACTGTAAAGCACAGAACTTAGATATTTAGTATCTAGCAGCATAAAATAGCCAGCTACATAAATCCTGCTAACCCTGCCCCTGGGCTCAAAATTGGCCACGCCCGAGCTCATCACCTCCAATAGACTTATAATGGAAAAAAAAACTTAAAAATCTTCTTCTATGAAACCATAAGGCCCAGAGCTTAGATTTTGGACCCTTTGGGTCAAAATTGGCCAAGCCCCAGGGCTCATTAGCTTCTAAAGACTTATACTGGAAAAAAACTTAAAAAAAATCTTTTTCTCCACAACCATAAGGCACAGATTTTGTTTGATTTGAGGTTTTTCATCCCCGACAACACTGTATAGGTCATTTTGGAGATGTCTCTTCCAATTTTGTGGGACTTTTACCAGACATTGAGATGAAACTACACCTCAAGCCCTGTCGCCCAATGAAACCAGTAGGGTTTATAAGCATGGACACCGCTTTGCCTAAACTTAGATATTTAGTATGTAGCAATGTAAAGTGGTCTCCTACACTAATGATTTTCTGGTACACAGGTGAGCGATATAGGGCCATTGGGCCCTCTTGTTGTTCTTGTTTGTCTTTGAGTATGTGTACCGCTTATTGTCCCCCGCCTTTTCGAAGAAAAGCGAGGGGACATAGTATTCGGCTTTCCGTGGTGCGTGGTTCGTGGTGCGTGATGCGTGGTGCGTGGTTCCGAGCTTGTAGTAGGTACCTTGTGAGCGCAACTCCTCCTACAGTTTTATACTGATCGTTCTGAAATTTTACATGTGTCTTTATCATGATTTGAAGTTGTGCATGTGCTTTTTTCAGAATCCTTGAATTAATTTTTTTCACTTTTTTCACATTTTTAACTTAGACTTTTTTTGCATGGTTCCGAATTCATAGTAGGTACCTTGTGGGCGCAACTTCTCCTACAGTTTTATACCGATCATTCTGAAATTTTACAGGTGTCTTTATCATGGTTTGAAGTTGTGCATGTGCTTTTTTCAGAATCCTTGAATTAATTTTTTTCACTTTTTTGACTTTTTTAACTTAGACTTTTTTTGCATGGTTCCGAATTCATAGTAGGTACCTTGTGGGTGCAAATCCTCCTAGAGTTTTATACCGATCTTTCTGAAATTTTACAGGTGTCTTTATCATGGTTTGAAGTTGTGCATATGCCTTTTTCAGAATTCTTTAATTAATTTTTTTTCACTTTTTTCACATTTTTAACTTAGACTTTTTTCATGCATCAATTCTACGAAAGAGTATATAATATAGTAGGTACCTTGTGAGCGCAACTTCTCCTTCAGTTTTATACCGATCCTTCTGAAATTTTACAGGTGTCTTTATCATGATTTGAAGTTGTGCATATGCTTTTTTCAGTATTCTTTAATTATTTTTTTTTACTCTTTTCACATTTTTAACTTAGACTTTTTTCATGCATCAATTCTATGAAAGACTATAGTGTAGTAGGTACCTTGTGAGGGCAACTCCTCCTACAGTTTAATGCCAATCCTTCCAAAACTGAAAAGTTGGTTGAAGTATGGTCTGAAGATATGCATTTGCTTTTTACAGAATCTTAAAATATTTCTTTTCACTTTTTCACATTTTTAACTTAGAGTTTTATTGCCCATCTATAATATGAAAGGAGATATGTAGTAGGTACATTGTGAGTGCAACTCCTCCTACAGTTTAAAACTGATCCTTCAGAATCTTTACAGGTGTTTTGATATGGACTGAAAATGTGCATGTGCCTTTTAAAGAATCCTTTAATTATTGTTTTTCACTTTCCGCATTAAGTGATACCAATGGTTGCCTGGTTAACTTACTTCTTTTTTAACCTCACAAATGAAAATAAGGCGGGGGACATAAATTCTCTTTGGAATTTGCTTGTATATTTTTGTTTTGGATAGCCAAATGGCCATTTTGTGGTAAAGTAACTATCCTTTTGCCTTTCCGCTATTGGTTTTTCCGTTAGGGTCTAAGTATATAATGTTTGTGTTTCTTTCCCTTTTGGTGTCTCTGATGGGAGGTGTGGGTTAACTGTATCGATACCTGACCGTTGCCTTCACTTCTATTTAGAGTGCTGGTAACCGGTTAGAAGGTCTAAACCTGCTCAGGAAACGTGGTCCTTAAACCATAGTGGTTTCTTTGGGTGGTAGCGCTTGAAATATAGTTTTATATCAAAGTCCCACAAAACCGGGAACAACGTCACCAAAAGGACCTAAATAGTGTTGACGGGGTCGTAAAAACTAAACTCAACTCAAACAAACATACTGATTCAATTACTTATGCAGTCAGGGTTTACGTTCTTCATTGGTTTCACCAGAAATAAGAAAATGACACATTTTATATAAAAAATTGAAAATTTCAAAGACAGATATTTTATCCTTATGCTTTCCATAACAATACCATATCCCTGCGACTTAACGGTATATTAAATGGCTTAATGAATAACGGTTTTCGGATTTACGATATTTTAAACAGCGCACAAAACTATGGAAATAATGATTTCCCTTGTAAACCGAGCAAGTTTTGTGTATTATAGAAATGAAAAGTAGAAGTAAAACAAAGATCAGGAATCGATACAATTAACTTACTCCACCCATCAAAGACACCAAAGGGAAAGAAACACAAACATGAAGCGACCAGACCATAATGGAAACCTAAACAAAGGAACGCCATAAGGAAATTTCATATTTTGTGGGTTTTATCGATTTGTAAACATGCCCCGAAGGGTTTTATCTCAAGTTTATGAGTTAATCACCGGAGTTTATTCATTCCTAAAAATTCCAGCCTTGTCATCGAAATGTCAAAAATATCAGAAAATGGAAAATTTTAAGAATTCTTTCGAAAACGTAAAGTAGAGGTAAAGGCAATGATCAGGAATCGATAAAATTAACCCACAACTCCCATCAGAGACCCCAAAGGGAAAGAAACACAAACAACAAATAACTAGACCCTAAAATGGACACATCAATAGCGGAAAGCCAAAAAGACTTTCCCACAAAATGGCCATCCAAAACAAAACTATAAGCTACACACACACTCAGAGACAAAGCATAAAAAGAATAAATCGCGACAGCATAACCGCATTGGAACGGTCAGTAGAACGAATTCGATTTTACGCGGCCGCAATCTTCACCCTTATTTCCGTCGCGACTTAGACAAATATATTGTTCAGTCCGCATGAAAGCCTCTTTACTCATCAGTGCAACATCCTCGAGAACCCAAAAATGAAACAACCACAGAGAATGAACTTACCAACGGCCACGGCGGAATGAATATTCAATTAGAAGCTGCCATCTTTGAAAACCTCAAGCGAAAATAACATAACGTATTGAAATTCATTTTATTTATCGTCTAACATTTAGGTTTTCAACAGTTGAACATCTTTAAATCGAGCGCTGTTGACGTCACTTCATTTACAAAGACGGGTTCTAAACGTGCTCTTTGACGTCATGTTACATTAGTTTAGTTCGATTGCGATGAAAGCTCCGACAAACGAACACTTGAATCGCTTTCAAATACTCAACAGTCGGCATGCATTGTCGTTTACCCAATCACGGTCAGACATGTTTTCCTCTTTAACTGCACACCGGTGGATCGGGGTTCAGACCCCATGATGGTTTTGGCTTATAGCTATTTATGGGTCGAAGCCGGAAATTTTACATGTACGTGAGTTGCTTGGTCCAATTACTGGTTCTACTGTTGGTGCTGTTTTGCTCCAGTGTTCCTGTGGCGTCGTGTTCAGCACCCGATGGTTCAGTGCGTTTAACTGTCGAGTCCAACCCTTGTGTCAATTGGCTTTAATTGCGATTTATTTGTTTACCGATTGATTCCCTGATGAAAACCATCACGCGGACCAAACAAATACTTATTTAAACTACAGTGAATGTGAAGGTTGGGATCCCGTAAAGATAATTTATACCCACCAGTAACTTTACTGACCGTTCCAGGTCGGTGCTTTTGCTGTGATTCCTTCATGTTTGTGTTGGTGGTTCTGATTGTTTCCCTTATCATAAGGTGATACTGATTCTTCTCCATTTTTGGTTGTTCATTATACCCCCGCAAACGAAGTTTGAAGGGGGTATAAAGGAGTCAGCTTGTCGTCTGTCGTCTGTCGTCTGTCGTCGGTCTGTTACAAAAAACTTTAACATTGCTCATAACTTCCTTATTCTTTGACCGATTTCTTTAATATTCACACACCACACACCTTGCCACTAGTACTTAAGACTGATATACACAAACCTGACCTTGACCTTTACGTTGACCTTCCTCAAGGTCAAATACTTGTAAAAATTTGTCGTCGGTCCGTTACAAAACACTTTAACATTGCTCATAACTTCCTTATTCTTTGACCGATTTCTTTAATACTCACACACCACACACCTTGCCACTAGTACTTAAGATTGATATACACAAACCTGACCTTGACCTTTACGTTGACCTTCCTCAAGGTCAAAAACTTGTAAAAATTTGTCTGACAACGCATGCGGGGGTATAATAGGCGCCCGTTAGGCGGCTCTAGTTTTTAGTTTCATTTGTCCTTCCAGTTTAATGTTTGTCATGTTGGTGATTCAGATTCCTTCCCCCATTATGTATATCGCTCCTTCGTAGTTAGGTTTGGATATTCTGAGTCACCACCTGTTTGGGAAAATAGCTGCTGTGTCTGTTTACCTGTGGTTCGTTTGTTTACTTTCATCAATCCATGTTTCGACTTATTGTAGGAAGAATTGGAGCTCTGATGGTAGCAGTTACTGGTCGTTTCGCGTTTCAGTTTTCATTCCAGATGTTACACCCGCGTGAGAGAGACAGTGACTTTTAAACCACTGCTACCCATTTACTCCGGCAGTCGCATTACGTGTCTTGCCCAATGTTATATTATTGCATGTACCCATCGTTGTGTCAGATAGACCTGGGATTGATACTCATGGAATGTATCGAAATAGAAGTGGAGGCAATGATCAGGAATCGATACAATTAACCCACAGCTCCCATCAGAGGCACCAAAGGGAAAGAAACATGAAACAACAGACCCCAATGGAAACATCAATAGCGGAAAGCCAAAAGGACAGTAACTTTCCCACAAAATGGCCAATTGGCTAGCCAAAACAAAATAATATAACGAGACAAACACCCAAAGACAAAACATAACAAAAATAAATAAAATAAACCGCGACAGAATAACCGCCTTGGAACGGTCAGTGAAACGAATTCCACTGGGGGGTGGGGGGGGGCTTAAATCGATTTTACGTGTCCACAATCCTCGCCCTTACTTCCATCGCGATTTAGACAAATAATTTGTTCAGTCCGCATGAAGGCCTCCTAACTCACCAGTGCAACATCTCGGTAAACAAACAAACAAAAAAAATTGAAACAACCACAGAGATGAAACAACGGTGAGGACTCGACAGCAATAAACCATTAAAATGCTGGAGTAAAAGAAAACCAAGTTAGACTCCGATTGGCCCGAGCAGACACAGAGCATCAGGCACCAACATGACATTGAATTAGATCTCTCTAATTCTCAGTAAGCCATTACGCTGGAACCGTAATAGAATCTGAGGCCTTATCCACCTCCGTGCAATTAAAGAGGGAAGCAAAGTTGTCAATCGTGATTTTGTTAACTACCATGCTTGCAGTCTGTCGTATAACATTTATGTTGTACCCAATCTTTTATACCTAAGAATGATTTTACGAAATAGGAAGCTGAAGTCAGTGCGGTTGTATATTTTTCTGAATTAATATACTAAGTCACCATAAAATTCAGGTTCCGATAGACCTTGTTGCAGAAGAGATTTAAGTCCAATATTGAATTTTGAAATTAAATCAGAATGACGTCTATAAACTTTAGAAAAGGCTTTGCGTAGTTTTTGGTACCGATAACCCTGATTAAGAAGTTTAGCAGTTAACAATTTATTACGAGTGTTGAAGTCAGTTACATGACTACACACTGCGGCAAATCGAGTTAATTGCGAAATATAAACGTCATAGGCTGGCGCACGAGGAACATCACCATCCATGAAAGGAAAATTTGCAATCTCAAAATCAAAATAATCGCGTTTATCATAAATTTTGCAAGAAACACACCCATCTACAATAGATATATGTCAATCCAAAAGCGGAGCCTCGGTATCAGAAGAATTTGCTTTATTTAACTGAAGTTCTTGGGGTAAATTTGACTGATAAAACCATCGAAATAGGTATTGTCAATATTTAATAAATCATCCAAATATCTAGAAATTGAGCTAAAAGCTTCAATGATTTCAGACTGGTTTTCAGCAGAAAGGGACATCATAAAGTCTCTCTCATAACAAAACAAAAACAGATCAGCCACAAGGGGTGTGCAATTAGTACCCATCGGAATACCCACAACTTGTCTAAATAAGTACCAAATCTTATATAAATATTTTCAAGTAGAAAGGTGAAAGCTTCACACATTTTCTGAAATGATCATAAAGTATAATTTGTATGCTCTTCAGAAGTGAAAAAAAAGAAGCCGCCGTGGGGAAGTGGTTACGCTACTCGCCTTGTAAACCAAGGGTCGCAGGGTCGCTCCCGTGCTTCCCCAGACCTTCAAACGAGTCTTTAAACCGAGGTCCCGTCTCTGTATGACCTTAGCTGTTGGTGAAACGTAAAACTGAAACCCTCAAATACTCACTCAGAAGTGAAAAAAGCATTTCTAACATTACATGCAAGATAGAGGGAGTCTTCCCTATGAAATGTTCATTCAATTAAATCATTAAATTTTTGCTTTTATGAGATTATGAGGAAGTGTAGTGTAAAGGGTGGAAAAATCAAAGTAGACAGACTTGAAGCTCGAAAACACCTGGATTTCAATTTATTTAAAACTTCATTAGAATTTAGACCAAAACAGATTTCTACCTGATCCTTCGTGGACTATATTTTATCACATGTTTTTGATGGCAGTAAAACATGAAGTTAATAATTTGGAGAGTTCAGTGGTGGTACAAGAGCTTGAATGTGCAATAAACCGCGCTTTGTATGGTCTTTTATGAAGTTATGGTAACCAATATAACGTAGAAAGCTTGTCTTGGCCTTCTGTAACACAGACAGCAAAAGTGGTGGCTGAATGACAAATGTGGTCATCAACTAAAGCCCTCTCTACAGCGGAAACGAATTCCACGGGGGGGGGGGGGGGGGGGCTTTAATCGATTTTACGTAGCCACAATCCTACCCCTTACTTCCGTCGCGATTTAGACAAATAATTTGTTCAGTCCGCATGAATGCCTTCTAACTCATCAGCGCAACATCTCCGTAAACACACAAAAAAATGAAACAACCACAGAGATGAAACAACGGTGACGACTCGACAGCAAGAAACCACTGAAATGCTGGAGCAAAAGAAATCCAACAGTTAGACTTCGATGGGCCCGACCAGAGACAGAGCATCAGGCACCAACCAACATTACCTTGAATTAGATCTCTCTAAATCTCAATAAGCCTTTACTTTGGAATCGTCATAGAATCCGAGGCCTGACCAACCGGCGTGCAATTAAAGAGGGAAGCAATGTTGTCAACCGTGAGTGGGTTAACTACCATGCATACAGTCTGTCGTATAACATTTATGTTGTACCCAATCTTTTTATATCGAAGAATGATTTTACGAAATTGGATGCTGAAGTCATTGCGGCTATATATTTTTTTCTGAATTTATATTAGACTCTAGTCTTAATCTCTTCATAAAATGGATTTAAAACACAAAAAATACAATGGAATTGTCGAGGTCTGAAATCAAATTATAATGAAATCTTGTTACTTATTTCGTTATTAAACCCATCGGTTTTTTGTTTGCAAGAAACTTTTTTAAAAACTGATGACAACATTGATGTCAGGGGTTTCAATACATACAACTATATCTATTCTGATGGTAACCAACCATCTGGTTGCAGTTTAATTCTTGTTAAATCATGTTTACCACAAAGAGAGATCAAATTAAAAACATGCCTACAAGCTGTAACAGTATCGGTTTCTCTGGATAAAGGAACTACAATTTGCTCTCTATATATTCCACCCTCATTTTCTTTAAAGCCCGAACATCTTAACTCATTGCTGAGTCAACTTCCATCGCCATATCTTTTAGTTGGCGACTTCAATGGTCACAATATTCTATGGGGCTGTAAAGATATCAATAACAGAGGAGCACTTGTTGAAGATTTTATTGCAAAGAGCGATCTTTGCTTGATGAATGATAAATCTTATACTTACCTTCAACCAGCGACAGGTCATTTGTCTTCTTTAGATCTCTCTTTGTGTCACCCATCTCTCTTCTTGGACTATGACTGGTCTGTTCATGATGATCAGTGCGGACGTGATCACTTCCCTGTTATAATTAAGAGCGTAAACGAACGAGATGAGGACTGTAACCATAAATGAATAAAGCCGACTGGGAATTATTCCGTAATTTATGTGAAGAAGAGTTATCAGTTGATCACTTAAATGAATCATCTGACATTGTTTCTGATTTCACAGATACACTAATTAATATATCAGAACAAGGCATTCCAAAGACCTCCGCAAATACCAAGAAAAGCAGGCCTTGGTTTAATAATGACTGTAAAGAAGCTATTCAAAAGCGCAAACAGGCTTTAAATAAGTTCTGCAAAAGTCCCACTTCAAAAAAGCTAAACGACGTTAAAGTTTTTAGAGCTAAAGCTCGGCGAACAATCCGAGCTTCAAAACGAAAGTCATGGAGAGAATATGTCTCCAAATTGAACTACAAAACCCCCATTAAAAAGGTTTGGGATATGGTGCGAAAAATTTCAGGAAAAACAAAATCCCCTAGTTTTACACATTTAAATACTGGTTTTGACACAAAAGCTTCAACTAAAAAAGATATTTCAGATACTATTGGTAGCACATTTTTGAGCAATTCATCACCGCGAAATTATTCTGACACTTTTAGAAATTTCCAAAAGGACCAAGATAAAAGAAATCTAAACTTCAAATCCCACAATCACGAAGAATACAACAAACCTTTTAACTTATCCGAACTAGTGGAAGCCATTGAAAAATCACACGATACAGCAACGGCCCCGACGAAATTCATTATCAGATGCTTAAGCATCTGCCAAAAGTTCTCTTTCAACACTTTTAGATATCTTTATTAATATTTGGGAAACTGGGGTCTGTCGTGAGAGCTGGCGTTTTGCTACAAGTGTACCAATTCCAAAACCAGGGAAAGATCATGCAGAACCTACGAATTATCGACCGATAGCTTTGACAAGTTGTTTGTGTAAAACATTGGAGAGAATGATAAACAAGAGATTAGTCTGGTACTTAGAGTCCAACAACCTCATTTCAGAATATCAGTCAGGTTTTCGTTCGGAACGTAGTACCAACGACAATTTAATAAGACTAGAAACATTTATACGAGATGCTTTTATTAACAAAGAACACGTAGTAGCTGTCTTTTTCGACTTGGAGAAAGCATATGATACCACTTGGCGTTATGGAATATTGAGAGATCTCCATAACCTCGGCTTAAGGGGAAAACTTCCCAGTTTTATTCAAAGTTTTTTAGGTGAGCGTGTATTTCAAGTCCGCGTGGGATCTACCCTATCAGATCTCTATGCACAAGAGCAGGGTGTCCCACAGGGTAGATAGAGTCCAACAACCTCATTTCAGAATATCAGTCAGGTTTTCGTTCGGAACGTAGAACCAACGACAATTTAATAAGACTAGAAACATTTATACGAGATGCTTTTATTAACAAAGAACACGTAGTAGCTGTCTTTTTCGACTTGGAGAAAGCATATGATACCACTTGGCGTTATGGAATATTGAGAGATCTCCATAACCTCGGCTTAAGGGGAAAACTTCCCAGTTTTATTCAAAGTTTTTTAGGTGAGCGTGTATTTCAAGTCCGCGTGGGATCTACCCTATCAGATCTCTATGCACAAGAGCAGGGTGTCCCACAGGGTAGCATTCTCTCAACTACGCTATTTAACATCAAAATAAATAATATTGTACAATGTTTGGACGACAAAACAGACTGTTCATTGTATGTTGATGATTTTTGTATATGTTACCGTTCAAAAAACATGAAAACAATTGAACGAAAGTTACAACAAAATTTAAAACGAATAGAAGAATGGACTGATAAAAATGGTTTCAAGTTCTCCAAGTCGAAAACGCAGTGTGTTCATTTTTGTAAGCTACGGAAGAAACACGACCATCCTTCCTTGTTCTTATACGGATCACAAATTCCTGTTGTTGAAGAAGCCAAATTTCTTGGGGTCATATTTGACCAAAAGTTATCTTTTATACCACATATTAAATATCTTAAAGCGAAATGCTTAAAAGCTTTGAATCTTTTGAACGTTTTAGCTCATTCAAGTTGGGGAGCAGATCGGTATACTTTATTACATCTTTACCGGTCTTTAATAAGATCTAAATTAGATTATGGGTCTGTTGTTTATGGTTCTGCCAGAAAGTCCTATTTAAAATCATTGGATACTATCCATCACCAAGGCCTTCGTCTGGCTATGGGAGCCTTCCGTACTTCTCCCGTATTAAGCCTTTATGTAGAAGCAGGTGAACCATCTTTAACTTCGCGTAGAAAGAAACTTTCTCTTCAGTATGCTATTAGACTTGCTGCTAATCCATCTAACCCGGCATCCAAAATTTCATTTCCACCTCAATTTGTAGATAAGTATGAAACAAAACCCACAGCAATCAAACCTTTTGGATTACGTATTTTACCACTGCTAGAAAATTCAGGTATCGACCTTAGAAATATTCAAAAACATGAAACGGCCGAAGTTCCATCTTGGTGTATTAAAAAACCTTCTATTCTGTTCGACTTACATGATGGCAAAAAATCCGAATCAAATCCAATACTTCTCAAACAAAACTTTCAGGTACTGCAGTCACGTTACAATGATTACCAGCAAGTCTATACTGATGGTTCCAAAGAAGGAGAAAAAGTTCGTTGTGTTTCTAAAGATACGCACAAAACCATGCGCCTTCCAGATGGTTCATCTATTTTACAGCTGAAGCCAAAGCAATAGACCTAGCTGTAGATTTTATCAGTTCTTCAACAGTTCAAAAAGCAATTATATTTTCTGATTCACTTTCTGTGCTTAAGGCTTTAGACCATTCATCATCTAAAAATCCTCAAATTCAAAAATTGATCGAAAAACATCATGAAATTTCTAAAACACACCAAATCTTGTTTTGTTGGCTTCCGAGCCATACTGGCATTGTCGGCAATGAATATGCTGACAAGAAAGCAAAGGAATCGCTCAATCTTGATCCATCTGTTTTTGAAATTCCTTTTAATAATTTTAAACCATTTATCAACAGATACATCTTGTCGGAATGGCAAGGCGAATGGGACCGTGCAATAAATAACAAACTCCATGCCATTAAACCTGTCGTTAGTACAAAATGCTCCCCTCCACAGTTTTCCAGAAAAGAGGACGTAGTATTAACACGACTGCGCATCGGCCATACTAGAGTTACTCATTCTTATATTTTTAATGGTGATGATCAGCCTTCTTGTGTAGGTTGTGATCAGCCATTCACTGTGAAACATATCTTAATTGACTGTGTTGACTTTTCACCCTCGCGTATTTTATATTTCAAAGCTGACACTTTGCGAGGACTGTTTCGAGATGTACCTGTTGATAACGTTGTTTTGTTCTTGAGGGAAATTGGTCTTTTTCATAAGATTTAACTGTTTCAGATTTTTATACATTATCATTCTGACTTGTTACTTTTAATATCGTAATAATTATTCCTGCCGTTTAACCATTAACCGACTGACGCTTATGACCCACCAAGAGGGTTGACGCGTCGTTAAACACGAAATCATCATCATCATCATCCCACAGGGTAGCATTCTCTCAACTACGCTATTTAACATCAAAATAAATAATATTGTACAATGTTTGGACGACAAAACAGACTGTTCATTGTATGTTGATGATTTTTGTATATGTTACCGTTCAAAAAACATGAAAACAATTGAACGGAAGTTACAACAAAATTTAAAACGAATAGAAGAATGGACTGATAAAAATGGTTTCAAGTTCTCCCAAGTCGAAAACGCAGTGTGTTCATTTTTGTAAGCTACGGAAGAAACACGACCATCCTTCCCTGTTCTTATACGGATCACAAATTCCTGTTGTTGAAGAAGCCAAATTTCTTGGGGTTATATTTGACCAAAAGTTATATTTTATTCCCCATATTAAATATCTTAAAGCGAAATGCTTAAAAGCTTTGAATCTTTTGAAATTTTTAGCTCATTCAAGTTGGGGAGCAGATCGGTATACTTTATTACATCTTTACCGGTCTTTAATAAAATCTAAATTAGATTATGGGTCTGTTGTTTATGGTTCTGCCAGAAAGTCCTATTTAAAATCCTTGGATACTATCCATCACCAAGGCCTTCGTCTGGCTATGGGAGCCTTCGGTACTTCTCCCGTATTAAGCCTTTATGTAGAAGCAGGTGAACCATCTTTAACTTCGCGTAGAGAGAAACTTTCTCTTCAGTATGCTATTAGACTTGCTGCAAATCCATCTAACCCGGCATCCAAAATTTCATTTCCACCTCAATTTGTAGATAAGTATGAAACAAAACCCACAGCAATCAAACCTTTTGGATTACGCATTTTACCACTGCTAGAAAATTCAGGTATCGACCTTAAACATATTCAAAAACATGAATCGGCCGAAGTTCCATCGTGGTGTATTAAAAAACCTTCTATTCTGTTCGACTTACATGATGGCAAAAAATCCGAATCAAATCCAATACTTCTCAAACAAAACTTTCAGGTACTGCAGTCACGTTACAATGATTACCAGCAAGTCTATACTGATGGTTCCAAAGAAGGAGATAAAGTTGGTTGTGCGTATGTTTCTAAAGATTCGCACAAAACCATGCGCCTTCCAGATGGTTCATCTATTTTTACAGCTGACGCCAAAGCAATAGACCTAGCTTTAGATTTTATCAGTTCTTCAACAATTCAAAAAGCAATTATATTTTCTGATTCACTTTCTGTGCTTAAGGCTTTAGACCATTCATCATCTAAAAATCCTCAAATTCAAAAATTGATCGAAAATCATCATGAACTTTCTAAAACACACCAAATCTTGTTTTGTTGGCTTCCGAGCCATATTGGCATTGTCGGCAATGAATATGCTGACAAGAAAGCAAAGGAATCGCTCAATCTTGATCCATCTGTTTTTAAAATTCCTTTTAATAATTTTAAACCATTTATCAACAGATACATCTTGTCGGAATGGCAAGGCGAATGGGACCGTGCAATAAATAACAAACTCCATGCCATTAAACCTGTCGTTAGTACAAAATGCTCTCCTCCACAGTTTTCCAGAAAAGAGGACGTAGTATTAACACGACTGCGCATCGGCCATACTAGAGGTACTCATTCTTATATTTTTAATGGTGATGATCAGCCTTCTTGTGTAGGTTGTGATCAGCCATTCACTGTGAAACATATCTTAATTGACTGTGTTGACTTTTCACCCTCACGTATTTTATATTTCAAAGCTGACACTTTGCAAAAACTGTTCCGAGATGTACCTGTTGACAACATTATTTTATTGGTCTTTTTCATAAGATTTAACTGTTTCAGATATCTTGCACTGACCGTTCCAAGGCGGCTCTTCTGTGGCGATTTATTTATGTTGTTGTTTGTTACTTACTGTGTGTACCACTTGTGTCTTTTAATTTTGGATGGCCATATGGCCATTTTGTGGGAAAGTAACTGTCCATATGGCTTTCCTTTGTTTAGGTTTCCATTATGGTCTGGTCGCTTAATGTTTGTATTTCTTTCCCTTTGGTGTCTTTTATGGATGGAGTAAGTTAATTGTATCAATTCCTGATCTTTGTTTTACTTCTACTTTTTATACATTATCATTCTGACTTGTTACTTTTAATATCGTCATAATTATTCATGCCGTTTAACCATTAACCGACTGACGCTTATGACCCACCAAGAGGGTTGACGCGTCGTTAAACACGAAATCATCATCATCATCATAACATCAAAATAAATAATATTGTACAATGTTTGGACGACAAAACAGACTGTTCATTGTATGTTGATGATTTTTGTATATTTTACCGTTCAAAAAACATGAAAACAATTGAACGAAAGTTACAACAAAATTTAAAACGAATAGAAGAATGGACTGATAAAATTGGTTTCAAGTTCTCCAAGTCGAAAACGCAGTGTGTTCATTTTTGTAAGCTACGGAAGAAACACGACCATCCTTCCCTGTCTTTATACGGATCACAAATTCTTGTTGTTGAAGAAGCCAAATTTTTTTGGGTCATATTTGACCAAAAGTTATATTTTATTCCCCATATTAAATATCTTAAAGCGAAATGCTTAAAAGCTTTGAATCTTTTGAAAGTTTTAGCTCATTGAAGTTGGGGAGCAGATCGGTATACTTTATTACATCTTTACCGGTCTTTAATAAAATCTAAATTAGATTATGGGTCTGTTGTTTATGGTTCTGCCAGAAAGTCCTATTTAAAATCCTTGGATACTATCCATCACCAAGGCCTTCGTCTGGCTATGGGAGCCTTCGGTACTTCTCCCGTATTAAGCCTTTATGTAGAAGCAGGTGAACCATCTTTAACTTCGCGTAGAGAGAAACTTTCTCTTCAGTATGCTATTAGACTTGCTGCAAATCCATCTAACCCGGCATCCAAAATTTCATTTCTACCTCAATTTGTAGATAAGTATGAAACTAAACCCACAGCAATCAAACCTTTTGGATTACGTATTTTACCACTGCTAGAAAATTCAGGTATCGACCTTAAAAATATTCAAAAACATGAAACGGCCGAAGTTCCATCCTGGGGTATTAAAAAACCTTCTATTCTGTTTGACTTACATGATGGCAAAAAAATCCGAACCAAATCCACTGCTTCTCAAACAAAACTGTCAGGTACTACAGTCACGTTACAATGATTACCAGCAAGTCTATACTGATGGTTCCAAAGAAGGAGATAAAGTTGGATGTGCGTATGTTTCTAAAGATACGCACCAAACCTTGCGCCTTCCAGATGGTTCATCTATTTTTACAGCTGAAGCCAAAGCAATAGACCTTGCTTTAGATTTTATCAGTTCTTCATCATTTCAAAAAGCAATTATATTTTCTGATTCACTTTCTGTGCTTTAGGCTTTAGACCATTCATCATCTAAAAATCCTCAAATTCAAAAACTGATCGAAAAAAATCATGAAATTTCTAAAACGCACCAAATCTTGTTTTGTTTGCTTCCGAGCCATATTGGCATTGTAGGCAATGAGTTTGCTGACAAGAAAGCAAAGGAATCGCTCAATCTTGATCCGTCTGTTTTTTAAAATTCCTTTTATTAATTTTAAACCATTTATCAACAGATACATATTGTCGGAATGGCAAGGCGAATGGGACCGTACAATAAATAACAAACTCCATGCCATAAAACCTGTCGTTGGAACAAAATGCTCTCCTTCACAGTTTTCCAGGAAAGAGGATGTAGTATTAACACGACTGCGCATTGGCCATACTAGAGTTACTCATTCTTATATTTTGAATGGTGATGATCAGCCTTCTTGTGTAGGATGTGATCAGCCATTCACTGTTAAACATATCTTAATTGAATGTGTAGACTTTTCACAGTCCCGTGACTTGTACTTCAAAGCTGACACTTTGCAACAATTGTTTCAAGATGTACCTGTTGATAATATTATTTTATTCTTAAAAGATATTGGACTTTTTCATAAGATTTAACTGTTTCAGATTTTTATAAATATCAAACTTACCTTTTTACTTTTAATATCCTCATAATTCTTCATGCAATTTAACCATTAACCGCTTGACGCTTATGACCCACAAAGAGGGTTGACGCGTCGTTAAACACGAAATCATCATCATCTGTTAGGCCTACATTTGGCGCCCACTGTGAATAACCCACATGTGCATTAAAACTCCTTGAGTATCATTTCACGTGATTCTCGGACTCCCAGAAATTCGAGGACGAATTTCAATGTGGAGGAGGAGACTGTCACAGGGTTTTGGTATATAGCACACTGGTACTGCCTTGCGGTACAAGCCGGCTTTTATAGCGACGCGGTAGAGTGTTGGCCTGTCGATCTGGCGGACCGGGTTCGATCCCCGGCCGGGTAAAGGTGATAAGCATTTTTTTTCACCTGTTACATCAGTTTTCTCTATGAAATATCATGTAAAGTAGAAGTAAAACAAAGATCAGGAATTGATACAATTAACTTACTCCACCCATAAAAGACACCAAAGGGAAAGAAATACAAACACCAAGCGACCAGACCACAATGGAAACCTAAACAAAGGAAGGCCATAAGGACAGTTACTTTCCCACAAAATGGCCATATGGCCATCCAAAACCAAAAGACACAAGTGATACACACAGTAAGTAACAAACAACAACATAAATAAATCGCCACAGAAGAGCCGCCCTGGAACGGTCAGTGGAAGATTTCCACTTGTGGGCTTAAATCGACTCCACGTTGCCACAATCCTCGCCCCCCACTTCCGTCGCGATCCAGACAAACAATTTGTTCAGTCCGCAAAGGCCTCCTAACTCATCAGTGCAACTTTCTGTTTATCACACGGGCGTGTATGCGTGAAAATACGCCTATTTAAATACATTGGATTTTTTACCACCAAAATTGGAAAATGTTTAGATAAAAAATTTAGATACTTTTCATATATCTGCTCCAAATATAGATTGTGGGAGCGCGCCACTAGTACCTGCTATCTATGATTTTGAGCAGAAATAAGAAAAATAGTTTACACCCCTGTAAACCCCAGTTTTCCTATATAAAAGTGGGGTTTACAGGGGTATAAAAGTGGGGTTTAAAGAGGGACAAAATTAGATATGCGTGTTTTCGTGATGAACGAAATCTTATTCTTTTCCATTTCGGGCATAACCTTCCAGTCACCTCGCCTGAACTTAGCTGATGAAACAGCTAAGCATTAACCCTTTTGAGACACCAGTGTATTTGTCATAACTATGCAAGTGTATGGTTTGTGTATATGTTTCAAGAAAAATAACTGCTTCCTGGCAAAGTCTCATTTTTGGGGGGTCGATTGTTCGTCAGTCGATCCAAAGTTAATAAGTACGAAATCACTTCAGTTCTGATGCCCACGTGATCACTGATTTGTTGAAAATATAGAGATAACTGATATGTAGAAAATGCAGATAATGGTTATTTATAGAAAATAACCGCGCTGTTATTGGTGTTGTGACGTCAAGAGTGCTCTGTAAAAAATAGCTTATTGTACAGCATTGACTCTGCGCATGTGCTGGACACTGGCAAATAGTTTAGACCCAGATAAGACACCGCAGAATGCGGCCTCTGGTCATGTCTAAACTATTGTCTTCAAGTTTTAAACATGGCCCCCGCCCATCGGGGCTTGAAGAAATATATGGTCTAAATGATGCTTCCACGCAGAGCTGAAACCGACGCGCACACAAGTACTGGTAAACCGCTTACAGGCAAAGCGGTGCGTGTCGGCCCGTCCAAGCTTATAAACTCTATTGGTTTCATTGGGCGGCAGGGCTTGAGACTTCATTTCATCTCATTGTCGGATGAAAGTCCCACAAAATTGGAAGCAACGTCCCCCAAAAGACCTGTTGTATGATGACGGGGACGTTAAACCTCCAATCAAACAAAATCAAGTTATAAACGAAACAGCCCAATGCTAAGTCAGGGCCACATTCCCACCTGAGGAGCAATCGACACGAAAGTGCGTTGAGTGCTTTGATTACAATGACAAACTGGTTTTTGTACCAAATGGAATAAACCACCTAATATATATTGGAGTACATTTCAAAATTTAGAAGGTTGAGGTTGTGTTTTCTCTATACCATTTATTTATTTATTTATTTATTTATTTATTTATTTTTTTTTGGTTTGGGTTTTACGGCCCTTTCAAGATTATTTCACTCATATCGAGCCGATCGTTAATCAGAGGTGGGCGAAAACCGGAGTACCCGGAGAAAAACCACCTGACCTTCCGTTGCAGAACTTGGCGTCTCACGCGTGGCCCGAGCGAGGCTCGAACCTACGGCGGTGAGAGGCCTAATGACTAAGAGTCAGCGCTCTTATCCACTAGGCCACGGAGGCCCGTACCCTCTATACCATTTATTAGGAAAATGGTTGAACGTTTTGCAATCAGTGTAGGTCCTGATCTGGGCCGTTCTGCGGCGTCTAATCTGGGCCTGCAATGATTTTCAACCACCCTTTTTCGAGTTTCCGGTACAAAATGGGTTAAAATGTTTTATTGATCATGCTTTATATTCAACGATTTAAATAAAAACGTAAGGATTCTGAAATAACACTTTATTTTCTAATATAAGAGGATTTCGTATTTTAAGCTCCCGCCTTGGTTTCAAAAACAAAATTAAACGAAGAATAAACAGTGAAAATTGATTGAGCGTCATGTGAATGGTAAGCAGAGACGGGGATTTGCGTTCTGTTATTTTTAAGATGATTTTGTTTCTCACAGTCAAAACATGTCGGCCGACAAAGCGATCCCTGTTTCATCATGTTCACATGTCCATTTAGTCATTACGATAACATACCCGGGCGACATAGTGCATTTTTTCACATCTCCAAAATGGCTACTTTTCTGATGAAAATCTGTGATATTTTTTTTTTTACTTCAAACGTAGGTTGTGGGTGCTCGATAGAACCGCCACATAGTTTCGGTTGCTCGTTAGAACCGCCTGAGGCGGGTTCAAACAAAAACCAACAACCTATGTCTTGGAGCAGAAATAAGAAAAATAATGTATACCCCGTTAACCCTAGTTTTCCCTATATAAATTGGGGTTTAAGGGATGTTCATTTCACGGACTTGTTCACGTGATGAACTTCTTCGCAACCTGCAGTCTAGACATGGACCACTAGTGTTTGAGTGGGCGGCCAGCAAATGCTCAAACCAGTCTTATCAGAGCCTTCAATGTTCGCCTGAAGCTCAAATGAAGTAAAATCTTTCGATACGACATTAAACATCCTGCCTGGTTCTACTGAGTAGTCTGATCTGTGTCATAAACTATCTTTTTATTTTTCGAGGCAAGGCTATTTTGTCAGCGCATGGAGAGAATTTCTACACTTCAAGAGTTTTTCTGCATTGTATATCAAATGTGTCTTTTGTAAAAATGGCTGAACTATTGAATGCGTACAAGTTTTGCTTTGCCATAACTTGCTGAACATGACAACTATAATTATTTCAACAGAACGCCTGTACCTCTTTCCAAAATTTCCAGCTATACAACTTTCGAACGAGGAACCATTTAACCCATTAACACTGCTTTTTATTACTATTTCGGTATATCGTAACGTATAATGCACACAGAAGGACACTGAACTGTAGCCTCCTAGGTATTAGCGCATGTTTTCATACCTTTCAGTAGGGTATAATAGCCCAAGCCATCGAAAATTACAAGCGATTTCAACGGACGTTATCGTGTACATTGTAGTTTTGTCGCTTGTATTATTTAATTTTTGACAGCCTATTGGCCATTTGGTGGGAAAGTAACTGTCCTTTTGGCTTTCGGCAATTGATATTTCCATTAGGGTTTGTTGTTTCATGTTCGTGGTTCTTTCCCTCTTCATGTCTCTGGTAGGAGCTGTGGGTTAATTGTATCGATTCCTGATCATTGCCTCCACTTCTATGTTGCACATTATTTTGTTTTTATTTTTGCTAAAAGCATATGTTGTAGATACTCATAAAACTCAGATGTTGGTTTTATAAAACACATTCGAAAACTGCTTTCGTTGTTTTCAATTGTTACTGAAACTTTTCATTCCTCTTCGATCATACATTCAGCAGAGATTTGGTATTTCGTGTTTGTCTTACAATGCTGAAGCATCTTTAAAACTGAAATTATGCTCATATATACACTGTACTCTGGAGGGAACTAACATTTTTATAATCTTTAGAGCACCTCATGAGGAGCATCATCACATATATTTCAGTTGTTTCATTCATTTTCTATGGGAACAATGGTGATGGTATTCCACATGACGTTTTCATCATAATAATGTTATTTTGTGTTCGTATAGCGTAGCTATACAACTTTTGCTCGTGCTCGTTTAGTGTTTTTACTAAAGTCATTTTACAGTTTTAACCGTTTTATTAGGCAGGCACCTCAATGAGTGCACAGCTCCTAAGTCAGACCAACTGAATGCAATCTCATCAGATAGACACCGGAAGCCCAGCACCGAAATTACCTCTCTCACCTCCCACATTGCATCATGTTATTATCATATCCATCTGACTGTAAACTTGGTGGATGCACAGATAACATAACATTTAAAATGCAGCTTCATCATATTCCAGAAGGTTCTGAAAGTACCTGATACCAACACCTGCTTAAATGACATTTAACGGAAATGTCAGATTCATATGGTATTACGAAGTTAAGTTGCCTCATAATCAGATTATGATTTGAATGGTGTCCGGTACAGTTTAAGTGCATCTTTGCATTTTATACAATGTTTCAGTGTATTAAAATGTAACTGTTTCATAACAAGAATTGAAGCATAATACTTTCATAACAGCACTGATACAGAGGTTTACTGCGTCTTAAACAATCATTCAATCATATCATCGCTCTTACACACTTTCAACAGCATTTCAGTCATATGCATGATAATAAGCCTATGCAAAATATCCTGTGCATAACATGACTTTGTTATATTCGCGTTTGTTTCGCTTTGATGTCTTATATTGGCTGTGTTGGGGAATTATGCCGATTCCTGATCACTGCCTTCACTTCTGTTTTGTGTCCGAAGGCAACCTATACAAAACTTTCGGGACTTCCTGTTCGCTTTTCGATAAGCCCTGCCCCGCTCAAAAAGGGGTCTGTTCTTAAAGGAAAGAATTTGCTCCTGAGGAGCAAATTCTTTCCTTTAAGAGTTGACCCCTATTGACATGGGAGACAAAAATACTTTTGCAGGAGTTGCCTCCCCTGAAGGTATATCCATTCCCCTGAAACGCATATACGCACTGACATACAAAATGATGGTGCTTTTGTTGATAAGCCGATCTCGGTAGCTCAGTCGGAGGCGCGTCTGACTGTGATCAGGAGGATACGGGTTCGAAACCTGCCGGGTTCGGCAACATTCTGTCGTGGAGATTGATTATGAAATCTATCCTACGGTCATTCTCTCCCTTCCAAGAAGGGCAGTTGTCAGTTTCTGGCGAATGAATAGCACTGTACTGGTTAACCGCTTACGTATAAGCCTGCCGAGGAAAACTGTGGATAGGTAAACTGACCGACCGATATGACCTCAATAGTGTTGACTGGGCCGTTAAACTCTAATACAAACAAAACTTTTATTGACGGGTGATCAGAATTGTGCTTACTTTTCCAATTAGGAGTGATACCATGTGTTTCAGGACATTTTATAAGCCTGTAAGGACAGTGAAAGAATTGAGTGAATGACAATTTATGTTAGCACCATTTGATCATAAAATATATGGTCAGCACTACATATAACATACCAATGTCTACAGAAGAAAGTCTAAATGTTGACATTACAGGCCAATGGATAGGTCCCGCTCTATTAACAGGACTGCGGATTAGTTGTTCCTGGCACACAAGACAAGAAATGTCGTGGAGTAAACCTGGGTTATTACCCTGGTGTTCTCAATATCATTACGAAAACACGCCTATACAAATACATTGTCAATTTTACCGCCGCAAAAACCAAACTTTAAAGATGAAAGATTGTAGTATTTTTCTTATTTCTTCTCAAAATATAGATTGTTGGTACTCGTTAGAACCGCATCGATATTAGAACCGCCTCATCGAGGCGATTCTAAGGAGTACCGACAATCTATATTTAGAGCAGAAATAAGAAAAATAAGGTTTACCCCTGTAATCCCCAGTGTTACTACATAAAAGTGCAGTTGAAGGGGGTAGAAATTATACAGCGTATTTTCGTGATGTTCCGGGATCATTCTCATACTAGTACTTCTGAAACAATTGTAAAGTGAAGAAATAAGAATGCACAAACTTGACTGTGGCAAGATTCTAACTCACGCTGTCAATGGCTGCCGCGCCTGGGCATATATATCATATTTTGTTTTAACGGGTCTTTCAAGATAATTTCACACTTATCGAGCCGATCGTTAATCAGAGGTGGACGAAAACGGAGTACCCCGAGAAAGACCACCTGACCTTCCCTGGCAAAACTTGGCTTATTTCACACTTATCGAGTCGATCGTTAATCAGAGGATGGCGAAAACAGGAGTACCCAGAGAAAGACCACCTGACCTTCCGTTGCAAAACCCGGCGTCTCACATGTGACCCAAGCCAGGCTTGAACCACAGCGGTAAGAGAACTAATGATTAAGATTCTACATTATTATCCGCTAGGCCACGAAGGCCTGAAAGAACGTAATCATTTAGTCTTTTTAAGCAATTTGTAGTTGTTTGTTTATATTCGTACAGCCACACGTGGGATATATTTAAGATTCTTCATAACCACGCTTGGCAAAACGGTGCGAGTCGGACCGTCCATGCTTATAAACCGTATTGGTTTCATTGGGCGGCAGGGCTTGAGATGTCATTTCATCTCAATGTCGGGTAGAAGTCCCACAAAATTGGAAGCAACGTCTCCAAACTAACCTTTACAGTGTTGACGGGGACGTTAAACCTCAAATCAAACAAACCATGCTTGTTGAATTTGCAAATTAAGCAAATTTGCAAGTAGGTACTGTTTGTAATCCGCAATTGGTGTATTTTGTCTGCATTTCATAGTAGCATCAAAAGAATGCGTCTATCGTAAGGATTATCTTCTATCAGCATATCCCAGCGGGCACGTGACGTAATTGTAACGTCACATCCACGTCTATACAACGTCATGACGTTTATGCAACGCAACGTTGCACCGACGTTGATTTGACGTTGCCATAGCGACGTGTGCCTGCTGAGATAGTGCACGCACGTCCAAGCTTATTGCGGCTACAGCAGCTTGCGACACAAGCATAAATGAGTTTATTCTTGAACAAGTGCACGCACGTCCAAGCTTATTGCGGCTACAGCAGCTTGTGACACAAGCATAAACAGGTCTGAGAGTTTAGCTATTTTTAAAGACTGTCCATAAAAATAAAGACAGTCTTTAAATTTATGGACTCACGTGTCTGTAGAAAGCAATGCAAATCGTAAGACTTTTCAAAAATTCGAAAATCGCAGAACATGTGTTACGCAACCTTCTTTATTACATGATAATCTGCGCGTAGCTGAAAACTGAGTATGATCCGTTGTCTTGTTGATTAATAATTCAAGAACTTAAATAATTGGTTATGTGTAGTTCAGATTTTCTCCCTTACACTATAAACAATGAAATATGTCACCTGATGCGTGGCACACTTGTTGTAAAGTACATGAAGGGAGAAAACCTATACAAGAATATCTTCCGTAGACGTTTTTTATAAATACTCGAAAAGTAGACAACAGTTCGAGAAAAAACTTTCTGTGTATGCAATTCATCATGTAATGGATAAGTTTATATAATACACATTCTGCGATTTTTGAATTTTTGAAAATTCTTACGATTTGCTTTGCTTTCTTGAGACACGTAAATCCATAAATTTAAAGACTGTCTTTATTTTTATGGACTGTCTTTAAAAATAGCTAAACTCTCAGACCTTATAAATGAGTTTATTCTTGAACAGAAACAATTTCTCTTTCCAGCTACAATGATATCTTTGGATAGATCACTCGCATTTCTGGTAATTAGACTGTATTTTATTATGTCACCGGAATCCACGATTCGCGGGACTGGGGGGGGGGGCGGCATATATTTTTTGGTCTGTCAGTCTGTCCGTCAATTTGTCTGTGTCCTCGAAAATTTTAACATTGAGCTTCGGGTTTTGAATGGTAACTGATAGGGCTTTCATATGCCACGTGTTAATACCTTTTCTCAAGACCTTTCAAGTGGTACTATAATATTTGACCTTATTGCCTTGATGTTTTACTTACTTTTTGAAACTTTTAAAATCGGCCATAACTTTCGATTGGTAAATGATAGAGCTTTTATATTTCACAAATGTTTTTCTTGTCACAAGACCTTTACGGTGATGCCATAAGTTTTGACGTTATGACCTTGACTTGGACCTTCTTTTTAAAACCTATAACGTTGGCCATAACATTCGATTGGTAAATGATAGAGCTTTCACATTTCACCTAGCTATTTCTTGCCACAAGACATTTTCGACGGTACCGTAATATTTTTACCTTGTGACCTCCTTAATGTTTGCCTTACTTTTTAACAATTATAAAATTGGCCGTAACTTTCAATTGGTAAGTGATTTGTTTTTCATGTTTCACAGGTGAGGTGCATTCCTTGTCACAGACTTTCCCAGTAGTACGATCATCACCTTGATCTACTTTTTTAAAAACTTGAACATTGGCAATACCTTTAAATTGGTCAGTGATAGGCTTGCATATATTACATGCACATTTCTTGTGTCAAGACCGGTCAACTGGTATCAATATTTTTGACCTTAGTAACTTGACATTTACATCTGACCTACGTTAAAAAAAAAAACAAAAAACAAAACAAACAAACTTTTGAATTGCACTTTAGAGTCAGCGTTGAGCATATGTAATTTATAAATCACATGTAAATGATTCAATCCGATGTAAATAATTCTACCTCTACATCACGAAAACACGCCTATATAATTTTACTCCCTTGAACCCCTAATTTATACAGTAAAACTGGGGTTTACAGGGGTAAACTTCCGCAGTAAAATATGTATGGTTGGTATTCGTCAGAACCAGAGTGTTTCATAAAATTACCCTGACTTTCATAATCTGCTGTTATGGTGTATCAGTGTTTGTTTCTTTTTTGTTAGAAAAATTGCATGTTTTGCATTTTATTTGTCCGTAAAGTCGGTTTCATGTATTTAATCGAGGCAAAAACACAATTATGAAACAGCTGTGACTGTTTTGAAGAAAAAAGTCCGAAATCATAACATTTTGTTTGTTGATAGAGTCGCAAAAGCGAGGATTTTATTGACACACAGTTGGCGTTTTCAGTTTTCGGAGTCTAATTGTTGGTTTTCTTTTGCTCCAGCAGTTCAGTAGTTTCTCGCTCTCGAGTGCTCACCGTTGTTTCATCTCTATGGTTGTTTGATTTTTGTGTTCACTGATGAGTTAAAAGGCCTTCATTCGGACGGAACAAATTATTTGTACAAATCGCGACGGAAGTAAGGGCGAGGATTGTGGCCACGTAAAATTCGTTTCACTGACCGTTCCAGTTTTGTTTGATGTTTGTTTGATTTGAGGTTTAACGTCCCCGTCAACACTGCAAATGTCATTTTGGAGACGTTGCTTCCGATTTTGTGGGACTTTTACCCGACATTGAGATGAAATGACATCTCAATCCCTGTCGCCCAATGAAACCAATATGGTTTATTAGCATGGACGGTCCGCCTCGCACCGCGGTTCCTGGACAGGCTTAGATCCTCTAAGCGGTTTACCAGTACTAGTGTGCTGGCCGGATTCAGCTCTGCGTGGAAGCATCATGCAGCCCATATATTTCTTCAAGCCCCTATGGGGGGGGGGGGGGCCGGACCGTTCCAGTGCGGTCCTTCTGTCGCGGTTATTTTTGTTAAGGTTTGTCTTTGAGTGTGTGTATCGCTTATATTATTTTGTTTTGGATAGCCATTTGGCCATTTTGGGGAAAAGCAACTGTCCCTTTGGCTTTCCGCTGTTGATGTTTCCATTTCATGTTTGTGCTTCTTTCCCTTTGATGTCTCTAATTTGAGCTGTGGGTTAAATGTATCGATTCCTGATCATTGCCCTCTCTTCTGTTTTGTCGTCTTTCCAGGTAGCCGAATACCCTCTGTGCATCGTTACGAAAACACGCCTATACTAATACATTGTAACCTTTATCGCCGAAAAAATGAAAATCTTAAGATGACAAATTGTGATATTTTTCTTATTTCTGCTCAAAATATAGATTGTGGGTACTCGTTAGAACCGCCTCGATGAGGCGGATCTAACGAGTACCCACAATCTATACTTTATAGCAGAAATAAGAAAAATAAGGTTTACCCCTACAAACCCCAGTTTTACTATATGAAAGTGGGGTTCGAAGGGGTCAAAATTATATAGGCGTGTTTTCGTGATGTATTGGCGATGCCCGCAAAACTTAGATTTACTGCCTAGTAATAAGAAATAAAAGGCAAGACAATAATTATTAGCTTTTTAATGCAAATATGTTTTTTATGTGTTTAGTACATTCGGTACTTTATTTCATTGTTTTTCGTTGTTAACCTCTCATAACAATTTCGGATCAATCACTGTGATCAATATGGTGCCTGCAATAGAGCACGTATAATGACGTCACCGTTAACACTTACGAAGTCCAATACAAACAAATACTTTAGAGCCTACAAAATACCGTGAAAAGATATGCAGTACGATAGAATCGTTATTTTGATTCTGGACGGGTAACATAGGATCCTTGTCTATTGACTCTAGTACACATTACGATCACACACCCGTGCAAATTGGTGCATTTTAACACATCTCCAAAATGGCCATTCACTGATGAAACTTCGCGATATTTGTCTTATAAATACTGCAGACATAGGTTTTGGGTGCTCGTTAGAACCACCTCATTGAGGTGGTTCTAACGAGTACCCACTACCTATGAGGTGGTTCTAACGAGTACCCACTACCTATGTCTTGGAGCAAGAATAAGAAAATAAATGTATACCCATATAAGCCCCAGTTTTCTCTTTATATAGTGGGTGTAGTGGGGTCTTCATTTCACGGACTTGTTCACCTGAGCCCATATTCCCCGTCAATAATAATACTACGACTAATAATAACATTCAAACTATTATTATGTAGAGGTTACCTCCCTTGAGGATGTGTCCACGGATCTCAAGTTTGCATCATTTCTTAAACTAATTTGCTATTCGTCAAAGCAGCTGAGTCTTTATGTTATTTGTGTCTTGAGACTTGGTTAAATAAATCTTATTTCAGCCAAGTACGTTATCTCAATTGGCATTCAGATATAAGCCGCGACAGTCAAAAAGTGAGTAGACTGGTAAGACACATTACGATAAAACACTGGTGTGGCATATTTACATCCATTGATATCTCCTAAATAGTTACTTGTCTGGTGATAATATGTGATATTTTTCTTGAAAGGTTGTGGATGCTCGTTAAAACCGCCTCATTGAGGCGGTTCTAACGAGCATTCACAACCTATGTCTTTGAGCAGAAATACGAAAAATAATGCATATCCCCGTAAACCCAAGTTGCCTCTATATAAAGTGGGGAGTAGGGGGTGTGTGTTCATTTGACGGATTTGTTCACGTGATTGCGAGTATTCAAACTTTTTCGTTTTACCCTTAGTTTCCTGCAAAAGAAACGCGGATTTTCAAAAATGATTTTTTTTTATGTTTTAATCCGAACAATTTTATCATTACAACACAATTAATAAGTAATATCGGGAACCAGTCCCTTAAACCAAAAAAAATTGTAATCAATCAACCGTGAGTCTGGTTACCAGTCCGGTCATGTCAACCCCTGCACCACTTGTGCACCAGTGAGGATATAATCCACATGAACAGGAACAAAGTTTTGATGTGTAATGCACGGTTGTACCTAGTAAAGAAGAAAACTGAAAATTGTTCTCAAAAGCGTTTTCGTTTGTTTGATTTAAAGATTAACTTCCCCGTCGACACCATTTATGCCTTTTAGGAGAAACTGGTTCCAATTTCGTGAAATTTTTACCCGACATCGAGATAGAATGGCATCTCAAGCCCTGCTGCCCAATGAAACCAACAGGGTTTATACAAATGGACACGAGCATTCACAACCTATGCATTTGAGAAGAAATAAGAAAAAAATATACATGAATATCCTCGTAAAACAGAAGTGAAAGCAATGATCAAGAATCGATACAATTAACCCACAGCGCCCATCAGAGACACCAAGTGAAAGAAACACAAAGATGAAATGGAAACATCACTATAGCGGAAAGATAAAAAGGACACGTCAGTTACTTTCCCACAGAATGGTCAATTGGCTATCAAAAGCAACATGATATAAGCGATACAGACACTCAAGAACAAACCATAACAAAAATAAACCACGACAGAAGAACCGCCTTGGAACGGTCAGTCAAACGATTTCCACTGGGGGTCTTAAATCGATTTTACGTGGCCACAAAATCCTCGCCCTTACTGCCGTCGCGATTTAGACAAATAATTTGTTCAGTCCACATGAAAGCCTCCTAAAGTTGTCTCTATATAAAGTGGGGAGTATGGTGTGTGTGTGTGTGTTCATTTCACGGACGGCAACCACTTTGCCTGCTCAAGCTTAGATCCGCTTAGCGGTTTATCAGTACTGATATCAGTCGTTCAGCCTTGCGTGGAAGCACCATGTAGCCCAATCTATTTTTCACAGCCAGTCAGAACGTAATGCAACGTCTTTCAAGCGGGATCTTGGACAGTAGTAATGGGGATAACTTTGCCGCTAATTTTGGGCATCACGTATCAACGATTTACCGTCTGTTGGAGCGTCGTTGATTTACATGAGACGTAAGTGAGGTTCAACGTAGCGGACGACCGAGAGTGACGTCAGTAAGTCGAGATCGATTCATCCATCTGACGCATCTGCGAAACAGAATTCAGTTGGCAGCTGCTACCTGTAGTCAAACAAGGGGTATAAACAACCGACGGATAAGCGTTGATGACTACGCAATGCAGGCTTGAGACCTAGACGGCCCTATTTCGGCGTCTGAAAGACTGACATGATATGCTTTTGAGTGACAAAGCACGCTTCTGTCGATTGACGGGTCCATGTGTATAGACTTACATAGAGCGGGACAAATTGAGTGGAGCAAACGTTATGGTATGGGGAGGCTTCGCATATGCTGAATAAACGCAGCTTGTTGAATTTACCAGACAACGGTCCTGGACGTGAATTACAGCGCAATGTTACATCGATTAAGTGCCTCGACCTCATGCGGTTCCTTTTCTGCCTATCTCGCTGTCATAAAGCATCCTTGGACGAGTTTTTGATACGTTTCCACAAACGGCGAAGACAGCCTACGAACGTCACTAAACTCCAAGCCGCGTTACGCCAAAATGAACAACATGCCGCAGGCATTAACCAATAGGCTTGATAACTCTATGAGACACAGGCGTTGTACGGCCGTGGTAAACGCTGACGGGGGTCATACCCCGATGTTAGGTGTGTCTATTGACTGGCAATTTTCATAAACAAAAAAACATACAAAAACTGATACGATAGTAGCATTGTTAACCCTTCTCTTTATGAATATTCAGTTTAGCCATACCCATTTCTGACTTTGAACCAATCAGATCACTTGATGTAATTTATTCCTACAAATTCTGATCAGGATCTGCACTGTTTGACATTCAATTCCTTGCTTCCAAAGGATAACCCTTTTATAGAACATATTTATAGGCCTTAGGCACCTTCTTGCACTAAACAAATACAACAAAGTTTTCTTTATTATAAGCAGAAATCTATGTCATTTAGTTGAATATGTGTATTTTATCGTTTTAGGACTCTTAATTAGTTTATTACAACATATCTGAAACAAATGAACAATACATACACTGGAAACTCAGAGTTGTTTGTAGTAAAACTGACCTATGGAGTTTATATTTCGCAATTAATTCGATTTGCCAGAGTGTGTAGTCATGTAACTGACTTCAACACTCGTAATAAATTGTTAACGGCTAAACTTCCTAATCAGGGTTATCGGTAGCATAAACTACGCAAAGCCTTTTCAAAATTTTAAAGACGTCATTCGGAGTTAATTTCAAAATTCAATAATGGACTTAAATCTCTTCTGCAACAAGGTCTATCGGAACCCGAATTTTATGGTGACTGAGTATATAAATTCAGAAAAATATTTACCCGCATTGACTTCAGCACCCGATTTCGTAAAACCATTCTTCAATATTCAAAGATTGGGTACAACATAAATGTTATGTGACAGACTGCATGCTTCCCTCTTTAATTGCACGCCGATGGGTCAGGCCTTAGATTATATGACGGTTCCAACGTAAAGGCTTATGTTGGTTGGTACCTGATGCTCTGTGTCTGGTCGGGCCCTACGGAGTCTTAACTGTTGGTTTGCTTTTGCTCTAGCATTTCAGTGGTTTCTTGCTGTCGAGAGCTCACCGTTGTTTAATCTCTGTGGTTGTTTGTTTGATTTTTGTGTTCACGGGAGATGTTGCACTGATGAGTTAGGAGGCCTCCATGCGGACTGAACAAATTATTCGTCTTACGCGACGGAAGTAAGGGCGAGGATTGTGGCCACGTAAAATCGATTAAGCCCCCCCCCCCAGTGGAATTCGTTTCAGCAGACCGTTCCAAGACGGTTCTTCTGTCGCGGTTTATTTTTGTTATGGTTTGTCTTTGGGTGTTTGTGTCGCTTATATTGTTTAATTTTGGATAGCCTATTGGCCATTTTGTGGGAAAGTAACTGTCCTTTTGCCTTTCGGCTGTTGATGTTTCCATTAAGGTCTGTTGTTTCGTTTTTGTGTTTCTTTCCGTTTGGTGTCTTTGATGGGAGCTTTGGGTTAATTGTATCGATTCCTGATCATTGTCTCCACTTCTATTTAGATCACTTCTTGCACCAAAGATACGACATTGGACTTTGGACCCTACAAAAATTATTTTACCGTCAGTTTTTACATGCCAATAATGAGAAATAAGTTTTAACAAACTATATATTAGATTGTAGGTCTTGATATGATGTATCTGAAAATGATAATAAACCAGATTTTTTCGAAAAATGGGACTTAGGCCCCTACTTGCACTAACCCCTTCAATTATTAATTAATTTTAAATATACTTTAGCTACAATGGAAGCTCGACGACTTTTGTCGATGGTCAGTGACTCGAACACCTCGTGGCCATGAAAATTTTATTCGAGACAAACGCTGTTTGAGCCAATCATCAGGAAAAACACACACTTATGATGTTGACCCCCGTGATCCCCACTTTATATAGTAAAACTGGGGTTTACAGGGGTACCCTTATTTGTCTTATTTCTGCCCTAAAATATAGATTGTGGGTACTCGTTAGAACCGCCTCGATGAGGTGCTTCTAACGAGTATCCACAATCTATATTGTGAGCAGAAATAAGAGAAATATCACAATTTTTCATCTTAAAATTTTCATTTTTGAAGGTAACATTTACAATGTATTTGTATAGGCGTATTTTAAGTGAGGCTTAATCATGACACCGTGTCAAGAGGCAAATGTTAACAATATAGTGATATCTTTTATAAAAACATATGCTGTGTGCACTCGTATGGATCATACCAATTAGGCGATTCTAATTATTCTCACAGAATTCATTTTTCATGATAACATGCAATATAAAAAATGATATCTGGAACTAACGGAAGATTTTCCGAAGGACTTAAGGCCCAGTTCGATTCAGGCATGATAAACGAAACATCGTTGTGTGTGTCTCGTAGGGGGGAGCTGTATAGAAAATGGTCATTTGGAGAGTAAATCGGCGCAATTACGTTCAGGAATTTTGATTTACGGCGACGCGTCTGCGGAGCTGCAAAACGAATTTGCGTCCGTAAAACAGACGATTTACCTTCACAATGACCATTTTCAATTCTAATTCACTTGTTTACTTGTTTTGTTCTAATAATTTTCAGAAGCCTCCCTGGTGTAGTGGATATGCTACGGGCCTTGTAAACCAGGGTACGTAGGATCGATCCCAGGCTTCTCCAGACTTTCGGTTGAGTGTTTAAACCCAGGACCCGTCTCCGTATGACCTTAGCTGTTGGTGATACGTAAAACCCGAACACTCACTGTAATATTTTTCTTTTCATAAAACCAAATATCACGCAATGAAAAGAAACGTTATATGGTGACTCCTGGTTTCCGAAGTATATGACACAATATATTGGTCGTACCTGTTTTGTCCGTCGCCTTACATACACATTTGTATAAGAATGATGCTCTGTCTCTGGTCGGGCCCATCGGTGTCTAACTGTTGGTTTTCTTTTGCTCCAACGTTTCAGTGGTTTCTTGCTTTCGAGTCCTCATCGTTGTTTCATTTCTGTGGTTGTTTGATTTTTGTGTTCTCGGAGATGTTGCACTGATGAGTTAGAAGGCGAACAAATTATTTGTCTACATCGCGACGGAAGTAAGGGCGAGGATTGCAGCCACGTAAAATCGATTTAAGCCCCTCAGTGGAGTTCGTTTCACTATCCGTTCCAAGGCGGTTCTTCTGGTGCGGTTTATTTTTGTTATGGTTAGCCTTTGAGTGTGTATCGCTTATATTATTTTGCTCTAAATAGGTAGTTTTGTGGGAAAGTACCTGTCCGTTTGGCTTTCCGCTGCTGATGTTTTCATTTGGGGTCTAGTTATTTCACGCTTCTTTCCCTTTGTTGTCACTGCTGGGAGCTGTTGGTTAATTGTATCGGTACCTGATCATTGCCTTCACTTCTACTTTTTAATGTATAATCCTCATATACAGCTGCAGACTCTTCTTAAATCATCGTATCATATTGTTATTGTTTTAAATGTAGTTGTAAATGCAAAACGTGAAAGCACTGATCAGACACCGCGCTGTTATCTGACCCTGCACTTCATCAGTATCGCAATTTTTCCGTTTAAAATGGTTTAAAAGTTTTGATATTAACATCATAATAATGCTAACTGCTGGTTCTTAAGTCGGTCGGTTTACTTTTATTTAACTTTTGTTGTTTTTGTTTGGCTTGGCGTTTCGTATTACCTTACAGTTTTGGTGGGTTTCCTGAGAATTGTTGCCATCCCTATGACATGGGAGAAAATGGGACGTGTGACTTGCTTGATATACTTTTGCACTCTTTTGTAATTGGGTGTGCGTAGTAATGTTTCATTCTCTTGTTGTCATTATTGGAATTCGGTCTTTGATCATTTTTTGTGCCGGACAGCATTGTCTATTAGATGCGACGTAGATGGTGCTATCTTTTATTTAGATTAATAAATAACTCTGTCCTTGTGACATTTGCTGAAATTGAATCAACAAACGTTATCTTTATCTAGGTTTATGACAGTGTTATATCATGTGTGTTTGTCTGAGGCTATACAACAACAGAATTTAATTTTGATTCTGTTTATTTATGGGGTTATGCAACGAATGATGCTGTCCATAAGTCTGTCCGCACCATGTGCATCTGAGACATTTTAATTACTCAAACGGCGCTGTATTGCATTGTTGCAGCAGGACTGGAAAGACAAGATAAACAAAACAGCAATAGATTGGTAACTAATTGAACGATAGAGGTCTTTTATGACTGATTAGACACTTCATCTACCAAAATCACGGAGACTGAAGTTGAATTCAGTGGTCCGAACGGCCCGTTACCATGCATCACTCGAACAAGTCCGTGAATTGTACACCCCATAAACCTCTTTGTATGGAGAAAAACGAGGTTCACTCGGATATACATATTTTTCGAATTTCTACCTTAAGACATTGGCTGTGGGTACTCGTTAGAACCGCCTCAATGAGGCGAGTCTTACGAGCACTCAACATAGATACAGAAAATGTAACGGTTTAATAAGAAAAAAGGCAGTTTTGGAGATTAGAAAACCTGTAATTTGTCACACGAGACAAGGGTAGTTCGACCCAGTGAAGGTTTATCATAAACTCAAGAGACAAAATGTCGACAATTAAAGAATATTTGATAGAAAGGATATGTTGTGTGGGTTCGTATTCGTCATATTTGTTTCGAAATATATTAACCAAATCTCAATAAAACTCTGGTTCTGATATGCCCTGATGCAGAAGTTTTTTTAAGTCATCTTCGAATGTTTTGACTAGCTCGGAGTGCCGGCGATAAAATTTAGAAAATGCTTTCCTAAGTTTATGATATCGATAACCCTGTTTAAGAGACGGTTATTCCGAGTATTAAAATCGTCAGCATGAGATGAAAAATAGAAGTGAAGGCAATGATCAGAAATCTATACAATTAACCAACTCCTCCCATCAGAGACACCAATGGGAAAGAAACACGAACATGAAATAACTAGACCCTAATGGAAACATCAATAGCGGAAAGCCAAAAGAACAGTTACTTTCCCACAAAATGGCCAATATAAAACGATATAAGGGATACACAAACTCAAAGACAAACCGTTACAAAAATAAACCGCGACAGAAGAAACGCCTTGGAACGGTCAGTGGAAAGAATTGCACGGGGTAGGAGGGTGGGGGAGTCAATCGATTTTACCCGGCCACAATCCTTGCCCTTACTTCCGTCGCGATTTTGACAAATAACCAGTGCTTCAGCTGAAGTGCACGACCCGCCGGATGCTTTTAGCTTTATGAGTGTTACCATATATGGGTATGGCGGCCATTTGGGTCATGTGACCTGGACCTAAAACGGTTCTCCAATAAATGGGCCTTATTGTAAGGAGCAAAAATATATCTTATACTTTAGTACTGTATTCTGAATCGTTTGCAGGATAAAATGCATTCTCACTTTTCCAATAAAAAAACATATGTGTCAAAGTTTGACCTAGGCACAAAGAAGGTCAAGGTCAACCCAGGGTCACCATTTTAGCAATTAAAGATGGGCCTACGTCCCAGATGCTATTTATCGAGTTTCGTGGAAATCTGTCCAGTGGTTCTGGAGAAGACTATTTTTGAAGGGTTTTTACCATATATGGCTTAGCGGCCATTTTTATCATGTGACCTGGACCCCATGAGCAAATTTTGGTTTCCCCCATCCCATAGAGGCTCCATATGAAATTTGACTTCAATCGGCCCAATGGTTTCCGAAAAGAAGCAGTTCGAAAATTTTCACATTTTTCGCCTCGGCGAGGCTATACTAAATGGAATGTAATATTTCGCAAGTTCATTGGTTAGATCTCATTGACATCTGTCAGTATGCCAAAAATTGTTTAAATATTCCAAGGGGTTAAGTCACTATCACCAATTTTCACAAACGGGTTACGGACGGACAGGCAGACATATCATATACGGCTTGGCGGCCATTTTGGTCATGTGACCTGGACCCCATGAGCAAATTTTGGTTTTCCCCATCCCATAGAGGCTCGATATGAAATTTGACTTCAATCGGCCCAACGGTTTCCGAGGAGAAGCAGTTCGAAAATTTTCACATTTTTCGCCTCGGCGAGGCTATACTAAATGGAATGTAATATTTCGCAAGTTCATTGGTTAGATCTCATTAGTATCTATCAGTATGCCAAAAATTGTTTAAATATTCCAAGCGGTTAAGTCACATCACCAATATTCACAAACGGGTTACGGACGGACAGACAGACTGACCGAATGACCGAATGACAGAATGACACGGTGATTTTAGGGCACTCTTAGAAAATCAACCGACTTCAGTCGGTCGCTTTTTCTGCGGGTCGTGCAATTTGTTCAGTCCGCATGAAAGCCCCAAACTCATCAGTGCAACATATCCGAGAAAAGAAAATTAAACAACCACAGAGATGAAACAACGCTGAGGTCCCGACAACAAGAAAGCACGGAAGTGCTGGAGCAAAAGAAAAAAACAATTAGAATTCGATGGGCCCGACCAGAGACAAAGTATCAGGTCTAACGAAACGAATAAGTTGAGAAACATATACTCAAAATGAAGGAAAACTGGGGACATCCCCTTGTAACAACAGAATATTTTACGATATTAAAGTAAAAACCATCCCGTTTTTTGGTATTTCTTAGATGAGATTATACAGTTAGAGACCGACAAATCAGAATCTAAAAAGGTTGCTGGTGTATCCAAGGAATTACCCCTATTCAGTATAAGTTCAGAGGGATAAATCTTGTCAATCATTTGTAAAACAGATCTGCAACAAGTAGCGCACAGATTGTTTCCATCGGAATACCCCCATTTTGTATACTATGAGATATTATTTCCAAATCGAATGAAGATATTATCTAAAGGGTATGTAAAGGCATCACTAACCTTTTGACATGGACATAAATATGTTCTAGAAAGGGTTATCCTTTGGAAGTAAGGAATACACCACAGAACTGGAAAATATGAAGTGTATATGTTTTCTGGGCCAGACTAGCTAGGTTCGGCCAATTCGGCCTCATCAGTGACCCTCAAATACTTTAAAATTCCACAATGGAATCAATGATCACAAAGGACAAGAAAATATAACTACACTATCGTGCAGGGCAGGGAGACCTTTTACGGCCGCCACACATTCTCAGACATAAGCTGTAGTGACGTTAAACATGTTCTAGAAAGGGTTAAGTTTTATGTACTTCAGGGGTAAAAAATATGCGTGCTTTTCATTACAAGCTAAATAAAGTGATCCCTTTCGAGAAAGCAAACGTCCGCTTGATTAAAACAATCTATTTATGTTTTACAAAATTATTCGGTAGAGTGGTATACATGATGGACAAGTCATGTGTAGACAAATCAGACCCTCGAAAACCTTTGCGATTAAGTTTGATAAAAAGATCCTTACCAGTCAAGTTTAATGATGAACTGAACTCTGTGATTTATGTAACACATCGCCCAGACAAACTGTTATTCTTTGTTCACGTCAATGCTAGAGCGACGTATTTGTTACAGAAGGCCAATACAGGCTTCTCTGGTCCGGCCCATCGGAGTCTAATTGTTGGGTTTTCTTTTGCTCCAGCATTTCAGTGGTTTCTTGCTGTCGAGTCCTCACCGTGGTTTCATCTCTGCGGTTGTTTGATTATTTGTGTTCACGGCGATGTTGCACTGATGAGTTAGGAGGCCTTCAGGCATACTGAACAAATTATTTGTCTAAATCGCGACGGAAGTAAGGGCGAGGATTGTGGCCACGTAAAATCGATTCAAGCCCCCCCCCCCCCCAGTGGACTTCGTTTCCGCTGACCTTTCCAACGCGGTTCTTCTGGCGCGGTTTATTTTTATTATGGTTTGTCTTTGGGTGTTTTGGTTTTGATGTTTCAATTAGTTCTGTTGTTTCATGTTTGAATATCTTTCCTTTTGGTGTCTCTGCCGGGAGTTGTGGGTTGATTGTATTGATTCCTGATCATTGCCTCAACTTCTATTTCCTACATTATATTGGTTACCTAAACTTCATGAAAGACCATACAAAGCATTGTTTATTGCAAAATCAAGCTCGTGTATATAAATATTGCGACAAAGTCTTTGAAAGAACAGGAAGAAATCTGTTTGGGTCTGTAAAAAAATTCAAATGAAGCTTCAAATAAATTGAAATCCAGACGTTTTCGTGCTGGAAGTCTGTCTACGTTTGTTTTTTCTTTCCACCCTTTACACTACACGTCCCCATAATCTTAAAAAAGAAAAACTATATGATTTAAATCAATGGACATTTCATAGTGAAGACTCCCTCTATCTTGTATGTAATGTAAAAATTTTTTTTTTTACTTCCAAGAGCACAAAAATTATACTTTATGGACATGTCAAGTGTATGATGCTTTCTACTTGATAAGATATTTACATAAGATTTGGTACTAAGTTATTTAGACAAGTTGTGGGTATTTCGATGGGTATCAATTGCGCACCTCCTGTGGCTAATCTGTTCTTGTTTCCGTATTCATGATGTCTCTTTCTGCTGAAATGCAATATGAAAACATTGAAAAATAAAAGCGAAGGCAATGATCAGGAATCGATACAATTAACCCACAGCTCCCATCAGAGACCCCAAAGCGAAAGAAACACAAACATGAATTAATTAGACCCTAATTGAAACACCAATACCGGAAAGCTACAAGGACAGTCACTTTCTCAAAAGGTTGCCAATTGGCTATCCAAAACAAAAAAAAGTATAAGCGATACACACCCTCAAAGACAAACCATAACAAAAATAACCGCGACAGAAGAACCGCCTTTGAACGGTCAGTGAAACGAATTCCACGATCCGCGATCCTCGCTTAGTTTACCGTCGCGATTTAGATATTTAATTTTTTCAGTCCGCATGAAGGCCTCCTAACTCATCAGTGCAGCATCTCCGAGAACACAGAAAAAAAAAACAAATAAAAAAAAACACAGAGATGAAGCATCGGTGAGGTCTCGAAAGCAAGAAACCACTGAAATGCCGAAGCAAAAGAAAACCAACAGTAAGACTCCGATGGGCCCGACTCCGATGGGCCCGACCAGAGTCAGAGAATTAAGCAGTAACCAATATTACCTAGAATTAAATTCTCTCTAAGTCTCAGTAGTTCTTTACGCTGGGACCTTCATAGTATCTGAGATCGGACCCATCGGCTTGCAATTAAAGAGGGAAGCAAAGTTGTCAACCGTGATTTGGTTAACTACCATGCATGCAGTCTGTCGTATAACATCTATGTTGTACCCGATCGTTTTATATCGAAGACTGTATTTACGAAATTGGGTGCTGAAGTCATTGCAATTATATAATTGTTATTATCTTTGATACTGCACTTGCACTGAGGGCGAGGGTTGAAATTTCATAAACGCCGGAGTGGAAGCCCCACAGTAGTTTTGCTACTGAACGTCCAAAGGCGTCGTTTTTTTTAGCTCACCTGACCGAAGGTCATGGTGAGCTTTTGTGACCGTAAGATGTCCGGCGTCGTCGTGCGTCGTCCGTCGTCCGTCGTCCGTCGTGCGTAAACTTTTTCTTGTGAACAAACTAGAGGCCACAGTTTTGGTCCAATCATCATCAAACTTGCTCAGAATGATCATCATGACAATATCTCGGTCAAGTTCGAATATGGGTCATGTCGGGTGAAAAAGTAGGTCAGTAGGTCAAATCATAGAAAAACCTTGTGAACACTCTAGAGGGCACAGTTTTGGTCCAATCATCATCAAACTTGCTCAGAATAATTATCATGACAATATCTCGGTCAGGTTCGAATATGGATCATGTAGGGTCAAAAAGTAGGTCAGTAGGTCAAACCATAGATAGTCCTTGTGAACACTCTAGAGGGCACAGTTATGGTTCAATTATCATCAAACTTGCTCAGAATGATCATTGTGACAATATCTCGGTCAAGTTTGAATATGGGTCATGTCGGGTCAAAAAGTAGGTCAGTAGGTCAATTCATAGAAAAACCTTGTGAACACTCTAGAGGGCACAGTTATGGTCCAATCATCATCAAACTTGCTCAGAATAATCATCCTGACAATATCTCAGTCAAGTTTGAATATGGGTCATGTTGGGTCAAAAAGTAGGTCAGTAGGTCAAATCATAGAAAAACCTTGTGAACACACTAGAGGGCACAGTTATGGTCCAATCATCATTAAACTTGCTCAGAATGATTGTCATGACAATATCTCGGTCAAATTTGAATATTGGTCATGTCGGGTCAAATGTAGGTCAGTAGGTCAAATCATGGACGAGGTGAGCTTTTGGGATCACTTTTCGTCCGTCGTCCGTCGTCAGTCCGTGCGTCCGTAAACAATTTCTTCAAACGACATCTCCTCCTAAACCACTGATCGGATTTTGACCAAACTTCACAGGAATGATCCTTAGGTGGTCCCCTTTCAAAGTTGTTCAAATGGTTCCGGTCCGTTGCACATCTAGGTCATAGGAGCCAAAAATAGATTTTTTTTTCACCAAAAACTTAAAAAATCTTCTTCTCTGAAACCACAAGGCCCAGGTCTTTGATATTTGGTATGAAGCTTCATCTAGTGGACCCCTACCAAGATTGTTCAAATTATAGTGCTGGGACCAAAAATGCCCCCGCTCCGGGCCCTTTGGTTTTACATGGGCTTATATAGGGAAAATCTTTAAAAATCTTCTTCTCTGAAACCGTAAGGCCCAGGTCTTTGATATTTGGTATGGAGCTTCATCTAGTGGCACTCTACCAAGATTGTCCAAATTATAGTGCTGGGGCCAAAAATGCCCCCGCTCTGGGGCCCTTTGGTTTTACATGGGCTTATATAGGGAAAATCTGTAAAACCTTCTTCTCTGAAACCGCAAAGCCCAGTTCTTTGATATTTGGTATGAAGCTTCATCTAGTGGACCCCGACCAAGATTGTTCAAATTATAGTGCTGGGGCCAAAAATGCCCCTGCTCCAGGGCCCTTTGGTTTTACATGGGCTTGTATAGGGAAGAGCTTTAAAAATCTTCTTCTCTGAAACCGTAAGGCCCAGGTCTTTGATATTTGGTATGAAGCCTCATCTAGGGGACCCTTACCAAGATTGTTCAAATTATAGTGCTGGGGCCAAAAAAGCCCCCGCCCCGGGGCCCTTTGGTTTTACATGGGCTTAAATAGGAAAAATCTTTAAAAATCTTCTTCTCTGAAACCGCAAGGCCTAGGTCTTTGATATTTGGTATGAAGCTTCACCTAGTGGACCCCTACCAAGATTGTTCATATTATAGCCCTGGGGCCAAAAATGCCCCTGCTCGGGGGCCCTTTGGTTTTACATGGGCTTATATATGGAAAATCTTGAAAAATCTTCTTCTCTGAAACCGCAAGGCCCAGGTATTTGATATTTGGTATGAGGCTTCATCTTGTGGACCCCTACGAAGATTGTTCAAATTATAGTGCTGAGGCCAAAAATGCCCCCGCCACGGGGCTCTTTGATTTTTCATAGGCTTATATAGGCAAAATCTTTAAAAATTTTCTTCTCTGAAACCGTAAGGGCCATGTTTTTGATATTTGGTATGAAGCTTCATCTAGTGGACCCCTACCAAGATTGTTCAAATTATATTGCTGGGGCCAAAAATGCCCCCGCCCCGGGGCCTTTTGGTTTTACATGGGCATATATAGGGAAAATCTTTAAAAATCTTCTCTGAAACCGCAAGGCCCAGGTCTTTGATATTTGGTATGAAGCTATACCTAGTGGACCCCTACCAAGATTGTTCAAATTATAGTTCTGGGGCCAAAAATGCACACGCCCGAGACCCTTTGGTTTTACATAGGCTTATATAGGGAAATCTTAAAAAATATTCTTCTCTGAAACAACATGTCCCAGGTCTTTGATATTTGGTATGAAGCTTCACCTAGTGGACCCCTATCAAGATTGTTCAAATTATAGCCCACGGGCCAAAAATGCTCCCGCTCCAGGGCCATTTGGTTTTACATAGACTTATATGGGGAAAATCTTGAAAAATTTTTGTCTCTGAATTCACAAGGCCTAGGTCTTTGATATTTGGTATGAAGCTTCATCTAGTGGACCTCTACCAAAATTGTTCAATTATAGCCCTGAGACCAAAAATGCCCCAGCCTTGGGGCCCTTTGGTTTTACATAGACTTATATAGGGAAAATCTTTAAAAATCTTCTTCTCTGAAACCACAAGGCCTAGGTCTTTGACATTTGGTATGAAGCTTAATCTTGTGGACCTCTACCAAGATTGTTCAAATTATAGCCCTGGGGCCAAAAATGCCCCCGCTCCAGGGCCCTTTGTTATTACATAGACTTATATATAGGGAAAATCTTGAAAAAGCTTCTTCTCTGAAACCAGATAGCCCTGGTCTTTGATATTTGGTATGAAGCTTCATCTAGTGGACCTCTACCAATATTGTTCAAATTATAGCCCTGAGACCAAAATCGCCCCTGTCTCGGGGGCCCTTTGGTTTTACATAGACTTATATAGGGAAAATCTTTAAAAATCTTCTTCTGTGAAACCACAAGGCCTAGGTCTTTGATATTTGGTGTGAAATTTCATCTAGTGGACCTCTATCAAGATTATTCAATTTATAGTCCTGGGGCCAAAAATGCCCCCGCCCCAAGACCCTTTGGTTTTGCATAGACTTATATAGGTAAATCTTTAAAAATCTTCTTCTCTGAAACCACAAGGCCCATGTCTTTGATATTTGGTATGGAGCTTCATCTAGTGGACCTCTACCAAGATTGTTCAAATTATAGCCCCTGCCCTGGGGCCCTTTGGTTTTACATAGACTTATATATAGAGATAATCTTTGGAAATCTTCTTCTCTGAAACAGCAAGACCTAGGTCTTTGATATTTGGTGTGAAGCTTCATCTAGTGGACCTCTATCAAGATTGTTTAAATTATAGCTCTGAGGCCAAAAATGTCCCCGCCCCGGGGCCATTTGGTTTTACATAGGCTATGTAGGGAATATCTTTAAAAAATGGTCTCTGAAACCCCAAGGCCCAGGTCTTTGATATTTGTTGTGTAGCTTCATCTAGTGGACCTTTGCCAAGATTGTTCAAATTATAGGCTTTGTTGATATTTGGTATGAAGCTTCACCTTTTTAGACCTCCCTCAACATTATGCACATTGTAGCCCTGGGGTCAATAATGGCCCTCCCAGAGGCCCACTTGTAACTCTATCATATGGGTCAGGTGAGCGATCCAGGGCCATCATGGCCCTCTTGTTTGTAGTGTCTTAGTGTGCGCTTTGTTCATGTTTCGTCTTATGTTTTCCTTTGGGTGACTTCAGATGGCTGCATTCTTTGATTGTGGCATTTCCTTAGTGACGTTTTCTAACTAGTTTGCAATTAAATAGGGAAGCAAAGTTATCATGCGTGGTTGGGTTAAGTATCATGAATGCTGTGTGTCATATAGCGTTTATGCTGTCCCCATTTTATACCGAAGAATTACAAATGTAGTTTACGAGAGTGGGTATTAAAACCATTCACAGTATTATACTTCACCTGAATTTATATTCTGCATGTAAGTAACCATAAAAATAGAAGTAAAGGCAATGACCAGATATGGTTACAATTACCCCGAACTTCCGATCACAGACACCGAAGGGAAAGAAACACTTACAAGAAATACACGGTGTATGATCGTTCCGCCCCCTTCCCCTTTTGATCCGCATTGCAGACGTCCTTTGCGATCAGTGAATGAAAATGATGGAGAAGATTTGGATAAGTGAAGTTAGTTTGTCCTTATTTTGTTTGTTTGATTTGAGGTTTAACGACCCTTCAACACTGTAAAGTTCATTTTGGAGACGTTGCTTCCAATTTTGTGGGACTTTTACCCAACATTGAGATGAAATGACTTCTCAAGCCCTGCCGCCCAATGAAACCAATAGGGTTTACAAGCATGGATGTGTCGACTCACACCGCTTTGCCTGGGCAAGCTTTGATCCTCTAAGCAGTTTACCAGTACTCGTGTGCGGTCGGTTTCAGCTCTGCGTGGAAGCATCATGCAGCCCATCTATTTCTTCAAGACCTGATGGGCGGGGGCCGTTGTCCTTATTTTACGTGCATATTCACAGGACCGCTATCTGTACCTGCGGAACTTTAAAAGTGATTTTTCTTCAACTGAGAATGTAATTGATGTATCTCATTGTTATGGTTACGCTACAACATTACGAATTCAATGGTTTGTGTTTGTCATCTGGGGCATACATATAACATCGAAAAGTTGTGTGGGAAATTTATATTTGCTTTTACCAATTCTAGGTATTTTCAGATGATGTCATACCCTGATTTTTATATAAGAGGCAAAATGAGTTGTGACAGGAACCGTTTCATGCTTGATCCAGACACCACTTCCATCTTAAGGTCTGTTTTTCCGCCTCTATTTCGTACTTAACATTACGATATTCTACGTTGCCAAAGTGATGAAAAGTAGAAGTAAAACAAAGATCAGGAATTGATACAATTAACTTACTCCATCCATAAAAGACACCAAAGGGAAAGAAATACAAACATTAAGCGACCAGACCATAATGGAAACCCAAACAAAGGAAGGCCATATGGACAGTTACTTTCCCACAAAATGGCCATATGGCCATCCAAAATTAAAAGACACAAGTGATACACACAGTAAGTAACAAACAACAACATAAATAAATCGCCACAGAAGAGCCGCCTTGGAACGGTCAGTGGAAGATTTCCACTGGGGGGCTTAAATCGATTTTACGTGGCCACAATCCTCGCCCTTACTTCCGCCGCGATATAGACAAATAATTTGTTCAGTCCGCATGAAGGCCTCCTAACTCATCAGTGCAACATCTCCGTGAACACAGAAATCAAAGAACCACAGAGGTGAGACAACGGTGAGGACTCAGCCTGTCACATGTAACATTACAGACTGGTCCATTTTCATATCTTAGATGAGAATTGCCTAATCTGATAATTTGTTTTTTAAATTCAATAGCATGGATATTTATCAGAAATTTACAGTTTACATCTTCAGAGGCCGGGGTCCCAGGGCACTAGGCCAACAGGCACAGCGCCTACCTCTGGTCGTCGGTCTTACGTATGTGATTATTAATCACGTGTCTGAGTTTGCCTTTTGCTAAATTTCTTGCTTTTGTTTGGGCGTGGCACAAGAAGGCGAGGGGTTCAGTCCAGTTTGGGCTTAGAACAGTTATATCGATTCCAGTAGGTTTCGAGATGAAGCTATGTCATGCTACCAAGGCTAATGCAAATATTAGCACGCTTAATCCATGGATTCCTGGCGACACATCTGCAGGGATATTTCTGGGATGGGCCCCAGCCATGTTACAAGAAAACTTTATGTTATTAACTGAATCTGATTTAATTTTTGTTTGAGCCGCAGATATAAGCTATTCATATTTAATTTTAATTTTGTTGTAAGGTGTGTATTAAGGATTCTTGGGGCCATCAATTTTTCTAAAAGGCCCATGAAAATTCGAAAAGGCCCATCAAAAGTTTCATTTTTTCATGTAAATGAATCGGTGATGGGCCTTTGGCCATGTTTTGGGGCCCATAAATATATTAGGCCAAATATATCCCTGCATCAGAAAATAAATTGGAATTTGACATCTTATATATAGTAGACTAATACCAGGATGCGTTCAGGCCGATAGGCATGGTGGGCGAAGCTTGCTTACCAACTAATGCTTACTATCCTAGGACGCCTGATTACACTCTTCTGGAGTCCATGTCTGTTGGCCTGAACATTCATATTTGCCATTTGTCTATGGATTCATGATTTTATATTAGCGCTTTGGTACTATGGCCTAAACTACAATATACCTGGTTCTCCCCCGGTCCTGCTGCATCAGAATTGGAAGTAATAACCTGTAAGTTACTTTCAGCTTCAGAACGATGTAATCATCGGTGCTGGCGTCCGCGTGCAAGGCGGTTGTCAAGTTTTAAGAGACTTAATTTTGTTGTTACTCGTCTCCTAAATCTCTGTATAACCGCTGATATTTTTAATTAAATCTGCAGTAAGCACGCGACCTGACAAAGCAAAGGAGTCTAAGCTGCCAGTGCAATGGCCAAAATAGAGGTGAAACATGCTTTCCGTCACTTCTATTTTGTCTGCTTTGTTTGATTTGAGGTTTAAATATTTTGAAAATAGAGTTATGCTTAAGCCGGTGTTAGAGGGCGTGGCCGGTGTTGCTCATTTCAGTACTGGTCATAAATAGACTCAATAAAACCGGGTCTGCTATTTTCGTTTATTTGGCGCATTCTTTGTTTCCAATGGATATAACTACTCAGAACGTATTTATCTTCACTGCAGCTGGTGTTTTGCCGTGAAAGTCTCTCCGTACATCATCATAGTGCAGATTATATCCTATGATCCTTTTGGATCATTGAGTTCATTTAAAATCATTTTGAAAACAGAGTTCTGCCTAAGCCGGTGCTATAGGGCGTGGCCGATGTTGCATTTTTCAGTAGTGGTCATGAACAGACTAAAAAATCCGAGTCTGCTATTTTCATTTATTTGGTGCATTATTTACTTCCAAAGGATCTAACTACTCAGAACTTATTCAAAGTCCCCGGCAAAACATTTTAGGTCATTTAAGAAACGCTGCTTCCAATTTTGTGGTACTGTTATCTGACACTGAGATGGAATGTCATCTCAAGACCTGCCGCCAAATGAAACCAAAAGGGTTTATATGCATTGACTGCTTGGGACTTACCGTTCCCGTCAACAATGTTTAGGTCATTTTGGAGACGTTGCTTCCAATTTTATGGGACCTTAACCCGATACTGAGATGAAATGACGTCTCCCGCCCTGCCGACATATGAAACCAAAAGGGGTTAAATGCAATGCACGGTCCTAATCGCTCTATTTTACCTGGGCGGGCAATAGAGCCTCTAAGTGGTTTATCAGTACATTATGTGCGTGGTCGGTTTCAGCTCTGCGTGGAAGCATCGTGCAGCCCGGTGGGCGGGGGCGAATGCATGGACGGACCAAATCGAACCATTTCTCTTGGGCATGCCTAGTCCTCTAAAAGGTTTACAAATTATTTGCCTAAATCGCGACGGAAGATAAAGGCTAGGACTGCGGTCGCTTAAAATCTATTAAAGCACCCCCCTCACCCCAACCTCCAACCCAGTGAAATTCTTTTTAGTGACCGTTCGAAGGCGGTTCTTCTGTCGCGGTTTAGTTTTGTTATGGTTTGTCTTTGAGTGTGTGTATCGCTTATTATGAACATTTTCTGGGAAAGAAACTATCGTTTTGGCTTTCCGCTATTGGTGTTTCCATTAGGGTCTAGTTATTTCATGTTTGTGTCACTTTCCCTTTGGTGTCTCTGGTAGGAGCTGTGGGTTAATTGTATCGTTTCCAGATCATTGCCTTCACTTCTATTTTTTATAAAAAACATAACACCCAACTTTCATTGATTCTCACATTTTACTTAAACATTCAACAAATAACAAAATATTGTTATACTCAAGTCGATTTTTTTATCTTATGCCGCGTTTTCCGATGATAACTTCATTTTTTTGTTTTGATTTTTGTCCAACACATCTAACACTGGGAAGTTGTAGAGGAGAAGCTCCGCCGACTTCTCAAAAATGTTCCATGTCCCCAATGAAAATTGGCGGAGCGGTAATCAGATGGAAATTTCTGAAATATTAAGCTTGCGTGATTTTTTTTGTTTCCACTGCTCCCGCCTTGATGGCGTGGTTTGACGATTTGTCGTCTGTTCAGTGCTTGACTGACGGATAATTTTGTGGGCCATTGCAACATCCTGCATGTGAACATTCGGGGGTGAAATGACTGGAGTAGTATTCAAACAATAACGATATAGATCAAAGGCATATGATCTAATTAATCTTTACAAATGGTTTGTCGGCTAAAATCACGCATTTCATGTTTTTGAACGTATACACTCTAATGATTTGTACAACGTCCCTTGAGTTGCACACCTCGTTGGCTGCACAGGATTTATCCATATATTGATATTGGTCAGTCATGTGTTTACATTTCGATATTGTGAGTGACAGAATTGGGCTTAGTTTTATCGAAAAATTCAGAAATTGTAAAAAGTCCATCTGATTAGAGCAAAAAGTTAACCATTCAGGAGGCTGAGACCTTAATGAGAAGTTGGCAGAGCTTCTCCTCCGCAACTTTCGCGCTGGATGTATTCATCAAAAATGAAAAATATAAAATCAAGAAGTTAACGCCGAAAAACGCGGCAAAATAGATAAAAATATCGACAATAGATTCCGCGGTATACTTCCAAATTTCTAATGTTACTTTCAGTTGTGATTTCATTATGTTAACGTTCCATGTCTGCAGGTTCAAGAATAATAATCCTGCTAATAGGTATTTCTTTCTTTCAGCCACCAGGCAAAATGTCAGGACTTGGACTGAAACTTATTGCGACAGATAGCGGTGACGAGAACGATCATACGTATAGTGCCACATGGGAGAAAGATATGAGAACAAAACGGCGCTCAAATCTCGTATGTCAAATAAATCAATCGATTCAGAGGTCGGGGATAATTTCACCATTTCATCAAGGAATAAAGTATCATGTACTTCTAACGACGAGATCATGGATGTAGCAGACGGTGGATTTTGTGGACGAAATAACAAATGGTAATAATTTCATGCAAACTGCTGAGACCCAAGTTACTTTTGAGCCGATTGTGGATATATCAGAGACTACTGGTTGTGGATCTTTTAAGTTGATTCATTGAGTTGATATGTTGTGATTGAAACATTCAGTTGAGAACGGTTGTAAACAGTTGATCAAAATTGTAACGATAATCGCCATGGCCAAATTAAAACTTACATTGAATTTAATTGGTTTAAACAAAATTGGTTAGTTATTTGTTTTTGATACAAATTCTCAATGCTCGAAAAAATAAGTAATGGTATATATTGCTTCCGCTTGGTTCGTTACATTTATAATAATAGAATTTACTTCAACGTAATGAATTAAATTCATTTATTATAGGGACATACAATTTGTGTGTTTGAGAAAAGGGTGGGTGTGTCGTCATTCATACAATCTTATTACGACAAAGTGTAATGTTTAACAGGGTCTCTTCCCTTAAACTGTAAATGCATTTATGAGTCCTTTGACCCTAGGAAGTTAGCACGCATGCGTATTACATAGCAAATTGGCTTTTTGTAATAATCTTTCGGAGAGGTATGGTCGCTCGTCAAGCAAGAGAGGTATGTTCGCTCGTCAAGCAAATACACCCTACTCAGCTCTCCCTTTAAAAATTTAAGTCAACCGAGTAGATAGGTAATATGTGACAGGGGTAATGTAGTGCTGCTTTCTGCTGTGCGTTTTCCTTCTATTACAAGTGTTCTATCCAACAGCATCAGTAGTAAATTCTTCGCCTGTCATGACGGTTATGAAGTTCATGTAAAAGGACAGCGTCAATTACAGTGTCATGTGCCGGATATGGCGTCCCAACACTGGCGAATGTTGAAAATGCAGTCAAATTTGAAAAAATTGTCAAATTCATGAATTGGTTGTGTACCCCACCAGATCATGCAGTTGTTGTGATGGAATTTGATACAAATATAACAGCAGTTTGTGACTATTGGCACATGAAACGTGGTTGTGGATCTTTTAAGTTGATTCATTGAGTTGATATGTTGTGATTGTCCACATTCAATTGAGAACGGTTGTAAACAGTTGATCAATGTTGTTTTGACAATTAACTAATAAAGGCCGTATGAGGATGGCATTGCTTTGGCTAAGAAAGCTAGTGAACCGGTCAAGGACTGCATTTCCCTGAGCTTAATTCGCTTGCGCCCCAGAGTGTTTTCAGTGATATTTAAGAGGTTTTGTACTTTCCCTTGTGGCATTTTGATTTCAAAATATGTCAAACATGTACATGGCAAAACTGTTTTTTTTCTGTGGCAATAGCTAAATTTATTTCCTCACGGGGAGCCAAAAATTGTTTCATGAGAGAAAAAAAGCGTCCGAGTAGCCAGGACCAGCAAAAATGTAGTCATCTAAATAGTGGTCACAATCGACATTTTTACAGTCCTTACATTGATTCTGAAATTAATCATAAACGCCATTTCTTCAAAATATCCTTCATTAATAAGGGTATGGATTTTATAGATTTGCCCAGTATCTTCCGTGAGAGATCGGTGCTTTCTTCCATTCCTGCTTATTTTCAAAATACTGAAACACCTATAATTTGCTATAAATATAACAAACCTGTAAGATCTATCATTTTTTATTTCAATAAACTTGTTTCAGATCTTGATATTGATACAAATACTCCTGATTCATGTCATTGTAAAAACTCAGTGTATTGCTATCCTGCTGCTGGTCATATAATTACTAGCAATTTTAAAATTATTCCTGATTCTAGGATAAGGAATATAATTTCTAAAGGACAGAAATATCGGTTTCCTTCTAAAATTGATTTCAGTAAATGTAGTGATGAAATTGCTGCTTCCTTGAATGAATTCGGTAATCGATGGTGTAAGCGAGAGTATGTTGAGCATAAAGCCCTTAAGGACTGGAAACTTAGCATTTTAAAACTAGTGAATAAACGCATTTCTTTCTATTCTCAAAATACTAACTTATTACCTCCTAAGCCCAAGACGTCTTTACGTCATCTTAAACTAGGTATTCAAGAATTTCATAAGAAGTTTGTTTTGGCCCCTGCAGACAAGGCCGCTAACAACGTCGTCGTGTGACGGCTCCACTATGTTAACACGCTTAAGCAGGAGCTTGGTGGTACTAAGGCCAATGAACTTCAGCCTTCAGCTGAAGAGAGAGCTATAGTAGATAAACATGTTTGTCATTCAGCCACCAAGGTATTGGTGTGTTACTGAAGGGCAAGACCAGCTGTCTACGCTATACTGGTTACCAAAACTTCATAAAAGACCTTACAAAGTACGGTTTATTGCAAATTCTAGCTCTTGCACTACCACTGAACTTTCTAAATCATTAACTTCCTGTCTTACTGCTATTAAAAGTAGAAGTAACAAAGATCAGGAATCGATACAATTAACTTACCCCACCCACCAAAACACCAAAGGGAAAGAAATACAAACATTAAGCGACAAGACCATAATGGAAACCTAAACAAAGGAAGGCCATAAGGACAGTTACTTTCCCACAAAATGGCCATATGACCATCCAAAATTAAAAGACACAAGTGATACACACAGTAAGTAACAAACAACAACATAAATAAATCGCCACAGAAGAACCGCCATGGAACGGTCAGTGGAAAGATTTCCACTGGGGGGGCTTAAATCGATTTTACGTGGCCACAATCCTCGCCCTTACTTCCGTCGCGATTTAGACAAATAATTTGTTCAGTCCGTATGAAGGCCTCCTAACTCATCAGTGCAACATCTCCGTGCACACAAAAAATCAAAGAACCACAGAGGTGAGACAACGGTGAGGACTCGACAGCAAGAAACCACTGAAATGCTGGAGCAAAAGAAAACCAACAGTTAGACTCCGATGGCTCGACCAGAGACAGAGCATCAGGCACCAACCAACATTACCAAGAATGAGATCTCTCTAATTCTCAATAAGCCTTTACGTTGGAGCCGTCATAGAATCTGAGGCCTGACCCACCGGCGTGCAATTAAAGAGGGAAGCAAAGTTGCCAACCGTGATTGGGTTAACTTACATGCATGCAGTCTGTCGTATAACATCCGTGTTGTACCCAATCTTTTTATATCGAAGAATGATTTGACGAAATTGGGTGCTGAAGTCATTGCGGTTATATATGTTTCTGAATTTATAAAACGCATGTGATTAAATATTGTGATAAAGTCTTTGAAAGATCAGGAAGAAATCTTTTTTGGTCTATAAAAAATTCGAACGCGGTAACTTTGATTTTGAGATTTTAAATTTTCCTTTTTTGGATGGTGATGTTCCTCGTGCGCCGTCCTGTGGCGTTTGTGTTTCGCAATTGGTTCGGTTTGCTGGAGTGTGTGGTCGTGGCTTCGGCGCTCGTGGTAAATTATTAACGGCTGGGCTCCTTAATCAGGGTTATCGGTACCATAAACTACGCAAAGCCTTTTCAAAATTTTATGGACGCCATTCTGGTTTGGTTTCGGGATTCGGTGTTGGGCTTGGGTCTCTTCTGCAACAAGGTCTGTCGGAGCCCGAATTTTATGGTGACTTAGTATATAAATTCAGAAGGGTGTGTGGCCGCAGTGGCTTCAGCACCCAATTTCGTAAAATCATTCTTCGATATAAAAAGATTGGGTACAACATGGATATTATACGACAGACTGCATGCATGGTAGTTAACCCAATCACGGTTGGCAACTTTGCTTCCCTCTTTAATTGCACGCCGGTGGGTCAGGCCTCAGATTCTATGACGGCTCCAACGTAAAGGCTTATTGAAAATTAGAGAGATAATGTTGGTTGGTGCCTGATGCTCTGTCTCTGGTCGGGCTCATCGGAGTCTAACTGTTGGTTTTCTTTTGCTCCAGCACTTCAGTGGTTTCTTGCTGTCGAGTCCTCACCGTTGTCTCACCTCTGTGGTTTTTTTTATTTTTGTGTTCACGGAGATGTTGTACTGATCAGTTAGGAGGCCTTTATGCGGACTGAACAAATTATTTGTCTAAATCGCGACGGAAGTAAGGGCGAGGATTGTGGCCGCGTAAAATCGATTTAAGCCCCCCCAGTGGAAATCTTAACTGAAATGGATTAAATTTTTACAGACCCCTTTTCCACTGGGATTTAATGACAACATTTATCATGAGGGTAATATTTCCAGAATGCCGGACTTTGATATTTTCTCACTCCTGGAATGTCGAAAACGCAGAACTAGATCTCACGGCACCAGGAAAAATGGTAACTTTAAACGTAAATCACGTGCGTTTAAACGAAACAATACTAGACTGAAGTGACTGTCAATTATATTATTAAATCATGGACGCCACTCTATGCTTTCATTTTTAAGTTCATTACCCGTTTCTGTTTTACGTCTTCTGGACACCGAGGCGAATAAATTCTACGAGAGTTCTCATCAGTTATATGATGCGACTCTCTTAACTAGAGGCTATACTCAGCATACTCTCCGTCCTTACATTGATTCTGAAATTAATCATAAACGTCATTTCTTCAAAATATCCTTCATTAATATTCATTAATAAGGGTATGGATTTTTATAGATTTGCCCAGTATCTTCCGTGAGAGTTCGGTGCTTTCTTCCATTCCTGCTTATTTTCAAAATACTGAAACACCTATAATTTGCTATAAATATAACAAACCTGTTAGATCTATCATTTTTAATTTCAATAAACTTGTTTCAGATCTTGATATTGATACTAATACTCCTGATTCATGTGAGTGTAAAAACTCAAAGTATTGCTATCCTGCTGCTGGTCATGTAATTACTGGCAATTTGAAACTTATTCCTGATTCTAGGATAAGGAATATAATTTCTAAAGGACCGGATTATCGGTTTCCTTCTAAAATTGATTTCAGTAAATGTAGAGATGAAATCGCTGCTTCCTTGAATGAATTCGGTAATCGATGGTGTAAGCGAGAGTATGTTGAGTATAAAGCCCTAAAGGACTGGAAACTTAGCATTTTAAGACTAGTGAATAAACGCATTTCTTTCTATTCTCTAAATACTAACTTATTACCTCCTAAGCCCAAGACGTCTTTACGTCATCTTAAACTAGGTATTCAAGAATTTCATAAGAAGTTTGTTTTGGCCCCTCAGACAAGGCCGCTAACAACGTCGTCGTTGTGTGACGGCTCCACTATGTTAACACGCTTAAGCAGGAGCTTGGTGGTACTAAGGCCTATGAACTTCAGCCTTTGGCTGAAGAGAGAGCTATAGTAGATAAACATGTTTGTCTTTCAGCCACCAAGTTTGCTGTATGTGTTAACGAAGGCCAAGACAAGCTTCCTACGCTATACTGGTTACCAAAACTTCATAAAAAACCTTACAAAGCACGGTTTATTGCAAATTCTAGTTCTTGCACTACCACTGAACTTTCTAAATTATTAACTTCCTGTCTTACTGCTATTAAAACGCATGCAATTAAATATTGTGATAAAGTCTTTGAAAGATCAGGAAGAAATCTGTTTTGGTCTATAAAAAATTCGAATGAGGTTTTAAATAAATTGAAATCTAGACAGTTTCGTGCTTCTAGTCTGTCTACCTACGATTTTTTCCACTCTTTACACTACACTTCCTCATAATCTTATAAAAGAAAAGCTTAATGATTTAATTGAATGGGCTTTTCACAGAGAAGATTCTCTCTATCTTGCATGTAATGTCAGAAATGCATTTTTCACTTCTAAAGAGCATAAGAGTTATACACTTTGGTCATGTCAGAAAGTGTGTGATGCCCTCACCTTTCTACTTGACAATATTTATATTAGATTCGGTACTAAGTTATTTAGACAAATTGTGGGTATTCCGATGGGTACTAATTGCGCACCTCTTGTGGCTGATCTGTTCTTGTATTGTTATGAAAGAGACTTCATTTTGTCGCTTTCCATTGATAACCAATCTGAAATTATTGAAGCTTTTAGCTCTACTTCTAGATATTTAGATGATTTATTAAATACTGATAATACCTATTTTGATGGTTTGATCAGTCAGATTTACCCCCTTGAACTTCAGTTAAATAAAGCAAATTCTTCTGATACCGAGGCCCCGTTTTTGGATTTACATCTATCTATTGTAGATGGATTTGTTTCGTGCAAAATTTATGATAAACGCGATGACTTTGATTTTGAGATTGTAAATTTTCCTTTTTTGGATGGTGATGTTCCTCGTGCGCCATCCTATGGCGTTTATATTTCGCAATTAATTCGATTTGCTAGAGTGTGTAGTCATGTAACTGACGTCAACACTCGTAATAAATTATTAACGGCTAAACTTCTTAATCAGGGTTATCGGTACCATAAACTACGCAAAGCCTTTTCAAAATTTGATAGACGCCATTCTGATTTAATTTCAAAATTCAATATTGGACTTAAATCTCTTCTGCAACAAGGTCTATCGGAACCCGAATTTTATGGTGACTTAGTATATAAATTCAGAAAATATATAACCGCAATGACTTCAGCACCCAATTTCGTAAAATCATTCTTCGATTTAAAAAGATTGGGTACAACATGGATATTATACGACAGACTGCATGCATGGTAGTTAACCCAATCACGGTTGGCAACTTTGCTTCCCTCTTTAATTGCACGCCGGTGGGTCAGGCCTCAGATTCTATGACGGCTCCAACGTAAAGGCTTATTGAAAATTTAAGAGATAATGTTGGTTGGTGCCTGATGCTCTGTCTCTGGTCGGGCTCATCGGAGTCTAACTGTTGGTTTTCTTTTGCTCCAGCATTTCAGTGGTTTCTTGCTGTCGAGTCCTCACCGTTGTCTCACCTTTGTGGTTCTTTGATTTCTGTGTTCACGGAGATGTTGCACTGATGAGTTAGGAGGCCTTCATGCGGACTGAACAAATTATTTGTCTAAATCGCGACGGAAGTAAGGGCGAGGATTGTGGCCACGTAAAATCGATTTAAGCCCCCCAGTGGAAATCTTCCACTGACCGTTCCAAGGCGGCTCTTCTGTGGCGATTTATTTATGTTGTTGTTTGTTACTTACTGTGTGTATCACTTGTGTCTTTTAATTTTGGATGGCCATATGGCCATTTTGTGGGAAAGTAACTGTCCATATGGCCTTCCTTTGTTTAGGTTTCCATTATGGTCTGGTCGCTTAATGTTTGTATTTCTTTCCCTTTGGTGTCTTTTATGGATGGAGTAAGTTAATTGTATCAATTCCTGATCTTTGTTTTACTTCTACTTTCCACTGACCGTTCCAAGGCGGCTCTTCTGTGGCGATTTATTTATGTTGTTGTTTGTTACTTACTGTTTGTATCACTTGTGTCTTTTGGTTTTGGATGGCAATATGGCCATTTTGTGGGAAAGTAACTGTCCTTATGGCCTTCCTTTGTTTAGGTTTCCATTATGGTCTGGTCGCTTAATGTTTGTATTTCTTTCCCTTTGGTGTCTTTTATGGGTGGAGTAAGTTAATTGTATCAATTCCTGATCTTTGTTTTACTTCTACTTTAAATAAATTTAAATCCAGACATTTTCGTGCTTCAAGTCTGTCTACTTTCGATTTTTCCACTATTTACACTACACTTCCTCATAATCTTATAAAAGAAAAGCTTAATGATTTAATTGTGCTTTTCACAGAGAAGATTCTCTCAATCTTGCATGTAATGTCAGAAATGCATTTTTCACTTCTAAAGAGCATAAGAATTATACACTTTGTTCATGTCAGAGAGTGTGTGATGCCCTCACCTTTCTACTTGACAATATTTATATTAGATTCGGTACTAAGTTGTTTAGACAAATTGTGGGTATTCCGATGGGTACTAATTGCGCACCTCTTGTGGCTGATCTGTTCTTGTATTGTTATGAAAGAGACTTCATGTTGTCGCTTTCCATTGATAACCAATCTCAAATTATTGAAGCTTTTAGCTCCACTTCTAGATATTTAGATGATTTATTAAATCTTGATAATACCTATTTCGATGGTTTGATCAGTCAGATTTACCCCCAAAAACTTCAGTTAAATAAAGCCAATTCTTCTGATACCGAGGCCCCGTTTTTGGATTTACATCTATCTATTGTAGATGGGTTTGTTCGTGCAAATTTTATGATTAACGCGATGACTTTGACTTTGAGATTGTAAATTTTCATTTTTTGGATGGTGATGTTCCTCGTGCGCCATCCTATGGCGTTTATATTTCGCAATTAATTCGATTTGCTAGAGTGTGTAGTCATGTAACTGACTTCAACACTCGTAATAAAATTATTAACGGCTAAATTCCTTAATCAGGGTTATCGGTACCATAAACTACGCAAAGCCTTTTCAAAATTTTATAGACGCCATTCTGATTTAATTTCAAAATTCAATGTTGGACTTAAATCTCTTCTGCAACAAGGTCTATCGGAACCCGAATGTTATGGTGACTTAGTATATAAATTCAGAAAATATATAATCGCAATGACTTCAGCACCCAATTTCGTAAAATCATTCTTCGATTTAAAAAGATTGGGTACAACATGGATGTTATACGACAGACTGCATGCATGGTAGTTAACCCAATCACGGTTGACAACTTTGCTTCCCTCTTTAATTGCACGCCGGTAGGTCAGGCCTCAGATTCTATGACGGCTCCAACGTAAAGGCGAAATGATAATTAGAGAGACCTAATTCAAGGTACTGTTGGTTGGTGCCTGATGCTCTGTCTCTGGTCGGGCCCATCGGAGTCTAACTGTTGGTTTTCTTTTGCTCCAGCATTTCAGTGGTTTCTTGCTGTCGAGTCCTCACCGTTGTCTCACCTCTGTGGTTCTTTGATTTTTTGTGTTCACGGAGATGTTGCACTGATGAGTTACGAGGCCTTCATGCGGACTGAATAAATTATTTGTCTTAATCGCGACGGAAGTAATGGCGAGGATTGTGGCCTCGTTAAATCGATTTAAGCCCCCCAGTGGAAATCTTTCCACTGACCGTTCCCCCAGTGGAAATCTTTCCACTGACCGTTCCAAGGCGGTTCTTCTGTGGCGGTTTATTTATGTCGTTGTTTGTTACTTACTGTGTGTATCACTTGTGTCTTTTTATTTTGGACGGCCATATGGCCATTTTGTGGGAAAGTAACTGTCCTTATGGCCTTCCTTTGTTTAGGTTTCCATTATGGTATGGTCGCGTAATGTTGGTGTTTCTTTCCCTTTGGTGTCTTTTATTGGTGGAGTAAGTTAATTGTATCGATTCCTGATCTTTGTTTTACTTCTACTTTAAAACTTGGTGGTAACAAGAACATGGAGGTACTAAGGCCTATGAACTTCAGCCTTTAGCTGTATAGAATGCTTTAGTTATGTCTTTGTTACAGAAGGCCCAGACAAGCTTCCTACATTATATTGGTTACCTAAACTTCATAAAAGACCATACAAAGCACGGTTATTGCAAATTCAAGCTCTTGTACCACCACTGAAATCTACAAATTATTAACTTCATGTTTTACTGCAATCAAAAACATGTGATAAAATATTGCGACAAAGGCTTCGAAAGATCAGGTAGAAATCGGTTTGAAGTTTTAAATAAATTGAAATCCAGACCAAAAAAAAAACCTTATACAATCTTCTTCTTCAGAACCACTGTGCCAATTGTCTTGAAACTTGATGACTGAGTACTTCAAAGTTTGCAAATATGATGACCCTAGAATGACCTTGACCTATTTTCTGCCAATGTCAAATTTGATTTCTTAGGCTTTTCAATGGGAAAAGGGTAAAACAATGCATTTTTTTTTTCGAAAAATATTGTGGTCTTTGACATCAGAATAGGTAAAAAATGAATGTCTATGAATGCTTAAGGTCTGGGTCATTCAGTGATCTTGGCTCAATGTCACTTGAATTACAGACCCATTGACATTTCAAAATACATTTTCTCTAGAAACCAATGGGTCAATTTCAATTAAATTTTATATGCAGCCTTAGGACATTGAGGGAACAAAAATGTGTTTGATTGGTCCAGGTCACCTGACCAAGATTTGTTTGTATGTTTGATTTGAGGGTAAACGTCCCCGTCAACACTGTATAGATCATTTTGGAGACATTGCTTCCGATTTTGTGGGACTTTTACCCGACATTGAGATGAAATGACATCTCAAGCCCTGCCGCTCAAGACTTGACCAAGATAGCCGCCATTCCCAAATATGTTAAAAACCTCAAAAATCTGCACCAGAACCATTGGGCCGATTGTCTTTAAACTTGGTATGTAGAATTAGGCGACTGAGTACTTACAAAGTTTGCAAATATGACCTTGGCTCAAGGTCACTTGCATTATACATGTAGGTCCATTGACATTTCAAAATACCACTGGGCCAATTTCACTGAAATTTTATTTGCAGCCTTAGGACATTAAGGGAACAAACATGTGTTCGAATGGTCTAGGTCACAAGAGCAAGATGGCCGCCATACCCAAATATGGTAAAAACCGTAAAAAAATCTTCTTCTCCAGAACCACTGGGCCCATTGTCTTAAAACTTGGTATGTAACATCGGGTGACTGATGACTACCAAGCTGCAAATATGATGACCCTAGGTTGACCTTGATCTATTTTCTGCCAAGATCAAATTTAGCTCCTTAGGCTTTTCAATAGGAAAAGGCTAAAACGATGCATTTTTAAAAACATATTGTGGTCTATGAATGCTTAAGATCAAGGTCATTCAGTGACCGTGTATCAAGGTCACTTGAATTACGGGTCCATTGACATTTCAAGATACATTTTCTCTGAAACCACTACTCCAATTCCAATTAAATTTTATATGCAGCCTTAGGACAGTGAGGGAACAAGAATTTGTTCGATTGGTCCAGGTCACATGACCAAGATGGCCGCAATGCCCAAATATGAAAAAAAAAACTAAAAAAAAATATCTTCTCCAGAACCATTAGGCCGATTGCCTTGAAACTTAGTTTGTAGCACTAGGTGACTGAGTACTACCAAGTTTGCAAATATGAATATCCTAGGTTGACTTTGACCTATTTTCTGCCAAGGTCAAATTTGATTCCTAAGGCTATTCAATTGGAAAATTGCAAAAACAGTGCATATTTCGGAAAATATTGTGTTCTATGACATGGAAGAGGTAAAAATTGAACATCTATGAATGCTTAAGCTTAAGGTGATTCAGTGACCTTGGCTCAAGGTCACTTGAAATATAGGTCCAGTGACATTTCAAAATACATTTTCTCTGAAACAACTTGGCCAATTTCAGTTTAAGTATATATGCAGCCTAAGGACATTAAGGGAACAAAAATTTGTTCGAATGGTCTAGGTCACATGCCCAAAAGACCCGTCAGCCTCGATAGCGCAGTGGTTCACGCGTTCGACATATGATCAAGAGGTTGAGCGTTCAAATCCGGCCACCGGTATCAAGGTGTGTCCTTGGGCAAGACACGTAATGACACTGCCCCACTCCAAAATACTTCTCGCACGCGCGTGAAAACACCCAGAATTAGTGTTCGAAAGCGATTCAATAAGCTTGAAGCTTTCATCGCAATCGAACTATAGTAAATTTGTATAAACTAAATATGGTAAAAACATTAAAAAATCTTCTTCTCCAGAACCACTTAGCAGATTGTCTTGGAACATGGTATGTAGCATTAGGTAGTCGAGTACTACTAAATTTGCAAATATAATGATCCTAGGTTGACCGTGACCTATTTTAAGCCAAGGTCAAATTTTGTTCCTTAGGCTTTTCAATGAATATTTACAACAAAAAAAAACATGTTTAACTTTTCAATACTTTTATGCTAACAATACAATCAACTATTGCTTTTTAAAGTAAAATCATACAGTTATGCTGAAATAAGGAATATTTCTAGCGAAGAAATTGTAGCCAGTGTTCTCGCTAGGATTTTGAAAATTTTAGTAAAAATGGTGTCCTCCAAATTAGTGGGAGTTTATATAATACTATACGTTTCTATTTATCTTTTCAAAAATGTTTGAGTAAATTACTCCTAATTTGGAGTTAATGAAAATGTAAAGGCTCAGTCATGACAGTATTTTCAATAAAATGCATGACTTGATTTGTTTGTTTGATGTGAGGTTAAACGTCCCCGTCAACACTGTACAGGTCATTTTGGCGACGTTGCTTCCAATTTTGTGGGACTTTTACCCGTCATTGAGATGAAATGACTTCCCAAGCCCTGTCGCCCAATGAAACCAATAGGGTTTATAAGCATGGACGGTCCGACTAGCACCGCTTTGCCTGGACAGGTTCTTCTGTCGCGTTTTATTTTTTTATGGTTTGTCTTTGGGTGTTTATGTCGCGTATATTGTTTTTTTTGGATAACCTATTAGCCATGTTGTTGGAAAGTAACTCTTATGGCTTTCCGCTCTTGATGTTTCAATTAGGGTCTGTTGTTTCATGTTTGTGTTTCTTTCCCGTTGGTGTCTCTGATGAGAGCTGTGGGTTAATTGTATCGATTCCTGATCATTGCCTCCACTTCTATTTTAGATTCTCTAAGCGGTTTACCATTACTCGTGTGCGGTCGATTTCAGCTCTGCGTGGAAGCAGCATACAGCCCATCTATTTCTCCAAGCCCCGATATGCATGACTTGAAGCGTAGTGACTGAACCAGGGGTGTAGAAATCCTAATACTTTACACTTGTCCACAGAAAAAGTAAAATTGAATAACTACTTGTCCGCCGTCAAATTCACTTGTCCGGAATTTCAAAATAAAATCTACATAAAACTGCCCATATTTTGATGCCCCCCCCCCCCCGAGCATCTTTAATTCTGGGGGGGGGGGCATATAGTATTTGCCCTGTCCGTCTGTTTGTTTGTCTGTATGTCCGCTGCCTGTTTGTTTGTTTGTCTGTCTGTCCGTCACAAACAACTTTAATCTTGATCTAAACTTCAAAAGTATTTGACCTAGCCCCATTAATCTTCACACACTTATTCACAATAGCAAGGGCTACATTCCGACCAAGGGCCATAACTCTGTTGTCATTTTTGGCTGAATTATCTCCCCTTTAAATTGGCAAAAACGCAGAAATTGGATCCCAAGGGGGAATTGGTCACCTATAGTTGCATCTCTTGTTATTTTTGTCATTACGATAAGACACCCGTGTGGCATAGAGCGTTATTCACATCTCCAAAATGGCTACTTTTCTGAAGAAAATCCGTGATATTTTTCTTATCAGTACTACAAACATAGGTTGTAGGTGCTCGTTAGAACCTGTTCTAACGAGTACCCACAACCTATGTCTTGGAGCAGAAAAAAGCAAAATAATGAATACCCCCGTAAACCCCAGTTTTCTCTATATAAACTGGGGTTTAGGGGGGTCTTCATTTAACGGACCTGTTAACGTGATGTAAGCGCAGTTGTGCTAGCAGTTTTAACCATTGTTTCACTATAAATGTCTAAATCGTTTACGCTTCAGGTTAATTTGCCTAGTTTGTCTGTGCGCAAGATCACCCGTCTGTTGACCTAAACCACCCAAACCTCAATTAAATAGTTTTTACGTTTATGAATGTCATAGCATAAATTAGATATAAAAAAGAAATTAAATGTAAGTTATAATTTTATATTTCAGTTGTGCTTACACATAAATTTGTATAAAATATTGTTTTGAGTGATTTTTGGTGGTGGGGTGTTTTGGAATGGTATCGCATGACCTCGAGATGGTGGGCAAATCATAACGCAGATAAACAGTCCTAACTTTAGACATGAAAAGATCTTTGCAGGACAAAACATTTGCATGTTTCGTATATATCATGAAATGGAATTTATCATTGAAGGTATCTTGCCTCCATTATATTGAACAGCCCCCGTCCATAGGGGCTTGAAGAAATATATGGGCTGTATGATGCTTCCACGCAGAGCTGAATCCGGCCCGCACACTAGTACTGGTAAACAGCTTAGAGGATCTAAGCCTGTTCAGGAACCGCGGTGCGAGGTGGACCGTCCATGCTAATAAACCCAATTGGTTTCATTGGGCAACAGGGCTTGAGATGTCATTTCATCTCAATGTCGGGTAAAAGTCCCACACAATTGGAAGCAACGTCTCCAAAATGACCTTTACAGTGTTGACGGGGACGTTGAACCTCAAATCAAACAAACAATTATATTGACACTTAGAGCATATACTGAAAATTTTGGCCGAAATTTCTACTTTTCCGCGACAAGCGAACTGAACAAAACGTACTTGTCAGTCGGCAAAAAGTTCCCCCAAGCCGGACGCAAGATTTCCATACTCCTGTAATCCATGTAAATTGGGTCCAATGTTTTATGAAAAGTAGTAGTAAAACAAAGATCAGGAATTGATACAATTAACTTACTCCATCCATAAAAGACACCAAAGGGAAAGAAATACAAACATTAAGCGACCAGACCATAATGGAAACCTAAACAAAGGAAGGCCATATGGACAGTTACTTTCCCACAAAATGGCCATATGACCATCCAAAATTAAAAGACACAAGTGATACACACAGTAAGTAACAAACAACAACATAAATAAATCGCCACGGAAGAGCCGCCTTGGAACGGTCAGTGGAAGATTTCCACTGGGGGGCTTAAATCGATTTTACGTGGCCACAATCCTCGCCCTTACTTCCGTCGCGATTTAGACAAATAATTTGTTCAGTCCGCATGAAGGCCTCCTAACTCATCAGTGCAACATCTCCGTGAACACAGAAATCAAAGAACCACAGAGGTGAGACAACGGTGAGGACTCGACAGCAAGAAACCACTGAAATGCTGGAGCAAAAGAAAACCAACAGTTAGTACTGGTAAACAGCTTAGAGGATCTAAGCCTGTTCAGGAACCGCGGTGCGAGGTGGACCGTCCATGCTAATAAACCCAATTGGTTTCATTGGGCGACAGGGCTTGAGATGTCATTCCATCTCAATGTCTTTTTTAGTGCCGGCAACCAATATATATCAAAGTACTGAAAGTACTGAGAGGCGGGCGAGTAATGTCATCTTTTAATTAAAACTTGAAAAACAAAATAATGACTACAGTCTTTTTACGCTCTAGTCACACGTAATTGCTCTTGAATTTATCCTTGAGTGTTTTTATCTTCAAACGGACTATTTCGACACGATGCATGTCTCCAAGAAGTTGACTCTTTTTTTTCTAGCTGAAAGAAACTGTTGTTTATTCATTTATTCATTTATTATTTTACTTATTTATTTATATATTTATTTACATGCACCTTCCAGTCTCTGAATTAATTTTCTCCAACTCTGCTAACGATCACACTGTGTTTAACGTCCCCGTCAATACTGTATAGGTCATTTTGGAGACGCTGCTTCCAATTCTCAGGGACTTTTACCCGACATTGAGATTAAATGACATCTCTAGCCCTGTCGCCCAGTGAAACCAATACCGTTTATAAGCATGGTCGGTCCGACTCGCACCGCTTTACCTCGGCAGGTTTAGGTCCTCTAAGCTGTTTAACAGTACTCGTGTGCGCTGCGTGGAAGCATCATGCAGCCTATTTATTTCTTCAAGCCCCGATGGGCGGGGCCGACTGACGATCACATATCTATACACCGAGGACAACCTACAAATTATCATTCTGTGTATTGAAAATGAAATTTCACTCGTGCATCGCACTCGTGATAATACTGATGTTTTCAACACACGCATATTCCGCTGCATTTGTTCACTGAGTTTGAGCAAACTTTATTTATACAATTTTATTTTTCCAAATAAAATCAAAATACTGAGGGAGGTTGATTAATTAGGCAAAATTATTCTTCAGTGTCAATTAAGCAGATATCTAGATCCCAAATGGTTAAAATGGCTCAGTCGAAAAGGGAGACATACCAAATCCGACGGAGCTAGGAAATGCAAACATAAATAAATAAATAAATAAATAAATAAATAAACATAAACGAGCCTGTTCATTTTTTTTAAGTTTTACCGTAAATTCGAGATAATAGCTCAACTTTACGCCACCTGCAGTTAGTTAAATAAAGTTCTGTTCTGTCCCCCCTCTGTAAAAATGTCTAAGCCTAACGGACACGCCGCCCCATTTCCTTTGGAAGTGGGGACATAAAAAGACGCACAAGAAAAAAAAAGTTTTGCTAAAACCATGTCAGTCGTTTGACCCTTTAATTTCTGCATTTTAAATTTATAGTGTATGCCTCGATCAGATGCTGCGTTTTATGAACTTCAACTTTGACTGATGCAGCTAATTTGCCCCCGCCCATCGGGGCTTGAAGAAATATATGGGCTGCATATTGCCTCCACGCAGAGCTGAATCCGACCCGCACACGAGTACTGGTAAACCGCTTACAGGAGCTAAGCCTGCCCAGGCAAAGCGGTGCGCACGAGTCGGACCGTCCATGCTTATAAACCCTATTGGTTTGATTGGGCGACAGGGCTTGAGATGTCATTTCATCTCAATGTCGGGTAAAAGTCCCACAAAATTGGAAGCAACGTCTCCAAAATGACATTTACAGTGTTTACGGGGACGTAAAACCTCAAACAAAAGCAGCTTATTTGCCCATCAGTGCCAAGCGTCCCTTTACTGGGGCTTTCGAAAACACTGACGACCCTGATTACAGGCCACAGAATGTGGCATCTGATCAGGACCTTCATTATTTGCTTAAAGCACGGAACTTCATGTAAACTCACAGCGAATAAAATTTCTATTTTGAAATTATACATGTAATTAGACCTCTCCAAAGCGGTCGGAATACTATGTCTGATGTCGATCAGTACAGAGAAGCGTGTCAACCCTTTCAACCCTGTACATCGCTGCATATACAGATTCAGGTACAGATACCGATACAAACCTTATAGATCAAGATCAGACGGCATGTGACGGGCAGTCTCATCAGACTCTACACCGTTTGCAAACTGTCAATGACTTGAACAAAACACCTTTCTATAAGAATTGGAACAATGAATATCAAAGCTAGAAGGGTTCTGTTCAGAAACTGGGGGATGAAAGGCAATGATTCCAAGCATAAACATCAACGGCGTAGGAAAATAGTGCACGATTTGTTTTACTCAGCTTTCAGCGCAAATTTATTCGTGAAATCTAATAAGCAGGTCTGTTTTTACAAACATTATTCATATTTCAAACTGTCCGGTCGAACTCGATAGGATTTATTGCGTATACGCTTTTTATACCCCACCACATGATAGTGGCGGGGTATTATGATATACCCTCCGGTGTCCGTCCGTCCGTCCGTATGTCCGTCCGTCCGTCCGTCCGTATGTCCGTCCGTCCGTCCGTCCGCACCATTTCCGATCGATAACTTGAGTAATTTGTAACGATTTTTTTTCAAATTTTGCATACATGTATATATCGGGAATGAGTGGTATGGGATTGTTAATGGGCAAAATCCGTTAACATTTGACAGAGTTATGGCCCTTTTTAGTTCAAAATAAGGGGTTTTGGGGCGTTTCCGATCAATAACTTGAATATTTTTTCACGGATTTTCTTCAAATTTTGTATACATATTGGCATTGGGTATGAGTGGTTTGGGATTGTAAATGGGCAAAATACATTAACATTTAACGGAATTATGGTCGTTAAAAATTCCGATTAAATGGTTTTTGGGGACTTATTCCTTTACTATATGGAATATTTGGATGAAACTGCACTGATGTATAAACGACCATAATAAGCAGGTTTTGTGTTGTGAATACACAAAATGCGTTAACATTTAACGAAAAATTGTTGTGTTTTTTTTTCGTTTTTTCTTCTTTTTTTTGTGTGTTCTTTTTTCTTTTTTCTTTTTCTTTCTTTTTCATTTTGGCAATGAATTTATTTATTTTTTTTTAATTTTCCTCATTTTTGGTTTTTCATTCCTTTGTTCCCCTTTTTTTCACCCTTTTCTTCTTTTTGTTATACCCCATCACACGATAGTGCTGGGATATTACAATATACCCTCCGGTGTCTGTCCGTCCGTCCGTCCCCACCATTTCCGACCAATAACTGGATTAATTTGTGCTATGAATCTGAGGGGCGTGAGTTCAAACCCCCGTGGAGGAATGGAATTTTCTTTTTTTTTCCTTTTTTTCTCGTTTTTTCTTTTCTTTTTTTTTCCGTTTATTTTTCTTTTCTTTCTTTTTGCAATGAATTTTTTTTTTTTTTCGTTTTTTTTTTCTCATTTTTTGTTTTTCATTCCTTTTTTTTACCTTTTTTTTCCTTTTCTTCTTTTTGTTATACCCCATTACACGATAGTGCTGGGATATTATAATATACCCTCCGGTGTCTGTCCGTCCGTCCTTCCGTCTGTCCGTCCGTCCATCCCCACCATTTCCGACCGATAACTTGATTAATTTTTCACATTTTTTTTTTCAAATTGTGCCTACATGTTTATATCGGGAATGACTTTTTTTTCTTTTCTTCTTTTTGTTATACCCCATCACACGATAGTGCTGGGGTATTATAATATACCCTCCGGTGTCTGTCCGTTCGTCCGTCCATCCACACCATTTCCGACCGATAACTTGATTAATTTCTCACAATTTTTTTTTCAAATTTGCCTACATGTTTATATCGGGAATGACTGGTATGGGATTGTTAGTGGGAAAAATCTGTTAAAATTTTGCAGAGTTATGGCCCTTTTTAGTTCAAAATAAGGCGTTTTGATGCGTTTCCCATCGATAACTTCAATATTTTTACACTGATTTTCTTCAAATTTTGTATACACATTGGTATTGGGTATCAGTGGTTTGGGATTGTTAATGGTCAAAATACAATATTAGTCATTAACAATTCCCATTAAATGGTTTTTGGCCACTTATTCCTTTAATCTATGAATTATATTGATGAAACTTTGCTGCTGCATAGACCACCATAAGAAGCAGGTTTTGGACTGTGGATAAATAGTTAACCATTTCCATTATATGCTTTTTATTCCCCACCACACAATAGTTAGTGGGTATTATGATATACCCTCCGGTGTTCGTCCGTCTGTCTGTCCACCTGTCCATCTTTCTGTCCATCCATCTGTCTATAAAGCATGTTAATAAGTGTTCACAAGTTACAACGATTAACTTTAATGGTTATATACTGTGACTAAGAATCGTAACTTCCGCCTTTCCAGACTTCTCCTGAGTTTCTTACTATGAATAAGAACAGCAACACTGGCTGTACTTAATGAAAGTCCTTTTTACTGTCCATTTTTTTGTTTGCCTCAGCAAGTTGAACATTTGTCGCCGACACTTACTTAATTTCGCGTACATCTAAATGAGAAGATACTTCTGGATTGGGCTACAAAAACAACAACAAACAGGTGATTATATATATGTTACTTTTGCTTGATGTGTATGGCACCCTTTCAAACCATGCAGCAAAGGTTAGAAATAAACCTTGTTTTCATTTTGATCTTGTACTTATATAATGTGTATCAATGTCTTCCATACCATCTTGATGTTTTATCCAATAGTAAATCTAGATTTTTATCAAATATTAAATATTCATATGTCACTGATTATTGTCTCTAGTACACATACCTTTGCATGGTTTGAACTTACATGAAGAGGGAAAATGATCCACTTTAAGTAAATTTCATGTTTTAATTGAGCCTTGTTACTTGTAACATAAAATTATTTTTTTTTTTATTTTTAAAGAATTTGTTTCCAGCTGCTACCTATAACATATTATTCATAGCACTAGCATGCATAAATATTTGGCATGTAGGTTCTTTGTGGTCATCCATAAAAGAAATTTAACATGTCACTTTTACCTACTTTATTTCAACATTTTAGCTAGTTTGGTATATAGCCTTCATATTTGCCATGTAGCTTCCTTCTTACAAGAGCTCACTTTTAAAAAAATGACCTTCATAAGTGACTTACTAAAAAGTAACAAAATAGCATTGGTCATAACTTTTCAACTGTTTCAGATACAGCCTCATTTTAGGCATGTTGTTTCTTTGAGACAAGGACTTTCATACACTCATACAAACAAAAAATAACATGTGATCTTGACCTTGTCCTGTGTACTAAAATATGATCTCAGGCCAAGGACATGTTCATGTTACACAACACATGTTTTTAAGTAAACACTTTGGAGTGGCTCATTTAATTTTTTGTGGCACACTTGCTGATTATTTGCTGCAATCATTTTCCCTTTGTCGTGTACACCTACCTCCTCGTGGTGGTGCCGGGCAACGTGATGTGTTCATGTTGTGTATGTAGCCTTTTGTCACATTGTAGAAAATCTAACTGAATATAGCTTGTTAGTGCATCATATTTCACCAATGTATTCCACGTACTATTCATATCTTATGGGCACGCCTCACATAACACTCAAAATGTTTACATGTAGTACATGTATGTAAAAATTCATGAATGCTTATCATTTGTGCTTTTGGCTTTAGTTTTGCAACTGGATTATACAAAGATATTGCTAGGCTGCATACTAAAATTTATGAATGCGTGATGGCTAAAGGGTCAGAACTAACTATTTCAGAACTAACATTAACTGTAATTTTGGGCCCCCACCTATTCGAAAATTAGGGGAAAGGCATTAAGTTTTACCCCTGTCCTTCCTTCATTCCCTACATCCATCCATCCGTCCCACTTTGTGTCCGGGCCATAACTCCTAAAACGTATGGAATATTTTTATGAAACTTTACAACTCTTGCTTTTTTGGTTTTCGAATTATCTGCCCTTGACTTAGTTCCTTATAATAAACTGTGTCTGGGCTAAAACTCTTAAACTGTATAGAATATATACTGAGCAAAAAAAAGTAACTATACAAACTTCCGCATGAAACACAGTAGATATCTGGCAGCTAGTGACCTACATTTGGCTGTAGACACGTAAATCTAACGATTAGCAAGAGAATGCTCAAACATGCGTTTGTCCATATCTTTCAGCTCCAGAGTTGTCTTGCAATATGTGCCTAATACAATTTTGGTAGAAAAGGGACATTGCGCAGACAACCTCATTTGTGTCTAAGGTGGAAGATAATTTTCTCTGAACATCTAAGCAAGGTTTAAATTTTAGAAATTCTCAGATTATCTCCCTTGCAATTAAAAAATATAGCATTTTTTATACAGCTGTAATTTCTATTCCAGTCAATCAATTTTCATTATTTAAAAAAAAAAACGCTTTGTTTTCACTGTTGCTGATCATTTTGATGGTAAGAAATGCAGAAAGTTCATGTAGCTTGTAGCACTATAGATTGCTATTTTCTATTGAGTTTTCATTGAAGGAGTAATTGCACAAAACATCTTAGAATTGAAGGTCAATACCTGATCGCATGTTTCTCATAGCTGATGCGACTAACGATTCCAAATTTTTTGTGAATAGACGAAAATGGTATCCAATGACATGCAACATTTATCAAAGTTTAGACATTTTTGCTAAATGGAAATTTTTGGGATGTTAAATCATTGCATTTTTTAATGATTTTTTTTTGGCAAAAATGACGCCTTGGGTGTTTGAAGCAAAACTCTATGATAATGTGTTGAGGAAAACAAAAATGAAAGGGATTTTTGCAAGGAAAAATGAGTCTTCTTACTAAAACATAACATAATTTGCAGTTTTCATCTGTAGTAGCTACAGAAACAGAATGAATTTACGGTATAGGAACTTTTTTGGGGGTCAGTATATTTATGAAACTTTACATGTGCATGGATAGCATTGAGGCGATGTGTCATGAACAAAGAAGTCAACTCTTGCTTGTTTTGTGCTTGAATTATCTGACCTAAACTTAGTTCCTTATAGTAAATTATGTCTGGGCTATAACTCCTAAACTGTATAGAATATATTTATGGAACTTTACATGTGTATGCATGCCACTGAGAGGATGTCTCATGAACAAAGAAGACAACTCTTGCTTGTTTGGTGCTTGAATTATCTGCCCTTGACTTAGTTCCTTACAGTTCAGCATTGAGACGATGTGTCATGAACAACGAAGACAACTCTTGTTTTTTTTGGTCTTTTATTTGTCTGCCCTTGACAATATACCTCCACAGAAAGGCTTTGCACTCATGACTCCAAAGTATGTGAGTTCAAATCCTGGTGAAGGAATTTTTTTTTCTTTCTTATTTATTTTTCCTTCCTTTTTTATGACACATAAACAATATTCCCCACAGAAAGGCTTTGGACTCTGACTCTAAAGGATTTGAGGTTCAAATCCCAGTGAAGAAATGTTTTTTATGTTTTTGTTTTTTTAAACCATGAAAATTATTCTTTAATTCATACATTCTACCACACTTGGACTACTGCTGCACTATCTGGGGAAACTGCAATAATGAATTACTCTCAGACATTATCAAATTTCAGAAGAGAGCTGCCAGATTCATTTTAGACAAAAGTTTTGATACCCCTTCAGAGGAATTATTCAAAGAACTAAATTGGATGACCTTTGACTAAAGAATTATGTACAAAAAGTCAATTCTCATGTATAAATCCATAAATGAACCATCATTTCCAATGTACATGAAAAATAAATTCCAAACAGTTGATCATAGGCACAGCTTGAACCTAAGATCAGTACAAAATGCAGACTTAGATATACCAAAACCAAAAATAGAACTTTTTAGGAAATCATTCTGCGACTCTGGTTCGAGGCTATGGAATGACATACCAACTCATATACGAAATTCTGATACTCTTGTGAAATTTCAAACTGCCTATGTTAGGTGGTTATTCACTAGCTAGCCTTTTATTTTGTTGTTGACCTGAACATTTTTGTTTGTATATATTGTATTATGTTCATTGTGTAAATGTTGTATATATGTGAGGCCCGCATGGAAGATCGGGAAACCCAATGCGCAAGCCTCATTAAATAAAGACGTTACTTACTTACTTACTTACTTACTAACCCATAAACAATATCTCCCCGTACAAAGACTATTTCTTAATGGCATTTTGCTGAGGGCATCTATGTCCTATGGACACTTATTCCAGTTATTCATAATTTTTTTCAATAAAAAAATATTCATCAGAAGCACATGGATTTTATTTTATTTTCAGGGAGTATATAGAACAACAAAGAAAAGATACTAATATTAAAGCAGATTTGATTCTAAGTTCACAACTTGACACATTAATGTGATAGTAACCTAAGTGTTTTACGGGGAAAATTAAGCATTCTTTTTTAAATTAATTGGAGCTGGATTTGTCCAATTTTTTTAAATGTCCTAACATGTTTTCTTCACATTCCTTCTCTGGACAGACTCATTTACCGTAGGAAGAAGACCTTTACTCCAGTTGCACTTGTTACTGTTCCAGATACACAGATGTCGCAGACATTTTATTTCAGCTTTTTATCTCATATTTGTATGTTTCAGGTTTTGCTTACAGCTTTAACCCTATCAAACTATTTATTTATTTATGGTAACCTGGTGGAATTGTATAACTGTATTTTTTATGAAATCACGAAGTTGTGATAATAATCATCCTTTTGGAGACAGAAATATATCAGCAAATAGTACAGAGCTCCTCTGGAAGCCGAGTCTGATCAGGATATACACTATTTACAATTATATTTGTATGTTGGACACTTTATCACCTTATTATGTTGTTAAAATATTATACATAGATGGCCTGCTTTTTAGCTCACCTGAGCACTAAGTGCTCATGGTGAGCTATTGTGATTGCTTTATGTCCGTCGTCAGTCCATCCATCTGTCTCTCCGTTTGTAAACAATTTCTTTAAACGACATCTCCTCCTAGGCCAATGGCCCAATTTCAAAATTATTTTACAGAAATGTTCCTTAGGTGACCCTCTTTCAAAATTGCTAAAATACTTCCAGTCTGCTGAAAAATGGCCGCCAGAGCTACAAATAGAAAAACCTTTATATGGCATCTCCTCCTAGTCCACTGCCCAGATTACAAAATAATTTCACAGAAATGTTCCTTAGGTGACCCTCTTTCAAAATTGCTAAAACGGTTCTGCTCCACTCCACTAAACAAAATGGCCACCAGAGCTAAAAATAGAAAAACCTTGGTAACACTCTATAGAGAGCCTTCTGTATTACCTCCCTTATTTCCCTATGTTAATAATTAGAAGTAAAACAATAGTCCATTTACTTGCAGCCTATGTAGTGTAATGGTTAGAGCCTAGGATTATCAGTCAAAGGGTTGTGAGTTCAATTCGATGTCTGGGAACTTTTTTTTATTTTTTTTTCTTCTTTTTTTTTCTTTTTAAAATGCATAAACAAATACCCCCACCCCCCCCCCACAAAAAAAGTTGTTACAGGGTTAGGATATTGCATTTGTTACATACATACATAAATACATACCCTACCCTACCACACCCTACCCTACCCTACCCACACCACAACAACCACACCCTACCATACCCTACACCACCCCACAACAACTCCACCCATTACCCCCTATCGCAGCCCACCCCCACCCACCCCATGAAACCACACCACACCTCACCCCACCCCAAACCAGCTCCTACATTAATTGGTGAATTGTACTAGAAACACCTTAACATATAACCTACTATTTCATGCAGTTTGGATCAGGTGAGCGATCCAGGGCCATCATGGCCCTCTTGCTCATTGTAACTGTTGATAATTCTGTTGTACTTACAGTCCCGATTCAGATTGTCCGTTCCATCTAGTCATCCACTTTGCTTTTACACCCTAGGAAACTATAAAACTGATCATGCTAAACCTTGGATAAAACTGAGTGGACCTTAACTTTTCCTGATATTAGGCTTCTTTGATCTAATCCAATCAAAAATCAGTTTCTTTCCATTTGTACTATTTTATTAGGATGCATATAAATGAGAGGACATTATAATTTCCTCGCTAACAGGTTCCTTGTTTACTGTATGTATTCAGACAGGATATGCCCGAGTAACCAGGTTAAATCCAGATAAGATGCCACAAATCAGAGCATATCAACAGGGTCTACACTGTTAGTTATCCATTCAGCTATCTTAAGGCATAGTATTGGGTAGTTATTTATATTTGTTCAATTTTATAGAACAAGTTCGTCATGAGTTCAGGTGTTCAGATAATTATGGTAAATACAGTAGGCTGTCAAATTCCTTCATTCGGTCTTTATATTGTTTGATTTACATGTTCTCGGAGATGTTGCAGGGATAAGTTAGGAAGCCTTCATATGGATTGAACAAATTAATTGTTCAAACTGCGACAGCAGTAAGGACCAGAAATGCAGCTCTGAAAAAAATCAATTTAAGCCCCCTAGTGGAATTCTTTTCATTGACGATTTCCAGGCCATTTTTCTGTGGTGGTTTACTTGTGTAATTGTTTGTTACTGATTGTATGTAGCTGGTGTTTTTTATGCCCCCGGAATCGAAGATTCAGGGGGGCATATAGTTTTGGTCTGTCCGTCTGTTTGTCCGTTAGTCCTTTTGTCTGTTTGTCCGTCTGCAAAAACTTTAACATTGGGCATAACTTTTGACTGGTAACTGCTAGGGCTTTCATATTTCACACGTGCATTTCTTGTCACAAGACCTTTCAGGAGGTACCATAAATTTTTACCTCGTGACCTTGACCTTGACATTTGACTTACTTTTGACCGCCTTTTTAAAAAACTTTAACATTGGCCATAACTTTTGATTGGTAAGTGATAGGGCTTTCATATTTCACATGTGCATTCCTTGTCACAAGACCTTTTTATTGGTACCATAATTTTTGACCACATGACCTTGACCTTGGCATTTGACCTTCTTTTAAAAAACTTAAACATTGGCCATTACACTTGATGGGTAAATGGTAGAGCTTTCATATTTCAGATGTGCATTCCTTGTCAGAAGACCTTTTTTAATGGTACCATAATTTTTGACCTTGTGATCTTGACCTTGACGTTTGACCTAATTTTTAAAAACTTTAACATTGGCCATAACTTTTGATTGGTAAGTGATAGGGCTTTCATATTTCACATGTACATTCCTTGTCACAAGTCCTTTCTATTGGTACCATAATTTTTGACCTCCTGTCCTTGACCTTGACATTTGACCTACTTTTTGAAAACTTTAACATTGGCCATAACTCTTGATTGGTAAATGGTAGAGCTTTCATATTTCACATGTGCATTCCTTGTCACAAGATCTTTCTAATGGTACCATTTTTGACCTTGTGACCTTGACCTTGACGTTTGACCTACTTTTTTAAAACTTTAACATTGGCCATAACTTTCGATTGGTAAATGGTAGGGGTCCATATTTCACATGTGCATTCCTTGTCACAAGTCCTTTCTAGTGGTACCATAATTTTTGACCTTGAGACCTTGACCTTTGACCTATTTTTTAAAAACTTTAATATAGTCCATAACTTTCGATTGGTAAGTGATAGAGCTTTCACATTTCACATGTGTATTCTTTCCAGTGGTACCATAATTTATGACCTCACAACCTTGTTCATATTGCACAGGTGCTGTCCGGGGGCATCAGTGTTTCACAAACACATCTTTTTTATTTTAGGATAGCCATTTGACAGTTTTTCCTCTATTGTTGTTTACATTAGGGCCTAGATAATTCATATTTGTGCTTCTTTCCTTATGGTGTCTCTGATGGGAGGTGTTAGTTAATTGTATACATTGCTGATCATCGCTTTACTTCTGTTTTTATCTCTTCCTAAAATGCCCTTTCCTATACTGCATTCAGTCTATAGTTATTACAGTATTATTACAGTATTTTTTGCCATTCCATATACATATATATGACACTACATACTGTGATATTTATACACCCAAACTTACCTTTATTGTGATTGTAAAGTAGAACAGAATTTCTAGATTGGCAAACAGGATTATTGTCAGAAATTGTTTTTCTTTATTTTGGCACAGGAATAAGTGATTAGCAGACAATTTCAGAAAAAAGGATAAACAAAATAAAAAAAAGTTTGCACGAGTGGACAGAACTGTGAAACACCTCTAGTGACTAATACAGTGATTTAACATGGATTACACTGGTTTGATCAAAGAAAAATCGTTGCAAATAAATGGCATATTTGCCAGACTGAATGGCAAGGTGTATAACACCTCAAAAGCATTGGAGGATAGTCTAAACTGTACATCAGAGATTGATAAACAGTGTGATTCAATAAGTGAACAGATGAGAACTGCCAGACGGAGTAACCAGGCACTCCATCAACAGCTCTACAAAAAAATGAGCAGATTAAAAAATTAGAAATGCAGGTTGCTACTCTTCAGAAAGAAAAGGAATCCCTAAAACATCAGCTAGATGAATGGGATTCTGAAATTTCATTTACTGAAGATAGCCAGTTGGATGTGTCTGAGATCAAGAAACCCAAAAAAGAACCCCCCCCCCCCTGTCAGTCTTCTACATCAGAAAAGGGCAATGCATCAGAATCCACATCTGAGAAAGATGATCAGTAGAATTCTGAGATTATACATTGATAGAGACCATTGTCAATGTTGCTGTGGCTATTTTTATGCCCCCAGAATCTAAGATTAAGGGGGGCATTATATAGTTTTTAGTCTGTCCATCTGTTTGTCCATTTGTCTGTCTGTTTGTGGGTCTGCAGAAAACCTTAACATTGGGTATAACTTTTGAATGGTAACTGATACGCCTTCATATATCATATTTGCATTCCTTGTAACAAGACCTTTCAAGAGGTACCATACATTTTGACCTCTTGACCTTGACATTTGGCCTACTTTTTACCTCCTTTTTTTAAATTAAAATTGGCCATAACTTTCGATTGGTAAGTGATATGGCGTTCATATTTCACTTGTGCATTCCTTGTCACAAGACCTTTCTAGTGGTACCATAATTTTTGATCTCATGACCTTGACCTTGAGGTTTTACCTAGTTTTTAAAAAGCTTTAACATTGGCCATAACTTTTGGTTGGTAAATGGTAAGGCTTCCATATTTCACATGTGCATTCCTTGTCACAAGACCATATAGTGGTACCATTATTTTTTACCTCTTGACCTTGACCTGCTTTTTAAAAACTTTAACATAGTCCATAACTTTCGGTTTGTCAGTGATAGAGTTTTCATATTTCACATGTGATTTCTTTTTCACAAGACCTTTCCAGTGGTACCATAATTTTTGACCTTGTGACCTTGACATTTGACCTACTTTAAGGAACTTTTACATTGGCCATAATTTTCTATTGGTAAGTGATAGGGCTTTTATATTTTACATGTGCATTCTATATGACAAGACCTTTCCAACGATTCCATAATTTTAGACCTTGTGACCTTGACCTACTTTTTTAAGACTTGAACATTAGACATACCAGTGATACTGCTTTCATGTTTAATATGCACTGTCAGGGGTACAGTGTTTCACAATCTTGTTAAGAAAAACTTTGCCATCACACTAGCAAAGTACAAGTAAAACAAAGATCAGGAATCAATACAATTAACGTACTCCACCCACCAAATACACCAAAGGGAAAGAAACACAAACATGAAACGACCAGACCATAATGGAAACCTAAACAGAGGAAGGCCAAAAGGATAGTTACTTTCCCATAAAATCTCCATTTATTGATGAATTTTATTATGACTCAAAAGAAATGTTTGTTATGGTAATATCTGAAGCAAGTTCAACTTGCAGTGTCCTTGGTGCAACACCAATGACATTATGAAAAACACTCGCCTTAATTTTGACACCAGGGTCAGGAAGTCAAACCTACCAGAGATATTATTATATCCAACATTTTTGTAACATTTAAGTCCACCAATAAATGTAGTTGCAAGAGCAATGGCAAACTGTTTCTATAAAAAGCCACAGGGGCGTTGACAGTGGACTCAGGGCCCTGAATCATAAGCAAAATTTCTGTGAAGCTACATTTAAATCCTTCAATATAGGCACGGGATGGGTGCATTTTTTTTCAATAAATAACTGCAGTAGCATTGACCTTGAGCCTTAGACCCTGTAAGTCAAATATGCGCAGGCTATTATCATAAACAACATTTGTGTGTGAACTTACATTAAAATCCTTCAATAAATTTAGGTGGAAAAATGACAGTTTTCTTTTTTTAATTAAAAAAAAACATACTTTGTCAATGCACTAGTGCCTACATTTATTGAATGATTTTATGATTTTAAGTTCACTGTGCACAAAAATTGGATATAATAGTAGATTTCTAAACTAAGTAAGCCAGGGATCAAGCTCAAATTCATTATGTATTATGATAAAAACTTTGTGAGCTCTGAAGTGTCTACATTTATATTTGGATTTTGATTTAACAACACACACAAATGTGTGGCATGAATTTCTCCAGTGTGTTGAGGTAAAAAAAACCTGCACAATTGAAATATTTAATTTTTGATAAGGTATTTAACTGAGGTCCTTATAGGTAATCGATGTCGCCTTTTGTCAACATTTGTTACCATGCAGGCTCAAGCTTTACTGACATCAAACTTGTACAGAAAAAATGCCCATAATGCTATTAGGCATTTTTCTTGTATAGCTATGACTAATGCCGACTCATACTGTAATAATGAAAGCATAAGTATATATTACATTTTTGCTGCTATTTTTAGTAATTTTTGGGGGAAAAAAAAATGATATTTCCCACTGGGAAAATATTCCTTTCAGGCGGGGATATATTTCCTTTCGAACGTCATCATGCACTATGACGCACCGAAATCGGGACAACTTACGTCACATTACAGCGAAAATGACGTCAGTTTTAGACGTTATAAAGGGCAAATACGGCCGATTTAATAAATGTAATTTAAACATTAATACATCTTTAGTTTGAAAAACGGGAAACATTTCCCTCGAAACTTGCAAATCAAGAAAACAAACTCGTGCATTCGCACTCGTTTGTTTACTTGATTTGCAAGTTCCTCGGGAAATATTTCCCGTATTTCAAAGTAAAGATGTATTAAATAGAGATTATTACATCTTTAGTTAGAAATACGGGAAATGTTTCTCGAGGAACTTGCAAATCATGTAAACAAACGAGTGCGAATGCACGAGTTTGTTTACTTGATTTGCAAGTTTCGAGGGAAATATTTCCTGTATTTCAAACAAAAGATGAATTAATGTTTATATTACATTTATTCAATCGGCCGTTTTTGGCCTTTCTAACCTCTAAAACTGACGTCATTTTCGCTGTGAAGTGACGTAACTTGTCCCGATTTTGGCGCGTCATACTGCATGATGACGTTCGAAAGGAAATATATCCCCGCCTGAAAGGAATATTTTCCCAGTGGGAAATATCATTTTTATTTCCCCCAAAAATTACTAAAAATAGCAGCAAAAATGTAATATTCTCTATATATTTCACTAAATATTAGGCTTGAGAAAACTTCGTTTTTATTTGACATATTCATTTCTAATTCATATGTCAGGTCTTTTTGAATCTATATATCAAGCAAGAAAAATCTCCCCAACACTTGTCATTTTCTACTAATTTATAGATCCAGCTAAACAGATTTCTAATATCAGTTTATGATTTCTGACATGTTATAGTATCAACATCTTGCATGATTCCTCAAAGATATTTGCACCATACTTTAATAAAATGGGCATTATTTTCAGTATTTATCCTGATAATTTATTCACTTATATTGTTATCCATTTATGCAATATTTTCATACTTTAACATGTCAGAATTCATAAATTGTTGTTAGAAATCATTTACTGAATGTATAAATTAAAAGAAAATGACAATTTCGGGATTTTTTTTGTTTATTCGCAGTTATATTCACAGGATTTCAGTCTCCAAAAGTCCCCTTTGTTTTCTATTGATAAGGGCCCTGAGTATCCCATCGGTTAATATTGGCAGTGTGAGTTACATTGCCATGTTTGGATTTCTCTTTATATTGACTCAGACTGACTTCATCATCATTTAAAGGACTCTTTTTACAGCTCAGAAAGAGCTACAGTAGCTAGAGTTTTTGTAGTTTAAGTTGATTTCATACATGCTTTTGTGGTGTGTATTATATTAAGTTTTGAAGGTCGATAACGACTGATTATTCAATACAATTTTTGTATGCAAGTAATGCATTTATAGGATAAGAATCTCATTTCTTTTACTTTTATTTGTTTTTTTTTTAGGAGTCACACTGAAAGAATATTATTTATAACACGACGTTGATATGCAGTAGATAACGTCATGTAATAAGAAGTATCATATGACCACACGTGTAATAACACTTAGGCAGGATTAAGTAACGTCATGATGACGTCCTTGTCAAACATGCATATTTTGTTGAATAATTGTCAACTTTAAAGGCGATAGAATCGCATTTAAAATGGCAATGTGATAAACAGAATCATACACTCATGGTCATTTCATATGAAATGACCACTCTTGTAAGATCCTCTATATGTTTAAGTTTAAAAGGTTATCATTAATTATCACATGACGTCGTTGATATACAGTGGATAACGTCATGTAATAAATATCGTATGATCACACGTGTAATAACACTTTTGCGGGAGTAAGTAACGTCATGACGACGTCCATGTCGACGATGCACTTTCTGTTGAATAATTGCCAACTTTGAAGGCGATAAAATCCCATTTAAAAAGGTCATATGATAAACAGAATCTTACACTCGTGGTCATTTCATATTAAATAATATACGCATTATTTAGCCAACAACAGTTCAGAGATTTGTGCTTTATTTCACTCACTGGCTTTTAATTAATCTTAATCTGCTGTTTTCTATGGATATCAGTATATGAAACAGCCTATAGTTTGATTTAGATCACATGTATATTACCATGCGTCTGACTCATAACCATTTTAGAGCATGTCTGTTGTATCTGATTCAAAGCCTTTTACAAATTGGCTGTTTTCTTTTGGCATCAGTGTTGATGTTTTGTAAATTTTAATGGTACAGTTTAAAAGTAAAGCAGAAGTAAAACAAACATCAGGAATCGAAACAATACTTAAAAAAAAAAAAGCTAATAGAAATGCATAGTTCTGTGTTGTTTAGAAGTACTATATGCACTCTACTAATTGTCATATACATAGAGGCCTCAGCATATATATAGGGACATGGACAAATATATTGGACTGCACGATGCTTCTATGCAGAGCTTAAACAGACTGCACATGAGTAGGAAGGTCTAAGCCTGTTTAGGAAAACTGCTGCCGGTCGGCCGGTACCTGCATAATATGCATATAAACCCTATTGGTTTTAATGGCAGCAGGGATTGAGATGTCATTTCATCTCAATGTCGGGTAAAAGTCCCAAAAATTGGAAGCAACGTCTCCAAAATGACCTAAATAGTGTTGATGGGGACGTTAAACCTCAAATCACTTTTTTGGTCTGGGTTTTACGGCCCTTTCAAGATTATTTCACTTATATCGAGCCGATTATTAATTATAGGGGGGCAAAAACTGGAGTATCCGGAGAAAAACCACCTGACCTTCTGTTCCAGAACTTGGCGTCTCACACGTGACCTGAGTCAGGCTCGAACTTACGGCAGTGAGAGACCCAATGACTAAGAGTCAGCACTCTTATTCATTAGGCCACGGAGGCCCGTGATAAGCATATATATACAGAAAATGATCTGGTAACGTTGTGAATAAGCATTGGCTGATTAGGTACATAGTACATAAGGCAGTATACAGTCAATGCCAATTCTGCTCTTTTTCTTTGCTTCAAAGAACATGCAGTTACATATTACAGCCTTCAATATGCATGCTTTAGACCTCTATGTGTGATAAAGTACTCTGAATTACTGTTTGCTTATTAGAAAGGTATACTGAATGATTTTTCCATCAATAAAACAATGAAGATTTAAGCAAAATTGTGTTACAATTTTGCTTTATTTTTTTGCTTGGACCTGCATGATTCTTAGTTATTCGTTTGTCAGGGGTATATAGTTTTCATCTTTCCGCCTGTTCGTTTGTTCGTTCGTTTGTTCCTTCCTTCGTTTGTTCATTCGTTCATTCTTCCGTTCATCCGTTTGTCAACTTTTCGATCAAAGTTTTGCGTTAAACCTTTTTGTTTGCTCATATCTCTGTAACTACATGTTAGATTCTCTTCATATTTGGTAATGGTTGTCTCTATAGCATAACCTTTTTATTTGGAATATGTACGCCCCTGGGTCAAGCCCCTGGGTGGGCTGTCTGTCTGTCAACTTTTACATCAAAGTTTTGTGTAAAACATTTTAGATTACTCATAATTTTGTAACAACATGTGACATTCACTTCATATTTGGTATTTGGTCAAAGTTTTGCGTTAAACCTTTTTGATTGCTCATATCTCTGTATCCACATGTTAAATTCTTTTCATGTTTTGTACATGGTATCTCTGTAGCATTACCTTCCATATGGAATATCAAAGGTCTAAGGTCAAGCCCCTGGTTGGGTCTAGCAGATAATAACTAAGACTTAGTTTTTAGCTCACCAGAGCCGAAGGCTCCGGGGGAGCTTATAGGATAGGTGGTGATCTGTCATCCGTCGTCTGTGTCGTCTGCGTCAACAATGTCAAACATCTTCTCCTCTGAAACCACTGGGTCGATTGAAGTCAAATTACATATGGAGCATCCATGGGATGGGAGAACGAAAGTTTGTTCACAGGGTCCAGGTCACATGACCAAGATGGCTGCAACGCCCATATATGGTAAAAACCATTCAAAAATCTTTTTCTCTGGAACCAGTGGGACAATTGTAATGAAACTTGGTATGTAGCATCAGGGACTTGGGCCCATCAAAGTTTGTTCAAATGATGACCCTCAGATGACCTTGACCTATTTTACGCCAAGGTCAAATTTGGCCACATAGACTTTTTTATGGGAAAAAGTCAAAACTGAGTATTTTTGGGAAACTATTGAAGCCTGTGATCTGAAAATGGGCAGATGCAGTAAGCTCAATGAGTGGATAAAACTGCAGGAGTTTTGAAGGTAAAGGTCATTCCTTGACCTTGGCCCAAGGTCATTCAGAAATGAAAATTAAAACTTGTTTTCCCCAGAAACCACCGGGTCATTTATAACCAAATTTGATAGGAATGCATCTAGGAAGAAGGAAATGAAAATCAAATAATTTGAGTTTTGTCACATGACCAAGATGACTGCTATGCCCATATATGGTAAAAAACCCTTCAAAAGTATTCTTCTCCGGAACCAGTGGGCCAATTGTCTTGAAACGTGGTATGTAGCATTAGGGACTTGGGCCCAGCAAAATTTGTTAAAATGAAGACCGTCCGATGACCTTCACCTATTTTATGCCAAGGTCAAATTTGGTCACCTAGATATTTTTATGGGAAACAGTCAAAATTAAGTATTTTTTGGAAACTAATGCAGCATGCGGTATGAAAATTCATTGATGCAATAAGCTAAATGAGTGGATGAAACTACAGGAGTATACAAGGTCAAGGTCATTATTTCAATTTTGCCTAAGGTCATTCAGAAATGAAATTTAAAACATGTTTTCCACAGAGACCACTGGGCCATTTATAAACAAATTTCATTGGGTTTGGTCACATGATCAGGATGCTCGTTATGCCCATATGTGGTAAAAAACCTTCAAAATTCTTCTTGTCTGGAACCAATGGGCAAATTGTCATGAAACTTGTTATGTAGCATTGAGGTATCAAACTTATCATATTTTGACCATATGATGACCCTCCAATGACCTGGAATTGTTTTACACCCCACTTTACCTCTGGTGAGCATAGCGGCCCATGGGCCTCTTGTTTATTATGTCAACGTTTTGTCATGATACTCCTGGCAAACAAAGTATATCAAAGAAAGGTTATATAGTTTTGGTCTTTCCATCTCTTCATTAGTATCTTTGTTCTTCTCTTTATACCATATTGACATACTTTTGGAAGTAATATGACTATACTAAAATGCTTGTTTAAATTCAGTAACTATATGGAAAGAAGCTATAGACATTGTCATTTCCCGCACAGGCAATGGAACTGGTCGGGCATTTCCCACACAGGAAATGGCACTGGTCAGCGGTATACGTGCCCCACTGGACACTTTGTCTAGTTTTTGGAAGCTAAATACAAAGATCCAGAGCTATGCCCTTGACCAGATCCATCACGATGGGGTCAGAACAGTATGCCTTTTAGGGAACAGAGTTTTATTGTAAGCTGTTCCCTGCCTGTGAATTTGGAAATAAAAAAGAACTTTTTTTTTAGGTCAGTGACAGCACAGTTATTAATTAAACAATGCCAAAACTAAAAAAAAAGATCTGCTCTACAGACATTACAGCTCGACAGAAAGAGAAAACAATATACTGTCTCTAAAGTAAGGTTATTGTTATTTTTATAGAAATTCATTATATTGCATGACTGTAAAGATTTTCTAAACAAAAATGTTTAGGATTACAACAGCCAAAACATAACCTTCTGTACCCATTCCTGCTTTTATTTTAATACCCAGTGATTGCATTTGTTCATAATCAATAAAAAACTTAATGGGGGGCCTGCATGGACTAGTGGATAAGAGCACTGACTCTTAATCATAAGCCCTCTATCCTGTGGTTTGAGCCTGGCTGAGGTTGCACATAGGACACCAACTTCTGCAACGAAGGTCAGGTGGTTTTTCTCCGGTTCCTCAATTATTTGGCCCACCTCTAGTTGACAATCGGCTCGATATGAGTGAAATAATCTTGAAACGACTCTAAAACTGAAATATAAAAAGTAAATAAGATAATTGTTAGGGTGCTAGAATCCCCATGCTTTCTGCACGTCGGCTTTTCATGCTTTGAGAAGTCCCCACTGAGCAAAGCCTAGCGTAAGTTGCTCTTGCATGCCTTCATGAAGTAAGGGAGTCATGAAGCAAATTAAGTTGCATTCATTGAGTCACCTTCGAGGATCATTGCTTCAATTTTGTTTGTACAATGGTGATTTAACATCCCTGTGAACTCTGTTTAGGTCATATTGGTGAGATTGCTTTATATTTTGTGGGCTATTAGACATGGAGATGAAATGACTTCTCAAGCCCTGCCACCCAATGAAACCAATAGATCTTAAATGAACTGGGTGGTCTGACTCACACCATTTTGCCTGGTCCAAGCTAGTTAAGTATTATTGTACAGCTTGTAAAAGGGTTCCTTGTTATTCATCAGTGAGTGAGTTTCAGTTTTATGTTCCACCAACACCGTAAGTCATACTGAGATGAGACCTCAGTTTAAAGACTCATCCAAAAGTCTGGATCGATCCTGCAATCCCTGGTTTACAATGCAAGTAGCATAACCACTGCGCCACAGAGGATTCTGAAATGTTATTAATCAATAATGCTGTTTATTTACTGAGTTAGTCTGACTTTTTTGAAGTTGAAGAGATGTTATCACTGCCCAAATAGCTTTTTTACGTACATCACTTGCCCTGTAAGCAAGAGGTCACCAGTTCAAGTCCGGATTTGTCAACTTTATTTATAAAACATTCATGTTTTATATCCCCGCAAACGAAGTTTGAAGGGGGTATATAGGAGTCAGCTTGTCGTCTGTCGTCGTCTGTCGTCGGTCCGTTACAAAAAACTTTAACATTGCTCATAACTTCCTTATTCTTTGACCGATTTCTTTAATATTCACACACCACACACCTTGCCACTAGTACTTAAGATTGATATACACAAACCTGACCTTGACCTTTACGTTGGCCTTCCTTAAGGTCAAATACTTGTAAACATTTTCGTCTGTCGTCGGTCCGTTACAAAAAACTTTAACATTGCTCATAACTTCCTTATTCTTTGACCGATTTCTTTAATATTCACACACCACACACCTTGCCACTAGTACTTAAGATTGATATACACAAACCTGACCTTGACCTTTACGTTGACCTTCCTCAAGGTCAAATACTTGTTAAAATTTGTCTGACAACGCTTGCGGGGGTATAATTGGCGCCCGTTAGGCGGCAGCTCTAGTTAGTCCATCTAAGCTGTTTACCTGTACTCTTGTACCTGTACTTGTGCACGTTCACTTTCAGGTCTGTGTTGAAACATTGAACAGACCAGTCTATTTCTGCAAACCCTGAAAATTGGGGGCCAAGTTAAAGAGAAGATAGTGTGTTGATAGACAAATGGACATAGACCTTGACAGAATTCATAATGCTTTTCCAAATCAAAGTGATAATGAGTTTAAACTGTATGTACGAGATTCATATCTCTATATCATTTTCTATTACATAGGATGATTCACCTAGTCAGTTCTCTGATGGTGGTTCACCACAAGATGATGGCGTCAGTATAAACCATACATTGACAGATCATCAGCAGCCATCAACTTCAGAAGGAAATGTTGTCCAGGTAAAGTTGTTTGATGAGCTTCTTGTATATTTTGAAACTTATTGCTGAAAAGTGACAATCAAAGAACATAGCCCTCTGAAGCTACCTATTGTAAGGAACTCATGATTGTCACTTATATCAGTTGAAAAGAGAAATGATCAGGAAGCCCAAATCCTCCCCACAATGTCACTAGGAAAAGAAGTCGAAACATGGAATGACGACCATAAACAAAGTAGACAACCGCCAAACGGGGTCAGAAGCTCTATCGCTAACAGGTGGTGACTGCGAATATCCAAATTTAACTGAACATGAACAACAAGCATGATGGGGGAAATAATCAGAATAAGCAACGTTACAAACATTAAACTGAAAGGACAAACATAACTAAAAATTAACAATCAAAAAGGGTAAAAGAATAGAAATGATGAACATAACATTATATAATCGGAGAAACAATCCGAAGAACATACACAAAACAGGAAGAATCCACAGCAAAACTACTGACTTGGAATCAGTGGCCATTTCCTTAAGAGAAAATCTTGCAGGTGACCTTGTTGTACACTTCTAAAATTAATACAAGCCAAAATCAAAGAATGTGGTCACCTAAAGAAACGCAGATAACTGAAAGTCATCATTATTTAGACATCTACAGTACCAATTATCTTGAGTGTAAGATTGGGTGAAGTTGACGTGCCAAGTTCTGCAACTATGGTTAAGTGTTTTTTCCTGGTATTTCATGGCTGGACTGCTCTTCAAAATTTCGACCGTTCTTCATAGTCAAAGAGTTATACACTCTGGTAAATTTCATAGGAACTAGACAAAATTTTCTCTCTTCAAATATTTTTACTCACCGTGACTGTTTTACAGCACTGGTAAGCCAGTTTTCCTCCACCTCAGATTAAAAATGTTCTATAAAAAGGATTATCCTTTGGAAGCAAAGAATACACCACAGAACTGAAAAATATGGAGTGTACATGTTTTCTAGGCCAGACTAGCTAGTTTCGGCCAAGTAGGCCTCATCAGTGTCCCTCAGATATTTTCAAAGTTCCACAATGGAGTGAATGATCATAAAAGGCAGGAAAATATAATCTACACTACAGTGTAGGGCAAGGAGATGTTTCATAAAATTTGTATATTACTGGCTTTGTGAAGGTGTCCTCCTGTTTTCATTATTATTATAATTGTTATTTTAACATAGGACATCATAAATCTGGTGCAGAAGTGACACCTTATTTCTATTTCCACACTGTCATTCTCTGTTTTCTCTGTCCGCTGTTTCCTTCTGATCAAGTAAAATTTGCTTGATTATTTATTTTCAGGTGATTGGGACACACGAATTCTCATTCCATAATGTCCAGCCAGATGATGTTCTACATGGTGAACTACATATTCAGACAATGGACTATATAAGTCAGATTTTGAAAGTACAGTTTAACTGTCGATTTGGAATGTTACCCCCATCATTCATATATCAGCTACATACATCCCATTCTGTTGGAATTTTGCAGAGAATACCATGTGAAATGGATGCAGTACAAATACACTTTATACAAAACCATTTCGTAGTGTCAGCTCAACTAAACAAACAGATTTATATTTATGACAGTCTCCTTAAAAGATCTCGTATTCAGTCACTGAAAGGTCAGCTGCACTTAATCTACGAGTCATCTTGTGAACCTGTTCTTTTATCACCTCAGTCACAAGGATCAACTCTATTATGTGGTTTTTTGCTGTTGCCAATGCAATTACTTTATTGCAAAACAAAGACCCTTCAAAAATTCATTTCATAACGGATGAAATGCGAATGCATTTGCGTAGGTGCTTACTGGCAGGTAAAATAGATCCTTTTCCGCATAGACAAGTATCAGAAAAACAACATTCTGTACCTGCTCCAATTTCAGCATACTTTCTTGATCAAAAAAAGAGAAGAGCTACCAAACATTTATTTAATTCTGATGATCAAAAGGAAGGTAATATGTGTGAACTTCCAAGAAAAATAAGACATACAATTATGAGAAGAAACAAAAGAAGTAACCAAGCTTATAAAAGTGAGGAAAGGACTCGTGAAACAAAGTTAAGGAGAGAAAAACGAAAAATTAAAGCTTATAAAGATGCAGAAATTCCACGTGAAACAACGTCAAAAAAACAAACGGAAAATAAAATCATATAAAGAAGCTGAGATTGTACGTGAAACATATGCAAGAAAGATTAAGAGACTAGAAAGAGATTATAAGCAAGCTGAAATTCAAAGGGAAAATATTCAGAGATTTTCTAAAAGATCTTATAAAGACGCAGAAATATTACGAGAAACATTTGCAAGGAAGCTCAAAAGACTTAATCATATTTATAAAGAAATGCAAAATGAGACAGAAACACAATGCAGGAAAACTAAGAGATTAAATAGAGTGTATAATGAGACACAAAACATAAAGGAGACATTATGCAGAAAGATAAAAAGAATGATCTCTTCATATAAGTTATTAGAAAGACAAAGACAAACCAATGCAACAAAATGCAAAAGGCTACACAATTGGTACAAATCAGCTGGAAATGAAAGAGAAACTAGAGAACGAAAAACAAAAAGACAACAAAAATGTTACAAATTAGCTGAAAATGAAAGAGAAACCAAACAAAGGAAAATTAAAAGACTACAAGAAACCTATAAACTGTCAGAAAAGAATAGAGAAACAGTATGGAAAAGATTGAAAAGAACAAATCATTATTACAGATGGAGAGAAAGAATGCAAGAAATTGCCTACCGACGTCGCTTAAGAGCAACATTAAGCTCAGGAAAGTTAGATGAAAGAAGACAGAACTTGCATAGGGCACATATGAAAATATCATATATAAGTATAATGCTGTGCGAATAGCTAATAAAACAAAGCAGAAGTGTAAACAAATACAACTGAAATACGAAACACAAAAATCAAACAAAACAAGGAAAAGACCTATTGAAAAGCTCATTGATAGGTTCCATAAAACTGTATGAAATGGACCCTGTTATGTTTGCCATTCATGTAAACAGCTGTGGTACAAACATAGTGTAGTTAATCTTAGAAATTTCTCATCTTCAAATCTACCCGGAAAAGTACAAGATGCCATTAAGAAATGCATTGGAAGTCTGGCAAAGACGTTGAAAATCACATATATATGTAAAACGTGCATGTCATACATGAAGAAAGGTAAAATTCCACCATCCTCTGAATTCAACAAGATGAAGTTCTCCGATCAAGGGCCATTGAAACAAATGAATATGCTGGAATTATCTTTGCTTTCACCTGCACTGCCCTTTATGCGTATACACAAAGCTCCACAAGGCCAGCAAATGAAAATACAGGGGAATATGGTACTTGTTCCTGCTAATGTTAAGAACTCAGTGGATGCTTTACCACGATTACCTAATGACACAGGAACAATTAAAGCAAAACTTAAACGAAGACTCAGATATAAAAGCCATATATATAGTTTGAATATTCGTCCTGAGAAAGTGCTAGCTGAACTTTTATTCCTTTCAGAAACGTCTGGTTTATATCGAGAACACAACATTGCTTTTGATATGAACTTAGCTAATCAGCTTGCAAATCAAAATATTGATACAGACGTTGGGACTGATGACATTCTAACGAGCGCGCCAGGAAATAGGGCAGAAAACTTTAATCAAAATGTGGATGAAATCTTACAACCCCTTCAAGAACAAACAGCAAAACATGAGACCAATAACCTGCCAGAAAATTCCAAGCAACAAGTGGAAAGTCATGAAATTTCAGAACTCTATGAAAAAGAAACCAATAGAATTGAGGAAGGAAAATCTGAAAGCATTGTTAAAGACATTGATGATAGTGATCAATGGAGTGAAACTGATGAAAATGAAGTGCATCCTGGAGTCCTAGATACCCTTCTTACATCTCCTGACTTCGTTGAAAATTCAGAGAGGGACTTTGTGTTTTCATTTGCTCCATCGGAAGGAAATGTTCCAATGAGTGTTTTCTTGGAGAAAAACTCTGAAGAATTATCATTCCCTGGAATATTTTGTGGTAAAGCTCGAGTAGCAAACAAGGACAGAACAGTTCCTGTATCATATTCTGAAATAGTTAAATCTGAGCTCAGAAATAGTGATAGAAGAGCTGCTTCATGTGTTGAAAATATATTTTTTAAGACAAAAAAACTTCAAATGAAACAACTCATTGACCAAACTCAGGTTGTCATGAGAAAGTTCAAGACAAAAGGGAAAACACTCACTGCCAAAGATGTAAAAGGGGACAATATTAAAGATTACATACATACTGATAAAGCATACAAATTTATGAAAAGTCTTCGGGGCTCTCCACCCTACTTCCAGTCAGTATCCAAAGACCTGTTTGCAATGATACGTCAACTTGGACTCGCCACATTTTTCATGAGTTTATCTGCAGCAGAAACAAGATGGTCTCATCTTCTGAAAATTCTTTCACATCTTGTAGATAACAAGGAACTATCCGAAGAAGAAGTTGCCACTTTGTCATGGCAAGAAAAGTCCCGTTTAATTCAATGTGATCCTGTAACATGTGCCAGGCACTTTGACTTTTGTGTAAATAAGGTTTTGTCTGACTTCCTGTTATCTAGTAGTTCACCTTTAGACAAAATTTGTGACTATTTTTACAGAGTAGAGTACAAACAAAGGGGCTCTCCCCATATTCACATGGTAATTTGGTGTGAGAGTGCACCCAAATATGGAGAAGACCTAATTGAAGATGTTATTAAGTATATTGATACATATGTGTCATGCAAAAAAAACAATGAAACTGAAACTTTAGAACTTATAAAGTACCAAACACACAGACACAGCCATACATGTCGTAAGAAAAACAGGAAACAATGCCGCTTTGGATTTCCTAAACCACCACTTAGAAAAACTCAGATACTTGAACCCTTGGATCCTGATCTAGACCTGTCTCAAGTGAAAATACACAAAACAAATTGGGCAAAGATTCAGGCCCATCTCAAAGATTTAGCAGATGAAAATATAACATTTGATATGTTCCTTAATAACATACATCTCTCAGAAGAGCAATATATCTTAGCAGTTAGGTCATCTATCAGATCTGCTACTGTTTTCTTGAGGAGAACTCCTTCTGAAGTAAGAGTGAATAATTACAACCCACAGTGTTTAATGGCTTGGCGTGCAAATATGGATCTTCAATATGTCCTAGATGTATATGCATGTGCCAGCTATATAGCTTCTTATGTTACTAAATCACAAAGAGGAATGAGTGAATTGTTGTCAAAGGCTTGTGCTGAAGCAAAAAATGGCAATCAAGATTTCAGAGAACAAGTAAGAACTATTGGCAACAAATTTTTGAATGCAGTTGAAATAAGTGCTCAAGAAGCTGTTTATATTTGTTTGCGTCTTCCCATGCGAAAGTCATCAAGAGGTGTAATATTTATCAATACTAGCCCGACTGATGAAAGAGTTGCTCTTCTAAAACCTCAGAGAGTAATTCAAAACATGAAAGATGACTCTGGAGATATTGAATGTTCCAATCTTCTCTCCAGATACAGTGAGCGTCCTAGACAGCTAGCTGATTTGACATTGGCAGAATATGCTGCTTATTATGACACTACAAAGCCAGTTTTTACACCTCGTTCAGTAACTTCAAGTATAGTGGACGATTTAGTGCCAGAGACTCGAGAGTCTGATAATGAGGACAATGTGGATTTTTTTGGTTCAACATCAGTATCAGACACTTCAAAATGTACACACACTAACAAAATGAAAAGAAGGAAAACACCAAGGATTATACGATATGTTCATTTTAATAGTGACACTGACTCAGAAAAACACTACAGAGAACAGCTTATGTTGTTCAAACCGTGGCGAGATGAGAGCAATGATTTACTGGGAGAAAATCAAACATTTAAGCAACATTATGAACAAATTCGTGATACTATTGAATCTCAGAGATTAATATATGAGCCATTTAGAGATGCAGTAGAAAAAGCTGAGACTCTGGTAGAAAATATTAACAGTGATATAGATGAAGCTTGGAACAGTATTGCTTCAGAAAATGATCTGAATTTGGTTTATGAAATTCCTGATGAAGAATTCAGGGCACACATGAGATCATTAACAAAAGACCAGATAGCATTTGTTTATGATACTGTCAATCATTTAAAGACCAACACAGACCCTACTTATAGATTCCTAAGTGGAGGTGCAGGAGTTGGAAAAAGCCATGTGACAAAAGCAATTTACCAAATGGCAGTGAAATATTACAACAAATTGCAAGGAGAAGACTTTCAACAAATTAAAGTGCTTGTATTAGCTCCAACAGGAAAGGCAGCATACCATGTTCATGGTAATACCATTCATGCTGGATTGCGGATAGCAGCAAACCAAAAACTAGAGCACAGACCTTTAAGCACAAATTCATTAAATAGTTTCAGGAATCAGTTGGGCCACATTTCGCTTGTCATAATCGACGAAATCTCTATGGTTGGCTTTAGAATGCTGAATTGCATTCATCAACGCTTGATAGAACTCACACAGTCTAAGGACGATTTTGGTGGCATATCTATTATTGCTGTAGGTGATCTGTTTCAACTCAGGCCAGTCAAAGACTCATACATTTTTTCGCCTCCTGATAAAAACTACTTACAGCTAGCTACAAATTTATGGAAAGATCATTTGTGTTGTACGAATTAAATGAGATAATGCGACAAAAGGACAGTAAGAAATTTGCTGAATTACTTAACAGACTCCGTGAAGGTCACCACTTAGAAACAGACATAGCTTGTTTATCAACCAGAATTGTACATATATTCAATTAAAACTATCCAAGAACGGCTATTCACTTATTCACAAACAATGCAAAAGTCAATGCTCACAATGACATGGCCTTGTCTCAGTCAAGCAATACTGTGTATGAAGTTAAGGCTAGAGATAGAGTTGTAAATCCTATATCAGAAGAAGTGAAAGCAAAGATCTTAAAATCATTTGAGACAAGAAAAACAACTGACACTCAACTACCTACTGTGCTTTTACTATCAGAAGGCTTCAATTACGATATCACAGTCAATATTGATACACTTGATGGTATCACTAATGGGACTTCATGTAAAATTATGAAAATCGAACTACAAACTCTGAAATCTTATCCGCTTGGACCAGTATGGGTTGAGTATGACCATCCATTGATAGGACAGCAGCTACGTAATTTACACAAACATAGGTACAAATCTTGCCATGATAAATAAAAATCAAAAATGAGTTCCTTTAAGGGCAATGAAAACATTCATAAGAAAGAAGATGGGTCATACTACGTAGTTTCGACTAATAAAGCCTCATCAGTGACCCTGTAATGATCCAGCAAAGAAAGCCAGAGGAAACATACTGCAATTTTGCAAATTTCGAATAGGCAGTCGATCCAAAACTGATAAAAATCAAATTGGGGTCCAAAAAATTAAAAACTTGTCTAGAATATGAGTCTAAACCAATAATTTATTTCTGATTTCTCAGAATATTCACGCTGATCTCAAAGGACCAAAAGTAAAATATAAACTACACTATGGTTGATGTACGGGGAGACGTTTTACGGCCGCAACACGGCACAACACCAGCTGCAGTGAAGGCAAATAAAAATCAAAAATGAGTTCCTTTAAGAGCAATGAAAACATTCATTAGAAAGAAGATGGGTCATACTACGTAGTTTCGACTAATAAAGCCTCATCAGTGACCCTGTAATGATCCAGCAAAGAAAGCCAGAGGAAACATACTGCAATTTTGCAAATTTCGAATAGGCAGTCGATCCAAAACTGATAAAAATCAAATTGGGGTCCAAAAAATTAAAAAAAAACCTGGAAAATGAGTCTAAACCAATAATTTATTTCTGATTTCTCAGAATATTCACGCTGATCTCAAAGGACCAAAAGTAAAATATAAACTACACTATGGTTGATGTACGGGGAGACGTTTTACGGCCGCCACACGGCACAACACCAGCTGCAGTGAAGGCAAATAAAAATCGAAAATGAGTTCCTTTAAGAGCAATGAAAACATTCATAAGAAAGAAGATGGGTCATACTACGTAGTTTCGACTAATAAAGCCTCATCAGTGACCCTGTAATGATCCAGCAAAGAAAGCCAGAGGAAACATACTGCAATTTTGCAAATTTCGAATAGGCAGTCGATCCAAAACTGATAAAAATCAAATTGGGGTCCAAAAAATTAAAAACTTGTCTAGAATATGAGTCTAAACCAATAATTTATTTCTGATTTCTCAGAATATTCACGCTGATCTCAAAGGATCAAAAGTAAAATATAAACTACACTATGGTTGATGTACGGGGAGACGTTTTACGGCCGCCACACGGCACAACACCAGCTGCAGTGAAGGCAAATAAAAATCAAAAATGAGTTCCTTTAAGAGCAATGAAAACATTCATAAGAAAGAAGGTGGGTCATACGACGTAGTTTCGACTTATAAAGCCTCATCAGTGACCCTGTAATGATCCAGCAAAGAAAGCCAGAGGAAACATACTGCAATTTTGCAAATTTCGAATAGGCAGTCGATCCAAAACTGATAAAAATCAAATTGGGGTCCAAAAAATTAAAAACTTGTCTAGAATATGAGTCTAAACCAATAATTTATTTCTGATTTCTCAGAATATTCACGCTGATCTCAAAGGACCAAAAGTAAAATATAAACTACACTATGGTTGATGTACGGGGAGACGTTTTACGGCCGCCACACGGCACAACACCAGCTGCAGTGAAGGCAAATAAAAATCAAAAATGAGTTCCTTTAAGAGCAATGAAAACATTCATAAGAAAGAAGATGGGTCATACTACGTAGTTTCGACTAATAAAGCCTCATCAGTGACCCTGTAATGATCCAGCAAAGAAAGCCAGAGGAAACATACTGCAATTTTGTAAATTTCGAATAGGCAGTCGATCCAAAACTGATAAAAATCAAATTGGGGTCCAAAAAATTAAAAACTTGTCTAGAATATGAGTCTAAACCAATAATTTATTTCTGATTTCTCAGAATATTCACGCTGATCTCAAAGGACCAAAAGTAAAATATAAACTACACTATGGTTGAAAGCTGGACTCCTTTGATGCCAGTCTCCAGAAATTTTACTGCAGGCCATAAGGGTGAAGTAGAAGTACAAAGGTTTCAGTATCCTCTTAGACCTGCTGCAGCAAAAACTATTCATAGATCCCAAGGTGACACTGTCAGTAAAGCAGTTGTAGATCTTTCTCTTGCTGAAAATCAAACAGCGCCAGTAGATCACATACATTATGTAGCTTTAAGCAGATGAAAAACAATTAATGGCCTTTATATCACAGACTTAAATGCAGGCAAGATATCTGTTAGTAAAGCTGTGAAAACAGAAATGCAACGTTTAAGGGAATGCAAGATTAAATTCACGCTGCAGTTCTTGTATGATATGGACAGTCTTTTCAGGATCGCTTTTTTAAATGCTAGGTCTCTACATCGGCATTTATCAGATGTGAAAAACGACTTTAACTTGCAAGTTGCAGAAGTAAAGTGCTTTTGTGAAACCAGATTTAATAATAGAGACACTACTGAAAGTACTTCTCTAGATGGTTTTCACCAGTATAGGCAAGACGTTCAAGTTCATACGAACCAGACTCAGCGATCACCATGTGGGATGGCCTTGTATTCATCTGAAAAATTACACCTGCATCCAAAATCTCTAACTACAGACAATATTGAAATCATGTTATCTGAAATTAGCAGAGCTGGAACTAAAATAATCCTTGTGAACATATACAGTCCCCCAAAGACAACAACCAAAACACTTACTAAAGTGCTAACAAAGATACACCATTTGTATTTGAACAATGTGTTTACAATTATAATGGGTGATTTCAATAAAGACATGAACAGTGAATGCCCTGGTGCCAAGCAGTTGTCTCAACAAATGACTTCTCTTGGATATCGTCAGTTGATTTCTTCACCAACATGTGACTCCGGCTCAGTCTTAGATCTAATTTTCACTAATCTTCCAGAGAATATGGCAGTACATGCTGGAGCCTTGCCTGTTTACTACTCAGATCACATGATTATCTGGGTTGCTGTCAAATTTTGATAAAGGTAAGATACTAGATACGAGTGTAATAATTCCTGTTTTCATGCAAGCATGCACTGTGGTGTTTTCTTATTCCTTTCCTTAATAGAATAAGTGGATAACTTCACAGATATATAGACCATTTATAGAAGCATGGTTGGAATCATTAGTGGGCAAAATGAGTTGACATTTAACAGAGTTATTGCCTTTAATAATTCTATTAAATGTTTTTGACATTTATTCATGTATTACTAATTATTTTCTATGTAAGATAATGTTTTTGGCACATAACTGCTTCACTATATGGAATACCTTAATAAAATTTTACAGATATGTAGAACATTTAAGACAGCCTATTATGATTGAACCATATTGGCCTGCAGTGGTGGGGTATCATGCAGTGTTAGCGACGCTTTTATTCATATTTAGATATGTATTTTAGTATTTTTTTTATTTTTTTTTGAGTGGAGGACTACAAGAGAAGGAATGTCTAAAGAGGTGCACAAAATCTGATGTACGAAGTGTACCGTGCCTATAGACGGGCTAACGCCCGCCTAATAATGTGACGTGAGACATATTGCATCACTAGTGTTTTAATTCGATCATAACGACTGTCAAAATAAATTTAAAGAGACTGTCAAAATAAATTTAAAGAAAAAATGCTTGCTTTGTGCACTGCATACATTAAAAGAAGTGAATGGACACTGCTATACTGTGTGACTGGTGCAACATTGGCCTCCAGTTATTGTTCCGATCCGAAGGATTGTGCACTTTGTGGCATTCATCCCTGCAAATGATACAAGTGGAATATGTTTGAACAACAATTTTATTACCTCTGCCGGAATCGAACTGGGAACTGGGGGCCCCTATTCCCTAGCACCATTGAGAAGTGCACTAACCACTGAACTACGACGTTCTGACGAAGAGCTTTGTAGTTCAGTGGTTAGTTTCAGCACGTTTTCTGCACATTTAAGCTTTTCTGTGACCATTTGGAACTGGCTTACGACTGACCCATTATCAATCTACGATAGGACATTCGTGGTGCTTGCGCGAACGATTTATTAACATTGCTAAATACTAGTCAGAAACACCTACACAATCAAAATACTCGATATCAACAAATATGGGCTTTGTAGGATTTCGTTCTGCAAACGTGGAGTGTATCTTCTTCTTCTTCTTCTTCTTCTTCTTCTTCTTCCGGTTTCGCCTTAACCCCCGGAGGGGACACAGACGGTGTATTAGATACACTCAAGTTTTGCAGGATGAAAGCCTACACAGTAATCATGTAATTACGGTAGGGTTCTTTAACCTGCACAGGGGATGGTTCTCCCTGCACAGGGGGCCTCCAGTTAACGTCCCGATCCGAAGGACGGTGCACTTTATGACATTCATCCCTGCAAATGATGCCAATGGAGCGTGTTCGGACACCGAAATTTTCACACCGCTGCCGGGGATCGAACCCGGGACCTCTAGCATCAGAGGCAAGTGCACTAACCACTGAGCTATCACGCTCCTGTGTATCTAATGTACACCTGCGAGTAATAGCCAAATGTGACCGATCGCAGTATTAGTTGAAACACACAAAATAAATGATAACTCACTTCTCCATTTCCATCTGTTTCAAAGTAGCGTGCTGCTTCTCAGAAGATCCTACCAAACTGGTGGCACAGCTTTCTTCTTGGCTAATCCCGTTAAAGTAAGGCAACGCAATCAACGTCACCGTTCTTTTGTTTTTTAGCTGAAGACGCCATTTTCTAGTGTGTGTCTTTTTTTCGTGATTTTGGCGGGAACACATCCGGGCATTGACGAATTGCCTAGCAGTCTGATGATCGTGTGTGCAAGCGGTCCTTTGAAACACCCAAACCTCCAAACAAAATATAGATCAAATTGTATACACGTACAAGTATGAAGCGCCTATGTTTCACTGAAAAGTGGTCAGGTAACAAAAGAAACATCGTGTGAATCACGGACCCAATATTAGAGTGTGAATGGAATACGGGCCGTTTCGCCCGTGGGTCATTTCGCCCTGAGTCGTTTCGCCTTGATTTCGGGATGGGTCGTTTTGCCCTAATTGGGTGAGTCGTTTCGCCCGTGAGTTGTTTCGCCCCTGGAACGTAATTTCCCGGTAGCAAACACAGTCATCTGCGAACAGTCTTATTTCTGAGTCAATGCCAGTGGAAATAGTATTGATGTAAGGGGAGAATAACAGTTGACAAAGAACAGTCCCTTGTGGGACTCCGGACAAAACTGGTAGTAGCTCAGTTGCCAAAACCTAATGTAGAAGTCATCAGTAGGTCGTCCAGCCGCACCAAAACGAGGATATAACAATATATTCCGGGAGCTCCATACCCCCTCAACCCATTCACATACCAAACAATACCTTACCTCAAGCTATAGGGCTTGACAAAATTTTGGCGAAACGACCCACCAAATTGGGGCCAAACGACCCAGGGGCAAAAGAACCCAGGTCGACAGGACTATGGGCGAAACGACCCACGGGTGAAACGACTCGCGGTCGAAACGACCCGTATCCGTGTGAATGTTTTGGTTAGCGTTCCGTTTACTCACAGGGCTGGGCCGGATCTACCGTAATCACCGGATCGGATCTAAACTTTGGCTTTCATTTCCTTTTAATATTTCTATTGTTTTCCTCTTTTTCATCCCTTATGAGTGATATAAGACCGTCGACTTGGTATTAGGTTAATTCTGGTTATTTGTTTTTCAGACAGAAACTCATATTTTATGGGTACTACATGTAGATCTACTGGTTTACATTTTCCTGAGGATAAATAGTAGATGTATGTTTTTTTATTTTTCTTGAAACAGGATTTGAACCTCATGAAAATTCGGAGACAATTTGCATGAGACGTCAAATCCAGTTTTGTCGGAAAAATTAGAAATATTGCAAAAAACGTCGTCTGCTGTATAATAAAAAAATGGCCCAGTAGTGTTAGAGAAAATATATTCTAAAATGTCAATGGACCTGCAATACAAATGACCATGGGCCAAGGTCACCAAATGACCTTGATCCTTAGCATTCATAGACATTCATTTTTTACATATTCTCATATCACAGACCACAATATTTTTAGAAAAATATATTGATTTACCTATTTCCCAATGAAAAGCCTAGGGAGCCAAATTTGACCTGGGCGTAAAATAGGTCTGGGTCAACCCAGGCTCGTCATTTTTGCAAACATGGAAGTACTCAGATGATGATGATGATGATTTCGTGTTTAACGACGCGTCAACCCTCTTTGTGGGTCATAAGCGTCAAACGGTTGATGGTTAAACGGCATGAATAATTATGATGATATTAAAAGTAAAAAGTCAGAATGATAATGTGTAAAAATCTGAAACAGTTAAATCTTATGAAAAAGTCCAATTTCTTTTAAGAATAAAATAATATTATCAACAGGTACATCTCGAAACAGTTGTTGCAAAGTGTCAGCTTTGAAATATAAAATACGTGAGGGTGAAAAGTCAACACAGTCAATTAAGATATGTTTCACAGTGAATGGCTGATCACAACCTACACAAGAAGGCTGATCATCACCATTAAAAAAATAAGAATGAGTAACTCTAGTATGGCCGATGCGCAGTCGTGTTAATACTACGTCCTCTTTTCTGGAAAACTGTGGAGGAGAGCATTTTGTACTAACGACAGGTTTAATGGCATGGAGTTTGTTATTTATTGCATGGTCCCATTCGCCTTGCCATTCCGACAAGATGTATCTGTTGATAAATGGTTTAAAATTGTTAAAAGGAATTTTAAAAACAGATGGATCAAGATTGAGCGATTCCTTTGCTTTCTTGTCAGCATATTCATTGCCGACAATGCCAATATGGCTCGGAAGCCAACAAAACAAGATTTGGTGTGTTTTAGAAATTTCATGATGTTTTTCGATCAATTTTTGAATTTGAGGATTTTTAGATGATGAATGGTCTAAAGCCTTAAGCACAGAAAGTGAATCCGAAAATATAATTGCTTTTTGAATTGTTGAAGAACTGATAAAATCTAAAGCTAGGTCTATTGCTTTGGCTTCAGCTGTAAAAATAGATGAACCATCTGGAAGGCGCATGGTTTTGTGCGTATCTTTAGAAACATACGCACAGCCAACTTTATCTCCTTCTTTGGAACCATCAGTATAGACTTGCTGGTAATCATTGTAACGTGACTGCAGTACCTGAAAGTTTTGTTTGAGAAGTATTGGATTTGATTCGGATTTTTTTCCATCATGTAAGTCGAGCAGAATAGAAGGTTGTTTAATACACCAAGATGGAACTTCGGCGGTTTCATGTTTTTGAATATTTTTAAGGTCGATACCTGAATTTTCCAGCAGTGGTAAAATACGTAATCCAAAAGGTTTGATTGCTGTGGGTTTTGTTTCATACTTATCTACAAATTGAGGTCGAAATGAAATTTTGGATGCCGGGTTAGATGGATTTTCAGCAAGTCTGATAGCATACTGAAGAGAAAGTTTCTCTCTGCGCGAGGTTAAAGATGGTTCACCTGCTTCTACATAAAGGCTTAATACGGGAGAAGTACGGAAGGCTCCCATGGCCAGACGAAGGCCTTGGTGATGGATAGTATCCAAGGATTTTAAATAGGACTTTCTGGCAGAACCATAAACAACAGACCCATAATCTAATTTAGATCTTATTAAAGACCGGTAAAGATGTAATAAAGTATACCGATCTGCTCCCCAACTTGTATGAGCTAAAACTTTCAAAAGATTCAAAGCTTTTAAGCATTTCGCTTTAAGATATTTAATATGTGGAATAAAAGATAACTTTTGATCAAATATGACCCCAAGAAATTTGGCTTCTTCAACAACAGGAATTTGTGATCCGTATAAAAACAGGGAAGGATGTTCGTGTTTCTTCCGTAGTTTACAAAAATGAACACACTGCGTTTTCGACTTGGAGAACTTGAAACCATTTTTATCAGTCCATTCTTCTATTCTTTTTAAATTTTGTTGTAACTTTCGTTCAATTGTTTTCATATTTTTTGAACGGTAACATATACAAAAATCATCAACATACAATGAACAATCAGTTTTGTCGTCCAAACATTGTACAATATTGTTTATTTTGATGTTAAATAGCGTAGTTGAAAGAATACTACCCTGTGGGACACCCTGTTCTTGATCATAGAAATCTGACAGGGTAGACCCCACACGCACCTGAAACATGCGCTCCCCTAAAAAGCTTTCAATAAAACTGGGAAGTTTTCCTCTTAAGCCAATGTTATGTAGATCTTTCAATATTCCATAACGCCATGTTGTATCATATGCTTTCTCCAAGTCGAAAAAGACAGCCACTACGTGTTCTTTGTTAATAAAAGCATCTCGTATAAATGTTTCTAGTCTTATTAAATTGTCATTGGTACTACGTTCCGAACGAAAGCCCGATTGATATTCTGAAATGAGGTTGTTGGACTCTAAGTACCAGACTAATCTCTTGTTTATCATTCTCTCCAATGTTTTACACAAACAACTTGTCAAAGCTATCGGACGATAATTTGTAGGTTCTGCATGATCTTTCCCTGGTTTCGGAATTGGTACAACTGTAGCTACACGCCAACTCTCAGGACAGACCCCCGTTTCCCAAATATTATTAAAGATATCTAAAAGTGTTGTAAGAGAACTTTTTGGCAGATGCTTAAGCATCTGATAATGAATTTCATCGGGGCCGGTTGCCGTATCATGTGATTTTTCAATGGCTTCAACGAGTTCGGATAAGTTAAATGGTGTGTTGTATTCTTCGTGATTAAGGGATTTGAAGTTAAGTTTTCTTTTCTCCTGGTCCTTTTTGAAATTTCTAAAAGTGTCAGAATAATTACGCGATGATGAATTTCTCAAAAATGTGTGACCAAGAGTATCTGAAATATCTTTTTTTGTTGAAGCTATTGTGTCAAATTCAGTATTTAAATGTGTAAAACTAGAAGACTTTGTTTTTCCTGAAATTTTTCGTACCATATCCCAAACCTTTTTAATGGGGGTTTTATAGTTCAATTTGGAGACATATTCTCTCCATGACTTTCGTTTGGAAGCTCGGATTGTTCGCCGAGCTTTAGCTCTAAAAACTTTTACGTCGTTGAGCTTTTCTGAAGTGGGATTTTTGCAGAACTTATTTAGAGCCTGTTTACGCTTTTTAATAGCTTCTTTACAGTCATTATTAAACCAAGGCTTGCTTTTCTTAGTATTTGTGGAGGTCTTTGGAATGCATTGTTCTGATATGTTAATAAGTGTATCTGTGAAATCAGAAACAATGTCAGATGATTCATTTAAGTGATCAACTGATAACTCTTCTTCACATAAATTATGGAATAATTCCCAGTCGGCTTTATTCATTTTCCATTTCTGGTTACAGTCTTCATCTGGTTCGTTTACGCTCTCTATTATAACAGGAAAGTGATCACTTCCGCACTGATCATCATGAACAGACCAGTCATAGTCCAAGAAGAGAGATGGGTGACACAAAGAGAGATCTAAAGAAGACAAATGACCTGTCGCAGGGTGAAGGTAAGTATAAGATTTATCATTCATCAAGCAAAGATCGTTCTTTGCAATAAAATCTTCGACAAGTGCTCCTCTGTTATTGACATCTTTACAGCCCCATAGAATATTGTGACCATTGAAGTCGCCAACTAAAAGATATGGCGATGGAAGTTGACTCAGCAATGAGTCAAGATGTTCGGGCTTTAAAGAAAATGAGGGTGGGATATATAGAGAGCAAACTGTAGTTTCTTTATCCAGAGAAACCGATACTGCTACAGCTTGAAGGTCGGTTTTTAATTTGATCTCTCTTTGTGGTAAACATGATTTAACAAAAATTGAGCTGCCACCAGATGGTTTGTTACCATCAGAATAGATATAGTTGTATGTATTGAAACCCCTGACATCTATGTTGTCATCAGTTTTTAAAAAAGTTTCTTGCAAACAAAACACCGATGGGGTTAGTAGCGAAATAAGTAATAAGAGTTCATTATAATTTGATTTAAGACCTCGACAATTCCATTGTATTATTTTGTGTTTTAAATCCATTTTAAGGAGAGATATTTAAAGACTAGAAACTATTATGGAGGTGCAATTGGTGATATAGATCTGCTACCACCAGCTCGTGGTGTGGCAGACCTCGATCTGTTATTGCCACTTGGTGATGATGGAGTTTCAGTCAACTCCATATCACTGTCACTCAAAGATCCGAATCTGTTCTGAAATTTTATATTGTCTCTTTCCATTTTACGTTGTCTGTCTGTTTGTCTTTGAGACAATTGATGTTTTTTTATCGGATCTTGCGACCCCTTATTAGTTCGACCTGGGTCGGGTTTCTCTTTTACATTCGGCGCTGGCTTCGGTACGGTCGCTGTCGACCGATCCGAAGCAACCTGGATTGCGCCTTTTGATAAATTGGTTGAACTTTGTGGTGCTGGAGTGGATTTACTCCATGCACCAGACTTTTTCAGTTCAGCAATGTATGATTCAGCAGTCTGTGTTGCGGAGCTGGTACATTTTACACCAGCACCCTTTGTGATGCTGGCGAAACTGGTGGTTGGTGTTATGTATCGCTCTTCGACAATCTTCCGCGCTTCTGGGAATGTTATCCCCCTTTGGTATTTGACGGTAAGTATTTCTTTTTCTTTTTTCCACGCCGGACAGTCTCGGGAGAAAACAGCATGTTTGCCATCACAATTTACGCATTTGGGTTCATTTTTGCAGTTGAGGTGATTATCAACATGCTTTTCTTCACCACAATTAGGACAGAGTTTTTTTCTCTGACATCTGCTTTCGTGATGGCCAAAAGCCTGACAAGAGTAACATCTAAGAGGGTTTGGGATGTATACCTCTACGTTAATGGAAAGATATGCTACTTTGATTTTCTTGGGTAGAATTGGTGTATTAAAAGTCAACACATAAGTTGCTGTTGGTTTTAGTACACCATTTCTACGAACTTGAATGTTACGAACACCAACAACTCCCTGATCCTTAAGGTTATCGACTATCTCTTCATCTGAGCAAGGACGCAGTTCTGGACTGCGAATCACTCCCTTAGATGAATTGAGCGTGTTATGTAAAGCGACTTTAACTTTTAGATCAAAGAGTTTGTTGGTGTTTAGCAGGCTTACCACTTGCTGTTTTTTCTCGACTTCCAAGAGAAGATCACCCGATTTGAGTTGTTTTATACTCTTAGGGTGTCCGGCAATGGAGAGAATACTTTTCTCGATGACGAAGGGGGAAAGGCTAGATACAGTTCGTGTATCGTCAAGTGACGTAACGACCAAGAAACGCGGAACATTGTCAAAATTTGGTTCAGCAGACTGCTGACTAGATTGTTGACTGGATTGTTGACTGTGTTCATCCGATTCGGATGAATCTTCTTGTTTTTTACGTTTAGGTGCGTTGTGGTTAGGTGATTTGCGGTTAGGTGATTTGCGGTTATGTTTTTTTCCAGGAGCCATAAGAAAAAAATTCTAGTTTCGTCCCAAGTGCTCTCCGCCCTCCGTGGAGCCCTACAAGGGAACACCATACTGGAGTGGTTATCCAACTCGCAGATGTTAGAGATACACGTGAGATATACTCGTATAAACAAAATGCCTACACGATTGATCCGTTAAGCCACCGCCTTCTAGAGATAAAAAGACAGAAAAGGGTAAGGTAAATGGGCATATGGTTGGTATCAGGAAAGATACAAAAAGAGTTGAAGAGAAAGCAAAGCGGTATCTCTAGGGCTCGGCGTGACCAGCCGATTGACCGTGCCGGACCGCACGGCCACCCGTCTACACCGAAAAGCCAGGCCAAAGAGGCGTGTTGGGCACCTGAAGCACCGCCACCTCAGGTAACCCTCAACCTCCAGGATCCCTTCTTCCGGCTTACAGGACGCCACCCACGGCAAACGGGTGGTACTTCCTTTAGCTCTTCCCAGTGGGCACATTGACCACAGCAGCAACGTGCCCAGTGGGAATTGAGCCCCCAGGGCCACGGCAAGGCAGGAAGTCTAATACCTGGGGGATGGAAGTACTCAGACTCCCGATGCTACATTCCAAGTTTCAAGATAATCAGCCCAGTGGTCTTGAGGAGAAGAATTTTTAAGGTTTTTACCATATTTGGGCATAGCAGCCATCTTGGTCATGTGACCTGGACCATGCTTACAAACCTTTGTTCCCCCTTTGACAGGGGGCTGCATATGAAATTAAGTTGAAATTGACCAAGTGGTTTCAGAGAAGAAGTCTTTTGAAAATTACGGACGACGGAGGCCTACCATCCTATAAGCTCCTCCGGAGCCTTCGGCTCAGGGGAGCTAACCATCCAGCATGCTTCATCACCTGAACAAGTCCGTGAAATGAATATCCCCTAAACCCCACTTTATATAGAGAAAACTGGGGTTTACGGGGATATACATGATTTTCCTTATTTCTGCTCCAAGACATATGTTGTGGGTACTGGTAAATTGAGGCGGTTCTAACGAGCACCCACAACCTACATGTAAGTTTGCAGTACAAATAAGAAAAATATCATGAATTTTCATCAGAAATGCAGCCATTTTGGAGATGTGAAAAAATGCACTATGTTTCACGGCTGTGTTATCGTAATGTATGTGTGTATTCCATCTCAAACCGTGTGTGATTGTCCCACCAAGGTATTTTACGGATTCCACATTTTCGAGGACCGCTCCCTCTAAGGTGTATGAAGCTTCAGTTTTATTGTTCTCTACCTAGTTAGTTGCATAAATTGCATGTAATGTGCTAAAATTTCATACCCCACTTTCGTGCCCAACATCTTAATCTGTCTATGTCTTCCTGAACTTTCAGCAATCCTCTGCAACCCTAATTTCCGGTAGCAGACACAGTCGTCTGCGAAAATTCTTATTTCTGAGCCAATTTCATTTTAAGTATCATTAAAGTAAAGGGAGAATAACAGTGGGGCCAGGACAGTTCCTTGTGGGACCAAGACAAAACTGGATCCCATTGAGAAGATTCAACATCGACAACAACTCGTTATGTTCTGTAGCAAAGAAAGGAATCTATCCATTTGAGAGTCTTACCCACAATTCCTTAACCAAATAATTTGGATTTCAGAAGTTCTTTTATGAGGTGTGTCCAAAGCCTTCTCGAAGTCCAGAATAAATGTGTCCACCTGTCCGCTTTTGTCCATGATTTTTACCCAATCATAGATGACCGTGCTTAATTAAGTTTCACATCTACGCCTTTTCTTAAATGCATGTTGTCTGTCTGATAAGAGTTATGCTCAGCATGCTCTTCGCCCTTTTATCGATTCTGAAATTAATCACAAACGTCAATACATCAAATTATCCTTCATTAATATGGGTTTGGATTTTATAGATTTACCTAGTATCTTCCGGGACAGTTCGGTGATTTCGTCAATTCCTGCTTATTTTCAAAATACTGAAACACCCATAATTTGCTGAAATACAATAGATAGAAATGGAGGCAGTGATCAGAAATCGATACAATCAACCCACAGCTCCCATCAGAGACACCAAAGGGAATGAAACACAAACATGGAACAACATACCCTAATGGAAACATCAATAGCGGAAAGCCAGAAGGACTGTTACTTTCCCACAAAATGGCCAATAGGCTGTCCACATAAAGACAAACCATAACAAACAAGAGGGCCATGATGGCCCTGGATCGCTCACCTGATCCATAGAGTAACAAGTGGGCCCCGGGGAGGGCCATTATTGACCCCCAGGGCTATAATGTGCATAATGTTGAGGGAGGTCTAAAAAGGTGAAGCTTCATACCAAATATCAACAAAGGCTATAATTTGAATAATCATGGCAAAGGTCCACTAGATGGGGCTACACCCCAAATATCAAAGACCTGGGTCTTGCGGTTTCAGAGAAGAGGATTTTTTTAAAGATATTCCATACATAAGCCTATGTAAATCCAAATGGCCCCAGAGCGGGGGCATTTTTGGCCTCTGGGCTATAATTTAAATAATCTTGATAGAGGTCAACTAGATGAAGCTTCACACCAAATATCAAAGACCTGGGCCATGCTGTTTCAGAGAAAAAGATTTTCAAAGATTATCTCTATATAAGTCTATGTAAAACCAAAGGGCCCCGGGGCGGGGGATTTGTAGCCCGGGGGCTATAATGTGAACAATCTTGGTAGAGGTCCACTAGATGAAGCTCCATACCAAATATCAAAGACATGGGCCTTGAAGTTTCGGAGAAGAAGATTTTTAAAGATTTCCCTATATAAGTCTATGTAAAACCAAAGGGTCTCGGGGCGGGGGCATTTTTGAACCAAGGTCTATAATTTGAACAATCTTGATAGAGGTCAACTAGATGAAATTTCACACCAAATATCAAAGACCTAGGCGTTGTGGTTTAACAGAAGAAGATTTTTAAAGATTATCCCTGTAAGTGTCTAAGTAAAACCAAAGGGCCCCGAGACGGGGGCATTTTTGGCCCCAGGGCTATAATTTGAACAATCTTGGTAGAGGTTTACAAGATGAAGCTTCATACCAAATATCAAAGAACTGAGCCTTGAGGTTTCAGAGAAGAAGATTTTTAAAGATTTTCCCGATATAAGCCGATGTAAAACCAAAGGGCCCTTGGGCGGGGGCATTTTTGGCCCGAGAACTATAATTTGAGCAATCTTGGTAGCGGTCCATCAGATGAAGCTTCATACCAAATAGCAAAGACCTGGGCCTTGCGGTTTCAGGGAAGAAGATTTTTAAAGATTTTCCCTATATAAGCCCATGTAAAACCAAAGGGCCCCGGGGCGGGGTCATTTTTGGCCCCAGCACTATAATTTGAACAATCTTGGTAGGGGTCCACAAGACGAAGCTTCATACCAAATATCAAAGACCAGGGCCTTGCGGTTTCAGAGAAGAAGATATTTAAAGATTTTCCATATATAAGACCATGTAAAACCAAAGGGCCCGGGGCGGGGGCATTTTTGGCCCCAGCACTACAATTTGAACAATCTTGGTAGGGGTCCACTAGATGAAGCTTCATACTAAATATCAAAGTCATGGGCCTTGCAGTTTCAGAGAAGAAGATTTTTAAAGATTTTCCCTATATAAGCCCATGTAAAACCAAAGGGCCCCGGGGCTGGGGCATTTTTGGCCCCAGCACTGTTATTTGAACAATCTTGGAAGTGGTCCACTAGATGAAGCTTCCTACCAAATATCAAAGACCTGGGCCTAGCGGTTTCAGAGAAGAAGATTTTTTAAGTTTTCGGTGAAAAAATCTATTTTTGTCTCCTGTGACCTATATGTGCAACGGACCGGAACCATTTGAACAACTTTGAAAGGGGACCACCTAAGGATCATTCCTGTGAAGTTTGGTCAAAATCCGATCAGTGGTTTAGGAGGAGATGTTGTTTGAAAAAATTGTTTACGCACGGATGACAGACAAAAAGTGATCCTAATATTAATCACAAGAGGACCATGATGGCCCTGGATCGCTCACCTGATCCATAGAGTAACAAGTGGGCCCCGGGGAGGGCCATTATTGACCCCAGGGTTATAATGTGCATAATGTTGAGGGAGGTCTTAAAAGATGAAGCTTCATACCAAATATCAACAAAGCCTATAATTTGAACAATCTTGGCAAAGGTCTACTAGATGAAGCTACACAACAAATATCAAAGACCTGGGCCTTGCGGTTTCAGAGAAGAAGATTTTTTTAAAGATATTCCTTACATAAGCCTATGTAAAACCAAATGGCCCCGGGGCAGGGGCATTTTTGGCCTCAGGGCTATAATTTAAACAATCTTGATAGAGGTCCACGAGATGAAGCTTCACACCAAATATCAAAGACCTGGGCCTTGTTGTTTCAGAGAAGAAGATTTTCAAAGATAATCTCTATTATAAGTCTATGTAAAACCAAAGGGCCCTGGGGCGGGGGCATTTGTGGCCCCAGGGCTATAATTTTAACAATCTTGGTAGAGGTCCACTAGCTGAAGCTTCATACCAAATGTCAAAGATCTAGGCCTTGTGGTTTCAGAGTAGAAGATTTTTCAAGATTTTTCCTATATAAGTCTATGAAAAACCAAAGGGCCCAGGAGCGGGGGCATGTTTGGTCCCAGGGCTATAATTTGAGCAATCTTGATAGAGGTCGACAAGATGAAGCTTCATACCAAATATCAAAGACCTGGGCCCTGCAGTTTCAGAGAAGAAGATTTTTAAAGATTTTCCTTATATAAGCCTATGTAAAACCAAAGGGCCCCGGGGCGGGGGCATTTTTGGCCCCTGCACTATATTTTGAACAATCTTGGTAGGGGTCCACTAGATGAAGCTTCATACCAAATAGCAAAGACCTGGGCCCTGCAGTTTCAGAGAAGAAGTTTTTTTAAAGATTTTCCCAATATAAGCCTATGTAAAACCAAAGGGCCCTGGGGCGGGGGCATTTTTGGCCCCAGCACTATAATTTGAACAATCTTGGTAGGGGTCCTTTAGATGAAGCTTCATACCAAATATCAAAGTCCTGGGCCTTGCGGTTTCAGAGAAGAAGATTTTTAAACGTTTTCCCTATATAAGCCTATGTAAATCCAAAGGGCCCCAGGGCGGGGGCATTTTTGGCCCCAGCACTATAATTTGAACAATCTTGGTAGGGGTCCATAAGATGAAGATTCATACCAAATATCAAAGACCTGGGCCTTGCAGTTTCAGAGAAGAAGATTTTTAAAGATTTTCTCTATATAAGCCCATGTAAAACCAAAGGGCCCCGGGGCGGGGGCATTTTTGGCCCCAGCACTTTAATTTGAACAATCTTGGTAGGGGTCCACTGGATGAAGCTTCATACCAAATATCAAAGACCTGGGCCTTGCAGTTTCAGAGAAGAAGATTTTTAAAGATTTTCCCTATATAAGCCTATGTAAAACCAAAGGACCCGGGGCGGGGGCATCTTTGGCCCCAGCACTATAATTTGAACAATCTTGGTAGGGGTCCAACAGATGAAGATTCATACCAAATATCAAAGACCTGGGCCTTGCAGTTTCAGAGAAGAAGATTTTTAAAGATTTTCCCTATATAAGCCCATGTAAAACCAAAGGGCCCCGGGGCGGGGGCATTTTTGGCCCCAGCACTATAATTTGAACAATCTTGGTAGGGGTCCACCAGATGAAGCTTCATACCAAATATCAAAGACCTGGGCCTTGCAGTTTCAGAGAAGAAGATTTTTTAAGTTTTCGTTGAAAAAAATCTATTTTTGGCTCCTGTGACGTATATGTGCAACGGACCGGAACCATTTGAACAACTTTGAAAGGGGACCACCTAAGGATCATTCCTGTGAAGTTTGGTCAAAATCCGCTCAGTGGTTTAGGAGGAGATGTCGTTTGAAGAAATTGTTTACGCACGCACGCACGCACGCACGGACGGACGGACGCACGACGGACAAAAAGTGATCCCAAAAGCTCACCTCGTCACTACGTGACGGTGAGCTAAAAATAAACCGCGACAGAATAAACCTCTTAGATCTATTATTTTTAATTCCAATAAACTTACTTCAGATCTTGAAATTGACGCTTAACACTCCTGATACCTGTGATTGTAAAAAATCAGTGTATTGCTATCCTGCAGCTGGTCATATTATTATCCGCGATTTTAAAAAAGTATTCCTGATTCTAGGATACGAAACATAATTTCTAAAGGATCGAAATGTCGATTTCCTTTTAAAATTGATTTCAATAAGTGTAGAGATGAAATCGCTGCTGCCTTGAATGAATTTGGTAATCGATGGTGTAAACGAGAGTATGTTGAGCATAAAGCTCTCAAAGAATGGAAACTTATCATTCTGAAACTAGTGAACAAACGCATTTCTTTCTACTCTCAAAATACAAACTTATTACCTCCTAAACCTGAGACGTCTTTACGTCACCTTAAACAAGGTATTCAAGAATTTCATAGGAAGTTTGCTTTGGCTCCAGCAGATAAGATTGCTGACAATGTGGTCGTTGTTTGACGGCTCCCCTATGTTAACACTCTTCAGCAAGAACATGGTGGTTCTAAGGCCTGTGGTCTGCAGCCTTTGACTGATTGATTTGATTGATTTGAGGTTTAACGTCCCCATCAACACTGTAAAGGTCAACTGTAAGACGTTGCTTCCAATTTTGTGGGACTTTGACCCGACATTGAGATGAAATGTCATCTCAAGCCCTGACTCTATCTTGCATGAAATGTAAGTTTGTTTGTTTGATTTGGAGTTTAACGTCCCCGTCAACACTGTAATGTGCCAAAGGATCTCGGTCTAAGCGAAAACTTACAAAACAGTTGGATCATTCATTCGTGTTGACTATGGTAAGATTACCCTGTGTTCGATTTTGTTACGGTCACCTACTTTCAGCAACGATTTTTTTCAATATTTTTCGGCCTGCTTAGAAAGATAAAGCAATTTAACATGACTTAGCATCGCCGAAATTTCATATTATTCTCTCATTCGTCTACAATAAATCAAAACGCACAAAGGTACCTACCTTTGTTTACCATTTCCAGTTCATAGGAACTACCGCGAATGTTACCGGATGTGTCGTGGGAGCAAAATTATGTTGACGCGATTTCGCGATAGCTCCCCTGATGTCCACCCGTGTTATGGTCATGTCAGAAAGTGTGTGAAGCTCTCACCTTTCTACTTGATTGGTTTCCTGCTGTCGAGTCCTACCCGTTGTTTAATCTCTGTGGTTGATTGATTTTGTGTTCACAGAGATGTTGCACTGATGAGTTAGGAGGCCTTCTTGAATGAAGAAATTATTCGTCTAAATCGCGACGGAAGTAAGGGCGATGATTGTGGCCACGTAAAATCGATTTAAGCCCATCCATGGAAATCGTTTCACTGACCGTTCCAAGGCGGTTCTTCCGTCGTGGTTCATTATTGTTATGGCTTGTCATTGATTGTGTGTATTGCTTATATTATTTTGCATTGGATAGCCAATTGTCCATTTTGTGGAAAAGTTACTGTCCTTTTGGCTTTCCGCTAGTGATGTTTCCATTATGGTCTAGTTGTTTCATGTGTGTGTTTCTTTCGCTTGATGTCTCTGATGGGAGCTGTGGGTTCATACAAGTGGGCCATGGTGTTTGAGCAGACCAGGTGATCAAGCAATTTACATGGAGCACAGGTTAGGGAACAGGGCGATAATTACCAGCAAGAACCCTATCTCCTTTTTTAAAAAGTGGACAAATGTTCGCTAGATGTAAAATATGGAGATCATTAGACAATTACCAGCAAGAACCCTATCTCCATTTTTAAAAAGTGGACAAAGATTCGCTAGATGTAAAATATGGAGATCATTAGCATTTCGTTATTGATATGACGATGTACTACCAACGATAGGTGGAACAAGTGAACAAAGATATTCAAGAGAGGTCATTATGCATTATATAGAATAAAGTGAGTTTGTGGTTTTGCCTCCTGGACGCCAGTGTTTCGCAGCCTGTTAATAACAAAAGAGAATTAATTGATACCAGTTTCGTTGCGCCAGAAACTATCCGTGCAGCTTCGTTTTGAATGTTTTCTAACTCATTCGCTTCGCTTTGTGCACAGTTATTCCATACAACGTCGGCATAATCTAAACGGGGGCATGCAAATAAAAATATATGGACTGGAGAGATGTCCTATTTAACTCAACGTTTCGTTTCCGCATAACATTTACATGGTCCTATGCTTTTGTCTTTATATATTCAAGATGATCTTGCCAAGTACAATCATCTGAAAAAATAACACCTAAGTCTTCATGTGTAGCTACTTCAGTTAGTTGCTTCTGGTTCATTGAAACAGGTGGATGATAAGTTTTTTGTTTTCTTGAGAATACTGACATAGCTTCTGATTGTCCTGGATTAAATGTAACTAACCACCGTTTTGCCCAACGATTTACTTTTTCTAGATCTGAATTTAATTGCCCATCGGCTTGGATGGGGTCGTCCACTTTTATGTACAGACTTGTATTATATGCAAACAATCTTATAGAAGAATTGATAACTTCAACAGCGTTGTTGATATACGGGCCTCCGTGGCCTAGTGGTTAAGAGCGCTGACTCTTGATCATTAGGTCTCTCACCGCTGTGGTTCGAGCCTCGCTCGGGACACATGTGAGACGCCAAATTCTGCAACGGAAGGTCAGGTGTTTTTTCTCCGAGTACTCCGGTTTTCGCCCACATCTGATTAACGATCGGCTCGATATGAGTGAAATAATCTTGAAAGTGCCATAAACCAAAAACATAAAAAATGTTGTGTTTATATATAAGATAAAAAGCAAGGGTCCAAGAATCGAGCCGTGAGGAACACGGGCATTAATTGGAGTCCATGTCAAACTAGCACCTGGTATCACAACACGTTGTTGTCTGGCATTTAGGTAGTCAGCAAACCAAGATAGAAGATTTCCAGTTATCCCTGCAGATTTGAGTTTAAAAAGCAGAACAACTGCAGATTTGATTTAAAAAAAAACAGCCCTCTATGCCATACCCTATCAAAGGCTTTGTTAATATCGCAAAATACTGAACAAATGTCTTTACCCTAATCAAAAGCTTTACAGAAGATATCATATATATCAACTAAATGGTTGACAGACTACTGAGGCCTACCATCGTATAAGCTCCACTAGAGCAGCTAAAATAGGAACACTATATAAGTGACCCCCATATCCATCATAGATTAAAAAAAGGAACTCACCACTTAAGTCTGCTTGCTTCTACCTATTCTGGAACTCTTTTTCCATGCCTGACTCCAAAATGGTATGACATGTGATGTCTGCGCATGGCCTTCAACCAGAAGTAGTCTAATCGGAAGCTAATGGTCTTTCAGATTTATAAAGTGATTCCATTTACACATCGTCTCATCCTGATTACCAGGGATCCAATGCCTGGACCCTTTATACAAGACAAATGCCCCCTCTACCCTTTCTTAGATTAACATTTACTGTACAACAGTTAAGGAACAACTTTAAAAGAATCTGATGCAATTTGAAAGTACGACAACAGTGAGCAAAACATTTTGCAGCGTTTCATGAAAATCACCCTTTTATAAACAAGTTACAGAACTTTTGAAATTTTGTTTGTCTAAGTATTGAGAACAGCTCTTATTATCCGTAAATGACATCATAACCTCTTTATTAATAAAAGCACGCTAACACTGCATGATACCCAACCACTGCAAGCCAATATGATTATAGCCTTGGCTATAATAGTGGTACTTTAGTGTTGTATTTATCTGTAAAATTTCATTAAGGCATTCCATATAGCAAAGAAACTAAATATATCAAACACGCAGATAAAACAATAACAAGAAAAGCAGAAAGTCTTCAAACGACATATCCTCCCGATGGAGTTGAAAATAGACTGGATGCATCGGGGCAATATGGAGATGCAGATGTACAAAAATCGTTCCATTCTGATTTTCAAAATGTCCGCCATCATCAGGTGAACATTTGCATGAAATGAACACCCCATAAACCCCACGTTATATAGAGAAAACTGGGGTTTAAAGGGGTATTCATTATTGGTCAGATTTCTGCACCAACAACCTAATCTTGAAGTATAAATAATGAATAAATCACATCAGAAAAATGGCCCATTTGCAGGAATGAAATAATGTACTGTGTCACACATATGTGTTGTCGTAATGTGGCGGCCATTTAAATACTTCCACAGACATCTCCGACCTTACAAAATGTTTGATCGAGCTAAAGCTTGAAGTGAGGCATCTGGACGACATGTTTATTTATGTTGTTGTTTGTTACTACCTGTGTGTATCACTTGTGTCTTTTTATTTTGGATGACCGTTTGGCCATTATGTGGGAAAATAACTGCCCTTATGGCCTTCCGTTGTTTAGGTTTCCATTATGGTCTGGTCGCTTCATGTTTGTGTTTCTGTCCCTTTGCTGTCTTTGATGGGTGGAGTAAGTTAATTGTATCGATTCCTGATCTTTGTTTTACTTTTACTATTCAGATTTACTAAAATCCATTCGTTCCGATATCCCAGATGGCCATTATGGCAACCATTGTGAAATTCTTTAAACGACATCTCCTCCTGAACTTAAAGTCATATTTGGTTGAAACTTGATTGGAGATATTGGGATGACATGGGTTTTCAGAATTCATTCCGTTTCGATATCAAATACGGCCGCCATGGCAGCCATCTTGAATTTTTCATACAACACCTCCCAAATCAAATATCGATGTTAGCTGAAACTTGTTGGGAGGAATCGGGGCGACATAGAGATCGAGAATTGCTTAAACCATTCCGTTCTGATATCAAAGATGGTCACCGTGGAGGTCAACTTGAGGTTGTGTAAAGGACATCTCAAATACTGAAGGAAAAATTGATCTGAAAAATGACGAGAGCCATCAGGGCGACATGGTGATTCAGAATAACATTACTTAATTCATTCTAATATTATATTAAAGATGGCTGCCTAGGCCAGGCGCTTATCTTGAAACTCTTAAAGGACATCTCCTCTCGAACCGAAAGTGTGATTTTCGGCAACTTGACTGGGGCAACTGGGATATTCAGAATTGCTAAAACTATTTACTTCCTTTATCCAAGGTGGTTGCCGTGGTGATCCATCACGAGAACACGCCTATATAATTTTGACGCCCTTCAACCCAACTTTCATATAGTAAAACTAGGTTTAAAGGGGAATACATTATTTTTCTAATTTCTGCTCAAAAACATAGATTATGGGTACTCGTTAGAACCGCCTCGCCAAGGCGGTTCTAACGTGTACCCACAATCTATGTTTTTAGGCAGAAATTTGAAAAATATCAGATGTTTTATCTGAAAAATTTAATTTTTGGGTGGTAAAATTTTACCAATACATTTGAATAGGCGTGTTTTCGTAATGATCTTGAAAAACATAAAACAACATCAAGTCGAAATGACCCAAAACTTGAAGGGAGGCATTAGGGCAATATAGAGATTCAGACTTTTCAATACCACCCAGTTCTGATAACCAGGATGGCCGCCACGGTGGCCATCCTGAAAGAAAAACTTCAAACCACATCAGTAGCATTGAATAAAGATTTTGTGGACAAGGTGATTCAGAATTGTTTAAACTGTTGCATTCCGATAACCAAAATGGACATCTTGAAATTCTTCGAAGCACATGCTAAGTAATTGCAGATGAGATTGGCGGGACATAGTAGCTCTGGTGGTATCAATATATGTCTAATTCGTTGAATCTACAAGAAGATGCGATTGATTTGCCTTTCGCATGCTTTTTTTTTGCAAGCGGTCATATGTGTACACCATATAGACCAGAGCTTTGTGTTGCAGTGGAATTCACATGGCATCGTTTACTATGTTATAATACAGTATTCTTAAAGCAGATGCAGGTGCAAACGCGGATAGCTCCGCCTTGCCAACTTAACCGGAGGCATCAAGGCAACATGCAGATTCAGAATCGCTATAGGCAATATGATCTGATAGACAAGATGGCCACTAAGGCGCAGTGTAATATACCACGTTCAGCCTCGGAGGCATCAAGGCAACGTGCAGATTCAGAATCGCTAAAGGCAATATGGTCTGATAGACAAGATGGCCACCAAGGCGCAATGTAATATATCACGTTCCGCCTAATCCAGGTGAGCGATTTCTGGTTCTCTTGGCCTCTAGCGTTTACGTTTCTATTAGCTGCACTGTCGCGGAATTCAATATCCAGGACAATTTTGCCTTTATTTGATGCAAGCGTCGCTTAGAGGTTTTTGACCGAGTACGATGGATTTCGTCAGGTCTAAGACAAATGAAAAACAATATCAACGTGACACGGCTAGAAATGCAATCAACAATAATTAACTTTATCTTTGTTTTGAAGAAAAAATGTTGATTCGTATTGTCTGGGACTCACAAACAACAAGATTTAATCTTAATTTTGTTTACAGTGATGTGCAGTGAATTATGTTGTTCATTAGTCTGTCCATACCATCTGCATCTTGAGACATATTCATTAATCTAAAGGCGTTGTATGGCGTTGTTTCAGCGATAAAAGGAAGGAGGACAGGAGAGACGCGTGAACAGAGGATGACAAAAATACAAGAAGATATATATGTGACTTGTTGTGGCTCTGACCAGACTGTCCGCCCAGAGTAATTGTCTGTTGCTCTTCGGATAGTTACAATGCTACAGATAGCTTGTGTGACAGCGAAGTCAGTCATCAGACTGCGCGCATGTAGTCTTCACTTGACGGGCATGCAATTTGTAGGCTTTGCTGAACCTTGACTACTATTAGTTTGACGTCCATTTGTGTAATGGATATTCCGGTTTAGTCCTTTCACAGCGACTATGGCCTTTGTTTAGCGAATCTTATCGTAATTCGTCGCATTCTTGTTGTTTATAAATCCCTGCTGAGACTTGTTTGTGAAGTTCAAAATTTGGGAAATTAATTTATATTTGCGGGACCAACAAATATTTTTGAAAACAATTCTAGATATGTATGTATTTTTTCTAAAACGGAATGGAGAGGGAGTGTTGAAATGTCGAAGACTTTGAATCGAAGTTTACCACTTGCTGTGCTAGTTATACTAAACAAAAGAACTGACAGAGGTACAAAACACTCATACGCACCACGGCCACCAAAAACCAACTTCCATTATCTACCTTGGTAGATCATATGCATAGCTTCTAGGTTTATAACCACTCTCTGACACCTGCGTCAGGGAGTCGACTCTTTGGCTCAGGGGTAAGAGCAGTGGACTGTCACCCGAGCGGCCGGGGTTCGAATCCCACCATAGGCGGGGATTTTTTCAGGCTATGCATCTTTCCTTTGTTACGGCTTTCAGGTCGTAAGATGGGGGCTCGTCCGAAATGCCAGAATTGGCTTGTGCCGAAGTTGGTATCCTTCACGTCATCATAAATGATGACTTCCTTGAAGAGGGGGTGTGTTACCTCCCTTCCATTATCTACCTTGGTAGATCATATGCATAGCTTCTAGGTTTATAACCACTCTCTGACACCTGCGTCAGGGAGTCGACTCTTTGGCTCAGGGGTAAGAGCAGTGGACTGTCACCCGAGCGGCCGGGGTTCGAATCCCACCATAGGCGGGGATTTTTTCAGGCTATGCATCTTTCCTTTGTTACGGCTTTCAGGTCGTAAGAAATTGATATCACTGTAATAGGATGAAAGGCTCAGTCGTCCGAGGTTGTCCGTGATCCAAAATTCGAAACTAGAATATCTTTTCAGCCTGCAAGCAGATCTTAACCAAATTTAACCTGTAGCATGTCTTTGGTAGGGGGATTGCTTGCATATGCATTTAAGGAAAAATGCTCTAGAACTTTGGTTGCTATGGAAAATGATAGGTCCCATAGGCTACTTTTAAACAGCGTGCTTCTTGTTCTTGTTTTTTAGCTCACCAGAGCCGAAGGCTCCGGGGGAGCTTATAGGATAGGCAGTTGTCCGTCGTCGTCGTCGTCTGCGTCTGCGTCGTCTGCGTCTTCGTCAACATTTTCAAACGACATCTCCTCTGAAGCCACTGGGCCGATTCAGCCCAAATTTCATCTGTAGCATCCTTAGGCAGGGGGATTGAAAGTTTGTGTTTTTAATGAAAATCGGCTCATTAGTTTAGTTGCTATGGCAACTTAGAGTGCCCATAGACTTATAATGGGGAAAATAGAAAAATGGCATTTACTGCCAAGCCTCTGCAGATATTTTGACAAAACTTTCAAAGAAATGTTCCATAGGCGATCTACTATCTGCCGTATGATTTTAGGCCTTCTGCTTATTTTTGTTGGTTGCCATGGAAACCAAAATAAAAAATAGACAAAAAATACTTAAAAAATCATCTCCTCAGAAACCATATGCTCTAGGAGGCTGAGACTTTATGAAAATATTCACCATATTTGCCTTTACAGGTTTTGTGTTTTTTATGAAATTTGGCCTTTTAGTTTTGTTGCTATGGCAACTTAGAGATTCCATTGACTTATAATGGGGAAAACTGAAAAATTGCATTTACTGCCAAGTCATTGCAGATATTTTGACAAAACTTTCATAGAAATGTTCCTTTAGTAAACTTCTCTCAGCCATATGCTGTTATGTCAACCTGGGGGTCCAGTAGGTTGTGCCAGGGCAATGCCCCGCCCCCCAGTACTTAATAAAATGACTTATATCTCAGAAACCTTACAGATCCCCACCCCTAAACCATATATATTATTGTTCCTATTGATAAGACGCATTCAGTGACACCAACCTGGAGGTCCTCCGGGATGTGCCGAGGCCATGCCCCACCCCCCCACTTCATAAAAGGCCCAATATCTCGGAAACCATTCAGATCCCCACCCCTGAACCCTATATACTCTTGTTCCTTATGATAAGATGCATTCAGTGACATCAAACTGGGGGTCCCCCGGGATGCGCCGGGGCCATGTCCCGCCCCTCCATTTCATAAAAGGCCCAATATCTCGGAAACCTTACAGATCCCCACCCCTAAACCATATATATTCTTGCTCCTTATGATAAGACGCATTCATTGACCCCAAATTGGGGGTCTTCCGGGGTGCGCCGGAGCCATGCCCCACCCCTTCACTTCACAAAAGGCCATATATCTCAGAAACTGTTCAGATCCCCACCCCTAAACCATATATGTTCTTGTTCATTATGTTGAGACACATTCAGTGAAACCAACCTGGGGGTCCCCAGGGATGTGCTGGGGCCATGCCCCACCCCCTCCGTTTCATAATATCACAATATCTCGGAAACCTTACAGATCCCCACCCCTAAACCATATATATTCTTGTACCTTATGATAAGACACTTTTATTGACACCAACCTGGGGGTCTCCCTGGGTCTTGCCCCACCCCTGCACTTCACAAAAGGCCTTATATCTCAGAAACTGTTCAGAGCCCCACCCCTAAACCATATATATTCATCTGCCTTATGATAAGGCACATTCATTGACACCAGCTTGTGAGTCCCCGGGGGCATGCCCGGGCCTTGCTCCACCGCTTGACTTCATTAAAAGCCACATATCTCAGAAATACTTCAGATCCCCACCCCTATACCATATATATTCTTGTTCCTTATGATAAGACTCATTCAGTCACACCAACTTGGGGGTCTCTTTGTGCTGAGGCAATGTGCCCCGCCCTTCCACTTCATAAAAGGCCATATATTTCAGAAACCATTAAATCCCCACCCCATATTCATATATGTTCTTGTTCCTTATTATTAGCATACCTACTGTAGGGGTGTCCGCAGGGGCCAGTCCTCTCCTTTCCACTTCATGAAAGGATATCTTGGAAACCGTACAGATTCCCACCCCTAAACCATATATATACTTGGTCCTTATGATGAGACACATTTAGGGACAACAATCTTGGGCTTTCCTGGGAACGACAGGGCATGCTCCAACCCCTCCACTTATATCTCCAGCCATGCAGATCCCCACTGCTAAACCATATATATTCTTGTTCTTTGTGATAAGACACATTTAGTGATACCAACCAGGGCTCCATTGGGTCCATGCCTCACCCCCTCTACTTCATAAAAGGCCTAATGTTTCATATACTGAGTCCACATGGATGCTCATTTGGGTATGGGGGTTCATTTGGCAGATTAAAATGATATCATGTTAAAATACATGGCTGCAATTTGGCAGTGCCCACCTGAGCTCTGGTGAGCATAGTGGCCCATGGGCCTCTTGTTTTTAAATAGGTCAGATCGGACCCAGAATACCAGAGTTACGTCCCTTGACTTTTGACCTTGTGAACAGCGTAACTTCCTAATTTGCTGTCGACTCTAAATAAAACTTGCAGATAACAATGACATGTATAAAATCTCGGAAGGGTTTTGAAAATGGATCAGATCGGAATAATATTTACAGATTTACACCCCCTTGATTATCAAAATGGCCCTTTTTGACCTTGTGAACAGCGCGGCTTCTTCACGTTTTGTTGGATCTTCATGAAACTTGCAGATAAAAATGACATTCGTAAAATCTCGCATTGGTTTAAAAATCGGTCTGAGTTGCTCAGTAGTAGCAGAGTTACATCCACTTTATTGTCAAAATGGCCATAATCAACCTCATGAACAGTGTAGCGTCTTTCATTTGTTGTTGAATCTTCATAAAACTTGCAGATAATAATCATGGAAGTGACATGCAAAAAATATCGGATGAGTTGAAAATTGCGGCTTATCTGACCAGCGATGGCAGATGTGTGTCCCCTTGATTGTCAAGAGTTTTTGTTTTTGTTTTAAAGATTATTTTTAAACAAAGAAATGTTATAGATCATTAGTGGTATATGGATCCATAGTCTACCAGTATATAGGTTGTGTTCCGTTATTCGAGGAACTCAAAATAGAAGTGAAGGCAATGATCAGGAATCGATAAAATTAATCATCAGAGACACCAAAGGGAAAGAAACACAAACAGTGGAAAGCCAAAAGGACAGTCGCTTTCTGTGGATCCATATGCAGAAACATATGCAGAACGCATATGCAGAAATGCCCGACCGGGATTATCCATTCATCAATGGACAAGTTTATCAATTTCAGGGCTGGACGGGCCTCCGTGGCCTAGTGGATAGCGCTGATTCATAATCATTAGGTCTCTCACAGCTGCGGGTTCGCGCCTGGCTCGTGTCACACGTTTGCTTCGGAAGGTCAGGTGGTTTTTCTCCGGGTAATCCGGTTTTGACAAACTCTGTTTAACAATAGGCTCGATATGAGTAAAATAATCTTGAAAGGGCCGTGAAACCAAAACCAAAGAAAAAAATCAGGGGTACCAGGCTTGTTTTATCAATTAGACAAGAAATTCTTTATATTTCGGGCAAAAAGAAGTATAGACCTTGTTGAAACATAGCACTCTGCCGCGCCATCCAGGTCTTCCCTGTTTGCATCTGTCCTATTTATTGTATATTAGATGTTAAGTATAATATTATGAGCGGTTTCTTTTTCCAGAAATGCGTTATGCTTCAAGAAAAATAAGTGCAGCTCGTGACAAGACGCCTCAAAATGTCAAGATCGCCTCCGAACATTCTATAGTCCACGTTTTCAGCCTAAGCAACTTCAACGTAGTATGACCCATCTTCTTTCTTATGAATGTTTTCATTGCTCTTAAAGGAACTCATATTTGATTTTTATTATTCAAACTTTCTTAGAGCCAAAAGGCTTTTAGGCCTTGGACGGTCTGACTCACATCACTTTGCCTGGGCAGGCTTAGTCCTTCTAATCGGTGTACCAGTATTTTTGTATGGCCAGTTTCAGCTCTGAGTTGAAGCACCATGCAGCCCAATCTATTTCTCCGAGCCCTGATGGGCGAGAGCCAAATTTAAAGCGTTTACATGGTTATAAATAACTTTCATTTGTTTTGCTATAAATTGTGGGCTCCCACTGGAACCCCCCTCAATGAGCGACACATCAACTTTAACGAGCCCGACAATCTACGTTATTCACTGTTGTAAGAGGATACATTGGATATTTGATTTTTGTTGTGTAAGATCGAATTTTATTTCATCGAATGAACACCAAAACCAGTGCTTGAACATGAGTGAAATAAAATTTGATCTTACACTGAAAACAATCAAATTTTCTGTTTCTTAAATGCTTCAAAAGGGTAATATTTAGCTTCACGTACCGCGTCATGCACCCACGGAGAAAACTAGCTTTGTTCCCGGTCCTTTCGCGTCAATTAAGTGGTATCCAATGTGTTTATTGGGTATAATGTGTAAATTGAAAGTGTGCCTCTAAGAAATAGCTTGGGATGACATTATTATGAATGGTTACTAAACTAATCGAGAGAGAAAATTCCCAAAGAAGTTGCGGACTGATCTAACGTCGTCGCGCGACGTCAGTGTCGAAAATGACATCATTAAGTCGTGACGCGAAAGCAAGCTGAGCATCAAATACAACACAGTTCATTAATTTTCATTAATCTACCAATGAAAAAACGAACCATAGAATTAGATTTGAAAAAACAAAATGTTCAAAAGAGTGAAAAATAAAATTGGTATCAGTTACTGTTGGAAACAGTGACGATATGGTTTCCGAGGTCACAGAGAAATATCTATATTTCATCGAAAAGCAAGTAAGAAATCATATATCCTCATCAGAAAATGACAGTTAAACTCCACTAAACCAGATTGCCACCAGAACCAAACAAGAGGACCAAGATGAGCCTGATTCCAAGAAGTCACATAATTCAGAAGGTCATGAGGATAAGGGACCGCCATCATATTTCATGAAGCATAACCGTTGTACTTAGGCAGATGGTCACCTGGGCAACATTCTTACAAAGGTTGAATGAAACTGTGGTGAAGTTTGAATGAAATTGGACCAAAGCAGAACTTTTTAGTTATTTTTATAGGGGTCACCTAAGCAACATACTTATGAAATTTAAATGAAATTGGTCAGAGGGCACAAGGGTTGTTCAATAAAGTGTTTTCTTCTATTTTTAGCTCTGGCTTCTATCTTGTTCATGATAGCCGAACAGTTTAGCTGTTTGGTAGAGAGCCACCTAGGAAACATTCCTATAACGTTTGAATCAACTGTTGTTTTACTTTTGCTCCAGCATTTCAGATAGTTCATGCTGTCGAGTCTTCATCTTAATGTTGGATGGTACCGGATGCTCCGTCTCTGGGTCGGGCCGACCGGAGTCTAACTGTTGATTTTCTTTTGCTCGTGCAATTCAGTTATTACATACTACCGCGTTCTCATCGTTGTTTCCTCTCTGTAGTTGTTTGATTTTTATGCTTTCGTGGACTGATCCAATTATTTGTCTAAATCTAGACAGAACCAAATGCGAGCATTGTTGCCTTGTAAAATAGATTGACCCCCCCACCCCCAGTGAAATACTTTTTGCTTACCGTTCCAATGCGTTTATATTTTTTTTTTAATTTGTCTTTGCATGTATGCTTTGCTTATATCTTTTTGACCGATCAGCCATTTTGTTGGAAAAATACTGTCCTTTCTGCTATGCCCTAGTGGTATTTCATACGGGTTTATATTTTTGTTATGGTTTGTCTTTGCGTGTATCTATCGAGTGCAGCTTTTTGATTTGGAATAGCCAATTGGCAGTTTTGTGGGAAAGTAACTGTCCTTTTGGTTTTCGGCTATTTAATGTTATTGTCTCTTTCCCTTTGGTGTCTCTGATGGGAGGTGTGGGTTAATTTGATCGATTCCTGATGATTGCATTCACTTCTGTTTAGTACCGAACCGTATATAAATATTTCAAGTGGAAAGGTGAGAGCTTCACACACCTCCTGACATGACCATAGTGTGTAACCTATGCAAGAAACAAACCCATCTACAATAGATGGACGTAAATCCCAAAACGGGGCCTCGGTATCATGAGAATTTGCTTTATTTAACTGAAGTTCTGGGGGGGGGGGGTGTAAATTTGACTGATCAAACAATCGAAATAGGTATTATCAATATTCAATGAATCATCCAATTATGTCGAGCAAAGGCTTCAATGATTTGAGATTGGTTTCCAACGGAACGGGACATCCTGAAGTCTCACAACAAACCAATAACAGGTGTGCGCAATTCTTACCCATCGGAATACCCACAATTTGTCTAAACGTAGCGCCAAATCTTATGTACATATTGTCAAGTAGAAAGCTGAGAGCTTCACAAACTTTCTGACATGACCATAATGTATAATGTTAATTTCTTCAGAAGTGAAAAAAACAACAAAAAACATTTCTTACATAACATGCAAGATAGAGAGAATCTTCATTATGGTATATCCATTCAATTAAACCAATAAGGTTTTTCTTTTATAACATTATGAGGAAATACAGTTTAAAGCGTGGGCAAATCGTAAGTAGACAGACTGAAAGTACAAAAACGTCTCGATTTTATTTAAAACCTTGTTAGAATTTTTGTAGACCAAAATAGTTTTCTCCCCATCACGAAAACACGCCTATATAATTTTGACCCCCTCGAACCTCACTTTTATATAGTAAAACTGGGGTTTACAGGGGTAAACCTTATTTTTTCATATTTCTGCTCTAAAATATAGATTGTGGGTACTCGTTAGAACTGCCTCAATGAACAGTTCTAACGAGAACTGCCTCAATGAGCAGATCTAACGAGTATCCACAATCTCTTTTTTGAACAGAAATAAGAAAAAAGTTTCATATTTCTGCTCTAAAATAGAGATTGTGTGTACTCGTTAGAACTGCCTCATTTTAGAGCAGAAATAAGAAAATTATCACAATTTTTCATTTCAAAATTTTCTTATTTTGTTGGTTAAGTTTATAATGTATCTGTATAGGCGTGTTTTCGTAATGCTGATCTTTCACTACCTTTATCGTAATATTTAATGACGCGGTTTTTTAATGGTGGTAAGACAAGAAGTTAATAATTTAGAAAGTTAAGTAGGTAAGGAGGAGATGTATCATCAGCTCAGTATCAGTTCCTTAGTGCTGAAGTTGATACTGCGGTATTGACGTCAGCACTCAAGTACTGATTTAAATAACTATATTATATATTTAACTTTTGCAGTATAAAATTCTAACTTTTCTAAAACTAAGACTGACTTGTCAGGTGAGACATGTATCTTAGCGGATTTGGTTACCACGTTTTGTTATATTTTAAATATTGCAAGTCTCGCTACTTTGAACTTCTCCTTCCTGATGCCCGAGACTTCCGTGGAGCGTAGGCCATGTTTGCTGATGTTGGCTCGGGGGGGGGGGGCGCCTATCTGGATCGGGCGTCTCTTGCCTGATGCCTCCAGCTGACATTTCTCAAGAGCTACGTCGGTCGGTGTGTGCTCGGAGGGGGATGTGCTGTGATTGCCGGGTCTTGTCCATCATCCGTTTCGGTTTCAAAACTTTGGGTTTAGACACACTGATGAAGATTTAATATCAGAAAGGCCTCTATGTCACTAAATTTGGTATAGTTACGACTTAATTACACATACAGCAAAATTTGTGACTGAATGACATATATGTTCATTTACTACAGACCTCTCTTCAGCCAAAGGTGAACAGATTTCGGAATAATTTTACAGGAATGTTACTTCGTATACCCTCTACCAGAATTGCGGAAATGGTTCCGGTCCACTATTCAAAATGACCACCAGAGCTAAGAGTAGAAGAAAACATAGTAAAAAATAAAACCTTATTATTCTCCTTGGTTTTACCCAATTTTAAACAAATGCAGAGGAATATTCCGTTCCATTCGAGAAAAAAGATGGCCACCAGAGCTAAAGTTAGAAAAAAAACTTTAAACGTTTCGTTAAAAGACAATTCTCCTGAACTCGTGAATAAATTTTGAATTATTTTACAGGAATATTTTTGGGGCCTCTCTAACAAAATTGCCTAAATGGTTCCACTCCGCTGAGCGAAATGGCTGCGAGAACTTAAATAGAAAAAAAAAAAAACGACCTCTCCTCCAAGGCCACGTGCTGTGTTTAAAATGAAGTCACAGGAATATTCCTTGGGTGACTCTCTACCAAAATTCCTTAGCCACCAGAGCTAAAAATAGAATAAAAAAACTTTAGGCTTCTTCTCGTTTATCAACAGAAAAAAGATATCGCCTCCTAAACCGGTGAACGGATTTTGAAATAGTTTGAAAGGAATGTTTCTTTGGGGAACCACTTCCAAAATAGTTTAAAAGGTTCCACTCCGCTGATCAAAATGGCCGCAAAAGCTACAGATAGAAAACCTTAAAAAGATATCTCCTCCATCACGAAAACATGCCTATATAATTTTGACCCCCTCGAACCCCACTTTTACATAGTAAAACTGGGGTTTGCAGGGATAAACCTTATTTTTCTTATTTCTGCTCTGAAATATAGATTGTGGGTATCGTATGAACAAGACGACCATAAGAGCTAAAAATATAAAAAGAGGGCCCAGAGGCCCCTGATTCGCTCACCTGAATGTCACTGTCTCTAGTACATTAAATTTTAGCTCTGGTGGCCATCTTGTTCGTCAGAGCGAACCGATCTTAGCTATTTAGGTATGGTGTCGCCTAGGCAACATTACTGTAAAATAGACTTGGAGGCAATGATCAGGAATCGATACAATTAATCCAAAGCTCCCATCAGAGACACCAAAGGGAAATAAACACAAACATGAAACAACAGACCCTAATGGAAACATCAATAGCAGAAAGCGAAAAGGACAGTTACTTTCCCACAAAATGGCCAATAGGCTATCCAAAATAAAATAATATAAGCAACACAAACACCCAAAGACAAACCATAACAAAAATATACCGCGATAGAAGAAGCGCCTTGGAACGGTCAGCGGAAACGAATTCCACTGTGGGGCTTAAATCGATTTTATGTGACCACAATCCTCGCCCTTACTTCCGTCGCGATTAAGACAAATAATTTGTTCAGTCCGCATGAAGGCCTCCTTACTCATCAAAAAAGTTTGAATCAAATTTTAGCTCTGGTGGCCATATTGTTCAACGGAGCGGGATCATTTTAGCTATTTAGGTAGAGGGTCATCTAAGCAACATTCCTACGAAGTTTGAATGAAATTGGCCCAAGGGTACAGGACGAGTTGTCGTTTGAAGATTTTTTTTCTATTTTTAGCTCTGGAGGCCATCTTTTTCATCAGAGCGGAAGGATTTTAGCAGTTTTTGTAGGGAGTCACCTAGGCAACATTCCTGTGAAGTATGAATCAAACTGGCCAAAGGGTTTAGGAGAAGTTGGCGTTTGAAGCAAATTTACGATGTTTTTGTTTTCTATCTTTAGCTGTGGCGGCCATTCTGTACATCGAAGCGAGATGGGTTTAGCTATTTTGGTAGAGGGTCATCTGAGCAATATTTCTTTGAAGTTTGAATGAAATGGGTTCAAGAGTACAGGAGGTGTTATCGTTTGAAGATTTTTTCTATTTTTAGCTCTGGCAGCTATCTTGTTCATCAGAGTGGAACAATTTTAGCAATTTTGGTAAGGAGTCACCTTCACAGCATTCCTGTCAAGTTTAAATCGAACTGGCCCAAGGATTTAGATTTAGGAGTTTGCGTTTGACGCAAATTTACGATGTTTTTCTATCTTTAGCTATGGCGGCCATTTTGCTCAGCAGAGCGGGATCGTTTTAACTTTTTTCATAGAGGGTCATCTGAGCAACATTCCTATGAAGCTGGAATGAAATTTGCCAAAGGGTACAGCAGGAGTTGTCATTTGAAGAGGTTTTTGTATATTTTAAGCTCTGGCATCCATCTTGTTCATCGTAACATTCCTGTGAAGTTTGAATCAAATTGACCCAAGGGTTAGACTTCGCATTTGAAGCAGATTTGCGATGTTTTTCTATTTTAGCTATGGTGGCCATTTCGCTCATCAGAAAAAAGACGTTTTAGCTATTTTGGTAGAGGGTCTTTAAGCAACATTCCTGTGAAGTTTAAATGCAATTGGCCCCAGGGTACAGGAGGAGTTGGCGTTTAAAGATTTTTTTCTATTGTTAGCTCTGGCGGCCATCTTGTTTGTCGGAACAGAACAATTTTAGCTATTTTTGTAGGGAGTCACCTGGGCAACATTCCGGCGAAGTTTGAATTAAATTGGCCCTAACGTTTGGAAGGACTTCACGTTTGAAGCAAATTTACGACTATTTTTAGCTCTGGCGGCCATTTTGCTCATGGGAGCAGAACCGTTTCAGCTATTTTAGTAGAGGGTCACCTACGCAACATTCCTATAAAGTTTGAATTAATTTGGCCCAAGGGTACAGGAGGAGTTGTCTTTTAATATCTTTTCTATATTTAGCTCTGACGGCCACATTGTTTATCGAAGCGGAAGCTATTTTTGCAGGGAGCCACCTAAGCAACATTCCTTCGAAGTTTGAATCAAATTGGCCCAAAGGTATATGAGGAGTTGTCGTGTAAAGATTTTTAGCTGTGGCGACCATCTTGTTTATTGGAGCGGAACGATTTTAGCTATTTTGGACGAGGGTCGCCTATGCAACGTTCCTGTGAAGTTCGACTGAAATTGGCCTAAGGGTTTAGGAAAGGTTAGCGTTTAAAGCAAAATTTTGGCGCCGCACGACGTACGACGGACAATGATCGATCACAATAGCTCACCATGAGCACTTCGTGCTCAGCTGAGCTAAAAACCTTTAAACGACATCTCGTTTGCCAACAATTTACTAAAAAATATCACCTCCTAAATCGGTGGACGGATTTTGTAATGATTTTATAAGAACATTTCTTTGAGGACCCTCGACCAAAATTGCATTAATGGTCCCACTCCGCTGATCAAAATGGCCACCAGAACTAAAAATAGAAAAAAAAATTAAACGACATTCTCCTCCTTAAACAGCGAACCGATTTCAAAATTATTTCACATGATGGTTCCTTGGGTGACTTTCTACCAACGTTGCCCAAACCATTCTGTTATGATGAACAAGATCGCCGCCAGAGTTTCAACTATAAAAACAACATTTAAAAGACTTTTTAACCACTGGCCGGATTTAGAGATAATTTCACAGGAATGTTTCTAGGATGACATTCTACCAACATTTGTTAAACCGTTTCGCTCGGATGAAACGATGATCGCCAGACCTTAAAATAGAGGAGTACTATGTTCCTTAGGCGAACCTCTACAAAAAATTGCTAAAAACATTCCGCTCGCATAAACAATATGGTCGCTTGACCTAAAAATCCTTCGAACGACTTCTCTTCCTTAACCAAGAGCTGCGTCCGACCGCACACGAGTACTGGTAAACCACTTAGAGGATCATGGCCTGCCCAGGCAAAGCGGTGCGAGTCGGACCGTCCATGCTTATAAAGTAGAAGTAAAACAAAGATCAGGAATTGATACAATTAACTTACTCCACCCATAAAAGACACCAAAGGGAAAGAAATACAAACATTAAGCGACCAGACCATAATGGAAACCTAAACAAAGGAAGGCCATAAGGACAGTTACTTTCCCACAAAATGGCCATATGGCCATCCAAAATTAAAAGACACAAGTGATACACACAGTAAGCAACAAACAACAACATAAATAAATCGCCACAGAAGAGCCGATTTAATTTCAAAATTCAATATTGGACTTAAATCTCTTCTGCAACAAGGTCTATCGGAGCCCGAATTTTATGGTGACTTAGTATATAAATTCAGAAAAATATATAACCGCAATGACTTCAGCACCCAATTTCGTAAAATCATTCTTCGATATAAAAAGATTGGGTACAACATGGATATTATACGACAGACTGCATGCATGGTAGTTAACCCAATCACGGTTGGCAACTTTGATTCCCTCTTTAATTGCACGCCGGTGGGTCAGGCCTCAGATTCTATGACGGCTCCAACGTAAAGGCTTATTGAAAATTAAAGAGATAATGTTGGTTGGTGCCTGATGCTCTGTCTCTGGTCGGGCTCATCGGAGTCTAACTGTTGGTTTTCTTTTGCTCCAGCATTTCAGTGGTTTCTTGCTGTCGAGTCCTCACCGTTGTCTCACCTCTGTGGTTCTTTGATTTCTGTGTTCACGGAGATGTTGCACTGATGAGTTAGGAGGCCTTCATGCGGACTGAACAAATTATTTGTCTAAATCGCGACGGAAGTAAGGGCGAGGATTGTGGCCACGTAAAATCGATTTAAGCCCCCCAGTGGAAATCTTCCACTGACCGTTCGAAGGCGGCTCTTCTGTGGCGATTTATTTATTTATGTTGTTGTTTGTTACTTACTGTGTGTGTCGCTTGTGTCTTTTAATTTTGGATGGCCATATGGCCATTTTGTGGGAAAGTAACTGTCCATATGGCCTTCCTTTGTTTAGGTTTCCATTATGGTCTGGTCGCTTAATGTTTGTATTTCTTTCCCTTTGGTGTCTTTCATGGATGGAGTAAGTTAATTGTATCAATTCCTGATCTTTGTTTTACTTCTACCTTGGAACGGTCAGTGGAAGATTTCCATCGGGGGGGGGGGGGCTTAAATCGATTTTACGTGGCCACAATCCTCGCCCTTACTTCCGTCGCGATTTACACAAATAATTTGTTCAGTCCGCATGAAGGCCTCCTAACTCATCAGTGCAACATCTCCGCGAACACAAAAATCAAAGAACCACAGAGGTGAGACAACGGTGAGGACTCGACAGCAAGAAACCACTGATATGCTAGAGCAAAAGAAAACCAACAGTTAGACTCCGATGAGCCCGACCAGAGACAGAGCATCAGGCACCAACCAACATTATCTCTCTAACTTTCAATAAGCCTTTACGTTGGAGCCGTCATAGAATCTGAGGCCTGACCCACCGGCGTGCAATTAAAGAGGGAAGCAAAGTTGCCAACCGTGATTGGGTTAACTACCATGCATGCAGTCTGTCGTATAATATCCATGTTGTACCCAATCTTTTTATATCGAAGAATGATTTTACGAAATTGGGTGCTGAAGTCATTGCGGTTATATATTTTTCTGAATTTATATACTAAGTCACCATAAAATTCGGGTTCCGATAGACCTTGTTGCAGAAGAGATTTAAGTCCAATATTGAATTTTGAAATTAAATCAGAATGGCGTCTATAAAATTTTGAAAAGGCTTTGCGTAGTTTATGGTACCGATAACCCTGATTAAGGAGTTTAGCCGTTAATAATTTATTACGAGTGTTAAAGTCAGTTACATGACTACACACTCTAGCAAATCGAATTAATTGCGAAATATAAACGCCATAGGATGGCGCACGAGGAACATCACCATCCAAAAAAGGAAAATTTACAATCTCAAAATCAAAGTCATCGCGTTTATCATAAATTTTGCACGAAACAAATCCATCTACAATAGATAGATGTAAATCCAAAAACGGGGCCTCGGTATCAGAAGAATTGCTTTATTTAACTGAAGTTCTAGGGGGTAAATCTGACTGATCAAACCATCAAAATAGGTATTATCAATATTTAATAAATCATGTAAATATCTAGAAGTAGAGCTAAAAGCTTCAATAATTTCAGATTGGTTATCAATGGAAAGCGACAAAATGAAGTCTCTTTCATAACAATACAAGAACAGATCAGCCACAAGAGGTGCGCAATTAGTACCCATCGGAATACCCACAATTTGTCTAAATAACTTAGTACCGAATCTAATATAAATATTGTCAAGTAGAAAGGTGAGGGCATCACACACTTTCTGACATGACCAAAGTGTATAATTCTTATGCTCTTTAGAAGTGAAAAATGCATTTCTGACATTACATGCAAGATAGAGAGAATCTTCTCTGTGAAAAGTCCATTCAGTTAAATCATTAAGCTTTTCTTTTATAAGATTATGAGGAAGTGTAGTGTAAAGAGTGGAAAAATCGTAGGTAGACAGACTAGAAGCACAAAAATGTCTAGATTTCAATTTATTTAAAACCTCATTCGAATTTTTTATAGACCAAAACAGATTTCTTCCTGATCTTTCAAAGACTTTATCACAATATTTAATTACATGCGTTTTAATAGCAGTAAGACAGGAAGTTAATAATTTAGAAAGTTCAGTGGTAGTGCAAGAGCTAGAATTTGCAATAAACCGTGCTTTGTAAGGTTTTTATGAAGTTTTGGTAACCAGTAGAGCGTAGGAAGCTTGTCTTGGCCTTCGTTAACACACACAGCAAACTTGGTGGCTGAAAGACAAACATGTTTATCTACTATAGCTCTCTCTTCAGCTTAAGGCTGAAGTTCATAGGCCTTAGTACCCTTTTTGTTTCATTGGGCGACAGGGCTTGAGATATCATTTCATCTCAATGTCGGTTAAAAGTCCCACAAAATTGGAAGCAACGTCTCCAAAATTACCTATACAGTGTTGACAGGGACGTCAAACCTCAAATCAAACAAAATTAAAAGACCTCTGCTCCTAAACCTGAGGATTGTTTTGAAATAATTTCTCAGGAATTTGCCTTGGGTGACTCTGACGGCCATTTTGTTCACCCGAGCGGAACGGATTGAGCTATTTTTGTTGAGGATCACAGATGGAACATTCCTTTGAAGTTTGAATCAAAATGACTCAAGGGTGAAAAACTCGCATTTCAAGCAAATTGTTGATGTTTCTTTTCTTTTTTTTTTTTTTTTTAGCTTTTGCGCCCATTTGCTCCTCAGAGCGGAACCGTTTTAGCTAGTTTTAAAGAAAACTACCTTAGCAACATTCCAATGAAATTTGAATGAAATTGGCAAAACGGTATATGAGGAGTCGACGTTAAAGTATTTGTCTATGTTTAGCTATGGCGGTCATCTTCATCAAAGCGACAAGATTTAAGACATTTAGGTTAGGAGCCATCGAGGCAACACTCCTGTGAAGTTTTAATCAAATTGGACCAAAGCGCATCTCAAGCAATTTTTTGACGTTTTGTTTTATTTTTATGTTCTGACGACCATTTTGCTCATCGAAGCAGAACCGTTCAGTCATTTTGGTAGAGAGTCACATGAGCAACATTTCTATGAATCTTGAATAAAATTGACCCAAGGGTACGGTACGGGAGGAGTTATCGTTTAAAGATTTTTCTATTTTTAGCTCTGGCGGCCACCTTGTTCATTCGACCGGGACGAGTTCGGCTTTGCTTGTGAGGAGCCACGTATGCAACAATCCAGAGAAGTTTAAATCAAATTGGCCCAAGGGTTTAAGAGGAGTTTGCATTTAAAAGCAAATTGTTCACAAAACACAATGCACGACGGCCGACGGGCATTGAACTTCGTGCTCAGGTGAGCTAAAAAGGGAATCTTCGAATGACATCTCACAACGCGACAGTTCCATTTCCGTATAATTTCGCGAAAGCTCCACTGATAGGTGGGGCTACTTCGCAGTATAGATAAAAATGCAAGTGATTCAATTGCCAAACTGGTTCTATCCCAGCCCGAACAATATGGTAGATAGAGCCGAAATAAGGGCATCTTTATTTTTATGATCTTCCATGATAAAGCATCTTGACTCAGGTGAGCGATATATGTCTATCACGGACCTCATGTTAAAAAAATCTAAAAAAATGACCGAACTTGACACACTTCTATTTCGAAATGGACCCCTCCTGTGTAAGTTCAACAACAATAAGCGCCTGAGTAGGCTAATATGGTGTTTGTTAAGCACTAAGGAAAATGTATAAAATTTACAATTTATAAAAACGCATTAGATATGTCGTTCAGCCAGACATAGGAAATGAAGTATACTCCTGCTTAACCTACTTATCAAAACATTACGATAACTCGTCCGTACGACATAGTGTATTTTTCACTTCTCCAAAGTGGCTGCTTTTCTGATGAAAATCCATCATATTTTTCTTATAAATGCTCAAAACATAGGATGTGGGTGCTCGTTAGAACCGCCTCATTGAGGCGGTTCTAACGAGTACCCACAACCTAGGTCTTGGAGCAGAAATAAGAAAAATAATGAATACCCCCGTAAACCCTAGTTTTCTCTATATAAAGTGGGGTTTAGTGGGGTCTTCATTTCACGGACTTGTTCACGTGATGAGAAGGATTGTTTAATGTTCATAATCACAAAATATTCTTGTTTGAAAGACAACTAGAACAATTTCTATGCTGTTTAAGATTCTTGAAAATTCAATTTCCGACATCAAATGGAATCGGCTTGTTTAATCCATTTAGTACCAGAAACCTCAAACGGGTATCCTGGCAAACAGTTCAGGCCTAGATCAGACGCCGAAGAACGCGGCGTCGGATCAAGGCCTCCACTGTTTGCTAAAAGTTCAGTCATTGTCCTAACAAATTTTGAAGAAAACACAACCTGACACCCCAAAAGTTTGAAATGGACTCTTGCTATATATAAGAAGGAAGATTCCATTTGGTACAAAAAGGGTGTATGTGTGTGTGAATTCGGGTTTAACGTCGCTTTCAACAATTTTTCAGTCATATCACGACGGTGTCTGGTTGCGACAGGGAGCTCAATGCTCACTTTTATAGTGCTGCCTCACTGAAGTATCATGTCCCAGACACATTACATGATACGACACCCAGTCACATTATCCTGACACTGGGTCGACCAGTCCTAGCTCTCCCCCGTAAATCTCGGAATGCCAAGCGAGGAACAGCTAGTATCATTGTTAACGACTTTGGTATGTCGCGGCCCGGGTTTGAACCCGTGACCTCCCGTTCCCCGGAGCGGACACTCTGCCAACTAAGCTATCGGGGCCGGTGTACAAAAAGGGTTAAAGAATTAACCAATTAAGATAAATTGTTAAAATGCGTCATACCAACCCTGACATACGCACATTGTATTTGGCTGTTTGTACGGTTGGGCACAATTTGGAAGTAGCTATAAAAGTATGTAGAGCTGCTTCAGTATCCGATTTCGTTGTTCGTTGAAATATGCTTATCAGTCTTTCTCTTTAATGTTTGGGATAATTTTGTTCTGATTCTATCTGATTCTATCAGTCAGTTAAGTTGAACTCGCATACATTACGATAACACACCCGTACGGCTGGTGCATTTTTCACATTCTCCAAATGGCTACTTTTCTGTCGAAAATCCTTCATTTTTTTCCTATAAATGCTCAAAACATAGGCTGTGTGTGCTCGTTAGAACCGCCTCCTTGAGGCGGTTCTAACGAGTACCCACAACCTATGTCTTGGAGCAGAAACAAGAAAATTAATGAATACCCCCGTAAACCCCAGTTTTCTCTATATAAAGTGGGGTTTAAGGGGGGTCTTCATTTCACGGACTTGTCCACGTGATGTAATTTACATCTATACCCGCTTCAATGATAGGACAAAGTAGAGACCAGACAATTTATTTAATATGTTTGTATTTTAACTGATATTGTATAGTCTAGCCACGAAATGAACTAGAATCATAACAAACTTGTGTAAAATATAATGAAATCAATCATAAAGGAAAAACAGCGACTGACGAAGCTTAGATTTCTATTACTTTTTTGTTATCTGATTATTGTTAGCATGTCGGCAACACATCGATGTGGCAAAGTGCATTATACTGTTCTCTTAAACGAGTTACTTTCTGATGAAAATGTGTTGTTTTATTTTTTCCTAAACTCCTAACATAAATTGCAGTTTCTGGTAAGAACCGCTTCATCCGCAACAGTGAGTATGAGCCTGGTGTTTGTATTTCATCTGGCGTGCTACCAGTAAACAATTCTGATAAGGTGGTTCTAACAAGTATCTACAAACCTTTGCCTTGGAATAGCCACAATAATGCATAGGCCCGTAAACCCCAGTTTTTGTCTTCATACAACGTGATGTTTAAGGAGTCCTCACTTCCCGGACTCGTTAATGTGATTTAATATGGCTGTTTTCAAATAATAAATAATGCCACCAATCAGTTTCAGTGAAGCAGTACGTCTTGACCCTTTTTGTACCAAATGGAATCTTCCTCCTTATATATGGCAAGAGACTAATTCAACATTGGGGGTGTCAGGTTCTGTTTTCTTCAAAACGGATTTGCTGAATTTTCTACAAACAGTGTAGGCCCTGTGCAGACGCCGCGTTCTGTTGCATTCTGTCGCGTCTGATCTGGGTCTGCACTGTTTGCCAAGGTACCCGTTTTTGAGTTTCTGGTACAAAATGGGTTAAGCCTTGAACATTTAGGAAAACATCATTTTGTTTGTTTAAGAAATGATTGTTTTGTAAAACATCAGGTCTGCTCATACTGCAGTGGGCGTTAATATATTTACTTTATGACAAATATTTACATTATGTTCTATCCATTATGGGACGAATAATGAACACCCCTCTGAACCCTCCTTTATATAGAGAAAACTGGGGTTTACGTGGGTATACCTTATTTTTCATATTATTTCTGTTCCACGGCATACATCTAAGTTGTGGAGGCGGTTCTAGCAATACGGCGGTTCTAGCGAGCACCCACAACCTATGTTTGCAGTATAAATAAAAAAAAAATATCTCGGATTTTCATAAGAAAAGTAGTCTGATCTGGGTCTGCACTGTTTTCTTTGGCCTGTCTGTCCCAATACTTGGGATCATTACGATAGATGTGGTGTGGCGCAGTGTTAGTTAGTGTATTCATTGTGATATGAAGAACATTGCACCCAAATAGTTGAATATTCGCATTTTTTGTAAATGCCAATAAGTATTGTCATTTATAACGATAACACATACTGGGAATCGGGACATTCTTTCAATCGTCATGTCATATCTCCCCAAAACAAGGATGTTTCCTCGAGAATATTTCTGAAAAAAAAATGGTATTATTACTACCACAAACACAGGTTAAAATCGTCTTATTTCTACCGCAAACACAGGTTGAAGATGCATGTTAGTACCGACTCATTCAGCGTGTTTTAGGAATTTAGATTGTCTTTTTTTTTTTTTTCAAAATTAATAATAATCGCGATGAGTGGCCAGGGAATCGATTTAAACTCCCCAGTGGTTCTGCTACTGACCGGCCTTAGCATCACGAAAATACGCCTATATAATTTTGACCCCCTTGATCCCCACTTTTATATAGTAAAACTGGGGTTTACAGGGGTAAACATTATTTTTCTTATTTCTGCTCTAAAATATAGATTGTGGCTACTCGTTAGAACCGCCTCGATGAGGCGGTTCTAACGAGTGCCCACAATCTATATTTTGAGCAGAAATAAGAAAAATATCACAATTTTTCATCAAAAATTTTCAAAAATTTTCATTTTTCGGCGATGAAATAGTCAATGTATTTGTAAAGGCGTGTTTTCGTAATGAACTCCCCAGTGGTTCTGCTACTGACCGGCCTTAGGCGGTGGTTCTAGTATTGTTTATTTTCGATGTAGCTTTGTTGGATTTTCCGAAGGGCATTTTCATTTTGTTTGTGCTTTTGGTTGTGTATTATTATTATTGTGTATCTAATTTTCCTTAATTGTACCTGTGGCACCTTGATCACCACTTGTGCAGAGGCGGGAGGTGGTTGTTGTGCTGTTTATGATGTCTTTTTTTCTTTTTCTTTTTCCTTTTGTTTTCCTTATTGTTAATTACTCTACCTCTTGGTGCCATTGGTAGGCTGTAATCATTGAGCGTGGCTTTACCTGGGCATCATTTTCTGTATATTTCTAGTTATGAGATTGTATATTTTTTTATCTTGAATGGTGACGTTTCTCAGCGGCATCATACAGTCATGAACAGACTCAATAAAACCGAGTCTGCTATTTTCGTTTATTTGGTGTATTCTTTGCTTCCAAAGGATCTAACTATTCAGAATTTATTTATATATCACAATGTGTTCTGTTTGCCAGTTTGTCTAGTCATGTAACTAACTTCAATACTCGTAACATAGCATTAGCTGCTAAATTCTTAATCTGGGTTATTGTAAACTCGTAAGTTTTATAGAAGTCATTTCGATTTAGTTTTAAAATACAATGTTGGGCTTTAATGTCTTCTCCAACAAGGCCTATCGGAACCTGAATTTTATGATGACCTAGTATATAAATTCAGAAAAAAATGCTTGCAATGATTTTGGTACCCGTCTTCTAAACATAATACTTCGATTTAAAATAAGGTACGACGTAGAAAATGTTATACGACAGACTGCACGCATGGTAGTAATCTGCTTCCCGCTTTAAGGGGATTGAGAATACCTTCATGTCATATTTTGTATTTTCTAAAAGAAAGGTAATTTAAATCTACAAATAGAGATTCGGCAATATAAACAAAGATGGCTGACATTTGCAGGAAATTCAGATGAATGACAGAAAAATGATGTATTAGTGCACAGGGAATTTTTATGAAAGTTCGAGCTCGAATAACTAAAGAAATTTACATATTATGTAACTACCCGGAAAAGGAACAATGGTGAAACATAAAGAAGGTGATTTTGCAAGAACGTGGCATTTAATGTTTGCGTACAGTAATTCAAAATGCATACAATTAAGACCAAACAAAAATTAAACACTGTGTGGACATGCTCCAATTTAGAGTTCCAGCGTTGTATTGATAAATGCAAATGGAATCATCAGATTCTGGTACAGTAACTACTACAAGTTCTGACTTTCCTATAAAATTTGCAATTGTTTGGATTTGCATAGTTGTTACTAACAGTTGCCATGATGCGGCTGGTAATTAAACATATTTCAGCTGTTTTATGATTTTTTCCTTCTAGTTTAATTGTAGAGAGTGCATATTTAGGGAGAGGCAACATTTTCAGAAGATTTGTGTTCTATCTGCCATAGCAAATGCAAACAGTGGTGCCTTCAACTTCATAGGAGCGTTTGTTGTAAACAAAGCAAAAATAAACTAAAAATATAGAAATATATACCTAGGAAAAGCATTCACAAAGAATACAACTAAAGTTTGAAAAATTGAAATTCTAAAACTCTTTAAGGGAACGCATGTGCTCCTTAAAAGCAAATTGCTCCTTTGGGGCAAAGTCTTTTCCTTAATAAAGATCAGAAGTGCTGTGATGCAGTACATGACTTGTGTCCATGAGTAGAATGCTTTGTACACGTTGCCGTGTATTTCAGTTTCTACCCAAAAAGGAATCCAAGAATCCCTGCGAAGCTGGACTCTGCAGAATACGCAGACAGATGGATAGAGCAGAGACCTCTTCAGGAGGACTGTTTCGACAAGTAAAAATAAAACAAAAGCTATAGCGATTAAGAAAAAAACAGAAAGAAAAAGGTCATGGAAGTTGCCTCCATAGTGAAACAGTAACAGATTGGTTTTCAGTGTAAACTTATACTTTAGCCTTAAGGCATACAAGCGGCTATTATACACAAGTGACTACACAAAATATGTGCATTAAAGGTGACTATTTAAAAGTTTTAGTTAAAATATCCTGCTCAGTCTTCTACCTTCCCGTTTTGAGCAGGGGCGACAAATATATTCTAGAAAGGGTTATCCTTTGGAAGCAAGGAATACACCGCAGAACTGGAAAATATGGAGTGTACATATTCTCGGGGTCAGACTAGCTAGTTTCGGCCAATTAGGCCTCATCAGTGTCCCTCAAGTATTTTCAAAATTCAACAATGGAACCAATGATCCCAAAGGACAAGAAAATATAAACTACACTATATGCCTTCCATTGAAATTGGATTGTGCATCACGAAAACACGCCTATATAATTTCAACACATTAAACCCCACTTTAATATGTACAATATGGGTTTACAGGGGTAAACATTATTCTTCAGCGGTTCTAATGAATACCCACAATCTTATAGCGGAAATAAGTAAACTATCACAATGTTTCATCAGAAAATGTTCATATTTTCGGTGGTAACGATTTACAATGTATTTGTTACAAGGTATTTCTATTGGCGTGTTTCGTTATGTATATTCGGCTAAGCTCACTCGTCAATACATACGTACAGGCTGCGTAGCGGTCGCATAAGCCTCGAACTTTGGACACATAGGCTTCGATGAAAAAAGGCGGCTGCCAGCTCGTCAATGCAGGTAAGAAACTGTTTAACGTTAATCAAACTGTTGTATAGCGTTGCCCAATTCTGACATCTGCCTTACGGACAACTTTATTAACGTGCGACTTCGTCTATTGCAAAGAGAAGTTTGTAAAACGGAAAACAGTAAAATAGACCCCAAACGAAATCTGGCATTCAACACAGATGCCCCGTATTTTCACTTTGGTTCGGTCGTTCTATGTAACTTCACGTTTTTGGCTGGTGTCCTGGCCGATAAATTGGGAATAACGATAAAGAAATCGAAAAGCTAATATTCAACTGTCGTCACATCTTTTGCGAAAAAGAAATAGCTTGATATTTCGATACAATGCACGTAGCTTCGTTACCGATTACAACGCAGAGGTTGGAACTAAATTTGAATGCCCTGTGTTATGTAGAATAATAGCGAATGATATTAAATTAATGTCGAGAAAGCGGTCAACCAGCGTTAGTTGGTAATGCTAATGACATTCTGTATCATTCATACCGAACACATTTCCAGTCTCAGCTATGCAAATACAACATTTTGATTCGAATGCACAAAATCTGTCAAGTTACAATTATTTACATTAGCGTTCATGAACTTGGTAAGTCTTCGTCAAATCTGTTAAGTATTAAGCCAAATAATATTTGCACTGTATGGATTTCTGTCTTGGTTTTATTACAACTCACGTGGCTTCGGAATTTACGACATGGACTCCAGAAGAGTGTAGTCTAACGCTTATCCACAATCAGTGTTTCTGAGAAGAAATCAGGAAAACAGTGTATATCCCTGAAAACATCATTTTTGCTATATAAAATTGGGATTTAGGGGTTCAGAATTATATAGGCATGTTTTCGCGATTCTCCTACTTGAATCGAATACGTCCAGCCCCTAGACAACTTCAGCAAAGGTTCATTAATCGCGCCTGCTCTGTCTGATTTGAGTCTTCGTTCCCGATAATAGAAGCATTTGCTCATTAAAAGGTAAACACACAAGCTAACACTATCCTTTATTGGATCAAAGGAAGAAAAAAATACATGACATTTCCTTATCTCAGATCTGTTGTCAGTCTGTGACCTTGCATATTTTTTGCTAACTAAATTGTCTTCTGCAATATAGCCTATCTGAATCTGAATTTCATAGTGACTTAGAATATAAATTCAGAAAAAAAAACTTGCTTACAATGATTTCAGTAACCCATTTCGTTAAATAATTCTTCGATATAATAAGATAAAATATTTGTTTTTGCTTTACGGCCCGTTCAAAACCCTATGACGGCTCCGGCCTAAAGATTTACTTTTTTTAAGAAAGTCTGTCGGCTGGATGCATACAAATGGATTTAAACTTTTTCTTTTAAGCCTTAAATTACAATTTAAAGCAAAGCGTGAAGACCCTGATTAGACGCTGCGTTTGGCCCTCCAATTCATGTACTGTGAGCGCCGTTTTCTGTGGCATTAGATCTGGATCTACACTGTTTGAAAAGCCTAACCCATGATTCCAGTCCAGATTCTATAGATAACCATATTACGCAACACACTGACCCCTCTGGGATAAAATAAACGCTGCTGTTTTCTATAAACAAGATCCCTGAATTTCCGATAAATCAGTGCTAATTACGTGGGCTTAAGCACTGAAGACCTACTTGCACTTTTTACTTTGTGTCGATTGGTAAATAATCGACCCCAAAACTAATTTTTGCCGTTTCAAAAAGTAAACGGGCCATTTATAGTCAGCTTTTGCAAGTACGCTTTATATGCGGTAGGTTTTGAGATTTCATTTAGTCTCAGTGTCGGGTAAAAGTCCCATAAATTCGGAAGCAATGTCCCAAAAATGACCTGAATGATGTTGTCAGGGACGTAAACCTCAACACATATATATGCTGTACTGAGTCATGCGCAGTGGCATGCGAGGATTCTATACAAATACTAAATTCACACTAAACCGTTCGTTAGGAATACCAACATAGGCCGACTTCTACGATAGTTCTCATCAGTTATATGATGCGGCTCTCTTAACTAGAGGCTATACTCAGCATACTCTCCGTCCTTACATTGATTCTGAAATTAATCATAAACGTCATTTCTTCAAAATATCCTTCATTAATAAGGGTATGGATTTTATAGATTTGCCCAGTATCTTCCGTGAGAGATCGGTGCTTTCTTCCATTCCTGCTTATTTTCAAAATACTGAAACACCTATAATTTGCTATAAATATAACAAACCTGTTAGATCTATCATTTTTAATTTCAATAAACTTGTTTCAGATCTTGATATTGATACTAATACTCCTGATTCATGTGATTGTAAAAACTCAAAGTATTGCTATCCTGCTGCTGGTCATGTAATTACTGGCAATTTGAAAATTATTCCTGATTCTAGGATAAGGAATATAATTTCTAAAGGACCGAAATATCGGTTTCCTTCTAAAATTGATTTCAGTAAATGTAGAGATGAAATCGCTGCTTCCTTGAATGAATTCGGTAATCGATGGTGTAAGCGAGAGTATGTTGAGTATAAAGCCCTAAAGGACTGGAAACTTAGCATTTTAAGACTAGTGAATAAACGCATTTCTTTCTATTCTCAAAATACTAACTTATTACCTCCTAAGCCCAAGACGTCTTTACGTCATCTTAAACTAGGTATTCAAGAATTTCATAAGAAGTTTGTTTTGGCCCCTGCAGACAAGGCCGCTAACAACGTCGTCGTTGTGTGACGGCTCCACTATATTAACACGCTTAAGCAGGAGCTTGGTGGTACTAAGGCCTATGAACTTCAGCCTTTGGCTGAAGAGAGAGCTATAGTAGATAAACATGTTTGTCTTTCAGCCACAAAGTTTGCTGTGTGTGTTAACGAAGGCCAAGACAAGCTTCCTACGCTATACTGGTTACCAAAACTTCATAAAAAACCTTACAAAGCACGGTTTATTGCAAATTCAAGTTCTTGCACTACCACTGAACTTTCTAAATTATTAACTTTCTGTCTTACTGCTATTAAAACGCATGTAATTAAATATTGTGATAAAGTCTTTGAAAGATCAGGAAGAAATCTGTTTTGGTCTATAAAAAATTCGAATGAGGTTTTAAATAAATTGAAATCTAGACAGTTTCGTGCTTCTAGTCTGTCTACCTACGATTTTTCCACTCTTTACACTACACTTCCTCATAATCTTATAAAAGTAAAGCTTAATGATTTAATTGAATGGGCTTTTCACAGAGAAGATTCTCTCTATCTTGCATGTAATGTCAGTAATGCATTTTTCACTTCTAAAGAGCATAAGAATTATACACTTTGGTCATGTCAGAAAGTGTGTGATGCCCTCACCTTTCTACTTGACAATATTTATATTAGATTCGGTACTAAGTTATTTAGACAAATTGTGGGTATTCCGATGGGTACTAATTGCGCACCTCTTGTGGCTGATCTGTTCTTGTATTGTTATGAAAGAGACTTCATTTTGTCGCTTTCCATTGATAACCAATCTGAAATTATTGAAGCTTTTAGCTCTACTTCTAGATATTTAGATGATTTATTAAATATTGATAATACCTATTTTGATGGTTTGATCAGTCAGATTTACCCCCTAGAACTTCAGTTAAATAAAGCAAATTCTTCTGATACCGAGGCCCCGTTTTTGGATTTACATCTATCTATTGTAGATGGATTTGTTTCGTGCAAAGTTTATGATAAACGCGATGACTTTGATTTTGAGATTGTAAATTTTCCTTTTTTGGATGGTGATGTTCCTCGTGCGCCATCCTATGGCGTTTATATTTCGCAATTAATTCGATTTGCTAGAGTGTGTAGTCATGTAACTGACTTCAACACTCGTAATAAATTATTAACGGCTAAACTTCTTAATCAGGGTTATCGGTACCATAAACTACGCAAAGCCTTTTCAAAATTTTATAGACGCCATTCTGATTTAATTTCAAAATTCAATATTGGACTTAAATCTCTTCTGCAACAAGGTCTATCGGAACCCGAATTTTATGGTGACTTAGTATATAAATTCAGAAAAATATATAACCGCAATGACTTCAGCACCCAATTTCGTAAAATCATTCTTCGATGTAAAAAGATTTGGTACAACATGGATATTATACGACAGACTGCATGCATGGTAGTTAACCCAATCACGGTTGGCAACTTTGCTTCCCTCTTTAATTGCACGCCGGTGGGTCAGGCCTCAGATTCTATGACGGCTCCAACGTAAAGGCTTATTGAAAATTAAAGAGATAATGTTGGTTGGTGCCTGATGCTCTGTCTCTGGTCGGGCTCATCGGAGTCTAACTGTGGTTCTTTGATTTCTGTGTTCACGGAGATGTTGCCCTGATGAGTTAGGAGACCTTCATGCGGACTGAACAAATTATTTGTCTTAATCGCGACGGAAGTAAGGGCGAGGATTGTGGCCACGTAAAATCGATTTAAGTCCCCCAGTGGAAATCTTCCACTGACCGTTCCAAGGCGGCTCTTCTGTGGCGATTTATTTATGTTGTTGTTTGTTACTTACTGTGTGTATCACTTGTGTCTTTTAATTTTGGATGGCCATATGGCCATTTGTGGGAAAGTAACTGTCCATATGGCCTTCCTTTGTTTAGGTTTCCATTATGGTCTGGTCGCTTAATGTTTGTATTTCTTTCCCTTTGGTGTCTTTTATGGATGGAGTAAGTTAATTGTATCAATTCCTGATCTTTGTTTTACTTCTACTTTTCATCTGGAGCCAATGGATAGTTTTTGCTACTTTGGTTGCTGTTCCATTTTCCTGCATCACGCCAACGGCAAGGATCAAAGTTAGACAAATCCATAAACATCCAATCAAAAACGAAGACTGCTACCTCCATTTTGAAGAGCCCATGCGTGGAAAACCAGACTAACCTCTCCTCATGGCATGGTATCATTGGTTTGATTGACATGCGCGGATACTGATCACATGACCTGCTAATAGTACCATCCGTCTATGTTCAGCTGAAACCGTCGTTGCTATTCCGCTTCGGTATACTTCACTTCTTGTGATAAGTATAATAGTCACAGGTAAAATGGACAGGGAGGGGCACTTCAGATGTTGTCAATATATGTCAAATATACTGTGTCCATAAGAAGATTTGGTAGAGTTCATTGTCGTGCCTGTTGCAGGCCATACACACCATTGATGTATCTGCGTTGTAGTTGAAATTACATAGACGGCTGACTTAGTTAATTACCTTTATTGTTTTTAAAATATTCCAAAGGCGGATGCAAATGATATCTCCAGCCTTATCGGCAACTACTTCACAATTCCTATATATGCGGATCGTCGGGACGACTCGCGGTACAAACCAAAATGTTCTTTTTGGGTCGATTGATTGTCAGTCAAGCACAATTAGCTCTTTTGTGCTGATATTCACTTAACCAACATTCATTTATCTGAAATCCAGGTAACGCTAATTTATAAAAAATAAAATAAATTGCCACACTATTCATATCGTTTTGAGGTCATGTGTTGCGTTAGAGGTCTGGACATAAATCATATGATAGGTTTGGCGAACAGTGTATTTCAAGATCAAATGCCACAGAATGTAGCATCCGATCTAGGTCTACACTATTTTCTTTCAGTTCAGGAATTTTTGTGTTAAAAGAAACAGTGCCCGTCCAGAACTACTATTGCCAAGTCTTTACTCAGAGACAATGTTATGAAATCGCTTTCTTTGTTCAGGTATAAACCAATTCACATAGAGAGGACGCCAAGTCGGAACATTACTGTTGTAGTATGTTATGTTAATTAGCACGGTCGGATTATTCGACCCAGACTCCCGTGTTATAACGAGGTCCATGTGTAGTTTTGAATTCTACTTGTATACGTGTTTGTTTGTTTTTGTTTTTTTACTTACAGCCAAAAAATGTCCCAGCACGTGAAAAGTGTACCAACTGTTATGATAGTGATACCCCATTACGAAAACATAGAGTTGTGCACGAATCAGAAAAGAAATATACATGCACTCAGTGCGATGCCAAATTCATATATAAAGACACTATGTTAGTCATCCCAGTGTACCGGAGTTCATCTGTCTTCAGTGTGGAAACAAGTACAAACATCGTTGGAGATTATCTAGAACACATAGCGCTGCATGAAGGTCCTAAGTTTCAATGCGAAATCTACAAAAACAGGTTTGACAGACAGAAATATTTAATTCGACATTTGAAACACATTTGCAATAAGAATGTTGCAACCACTGAAATAAGAGGGCTTACCATTTGTCGGAACACCTTTAAATCTGTAGAAAGTAGTACCATTACAAGCTATGTATGCCTGTTCAATTAGTGGGAACAAATTCACTCAGAGACGGTATTTGGCAAGTCACAACAAACGCGCACATGACAAACAAGAGTAATATGAGTGCCAGAAGTGTGGTGAAAAGTTTAATTTCAGAGGATCTTTGTACAACCATCCGAAAAGATGCAAAGCACAGTGAAATGATCTCGTCGACATGAAAACAGTTAAACCTTTTCCATTCAATCTGAACAGAAGTGGAGACAATGATCTGGAATCGACAAAATTAACCCACGGCTTCCATAAGAGCCACCAAAGGGAACGAAACACAAACATGGAACAACAAACCCTAATGGAAACATCAATAGCGGGAACCCAAAAAAAAGACAGTTACTTTCCAACAAAATGGCCAATTGGCTATCAAAAATAAAAAAACATAAGGGATTCCAACAAAAACAAACCGTGACAGAAGAACCGCCTTAGAACGGTCAGCGAAACGAATTCCATAGGCTTAAACCGATCTTACGTGGCCACAATCCTCGCCCTTACTTCCGTCGCGATTTAGACAAATAATTTGTGCAGTCCGCATGAAGGCCTCCTAACTCATCAGTGCAACATCTCCGTGGACTCAAAAATCAAACAACCACAGAGATAAAACAACGGCGAGGACTCGACAGCCAGAAACCACTGAAATGATGGAGCAAAAGAAGATGCAGTCTGTCGTATAACATTTATGCTGTATCCAATCTTTTTATATCATTGCAATTATATATTTTTTTGAATTTATATGCTAATGCATGTTTAGGCTCTGATGGTTTTATATGCCAGATACCGCAGTTAAACTTCTTGAAGCTGATTAATTTTGGTAGTACTCACACAAAATGACTGGTAACATACAGTTATATGTGTGGGTGAGGTAGTCTGTTTCCCTGCACAGAAAATTTATTTTGAAGTGCTAGGAATAAATTCTATTAATGATCTTAAATCGGATTTATATTTGCATTTTCTAATAATTAATTTTGACATTGTTCACATATGCAGTGCGAGGGATGTTCGAAAAGAATTGCTTATTGTCCTTTAGCTCGATATCCACGTGGGGTATGATCAAATCTAATGCATACTTACTTGTATAGGACTATTTAATATCTACACAATGGTGTATAAGTGTACACGTTAGACGAAGTGTAAGACAAAAAAGCAATTTGATTACACGCAGTCATTGACCACTGCAGTAAAATGGTCGGTAGAAACGTCTACTAAAAAGATGAAATACGGGCTAACATCAAAGCTTGCTTAGAAATTGGTTGTTCTTCGAAGAAGCTTAAGATTGTATTTCTACTGCTTTTGGACCTTCTTGTGTGTCTTTTGACACAGTTCGGCGGTGGAAAGGGAAATTTGAGTCTGGTGTATAGCCCATCAAAAATGCACCGAAATCAGGTAGGCCAAAATCTGCATCTCGTAAAGAAATCGTTTCCAAAACAAAGAAAATTATTGAAGATGCCAGATTTACAGTTCGTGATATTGCACGAAAGGTAGGCATATCACTATCAACGGTTCATCTTATTTTGAAGAAGCATTTGACAATCAGAAATATTTCTGCTAGATGGGTGCCACATCTGTTGACTGATGAGCAAAATAGGCAACGGGTTAAAGTGGCCAAAAAGCTGCTTCAAATGTTTCCAAAATATGCCAAAAAGCAGTTTGCCAATGTCGTTACAGGTGATGAAACCTAGGTCCATTATTTTGAGCCCGTCAGAAAGGTTGGCAATAAAATCTGTGCCACTAAACACAGCAAACGCGCAATAATTGCCAAACGTTCTTTGAGTACAAAGAAGATTTGGTATGCAATCTTCATCTCTGGTGAAGGAGTCACAATAAAATTGCCGGTGAAAAAGGACAAAAGCATCATCGGAAAGTACCACAAAGACGTAGTACTGAAGAAACTAAACTGAAAAAGTATGATCAGAAACGACACCCAGCCACTGGTTTTAAACATGACCGTCTCCTACATGACAATGCAACGGCTCATACCTCCGCAATAATTGCCTACATTTCTAATTTTTAAGAAAGATAAAGTAACTGTTTTGTCTCACCCCCGTATTCCCCAGACCTTGCTCAATGTGATTTATGATTGTTTCCAAAATTGAAATCATTCCTTGCTGGGCGGAAATACTAGTCCCGACAAGCACTTAAATCTGCCATGGCTTAGTATCTTATTACTGTACCCAAATCAGCGTACCGTGACGTCTTCAAGAGGTGGATACATCGGCTACACCTTTGCATTTCTAGCTACGGGGAGTACTTCAAGGGCATGAAATGAGCACTTTTGGGCTTACTTGAAATTTGAAGTCTCCAGATAGAAATAAGCAATTCTTTTCGAACATCCTGCGTTTGCACTGGACGAAAGTGTTACTCAATGTATAGTTTGATTATTATTATTTTGTCTTTCCTTTTATGAGGTATATGCAAATTTTGAAAACATAAATGAAAAAGGAATCAATATTCCAGTTATTTTCTCTGTCTAATATTTAACCACACACCTTCTAGCATGTCATAGTAGATTTTTGACGGTGATCAAAGTAGTATCGCTTTTTAAAGAACAGAATTTGTTAAACAATATGTGCTGTTTGAAATGCAGATGATTACAAAACTGTTCTGTTGCCCAGTGATTGATAAATCAGTTAGCAAGAATGTAAAGTCAATTTCAAAAGTGTGAACTTGAATTCGGAAAACTTATTCTTGTACCATATTTCAAACGCACAAAGTGCATATATTCTAAAGGGCATGTTTCATCAAAATATATGAACAAGTAGTTTTGGGTCAAGTGTACCTTTTCCCCTTAATTACAGGCCGGCGGGAAGGGCCGACACGTTTAATCTCTGTGGTTATTTGAATTTTGTGTTCTGGGAGATGTTGCACAGATGCGTTAGGAGGGCTTAATGAGGACTGAATAATTATTTATCTAAATCGAAAAGGAAGAAAGGGCTAGGATTGCGGTCGCGTAAAATCAATTTAAGCCCCCGCCCCCACCCCATCCAGTGAAATTCTTTTCACTGACCGTTTCAAGGCGGCTCTTCTGTCGCGGTTTTTATTTGTTATGGTTTGTCTTTGTGTGCGAGTATCGCTTATATGTTTTTGTTTTGGATAGCCAATTGGCCGTTTTGTGGGAAAGTAACTGTCTTTATGGGTTTCCGCTATTGGTGTTTCCATTAGGGTCTAGTTATTTCATGTTTAGAAGCACGTGACTAGACACTGGCAAATCGAATTAATATAATATGGCGAAATATAAACGCCATAGGATGCCGCACGAGGAACATCACCATCCAAGAAAGGAAAATTTACAATCTCAAAATCAAAATCATCGCGTTTATTATAATTTTTGCAAGAAACAAACCCATCTCTTGCCTGATGCATCCAGTTGACTTGTCCCTTGAGCTACATCTGTCGGTGTGTACTCGGAGGCGAATGTGCTGTGTTTGCCGGGTCTTGTCCATCGTCCGTTTTTGGTTTCAGAACTTTGGGTTGAGACAAACTCGCCTCTGTGTCACTAAATTTGGTATAGTTACGCCTTAATTGCAACCACTGGGTCGGTATCTCTGCTGGTGACCGAGGGTATCATCAGCTCTGTATCAGCTCCTTAGTGCTGCGGTTGATACTGCTGTGTTGACGTCAGTACTCAGGTACTGATTTAAATAACTATATTATATCTTTAACTTTTGCAGTATAAAATTCTATTTTTTCTGAAACTAAGACTGACTTGTCATGTGAGACAAGAATCTTAGCGGATTAAGTTGCCGCGTTTTGTTATATTTTAAATGCTGCAAGTCCCGCTACTTTGGACATCTCCTTCCTGATGCCCGGGACTTCCGTGGAGTTCGGGCCATGTTTGCTGATGTTGGCTCGGTGGAGGGGCGCCTATATGTCCTAGGGTAGGCGTCTGATGCCTCCAGTTGACTTGTCCCATGAACTACGTCGGTCGGTGTGCTCGGAGGGGGGTGTGCTGTGTTTGCCGGGTCTTGTCCATCATCCATTTTGGTTTCAGAACTTTGGGGTTGAGACACACTGATGAAGATTAATATCAGAAAGGCCTCTGTGTCACTAAATTTGGTATAGTTACGCCTTAACAACAATAAATTTTGTTTGTTTGTTTGTTTGACATTTGATGTGCCCATCAACACTGTATAGGTGATTTTGGAGACGTCTTCCGATTTTGTGGGACTTTTAACCAACATTGACATGAATTGACATCTCAATACGTTCTATAAAAGGGTAATCATTTGGAAGCAAGGACTACACCACATAACTGAAATATATGGAGTGTACATGTTTTCTGGGCCAGACTAGCTAGTTTCGGCCAATTAGGCCTCACCAGTGACCCTCAGATATTTTCAAAATTCCACAATGGAATCAATGATCCCAAAGGACAAGAAAATATAATCTACACTATGGTGTAGGGCAGGAAGACGTTTTACCGCCGCCACAAATTCCCACACACCAGCTGTAGTGAAGCTAAATACGTTCTATAAAAGGGTTATCTTTTGGAAGCAAGGAAGACACCACAGAACTGAAATATATGGAGTGTACATGTTTTCTGGGCCAGACTAGCTAGTTTCGGCCAATTAGGCCTCATCAGTGACCATTAGATATTTTATAAATTCCACAATGGAATCAATGATCCCAAAGGACAAGAAAACATAATCTACACTATGGTGTAGGGCAGGGAGACGTCGCCCAATGAAACCAATAGGGGTAATAAGCATGGAAGGTTTAACTCGCACCGCTTTGCCTGGGCAGGTTTAGATCCTCTAAGCGGTACACCAGTACCCGTGTGCGATGGGATTCAGCTCTGCGTAGAAGCATCATGCAGCCCATTTATTTCTTCAAGCCCCGATGGGCGGGGCCACATCTACAATAAAAATAGATGTAAAAATCAAAAACGGGGCCTCGGTATCCGAAATGCGTGGAAAATGGCAGTCAAAAAATCCATTTCTGGGTACGACAAAACATGGTATAATGACATATACAACAACTGAGTTCAACGACAAACTTTGAAAAGGAATGGCTACTCAATTGTGAGAATTGCGGAAAACAGCTAAGAACGACAGGCAACGTCCCGTAACGTCACCAAAGTGATCCGTGTTGCGCGACCTGATTGCGTATCTGATACGGCTTGTCGGAAATTGTGAAACAAAATTCTTGAAAATCCACAAGTTTGTCGGTAAAATAACATTATAGGCGCGAGGCAAGTTTCAGTATTCTCACTCACTATCTTCATTAAGTAAAATGATAAGTCTCAGTATTTTTGACATACATCGTAAAAAATGTAATATACATCTCTAAAACATTTGTTTTTCGCTTTTCAAAGTTAAGTTTAGAAAGGTGATCATCCCACTGACTTGACATAAATGAACACAAATCACGCAACCTATAGGCGCTTAGAGAAGTAGTGCTTCAGCGTAGGGCTAATCCGTCCGAATAATTGAGTACTGGTAAAACGCTCAGGTTTACGTCCGCTTTCGTGCGGTCAGAAGAAAAGAAAACAAAACTGATACGCATTGTTTAATAGGCCAGTGAGGTACGCTGGGATTATGATAGTTCAAAAAATTCAGTCTTATTCCACTGGCGAATGAACAGGCCTACATTTTACAACCTTTAGACATGAATTTGTAAGAAATCTATTCGCAAATTAAAATACATGTAGTTATTGGTTTCTTGTTGCGTTACTCAAAGACATGATGGAGCAAACACAAAACGAGTCTCTGTTAAGTGGTTTTTAATGTTATTAATAACAGCGTTAATTTCCGTAGATATATTTTTATGCTTTTTTAATAAAGTACAAATCCCAGTTATTGCTTATTAAGTGCCCGTACAAGCTGCACGAAGGTCATTTTGATGAACTGGATCTCATAATAAATATTTAGTGCTATTAATATGTTGGTGAATGTATACATAGAGGAGTTTTATTTATTGGGGTCGGGATGAAATCCAAGACTATATCATCAAGTATTGAAAACATCAGAATTTACACAAGTGCGAAGCACAGGGGAAGATTCTGAAGTTTCAACACACGAAATGAAATGTTTCGTATATATTTAAATCAATCAATAAAATTACTTTTATTTTATACGTAACGTTGGCGATATTCTGTAATTGAACACCTGGGGCCAGTTGTTCAAAACTAACGATGTCGTTAGTTAACGTATCGTTAAAATTTTGATCATTTATTATGGCAAATATGCTAATAGTTTTGCTGAAAAAAAATGTGAGCAGCTTTTGCATCCGCAAAAGCTGCTCACATTTTTTCAGCAAAAATACCAAAATTTTACATATAAAACGTGCTAGAACAGGTAACAATATGACCACTAACGAGCTCGTTAAGCTAACGTAGCTTTGAACAACTGGGCCCTGTTCGCAACACGCTTCACATGCGAGATAAAAAAATTCTGGTGCTTTTAACACACTCGATTAAATATGTTTTCAACACATTCGATGTAATATTTGTATTTTATCAAAAACAGTAGTGTAGGAAGAACAATCAAAAAAGTAGTCCGGGCTGCTACTGTGAAAATTACACGCTCATGTTAATTTCACAATGGGAAAACATCACATTATTTTACAGTCCAAAATATCATTTTTATTTGTTTCAGGTATGTACTTATTTCACTGTAAAAAATAAAACAAAAGAGCGAACACAACATGCCATATGGTCAATGCCGTAACATTTTGGAGAACATCTAAATATTTGAGATTCCAAAGCATTTCTGAAATCCGCGTACAATGTAACTTTAGTATATACCTGACGACGCGCTCGCTCATGATTTAATTATTATTTCTCTTGGGACCAGCGGGTCTTGCATATTGGCAGGTTTTTTTTTTCTATCTTGGCAAATGTTTGGCAACAATGTAATAAAAATACTAGAATGTCGAGTAGGATCAGGCGGTAAACAAAGCTTGAGGGTATCATCTGCGTAATTGTATAAAAAATTAATACCATTTCTTCCATGCTTTTCAATGAAATATAGATACTTCTCAGTGAAATCGAAAGCGATATCGTCACTGTTTCTGACTGATATCAATTTTATTTTTCCTTGTTTGGGACTACTTTTGTCTTCAAATCTAATTCTGTGGTCAGTTGTTCCATTGTCAGACGAAACACTAATGAACTGTGTTAGAATTTAAGCTTAGCTCGTTCACACGTCACGAGGACGTTAATGACGTCATTTTCGACGCTAACGTCACATATTGTGTCGCGCGACTTTCGATCAGGTCTCAATTTCTTTTGGAAACTACTCTCTCAATTATTTCAATAACGATTCACAACAATGCCATCCAAAGCTTGTTTGTTTCAGGGCCCAGTCAACACTATTAAGGTCATTTTTAGCCGGCCAGTTTACCTATCCATACTTTTCCTGGGCGCGGTTAACCAGTACAGTGCACATTATTTCGCCAGAAGCTGACAACTGCGTTTCTTGAATCAACAGAAGGGAGAGAATGACCGTAGGAAAGATTTCATGATCAATCTCCACGAAAGAATGCTGCCGACCCAGTATACCCTATATGGTCACTGATGAGGCCTGTTTGGCCGAAACTAGCTAGTCTGTCAAGAAATCTTATTTTTTTGTTCTTAACCCTTATGCTGAACACATTACGAAAACACGCCTATACAAATACATTGCCACCTTTATCGCCGAAAAAATGAAATTTTTATGATGAAAAATTGTGATATTTTTCTTATTTCTGCTAAAAATATAGATTGTGGGCACTCGTTAGAACCGCCTCATCGAGGCGGTTCTAACGAGTACCTACAATCTATATTTTAGAGCAGAAATAAGAAAAATAAGGAATTACCCCGGAAACCCCAGATTTACTAAATAAAAGTGGGGTTCAAGGTTGCCAAAATTATATAGGCATGTTTTCGTGATGAGCAATGATTAAGGCTAAATTTATCTATTCAGCGGGTTAAGGGTAAAGTGTGACCGTGTTCAATCAAAGGGCAACCTTCTTTTGATGACAAATACATGTAGTCAATAATGTTTTTCACGTCGCTGTCTTTCAGTGACGTCAAACTTAACGACCGTATTCTCGACACCCTATTCAACCAGTGCACATCAAACACGTGTACATTTTCCAAATGCTCTCTTGACAGCTTTATCTTCAGAGGCTACATTCAGATTAAAACAAATCTAACAGCAATATGGCCCCGCCAATCGGGGCTTGAAGAAGTAGATTTTGCTGCATGATGCTTCCACGCAGATCTGACACCGACCGCACACGAGTACTGGTAAATCGCTTTGAGGTTCTAAGTATGTCCAGGAAAAGTGGTGTGAGTCGGACCACCCATGCATATAAACCCTGTTGGTTTCTTTGGGTGGCAGGGCTTGAGAAGTCATTTCATCTTAATGTTAAATTGGAAGCAATGTCTCCGAAATGACCTATACAGTGTTGACGGGGACGATAAACCGCAAGGCAAGCAAACAAACAGCGATGACTTGTATCATATTACGAATGTCTTTTCTCTAGAACTAAATTTTTCAGATGAAATTATTCATATTGTTAGTCCACATATTCTTATTGTTAGTCCAAATATAGATTGTGAGTGCTTGCTAGAATCGTCTCATAAGGCGATTCTATCGAGGACCCAAACTCTATGTCTTAGGATCAAATCCAAATGCAGATTAGAAGTGCACGTTAGAATCGCCTCAATGAGGCGATTCTAACTAGTAAACACAATCTATGTCTTTGAATAAAAAATAAGGCAAATTATGAATATCCCCATAGACCCCACTTTTTATATAAGGTGGGGTTAAGTGGGCTACCTGTAATTATTTCACAGACGCCTACATCATAGTGTAGATTATATTTTCTTGTCCTTTGGGATCATTGATTCCATTGTGGAATTTTGAAAATATCTGAGGGTCACTGATGAGGCCTAATTGGCCGAAACTAGCTAGTCTGGCCCAGAAAACATGTGCATTCCATATTTTCACTTCTGTGGTGTATTCCTTGCTTCCAAAGGATAACCCTTTTTTAGAACATATTTAACTTCACTGCAGCTGGTGTGTGGGAATGTTTGGCGGTGGTAAAACGTCTCCATGCCCTACATCATAGTGTAGATTATATTTTATTGTCCTTTGGGATCATTGATTCCATTGTGGAATTTTGAAAATATCTGAGGGTCACTGATGAGGCATAATTGGCCGAAACTAGCTAGTCCGCCCAGAAAACATCTACACTCCCTATTTTTCACTTCTGTGGTGTATTCCTTGCTTCCAAAGGATAACCCTTTTTATAGAACATTGTTAACATGATGGGAGAACGTGCATCAAAGTGAACGGCCCGTAGCCTCCAAGCTTCTCAAATTGGAAGAGAAACGCCCGTAGTCAGAATGACTTAGTGCAAATGCTGTACCTGCCGTACTTTTTTAAATAAATTCTTTGTGTGTCAGCTCAGGTTTCCAATAATATATAGAGGATCTTACATGAGTGTGCATGTATTATTGAATTTATTAAACGAGTTGAGGAAGAGAGATAAAATGCGAGGCTGTGCCGAGCATTTTATCACTTTTCCTCGACGAGTTTAATAAATTCAATAATACATGAACACAAATGTAAGATTCTATTTATCATATGACATTTAGACGCATTTTATTCACGATTGTTCTACAAAAATGTCCATTTTCCGCCAATAGTAAACGCGACGTCGCTAAAGACGTCGTACATGTAACGTTACGGTGCGTATCTAACTAATTTGCATATTTAATCCACTAGTGGATTATAGAATGTATTACATGGCGTCATTACATTCTCAGAGGCGACGTCAGATGATAAATAACATTCGGCGTTTAACACAACCCGGCCTGATCATTATGATAACACATCCGTGCAATCTACATTCTTTCATATCCCTAAATGGCTACTTTTCCAAAGAAATTTGCGAACGTTTTTGGCTTCCAATTTCGATTGGAAGCCATTTAGATTGGATTGGTGATACCCCAGTTTATTTCTAACCGTCTTATGACGTAACTAGGAAAGTCCTACAGGTAAGACTGCTCTCCACATATTTACGCAGTGAAATTTCGTTCGGAATAAACAGGAATATGCAGCGCCCGTCGATGTCTATTTATAAAGCGTTTCCAGATATATATTTATAAATCGTTTCCCAGAAGTCGAAGTTACAGTAGAAACAGATCCTACTTTCGCTTTCGTCCTTTTGACGTAACCTCATAACTAACCCATAGGTGCCAAAATAATCCACCTTTATAAGTCTGGAGTGGTCAATTTCTAAGCATAGGGATGTCATTTTTTGTGGTAAGTTTTGCAAAAATGCATGTCCGTTGAGCAAACAGTTTAGATCTTGATCAGATGCGGCGTCTGATCTGGGACTGCACTATTTGCCAATGTCTCAAAAAAGGCCGCTAGGCATATATGGGTTCAAATAATAATTCCAATAATTGAAGGTCAATGTAAGGATGGTGAAATTATCTTAATTGCCGTATTCGAATTAATAAGCAACACTAACCCTATGGTCTTCTGCACTGGTCTCATTACAATGTGCTAAAATTTCATGAACTAGCATTTTCAGTTCATTACGAAAACACGCCTATTCAAATATATACAGAATTTTGGCACCAAAATGAAAATTGTCCGATAAAAAAAATCAGATTTGTTCATATTTCTGCTCTAAACATAGATTGTGGGTACTGGTTAGAACCGCCTCGATGACGCGGTTCTAACGACTACCCGCTGTGTAGGGATCAAAATTAGGCAGGCGTGTTTTCGTGATGTTAAAAAATACTTTTTTTTCTAGTCCAAATATAGATTGTCGGTGTTCGGTGTTCTGAACACCCTAAAAAGGAAAATAATGTACCCATGTACACCCAACTTTCTCGATATAAAGTTGGGTTTATAGGGTTGTTCAGTACATATGGGGCAGCCCCAATGTGCTTCTAGTGCCCGGTTACCTTAAAAACAAGATCATCGTTGTTCAGTACACGAACTTGTTGATGTAATGCTTTTCTTTTCTTAAGGATTTGTAAAAAAGAATGCCTGTAGATTACAAAAGTTAATGCTGTCACTTGAGTCACACTTCTCTCGGAGTCTCAAACTTTTCATGGTCACTCAGAATTTCCAGGACGAGTTTATAAAGAGTTTGACAGTTGAAATCAGTAAAAATAGTTTTGCAGAGTTCAGTTACAGGCAGGTAGTCTAGTCTAAGTAGCGGATAACTTGTTGTGTAAAACAATTTTTCCGATTTGTATTTCTCAAGAGTGCTTGTTGTAGGGTGGTCTCTATAAAAGTGATATGTCACTTTTTATTAATTTATTTTGGAACATTATTAACCGTTCCTTTATAAGCGGTGGGTGAAGAGAAAGACAGTTTCAAACCATTGCAGAACTTGTCTCGATCATGCCCCGAACTCAGGCAAAAAGAGACCTCATATTCTGCCAACATGGTCAATTTTACAAAACATGCCATTGTTCATCTCTGAAATCGAATTGCGTGTCAAACGAGTAATTTAATCGCTTAACATGGTTCTGTCTTTTCTGACAAATTTTCCACCAGCATAAAACTTGTGCGAGTGACAGCTCGCCACAATGAGCCTTCGCTGCTCATAAATGCCGATTTTTTTAATCATTACATTTATACAGTTAGATGGGCACGGACGTTGCGGTTTCGCTCCTCGCCGGGTCCGTGAATACGTTCCTCCTTTCAATGGTTTAAGACGGACAGCTAACACTGAAACAGTTTCCGTAAAAGTCTTACCAGGAAAATCGTGCTTATTTAGAGCGACAACGTCGCGATGGAAGACGTGGCATCGCCTTCACGGGCATGACATGGGTCTTTTTCACAAAGGCGACCAGCACTGACTCAGGCGAGCCTGCGAGTACGCACAGCCTTACTAGAGCCTTTGCTGCTCTCGGATATGTAAAAGAGAAGATGCGTTTTAGTTGGCTACGCACATGCTTGATTATAAGGGAGGTAATACAGAGGAAAATGATTAACGTTTTAAGCCCCAAAACATGGGAAATCGAGTGAAAAAGAATGTGAAAAATATTGAGGGTTTTTTTTTTTACCAGTAGATAACTTTACTTGAAAATAAATTTGTAAAATAGCACAAATGATTGCTTGCAGGTAAACTTCAACCAAATGTGGACGCCGACGCTTACGCCGACGACGGACGCCGGGGGTATGGCAATAGCTCCCCCTTACTTCGAAAGGCGAGCAAAAATGGCGGATTTTCACCTTTAAAAGCTGGGGAAGCCTTCCTTTTAAAAGGAAACTTTATCTTATTTTAACTCATAACATAGCTTGAGGTTGCTCGTAAGCACAGTCTCAATGCGGCGCCTCTAACGTGTACCCACAACCTAAGTCTTGGAGAAGAAATAATGCAAATAATGTTTACCCATGTAAACCCCTGCTTTCTCCATAACAAGTGAGGATTAGTGGGATGTTCATAACACGGACTTGTTAGCCTGATGTAAATAAAACTTTCTAGCAATAGTCTGAAATTCTATATAGAGAAATTGAATTATTGATTCTTCCAACAATACAGACTCTAGACCTTTTTTCAGCATTACGAAAACACGCCTATATGAATACATTGTAAAATTTTACCACCAAACATGAAATTTTTCGTATAAAAATCCTGATATTTTTTTCATGATTTCGCTCAACATATAGATTGTGGGTACTCGTTAGAACCGCCTCGCCGAGGCGGTTCTAACGAGTACCAACAATCTATGTTTTCGAGCAGAAATCAGAAAAATAAAAAATACCACTCTAAACGCCAGTGTTACTGTATAAAAGACGGGTTGAAGGGGGTCAAAATGATATAGGCCTGTTTTCGATGAGAACATTTATTTTTGCAGGGCAATCGTTTCATAGCCTAGTACAAGTGACACAAACAAACTTATTTGCATATTCTGGATTTAAATGTGAACGTTTACACAGTACGAATGTTCTTAATGTCTAAATTTCAGACAAAGTTAATGCAGCGTTTAAGGGGAACAAATTAGGAAATATTAGGCCTGTCTGAACAGGGATGATGTGCATTTAATTGCAGACTTCTTCCGGTAGCTTTAAAAGTTCTGAAATATCTAGAGAGTGTGCAGCAATCAACAGACGTAAATGTTCAGGAAACATCACTATCAACAAAGTGCAGTCCACTCTAACTAAACATGAAATTAATTCAAAAGAAGTATCTCTTTGCTGCCCTATTAAGCTTAGACAAATATGAAAAAAAAACTTTAACAAAGCGCCTCTACCACTTGGATTTTATCGGGAATAAATCAATACTACACTGTACATGTAACATGCCACACTTAATCGGACATCGACCTTCCTCAGCTGAGCGTTTTCGTTTGTTTTCTGATCATTGCCTTCCCTCCTACATACAAGTTTTAAAACGGGTTTCTTGACCGACGCTACAAGGAACAAGACAATTTTTGATAGTAAATTGTGATACCGGTGACTTGATTAACTGCAGACGTGGTTTTGGAACACTCAACAAAAGTATGCTGCACAAAGAAAGGGGAAAACAAATAAATAACAAAATCAAAGAAAGGGAAAAATCACACATTGGATTCCGGTCTGCTATACGTTCTGTTAACACGTTGGATGGTTGGTTGATTTGAGGTTTAACGTCCCCGTTAACACTGTAAAGGTCATTTTTCTGTTTACACGTATGTTCTCCAACAACTTCACGAAAACACGCCTATATAAATTTGACCCCCCCCCTGAACCCCACTTTTATATAGTAAAACTGCGGTTTACAGGGGAACACCTTATTTTTCTTATTTCTGCCCTAAAATATAGATCGTGAGTACTCGTTAGAACCGCCTTATTGAGGCGGTTCTAACGAGTGCCCACAACCTATATTTTGGGCAGGAATAAGAAAAATATCACATTTTTTCATCATAAAATTTTCAGTTTTCGGCGCTAAAGGTGGCAATATATTGCATACGAGTAGGCGTGTTTACGTATTGATACCTACGTCTGAGAATTAGATATTTGATTATTTTTTTTATTATTTTGTATTTCGTAAATTATATAAATACTAACCATCTTTTAAATCAAAATGGTGTCTCTTTAAATGTGCTTAGAAAGGCTAAGCCTGCCCATGCGAAGGGGTGTGAGTCTGGCCGCCCAATGCATACAAAAACAGAAGTGAAGGCAATGATCAGGAATTAAACCAAATCCCCCATCAGAGACACCGAAGAAAAAGAAGTCCAAACATAAACCAACTAGAACATAATGGAAACATCAATAGCGGAAAGCCAAAAGGACAGTCACTTTACCACAAAATGGCCAATTGGCTATCTAAAACAAAATACTGTAAGCGATACACACACTCAAAGACAAACCATAACAAAAATAAACCGCGAATAAAATTAGCCTTGTGGTTTCATTTGGCGGCATGGATTAAGATGTCATTTCATCTCAATGTCAGAAAAAAGTTCCATCAAGACTGGAAGCAGCGTCTCCAAAATGACCTAAATAGTATTGACTGGGGCGTTAAACCTCAATTTAAACAAACAAAAGTAACATTACGTCAACAGGCCTATTCAAATATATTAAAAATTTTACCACCAAAAATTGAAAATTTTCAGTTAAAAAATTCTGTTATTTTTCATACTTCTACTCAAACCGTTGACTGTGGGAACTCGTTATAACCGCCTCGGCGAGGCGGTTCTAACGAGTACCCACAATCTTTGTTTTTGAGCAGAAATAAGAAAAAACAGTTTATACCCCTGTTAACCCCAGTTTTGTTGTATAAAAGTGGAGTTTTTAGGGGGTCAAAATTATATAGGCATGCTTTCTTGATGGAATTCATCGAATAAGTGGCATGAATAAGAGACTCACCGGTGCTGTATGTGCTAAAATTGCATTATGTCAGTTACTCTTTTAAATATATACAGTAAAAACTTTAATAACTCGTACACGGCTAGTTCATATGCTATGGCTAGTTCTAACTAGTTCGGGAGAGCCATAAGCAAAATGTCCCACAGCTCCAGATGCCCATATATTTATTATAATATATAATTTGTTTCTCATTCCATCTTGAAAATGTATCACGAAAACACGCCCATATATTTTTGACCCCCTTGAACCCCACTTTTATACAGTAAAACTGGGGTTTCCGGGGGGTATACCTTATTTTTCTTATTTCTGATCTAAAATATAGATTGTGGGTACTCGTTAGAACCGCTTCGATGAGGCGGTTCTAACGAGTGCCCACAATCTGTATTTTGAGCAGAAATAAGAAAACATTCACAATTTTTCATCATAAAATTTTCATTTTTTCGGCGATAATGGTGGCAATGTGCATGTATAGGCGTGTTTTCATAATGGTAGGTTGTGAGCACTCATTAGAATCGCCTCAATTATGCGATTCTAATGATGCACACAACATACCTTTATTTCATAGGAGGATATAAAGATTCTCTCAAGTGATCCCCTTTATGCCTTATGACCTAGCACTATGAGTAAACCTGGTTATTTCGAAGACCCCTATCTCGAACAAGTTTTTATTTTCCGAGAGGTGTTCGAGTCATTGAAGTTTGACTGTAATAGTTATGGAATATAAGAATCTTACATGGGTGTGAGGGGTGGATGAATAAACCCTCCCGAGAGTCACTGGCGGGCATCACGAGGCTTGCCGAGTGATACCGTTCACTGACCCCGAGGGACGAATAATTCTATCTACCCCTCACACCCATGACATGTTGGATTCTTTTTCTTGCATACCTTTCATTTCTGAGAGTGGAAGTTTAGAACTGCAGCCACCTCTGTTGCCGACGTCCGCCATATCATGATGACACTACAGTGATGTTTAGCGATGTCACGTTACGTGCTGTGATGTCAACCTTAACGACGGCGCATGTGAGGTAGTATTTAACCAGTGCATTTATCAAACACGCGAGAACATTCGATTTTACCCTGTCCCTGGGTAAGAACACCAGTGTTACAACATAATTTCTATCCCAAGCTTAAACTATGGATTTCTTTATCTCTCGTGCAAGTGAGAAACGAATGTCTGCACCGATAATACAGACGTAATTTAATCTACGATGTAGGAGAAATCAGACGTTATTAAAGTTTTATTAAATCTGAATGGTTTAGCTGCACCATGTACTTGTTTAACTGTATAACCTGGAAACGAATGCAGACATTTTAAACAGATTGACGGATACCAGTTGTACATAAAGGTGGAATAAATGTTCATCAGAAAAATTAGTCTTGGGTGAGATTGCATCTTTTGTGTGTTAACGTAGTTTTTGCACAAACCACTAAGCGCAGACTGTTTAATTCATTTCAGTTTTCTATTCTGATGTCAAGATGTAGTCTAGCCAAATGAATAAGAGATATCCAATGTAGTTTTAGGGGCAAGAAAAACATTAAAAGACGGAAAAGAAAGGCATTAATAATTATAAAACAGTACGTCTTGTTTGATTAGGTTTCTTCATTGTCTGTCGCCTGTTATCAGAGAGAAAACTGATGCAATAAAGTACACCGTGCTTCGGGATCCGGTCGTTAACCGGAGCCCTCTCCGGTACAGGGATTAAATCTCCTCTGTAGGTTAATGACCCGAGCCGTAATACAACATGATGGCCGTTTTGTGTTTTCCTTTGAGTACGGTTGCGTTGAAGTTTTCCGTCCCCGTCAATATTATTTTTGGTCAGTTCTGATACGTTGCTTTCCGATGTTTTTGATTTTTATTTTACATACTTTAAGATGAAATTACATCTTAGGCCTACCACTAAAAACTGCTGGGTATAAACGGCCCGACTCACACTACTTTGCCATGCAGGTTTGCTAGTACTCAAATGTTCGGTCGAATCCAGCTCTGCGTGGAAGCACCTGCAGCCCAATTTTACTATACATCACGCAAACACGCCTATATAGTTTTTAGCCCCTTGAACCCCACTTCTTTTATAGTAAAACTAGGGTTTACAGGGGTAAACGTTTTTTCTTATTTCTACTCAAAAATAAGATTGTTGGTACTCGTTAGAACCGCCTCGATGAGGCGGTTCTAACGTGTACCCACAATCTATATTTTGAGCAGAAATAAGACAAATATAACAATTTTTCATCTTAAATTTTTCATTTTTACAGCGGTAAAGTTTACAGTGGATTTGTATAGGCGTGTTTTCGTAATGGTATTCTTTTCTCCTGCAATTCCGGAATAAACGCAATGCACACAATGTGTATGTTCCCTAAGCAGGGGTTAAGGCATAATTATTGAAAGAAATGCGTATTCATTTTTGTGATTTGTCATAGAAAACAGGCGCCGTTGATGTTATACCATCGCCATTGCCAATCATAGGAGAACCATTATTATCATATGACGTCGTTGATAAGCAGTGGATAACGTCGTGCAATAAATATCGTATGACCACACGTGTAATAACACTTTGGTGGGATAAAGTAACGTCATGACGACGTCCATGGCAAGAATGCATTTTTGTGGAAAAATTGTCAGCTTCAAAGGCACTTAAATCCAATTTAAAGAGGTCATATGATAAGCAGAATCTTATACTCCTGGTAATTTAATATGAAATTTATGAAATGACCACCAGTGAAAGATCCTCCATTTATTATTATTTTTTACGTCACTGAATGATCATATGGGCCCCGTCAAGCGAGTTTGGTACTTATCGCCTATGCGAGCAGCGAAGGTTCAGGCGAGCCTGCGCATCCGCGCAGTCTCGCCAGAACCTTCGCTGCTCGCTCATACAAGCAGTGAATCAAGAGGAACCTTCAGACAGAAAGCCATGTCCCTGGCCCCTCTGATTGGCTGGGCATGCGCAGTTAAAATTTGTCATGACGGAATGCTCGAAGACACAAATTCGCTTGGCGGGGCTCATATGGCATCGCATGAGTCAATATAGTCACTGGAGTATCGCAAACATCTTATTCATTTGGAAAGGAACGGGCGACCAATTATAAACAGTGGAACAAGGTCTTTTGATACTTAAAAAACTTTAAACACATTTTGATCACTGGGTCCATGTTTTACTTTTTTCTGGCACTTTCTCAATTTTGACGTTTGTTTGTCCGTCAACCAAACGTTACTAGAAGCAAAAGCTCTTCATTTCTGATGTGCACAAGACTTTTACAAATTTAAAGGCAATAATAATTTAAAGAAAATAGCTGCGCTTTTCTTGTTGCACGACTAAGAGCGCGGCGCCTTGTCAAGGTCAAGGTCTATACTCTTAAAGACCAAGTTCAGACACCGCGTCTAATCAGGGTCTTCACTGTATGCAAACAGTATAGTGATTTAAGAGGAATGGCAACACCTGGCAGATATTTCCGCCATTTTTCAAAGGGAGAAAACTTTCGGGACTTTCTATTCGCTTTTCTGTTAGCCCTTTCCCACTGAGAAAGGGGTCTACTCTTAAAGGAAAGAATTTGCTCCTAACGAAAGCATTTATTTCGCCTAAACTGGCTTCGCGTCATCATAAATGAAGACTTCTTTGAGGGGTGCTTACATAGTTTTATAACACATCATTGCGAAAGTACGCCTATACCAATACATTGTAAACTTTACCGCCGAAAAAAAAAACAAAAAAAAAACAAAAAAAAAAAACGAAAATTTTAAGGTAAAAAATTGTGATATATTTTTTTTTATTTCTGCTCAAAATATAGATTTTTGGTCCCCGATGAGGCGGTTCTAACTAGTACCCACAATCTATATTTTAGAGCAGAAATAAGTAAAATAAAGTTTACCCCTGTAAACCCCAGTTTCACTATTTAAAAGTAGGGTTCAAAGAGATTAAAATTATAAAGGCGTGTTTTCTTGATGCATTGTCAACTGCGTCAGGGAGGCGCTGTTAGAACAATTGATTTTCGACCAAGCGGCCCGGGTTCGAATACCAGCATAGGGGTTTTTCAGCTATGCTCCATTCCTTTCATAAGATATTTATGTAGTTGGAGTTATACATACAGTGAAATTCACCTATTAAGACCACCTAAAGTTAAGACAAATTCTGGTTTAAAAAGCTTATTTAGAAGGATGCAGTTATTTTTTCTTTGCGTTGTCTTACAGCTGTGTCTTCTTATCAGGCACCACCGTTGGGACTGTTCAAAAGTGGTCTCAAAGACCACTTATGAACAGTCCAAACGGTGATCTTAATACAGGAATTTTATTGTATATCTCAGTGAAGACGTTGACCTCAAATATAGAACCGAAACGGCTGGAATCAAAATTAATAAAAGCAATACCGTCAACCCACAGTCAAACCTTTGTTGATAAACTTCCAGCGTCTTACATGATCATCTAGGACCACTTTTCAAAAAACAAAAATTCTAACACAGCGCGCCTATATAGGCAATGGAAATCAACTGTGTTTTATTCTACAACAAATCACGGCTAGGAAGAGCGTGACAAGTGACGTCATTAAAACTGCCAATTGATGACGTCACTAGTCGATTTCCTTGACGTTAGACGGTGTAACGTCATTTTCTCGCATCGAAAACGTTAGAAAAGGTAAATGCATGTGTTTCAGTCGTTAATTTTAGCGGGATTTCTTCTAACAATGGCGAAGAGTTGTGAGAAATTGAAGGAAACAACAACATTATTTTCAGCGTGTTAGAATCGAAATAGATCAGCTCTAGTCTGTGATTTATTGAGTAATAAATCACAGTTTGTCGGTCAGTTGTAAGTAGACAAATCACGCTTGCTACGCGCTCGTGATTTGTCTACTTTACAACTGACCTCCAAACTGTGATTTAGTACTCAACAAATCACAGTTAGAGCTGATCTATTTCTTAAACAAAAAAAAAACGAAAAGCCAACTGCAGTGCATGTCTGTAGTATGAAACGTCCAATTGGTTTAGAGTGATGCTGCAATACAATAAATTGCTTGATAGCTCTATTATTTAGAGTCATTTACTTAGGATAACAATTAATGTATTATTGATTGTTATCATTCTTTACGGTAAATTGTCTGCATGCAACAGAAACTGAATTTTATACTAGACAAATTCCTAATGGCATTACGGACGGGTTTTTCGGTACAGTTCTGGAGCCGGTAAAACTACAACCTGCATAATGTAACAATACTTGTCATAAGACAACATAGTTGTCATAAGACAACATAGATCGCCGATAGGGGCCTAAGTTTAGAGAGGAGAAGCTATCAAAAATGAAATTCCAATATTGCTTTTTTCCCAAAATGACTTTTTTTCTTTTGTTAATGAGCCCAAAAGGCTGCAGCAAGTCAAAGGGAACCAGACAGTACCCAAAAGAACTCACTTAAAATTCATTTCAAGTGTTTTTGTTGAAAAAAAAAACAGTTTTGCAGTTTGTGGCCCATAAAGCCGTTTTCTAATGTAAAAGAACAAAACAGACTAGAGCATTTGAAAGAACAAGAAATCGTGTTTTTCGAATAGAAGTGAAGTCATTGATCAGGAATCGATACAACTATCCAACACCTTTAAGCCATCAAACCTGAAAATACAAAAGAAAACAAAACAAGAAAACAACAACAACAACAACAAAAAAAAACATATGGTTGACCAACAAAAACGTTCTACATATTGTAAGAAATAAGAAGGTATCGCAGTACATACAAATCCCCTCGCACATGACTACTTCTTGTGGGCAAGCATTTAACGGGTGAGTGCTCGAACTTGTTTGAGCTATTATCATACCCAACATTTGTATGAAGTTAAATTAAAATCCATTTATAAATTTAGTCACTACAACGCTGATAAAGTTCTAAAACAAGACAGCCACCTTGACATTGAGTGCAGGACCCTGAAACTCGAATTTGCTCGAGATATTGTCACGATGACAAAGTATCTCTAAAAATAGCCACATTGACCTTGACCTTGAGCTCAGGGTCATAAGAGTCAAACTTGATCGAGACATTATCAAATCTACCATTCGTGTGAAGTTATATGAGGACCCATCAATAAATCTAGGCGCTAGAGCAACGACACAGATTTTTTATAAATAGCCATAGTGACCTTAACCTTTAGCCCAGGACCCTGAAAGTCGAACATATTCGAGATATTATTCTATCACACATCTGTTTGAAGGTACCAAAAATCCATCAGTAAATGTAGGCATTAGAGCGATGACAAAGTTTTTTTTTCTAAAAATAGTCACATTGACATAGACCTTGGGGCGAGGAATCTGAAAGTCGAACTCGATCGAGACATTTCCATAGCCAATAATTGTGTGAATATTTAAATCCACCTATAGACGTAGGAGCTTGAGCCATGACACACAAAAAAGCCAAAGTGACCTTGACCTTAGGCCCTGAAAGCCGAATATGCTCAAGATATTATTACAACCATTTTTGTGAGGTTATATCAAAGCCAATCAATAAATATAGAAGCTAGAGTGATGAGAAAGTTCTAAAATTAGCCACATCGACCTTGACCTTCAGCCCAGGACAATGAAAATCAAACTTGCTCGAGATATTTTCATACCCAACATTCGTAATATTAAAATCAATCAATATATATAGATGCTGGAGCGATGACAAAGGTTTTCAAAAAATAACCACAGCGACAATGACCTTAGGCCCAGTGCCGAGAAAGTAGAATTTGCTCAAGATATTATCATAACCAACATTTGTGTAAAGTTATATTAAAATCCATCAATAAATGTAGGCGCTAGTGCAATGACTAAGTTTGTTTCTAAAAATAGCCACAGTGACCTTGACCTTGAACCTAGGGTCAAGAAAGACGAATTTACTCGAGATAGTATAATATCCAACATTTATTTGTAGGCGCTAGAGCGATAACAAAGATTTGTTTTTAAAAATAGCAACTGTGACCTTGACATTAGGCCCAGGGCCCTGAATGTAGAACTAGCTCCCGATGGTATTATAACCAACATTTTTTTGAAGTTATATTACAATCTGACAATAAATAGATGCGCTAGAGCAATGGCAAAGTTTTTTTTTCTAGAAATAACCAGTGACCTTAACCTTGAGCCGTTGGCCCTGGAAGTCAAACATGCTCTAGATATTATGATATACATCATTTTTTATGCAGTTAAATTACAATCCATCAATAGATATAGGCACTAGAGCACTAAAATAGCCACAGTGACATTGCATTGGGCTTAGGAGACAAAAGTCGAACTTGCTGAAGATATTATCATAACCAATATTTGTGTAAATCACATTAAAATCCATCTATAAATATGGTCGCTAATCATTGACAAAGATTTTATTAAAACAATCACAGCGACCTCGACCTTGCCAGAGATCTTATAACAACCAACAGTTGTGTGCAGTTATATCAAAATCCATCAATAAATGTAGACGCCAGTGCGATGACAATGTTTTTGTTCCTTCTAAAAAAGGCACAATGACCATGACCATGGGCCTAGGACTATGAAAGTCGACTTCGCAGGAGGTATTATCATAAGCAACTTTTGTGTGAAGTTATATTAAAATCAGTTAATAATGAAAGGCTCAAGTGTGATGAAAACGTTTTTCTTAAAATAGCCACAGTGACCTTGACCTAGGGCACAGGACCCTGAAAATCAAATTCGTTGGAAATATCATCATAAGCAACATTTGTATGTGGATATATTTGAAACCCGTCAATACATGTCGGCACTGACAAATCATGTGCAAACGTTCGTACGTGCGGGACAAATGCTATTTCTTACATGCTTTTCAATGAAATATAGAGATTTCTCAGTGAATTCGAAAACGATATTGTCATTGTTTCAAAGAGTGAAAATACGATTTTTGGAATTTCACTGTTTTGGACTACTTTTTCCTAAATCGATTTCCCCGTCCAGCGCCTCATTCTACTTTCGGTTTCATTTTTCAAGCGTCAACGAAACAGATTGGTTTCCCTTGACGTTGTTTGCATTAGTTACGAGCGCTGGTTCCGGCTTTACTTGTCGTTTCTGTGAAAAAACACATTAAAATCCGGTTACTGGTACGCGTTTGCTTTCGATCGCGATCGATCGTCTGGTTTCAACAACAACAACAATTCAGAGTCATGGAGCAGATAGACTTTATGAATTCCACTCTTGATGAAATAAATTGGGATGACCAGATTTTGATAACATACCATCATTTGACTTAGTCAGTGGTCCTCAAAGAACCTTCAAAGAGGTTGATGTTGATTGCTTTTTGGAGGACAATTAAAACAAAAAAAACACAAAGAAGAGAACCCAGGCTGACCTGAAATTGTTGGAGTTTCTTCTGTCAAGAAATGAAACCAGATTTCCAGAATTTATCCCACCTGACCAACTGAATATATATATTTCCCAGTTCCTCTTATCTGTAAGAAAAAAAATGGTGGAGAGTATGAGCCAACTACACTTCATGGTTTTGTCAGTTCCTTTCACATATATCTCAAAGAAAAAAAAAAAAAAAAAAACAGTAAAGTAAGCATTTTAACTGACATGGAATTTGAAAAAAAAAAACAGACAAGTTCTAAAAAGTAAACAGAAGCAGCTTAAGGGCCTAGGCCTTGTCAATAAGCCAAAAAACTGCAGAAGTTCTTGAGGATGAACATCTTGAAAAATGTACGAAAACAAGTTCTTGGGTACCACAATGGCTATTCCCTGAGTAATTCTATGTGGTTTATCTGCACAACATATTTCGGAATGCGGAAAGGAGACACATAACCTGAAATGGGGTGATGTTAGCCTGGGCTTGGATGCGCAAAGTTGTGTGGAGTTCCTACAACTGGACAGAGAGAGAGACAAACAAAAACTAGAACCGGGGAAGACCCAAGAAACACAATTTTGCACAGATTATATGTTTTGTTGTACCCAAACCATGTTAAGCTTATCCAGATCAGTTTGACAGCTCACCACTTTACCCCCTGACCCAACAATTACATCATAAAGTTCAGTTTAACATCAATTTTTATTTCACCGAATGAACACCGAAAGAAATATTTTCACAAGTGGCGAAGCCACAAGTCAAAATAAATCTTTTTGTGCTCATGAGGGAAATAAAAATTGATCATACACTGAAAAAATAAAATTTTCTGTTTCTTATATGCTTTAAAGTGTAATTATTAACACATTTTTAAAGCGCCACACGTCAGCACATGAGCACTTTTTCCAGGGTAATTTTTCATTGATTAACATGTAGCTGTTCAGCTTGTCAAGTAGGCGTAATAATAATAATGTGTGTAATCAGAAAGTTTGCACCAGGGAAAACAGCTTGGAATTAAAATGTATAAAAAAATTCACTTGCAATTCACATGCAAATAATGTTGGGAGTTGTTAGTTAATCTCGTTTGGCTTGCCTGCGTTATGTATATTGCGTCATCGCTAAAAGTATTGCCATCAACTTGACGTGAAAACGTTTGCGACATAATTTCTGACACACATTAATAACTTTTCACTCGGCTGTCAATAGCGAACATTCGCTATTTACAGCCGGATGTCAATAGCCACTTCCTTATATTTTCTATAAGAAAACCAATTTTCATTCATTCTGAAACTTCCTTTTTTGCCTTGACTAAATGAGATCAATGAAAGTATTGTTTCCTGAAAGCATAATTAACCAAGATTTGTGGACCGGAGAAACTGTTTAAGACATGTAAGAATGTTTTTCATCTTTTTCAGGGTATTTTCAAAGATCAATAATTTCGCATGAGTCTTTAATCTGAGGTCATGTCTCAATAAGACCTTGGATGTTGGCAGGACTTAAAACTGAAACGCACACATAAAAGAATCTTACATGTGTGGTCATTTCATATGATTTTTATGGAACGAGCCTGCGCTGAGTTTCATAAATTTCATATGAAATGACCAGTAGTGTAAGATTCTGTTTACTATATGAACAATTTAAATTGGATTTTATCGCCTTTGATTTCGACAATCATTTTTTTTTTTTAAAAAATGCGTTGTTGACATGAGTACCCACAACATTTCCTTGTATGCTATTAAATGAAATATAGATAGTTCTCAGTGCAATTTAAACATATATCATCAATGCAAAATAGGATAGGATTTTTGGATTTTTAATTGTAGACAACTGAAACCAAGAGCATATGCTAACCCTGAACACCCTTACCGTGACCCAGTCTACCTGTATAAAGTGTTTGACGATAAAAGGCCAACTGGCATGAACAATGATGACAGCCCATTCTTTCTCACTCCTGGAAATGCATCTCAGAACTGTTGGTACCGACGAACACCTATGGGGATCAACAAGTTGCATGGCATTCTGACAGACATGAAGGAAAAGACAGGAATACAGGATCCACATATAACACCATATAGATATCAAATGTCGGTTTGTAATATTCCAACTGCAGTGGTGTTTTATTTAGCATTCCAACTCGCTGCATTCTCTCGATGTTACCAAGAGTCTTTTTCCAAATGATGATTTTGGGCATTGCAAAAGACTACACAGTGGCTGTTTTTGGTAGCATTTATAACAAAAAACAAGCACACCACATAATACGTAAGAAAACCCTTGCAAGATGATTTCTGATGCAGATTCCTTCATTGTTTCCACTTACACTCTAGCTGTTAATTTTATGTCAGTAACAGATGTCTTTATTTCCGCAAGTGTAGCTCAGCAAATAATTTCTACATGTATATATCTAGAACTGCAATCTGTCTGATGCATTAATTATTCTAGTCGGCCCCTGTGGCAGCTGCTCATGATGAAATATAGCAAAAACAAACTTGCCACAGAAACAAACCAAAATATTGCCTGTAAATTTATATCCTTTACACATTCTAGTTGGTCCTTTTTGGTCTGTATATGCTCTCAAGGAAATGAAAATTGAGTACCATTTAAAAGGAAAGTGTGCAAGCAGGAAAACCATGACAAACGTAAAAGTATCTCAAATATTAGCTTTTACAAATATTTCATCCTCCACATATTCATTGAAGTAGACTGTCAAAAGGTGGTCTGTGCACATGCTGAGAAAGCATTCTGAAAATGGTGTAATATACGGTATCACACAATCGTGTTCATTTCAGATGTTATTAATCGAAGAGCCAACATGTTTATGAATTTTACCAAACTTGCCAGAGGCTCGTTTCATAAAATTCAAATGACAAGACCGGGATTGTAAGATTCTCAATCTTTCATTTATATTAAACTAGAGGGCTCACAGACTGCATCATGGATTCATGACGTTACAGTTCATCCATGCTTTAAGTATTACATCTATCTATGTATCTCTCTTTTTTGGTTTTGTTTTTATGGCCCTTTTAAGATTATTTCACTCATATCGAGGCAATCATTAATCAGAGTAGGGCGAAAACCAGAGTAAAACCACCTGACCTTCCATTCCATTACTTGGCATCTCCCATCTGTCTATATGGCAGCATCCGCATTAAGTGGGCTGTCGTGCAGGTGTGGTTCATGATCTTCATTTGTTTGGAGTTTAAAGGCCCAGTCAACACTATTTTAGTTTATTTTAGAGCTTGTAAATTTATCCTGAGCAGGCTTATATTATATGTAAGCGGTTAACCAGTCCAGATAAGTGCAGATAAATATTTTTTTCCAATTCAATTTTCATTTTATCCTTACTAGATCTATTATTATTTTTCTTTTTTCATTGCAAGGAAGAGCTCATGCAAAAGCTGAATGATGAAGGGGTCCCTCCAAATCAGATAATACAGATCTCAGGGCATAAAAGTCAACTCCCTGAACAACTACAGTAAACTGAACAATGAACAGTCTCGTCGGATATCAGATATCTTGGCCAACAAATCTTCAGAGTCGAATGCCATTGTGCCTGCCACAATAACCCCTCCCACACTTGCTCAACCCACTTTGACAGGGGCAATGAGTGCAACCCCGTTGCCGCAAGGCTTCTTTGCAAACAGCCATTTTCATGGAAATGTTACATTCAATTTCAATAATAGACATGAGACTCAGAACCTCTCCCAGCTTACTCACCAGGTGCAGCAGCCTGTACTTGCTCAAATGGGCCAAATTTCTGCCCCGACTCCCGTGTCATACGCTCCAGCTGAAGATTCTCCGCTTCAGTCCCCAATTATTCCGGTCAACCGCAAATACAAGAGGATAAGACTTTATCCTGACAGTGATTAGAGAACGGCAAATTATGAGTTTATAATGTTAAAATTGTGTTCTTACCTCTTGTAATTAGAATAATATAACTCGAATCGAAGCTGTCCTTAATCAATGTGGCGACTTGCATATTACGATCTGCTGACAGTGTTGTGTATTGATGCGCATTTGAAACGCACTTGAAAATATTTGAGACAGGAAGTTTTACTCTTGTTTAAATTATTTCTTTTCTACCACTTATGTGGTAAAACGTGAACTAAATGTTTTGTTTCACTGAATCCCATAAGTCAATTAAAATTTTTTCTTATAAACAAAGAACTATTTCTTCTCGATGGCATTATCTTTTATGGTCGACAAGAAGTCGTCACGTGATCTTAACTTGGGAGGCATCCAGTGGGTTCAATAAAAACAATTAGCTCAATTAAGAATGCATTTTTCGTGTGTTTTCATTTAAAAGCATGTAAGAAACAGAAATTTTGTTTTTTAACAGTGTAACATCGAAATACATTTCATCAAATGAACACCGAAAGTGGTATTTTCACGAGTGGTAAAACAGTGTAACATCGAATTGTATTTCATCGACCACTTTCGGTGTTCATGAGATGAAATAAAATTCGATGTTACACTGTAAAAAACAAATATCCTCTACATCCTCACTCACAATTTCAATGTGCGACAGGATAATAATTGTTCAAATGTATTCATGGTGAGAGAAAAAAAAAAAATAATAGAAAAATCCTCCATCGGGATTTGAACGCACGACCCTCTGTTTCGTAGTCCCACATTCTAACCATTACGACAGCTCATCCGTGAGGTAAAGTTCAGTTTTTCATATCTCAAAAATGACACGTTTCTGATTAAAAAAATCGTGATATTTGTCTTAATTTTTCGTCAAACATACATGTAGGTTGAGGATGCTCGTTAGAACCGCGTTTCTGAGGCGGTTCTAACGAGAACAAACAACCTATGACTCAGAGCAGAATTAAAGAAAATACTGTAGTGACCCGGTTTTCTTTTAGCCTAAATCTGCCTGGGTAGTGATCGGTAAACATGTTGCTGAAATCAGCTGATTTTATGTTTAGCGAGCAATGCCTGTTTGCATGGTTCCTTTTCATTTTTGTTTAATGACAGTCATTGCATCTTCAAACAGACTACCTACCTCAAATGTTTACACCTATGTGATCCCTGTATGCATCAATGAAATCGTGTATTCCTGTATAATATGTATGAGAGAAAATATTTTGTAGTTTGTGACCTCCATCTTTGTGTGTATTGATTATGCGAGAGCAGAATTGTGGGAGCGGGTTGTCTATTACCGTAACCTGGTAACTGTCAAAAAAAATACAGCTGTCACAATACGTCTGTCGTTGTTTACAGTGATTTGTCACTCATTACAGCTCTCTTAAACATTTCTGAGTGTTGGACCGGAGTCATTTAGTAAATTTAACGGGGATCATATTCGTAATAGGTTTAACTGTAGCTTAATTTAAGAATACTAAGATCTTTCGTTTAAAGTGAGTGAACCCCCTTGAATATTTCTGTGAAATTCAATAAGGCCGACGTCGTAACTTTCTTTGCCGGATTATTTCCCGCATTTTCGACGTCGCACATCTCCTTTGCTATGGGTCGGGAAGTCCCACGCCCGTCTTAGGCCGCTGTCCAATATAGGTCCCGTGCACCCCCCCCCCCCCCACCCCAGGACAAAATCCCATTGGTCCAAAAATCTTCCTTAGGGTTTACTGGTTACGAAAAAATTTGCCCTCCCAAATAAAAGCGTTCCCACTATGCTTTACGTCACCGTTTCCATGGCAACCCATTATATTTCTAAATAAACTTGGGATTATTGATACAATCAACCATATCTTGGTTATTATTAAAGATAAATCAACAAAATTGGTACCAAACTGTTCGGGAAACATTGTGACTTGCTTTGATGTAATGATATGCTAATTAGCTAATTTGCATATCTATGAATATTCATTAAATAGCATTTTTCGGTCAAAAAATACACAAACATCAAAGAATTTTCGATTTAGAGTGCACAACAAAGACTATGATAAACCTATTTTGATACGCAGGCTGGTCAGTCTTTGATGGGAGCATAGGCTTATTGTAGGAGATGCTGTGCCCCGTCTCCGTAATGTAACGTCAAGGTATATCTGATATTATTAGATCGTAGCGGTGTATTTACCGGGCGACGTTATACCCAAAGCACCGCAGTAAATCTTTCATAACGTCAATTGCGCTCGTTCAGTAAACATCACTTGAATCTCTATGGTGAAAATTTACTTTTTGATCGCAAACGATTACAAGTAGTAATCGGTGTTCTTTAAACATTTCTATTACTTTTTCTAAATTGTGATTGTTATTATTGCCATTTTGTTATACTTTTTTTTCTTGCCAAATAAGTGCGAAAAAAAATTTGAAAATTATTATTTACAAACTTCATATTGAAAAGGCAATAAAGAAAAGAAAAGAAAAGCTAAATGATTTTATTGAATGGGCTTTTCACAGAGAAGATTCTCTCTATCTTGCATGTAATGTCAGAAATCCATTTTTCACTTCTAAAGAACATAAAAATTATACACTTTGGTCATGTCAGAAAGTATGTGATGCCCTCACCTTTCTACTTGACAATATTTATATTAGATTCGGTACTTAGTTATTTAGACAAATTATGGGTATTCCGATGGGTACGAATTGCGCACCTCTTGTGGCTGATCTGTTCTTGTATTGTTATGAAAGAGACTTCATTTTGTCGCTTTCCATTGATAACCAATCTGAAATTATTGAAGCTTTTAGCTCCACTTCTAGATATTTAAATGATTTATAAAATATTGATAATACCTAATTCGATGGTTTGATCAGTCAGATTTACCCCCCAGAACTTCAGTTAAATAAAGCAAATTCTTCTGATATCGAGGCCCCGTTTTTGGATTTACATCTTATCTATTGTAGATGGATTTGTTTCATGCAAAATTTATGATAAACGCGATGACTTTGATTTTGAGATTGTATATTTTCCTTTTTTGGATGGTGATGTTCCTCGTGCGCCATCCTATGGCGTTTATATTTCGCAATTAATTCGATTTGCTAGAGTGTGTAGTCATGTAACTGACTTCAACACTCGTAATAAATTATAAACGGCTAAACTTCTTAATCAGGGTTATCGGTACCATAAACTACGCAAAGCCTTTTCAAAATTTTATAGACGTCATTCTGAATTATTTTCAAAATTCAATATTGGACTTGAATCTCTTCTGCAACAAGGTCTATCGGAACCCGAATTTTATGGTGACTTAGTATATAAATTCAGAAAAATATATAACCGCAATGACTTCAGCACCCAATTTCGTAAAATCAGTCTTCGATATAAAAAGATTGCATACAACATGGATGTTATACGACAGACTGCATGCATGGTAGTTAACCCAATCACGGTTGGCAACTTTGCTTCCCTCTTTAATTGCACGCCGGTGGGTCAGGCCTCAGATTCTATGACGGCTCCAACGTAAAGGCTTTTTGAGAATTAGAGAGATCTAATTCAAGGTAATGTTGGTTGGTTTCTGATGCTCTGTCTCTGGTCAGGCCCATCGGAGTCTAACTGTTGGTTTTTTTTTTTGCCCAGCATTTCAGTGGTTTCTTGCTGTCGACTCCTCACCGTTGTCTCACCTCTGTGGTTGTTTGATTTTTTGTGTTCACGGAGATGTTGCACTGATGAGTTAGGAGGCCTTCATGCGGACTGAACAAATTATTTGTCTTAATCGCGACGGAAGTTAGGGCGAGGGTTATGGACACATAAAATCGATTTAAGAGATCAGGAATTGATACAATTAACTTACTCCACACATAAAAGACACCAAAGGGAAAGAAATACAAACATTAAGCGACCTTGATGATCCTCAGGGCATCCAAGTCTGTAACAGGACAAGAAGTACCTGGTTGGACGGGATTTGTTTCTGTCACAGGGAGTAAGCCAACCATTCTGACTACGATCGACTACTATCCTGTTATGAATCGACCAATAAGAGAGTATAAGACAGTCCAAGAATGTTTGCGTTATGCAGAAGAAGCAAGTAAAGAGGTTGGACAAACATATGTCATAACAACGTTTGACCTAGGTGTTTGCATGAAAGCATTTCCACTTATATGGAATAATCCTGAAAAGTATGCCAATCACATTGTCATGATTGGAACATTTCACTTAAAGATGCTTGGAAAGAAAATGGCTGGTTCTGGGTTGTCAGATGTAATGTTAGAGTCAGGTTTAATAGGAACCGGTTCAATCCAGGGAGTTCTAACAGGTAAACATTATGAAAGAGCCATGCATTGTCATAAAATTGTGTTAGAGAGCCTGGAGAGACTTTTGCTCGAGCAGTTTCTCGTCCAGAGAGACTCAAATCAGCTTTTATTCATTCTTACATCACAGAGTACTGCCAGTACCGCGAAAAAGTCCATAATGGTGAGCAAGGGAAAACAGCTCAGTTCTGGATAGCATACATGGAACATGTTTGGCTAGTGCTGTGTCTTATCAAGGCAGTAAAGACCAACAATTTCTTGCTATACGCTGAGTGCCTAAATATGATGGCAGATTTGTTCTTCAGTTTTGATGGACAGAATTATGCTCGGTACCTTACATTCTTTTCTGTCTTCATAGCCAACATAGACGAAACTCACCCTGGAGCCACTGATCTGTTGCAACGAGGAGCGATGAGTGTTGCACGGTCAGTCATACCTGGAAACAGATGCGTAGTTGACAAAACCATGGAGGAGACGTTCATGAAACATACCAAAAGTAGAAGTGGAGCAGGAGGAAGTGGGGCTGGTGTTACTGGAATCACCAGTAACTATGATGCGTACCAGCGATGGGTTCGCAGAACACATGAAAGATCTAAGTATGTAGAGGCAACATTAGACATGGCAGATATGTTAGTTGGTGAAACAGAATCCAGCACTTGGCATAGAGAACTTCGACAAGCAGAAGTTCAGAAGGGAGATAAAGAAGTATGTGCGACAAAAGATGCCATCAGTGGATTTATTAATCCATTCGCCATTGACGACACGTCTCACTTGTACTGTATATCTCCTGGTGTACAAGTGTCAAAAAAGTTTGAAAATGACATACTGTTGGCTGAACACAGTGGTAATGTAGCTAAGGAATCTTTCATCAAGGAAAGAATTGAAAAAGAGAAGTTTTTTTACCCAATCAAGAGACAAAATCTAAAGACAATGGAAGACATGAGTAAAACAGTTAAGGTTAAGTCGGCTAAGAATAAATTAGTTAAATACCGACAGCAAGGGAACATTGCCTTGCCATTCAGTTGTTGGTACAGTCTCAGAAGCCAGAGTTACAGATTGATCTTGCAGATCTAATGAAATATCCTTTGACTTCAGTCCCATACAGCATTGGCACAGCTGATGGATGCTTGGCAAAAACAGATAAGTCAAGGGGTTTCAAGTATCTGACAGAAGATACAGAAATGGCAGGCGTACCAGAACATGATAGCACACTGATTGTGAGGATGGTAACGCACTCTTCTATTGTATGCGAGAAGTTCCGGGAAATTTTAGACAAATATCAGAGAAATTATTCAATATGGTTCCACGAAAGGCTGATGTAATATTCAGTACTGATATGTACAAACCTGATTCTGTGAAAGCCATGGAACGAGCGCGAAGAGGTTCTGGTGAAAAACTACTGATACAAGGTGAGAATACCAAGAGACCAGCAGACTGGAAATCATTCCTCAGCAATGAGGACAACAAAACACAGTTAGTTCAAGTGATGTTGGATTCGTGGAACAAGAATTCTTACGCCAAACGGCTTCATGAAAGGAAAGTTATCCTAATTTGTGATGGACAAGGTTATTGTTTCACGTCAGAAGATGGTGAAACAACGACTAGAAGGAACATAGAGTATTTAGCCTCTACACAGGAAGAAACAGACACAAGAATTGTCTTCTACTGCTTGTATGCAAAAGAGCAAGGATACAAATCAGTTCAAGTGAAAACCCCAGACAGTGATATATTCTTTATTCTTCTCAACTATATGAATAAACTTGAAGGCATCACTGTTCTGTTCGACACTGGTTCTGGAAACAACAGAAAACTTGTAAATATGACAGAGTTTTCCCGAGGTTATACAGAGTATTACACTGCAGCATTACTTAGTCTGCATGCATATTGTGGCTGTGATTCAACAAGTGCCTTCAAAGGCAAAGGCCATGTCAAGCCAATAGAGACCCTGGAAAAAATGTCTCGATTTGCTAGAACCTTTTCGAAGCTTGGAAAGTCATGGGGTGTACCTGAAGATTTGGTTAGGGAGATAGAAGAATACACATGCGCCATGTACGGCAAAGCCAGATTCACAGCAGTTGATGACTTAAGCCTTTTCTTAATTAAGGAAAAGTGTGAAGACAATCCGACCTATGTCCTTCGCAATATTGACATGGGGTGCATGCCACCTTGCAGACGTTGCTTAATACAACACATACGTCGAATGAACTTCCAGGTGGTAATATGGAGAAATGCCCACCTGGCCAAACCAGACATTTCAGATGTAAGCGAGGAACACGTAAATGGTCTCCTAGAACCCTTGTGGATTCAGGGAGATCTTCTTCCTCAACGTCCGGTTGACTGTATTGATGCTCTGCAGGGAACTGAAGATGCTGAGAGTGACGATGAGGATATGGATGAAGAACAAGAAGAGGCTGTCGACATTAGAATAAGTGACTTCATGTTTCAGTGGATAGATGAATGAATACAGAGATACTATTAGTTAGATTAGTTAATACGTTATTAATTTATTTAGTTAGTTGCGATGAAAACCGCATTTGAAATCTAATTACCATATGCCACAGCCTAATATTTGCATATTTCACAATCATTCAACGCCAAATAATACTCTTGTATCTGTTTGTCTACAGTTTCCATGGTTTATTGTTTGTTTTAGCTTTTGAAATCGAAAATTCTTTGATTTTTGTGTATTTTTTGACCGAAAAATATTTTTAATGAATATTCATAGATATGCAAATTAGCTCATTAGCATATCATTACATCAAATGTCTCCCGAACATTTTGGTACCAAGTTTGTTGATTTATGTTTAATAATAACCAAGATATGGTTGATTGTATCAATATACCCAAGTTTATTTAGAAATATAATGGGTTGCCATGGAAACGGTGACGTAATGCATAGTGGGAACGCTTTTATTTTTGGGGGCAATTTTTTTTCGTAACCAGTAAACCCTAAGGAAGATTTTGGGACCAATGGGATTTTGTCCTGGGGGTGGGGGTGCATGGGGACCTATACTGGACAGCGGCCTATATAGTTAGGGGATGGGGATGTTGGAAGGCATGGTATATAAGGCAGCTCCCACATTGATGGGAGGACTTCAGATTTTGGATTTTGTCCTGGGGGGTGCATGGGGACCTATACTGGACAGCGGCCTATATAGTTAGGGGATGGGGATGTGGGAAGGCATGGTATATAAGGCAGCTCCCACATTGATGGGAGGACTTCAGATTTTGGATTTTGTCCTGGGGGGGGGGGGTGCATGGGGACCTATACTGGACAGCGGCCTATATAGTTAGGGGATGGGGATGTGGGAAGGCATGGTATATAAGGCAGCTCCCACATTGATGGGAGGACTTCAGATTTTGGTTTCCGTTGATGTAACTTTGCAAAGTAGAAGTAAAACAAAGATCAGGAATTGATACAATTAACTTACTCCATCCATAAAATACACCAAAGGGAAAGAAATACAAACACCAAGCGACCAGACCATAATGGAAACCTAAACAAAGGAAGGCCATATGGACAGTTACTTTCCCACAAAATGGCCATATGGCCATCCAAAATTAAAAGACACAAGTGATACACACAGTAAGTAACAAACAACAACATAAATAAATCGCCACAGAAGAGCCGCCTTGGAACGGTCAGTGGAAGATTTCCACTGGGGGGCTTAAATCGATTTTACGTGGCCACAATCCTCGCCCTTACTTCCGTCGCGATTTAGACAAAAAATTTTGTTCAGTCCGCATGAAGGCCTCCTAACTCATCAGTGCAACATCTCCGTGAACACAGAAATCAAAGAACCACAGAGGTGAGACAACGGTGAGGACTCGACAGCAAGAAACCACTGAAATGCTGGAGCAAAAGAAAACCAACAGTTAGACTCCGATGAGCCCGACCAAAGACAGAGCATCAGGCACCAACCAACATTATCTCTTTAATTTTCAATAAGCCTTTACGTTGGAGCCGTCATAGAATCTAAGGCCTGACCCACCGGCGTGCAATTAAAGAGGGAAGCAAAGTTGCCAACCGTGATTGGGTTAACTACCATGCATGCAGTCTGTCGTATAATATCCATGTTGTACCCAATCTTTTTATATCGAAGAATGATTTTGCGAAATTGGGTGCAGAAGTCATTGCGGTTATATATTTTTCTGAATTTATATACTAAGTCACCATAAAATTCGAGTTCCGATAGACCTTGTTGCAGAAGAGATTTAAGTCCAATATTGAATTTTGAAATTAAATCAGAATGGCGTCTATAAAATTTTGAAAAGGCTTTGCATTTAATGCTCTTATTTTTCCAATCCTCAGGGATTGCTTATGCAATTGCTTTTCACTGTTCCATCAATTGACATCCTTTAGATACCTGTTGAAGGTCATTATTAAACCGATGTTCGTTCCTCGTTGTATAACAACTGCTTGTTTGACATCCCTGTACTTTAAGTAGACTAGGATGTTTTGTGGGCTTTTGTTGTACCTTCCTTCTATTCGAAGGAATCTTCTTCAGTATTTATTTAATAACCGGTATGAACATCGCTTTAGTTTTGACGGTATCACAACCTTATTAACCAAAATGAGTATTACAAATACATTTAAAATATCAATATCACCCCTTAGGTTACACTCTGCTTCTTCTGTACGGATTCCCCATTCTATTAAGAACTTTAATACTATGTTGCCTTCGGTATTGGTTAGACCCTTAAATTTGTCTTCTGTAACTTCAGTTAATCTCAAAGGAGCAGGCAATACCAATGTTTTTGGGAGTAGTCTTCGTATAAGACTATCTCCTCTCAAATCGCCCATCCTTCGAAAATATACTAATCCGTGGAAAAGAAGTGGAATGTATCCTAGCATTTCTAAGTGCAATGCCAAGAGGTGCAGATGTTGTTCGCATTTAAGCACTGCGTCTACCGTTACTTCATCTGTAAACGGTAGACGCTTCTCTGTAGTTAACATGTCTGATTTGACATGACAGTCTACAGATTTAATTTATCTAATTACTTGACGTGCTGCAAACTGTAATATGCAGTACGTCGGTCAAACTAACCGCATGCTTAAAACTAGATTGAACGAGCATTATCGTAGAATGAGTAAGCCTAAGAAAACTGACACTTTCTTGTACCGTCACTTTCGACGTACAGGTCATTCTGTAAATAACATTGTTATACAACCAGTGGAAAAACTTTATTACGATGCAAATTCTACAACTAGATTCAAAATAATCAAAAGACATGAAGCTGAACTGAAATGGATTAAATTTTTACAGACCCCTTTTCCACTGGGATTTAATGACAACATTTATCATGAGGGTAATATTTCCAGAATGCCGGACTTTGATATTTTCTCACTCCTGGAATGTCGAAAACGCAGAACTAGATCTCACGGCACCAGGAAAAATGGTAACTTTAAACGTAAATCACGTGCGTTTAAACGAAACAATACTAGACTGAAGTGACTGTCTATTATATTATTAAATCATGGACGCCACTCTATGCTTTCATTTTTAAGTTCATTACCCGTTTCTGTTTTACGTCTTCTGGACACCGAGGCGAATAAATTCTACGATAGTTCTCATCAGTTATATGATGCGGCTCTCTTAACTAGAGGCTATACTCAGCATACTCTCCGTCCTTACATTGATTCTGAAATTAATCATAAACGCCATTTCTTCAAAATATCCTTCATTAATAAGGGTATGGATTTTATAGATTTGCCCAGTATCTTCCGTGAGAGATCCGTACTTTCTTCCATTCCTGCTTATTTTCAAAATACTGAAACACCTATAATTTGCTATAAATATAACAAACCTGTTAGATCTATCATTTTTAATTTCAATAAACTTGTTTCAGATCTTGATATTGATACTAATACTCCTGATTCATGTGATTGTAAAAACTCAAAGTATTGCTATTCTGCTGCTGGTCATGTAATTACTGGCAATTTGAAAATTATTCCTGATTCAAGGATAAGGAATATAATTTCTAAAGGACCGAAATATCGGTTTCCTTCAAAAATTGATTTCAGTAAATGTAGAGATGAAATCGCTGCTTCATTGAATGAATTCGGTAATCGATGGTGTAAGCGAGAGTATGTTGAGCATAAAGCCCTTAAGGACTGGAAACTTAGCATTTTAAAACTAGTGAATAAACGCATTTCTTTCTATTCTCAAAATACTAACTTATTACCTCCTAAGCCCAAGACGTCTTTACGTCATCTTAAACTAGGTATTCAAGAATTTCATAAGAAGTTTGTTTTGGCCCCTGCAGACAAGGCCGCTAACAACGTCGTCGTTGTGTGACGGCTCCACTATGTTAACACGCTTAAGCAGGAGCTTGGTGGTACTAAGGCCTATGAACTTCAGCCTTTAGCTGAAGAGAGAGCTATAGTAGATAAACATGTTTGTCTTTCAGCCACCAAGTTTGCTGTGTGTGTTAACGAAGGCCAAGACAAGCTTCCTACGCTATACTGGTTACCAAAACTTCATAAAAAACCTTACAAAGCACGGTTTATTGCAAATTCTAGCTCTTGCACTACCACTGAACTTTCTAAATTATTAACTTCCTGTCTTACTGCTATTAAAACGCATGTAATTAAATATTGTGATAAAGTCTTTGAAAGATCAGGAAGAAATCTGTTTTGGTCTATAAAAAATTCGAATGATGTTTTAAATAAATTGAAATCTAGACAGTTTCGTGCTTCTAGTCTGTCTACCTACGATTTTTCCACTCTTTACACTACACTTCCTCATAATCTTATAAAAGAAAAGCTTAATGATTTAATTGAATGGGCTTTTCACAGAGAAGATTCTCTCTATCTTGCATGTAATGTCAGAAATGCATTTTTCACTTCTAAAGAGCATAAGAATTATACACTTTGGTCATGTCAGAAAGTGTGTGATGCCCTCACCTTTCTACTTGACAATATTTATATTAGATTCGGTACTAAGTTATTTAGACAAATTGTGGGTATTCCGATGGGTACTAATTGCGCACCTCTTGTGGCTGATCTGTTCTTGTATTGTTATGAAAGAGACTTCATTTTGTCGCTTTCCATTGATAACCAATCTGAAATTATTGAAGCTTTTAGCTCTACTTCTAGATATTTAGATGATTTATTAAATATTGATAATACCTATTTTGATGGTTTGATCAGTCAGATTTACCCCCTAGAACTTCAGTTAAATAGGGCAAATTCTTCTGATACCGAGGCCCCGTTTTTGGATTTACATCTATCTATTGTAGATGGATTTGTTTCGTGCAAAATTTATGATAAACGCGATGACTTTGATTTTGAGATTGTAAATTTTCCTTTTTTGGATGGTGATGTTCCTCGTGCGCCATCCTATGGCGTTTATATTTCGCAATTAATTCGATTTGCTAGAGTGTGTAGTCATGTAACTGACTTCAACACTCGTAATAAATTATTAACGGCTAAACTCCTTAATCAGGGTTATCGGTACCATAAACTACGCAAAGCCTTTTCAAAATTTTATAGACGCCATTCTGATTTAATTTCAAAATTCAATATTGGACTTAAATCTCTTCTGCAACAAGGTCTATCGGAACCCGAATTTTATGGTGACTTAGTATTTAAATTCAGAAAAATATATAACCGCAATGACTTCAGTACCCAATTTCGTAAAATCATTCTTCGATATAAAAAGATTGGGTACAACATGGATATTATACGACAGACTGCATGCATGGTAGTTAACCCAATCACGGTTGGCAACTTTGCTTCCCTCTTTAATTGCACGCCGGTGGGTCAGGCCTCAGATTCTATGACGGCTCCAACGTAAAGGCTTATTGAGAATTAGAGAGATCTAATTCAAGGTAATGTTGGTTGGTGCCTGATGCTCTGTCTCTGGTCGGGCTCATCGGAGTCTAACTGTTGGTTTTCTTTTGCTCCAGCATTTCAGTGGTTTCTTGCTGTCGAGTCCTCACCGTTGTCTCACCTCTGTGGTTCTTTGATTTTTGTGTCCACGGAGATGTTGCACTGATGAGTTAGGAGGCCTTCATGCGGACTGAACAAATTATTTGTCTAAATCGCGACGGAAGTAAGGGCGAGGATTGTGGCCACGTAAAATCGATTTAAGCCCCCCAGTGGAAATCTTCCACTGACCGTTCCAAGGCGGCTCTTCTGTGGCGATTTATTTTATGTTGTTGTTTGTTACTTACTGTGTGTATCACTTGTGTCTTTTAGTTTCGGATGACCATATGGCCATTTTGTGGGAAAGTAACTGTCCTTATGGCCTTCCTTTGTTTAGGTTTCCATTATGGTCTGGTCGCTTAATGTTTGTATTTCTTTCCCTTTGGTGTCTTTTATGGGTGGAGTAAGTTAATTGTATCAATTCCTGATCTTTGTTTTACTTCTACTTTGCGTAGTTTATGGTACCGTTTTAAGTTAGTCATTTATTCATTTCCTTTTTTATTTCCCTTTTGAGAACTCGGTTTAAAAATCGATTAGGTTGCTAAGGACTGGCAATACATAATGGAAAGTTATAATGTCCGTTGTTTAAAGGCCACAATAGCTGTAACAGGCACTTAAAACATTTTTCCTTCTTTTGAAGCAGCCTGGTGAAACATACCTCAAACTAGTCAACACGTAGGTATTACACCTGTGATAATTTACATGCATGAAAACTGTGTTTTTTCATCAGTGAATACACCGCTTGACATTTTCGCCCAGAGGTCCACAGTATTTAGGCATAGTACTCAGGAATCTATGACAATTTACGCCTGTGATAGTTTGTTTGAAAGTGGACTGTGTTGTCTCATTGGGGTAGGGCCAGTACATTGACTCATATTTCGCCCAGTGTCAAGAACAAAAACGGTCAAAATACTCAAAGCAACTCACCAACTGATAATGTTGTCAAGTCCATTAAAGTAACTAGAAAACTACCGGATGGAATATATATCCGTGGAACAGTTCAGGGTTATCCTTTGCTGTTTACAGCAGACACAGGTGCATCCAAAACCATAGTTTCGAATCCAGTCTCTGGTCGTGCCCATCGGAGTCTAACTGTTGGTTTTCTTTTGCTCCAGCATTTCAGTGGTTTCTTGCTGTCGAGTCCTCACCGTTGTCTCACCTCTGTGGTTCTTTGATTTTTTGTGTTCACGGAGATGTTGCACTGATGAGTTAGGATGCCTTCATGCGGACTGAACAAATTATTTGTCTAAATCGTATCACTTGTGTCTTTTTTATTTTGGATGGCCATGTGGCCCTTTTGTGGGAAAGTAACTGTCCTTATGGCCTTCCTTTGTTCAGGTTTCCATTATGGTCTGGTCGCTTAATGTTTGTGTTTCTTTCCCTTTGGTGTCTTTGATGGGTGGAGTAAGTTAATTGTATCGATTTCTGATCTTTGTTTTACTTCTTCTTTGATGGGTGGAGTTTCTGTCACAGGGAGTAAGCCAACCATTCTAACTACGATCGACTACTATCCTGTTATGAATCGACCAATAACAGAGTATAAGACAGCCCAAGAATGTTTGCGTTATGCAGAAGAAGCAAGTAAAGAGGTTGGACAAACATATGTCATAACAACGTTTGACCTAGGTGTTTGCATGAAAGCATTTCCACTTATATGGAATAATCCTGAAAAGTATGCCAATCACATTGTCATGATTGGAACATTTCACTTAAAGATGCTTGGAAAGAAAATGGCTGGTTCTGGGTTGTCAGATGTAATGTTAGAGTCAGGTTTAATAGGAACCGGTTCAATCCAGGGAGTTCTAACAGGTAAACATTATGAAAGAGCCATGCATTGCCATAAAATTGTGTTAGAGAGCCTGGAGAGACTTTTGCTCGAGCAGTTTCTCGTCCAGAGAGACTCAAATCAGCTTTTATTCATTCTTACATCACATCACAGAGTACTGCCAGTACCGCGAAAAAGTCCATAGTGGTGAGCTAGGGAAAACAGCTCAGTTCTGGATAGCATACATGGAACATGTTAGGCTAGTGCTGTGTCTTATCAAGGCAGTAAAGACCAACAATTTCTTGCTATACGCTGAGTGCCTAAATATGATGGCAGATTTGTTCTTCAGTTTTGATGGACAGAATTATGCTCGGTACCTTACATTCTTTTCTGTCTTCATAGCCAACATAGACGAAACTCACCCTGGAGCCACTGATCTGTTGCAACGAGGAGCGATGAGTGTTGCACGGTCAGTCATACCTGGAAACAGATGCGTAGTTGACAAAACCATGGAGGAGACGTTCATGAAACATACCAAAAGTAGAAGTGGAGCAGGAGGAAGTGGGGCTGGTGTTACTGGAATCACCAGTAACTATGATGCGTACCAGCGATGGGTTCGCAGAACACATGAAAGATCTAAGTATGTAGAGGCAACATTAGACATGGCAGATATGTTAGTTGGTGAAACAGAATCCAGCACTTGGCATAGAGAACTTCGACAAGCAGAAGTTCAGAAGGGAGATAAAGAAGTATGTGCGACAAAAGATGCCATCAGTGGATTTATTAATCCATTCGCCATTGACGACACGTCTCACTTGTACTGTATATCTCCTGGTGTACAAGTGTCAAAAAAGTTTGAAAATGACATACTGTTGGCTGAACACAGTGGTAATGTAGCTAAGGAATCTTTCATCAAGGAAAGAATTGAAAAAGAGAAGTTTTTTTACCCAATCAAGAGACAAAATCTAAAGACAATGGAAGACATGAGTAAAACAGTTAAGGTTAAGTCGGCTAAGAATAAATTAGTTAAATACCGACAGCAAGGGAACATTGCCTTGCCATTCAGTTGTTGGTACAGTCTCAGAAGCCAGAGTTACAGATTGATCTTGCAGATCTAATGAAATAACCTTTGACTTCAGTCCCATACAGCATTGGCACAGCTGATGGATGCTTGGCAAAAACAGATAAGTCAAGGGGTTTCAAGTATCTGACAGAAGATACAGAAATGGCAGGCGTACCAGAACATGATAGCACACTGATTGTGAGGATGGTAACGCACTCTTCTATTGTATGCGAGAAGTTCCGGGAAATTTTAGACAAATATCAGAGAAATTATTCAATATGGTTCCACGAAAGGCTGATGTAATATTCAGTACTGATATGTACAAACCTGATTCTGTGAAAGCCATGGAACGAGCGCGAAGAGGTTCTGGTGAAAAACTACTGATACAAGGTGAGAATACCAAGAGACCAGCAGACTGGAAATCATTCCTCAGCAATGAGGACAACAAAACACAGTTAGTTCAAGTGATGTTGGATTCGTGGAACAAGAATTCTTACGCCAAACGGCTTCATGAAAGGAAAGTTATCCTAATTTGTGATGGACAAGGTTATTGTTTCACGTCAGAAGATGGTGAAACAACGGCTAGAAGGAACATAGAGTCTTTAGCCTCTACACAGGAAGAAACAGACACATTATGGTCTGGTCGCTTAATGTTTGTGTTTCTTTCCCTTTGGTGTCTTTGATGGGTGGAGTAAGTTAATTGTATCGATTTCTGATCTTTGTTTTACTTCTTCTTTGATGGGTGGAGTAAGTTAATTGTATCGATTCCTGATCTTTGTTTTACTTCTACTTTGAAGCAATGAAGCCAAACGATAGACCAGAGATGGTGAAAGACCTCGAAGCTGGTGGGCGCCAGCGGAGTCATAATAAATGAGCGGGGTAAGGGACTCTTCTCCTTGAAGTTGGAACGGTTGTATATCCAGGTAGAGGCCATTGTAGATGATAAAGACGACGATGGATTGCTAGGAATAGATGTATTGCAAAACGGGACGGAAGGTCCTACAGATTTACTTATGAGCAAAGGGGTTCTAATTTTCAATAAGCAAGAAGTGCCTATTATACAATTCGGCATTTCAAACATAGTTAGGAGGCTTGCCGCAGCGGACCACCGATTAAACAGACTCCAATGCGTGTTCCACTTGCCTATGAAGAAGAAGAGAAAAGGCCCATCGGAGTCCGACTGTTGGTTTTCTTTTGCTCCAGCATTTCAGTGGTTTCTTGCTGTCGAGTCCCCACCGTTGTCTCACCTCTGTGGTTCTTTGATTATTTGTGTTCACGGAGATGTTGCACTGATGAGTTAGGAGGCCTTCATGCGGACTGAACAAATTATTTGTCTAAATCGCGACGGAAGTAAGGGCGAGGATTGTGGCCACATAAAATCGATTTAACCCCCCCCCCCCCCACCCCAGTGGAAATCATTTCACTGACCGTTCCAAGGCGGTTCTTCTGTGGCGGTTTATTTATGGTGTTGTTTGTTACTTACTGTGTTGTCACTTGTGTCTTTTTATTTTTGATGGCCATATGGCCATTTTGTGGGAAAGCAACTGTCCTTATGGCCTTCCTTTGTTTAGGTTTCCATTGTGGTCTAGTCGCTTATTATTTGTGTTTCTTTGATGGGTGGAGTAAGTTAATTGTATCGATTCCTGATCTGCGTTTTACTTCTACTTTATCCACATTGCATAGTACTGGTTTCTACCCAGGAAAAGAGGGCCACATGGAAGATTAGTACTAGTTTACTAAATGTGTTACCCTCTATAAATAAGGTCCATTATTTTATTATTAAGTAGAGGCAATGATCAGGAATCGATACTGTAACAATTACCCACAGCTCCCATCAGAGTCACCAAAGGGAAAAAACGCAAACATGAAGCAACAGACCCCAACGGAAACACCAACAGTGGAAAGCCAAAAGGCTATCCAAAATAAAATGATATAAGCGACACAAACACCCAAAGACAAACCATAACAAAAATAAACCGCGACAGAAGAACCGCCTTGGAACGGTCAGCGGAAACAAATTCCACTGGCAGAATTAAATCGATTTTACGTTAAATCGACATTTACTTGGACTGGTGATTGTGAAGCAGCTTTTAACACTCTGAAGCAGGCTTTAGTCAGCTGAAACATCATGGGTTATCCCCTGAACGAAGCTGGCAGCTTCATTCCTGACGTTGATGCCTCAGACATTGGGTTTAGCGGTATACTACACCAAGAACAAAAAGAGATGATTAGTATAAGCAACCTTGCTTGTTTTCAAATCCTGTTGATCTTTCTAATATGTTATGTTCTTGTTATATATCTGTAATTGAAAAGAAGTAAATAAAATATTGTTTAAACTAAGAACAAAAAGGGCAAGAAAAGGTGATACCCTATGCCAGCAGGGCTTTAAATAAAGCTGAGAAAAATAATTGCGTATTATTAACAGAAAAGGAGTTATTGACGGTACGCTACTTTATGGAATAGTTCAGGCAATAGTTGTTGGGTAGACGATTTCGCGTTAGAACTGACCGCCAAGCATTAGTCTGGATTTTCAGGTTGAAAGAGCCACGCGGGAAAATAGCTAGATGGCTGGAGATCTTGAGCCAGTATGATGTTTCGGTAAAGTACAGACCAGGTAAGAAACAGGACCATTGTGATGCCCTGTGGAGATGGGAAATTCCAAAGGATTGTGATTGCCCTGAACAGGACACCACCGAGCGTTTGAAGTGCGGTCCATGCCGCAAGTGTATGAAGAGGGCCCAGGAGATGATGCATGTGCGTATGTGTAGTGAGACTTCTTCGATTTCAGGTGTACATACCGAGCTGACGGCTAAAGGTGAAACGCCACTGAAGATTCAAGTAAATAAAGAATCAAAACCACCATCATGGGCAGAGGAAGAGACTGAAGCCACGACTGTGAGAGACACAGGAAGCGAACAGGGTGAGACACCGAACTTGGCAAAGGTCGTAACAGAGGTAAGTCAAGTTTATGAGGAAGCACCAGGCCCGTCAAATGAAGGCCAGCACGGTTCTTCACCCCAACCATTCCAAGTGAGGGTAATGGTAGGATAGCTTGGGCTGGTGACAAGTCAGTCACTGACTTGAAGAAGCGCCAGAACGAAGATCATGATATATGTCCTATCTTACGGGCTAAGATAAGCAACAGCAGGCCAAGCAGTAAGGAAAATGGTGGCTATGAACCCAGCTAGCAGGCACTATTGGATCTTGTGGGATTCACTGATGATAGAAAATGCCATTCTTTTAAAGAAGTTTACGAAGCGGGATGGGTCCGGAGAGTATTTACAGTTTATAGTGCCAAGTGCAGTGAAATCAGAAGTTATGTTTCAGAGGCATGACTCATTCATTTCTGGTCATCTCGGGTGTAAGAAGACCAAGGAAAAGACCCTTCAAATGTACGACTGGTAGACACTAAAGGAAGATATATATCTACACATACGAAAGAGTGGCACATGCGCAGAAGACAAGACGCCGGTTAAAACCCCAAGAGCTCCAATGGGATCACTCAATGCAGGCGCCCAGGAGACTACATAGCCGTGGACTACCTCGGACCATTACCGGTGACAGGCAGAGGGAACAGATACATCCTTTTATTGACAGACCACTTCCCGAAGTATCTTGAAGTCATAGCGGTTCCTGATATGACAGCAGAGGTGTGTGCATCTAAAATAGTAAATGAGTTTATAGCCCGACGGGGGTATCCTTTAAGTATCCACAGCGACCAAGGCCGGACTTTTGAAAGCAGTCTGTTTCGGGAGATGTGTCGCATGCTAGAGATTAGAAAATCCCGTACAAGCCCAATAAATCCCAGATATAATGGATTTAATCGTACCCTATGGCGTATGATCAAAGCCTATCTGTGCGGGAAGCAACGTAATTGGGATCTGCACGTAGGTTGGCTTGCAGGAGCGTATCGGGCTACACCCAGCGAATCTATTAAACTCACGCCAAATCTCTTAACAATGGGAAGAGAGGTACGCTTTCCTGCCGAGCTAGTTTTTGGGGGCACCACCTGGTCACCAGAAGGGGAAATCACATCGTATGGTGAATATGTGAATCAGCTAAGATCAAGGATGCAGCATGCCCATGAAGTGCGAGAAATTATCTGTCGTCGGCCACCAAAAGGAGTAAAGAAATATATGACACCAAGATTGCAGTTAACAAATATAACACAGGGGACCTAGTGTGGTGTTTAGCAGAATCTTGAAAAGTTGGAGTTGCGCCAAAGCTGGAAGTGGCTTACGATGGTCCTTTCGTCGTGAAACCAAAAAAATCAGAGTGCAGTTAAACGCAGCTGGACAAGAGAGGTTAGTCCACCATAAGAAGTTGAAGCCATACGAGGGAGACTTCAGTTCCGATTGGATATTTTGTTTGTGTAAAATGTATGTTATAAAATAAAACTTGTGTATTCGCAACATTTTCCTTCTGCTTTAACAGTCCAGGCGATGATGAATGTCTTCACTGGCGTGACTACTATATACGCGTTCGGAAAGTATGCGCACGGCTAGATGCCTAGTGCTATGATTCACTGATATACCAAGAAAGGGTAAGCGTTGCTGCCTGTGATAAAGTCATGCGGTCGGCTAAATGGTTAGATGCGTAGGATATGTGTTCGCATGATGATAAAAAGGCATGCGGATGTGGGTATGCCTTCGGGTATAAAGTAAATGAGGATCAGAGACCAGTGGAATGATGAGAAGCAAGGTAGAGAATAAGGGCATGACGGCAATTTTAAGTGAAAGGATGGACATCAGCACCGCTCAGTGAATAATGGGCATGGGTATCAGTTGACATGGCGTCAGTCAACAAGCTGATCAAAGGAAAGTAGGCGAATGCAATGCATGAATCGAGGATGTAGCAGTTAAGCACAGATTTCGTGTTAGTCGTGAGTAGTTTGTCGTAGTACCAAAGCGTTAATCCAAAATCATTAATCCATAGACCAATGGCAAATATCAATGTTCAGATCAACAGACATGGATTCCAGAAGAGTGTAATCAGGCGTCCTAGGATAGTAAGCATTACTTGGTAAGCAAGCTTCGCCCACCATGCCTATCCACCTGAACGAAGAAAGGGAGTAAATGCCGATAAGGGTATGTCCGAGATTTCGGAAGTCTTCCTATGGCTTCCCATTGGCAAACACATCAGAAATAATTCTGGAAATTGCCACATTGTACGGACCAACAAGCTCATGGTGCCTCCCATAGAACTTCTTTAGTGTTGATACCAGTTTTTTTTTTATACCCCTGGTATAACAACCTGGTAGTGAGCACCTTCCCACGTTCCATAAAGTCCTGATAATTGGAACAGGCTCTAGCATAACGGATTAACTGTGAAACGTAAACACCATATGCTGGTGCAGACGGGATACTACTGCTCAGGAAGGGAAAAGTAACAATGGGAAAATTGAAGTGATCTCGTTCATCCTACAGCCTAGCAATAAGCTTCCCGTTGTAAATATAGAGATAACAATCCAAGTATGAGGAGGAGGTTGCAGTCTCTGTTGTTTCATTAATTTCAAGTTCAAGTGGATAGATGAATTCCAAGTACTCTGCGAATTTAGCATTTTTAGAGACAGTAAATCATCTATATATCTGTAGGTGAAATTGAATTGTTGTGCAAGGCGTTTCTTGCCTGCTTTGAGGAGACCTTGTACAAACTCCGCCTCATACGAGTACAAGAACAAGTCGGCAAGCAAGGGTGCACAATTAGTACCCATTGGTATGCCAATTGTTTGCTGAAATATTATGCCAATGAACTCCACGAAAATATTGTCAATTAGATATTCCAGTATCTTTATGACATCTGCATTAGTGTACTTTTGTGGTGCATCTGAGTGATCTCGAACGAAGTATCCAAGGACAACATACTGGAAGCGATGGTTACCATTCTTATGGAAGAAACATTGATTTATGATTTCTTTGAGTGAAGATTTCAATTTATCATGAGGAATAGTTGTGTAGTGTGTTGAGAAATCGAAATATTTTATGCTGTTTACTAAGAGAAAAGACTGTGACTGAAGATGTCCTAGAAGCTCTTTGGAGTTTTTCAAGATCCACATCTGATTCTCACCACTCCTGGCATATGCAGTGTCACAATATTTCTGAAGGCCATCTTTAACTGCAGTAAGGATTCTTGTTAGGATCTGTGAAAGAGGCTTGGTTGAGCACTTAGCTGAACCCGCGATGTATCTCTTCTTGTACGGATTCTGACAAGAAGTTAACGTCAAGGAAAATAGGGCTCGCGAGGACTGAGATCACTGATAAGCACATTCCCTGGGATCTGGTGGGAAAAAGAAACTCACAGGGGTGTCGCTGTTGTGTATTTTCAGCTGAATGATGGAGAAGGTGTTCGAAGCAGGCAGTCCTAAGGTTGGTGGTGGTGATGTGGAATTGATGGAGAAGGTGAAGCACAAAGGTCGTGCCTACCAGATTCTCGCGTGCCATTATAAGGAAGGTCGGGTGGTGATAGACGTGAAGGGGCGGGTTGAGGACCGTTCTGAAGAATAATGTGAGGCTGAATGAGGTACCATTCTATTGTAGCCTTTGCCTGTTCAGGTGCCACACTCTAGACCAGTTAAACAGACACGTCACAGCCTATGCCAGACATGTGGAGATAGCGATGAAGAGGAGCGTAAGGGACCACCAACCAAATTTGATCCGAAGTTCTAACCCGTACAGATTCGGAGGCCATAACAACATGCAGCTGACAGCGGTGGAGAGCCGGAGGCATTTTATGCAGCAGGCAAAACTAAGGAGAGGACGTGGAGACCGAAATCCAACCACACAGGCCATGCAGCAGATCTACTACAGCGAATTTCCTGCGGAGTTTGAAGATCTGATTTGCATGGTGGAGGCATCACCTATGGCGGAGTGGGGGGGGGGGGGCAGGTCCGAGTAGAGTTATCCAAACACCAAGCCCTCTGCTGGCATCCGAGAACATGGTTCCAAGGGACGTTCCAGTGAGCCAAGTTCCCACACAGAGTGCCTCTCAACTAGTGAAGACAAGCACAACTTTCGTACAGCAACCACTGAAGGTACCCGGACGGATGTCAGCGGAGCCGCCTTTCCAGCCCGTCTTAGCGGTGCACGCTGAGATGCAAGGTACCTCGCAGTTTTGCTGTTCCAGACCATCCCAGAACAGCCAAGTTGTTTCCAGCATTAGGCCAGAGGTCTGTGATGCAGGCGGGACTTGTAGCGGTACCAGTCTACTCGAAGCCAGTAATCCTGAGCCAGACTGCTGTGGTATACTCTACCATTGGCACTCCAGAGGCCGTGCAAGTGCAGCAGCCATGTCAGATACCGACGATGCCAGTCACCCAGTCCACTGTAGTTGTTGATACAAACTGCCAAGGCCTAAACGAGAGTGACTAATTAACTGTCATTCGACGCTTAGAGGACATCCACTTGCCAAGGAGTTTACCAGACGTCAGCAGCGCGCGTGATCTCCTGGCCATCACTTGTTCAGCAGCCACCAATGGGACCTGTTGTCCACGACTCTCTTCCCAGTACAACAGTCGCTACTGACGGACGAATTATACAGGAAAAAAGCGTACAGTGTACTTTAAAAACAGCAGCTATGACCTCTCAACACCAGCCAGTTACAGTTAGGATCACGTCAGCGGGATGCCAACGTCTTCGTGTACCTTTGAGGGTATTTCCCAGCATTCCTCTACACAGCACCACATCACTTGCCAAGTCGCACGAGGTTAGCTTTGACAGCCCATCCAGTCAAGCTGAGCCAGAAGGCGCCGAGGAAAGGGAAGTACAAGACCCTCTATCTACTTACTAACAATGAAGAAACAGTCGCACCAGGCCAAACTCCCCAGCCGAAGGAAGACAGCAGGGACGAAAAGCTAGACAATGACCACAGCTACTGTAAAGGAAACAATGGATTCGCCGGCACCACAGAAGCGTCAGCAGGCCGAGAATGATGCAATCGAACCAATGACGAAAAGAGCAGGACCTCAACAGATGGGCCAAGCTTCAACATCAGCCAGGTAGCATTGAACGGACTGATGGAAGCCATTCAGGGTCTGAGGGAAGAAATATCCAGAAGCGTGAAGACGTCACAGAGAGTAGAAAAGGCCTTAATAGAAAACGTAACCATGATGAGCAAAGTCACAGACGCCATGACTAGACTGAAGACTGCAACAACAGAGAGTAACGACAAGGAGGAGCGGACAAGGGAAGATAGAAAGATGGAAGCAAATAGAAGAAGAGCGACGAAGAGCGCGAGAGGAGGACAGAAAGCGGGAAGACCGAAGGAGGGAATTTGAATGGAACGAATGGGAGGAAAGAAGGTTGTAACAAGACATAGAGGAGAGAGAACAGAGAAAAAAAGGGGAGGACAAGAGACCAAAAGCAGATGGAAAGAAAGAGAGTAGGGAGAAGGAGAAAGAGCCGAGAGTCAAATCCGTGCTAGGAAGGAGCTGCACAGAAAATACAACTAGCGAGGGCAGTAGAAAACACTAAAACAACTATCGTAAACTATAATAATATCAAATATGACAAGTAAATGGGAAAGATTGTCATTTGGTACCGAAGACAAACGGGGAATGAAACGGGGGTGACACGAACAGGAGGGAACCAGAAACGAAGGAATCCAGTCAAGGAAGGACCCAGTACCGAACAGGAACAATAATAGGAAAAATGAAATATTTCGGCACTAAATTATTTGTGCTGATGGACTATAATTTATTCGTGCTTAGTGTTAAAAATATATCGTGAAAAGACACTGTAACTGGCTTTAAGTGGACATTTAAAAGGATGATGTTTCAGACACTTTAGTTTTGTGGTGAGTAGTGGAGCATTTGGATGCCTTTAATTTGGGATGCCTCTGGACTTGTTCCGGGAGCGCCAAGGTTAAGTAGCCACAAAAGTGAAGTGACTGTGATACTCCTTTAGATCTAAGGTACAAAAAAGGGAGGGGAGAGTAAGTATATATATATAAACTAAAATTATGGGAAGAAGACTGCGAAAGGAACAAGGAAATTTCACAGAAAAGATGGAATGACAAAAACGCTGCATGGTTCGTCAAATATGAAAAATCATTTAGAAACAATCATGCAAATAATAATCCCTTCATCAAAATCGGAGAAATCTCACAGACTGCCAGATCATATGCAGACGCAGTATCTACCCCACAATATAATCCATCAACAAATCAACAACAACAACAGCCGGAAGTCAGCCAGGGGCAGCAGGTACTAGGCACCGAAATGAATCAGATACCTTTACCACGGAGAGCTCCAAGGCAGCGAATCCGGCAACCTTCCCCACGACAAACAGGGACTGAAGCCGAAAACGGAGGACAACGAACACCTCTAGTACATCAAGGAGCTGTCAATCCACCAACCAATTACCCACAACGCGGTGTTGATGGAACAAATGAAGGACAGCAGTATTTTTTAGTTCAGGGCCGGGGTCGGGGCCGGGGGAGGGGCCGAGGCCGCGGCCGAGCTCGAGGTCGCGGTCGAGGACGCGGTCGCCCTCCAAACATGCAGTAAATGATAACGAAATAAAAGATGTAAAAATAATTAATTTATCAAAGAGACAATTAAATACAGCTGAAATATCGCTATTAAACAAAGGACTAAAATTTACACCCACCCCACCTATAGGAAACCCTGAACAACTGACTGAAGACGTGAAAGAATTTAATAGAAAAGTACGTCTGGTCGAATACTTTGATGGCACAGAAGATACAGACATATCTTTGGTAAGAAACAAAAGTGATTTTACCCCACCCCCTGAAAGAAATAATGCCGTAGACAAATTCATTTCTACTGTAGAGGAATTTCCAAAAACTAAGCTTAACGCCATTTCAAAACCAAACATTATCAAGTCTGAAGCAAACGCAATAAAATCTTTGCAAAATGATCAGACCATTATTATTAAAGAGGCGGACAAAGGCGGCGCAACGGTTATTATGGATAGGGAGCATTACCTCGAAATGGTAGAAACTACTCTAAATGACAAAGAGTACTATGAAATTTTAACAAAAGACCCCCTTAGGGAGACAAAACTTAAATATAATAAATTTTTAAAGAAATATGAACGTAAACTAACTAAAAAAGAAATGAACTATTTAGAACATTTTGAGGTAAAAGAAAGTCAGTTTTATGGTCTTCCAAAGATACATAAGAGTCAAAAGATTACTAACAAGTGCAAACAAATAAACTCATCCTATGTTGAGGTTAAAGAAGTCGGGGACTTAAAATTACGGCCGATTGTAGCTGGGCCTTCATGTCTCACCCACAGATTAAGTAATCTCCTAGACATTATCTTACGCCCATACACAAAGCATGTACAAAGTAACCTGCGAGATTCAACGGATTTTCTTAATAATTTACCAAACTTAGTTCCAACCGATACCATATTAGCCTCATTTGACATTGAGTCGCTTTACTCAAACATTCCACATGATTTAGGAATAGAAGCGGTACGTTTTTGGTTAGAGAAATATCCAGAAACATTGAACGGTAGATTCTCCAACGAATTTATCTTAGACGGAGTAAGGTTAATATTAGAAAACAACACCTTCTCTTTCAATGATAAGTACTATAAGCAAGTGAAAGGGACCGCAATGGGGACCAAATTCGCGCCCGTTTATGCAACTCTAACTGTAGGGTATCTCGAACAAAAGTTGTATAAAGAAATAGAAACGACTTTTGGTTCGGAAATCGGAACATATTTCATTCAAAACTGGAAAAGGTTTTTAGACGATTGTTTCTTACCATGGACAAAATCTTTCAAAGATTTAGAACAAGTACACGCAATCCTTAATAGCTTGCATAAGGATCTAAATTTTACATTACAACACAGCAGGGTGCAGCAGGCCTTTTTAGATGTTTTGGTAAAGAACCAAGGTGGTAAAATTGAAACCGATATATTTTATAAAGAAACCGACAGCAAGCAGTATCTGTCATTTGATTCTTGTCACCCTCGGCACACTAAGATGAATATACCATACAATCTGGCACGCCGACTCAGAACAATCATTTCAGAAGAACATGTGGTTCAAACACGTATGGAAGAATTAAAATCATTTTTAATCAAACAGAAATATCCGTTACAAATAATTGAGCACGGCATAAATAGAGCTATGTCGTTAGATAAAGCCGTTCTTCGGACAGTGAAAGAAAAGTCTGAAGACAAAATTATTCCATACGTGTCAACCTACAACCCGAAGGATCCCGAATTGTTCAATGTTATACGAGACAATGTCCCGATTTTAGAAGAGGATGACAAAATGCGAAGAATTCTTACAAAATATAAACTAATAAAAAGCAAAAGGCAACCCTATAATCTAAAGCGGTTACTTACAAAAGCAAATTTTAAGTCTAATGATACACCCAAAGTGACAAAATGCAATAAACCGACCTGCGGCCTCTGCATTCATTTACTAGAAGGTAATTCATTTACATTTCGATGTGGAACAAACTTCACAATCCACGAGAACATGTCATGTGACGTAAAAAATGTTGTTTACGTGATGAAATGCCGAGGCTGCGGAGAGGAATATATTGGCGAAACTGGTAATTTACTACGACAGAGGGTGACAGTACATAACCAGCAAATTCGGGACCCCAAGACAAGAATGATTAAAGTTAGTGAGCATATAGCAAATTGTGCACATGATTTTAACCCAAAATATAATATTTTTCCCTTTTATAAGATGTATTCGGAGAGTACAACTTTAAGGCGTGCAAAAGAAAAGCTATTTATTAATACCCTCAAGCCAAAGTTGAATAGAAACAGCTAAGGGACACGTGCCATCAGGGTATTCACTGACCAGACTGTGCGATGATACCGGTTTTTATCAGTTTTTAACGTAACGTCATTGATTCCGGAAGTAACGCCGGAAGTAACGTCGTTACGCATTGTTGCTACGTTACCATTTAATGTCTTCTTGAAAATCTGTTAAAACAGTGAAACCGCGGTAGAAGTCTACTGAATAATAAAGAATTGTGTGGCAATATCGGACTTTTTTGATTTTCTATATATATATATATATATATATATATATATATATATATATATATAGAAAATCAACAAAGTCCGATATCGCCACACAATTTTGTATATTTTATACGCTTCTACCGGTTTCACTGTTCTAACAGATTTTCAAGAAGACGTTAAGTTATTGACATAGCAACAATGCGTAACGACGTTACTTCCGGCGTTACTTCCGGCGTCAGTAACGTTACGTTCATAAACAATGATAAAAAACGGTATTATTACAAGGTCTGGTCAGTGAATACCCTGATGGCACGTGTCCGTATCAATGAAGTCTATTCAACTTCGGCTTCAGAGTATTGATAAAAAGTTTTTCTTTTGCCCGTCGTAAAGATGTACTCTCAGAATACATCTTATAGAAGGGGAAAATATTATATTTCGGGTTCAGAGTATGGGCACAATTTGCTATATGCTCACTAACCTTAAGCATTCTTGTCTTAGGGTCACGAATTTGCTGATTATGTATCGTAACTCTTTGTCGTAATAAGTTACCAGTTTCGCCAATATATTCCTCCCCACAGCCTCTGCATTTCATGACGTATATCACATTTTTTACGTCACATGACATGTTCTCGTGGATTTTGAAGTTTGTTCCACAGCGAAATGAAATTGAATGCTCTTCTAATAAGTGAATGCAGAGGCCGCAGTTTGGTTTATTGCATTTTGTAACTTTTGGAGTATTGCTCAATGTGAATTTTGCTTTTGTAAGTAAGCGCTTAAGACTGTAAGGCTGCCTTTTGCTCTTAATTAATTTGTATTTATTCAAAATAGTTCGCATTTTATCATCCTCTTTTAAAATCGGGACATGATCCAGTATAACTTTATACAGTTCGGGATCTTTTGGGTTGTGAGTTGACACGTATGGAATAATGTTCTCTTCGGACTTTTCTTTTACTGTCCGAAGAGTGGTTTTATCTAATGACATGGCTCTGTTTATGCCATGTTCAATGATCTGTATTGGATATTTCTGCTTAATCAGAAATGTTTTTAGTTCTTTCATTCGTGTTTGAACCACATGTTCTTCAGAGACGATTGTTCTAAGGCGGCGTGCTAGATTGTATGGTATGTTTACCTTAGTGTGTCGTGGGTGACAAGAATTAAATGAAAGATATTGTTTGCTGTCGGTTTCTTTATAGAATATATTAGTTTCTATTTTACCATCATGGTTCTTTACCAATACATCTAAAAATGGTTGTTGCACACCACTGTATTGTAATGTAAAATTTAGATCTGTATGCAAGCTATTTAAAATAGTGTGTAATTGTTTTAAATCTTCGACGGATTTTGTCCAAGGCATGAAGCAATCGTCTAAAAACCTTTTCCAGTTTTGAATGAAATATGTTCCAAATTCTTAACCAAATGCTGTTTCTATTTCTGTGTACAGCTTTTGTTCAAGATACCCTACCGTTAGTGTCGCATAAACGGGCGCGAACTTGGTGCCCATGGCCGTGCCCTTTGTTTGCTTATAGTATCTATCATTGAAAGAGAAAGTTTCTTTCCCTTTGAATGGTGGAGTAAGTTAATTGTATCGATTCCTGATCTTTGTTTTACTTCTACTTTAACAGTACAGCCAGTCGAAATCTTTGGGCTGACTGTATAGCACTTCGTTACAAATTATTAATCAGGCATGAAGGGTTATGACAGCCGTCATTGTATTAGCATATGAAAACATTTAGACGCTAAAGTATCATTTGCAGCACGCCATGAACTTTTGTTATGGATGCTTTGACCAAATTTCTTGATTCGGGCTGGTTGGAGGGCACCCATATCACACCTAATTCTAGTATTCCTACTTCTGCATGAGATTTAACGGCAACAGCAATATAGGTTAAGTCACGAATTATGTCGTGATTTGTCTAGGAAAGCAAATCTTTTGTCTACATTCTTAAGATCTGCAATGTCATTGAGAATGGCATTAGTGAGAATTCGTGCCTAGATGTGTGTCTGCTGATGTGAAGTCCTTGGTAACGAAACCTTTTATTTTAAGCTTCTTTGCTCCTTGTGTTTGCTATTGATTCCAAGAAAACAAACGACATGGGTGGGATCGTTTATAATACAGGGGCTATATAAATCGGACCTGTAATGCAGTTTGTGATCGCATTATAGCGATGTCATTGTCAACGCTAATGGCACCTGGTAATATGCATCTATTATAGTTATATCACTCCTCACATACATACTCATTAGTTAGAATAATGATATGAAATTTTATGTGCTGTTTTGCTGTTACAGTACATGTTGTTTGGTGCCGTTACACCTGTATTCATCAATAAAATCGTGTATTCGGTAAAACATGTATGAGAGAAAAATGTTTGTAGCTTGTGCCCTCTATCTTTGTGTGTATTGATTATGCGAGAGGTGAATTGTGGGAGCGGGTTGTGTATTACCGTAACCTGGTAACTGTCAAAGCAACTGTCAATACTGCTGTCAAAGTACATCTGTCATTGTTTACAGTGTTTTGTCACTCATTACAGCTCCCTGAAACCTTTCTGAGTGTAAGAATCATTTAGTAAATTTAATGGGAATCATTTTCGTAATAGGTTTACCTATGTCTTAATTTAAGAATATTGAGATCTTTCGGTTTAAATTGAGTAACCCCCCTTGAATATTTCTGTGAAATTTAATATGACCGACGTCGTGACTTTCTTTGCGGGATCATTTCCCACATGTTCGACGTCGCGGGATCATGTGACACCGCGTCTCCTTTGCTGTGGGTCGGGAAATATAGTTAGGGGATGGGGGATGTGGGAAGGCATGGTATATAAGGCAGCTCCCACATTGATTGGAGGATTTCAGATTTTGGCTTCCGTTGATGTAACTTTGCAGACCGTTTTAAGTTAGTCATTTATTCATCTCTTATTCACTCAGGCAAGAAGATTTTTAAAGGTTTTGTCTATATAAGTCTATGTAATACCCGTAGGCCCCACCAGAGACAGAGCACCAGGCACCAATTATCAAACACCTGAGCTTTATTGTCACAGAAAAGAGTTTTGTAAAGGTTTTCCCTCTGTAAGTCTATTCAAAAACAAAGGGCCACGGGGCGGGGGCATTTTGGCCCCAGGGCTATAATTTGAACAATCTTGGTAGAGGTCCACTAGATGAAGCTACACACCAAATGTCAAATACCTGGGCCTTGCAGTTTCAGAGATGGAGATTTTTTTAACATTTTTCCTATCTAAGTCAATGTAAAATCAAAGGACGTCAGGGCGGGTGCATTTTTGGCCCAAGGGCTATTATTTAAAAATCCTGAGTGAGGTCCACAAGACGAAGCTTTATACCATATATCAAAACACCTGAGCCTTCTGGTTCAGACTAGAAGATTTTAAAGGTTTTCCCTATGTACGTCTATGTAAAACCAAAGGGCCCGGGGCGCGTGCATTTTTGGCCCCAGAACTACAATTTGAACAATATTGATAGAGGTCCAGAAGACCAAATACCAAATATCAAACACTTGTGTCTTCTGGTTCCAGACAAGAAGATTTTTAAAGCTTTTCCCTGTATTAGTCTATGTAAAAAGAAAGGGTCTCGCGGCGGTGGCATTTTTGGCCCCAGGGCTATAATTTGAACACTCTTTGATGAGGTCCACTAGATGAAGCTACACACCAAATTTCGAAGATCTGAGCCTTGTGGCTTTAGAGAAGAAGATTAAGTTTTCATTAAAAAATATATTTTTAGCTCCCGTAACCTTATTGTGCAACGGACCGGAATCATTTGAACAACTTTGAAAGGGGACCACCTAAGTATCATTCCTGTTCCGTGGTTTAGAAGGAGATATCGTTTGAGGAAATTGTTTACGTCATGACGGACGCACGACGGACAAAAAGTAATCCGAAAAGCTCACCTTGTCACTACGTGACAGGTGAGCTAAACAGAAACGCCCAAAGACGACACTAGTTAGTCGACTGTGTCTGGGTTTAGGCTGGAAAATGGCTCTGAACAATGACTTAGACTTTCATTTTTCCCTTAAATTTCTTTGGTTTTAACAATAGTTATTTTAAACCTTTCCATGCGAATTTCATTTTTCCCTTAAATTTCTTTGGTTTTAACAATAGTTATTTTAAACATTTCCATGGGAATTGTGAAATACAAACTATATCATAAAAAGAAGGATCTGACATTGTGCAAGTGTGCTTTTTCCAGAAGTCATCTCCTGAAGTCCACTTAACCCTTTTTGTTCCAAATGGAATCTTCCTCCTTAAATATAGAAGACGTCCATTTCAAAATTTAGGGGTGTCTGCTTGTGGTTTCTTCAAAATTGATTTGGAAAATGGCTGAACTTTTTGCAAACAGTGGAGGCCCTTATCAGACGCCGCGTTCTGCGGCGTCTGATCTCGACTTGCACTGATTGCTACGATACCCGTTTAGGGGTTTCCAGTCTGAAATGGGTTATTGTAAGCAAACAACGTTCTATGCCGGTTTTCGGGTCTACTCTGCTTGCCATATCCAAAACATAATTACAGTCAAGATTTTATTGATAACACTTTTGCTCTATTCCTAAATAGCCGTTTCGTGGACAAGTCACGCACACTTTAGAGTTGAAAAGCTAGTGCACTTTGTAGTTTTAGGTCTATTGATAAACAGTTGACCATATCACCAAGAAAAGGTAAGTTTACAGCCTTTCAAAACACAGTGAGACTTGACTGCACGTTTTATTGTTTTAGGTAAGTCGCATTTAGCTTGTGTTTTACATAAGTTGATTTTCGCAATTCTGTTCTTAATTTAATACTTAGAATATAGGGATCAACCATGGTTTTTCATGCATTAATATTCGCCGGGTCCCGAGGAAGCTGTTTGAACATGAGGCCGCTAGACCGAATGTTAAAATATATTCCGAGGGACCCAGCAAATGTTAATGCAATGTAAAAACCATGGATGATCGTTGTTCTTGCATAACTTACGATTCCGACAGCAAAGCTTAACGAAAACGTCCAAAAGCTCCATATAAATTCCATATAAACTCTTCAAATGCGACAGGCAAACCAAAATGGCGGCCAGTTCAGAATGTTGTTTACAATGACGTTGTCATGTAGTAACCCTCTGACGTCATCATAGAACCCTAAAACGCTACGTTCAGGGCGATGACGTTACGTCGTTCAACGTAATGTAAACAAAGCAAGGCCTGTCTTGTGATATCAAAAGCTCAAAATCCATGTTCAAACAGCACGCGAACATGATTTGAACATGGTTTTGCTGTTTGAGCACGGCTTTCGGTTCATTTCAAACAGCCATGCGCATAGGTATTTATGCAAGAATTACCAGATAGACATGTTCTTGCAAGAGTCTGAAATTCGTACAATCGGCCTATTTTTAACATGCCTTGACAAAACTTGCCTTCTCCCCCATAAAATGGAATAGTCTCGTCACTCTTGAATTTTCAACTCTGAACATTCCATTACGAAAACACGCCTATTGAAATATATTGAAAATTTTACCACAAATGTTGAAATTTTCATACAAAAAATTCTGATATTTTTCATATTTCTGCTCAAAACATAAATTGTGTGTACTCGTTAGAACCACCTCAATGAGTACACACAATCTATATTTAAGAGCAGATAAAAACGGTTTACACCTTTAAAACACAATTTTACTATATTTGAGGTTGAAAGGGATCAGAATTATATGGGTTTGTTTTCGGGATGCTCTTGAATTTTGAATTATCTGGGTTCATTGATTAAGTATTATAGTAATGCGTTTTAGATATTGATATGCCACAACTGTGAATTGTCGAAATAGATGCACATTGCAAGTGAGTTTTATGTACAAAACCTTGGATGTGGATTGAAATTTCTGTTTTCAGCGTTCATCCTGACTGATGAAGATCGTTGACGGAGCGAAAAACTTCATGAAATGCTATGCTTATGGAAGTTATGTATCGATTGCGCAAACATGTTATTGAGTAATGTTAACCCATTCAGTACTGGAAACCCCGAAAGGGGTACCTTGGCAAACAGTGCAGGCCCAGATCAGACGCCGCAGAACGCGGCGTCTGATCAGGCCTCCATTGTTTGCTTTAAGTTCAGCCATTTTCCAAATAAATAATGATGAAAACACAATCTGGCAACCCTGAATTTTGGAATGGACTCTTGCTATATATAAGGAGGAAGATTCCATTTGGTACAAAAAGGTTAAAGACGTGTCATCAGCATGTTTTACTGTCGCGTAGCCATTACGATAACTACGACATAGTGCATTTTTCACATCTCCAAAATGGCTACTTTTCTGATGAAAATCCTTCATATTTTTCTTTCTAAATGCTCAAAACATAAGATGTTGGTGCTCGTTAGAACCGCCTTATTGAGGCGGTTCTAACGAGTACCCACAACCTTTGTCTTGGAGCAGAAATAAGAAAAATAATGAATACCCCCGTAAACCCCAGTTTTCTCCTTATAAAGTGGGGTTTAGGGGGTCTTCATTTCACGGACTTGTTCACTTGATGGCTCAACGGCAATGCAACATAAACATGATTGTTTGAAGAGTGGTAGAAAAAGGGAATTAAGTAATCATATACAAGGTTAAAAAGTTCCTATACATACAAGTCCTTCTGTTATCATACTAACTTAAAACGAAGTACATACAAAATTTGTTTTGGTTTTGTTGGAGGGCTCATTTTTCCATGCAAAAGCCCAACCTGCTTTGGTCTATGTAAACTCGCCATCGTGGGTTATTGTTTTAAACACCCAAGGGGTCACTGTATCACTTTCGTAGAAAAAGTCATTAAAAAGCCAAGATTAAATATCATAAAAAATACACTTAGCACAAGATTTCTAACATTTGATACGTGTAACATTTCATGAAATACTTCGAGCGTCTATTCACAAAAAAAAAAAAATAAAAAAAAATGGAACTTTAGTTGCATTTGCTAAGAGAAACAGACGATAAAGTATTGGTCTCCGATTCGTTGAAGTTGTGTGCAGATTGCTGCTTTCATTTGAAACTGCCATAGAAAACGCAATCGGTAGTGCTACATACTGCATTAATGTTCTACATTATTTTCCAGCATGGTTAACAGCAATGGTGGCAACACAGCGCTTTTTATAGAAATTGCAAAAATTGAAAGACAGGTATAGAAATAACAACCGTTTGAAATTTGCTGTATCTTTAATTAAAAGGGAGGTAATCTGAGAATTTTACCAACTAAAGCCTTGATCTTAGTGCCAGATCATGCGATATTGTAAAGGTAAAGTGAGTTCCGATGTTCAATGGACATGATCTTTCAAAATGATCACCGCCACCCCAACAAGTAAATTGTTCTGAGTGTTCAAAGACGATGCTCCGGTTGTTGATTATTATTGTCATTGAATGTGTTTGGGTATATATATTTTGATGAAATGCTTTATTTTTGATAGCCGTTTGGGCTTTTTTGGGGGAAAGAAACTGTCCTTTTGGCTTCCTCCTTGTAGAGTGAAATTCCGCTATTAAAATCACCTAAAATTAAGACTAATTTTGCTTTAAAAAGCTTATTTAGAAGGTTGCAGTTATACTGTCTTTATGTTTTCTGCACACAATGTCCTCTGGTCAAGGACCACCTTTGGGACTGTTCAAAAGTGGTCTTAAAGACCACTTTTGAACAGTCCCAGAGGTGGACTTAACATAGGAATTTTACTGTATATAATGCCGCTGCTTTATGTACGTCCGTCTATCTCTTGAGTCTTGGACGGACGTTATAAGGAACACATAATGACAACGTAACCGTGTGACATAGTGTACCTTTACAGATCTCCAAAAATGGCTACTTTCATAATGAAAATCTGTGACATTTTTTTCTTATTTATACTGCAAACATACGTTGTGTGTGTTCGATAGAAACGGTGGTTCTAACAAGTACCTACAGTCTATGTCTCGGAGCAGAAGTAAGCAAAGTAATGTATACCACTATAAACCCTGGTATTCTCTATATATAGTGGGGTTAAGGGGATGGGGCTTCAGTTCACGGACTTGTTGACATGATGATTTTATTGTTTTGATTCCCGATCATTGGATTCTCTCTAATTTCGTTAAGTGCGCTTATAATTTTCAACTTTTATCACGAAAACACGCCTATATATTTTTGATCCCCTTAAACCACAGTTTAGTATAGTAAAACTGGAATTTACAGGGGTATACAATATTTGTCAAGTTTGCTTAGATTAAGGGTACTTCTTAGAATCGCCTAGCCGATGCGGTTTTAACGGGTACCAACAATATATGTTTTGAGCAGATTTATGAAAATATCCACATTTCTCATCAGGAATGTTTCTTTATTTCCGTGTAAAACATTCAGTATATTTGGCGTATTTTGTAATGTTGTGGAAGGAAACTAAACCATATGGATTGCCTTTGGAAGCAGTCTAGACATTGCATGTTGAAAAAATGAAAAAATAAGACGGCTTATCGGATTTATGATACCTCTAGCATATGCAATTTCCGACGCCATTCAGCAACTGCTCCAAGGACTTGTTTGAATCATTCTGAGAACCATGCATAATTAAGTTCTTTGACGAGACTAACTTAACATTTATAAGGATTCTTGATTTCTTGAAGAATCTATTAAAACTAAGGCTTAGCAAACGGTATGTGCAATTATCTTTTAATGTGTTCCATGACAAGAAATGTCATCAAAAGTTTATCTCAGTCTGCTTCGTCTACGCAGTATGATAAATACAGTAACATTCCTATATTAAGACCACCTTTGGGACTATTCAAAAGTGGTCGATAAGAAACCACTTTTGAAAGAGAAAACAAAGAATATATAACTGAAACCTTCTCAGTAAGTTTTGAAAGCAGATTTAGTCTTCACTTTACGTGGTCTTAACAACGGAATTTTACTGTACCTTCTCGGTTACTGTACCTTCCCGGTACACATGAAACTTAAGTCTATCTAAAGTGAATCAGCCATGGATCTCATCGGGTGTTAATATGCGCATTCCGATTAGAACCCCTTGTACACATGAAAATTAAATGCATTCAGCGGCCCTAAAAGAGCGCTGCTACTTTAAATTAGGTCACCTAGCGCTGTTGTTTGAGCCTGGCTCGGGCCACATGTGAAACGCCATTGTCAGGATATTTTTCTCCGGGTTTTCCTGTTTTTGCCTGCGTCTGATGAATGATTGGCATTAAATATGTGTAATAATCTTGCGGGGGCCTTATGGTAAAACGTGGTACATAAGTTGACCAACCCAACATGCCCAAAATAGTGTGACTGGGTCGTAAACTCCATGCCGAAGTTCTGCAACGGAGGGTCAAGTGACTTTTCTCCGGGTACTCTGGTTTACGCCCACCTCTGATTAACGATCGGTTCGAAATAAGTGAAATAATCTTGACAGGGCCGTTAAACCTAAATAAAAATGTATCCAGACGATCCTTATCTAAAAACTGTATCCCACTGGGCGTTTTAGGCTCATAGCTACGTGTAGTCACCCTGTTCAACAACATCCCAGTACACATTAAATTTAAATGTACTGAGTCATTCAATCCTACGCGTTAGGGGTGGCTACGCGAGGCAAAGGTGATGTGTTTTGTGCGTCTCTGGGGCGTCCAGCTGATATTGGCTTACAGTTGGACAAGGCCTGCTGTCCTTGGAGCAGGTTAGGGGAAGAGGGAGGGGTGTATTATTCCTTCCATTCATTTTCATTTTCATTCTCTGTCCTGACCTCATTCACTATCTCTTCTTCTCTTTTCTCTCTTTCTCTGAGAACGCGAAGTAACGCGAATCAGAATGCGTAGTTAAGGGAAAAAGGCATAGTAACGCAAAAGAAAGGTGTATTAACGCGAACTAAAAGGCGTAGTATCGCGAATCAAATGTGTTAAAATGCGAAAAAACGGCGTAGGAACGCAGAGAAAAGGTTACTAATTTGAACCAAAGGCGAAGGAACGCGAATCAAAATGTTTTAAAACGCGAAAAACAGCAAATAAAAGGTTAGTAATGCGAAACAAATGGCGCAGTAACGCACAAAAGGCGTAGAAACGTGAACAAAGGCGTAGTCAGGTAAAAAGGGTAGTTACTGTAACGCGACGAAAGGCATGGTAACGCAAAACGCGAGAAAAGGTTTGGTAGCGCAAATTTGGTAGTGGCAAATCTCACGACCAATGGCATTCATAAGGTTCTACACATGCAGAATGTGCACTAGAAATGAAACACATCAGCTTATCCTCAACTCTTTTGCTACTGATACCATCAAGGCGTCTGTAACATATTGCATACATTATGTGGTCAAATAGTGTTGGAGTAATACCGATCACGAGGTTTTACTGTGTAAGGGGATAACTAAAATACCATGTCATCCATTGTTGTGGTTCTTGATAATGATGTCTTCTTAACCCCATATACAACTTTACCGAGTACCAGCAATATGTCTCAAAAGATGTTGGAGTTATTACAAAGTTTATATTTCCAGAAGAGATAACTAAAATACCATGTCAAACGGGTTGTGGCTCTTGCTCATGAACCACCTTCTTAACCTCGTGAAAAATTTAGTACTATCATATATCTCAAATGGTACTGGAGTTATTGTGATTTCAAAACTTTATATTTTCATGGGAGTTAATTATAATACCATGGCTCTTTTCATGGCATCCCCTCCTAACCTCGTGTACAATTGTACCAAGTACCAGCAACATATTTAAAAGGGTATTTAAGTTATATACTTGGAATTGATTTTTAATGTCCCCGTCAACACTATTTAGTGAGGTGTCCTTCCAGTTTGTGGGACTTTTATCCGACATTTAGATGAAATGACATCTCTATACCTGCCGCCCTTTGTTTTAATAGGGGGTTAACGTCCCAGTCAACACTATTTAAGACATTTTGGAGACGTTGGTTCTAATTTTGTGGCATCTGAAGCCCTTCCACCGAATGAAACCAAAATACTTTTATGATCGGAAGTCTGACTCCGACCACGAGTAGTCAGATCATGAGCGGTCAGTTTCAGCTCTGCGTGGAAGCACCATGCATGCCATCTTTTTCTCCAAGCCCCGATAGGCAGGGTCGAGGTTTCCCAAGAATAGTTTCTATGAAATTAGTTTGAAACTGGATCTTTGGCCTATGAGGAGATTGCAAAGCGGAATCGTTTTGTTTATTCTGATACAATAGGCAACCAATGAAAATTTCTGTGAATTACTTCAAAAGACATTCACCGGTGTAGGAGGAGATGTCCTTTGAATGAATTGTTGACAGACGACGCACGGCGACGTACGAAGGAAAGAGGGGTATTGCAATAGCTCACTATGAGCGTATTAAAAATATAATGCTGACTGCTAAGACTGCTGTAATTTTGGTCGATTGTTTGTCAAGCGACCTAGAGTTACATGTACTTTCTCATGTCTGTTGTGTGTACGTCACATTTTATTAAATTTGCTGAGGGCAAACAATCCCATGTTCAAGCGACTGAGCCCTAAAATTGGACTATATTTGAAATTGGACACACATTCTTGGTAGTAAGCATTCACAGTGGTTATCTGAATTGTCACTGTTTCAACATGCGTTTGTTCTAAACTACTGAGCTTTAAGAGTAGCTAGTTTCGGCCAAAATGGCCTTATCTGTGACCTCAAATATTTTCAATATTCCACATTGGAACCAATGATCCCAAGGAAAGAAAATACAATCTGTACTATAATGGAAGTCAGCTAGGCTTGTCTCACTACAACTGAACGGCAATTTCACAAACTAGAGCTGCATAATGCTTTCAAGCAGAGCTTAAACCAACAGTATACGAGTACTGGTAAACCGCTTAGAGGATCTAAGCCCGCCCAGGCAAAGCGGTGCGAGTCGGACCGTCCATGCTTATAAACCTTATTGGTTTCAATGGACGGCAGGGCTTGAGATGTCATTTCATCTCAATGTCGGGCAAAAGTCAAACAAAATTGGAAGCATCGTCTCCAAAATGACTTTTACAGTGTTGACGGGGACGATAAACCTCAACTCAGACAAACAAAACACACACTTGAGCGCTGACCTCCTTCGAATCTGACACGCTAAATCGACAATAATAATATAGTGTTCTTTCCTTCAATTCACCCAAATTTCCACTATTGTTTGAAGAAAGCATCACGGAAACACGCCTATATAAGTCTCACCCCCTGGAACTCCACTTATATGTAGAAAAACTTGGGTTTACAGGGATAAACTTTATTTTTCTTATTTCTGCTCTAAAATTAAGAGTGCTGGTACTCGTTAGAACCGTTTGGCGGTTCTTACGTTTACACATTTTCTATATTTTAGAGCAGAAATAAGAAAAAAATCTTCATTGATCGTCTGAAAATTTTCGTTTTTTCGGCGATAAAATTTACAATGTATTTGAATAGGCGTGTTTTCATAATGGTTTGCCAACGTCATGAACTGTAACACATGGGCGTTCGTCCTTTGGTAGCGTTTTGATACCAGAAATGAGTCACCGTCGCATCTAAAAGAATCTACGAGTGACGTGGCAAATCTCTGGCATTTTGCGACACGGTCTTCCGACCAGCAATTTGTTGTTACGTGTCTCACGGTCCCTTCACACTGCCAATATAGATGCGCCTCTGTTTTTTGTCAATTGCTGGGAAATTCTTTGCAAGAGTCCTACATAGACGACTGAATGAACACCTTGAACAGTCAGGGCGTCTACCAGAAAGCCAGTGTGGGTTTAGGAAGGGTAGAGGAACAATTGACATGATCTTCACAGCAAGGCAGCTGCAAGAGAAATGCCAGAAACAGAACATTGATATACATGACATTTGTTGACCTCGCCAAAGCATTTGTCACAGCCAGTCGTGAGGGCCTTTGGAAGATCATGGTGAAGTTTGGATGTCCAACCAAGCTCATAGCAATGGTTAGACAGTTCCACGATGGTACGCTTGCATGGGCCCACAGTTATGGCGAGTTTTTCAGATCCATTCCCTGTGACAAACGGAGTGAAGCAAGGCTGTGTGTTAGACCCAACACTATTCAGCTTGATGTTTTCTGCCATGCTCTGGGATGCTTTCCAGGATGGTGACAATGACATACCTACTAGGTATCGCTTTGGTGGAAAGCTTTTCAATCTCACAAGTTTACAAGCCAAATCCAAGGTGCAGACAGAGGTGCTAGATGAGTTCCTCTTTGCGGATGTCTGCCTGATGGCATAGCAAAAGGTGCCCCAAAAGAAGAGAAACTGCAGAAAGGTATAGATCAAGTATCAGACTCCAGTGACAGCTATGATCTTACCTACAGCATCAAAAGGCTGAAGTAGTCTATCAGCCAGCACCTGGCAAGCCTTACAAAGAGCCCACCACCACAGTGAAAATATTGCAAGTGTTAGACAAGTTCACCTACCTTGGGAGCACACTGTCAAGAGCTGCGCACATTGATTATGAAGTCAATGCTGGGATTGCCAAAGCTAGTGCACCATTTGGCCGACTACGTGGTAATGTCTGGGATCGAAGTGGAATCAGACTTGACACAAAACTGAAAGTTTATAGAGCTGTTGTGCTGCCAACACTATTGTATGCATGTGAAACATGGACAGTTAACCAATGGCATGCCAAAAGACTGAATCATTTCCATACAAGCTGTCTTAGAAAACTCTTAAGACAGGATTCCAGACACGGAAGTCCTGAACAGGGCAGGGATGCAAAGTGAACATACTCTTCTGAAATTAGCACAGTTAAGATGGACTGGCCATGTTATCCAGTTATCCAGAATGCCTGAGGAACGTTTGCCAAACAAAAGTCTGCATGGGGAACTAGATATGGGCAAACGCTCCCAAGGCGGTCAGAAGAAGCGCTGCAAGGAAACCCTCAAAGAATCCCTCATGGACTTCAACATTCCAACAGAGTTGTGGGAACAAATGGCACAGGACACAACAAAGTGGCGAGGTCTCATCAGAAGGGATGCCAATGAATTTGGGGCAAAATCTGTCAGTGAAACTGAACAGAAGCGCGCGCAGCGCAAAGCCAGGTCTAAGGCATCACCAACAGAGCTGTCTTCATCTAGCCTCTCTTGCTCTATATGCAGCAGACAGTTCAGAGCTAGAATCGGTCTCATCAGCCACCTTTGATCACACAAATAGTAACATGTCTCATATATGAATAAGATTGGTCATTGTCAGTAATAACAGACGAACTATTAATATTGATGCGCTTTGTAAGAAAGCATAAAAAGTGACCCTCAATGCAGCCGATTAAATCTTCAACAATTGAATTGTTATTTGCAATGAATGTCATAGAACGGCTGTGTTAATCAACGCACTGAGAGTACTGATGATTCGATTGACTCTGAGTCATCACTAAAACACCCCTATATAATTTTGACACCCACAAACCCCACGTTTATATTTGAAACTGTGGTTTTCAGGGGTAAACTTTAATTTTTTTATTTCTGCTCTAAAGTAGAAGTAAAACAAAGATCAGGAATCGATACAATTAACTTACTCCACCCATCAAAAACACCAAATGGAAAGAAACACAAACATTAAGCGACCAGACCATAATGGAAACCTAAACAAAGGATGGCCATAAGGACAGTTACTATCTAAAATATAAACTCTGGATACCCGTTAGAACCGCCGTGGTGTATAGAAAAAAGAACACTACATGTATTACAGTTATTTGTCGGAAAAGAAGTCATTTTATACAAATGCAGAAATTTACTTCATGCATGTCATATGAGCGTTATATCGTAACGTACCCTTGTAAATCCAAGTGTGTGTTTTATTATTTTGTTTTGGATAGCCAATTGGCCATTTTGTGGAAAAGTAAGTGTCCGTTTGGTTTTCCACTATTGATGTTTCCATTAGGGTCTAGTTGTTTCATGTTTGTGTTTCTTTCCCTTTGGTGTCTCTGATGGGAGCTGTGGGTTAATTGTATCGATTCCTGATCATCGCCTTCTCTTCTATTTTACTATATAAAAGTTTCGTGTACAAGAGAATCAGAACTATATAGACGTGTTGGTGATATTTGATTTAGTCTAATCGACAAACAGTATTGATTCAGGGCTCAACGACATCTGGTTGCAGACCACTTGGTAGAATATATCTTTTCGTCGAATGATAATTTTTGTCGAACCCGATGTTTGGTTGAATTTTAGTCGAAAACATCGTTGAATTTAAATTTCATAGAAAATACGTAGGGAGCTAAAACAAAGGAAAATTTCTCAAAGGACCTGACTACCCATGAGTTTGTTCATTATGAAAACACGCCTTTACAAATACATTGTAAATTATACCACCTACAAAACGAAAATTTCTGACGAAAATTTTTATTTTTTTGTAATTTCTGCTCAAAACCCACAATCTATACTTTAGAGAAGAAATAAGAAAAAAAAAAAAAAAAAAAAAAACAGAAAAAAAGGATTACTCCTGAAAACCCCAGTTTTACTATACAAAAGTGGCGTTCAGTGGGGTAAAAGATATATAGGCGTGTTTGTGCGATGCACTTTAGGCCCGTGGCATCCTTTGAGGAGTTAAGCAAGTTAGAGGAGTTAGAAAAGAAATAAGAAAAAAAGGATTACCCCTGAAAACCCAAGTTTTACTATGCAAAAGTGGGGTTCAGTGGGGTCAGAGATAAAAAGGCGTGTTTGCGTGATGTACTTTAGCCCCCGGCATCCTTTGAGGAGTTACACACTCGCACTGGTTCTACGGTTGATGTAAATACCCCCTCAGTGCTAGAGCTATCTTGACATTGCCAGAAGATTTTATTCTCTGTTTCTTTGTATTTCGTATTCTGGAATTATTTGTAGTTCTACGCGAATTTTACCAATATGATTGTTCAAATGTATTATGGCTATTTCATAAGTCTAATTTCAAACCTTTAAAATCACCACGATAGCACTCCCGTGTGTTAAATTGGCGTCTTTCGTATCTCTAGAAATAGTATTTTTTGTGGGAACTTTTTTTATTTTTATCTCATCACATGAACAAGTCCGTGAAATGAACACCCCCGTAAACCCCACTTTATATAGAGGAAACTGGGGTTTATGGGGGTAAACATTACTTTTCTTATTTTTGCTCCTAGACATAGGTTGTGAGTACTCGTTAGAACCGCCTCAATGAGGCGGTCCTAACGAGCACACACAACCTATGTTTACAGTATTTATAAGAAAAATATAAAAGAATTTCCTCTGAAAAATCGCCATTTTGGTGACGTTAAAATATGCACTATGGCGCACGGGTGTGTTATCGTAATGCTATTCTAGTCGTATTATAGATTGTGGGTGTTCGTAATAAACCAGTACCCACAATAAAGATGTATGTTTTTTTTAAGTATTTTTAAAAAATTTATTTCATTTGGGATCATGGAAAATTCCGTGTTTTAAAATGAATACGAGTGCCAAGATTATCTCATAAGGTTCTGAATAAGCTAGCCATGCTCAGAAACGCTTGAACTGAGAGTGACATTTATTTCTGTGGTGGGGACCTTGCTTCCAATGGTTAACCTGTTTATAAATTATATTTATAAGCATCTTTGCTTTTGTTTCTCTTTTACTTTTAATCGTAAAAAACTATGTCATGCGCTGCCGTCGACTTAAAATGTCAACACATGGGCATCAGTCACGTGGCTGCTTCTGCGAAGTTAACGACATAATCTTGGCCCCGTCAAGCGATTTTGGTACTTATCGCCTATGCGAGCAGCGAAGGTTCAGGCGAGCCTGCGCATCCGCGCAGTCTCGCCAGAACCTTCGCTGCTCGTTCATATAAGCAGTGAATCAAGAGGAACCTTCAGACAGAAAGCCATATCCCTGGCCCCTCTGAATGGCTGGGCATGCGCAGTTAAAATTTGTCGTGACGGAATGCTCGAAGACACAAATGCGCTTGGCGGGGCTCATCTGATGTGAGTCGAGTCATGAGAAGACCTAATTTTGTAACTAGCAAAGAGCAAAAGTGCAGATCAACCAGCGCATCCGAGGAGTCAGATTATCACCTTTGTGTTTGTTGCTTGAAAAGAACCTTTTCTCTTGTTTCTATATTTTAACATAATAAGTCTTGCTAGATGGGTAGGTGGCTTTGTCGATTACAAAAACACAACTTTTAAAAATTGGATATGAGATTTAACGTCCCCAGTCAACACGGAATTGGTCATTTTGGAGACGTTGCTTCCAATTTTGTGGGACTTGTACCCGACATTGAGGTAAAATGACATCTCAAGTCCTGTCGCCCAATGAAACCAATAGGGTTACTAAGCATGGACAGCCCGCCTCGCACTGCTTTGCCTGGGCAGGCTTAGGTCCTCTTGACTGTTTCCTAGTACTCATGTGAGGTCGGTTTCAGGTCTACACTGGAAGCATAATGAAGCCCATGTATTTCTTCAAGTTTTAAAAATATTGAACACTTAATCATAAAAAAAAAAAAAAAAAAAAAAATCACATATGTTTTGTATTGTTCATTTTTCTGCTCAAAAACATAGATTATGTGTACTCGTTAGCACTGCCTCGCAGAGGCGGTCCTAACAAGTACCTATAATCTGTTTTAGAACCGCCTCGCAGAAGCCAAAAGGACTGTCACTTTCCCACAAAATGGCCAACAGGCTACCCAAAACAAAATAACATAAGCGATACACACACCCAAAGACAAACCACCTTTAAAACAAACCGCGACAGAAGAACCGCCTTGGAACGGTCAGTGAAAGGTTTTCCACTAGCTCCAGTTCATCAATATATAAAAGTGGGTCTTTAAGTGGGTAAAACGCATCTAGACGTGTTATTGTGTTGCTTTTACCTGATCGCAAACCACAAAGATAGGGTTTCTTATGATGGAACTTAAGTATGCGAATTACGATCAGACTGAAGTTTTATGCTGAGCAACATGTGCCTAGGAGAATACGGAGAATAAAAAGTTTAAACAGATGCTCACGTTTCCTGTGACATTTGAATCTGAGCTGGTACATGGGAACTATATTGCTGTTTTTCAAATGCTTAAATGTCAGAAAGACCTCTGTGGCACTAAATAAGGTTAAGATACAAAATCTACCATGGTGCATTCTTTCATATCTCTAAAATGCCCCCGACATAGAAGGCTTGGAGAAATAGGCTGGACAGCACGTTGTTTCCACGCAGGGCTGATACCTACCGCACTTGGGTACTGGTAATCCGTCTAGGAGGTCTAAGCCTGTCCAGGAAAATTGCTGTGAGCCCTATTGGTTTCATTGGGCGGCAGGGATTTAGATATCATTTTACCTCAGTCCCAGAAAATTGAAAGCAATGTCTCCAAAATGACTTAAATTGTGTTGACGGGGGCGTTAAACCTCAAATCAAACATACAAACAATAAAACAGTTACTTTGCAGGTGAAAATTTGTGAAGCATATATTTTACAAAGTAATGCCTAGAACATAAGTTGTGGGTGTTCTTTAGAACCGCCTCATTGAAGCGGTTCTAACGAGAAGCCACAACCTGTGTTTTGCAGCATAAAAAAGACAAGAATGTATACCCGTGCAAACCCCGGTTTCAGTATATTATATAAAGTGGGATTTATAGGGTTGTTTATTTTACATCACGTAAACAAGTCCTTGAAATGAAGACCCCCTATACCCAGCTTTATAGAGAGGACACTGGGGTTTACGGGGGTATACATATTTTTTCTTATTTTTGATCCAAGACATAGGTTGTGGGTACTCATTAGAACAGCCTCAATGAGGCGGTTCTAGCGAGCAACCACAACCTATGTTTGCAGTATTTATAAGCAAAATAACATGGATTTTCATCAAAAATGTAGCCATTTTCAGGTTGGTGAGTGGGGCAGGCGATATTCTGTGTTGATCTGAGTGGGGAAATGGCCATATTTGTTTACATGTAAATAAACAAGAGCGCTGCAGATTTTATGCTCGGATGGATTGGGCATGGAAGGAGCTTTATAACCTCTGGCACAGAATAATGATTATTGTAAAGTGTAATTCAAGGGCTTTTTCATGTTGCATTTTGCCTTTCGCAATTTCAATTAATATAGTGCTTTTTAATATGCTATTTATTTTTTAGCTCACCAGAGCCGAAGGCTCCGGGGGAGCTTATAGGATAGGCAGTTGTCCGGCGTCGTCGTCGTCGTCGTTGTCGTCGTTGTCGTCGTCGTCGTCTGACGTCAACACTTTCAAACATCTTCTCTGAAGCCACTGGACCGATTCAGCCCAAATTTTATTTGTAGCATCCTTGGGCTGGGGGATTGAAAGTTTGTGTTTTTTATGAAAATTGGCCCATTAGTTTGGTTGCTATAGCAACTTAGAGCTCCCATAGACTTATAATGGGGAAAATTGAAAAATGGCATTTACTGCCAAGCGACTGCTGATATTTTGACAAAACTTTCATAGAAATATTCCTTAGGCAATCTACTATCTGCCATATGATTTTAGGCCTACTGCTCATTTGTATTGGTTGCCATGGAAACCAAAATGAAAAAATAGAAAAAAAAAATACTTAAAAAATCATCTCCTCAGAAACCGTATGCTCTATGAGGCTGAAAGTTTATGGAAATATTCACCATATTTGCCTTTACAGGTTTTGTGTTTTTTATGAAATTCGGCTCTTTAGTTTGGTTGCTATGGCAACTTAGATTTTCCATAGACTTATAATGGGGAAAATTGAAAAATGGCATTAACTACAAAGCCTTTGCAGATATTTTGACAAAACTTTCATAGAAATGTTCCTTTAGTAAACTTCTCTCAGCCATATGCTGTTATGTCAACCTGGGGGTCCAGTAGATTGTGCCGGGGCCATGCCCCGCCCCCAGTACTTCATAAAATGACTTATATCTCAGAAACCTTACAGATCCCCACCCCTAAACCATATATATTCTTGTTCCTATTGATAAGACGGATTCAGTGACACCAACCTGGAGGTCCTCCGGGATGTGCCGAGGCCATGCCCCACCCCCTCCACTTCATAAAAGGCCCAATATCTCGTAAGCCATTCAGATCCCCACCCCTTAACCCTATATACTCTTGTTCCTTATGATAAGACGCATTCAGTGACATCAAACTGGGGGTCCCCCGGGATGCGCCGGGGCCAAGTCCCACCCCTCCATTTCATAAAAGGCCCAATATCTCGGAAACCTTACAGATCCCCACCCCTAAACCATATATATTCTTGCTCCTTATGATAAGACGCATTCATTGACCCCAAATTGGGGGTCTTCCGGGGTGCGCCGGAGCCATGCCCCACCCCTTCACTTCACAAAAGGCCATATATCTCAGAAACTGTTCAGATCCCCACCCCTAAACCATATATGTTCTTGTATATTATGATGAGACACATTCAGTGACACCAACCTGGGAGTCCCCAGGGATGTGCTCGGGCCATGCCCCACCCCCTCCATTTCATAATATCACAATATATCTCGGAAACCTTACAGATCCCCACCCCTAAACCATATATATTCTTGTACCTTATGATAAGACACTTTCATTGACACCAACCTGGGGGTCTCCCTGGGCCTTGCCCCACCCCTGCACTTCACAAAAGGCCTTATATCTCAGAAACTGTTCAGAGCCCCACCCCTAAACCATATATATTCATCTTCCTTATGATAAGGCACATTCATTGACACCAGCTTGCGAGTCCCCGGGGCATGCCCGGGCCTTGCTCCACCGCTTGACTTCATTAAAAGCCACATATCTCAGAAATAGTTCAGATCCCCACCCCTAAACCATATATATTCTTGTTCCTTATGATAAGACTCATTCAGTCACACCAACTTGGGGGTCTCTTTGTGCTGAGGCAATGTGCCCCGCCCTTCCACTTCATAAAAGGCCATATATTTCAGAAACCATTAAATCCCCACCCCATATTCATATATGTTCTTGTTCCTTATTATTAGCACACCTACTGTAGGTGTGTCCGCAGGGGCCAGTCCTCTCCTTTCCACTTCATGAAATGATATCTTGGAAACCGTTCAGATTCCCACCCCTAAACCATATATATACTTGGTCCTTATGATGAGACACATTTAGGGATAACAATCTTGGGCTTTCCTGGGAACGACAGGGCATGCTCCAACCCCTCCACTTATATCTCCAGCCATGCAGATCCCCACTGCTAAACCATATATATTCTTGTTCTTTGTGATAAGACACATTTAGTGATACCAACCAGGGCTCCATTGGGTCCATGCCCCACCCCCTCTACTTCATAAAAGGCCTAATGTTTCATATACTGAGTCCACATGGATGCTCATTTGGATATGGGGGTTCATTTGGCAGATTAAAATGATATCATGTTAAAATACATGGCTGCAATTTGGCAGTGCCCACCTGAGCTCTGGTGAGCATAGTGGCCCATGGGCCTCTTGTTGTTCAATTTGCATGGCCTTTTTACAGCTTTAAACTTGCAGGGGTTATTGTTAGAACTAACACATGTTGCTATGAATATTCTCTCAAAACTGCCGTGGTCGCAAAGACATACAGAAAAGGAGAGACTTATTTCAACATATCCGTACAAAAAATATAACATAGCATGATTACAAGATGTGCATATCGACAAAAACTTGTACTCATATATGAAAGCAGAATGGGGTTTTAATTTAATTTTAAGTGCAAAGCAAGGATCTAATATAAACAGAGGGGTTATGATTTTAATCAATAATAATTTTCCATGTGATAAAGGAAGAGTAATCGCAGACCCTGATGGTAATTTTGTAATAGGAGAATTAAAATGCAGGATAAAAACATAGTACTAGCTAGTATTTATGGGCAAAATGACGACAGACCTCAGTTTTATAATACTCCAGCAGCATATTAAAGATGTCGAAAGTGATAAAGTGATATGTGGGGACTGGAATTTAGTTTTAGACCCAGAAAAAGACACTGAAAACTACAGACACATAAATAACCCTAGGGCAAGGAATGAAGTTTTAAAGTTAATAGAGCAGGAAAATTATGTTGATATATACAGGTTATTTAAGGAAGATAAAGGTTTTACATGGTGGAGGTTGAACCCTGAGAAAAAGCAAGCACGTTTAGATTTCTTTTTTATTAAAAATGAAAATATTCAGTTTGCTGATGAATGTTTGGTAGTCTCTGGATACAGAACTGATCATTCTGGAATTATTTTGAAACTGAAACTAAATGAAAATGAAAGGAGGGGAAGCTACTGGAAATTCAACAATTCACTTTTAAAAGCTGAGGAATATATAAGAATAGTAAAGCCAACGATTAAAGAGGTAGTAGACACTTATAAAGTAGATCAGCAAATTAATATCGATAATATTAATAATAACAATGACTGCAGCAATAAGGATTATGGCAATATATAGTATATCATTAATGATCAGATGTTGTTAGAAATGATACTTTAAATGATATGATAAGGGGAGAAACCATTAAGTACAGGAGTAGAAAAAAGAAACAAGGGAAAAATACAAAAACAGTTAGAAGAAGAAATTGCCAAATTAGAAAAAAATATTACTGAAAATTTTCAGCACTGGACTCAAGAAGGTTATGATTTATTAGAAGAAAAGAAATTAAAGTTATACAATATTAGGAAAAACATTATAGAGGGAGTTATGGTAAGATCCAGATGTCGATATCAGGAATTAGGGGAAAAACCAACCAGTTACTGTTTTAATCTAGAAAAGCGTAATTATACAAGTAAATGGATTACAAAAATAATATCAGACAATGACCAAGTATTCACAGAAACAAAAGAAATTTTAGACACACTGAAAAGGTATTATAAAGACGTATACTGTGAAAAAATTGAAACTGATAACACTCCAATAGCTGAATTATTAGGGGAAAATCCTCGTGAGCTTTAAGATGATGTCGCTAGTACATTAGAAGAAGAAATAAGATATCCGGAGCTGCTTGATGCGCTAAAAAGTATGAAAAATTCTAAAACACCTGGAAATGATGGTTTTACACCTGAAGTCTTTTGATTTTTCTGGATAGATTTGAAACTTTTTATTCTGAAGTCATTGAGTTATGCAGACAATTCAGGATATTTATCAATTTCCCAGAGACAGGGAATTATAACATGTCCGCCAAAACCAAATAAATCACCCTTCTACTTAAAAACTTGAGACCAATCTCCTTCCTGAATGTAGTTTATAAATTAGCTTCAACAGTTATTGCCTCTAGACTTAAAACTGTATTGCAAATCATAATACACGAAGATCAAAAAGGATTTATTGCAGGAAGATTTATAGGTGAAAACATTAGGCTTATACACGATATACTTTTTGAAACAAAACAACAAGAAATATCAGCACTGTTGTTATCTATTGACTTTCAACAACCTTTCGATTCAGTGTCATGGAAATTTATTGCTAAAACTTTGGACTATTATAAGTTTGGCCCTTCTTTTAAAAATTGATTAAAATCTTTCAGAATTGAGCAGAATCATGCATCCTGCAGAATGGCATATGACTGAATACTTCTATTTACTGAGAGGTTGCAAGCAGGGTGATCCCATTTCACCATACATTTTCATACTCTGTGCAGAGGTGCTGGGCCGTATGATCAGGAAAGATAATTCAAAAAGAGGTATAACAATAAATGATAAGCATATATTCAAGTTGAGTCAGTATGCCGATGACACACAAGTTTTCCTTGACGGATCAGAACAATCATTAAATAATACCTATGAAACTTTAAAAAAATATTTGATGTCAGGTCTGAAAATAAATGTAGAAAAAAATAAGGCACTATGGATTGGTAGTATGAACAAATCAAATCACCAATTATGTAGGGATTTTGAACTTGATTGGGAACAAAAACCAGTTTTAATTTTAGGGGTGACCTTCACTCCAGAAGTTTTTGATGTCTGGCAGCATAATGCGCCAGATATCCTACAAAAAGTGGAAAAACATTTTAGCTGTATGGTCAAAACGGAAACTTACACTTCAAGGGAAAATCACAATTATAAAATCAGTAGCTTTGTCTAAATTTGTACACTTGCTTTTAGCATTACCTAACCCCCCCCCCCCCCAGGTAATCTGATACAGTCATTGAATAAAATGCTGTATAAATTTGGAACTCAGGTCCAGATAGAGTCAAAAGAAAGTATATTGTGAAATACTTATCAAAAGGAGGATTAAGAATGATGAAAATTGACAAATTCATTTATGCTTTAAAAATAACCTGGCTGAGGAGACAAATTTTACAGGAAAATTGTACTTGGAATTACTTATTAGAAATAAATTTAACAGATATCCTTTCTAGGGGAGATAACTATGCTTATGTAAAATCAGAAATAAATAAGAAACCCTTTTTTTAAAGACACTCTACAAAACTGGAAAATATTTTGCAAAGCTGACACATAGAAAGCGTAGAAGATATTTTGTGTTCTCCAATTTGGTTAAATTCAAACTTCAGTGAAGGTCAAAATTTATTCATTAAGGAATGGTATGATAAGGGCATAAGAAATATAGTAGACCTACTTGATGATGAGGGGAAATTTTACCAATTTAATGATTTGAGTCAAAAATTCACTATAAATGGTACCTTTTTAGACTATTATTCTATCTTAAGGAAAATACTAATGAATGGAAGACTAAAATACATGAAAATAATTTGATATGCAAACACTTTAAAAATAATGTAGTGCAAACTGTTATGTCAAATATTTAACTAAAGACATATAAGGGAAGTAAAACTTTCTATGATATAATGTTTGGTGTCAAAAAGGCTACACCCTTATCTCCCAAGTCGGAGAACATAAAAGGTGGTATTGTGTGTGTGTGTGTGTGTGTGTGTGTGTGTGTGTGTGTGTGTGTGTGTGTGTGTGTGTGTGTGTGTGTGTGTGAATTCGGGTTTAACGTCGCTTTCAACAATTTTTCAGTCATATCACGACGGTGTGTGGTTGCGACAGGGAGCTCAGTGCTCACTTTTATAGTGCTGCCTCACTGAAGTATCATGTCCCAGACACATTACATGATACCACACCCAGTCACATTATCCTGACACTGGATCGACCAGTCCTAGCTCTATCCCGTAAATTTGAGTGCCAAGCGAGGAGCAGCTAGTACCATTTTTAACGACTTTGGTATGTCGCGGCCCGGGATCGAACCCGTGACCTCCCGTTCCAAAGGTGGTTTTGACCAAGAAGAATGGAACAGCTATAATACTCTTTTAAGAGACTTTAAAGAAGTAAAACTTCAGGAATTTCAATTAAAAATAAATAATAACATATTAGTGACAAAATCTTTTCTATTTAAGATTAATAAATTAGAGAATGACAGATGCTCCTTTTCTGATGTTGAGTCAGACACAATTTCACACGTTTTTATTCACTGTTATAAAGTGAAAGAATTTTGGTCATCACTACAGACCTGGCTACAAACACATTCTAATATTTCTCTCCAACTAACTAGGAAGAAATTAGTTTTTTTCTGAACAAGCAGACAAAACGCATGATTTGCAAATCTATATTCTAGTACTAGCTAAATATATCATATATAAGACCAAGTTGTTTTTTACATATACGCTTAGAATAGAAAATTTCAAAACATATTTAAAAAGAAAATTCTGCAATGAAATGTATCTAAACAAAGTGAATAATACTTTTGATAATTTTTTATCAAAATGGTCAGCATTATACACTGTTTTCATTGATGATTATAACAGCAAGAAGTATTAGCAATGAGGGTTCTGGGACAACTCCCACCCCCCACACACTCTGGGGCCGACCCCCACCCCCGGGTCGGCCCCACCGAGTGGGGATGCCTAGGACAAAAAAATTGTTTCATCCCCGCGCCCACCCCCACCCCCCGGGTCGGCCCCAACAAGAGTAGGCCCCACCCCCAGGTGGGCCCCACCGGGCGGGGTGCCCAGCGCAAACCAGCGGGTCTTATCATGTTTACCCAAAAAGTTGTGTCTTAGGGCACCTTTACAGCACATCGCACCCAGTGCGTAAGAGGCATTTAATTTTGCCTCAGTAAACGTCAATAAACACCATATCATATTACTATAATAGTAATACACAGTTTGTCACATCAAAGTGTAGAAAATTTATCCACCCAACAGACCAGATATGACCGACTCTGTTTAAGAACAAAGATTGATAGATATTACAAATACGGTCCGATCCGGTAATTGGGTCCGATCCGGTGTTTTGTACGCACAGCATTCCTGCGCATGCGCAGCACCTATGTGGAGATTTCACAACATCCTGTTGAGGTTTCACAAAGGAATAACAATTTTGGGAAAAATTAATAAATATGTAAGTATTGTTTAGCCATTTATGTTTTATAGTTTCGCCCCCACCCATAGGGGCTTGAAGAAATATATGGGCTGCATGATGCTTCCACGCAGAGCTGAATCCGGCCCGCACACTAGTACTGGTAAACCGCTTAGAGGATCTAAGCCTGTCCAGGAACCGCGGTGCGAGGCGGACCGTCCATGCTAATAAACCCTATTGGTTTCATTGGGCGACAGGACTTGAGATGTCATTTCATCTCAATGTCGGGTAAGAGTCCCAGAAAATTGGAAGCAACGTCTCCAAAATGCAAATAGCAGTGCGGGCCCAGATCAGACGCCACACAACACGGTAAGACCCGCACTATTTGCTAACAGAATTGTCCGTTAAAAATAGACCAAATAGGTCTAGTACACACCCAGTTAGAATTTTGGATGACGTCATTTTTCACACCAATTTTTCTTGTGGTCCAAGGGAAATAACTAGTATTGAAAACAAGGGAATGTCGGTACAGAGATTGCACTTTCTTAGCTTGTCATGTAGATAGAAAAGGCTTGTGGTCCAAGGGAAATAACTATATAGTATTGGAAAACAATGGAATGTCGGTACAGAGTTGCACTTCTTCCGAGAATGGAGTCTGATCTGGGTCTACACTGTTTGCTGACATGGATAGGTGGGCGAGGAATTGAAAAATTTCAAATTATTTTCTTTTTTCTATTTTATTCTCGTCCTTAGTTTTCGTTTTGTTCTTTTTTCAGGTCACAAGACCTTTTGATAACATTAAAAGCCGATTTGGAAAATTGACGAATCATATGCAGGAGAACTACCCTGATGATGAAGTTTTTAAAAACTGGATATCGCACTACCGGCAGTCAGGACTTTTGGAACAACTAGTTAATTCGGTTCCATAGGTCATCGCTCACACCGTGCGCGGTGTTATGGTAGATTATTGGTTATTCTTTCCTTGATTGGATAAAATCAACGCGCACGCCGTGCGCGGTGTTAGCACAGAACAATACACTGGGATTTATCCTTCCACTCAAATGTAGGTAATCGCTCACGGTGTTGTAGTAGATGGATTATTTTTTCCTTGGAAGGATAAAATCAACGCGCACGCCGTGCGCGGTGTTAGCACAGAACAATACACTGACATTTATCCTTCCACTCAAATGTAGGTAATCGCTCACGGTGTTGTAGTAGACGGATTATTCTTTCCTTGGTAGGATAAAATCAACGCGCACGCCATGCGCGGTGTTAGCACAGAACAATATACTTGGGTTTTATCCTTCCACTTAGATGCGCGGTGTTGTGGTAGCCTTGATGAATCATAAGTGGTAGGATAAAATCAACGCGCACGCCATGTGCGGTGTTAGCACACAACAATACACTGGGATTTTATCCTTCCGATCAAATGTAGGTCATCGCTCACGCGGTGTTGTGGTAGATTGATTATTCTTTCCTTGATGATGATTTTATTGTAATAAAATTCTTCAAACCATTTAATATCTTATTATTGTCTTAGTGTATGTGTGTGATTGTTTATGGAGTTAGGCGTGCTTGTAAGGTAATTGAACCTTTCATCTAAGACAGACCCTAGAAAACAATTAAGGGGTATGAAGTTGGACCAGCTCATTGAGAGCCGACCTTATTTTTTTAAGCTCGCCAGAAAGAAATATTCAGCTGCCAGCTTTGTCCAACTCTTCTAACAGCTTCGTACGGGCCGTCATTAACGCCTCGTCTTTCGCACGTTGAAACAACTTCTTTTTTTCCTCCTCCGACAAACCAACAGTTTGTTTCTGGCGCTGACGAATTTCTTCTTTCATTTGATTGAACTTGTCGATTTCACACAGAATCAGGCGAAATTCCGTTTCAGATATATTATCGTCGTTCAGCGCGATAGAAATGCGGTCGGTGATTGAGTTTAGCTTCGACTCAGCCAAGATACGAATCTCATCGGGTTTTTTTTTTTTTTGGCTTCTGTTTGGAGTTTTCGTCCAATACATTTCCCGCCAACGCCCAGCAACCCACACACAATCGCCCCAGCTCCAAGGCCAATGGCGACAGGCGTCGCGATGATAGTTGACAAGAGCCCGACGCCAGAAGCAGCCAGCCGTACGCTAGTCGCAGTAAGCGCGGTATCAATCCCATCAACAACATTAGCCCCGCGTCTGTATTTCTTCTACAGCGCGGCTCTGAAGTCTCGTTCTTTTTCGAGACGGAATTTGACCTCGGCCACGTGCTGAAGGCGGTGTTTGTCTCCGGTTTCAAGTCCTGGGTAGAGGCCCGTCGTGAACTACCCCTCGAGCTGGGTGGGTTTAAAAAGACTTACTGGCTAATAATGACTGTAGCTTGGTCTGGTGTGAGCGCACCGGGCGTAAATCGCAGCCTTTTGAGAGACGCTGGGCCTATAAAAATATTATGTAGGTCTAAATGATGGTAATCAACTTGGTGTTGGATTCCTTCAAGAGTGTACTGCACTCGAGGCGTTTCTTGAACTTGTATATAAATCCCAACTTCTTTATTAGCATTTGCTTGACTCCACTTGAGCTTGAAGTCGGGTAACACATCAACAAAGTCGTCGGTTCTATCTCCGAGAATTAGATCAAGGATGATCGATGATGTTGGCAAGTTCATACCAATGATTCCCGCTGGGGGGAATTCGAAGACTATTTTCAGGCTTCCCTGTCGGTTGTTGCTTGTCTTCAGCACGTTATCTTCGGAAACGACAATGTTCTTCGTCCCGGGGAAATTCGAGCACAGTCGAGTGCAAATATTCATTACCTTCCTAATTTTGTGCTCCTTTCCAGTCACAACGTACGGAGACGAGATCTGTATGTCAATAAACCACCCCGTTTGTTGGATGGGGTCTGCAAAAGCGACCCACTTGCTCCCAGTGAAGGCCAGCGTATGAACCCGCTTTGGAAAGGCATATGTGGTATCTACGTCGCTGAGATCACCAAATGCCAATGGCCCCGGTTGGGCGACCTCTTTTCTTTTGTAGACTCCCTCAGAGAGCTGGAAGGCGTACAATCGATCTTCCTTCCCATCCTTATCGAACCCCTCAGTGTCACAAAGATCAGCCAAAGCCACCCCATGGCATTTTCTGACCCCACCGGGGCCGCTTGCGTCAACCATTCCTTATATGTAGGGTTGCACTCATATACTCAAATGGTAACATCTCCCCGTTGGTGTCTCTAAGTGAGATAGTTAGCTGTGAAACAGGCCCTGGCGACAACCTTTTGTACTGTAAGACAGGAAATGATTCAGTTCTACCAGCTCCACACTTTTCGTTCTCGACAGGGACAGATCTAAGCAGTGTAGAGGGCCGACCGTTATGCAGATTGTCTGAAGTACTTAATTCAGCAAGTTGAAAGTAGACCTCACGATGGACGGCCAGCTTGTGTGCTTCTTTGCAGTCAACGTCTTGGTGCGGCCTCCTTCCAAGTAATGGACATTGTTATTGATCAGCGCAAAGGGAGGGGGTTTGAAAGTATTGTCGGAAAAGCCTAAGATATTAGCTAATTCCCGATCCATTGTTATAACTTCTCCGGGCTTTACCGTTAATTGCAGTAGACCAGACGGTTCATCTAGAGTGAGTTCGGCGTTCAACCGCTGAAACACCTTTTCGTTCAACTCACAGATGTTATAATTCCCGTCAGGTATTGTTTTTTCTGTCTTTTTATTTGAGACCTTATTGTGCCTTTTCACCGTGCATATGTTGTACCACCAGTGATAATACGTCAACTCGCAGAGAGCAATCTCTCGCTCACCCGCAGACAGGGTCCTGGCAAGATTGATTGGCACATCGTTTTGAACGTCAGTGAGTGGGATGTACATGATAATCACCTAAATGGGTATGGATACAAAGGCGTTTACGTTTAATAGCTCGACAAAATATCGGGCAGGCGGCCATTTCAAATATACGGAGTCAGCAGCAGGGGGGCCCAACCTAGTCATAATGGTCGACGAGAAGGGAAGTCACTTCCTTGCCAAATACCCGAACATCTTCGATAATCACAATCATCCGCTTACATGCAAACAAAAGGAAAACAAGCCGTGGGACAACACCTGGCAGCATTATAAAAACCCTCCGCTTACCGGGGACGTCCCTAAGGCAAACAAGGCGTGGGACAGCTGGCAGCAAGCCCCTTTCAGCTGGTGGCAGTGCCAGCTGAACTTTGCGGTTTGGTGCGCGACCGCCGGATGTGGTGTTTCATTCCAGGACCATCTCCAAGCGAAGGAGCCCTTCTTGCAAGCCTGTATTGCTTCCATGTTTATTATACGAAGAGGCGTCTGCTTGAGGAGCTAAAAGTCGCCCTCCCTGGGGACGAGTCCTATTTATGGTACGATAACCAATATGACTCCAGGGCCTACAAGCGGCTTTGCGAGGAGTTCGCCGTTTCGCCTTCTACAGATTGGAGGCAAAAGCGGGACAACGGGTGTCAAGGCCTCGGATCTTTAAGTACATTCATGACCCCTTCGGGGAAATACCGCAGTGATCACAGGTCCGATGGCCCCTTCTGTCACCCGAAGGATGCCATACGCCATAATGCGGTTATTCAAAGGCGTGGACGATGTTCATTCTCGAAAAATCAGATGGCTTCACGCAAGCGGGTGTCGTGCGCCTCAACGACTCGATTCGGACTTTTATTTGGGCAATCCTGGGAGCGCAAGCTCAAACCCGTTCCAACATTCTCAAAGTCCGGACGGGGTTCGACGCCCAGAAGCAGTTTACGGCGAATCTCGAAGACGCCATCGCCTCACCCGTCGACATCCCCAGCAGCATCGATCGCTATCAAAAGACGTTGCAATATGCATCCACACCACTGGATTACGCTTGCGGGAGAGCGCTCCACTTGATGCCGAGCGACATGGCACTCCATCCAGGCAATGTCCAAGGTTATAATAACCAAATCCAAATAGCGGGGTCAGACGCTGCAATCGGCCACAACCCAGGAATTAACAAGGCAGCACTAATTCAACATGCCTTTAAAGTCGAAAGGACATTCCAGGGGAAAACTGCCGCACCAGCCGGGACCGATCCGCGAGTACTCGCAGGGCCACCGCCCGAAGGGTCGCCTACGTCTGCCACGGTTGCTCCGGACCGGAAATCCGGTCTCGATCATGAAGAGGAAAAATCTCATAATCGTAGGGATCGGGGTTGGCTTAGTGGTGCTTTGGTTGGTTGAGTGCTAGCCAGTTCCGTGCAGCCACTAGAAGAAGGGCCCCCACGCCGATGACCAAGGTCCACAAATTATCTGCGAGCCACGAAGCGGCCTTCCCTAGCGTGCTCAAGAGCCAAGAGACGATGGATCCGATGATTCCGGGCAGGGCAGTCTCGGCCTTGCCGGCCAAATTGGTCAGGGCACGCCCGAGGAACTGTAGGTGTTTTTTTACCCACTCCTTGACCCCGCCCTTGCCGGGTGGCTTTGGTGCCGGGGCCGGTACACTCCCCCCGCCGCCGGTTACCGCAAGCACTAGGTCGAAATTGCCATCCCAACCACTGTAAGGATGCTCATGATCGTTATCCCCTGTTCGCGGAAGAGTGTCTGTATTCGCTCAGCCAGCGTCTTGTCTTCATGAAGGAACCGCCTGAACGTCTCACGGATTCTGTTAATCTGGGAGCGGAGAACTTCTCTTTTCGTAGAGAAGGCTTCGAGCCTCGGCTGTCTTTCGATTTCGATGTCAGAGAGCTCGCCCTCCAGTCTGCTGATTCGGTCTTGAATCTCCTGCTGCATCTCGGGGTCGTCCGTTTCCGTCAGTTTTTGTTGCTCCCTGGCCAAGCGTTTTTCAACTTTGGATTTTCCCTCGTCGACCTTTGACAGCTTCGCCAGGTTGTTCGCCAACTGCTCTCGGGTTCGAGTCATGGCCTTTTCAAGCCCAGCGAGCTCTCTTTTGGCCTGGGTGACCCACGCGGTGTCGATGCGCTGATCATCAATTGTCTTCAATACGGTCTCAACGTCTTCTGCGCTGCAGCGCGCGCGATCGGCTATGCCGGGGAGGTCCTGAAGTTCGATATTTTCAAGGTTCGCACCGCACGGGAGGGCTTTATCTGCCTGCTGGAGAGCTTTCACAGCGGAGCTACTTAGACGCTGCGTATTCGATGTGTATTCAGGGAACCCCAGTGAACTTCGCAGTGCATGTGTGCCGCCTCCTCCGTACCTTGTGGTCAGTGTTGATAGGGCCAGAAACCGGAATCGTCCCCTCGTCGCAGTGATAGGGATCTTTTTATCGCCTGGGGTCCAGTAGAATGTTTTGCCGTCCGTATCAATTCCAAAATGGCTATAGTCTATCCTGCCTTCGGGGCGCAACCCATAGGCACGGTTCACTTCTTTGTAGAAAGTGTCAACCAGGCGCTTTTTCTGAGCCTTAAGTTCTGCCTGTTTCAACTCGCCCTGCAGATTCAGCAAATTGTCCCCGGATGTGTTTAGACCTTGCTGGACGGGCAGTGGTGGCTCCATAGGGGCGCTCCATAGGGGGGTCGGGGAGGTCGAAATCATAATCATCGTCTATTTAAGGCCCGTCTGGGTCGAACGTTGGGTTTTCGAAATCATAGTCAGCCATATTTATGTAACTAGTATGTGCATTTGAACGTTGTCGCGCATCTTTAAAACAGACGACTTTGTCGAGTGTCAACGAAGCTGACACCATGTCATCAAGTAAGTACGGACGAAAGCTTGGCCCCTACCGGTGCCTCCGCGATCCCCTTGGGGTGAAAGGGGTGAGGCAATCGGTGTCGATAACTAACAACCCCAGCACGATCGGCCCGAACCAGCAGCTTCTCGTTCGATTCCCCAACCTCGGCCAACATGATGTCATCGTCCCCGGGACCGCGAGGTTGGCCTACACAATCACGCTGCACAGCGAAGATGCCAATCGGACCTTGGTTCAGAACCTAGGCCGCGCCCTCGTGAAAAATACCGTCATTAAAATTTCGGGAAATGAGGTCCTCAGCATCGACGATAGTGATGTGTACCACTGCTACCTCGATCTCTGGAGGACGGCTTCAGAGAGGAAAAATGGCCAGTACCAAGGTATTGACACGTCTGAAAACCAAAATACGACGAGGATCCGAATCAATGCTGGGAACAAAGATGAGTCCGTTATAGCGGACAAAGTCGTCGCCGATGTTTTCGGCAATCGTTTCTTCAACCCACTAGACTTCGAGCTACTCGAGAGCCACATGCCATTCTACCAGAGCGCGCTGGGCGACCGACTCGAGTATGAGCTCACGTTCAACGACTACAGCCGTGTGATCCAGGCCACAGGCAGAGGTGCCTCTTTCGACATTGAAAACATCTGTCTTGAGTATCCAATGGAATAGTCTTCCCTCCTCTGCGGTGAATGCCAAGTCCGCAGAAGAGTTCAAAGCCCGCACAGTGTAAGATTGGGACTCAGAGGTATGCGTTTTAGGATACCTCTGTTATGCAGATTGTAAATAGTTTTAAGGACGCATCCAGTGCCTCTCTCTCTTTTTTTCAGCTAAATTCTAAATTTAGCCACCCAATCAACTGAGGTAATGGCCAGATATGACCGACTCAGTATAAGAAGATAGATAGATAGATAGAGTATGACATGGTGACCCTGCCGGAGCTGGCCCAAATGATCAACAACCAGTACAGAAGCCGCATTTTGATCCTGTACGACAGGGTACCGCAAAATTGGCAAAGACAAGAGCGACACCCTTTGGAATATCAATCTCAACGTGCCCGCCCGCAGCATGAAGGGCATCTTGATGCTCTTTGAGGATGAAGCCGCGCAACAGCCCTTCGCTTGCGACACAGAGGCCTTCTATAACCCGAAAATAGCCAAGGTCGAGGTCACCATCGAGGGGATCCCCAACCAACTCTTCAGCCAAGGGATGCGCTCTTAACAGATGTTTGATGAAGCGAGAAAACTCTTCACAGCCGGTAGCAGGCGACACCCTGAAGTGGCAACGGTCGAAAAAGACCTTGCCCTAGCCGACGTCAGCCTTGCGGAATACCTCACCATAAGTACGCGCTGTGGCTTGACCTCAGGACAAGCGACGACGACCGGCTCCATGGCTCCGGCAGGCGGATAGAGAATGCCTGCGAAGGTGTGACCATCCAGATAACGAAAAGAGCCGAGGCTGCTGGCGCATTGAATATCTATCTCTACGTCATCATGGATGCACAGCTTAACATCGAAAATGGCCGGTTCGTCTCAGCGGTCTTTTAATCAAAGATTAATAAATGTTCCTGAGGAACGGTTATTAAATCTCCTACCGCGCACGGCCCATTCGGCGACAATATGCGGGCAAACGGGATGCGGAAAAACCGTTTTTATCATCGATCTGCTCGAAGGCCCCTACCGGGAGTTCTTTCGGCACATCGTGGTCCTCTGCCCCGCCATACGGTTCAACAGGACGTATCAGCAACGCCCCTGGATCTGGACAGATCCTGAGATTTACGTTCTAGACCCCGGTGAGCGGCTTATGATTACTTGCGAGCGTTTTACTGGGTGTTCCAGGGCGAGCCGACCCTACACATCATGGACGACTGCAGCGTTAAGAGGGCTTTGACGAAGAAAAAAGGCATGCTGTCAGAGCTGGCATTCTCGGGTCGCCACGCCGACCAGAGCGTCTGGGTCCTCACCCAAAAGTACAACTCCGTCCTGAAGGACTTGCGCGAGTAGACGCCCTGGGTCTCTTTGTTCCACTGCAAGGATCGTGACTCGTTCGAAGACTGTCTGCGTGAAAATGACGTGATCCCCGCACGAGGACGGGAGTTGATTCGGCAGCAGCTAGCCGAGACAAAACTCGCTAAGCTTCTGTTGAAGACTGATCAATCGCTGATTATACAATTACTTTGTAATTATTACATGATATTGTAATTAATATTGCGTAGTTGTGAAGCAACACCAACAACAACGATGTCCTCAGTAGCGGCAGTAATCGCTGTACTTGGTCTGCATGTGGCGCTGCTTTTCGCTGTCTTCTTTATCCTTTCCCGGGTGATCCTGATGTTCGCCGCGCATGTATGCGCATGCCTGCGACTCCATTTTAGACAGGTCCGTCGTTGTTGCAAAAGAATGGACTGTGAGGAGCTGATAGACCAGATGCTTGACGACCCGGCGGCGCCAGACACGGCTGCGACGCATGTTGCAGAGCAACAAGTAAAGCCAAGGAAAGATGACATGGTGCAAGAATACCGCGAAAGGCTCGCTGCAACAGTAACAGGAGGGTCGGCCAGGAAATACGGAATTGTGGCTCACGGAAAGGCCTTGACCTTTGACCAGGTCGAGGAGCTGAGTGACTCTGAGTTCGAGAGTCTCTACGCCCGTTACTCCGCCCGATTAGGGCCAGACATGACAAAGACGATTTCGAACGCGGCTCTCGGGCTGTATGCGGGATTGGTCGGGAAGTTAGTCCCGATCCCGGACCAACAAGGGCTCATTCGCGATCTTGAAAGCGATCCGTTTCTAGGTAGCGCACTTCAAGGCGCTGCCAGCGAACTCTATCACCGCTATGGCATGTGGTTAGCTCCGCTCACCGCAACGTTAATCACTTTCAAGCATGCTAGATTTGAACATTACTGCCCCATCAATTCATCATACAATGATGACGGAGAATACGATGATGGGGAAGGATCAACAGCCGGACGCTGCGACTCAGCGTGGTGCCGTTGCGACGCCACTGGCGGAGACAGTGACGCAAAGAGTGACGAAGCCTAAAGACCCGAAAAAGGTTGCAGCCGGTCGTGCCGGGGCCGCTGCTCGAAAGGCCAAGCAAGAACGACTGCTCAAGGAGCTTCAGGAAACCAAAGAAAAACACCATGTCATGAATAACGATGGCGCCGCTAACGATGTTGTTGTTGTTGCAGAGCAACATGTTGCGTGCAACAACAGGAACAACACGGTAATCTGCCAGAAGGAAAAAACGCCTGGACAACGGAGCTTCAGGAAACCAAAGAAAAACACAATGTCATGAATAACGATGGCGCAGCTAACGATGTTGGTAATCTGCCAGAAGGAAAAAACGCCTGGACAACATGGATCATCGGGGTTTGTCTTGCGGGTGGTATTGCTGTAGTTGCTCTGCAACATGTGAGCCTATCGCGGCGACAAGTTGCTCAGAGCAACAGCAACAAAGACAAGTCGAATAGGAAGTTATCTGCGCATGTTGCAGAGCAACAGGATAAACCCCGGTGTGTGAAACAATTAGAGACCAGGCCAGATCCATTCTATATGGAGTGAAGCTCGTTGCGTCACAACCATGACAACCCCGGCAGCTGATGGTTAAATGCTTGTCAACGTGCTCTACCACAGCGCAGTCGTCTGTGGCATCGCTGTGGGATACGCCCGGCTTGGCAAGATGGCGATTGGGGGTAGCCCTCCGAAACTAGACTTCATACCCCGCGATGTAGGCATGGCCATAGTTGACGTCGCTCTCGCCATGGCAACCAAAGACATGCTATTTAAACAGGGGCTGATACCTGCTGATATCATGAAGTAATGGCAAGTATTGCTATGATCGTTGGCGGTGCCCTGGTGAACGCTCTGGCGTTCTCGGGATCGAACTTCTTGTTCTCCAGTTTGAAGACCTCTGGCGTCGACGAAGAGCGCAAGCGTCACGATAAAGCAGTCGAACAGTTACAGGCTGCACAGGCAGATTGGTCTCGAAAACGGCCCGAGCGTATTGATTTCATCACTGAGGAACTCCGCCGCCAGGGGCACGCCGTTTGAACCTTCAAAGACGTCGATGAAGCGATGCGCCTGTATGCGCAGGTCACCGGGAAAAATGTCAGCCTTGCTGACCTGGGGCCCGAACCCCAGCTCTCCGACTTTTGCCAACCGAGTGATGACCAGAAAGAACGCGAGATTGCCTTCATCATCCTGGGGATGGCTGCTACCGGCTTTGTGGCCTACAAACTCGCCAAGTGAGTTTTAGTTTTTCATTCTTTTGGAGACTTATCAGGTTGTTGGTAGCAATGGCCGACAGTAAGCTCTCTGCCATATATTATAGCCCAAAGGGCTACTGGAAGGGGCTCGCTGCCATTGAGAAGCTGGCGTCTGCAGCCAAGATGAGTGAGCAGTGGCCAAGGACTTGCTCAAAAGACAGGCTATCTGGCAGATCTACCTTCCTACCCCACGGCATATGCCACGGCCAAAATTCGACATCGCCACACCGAACGAAGTACACCGGGCGGATCTACTCTTTCTGCCACACGACCGAGTTGGGCGGAAAACCTTCCGCTACGCTCTCACGGTTGTTGACGTTACAAACCGTTACAAGGAGGCTGAGCCCTTTATCAACAAGACTGCGGCGTAGGTCGCCGATAGCCTGGCTCGGATTTACAAACGGAGCCCGTTGAAGTGGCCCAAATTGCTCCAGGTTGACCCCGGCCGTGAGTTCATGGGCTCTGTCAGCCAGCTGTTGGCAAAGCACTCTGTCCAGGTTCGGCGCGGTCGGGTTGACATCCATCGGAACCAGAATATTGTTGAGCGCTTCAATCTTACCTTGGCTGAGCGGCTCTTTGGGCACCAGTACGCTCAGGAGATGCGACTCACTTCTGGTCAGCGGTCTACAGAGTGGGTGAAAAGGTTGCCTGCCGTTGTGACTGCCTTGAAGGGTGAGGTCACTCGACTGACCGACAAAAAGCCCATTGAGGCCATAAGGGCGCGATTGGTGGCACAAAAGCCCTCCTCTGTAGTTCCTGGTCGTCCTGTTGGTCTCGAGGAGACAATAATCCCCTCCGGCGTCAGCGTTCGTTATTTGTACCAGCCTGACGAACTTGAAGGGGAGCGCCGGCGAGCGACTGATCCCATATGGCCCCTGGATGTGCACCGGCTCGGGCGCACAGTCATCAAGCCCGACGAGCCCGTGGTGTATTACTTGCAGGAGGGACATATCGCGGTTTTGGGCGAAGAACTCCTTGCTGTGCCACCGGACACCCAGCTTCCTCCGGATGGGGTTCTCAAGCGCTGAGCTCGAATCCTTCCACCGGGGAGATAATTTATCCGTTAGGTTTACGTCCTACTTCAGTGGTCCTTGGTCTCGGAACTTTCACCTAAAGTATATCGAGGTTCTGGGGGGTCTGGCGTAGCGAACACCCCACAGACAATTGCTATGGAGAGAGACAAGTATACCCATCTTTCAGCCATATCCACCATTTTCTCTACTACCGAGGGGTTCGGCGGCTCGACCTCATATCCGTCTATAGCGGAAGACACACCCACCAACACATCTGCGTCCTGCTCTGTGAGAGATTCGAGCGACTTAAGGTTGTCGTACAGCAGGGAATAGAAGGTTCCGATGGATTGTCCAAATATTGAATATTCTCGGAGATCACATTGCCTCCGCTCGCCGCCTCTTGCCTAAGAGAGGCTATTATCTCCGTCAACGAAATCGACACCTCTGTGGTGGTCTCAAACCGACTCAGGCTTTTCTTTAGGAGCTCATAGAATTCGTTGATGGTCGGCCCATTTACCGACTTGGCTTGGCCGATGCTATCGCGTCGCAACAATCGTAGATCGTCGACGACGCTCTCCACCTTTTTTGCCTTCTCTGTTGCGGTATTGGGTGTCTCCTCCTCTGCCCAGAGCATCTGAACCCTCGCAGCGCCGACGCCGAACTGCTTCTTCACCTACTCACAGGCGCCTTACCTCGCAGGGCTTTGATTTCCTGGATCTCCTCCTGGGTTAGAACTCTCTTGGGAGCCATCGTTTATCCTATGATTTCAGAGTTCTCTAGATGGACCGCCCAGTTCCTCAACGAACGCGTCCATCTGTTGTTGTGTGATGTAATCATCTTTGTAACCATAAGCTTGTGTGTCAACTCCGTTTTCTGCGATCCAACGCTTGGAATCGAAGGGCGACAGCGACACCTTGTTGAGATGCTGCCCGTAGATGCGGTGACGCTCCGACCTAAGAACATCCATGCCATGGCGGAAGGTTTGCTTCTCAAAGAGAGCCTCTTTGAACTGCTCGTGCCTGATGCGCTTCTTGACAGTGACTTTTCTCACACCCTTGGCCTTCTTGATGTTCTTTCAAGATGCCTGGAGGATGGAGTACATATTCGGCCGCAGGCCCACATATTCGGCGATTGACTGCCCGGCGCACTCGTCCTTCATCTTTCCGAGAACCTTCTTGTTCTCTGTGCTGTGCAGCGGGTGGTCTGTCGGGTAGTCGGACGTGTCGTAGATATCCTGGTGCTTTCCTCGTAGACATCCTCTGTCTCGATTTTCAGGAGCAGGCTGTCGGTGTCCGTGTAGAGGAGCTGGCAGCGGTCTGCGTACTGACTCTGAAGCCGTTTGTAATAGAAATCGTACATTAGGGTTTTTGAAAGGTCCAGAATGCGCATACCTACGTGAACGGGCGATTGAGCACTAGACGGCTCTTTAGCATATGGACTGCTGCAAGATCATCGTCGAAGATGTTGGTTCTTGCAAAGGGTGGGCTGGCTATGAGACGCCTGAGTTTATCTTTCTCGTTGGCGCGGACCAGCTTGACGTCGACACGCCTGCGGAGGTTCTCCATCGTCTTGCCGAAGACCGAATTGTTCATGAGCTTGTAGAGATCCTTCTCAAAGTCACTGGTGGCCTTCTTCCGAAGCTCAATTTTCATCCGGATGTAGGGCTCCATCCAGGGGCTCTGCTGGAACCGGAGGGCGCGATGAATCTTGGTCAGACGCATACCCAGAGACATGTATAGCTGGAGGTTTCGATAGTGGAGCATATAACGGTCTTTATTGCGAAGGTTGGGTACCAACTTCTCAACCTCTGTAGGTGCTCCCCCTAAAGCTCCATCGAGAAGTTCGCGCTGGTACTCCGACATCCACTCCTTCTTGACCACTAGGCGCTCCGGTGCTAGCGGGTAGGCATTGTGCGCCTAGTTCAGCTCTGCTGGATATTCCATATCTACCTCTAGGATATAGCCCTCTTCATTGTCTGCGGGTAGTTCTGCAATGGTTTCTGCGAGTCCCGATACATCGACCCACTGGAAGTCTCTGATGAGAAGGGCCTGGCTCAGAGCCCTTCCATAGAGATTGTTCGCATCGAGGTATAGGATGTGGCTTCTGGGTTTTTCTGGGTCATTATCCTCGACCTGAGGATTGTTGGCCTTGGCATACCGTTTTGATACCATCGAGATACCTCTGCGCATCCCCTTCTCGACAAAAAGGTGTTTGTCGTAGTCTGTAAGCAGCTCGAGCTCCACTCATGTCTTTTTAGGAGGGCGTCCCACGAAAGCCCGTAGTAGTGTGCTTGGTCTAAACCGTACTGCGTCAGGGATGTCTTTCGGAATTCCTCGAAGACATCTGCCAGCAGGAGAACAGCTGTGCGATTGTAGAGGTCGTGGTAGTCCCCCAGGGTCTTACACCCACAGACATCCCATACTCTATGCGCGTGGGCGTAGTCGTCGTCGCTGATGTACTCGTCGGTGAGCTTGCTGTAGAATACCTCTTTCGGAGGGAGCTTGGGATCGGCGAGACGGTCCCAGGAGTCCATATACTCGTAGGGGTAGACGCCCTTCCGGGTCAAGAGCTGGAGCCTCTGACGGTTTGGTTCGTATTGGGATGTGATCTTGAAAGACTCTGGCTGGTTTGACGCCACCAGTTTGTCGAGGGAAGCGAGCAGTAACTGGGCGCTATCGATGAAACGGAGCTGCCCGAGAGAGAAGGAGATGTATTTTTCTGTGTTATTCGGGATGCAGGAGACTCTGCCTTCGACCCTCGAGATGGCTTGCATGAGCAGATGGGAGTCCTACCCCCTGAGGTTTTGGAACACCACGGGAATAACGGTGGTCTTTGGGCTTAGCCTCAGCTTAAGGTTGCAGGCGTTGTGAGCTGCCCCTCGATATTTACCCGTGATATGGCAGTGGTCGCGGACAGAGTCACCGTTTAGCGGTTTTTCGCATATATAGCAATTCGCGGCATTGTTATGGGCCTGATAGTCCTTTCGTGTCATCCTTATGTTTTTAGGGATGGCTAGCACGCTCTTAATCTCGCGCTCTTCCTCCTGGAGTGATTTTAAGAAGTGCTCTGTTGCATTTGGGCCGCGATACTCGACAGGCGGCTTTGTCTTTGTCGTTCCATCACACCGCACCACGATATAGCAGTAGCTGCAAGCCTCGTGTTGTTGTGTTTGTTGGGTGTTCCTTTTTGTAGGATCGCGTTCGGGGTCCTTGGTCTTGGTGGTGAGAGCCTCAAAGTAGAAGTAAAACAAAGATCAGGAATTGATACAATTAACTTACTCCATCCATAAAAGACACCAAAGGGAAAGAAATACAAACATTAAGCGAAAGTCTGCATAGATGATGAATGGGGTTGGTTGCTGCTTGCGGTGGTTCTTGAAGGTGAGATTGCTCTTACCCTCATCTGGCATCTCCACCCGGACAGCCGTCTGGCCGATGCCTTCGCACTCAAGCTTGTTGAGATTATTAACACATGTGTAGTGGAGTTTATCGCCTGTTCCAATCAAAAGTAGATTAATCCTTTCTATCTGTTTCGGCTGCTGGCTGAGATATAGGATTGTTGTGACACCTTTGTCCCAGCCGAAGACATTATAGGCTAGATTGTTCTGCCGCTCAAATTTTGGTATCTGAGAGATGGGATTGGGAAATCAATCCCACCAATGTTGAATTTATGAAGATCATTTTTATACCACCCTGGCCTCTCCGGATGATGTGGTGGTTTGTTCAGAGCCGCTAGGGTTGAGTATAGAAAACAGCGGTCGTCCTTGTTTTTTACGTTAACCACTGCTTTCTTAGCACTTACTTCTGCTGGGAGTGGGATGTAGGACCTACCCCGAAGAGGTTGATATCTGGCAATGTCCAACCAAAGGGTCTGTACCTGATCTACAACCCAGCCAGACCCTCTCTGTGTCCGCTTTTCGAGTGTTTCTTGGATCTGTGGGAAGGTTTTATCGAGAGCCCCATTGATTTCGCTGGCCTGGAGAAGGGCCTCCTGTTTGTGGCGCAGCACGGGGGTTGTGTACTCCTCACTACCGTCTGGGTTGTCCTTCGTAAGCTGAACCTTGAGAGCCAACTGGAACTTCACACCACCCAGCGCCTCGATCTCTTCCTCGAGCTTGCTACTGATCTGGGGCACTACAGCCTCGAGGAAAGTCCTGGGGTCTGCACTATGAGGATTATTGGCAGGCACGTCCATCTGCCAACCCCCCAAGAAGGCGCCAATAACCCATGGGGTCTGCCTGAAGCTTAGCTGTTGTTCAGCAGATGTAAAAAAATCCAGGATCACATCTTGATATTCCTTGACGGATCTCAGGACTTTCTCGCGGGAGATAGGGTCAAATTCCTCTTCGATGGCTTTTGGCGGCCGACTTTTTGCGTGGTGGTGGGGTAGGTCGATATTTTTCAGGCTGTAAGGGTTTTAACAGGCGCCCTTTGACAGAGTCTGGAATAGGCTCATCAAAGATGTTTTGAACCACATGATGGAGAGTTGAATTATTATCAGGTATTTCTGCCAGTAACTGCTCTATGTATTCATCCATAGTAGCCTTGTTACTGTATCTTTAACTTTTCCTATATACTAACAATTCTCTAATAGGAAATATAGTAGAAAATCTTTCAGCATTTATCTTTAACTTTACCTATATACTAACAATTCTCTAATAGGAAATACAGTAGAAAATATTTCAGCATTTTTGTTGGATTTTACCTATATACTAACAATTCTCTAATGGGAAATATAGTAGAAAATCTTTCAGCATTTTTGTTGGAACTTTACCTATATACTAACAATTCTCTTATAGGAAATAAATTAGAATATAACCATCTTAACTCTTTTTTAACCATACTAGATAGAAATGGCGGACAGCCGTCTAAACTCTTTTTGAGTCCTTCGATTCCTGTTAATGTAATTTATGGTAATAACTGATTTAACACCACATTGCATAAAAAGTAGATGGTGTGTTTTCACCGACACTCCACAGTTTGTGCATAGTAGTGGTTCTCTTCTTCCTACCCTCCTACAGACACTATTGTGTCACTCACAGAATTCTCCGCGGCAATTATTGTTGCAGGTTTCTCTCTTCCCCACAGGAATCCAAGGACACTTGTTCATTTTTGTGCTGTGTGTTAAGGTATTATATTTATCTAATACAAACACCCCGCCCGGTGGGGCTGTTGGCGAGCTGGTAACGTGTTGGCCATGCGATATGGCGGGCAAACAAATATTTTAATATATTGCATCCCCTCCCGGTAGGGCCGGGTGGGGGCCCACAGTGTTGCAGGAATGAAAAAAAAATTGTCCAGGCATCCCCACTCGGTGGGGCCGACCCGGGAGGTGGGGGTCGGCCCCACAGTGTGTGGGGGTGGGGGTTGTTCCAGAACCCTCACTGCTAATACTACTCAGCAACAACAACGATATTACTACTACAACAACTACTACTACTACTTTTACTACTATTACTCCTACTGTAACTGCTACTACTACTCATAATGACAATAATAATAGTAGCAATAATGGGGCACAAATATAATGCAATGCTATTTCAGAATAATAATCTTAAAAATGCTACCTCCGCTTGCATTTATAGTGACGCGGCAGTTGTGGGATTTGCATCACCTGGAAGACCTTGAAATTAGGAATCACGAATTAACCCCTGAGAGGTTTTTTTTTTTTTGTGGAAGGGCCATGCAAAGCCAAAAACACTTCCTTGAAAAATAAAAATGTTGTTGGTAATGCCAATAATAGGTCCACTGGAAAGCCGGAAAGCAGCCGTGATCTGGTCTATCAGTGATAGGCCATTATAAGAAGCTATTAGTGGAAATCACTCACGGCAGCTTTATGTTTATATATACTGGACAAACAAGCCAGAACTTACATTCTAATAATTACCTTGCAGGAAAAACAATACAAAAGAAAAAAATCAAAGAATGGAGAAGGAAGGATGTTAGGGGAGAGGATGGTTTACCGATACACTTATTGAAATAATGATTTGTATAGTATGTGTAACTTGAAATTATTAAACAAAGATAACAACAACAACAACATCAAAAATTGTAGCCATTTTGGAGATGTGAAAAAATGCACTATGTCGCACGGCTGTGTTATCGTAATGATGAATTTGCTAACGTTTTGCAAGTTAAATAGCTTGAAGAAATAGATGGCTGCATGATCCTTCCACGCATAGCTGAAACCGACTGCACACGAGTACTGTTAAACCGCTTAGAGGATCTAAGTCTGGCCAGGCAAACGTTTAGCCTATCAATCTGTGTTGTTAGTGAGGATGACATTCCTTGAATCTCGATCATTCGATGCCTAAATTGACACTGCACAACTTTGTTTTTTTTGTGTGTTTTTTTTTTTTCTCAATCTTCAATAAATAGATCTCGAATTGATATATCCAATTAGGATACAACAATTTTTACCTAAGAACCTGGCAGTAAATCCCACATCTTTACGGAAAAATGACAATCCTTCTTCTTCAATACACAACACTTTAAAAACGGGTCAAGATTTTGGCAATACACGGTCACCTAATTACATATCTTTATAATCGAAAGTCACATGATGTAAACAAAAACAAGTCAACAAGTACACGCTTTATCGAAATATATAAAGATAGTTGGCCCCGGTCCCGCTGCATGAATAAATTAAGAACATTCACCCCTACTGCTGATTATCAAACAAACCATTGCTTAATTCGCAGGCTGCGTAGATCCTGATTAGATGGCATGTGATCTGGGTCTACTCTATCTGCTAGGGTAGGGGCCGTCGTGTGCGGCGGGAGAGAGGTCAAGCTACTATATGATTGTTCATTGTTATAAACTGTTTTTTTTTATTATTATTTCAGAAAAAGAAGAACGACAGTGACTAGATGAACACATCGACGTTTCCTTACTCAGCTATACTACTTTTTACTTATTTATCTATTTATTTATCTATTTATTTCCTATAAATTTAAATAATAAAGTTTATGTTCAAAAAAAAATATAGAGGTGAGGGGGAGGATTGTGAATCTTGTCATTTCAGCGGTGGCTGTGTCGACTTGGGATGGGAAAACCCGATGGAAGTCTGGGCCGCCAAATGGGCCTCCCATGGGAGCCGGTTCTGTCGCCGCTGGATGGACAACAAAATAATCCTCTCAAACATATCGTGCCGCTCCGGAAAAGAAACGTAAAATGATATTTATTTATTTATTTATTTATTTATATATACCGTTTCCTTTTACCTTTTTAAATTTATTCGGAACGCAATTTAGGTTTCACAAACGGTGTGAATCCTGATCGCGCGCCGCAACTTGCGACATCTCGTCTGCATACATACATACATAGGCTTCATGCATATGTGGATTTTTTTTAGATTAAATGGACAAGTACATACATACATACATACATACATACATACACCCGAGAATATTTTCATTTCCAGCGTAAAGTCTAATGTAGGCCCGTGGAGGGCAGTGTAGTACATATTTCCATGAACACATCAAGTCACATGACTTTCAGCGACACCGAGTAATGTCATTCTAAACCATAGTTCTTTACAGGCGTTGGTGACGTAAACGCCGTTCCACTCCTTGTGGAAAACAGAGTGTAAATACACCTCAGTTTTAAAAGTTTTTCCCAGTTTTGCGGTTCTTAGAGCAGTGACGAGGGGTAAAGATTGTAAATATAAAAAACAAAAAAAAAAGAACTTAATCTTTCTGCTTTTCATTGGGGGTGGACGGCGGCGGGTCGCCAGCGGGGTTCACAAGAACCTCCTCGAGGTTCATCCACCTTGCACTTGGCCCGCCGCGTTCGTGCTCTCATGAACTGCGGAGGGATAAACGCACATGCGTACACATACATACATAATGATAAACATCTTCAATGGAAACTACTTTACATTCCCACATGCACACATACATACACAGGATTGACTGCAATTTCAACAAAATAAAAAAAAAATAAATAAATAAAAAAAAAAAAAAAAAAAAAGTTTACAAATATATGTGGCATCTTTAATTTTAGTGTCAGTCCAAACTACAATTCTGACCCTTATATGCTTACACACGCATACACACAAAAACACACACGCACACACATATATACATACATACATACATGCATACATACAGTACACTGCAATGGAAAGTACATACATACAAAAAATAAGCGTCCCAATGGAAAGTACATTCATACATACATACATGACGCGTCCGCTCATTCGTTCGTGTACTACAATCTATCTGTATATATGTATATGTATATATATGTATATATATGTGGATCAGTTGTATAAAAAAAAAAAATATTTCGCACGATATGTATATGGTGTCGGAAGGGGAGGAGGTGCCGACAAAAAAAAAAAAAGTCTGGCCAGGCAAAGCGGTGCGAGTCGGACCGTCCATGCTTATGAAAAATATCGGTGTCACTTCATCTCCATATCTGGTAATGGAAGCAACCCCCCAACTGACCTATACAGTGTTGACTGGGGCGTTAAACCTTAAATCAAACAAACTATATAGCAAAGACGAATAACATCAAGCCAGATGCTACCTACACGAGGCCCATGGAGACTACGATTAAATGCAGGCCCTCCAAAACATTTGTTGGTCTTATATATCAAACAAATTGCCATGATACCAAAATATTTCCATATGGGTAAACTGGAGTGTGCTACCTTACGGTTGGTATTTCTCTACAACTGATGTAGTCAGTATCTGGGATGTCTGCCACCGACCCTCAGGTTTTTTTTTCATCACAGTGGTTGAATAGGATTAACTTGCTTGCGCTTAACACTATGTGTAAAAGAATTTGCAGACCAAAGTGTAAAACATTTCTCTTATATTTGCAAGAAATAAAAAAATCCGTAGACTATCTGTTGGGTTTATTTTGCTCCAGCATTTCAGGTATTTCATGATGTCGAGTCGTCATCGTTGTTTTGTCTCTGTAGTCGTTTGGGTTTTATGATCTTGGGGATAGTATACTAATGAGTTAGAAATCCTTCACGCGGACTGAACATATTAGTTGTCTAAACCATGATAGTACCAGGGGCGGGGATTGCGGTCACGTGGTATCGGCTTAGGCCCCCGTAGGAGGGATGTTTTAATGACCGTTCCGAGGCCGTACATTTGCCATGGTTTACTACTGTTATAGTTCGTCTTTGCATGTATGTATTGCTAATGTCCGTTTTATTTTGGATGGCAGTTTGGCCATTTTGTGGGAAAAGGGCCATTTTTGGCTTTCAGTTTGTGATATTTTCGTTTTTGTGGGGTTGTAATGTGCTCATATTTCTTTCTGTTTGATGTCTATGATGGCAGATATATGTATTAGGTCATTGTATCGATTCCCGATCATTTCCTGCACTTATATTTTGAAATTCCATGCAAATAGAAGACAAATTTCACGAAATATTATTATCTTTGTTCATGGGATAATAAGAAAAATGTAATTAATTCCTCTTACGCTGAATTAGCTAAGATAATATTAAGATAGGTAAACCACATTTTATTTCAATAAATCATCATATTATTCCTATTTATATCCTGTAACAGACTGGGATTACATAGAAAGAGCTGCTACATGTACGACACAAATCAACAACAGGCACATACATAGGCAGGCGTTGTGTAACATGTTCTGTTTCTGGGTTATCTCCCTGACTGATATTGGTCGAAAAGTATGCATGTTTAAACTATATTTGAACCTAGTGTGAATATTTTTCTTCATGCAAAATCATATAAACGCTCTGAATATTATCGACAGAGGCCATTTTAAAGTCCCTAAGTCTTGTGCTGTCTATTCTATGTAGCAAGTGGCGAAAGGGTTGTTTTATGTAGAAAGAAGCCTTTGTTAAATCCTTGCTGTAAGTTTTAATTCAAAATAGCGCTGCAGTTTTCTCATTGGGGAGAACTGATATCTTTGCTTTCCGTTGCGTATGTTCTTCATAGGTAGACGTGTGTGTGCTTTTCCTCGTGTGCCATTTGGTAGGATGCTGACCATGTTATTAGAACAACATTTTAGTGGCTTGTTTTGTAGAGGTACAGCCGATTCAATACTATTTTGGACATATCTATCCGGCCAGATTCCTAAAGCCACACTTCTTTTGCAGGCCCACACATAAGCGGACAACCAATACAGTACACCTTCCTTTGCCAGAAATTGACAACTGCCCTTTGTCAACCATCGGCTAGAAGAAAATGTCTGTAGAAACGTTTTCATTATCGATCTCTACGAAATAATGTTTCCGACCCAAGTCAGACCGAAATCGGAGTTATTTAGGTCGGCCGTAGTTTATTTACGGCTTTTAATTGGCCGAAACTAGCTAGTCTGGCCCAGAAAACATGTACACTCCATATTTTTCATTTCTGTGGTGTATTCCTTGCTTCCAAAGGATAACCCCTTTATAGAACATTTTAACAGCTGGTAAAATTATCATAATATTGTTCTGCACAGACTAGGGTAACATGAAACGAACTAGTACATAAACTAACACACATCATAATGTTAAAGACAAAATGTTCCGTTCGAGCAATACTGTTATGCAAGTGAAGAAACCCTTTTTTAAGCCAACAATCAGGAAAGTACAAGTCACCCTTGAAACATAATACGAGAAGTGTGTCAAGACCAAACCATTCCGAATAACACCGCTCATTATCTCATTTTATCGTATTAGTGCCACCTGGAACTGAAGACGTTGCGCCTAGGTCATACTCCATTTTAGATGTGTTGTACTCTCTAATTTGTTACCTAAAATAAAACCAAATTTAAATTCACATTCTCTAATCAGGGATTATTAGTAATTATGGCAAATATCACCAGGAATATATAATCTTCATCAACGCAAGTCTCTCGTTCGGCTGCTGTGCAAATTGCGGCTGATATGCATTGCCTCCACTTCTATTATTCGTCATATTGCAGTTCATATGTTCTTGTCCTTTGGGAGCAATGATTCAATTGTTGTGTTCTGAAATTATCTGAGGGTCTCTGATGAGACCTAATTAGCAGAAACTAGCTAGTCTGGCCCAGAAAACTTGTATCCATACTTTCATTTCTACGGTGTATTCCTTGCTTCCAAAGGATAACCCGCTAATAGAACAGATTCATTGTGTTCTCAACGCCTACTACTAAAAGGGATTATACAGACATTCAGGGAAAGCAACACGTTCATACCTAGTTGCACGACCCGCAGAAAAAGCAACCGACTGAAGTCGGTTGAGTTCTAAGAGTGCCCTAAAATCACCGTGTCATTCTGTCATTCGGTCAATCGGTCATTCTGTCAGTCCGTCCGTAACCCGTTTGTGAAAATTGGTGATAGTGACTTAACCGCTTGGAATATTTAAACACTTTTTGGCATACTGATATATATCAGTGGTCTAACCAATGAACTAGTGAAATATTACATTCCATTTAGTACAGCCTCGCCGAGGCGAAAAATGTAAAAATTTTCGAACTGCTTCTCCTCGGAAACCGTTGGGCCGATTGAAGTCAGATTTCATATGGAGCCTCTATGGGATGGGGGAAACCAAAATTTGCTCATTGGGTCCAGGTCACATGACCAAAATGGCCGCCAAACCATATATGGTCTGTCTGTCTGTCCGTCCGTAAACCGTTTGTGAAAATTGGTGATAATGACTAAACCGCTTGGAATATTTAAACAATTTTTGGGATACTGATAGATATCAATCTGATCTAACCAATGAACTTGCGAAATATTACATTCCATTTATTATAGCCTCGCCGAGGCAAAAAATGTGAAAATTTTCGAACTGCTTCTCCTCGGAAACCGTTGGGCCGATTGAAGTCAAATTTCATATGGAGCCTCTATGGGATGGGGGAAACCAAAATTTGCTAATGGGGTCCAGGTCACATGACCAAAATGGCCGCCAAGCCATATATGGTAAAAACCCTTCAAAATAGTCTTCTCCAGAAACGGTGGGCAGATTTCCACGAAACTTGATAAATAGCATCTGGGACGTAGGCCCATTATAAATTGCTCAAATGGTGAGCCTGGGTTGACCTTGACCTTCTTTGGGTCTGTCCGTAACCTGTTTGTGAAAATTGGTGATAGTGACTTAACCGCTTGGAATATTTAAACAATTTTTGGCATACTGATATATATCAATGAGATCTAACCTATGAACTTGCGAAATATTACATTCCATTTAGTATAGCCTCGCCGAGGCGAAAATTGTGAAAATTTTCGAACTGCTTCTCCTCGGAAAACCGTTGGGCCGATTGAAGTCAAATTTCATATGGAGCCTCTATGGGATTGGGGAAACCAAAATTTGCTCATTGGGTCCAGGTCACATGACCAAAATGGCCGCCAAGCCATATATGGTCTGTCTGTCTGTCCGTCCGTAAACCGTTTGTGAAAATTGGTGATAATGACTTAACCGCTTGGAATATTTAAACAATTTTTGGCATACTGATAGATATCAATGTGGTCTAAACAATGAACTTGCGAAATATTACATTCCAGTTATTATAGCCTCGCCGAGGCGAAAAATGTGAACATTTTCGAACTGCTTCTCCTCGGAAACCGTTTGGCCGATTGAAGTCAAATTTCATATGGAGCCTCTATGGGATGGGGGAAACCAAACTTTGCTCATGGGTCCAGGTCACATGACCAAAATGGCCGCCAAGCCATATATGGTAAAAACCCTTCAAAAATAGTCTTCTCCAGAACCACTGGGCAGATTTCCACGAAACTTGATAAATATCCTCTGGGACGTAGGCCCATTATAAATTGCTAAAATGGTGACCCTGGGTTAACCTTGACCTTCTTAGGGTCCGTCCGTAACCCGTTTGTGAAAATTGGTGATAGTGACTTAACTGCTTGGAATATTTAAACAATTTTTGGCATACTGATAGATATCAATGAGGTCTAACCAATGAACTTGCGAAATATTACATTCCATTTAGTATAGCCTCGCCGAGTCGAAAATTGTGAAAATTTTCGAACTGCTTCTCCTCGGAAACCGTTGGGCCGATTGAAGTCAAATTTCATATGGAGCCTCTATGGGATGGGGAAAACCAAAATTTGCTCAATGGGTCCAGGTCATATGACCAAAATGGCCGCCAAGCCATACATGGTCTGTCTGTGTGTCCGTCCGTAAACCGTTTCTGAAAATTGGTTTTAATGACTTAACCGCTTGGAATATTTAAACAATTTTTGGCATACTGATAGATATCAATGTGATCTAATCAATGAACTTGCGAAATATTACATTCCATTTAGTATAGCTTCGCCGAGGCGAAAAATGTGAAAATTTTCGAACTGCTTCTCCTCGGAGACCGTTGGGCCGATTGAAGTCAAATTTCATATGGAGCTTTCATGGGATGGGGGAAACCAAAATTTGCTCATGGGGTCCAGATCACATGACCAAAATGGCCGCCAAGCCATATATGGTAAAAACCCTTCAAAAATAGTCTTCTCCAGAACCACTGGGCAGATTTCCACGAAACTTGATAAATAGCATCTGGGACGTAGGCCCATCATAAATTGCTTAAATGGTGACCCTGGGCTGACCTTGACCTTCTTTGTGCCTAGGTCAAACTTTGACACATATGCTTTTGTATTGAAAAAGTGAGAATGCATTTTATCCTGCAAATGAATCAGAATACAGTACTAAAGTATAAGATATATTTTTGCTCCTTACGATAAGGCGCGATTATTGGGGGAACCGTTTTATGTCCAGGCCACATGACCAAAATGGCTGCCACACCCATATATGGTAACACTCATAAAGCTAAAAGCATCCGGCGGGTCGTGCACTTCAGCTGAGGCACTGGTTTTGTCTCCAATATCTACAGGGGTAAAATCTTTCATTTAAGTTAAAACAATGTTCTAAAGCAGGATCAATTTTACAATGGATGTTACAAAAGTGCTTCCCTTCTAGAAGTTTCGGAAAATGCCTCAGATGTATCTTTAATTACGTCAGACAGAAGAACCGCCTTGGAACGGTCAGTGGAAAATATTCCACTGGGGGGGGGGGGGCTTAAATCGATTTTACATGGCCATAATCCTCGTCCTTACCTCTATCGAGGTATACACTAATTTTGTTTAGTCGGCATGAAGGCCTGTCCAGGAACCACGGTGCGAGGCGGACCGTCCATGCTAATGAACCCTATTGGTTTCCTTGGGCGACAGGTCTTGAGAGGTCATTTTATTTCAATGTCGGGTGAAAGTCACACAACAACAACATAAATAAATCGCCACAGAAGAACCGCCTTAGAACGGTCAGTGGAAAGATTTCCACTGGGTGGCTTAAATCGATTATACGTGGCCACAATCCTCGCCTTTACTTCCATCGCGATTTAGACAAATAATTTGTTCAGTCCGCATGAAGGCAGTGCAACATCTCCGTGAACACAAATAATCAAAGAACCACAGAGGTGAGACAACGGTGAGGACTCGACAGCAAGAAACCACTGAAATGCTTGAGCAAAAGAAAACCAACAGTTAGACTCCGATGAGCCCGACCAGAGACAGAGCTTCAGGCACCAACCAACATTACCTTGAATTAGATCTCTCTACTTTACGCCTTTACGTTGGAACCGTCATAGAATCGGAGGCCTGACCCATCGGCGTGCAATTAAAGAGGGAAGCAAAGTTGCCAACCGTGATTGGGTTAACTACCATGCATGCAGTCTGTCGTATAACATCCATGTTGAACCCAATCTTTTTATACCGCAGAATGATTTTACAAAATTGGGTGCTGAAGTCATTGCGGTTATATATTTTTCTGAATTTATATACTAAGTCACCATAAAATTCGGGTTCCGATAGACCTTGTTGCAGAAGAGATTTAAGTCCAATATTGAATTTTGAAATTAAATCAGAATGGCGTCTATAAAATTTTAAAAAGGTTTTGCGTAGTTTATGGTACCGATAACCCTGATTAAGAAGTTTAGCCGTTAATAATTTATTACGAGTGTTGAAGTCAGTTACATGACTACACACTCTAGCAAATCGAATTAATTGCGAAATATAGACGCCCTAGGATGGCGCACGAGGAACATCACCATCCAAAAAGGAAAATTTACAATCTCAAAATCAAAGTCATCACGTTTATCATAAATTTTGCACGAAACAAACCCATCTACAATAGATAGATGTAAATCCAAAAACGGGGCCTCTATATCAGAAGAATTTGCTTTATTTAACTGAAGTTCAGGGGAGGGGGTAAATCTAACTGATCAAACCATCGAAATAGGTATTATCAATGTTTAATAAATCATCTAAATATCTAGAAGTGGAGCTAAAAGCTTCAATAATTTCAGATTGGTTATCAATGGAAAGCGACAACATGAAGTCTCTTTCATAACAATACAAGAACAGATCAGCCACAAGAGGTGCGCAATTCGTACCCATCGGAATGCCCACAATTTGTCTAAATAACTTAGTACCGAATCTAATATAAATATTGTCAAGTAGAAAGGCGAGGGCATCACACACTTTCTGACATGACCAAAGTGTATAATTCTTATGCTCTTTAGAAGTGAAAAATGCATTTCTGACATTACATGCAAGCCCCAATGGGCGGAGGCCAGATATAAAAAGATAGGATAAAACATAATTGTTATATAACAGACTGCATGCATGGTAGTTAACCCAATCACGGTTGACAACTTTGCTTCCCTCTTTAATTGCACGTCGGTGGGCTGTATTATATGTAATGTTGGTTGGCGCCTGATGCTCTGTCACTGGTCAGGCCCATCGCAGTCTAACTGTTGGTTTTCTTTTGCTCCAGCATTTCATTGGGTTCTTGCAGTCGACTCCTCACCGTTGTGTCATTCCTGTGGTTATTTGATTTTTGTGTTCACGAAGATGTTGCACTGATGGGTCAGGAGGTCTTAATGTGGATTGAACAAATTATTGTTCTAAGTCGGGACAGAAATAAGGGCGATGATTGAAGCCACGTAAAATCGAATTTAGCCCCCAGTGGAATTCACATCACTGACAATTGCAATGCGGTTCTTCTGTCACGGTTTATTTTTGTCATGGTTTGTCTTTGAGTCTCTGTGCTGCTTGTGTTATCTTGTTTTGGATAGCCAATTGGCCATTCTGTGGGAAAGTAACTGTCCTTTTGGCTTTCCGCTATTGATATTTCCATTGGGGCTTAGTTGTTTCATATTTGTGCTTCGGCCTCTTTGGTGTTTCTGGTGGGAGCTGTGGGTTTATTGTATCGATTTCTGATCGGTGCCTTCACTTCTATTATGGATGAAATCACCGAACTGTCCCGCAAGATACTAGGTAAATCTAAAAAAATCCAAACCCTTATTAATGAAGGATATTTTGATGTTATGACATTTGTGATTTGTCAGATTAATTTTAAAATCGATGAAAGGACGAGGAGCATGCTGAGTATAACCTCTAGTTTAAAGAGCAGCATCGTATAACTGATCAAAACTATCGTAGAATTTATTCGCTTCGGTGTCCAGAATACGTAATACAGATATAGGTAATGAACTTAGAAATGCAAGAATTGAGTGGCATCCACGATTCAATAATATTATGGAACGTCACTTCAGCCTGGTATTGTCTCCTTTAAAAGAACGTAATTTACGTTTATAATTGCCATTTTTTCTGGTGCCGTGCGATCTAGTTTTATGCTTTCGACAGTCCAGGAGGGAGAAAATATCAAAATCGGGCATTTTAGGTATATTACCCTCATGATTATCTGTCGTCATTAAAACCCAATGGGAAAGGTGTCTGTAATAATTTAATCCATTTTATAGAATGATCTGTACGTTTTTTAGGCTGATACCGAGGCCCCGTGTTTGGATTTACATCTATCTATTGTAGATGGGTTTGTTTCTTGCAAAAATTATGATAAACGCGATGATTTTGATCCCATGGCGTTTATATTTTGGAATTAATTCGATAAGCCAGAGTGTGTAGTCATGTAATGGACTTCTACACTCGTAATATATTGTTAACTGTTATACTTCTTAATCAGGGTTATCGGTACCATAAACTACGCAAAGCCTTTTCACAATTATACAGCCCACCGGCGTGCAATTAAAGAGGGAAGCAAAGTTGTCAACCGTGATTGGGTTAACTACGATGCATGCAGTCTGTCATATAACATTTATGTTGTACCCTATTTTTATATAACCCTAATGACTTCAACACTCAATGTCGTAAAATCATTCTTCGATATAAAAAGATTTGATACAACATAAATGTTATACGACTGACTGCATGCATGGTAGTTAACCCAATCACGGTTGACAACTTTGCTGCCCTTTTAATTGCACGCTGGTGGCTCAGGCCTGATATTCTATGACGGTTCCAGCGTCAAGGCTTACTGAGAATTAGAGAGAATCTAATTCTATGTATTGTTAGTTGGTGCCTGATGCTCTGTCTCTGGTCGGGACAAATCGGAGTTTAACTGTTGGTTAGTTTTTGCTCCAGTATTTCAGTGGTTTCTTGCTGTCGAGTCTCCACCGTTGTATCATCTCTGTGGTTGTTTGGTTTTTGTGTTCGTGGAGATGTTACACTGATGAGATAGGAGGCCTTCATGCGGACTGAATAAATTATTTGTCAAAATCGTGACGGAAGTAAGGGCGAGGATTGTGGCTACGTAAAATCGATTTAACCCCCCCCCCCTCCCCCCAAGTGGAGTTCGTTTCACTGACAGATCCACGGCGGTTCTTCTGTTGCGGTGTATTTTTGTTATAGTTAGTCTTTGAGTGTTTGTGTCGCTTATATTATTTTGTTTTGGATAGTCAGTTGGCCATTTTGTGGGAAAGTAACTGTCCTTTTGGCTTTCCGCTGTTGATGTTTCCATTTGGGTCTGTTGTTTCACGTTTTTGTTTCTTTCCCTTTGGTGTCTCTGATGGAAGCTGTGGGTTAACTGTATCGATTCATGATCATTGCCTTCACTTCTGCATATATTTTACTCATTCTACGGCAGTGTTCGTTGACTTTTATGTCCCCGGTAGCGATAGCAGGGACATATTGTTTTTGCCCTGTCTGTTTGTTTGTTGGTTTGTACGTGGACAACTTTAACGTTGGTCATAACTTTTGAACCGTTGGAGGTAGAGTATTCATATTTGGCATGAAGGTACCTGGTGACAAGAGCTTCACATTCATGCAAAAAAAAATAGACATGTGACCTTGAACTGTGACCTACTTGAAAGAAACAAATAACATTGGTCATAACTTTTTAATCGCCTGAGATACATCCTTAATATTTGGCATGTATGTTCCTTGTGACAAAAGCTTTACATTCATGCAAAAGAATGTGACCTGTGACCTTGGCCTTTGACCTACTTAAAATAAAAAATAACATTTTGGTCATAACTTTTGAGTGAGTGAGTTTGAGTTTTACGTCTCACCAACAGCTAAGTTCATACGGAGACGGGACCTCGGTTTAAAGACTCATCCGAAAGTCTGGAGAAGCCCGGGATCGATCATGCGACCCCGGGTTTACAAGGCGAGTAGCATAACCACTTCACCACGAAGGCTTCTGTCATAACTTTTGAACCATTTGAGATACAGCCTTCATATTTCGCATGTAGGTTCCTTGTGACAGGAGCTTTACATTCACATAAAAATTTTGACATGTGACCTTGACCTTTGACCTACATAAAAGAAAAAAAACATTTGTCATAACTTTTGAACCATTTGAGATACAACCTTCATCTTTAGCAGGTAGGTTCCTTGTCACAAGAGCTTTACATTCATGCAAACAATTTTGACCTGTGACCTTGATCTTTGATCAACTTAAAGGAAAAAATTAACATTTTGGTCATAACTTTCGAACCGTTTAGGATAGCCCACCGTTTTGGCATGTAGGTTCCTTGTGATAAGAGCTTTACATTCATGCAAAATGTTTTGACCATGACCTTGACCTTTGACCTACTTAGAAGAACATATAAAATTGTTCATAACTTTTGAATCGGTTAAGATAGAGCCTTCATATTTGGCATGTAGGTTCCTTGTGACAAGAACTTTACATTCATGCAAATTTTTCGACCTGTGACCTTCATCTATGACCTTCTTTAAAGACAAACATATTATTGTTCATAATTTTTCAACCGTTTAAGATAGAGCCCTCATATTTGGCATGTTAGTGCCTTGTACTAGGGGCTTCCCACTTAAACCAAAAATCTTGACCTGTGACCTTGACTTTGAATTGGGACCAGCTTTGAACAAAAAAGAACATGTCCGGGGACATGTTCATGTTTCACAAACACATCTTGTTTTTCGCATGTGATTAGTTTGCCCGACATACTGCATTTTACAATTTTACAGTATGACAGGTTATCACATATATCACATCCGTAGACTAACAAGTCAAATCATGTCGAATCGGACATGTTAACTACAGAAAAGCGTCTTTCGTGTACAGATGGAGAAACGGGACAGCAAGTGCATAAATGCGAACAGCACCCGCACCCCTTATCATTGAACCTAGAAATACTAGGATACATTCCACTTCCCATGAAAGGACAGTCAAACCTGCGGGAGCGACCACCTGTCTTAAGCGATTTCCTGTCTTGAACGACCGTCATGCAATCCTCCCGAGAAATTTTCAATGTTAAATTACCTGTCCTTAGCGCCCAACTGTCCAACGCGACCAGCGACCTCTGAAAACGTGTCCAAATTGTAAAATTTCCCTGCCTTGTGCGACCAAATAAGTTTACCGTGACACCGGAAACACGACCGGTGTTTTGTTCCAGTGCGCAAGTACCAATACTTATCTCCCTTCATATTGTCATTGGAAACGGAAATTCCCGATTCTAAAAATAGACTTTCATATGTTTTTGCGACTGGTTTACATATGGGATAATGTGATAGCGTAAATTCGCATTACTTTCGGTAAAAAATATCGTGAACCCGTCTGAAATCGTTCTACCGCGAAGCAAAATTATACACAAAGGAATAATATGTTTTTAAAATGGCTGGGACACCGAAACGGAAAATTTTAACTTTGGAAGCGAGAATTAATATTTTAAAAGAGATCGAAAAAGGCAAATCGTGCAGACAGGTGGCTGATGAATCAGGCGTTGGAAAGACACAAATTCAGTCAATTAAAAAGCGAAAACTTGAGCTGATCGACGACTTTGAGAACAATGCACCCACTCTGATAGAAAGAGAAGACACATTTCGTCAACATACGAGGACATAAACGAATTATGAATTAAAAAAAAAGTCTTGGTTTATCCTCCCTGCCCTAAGAGACCACCTGTCTTGAGAGACCATTTTTGGTTCTTCCCAAAGGTGGTCTCTCAAGACAGGTTCGACTGGATTGGTATATTTTCGTAGAATGGGCGATTTGATAGGATATAAACTAACTCTTAGATTATTTTTAAATAAATTGGTACCGCCCGCCCCACCGAAACCAACGGAAGCGGCAGAAAACAAACCCACAGGCCCGACGAACACCGATGGCAAAGTTATAATTAGCTAGAAAGTTATTAATATAATGGGGAACCCGCACAGAAGAAGCAGAATGCAACCTAAGGGGAGAGATTGTAAGTTTAAATTTATTTGTGACACTCATGTGTGTGTAAAGGGGCGACTAAGCCTCCCTCAGTGACTTACCATCTAACAGAGCCGTAGGAACAAAATTGCACAGGCCAGAGCAAAGTGGCGAGGCCTCATCAGATAGGGTACCAGTTAATACGAGACAAAGAATCAGTGTAGCTGAGCAGACACGCACACAGCGCAAAGCAGGGCTAAGGCATCGCTAGCAGAACTGTCTTCCTCTAGCCTCTGTTGCTCTATCTGCAACAGACAGTTCAGAGGCAGAATTGGTCTCATCAGCCATCTTAGAACACACAAACAGTAACATTTCTCAAATACGATTATGATTGGTCTTTGTCAGTAATGACCGACGAACTATAAAACATGTAAAGTGTTTTGTCAATGAAACTTTTGTTTTGTTTTGTTCCATAAAATTATGAAATGCAGTCAATATCCAATGACTCGAACCGAACACCTCCAGTCAGTAAAAGTTAAAGTATGAGATAGTTGAAGCCAATGACAGGCTCTGCAATAACGCCAGAATATGATGCTTAATAGAAAAATGTAGATACAATACAATAAAGACCACCTTTAGGATTGTTCAAAAGTGGTCGACTTTTCAACAGTTTCAAAGGTGTTTCGAACAGTTTCAAAGATGGTCTTTTCCCAGAGGACACTAGGCTAAGAAAGCAAAACGGAAGAAAATCTGAAACTTTCATTTACGTGTTTAATAGAAGAATTAGTCGCAATTTTATCTGGTCTTTGTAGCGGGAAGTTACGGTATCCATATCTTTTGTAAGTCCATCGGAGTGTAACTGTTGGTTTTCGTTTTTTTTTTGCTCCAGCATTTCAGTGTTTTCTTGTTGTCGAGTCGTAATCGATGCTTCATCTCTGTAGTTGTTTGAATTTTGTGTTCTCGCAGGTGTTGCACAGATGAGTTAGGAAGCCTTCTTGCGGACTGTCTAAACGCGACGGAAGTTAGGACGAAGATTGCGGCCGCGAAAATTCGATGAGCCTCCACCCTAACACCCCACCGCGACCCTCAGTGAAATATTTTTCACTGACTATTCCAGCCGCGTTTACATATATATTTAGTTTGTCTTATAATGTGTGTATCGTTTGTATCTTTTTGTTTTGGATAGCCAATTGCCCAGTTTTTGGAAAGTAACTTTTTTGGCTTTCCGCTTTTGCTGTTTCCATCAGGGTATAGTTATTTCATGTTTGCGTTTCTTTTCCTTTTGTGTCGCTGATGGGAGGTGTGAGTTACGCTCGTAATTGTATCGATTCCTGGGCATTGCCTTCAGCTCTAATTTACATATTGGTATGTTGTATTTACTCATTAAAATAGTCTCCTCGAAGAAAGTCTATAGCCAGAGCGCGCAGTCGATGGCATGCCGTCGCGAATCCAACGCTTTCTCCATATGCCCTTTTTTATTCTTGAGAATGCCACTTTGGGCGGAGCCAAAAATGTAACACCTCATAAAGTAAGGAAGCCATGTGTCGGTCGCATTCCAAGGTATGCGGACTGCCATTACGATAAACATCCGTGTAATATATAGAGGATCTTACATGAGTGTTCATGTATTATTGAATTTATTAAATGAGTTGAGGAAAAGGGATAAAATGCGAGGCTTTGCCGAGCATTTTATCCCTTTTCCTTAACGAGTTTAATAAATTCAATAATACATGAGCACGAATGTAAGATTCTATTTATCATATGACATTTAAAACGCATTGTATTTACGATTGTTTACAAAAATGTCACTATTCCGCCATTAGTAAACGCAACGTCGTTAAGGACATCGTACATGTACCGTTACGGAACGTATCTAGCTAATTTGCATATTTAATCCACCAGTGGATTATCGAAAATATTACATGGCGTTATTACACTCTCAGGCGCAACGTCATATGATAAATAGTGCATTCATTCATATCTCTAAACCGATTAATTTTCTGACGAAACCACATTATACTTCCCAATCATAGCTTATGGATGCTTTTTCTTATGCCCCCCCCCCCCCCCGAGAATCTTTGAGTTGGGGTGGGGGCATATAGTATTTTCCCTGTCTGTCTGTCTGTTTGTTTTTCTGTCTGTCCGTCACATAAACTTTACCCTTGATCATAACTTCAAAAATATTTAACCTAGCCCTATGAAAGTTCACACCTTTATTCACCATCACAAGGGCTACATTCTCCACAAGGGCCGTAACTCTGTTATTTTTGGCTGAATTATCTCCCCTTGAAATTTTGCAAAAACTCAGAAATTGGCTCCCACGGGGGGCATTGGTCACCTATAGTGACAGCTCTTGTTTTCTCCTATTACTACTACTCGCTCACATCTGACCATTACGAGCAGGATTTCCTGGGTGGTAACCAGTACTTTTTAAGCAGTGTGGATGAAGTGCCTTGCTCAAGGGCACAACACTTTGTTCAGCGTGATGTACGAGCCCGCAACTTCTCGATCACAAATCCGATGCGCTACCACTGCACCAAAGCGCTCCACGAATTAGAACCACCCAATTGAAGCGGTTCTAACGAGTATCAGCAACCTATGTTTTGGAGCAGAAATAGTAAAACAATGTATATCCCGGTAAACCCCAGTTTTATTTTAAGAGGTGAGATTTACAGGGATGTTGGTGTGTTGGACTTGTAACGTGATTACAAAGATAATGCATCCGTGCGACATTGACAATTTTTCACAGCTTAGAAATGGCTACTTTTCTGGGAAATACGCTATAGTTTTTTATATATAAACTACAAACATATGTTCTAGGTACTCGTAACAACCGCCACATTTGGGCGGTTCTAACGAGTACCCGCAACATATGTCTTTGAGCAGAAATTAGAAAAAATAATAAATTTAGTAAACCCCAGTTTGCTCCATGCAAAGTGAGTTTTAGGGGGTGTTCACGTTTTTGTTCACGTTATGGTTTTCAGAACAAAAAAAAAAAAAAAAAAACAGAAAAGAAAACAACAACCAAGATTATCTTTACGTGTTTCTTGTCAGGGGCTATAGAAAAAAAATCTAAGCGAATCAAAAGGATTTTCCATTCTCAGTTAGCAGGGAGTGTTATAAGTCCTGCTCACAAATTCTGAAATGAAAACAAATTAAAATAACAATATAAACATCATGTTAACAAGTCCATGAATTTAATAGCCATGTAAACCAAACTTTCATAAAAAGTGGTGATTACAGGGTTTACACTATTATTCTTATATTTTATTAAGATTAAAGATTGTCGGAACTCGTTAGAAAGTCATTAGTGCTATTCTAACGAGCACCACCAACATGTGTTTGGAGTACATTACACAATTTTCATCAGAGAATTAAGCCCCCGCCCATCGGGGCCCGAAGAAGTAGATTGGGCTGCATTATGTTTCCACGCAGAGCTGAATGAGTACTGGTAAACCGCTTAGTAGGTCTAAGCATGCCCAGGCAAAGTGCTTCGAGTTGAACCGCCTATGCATATAAACCCTGTTGGTTAAATTTAGCGACACATTGTCGGGTAAATGTCCCACAAAATTGGAAGCAACGTCTCCAAAATGACCTAAATAGAGTTGACGCGGACGTTAATCCTATAACCAAACAAACAAATCACAGAAGGAACGCCTATGGAGTTATGGATTTCTTATCGTTGTGAGATTGTCTAGAACACATAAAATGCCAATAACGACAATTGTCGTCTGTTTTGTCGTCAAAGTCATTTTTGCAAACAGGCTTGACCGCCTGTATGCAAAAATATTTTTCAAACGTTTGCAAGAATAAGCAGACGACATAAGCAGATGTAGTTTTTCTCGGCGTCGTATGGGTTAAAAACTTACTTAGAAGGTTTCAGTTTTTTTTTTTCATTGTGTTTTCTATACATAGTGCCGACCAGGACGACTATTCATCCAAAGGTGGTCTTAAAATGGGAATTCCACTGTTCGCACACGCGTAGTCGCTCCTTTTCGTCACTTTACCTTCTCGACACGGTATATGTTGTTCGAAAACCATTGGCCACTATCAAATCACGCACTTACAGTGAAGCGATTGAACATTCTGAACGTTATTGACTCTATCAGAAAGGAAATTAAGTTAGGTATATTTTTGCAATTTCTCTTAATTAACTCGACTACTTCAGCAAATTCTATTTGCTCTGCAGGAGATTGCTTAATATAAATTACATAATATAGCCTCGGCCTGTTTGTGTTGATCCAGTTTGCGTAAACAAAGGATTGTGTAATAGCATTTCCTCTACGTGATACAGTGACGACTCTTATATGTTTTCGGCGAGGTTTTACGCAACCCGCCAGTACTACTTAGGTCACTTTAAGACGTTGCTTCTGTTTGACATGTAGTGGAACTTTCATCCCATATTGAGATGAAATGACATCTGAAGCTTACCGTCCAAAGAAGCCGCTAGGGTTTTTGTTTGATTTGTTTAGCTGATTTGATGTTTAACGTCCCCGTCATCACTGTAAAGGTCATTTTGGATACGTTGCTTCCAATTTGTGGGAATTTTACTCAACATTGAGATGGAATGACATCTCAAGCCCTGCCGCTCAATAAAACCAATAAGGTTTATAAGCACTGACGGTCGGACTCGCACCGCTTTGACTGTGCATGCTTAGATCCTCTTAGCAGTTTACCAGTACTCGTGCGCGGTCAGTTTCTGCTCTGCGTGGAAGCATCATGCAGCCCATCTATTTCTTCAAGCCCCGATGGGCGGGGCGTCCGCTAGAGTTTACTAGTGTAAATAGGGAGAGTCCTACTCATACCACGGCGCCTGGACAGACTTCAACCATCTAAAGTGGGGTATAGAGGGGTGTTCAGTACACGGGCTTGTTAACCTGATGATACCTGTAGATTTTAGCAAGTTTCAGGTGAATGGTTCCACAATTTCCTTATTTCTATCAGCCGTAATTGATGATCTTTAAAACCAAGGCACCGCAGTTGATTTATCTATTGACGTGAATCGAAATCATTTGAAAAAAAAAGAAAGAAAACAATGCTATGGCCAGGAATCATTGAGGCGGTTCTAACGTGTACCGACAATCTTTATTATAAAGAGCAGAAATAAGAAAAATAATGTTAATCCCGGTAAACCCCATTTTTGCGATATAAAAGTGGGGTTAAAGCGGGACAAAATTAGACAGTTGTGTTTTCGTTATGCAGATAACCAAATCTTTTGCGCAGTGCTCTGACATCACATCATTTAAACAAGTCCGTGTAATGAACACCCCTCTAAACCCCACTTTATGTAAAGAAAAGTGGGGTTTGGGGGATACTCATTTTATTTTCCTATTTTTGCTCTAAAACATTAATTGTGGGGACTGGTTCTACCGAGCACCTACAACCTATGTTTGGAGACAAACATGAAAAACATCACTTAAGGGGAATGGGAATACCTGAGTTTTCCGCCATTTTTCGATGGGAGTCATCTTTCGGGACTTCCTGATCGCTTTTCTGAAAATCCTCTCCCACGGAAAAAGAGTTCTACTCTTAAAGGAAAGAATTTGCTCTTGAGGAGCAAGAATTGATCCCTATTGACATGGGAGACAAAATACTTTTTACAGGAGTTGCCTCCCCTGAAGGTGTATCAATTCCCCTTAATTCCATCAGAAAGATACGGAGAGAATGCGCTGCGTCACACGAAAGTGTTGATGTAACGACATGGAGCTTCTATGTGTAAACAATCGGTCCAACATAACCTAACGGCCCTCCAACAGGTCAGAGGTTGCAGTAAAATTTACCTCGTGTTCATCTACATGTATCAGCTTGTTCAAAAGAGTGTTGAAAAGCTGTCTTTTAAAACATCATAATGCAGATCAAAATGCGTTTTCAATACAGTAAGAATCTTCGTAAGCAGAATTGATATCGCCCCCCCCCCCCCCCCCCCCCCCTGATTATACGTTGACAGTATTAATATTATTTTTTGGATAATATTATACTGAAAACCACAAATAAAGTTACAGTCTTTAATTTCTAATATCTTCAAATATGCTGGCTGTAAAAGTCCAAAATTTTAACCAAAGCACCACTGTCGATTTATCTGTTGGCGTAAATCAAACGAAAACATTGCTATGGCCAGGAATCGATTCAACTATCCGAACGAATGGCGCATCCAAAGTAACAGTTCTATAATACATGTAAAACACAACAAACACATACACCCCAACCTCCCCCTTACTCGTCAAACAGCTTTTAAAATCTTATTGTCAGGACATACATATATAGGATCTTACATGAATGGTCATTTCATATGAAATTTATGAAACGAGCCTTAGGCGAGTTTCATAAATTTCATATGGAATGCCAACGTGTGTAGGATTCTGTTTATCATATGACAACTTTAAATAGGATTTTATCGCCTTTGAATTTGACAATTTTTCGGCAAAAATGCATTGTTGACATGGACGTCGCCATGGCGTTACTTAATCCCGCCAAAGTGTCATAACATGTGTGGTCATACGGTATTTATTACACGACGTTATCCATTTCTTATCACCGACATCATTTGATAAACAAACATATTCATTGAGTCAGCAAATATTTGGAACGGTATCTATCTTCATATACGGAGTCGTTCATACTTGGCCATTACCTCAGTGAGGTAAGTGAACATTTTTTTCTTGGGGCTTAAACTAATTTAGCGTGGCTATAACCCTCGTCCTTAGTTCCTTGCCCTTAGTTCAGCTCACCTGAAGGGTTCTAAACTCATCGGTGTAACATTTTCGAAAACATATAACTCAAACAAATTGAGATAAGAAACATGAATAAGGACTGGACAGAATGAAATAACTGAAATGCTGAAGAATAACGAATACAACAGATGGACTCCTGCATCGTCCATAAAAGACAAACTGTGTTTTGGGTGGGGCTGTCATATTGCCTCAGGATCGATCCGCCGGCAGTTAAAGAGGTGAAGCACGGCTTCAACCGTGGTTTGCTTAACTGTCTCGTATGTTGTACCACTTCTTATTTTATACCGAAGAATGATTTTTCGCAATTGAATTCTGAAAGCATTACATTATTATACTTTTTTTCTGGATTTATTAACCAAGTCACCATGAAATTCAGGTTCCGATCGGACTTTCGTTGCAGAAGAGATTTAACTACAACATAATTCTTTTTAAGTTAAAGCAATAAATTATTTCTAAAGGACCCTATTTATTTATTTTACTACCCACAGAAATTATATGCATAATGAAATCACGTCTATATAATTTTGACCCCTCTTAAACCCCACTTTGATATGATACAATTGGGGTTTACAGGGGTGTACATGTCTTTTTTATTTCTGCTCAAAAACATGGATTGTTGGTATTCGTTAGAACCGCCGCGGCAAGGCGGTTCTAATGAGTACCCACAATTTATGTTTAAAGCAGATATATGAAAAAATATCAGATTTTTTTCATCGAAAAATTATCATATTTGGTGGTTTAGAGTGTCAACATATTTTCCTAAAGGTATTTTAGAAACACAAAAAAACTCCATTTCGAAAACACGCCTATAGAGATTTGACCCCCTTGAACCCCACTTTTATATATTGAAACTGGGGATTACAGGGTAAACCTTATTGTTCTTATTTCTGCTCTTAAATATAGATTGTGGATACTCGTTAGAACCGCCTCAATGTGGCGGTTCTAACGAGTCCCCACAATCTATATTTTGAACAGAAATAAAAAAAAAATATCACCTATTTTCATTTAAAATGTTCATCTTTTGGGTGATAAAGGTTACAATGTATTTGTATAGGCGTGTTTTTATAATGACAAGAGAGACACCATCGCTGCATTAGGCCTTTTGTCTTAATGTTTGAGTTGGTTCGCTGTCGTCAATGAAAATATTTGTGTAATTCCCATTTATCATCTTACTTGTTTATTCTGAGAGAAATAAAGGGCATGTCATTTATGCTTTGTTGTGTTATGTTATGTTATGTTAAGGAAGACTGTCTGTAGATTTATGCATCAGTTCATTTATGTACAAAATGCTTAATTTGCACGTGTGTCTATACGAATAGATGAATTTCAACGAACACCCATGTTCACAGTCTTGAAAACTAGATCAAAGAATTCCTGCAATGGGAATGATTGTGTTCTTACAGAAGCAGAACCAGGTTCAGCTAAAAATCACGTGAATATGTCCGTGAAATGCGCATCCCACTAAACCCCATTTTATATAGAGAACTGGGGTTTACAGGTGTATATATGATTTTTCTTATCTCTTCTCCAAGATATATGAGGCGGTTCTAACGAGCATCAACAACCTATGTTTGCAGTACAAATTAGAACAATATCATGGATTTTCATCACAAAAGTAGCCATTTTGGAGATTTGAAAAAAGGCAATATGTCGCACGGGTCTTTTATCGTAATGCGCAATGTTGCTATACAAATAATCTGTTCAAATCTGGCGACTCAGAGCTCTCAGCCAATCTGGGCTTGGAGAATTAGATTGGGCTGCATGATGCTTCCACGCAGAGCTGAAACTGACCGTGCATGAGTACTGATTAACCGCTCAGAAGGTCTAAGCCTGCCTCGGCAAAGTGGTGTTAGTCAGACTGTGTACATGTGTACTAAGGCAAATAGAACGCTTGGTTTCCTGAGGCGAAATCTTCATCAGTGCCCTCAGGATGTAAAAGAGGCAGCATATAAAGGTCTTGTTCGCCCAATCTTGGAATATGGTAGTTGTATCTGGGACTCCAGTGGAGTGGTCCTTAACGATGAAATTGAGAAAGTTCAGAATAGACCTGCTAGATTTGTAACAGGCAATTACTGCTTTGAAACTGGGAGCATGACTGGAATAATTGGAAAATTAAAATGGGAGTCTCTCAAGAAAAGGAGAAAAGACAGTAGGCTAATCCTTTTATACAAAGGTTTAAAGGGTGCTGCCAGCATTCCAACAGATGACCTTGTTCCCCCAGCTAGACACTGTAGAAATCACCATTCGTTGGCGTTTCAGACCCTTAGCGCAAGAACTGACATTTATAAAGAGTCGTTCTACCCCAGAACCATTAGAGATTGGTATGCCCTTCCCGATTCGATTATTTCGACAGCTGAAGGTGCTGATTATTGTGTAGCTAAATTTACCTCTTTGGTTAGAGCTAGGGACTAACTTCCCACATCACAGGTCCTGGTGTATGAATGTCATTTGACGTGTCACCAGTAACAATTCTGATTATGATTCTGTCCAGTGCTTATAAGTCCTATTGGTTTTTTTTTGTTTTGGATAGACAATTGGCCATTTTTGGGAAAGTAACTTTCTTTTTGGCTTTCCGCTGTTGTTGTGTCCATTAGTATCAAGTTTGTGTTGCTTTGCCTTTGGTGTCTCTGATGGGAGCAGTGGGTAAATTGAATTGATTCTTGATCATTTCCTTCACTTACGTTTTTCAAGTAAATCTCTGGAACTATATTTTTAAGTTATCGAAAGGGCACACGTGTATGTCTAAGTTCCCTATTTATAAATTTTGATGGGCAGTGACTCAAACAACAGGTAATTCAGAGTTATTGTCCTTGTGTTATGCATACCCCCCCCCCCCCCCCACCCAGTGGAATTCATTTCACTGACCGTTCCAAGGCGGTTCTTCTGTCCTTCTGTCGCGGTTTATTTTTGCTATGGTTTGTCGTTAAGAGTGTGTGTATCGCTTATATTGTTTTGTTTTGGATAGCCAATTGGCCATTTTGTGGGAATGTGAGTGTCCTTATGGCTTTCCGCTATTTATGTTCCCATCAGGGTCTAGTTGTTTCGTGTCTGTGCTTCTTTCCCTTTGGTGTCTCTGATGGGAGCTGTGGGTTAATTGTATCGATTCCTGATCATTGTCTTCACTTCTATTTTAGACTATCTGATTGGATCAATTTCTGAATCATCTTAGAGTTTACTTAGTTTGATTGATATGCCCGTCTTAAAATCCATATCCAACAATAGAAGGTTGATGGTGGATGTTCGTTAGCAGCAGAAAACATTGAAGACAGACAGAATATAAGAATCTTATATGGGTGTGAGGGGTGGATGGAAAAATCCGTCCCGAGGGTCACTGTCCGGCATCACGAGGCTTGCCGAGTGTCCGGCATCACGAGGCTTGCCGAGTGATGCCGAACAGTCATCCCGAGGGTCGGATTTTTCTATCCACACTCACACCCATATTGGATTCTTTTTCTTGCATACCTTCCATTTCTTGTCGCGGATTATTAATGCTGCAGTCACTTCGGTTACCAACGTCCGCCATATTGTGTTGACACTGCAGGAATGTTTAGTGCTGTGACGTCAACCTTAACGACGGCGCATACGAGGTCGTAATCAACCAGTGCATTTATCAAACACGCGATTATATTCCTTTTTTATGGTCGGAACACCAGGGTCAGAACATAAATTTCTATCCCAGGGTAAAATCACGGATTTCCTTGTCTGGTGTGCGTGAATATATTCTCCTTGGGGATATAAGTCCGGAAAATTGCTCCTATAGGCAGCTGCTTCACCTAATAATTTTTCCGGCGCTACCAAAGTACGACATGAATGCTGCACTATAACCGCTATAAATGTACGGTCGGCCTTCAATGGCTCGACCTGATTTGGGACCTCGAAAATCTGTTCGATACAGCGGTAGTTCGAGCCACGGAGGGTAACTATTAGAACCATACCAGGAGGCATAGATAAGGAAAATCTGAAGGAATCAAGAGCATTTTCGTCAACTTTTAGAATCGAAACAGCCGCCCCCGCCCATCGGGGCTTGAAGAAATAGATAGGCTGCATGATGCTTCCACGCAGAGCTGAAACCGACCCACACACGAGTACTGGTAAACCGCTTAGAGGATCTAAGTATGCCCAGGCAAAGCGGTGTGAGTGTCAGACCGCCCATGCTTAAAAACCCTATTGGTTTCATTGGGCGACAGGGCTTGAGATGTCATTTCATCTCAATGTCGGGTAAAAGTCCCACAAATTTGGAAGCAGCGTCTCCAAAATGACCTTCACAGTGTTGACGGGGACGTTTAACCTCACATCAAACAAACAGACCAGCTCTAGTCCCGTGATTTATTGAGTGATATACGCTCGTGATTTGATCTCCTTTGCTACTGACCTCCAAACCGTGTTATATCACTCAATAAACCACTGCTAGAGCTGATCTATTTCTTAATTATAGCGCGCTTACTTCAGTTTTACACATGCACATGTATTTAGTTGTATATAGATGATCTTACATGAGTGTTCATGTATTATTGAATTTATTAAACGAGTTGAGGAAAAGGGATACAATGCGAGGCTTTGCCAAGCAATTTATTCCTTTTCTTCAACGAGTTTAATACATTGTTGATATAGAGAATCTTACGTGAGTGTTCATGTATTATTGAATTTATTAAACGAGTTGAGGAAAAGGGATAAAATGCGAGGCTTAGCCGAGCATTTTATACCGTTTCTTCAACGAATTTAATACATTGTTGATATAGGGAATCTTACATGAGTTTTCGTGTATTATTGAATTTATTAAACGAGTTGAGGAAAAGGGATAAAATGCGAGGCTTCGCCGAGCATTTCATTCCTTTTCTTCAACGAGTTTAGTACATTGTCTATATAGAGAATCTTACATGAGTGTTCATGTATTATTGAATTTATTAAACGAGTTGAGGAAAACACAAGTTGAGGAACAGGGATAAAATGCGAGGCTTTGCCGAGCATTTTATCCATTTTCCTCAACGAGTTTAACAAATTCAACAATACATGAGCACGAATGCAAGATTCTATTTATCATATGACACTTAAAACGCATTTTATTCACGATTGTTTATAAAAATATCAATATTCCGCCATTAGTAAACGCGACGTCGTTAAGGACGTCGTTCATGTAACGTTACGGGACGTATCTACCTAATTTGCATATTTAATCCACTAGTGGATTATCGAAAATATTACATGGCGTCATTACACTCTCAGACAAATCAATATAAAAATACATGTACTTATAGGTTAACTTTGAGCCATTTTACCTGTGATGGTGATTTGTTTGTTAGCATACACAGCTCCGTCGCATAATCCTGCATGTATTGCCCAGATTCATGTGTAGGAGAGTTAAGCAATTATCAATCTTAATCAATAAGTTCGCATTTTCATATTGTGCACCCGCCCATCGGGGCTTGGAGAAACCGACGCAGAGCTGAAACCGACCGCACATGAGTACTGGTAAACTGCTTAGAAGGTCTAAGCCTGCCCAGGCAAAGTGGTGCGAGTCGGACCATCCCTGGATATACATGTTAACTCTATTGGTTTCATTGGACGGCAGAGATTGGGATGTCATTTCAACTCAATGTCGGGTAAAAGTCACACAAACTGGAAGCAACGTCTCCAAAGTGACCTAAATAGTGTTGACGGGGACGTTAAATATCAATCATTCAATCAATCAATCAATCAATCAATCAATCACATGCTCATAACGAACCGTCTTATCAGGATCTATACTAAATTATGATTAAAATTCGTATTTCGCTTACATGTAACTGCGGCAACACAGCCGTCAGATCATCAAAATGGTAAATTTTCTGCTAAAATGTTGTTTTTTTTTTATTTAAATTCATTAAATAGTATAGTCATTGAGGCGGTTCTAACGAGTACCCACAACCTATGTCTTGGGGCAGAAATAAGAAAAATTATTCATAGCCCTTTAAACCCAAAGTTTCTCAATATAATATGGGGTTTACGGGGGTTTACACTTCACGAACATGATGAATAGTTCTTTCCTGGCTAGAACATTGAAGTGAAGGCTCGATACCTCACCTCACGCCTCCCGGCCACGACGCCAAAGGAATAGAAGCAGCAATATGAACAAAAATTCACCATTATCGAAACGTCACAAGCGGAAAGCCAAAACGACACTTTCTTTGCCCGCTAAAATAGGTAACTGTCTATCGAAAATAACAAGATATTAGAACATCATGTTAACAAGTCCTTGTAATGACTACCCTTCATTAACCCATTACGAAAACACGCCTATATAAATGCATTGCAAACCTTACCGCCGAAAAAAACGAAAATTTTCAGATGAAAAATTATCATATTGTTCTTATTTCTGCTCAAAATTAAAATTGTGGGTACTCGTTAGAACCGCCTCATCGAGTACCCACAAACTTTATTTCAGAGCAGAAATAAGAAAAATAAGATTTACCCATGTAAACTCCAGTTTTACTATATAAAAGTTGGGTTCAAGGGGGTCAATATTATACAGGCGTGTTTTCGCGATGCAACTTTTCTGTAGAGGAAACTTGGATTTACGGGAGTAATATTGTTCTTTTCTCATTTCAGCTCCAAGACATAGATGGTGTGTACTGGCTAGAATCGCCTCAATGAGGCGGTTCTAACGAGCACTCAGAACGTGTGTTTTTAGTATAAATGATAAAAATATTACATTTTAATTGAATAATAATCATTTAGGAGATATGAAATGATTGTGCCACACGGATGTGTTTTCGTGATGCAAAAGGACACCTTTCCCCCAAAAATAAGGACAAACGTTTATCCAAAATAAAAAGATTTTACATGTAGCAGTGCAGCTGGAAAAGTCCAAGAGATGGAAATAAAACAAGTTTTGGTTCTGTTTTGTATTCCTGGCTTCCGTGGAACATATTCGTTCATGTTAAAAATTAAAAAAAAATCATGAAATCTTAGAAATTTGGAAATTCAGTGCAAAACTTATCCATTTGTGGACGTTGATGTAAAGGTCGAGGCCGCCGACGATCTCTTCAAATAGTTTTATTCAGGCCAGCTGAATTGTTGTATTCACATTTTATTAGTAAACTCCATTTTCTTGAGAGCCATACCTTTAACAGAGGATCTTGCATGGGTGTTCATGTATAATTAAATTTATTAGAAGAGGTACGGAAAAGGCATAAGATGCGAGGCTTCGCCGAGCCTTTTATGCATTGTCCTCAACGAGTTTAATAAATTCAATAATACATGACCACGAATACAAGATTCTATTTATTATATGACATTTAAAACATATTTTAATCACGAGTGTTTAACAAAAATGCCAATATTCCGCTATTTGTAAACGCGACGTTGTTAATGACGTTGTACATGTAACGTTACGGAGCGTATCCAACTAATTTGCACAATTAATCCACTAGTGGCTTATCGAATTTATTACTTGGCGTTATTACATTCTCAGACGCGTCGTCATGTGATAAAAGTTCATAATAGTACGAGAAAGTCAATAGCACAGGCCAATTTTCAGAATCAAATGACATCGAAACTTAACGAATTCTTTTGGTGATTCTGTTTAGCAGTCATAACGAATTATCGATTCTTGATTTGTTGCAATCTCTTTTCTGCTTCAGTTAGAGAGAAAAATAATCAGCCGCAAATTAACCTCATTTTAAGTGACCAGCAGTTAAGACGCATTTATTACTTTCGTGGAATCATCAATTTCTATATCGCTTCGCTTGAAGCTCCTAGATTATTAATCTCTACAACATTCCGGGTTTATTTAGCAGCTGACAGATTGATGTTGTTTTTCTTGTTTTCCCCAGTGTACATGACTTTGACATCACACAAATTCTGGGAGATAATTTTCAGAAAATCTTAAATTCTGTTTCTGGGAAAATACGAAAAATATTTCAAATGCATTCTGCTGAAAAAAGAACAGCATGCAGTGCGTGAAATTATCGCCAATATTAACTCATAGCTTCACGACCAATACAAACAATTTCCTTGTGGAAACAGAACCCGTTGAAAGTTAAACATTCAGTAACACAGCTGAGGGAAATGACCTTTTACTACGCTGAACAACACAAGTGCTTTTTTTTTCTTTTCTTTGATGACGTCGCACTGAGAATGTAATAACGTCACGTATTAAATTATTTAAGAAATGAAATTTATTTTTCTGCAGCTCATGGACGTATGAACGCGATGGGTCGCGTGCAAAGTAAATGAACCCCGAAGGGGTTCATGCAAACTTTGCTAGCGACCCACTGTCGTTCATACTTTCGTGAAAAGCAGAACAATTAAGTTTATTTTTATATTTACATTATTTGCCCCTCATCACTGGGCGAAAAAATGCTTGTAGGGCAAACTTTTAAAGCTGAAAAACATTTACACGCTGTGTTTCTACAACAACCGGCGCAGCGTTGACGTCATCAACGCCCGTAGAGAACAATGGTTAAGAATGACGTCACTGAAAATCATGTGATTCGATGAGTTCATGGAAGTATGAACGCATTTGTTTTCTATAGGTTTACATTATACTTTACACTGGAAATGTAAATATAGGGGCTTGAATCACTTTATTAGATGAAACTCTCGTAATCCACTAGTGGGTTAAATATGCAAATTAGTTAGATATGCCCCGAAATGTTACCCGTACGACGTCTCGCTTACTAATGGCGGAATATTGACATTTAAAGAAAAAAAAAAAGAAAAACGTGAATGAAATGCGTCATTCTTGCATCCGTATATATGTAGCCTACTACATGATTTTGTTTGTTTGTTTGATTTGAAGTTTAACGTCCCCGCCAACACTGTATAGGTCATTTTGGAGACGTTGCTTCCAATTTTGTGGGACTTTTACCCGGCATTGAGATGAAATGACATCTCAAGCCCTGTCGTCCAATGAAACCAATAGGGTTAACAAGCATGGACGGTCCGACTCGCACCGCGGTACCCGGACAGGCTTAGATCCTCTAAGCGGTTTACCAGTACTAGTGTGTAAATAAGAATTTAGTTCCGGTTCGCGGATTGGACACAAATAGATCTTGATCATAAATAAGAATGAGCTCTATTTGTGTTGTATCTTTATTGACATCTGACAATGATCAAGATCTGAAAATAGACATACAACATATTAAACTAAACGTATAATCCTCTAGTGTGCGGGCCGGACACATCTCTGCGTGGAAGCAACATGCAGCCCATATATTTCTTCAAGCCCCTATGGGCGGGGGCCGGCAAATTAGTTAGATATGCCCCGCAACGTTACACGTACGGAATCCTTAACGACGTCGCGTTTACTAATGGCGGAATATTGACATTTAGGAAAAAAAAAAAAAAACGTCAATGAAATGCGTCATTCTTGCATTCGTACTCATGTACTACATGAACACTCATGTAAGATCCTCTATTTTCAAGATGTTTAGCAGATATTATATTCGTTGTTTCAGGAAAAGGAGATTTGAAGTTGATACGCCCCTTTATACGGTATAATAATGTAGACAAAAAGTAGTTTGCTATCCTGTCAATAATTTTCATTACGAAAACACGCCTATATAATTCTAACCCCCTTGAACCCTACTTTAACATTGTAAATCTTGGGTTTACAGGGGTAAACTTTATTTTTCTTATTTGTTCTGAAATATATATTGTGGGTACTCGTTAGAACCGCCTCGATGAGGCGGTTCTAACGTGTACCCACACTCTATATTTTGAGCAGAAATATGAAAATATATCACTTTTTCACCATCATTTTTTTCGGTTGTAAAATCTACACTGTATTTGAAGCGGTGTGTTTTTGTAATGTGGTTAATCCAGTACTAGCAAGAATGGACGTGACCAAATTGTTCGATGGATGGGTATTGTTAGGGGCTCAGAGACGAAAGCGATAAAACCTCATGTATATTTCTATAGAGATATGAGCTTAATTAAGGGTTAATTTTAAGGGTAATTAATAAAATTAGATTGTAAATTTCAAAAGTCAGTCCGTAACAGATCTACAGCAATATTTGAAAGACAGAGGTGTAATATTTGGTGATCAAAAGAAAAATTATTTTGTACAATTGTATGAGAGCTGTTTGGAACTGAACATAGAAGTAGACCCAGATGGCTTGGTTGAAGACAGGGCTGAAATTGCACGACCCGCAGAAAAAGCGACCGACTGAAGTCGGTTGATTTTCTAAGAGTGCCCTAAAATCACCATGTCATTCTGTCAGTCTGTCTGTCCGTCCGTAACCCGTTTGTGAAAATTGGTGATAGTGACTTAACCGCTTGGAATACTTAAACAATTTTTGGCATACTGATAGATATCAATGAGATCTAACCAATGAACTTGCGAAATATTACATCTTATTTAGTATAGCCTCGCCGAGGCGAAAAATGTGAAAATTTTCGAACGGCTTCTCCTCGGAAACCGTTGGGCCGATTGAAGTCAACATTCATATGGAGCCTCTATGGGATGGAAGAAACCAAAATTTGCTCATGGGGTCCAGGTCACATGACCAAAATGGCCGCCAAGCCATATATGGTCTGTCTGTGTGTCCGTCCGTAACCCGTTTGTGAAAATTGGTGATAGTGACTTAACCGCTTGGTATATTTAAACAATTTTTGGCATACTGATAGATATCAATGAGATCTAACCAATGAGCTTGCGAAATATTACATTCCATTTAGTATAGCCTCGCCGAGGCGTAAAATGTGAAAATTTTCGAACTGCTTCTCCTCGGAAACCGTTGGGCCGATTGAAGTCAAATTTCATATGGATCCTCTATGGGATGGGGGAAAACCAAAATTTGCTCATGGGGTCCAGGTCACATGACCAAAATGGCCACCAAGCCATATATGGTCTGTCTGTCTGTCCGTAACCCGTTTGTGAAAATTGGTGATAGTGACTTAACCGCTTGGAATATTTAAACAATTTTGGCATACTGATAGATATGAATGAGATCTAACCAATGAACTTGCAAAATATTACATTCCATTTAGTAAAGCCTCGCCGAGGCGAAAAATGTGAAAATTTTCGAACTGCTTCTCCTCGGAAACCGTTGGGCCGTTTGAAGTCAAATTTTATATGGAGCCTCTATGGGATGGGTGAAATCAAAATTTGCTCATGGGGTCCAGGTCACATGACCAAAATGGCCGCCAAGCCATATATGGTAAAAACCCTTCAAAAATAGTCTTCTCCAGAACCAATGGGCAGATTTCCATGAAACTTGATAAATAGCATCTGGGACGTAGGCCCATCATACATTGCTAAAATGGTGACCCTGGGTTGACCTTGACCTTCTTTGTGCCTAGGTCAAACTTTGACACATATGCTTTTGTATTGGAAAAGTGAGAATGCATTATATCCTGCAAACGATTCAGAATACAGTACTAAAGTATAAGATATATTTTTGCTCCTTACGATAAGGCCCATTTTTTGGAGGAACCGTTTTAGGTCCAGGTCACATGACCAAAATGGCCGCCATACCCATATATGGTAACACTCATAAAGCTAAAAGCATCCGGCGGGTCGTGCACTTCAGCTGAAGCACTGGTTTTGAACTATAATTTATTGTAACCAGATGGCACAAAAATAATCTTCCTACAACACGTGACTCACTTACAGGGTGTAGGGACATTTCTATTCTGCCACACGTTGGTATTTTTGACATCTGTAACTACCTGGGATCTGCTTAATATAATCTTGCAAGTTTGAAAGATGTGTAAGCTCATAGAAAATCTGTATGCATCAACTTGATCCGTGACTATCAATGACTACTATACAGCTCTGAGAACCCGGGCTCGTTGAAGAATCAATGAGAAAGACCCAATACTATAAGTTATGGGTGGTTTTCAGTAAAACGGAGGGACTACTTGTTCTGCCCTATGCTCATGTAAAAGAGGGTAATTTTACATAACTGTATTTGTTAAGTTGTTTTAAGGGCTGGGCTTAAAAGTGTTAAGCATAAAACTCCTTAACTGCAATGATGATGATAAATGGGTTAACCTAAGAACAGCCATTGCCAATCACGAAAATTGTCGTCTGCTTTGTCGTATTCCGGTTACCAAAATTAAAAGTCATTTTTGTAAATAGTGTGGGCCCAGATCAGAGTAGGGGAGCAGTCTGATCTGGGTCCACACGATCAGCATGCATCACGTGAACAAGTCCGTGAAATGAACCTCCCCCTAAGTAGAAGTAAAACAAAGATCAGGAATTGATACAATTAACTTACTCCACCCATAAAAGACACCAAAGGGAAAGAAATACAAACATTAAGCGCCCAGACCATAATGGAAACCCAAACAAAGGAAGGCCATAAGGACAGCTACTTTCCCACAAAATGGCCATATGGCCATCCAAAACCAAAAGTCACAAGTGATACATACAGTAAGTAACAAACAACAACATAAATAAATCGCCACAGAAGAGCCGCCTTGGAACGGTCAGTGGAAGATTTCCACTTGGGGGCTTAAATCGAGTTTACGTGGCCACAATCCTCGCCCTTACTTCCGTCGCTATTTAGACAAATAATTTGTTCAGTCCGCATGAAGGCCTCCTAAGTCATGAAGGCCTCCTAACGCATTAAGGCCTCCTAACGCATGAAGGCCTCCTAACCCCAGTTTATATAAAGAAAACTGGGGTCCACGGGGGTATACATTATTTTTCTTTTTTCTGCTCCAATACATATGTTGTGGGTACTCGTTAGGACCGCCTCAATGAGGCGGTTCTAACGAGCACCCATAGCCTATGTTTGAGGTATTAATAAGAAATATATCACAGATTTTCATCAGAAAAAATAGCCATTTTGGAGATGTAAGAAAATGCACTATGTCGCACGATTGTGTTATCATAATGTACGCAAAATTTGCAAGAAAATTCAGCAGACAACATAAGCAGACGGCATTTTCAGATGTAATTTTTCTCGGCATCTTAAGGGTTAAAACTGGCAACCAGAATATGATGACCGTTCGATATTTAGAAGCATACCCAGCTACATCAAGGTCTATTGAACATCGAATCGATGTTAGTTCGATGTTGTGTGCCTACTGGCTAAAATCTGCCAGGCATTAAATATACACAGGATCAAAGATTGGTTGTATAGTGATGGAAATGTTGATAAGAACAAAATTATATCAAATGTTGTCATTTTAATCTATCAGTTGAAATAATATAGATTATTCCATTATTTGACCTTTTAAACCTACATGTTTCATAGTCTACAGATGGCTTTGGGAAAGTAATGAAGGTCACTCCTTGCATGTGTGGCTTACATATTCTCACTATTACGTTTTCCTCAGGCCTATCTTTTTGTAACCATTGTTAAAGCATTTTACACACCAAATCTACACAATTCCATGGTATATATGCAAAGGCAAATGAAAGAATGTTAATGTGCTTGCACTTTTCTCACATTTTCACTCCAGGAATGTATTTTAATATGTAATCACTAAACAAGAGCACCTCATGCGGGTGCCAACGCTCGGCTGCAGCCCCTTTTCATAATGAACAACTAGTCCGAGTTTCAAGTAAATATTTTCAGTAATGACAGAAATATTACAAAATGTCCAAGTTTTTGCACGACGACGACGCAGACGAAAATGTCCAAGATTTTGCACGACGACGACGCCAGAGCTATGCCAATACCTCGTCGTTTTCTTCGAAAACAGCCGAGCTAAAATGCAGTTAACGTCAATATTACCCCATGCCAGATATAGTGTTTTTTGGTCTGCACCTTACCGGAGTAGGCCTATTGCGCTGTATGAAACTGGTCTCACCATCACGAAAACACGCCTATATAATTTTGACCCCCTCTAACCCTACTTTTATATAGTAAAACTGGGGTTTGCAGGAGTAAACCTTAATTTTCTTATTTTTGCTCTGAGATATAGATTGTTGGTACACGTAAGAACCACCTCAATGAGGCGGTTCTAACGAGTACTTACAATCTATATTTTGAGCAAAAATAAGAAAGATATCACAATTTTTCATCTTAAATTTTCTTCTTTTTTCGACGATAAAGGTGGCAATGTATTTGTATAGGCGTGTTTGCGTAATGTGGTCTCACACTGTATTGAGAGACCCTTGTAAAGGTTCAGTTCGACTTTTGGTACAAACTATAAAATATTTTGAGTGTCATTGCCCATTTTCAATTTCATTTTAAATAAAAAATGATTTCCTTTTGATAATATGAGTTATTGGATTTTATGCATGTTGCAAAATGCTGCTCCGGATGAGGACCCCTGTGCAGGGCAATCTGCGCTACACTGAAACATTGACGGTATTCGACTGGTAGGTTTCGTGAAATTTCCGTGAAATTCCACGTAGGAGTGTGGTGCCTAGATGTAATAGCTGGTCACATGGTCAAATCAAATATTCTATTTGTGTATAGCTCATAAGCGACCGTGGTGCACGAAAGGTTCGACTTTTCCTCCGAATAGAATCGTGCTCCACGATCGCTTATGTATTTGAAAAATATCCCATATTTGATTGGACCATGTGACCGGTTATTACAAGAAAGACACCACACTCCTGCGTGGAATTTCACGGAAATTTCACGAAACCTCCCAGTCGATTATGGCCATTGATTGTAAATTATGTATACAAATGACATACGTAACATAAAGATACAAGGTACAATTTATAGGTGTTGAATAATAACAAAAACAGTTTAATCAATCAGTATTCGTCATCTATTGAAATGACCTTTACTTTAACTCTAACATAGGAAGTTTTACACGATTCTTCATCTTATTTGTTTCCTGCCCACCGTCATATCATTCTACAGGGGTTTTCTGTACTGTATTTTCATAGGCTGAAAAATATGAGAAAATTAATGAAACGTAAAAGTATAGCACACCAGGTTAATAGGTTCGTGTCCTGAAGACCCCTCAGAACCCAACAGTGTGTTTTGAGGGGTTATTAATAATATTTATAGGTTATTGACTTTATATTGTGAAATATTCGGCACGAGTTCATATGGCGAAGGACGCACGAGCTTGCGAGTGCGTCTTCGCCATATGAACGAGTGCCGAATATTTCACAATATAAAGCCAATAACCTTTTTATTATATACCCAAAACTGTTTGCCAAAATTCAGGATTGCCTGGTATAGAAAGCTGAACGTAAAATCAGGTTATATTTTTAAGTTGTTTGATATAGAAAACAATGAAGGTCGTTAAGTGTCTCCCTACACGTTGATAAAACCACGCCCAACGGCGCCAAAGTGAAGACGATGTTAACGTTGGTGGATGTGACGTCATTAAAAACATTGACGTTTCCCAAATCCGGACGCCATTTTTTGGCACAAGATGGCGGCCGATGTTTCGTCTTGAAATGCATAGATTTGAAAGTAGTTCTATTGTGAACGAGACTGCTTATCTACGGGCAATATGAACTTGACTACGGCCAATATGGAAAAATATTGACCGGTAACTTTTGTACAAAGTTAACGGGACATTTTCTGGGTGTATAATAATCCTTATTTGTGGTATATATATATATATATATATATATATATATATATATATATATATATATATATATATATATATATATATATATATATATATATATATATATATATTATGGGTACTCGTTGAACCTCATTTACATGTAGGCGGTTCTAACAAACAACAATAATCCATTTGGGACTGCTACATCTAAAAACGCTACATCTAGATGTAAGAAAAAATGCCATTTTCATTACGAAAACAGTCTCTATATATATATATGTAAATGCATTGTAAATTTTACCGCCGAAAATCGAAACTTTTATGATGAACAAATGTAATATTTTTCTTATTTCTGCTCAAAACAATATCGATTGTGGGTACACGTTAGAACCGCCTTATAGAGGATGTTAGAACGAGTAACAATTTGTGCTTTAGAGCAGAAATAGGAAAAATAAAGTCTACCGATTTACAATATAAAACTGGGGTTCAGTGTGGTCAGAATTATATAGGCGTGTTTTCGTGATGCAGCCAGGGATGTGTCACTGCAATGGAACCGTGTGAATTACTTCATGAACTTAAGAATGGCCATTTTTCTGATGAAACCGTTGTGATATGTTTGCAATATTTCAGCTTTAAACAAAGACGGAGAGTATTCGTCAGAACCACCTCATTTTGGAAACATTATGGCAACACACCCGTGTGACTTATCGGATGGAAAAACCCGTACCGAGGGTCACTGTCCGGCATCACGAGGCTTACCGAGTGATGCCAAACAGTGATCCCGAGGGACGGATTTTTCTATCGACTTCTCACACCCATATAGGTTCTTTTTCTTGTAACCTTACCTTTCTTAGCGCTGCAATCACTTCGGTTACCGACGTCCGCCATGCTGTGATGACACTACAGGAATGTTTAGTGACGTCACGTAAAGTGCTGTGACGTCAACCTTAACAACGGCGAATATGAGGTCGTATTTAACCAGTGTATTCATCAAACACGCGGAGAATATTAGATTTTGGATAAGAACACCAGGATTAGAACAGAATTTCTATCCCAAGCTAAAACTATGGATTTCCTTATCTGGTGTGCAAGTAATGAAAGAATTCATTGTGCCACGTGTTTACGTAATCATAATTGTTTGGCAGCAAGGAATACACCGTAGAAATGAATAGTATGGAGTGTTCAATTTTCTTCTGGGACCAGATTAGGTAGTTTCGGCCAATTACACCTCATCAGTGAACCTCGGATATTTTCAAAATTTCACAATGCAATTAATTGATTGATTGATTGATTTGAGGTTTAACGTCCCCGTCAACACTGTAAAGGTCATTTTGGAGACGTTGCTTCCAATTGTGTGGGACTTTTACCCGACATTGAGATGAAATGACATCTCAAGCCCTGTCGCCCAATGAAACCAATTGGGTTTATTAGCATGGACGGTCCGCCTCGCACCGCGGTTCCTGGACAGGCTTAGGTCCTCTAAGCGGTTTACCAGTACTAGTGTGCTGGCCGGATTCAGCTCTGCGTGGAAGCATCACGCAGCCCATATATTTCTTCAAGCCCCTATGGGCGGGGGCGGCAATGCAATACATGAATCAAACTCAAGCATTGAACAAATAACCTAAATATAAACAACACAATGATGATCGACAGGGAGGCATTTTTGGCCACCATACATCCCATTAACACCGGCTGTAGTGGCGTCAAATATGTTCTATAAAAGCGTTATCCAATATTTTCTGTGCATTATGGGATTTATCAAGAAAAAGAGTTCACGGACTTGTTTACTGGTAATGTTTTTTTTCAGAACTTTCATGAATTGAATGACTGAGATCAGAATTAGAACAAGCATAACCTTGGTAATTAGAAATAAAGCTAGACACAGAGGAACCTTGTTATAACGACAGTATTTGTTCCTTAACGTCTTACCGTTTTAAAGTATTTTTCACTATAAAAAACCTCAATAAGGAGTATTATTAATTGATTATTCTATATTACACAAGGTCAACCAATATTCAAAAATCATAAATCATGTTTTTAATTGCATCAATTAATAAAATTGTCATTAATCAAGTAATTTCGTATTGGCCCAGTTACAGGTCCTCGGTCAGCTGTATTGGCCTCGGCCTTCGGCCTCGTGCCAATACAGCAGACCTCGGACCTGTAACTGAGCCAATACGAAATTATTTGATTAATAACATTATAGTATATTAGGTAATAAAGGGCATTTTCCTTCAAAAGGGTTATGTGTCAGGTCGTATGGACACATGGGGCACAGTACAGACAGAAAAGAGTCTTTAAAGACAATTTTGTAGCTAGCAATATGTTCTATCAAATCGGTAATCTTTTTGAAACGGTATTTTTTTGTTTCGGTTTGGCTTTACGGATCTTTTAAGATTATTTCACTTATTTCGAGCCGATCGTTAATCCGAGTTAGGCGAAAACCGGAGACACGGATGAAAGAAACACATGACCTTACGTTGCAGAACTTGGCTCCCACATGTGGCACAAGCGAGGCGCGAACCACACCGTAGATATCTAATGATTAAGAGTCAGCGCTCTTACCCGTTAGGCCATGGAGGCCCGCAAAACAAGGAGTATACTTCAAACTATTAAACTCTGTTTGGAGTATACCTTTGTTTCTGGACAAGAATAAATAGTTTCGGCCAACTAGGCCTCTCCTGTAAGCCTCATATATTTTCAGAATTACATAATGGATTCAGTGACCCAACAGGACTGTACAACTTAATCTTCACTGGGATAACAACAACCAAAAAATCCTTCACCGCCAGGTCTAGTGGTGCTTTTGAATCTAGCAATACGCCACATAACTTAAATTGTGGAGTATATAAGAAGCCTGCTGACGTTAGCAGTTCAATATGCATAAAGAACATTTAAAAGACATACGTACAAGGAACAGACACATAGGCACATAAAAAGAAAAAAATACGTACTGCCAAAATCCCAAGCTGCTTTTAAGAACTCATCCTTGCTAAGCCTGCCATCACCTGGAACAAGGAGGAATAGCTGAAATTAGTTCCCTGAGCTTAACGGCGAATATATAGAGGATCTTACATGAGTGCTCATGTATTATTGAATTTATTAAACGAGTTGAGGAAAAGGGATAAAATGCGAGGCTATGCCGAGCATTTTATCCCTTTTTCTCAACGAGTTTAATAAATTTAATAATACATGAGCACGAATGCAAGATTCTATTTATCATATGACATCAAAAGTGTATTTTATTCACGATTGTTTACAAAAATGTCAACATTCCGCCGTTAGTAAACGATACGTCATTAAGGACATCGTACATGTAACGTTGCGGGACGTATCTAGCTAATTTGAATATTTAATCCACTAGTGGATTATCGAAAATAATACATGACGTTATTACACTCTCAGACGTGACGTCATATGATAAAAACTATTTCCTGATATTTCGGATATTCCACGATGTTAAGCGCAAACTGTAATAACGTTACAAGCTACAGTCGAACTTCGATGGGTCGAACACCTTTGGGACCACGAAATTCTGTTCGAGACAGGGGTAGTTCGAGCCACTGAGAGTTACTGCCAGGAGGCGTAAAGGGGTTAGTTTGGGCCTTCTTTTCGGTGTTCTATAACATAAATGTATGCTGCATGTACTCATTAGAATCGCCTCGTTGAGGCGATTCTAATGAGTACATACAGCAAACATTTGCAAGATTAGGAACGAAAAAAGTCTAAATTTTCCCCTTATTATTTCTTACTGTAGCGAAATTTCCTAGGGACTCAAGAAAGGGTTCGACGCAGCCATGGTAAACGAGCCAGCGGTGTTCGAGCCATCGAAGTTCTACTGTAATTTGATTTCTTATACATGTATTTGATACATGTAGGAAGTGATCATTGATTAAACAAGGTGAGAGTGCAAAATCAAATTACATGTATGTAGAGATTTTTTATTTAATTCACTTTGCCACATTCACACTGGGGTTCTGAATCAAATGTTCAAGTTTTCAGAACAAACACATTTAACTTGCATATTTTAGTGTCCGGTATGGGGACCTTGAGCCCTAATACATGTACGTATTTCGTACATCAAACATATACTCCATCACGAAAACACGCCTAAATCATTTTGACCCCCTTGAACCCCACTTTTATATGAGCCGGCGCATAACAAAACATACAACAAGACTGGTGCGACCAGCAGAGACCCAAATCAACCTGCGCACCCAACCACTATGACAAGACCTTTTGCCTTTGTCTCTTTACATATATATTAGCCTATAGTAGGTACATGCGATCAGCGAAGACTCTGGTCAGACTGCGCGAATGCACAGGCTGATCTGAGTCTTCCCTGGTCGCTCAAGACTTCTTTTAGATTGTGTCATGCGCTGGCTCATATAGTAAAACTGGGGTTTACAGGTGAATACCTTATTTTTCTTATTTCTGCTCTAAAATATAAATTGTGGGTACTCGTTGGAACCGCCTCGATGACAATCTATATTTTGAGCAGAAATAAGAAAAACATCACATTTTTTATCTTAAAATTTCCTTTTTTTTTTCGGTGGTGAGGTTTACAATGTATTTGTATAAGCGTGTTTCGGGATACACAGAAAAAAAGCGCCAACTGACTTACTGTGGAAGACTATGAATGTTTATCTGCTTTCCAGCTGTTGAAGACTCACCGGTGGTCCCTAGCATTGAATGCATTCGTCACAACATTGCCCACAAATGCTTAATTGGGCTAGAGTTTGGCCTCAACAGAGATAATGGAAGGATATTGGCGAACTTCTGCCGTAAATAGTCAGTGGTGAGCCTGACGACATGCAAACTAGCATGGCCTTGCTAAACTGCCCCAAGACCATACTGTGCCAGTAATTGAACGGTTAGCGGTTGACTGCAAGATGTTATTCTCGTATGCCGTAGCATCCACACGCCCGTGTACAATATTAATTGGCAGGCCTCGGTAGCTCAGTCGGATGCGCGTCTGACTGGTGATCAGGATTCGGCAACATTCTTTCGTGGAGATTGATCATGAAATCTTTTCTTCGGTCATTCTCTCCCTTCCGCTGTTTCATGTAGGGCAGTTATCAGTTTCTGGCGAAAGAATATGCACTGTACTGGTTAACGGCTTACGTATAAGCCTGTCCAGAAAAGTCTGGATAGGTAAACTGACCGGCTCAAAATAACCTAAATTGTGTTGACCGTTAAGCTGCAATACAAACAAACAAACAAAATTAATTGCCGTTTGGTCAACGCTAAGACGACACATACCGTGCTTTCGTCACATCCCAAATGAGAGCTTTCCAAGACGCTGCTCTGTGTGAACCTATCAACCCTTCGAATGTACTTGTTACCATGGTGGACTCTTCCATTGCTATATATTGGACAAGTCCACTGTTTTTTTTTTCAGTTAAGGAGTGACAGGTCTATTCTGTCTTTTTATTCTATTTTTAATGGAAAAACCATCGTAGAAAACAGTGCAGATCTAGATGGCGTCTGATCAGGTCTGCACTGTTTTCTACGAGGATTTTGCCAGGGTACCGCTGTATGGCTGTCCCGCATGAAATGGGTTAAATGTCCATTTGTCAATAAGTAGCACCCGCTGCAGTTTGAAGTATGCCTAAACATCTGAGCTTGTTTATGGCTGCTCTTCCTGGCTAGTGGATTTAGAAGATGGGGCGCTGTCGCAATGGGTCCTTTGTAAGGCCTACTGAACAGCATGCGGCTTATGAGATCGTTGTGAGGGCCCATACATAGGATTCACAGCAGTTTTCGTTGCATATTCCTACGTTTTGCAGCCGTCTTTCATATAAAGGTCCAATCTAGGCATCGTTAAGGGCAAACGACCTTTCAAGCCTGGCTCCTGTTTGAAACATCTGCAGAGACTCTGAATGGTCTGCCTTGATCAGTTCATTAGTCTTGCACCGTTGTCTCACCTCTGTGGTTCTTTGATTTTTGTGTTCACGGAGATGTTGCACTGATGAGTTAGGAGGCCTTCATGCGGACTGAACAAATTATTTGTCTAAATCGCGACGGAAGTAAGGGTGAGGATTGTGGCCACGTAAAATCGATTTAAGCCCCCCAGTGGAAATCATTCCACTGACCGTTCCAAGGCGGCTCTTCTGTTGCGATATATTTATGTTGTTGTCTGTTACTTACTGTGTGTATTACTTTTGTCTTTTTATTTTGGATGGCCATATGGCCATTTTGTGGGAAAGTAACTGTCCTTATGGCCTTCCTTTGTTTAGGTTTCCATTATGGTCATGTCGCTTAATGTTTGTATTTCTTTCCCTTTGGTGTCTTTTATGGGTGGAGTAAGTTAATTGAATCAATTCCTGATCTTTGTTTTACTTCTACTTTGCAATATGACAGTTAGATGAACTCGTACCTGCCAAAAGTCTGTGACCATGTTTCGGTTGCCTTGAAAGTTAAGGAAGGGAATCAGTTTTCTTATTTTAACTTTAAACATTTGTTTTTAATTATCTTTAATAATTGCCTTTCGATCTCAAAAAATAAAGTGAAATTTCGCTATTAAGACCACCTAAAATTAAGTTAGTCTTAATTCTGCTTTAAAAAACTTATTTTGAAGGGTGTACTTAATCTGTCTTTGTGTTTTCTGCCCCAAGTGTCCAGTGGTCAGGGGTCAGGGTCTACCGTTGGGACTGTTCAAAAGTGGTCTAGACCTCTTTTGAACAGTCCCAAAGGTGGTCTTAATATAGGAATTTCACTGCACTTTGAAAATGACAGAAGTTTCTGCAAATAATGAAATAGAAGTAAAGACGATGATCAGGAATCGATACTACGAGAAGTCTATGATCAGATTCCGCTTTCAGTGGTCTCTTACTTAGGACTGCACTTTTTGCCAAAAAAACGTTTTGGGGTTTCCATCATAAAAATGGCTAAAACTATACTATTAATAAAGGAACTTACCATCTGTATCAGCCTCTCCGAATACGACACGTAGTTCCTCGGGGTTGATGAGCGTGAACCTAGCAAGGAAGTCATATGCAAACTCTTCATACTCTATGAAACCGTCACCATTATCATCATACTCGTTGAAATCATTCGAAATAGGATACCATGTCCAATCCCCAGCCTGGAATTTTGTTTCTAAATTGTATATCTGCGTATTTACATTCTCACTGCATTTACCAAAGAAAATATATTGTGACGATATGTGTTCTTATTTCAACTAGATCGCGCAGTCGATGGTTTACCATCGCAAATACCCGCTTTTTCTATGAATACCACTAATGGCTATGTAATAGCTAGCCAAAACTACATGTAAGTTAAACAAAAGTTGCAAAGAACATTTTAATTGATAAGCAAAGTTTCAGAAGTGTAACTCTTATAGTTCACAAGATACGGCAAAGTCATCCTTTTTGACATTTGACCTTGGGATTATGTTGAGGTCCACCAAAAGTATCCCAATTTCTTCTATATTGCAACGGCTATCCAATAACCAAGTTTCAGAAGTGTAACTCCAATAGTTAAGAAGATATGGCATAGTCATACTTTTTACTTTTGACCGTTGGGTCATGTTGAGGTCAAGGTCACACCAAAAGTATTCCTATTTATTCTATATTCAAAGGGTCATCCAATAACCAAAGTTTCAAAAGTGTAACTCCAATAGTTTAGAAGATATGACAAAATCATACTTTTTTACCCTTTACCTTGGGATCATGTTGAAGTCAAGATCACGCCAATGGTACATCCCATGTACTATCCACAGGCAAAATTTAAGAAGTGTACCTTAACCGGTGTTGGAGGAGATCCATTCCATAGAAATGCGACGGACGTACGTACACATACATACCCAATGTTTCTTCGAAAAAGCGGGAAGAATCAATGAATTTACTCACGCGTCGTAACATCACTATGAGAAAGTGACAGCTAAATAAACCATGAATTTGAATGTTCGTGACCCGACGTTGTTCATACCTCGATTGAAGTGACATTACGAAAACACGCCTATACCAGTACATTGTAACCTTTATCGCCGAAAAAATGAAAATTTTATGATGAAAAATTGTGATTTTTATGCCCCCAACTTTGAAAACGTTGGAGGGGCATATTGCTTCTGGTTCGTTCGTCTGTTCGTCCGTTCGTCCGTCCGTTACGCTTTTGATGCATAGCATAATTAAAGAACCGTTTATGCTAGGGTTTTGAAATTTCATATATGGATTTCTCATGGAAAATTAGCTGACGCGTACTTTTTTTTCTCGTCCGGATTATGCCCCCTTCAAGAGTTAGTGCCCTTTGAATTTTTTTTTAATAAAATCTTGTCAGCAATATATCTAAAAAACTATTGGAGCTAGAGCCTTGAAAGTTGGTGAATATATTGGTGGTGATGAGTAGATGAACTGATTAACTTTTGACAAAATTCCGAAAAATACATTGTGAGTTATGGCCCTTTGTCATTTTGGCAATTTGTGCCCATTGTAATGTATGCTAAAAGTGATGCATAGCATAACTTTAGAACCTTGTATGCTAGGGTTTTGAAATTTCATATATGGATTCCTCATGGAAAATTAGCTGACACGTATTTTTTTCTCGTCCGGATTATGCCCCTTTTAAGAGTTATTGCCCTTTGATTTTTTTTTAAATAAAATCTTGTCAGCAAGATATCTCAAAAAGTATTGGAGCTAGAGCCTTGAAAGTTGGTGAATATATTGGTGGTGATGAGTAGATGAACTGATTAACTTATGACAAAATTCCGAAAAATACTTTGTGAGTTATGGTCCTATGTCATTTCGGTAATTTGTGCCCATTGTAATGTATGCTAAAAGTGATGCATAGCATAACTTTAGAACCGTGTATGGCATAGTTTAAAATTTCATATATGCATTTCTGATGGAAATCAGCTGACGCGTATTTTTTTCTCGTTCGGATTATGCTCCTTTCAAGAGTTATTGCGCTTTGAAATTTTTTTAATAAAATCTTGTCAGCAAGATATCTCAAAAACTATTGGAGCTAGAGCCTTGAAAGTTGGTGAATATATTGGTGGTGATGAGTAGATGAACTGATTAACTTTTGACAAAATTCCGAAAAATACTTTGTGAGTTATGGCCCTTTGTCATTTCGGTAATTTGTGCCCATTGTAATGTATGCTAAAAGTGATGCATAGCATAACTTTAGAACCGTGTATGCTAGGGTTTTGAAATGAAATTTCTTATATGGATTCCTCATGGAAAATTAGCTGAAACGTATTTTATTTGCATCCGGATTATGCCCCTTTCAAGAGTTATTGACCTTTGATTTTTTTTAATTATCCCCTAGTACAACATAGTTGTGAGGGGGGATATAGCATTTGTCCCGTACGTACTTTTGTCATCGCTCTAGCGCCTACATTTCTTGACCGATTTTAATATAACTTCACACAAATGTTCCCTATAAACAATCTCCAGCGAGTTCGACTTTCAAGGTCATGACCTCAAGGTCAAGGTCACTGTGGCTATTTTTAGAAAAAACTTTCTCATCGCTCTAGCGCCTACATTTCTTCACCAATTTCAATATAACTTTACACATTCAAGTGTTCCTTATAAAAAAATCTCGAGCAAGTTCGACTTTCAAGGTCATGACCTCAAGGTCAAGGTCACTGTGGCTATTATTAGAAAAACTTTGTCATCGCTCTAGCGCCTACATTTCTTCACCAATTTCAATATAACTTCACACAAACGTTCCTTATAAAAAATCTCGAGCGAGTTTGACTTTCAAGGTCATGACTTCAAGGTCAAGGTCACTGTGGCTATTTTTAGAAAAACTTTGTCATCACTCTAGCGCCTACATTTCTTCACCAATTTCAATATACTTTCACACAAATGTTCCTTATAAAAAAATCTCGAGCGAGTTTGACTTTCAAGGTCTTGACCTCAAGGTCAAGGTCACTGTGGCTATTTTTAGAAAAACTTTGTCATCGCTCTAGCGCCTCCATTTCTTGACCAATTTCAATATAACTTCACACAAATGTTCCTTATTAATATATCTCGAGCGTGTTCGACTTTCAAGGTGATTGTCTCAAGGTCAAGGTCACTGTGGCTATTTTTAGAAAAAAATTGTCATCGCTCTAGCGCCGACATTTCTTCACTGATTTCAATATAACTTCGCACAAATATTTCTGATGACAATATCTCGAGCGAGTTCGACTTTCAAGGTCTTGACCTCAAGGTCAAGGTCACTGTGGCTATTTTTAGAAAAACTTTGTCATCGCTCTAGCGCCTACATTTCTTCACTGATTTCAATATAACTTCACACAAATGTTTCTTCAAGCTCAAGGTCACAATGGTTATTTTTAGAAAAACTTTGTCATCGCTCCAGCGCCTACATTTCTTCACAGATTTTAATATGACAATACCTCGAAAGAGTTCAACTTTCAAGGTCAAGCTCACTGCGGCTATTTTTAGAAAAACTTTTTCATTGCTCTAGCGCTTACATTTTTTCATCAATTTCAAAATCGATTCACACAAATGTTCCTCATGACAATATCTGTAGCGAGTTCCACTTTCAAGGTCAAGGTCACTGTGGCTATTTTTAGAAAAACTTTGTCATGGCTCTAGCGCTTACATTTCTTCACCAATTTCAATATAACTTCACACAAATGTTCCTCATGACAATATCTTGAGCGATTTCGACTTTCAAGGTCAAGGTCACTGTGGCTATTTTTAGAAAAACTTTGTCATCGCCCTAGCGACTACATTTCTTCACTGATTTCAATATAACTTCACACAAATGTTCCTTATGACAATACCTCGAGTGAGTTTGACTTTCAAGGTCAAGGTCACTGTGGCTATTTTTAGAGAAATATTGTCATCACTCTAGAACCTACATCTATGGATGGATTTTTAAACAAACTTTACACAAATGTTGCATATGATAATATCTCAAGCAAGTTGGACTTTTGCCATTTCAGTGTTTTCCAAACACAAAGTTGTCTTGTGCGAGGGGATTTGTATCGCATGCGTTGCCTTGTTTTTTTTTAAATAAAATCTTGTCAGCAAGTCCATATCTTGAGAACTATTAGAGCTTCATTAATCATTCTTGTTACAAACTTGCATCCAGGCATTGCAATTTCAACGCAAGCATCCATATCTGACCTTCACCTATATTTCATGGTTCACTGACTTCGTGAATTATTGCGACCACCCTGACTTTCACCCTAATGTAAGAATCCATTTCTCAAAAACTATTAACGCTTTTTAAATTACAATTGGAACAAACTTGCATCTAGGAATTGCAACTGCAACGCAAGCATCCATATTTGACTTTGACCCATATTTCATGGTTCATTGACTTTGTGAATTATTGCGACCACCTTGACTTTCTATCTAATGTAAGAGTCCATTTCTCAAGACCTATTAGAGCTTAATTAATTGTATTTGGTACAAGCTTGCATTTAGGAATTGAAACTTCAATGCAAGTATCCATTTCTGACCTTGACCTACATTTTATGGTTCACTGACTTTGTAAAAAAGTGTGACAACCCTAACTTTCACCCTGATGTAAGAGTCTGTTTTTAAGAGTTTCATTGATGATACTTGGTACATGCTTGCAACTAGGAGTGAAATTTTTATGCAGGCATCCATGTTTGACCCTGACCTAGATTTCATGGTTTGGTGACTTTGCGCCCCCACAGGCGTGACATAGCCTTCGGGGGAATTCTTGCTGTATGTTTTTGAGTCTTTAATAATATTTGTTGAATATTTTGACATCTAGGGACAAGCAAAGGTTGGGGGCATTGTGTTTTACAAACACCATTTCTAGTTTTTCTTATTTCTGCTCAAAATATAGATTGTGGGCACTCCTTAGAACCGCCTCATCGGGGCGGTTCTAACGAGTACCCACAATCTATATTTTAGAGCAGAAATAAGAAAAATGAGGTTTACCCCTATAAACCCCAGTTTACTATATAAAAGTGGGGTTCGAGGGGGTGAAAATGATATAGGCGTGTTTTCGTGATGGAGGTCACTTACATTGTTTTCGATCCGATATTGATCGTTAAAAATTACCTTCGTTTCTGAATCAAATAAAGATTGTGGGTGCTCGTTAGAGACACGCGATAGAACAAAAATGATAAAGCAATGATTCCAAATTCCCCATGACGAAAACACGCCTATATATTTTATAATCCCCTTGAACCTCACTTTTGTATTGTAAAACTGGGGTTTAAAAAGTAAACACTATTCTTCGTATTTCTGCTGCAAAATATAAATTGTAGGTACTCGTTAGAACTGCCTCGCTGAGGCGGTTCTAACCTGAACAAAAAAAATCTGATTTCATCAGAAATAAGCAAATTATCACAAATTTTCATTTTAAAATTTTCTTTTTTTTTCTTATTTTATTTTTTAAGCGGTAAAATTTGCAATTTATTTGTAAAGGTGTGTTCCCGTTAGGCATTTAAAATAACATTACGGAAACACTTATACAAATACATTGCCACCTTTATCGCCCAAAAAATGAAAATTTTATGATGAAAAATTGTTATATTTTTCTTATTTCTGCTCAAAAAAAAAGATTGTGGGCACTCGTTAGAACCGCCTGGTCGAGCCACAATCCTCGCCCTTACTTCTGTCGCGATGAAGACAAATATTTTGTTCAGTCCGCATGAAGGCCTCTTATCTCATTAGTGCAACATCTCCGTGAACACAAAAACCAATCAACCGCAGAGATTAAACAGCGGTGAGGACTCGACAACAACAAACCAATGGAATTCTGGAGCAAAATAAAATCAAAAGTTAGACTCCGATGGGCCCAATCAGAGACAGAGCATCAGGCACCAACTAACATTACATAAATTTAAATTCTCTCTAAATATTCTCAGTAAGCCTTTACGTTGGAACCGTCATAGAATCTGAGGCCTGACCCACCGACGTGAAATTAAAGAGGGAAGCAAAGTTGCTAACCCTGATTGGGTTAACTACCATGCATGCAGTTTGTCGTATAACATTTATGTTGTATCCAATCTTTTATATCGAAGGCTGATTTTACAAAATCGGGTACTGAAGTCATTACAATTATGTATTTTTCTGAACTAATATACTAAGTCATCATAAAGTTCGGGTTCCGATAGACCTAGTTGCAGAAGAGATTTAAGTCCGACATTGAATTTTGAAATTAAATCGGAATGACGTCTATAAAATTTTGAAAAGGCTTTCCATAGTTTATGATACCGATAACCCTGATTAAGAAGTTTAGCAGTTAACATTTTTTTACGAGTGTTGGAGAAAGCTATATGACTAGATCCTCTCAAAATCAAAATCATCGCGTTTATCAAAAAATGTTGCAAGAAACAAATCCACCTACAATAGATACATGTAGGTGTAAATCCAAAAACGGGCCTCGGTATCAGAAGAATTTGCTTTATTTAACTGAAGTTCTAGGGGGTAAAATTGACTGATACTACCATCGAAATAGGTAATGCCAGTATTTAATAAATCATCAAAATATATAGAAATCTGGCTGAAGGTTTTAATGATTTCAGATTGGTTTTCAACGGAAAGGAACACCATCAAGTCTCTTCCATAACAAAACAAGAACAAATCAGCTACACGGGGTGCACAATTTTTACCCATCGGAATGCCCACAACTTGTCTAAATAACTTAGTACCATATGTTTTGTAAAAATTTAGCTTCAAACACTTTCTGACATGACCATAAAGTATTATTTTTATGCTCTTCAGAAGTGAAAAATGCATTTCTTACATTACATGCAAGATAGAGGGAGTCTTCCCTATGAAATGTCCATTCAATTAAATCTTTAAGATTTTCTTTTATAAGATTATGGAAGTGGGCTGTAAAGGGTGGAGAATCATAAGTAGACAGACTTAGAGCACGAAAACATGTGGATACGATTTTATTTAAAACTTCATTAGAGATTTTAAAAGACCAAAACAGATTTCTCCCTGATCTTTCAAAGACTTTGTCGCAATATTTGATCACAGGTTTTTTTGATGGCAGTAAAACAAGAAGTTAATAATTTGATGAGTTCAGTGGTGGTACACGAGATTGAATTTACAATAAACCGTGCTTTGGTTGGTCTTTAATGAAGTTTAGGTAACCAATATAACGCAGAGAGCTTGTCTTGGCCTTCTGTAACACATACAGCAAACTTGGTGGCTGAAAGACAAATAGTCATTAACTAAAGCCTTCTCTACGACCAAAAAGCTGCAGTTCATAGGCCTTAGTACCACCAAGTTCTTGCTGAAGACTGTTAACATAGTGGAGCCGTCAGACAACGACCATGTTGTTATAAGCCTGTATAAATGAAAATATTGCACGGGCCTTCGTGGCCCAGTGGTTAAGAGCGCTGACTCTTGATCAGTAGGTCTCTCACCGCTGTGGTTCGAGCCTCGCTCGGATTATATGTGAGACGCCAAGTTCTGCAACGGAAGGTCAGGTGGTTTGTCTCCGGGTACCTGAGTACCCGGAGACAAACCACCTGACCTTCCGTTGCAGAACTTGGTCGGCTCGATATGAGTGAAATAATCTTGAAAGGGCCGTAAAACCCAAACCAAAAACAAATAAATAAATGAAAACATATAAATAATGATTTAAGCACAGAATTGTTGACGGCACAGTTTATGGTGAACATTGAAACGTTTCTTGTCTTATTTCACCATGATAAGACGAGCTTTTATAAAATTCTTACTTCATGTAGTTGAAATACTTACCTCCCTTCGTTTGCGACATTTGCTCACTTTTCCAATCGTACATGCCAAACCTGACCCCGGAATAACGCCATTCTTACAGGCCACACCTGTCACTGTCTGAAACAGAAATACACTGCAAAATAGTATTTATTTGTTTGAATTTAGGTTTAATGTCCCATTCAACACCGTATACATGTATGTCATTGTGGAGACGTTGCTTCCAATTTTGTGGGACTTTTACCCGACATTGAGATGAAATGACATCTCAAGCCCTGTCGCCAATGAAAGCATGCACGGTCCGACTCGCACCTCTTTGCCTGGGCAGGCTCAGATCCCCTAAGTGGTTTACCTGCTCTGCGTGGAAGCTTAATGCAGCCACTCTATTTTTGTAAGCCCCGATCGGCGGGGGCCTTAAATTCTAAAGGAGCTTTTTTCCTCCAAAATGAGCTTCAATCCTTAGAATGAGGATTTATCATAATGAAAACACGCCCATACATGAACATTTTACCGCAGAAAGAAACAAACACGAAAATTTTAAGATTGCAAGTTGTGATATTTTTCAAATTTCTTTTCTGAAATAGTGCAAAAATAAGAAAGGGTTTACACATGTAAACCCCAGGTTAAAGGGGACAAAATTATATAGGCGTGTTTTTGTGATGTTTCTATTTTGAATACAGTAATACAGCAACGGTCACCTCTCTTTAGCAGCCACAACAATTCCTTCCAAATCATCACGATTACTAGTCCGTGCAATGAACACCCCTTTAAATCCTACTTTATATAGAGAAAACTGTGGTTTGCTGGGGTATACAATACAATAGCTTTCTTAATTTTGCGCGAAGGCATAGACTGTGGACACTTGTTTAAACTGCATAAATGAGGCGGTTTTAACGAGCCCGAGCAATCTATGTTTGAAGTATAAATAAGAAAACATATTCATCAGAAAAGTTACGATTTTGGAGATATGAAATAATGCACTAGAACTTTGTAACACGGGTGTTTTGTTTGCTTGTTTGGATTGGAGTTTAACGGCCCAGTCAACACATTTTAGGTCATTTTTGAGCCGGTCAGTGTACCTATCCACACGTCTCTTGGGCAGGCTTATACGTAAGTGGTTAACCGGTACAGTGCAGATTCTAACGCTAGAAACTGACAACTGCCCTTCTTGAATCAGCGGAAGTGAGAGAATGACCGTAGAAATGATTTTATGATAAATCTCCTCGAAAGAATGTTGCCGACCCCGGCAGGTATCGAACCCGCTTCCTCCTGCTCACCAGCCAGACGCGCATCCGACTGAGCTACCGAGACCGGTTTATCGTAATTTTACATTTAGGTACTTAACTTCGGCTCAGTCGCCACCTCTCTCATTCAGCTAGCAGAAATAGTACATTGTGCTCTTTTTAAAGGGAGACAACTCTCGGGACTTTTAAAGGGAGACAACTCTCGGGACTTCCTGTTCGCTTTTCTGTAAGCACTGTCCCACTGAAAAAGGGACCTACTGTTAAAGGAAAGAATTTGCTCCTCAGGGACAAATTCTTTTCTTAACGGGTTGACCCCTATTGGCATGGGAGATAAAAGAAATTTTGCAGGAGTTGCCTCCCCAGAAGTTGATCCCATTCCCCTTAGTACAAATTCTCTCTCATTAATAACGTGGCGAGTGAGTGTGTGTTTCAGTTTTACCTCCCACCTACAGCTATGGTCATATGGAGACGGGACCTCGGTTTAAAGACTCATCCGAAAGTCTTGAGAAGTCCGGGATCGATCCTGCGATCCCTCGTTTACAAAGCTAGTAGCGTAACCACTACACCACGGAGGGAACAGGCATCCGTGGCCTAGTGGATAAGAGCGCTGACTCTTAATCATTAGGTCTCTCACCGCTGTGGGTTCGAGACTCGCTCGGGTCACGTGAGACGCCAAGTTCTGTAACGGAAGCTCTGGTGGTTTACTCAGGCTACTCCGGTTTTCGCCCACCTCTGATTAACGATCGGCTCGATATGAAAGATACTTGTAATGGCCATAAAAAAACAAAAACAAAAAAAAAAAAAACAAAAAAAAACACGAAAAACAAACATCACGGAGGCTTCTTAACGTATATATGAAAAAGTATAAAATGCTTGTCTCAGTTATAAATCCTCACCTACCCATAAACACATTTTCAGGACGGGACTTCGGTTTAAAGACTCAACCGAAAGTCTTGAGAAGTCCGGGATCGATCCTGCGACCACTCGTTTACAAAGCGAGTAGCGTAACCACTACACCACGGATGGATCAGGCATCCGTGGCCTAGTTGATAAGAGCGCTGACTCTTAATCATTAGATCTCTCACCGCTGTGGGTTCGAGCCTCGCTCGGGTCACATGAGACGCCAAGTTCTGTAACGGAAGCTCTGGTGGTTTACTCAGGCTACTCCGGTTTTCGCCCACCTCTGATTAACGATCGGCTCGATATGAAAGATACTTGTAATGGCCATAAAAAAACAAAAACAAAAAAAAACCCAAAAAAACACGAAAAACAAACATCACGGAGGCTTCTTAACGTATATATGAAAAAGTATAAAATGCTTGTCTCAGTTATAAATCCTCACCTACCCATAAACACATTTTCAGGAAATATGTACATAGATAAAGTAAACGCAAACTGCCAATAACTTTTATTATTATTATTATTTTTTTATTACATTTTCAGTAGTGATTAACTGAGATTTCTCGATGAATTATCACTGAGTGAATTATTTCATTTCGATTGTTTTGACGTCATAATTGCTGGGCGACGTTGCTTACGTTGTTTGTAACAACACTATCAATAGTTGACGCCTGACGGAAAATCTGATAAAATCATAGAAAGCAGACTTCCTTTGTTTAGGTTTTCATTATGGTCTGGTCGCTTAATGTTTGTGTTTCTTTCCTTTCGGTGTCTTTGATGGGTGGAGTAAGTTAATTGTATCGATTCCTGATCTTTGTTTTACTTCTACGTTAAATGTTCGCGTCCATTTGACGTTTATGAGGAAAGACCTGCAACACGAAGATAAAGAATGATTTTCTTGGTACTGTTATACATTTCGACTTTCATGACATTGTTGCATCTGTATTTTAAGCGCAGGATGGTATTTGCTTTGAAATGAAACAGGATTGCGACTGATTTTCAAACTTTACCACGCCTCCTGAAATCCATTCCCTGTCTGAAACTATTTTGATTGGAAATTTGAAGATTCAAATGTAAAACATGAATGGAAATGTAATAAACAGTTTATTTTGTTGTTTTGATTGATTACGGAGAAATAATTCACACGTGTTCTAAGACTTTCGTGCAAAAAACTCGTCCGCTTTCACTCACTCGTTTTTTACTCGGAAATCTTAGAACACTTGTGAATTATTTCACCGTAATCGATAAAAAAATAAACTCAATCTATTCAACCCAAACTACTTTTATGGCATAGGGGATGAAATTGTGACAACAATTGTTAATGTTTCAACTGAACTACACATTGCCTTGCAAAATAATTTAATGATAAAGCGTTCTTAATACCGAACGGGATTCATTCCAAACCAAAGCACCGAAAGCATTCCTTTGCCACGTATATGATTCCTTCGTGACGTTTCATCAATCTATTTAATATGCATGTAGCAAATAAACAAAACTTTGTTTCATATACGAGGGCCATCGGAAAGTATTAAGAGTAGCCGTATTGCGTAATAGTTTCAAAGGTTTCGTGCATTTTTCAAACATGCATGAAATAGCTAACTACCGAAGTAAAATTTACACGATATTTATGCATGCTGTGCGCTAGAGCGGTCATTGTAGATGACCATGTCTTTGGCACTCGGCGAAAATATGGACGGAAAAAGCAATGTTAAATTAGAAGTACACAGAGTGAACTGCAAAGTCTGCGCATTGCTAGACGTTTCGCCATTATAGATGTGAAGTTGATGGTAAAAATACACTACCGTAGCCAACAGTTTGGAGATGGATGCGACTTTTTAGATGCGGACAAAATTGTTGTGTTCCAAACATTCTCACTGAAAATTGAAGTCGTTATGGTAGTTACATTCAGAAATGATTATATTATTGCGTCATTAAATCGATTTTCTGCAAACATGATTATTTCTACAAATACTCGCATTTATATTTGGAGTTGCGTTTCTTTTTCGGTTCAGTATATAATATACAACCGACGAATTCATGCCATATACATCCCTTATATCTTCCACCGTTATGGCTTATCTTCTTCAATTGTTTTTTTTTTTTTTTAAATCTAGATTTCTTTTTCTGACACTGCTGAAAGCGGTCGACCCGGCTGCGGCTCATCCTTGACTGAATTTCTTCGCATCTGAAAAATCACATCCATCTCCAAACTGTTGGCTACGATAATGCATTTTTACCATCAACTTCACATCTCTAATGGCGAAACGTCGAGCAATGCGCAGACTTTGCAGTTCACTCTCTGTACTTCTAATGAGCGCGAGACGCAAGGCTTGACGCGTTGTTGGCGGCTGGGGATGGTTACGTATGCGCCTATCCAAGACGTCCCACGAATGTTCTATAGGAGAGAGATCTGGACTGTACGGAGGACAGTGCATCAAGTCAACCTTGTTTTGCTGAAGAAACACCATGCTGAGCCTTGCTACATGCGCCCGAGCGTTATCTTGTTGAAACGTAACGTTGTGCTGTCGTACATACTGTTGTGCTGACTACCGGTCATAAAACGACGTCAACGTGTCGCTGAGCCGTCAAAGATCCATCAATGAATACCAGGGGCGTTCTATGACTATAAGATATGCCAGCCCACACCATCAACCCACCGCCTCCAAATCGATCACGTTCAACCAAACAATTGTCACAATAACGCTCTCCGTCACGCCTATACACACGTTGACGGCCGTCAGCTCTGTACAACAAGTACCTGGACTCGTCAGAAAACATAACGTTACGCCACTGACGAAGGGGAAACAGGTTGGGCCTCGGTTGTGTGAGCCACGCCATTCTAACCTGGCGTTGTCGTGGTGTTAACGACATACCAACGTACGGACGACAAGGACGTAAGCCAAACCCTCGAAGGCGATTCCTAACAATATCTGCACTTATTCGATTGTTGTCCCTGGTGTCATCTTAGACGTCTGGACTGCTGTACGGAACCTATTACGAAGGTGGGTTAGACGGATGTATCGGTCCTGTTGACGTGTCATGACGCGTGGACGTCCACTTTTGGGCCTGTCATTTGTTGCTCCCGTTTGACGTAGACGCTGGTGCAAGCGAGGTATCGTCGATTTATTCACTTGGAAGTTCCTTGCGATGACAGCCTGAGACCCCCCAACGTAGAAGTATTTGGACCGCTACGTTACGTTCCTCTTGCGTCAGACGTACCATATTCCGAAGAGAAATTTTACCGGGCTTTTGAAACCGAAACTCCAAGTAACACAATATGCCAATATGATGAGGTTACTATATACATTTAATGTACTGCACGAGGAAATGTTGAAAACAACGAATTGCCAAGTGGAGCGTTGAACTGTACAGATATTGCCCAAATATTTTCTGCGTTATGAAAGTAAATCGCAAAATGATTTTTCAGTCAACCTGATGGTTGCATGAAAATCTTTTGGGTTAAAAATTGCGTTTCTTTTACGGTTCAGTATATATTGAAAGAAGTGCTTAAGGGGATGCCAATGTACAAAAAGTGGGTGGAGTAATGGTGTGGTGTTCAAAATTGGTTTAATTGAATTTTGCAAAACTGTCAAGTTTTTTGAAAAGTTACTTGGCCCATAATTTATTTCAACATATTCACATGTTCTATTAGAATTTTTTCAGAAATTCAGGAATTATTGAGAAAAACATACCTCTCTTTATGTGCTTCAATCCATTTGCGTTCATACATATTCTCCATGGTAATATAGCCAAATAAAATTGCATAAATAGGTTCACAGGTTATTCTACTACAATGTGTGAGAATGTCATTGCTCAAAAATATTCCACAGTAGAGTATACAGCAAATTTGTGCCCATACTGTGTATCAAAATAATATAATTTCCAGACATATTTGTTGCTAAAAAGTAGTCTAGAAAAAAGGTATGGTGGACAATAACTGCTGCAGCTACTACAACTGAATCATTGGAAGTTTTAGTTGTCTCCCTTGTTTTCATGTCACTGTTTTGTTTGATTTGAATTTTAACGTCCCCGTCAACACTATATAGGTCATTTTGGAGAAGTTGCTTCCAATTTTGTGTGACTTTTACCCGACATTGAGATTAAATGACACCTGAAGCCCTGTCGCCCAAAGAAACCTTTATAGATAAGAGTAGGTACCTATCTGGAGCTGTTGGAGGATGTAGGAGAACCAGGTCCAATCCCTTTCAGTACCAACGTCATAATGCTTACATGGATTGTTTTAAGAGACAATTGCAACTTGGAATGGCCTTACAATCGAAGCTGTCTATTTTGAGACAGTTGATGGGTTTCAGGCCAAAATATATCATAGGGTTGGGCAGGGGATAGGTATGGATTCCTTCCCCTGATGACTTCTTGTAAATAGTTTTAATCTGCTGGTGGCAGTGTCACAAAGCTCTTTTTTGGGGATAGGGATTGACAACTTTTTGTGCCACACCCCAAACCTGTTATCATGGTCAGAATCGACCGAAAACAGTATTGGGAGAAAAAAAAAAAAGAAAACCAAAAGGGTTTATAAATAAGCATGGAGGGTCCGACTTGCACGGCTTTTCCTGGGCAGGCTTAGATTCTCTATAAAACCGGTTTACCAGTCCTTGTGTGCTTTCGGATTCAGCTCTGCGTGGAATCATCATGCAGCCCATTTATTTTTTCAAGCCCAGATGGGGGGGGGGGGGGATTACTGTGTAGGCTTTCATCCTGCAAACCTGGTGTGCATGTAATGTACACCTGCGAGTAATGGTCAGATGTGACCGATCGCATTTTAAGTAGAAAGAAAGGATACACATTCAAAGGAGCCAAATTATTTTTGTCTCCCTTATCAATAAGTGTTTAAATTGAAAAGGAACAATTTTGGTCCTGTGGAGCAAATTCTTTCCTTAGAGAACTATGTATCTTTTTCAGGGCCACATATTTTAATTATAACATAATTGACAGTATGCCACAAAATAATTCCAGAGAGCGCATAACTGCCGTCTTCTATTGACCACCATACATGTTTACATTTGGTCACGAGGTGTAGGTTTACTATCAATAACGTAAATTAGACTAGATGCTGAAACACAAATAAGTGGTGTTTTTTTCGACAATCGAACTCTTGAACCTATTCATTCTTACAGCAAAATCCATAATCTAAGTCTCGTTATAAATGCTTACCTTGATTCACATGTCTACATTGCAAAATTTGTGAAATTTGTTAACATGTTTTTTTTTCAAAGGCTTGTCAATGAAACCGGGAACACCTAAGGACTTCCATATCTGGTGACACGAACGCAAAAATATAGTCCGAAAATATTCAATTTTTTGAAGAATTACCATTTATTCAAGAGCAATTTTAAGCAATTTAAGCACAAAAGTCATTTAGATTTATGAAACAACAAAAACTTTGAGGACATATCGGAATTTTTCCGATGTTTTGTCCTAGCTACGCTTGAGGCGTAGTAATATTTATGTGATAAAGCCATGACTTCCTCATGCTCAACAACAAATGTTTCCAATCAGCTGTTATGACTAAAAAATGACTATAAAATTGACCTGATGGATGATTAATCGTAAGTTTGTAAAATACTTAAACTTGCACAAAACGATGCAGAAAGGGTTCCTGTTTCACGGCGCATAGTTGTCATGTTACATCGTCGAGCCGATTTGGCGATATGCGTTTCCAAATAAGTGTTGATATTTTGTTTACAAATCCCATGAATGAAAAATGGCGACCAAAGAACTTATGAAAAATATCTCGTGGTGGCACAGATGTTTCTTAGACAGGAGACAATTTTGGTTAGTAATACTCTAAGACATTGTAGTTCACCCTTCCAAGAACAGTACACTGTACATTTTAGGTCCTGAAAAATTAGGTAAATATGACTTTGAGCGCAAATGCTGTCACCCTCATTTTTTGCATCGGCTGTGTAAACCTACAAGCAGTTTGATAATTGCTTATTAGATAATGTTATGTTTGAAGACGTGTTACTTTCCAGTATATTCAAACTTTTTCTCCGACTCCGTGTTTTGGCTGAAAAGAACAGTCATGTTGAGGGGTACCCCACCCACTTTTTGTACTTCGGTAAACCCTTAACCCTTATCTTCTGAAGAAGCCATCTGATCAGGATCTACACTATTTGGCATTCAGTTTATGAATTTGTAGCAATAAATTAAATCAAGTAATTTGATTGGTTGATAGACAGAAATGGGTGTGACTTAAATGAATATTCAGCAAGAGAAGGGTTAAACTTTAAAAAAGTCTGTACGTGTCATGTACGCTCTGTTTTTTTTTGTGTTTTTTTTATCGCGGTGGAATTGTGGCCCAAGTAACAGTACCTGAGAACAAGAGTGTCACGGGATTCTTTTTTTTTTCATAAAGAAAGAAAATAGTTCTGCTTGATGGATCACTATGTTGCAAAGCGCTCACGTGCAGGAGTGGGGCTTGGTCTTCTAATTCTTTATGTTAACGCCCCCCGCCTTGCGCACAGATTGGGATTGACTATTTGGTGGAGTTGAACATTAAAACCATACAGTCGAGACCTTTCTCTCTGTGATTTTAGGCTTGAACAAATTATTTGTCCTAATCGCGACGAAAGTATGGGCGAGGATTATGGCCAGGTAAAATCGATTTATTCCCCCCAAGTGGAATGCGTTTCCGCCGACCGTCTCAAGGCAGTACTTCTGTCGATGTTTATTTTTGTAATGGTTTGTCTTTGGGTGTTTGTGTCGCTTATATTATTTGATTTTGGATAGCTAGCCTTTTTGCCATTGTGTGGGAAAGTAACTGTCATTTTGGCTTTCCGCTGTTGGTGTTTCCGTTGGGATCTGTTGCTTCTTGTTTGTGCTTCTTTCCCTTTGGTGTCTCTGATGGGAGCTATTGGGTTAATTGTATCGATTCCTTATCATTGCCTCTACTTCTATTTAACCCATATACATGTATTAAAACATGTCTGCGGGGACGTCGTTTTAAAAGCCGTCATGCCTTGCGCAGCGCGTTGTTCAACTGTATAAACAGTACACCCCAAAAGATTAATTGGCCGAAACTAGCTAGTCTGGTCTAGAAAATATGTACACTCCATATTGTTCCGTTCAGTGTTGTATTCCTTGCTTCCAAATGATTACCCTTTCTAGAACATATTCAAAATGCATTCTCTGAGTGAATAAAGTAGAAACGAAGGCAATCATCAGGAATCAATACAATTAACCCACAGCTCCCATCAGACAATTAGACCCTAATGGAAACATCAATAACGGAAAGCCGAATGGACAGCCATAAGACTGGAATGGTGCATACTGGTCAAGGGAAAATACTTTAAGGCACTCAACTTGTTAGTTTTTGCAAAGTACGCTTTATTTTTACCAGCCGTACCCACTATGAATACTTTCTAAACACTCCTCGTGAAACATTGGTGCATGCAGATAACTTAAAAATAAAATTTGTCAAAATTGCGGTCCTTGGTCGCTGTTTATGGCCTTCATCACAAAAACAGGTCTATATAATTTTGACCCGTTTGAACCCCACTATTATATAGTAAAACTGGGGATTACAGGGGTTAAACTTATTTTCTTGCAGAAATAAGAAAAATATCATATCTTTTTATCTTAAAATTTCATTTTTTTTTCGGCGATAAAGGTTACAATGTATTTGTATGGGCGTATTTTCGTAATAGATACACACATTTAAAGACACATCATAACAAAATAAACCGCGACAGAAGACCCACCTTGAAACGGTCAGTAAAACGAATTCCACTTGGCGGCTTTATTTGATTTAATTTAGCTCAATTTAATGCTGCACGTGTACATTTTCCTGAAAGTGCATCCACACATTCCATATAGTTAAGGAATTACAGGCCCAAAACCATTTTACTCGAAACTGACAAGAACAATACATTACGACAACACGCCTATACAAATGCATAGTAACATTTACCGCCGAAAAATCGAACATTTCAAGGTAAAAAATTGTAATATTTTTCTTATTTCTGCTCAAAATATAGATTGTGGGTACCCGTTAGAACCGCCTCATCGAGTCGGCTCTAACGAATACCCACAGTCTATATTTTAGAGCAGAAATAAGAAAAATAAGGTTTACCCTTATAAATCCAAGTTTTACTATATAAAAGTGGGGTTCAAGGGGGTCAAAATTATATAGGCGTATTTTCGTGATGAACTCTGCAATAAGCTGACGGTAATTTAAGAATGCCTATCCCTGATGAAAATGAAAATGTAAAATTACATCACGAAAACACGCTAAGATAATTTTGACCATCTTGAACCCAACTTTTATACAGCAAAACTGGGGTTTACGGGGGTAAACCGTGTGAGGCGGCTCTAACGAGTACTGTCATCTATATTTTAGAGAACAAATTAGAAAATTGTCACAAATTTTCATGTTAAAATTTTCGTTTTTCTTTTGGCGGTAAATTTCTTTCGGCAGTTCATCACGTTAACTCGTCCGTGAAATGAAGACCCCCTTACACCCCACTATATATAGAGAAAACTGGGGTTTACGGGGGTAATCATTATTTTTCTTATTTTTACTCCTAGACATAGGTTGTGGGTACTCGTTAGAACCGCCTCATTGAGGCGGTTCTCGCGAGCACGCAACCTATGTTTGCAGTAAAAATAAGAAAAGTATCATCGATTTTCATCAGAAAAGTAGCCATTTTAGAGATGTGCAAAAATTCACTATGTCGCACGGGTGTGTTATCGGAATGTAATATTACAATTTGTAGTTGTGTAAGCGTGTTTTTGTAATAGGTTTCAACCTCATCACGATAACACGCCTATACAAATACTTTGTACACTTTTCCGCCGAAAAATAGAAAATTTTAAGAAAACAATTGTGATACTTTTCTTATTTCTGGTCTAAAATATAGATTGTGGCTACTCGTTAGAACCGCCTCGATATTTTTAGCTCACCAGTCACGTAGTGACAAGGTGAGCTTTTGTGATAACATTCTGTCCTTCGTCCATCGTGCGTGCGTCCGTCAGTCCGTGCATCCGTGCGTCCGTAAACAATTTCAAATACGTATGTCTCTAATACCCCATGGCCAATCTTGATCAAATTTCATGTGAAGCATCATCAGGTAGGGGGAAAGGCTGCATAAGGTTTTTGGGCTGATCAGATTGGGATTCTGGTTGCTTTGGCAACATATAGCTCCCATAGACTTATAATGGGAAAAATTTAAAAATCTTCTTCACTGAAACCACATGGCCCAGAGCTTAGATATTTAGCTTGTAACAATGTTAAGTGGTCACCTACATAAAGCCTGTCAACCATGCCCCCGGGGGCCCCTTAGCTCCTATAGACTCATAATGGAAAAAAAACTTCAAAAATCTTCTTCCCTGAAACCACAGTACCCAGAGCTTAGTTTTTAGCATGTAGCAACGGAAAGTGGTTACCTACATAATCCCTGCTAATCATGCCCCTGGGTTCCAAATGGGCCATGCCTCGGGGTCCCTTCGCTCCCATAGACTCATAATGGAAAAAGCTTCAAAAAACTTCTTCTCTGAAACCACAGGGCTCAAAGCTTAGATATTTTTGCATGTAGCAACGGCAAGGGGTCACCTACATAATTCCTGCCAATCATGCCCCTGGGGTCCAAATTAGCCACACCCCGGGACCCCTTAGCTCCTATAGACTCATAATGGAAAAAGCTTCAAAAATCTTCTTCTCTAAACCACAAGGCCCATAGCTTAGATATGTAGCATGTAGCAACGGCAAGTGGTCACCTACATAATTCCTGCCAATCATGCTCCTGGGTTCCAAATGGGCCACGGCATGGGGCCCCTTCGCTCCCATAAACTTATAATGAAAAAAAGCTTCAAAAATCTTCTTCTCTAAACCACAAGGCCCAGATCTTAGATATTTAGCATGTAGCAACGGCAAGTGGTCATCTACATAATTCCTGCCAATCTTGCCCCTTGGGTCCAAACGGGTCACGGCCCGAGGCCCCTAAGCTCCTATAGACTCATATTGGAAAACAGCTTCTTCTCTGAAACCACAGGGCCCAGAGCTGAGATATTTAGCATGTAGCAATGACAAGTGGCTTGTAACAATGTTAAGTGGTCACCTACATAAAGTCTGCCAACCATGCCCCTGGGGTCCAAATTGGCCACACCCCGGGGCCCCTTAGCTCCTATAGAATCATAATTGAAAAAAAAAAAACTTTAAAAATCTTCTTCTCTGAAACCACAGTGCCCAGAGCTTAGTTTTTAGCATGTAGCAACGGCAAATGGTTACCTACATAATCCCTGCTAATCATGCCCCTGGGGTCCAAATGGGCCACGCCCCGGGGCCCCTTAGTTCCCATAGACTCATATCGGGAAAAAAAGCTTCAAAAATCTTCTTCTCTGAAACCACAGTGCCCAGAGCTTAGATATTTAGCATGTAGCAACGGTAAATGGTCACCTACATAATTCCTGCCAATCATAACCCTGGGTTCCAAATGGGCCACATCCCGGGGCGCTCCGGGGCCCCTTCGCTCCCATAGACTCATAATGGAAAAAAAGCTTCAAAAATCTTGTTCTCTGAAACCACAGGGCCCAGAGCTTAGATATTTAGCCTCTAGCAATGGCAAGTTGCCACCTATATAATTTCTGCCAACCATCCCCCTTCCCTCCAAACGGGCCACGCCCCGAGGCCCCTTAGCTACTATAGACTCATAGTGGAAAAAGTTTCAAAAATCTTCTACTCTGAAACCACAGGGCGCAGAGCTTAGATATTTAGCATGTAGTAATGGCAAGTGGTCACCTACATAAACCCTGCCAATCATGCCCCTGGGGTCCAAATGGGTTCACTCCCCGGGGCCCCTTAGCTCCTATAAACTCATAATGGAAAAAAAGCTTCAAAAATCTTCTCCTCTGGAACCACTGGGCCCAGAGCTTATATATTTAGCAGTTAGCAATGACAAGTGGTCACCTACATAAATCCTACCAATCATGCCCCTGGGGTCCAAATTGGCCACACCCTGGGGCCCCTTAGCTCCCATAGACTTATAATGAAAAAAATTGTTTCAAAAATCTTCTTCTCTGAAACCACAAGGCCCAAAGCTTAGATATTTAGCATGTAGCAACGGCATGTGGTCACCTACATAAAACCTGCCAATCATGTCCCTGTCCAAATGGGCCACACTCCGGGCCCCTTAGCTCCCATAGAGTCATAATGGAAACGAGCTTCAGAAATTTTCTTCTCTGAAACCACAGGGTCCAGAGCTTAGATATTCAGCCTGTAGCAAAGGCAAGTGGTCACCTAAATAAATCTTGCCAATCATGCCCCTCGGGTCCAATCGGGCCACTCTCCGGGACCCCTTAGCTCCCGTAGACTCATAATGGAAAAAAGCTTAAAAATCTTCTTTTCTGAAACCACAGGACCCAGAGCTTAGATATTTAGTATGTAGCAACGGCAAGTGGTCACCTACATACATAAATCCTGCTTATCATACCCCTGGGGTCCAAATGGGCCCCCACCCCGGGCCACTTAGCTTCCATAAACTCATAATGGAAAAAGCTTCAAAATCTTTTTCTCTGAAACCACAGGGCCCAGAGCTTATTTATTAGCATGGAGCAATGACAAGTGGTCACCTGCATAAATCTTGCCAAGCATGCCCTTGGGGACAAAATGGGCCACGTCCCGGGGCTAAGGCCCCATAGACTCATAATGGAAAAAAGCTTCAAAATCTTCTTCTCTGAAACTGTGAAGCACAAAACTTAGATATTTAGTATCTAGCAACATAAAATAGTCACCTACATAAATCCTGCTAACCCTGCCCCTGGGGTCAAAATTGGCCTTGCCCGTGCTCATCAGCTCCTATAGACTTATAATGGAAGAAACTTCAAAATCTTCTTCTATGAAACCATAAGGCCCAGAGCTTAGGTATTAAGTTTGTAGCAACGTCAAGTGGTCACCGACATAAATCCTGCCAATTATGCCCCTGGGATCCAAATTGGCCACACCCTAGGGCTCTTTAGCTCCCATAAACTTACAATTGGAACAAATAACCTATAAATCTTCTTCTCTGAAACCACAGGGCCCAGAGCTTAAATATGTAGCATGTAGCAACGTCAAGTGATCACCTGCATAAATCCTGCCAACCATGTTCTTGGGTCAAAACTGGCCAAGCCCATGGGCTTATTAGCTCATAGATTTATAATGAAAAAAAAAAAAACTTCAAAAATCTTCTCCTCTGAAACCATAAGTCCCAGAGGTTAGATCTTACGTATGTATCCACATGAAATGGCCACCTTAATAAAGACTGCAAAAAATGTCCCTTAGGTCAAAATTGGCCACGCCCATGGGCACATTACCTACCATAGACTTGAAATGTACAACTTAAAATAATAATAAAAAAAAAAACTTCAAGAACCTTCTTCTCTGAAAACATAAGGCCGAGAGCTTAGGTATTTAGCATGTAGCAACGTCGAGTGGTCGCCTATATGAATGCTACCAATCATGCCCCTAGGGTCTAAATTGGCCAAATCTTGTGACCCCGTAACTCCAATAAACTTATAATGGAATAATGGATAATAAGCTTCGAAATCTTCTTTTCTGAAACCATGAAGTACAGACCTTAGATATTTAGTATATAGCAACATAAAATGGTCACCCAAAAAAATCATGCCAACCATGCCTTTGGGTCAAAATTTGTCATGCCCCAGGACTCATTAGCACCTACAGACTTATACTGGAAAAAACTTCAAAAATCTTCTTCTCCGAAACCATGTGGCCCAGAGCTTAGATATTTAGTATGTAGCAATGTCAAGTGGTCTGCTACATAAATGGAGTCTGAATTGGCCATTCGCCAGGGCACATCAACTCCAACAGACTTATAATGGATCAACTTCAAAAATCTTCTTTTCTGAAACCACAGGTCCCCGATTTTTAATGACAGATTCACTCTGTCATTTCTAGCTATCCTGCGTGTTGTAAAGTAGTTCCGGCTTTCTTACTACTTTCTTCCGGCTTTGACCGCCAAAGAAATATGAGTCCGCACAAAAATGTAGTCCGGTTTGGCGCGGTTATCAAAATTGTACATTCTATAATCGCAATACAAACTTTTGAAGCAGACGACTTGACGATTCTATCTTACCTTTCAGAGAATAGATTCAGCATTTCATATGAATCAGCTGCATCATGCGAGACTGTATACCCAAATCGATGCGGCGCCTGCTCAGACGTCTGCTCAGGTTTTACACTGTTTTCTAACAGTGCTGTCAATATTTAATCCTTAAAGACCAGCCGGTCAGCTGCAGGCCAGAATATTAATGGGTTTTCCGAAATTCGAGGTCAAGTCTAGGTCAGTTACAACTAGGTGTATATCAGACTTTGCGAGAAAGGCTTTCCTTTTCAACCCTTGAATATGGTACAGATACCTATGCAAACAGTGTAGGTCCTGTGATATAATTCTAGGTGCCATATTTAGCAGAATGGACGAACCCAACTTCAGTGATGGAAGAGTACACTCCAGAAACTGAAGGCAGTGAATAAATCAAAGCACTGACAACACTCATGCCGATTGTCTCTAAATGCAGGCTGGTCATGAACGAGGACTTGGACTGATCCGGTTAAACTTAACGGATGTTAGTAGCTGATGCAAAAAATGTAGAGCAAGATCAGCACCGTGTTCTGTGGCGTTTGATCTTAGTCTACATTGTTTGCCAGATCGAACATTTTATTCAAGTGCAGATTTTACAGATAACACTTACATGTACCCAAGACTGACAAATGACCCGGCTATGTTTGGGTTGATTGTTTGGTAAGACTGAAGAGGGTCATCCTGGAATCATAGGGTGAGCTTGGCAAACAGTGTAGACCAAGTTCGGATGCTGCAGAACGCGCTTCTTATCAAAATCTTCACTATTTGTTTGGAGTTTCAGAGTTAAATTAAACAGTTTAATCTCAGCGCAGGATCTTTACCCCAAACTACATCCCACCAACACTTTCGGTGCTTTGATTTTGAAACGAAACGATTGCATGATTAAAACACGCTTAGGCGCCATGCCCTTAAGCTAAAAAGGTTAAATCAATCAACCGTGGCGTATGGTTACCAGTCCGGCCACGATCCTGTGTTTTGTTTTGTTTGATTTGAGGTTTAACGTCCCCGTCAACACTGTATAGGTCATTTTGGAGACGTTGCTTCTAATTTTGTGGGACTTTTACCCGACACTGAGATGAAATGACTTCTCAAGCCCTGCCGCCCAATGAAACCAATAGGGTTTATATGCATGGACGGTCCGACTCGCACCTCTTTGCCTGGGCAGGCTTAGATCCTCTAAGCAGATTACCAGTACTCGTGTGCGAGTGGGTTCCAGCTCTGCTTGGAAGCATCATGCAGCCCATCTATTTTTTAAGCCCCGATGGGCGGGGGCCAACGATCCTGTGTACCACCTTCACACCAGCACTAATAGAAACCACATGTTCAGGATCAAACTTTTGATGTGTGATGTAAGGTCTTGCCTAGAAAAGAAGAAATTGTATTTTGTTCTCAAAAAGCATCAAGTGAGAACGTATTGCAACATTTTTCATTAAACCCTGGACAGTAAGAGTGAGTGAGTGAGTGTTTGAGTTTTACGTCCCACCAACAGCTAAGGTCATACGGAGACGATACCTCGGTTTAAAGACACATCCGAAAGTCTGGAGAAGTCCGGGATCGATCCTGCGATCCCTGTTTTACAAGGCGAGTAGCATAACCACTACACCACGGAGGCTTCTAACGGACAGTTAGAAGCTGGTCGGAAAGCGGATGGCGTTGACTCTGATTTTGGGTGGCACATGTGTGTGATCTATTTGTCTGTTGGAGCGACATCTTACTATCATCAGAAGACGCCAGTGGACGTCGACGTAGCGGAAGACCGACGCCAGTACGTCAAGATCGATTCATCCGACAGACGCATATGCGAAGCAGATTTCCGCCGGCATCTGCTACACTGTACCTGTAGATAAACAAAGGGTTTAATACTACCGACTAATAAGCACTGACACTGTTTGTCGCCCTTATGCGATGCACTTTTGAGAACTAGACGTCCCTGTCGTGACCAAAATTAAGACGTCGACACAGTACGGAACACCCATTACGCTGGTGCATGAAATACGTACATGTATATTGGCGTCTAAGCGACTCGCGTGATATACGTTTCAGTGACACATCGCACTTCAGCGTGAATCACGCCGATTGTCGTTTCGGGATGTTTCGACATATAGGTGTAAGATATGCCGAGGCGACGCGTGCGTAATAGAGCATGACATATCGGATGGAATAAGCGAAATGGTATGTCGAGCTATTGCATGTAGCTAGCGACATTAAGAACATTCAAGATCATGGCTGAGACGTTAACTGAACAGCGAGACGTTACATCAATCAAGTGCGTCGGCCTCACGCGGTTCCATTTATTTGTTTACGCTCAGAATCCGGGCTATCTAATGCAGCAGGTTTATAGTGCTGTTCTTACTCAAAAATGTCTTCAAGCCAATGGAATTCATTTACTGGACTGACCAGCCTTTCTCCTCCGATCTCTTTGTGAAAAATATAGTACCTTTTGGGGGGAGGTATCCACAACCGACCAGACAAAAAAGTTACTAATTGACAGAAGCATTGGTATAGTTTATCAACGACCTTTGAGAGTTCAACGTTCAAGCTTGGCAAGGCTATTCCATGTTTTAGGGGAATCAGGTTTCGGATTACATTTTTAACAGGATTTTAAAATTATAAATAAGTGTTTTGATAATGCCATTTTGTACAAGTCGTGGCCAAGTGGTTAGTATGATACAGTACGAATCTCAGTGAAATTATATCTCCCAATATAAAATCCCAACTGAAGGAGACTTACCTAAAACACGGACTAGTCCAAAATTAATAGTGCAATCACGTCTCACTGCGTTTTGAAAGACTATAAAACTAGAATTTTAATGTTTGGTTTTGAAAACGTAAATAGTTTCTTTCAAAAAGAAACATCGAATGGCATTACATGATACCACCGGTGTATAGACATCTGCAAACATATCATACAGTGTAATTTGCAGAACTACTTTTCTAAATTTTAAGATCGTTTTAGAAAGGTTGTCTGTAAGTTTTCACAGTGTTTTGATTTTCTCATAGAATCTGTCATTTCAGTGCCTTTGGCGCTTTGATTTTATTTGAGGTTTTACATCCCCGTCAACTGTGTAGGTCATTTTGGCGACTTTGCTTCCAGATTTGTGGGACTTTTACCCTAAATTGAGATTAAATTGCTGTCCAATGAAACCAATAGGGTTTAAATGCATAGACGGTTCAACTGGCACCACTTTTCCTGGGCGAGCTTAGAAACTCTAAGCTGTTTACCAGTACTCATCTGCGTTCTGTCCCAGTTCTGCATGGAAGCACCATGTATCCAATCTATTTCTTCAAGTCCCGATTGGTATTCTAAACATCACTCATGATTTTCTTGTACACAGATGAGCGCTACAGGGCCAGTTAACCCTCTTGTTCTTATTTCTGATCAAAATATAGAGTGTGGGTACTCGTTAGAACCTCCTCGAGTAGAGCAGAAATACGAAAAATAAGTTATAATCTTATAAACCCAAGTTTTACGATATAAAAATGGGGTTCAAGGGGCTCAAAATGATATAGGTGAGTTTTCGTGATGGTAAATTAGCAATGCCAACTAAACACCTGATGAAAATGTAAATAAAATTACATCACGAAAACAGGTCTTTATAATTTTGCCCCTCTTGAGCCCGACTTTTATATGGTAAAGCTGGGGTTTGTCTGAGGCAAACCTTATGAGGCGTTTCTAACGAGTACCACCATCTTTATTTTAGAGCCAAAATAAGAAAAGGATCACAAATTTTCATGGTAAAATTTTCGTGTTTTTTTTCGGCGGTCATCACGAAAACATGCCTATAAAATTCCGATCCCCTCGAACCCCACTTTTATATAGTAAAACTGGGGTTTCCGGGGGTATTCTTTATTTTTCTTATTTCTGCTCTAAAGTATAGATTGTGGGTACTCGTTAGAACCGCCTCGATGAGGCGGTTTGTACGCGTGCCCACAATCTGTATTTTGAGAAGAAATAAGAACAATATCACACTTTTTCATCACAATATCATCATTTTTTCGGCAATAAAGGTGGCAATGTATTTGTATAGGCGTGTTTGCGTGAATGAAAATTTACAATGTAAAGTTGTGTAAGCGTGTTTTCGTAATGGGTTGAAAATCTCATTACGACAACACGCCTATACAAATAAAGTGTACACTTTTCCACCGAAAAAAAGGAAAATTGTAAGATGAAAAATTGTGATATTTCTCTTATTTCTGCTCAAAATATAGATTGTGGGTACTCGTTAGAACCGCCGCATCGCGGCGGTTCTATTGAGTAGCCACACTCTTTATTATAGAGCAGAAATAAGAAAAAATAAGATTTACCCCTATAAAAAACCCAGTTTAATAATATAAAAGTGGGGTTCAAGGGGGTCAAAATTATATAGGCGTGTGTTCATGATGTGTTTAAAATTATCAAGTTATCGATCGGAAACAAAACGAGGATGCAAGGACAGGACATACAGACGGACCGAAGGATATAAAATAATACCCCTGCATTATCGTGTGGTGAGGTATATATGTAAGACACGGCCCCGCCCATCGGGGCTTGAAGAAATAGATTGGCTGCATGATGGTTCCACGCAGAGCTGATGCCGACTGCACACGAGAAGTGGTAAACCGCTTAGAGGATCTAAGCCTGCCCAAGTAAAGCGGTGCGAGTCGGATCGTCACAGCTTTAAACGCCTATTGGTTTCATTGGGCGACAAGGCTTGAGATGTCATTCCATTTCAATGACGGGTAAAAGTCCCACAAAATTGGAAGCAATGTCTCCAAAATGACCTTTACAGTGTTGACCGGGACGTTAAACCTCAAATAAAACAAAAACAAAATACATGTAAGACGTGAAATGTACAAAATAAGTTACGACTTACCGAGCAGACTTTCTTCGCACCCTCTTTTATTTTCTTTATTAGTGACCCAAAGAATGCGGCATCTGTTGGTAAAAACGCGTCGAGGCAGAGACCAAGAAGCAGAATATAGACAATGGTCTTCATCCTTATAAAGGAAAAACATGAACAAGTAGATACCAATCACAGCCCCCGCCCATAGGGGCTTGAAGAAATATATGGGCTGCATGATGCTTCCACGCAGAGCTGAATCCGGCCCGCACACTAGTACTGGTAAACCGCTTAGACGATCTAAGCCTGTCCAGGAACCGCGGTGCGAGGCGGACCTTCCATGTTAATAAACCCTATTGGTTTCATTGGGCGACAGGGTTTGAGATGTCATTTCATCTCAATGTCAGGTAAAAGTCCCACAAAATTGGAAGCAACATCTCCAAAATGACCTTTACAGTGTTGACGGGGACGTTAAACCTCAAATCAAACAAACAAAAGATACTCATCACGTGAACTAGTCCTTTAAATGAAGACCCCCATATACCCCATTTTGTACAGAGAAAACGGGGGTTTATGGGGGTATACATTATTTTCCTAATTTTTACTCTTAAGACATAGGTTGTGGGTACTCTTTAGAACCGCCCAAGTGGGCACCCACGACCTGTGTTTGCAGTATTTATAAGAAAACTGTCAGGGATTTTCACTAGAAAAGTAGCCATATTTTGAGATGAGAAATATGCACTATGTCGCCCGAGTGTGTTATCGCAATGTGATTGACAATAGGAACTCTTTATGTCATTACGAAAACACGCCTATACATATATATTGTAAATGTCACGGCCGTAAAAATGAAAAAATTCAGATGAAAAATTGTGAATTTTTTCTTATTTTTGCTTAAAATATAGATTGTGGCTACTCGTTAGAACCGCCTCCTCGAGGCGGTTCTAACGAGTACCCACAATCTATATTTTAAGCAAAAAGATGAGGCGGTTCTAACGAGTACCCACAATCCATATTTTAAGCAAAAATAAGAAAAATATCACAATTTTTCATCTGAAACTTTTCATTTTTACGGCGGTGACATTTACAATGAATATATCTCATCGAGGCGGTTCTAACGAGTACCCACAATCTATATTTTTGGGCAGAAATAAGAAACATGAGGTTTACCCCTGTAAACCCCGGTTTTACTATATAAAAGTGGGGTTCAAGGGTGTAAAAAATATATAGGCGTGTTTTCGTGATGTGCTTAATTCATCAATACATTTTATGCGTTTAAGATAGAAATCTACCTTTTTTTGAATTCAGTATTTGATTATTATACAATTATAGTTCGAAAAAATTGACCTGAGGCTGGTGAACTCTATTAACATAATTTCACACCAGACTGAATGTATATACAGTAAAACCTGTCAGTGGCCACCTCTATTAAACAAGCAACCTGTCTTAAGCAAGCATGCTTTTGATTCCCGAAAAAGGCAAATGCACTTAAATTCACCTGTATTAAGCAAGCACCTGTCCTAAGCAAGCACATTTCGGTTATCCCTTTGGTGCTTGTTTAATACAGGTTGGACTGTATGTATCTTCGTCGTCTCCCGAAAATGGCGATATTGTTATTCGATACATAGAGGTCGGTAAATGGGTAGGAATTCACGAGATGCCGAATATTCACGAGACGTTTACGAAAACCGACGTATTAGGCGATAACATTGACTAATTTATTCCTTGCATCAAGGTCAGTCTCAGGTCAATTTGTTCGCACTATACCATAACAAATGGAATGACCGCAGTCCGCTTGGTTTTTTGAACAGCGACGTCGAACGTCAGCCTGGTCACAAATCAATTTTCAAACAAGTTTGCTCTGCTGTTGATAACTGCAACACATCGCCGTCGCATAGACGCTCAGTGTTGGGAAAACAGGTAACCAGACCCCCCTGACCTTGAAAGGTCAGGGGGGTCTGGTTATCTGGTTTTCCAAGTCTGTTGATAGTCATGCAACGCTTCAGTAAGCGCAGCATATAACTCATTCAACGTCTGTAGATGTTTACGTCGCCGACGAACCCTCATGCTTAACTGTGATATTCCCATGGCATAAGTTTCATCATTGATTTCGTTTGCGTTAAATGGAAAGTTTCTGATTTTTTTGTCCTAAATTGCGCAAAATAGACATGAAGGCAATGATCATGATTCGATACAATTAACCCACGGCTTCCATCAGAGACACCAAAGGGAAAAGAAACACAAACATGAAATTACCAGACCCCAATGGAAACATCAGTAGCGGATAGCCAAAAGAACAGCTACTTTCCCACAAAATGGTCAAATGTATATCCAAAACGAACAAGAGCATCGGTGATACCGAGGAATGCTCCTCGAAGATACGCAGCAGTAGGAGGGTTATTTTAGTGAAATGGTCCTATACACTTTGAAGTGTGATTATACGGATAAGATTTGTTTGAAGACTAAAGTTATGGGTACTTGTTAGAACTGTCTTAATGAGGAGTTTCTAATGAGTACCCTCAGCCGATGTTTGGAGTACAAATAAAGAAACTAGTTAGTGATTTTCAACAAAGAATGCAAATAAAGGAGCAATATAAGACCCCTTCCCTGCAAGAGCCTGTAAATCTTAAACCATAAGGCTAAGAAACTCAGTTTTGTGTTTCCTAGTGAAGAATGTCACAAGAAATACCCAAGTGAATTTGAAAGCTCTATTACCCATGGTCATGAAATAACAGGAGATGTTTTTTTTTTTTTTTTTTTTTTTTTAAAAAAAAAAGGAGATAATTCAGTGAAAATAAGCAATACAGTTATGGCCTTTTGTCAGACTGCAGGTTTTGTGATGGTAAGTATGTGTGTGAAGTGTGATGAGAGTAGGACAAATACTTTTAAAATTTTGACCGTGGTTAATTTTTTTTGTTATGGCGTGACAAACACACACCCAAAAGCTATGAAGTTATGGCCATTTGTCAGAATGTAGGTCTTGTGATGGTAATTATGTGTGTGATGTTTCATGAGTGTAGGGAAAATACTTTGAATTTTTTTTTTTTTTATTATTTTTTTTTATTTATTTTTTTTTTTTTTTGGTTTTGGTTTTACGGCCCTTTCAAGATTATTTCACTCATATCGAGCCGATCGTTAATCAGAGGTGGGCGAAAACCGGAGTACCCGGAGACAAACCACCTGACCTTCCGTTGCAGAACTTGGCGTCTCACGTGTGACCTGATCGAGACCCGAACCACAGCGGTGAGAGACCTAATGATTAAGAGTCAGCTAGGCCACGGAGGCCCGTACATTTGAAGTTATCACCGAGGTTAAGGTTTTTGGGTAAGGCGTGACAAACACATGGACAAAAACTATATAGTTATTCTCCGGTCTTGTGATGGTAAGTATGTATGTGAAGTTTCAGGAGAGTAGAGTAAATTCTTTTGAAGTTATGACCAACGTTAAGTTTTTGTTTAACCCATTCAGTACCAGAAACCCCTAAAGGGGTACCTTGACAAACAGTGCAGGCCAAGATCAGACGCCACAGAACGCGGCGTCTGATCAGGGTCTACACTATTTGCAAAAAGTTAAGCCATTTCCCGAGTCAATTGTCAAAACACAACCTGACACCTCTAAATTTTTCAATGGACTCCTGCTATATATACTAGGAAGAAGATTCCATTTGGTACAAAAAGGGTTAAGACGTGACAAACACACGGACACAAGCAAAATAGTTCTGGCCCTTTGTCAGAATGTAGGTTTTGTGATTGTTATTGTGTATGTGTGAAATTTCATGAGAGTAGGGCTAATACTTTTGAAGTTATGCATGAGGCCATTTTTTTTGTTTGGTTTAGATGTGACAAACTAACTGACAAGGTGATTGCTATAGGAAACCCAAGCTAATTTAGAAGAGAAGTAATTTCGAAAATACTGTTGGCAGGGTTATTGTTCTTGCATTCTGCTATTTCTTTCATGCCCCCACCCCCTAACAATGTATCAAGTTTCACTAAATTACCTTTAAAACTTTAATATAGCAAAAACTAAAAAGGGGAATAACTCTGTAATTACTTGTGACAGAGTTACGGTTAGTGCACTCTGCACTGCCTCTGATGACCATCTATCAATGTATCAAGTTTCACTTAATATTCCCTTCTATACTTTCAGAGATATGCTCTGGACTAGCTTTTCATTGAAAAAATTAAGAAAGGAAGTAACGCCATAAAAACTGGTGACAGGAATATGATTCTTGCATTCTGCAATTCCCCTCATGACCCTCTATCAGTATATTAAGATTCACTTAATTACCTTTAATACTTTTAGAGATATAGAGTGTGGCGGACGGATGGACGGACGGACGGACGGACAAAGCGGCGACTATATGCTCTCGCTTCGGGGAGCATAAAAATACAAGCGATACACACACTCAAAGACAAACACTACAACAGAAGTAAGTCCAAGTGGGGACTTTAAAGACAGGTACATGAGATATTTGTGTGTATAACTTTTACTCGACTGACGTTGAGCGTAAAAATTGTTCACTCTAGATAAGTTTTATTTTATTATTTTTATTTATCCGTTCATTTACTTTTTTATAAAGAAAGATATTATATAGTGAGAACAATATAATATGGTTTGCGAAAAAAATATTGTGTTATTAAAACAAGACTTTTATGATATGCAAACAAAACAGTATGCTATGCGAACAAGACAAAAAGATAATATGTTCGGCGAACAAGATAATATGTTGTGCAAGCCAGATAACATGTTGTGAGAATAAGAAAATTTGTTGCGCAAAACAAGATAATGTTGTGCAAACAACATATGAGGTTGCGCCAACAAGATAATATATTGTGTGAACAAGTAATATATTGTGCTAACAAGATATGTTGTGCAAACAAGACTATATATAGCGCGAACACATTTTTATGTTGTCGGACAAGCTTATAAATAAGTTCTGAAGTTAGATCCTTTGGAAGCAAGTTTATAAATTGTGTATTGTGCAGATAATACAGCTTAAAAATAAAACAGATACATGCAATGCCTTGTTCTGATAACTTAAAAAATAATTGTTAACCGGATGCAAAAGAGCATCAACTTTTATTTACTCCACGGTTTGCGGGTGTTTCCGAAACTTACGCCCCTTGTAAAACTAGCGGAAATAGGAGGCGTATCATACCAGTATTTAAGTAAAATCAAAATAGAAAAAAAAAATACCTTTTTTTCTTTTTGACAGTAGTATATGCGTTCGTCTTATTCTCTCTGTACTGGGAGCATCGTATGTTAACAAAACTGGAAGCGCGATTTATACCTGTGAAAACACGTGCACCATATGTTTAACCTCGGGATAGGAAAAACGGGGATCATATTTATGCGGAGAAAACCCGAATCACATTTTTCAAACTGTCCATTTAGGGCTAATATTCAAATTGGTTATATTCCTTAGGATGTAAGCGTGCTGTTGCAATGAATGCGTATGGGGAAGTGTCATAAGAAAATATGATTTCATAACGGTATGTATATGATCTTAACTTACTTTCCCATGAGTCTTATATTTGACTGACACATTGCTTTAAAAATACGAAGTGGCTAGCAAACAAACAAACAAACAAAAAACACCTTAAAATTACGGAACCCGGGAAGGGACATGATTTTTTTTTAATTTATAAGTTGTGCGCACAAGATAATATCTTGTGCGGACAAGATATTATCTTGTTCGGCCAACATATTATCTTGTGCGGACAAGATATTATCTTGTGCCGACGACATATTATCTTGTCCGCACAACATATTATCTTGTGCGCACAAGATATTTTCTTGTGCGGACAACATATTATGTTGTGCAGACAAGATATTATCTTGTCCGCACAAGATATTAAGTTGTGCGAACAAGATATTATCTTGTTTGCACAACTTAATATCATGTGCGCACACGATATTAACTTGTCCGCACAAGATAATATCGCACAAAAGGTATGAAGTTGTGCGCACAAGATAATATTTTGTGCGCACAACATAATATGTTGTGCGAACAAGATAATATCTTATCCGCACAAGATAATATCTTGTTCGCACAACTTCCCAAGATCTATGTTGTGCAAACAAGATAATATGTTGTGCGAACAAGATATAATCTTGTGCGCACAAGATAATATGTTGTCCGCACAAGATAAATATCTTGTGCGCACAACATATTATCTTGTCCGCACAAGATAATATCCTGTTATTTTGTGCGCACAACATATTATCTTGTCCACATAAGATAATATCTTGTTCGCAGAACTTAATATCTTGTTCGCACAACATATTAAACAAAATTCTATCCCTTCCCGGGTTCCGCATAAACTGGCTATTTGCAGTCAACGTTAAAATGGCTACTTGCAGTCAGCTGCAAACAGACAATTAAGTTTCTGCTGTTCATGGAAGTATGAACGCAGTGGGTCGCGTGTATGGGTTCATATAAACCCGCAGTCTATTCATAGTTTTTGATATGCACTCTTGTGAGTGTTAAAATCACATGTCACAGCTATTCATTACGAAAACACGCCTATACAGTACATAGTGAACTTTACACTGTCGGCCGGAAAAACGAAAATTTTAAGATGAAAGTTTGTGATTTTTTTTCTTGTTTATGCTCAAAATATAGCTTTTGGGTACTCGTTAGAACCGCCTCATGGAGGCGGTTCTAACGAGTACCCACAATCTATATTTTAAAGCAGAAATAAGAAAAATTAGGTGTACCACTGTAAACCTCGGTTTTACTGTATAAAAGTGGGGTTCAGGGGGGTCAAAATCATATAGGCGTGTTTTCGTGATGTATTTTGAATTAAAAGTAGTTTGAGATAAAATGAATTTAAACAAAACAATAACAAGCCTAACACAATATATACTGTTCACAAAAAGTAGGGGATATTTTACTTTCAGACTGAATCTTGGAAAATAAATTTTGTTTTGTTTTGTTTGTTTGATTTGAAGTTAAACCTAGTATATGTCACTTTGGAGATGTTGCTTCCAATGTCGTGGGACTTTTCCCGACATTTAGATGAAATGACATCTCAAGCCCTGTTGCCCAATGAATACAATAGGGAAGCATGGAAGGACCGACACGCACCGCTTTGCCTGGGCAGGTTTAGATCATCTAAGCGGTTTACCAGTACTCGTGTGCGGGTAGGTTTCAGCTATGTGTGGATCCATCATGCAGCCCATCTATTTCTTCAAGCCCCGATGGGCGGGGCCGTGAAAATAAATAAAACGTCACCTGGCCAAGATGCATTTAATTCAAAGGACCTTCAAATATCTATAAATTGAACAATTTCCAGACACTTCGGCACCACTACCACCTCGGCGCCTAGACAGGTCGGCCCTAGACACCTCGGCCCTAGTCACCTCGGCCCTAGACACCTCGGCCCTACTGTCACCTCGGCCCCTAGACATCTCGGCCCGCCTTTTTATATCTGTTAGGGTATGGGCAATTATATCATCTTAAAATCGGCCCCGCTGTCACGACAAGGCGTTTCTTATTTTTTCAACCCGAAACTTATAGGCATGTAATTACTTGTTCTCTTACAAGAGAGCAATACTGACTTTTACAAGTTAACCGATTTTTTATATTTTTTGTGCTACGGTAGCTAGGCCTTGTCAAGAAAACTGTCCTATTATTTTTTCCTTGATTTTTTTTTTTTTTTTTTTTTTTTTTGGTTTGGGTTTTACGGCCCTTTCAAGATTATTTCACTCATATCGAGCCGATCGTTAATCATAGGTGGGCGAAAACCGGAGTACCCGGAGAAAAACCACCTGACCTTCCGTTGCAGAACTTGGCGTCTCATACGTGACCCGAGCGAGGCTCGAACCCACGGCGGTGAGAGACCTAATGACTAAGAGTCAGCACTCTTATCCATTAGGCCACGGAGGCCGTTTTTTTTTCCTTGATGAACGTAGGTTGCTTCGTTCTTTTCGGACGTTTCGGACCTGCACACATCCACCCTCTTGATGGAAGTTATGTCTGTCACATCAGACAGATCTTGTCAGAGGGCGTATTTTCTAACCAACTAACCTCTTGAACCCTCTGTTATTCTCTGCTGGCTGGCCTATGTAGTACTCCATACAGGTGACGTGTCGATCAGGCGACCCGACTTTTGCGAGCTATTGTGGCAAGGCCATCGCATGATCGTATACGTGTACTGCCACATCCATGTATAGGTAACTGACCGCTCAACATCGGGTGTGGGACATTATTTCCTGAGCCGATGTTGCAGTATCGAGCATAGGCCGATAGCAACATCTTCAAGGGCTATAAGATCTACCATGGCCTGTGGCCCGTAGTAGCATCTTATCTACTACTTCGTCGAGCAAAGAGGGTAATGCATACTTGACGAAGAGCCAGAAACGAATCTCCAGCATGAAGGACGCTCACAGTCATATGAAGGACGCATACAGGCGTCGCGTATAACTTCCAGAGAGATCTCCTTTAACGTGTATCGTTAAAAAAATGAACACATATATTCCAGTCCTAAAATAGGAACAGATAAGGAATTAACTTATTGCTCCTAAGAGCATTATGCGCAAGGCCATACGTAACTTTTTTTTCACAAGTGTGAGTGTGTGTTGTGTATTTTATTGAAGTGACGTTGTAAATAAATATTTGTTACTTGAACCTTGTTCTTTCTCGATTAGACCACCCCTCGTCTATCTAGACGCACGCTGCCTTTGGGTGTGTGTTAGGCTGAACTGAGCCGCGGGCCAGCTCAACCTCCCACTCACCGGAAGTCGCGTGATATCCGCCCATCGGGGTTTCAAGAAACCGACAGCCTGTGACATGAATACTGGTAGACCGCTTAGAGGTTCTAAGCCTGGCCAGGAAAATTGGTGGGAGTCGGACCGTACATACTTATAAACCCTATTGGTTTCATTGGGCTGCAGGGCTTGAGATGTCATTTCATCTCAATGTCGGGTTAAAATCCCCACAAAATTTGAAGAAACGTCTCCAAAATGACCGATACAGTATTGATTGGGGCGTTGAACGTCACATCTAACAAACAAAACACCGTGTCATCACGATAACACATCCGTGCAACATGGTGCAATGTTAATATCTCCAAAATGGCTAATTTTCTGATGAAAATCTGTGATATTTTTCTTATTTATACTGCAAACAAAGGTTGTGAGTGCTCGATAGAACCGCCTCAATGAGGCGGTTCTAACGAGTCCCCACAACCTATGTCTTGGAGCAAAAATAAGGAAAATAATGTTTACCTCCGTAAACCCCAGTTTTCTCTATATAAAGTGTGGTGGCGGTAAAACGTCTCCCTGCCCTACATCATAGTGTAGATTATATTTTCTTGTCCTTTGGGATCATTGATTCCATTGTGGAATTTTGAAAATATCTCCATATTTTTCACTTCTGTGGTGTATTCCTTGCTTCCAAAGGATAACCCTGTTATAGAACATATTTAAGGGGGTGTTCATTTCACGGACTTGTTCATGTGATGCAATCAACACCCCTCTAAACACCAGTTTATATGGGGAAAACATGGGCTCATGAGACATACATTAATTTACATCACGAAGACCCGCCTTTATAATTTTGACCCCATTGAAACACACTTTTATATAGTAAAAATGGGGTTTACGGGGTAAAACTTATTTTTCTTATTTCTTATTTGAGCAGAAATAATAAAAATATCACATATAATGTTCGTTTTTCGGTGGAAAGTTGACAATGCATTTGTGTCGGCGTGTTTTCGTAATTCTTATGCCTGCTTCAAGATACAGGTTGTGTGTACTGATTAGCATCATGAAAACACGCCTATATAATTTTGACCCAACTAGACCCCCCACATTTATATAGTAAAACTGAGGTTTGCAGGGGTGAACCTTATTTTTCTTATTTCTGCTCTAAAATATAGATTGTGGGTACTCGTTAGAACCGCCTCATCGAGGCGGTTCTAACGAGTACCCACAATCTATATTTTAGAGCAGAAATAAGAAAAATATCACAATTATTCACCCTAAATTTTTCATAATAAAAAATAAGAAATAAGAAAAAAATCACAATTATTCACCCTAAATGTTTCATTTTTTCGGTGATAAAGTTCGCAATGTATTTGTATATGCGTGTTTTCATAATGAGAACCGTCTCAATGAGCAGGGCTGATCAGAATGTGTCTACGACAACCTTTAATCACATATTCTGTGTTTATGCAAACTAGTCATTTCTTAGATCCCTTTCGTATAAGTTAACAGGCATCGCCTTAAGAACGATTGAACCAGTATCAAAGATCTATGTTTTCGAGCAGAAGTAAGAAATATAATTTTTATCAACTTTCCGTTATATAATTTTGGTTTTACGGAGTCTTCTATTAAGTTGTTAGGAAATAAGATCAACTTATTTAATTGCTGTTTTTATTTCATATAAAAAATAAATCACCAATGAATATAAAAACGCATATACGACATCTTCAGGTTAACTTGGACTATTACAACAAGAAGACACTCTGAAGGACATCAGCATCACGAAAAGTGGGATTTAGCTGGTTGTTCTAATTGTGAATATTTGATACTGATAGTCAATGACTCTTTTCTACACAAAAATGAGCCATGAAGACGTTTCAGTCAGTGCACACCCAGATCCATCTGATCTGGATCTACACTGTCATTCGGTTTGCGAATTTTAAATGAATACAATATACATGTATCAGATAACTTGAAGGGCTGATAGTCAGAATTGTGACTAATAAATCAATATAAAAAATAAATAAATAAATAAAGTATTCAGTATACTTGTTGCTGTCCGTCTTTAAATATGAGCTGAACTGACAATCAAATCGGAATTTCTAAATGTGTGAAAATTGATAACAACGGAAACATATTGAGCAATTCCTACAAAAATACGAGCAGTGAAGACTTTGTACACAGTGCACATCCAGATCTACACTGTTTGTCACTAATATATGCATATAGAATACACGTATCAAGTAATATGAGTGGCTGATAGTCAGAAATGTGACTAATAAATAAAAAAAAATAAATAAATAAAGTATACAATATACTAAATATGAGCTAAAATGACAATCAAATGTGTCAAAATTGATAACAATGATCTGTTTATCATCAATGATCTAACGGGCCTCCGTGACTTAGTGGTTAAGAGCGCTGACTCTTGATCATAAGGTCACTCACCGCTGTGGTTCGAGCCCCGCTCGGGTCACATGTGAGACGCCAAGTTCTGCAACGGAAGGTCAGGTGGTTTTTCTCCGGGTACTCCGGTTTTCGCCCGCCTCTGATTAACGATCGACTCGATATGAGTGAAATAATCTTGAAAGGGCCGTAAAACCACCCCCACACCAAATCATCAATGATTTCTTAAGTCTTGTTATTGGGGCATTACCAGACACGCCTATACAAATACATTTCAACCTTTATCGACGAAAAAATGAAAATTTTATAATGAAAAATTGTGCTTTTTTTCTTATTTCTGCTCAACATATAGATTGTGGGCACTCATCGAGGCGGTTCTAACGAGTACCCACAATCTATATTTCAGAGCAGAAATAAGAAAAATAAGGTTTACCCCTGCAAACCCCAGTTTTACTATATAAAAGTGGGGTTTGAGTGGGTCACAATTTTAAAGGCGTTTTTTCGTGATGATTAACGACTGGTTATTTTATTGAGCTTCACACTTTACTGATTCAAGTCAATACTTGTTCTTGTAAACCTTTTTGTTTGTTTGTTTGCGAGACTTTCGGATGAGTCTTTAAACCGAAGTCCCGTCTCCGTATGACCTTAGCTGTTGGTGGGACGTAAAACTCAAAGACATTCTGCCAGTTAAATAGTCAGGGTACTAACCTGAAATTCATAAACGGTTACCCTTATCACACTGAACACGATAATCCTTATCTTTGCAAAAAGTGTACATATAGGTCCTGATCACAGATTGCTTCTGCTTTCTGAACCGGATCGGCACCGTTTTCCATGCAGTTTTCGAACTGCATGCATACATTATATTAATTGGTTTAATTACGAGGATAGTTCTAGTTCAGTGTGAACACTGATAATTACCTAATAAATAAATAACAAATTGTTTGTTTGCATTGGAGTTTAACGGCCCAGTCAACACTATTTTAGGTCATTTTTGAGCCGGTCAGTTTACCTAACCACACTTTTCCTGGGCAAGCTTATACGTAAGCGGTTAACCAGTACAGTTTACATGTTTTTCGCCCGAAAGTGACAACTGCCCTTCTTGAATCAGCGGAAGGGAGATAATGACCGTAGAAAAGATTTCATAATCAATCTCCACGAAAGAATGTTGTCGGCCCAGGTAGGTATCAAACCCGCGTCCTCCTGATGATCACCAGTCAGACGCGCATCCGACTTAGCTACCGAGGCCGGATAAAAAATAAATAAATAAATAAATAAATAAATAAATATGTTAACAAATATTAGATTATCCCCAATCATCACCATGAGGAATGATTTTTTTTTTTTTTTGGGGGGGGGGGGGGGGGGGTTTACGGCTCTATCAAAATTATTTCACTCATATCCAGCCGATCGTTAATCAGAGGCAGATGTGGGCGAAAACCGGAGTATCCGGAGAAAAACCACCTGCCCTACCGTTGATGGACTTGGTGTCTCACATGTGACCAGAGCCATGCTCGAATCAACAGCGGTGACAGACCTAATGATAAGAAGTCAGCGCTCTTATAGCAAAAGTAGACATGTCAGGTCCACTGTCCTTTTTTCAGTCATTACACACTATTTCCACACATTTGTAGGTTCTGTCCAATTCTGTTTCATATAATGTATCTTCATGCCATGTATTTTGCCATAGGTACTGTAAAAATGTGATGGTAGTGCTAATTTAGATCTAACTGGGTGTATTTGATGAATTTTGCCTCTGGTCTATGTTCTTGGGAGTGTGTGTGTGTGTGTGTGGGGGGGGGGTTACTTTAAAGCCATGTAAATCAGTTTTTATCGATGTGTTTGGAAAGGAGACTTGCAGTAATTGTATTTGCACAAATACAAGAAAGAATCAACTCCATCTGGAATATAAGAGTAAGGTTTCATGGCACTAGGACAAAGTCACAAACCAAAGCAAAACTTCAAAATTGTATCTCCGAAACAGCCCCCTGCAACATCCGGAAGTTTTCTCATCCGTTATAAATTCTATTTTATTGTATTCATGTAAAAGGATGTGAACAGATATATTCAGCTATTCATCATGGCATTAAGGCATTTATAATCATGTTCTTGGCATTTTTGTCCTCAAACTATCCTCAAAATGCCATTTTTAACTTTAAATTGTGGGTGTAGGTGTGAAAATAGCCATAAAAATGAGTATTGGTGCTATTGAGGCATAATCATGTGCATTTTAGGATTGAATTGTTCCAAAGAGATTGGAAAAGAACCACTGATGGAAGCCGGTGTCTGGGTTCCATTCCAGAAAGAGATAAACTTTGTGCTTTTCAAAAACATACTATTTGTTCGGCTTTCATTGTTGAATCTGCAAGCGATAACTTTTTCGCAAACTTGAAAGACTTTTTGTGACTGAACTTGTATTATGCATGACTAAATTATAAGATATGACCTAAATTTCTATTTGGCAATTCTTTTGATGCATCATAAAGAAAATAAGGGTTTGCTATAGGTAGTTTTGCACTAAATACTGGGAGGTGCCGGGTTCTATCACTTTTGGACCGAGCTTTAGTTGCGATCTAAATACCAGACTTGCTTGCATTGGATATATATCCCATGTTTTATTTCAATGTGAGAAAATGATAGGTATAAGGGACTAATATGATGCATGTTTCATAAATATATCTGCAAGCTCAAAGACATTTTTGCTGACTTTATATGGTCAACGCTCCTTTAAAAAGCTTGGTTTGTATTTACTCCGTTCTAGTAGGTAAACAAACACGGTTGACTGTAACTTGAAAATGAGCAGATCAACATGTGGATTTCTTCTCATTAACTTGTTTGGCTAGGATGGCTCTATATACAAGTAAGGTTTGAAAAGTTTTGTATATGTAGTTCTTTGGGGGAGCAGGTAAAAGGTTACTATTGTCGCCTAAAAAAACATTTAGTGGAAAGCTCCCTTTATCCACCAGGCCACGGAGGCCCCGTTCGAGGAATGAATTAACCAGACTTTTTAGTCACATACAGATAATTGTTTACATGTTACTACATTATATGTACGGACAGACAGTCGGCTTTAGTCTTTGTCAGTTTGATTTGATTTGTAACGTCCCCGTCAACACTATAGTTATTTTGGAGACGTTGTTTAAATTTTGTGAGAATTTTACCCGACATTGAGATGAAATGACATCTCAAGCCCTGCATCCCAATGAAACCAATAGGGTTAATAGGCATGGACGGTCCGACTCACACCACTTTTTTCTGGACAGGCTTAGAACCTCTTAGCAGTTTACCAGTACTTCATTGGGGTCGGTTTCAGCTCTGCTGAAAGTATCATGCTGCCCGATCTGTTTCTTCAAGCCCCTATGGGCGGGGGCCGTCGGATTAAGACACTGATTTTTTCCTTTGTTTGTTTTAATTAAGGTTTAATGTCCCCGTCAACACTGTTTAGATCATTTTGGAGAGTCTATTCCAATTTTGTGGGACATTTACCTGACAATGACATCATAACACATCTCAAAATCTGCCGCCCAATGAAACCAAAAGGCATATATGCATTGGAGGGTCTGACTCGCACCACCTAGCCTGGGTAGGCTTAGTCCTTCTAAGCGGGTTACCAGTACTCTTGTGTGGTCAAATTCAGCTCTGTGTAGAAGGATCATGCAGCCCAGTCTATTTTCTCTGAGCTCCAATGGGCGGGGCTTTTTTACAGTCTTCCAGATCATCAACGTAATACATGTTTAGTATTTTGTTACATGTCCTTTGAGAGCTTTGTGCGTATTCTGAGAACTCATAAATTTACTACTGGTTTATTAATTTTTGACGTATTTTGATATAATGTGTTCATCATTCTTGAGGGTATCAAAGATGTAACTTTGCTTAGCGTTTAACAAGTAAAGGACGATAAACTGTAGGGGTCCAAAAAAGGTCCATACGTCTATCCATTTTACCGTTTTAAATGTAATTAATAATAACAAAAAGAAAAAAAGAGAAAAGATATGACTGTTTTGTTACATACAGATAAGGGTTCATTACTTGAGCATGAAACATGATAAAAAACAAAACAAAAAACAAAAAACACCTTTATCTTCATTTGCACTGTCAAAAACTTTGTCCTTTAAAAATCCGGGATAAATGCTTCAAGTGAGAATTTCCCTTGTCATATACAGTCATATTATTCCATGCAGCGTTCATGTGCGCCAAGCGAAGACTCGGGTCAGTTTTGATGGCCGTCGAAAAGAATCCATGTGACTCTAACACACTTAAGAGCGCACGGCGAAGACTATAAATAGACTGATCGGATGTGCCCAGTCTGATATGAGTCTTCGATTGGCGCACGTGCATATTGAAGGAAAACAGAATGGCTTTTATAGCCATTTTAAAGTTTTGTTGTTTTTTTCCTATTTCCAGTTGACTGCAAATAGCCATTTTAACGTATTGTGGCCATCTGCAGTTGACTGCAAACAGCCTCTTTAACGTTTTTTTTTTTTTTTTTTTGGCTATTTGAGGTTGACTCCTCCTTAAAAATATCGCTATAAAAGCTAATGATTTGCTATTCACATCTGGAACGATTCTGAGCATAGGCCATGGTTTGTTGATGTCAACTTTTCCACCAAAGGCTATGAGCATGCACTTAGCAGTTTGTGGTATCCGTTATAGTTAACATATGACTAGGAACGAAAATAAATAATACAAAGTGGATAGTTCCGTGACAAGGTATGCCCCGCTAAAATACACGACAGAAAACTCCAACAGAGATCCATATATTATCAACAAACTAGGAGGTGTGTAACTTAAATGAAGCGGTTTATATAACAAACACACAAATATTCAAGCGCTTTATTCGAACGGCAGGAGAAATGTATAAGGTCTAAATAATATTTTTGAAGTCATTCGGCTATAACTCATTTGCGGTTGGGAAGAAGATGTGAAAACTGCACTATATAGATGTATATAGCCGGAACCATTTCAAATTGTATAAGGCGGGTGTATCGATTCCTGATCATTGCCTCTACTTCTATTTTTCAGGTGAGTAATATATAGATGATCTTACATGAGTGGTCAGTTCATATGAAAATTTATGAAACAAGTCTTTGGCGAGTTTCATAAATTGCATATAAATCGACCACGACTGTTTATCATATGCCCACTTTAAATCCTTTATTTGACAATTTGGTCAACAAAAAATGCATGGACGTCGTCATGAACTTACTCTATCTCACCAAAGTGTTATTACACGTGTAGTCATACGAATTTAATTACACAACGGTTTCCACTGCGTATGATAAATAAATATTTCCCAGAAAACGTCTGAATGAATGCCTCTCGTCATGAGAAAACTCTTTTATTCGGTGTTTGCGACAAGAAAGAACATAACGATAAGAAAATCGTATGACTTATAGTGCTGTCCTTCCTTTCTCAGAAAGGGGCTGAACACTAAGTTTTGATCAGAATGTGTGGATGTGCAGGCTGATTTGCAATTTTAATGTTCGTAAACGGCAAAATCAGGTTTGAAATATTTGCTACCCTTCATAATTTCACAACGAACAGGTCGGGCCTCAGACACGATGATGGACCCGATACAGAGATTTGTAAAGAAGCCGTTTGGTGTCTGATACTTGGTCTCATTTCGGACCAACTAGTGTCAAAATTTTGTCTTTCTTAACCTTCAGCGTTCTGAATATTTCGAGTTATCAACATTGTTTCGACCCAAACATTCATCGAGTTTTAGGTTCTTGGAGATGTTACACGAGTTAGAAATCCATCATGTGAACTGAACTCAATACCAGTGAAAATCTAGGCAATACATGTACCTAGGGCGAGGGTTAAATTAGAAATGAAGACACTGATCAGGAATCGATACAGTTAACCCACAACACCCATGAGAGACACCAAAGGGGGAGAAACACAAAAATGAAATAACTAATGCAAAACGTCAATAGCGGAAAGCCAAAAATACAATTACCTCTCCACAAAATGGCCAACAAAGAAAATAAGCGTTACGCACATTCAAAGAGGAACTATAACAAAAATGAAACGCGGAAGAAGAACAGCCTTGGAACGACCAGTGAAAAATATTTCACTTGGGGGCTTAAATCGATTTTTCGCGGCCGCAATCCACGCCCTTACTTCAGTTGTAATTTAGACAAATGAATGATTTAAGGCTTTCTAACTTATCAGTGCAGCATCGCCAAGAAAACAAAGATGAAACAATTACAGAGATGAAACACCGGTGAGGACTCTACCGAAAGAAAACACTGATATGGTGGAGCAAAAGAAAACCAACAGTTAGACAACGCACAGTTAACATTTTATACTTACCGTACGAGTTTGCACTTCTTTTGTAGTTCATTACAAGGTATAGATTTTAAAAAAGGCTGAAAAGCCCGCTCATGTTTCAACATAACGGCTATGAATGAATATTTCAACTTTTTTTTAACTTCAGTTTTCATTGAACAATAGGGTTCTTAAGCCGCCAGTGAAATACTTTTTACCGACCTTTCCGCTTTTTTTTGTTATAGTTCGTCCTTGAATGTGTGATTTGAGGTTTAACGACCCCGTCAACACTGTACAGGTCATTTTGGAGACGTCGCTTCCAATTTTGTGGGACTTTTACCGGACATTGAGATGCAATCGCCAAATGAATAACCAAAATGGATTATAAGCATGGACGGTCCGACTCGCATCGCTTTCCCTGGGCAGGCTTAGATCCTTTAAGCGGTTTACCAGTACTCCTGTGCTGTCGGATTCGGCTCTGCGTGGAAGCATCGAGCTCCGATGGGCGGGGATCGCTCTGAATGTGAATATTATTTATATCTTTTTGTTCGGATACCAAACTGGCCATTTTGAGGGAAAGTAACTGTCCTTTTGGCTTTCCGCTATGGGGTTTTCCTTAGGGTATAGTTATTCAAGTTTGTGATTCTTTTCCTTTGGCGTCTCTGATGGGTGGCGGTGGTTAATTGTAACGACACTTTATATCTGCTACAATGAAGTGAAAATAAAGCCGTGTTTATTGCTGTTGTTTTATTTGAAAAATAACTTCGGACAAAATCAACTGTTTTGCCACTTTCCCATTCAAATGCATTTGACCTTGACATAAAATAATGTAAGGTATCGGGTATGGTCACGGTGGCCGTTTGGATCATGAAACCAATATCTTGTGATCACCTTTCATTTCCCAATTCAGGGGTCTCCATGTGTAATTTCGTTCAATCAGCCCAGTAGTTTCTGAGGATAATAGGGTAAAATTCATAAATCCCTGGCATCCAGGAAAAAGTCAATAAATTGATTGGTTGATTGATTTGATGTTAAACGTCCTCGTCAACACTGTATATGTCATTTTGGAGACGTTGCTTCCAACTTTGTGGGACTATTACTCTACATTGAGATGAAATGACATCTCAAGCCCTGTCGCCCAATGAAACCAATAGGGTTTATAAGCAAGGACGGTCCAGCTCACACCACTTTGCCTGGACAGGCTTAGATCCTCTAAGCTGTTTACAGTACTCGTGTGCGATCGGTTTCGGCTCTGCGTGGAAGACTCATGCATCCCATGTATTTCTTCAAACCCCGATGGGCGAAAGGTCAATAAGTGACCATCTCGGCGCCAGTGTCTATATCCGAGCCTCGGGATAACCATAGCGGAACCTAGGCACAGCCTCGGTGTTGCTCAGCACGGTCACCCCTTGGGTTGGAAACTCCCATCTGCAACAGAACACCATATCAAATGCTTATTGTCTTAGGGTCAGTGCGTGTTTCCAACCCTCGGGATGAACGTGTTGAGCGGAATCTAGGCTAGGTTCCACTCAACACGGTCATCCCTCGGGTAGGAAACATCAATCTACAATAGAACACCACATCAGATAATCCTATATTCTACACCATCGTTGGGCCAAAGTCGATAGTTCGTGCTAAGGACGTATCGATTTGGGCCGATCTTGGCCTGCCTTTTTGTGCAGGCTAAGAATTTTGTAAGTTTTCTTAGCGCCGTCAAAAATTTCGAATGAATAAGAGAATCCTCTTAATTGTACTTATGCCTGTTGCGTAATCGTTCTTGTTGCTTCTAGTACCAGATAGAGCCATAATCGTATTTAGAGACAAGCTGATCAAAAACCTACAAGATAGCCTGGGCGACGGATAAATGCGTCACAATGCAATCTGTTCATGATATTCGCTTATTATGAAAACAAGTAAAGCTTACGCGAATCGTGAATACTCTGTGACTAGACTGTGTGCATATGATGTCTGATCGCAGTCTAATCTTTCTATACTTAATAACTGTGCATTTTGCCGTGCTCTGATTTAACTTGAGGAATGCCGGTGGTATGTCGACAACTATAATGAAAGTCGTAAGCATCACGTTTCTCATAACTTTCGTATTTTGTTTACAAGGCTACTTTTCTGATGAAAATATATGATATTTTTGTTATTTTTACTTCAAACATAGGTTGTGGGTGCTGGTTAGAACCGCCTCATTGACTAGTACCCACAACCTAAGTCTTGGAGCAGAAATAAGAAAATTTAAATAATACATACCCCCGTTAACCCCAGTTTTCCCTCTATAAACTGGGGTTTAGGGGGTTGTGCGTTTCAGGGATTTGTTCACGTGATGAAAAACAGATACAGACGACCGGGACAGCTACACCCAGTCGTTACAACATACCAATGGTATAATTACGTGAACAAATCCGCTGTATGAACACCCCTGAATCCAAAACTGGGGTTTACGGGGCATACAGTTTTCTTATTTCTGCTCCAAGACATATCTTGTGGGAACTTGTTTGAACCGCATCAATGAGGCGATTCTAACGAGAACCCTCAACACAGCCAATACATTTACTGCACGAACAAGACAAATATCAAGGATTTCATCAGAAAAGTAACCATTCTGGAGATGTGGAAAAAACACTATATTGCACGGATGTGTTATGGTATAAGCGTGATACTGCCAGTTCCCCAAAATAACAGAAACAAGATACAAATGAACCTTCCCTTAGTCATAGGTTGCTGGTACTCGAGGCGCCGCCTCAACCTAACGATTACTCACAGCCTATGTGTGGATAATTTTCTTCAGAAAAATAACCATTGTTTATGGGGAAGGAGAACACCATCAGGGGAGGCAAGGAAAAGTATTTTTTGTCTCATGTCAATAGTGGTCAACTCTAAAGGAATGAATTTGCTCCCGAGGAAAATTCTTACGATACAGATCTCTCTCGCACCTATCGTTCAGTCCTGCTTTTCCAATACAATGAAGGCCATATAACTCAGTGTACTGCCTTCTTCACCAAAGTGATAATTGAATAGCTTGTCCTTCTTTAGCCGCACATCCCTTAGGTGTTCCGACATCCTCTTCCGCAGTTCTTGCTCAGTCTCACAAACATACACAGTCGCCTGAAATCTGATTCATAGCATCCCATATACTACAATCCTGGTGCAGCATGTAGTATATTGAGCCGGATTGCAAGTGAGCTGATTTGAAATAGCATGGGCAGCGTCTTTTGGAAGGAGCTTATAGTTTCTGCAATCCACGTTACAGCTAATACTCGCAGACTTCATATTGCGGTCACGTAAAAAATCACGAAAACACGCCTATATAATTTTGACCCCCTTGAACCCCACTTTTGTATAGTAAAACTGGGGTTTCCGGGGGTATCCCTTATTTTCCTTATTTCTGCTCTAAAATAAAGAGTGTGGGTACTCGTTAGAACCACCTCATCGAGGCAGTTCTAACGAGTGCCCACAATCTATATTTTGAGCAGAAATAAGAAAAAAAATCACAATTTTTCATCATAAAATGTTCACTTTTTCGGCGATAAAGGTGACAATGTATACCTTATTTTTTTATTTCTCATCGAAGCGGTTCTAACGAGTGCCCACAATATATATTTTGAGCAGAAATAAGAAAAAAAATCACAATTTTTCATCATAAAATGTTAATTTATTCGGCGATAAAGGTGACAATGTACTTGTATAGGCGTATTTGCGTAATGTCAATTTTTCAATGTAGCATTTGTGTGTGCCGTACTAGCGATGGCTCCTCAAAACTCTCCTCATTCTGTCCGATCTGTGCAAGACATCTATGTGCTTTCTTACAACCCCGTGAAGGAGGTTGGAATATGTTACTACCAGAGGCACCCGTTTAGCACTTTTATCCCCCTTTGGTAAGGAATCGATACAATTAGCCCACAGCGCCCATCAAAGACACCCAAGGTAAAGAAACACAAATATGAAAGAACTAGACCGTAATGGAAACATCAATAGCGGAATGCCAAAACGACTGTTACTTTCCCACACAATGGCCAACTGGCTAGCCAAAAGAAACAAATATATGCGATACACACACTCAGAGACAAGCCATAACAAAAATAAACCGCGGCAGAAGAACCACATTGGAACGGTCAGTTAAACTAATTCCACTCCAGGAGTGTGTGTGTGTGTGTGGGGGGGGGGGGGGGGGGGGGGGGCGCATAAACCGCTTTTACGAGGCCGCAAACCTCGCCCTTCCGTCGCGATTTAGAAAAATAATTCGCGGTCAGTCCGCACGAAGGCCTCCTCACTTATTGGTGCAACATCTCCGAAACACAAAAATGAAACAACCACAGAGATGAAACAATGGTGAGGACTCGACAGCAAGAAATCACTGAAATGCTGGAGCAAAAGAAAACCGACAGTTAGAATCCGAAGGGCCGAGCCAGAGACAGAGCATCAGGCACCAACCAACATTACATAAAATTAAATTCTCTCTATTTCTCAGTAAGCCTTTACGCTGGAACAGTCATCGAATCTGAGGCCTGACCCAACGGCGTGCAATTAAAAAGGGAAGCAAAGTTGTCAACCGTGATTGGGTTAAATACCATGCATGAAGTCTGTTAACTTATGATTATTCCACCCTTTACATTACGCTTCCTTATAAAATTCTAGATGAAAAACTTAATGATTTAATTGAATGGACATTCCATAGGTTGATTACCACTATCTTGCATGCAATGAAAGAAATGCTTTTTTTCAATTCTGGAGAGCATAAAGTTATACTTTATGGTCATGTCAGAAAGTGTGTTAAAATCTCACATTTCTATTTGACAGTATTTACATAAGATTTGGTACTTAGCTATTTAGACAAACTATGGGCATTCCGATGGGTATTAATTGCGCACCAGTTATTGCTGATCTGTTCTTGTTGTGTTACGAAAGATACTTCATGCTTTTTTGGTTTTGGTTTTACGGCCCTTTCAAGATTATTTCACTCATATCGAGCCGATCGTTTATCTGAGGTGGGCGAAAACCGGAGTACCCGGAGAAAGACCACCTGACCCTCCGTTGCAGAACTCGGCGTCTCACATGTGACCCGAGCGAGGCTCGAACCCACAGCAGTGAGAGACCTAATGTTTAAGAGTCACCGCTCTTATCCACTAGGCCACAGAGGCCGGTAGAGAATTCATAGTGCCGCTTTCCATTGAAATTTATCTGAAAGCCTTTAGCTCAACCTCTAGAAATTTAGATGATTTATTAAACATTGACAATAACTATTTCGATGGTTTGATCAGTCAACCCCCTCCCTCCACCCCACCAACAGAACATCAGTTAAATAAAGCAAATTGTTCTGATACCGAGGCCCCGTTTTTGGATTTACATCTATCTGTTGTAAATGGATTTGTTTCCTGTAAGATAGAAGTGAAGGCAATAATCAGGAATCGATACAATTAACCCACAGCTCCCATCAGAGACACCAAAGGGACAGAAACACAAACATGAAGAAAAAAAAAACTAATGGAAACATTATTAGCGGAAAGCTAAAATGACAGTTACTTTCCCACAAAATGGCCAATTGGCTATCCAAAACAAAATAAAATAAGCGATACAAACACTCAAAGACAGACCATAACAAAAATAAACCGCGACAGAAGAACCGGCTTGGAACGGTCAGTGAAACGAATTCCACTGGGGGCGGGATGGGGTGGGGTGGGGGGGTTAAATCGGTTTTTGTGGCCACAATTGTCGCCCTTACTTCCGGCGCGATTTAGACAAATTATTTGTTCAGTCCGCATGAGTGCAACATCTCCGTGAAAACAAAAATCAAACAACCACAGATGAAACAACGGTGAGGACTCGACAGCAAGAACACGCTAAAATGATGGAGCCAAAGTCAACTAACAATTACACTCGGATGGGCCCGACCAGAGACAGTGCATCAGGCACCAAACAACATTCCATAGAATTAGATCTCTCTAATTCTCAGTAAGCTTTTACGCTGGAATCGTCATAGAATCTGAGGCCTGTCCCACCGGCGTGCAATTAAAGAGGGAAGCAAAGTTGCCAACCGTGATTGTGTTAACTACTATGCATGCAGTCTATCGTATAACATTTATGTTATACCCATTCTTTTCATATCGCAGAATGATTTTACGAAATTTGGTGCTGATGTCATTGCGGTTATATATTTTCTCTGAATTTATATACTTAGTCACCATAAAGTTCGGGTTCCGATAGACCTTGTTGCAGAAGATATTTAAGTCCAATATTGAATTTTGGAATTAAATAAGAATGACGTCTATAAAATTTTCAAAAGGCTTTGCGTAGTTTATGGTACAGACAACCCTGATTAAGAAGTGTAGCAGTTAACAATTTATTACGAGTATTGAAGTCAGTTACATGACTACACACTCTGGCAAATCGAATTAATTGCGAAATATAAACGTCATAGGACTGCGCACGAGGAACATCACCATCCAACAATGGAAAATGTACAATCTCCAAATCAAAATCATCCCGTTTACCATAAATTTTGCAAGAAACAAACCCATCTACAATAGATAGATGTAAATCCAAAACGGTGTCTCGGTATCAGAAGAATTTGCTTTATTCAACTGAAGTTCTGAAAATTTATGATAAACGCAATTATTGTGATTTTGAGATTGTAAATTTTCCTTTCATGGATAGTGATGTTCCTCGTGCGGCATCCTATGGATCCTATTTATATTCAATAACGGTCACAAATCTCTTCAGCAACAAGGTCTATCGGAATCCGAATGTTATTGTGACTGAGTATATAAATTTAGAAAAATATGATCTTGCAATGACTTCAACACCCAATTTCGTAAAATCAATATTAGATATAAAACGATTGGGTACAACATAAATGTTTTACGACAAATTGCTTGCATGGTAGTTAACCCAATCACGGTTGACAACTTTGCTTCCCTCTTTAATTGCACGCCAGCAGGCCAGGCCTCAGCTTTTATGACGTTTCCAGCGTAAAGAATTACTGAGAATTAGAGAGAATTTAATTTCATGTAATGCTGATTGGTGCCTGATGCTCTGTCTCTGGTATGGCCCATCTAAGGCTAAATGTTGGTTTTCTTTTGCTCGAGCATTTCAGTGGTTTCTTGCCGTCGAGTCTTCATCATTGTTTCACCACTGTGCTTGTTTGATTTTTATGTTCTCGGAGATGTTGAACTGATGAATTAGGAGTCCTTCATGCAGACTGAACAAATTATTTTTCTAAATCGCGTGGAAAGTAAGGGCGAGGATTGCGGTCGCGAAAAATCGATTTAAGCCACCCCCCCCCCCCCCCCCCCCCAGTGGGAGGCGTTTCACTGACCGTTTCAAGGCGTTTCTTCTGTCGCGGTTACTTTTTATGTATGTTTTGTCTTTGGGTGTGTGTATCGTTGAATTTCTTTTTTTGTTGTTTTGGATACTATTAGCCAATTGACCGTTTTGTGGGAAAGTAAATGTCCTTTTGGCTTTCCGCCATTGATGTTTCCAGTAGGTTCTAGTTATTTCATGTTTGAGTTTTGACCATTTTGTGGGAAAGTAACTGTCCGCTTGGCTTTCCGCTATTGATGTTTCCATTAGGTTCTAGTTATTTCATGTTTGTGTTTCTTTCCCTGGGAGCAGTGCGTTAATTTATCGATTCATTATCATTGTCTTCACTTCTGTTTTGATCTGCTTTCCAGAGCTTCGTCTCAGGCATTTTGTCCTTCATTTCTAGGCACTGTTGGGTAGAGCTGTGCAACATCAAAGTAGAAAAACAGAGCGTTTTCCTGGCAGAGGCTTCTTGATCTCATTGAGCTTGCAGATGAAGTCAGTAGTTATGAATGAGCATTTAATATTAATTTTGATATATGTGTTACCTTTGTCCAACGTCCAGTAGTAAATATGACCTTTGATACTAATGTAACTTCCGTTACTCATTTAGTTGATAGCTTATACAATATAAAGTTCTTAGGCAAGAATAAGTCCCGAAAAACAAAAAAAAAATAATAAAAATAAAAAAAATAAATGTCCATATTTCCCATATAAAATAATATGCAGCAAACTTTACTGGCCAAATTGTTAGAGCACAGTGTGATGGGCCCCGAGATTCAATGCTACATATCAAGTTTCACGGCAAACGGCCTTTAGGTTCTAACAAAAACAAAAACAAACAAAAAACAAAAAAAAACAGAATATTCCGACAATTATTATTTTATCTGGGCATGGCGGACATATTAATTATGAAACGAAACTTGATTGATTTTCATTTCCTTTTTCCTGCAAGCGTCCATATGAACTTTGGATCTCAAAAGACCCTGCGCTTTCTGAGAAAAACACATTTTAATTTCAAATCTTAGGCAAAGGTCAAAGTATTGACCTTGACCTTTAATGCTCATATCGCTTAATTTCCTTTTTTGTTAACTGCATCAACAAATTTTCAGATCACAGGCCCTAAACGTTTCAAAAAAAAAAAAACAAAAAAAAAAAAAACAAGAGGGCCATGATGGCCCTGGATCGCTCACCTGATCCATAGAGTAACAAGGGACCCCGGGGGAGGGCCATTATTGACCCAGGGCTATAATGTGCACCATGTTTAGGGAGGTCTAAATAGGTGAAGCTTCATACCAAATACCAACAAAGGCTATCATTTGAACAATCTTGGCAAAGGTCCACTAGATGAAGCTAAACACCAAATATCAAAGACCTGGGCCTTGCAGTTTCCGAGAAGATTTTTTTAAAGATATTCCCTACATAAGCCTATGTAAAACCAAATGGCCCCGGGGGTAGGGTGTTTTTGGCCTCAGGGCTATAATTTAAACAATCTTGATAGAGGTCCACTAGATGAAGCTTCAGACTAAATATCAAAGACTTGGGCCTTGCTGTTTCAGAAAAAAAGATTTTCTAAGATTATCTTTATATAAGTCTATGTAAAACCAAAGGGCCCCGGGGCGGGGGCATTTGTGGTTTGAGGGCTATAATTTGAACAATCGTTGTAGAGGTCCACTAGATGAAGCTGCATACCAAATATCAAAGACATGGGCCAGGCAGTTTCAGAGAAAAAGGTTTTTCAAGCTTTTCCCTATATAAGTCCATGTAAAACCAGAGGGCCCCGGAGGGGGGAGGGGGGGGGTCATTTTTGGCCCCAGGGCTATAATTTGAACAGTCTTGGTAGAGGTCCACAAGATGAAGCTTCATACCAAATATCGAAGACCAGAGCCTTGCGGTTTCAGAGAAGAAGATTTTTAAACATTTTCCCTATATAAGTTTATGTAAAACCAAAAGGTCCCGGGGCAGGGGCATTTTTTGCCCAAGCACTATAATTTGAACAATCTTGGTAGGGGTCCACTAGGTGAAGCTTCATACCAAATAGCAAAGACCTGGGCCTTGCCATTTCAGAGAAGAAGATTTTTAAAGATTTTCCCTATATAAGCCCATGTAAAACCAAAGGGCCTGGGGGTGGGGGCATTTTTGGCCCCAGCACTATAATTTGAACAATCTTGGTAGGGGTCCACTAGATGAAGCTTCATACCAAATAGCAAAGACCTAGGCATTGTTGTTTCAGAGATGAAGATTTTTAAAGATTTTCCCTATATAAGCCCATGTAAAACCAAAGAGCCCCGGAGCGGGCGCAGTTTTGGCCCTAGCACCATAATTTGATCAATCTTGGTAGGGGTCCACTAGATGAAGCTTCATACCAAATATCAAAGACCTAGGCCTTGCGGTTTCAGAGAAGAAGATTTTTCAAGATTTTCCCTATATAACCCTATGTTAAACCAAAGGGCCCCGTGGCGGGGGCATTTTTTGTCCCAGCACTATAATTTGAACAATCTTGGTAGGGGTCCACTAGATGAAGCTCCATACCAAATATCAAAGACCTGGGCCTTGTTGTTTCAGAGAAGAAGATTTTTTAAGTTTTCGGTGAAAAAAATCTATTTTTGGCTCCTGTGACCTAGATGTGCAACGGACCGGAACCATTTGAACAACTTTGAAAGGGAACCACCTAAGGATCATTCCTGTGAAGTTTGGTCAAAATCTGATCAGTGGTTTAGGAGGAGATGTCGTTTGAAGAAATTGTTTACGCACGGATGACAGACAAAAAGTGATCCTAATATAAAACACAAGAGGGCCATGATGGCCCTGGATCGCTCACCTGATCCATAGAGTAACAAGTGGGCCACGGGGAGGGCCATTATTGACCCTAGGGTTATAATGTGCATAATGTTGAGAGAGGTCTAAAAAGGTGAAGCTTCAAACCAAATATCAACAAAGGCAATAATTTGAACAATCTTGATAAAGGTCCACTAGATGAACCTTCACACCAAATATCAAAGACCTGGGCCTTGCTGTTTCAGAGAAGAGGATTTTCAAAGATTATATCTATATATAGAGGGGGGAGGGGGGAGGCATTTTTGGCCCCAGGGCTGTAATTTGAACAATTTTGGTAGAGATCCACAAGATGAAGCTTCATACCAAATATCAAAGACCTGGGCCTTGCGGTTTCAGATGAGAAGATTTTTAAAGATTTTCCCTATATAAGCCTATGTAAAACCAAAGGGCCCTGGGGCGGGGGCATTTTTGGCCCCAGCACAATAATTTGAACAATCTTGGTAGGGTTCCAATAGATGAAGCTTCATACAAAATAGCAAAGACCTGGGCCTTGCGGTTTCAGAGAAGAAGATTTTTAAAGATTTTCCCTGTATAAGCCCATGTAAAACCAAAGGGCCCCAGGGCGGGGGCATTTTTGGCCCCAGCACTATAATTTGAACAATCTTGGTATGGGTCCTCTAGATGAAGCTTCATACCAAATAGCAAAGACCTGGGCCTTGTGGTTTCAGAGAAGAAGATTTTTAAAGATTTTCCATATATAAGCCCATGTTAAACCAAAGTGACCCGGAGTGGGGGCATTTTTGGCCCCAGCACTATAATTTGAACAATCTTGGTAGGGGTCTACTAGATGAAGCTTCATACCAAATATCAAAGACCTGGGCTTTGCGGTTTCAGAGAAGAAGATTTTTGAAGATATTCCCTATATAAGCCCATGTTAAACCAAAGGGCCCCAGGGCGGGGGCAATTTTATCCCCAGCACTATAATTTGAACAATCTTGGTAGGGGTCCACTAGATGAAGCTAAATACCAAATATCAAAGGCCTGGGGCTTGCGGTTTCAGAGAAGAAGTTTTTTTAAGTTTTCGGTGAAAAAATCTATTTTTGGCTCCTGTGACCTAGATGTGCAACGGACGGGAACCATTTGAACAATTTTGAAAGGGGACCACCTAAGGATCTTTCCTGTGAAGTTTGGTCAAAATCCCATCAGTGGTTTAGGAGGAGATGTCTTTTGAAGAAATTGTTTACGCACGGACGACAGACAAAAAGTGATCCTAATATAAAACACAAGAGGGCCATGATGGCCCTGGATCGCTCACCTGATCCATAGAGTAACAAGTGGGCCCCAGGGAGGGCCATTATTGACTCCAGGGTTATAATTGCATAATGTTGAGGGAGGTCTTCATACCAAATATCAAACAAAGGCTATAATTTGAACAATCTTGGCAAAGGTCTACTAGATGAAGCTACACACCAAATATCAAAGACCTGGGCCTTGCGGTTTCAGAGAATAAGATTTTCAATAATTATCTCTATATAAGTCCACGTAAAACCAAAGGGCCCCGGGGCGGGGGCATTTGTGGCCCGAGGGCTATAAATTGAACAATCTTGGTAGAGGTCCAAAAAATGAAGCTCCATACCAAATATCAAAGACCATGGCCTTGCAGTTTCAGAGAAGAAGATTTTTAAAGATTTCACTATATAAGTCTATGTTAAACCAAAGGGTGTCGGGCGGGGGGATTTTTGGCTCCAGCATTACAATTTGAACAATCTTGATAGAGGTCAACTAGATGAATTTCACACCAAATATCAAAGACCTAGGCCTTGTGGTTTCAGAGAAGAAGATTTTAAAGATTTACCCTATATATGCCTATGTAAAACCAAAGGGCCCCATGGGGGGGAGGGGGCTTTTTTAGCCCCAGCACTATTGTTCGAACAATCTTGGTAGGGGTCCACTAGATGAAGCTTCATACCGAATAGCAAAGACCTGGGCCTTGTGGTTTCAGAGAAGAAGATTTTTAAAGATTGTCCCTATATAAGTCTATGTTAAACCAAAGGGCCACGTGGTGGGGGCATTTTTGCTCTCATGGCTATAATTTGAACAATCTTGGTAGAGGTCCACTAGCTGAAGCTTCATAACAAATATCAAAGACCTAAGCCTTGTGTTTACAGTGGAGGAGATTTTTCAACATTTTTGCTATATTAGTCTATGTAAAAGCAAAGGGCCCTGGAGCGGGGCATTTTTGGCCCCAGGGCTATAATTTGAACAATCTTGGTAGAGGCCCACTAGCTGAAGCTTCATAACAAATATCAAAGACCTAAGCCTTGTGGTTTCAGAAAAGAAGATTTTTACAGATTTTCCCTATATATGTCTATGTTAAACCAAAGGGCCACATGGCGGGGGCATTTTGGGTCTCAGGGCTATAATTTGAACAATCTTGGTAGAGGTTCACTAGCTGAAGCTTCATAACAAATATCAAAGACCTAAGCCTTGTGGTTTCAGAGAAGAAGATTTTTCAAGATTTTCCCTATATAAGTCTATGTAAAATCAAGAAGCCCCGGAGCGGGGGCATTTTTAGCCCCTGGGCTATAATTTGAACAATCTTGGTTGAGGACCACAAGATGAAGCTTCATACCAAATATCAAAGACCTGGACCTTGTAGTTTCAGAGAAGAAAATTTTTAAAGATTTTCCCTATATAATAAAAGCCTATGTTAAACCAAAGGGCCCCAGGACGGGGGCATTTTTGGCCCCAGCACTATAATTTGAACAATCTTGGTAGGGGTCCACTAGATGAAGCTTCGTACCAAATAGCAAAGACCTGGGCCTTGAAGTTTCAGAGAAGAAGATTTTTAAAGATTTTCCCTATATAAGCCCATGTGAAACAAAAGGACCCCGAGACGGGGGCATTTTTGGCCCCAGAACTATTATTTGAACAATCTTGGTAGGGGTCCACTAGATGAAGCTTCATACCAAATATCAAAGACCTGGGCATTGCAGTTTCAGAGAAGAAGATTTTAAAAGATTTTCCCTATTTAAGCCCATGTTAAACCAAAGGGCCCTGGGACAGGGGCATTTTTGGCCCCAACACATTAATTTGAACAATCTTGGTAGGGATCCACTAGATGAAGCTTCATACCAAATATCAAAGACCTGGGCATTGCAGTTTCAGAGAAGAAGATTTTAAAAGATTTTCCCTATATAACCCATGTAAAACCAAAGGGCCCAAGTGCGGGGGCATTTTTGGCCCCAGCACTATAATTTGAACAATCTTGGTAGGGGTCCACTAGATGAAGCTTCATACCAAATATCAAAGTTCTGGGCCTTGCGGTTTCGGAGAAGAAGAGTTTTTAAGTTTTCGGTGAAAAAAATCTATTTTTGGCTTCCGTGACCTATATGTGCAAAGGACCAGAACCATTTGAACAACTTTGAAAGGGGTCCACCTAAGGATCATTCCTGTGAAGTTCGGTCAAAATCCTATCAGTGGTTTAGGAGGAGATGTCGTTTAAAGAAATTGTTTACGCACGGATGACAGACAAAAAGTGATCCTAATATAAAACACAAGAGGGCCCAGAGGGCCCTGGTTCGCTCACCTGATCCAATGTATAACAAGTGGGCCCCGGGCAGGGTCAATTTTGGCCCCAGGGCTATAATTTGAACAATCTTGGTAGAGGTCCACAAGATGAAGCTTCATATCGAATATGAAAGACCTGGGCTTTCTGATTTCAGAAGAAGATTTTAAAGGTTTACCCTGCATATAGAAGTCTATGTAAAACAAGATTTTCCCTATATAAGTCTATGTTAAACCAAAGGGCCCCGGAGCGGGGGCATTTTTGGCCCCAGGGCTATAATTTGAACAATCTTGGTAGAGGTCCACTAGCTGAAGCTTCATAACAAATATCAAAGACCTAAGCCTTGTGTTTCAGAGAAGATGATTTTTAAAGATATAAGTCTATGTAAAACCAAAGGGCCACATGGCGGGGGCATTTTTGGTCTCAGGGCTATAATTTGAACAATCTTTATAGAGTTCCACAACATGAAGCTTCATAACAAATATCGAAGACCTAAGCCTTGTGGTTTCAGAAAAGAAGATTTTTCAAGATTTTCCCAATAAAATAAAAATCAAAAATGGGTTCCTTTAAGAGCAATGAAAACATTCATAAGAAAGAAGATGGGTCATACTACGTAGTTTCGGCTAATAAAGCCTCATCAGTGACCCTGTAATGATCCGGCAAAGAAAGCCAGAGGAAACATACTGCAATTGTGCGAATTTCGAATAGGCAGTCGACTCAAGGACTGATATAAATCAAAATGGGGTCCAAATAATTAAAAACCTGTCTAGAATATGAGTCTAAACCAATAATTTATTTCTGACTTCTCAGAATATTCACGCTGATCTCAAAGGACCAAAAGTAAAATATAAACTGCACTATGGTTGATGTACGGGGAGACGTTTTACGTAAAACCTCTATGTAAAACCAAAGGGCCCCGGAGCGGGGGCATTTTGGCCCCAGGGCTATAATTTGAACAATCTTGTTAGAGGTCCACAAGATGAAGCTTCATACCAAATATCAAAGAACTGGGCCTTGCAGTTTCAGAGAAGAAGATTTTTCAAGATTTTCCCTATATAAGCCTATGTAAAACAAAAGGGCCCTGGTTCGGGGGCATTTTTGGCCCAAGCACTATAATTTGAACAATCTTGGTAGGGTCCTCTAGATGAAGCTTAATACCAAATATCAAAGACCTGGGCCTTGCGGTTTCAGAGAAGAAGATTTTTCCAGATTTTCCCTATATAAGCCCATGTAAAACCAAAGGGCCCCGTGTGGGGGGCATTTTTAGCTCCAGCACTATAATTTGAACAATCTTGGTAGGGGTTCACTAGATGAAGCTTAATACCAAATATCAAAGACCTGGGCCTTGCGGTTTCAGAGAAGAAGATTTTTCCAGATTTTCCCTATATAAGCCCATGTAAAACCAAAGGGCCCCCGTGGGGGGGGGGGGCATTTTTTGCTCCAGCACTATAATTTGAACAATCTTGGTAGGGGTTCACTAGATAAAGCTTCATACCAAATATCAAAGACCTGGGCCTTGTGGTTTCAGAGAAGAAGATTTTTAAAGATTTTCCCTATATAAGCCTATGTAAAACCAAAGGGCCCCCGTGCGGGGGCATTTTTGGCCCCAGCACTATAATTTGAACAAACTTGGTAGGGGTCCACTAGATGAAGCTTCATACCAAATATCAAAGACCTTGGCCTTGCGGTTTCAGAGAAGAAGATTTTTCAAGATTTTCTCTATATAAGCCCATGTAAAACCAAAGGGCCCCCGTGCGGAGGCATTTTAGCTCCAGCACTATAATTTGAACAATCTTGGTAGGGATTCACTAGATAAAGCTTCATACCAAATATCAAAGACCTGGGCCTTGTGGTTTCAGAGAAGAAGATTTTTAAAGATTTTCCCTATATAAGCCCATGTAAAACCAAAGGACCCCCGTGCGGGGGCATTTTTGGCCCCAGCACTATAATTTGAACAAACTTGGTAGGGGTCCACTAGATGAAGCTTCATACCAAATATCAAAGACCTGGGCCTTGTGGTTTCAGAGAAGAAGATTTTTAAAGATTTTCCCTATATAAGCCCATGTAAAACCAAAGGGCCCCCGTGCGGGGGCATTTTTGGCCCCAGCACTATAATTTGAACAATCTTGGTAGGGGTCCACTAGATGAAGCTTCATACTAAATATCAAAGACCTGGGCCTTGCGCTTTCAGAGAAGAAGATTTTTTAAGTTTTCGGTGAAAAAAATCTATTTTTTGGCTACTGTGACCTATATGTGCAACGGACCGGAACCATTTGAACAACTTTGAAAGGGGACCACCTAAGGATCATTCCTGTGAAGTTTGGTCAAAATCCGATCAGTGGTTTAGGAGGAGATGTCGTTTGAAGAAAAGTTTACGGACGGACGCACGGACGCACGCACGCACGGACGCACGACGGACGACGGACAAAAAGTGATCCCAAAAGCTCACCTTGTCACTACGTGACAGGTGAGCTAAAAAACAAACGGTTTTGACATTTTCCCCATATTAAAGCCAATGCCTCCGAAGTTAACCTTGGTCATCCAGGGATAATCTTTTGAACGATTGGCTCGAGTCCCAAATGCTACATACCAAGTTTCATGAATCAGCCTACTGTTTCAGAAGAAGACGGTTTCTGAAGTGTAGTAACATATATTGGCATAGTTGCCATATTTGTCATGCGACCTAACTCATTTTCATTTCCGGGTTTTGATATGAAAACTGGTATTAAATGGCCCTGGTCAGTGGTTTTTGAGAACAAATAGTTTTAATTTTCATATCTGAATGAGCTCTGGCCAAGGTCAGAGAAGGGCTTTGAACTTGAATACTCATGCAGGTTTTCAAATCGCAGGCTGCAAAAATTTCTAAAACATACATGGTTTTGACTTTTTCCCATACAAAAAAAGGAGGCAATGCGACCAAAGACATTGGCGTAAAACATGTATACGATGCCGAGGGATCATCATTTGAACTAGCTATGATTAGCTCGACCCACAAAATGCTATATACCAAGTATCATGACAATCGGCCAACTGTTTGTGGACATTAATACAATATTTTGAAAGGTTTTACGCTTATATGGCCATGACGGTCATCTTGGACCTGTGACCTACATCCTTCAAACCAACTTTCGTTCACCAATTCCATGGATTTTACACAAAAAGTCATGGAATTTGACTTCAATTGTTCTTATGGACGGAGAGATATTGGAAAATGTTGACAGACGACAGACGGACAGACAACGGAGCCATATCATGCTATAAGCTCGCCAATGACATCACATGAACAAGTCCGTGAAATAAAGACCCCCTAAACCCCACTTTATATACAGAAAAAACTGGGTTTACGGGGGTGAGCATTATTTTTTTTTATTTCTGCTCCAAGGCATAGGTTGAGGGTACTCGTTAGAACTTTCTGCTCCAAGACATAGGTTGTGGGTACTCGTTAGAACCGCCTCAATGAGGCGTTTTTTACGAGTACCAACAACCCATGTCTTGGAGCAGAAATAAGGAAATTGTCGTTAAAACGCCATCAATTTTCTTACTTCTGCTCCAAGACATAGGTTGTGGGTACTCGTTAGAACAGCCTATGTCTTGGAGCAGAAATAAGGACAATGAGGCGTTTCTAACGAGTACCCGCAACCCATGTCATGTAGCAGAAATGAGGAAAATATCACAAATTTTCATCAGAAAAAATACCTTTTTTGAGGTTTGAAAAATGCACTTTATCACACGGATGTGCTATCGTAATGGGTCCTCGGATCAGGTGAACTAATAAGCAGTCAGAGCCACGGCGGATCAAATATAAACGCAACTGAGAAGAAGTGACGGAAAAACGAATTATTTTCTTTATGCGAATATATTGTATAAATCGCGTTTAAATCTGTCATGAACAGACATTGAACTCGTTCTTGCTGATTCGAATCGTTTTCTTTAGAGACATATCAGTGCCGCTAGGGACATTATTCAACTTACAAAATCAACACCGGTTTTGAAAAGAAATCTAATTAATCGTTAGAAGGCGTTTTTGGTTATTATTCGTGTTATGAAGAGCATCAGGCAAACTTCTCGTCGTAGTTTGCATACATCCATCACGCATTCCTCAATTACAAATAAAGTAAGTCAAAGAGTAAGCGATGACAATATCGAAAGACAGAATGATTCTTTAAAACATTACGATAAATCATGCAACTAAAAGTTTGGTTTAAAGGCATCACGCGAACAAGTCCGTGAAATAAAGACCCCCCATAACCCACTTTATATAGAGATAACTGGGTTTACTGGGGTAAACATTACTTGTCGTATTTCTGCTCCAGGACATAGGTTGTGGGTACTCGTTAGAACCGCCTCAATGAGGCGGTTCTAACGAGCACCCAAAACCTATGTTCCGAATATAAATAAGAAAAATATCACAAATTTTCATCAGAAAAAATGACCTTTTTTTGAGGTATGAAAAAATGCACTAAATCACACGGATGTGTTATCGTAAAGGGATAGTCATTACGCGGACATGTTCACCTGACGACATTGAAACACTACAGATTCTTTCGCTGTTTATTATTGTTAAAGTTTGTCTTTGCAGGTATGTATTGCTTGTGTATTTTTATTTTATATGGTCCTTTTTCGTTTTGAGTGTGTATGTGGGGCGGGGGTGGGGTCTGTCTTTTGGCTTTCCGCTTGTGGTGCTTTTGTTGGTGATCGGTTGTTTCATGTTCATGTGTCTTTCCCTTTCTGTATCTGGTGCATGTGCGTGTGAGAGAAAGAGGGTGGGGGGCGGAGGGGTTGTTGGGCGATTATATCGATTTCTGTTCGTTTCCTTTACTTCTTTTCATTCTCTAATTGCACGCAGGCGGGTGGGGCCTCTGACTCTATGGCGGCCTCATGCTAAAGACTTACTGAAACTTTTTTTTTTTTTGCTTTGTTGTATTGTCAGTTGTTGCCCGTTGCTCTGTCTCTGGTCGGGCCACTTGGGGTCTAACGTTTGGCTTTCTTTTGCTCCAGCATTCCAGTTATTTCATGCTGTCGAGTCCTTATCCTTGTCTCATATATGTATTCATTGATTTTCATTTTCCTCGAAATGTTACAGTTATACATGTCGCCTAGAAATCCTTCATGCGGACTGTACAAGTTAATTGGCTAAACTACCGCAGAATAGATGGTACGTAAATTTAATTTAAGCCGCAGTAAAATACTTTTCACTGATAGTTTTTCGCCCCCGCCCGTCGGGGCTTAAATAAATAGATGGGCTGCATGATGCTTCCACGCTGAGCTGAAACTGACCACACGCGTACTGTTAAAGTGCTAAGAAGGACTAAACCTGCCGAGGCAAAGTGGTGTGAGTCAGACCGTCCAATGCATATTAGCTTTTTGCTTGCATTGGGCGGCAGAGCTTGAGATGTCATTAAATCTCAGTGTCGGGCAAAAGTCCCACAAAATTGGAAGCAACGTCTCCAAAATAACCTAAAGGGTGCGGACGGGGCCATTACACCTCAATTCAAACAAACAAACAAAACTGACCGTTTTAAGGGGGCTCTTCTGTCATTGTTAATTATTGTTATTATCGGTCTTTTCATGTGTATATTTGCTGCTGTCTTTTTTATTTTGGATAGCCGTTGGACAGTTTTGTGGGAAAGTAACTTTCCTTTTGGCTTTCGACCTGTGGCGTTTTTATTATTTCATTCTTATACACCTTTTATAGAGAGAAAGCGGTTAGAAAGAGTCAAAAATAAATAGTAGAAATTATTTGCTTTCACCCTCTGGACTAATACAGTGCACGACAAACTGATAACTGTTTTGTATTTCTCCTTGAAAACAGTGGATAGCCAATTGACCATTTTGTGGGAAAGTAACTGTTCTTTTGGCTTTCCGCTATTGATGTTTCCATTATGGTCTGTTTCATGTTAGTGTTTCTTTCCCTTTGGTGTCTCTGATGGGAGCTGTGGGTTAATTGTATCGATTCCTGATCATTGTCTTCACTTCTATTTCTTAACGTTTCATGCAAATTGTATCAAATATCTCTTCGCTGAACCCAACTTTCATGCGATCGGGCGGTGAAGCAATGATTGGCGTATCTCGTGCAGAGAAAGAAATTTCTTAAATAGGCTATTTACTTTAAAACACTTACATTTAACGGCAGTTTTAGTTTTGCGCTATTAGCGGTCAAAGGAAAGAAACACAAAATTATAGTCAACGGCGATGAAAGAAAAGAATAAAAATCTGGCAGATTGTTTTTCCAATACACATCGAAAGAATGATATAGGGCAATACAATGTCAATAATTCAATGGTATATCCGTGACAATAGAGAACAGCTCAGAGTCTGTTGTTTTGTCTAGTAAATAAATAACATCAGAACTGATTTGTATTCACTTATACAACAAGAATAGTGCAATGTCGAAAACATTAAAAAAGACGCAGTATGACTCGTAGAACCCGAATGCATAAGACACACAGGGCTATATCAGAAATCACGGCTTTTTATTTCGGAAATCGAAAATCCGCCAAAATATTAATCCTCTAAAAAACGCCACTTTTTGCGGCCGCCAAATATAAGTATTTTACAGTACAATGTAAACAGCTTCTGTAGCTAATAAAAAGAGATTTTATAAATAATTGACCAATTACTAGATGATTCTTTAAAGTAGAAGTAAAACAAAGATCAGGAATTGATACAATTAACTTACTCCACCCATAAAAGACACCAAAACCCGATAAAAAATCGTCCTGTTTATTGGCCATAACGCCTAACATTGCCGGGCAGTGGAATCCTGCGCAACCGAAAAGGTGTAAGTACGTTAGTGTGATCAGCGAAGATACACATCTATTTAAATTCTAACACACTATGAAATCGACAATAATATCACGACAAGTCCGCGTAACGAAGACTCATCTAAAGTTGAAGTAAAACAAAGATCAGGAATCGATACAATTAACTTACTCCACCCATCAAAGACACCAAATGTAAAGAATCACAAACATGATGCGACCAGACCATAATGGAAACCTAAACAAAGGAAGTCCATAAGGACAGTTACTTTCCCACAAAACGGCCAAATGGCCATCCAAAATAAAAAGACACAAGTGATATACACAGTAAGTAACAAACAACAACATAAATAAACCGCCACAGAAGAACCGCCTTGGAACGCTCAGTGGAAAGAATTCCACTGGGGGTGGGGGGGGGGGGGGGCTTAAATCGATTTTACATGGTCATAATCCTCACCCTTACCTCTGTCGCGGTATACACTAATTTTGTTTAGTCCGCATGAAGGCTTCCTAACTCATCAGTGTAACATCTCCGAGAACATACAAATAAAAAAAACTACAGAGATGAAACAAGGTTGAGTACTCGACAGCATACAACAACAGAATTGCTGGAGCAAAAGAAAACCAACAGTTAGACTCCGAGGGGCCCGACTTTATATAGAGTTAATGTAACTGACTCCAACACTCGTAATAAATTATTAACGGCTAAACTCCTTAATCAGGGTTATCGGTACCATAAACTACGCAAAGCCTTTTCAAAATTTTATAGACGCCATTCTGATTTAATTTCAAAATTCAATATTGGACTTAAATCTCTTCTGCAACAAGGTCTATCGGAACCCGAATTTTATGGTGACTTAGTATATAAATTCAGAAAAATATATAACCGCAATAACTTCAGCACCCAATTTCGTAAAATCATTCTTCGATATAAAAAGATTGGGTACAACATGGATATTATAGTATAAAGACAGACTGCATGCATGGTAGTTAACCCAATCACGGTTGGCAACTTTGCTTCCCTCTTTAATTGCACGCCGGTGGGTCAGGCCTCAGATTCTATGACGGCTCCAACGTAAAGGCTTATTGAAAATTAAAGAGATAATGTTGGTTGGTGCCTGATGCTCTGTCTCTGGTCGGGCTCATCGGAGTCTAACTGTTGGTTTCCTTTTGCTCCAGCATTTCAGTGGTTTCTTGCTGTCGAGTCCTCACCGTTGTCTCACCTCTGTGGTTCTTTGATTTCTGTGTTCACGGAGATGTTGCATTGATGAGTTAGGAGGCCTTCATGCGGACTGAACAAATTTTTTGTCTAAATCGCGACGGAAGTAAGGGCGAGGATTGTGGCCATGTAAAATCGATTTAAGCCCCCCAGTGGAAATCTTCCACTGACCGTTCCAAGGCGGCTCTTCTGTGGCGATTTATTTATGTTGTTGTTTGTTACTTACTGTGTGTATCACTTGTGTCTTTTAATTTTGGATGGCCATATGGCCATTTTGTGGGAAAGTAACTGTCCATATGGCCTTCCTTTGTTTAGGTTTCCATTATGGTCTGGTCGCTTAATGTTTGTATTTCTTTCCCTTTGGTGTCTTTTATGGATGGAGTAAGTTAATTGTATCAATTCCTGATCTTTGTTTTACTTCTACTTTACAGGGGTAGACATTATCTGCCTTATTGTTGCTCAAAACCATAGATTGTGAGTACACGTTAGAACCGGCTCAATGAGGCGGTTCTAACGAGCAACCACAATCTATGCTCGTTAGAACCGCCTCAATGAGGCGGTGCTAACGAGCAACCACAATCTATACTGAAAGAAGAAATAAGAAAGATTCTATCATTTTTTCCGAAAATGTGTCATTTTCTGACACCATATTGAACGCCATGATTTCACACGGAGATGTGTACCTAATGTATGTTGTTCCCTTCATACTCTACCATCTATTCGCTGTCGTTAGAAGATCTCCCGCCAACAGTTTGCCTGTTTAACACACATTTATGTCCCTTTGTAATGCTTTTGACCCTTCACCGTCTACCTTCAAGGAATGTTCGACTGACGTTGTAAACCGGCGGCTTTCCGACTCATGCTCTTTTTCTTCATGAGTTTCTGCAGAATAAACCAGTTCTAATGATTTGCCTTCAAATGCGCGCTCTGTTAGAATGATAAATGAATCATATGAAAGCATGCCTATATAGAATTACGATAACACATCCGTGTGATACGGTGAATTCTATAATACCGAGCCTAAAAAGGTCAGTTTTCTGATGCAAATTGTTAATATCTTTCATAGTTATACTTCAAACATAGGTCTTGGGTGCTCGTATTGAGGCGGTACAACCTATGACTTGGAGCATGAATAAAACAATAATGTATATCTACGTAAACTCCAGTTTTCTCTATATAAAGTGCTGTTCCCCAAGTGGAATTCGTTTTACTGACCGTTCCAATGCGGTTTTTCTGTCGCGGTTTAATTGTATGAAGGTTTGTCTTTGAGTGTTTGTACCGCTTAATATTATTTTGTTTTGGATAGACAATCGGCCATTTTGTGGTAAAGTAACTGTCCTTTTGGATTTCCGCTGTTGATGTTTCCATTTCATGTTTTTGTTTCTTTCCCTTTGGTGTCTCTGATGAGAGCTGTGGGTTAATTGTATAGATTCCTGATCATTGTCTTCTCGTCTATTTAGGGGGATACATGTAATCGTTTCACGGGCTTGATCACGTGATGGTACAGTGAAACTTGAATGTACAGGTTTGCAATTCTGTGCTGTAATCCTTGCTGCCAAATGTAAAAGAGAAGTGAAGGCAATGAATCGAAATCGATACAATTAAACCACAACTCCTATCAGAGAAACCCCTTTCTCAGAGTATAAACTATTTTCTTCTTTCTGCTCAAAAAACACAGTGTGTGGTTATCTGGCAGAACCTCTTCGCTGAGACGGTTATAAACAGTACCCACAATGTATCTTTTGAGTAGAATTCGAAACACATCAGAATTATTATCTGATTTTTTTTTTAATTTTTGCTTGTGAAATTTTTAATAGATATTGGATGGACATGTTTTCATTATGAAATGCGCATGTTCCTGTTTTCGATCGTCTGGTTTTACGTCAAGGTCCAGGTGGATCAGTTTATCAGACCAATTTGTCTATCAGTTGAAGCCATTGGCAACGCAAAATTCATTCAATATAATAACTTCTTCTTTAAGTCTTAGCATGACAAAAGTATATTGCAGAAATATCTAAACGCTTTCAACTCTGTATTCCAAACCAGATACCTATATCAAGAAAAGATGACTCACAATGAGCCATCTCATCAGGACCTTTGATGTTTGTCAGTTTATGCTTTACCGTTTGTCACCCTGTTCAACTTGACCCATTTTGTAACAGAATGGATGTGAACAAATTTTCAACTGCAACTGTCCAATTCAGAAACACAGGGATGGAAGGTTTAAACTCTATAAGGTCCTTTCTATAAGCCACTCGAGTCATTCCAGCTTATACCACATTATTTCGAATTAATTGCACAAATACAGGGAAATTCATAGACGAAAGCATCCTCAGGGCTGTTTAAAAGTGGTATTCCCTAGTCTTTACTTACCTGCGCGCGGTCTACGCCCATCGGGGCTTGGAGCAAAGGATTGGGTACATGATGCCTCTACGCAGGGCTGAAATCGACTGAACACAAGTACTAGTAAATCGCTTAGGTTGACTAAGTCTGCTCAGGCAAAGTTGTGCATATCGAACCGTTCATGCGTATATTTTGGCGGCAGGAATTGACGTACGAAAACACGCCTATTCAAGTATATTGAAAATTTCACCACAAAAAAAGAGAGAATTTTTTCAGATAAAACAAAAATATGTTATTATATTCCTACTCAAAACATATATTATAGGAACTCGCTAGAACCGCCTCCGCGAGCCTCTCGGTGGATGTAATGAGTATCCAGGCAGGACATAGCAGAAATAAGAAAAAAAACAAGAATAACCCTGTATGTCCCAATTGTACTCTATATAAATGGGGTTTTAGGGCATCAAAATTTAACAAGCTTTTCTTCAGTCTGGTTGCCAATCAATATCGAGTAAAAATGCGAGACGATTGGAAGTCTCCAAAATGATCCAAATAGTGTTGATAGGGACGTTAAAGCTCAAATCAAGCAAAAAACTTACATGTAAGCGTGCTTGCCCGCATAAGATCCGCGTCACAAAGGCGGTTGTAAAAGGAAAGAAAAATTAAAGCAATGAAAGCATTGTTCGGTTGAATACCTATGAGTGTAGAATTGAAAAAAAAAATGGTTCTGAACGGGGAATTAGTGATATTCAGAATTGTGACTTCTGAAACGTCAAATAACAAACATTCATACATCAGGAAACTCATCACTTGGACAAGTGCATAAATGAACAACTCCCTAAACCAACATTATATAGAAACAAGAGGCCCATGGGCCACAATGCTCACCAGAGCCCAGGGGGCCACTGGCCACTGGCAGCAATGTATTTTAATTAACCATGGAAGCCCTCTGCCCTAGGCTGCTACAGATAAAATTTGGACCCAATAAGCCTCGAGGCTTTGGATTCGATGTCGCTTGAATGGGTTGTTGCAGGACAACAGATGACAATTGACAATTTCCCATCTGTGGCAACAAATAGGCCAAAAATAACATTATTAAAGGAACATTTCTATGAAAGTGTGACAAAATATCTTGAAAGGCATTAATGTCATTTTTCAATTTTCCCCATTATAGGACAATGGAAACTCATAACTTGGCTTAGCAACAGACCAAAGAGCCAAAGTTCATAAACCAGAGCTCAGGTGGACACTGCCCAATGGCAGCCATGTATTATAACATGATATGATTTTATTATACAATTATAAAGTCTCCCAAACAAACCCCACACCCAAATGAGCACCCATGTGGACTGTATCTGAAATATTAGGTGTTTTATAAAGTAGAGAGATCGGGGCATGGACCCGATGGAGCCCTGGTTGGTGTCACTAAATGCGTCTTATGAAAAGGAACAAAGACATATGGTTTATCAGTGGGAATATGTATGGTTCATGAGATGTAAGGCCTTTTAAGCAATTGGAGGGAATCGGGCATGGCAGATCCCAGAAAAGCCCAAGAGTGTTGTCAATGAATAAGTCTTATCACAAGGACCAAGAGTATATACGGTTAAATGGTGGGAATCTGAATGGTTTCTGAGATATGAGGCACTTTTATGAAGTGGCAGGGAGAGAAATGGCCCATGCGGACCCCCAAAGACAGGGGTGACTGAATGTGTCTAATAACAATGAACAAGAATATATGTGATTATAGGATGAGGATTTGAATGGTTTCTGAGATATATGGCCTATTATGAAGTGGAGTCTTATCATAAGGAACAAGAATAAATATGGTTAAGGGGTGTGGATCTGAACAGTTTCTGAGATATATGTATTTTAATGAAGAAAAGGGGTGGGGCATGGCCTGTGGTAGCACGGGGAGGGGGGACCTGCATGCTGGTGTCACTGATTGTGTCTTATCATAAAGAACAAGAATATATATGGTTTAGGGGTGGGGATCTGAACGGTTTCTGAGATATATTGATTTTAATGAAGTAAAGGGGTGGGGCATAGCCTGTGGCACCCCGAGGGGACCTGCATGCTGGTGTCAGTGATTGCGTGTTATCATAAGGAACAAGAATATATATGGTTTAGGGGCGGGGCTCTGAACAGTTTCTCAGATATATGGTCTTCTGTGAAGTCAAGGGGTGGAGCATGGCCCGGGCGTACATCGGGTGACCCTAAAGTTGGTGTCACTGAATGTGCCTTATCATAAGAAACAAGAATGTATATGGTTTAGGGGTGGGTATCTGTAAGGTTTCTGGAATATTTGGCCTTTTACGAAGAGGAGGGGGTTGGGCATGGTCCCGGCACATCCCAGGGGACCCCAAATTTGGTGTCACTGAATGCAACTTATCATAAGTAATGAGAATATATATGGTTTAGGGGTGGGGATCTCAATGGTTTCTGAGATAAATGGCATTTTATGAAGTGGAAGGGATGGGGCATGGAAGGGGTGGGGCATGTCCCCGGCACATCCCGGGGGACCCACAGGTTGGTGTCACTTAATGCGTCTTATCATAAGGAACAAGAATATGTATGGTTTAGGGGTTGGGATCTGAATGGTTTCTGAGATAAAAGGCCTTTTATGAAGTGGAGGGGTCAGAGCATATCCCCGGCATATCCCGGGGGACCCCAAGGTTGGTGTCACTTAATGCATCTTATCATAAGTAACAAGAATATATATTGTTTAGGGGTGGGGATCTGTATGGTTTCTGAGATATATAGATTTTAATGAAGTAAAGGGGTGGGGCATGGCCCATGGCACCCTGGGTGGACCCGCATGCTGGTGTCACTGATTGCTTCTTATCATAAGAAACAAGAATATATATGGTTTAGGGGTGGGGCTCTGAACAGTTTCTCAGATATATGGTCTTTTGTGAAGTTAAGGGGTGAAGCATGGCCACCCTGGGTGACCCCTAGGTTGGTGTCACTGAATGCTTCCTTATCATAAGGAACAAGAATATATATGGTTTAGGGCAGGGGATCTGTAAGGTTTCTGGAATATTTGGCCTTTTATGAAGTGGAGGGGGTTGGGCATGGTCCCGGCACATCCCGGGGACCTCCAGGTTGGTGTCACTTAATGCATCTTAGCATAAGGAACAAGAACATATATAGTTTAGGGGTGGGGATCTGTATGGTTTCTGAGATATATGGCATTTTATGAAGTGGAGGGGGTGGGGCATGTTCCCGGCACATCCCGGGGTACCCCCAGGTTGGTGTCACTTAATGCATCTTAGCATAAGGAACAAGAATATATATAGTTTAGGGGTGGGGATCTGAATGGTTTCCGAGATAAATGGCATTTTATGAAATAGAGGGGACAAGGCATGTCCCCGGCACATCCCGGGGGACCCCCAGGTTGGAGTCACTGAATTCATCCGATCATAAGGAACAAGAATATATATGGTTTAGGGGTTGGGATCTGTAATGTATCTGAGATATAAGGCATTTTATGAAGTGGAGGGGGCGGGGCATGGCTCCGGCACAACCTAGGGGACCCCCCAGGTTGACATAAAAGCATATGGCTGAGAGAAGTTTACAAAAGGAACATGTTTATGTAAGTTTTGTCAAAATATCTGCAATGACTTGGCAGTAATTGCCATTTTTCAGTTTTCCCCATTATAAGTCAATGGAAACTCTAAGTTGCCATAGCAACAAAACTAAAAGGCCAAATTTCATAAAAAAACACAAAACCTGTGAAGACAAATATGGTGAATATTTTCATAAAGTCTCAGCCTCCTAGAGCATATGGTTTCTGAGGAGATGATTTTTAAAGTATTTTTTTGTCTATTTTTTGCATTTTGGTTTCCATGGTAACCAATAAAAATGAGCAGAAGGCCTAAACTCATACGGCAGATAGTAGATTACCTATGGAATATTTCTATGAAAGTTTTGTCAAAATATCTGCAGAGGCTTGGCATTAAATGCCATTTTTCTATTTTCCCCATTATAAGTCTATGGAAACTCTAAGTTGCCATAGCAACCAAACTAATGAGCCGATTTTCATAAAAAACACAAACTTTCAATCCCCCTGCCCAAGGATGCTACAGATGAAATTTGGGCTGAATCGGCCCAGTGGCTTCAGAGGAAATGTCGTTTGAAAATGTTGACGAAGACGACGCAGACGCAGACGCAGACGACGACGGACAACTGCCTATCCTATAAGCTCCCCCGGAGCCTTCGGCTCTGGTGAGCTAAAAACTGGTGTTAACGGGCGAATATATTATAATTTTTTATTTCTGCTTCAAGGTATAGGCAGTTAGTACTGGTAAGAAACGACTTAATAAGGCGGTTCCAACGATCACCAACAACCTATGTTATCAGCATTAATAAGAAAAAAAAAACAATGAAAGGGATTTTCATCAGAAATGTAGGCATTTTGGGAAAATGCACTTTGTCGCACGGATGTGTTATCTTAATGTGTACCTTGAATTCTTAAACTGAAAACAAACAGTGTAGACCCTGATCAGACGCCGACTATACAGATCTGGGTCTAAACTGTTTGGTAAAATAGAAGTGAAGGCAATGATCAGGAATCAATAAAATAAACCCACACGTCCCATCAGAGACACCAAAAAGAAAGAAACACAAACATGAAATAACTGGACCCTAGTAGAAACATCAAAAGCGGAAAGCCAAAAGGACAGTTACTTTCCCACAAAATGGCTAATTGGCGATCCAAAACAGAATAATATAAGCGATACACAAATTCAATATACCTTACTTTGCCATTCATTTTGCACTCTTTGCGTGACACTGTCCGTCCAATAGGTGTCTTGGAGTAATACAATGTCAAAGTTTTATGCTGTAGCCAAAGAAAAGGTAAGTCCTTCTCTTGTGATCTCTAAGGCCACTTGCATTTAATGAACATATGCTAATGGTTTTATTGCTTTTCATTTTATCTTATATGACTTTTTTGGGCTTCAATCATCCGAGCGTCTTACCCTTGATCGAGTGCTAGTGCGCTCTACTGATGGCGTTTGTGGTGTCAGCCTGTTGACCAGATGTGAGTAATTAATGGCCAGCCTTTTCCTTCAGCTATAGTACACTGGTACTTTTTGGGATGTCAGACGTGTTTGTTGATTAAGTAAGTCTGTGTTAACCCTTCAGTCACTACTTCTGTTACGTTGTCTTTGTCACTGGCATCATCATCATCATCATCATCATCATCATCACCATCATCATCAATATCACTGTCAGTACCATCTTTTTTATCATTATTTAGTAATTCATCTGAGAACAGGGAAAATTTCACCCCCTTCTTGTTCCCGGACTGTAAACAGGCATAGGAAGTGTTTGTTTACACATTCCCTCCTCATGTGGCCTTTTTATTTACAGCTGCCACATTCAGTTTCATCCTTTTTATTTCTGCTATTTATGGTACAGATAAGCAGTGAATATCCCCACTATCATTTTGGTAGGCAGTGGTTCTTTGGGGACAATGATATCCATAAATCTGTCCTCAGTATTGAAGTTAGCCTAATTGGCCGAAACTAGCTATTGTGGCCCAGAAAACATATACACTCCAAATTTTTCAGTTCTGTGGTGTAATCCTTGCTTCCAAAGGATAACGCTTTTATAGAACATATTTAACTTCACTACAGCTGGTGTGTGGGAATGTTTGGCGGCGGTAAAACGTCTCCCTGCCCTACATCATAGTGTAGATTATATTTTCTTATCCGTTGGGATCATTGATTCCATTGTGGAATTTTGAAAATATTTGAGGGTCACTGATGAGGCTTAATTGGCCGAAACTAGTAAGTCTGGCCCAGAAAACATATACACTCCATATTTTCAGTTCTGTGTGTATTCCTTGCTTCCAAAGGATAACGCTTTTATAGAACATATTTACCAGCAGATTCCCTTGCCCTGGCATACATGACTAGCCCCAACCATTACGACCCCCGTACCTTTTACTGACTTCACAATTTCGGCATTATCGTATAACAGGGCTATATTTCTTCCATACAATCTTGTTGTGTCTGCCACTACATACCCAGGATTTATAAAAGGATTTCTATCAATCAGGGTCAATGACGGTTCCAACGTAAAGGCTTATGTTGGTTGGTACCTGATGCTGTGTCTCTGGTCGGGCCCATTGGAGTCTAACTGTTGGTTTTCTTTTGCTCCGGCATTTCTGTTGTTTCTTGCTGTCGAGTCCTCACCGTTGTTTCATCTCTGAGGTTGTTTGATTTTTGTGTTCCCGGAGATGTTGCACTGATGAGTTAGGAGGCCTTCATGCGAACTGAACAAATTATTTGTCTTAATCGCGACGTAAGTAAGGGCGAGGATTGTGGCCACGTAAAATCGATTTAAGCCCCCCCCCCCCACACCCCCAAGTGGAATTCGTTTCCGCTGACCGTTCCAGGGCGGTTTTTCTGTCGCGGTTTATCTTTGCAATGGTTTTTCTTTAGGTGTTTGTGTCGCTCATATTATTTTATTTTGGATAGCCTTTTGGCCATTTTGTGGGAAAGTAACCGTCCTTTTGGCTTTCCGCTCTTGGTGTTTCCGTTGGGCTCTGTTGCTTCATGTCTGTCTTTTTTCCCTTTGGTGTCTCTAATGGGAGCTGTAAGTTAATTGTATCGATTCCTGATCATTGCCTCTACTTCTATTTAACCTGCTGTCCCCTCAAACTTATACCTGTCGCTAAGAGGCTGACCCTGCCTTCCTCTTTAATAAAATATATGCGCCACAAACTTCCTATTCTTTGAGCCCCCTCTATCAAGGTTTGATTAGAAACAACACTGCAGACTGCTGAGCATACACACTAGTGTGTTTAACCAATTGCCCTAACCTTGTTAAACCTCGGTATTAAGAAAGAATACTTGTTCTACACGCTTTTTGTTGCTTTCCGAACTTCCGGTCATGTCCGAACTCATGTTCACCGCGCTTTTTGAGGAGAAAAACACACGATGTCATGCGGACATGGTAAGAACAGGGGTAAACCAACGATTTCACACCCACAATAAAAGGTTTTGATTCTTGGATACCTGTACAACCAACGACACACACACACACACACACACACACACAGAGAGAGAGAGAGAGAGAGAGAGAGAGAGAGAGAGAGAGAGAGAGAGAGAGAGAAACGGAAAAACACAGACAAGACGAATTAATAGCATCAGCAATTTAACCCCGCGAAATCTGCCTATTAGGAAATGAAAGAGTGCACTATGCCATACAAATGTGTTACATGCATCGTTATTTCTCTAAAAGACTATGTTATTTGACATGGCCTACATTGTCTTTAGCATATATTGATGGGAAAAATATGACTCTTACAGAACGAGCTGAAATACAGGAACCTATAAATAGGACATAAAATTGTTAACTGTCTCCTTTGTTTAATAGATAATGCATTTTACATATGTCAAGACCAGATCCAGTGTCGATAGTGTTGCGATATAGCTAAATCTTGTTTTTAACAGACAGACCATAGTCGCTGGGGAGTTCATTCCATTAGCTACTTACAAAATTGACACTGATGTTGAACAGAAGCCGTGTAAAATGGCTGCAGAAGTTAGAGGTTATTAGGTGAGTAACGTTGTCCCAGAAAAGTTTACCTTTCAGCATGAGATGAACAGAAGGGTCAATCTTTTTTCTATATAGGCTGTGTGTGCCTATTAGAACTCATCCCATTGAGGTACTCGTGTAAATGATCTTTAGCAGGTCTGAGAGTTTAGCTGTTTTTAAAGACTGTCCATGAAAATAAAGACAGTCTTTAAATTTATGGACTCACAAATCGTAAGAATTTTCAAAAATTCGAAAATCGCAGAACATGTGTTACGCAACCTTCTTTATTACATGATAATCTGCGCGTAGCTGAAAACTGAGTATGATCCGTTGTCTTGTTGATTAATAATTAAAGAACTTAAATAATTGATTATGTGTAGTTCAGGTTTTCTCCCTTACGCTATAAACAATGAAATATGTCACCTGGTGCGTGGCACACTTGTTGTAAAGTACATGAAGGGAGAAAACCTAAACAAGAATATCTTCCGTAGACGTTTTATATAAATACTCGAAAAGTAGACAACAGTTTGAGAAAAAACTTCCTGTGTATGCAATTCATCATGTAACGGTTAAGTTTATATAATACACATTCTGAGATTTTTGAATTTTAAAAAATTCTTACGATTTGCATTGCTTTCTAGAGACACGTGAGTCCACAAATTTAAAGACTGTCTTTATTTGTATGGACTGTCTTTAAAAATAGCTAAACTCTCAGACCTGTTTAGTGTTCACACGTATGATGTAGAAAGAAAGGTTAACCAGTATATGGCAAGTATAAATTGCCACATTTTTGGACATTGACCAACAGGGTAGGGGACATTGGCAAACAGTTTAGACCGCGGCGTCTGCTCTGGGTCTACAAAGTTTGCCAGTGTCCCCCGAAAAATGGGCCGCTAGGCGACTAGTAGGCGTAAATGGGGTTAATGGCTACTTATTAGCCAATCCAGCAAAAATGTAGTCAGGACAACTGACTAGCGCTATTTTAACTCCAAACGAACGTAGCAAATATGACATTATTTATTACCATAATGACAATAACAACGATATACAGTAAAAGTCTACTATTAAAGCAACCAAAAAATAGGTCGAATGCTGCTTTAGAAAGCATATTTAGTAGCTTGCAGTAATTCCTTCTTTGTGCTTTCTGCATATAGTGTTCTCTGGTCAGAGACCATCTTTGGAACTGTTCAAAAGTGGTCTTAAAGACCACTTTTGAACAGTCCCAAAGGTGGTCTTAATGTAGGCATTTTACTGTATAGGTCAAATTGGAAAACGATCGTGGTCAAGATGGAATTAGTAGGGTTTATAAGCGACGATCTATAACAAGCGGATTGGAGATACCAAGTGATCATTATCAGTTCTTCCATTCATGTCCTCATTACGAAAACATGCCTATGCAAATACACTCTAAATTGTGCCGCCGAAACATCGAACGTTTAAAATTGTATTCAATTTGGTAAACGATTTCGAAAGCGCGACTGTTAAACAATAGTAATTACAGCAGAACTTCGATGGCTCGAACACCGATGGCTCGTTTACCATGGCTGAGTCGAACCCGTTCTTGAGCCCTAAAGGGAAGTCCTCTACATAAGGAATGGTGCGAGATAATTTAGATTTTCGTCTTTTATCTTGCAAATGTATGTTGTGTGTACTCATTAGAATCGCTTGCAAATGTATGTTGTGTGTAATCATTAGAATCGCCTCGATGAGGCGATTCTAATTAGTACACACAGCATACATTTTCATTACAGAACACCGAAAATATGTCCAAAAGTACCCCGTTATGCCTCCTGACAGTAATCCTCAGTGGCTCGAACTACCCCTGCCTCGAACAGATTTTCGAGGTCCCAAAGGTGTTCGAGCCATTGAAGTTCTACTGTATGCTACAACAACGGTGGGACATTAGACCGGAAGTTGTTTTGCCAATCAAAGAAAACGAGGCTCATGGCCTTTTACCTTGTGTGACGTAGACTTTGGACGTGTCTATTGACGATTTCATGTACACTTACTTCTTTGGGGATGAGAAACTCACAGATCTTCTGTATAGTATTTTTTAGCATATGAGAAAATTCTTTCTCTAGAACATTAGAAAAACACACCCGGTCGACATAGAGCATTTTTTTTTTCAAATCTCCAAATTGGCTACTTTTCTGATGACAATCCGTGATATTTTTGTTTTATTGTTACTGCAAACATAGGTTGTGGGTGCTCGTTAGAACCGCGTCATTGAGGCGGTTCCAACGAGCACCCACAGCCTTTGTCTTGGGGCAGAAATGAAAAAAAAAAAACACAAAAGCTCCGCAAGCGTAAGATGAAACATACATATACTGATTGTTTTACAAGTTTGGGTTTGTGGAATGTTACCAAGGAACAATATGTGCTCCTTATATTATATTACCTGACACTATTAATAACCCTCAGTGGCTCAAACTACCTGTCTCCAACAAATTTTCATGTTCGTTAATATTTGGTGGACCACAACCTCAAAATAAAATGGGCATAACTTTCATGGCAATAAGTGATGGACTGTAACCTTGAAATAATATGCGCCGCTCCATATCATAGTCTAACTATACGTAAAGTTTCAGCTTCATCAGATGTAAAATGTTGGAGGCATTATCCGGAAACAAAACATCTTTAGAAAAGTATGTGAAAGGGAAATAACTCTGATAATATTTGACGGACTGTAACCTCAAAATAATATGCACGGTTCCGCATCATGGTCTTACTATGTGTAAAGATTCAGCTTCATCAGATGTTGTATGTAGGAGGAGTTATCCGGAAATGGAATGTTTAGAAAAATCTAAAAAAAATCAAAGGGGAGTAAATGTATTAATATTTGGTGGACCTTAACCTCGAAACAATATGCGCTGCTCCACATCATGGTCTAACTATGTATGAAGTTTCAGCTTGATCGGATGCAAACTGTAGGAGGAGTTATCCGGAAACCAAAAGTTTACAAAAATATTCAAAGGGGCATAACTCTATTATAATTAAGTGGACCTTAACCTCGAAACAATATGCGCTGCCCCATACCCCATGTTCTAACTATGTATGAAGTTCGGCCACCGGGGCTTCAAGAAATAGATAGGCTGCACGATGCTTCCACACAGACCTGAAACCGACCGCACACGAGTACTGGTAACCGCTTAGTGGATTTAAGCCTGCCCAGGCAAAGCGGTGCGTGTCGGACCGCCCATGCTTATAAACTTTATTAGTTTCATTGTGCGACAGGGCTGGAGATGTTACTTCATCTCAATGTCGGGTAAAAGTCCCACAAAATTGGAAGCGACGTCTCCAAAATGACCTTACAAGTGTTGATGGGGATGTTAAACCTCAAATCAAACATAGAAAATGAGCATGGTCGGATTTAAACTGTAGGAGGAGTTGTCCGAAAACGAAAAGTTTACAAAAAAATTCAAATGGGCAACTCTATTAATATTTGGTGAAACCGAACTTCGAAACAATATGCGCTGCCCCACATGATGGTATGTACGAAGTTCCAGCTTGATCGGATGCAAACTGTATGAGGAGTTATCCGGAAACGAAAAGTTTACAAAAAAATCAAAAGAGCATAACACTATTATTATTTGGTTGACTGTTACCTCGAAACAATATGCGCTGCCCCAGGTCTATCTTTGTATGAATTTTCAGCTTAATCCGATGTAAACTGTAGGAGTTATCCGGAAACAAAAAGTTTACAAAAAATTACAAGGGTGCATAACTCTATTAATATTTGGTGGACGGAACCTGGAAACAATATGCGCTGTCCCACATCATGGTCTTACTATGTATGAAGTTTCAGCTTGATTGGATGTAAACTGTAGGAGGAGTTATCCCGAAACGAAAAGTTAACAGACGGGCGGAAGGGCGGATGGACGGACGCCGGGGGATAACATAATACGACCGGTTTTTAATCGGGCGTTTAATAATGTATACCCCTGTAAACCCCAGTTTTCTCTATATAAATTGAGGTTTAGTTCTGTTAATTTTTATTGACTTCTGTTCGCGTGATGGATTCTAGCATTTTCGATCAAACTATAAAAGGAGACATTTTTATCCAGAAATCAGAACAATAATGATGACATTATGACATTACGATAACACACCCGTTCAACATAGTGCATTTTATCACATCTCTAAAACGGCTACTTTTCTGATGCAAATCCGTGATATTTTTCTGATTTATACATCAAACATAGGTTGTGGGTGCTCGTTAGAACCGCCTCATTGAGGCGGTTCTAACGAGTACCCACAATCTATGCCTTGGACAAGAAATAAGCAAAATAATATATACCCCTACCCCATAAGCCCCTGTTTTCTCTACATAAAGTGGGGTTTAGGGGGTGTTTATTTCAGGGACTTGGTCACGTGATGAGTAAATAACTTTCTTTCACTATTTCAAAGCATCTTGCTGGTTCTCTTTTTTAAGTTTATTTTTTATTTTATTTTTGTATACATTTTGGTGCATGAACACCCCAGCGGGACGTTAGATAACAAATAAAGGTTTCCTTTGGAGACCATCACACTGTACGAAGACACGCCTAAAATCTTAACCCACTTTGACCCCCAATTTTATGTAGCGAATTTGGGGATTACAGAAATGTACATTGTGTTTCTTATTTCTACTCAAAAATAGATTGTGCGTCCCAATTAGAACTACCAACCCGGGGAGGTTCTAACGCGTATCCACAATCTATGTTTTGCGCAGAAATATGAAAAACAAACAACAGATGTTCTTTTTATATCTGAAACCTTTCATATTTGGTGTCGTTTTTATACTACACTCCCGTGCGAAATTGTGTATTTTTTCACGTCTCCGAAATTGCCACTTTCTGATGCAAATGTGCGTTTTTTCTTATTTACACTGCACACATAGGTTGTGGGTGCTTGTTAGAACCTATTTCCTGCAGCAGAAATAAGCAAAATAAGGTATTACACACTAAATCCCAGTTTTGTCTTTATAATATGGTGTTTAAGGGGCTGTTCATTTCATGGGCTTGTTCACGGGATTTTAAATTTTTAATATATTTTGGGTTGGCGAGTTTTCGTAATGCAAGGAACATTCCCATCTACACCCACCCTCCCCCGACCCAAAACACACATGAATGAAAACCATAATGAAAGCATGGGGGATTTTCTTCACGTTACCACGTCTGTGTATTGAACGGCTTGCACATTCATTTATCCGTGTGAAGGCGCCCCCCGACCATTGGCGCTTGCATAAATAGCTCGAGCTGAATGATAGAGCTATAACGATCGAACTTGATTGAGTTTGCTCCTGGAGGAAAAGTGTTGCAACTCGGACCGTTCCTTAAATACTTGCGGTTTCTTTTGACGGTAGACATTACGCAAACACGCCTATACAAATACATTGCCACCTTTATCGCCAAAAAATGAAACTTTTATGATGAAAAATTGTGACATTTTTCTTATTTCTGCTCAAAATATAGATTGTGGGCACTCGTTAGAACCGCCTCATCGAGGCGGTTCTAACGAGTACCCACAATCTATATTTTAGACCAGAAATAAGAGAAATAAGGTTTACCCCCGGAAACCCCAGTTATACTACATAAAAGTGGGGTTCAAGGGGGTTAAAATTATATAGGCGTGTTTTGGTGATGGCTTGGGATTTCATTTCATCTCTACGTCGGTTTATGTCCCATAAAATCGGATGTAATGTCTCAAGAACCTAATTACAAAAAAAACAAAAACAAAAAAAAAAAAACACATACTTTTGAAATACTGGATTCCATCAATCTCGAAAACGGATATTTTATGATGAAAATGTGTGATAACTTTCTTATTTTTATTCCAAACATAGGCCGTTAGACGGTCTCTGATAGGCGGTTCTAACGAGTACCTTCAACATATGTCTAAGAGCAGCAATAAGAAAAAAAGTGTTCAACTGTAAATTCCAGCTTTTTCTATTTGTAAAGTTGGGGTCACACTGATATTTGTTACTAGGAGACAGCTCGAATAAAAACAATATAACAACACATGAGAAATTGGACTTCAGCTTTCTCAACTTAAACAAGCATAGCTCATCACGAACACACGCCTATATAAATTTGACCCCCTTGAAACCCACTTTTATATAGTAAAACTGGGGTTTAAGGGGGTATACATTATTTTTCTTATTTCTACTCAAAAACCTAGATTGTGGGTACTCGATAGAACCGCCTCGTCGAGGCGGTTCTATCGAGTCCCCGCAATCTATGTTTGAGCAGAAATAAGAACAATATCACAATTTTTAATTTTAAAATTTCTAATTTTTGGCCATAAAATTGGCAATGTATAGGTGTGGTTTCGTGATGTGCATCTACCTAATAGGGATAGACGTATGCATTACGAAAACACGCCTATACAATCTCATTGTAAACTTTATCGCCGAAAACAAAAATATATTTTTTAAGATGAAAAATTGTCATATTTTTCTTATTTCTGCTCCAAAAAAATTTAGGGCAGAAATAAGAAAAATAATTTTTACCCCTGTAAACCCCAGTTTTACTATCAAAAGTCGTGTCCAAAGGGTCTGTGTGAGCCGACTCATGAGAAAAGGACACTTATGGCCTAGACGAAAAGTAAACAGCGTGCGCATACAGACCTTTTCGCCAGAATTTTTGCTTCTCGCGTGCATGTTAATGATAACTTGAGGTAGAAGGTCGAGCAAGATTTTACATCACAAAACCACGTTTATACTTGTATGCTTTCCTATCAGTTTTGGTGTACTTGTATCACGAAAACACGCCTATATAATTTTGACCCCCTTGAACCCCACTTTTATACAGTTTAACTGGGTTTTACAGGGAAAAATCTTATTTTTCTTATGTCTACTCCCACAATCTATATTTTGAGCAGAAATAAGAAAAATATCACAACGTTTCACCTGAAAATTTTCGTTTTTTCGGCGGTTAAGTTTACAATGTATTTGTATAGGCGTGTTTTCGTTATGCGAGTCGCAAAAATGAGGATTACGTCATCATATGTTGCATGGTATTTAAGAAATAGATCAGCTCTAGCTGTGATTTGTAGAGTAATAAATCACAGTTTGTCGGTCAGTTGTAAAGTAGACAAATCACGAGCGCGTAGCGCGCGTGATTTGTCTACTTACAATTGACCGACAAACTGTGATTTATTATCTAACAAAACACTGGCTAGAGCTAATCTATTTCGATTCTAACACGCTGAAATTCGGCAATAATGCTGTTGTTGTCTTCAAATTCTCACAACTTTTCGTCATTGTTAGAAGAAATCCCGCTAAAGTTATCGACTGAAACGCATGCATTTAAATCCTTTTCTAACGCTTTCGATGCGAGAATATGACGTTACACCGTCTAACGTCAAGGAAATCGACTAGTGACGTCATAAATTTGCAGTTTTTAAAGACGTCACTCGCGCGCTGTGTTAGAATGTATGACGATATTGATTTGTTTATTGATTTGAGGTTTAACGTCCCCGTCAACACTTTATAGGTCATTTTGGAGACGTTGCTGCCAATTTTGTGGGACTTTTACCCGACATTGAGATGAAATGACATCTCAAGCCCTGTCGCCGAATGAAGCCCGTAGGGTTTATATGCGTGGGCGGTCCGACTCACGCCGCTTTGCCAGGGCAGGCTTAGATCCTCTAAGCGGTCTACCAGCACTCGTGTGCGGTCGGTTTCAGATTTACGTGGAAGCATCATCCAGCCCATCTATTTCTTCAAGCCCCGATGGGCGGGGGCGTATGACAATATTGAATGAACATCATGTTAGCGCTCTCCATTGGATAATTTTTGTGATAAGTTCAGGCGATTTCTTTGGAATACCGTACGACATTACGCAAACACGCCTATTCAAATACATTGCCACCTTTATCGTCGAAAAACTGAATATTTTATAATGAAAAATTGTGATATTTTTCTTATTTCTGCTCGAAAATATAGATTGTGGCTACTCGTTAGAACCGCCTTATCGATGATATTTTTCTTATTTCTGCTCAAAATATAGAGCAGAAATAAGAAAAATAAGGTATACCCCTGGTATCTCCATTTTTACTCTATAAAAGTGGGGTTCAAGGGGGGTCAAAATTATATAGGCGTATTTTCGTGATGTTATGTTTTAGGGCAGAAATGAGTAATAACTAAAACTATTTTTTCTCTTTATCAAGATTGGCTTATGGGGATGTCAGCTCTACGTACTTTATGACGTCAAGGCAAATATCACAGCAAAAGAATGGAATAGATACATCAAGACAACTAATCTAAAACAAAATAAGGCGGTTCTACAGGGCATCGACAATCTATGTCTAGAACAGAAATAAGGCAAATACCTTGAATTGCGATTTGAAAATGTGCAAGTGAACGAGATATCAAAGGCGTCATTTTTTGCTTAGTCCGCAGTTATCCGAGTAATCTTATATAGCAGCATGCTTATCATCATGTTTTTTTTTTTCTGCGTTTCGGGAATGGAATCTTCCATCATTGAATTTTGACTTGTCCATTATTGCCGAGAGGAGGTTAAGAATCATCAGCATCATTAAACACGCCTTTATAATTTTCAACCCGAAAACCCAATTTTATTTATAGAATAACCCGAGTTTATAGCGGAGTACAACAATTTTCATATGTGTGTTCAAACAGAGTATGGGTACTCGTCAGAGCCGCCTTACCTCTATGTTGTGAGCGGAATTATGCAGATTTATCATATAACGTCGCGTCTGAGGATGTTATAACACCGTGTAATATTTTCGATAATTCACTAGTGGATTAAATATGCAAATTAGCTAGATACGTCCCGTAACGTTACATGTACGACGTCCTTAACGACGTCGCGTTTACTAATGGCGGAATATTGACATGTTTTGTAAAACAATCGTGAATAAAATGCGTTTTAAATGTATAAAAAGAATCTTGCATTCGTGCTCATGTATTACTGAATTTATTAAACTCGTTGAGGAAAAGGGATAAAATGCTCGGCAAAGCCTCGTATTTTATCCCTTTTCCTCAACTCGTTTAATTAATTCAATAATACATGAACACTCATGTAAGATCCTCTATATAAGATTTTTATCTGAAAAATTTCAATATTTGATGGTAACATTTTCAGTAGATTTGAATAGGCGTGTTTTTGTAAGTCATCTTATCTGGCCCAACGTTATTTTCATATGAAGTTGATTTGCGTAAACACGCCTATACAAATACATTGCAAACTTTACCACTGAAAAAAGTAAAATTTAAGATGAAAAATTGTGATATTTTTCTTATTTCTGCTCAAAATATAGATTGCGGGTACCCGTTAGAACCGCCTCGTCGAGGCGGTTCTAACGGGTACCCACAATTTATATTTGAGAGCAGAAATAAGAAAAATAAGTTTCACCCCTGAAAACCCAAGTTTTACTATATAAAAGTGGGATTCGAGGGGGTCAAAATTAAATAGGCGTGTTTTCGTGATGGGTCTACGAGAATAAAAAGGTTAAAGGCCGTTAAGGCCGTACACGACTGTTAATATATTTCAGCATGAGGAAGCATTTTACCCCTTCTGCATGCAATACCTAAAAAGTAGACAACATTGCTCAGTTGGTTGTCAATGAGTGTAATGTGGAAAATTGTCCGGGGATTTGTCTGTTTAGTTTTACCCGTAAGCTCGTGTATTTAAACTAAGTAGCGTGGATCCCGATAATACGCCGCGTTCTGTGGGTTTTTATCTGTTTCTACCATTTGGCAGTGTCCCACCTAAGTCAATGTTTTACAGACAACCCTAGTTAAATAACAAGATTTAAAAAGCAGTCCATTCTCTGAACCGCCCCATTTATTTTGGCCGTGTTTCGTCTAGGTTTGACGCAAATGGTATTCTAGAAACGTTAAACTAATATTTTGTCCTGTAAGCAGATCTAATACTAATAGGAAACCCCATTGGGAGCAAGCACTTTTCAGCGTCGCAAACTACATAATAAAAGATCGGCGGTTTAGAAACTTGCAAGACCGCAATTTGTCAGACAGTTTGCATATGTCGCAGACTAACGTGACACCGAAATCGATTAGGAAAACACGCCTAGTACACAAATGCATTGTTAATTTACCGCCGACAATATGCTTTTTTTAAGATGAAAAATTGTGATATTTTCCTTATTTCTGCTCTAAAATATACATTGTGAAATAATGTTTACCCCTGTAAACCCCAGTTTTACTATATAAAAGTGGGGTTCAAGGGGCTCAAAATTATATATGTGTGTTTACGTGATGGAAAATCGGGGAAGGCCGCAGAGCAGTGTAAAAACACATCCATGACGCCATAGACGCAAACATACTCGCACGAATACACATCGGGGCTTGAAGAAATATATGGGCAGCATGATGCTTCCACGCAGAGCTGAATCCGACCCGCACACGAGTACTGGTAAACCGCTTAGAGGATCTAAGCCTGCCCAGGCAAAGCGGTGCACACGAGTCGGCCGTCCATGCTTATAAACCCTTTTGGTTTCATTGGGCGACAGCGCTTATGATGTCATTTCATCTCAATGTCGGGTATAATTCCCACAAAATTGGAAGCAACGTCTCCAAAATGACCTTTAAAGTGTTGACGGGGACATTAAACTTCAAATCAAACAATCATACACATAAACCCATACGCACGCACGCGCAACCAACAGCACCAAAAAAAAAAAAAAAAAAAAGAATATGCAATAAAAACCACAGAAAACAAAGACGCACAAACTTTTTTTCCTCATAAAAAATCAACAAAAATCTTGAAATATAAATCAAATTAACCATGAATCACGAAACACAGCCAGACTGGCAGTGAAACACAAAAAGAAGGTCAAACAAAAAGAACATGAGTCAATGACTCAAAAGGAGGTCAAACACGAAGACCTTGCTTCACGACAAACAAATCAATTAATCCCTATCCTGCTAAATAAATATAACGGCCCCGTCAAGAGATTTTGGTACTTATCGCCTATGCGAGCAGCGAAGGTTCAGGCGAGCCTGCGCATCCGCGCAGTCTCGCCAGAACCTTCGCTGCTCGCTCATACAAGCAGTAAATCAAGAGGAACCTTCAGACAGAAAGCCATATCCCTGGCCCCTCTGAATGGCTGGGCATGCGCAGTTAAAATTTGTCATGACGGAATGGTCGAAGACACAAATTCGCTTGGCGGGGCTCATATGTAACCACGCCAATTTCGGACTATCAACCAATCAAATTAACTTTATCTAATGCATTAAAACAATTCCCAAACTGAATAACAAACAGTGTATATTATGTTCAAATGGCTGAAGCCATCTGATCAGGGGTTGCCGTGTTCAGCAGGATAAGGGTTAACCCAGCAGGCAAAAAGCGCGAGGGCAAGGTCAAAGCAACGTCGGTGCAGCGTCACGACGTTGCACCGACGTAGATTTGACGTTGCATAAACGTCATGACGTTGCACCGACGTTTGTTTGATTGATTTGAGGTTTAACGTCCCCGTCAACACTGTATAGTTCATTTTGGAGACGTTGCTTCCAATTTTGTGGGACTTTTACCCGACACTGAGATAAAATGACATTTCAAGCCCTGTCGCCCAATGAATCCAAAAGGGGTTATAAGCATGGACGGCCCGACTCGCACCCCTTTGCTTGGGCAGGCTTAGATAAAATATTGCGACAAAGTATTCGAAAGATCAGGTCGAAATCTGTTTTGGTCTATAAAAAAATTATAATGAAGTTTTAAATAAATAATTGAAATCCAGTATTTTCGTGCTTCAAGACTGTCTACTTATGATTAGTCCACCCTTTACACTACACTTCCTCATAATATTATAAACAAAAAACTTATTGATTTAATTAAATGGACATTTCATAGGGAAGACTCCCTCTATCTTGCATTTAATGTAAGAAATGCGTTTGTCACTTCTGAAGAGCATACAAACTATACTTTTTGGTCATTTTAGAAGGTGTGTGAAGCTCTCAAATTTCTACTTGACAATATTTACATAAGATTTGGTACTAAGTTATTTAGACAAGTTGTGGGTATTCCGATGGGTACTAGTTGCGCACCACTTGTGGCTGATCTGTTTGTGTTTTGTTATGAGAGAGACTTCATGATGTCCCTTTCTGCTGATAACCAATCTGAAATCATTGAATCTTTTAGCTCCACTTCTGGATATTTGGATGATTAATTAAGTGTTGATAATACCTATTTCGATGGTTTGATCAGTCAAATTTACCCCCCCCCCCCCAGAACTTCAGTTGAATAAAGCAAATTCTTCTGAAATCGAGGCCCCGTTTTTGGATTTACATCTATCTATTGTAGATGGGTTTGTTTCATGCAAAATTTATGATAAACGCGATGATTTTGATTTTGAGATTGTAAACTTTCCTTTTTTGGATGTTGATGTTCCACGTTCGCCATCCTATGGCGTTTATATTTCACAATTAATTGGATTTGCCAGAGTGTGTAGTCATGTAACTGACGTCAACACTCGTAATAAATTGTTGACGGCCAAACTTCTTAACCAGGGTTATCGGTACCATAATCTACGCGAAGCCTTTTCAAAATTTTATAGACGCCATTCTGATTTGATTTCAAAATTCAATACTGGACTTAAATCTCTTCTGCAACAAGGTCTATCGGAACCCGAATTTTATGGTGACTCAGTATATAAATTTAGAACATATTATAACCGCAGTGACTTCCGCAATCCCAATTTCGTAAAATCTTTCTTCGATATAAAAAAATTGGATACAACATAAATGCTATACGAAAGACTGCATGCATGATAGTTAACCCAATCACGGTTGACAACTTTGCTTCCCTCGCACATGGAAGCGGTTCCAACGAGTACACACAACCTATAATTTAGAGCAGAAATGAGAAAAAAAAAACGGTTTAATGAGCTTAAGGGCAACACTAAACAGTCAAATGCGGACTGAAAAAGATATTTGTCTAAATCGTGACGGAAGTAATTGCGAGGATTGTGGCCACGTAAATTCGATTTGAGCCCCCAGTGGAATTCGTTTCCTTGACCGTTTCAAGGCGGTTCTTCTGTCGCGCATTATTTTTTTATAGTTTGTCTTTTAGTGTGAGTATGCTTATATTATTTTATTTTGGATAGCCAATTGGCCAGAGACACCAAAGGGAAAGAAACACAAACATGACACAACTAGACCCAAATAGAAACATCAGTTGCGGAGAGCCAAAAGGACAGTTGCCTACGCACAAAATGGCCAACTGGCCAGCCACAACAAAATAATATAATCTAAACACACACTCATATACAAACCATAGCACAAGTAAACCACGACAGAAACCCAACTTGGAACGGTCAGTGAAACGATGGCGCAAGGGGGTCAGAATTTGGTTTGTTTTCGTGATGTGAATGGAAGAGAAATTTCCTTCAGCTAACGTCCTGCTGATCCGAAGCTCGGGGCATGCCCCTGGGATATCTTTGCAAATAAGGCGAGCCAACGAAACGTTTTTTTAAGGCTGTCAGGGATCCTCTAACTCCATCAGATACAAGTGCACCAACCACTGAGTTAAATGTATGGCAGTGTGTGTGTGTGTGTGTGTGTGTGTGTGTGTGTGTGTGTGTGTGTGTGTTGGTTAGAGTTAGAGAGAGAGAGAGAGCGAGAGAGAGAAAGATAAAGATGCGAAATGGGGTGTCATTTTAAGCTTAACTATTGGTGATGAAAAGAATCGTCCACCTGCTAATTCGAACTCAAGGAATTTGATATGTTTATTGGTTGTAAGTTTTGCAACAGTTCTTGCACTTCAAGCAAACGGTGACAACACTGACCAGCCACGGCGTAATCTGGTTCTTCATTCTTTGCCAAGTTCCCCATGTTGATTAAGCTAGGCATATAGAGTATCTTACATGAGTGCTCATGTATTATTGAATTTATCAAACGAGTGGAGGTAGAGGGATAAAATGCGAGGCTTTGCCGAGCATTTTATCCCTTTTCCTAAACGAGTTTAATAAATTCAATAATACATGAGCAAGAATACAAGATTCTATTTATCATATGGCATTTAAAACGCATTTTATTCACAATTGTTTACAAAAATATCAATATTCCGCCAATAATAAACGCGACGTCGTTAAGGACGTCGTAGATTTAACGTTTCGGGACGTATCTAGCTAATTTGCATATCTAATCCACTAGTGGATTATCAAAAATAATGCATGGCGTTATTATTCTCTCAGACGCATCGTCATGTTATAAATGAGTTTATGTATATTATGTAATTTTAGTAGATAAGAGAGCTGGCACTTAATCATTAGGTTTGAGTCTGGCTCGGGTAATAGGTGAGACGCCAAGATCTGCAGCTGAAGGCCAGGGGCCAGTTGTTCAAAGCATCGTTAGCTTAACGAGCTCGTTAGCAGTCATATTGTTAACTGTTCTAGCAACCACAATATTGAAAATTTTGGCATTTTTGCTGAAAAAATGTGAGCAGCTTTTGCATCTGCAAAAGCTGCTCACATTTTTTTCAGCAAAAATATTAGCATATTTGCCACATTTAATGAGCAAAGTTTTAACGATATGTTAACTAACGACGTTGTTAGTTTTGAACAACTGGCCCCAGGTGTTTTTTCTCCGGGAACTCCGGTTTTTGCCCACCTCAGATTCACGATAGGCTCGATATAAGTGAAATAATATTGAAAGGGCCATAAAATATCTGTAATTTTTACGAGTTTTTATATACATGTATTCGTAACCAATGCCTGTTCAAATGAGTAAAAGTCTATAAAATGTGGTCTTATGATCAATCTGAATATACATGTAAGGCAAAAAAGAAGTGAAGGCAATGATATTCTGTAAGTCATTGTCTATATATACATTACGGAAACACGCCTATACAAATACATTGTAGATTTTACCACCGAAAAATGAAAATTATCAGATGAAAGTTTTCAATATTTTTCTTATTTCTGCTCAAAACATAGATTGTGGATACTCGCTAGAACCGCCTCGACGAGGCGGTTCTAACGAGTACCCACAATCTATATATTTTTGAGCAGAAATAAGAAAAAAACGAATACCCTGCAAACCCCAGTTTACTATATAAAAGTAAGGTTCGAGGGGGTCAAAATCATATAGAAATGTTTTCGTGATGATTGCCAGTTTTGTTTAGCAGACGCTCTGTTTCTAAAAAACACAGTTTCGTTGATACATTTAGCACAATCGGTGTTACCTAACATACAATCTTTGATTAGGTCAAGCTGTCAGGACTGAGGAATAATAAGAAGACACTCGAGAGAAGATCACAACAATTAAACACACTTATCTTGCTGAATATTCAGTTAAGCCACACCCATTTCTGTTTTTCAATCAATCAGCTAACCTTATGTAATTTATTCCTACAAAATCATAAACTGAATATCAAACATTGTGGATCCTGATCAGATGGCTTCTTTAGAAGAGAGTTAACAGCCTTATCAAACACATATAGGAGGGGAAAAGCTCTTTAAGTCAATAGTTCAGACTTTGTGGTTAACGTATTTTGAACACACATGTCCATGTACACAGAATCATAGATGCTAGGCCTAGAAACGGTCTCACATAAACTGCAGGTATTGCATTTTGAACGGAGGGTCATTTCTTGTAAGATGACTAGTAAAAAGGCGGAAGAAAATTTTTATTACTAAGCTGTTTGTAAAGCTTTTGAATAGACCGACTCCGTTGACTAATTCCCGGAGTGTATACACCGACTAAAAACCTAAATACTGCCGACCGCGCAGCTAACGAAAAAAAAAAAAAAAACTAGAATAACCACAGAGGGTCGGGCCTAAGATATAACATTAGGCCTCAAGCAATACAAGAAAGGGCTTAGTTGGAGCCGTCATGGCGCCCCGACCCGATGCGGAAACCATAGTCATAAATCGTGTTTTGGTAAAAATTGCCTTGATTGAAATTTGTTTGCGTGTCTACCGATGATTATACAAGCATCTTATATTGTGTGTTAGAACCGACAGGAGTGCAGTGAAACATCGATAGATCAAACACTAGGGCTGGCTAATCGGAGCTGAAAAGATAATCGATTATCATTGCTGCCATTGCGATCGATAATTGATTGGTAATCACTGAAGATTTGGTCATAATTTTACTTTTCTGGCTTGCTGTCTGAGCATGGCTCCTATCATATGCTGTACTTCTCCATATGTATTTGAACAGACATACCTGAGCAAATAGTGTAGACCCAGATGAGACGCAACAGAAGGCGGCGTCTCGTCTGGGTTTGCACTGTTTGCCACTCATACAGCTATTTTAGGCATAACTTTGGGTAGTAAATTGTACTTATCAAATAATCGATTGCAAGCAAATCAGTAACGATAATCATTTTTTGTGGAATTTATCAATCGATTGAATAATCGGTTATCAGATTAATCGTGCCAGCCTTTTAAAACACCTATCGCTTGCATAACGTGAACAATTCTGTGAAATGAACACCCCTAAACACCACTTTATATAGAGAAAACTGAGGTTTACAGGGGTCTACATTAATTTGCTTTTCTGCTCCTAGACATAGGTTATGGGTACTCGTTAGAACCGGCTCAATGAGGCGGTTCTAACGAGCACCACAACCTATGTTTGAAGTACAAATAACTGAGAAAAATATAAGAAATTTTCGTCGGAAAAGTAGCCATTTTTGGGATATGAAAGAATGCACTATGTCGCACTGGTGTGCATTTTAATGTCTACCAAGAATATTTTGAACTCCGAGTAATTTTGCAGTCCCTGGAGAATTCAGAACACTGCAAAATATGTTTACCCATCACGCGAGCATGTCTGTCAAATAAACACTCTGGACCCTACTTTATATAGAGAAAACTGGGGTTTAAGTGGGTATACATTATTCGTTTCTGCTCCAAGACATAGATTGTCGCTACTCGTTAGAAGAGGCGGTTTTAAGGAGCACCCACAACCTATGTTTATGGTATAAATAAGACAAATATCACGGACTTTCATCAGAAAATAGCCATTTTGGAGTTGTATTTTATAACTGTGTCCATATGTCTATGATATTTTCAAATGTCTGACATTCTTACTTGGTTATTTTCTTATTATTTACATTATTGACTAAGTATTGTGCGTGTTAATGAGACTTAGTTCTAGTTTTGCTTTTTGAGTTAAACTTTAGACAGCTACAAGAACCATACAAAAGGGATCCTGAAGAATGTCAAGTGACCTATTTAATATATATCCCTGCATTGCAATATCATCGGGGCTTGAAGAAATAGCCTTCTACGCAGAGCTGAAACCGACCTGCACACGAGTACTGGTAAACCGCTTAGAGGATCTAAGTAGAAGTAAAACAAAGACCAGGAATCGATACAATTAACTTACTCCACCCATCAAAGACACCAAAGGGAAAGAAACACAAACATGAAGCGACCAAACCATAATGGAAACCTAAACAAAGGAAAGCCATAAGGACAGTTACTTTCCCACAAAATGGCCAACTGGCCATCCAAAATAAAAAGACACAAGTGATACACACAGTAAGTAACAAACAACAACATAAATAAACCGCCACAGAAGAACCGCCTTGGAACGGTCAGTGGAAAGAATTACACTGGGGGCTTAAATCGATTTTACATGGCCATATTCCTCGCCCTTACCTCTGTCGCGGTATACACTAATTTTGTTAAGTCCGCATGAAGGCTTCCTAACTCATCAGTGTAACATCTCCGAGGACATACAAATAAAAAATCTACAGAGATGAAACAAGGTTGAGGACTCGACAGCATACAAGAACAGAATTGCTGGAGCAAAAGAAAACCAACAGTTAGACTCCGAGGCCAGGCAAAGCAGTGCGAGTCGGACCGTCCATGCTTATACACCCTATTGGTTTCATTGGGCTAGAGGGCTTGAGATGTCATTTCGTCTCAATGTCGGGTAAAATTCCCACAAAATTGGAAGTGACGTCTCCAAAATGGCCTTAACAGTGTTGACGAGGACGTTAAACCCCAATTCAAGTAAACAATTTTACAAATAAAATTTCGTTAAGATTATAAAATGAACAAAAGAAAAAAGGGCAGAGAAATGCAGCACGGGAATATGGCGTCACGGGAAATTAGTATTAGGGCATTTACTTTAATCACATGTAATTTTAGGACGGCTAACTTTGCTTTCCTCTTTAATTGCACACCGGTGGGCTAGGCAACATATTCTATGACGGTTCCTGCGTTAAAGGCTTACTTAGAATGAGAATTTAATATTATTTAACGTTGGTTGGTACCTGATGCTCTGTCACCGGCCGGGTCCATCGGGGTCAAATTGCCTGGTTTCTTTTACTCCAGCATTTCAGTTATTTCTTGCTGTCGAGTCTTCATCTCTGTGATTGTTTGATTTATGTGTTCTCGGAGATGTTTCACTGATAAGTTAAGACGCCTTCATGCGGACTAAACAAATGTATTGTCTAAATCGCGACGGATTGCGGCAGCGTAAAATCGATTTAAGCCCTCAAGTGAAATAATGTTTACTGGCCGTTCCAAGACGGTTCTTCTGTCGTGGTTTATTTTCGTTATTGTTCGTCTTTGAATATGTGTGTCACTTATATTTGTTGTTTTGGCCAGCCAATTTGTCATTTTGAGGGAAAGCAACTGTCCCTTTGTCTTACCGCTATTGAAGTTTCCTTTAGGGTCTAGTTATATCATGTTTGCGTTTCGTTCCCTTTGGTTTCTCCGATGGGAGTTGTGGATTAATTGTTTTGATTACTGATCATTGCGTTCACTTCTATTAATAAGGATATTGATGTCAACAGACTCGCAAATGTGATGTGCTCGGAGGATTCCTAGACACACTTTTTCCATTGTAAGTTCCAATTCATTTTTTCCAATCATACTTACAAACATTAAGTGGCACAAAGCTTGATTGACTGTCTACCGTGTAAATTATGCATCAGTGTGAATGGCATATATCTTGAGAGTAGTGATTTAAATTGTCTTAGTTCAATAACCAATGGAATGTGGGTCAATGCTGTTTCCCAGTATAGTAGTCGTTATGAGGATTTATACACAATCTTCAGATGAAGATAAGCCCGTCAACTGGCTCATTAAACCTTAGACCTATCGGTGTTACATGTAATGTTTTATTCTGGTTTCAAGTGGAAGAGGAAATGGCTGGCCCATAGAAACAACTGCCTATGAGAGGCGACTACTAGCCTGCAGCATGTCAACGACAGAAATCGAACTTTGTACCGCGGAAACGGTGGCAAACAAGGGATATAAATCCAGTCATAGTACTAACCCTATTCTGTGTTCTGCGTTACAGTTTTTCACTGACTAGTTGAACGTTGATACATGTACTTATATCAAGTTCCTATGTCAACGCAATTTTATTTGCGGTACTGGACCAAACCACAGTACTTCCGCTTCTTCGAACGTACATTTAATAAAAATAGTCCTTAAGACCAAACATGACAGTACTAGGATGAGCCTGGAACTTCGGCACAGTTCTAAATATTTAACATACCAATGATCTTTTACCAATAAATCGGTACAGAAAGACGAGTTCTGAAAAGAAAACAATACTCCGGGACTATTTGCCTACGTGCTTTCCGATGTTATGTACAGTAGAACTTCGATGGCTCGAACACCGATGGCTCGTTTACCATGGATGTGTCGAACCCATTCTTGAGCCCCTAGCAAAACCCTCTACATAAGAAATAGTGGAGGATAATTAAGAAGATTTTAGTCTTTTATCTTGCAAATGTATGCTGTGTGTACTCATTAGAATCGCCTCAATGAGGCGATTCTAATGAGTACACACAGCATACATTTTCATTATAGAACATCGAAAAGATGACTAAAAGTATCTCGTTATGCCTCCTGATAGCAAGCCTCAGTGGCCCGAACTACCCCAGTCTCGAACAGATTTTCGAAGCCCCGAAGCTGTTCGAGCCATTGAAGTTCGACTGTATATCACTGGTTTAAAATTTTACTCTTTCATCCCTGAGGTTCTGAACAGGACTCTTCTAACGTTAAATATATTCTTGCTTCTTGCTGTCGAGTCCTCACCGTTGTTTCATCTTCTTTGTGGTTGTTTGAATTTTGTGTTCACGGAGATGTTGCACTGATGAGTTGGGAGGCCTTCATGCGTTCTAAACAAATTATTTGTCTTAATTGCAACGGAAGTAAAGGCGAGGGTTTTGGCCACATAAAATCGATTTAAGCCCGCCCCCAGTGGAATTCGTTTCCGCTGACCGTTCCAAGGCGGTTCTTCTGCCGCGGTTTATTTTTGTTATGGTTTATCTTTGGGTGTTTGTGTCGGAAACTAGCGAACGGCAGAAGAGTCAACACCACTAGGGAGCAAACAGAGGGATGTCTCGGTCTCAAAGTCATTGGTACTTGTCCATTCTATGATGTAAGTTTGTGTTATTATTTAAACTTATTTTGATTATTGTCGTGCAAAGGGGGATCACATTCCCCGACTTGGAGCAATATTTGCACTAGGTGTGGAACATTGGATCACAGTACCCGCCTAAAACCTGCCCGAAGCGTTGGGCGAAGGTAAATATCGCTCCCCGAACAAAATCAAAGTAAACTGTAAAAAAAAAACTTTTTCTACATTGTTGTAATATTTGCGGAACATACATATTTATATATGACGTCACCAAATGCAATCTGCACAAAATACGCTGATGGCGTTGCTGAGAAGGAAAACGTTTTCGCCATATTAGAATGAGTTTTGTTTGATTTGAGGTTTTTAATTTCGAAAATACTTGAGGGTCACTGATGAGGCCTAAGTGGCCGAAACTAGCTAGTCTGGCCCAGAAAACATGTACACTTCATAGTTTTCAGTTCTGTGTTGTATTCCTTGCTTCCACAGGATAACCCTATTATAGAACTTATTTAACGTACCCGTCAACACTGTAAAGGTCATTTTAGAGACGGTGCTTCCAACTGTGTAGGACTTTTACCCGACAATGAGATGAAATGACTTCTCAAGCCCTGCCGACCAATGAGACCAATAGGGTTTATAAGCGTGGACGGTCCGACTCGCACTGCATTGCCGGGGCAGGCTTAGATCCTCTTAGCGGTTTACCAGTACACGTGTGCGGGTTGGTGTCAGCACTGTGTGGAAGCATCATGCAGCCCATATATTTCTTCAAGCCCCCATGGGCGGGGCGGCATATTAGAATGAGAGTTGTATAATGGAACCAATGAAACAAAAAACCGAATGAATTAAAAGTGTTTATCCATTTATAGGCTGAAAATTGTGGCGCATGAAATTATTTTGCTGTTGTTTCTCATCAACTATGCAGTAAACTTAAGAGGGCGGACATCGCAGTTTAGCGAAGAAGAGCACGATAGGGCAAAATATTTTTGCTGATTGGGAACATGTGCATGGAAAATAATTGCCCTTTCTCTCACCAGTCCAAAGCCTACTTTCTTTGCAGTATGACACAATGTCTTACTCCTCTTACAATGTTTGGGTTTACCCGGCGTCTGATCAGGGCCTCCACTGTTTGCTACATCACGTGAACAAGTCCGTTAAATGAACACCCCACTAAACCCTACTTTATATAGAGAAAACTGGGGTTTATGGGGTTTACACTATTTTCCTTATTTCTGCTCCAAGACATCGGTTGTGGGTACTCGTTAGAACCGCCTCAATGAGGCGGTTCTAACGAGCACCCACGACCTATGTTTGCAGTATTAATAAGAAAAATATCACGGATTTCATCAGAACAGTAGTCATTTTGGGGATGTGAAAAATACACTATGTCGCACGGGCGTGTTATCGTTATGCCTAGACGGTTTGTCATTCAGTTTGTGAATTGAATGGGCACACTATATCACGACGAGCAACTTGATTGGTAATAGTCAGAAATAGTCATAAATGGAGGGGCTTGGATTAAATTAACTTCAATTAAATAAAGAAAATTCTTCTGATACCGAGGCCCCATTTTTGGATTTACATCTATCTATTGTAGATGGGTTTGTTTCGTGCAAAATTTATGATAAACGCGATGACTTTGATTTTGAGATTGTAAATTTTCCTTTTTTGGATGGTGATGTTCCTCGTGCGCCATCCTATGGCGTTTATATTTCGCAATTCATTCGATTTGCTAGAGTGTGTAGTCATGTAACTGACATAAACACTCGTAATAAATTATTAACGGCTAAACTCCTTAATCAGGGTTATCGGTACCATAAACTACGCAAAGCATTTTCAAAATTTTATAGGCGCCATTCTGATTTAATTTCAAAATTCAATATTGGACTTAAATCTCTTCTGCAACAAGGTCTATCGGAACCCGAATTTTATGGTGACTTAGTATATAAATTCAGAAAAATATATAACCGCAATGACTTCAGCACCAAATTTCGTAAAATCATTCTTCGATATAAAAAGATTGGGTACAACATGGATGTTATACGACAGACTGCATGCATGGTAGTTAACCCAATCACGGTTGGCAACTTTGCTTCCCTCTTTAATTGCACGCCGGTTGGTCAGACCTCAGATTCTATGACGGCTCCAACTTAAAGGCTTATTGAGAATTAGAGAGAACTAATTCTTGGTAATGTTGGTTGGTGTCTGATGCTCTGTCTCTGGTTGGGCCCATCGGAGTCTAACTGTTGGTTTTCTTTTGCACCAGCATTTCAGTGGTTTCTTGCTGTCGAGTCCTAACCGTTGTCTCACCTCTGTGGTTCTTTGATTTTTTGTGTTCACGGAGATGTTGCACTGATGAGTTAGGAGGCCTTCATGCGGACTGAACAAATTATTTGTCTACATCGCGACGGAAGTAAGGGCGAGGATTGTGGCCACGTAAAATCGATTTAAGCCCCCCAGTGGAAATCTTTCCACTGACCGTTCCAAGGCGGTTCTTCTGTGGCGATTTATTTATGTTGTTTGTTACTTACTGTGTGTATCACTTGTGTCTTTTAATTTTGGATGGCCATATGGCCATTTTGTGGGAAAGTAACTGTCCTTATGGCCTTCCTTTGTTTAGGTTTCCATTATGGTCTGGTCGCTTAATGTTTGTATTTCTTTCCCTTTGGTGTCTTTGATGGGTGGAGTAAGTTAATTGTATCGATTCCTGATCTTTGTTTTACTTCTACTTTGGAGACATATATTAGCTGCATACTGCTTCCAAGTAGAGCTGAAACCGGCCGAACATGAGTGTTGGTAAACCACATGGAATGTCTACAATGTAAGCCTTACAAGGCAAAGTGGTGTGTATCGGGCCGTCCCTATATATAAACCCTATTAGTTTGCTTGGGCGATAGGGCTTGAGATGTCGTTTCCTCTCAGTGTCGGGTAAAGGTCCCACAAAATTGGAAGCAAAGCAGAATTATCAGGTTACTGTTGGTTTTCCTTTGCTCCAGCCTTCCAGTGGTTTTTTGCTGTCGAGTTCTCACCGTTCTTTCATCTCTGTTGTTGTTGGATTTTTTTGTGTTCACGTAGATGTTGCACTGATGAGTTAGGAGGTCTTCAACGGGACTGAACAAATTATTTGTCTAAATCGCGACGGAAGCAAGGGCGAGGATTGTGGGCACGTAAAATAGATTTAAGCACTCTAGTGGTATTACCGTTCCCAGGCGGTTGTTCTGTCGCGGTAATTTTTGTTATGGTTTGTCTTTGAGTGTTTGTATCTCTCATATATTAATTTTTGTATAACCAATTGGCCATTTTGTGGGAAAGTAACTTTCATTTTGGCTTTCCGCTATTATTGTTTCCATTAGGGTTTGAAGCTTCGTGGTTGTATTGTTCCCCTTTGTGTCTCTGATGGGAGCTGTGAGTTAATTGTATCGATTCCTGATCATTGCCTTCACCTCTATTCAACATGTCCGTGAAATGAAAACCACTTTAAACCCCATTTTATATAGAGATGATTTTTTTTATATATACAGACGGATTTACACGGGTACTTTCTATTTGGCTTATTTCTGAGACATATGTTCTGGGTACTCGTTAGAACCGTCTTAATGAAGCGATTCCATCAAGCACCCACCACGAAAACATGCCTATATAATTTTGACCCCCTTGAACCCCACTTTTATGTAATAAAACTGGGGTTTACAGGGGTTGACAGGGGTAAACCTTATTTTTCTTATTTCTGCTCAAAAATATAGATGTGGGTACTCGTTAGAACCGCCTCGATGAGGCGATTCAGATTGTGGGTACTCGTTAGAACCGCTTTGATGAGGCGGTTCTAACGAGTTCTCACAATCTATATTTTGAGCAAAAATAAAGAAAATATCACAATTTTTCATCCCGAAAAATTTACACTGTTTTAGTGTAGGCGTGTTTTCGTAATGTACAACCTACAGAGGTGGGCGAAAACCGGAGAACCCGGAGTTTCGAATATACATAAAAGAAAAAAAAACTTTTTATCGGAAAAGGAGTCATCATTACGAATATATGCCTATACAAATACATTGTATATTTTACTGCCGCAAAATGCAAATTTTAAGACGAAAAATTGTGATATTTTCTTATTTCTGCTCAAAATATAGATATTTGGTACATGTTACAACCGCCTCATATATAAGTGGGGTTAAAGGGGTTAAATTATATAGCCGTGTTTTCGTAATGTTTGGACCTACGTGATAATGCACTATGTTACACGGATGCGTTATCGTCATGGTAATTTGCTTTTGGTTTTGGTTTTACGGCTCTTTCACGATTATTTCACTCATATCGAGCCGATCGTTAATCACTCATATCGAGCCGATCGTTAAACAGAGGTGGGCGAAAACCGGAGAACCCGGAGTAAAACAACCTGACCTTCTGTTGCAGAACTTGGCGTCTCACATGTGACCCGAGCGATATCGTAATGATAAAGCCTAAATTCAAACATGTGTGTGAAATGTGTGTTGTAAAATTAATTTACTCAGCAGGTCAAGGGCTACGATTCTTTTGTAATACAGCGTGCTGAAATAACCCTGAGTACAGTAAGGCGACCTCACATACTCTGAGCATGATTCAGTTTGCAATTTGAATGAAATGCCTGGATAAATTCAATCGTATTCCATTATAACGTATTTTACAATAGGATTCACAAAGATCTTCTCAGCTCATTTACATATAATATTAGTAAGATTAGGAGCCTCTCAATAGAAGTCGCTAGAAGAAATATTTATTTAGAGGAATCCGGTTATTTGCAACGCCAGTATCAGCCTGCTTGCTTTCGCATTTAAAAATGGAAGTACTGTTCACTGAAACTGGATGTGTGCATTGTGAAAAAAACGAGAAGCACATTGATTTCAGTCTAGCGTCTGAAAATGTAATAACGTCATGTAATAATCCACTAGTGCATTAAATATGCAAATACGTTAGATACGCTCCGTATCGTTACAAGTACGACGTCCTTAATGACATTTTTTGTACAAACATCGTAAATGAAATACGTTTAAAATATCATATGATAAATAGAATCTTGCATTTGTGCTCATGCATTATTGAAAGCATTAAACTCGTTGAGTAAAAGGGATAAAATGAGAGGCAAAGCCTTCCATTTTATCCATTTTTCTGGGAGGCATAGCCTCCCAGTTTATCCATTTTTCTCAAGTCGTTTAACAAATTAAAGAATACATGAACACCCATGTAAGATCCTATATATAGAGGATCTTACATGAGTGCTCATGTATAATTGAATTTATTAAACGAGTTGAGGAAAAGCTTAAATGGGAGGCTTTGCCAAGCATTTTATCCCTTTTCTTCAACGAGTTTAAAAAATTCAATAATACATGAGCACAAACACAAGATTCTATTTATCAAATGACATTTAAAACGTATTTTATTAACGATTGTTTAACAAAATTGTCAATATTCCGCAATAAGTAAACGCGACGTTGTTAAGGACGTCATACATGTAACGTTACGTGGCGTATCTAACTAATTTGCATATTTAATCCAGTAGTGGATGACCGAATTTATTACATGGCGTTATTACACTCTCTGACGCGACATCATATGATAAATATCCTTATAAAACTGTCGGTCGTTATTGGAGCCGTTGTATCTGTATACAAACTGCTGCTAGTCTATGGCTCTGGAATTCGTGGGTCAACTTGAAACCGTTACTTATCTTGCAAAGGACATTCCATTCCATAGTAATCTGTACTTTCTCAACGAAATTAAATTAATTAATTTCACCAAGCTGTCAAATAAAATGCTGAATTAATTAACGATGCCCATTCAGAAAGTTTTTTTTATGAAATATACCACCGCTGTTACTCGGTGGATAAGGTATGCCATACAAGAGGGGCATGGTGGCTCTGGGCCGTTAACCGGATCCATACTGTACACATGAATTGGTACATGTAGGTAATATAGTAAGGTGGAGCAGAGGGTTTGAGCAATGTTGACTGACAGTGACCCTTGGAATAGTTCTGTGAAATTCTATCAAAATCAATCTGGCTGTTTATGAGTATGTCATTTTAAGATTTCAATATTTTTAGCTGTTATGGCTATCATGTTCATTTGGACAAATTCCGTTCATAAATGTAGGCGCCAGAGCCATAACAAGATGTATCTAAAATAGCCACAGTGACCTTGACATTCAGCCCAGAACACTGAATGTTGATCTCTCTTGAGAATATTATCATATCTAACATTTGTATGAGGTTAAATCAAAACCCATTGATAAATCTAGGTGATAGCTAGAGTCATACGTTTTTTCTTCTTCTTAAAACAGCCTCAGTAACCTTGACTTAAGTTCAGGACCCTTGAAGTCAACATAGCTTCATATATTATCATACCAAACATTTGTGTGAAGCTACATACAAATCCATCAATAAATGTATGTGCTTGAGCAATGACAAAGATTTTCTAAAAATAGCCATAGTTACCTTGACCTTGAGCCCAGGACCCTAAATGCAAAACTTGCTTGAGATATTATCATACCCAATATTTGTGTAATGTAACATAAATATCCTTTGATAAATGTAAGCGCTAGCGTGATGACGAAAGTCCTGCTAAAAAAGCCACTGCACCCAGGACCCTGAAAGTCTAATTTGCTAGAGATATTCTCATATATAACATTTGTGTGAAGTAACATTAAAATCCATCAATAAATGTAGGGGCTACAGTGGAGACAAAGCTGTTCCTAAAATAGACCCAAGAACCTTGATATTGATCCCAACACCCTAAAATTCTGATTTGCTTGAGATATCATCATACTGACTATTTGTGTGAAATTTATTAAAATTCATCAATAAATGAAGGCACTGGAGCCGTAACGAAAAATTTGTAAAAATATCTACAGTGACCTTGACATTGAGCCTAGCAACCTAAAAGTCAGTCTTGCTCGAGATATTATCATAAACAACATTTGTGTAAGTCAAAAATGTATGCATAAGAGTGATGACACAGATTGTCTAAAAATAGCCACAGTGACATTGACCTTGAGTCAAGGGCCCCGAAAATCGAACTTGCTTGATAAATGATCATACCAGACATTTAATATGTTACATTATTAATTGACTATCATGTATTGTTCGGAGGTCGTCTGTATTAACACTGAGGATAAAAATCAATAATCATGTTATTAATGGTGCCAATTAATACAATTGTCAGGCCAATACGAAATTACTTGACTCATAACATTATATTAAAATCCAGCAATAAATGAATGCACTAGAGCCATAGCGAAGTTTTTCTGGAAACAGCTGCAGTACCAAGCACGCTGAAAGAAGATCTTTCTCGAGATATAGAGAATACCAGGTTCATGTCATTTGATATCAAATTTATCAGGCAAGGCTTTGAGAATGCTTGTAGAATCGCGAGGCTTGCCGAGGGATTCTACATGCGTTTTCGATGACGAGCCTGATAAACTTGATATCAAATGACACGAATCTGGTATTCTGTTTATTAGTTAATTCCCTTGTACACTATTAAAGTTTTATCAATGCTTCCAGTAGTCCAGTTCATAGAAGTACAATGTCACGTTGACCTGATTAAGAAACTTGTCCAGAGATAGCATGTCTTTATCAGGTCAAGGTGTTACAATGGAATTAATATAGGGGGTAACCGATAAATCATCATACAGCAACATTTGTGTAATCCATATATAAATGTATGCATTAGAGTGCTGACAAAGGTTTTCTCCAAAAAGCAACAGTGACGTACATACGTTTTTACGTGCTGGAAAAATGCTAAAACCCCTCAACACTTCGATAACTGAGGAAAAAATTTGATGATGATTGGGCCAAAACTGTGGCCTCTTGAGAGTGTTCACAAAGGTTTTTTCTATGAATTGACCTACTAATTATTTTTTGACCTGAAATAATCCATTTGCAACTTGATCCAGATATTGTCAAGATGATCATTCTGAGCAAAGTAGAAGTAAAACAAAGATCAGGAATTGATACAATTAACTTACTCCACCCATCAAAGACACCAAAGGGAAAGAAATACAAACATTAAGCGACCAGACCATAATGGAAACCTAAACAAAAGAAGGCCATAAGGACAGTTACTTTCCCACAAAATGGCCATATGGCCATCCAAAATTAAAATACACAAGTGATACACACAGTAAGTAACAAACAACAACATAAATAAATCGCCACAGAAGAACCGCCTTGGAACGGTCAGTGGAAAGATTTCCACTGGGGGGCTTAAATCGATTTTACGTGGCCACAATCCTCGCCCTTACTTCCGCCGCGATTTAGACAAATAATTTGTTCAGTCCGCATGAAGGCCTCCTAACTCATCAGTGCAACATCTCCATGAACACAAATAATCAAAGAACCACAGAGGTGAGACAATGGTGAGGACTCGACAGCAAGAAACCACTGAAATGCTGGAGCAAAAGAAAACCAACAGTTAGACTCCGATGGGCTCGACCAGGGACAGAGCATCAGGCACGAACCAACATTACCTTGAATTAGATCTCTCTAATTCTCAATAAGCCTTTACGTTGGTACCGTCATAGAATCTGAGGCCTGACCCACCGGCGTGCAATTAAAGAGGGAAGCAAAGTTGCCAACCGTGATTGGATTAACTGCCATGCATACAGTCTGTCGTACAATATCCATGTTGTACCCAATCTTTTTATATCGAAGAATGATTTTACGAAATTGGGTGCTAAAGTCATTGCGGTTATATATTTTTCTGAATTTATATACTAAGTCACCATAAAATTCGGGTTCCGATAGACCTTGTTGCAGAAGAGATTTAAGTCCAATTTTGAATTTTAAAATTAAATCAGAATGGCGTCTATAAAATTTTGAAAAGGCTTTGCGTAGTGAATGGTACCGATAACCCTGATTAAGAAGTTTAGCCGTTAATAATTTATTACGAGTGTTGAATTCAGTTACATAACTACACACTCTAGCAAATCGAATTAATTGCGAAATATAAACGCCATAGGATGGCGCACGAGGAACATCACCATCCAAGAAAGGAAAATTTACAATCTCAATCAAAGTCATCGCGTTTATCATAAATTTTGCATGAAACAAACCCATCTACAATAGATAGATGCAAATCCAAAACGGGGCCTCGGTATCAGAAGAATTTGCTTTATTTAAGTGAAGTTCTGGGGGTAAATCAGACTGATCAAACCGTCGAAATAGGTATTATCAATATTTAATAAATCATCTAAATATCTAGAAGTGGAGCTAAAAGCTTCAATAATTTCAGATTGGTTATCAATGGAAAGCGACAACATGAAGTCTCTTTCATAACAATACAAGAATAGATCAGCCACAAGAGGTGCGCAATTCGTACACATCGGAATGCCCACAATCTGTCTAAATAACTTCGTACCTAATCTAATAAAAATATTGTCAAGTAGAAAGGTGAGGGCATCACACACTTTCTGGCAAAGTAGAAGTAAAACAAAGATCAGGAATTGATACAATTAACTTACTCCATCCATAAAAGACACCAAAAGGGAAAGAAATACAAACATTAAGCGACCAGACCATAAAGGAAACCTAAACAAAGGAAGGCCATATGGACAGTTACTTTCCCACAAAATGGCCATATGGCCATCCAAAATTAAAAGACACAAGTGATACACACAGTAAGTAACAAACAACAACATAAACAAATCGCCACAGAAGAGCCGCCTTGGAACGGTCAGTGGAAGATTTCCACTGGGGGGCTTAAATCGATTTTACGTGGCCACAATCCTCGCCCTTACTTCCGTCGCGATTTAGACAAATAATTTGTTCAGTCCGCATGAAGGCCTCCTAACTCATCAGTGCAACATCTCCGTGAACACAGAAATCAAAGAACCACAGAGGTGAGACAACGGTGAGGACTCGACAGCAAGAAACCACTGAAATGCTGGAGCAAAAGAAAACCAACAGTTAGACTCCGATGAGCCCGACCAGAGACAAAGCATCAGGCACCAACCAACATTATCTCTTTAATTTTCAATAAGCCTTTACGTTGGAGCCGTCATAGAATCTGAGGCCTGACCCACCGGCGTGCAATTAAAGAGGAAAGCAAAGTTGCCAACCGTGATTGGGTTGACTACCATGCATGCAGTCTGTCGTATAATATCCATGTTGTACCCAATCTTTTTATATCGAAGAATGATTTTACGAAATTGGGTGCTGAAGTCATTGCGGTTATATATTTTTCTGAATTTATATACTAAGTCACCATAAAATTCGGGTTCCGATAGACCTTGTTGCAGAAGAGATTAAAGTCCAATATTGAATTTTGAAATTAAATCAGAATGGCGTCTATAAAATTTTGAAAAGGCTTTGCGTAGTTTATGGTACCGATAACCCTGATTAAGAAGTTTAGCCGTTAATAATTTATTACGAGTGTTGAAGTCAGTTACATGACTACACACTCTAGCAAATCGAATTAATTGAGAAATATAAACACCATAGGATGGCGCACGAGGAACATCACCATCCAAAAAAGGAAAATTTACAATCTCAAAATCAAAGTCATCGCGTTTATCATAAATTTTGCACGAAACAAATCCATCTACAATAGATAGATGTAAATCCAAAAACGGGGCCTCGGTATCAGAAGAATTTGCTTTATTTAACTGAAGTTCTGGGGGGGTAAATCTGACTGATCAAAATAGGTATTATCAATATTTAATAAATCATCTAAATATCTAGAAGTAGAGCTAAAAGCTTCAATAATTTCAGATTGGTTATCAATGGAAAGCGACAAAATGAAGTCTCTTTCATAACAATACAAGAACAGATCAGCCACAAGAGGTGCGCAATTAGTACACATCGGAATACCCACAATTTGTCTAAATAACTTAGTACCGAATCTAATATAACTATTGTCAAGTAGAAAGGTGAGGGCATCACACACTTTCTGACATGACCAAAGGGTATAATTCTTATGCTCTTTAGAAGTGAAAAATGCATTTCTGACATTACATGCAAGATAGAGAGAATCTTCTCTGTGAAAAGCCCATTCAATTAAATCATTAAGCTTTTCTTTTATAAGATTATGAGGAAGTGTATGGAAGATTATGAGGAAGATTATGAGGAAGATTATGAGGAAGTCTGAGTACTGTGGCCCCAAGCGTGTTCACAAGAATTAGATCTCTCTAATTCTCAATAAGCCTTTACGTTGGAGCCGTCATAGAATCTGAGGCCTGACCCACCGGCGAGCAATTAAAGAGGGAAGCAAAATTGCCAAAACTGTGCGTGATTTATTAAATATTGATAATACCTATTTCGATGGTTTGATCAGTCAATCTGTTTTGGTCTATAAAAAATTCGAATGAGGTTTTAAATAAATTGAAATCTAGACAGTTTCGTGCTTCTAGTCTGTCTATCTACGATTTTTCCACTCTTTACACTACACTTCCTCATAATCTTATAAAAGAAAAGCTTAATGATTTAATTGAATGGGCTTTTCACAGAGAAGATTCTCTCTATCTTGCATGTAATGTCAGAAATGCATTTTTCACTTCTAAAGAGCATAAGAATTATACACTTTGGTCATGTCAGAAAGTGTGTGATGCCCTCACCTTTCTACTTGACAATATTTATATTAGATTCGGTACTAAGTTATTTAGACAAATTGTGGGTATTCCGATGGGTACTAATTGCGCACCTCTTGTGGCTGATCTGTTCTTGTATTGTTATGAAAGAGACTTCATTTTGTCGCTTTCCATTGATAACCAATCTGAAATTATTGAAGCTTTTAGCTCTACTTCTAGATATTTAGATGATTTATTAAATATTGATAATACCTATTTTGATGGTTTGATCAGTCAGATTTACCCCCTAGAACTTCAGTTAAATAAAGCAAATTCTTCTGATACCGAGGCCCCGTTTTTGGATTTACATCTATCTATTGTAGATGGATTTGTTTCGTGCAACATTTAAGATAAACGCGATGACTTTGATTTTGAGATTGTAAATTTTCCTTTTTTGGATGGTGATGTTCCTCGTGCGCCATCCTATGGCGTTTATATTTCGCAATTAATTCGATTTGCTAGAGTGTGTAGTCATGTAACTGACTTCAACACTCGTAATAAATTATTAACGGCTAAACTTCTTAATCAGGGTTATCGGTACCATAAACTACGCAAAGCCTTTTCAAAATTTTATAGACGCCATTCTGATTTAATTTCAAAATTCAATATAATTGACTTAAATCTCTTCTGCAACAAGGTCTATCGGAACCCGAATTTTATGGTGACTTAGTATATAAATTCAGAAAAATATATAACCGCAATGACTTCAGCACCCAATTTCGTAAAATCATTCTTCGATATAAAAAGATTGGGTACAACATGGATATTGTACGACAGACTGCATGCATGGTAGTTAACACAATCACGGTTGGCAACTTTGCTTCCCCCTTTAATTGCACGCCGGTGGGTCAGGCCTCAGATTCTATGACGGCTCCAACGTAAAGGCTTATTGAAAATTAAAGAGATAATGTTGGTTGGTGCCTGATGCTCTGTCTCTGGTCGGGCTCATCGGAGTCTAACTGTTGGTTTTCTTTTGCTCCAGCATTTCAGTGGTTTCTTGCTGTCGAGTCCTCTCCATTGTCTCACCTCTGTGGTTCTTTGATTTCTGTGTTCACGGAGATGTTGTACTGATGAGTTAGGAGGCCTTCATGCGGACTGAACAAATTATTTGTCTAAATCGCGACGGAAGTAAGGGCGAGGATTGTGGCCACGTAAAATCGATTTAAGCCCCCCAGTGGAAATCTTCCACTGACCGTTCCAAGGCGGCTCTTCTGTGGCGATTTATTTATGTTGTTGTTTGTTACTTACTGTGTGTATCACTTGTGTCTTTTAATTTTGGATGGCCATATGGCCATTTTGTGGGAAAGTAACTGTCCATATGGCCTTCCTTTGTTTAGGTTTCCATTATGGTCTGGTCGCTTAATGTTTGTATTTCTTTCCCTTTGGTGTCTTTTATGGATGGAGTAAGTTAATTGTATCAATTCCTGATCTTTGTTTTACTTCTACTTTACCAACCCCAGAACTTCAGTTAAATAAAGCAAATTCTTCTGATACCGAGGCCGCGTTTTTGGATTTACATCTATCTATTGTAGATGGGTTTGTTTCGTGCAAAATTTATGATAAACGCGATGACTTTGATTTTGAGATTGTAAATTTTCCTGTTTTGGATGGTGATGTTCCTCGTGCGCCATCCAATGGCGTTTATATTTCGCAATTAATTCGATTTGCTAGAGTGTGTAAAGTAGAAGTAAAACAAAGATCAGGAATCGATACAATTAACTTAGTCCATCCATCAAAGACACCAAAGGGAAAGAAATACAAACATTAAGCAACCAGACCATAATGGAAACCCAAACAAAGGAAGGCCATAAGGACAGTTACTTTCCCACAAAATGGCCATATGGCCATCCAAAATTAAAAGACACAAGTGATACACACAGTAAGTAACAAACAACAACATAAATAAATCGCCACAGAAGAACCGCCTTGGAACGGTCAGTGGAAAGATTTCCACTGGGGGGCTTAAATCGATTTTACGTGGCCACAATCCTCGCCCTTACCTCCGTCGCGATTTAAACAAATAATTTGTTCAGTCCGCATGAAGGCCTCCTAACTCATCAGTGCAACATCTCCGTGAACACAAAAAATCAAAGAACCACAGAGGTGAGACAACGGTGAGGACTCGACAGCAAGAAACCACTGAAATGCTGGAGCAAAAGAACACCAACAGTTAGACTCCGATGTAACTGACTTCAACATTCGTAATAAATTATTAACGGCTAAACTCCTTAATCAGGGTTATCGGTACCATAAACCTCGCAAAGCCTTTTCAAAATTTTATAGACGCCATTCTGATTTGATTTCAAAATTCAATATTGGACTTAAATCTCTTCTGCAACAAGGTCTATCGGAACCCAAATTTTATGGTGACTTAGTATATAAATTCAGAAAAATATATAACCGCAATGACTTCAGCACCCAATATCGTAAAATCATTCTTCGATATAAAAAGTTTGGGTACAACATGGATGTTATACGACAGACTGCATGCATGGTAGTTAACCCAATCACGGTTGGCAACTTTGCTTCCCTCTTTAATTGCACGCCTCAGATTCTATGACGGCTCCAACGTAAAGGCTTATTGAGAATTAGAGAGATCTAATTCTTGATAATGTTGGTTGGTGCCCGATGCTCTGTCTCTGGTCGGGCCCATCGGAGTCTAACTGTTGGTTTTCTTTTGCTCAAGCATTTCAGTGGTTTCTTGCTGTCCAGCCCTCACTGTTGTCTCACCTCTGTGGTTCTTTGATTTTTTGTGTTCACGGAGATGTTGCACTGATGAGTTAGGAGGCCTTCATGCGGACTGAACAAATTATTTGTCTAAATCGCGACGGAAGTAAGGGCGAGGATTGTGGCCACGTAAAATCGATTTAAGCCCCCGAGTGGAACCCGAGTGGAAATCTTTCCACTGACCGTTCCAAGGCGATACTTCTGTGGCGGTTTATTTATATTGTTGTTTGTTACTTACGGTGTGTATCACTTGTGTCTTTTTATTTTGGATGACCATATGGCAATTTTGTGGGAAATCAACTGTCCTTATGGCCTTCCTTTGTTTAGGTTTCCATTATGGTCTGGTCGCTTAATGTTTGTGTTTCTTTCCCTTTGGTGTCTTGGATTGGTGGAGTAAGTTAATTGTATCGATTCCTGATCTTTGTTTTACTTCTACTTTTCTATCATTTGACCTACTGACCTACATTTTGTCCCGATATGACCCATATTCAAAGGTATTCAAGAAATCGTCAAGATGATCATTCTTAGCATGTTTGATGATAATTGGACTAAAGCCGTGGCCTCTATAGTTTTCACAAGGTTTTTTTTTCTATAATTTTTGACTCGACATGACCCACAGTCAAACTTGATGGGGATATTGTCATGGTGATCATTCTGAGCAAGGTTCATGGTGAATGGACCAAACCTGCGGCTTCTATAGTGTCCATAAGGCTTTTGTATGAATTGATCTACTGTCTTACGTTTGAATCCGATATAACCCATGTTCGAACATGACCCAGATATTGTCAATATAACCATTCTTTGAACGTTTGATGATGATTGGACCACAACGGTGACATCTACAGTGTTCACAATGTTTGTTTACTATGATTTAACCTACTGACCTACTTTTAGACACGAGATGATCAATATTCAAAATTAGCCCAGATATTGCCAAAAGGATTATTCTGACCAAGTTTGATGAAGATCAGACCAAAACTGTGGCCTCTAAAGTGGTCACCAGGTTTTTCTAAGATTTGTACTACAGACCTACAATTTGACCCGACATGACCCATATTCGCACCTGACCGAGATATTGACATGATGATTAAGCGAACTAAGTTTGATGATGATTGGATCATAACTTTAGCCTCTAGAGTGTTCACGCACGCACGACGGACAACGCACGACGCACAAAGGATGACGACGCCTTACGGTCACAAAAGCTCACCATGACCTTCGGTCAGGTGAGCTAAAAATCACATAAAAATCGCATAGCCACATGTTTAATAACACAAAGTAATTGGCGCGTAACATCATGACGCCGTCCGTGACAAATCTATGTTCTCTTTTGAACTTCTCCGGCGATAAAATAAAAATAGAAGTGGAGGCAATGATCAATAATCGATACAATTAACCAACAGCTCCCATAAGAGACAGCAAAAGGAAAGAAACACAAACATGAAACAACAGACCCTAATGGAAACATAAATAGCGGAAAGCCAAAAACACAGTTACCGTCCCACAAAATGGCCAATTGGCTATCCAAAATAAAATAATATAAGTGACACAAACACCCAAAGACAAACCATAACAAAAATAAAACGCGACAGAAGAACCGCCTAGGAAGGTCAGGGCAAATCCGATTTTAAACTTGTTCTATGATAAACAGAATCTTACACTCGTCGTCATTCCAGATGCAGTTTATGGAACTCGGCATACGATCGTCATGCAATGACACTCTGTGTAAACGGGAAAAATATCACGAAAACACGACTGTAAATGTTAGACCCTTTTGAACCCCACATTTATTAAAATTGGGTTTTAAAAGATTTGGTACAACATGGATATTATACGACAGACTGCATGCATGCTAGTTAACCCAATCACGGTTGGCAACTTTGCTTCCCTCTTTAATTGTACGCCGGTGGGTCAGGCCCCAGATTCTATGACGGTTCCAACGTAAAGGCTTATTGAGAATTAGAGAGAGCTAATTCAAGGTAATGTTGGTTGGTGCCTGATGCTCTGTCTCTGGTCGGGCCCATCGAAGTCTGACTGTTGGTTTTTCTTTTGCTCCGGCATTTCAGTGGTTTCTTGCTGTCGAGTCCTCACCGTTGTCTCACCTCTGTGGTTCTTTGATTATTTGTGTTCACGGAGATGTTGCACTGATGAGTTAGGAGGCCTTCATGCGGACTGAACAAATTATTTGTCTAAATCGTGACGGACGTAAGGGCGAGGATTGTGGCCACGTAAAATCGATTTAAGCCCCCCAGTGGAAATCTTTCCACTGACCGTTCAAAGGCGGTTCTTCTGTGGCGATTTATTTATGTTGTTGTTTGTTACTTACTGTGTGTATCACTTGTGTCTTTTAATTTTGGATGGCCATATGGCCATTTTGTGGGACAGTAACTGTCCTTATGGCCTTCCTATGTTTAGGTTTCCATTATGGTCTGGTAGCTTAATGTTTGTGTTTCTTTCCCTTTGGTGTCTTTGATGGGTGGAGTAAGTTAATTGCATCGATTCCTGATCTTTGTTTTACTTCTACTTTTCAGAGTTTAACATTATTAGCTCGTCTGTTTTTTGAAAAAAAACTTTCGAGCTATTGTCATCACTCCGGCGTCTGCGTTGTCGTCGTTTGGCGTCGTCTGGCGTCGTCGTTCCAAAAAAACTTAACCTTGGCTATAACTTAAAAAGTATTAGACCTAGCCTCATGAAACTTCATACACACACTCATCATCACAAGAGCTATATTTTGACCAAGGACCATAACAACATTGTTGATTTTGGCTGAATTATCTCCCCTTTTCCATTTTTTTTCTGAAACACATTTTTTGCTCTCATTTTAATACTATTCACAACAGAGCCTTCAAACTTCACATGAATGTTCCTTGGGACAAGACCATTACAGTGATACCACACTTTTTGATCTGTGACCTTGACCTTTGAACTTTGACCTATTTTTCGAAAATTTAACCGTAAACCTTAACCTTGACCATATTTCCAAAAGTATTTGGCCTACCTTCATGAAACTTCATACACATACTCACCATCACAAGAGCTACATTCCCGACACATCTGTATTATCAAAAAGGCTATATTTTGTATAAGTTCAATAACTCTATGATGCAATTTCACTGATTTGTCTATGTGACATGGAAAAACAGACGAGCATGGCGCCGCTTGCGGTGCTCTTGTTTTTTCTTATTTCTGCTATATATGTTGTGGGTTAGAACTAGGCGGTTCTAACAAACATCCACAATCTATATCTGTAGTATAAACAGAAAAAAATATCTCGGATTTTCATCAGAAAAGTGGCCATTTTGGAGATGTGAAAAAATGCACTAGTCGCACGGATGTGCTATCGTTATGTTTACATGCTAAATTCAAGAAATGGATCCATTCTCGAAGTAATAAATCACAGATCCGTGGTCAGTGGGTTGTAAAAGTGACAAATTTACCAGTGCGTAACGCGAGTTATTTGTCTTCTTACAACTAATCAACAAAACTGCTGTCTGTTGGGATTATTTTTGTTATAGTTTGTTTTTGAATGTGTATATCGCTTATATCCTTTTGTTCTGGATAGCCAATTGGCCATTTTGTGGGAAAATAACTGTCCTTTTGCCTTTCCTCTATTGATGTTTGCATGAGCGTCTAGTTCTTTCATGTTTTTGTTTCTCTCCCTTTGGTGTCTCTAGTTTGAGGTGTGGGTCAATTATATCGTTTCCTGATCATTGCCTTCACTTCTAATTTGTTACTTAACAATTCACACAAGAGAGCTGATCTAATTTGATTCTAACACACTAAAACGACCATAATTGTGCGGGTTAATAAAATCACAGTTCCTTTCCATTGCCTACATAGGCGTGCTCTGTCAGAATTTCTGATTCTATTATAGCTCAGCAGACGAAGTTTGAGAGTGGATTTATTGGAATTAGTCTATTGGCATGTTGGTCTTTGTATCCGCCGAGACACACTTTTTATTATGCGAGCTTCTTCCACATTTCTTCACCGATTGACTTCAAATTTTGCAGTTGAATTCACAGTCTGGCATATATGTTCGTGACATAAGTGACATAAATTTCATACGCGTCAAGTCAAGGTCGAGGCCACTGATGCTAAAAATGGAACAGAAATGTACGCATTTTCTTGTTACGCGAACAACTTCCACATTTCTTCACCGACTGACTACCAATTTTGCTTATACATTAACAATGTGGTGTAGATCTGCGTGTCATGAAGTTCATATGCCTCAAGTTAAGGTCAAGGTCAATGTTGCTTAAATAGAATATGAATCCATGGCAACAATCTTGTGATGCGACCTACTTCAAGATTTCTCCATATGCATTCACAATGTCGTGCAGAATTTCATATAGGTCAAGTCAAGATCAAGGTCACTGTTGCTAAGAATAGAATAATCTTGTGATGTGAATAACTTCCACATTTCTTCTCAGATTGAGTTTTGATTTTGCATTTACATTAATAATGAGATGTAGGTGTGTGACATAAGTTTCATATTGGTCATGTCATGGTCAAGGTCACTGTTGCTAAATATAGAATAATCTTGTGATGCGAATTATTTTCAAGTCTTTTCACCGATTGAGTTGAACTTCATTATTTGCATATGTAGTCATAATGAGTTGTAGATGTGCATGACATAAATTCCATATTTGTCAGGTCAAGGTCAAGTCACTGTTGCTAAAAATAGAATAATCTTGTGATACGAACTACTACCATAATTCTTCGTCGATTGAGATCAAATTTGGCATATGCATTCCTAATGAGGTCTTTATGCGCGTACGATAATGTGTCATATGCGTCAGGTCAAGGTAAAGCAATTGTTTCTACAGTCAAACTTCAATGGCTCGAACACCTTTGGGACCTCGAAAATCTGTTCGAGACAGGGGTAGTTCGAGCCACTGAGGGTTACTGCCAGGAGGCATAAGGAGATACTTTTTGACAACTTTTCTGCGCTCTATAATGAAAATGTATGTTGTGTGTACTCATTAGAATCTCGCCTCATCGAAGCAATTCTAATGAGTACACACAGGATACATTTCCAAAATAAATTTCGAAAATCTCCTAAACCATCCCCCACTATTTCTTATGTAGAGGATTTCTCTAGGGACTCAAGATCGGGTTCGACTCAGCCATGGTAAACGAGCCATCTGTGTTCGAGCCATCGATGTTCTACTGTAGTTTCTTTAGAATAACTTGAAAACCGCTTCAGGTTTCCAAATGAAACTTCGAACACTTGTAAAGGATACTGTGCAGAAGAAGTTTAGCGCACAAGTGCCAAAACGGTATCTGCAATATTAGTGGAAATAATTGAACGTTGCATTTTGTGTTAGGAAATTTGTCCAGTTAATAGCTGTATCACGTTAACAGCTCATATAATGAACACCCTAGAAACTTCCAGTTAACTTAGTAAAAACATCACATGAACAAGTCCGTGAAATGAACACCCCTTAAACACCATTTTATATAGAGAAAACTGGGGTTTACAGGTGTATTCATCATTTTTCTTATTTCTGCTCCAAAACATAGGTTGTGGGTACTCGTTAGAACCGCCTCAATAAGGCGGTTCTAACGAGCACCCACAACCTATTTTTGCAGTAAAAATAACAAAAAACATCACAGATTTTCATCAGAAAAGTAGCCATTTTAGAATGTACTATGTGACACGGGTGTGTTATCGTAATGAGACACATGTTTGATCCCCGTATCAGTAAAATGCGCTGAAGCGGGAGCATAGCAGTCAGATCCCCTGACACTTCTAGTTCCATTTGGAACTTAATAATATCACTCGTATGTATTTTTGACACCAATGAAGCAATGCACAAAATGATTGTAATGTCTATGAAGGACACATATATATAAAGAATAGCATTTACAAAATAAAAGCGTGTGTGACTATTGATATTGGGTCCAATTTGATCAACTGAAACGATTCTAAATAGTTTTTCCATGTTCAAATGTTATCGATACCTAGAGATAACAATTATATCAGGCAAGATAAGTGCATTTACAGTAATTGGAGACGATATACCGTATTATCTTACCAGACATATAACCGCCAGGAAATTAACTTTTAATTCCGGCAATATCCGTACTTGATGGAATTACGTAAGTTTATAAAAACTCAGTGCCACAAATGGCAAAATAGACCAGCGAGCGATCGAATAATTGTGCTGTCTTAGACACGCGAAGAAAGTAATCTTTATTGATGGCATTTTCCTAAAGTAACTACAAATATAATTACGATCTACTTTGGCCGTCAGATATAGGTGCAGACAGATATTGCCACAATAAAGGTATGCTTCCAGAATCAGTCAGTTTATTGTATTGTACTTTTCGATGACACACCCGTGCTTCACAGTGCATTATTTTATATCCCCAAAATAGTTTCTTTCCTGATGAACATTGTGACCTTTCTTATTTATACTCCTAATATAGATCGTGGATGCTCGGTAGAAACGCCTCATCGAGGTGGTTCTATCGAGTACACACAACCTATGTCTTGGGGTAAAAATAAGGAAAATAAACCCTAGTTTTCTCTATATGAAGTGGGTTTATGTTAAAGTGAATGAGTGAGTGTTTGAGTTTTACATCCCATCAACAGCTAAGGTCATATGGAGACGGGACCTCGGTTTAAAGACTCATCCGAAAGTCTGGTGAAGCCCGGGATCGATCCTGCGACCCCTGGTTTACAAGGCGAGTAGCGTAACCACTGCACCACGGAGGCTTCTATTTAAAGTGAATGATGCCGACCATTATGCAAATATAATACATGTGAAGGCAATGATCAGGAATAGATACAATTAATACACAGCTCCAATGGAAATAACTACCAACATAAAATTACTAGACCCTAATGGAAATATCAACAACGGAAAGTAAAAAGGACATTTACATTCCCACAAAATGGCCAACTGGCTATCCAAAACAAAAATATACTCGACACAAACACTCAAAGGCTCGTAAACCGCGATAGAAGAACCGCATTGAAACGGTCTGTGTTACGAATGGGGCTTAAATCGATTTCACGCAGCCGCAATCCTCGCCCTTACTTCCGTCGCGATGAAGACAAATTGTTTGTTCAGTCCACATGAAGGCCTCCTAACTCATCAGTGCAACATCTCCTAGAACACAAAAATCATCGACCACAGAGATCAAACAACAGTGAGGACTCGACAGCAGGAAACCACTGAAATGCTGAAGCAAAAGAAAACCAATAGTTAGACTCCGATGGGCCCGACAAGAGACAGAGCATCAGGAACCAACCAACATTACATAAAATTAAATTCTAATTCTCAGGAAGCCTTTGCGATGGACATGCAATTAAAGAGGGAAGCAAAGTTGTCAACTGTGACTGGATTAAGTACCTCGGGATGACGTCACTTCCCGTAGCAACCAAACGGCCGCCATATTCGAGGTGAAACTGTTTGCCTAACAACCTGTAATATTCCATTACATGCTATCGTTTTTTTAGCTTGAATGTATCTTTCAAGTTTGCTATTGTAAAATTTACAGTTATACTAATTAAATTAGTATGACTTTTGTAAGAAATTATACAAAAAAAAAAAAAAAATGTTGAAAAATAATAATAGAGCTAATGATAATTTCAGCGGCGATAATGAACGTCATCCCGAGGTACGCTATCGCCGTATCGGTATTTTTAGCTCGAATGTATCTTTTCAAGTTTGTTATATGTAAAATTTAACGTTATACTACGTAATTAAATAGAGGATCTTACATGAGTGCTCATGTATTATTGAATTTATTAAACGAGTTGAGGAAAAGGTATAAAATGCGAGGCTTGCCGAGCATTTTATCCCTTTTCCTCAACGCGTTTAATACATTCAAAAATGCATGAGCACGAATGCAAGATTCTATTTATCATATGACATTTAAAAGGCATTTTATTCATGTTTGTTTACAAAAAAATGTCAATATTCCGCCGTTAGTAAAAGCAACGTCGTTAAGGACGCCGTACATGTAACGTTACGGGACGTATCTAGCTAATTTGCATATTTAATCCACTAGTGGATTATCGAAAATAATACATAGCGTTATCACACTCTCAGACGCGACGTCATATGATAAACTAGTTTAACTGTTGTAATTAATTATATGTATAAAAAATATGAACAATAATAATAATGAAAATTTTAGCGCCGATAGTGAACAGGTGAAAGTGTCACGTGTTGTGCATTCAGAAGTGACATGTCATCGGACAGAATTCCCCAAGTGTCGAGCAAACTTGACATTGATCGTGACAAATGAATATATTTCCCTGTTCATAAAAGTTATAGGTGTAAAATTCGTTAATACTGATTGATAGTTGAATGTGAAAATTCAAAATTAATTATAAACAAGAAAAACGCCAAATGGGATTATGGACTGGTTTTTGAAAAAAAAAAAAAAAGGTTAACCAAAAGGTAAACCGGGACGCGGACGCCTGCCCGCCCGCCCGCCCGCACGGACATCGCTAACTAAAGGACGAATTTTTCCTTGAAAAAAAAAAAAGCCCAAAAATGGCTTTTTGCTACATAAAAATAACAAATATATAGACTCGGTGAATGTGATGGTAACCGTGTAATTACGTTATTTTTTTTTTTTTTTTTTTTTTTTTTTTGGAGATGTCATTTCATATCAATGTCGGGTAAAAGAAGCAACATAATGTCTCCCAAATGACCTAAAAGTGTTGATTGGGACGTTAAACCGCAATTCGAACAAACATTTTTTTCAAGCTAAACACAGCCGAGCATTAAAATTTGCACTGCCCAAAAGTGTATAACCAATTACCCTGGCAAACAGTGCAGGCCCAGATCAGACGCCGCAGAACGCAGAACGCGGCGTCTGATCAGGGCATCCACTGTTTGCATAAAGTTCAGCCATTTTCCAAATAAATTTTGAAGAAAATACAGCCAGACACCCCTAAATTTTGAAATGGACTACGGTTTTATATAAGCAGGCCCTGACTCGCTTCGATCGTCTGTCAGGGTATTTCTCCCGATTCGGAAATTTGTATAAGGACAACTGTTTATCCTGTTGTATGTGATGATTTGTACAACCACCTGCACTGCATATTTTAGGCATTTTTTTTCAGTCTCTCAGAATTTTACGTGTGAATATCGTTCGTGTTCAATTAAAAGGTAACTCAAAATGGCGCAGCTTTTCACCTCCGTTTTGGTTGTTATGCAGAAAGTCACGTGACTATCGGGAAGTACTCGGATGACCGACTTCAATAATTAACTACCATGCATGCAGTCTGTCCTCAATCTTTTTATATCTAAGAATAATTTGACGAAATTTAGTGCTGACGTCGTTGCCAGTATATATTTTTCTGATCACGATAAAATTCGGGTTCAATATACCTTGGTACAGAAGTGATTTAGGTCCAACATAAAATTTTAACATTAAATCGGAATGACGTCTATAAACTTTTGAAAAGGCTTTGCATAGTTTATGATACCGATAGCCCCGATTCAGACAATTTATTACGAGTGTTGAAGTCACTTACATGACTATACACTCCTTGAAATCAACACATTTTTAAAACAATACTTTAAACCGGAAAGAGGTGTTACTTGGGTATACATAATTATCCCTTTGTTTCTGTTCGAAATAAAGTGTATGTTTGTTGCATCGTTTTGCCATGCATATAAACAATGTCTCATCACGTGAACACGTCCGTGAAATAAAGAACCCCCACCCCAAACCCCAATTTAAATAGAGAAAACTGGGGTTTACGAGGGTAAATATTTTTCTTCCTTATTTCTGCTCCAAGACATAGGTTGTGGGTACTCGTTAGAACCGCCTCATAGTGCAGACTATATATTCTGGTCCTTTGGGATCATTGGGTTCATTTAAAATCATTTTGAAAATTGATTTCTGCTTAAGCTGGTGCTAGAGGGCGTGGCCGGTGTTGCTCATTTCAGTACTGGTCATGACTCAATAAAACCGAGTCTGCTATTTTCGTTTATGTGGTGTATTCTTTGCTTCCAAAGGATCTTACTATTCAGAACTTATTTATTAAAGAGCACACAAAACCTATGTTTGGAGTATAAATAAGAAAAATATCACATATTTTCATCAGAAAAATTACCTTTATTGATGTTTGAAAAACGCACTATATCACACGGATGTGTTATCGTAATGTACATAACATAACGTATTCAATCTGTGCGGCTTTCTAGGTCTGCTATCCTTTTCGATAGAATTCCTATATTTCTGTGCCCTTTAATTTACTATTGATGAGTTGTTTTGTAGAATAACAATAAGGTTTACCTACTTCACTCGGTCAAGTCAACATCACGAAAACACACCTATACAAATACATAGTAACTTTACTGCCGATAAAACTAAAATTTTAAGATGAAAACTTGCGAAATGTTTCTTATTCTTAGTTCTTATTCATAAATATGAAAAATAAGGTTTACCCCTGTAAATCTGCCTGGTACTCAAAACACCTCAAGTTGAGTATTACATGGAATGTTAACCCCATTTTACCATATAAAAGTTGGGTTCAAGGGGATCAAAATTTATAGACGTGTTTTCGTGATGAAGTAATGTAAAAATCGTACTAATTACAGCGTCAAATGCGGCATGTGTTTACATCTCAAACGTACATTGTACAACGCAACCGAAAATCAGATTCAAGTGCTTTGGAACAGAACATTACAGCCTGCATAATTTTTGTTTTTGGTGGGTATGGTGTAGGGAGTTGGGGATTTAACTTCGCGAAGCCAAAAGCTTGAAACCCTATAGACCAGTGTCGTTTTCCATAGGCGTGCGTGGTCGTCCGTCAAAGAACTTTTCCCCTGAAACTACTGGACTAATATTAATTTCATATGCAGCATCTTTGTCACCATGAACGTAATCGGCTCCCGCCCATAGGGGCTTGAAGAAATATATTGGCTGCATGATGCTTCCACGCAGAGCTGAATCCGGCCTGTACACTAGTACTGGTAAACCGCTTAGAGGATCTAAGCCTGTCCAGGAACCGCGGTGCGAGGCGGACCGTCCATGCTAATAAACTCTATTGGTTTCATTGGGCAACAGGGCTGGAGATGTCATTTCATCTCACTGTCGGGTAAAAGTCCCCCAAAATTGGAAGCAACGTCTCCAAATGACCTTTATAGTGTTGACGGGGACGTTAAACCTCAAATCAACCAACCAACCATGAACATAATTTGTTAAAATAGTCATCGTCACACGCCATAGATGTTCCCCAAGTCCATATTTGCAAACTTTTTAACCGTTCTTCTCCAGAAACATTGGAGAGATTATATTGAAACTTCGAATGTTTAAACTGACCTTGATCCATTTAAAGACAAGATCAAATTTGGGCCATTACCCATATGAGTGGGAACATATAAATAAATGTATTTCCTTGCATTAATATCTATGCGCATGGCTGTTTGAAGCCATTGTCAAATAGACCGAAAGCCGGGCTCAAACAGCAAAAACCATGTTCAAATTATGAAATTCGCGTGCTGTTTGGTAATGGATTTTGAACTTTTGATATCAGAAGAATGGCTTTGCTTTGTTTACGTTACGTTGAGCGACGTAACTTTATCGCCCTGAGTGTAGCGTTTTAGGGTTCTATGATGACGTCAGATGGTTACTGCGTAACGTCATTGTAAAGAACATTCTGAACTGGCCGCCATGTTGGTTCGCCGGTCGCATTTGAAGAGTTTATTTTTAGTTTGTATGGAGCTTTTGGGCGTTTTCGTCAAAATTTACCGTCGGAATCATAAGTTATGCAAGAACAACGATCATGCATGGTTAGTTCATTGCATTAACATTTGCCGGAACTCTCGGAAGGTATTTGAACATTCGGCCGGGCGGCCTCATGTTAAAACAGCTTCCTCGGGACCCGGCAAATGTTAATGCATGAAAAAAAACCCCAAACAACAACAAAAAAAAAAAAAAAAAACACGGTTGATTCCTGTATTTAAACTTTTCTTTTTAAATGATTGTATTACTGTATATAACATATAATAGGTCGATCCGGTCACTAAATGAGAACATAAGCCTCTACGATTGTCAAAGTTAAGGTAAAGCAGTCACATCACATTGGCCTGATGCTACTATGACTGGATATATCTAAACTTTATTAAATTTGAATCTGATAGGCTGACTCAAACAGAAGTGAAGGCACTGACCAGGAATCGATGCAAATACCTCACACCTCTGATTCAAGGCACCAAGGGGAAAGAAACACGAACATAAAAATCATTTATTATAAAAACACGCATTTTACCACTGAAAAGTGAATATTTTCAGATGAAAAATTTCGATATTTTTCTTATTTGAGCAGAAATAAGAAAAATAATGTATACCCCTGCAAACCCCATTTTACTAGATAAAAATGGGGCTTACGGGGATAAAATTTTTGTAGGCGTGTTTTCGTGATGACATCACGAATACACACCTATGTAATTGTGACCCCCTAAAACCCTACTTTTATAAAGTAAAACTGGGGTTTCCAGGGGCCAAACCTTATTTTTCTTATTTCTGCTCTAAAATATAGATTGTGGGTACTTGTTAGAACCGCCTCATTAAGGCGGTTCTAACGTGTACCCACAATCTATATTTTGAGCAGAAATAAGAAAAAATATCACAATTGTTCATCTTAAAATTTTCATTGTTTTCTGCAATAAAGGTTACAATATATTTGTATAGTCGTGTTTTCGTAATGATAATGAAAGTGTCACAAGCGGAAAGCCAAAGGGACATTTACTTATAAGATGGCCAAACGGCTTTTTAAAATAAAAATATATTAGCAATACATAAATGAAAAAACGAATTATGAAATAAAATTCACAACAGAAGAACTGCATTGGCACTGTCAGCAAAAAGTATTTCAAATCGCGACGGAAGTAAGGGCGAGGATTGTGGCCACGTAAAATCGATTTAAGCCCCCCAGTGGAAATCTTTCCACTGACCGTTCCAAGGCGGTTCTTCTGTGGCGATTTATTTATGTTGCTGTTTGTTACTTACTGTGTGTATCACTTGTGTCTTTTAATTTTGGATGGCCATATGGCCATTTTGTGGGAAAGTAACTGTCCTTATGGCCTTCCTTTGTTTAGGTTTCCATTATGGTCTGGTCGCTTAATGTTTGCATTTCTTTCCCTTTGGTGTCTTTGGTAGGTGGAGTAAGTTAATTGTATCGATTCCTGATCTTTGTTTTACTTCTACTTTTCACATGGCGGGTATGGGAGTGCTTAAATCGATTTAACGTAGCCACAATCCTCGCCCTTGGTTCCGCCTTGGTTTAGCCAAATAATTTGTTCAGTGCGCATGAAGGATTTCATACTCATAAGTTCGACATGTCCGAGAATGTAAACATCAAAAGAATAGCAGAGAAGAAACTACGATGATTACTCGACAGCGTGGATAATTGAAATACTGGAGCAAAGGAAAACAAACAGTTGGACTCTGGTGGCCCTGACCGGAGACGAAGCATCTGGTACCAACCGATATTACTTACAATTTTTAAGTAAGTCTTTAGGCTGGAGCCACTATTGAGACAGAGGCCCGACCCGCCGGCGTTCTGTTAAAGAGGGGAGCAAAGTTATCAACATTGATGCGGTATGTCGTATAACATTTATGTTGTACCCAAGTTTTTTATATCGAAGAATAAGTTTACGAATTTTGGTACAGAAATTATTGCAAGCATACATTTTTTTCTGATTTTTTGTACTAGGTCACCATAGAATTCAGATTCAGAAAAACCTTGTTGCAGAAGCGTTGTAAGTCCAATATTGAATTTTAAGACTAAATCGAAATGACGTCGATGGAGAGCGCACTAGATGATAGAAAGAAACTGTATTCAAAAGGTTCAGAATATACGACCGGGGTTGCTAAGGTTATAACAAAGGTTTTAATTTTTCTCAATATCGCTTGATCGATTGTTTTGAAACGTGGTATCTAACTTCAGTTTATCACATTATAAAACACGCCTATACAAATACATATAAATTTGCACCTTTTTCGCCGAAAAAATGAACATTTAAACTGAAAAATTGTGATATTTTCTTATTTCTGCTCAAAATATAGATTGTGGGTACTCGGTTCTAACGAGTACCCACAATCTATATTTTAGAGCAGAAATAAGAAACCGAGTACCCACAATCTATATGTTAGAGCAGAAATAAGAAAAATAAGATTACCCCTCTAAACCCCAGTTATACTATATAAAAGTGGAGTTAAAGGGGGTCAAAATTATATAGGCGTGTTTTTGTGATGATATCCTACCACAATGACCTTTCGCTGAATGTAATCCACTTTACAACAAGTATTTTCGAACTAAGTCCAATCTAACATTGTATGAAGTGGTTTAATTTCTATATCTACAGCGTAAAAATCGTGAAAACGTCTCTCGAATGGAATCAATGTCAAGTACCTTTACACTTGTCTTGTAACATCAGAGGTTAGCAAACAGCGAGGTTTTTGTATGAAGTTTCTGGGTTACCTATGACCTACTGTAAGAAGAGGTCAAATATCGGGCCTGTAAGGAATTGTTTGTTTGATTTGAGGTTTAACGTCCCCGTCAACACTGTAAAGGTCATTTTGGAGACGTTGCTTAAAATTTTGTGGGACTTTTACCCGACATTGAGATGAAATGACATCTCAAGCCTGTCGCCGAATGAAACCAATAGAGTTTATAAGCATGGAGCGGCCGACTCGCACCGCTTTGCCTGGACAAGCTTAGATCCTCTTAGCGGTTTATCAGTAATTATGTGCGGTAATTTTCAGCTCTGTGTGGAAGCATCATGCAGCCCATATATTTCTGCAAGCCCCGATGGGCGGGGTCGCAGGGGGGGGCTGTAAGGAATGATATATTAAACCATACTTACTTATACATTTTGTGTGCATTTTTGTAATGTCGATTAAACAACGACAGAACCAAAGGCAAAGGTTTTTGCCACGTAAAATCGATTTAAGCACCCAACTCCACCACAGAAAATACTCCTGACCGTTCCAAGGCGGGTCTTCTGTCGTGGTTTATTATTATAGTTTTTTCTTTTCACAGTGTATTGCTGATATCTTAATATTTTGGGTAGCCGTTTGGCCATTTGATGGGAATGTGTCGGTCCTTTTGGCTTTCCGACTGTGGAGTTTTCATTACATTGATGTTTATTAATGTTCGTTTTTCTTTCCCTTTGATGGGAGGTAATTATGATGATTCCTGATCTTGGCTTTACCTCTATGGTTTTAATTATGTACATGGTCCATGTGATGGCAGCTATATACCAATATGAGATGAAATGTTAAAACTCTTCTTCTGCAGAACCAGCAAACCAAATGACATTGAAACTTAGTACGAAGATGTAAGTAGACAAGTACAAACAAGTTGACATAAACATTTTTTGTCATTTTTATGGCATTGTCAAACTTAAGTATGGCTTCTTACACATTGTACAAGAGAACAAGGTGAAAGAGGAAATTCAACCACCTGTTTAACCAAGCCACTTTAAAGAATATATCACCATTACCTAGCATCGCTCAGATTAGAAGTAATTGACCAAATAGTGGCCAGGGCATAGGAAATTGTTTACGACCTCATGAAACTCGCTTTTGTTTGAATAAAAGTCTTTGTATGTACACGCCAATTGCTATGCCGCGATAAACATTTCATGCAAACAATATTATATATCTGAACACTGTCGGCGGAAACTTAATCACCATAAATGACGGATTCAACATATCTCGGTACAAAATTATATTCAGTCTGGGTTTTCCATTTATCAGTCAATACAAATAAAGACGATACGTAAAAGCAGCCAAAATCAAACACACAACAGCATACAGATGACATCAAAATAAATAGTAAAACCTTAAATGCCCTAATTTAACCGGGAGAAGAAAAATAACCATCAGAAGCGGCGTGCAGTTAAAGCGGGAAGCAAAGTTGTCAACCGTGATTGGGTTAACTACAATACATGCAGTATGTCGTGTAACATTTATGTTGTGCCCAATTTTTTATATCGAAGAACGATTTTACGAAATTAGGTGCTGAAGTCTTGCAATTATATATTTTTTCTGAATTTATATACTACGTCAGCATAAAATACGGGTTCCGATAGACCTTGTTGCAGAAGAGATTTAAGTCCAACATTGAATTTTGAAATTAAATCGGAATGAAAAATTCGTCTATAAAATTTTGAAATGGCTTTGCGTAGTTTATGATACCGATAATCCTGATAAAGAAGTTTAGCAGTTAACAATTTATTACGAGTATTGAAGTCAGTTACATGACTAGACACTCTGGCAAATCGAATTAATTGCGAAATATTAACGCCATAGGATGCCGCACGATGAACACCACCATCCAAGAAAGGAAATTTACTATCTCAAAATAAAAAAAAAACTCATCGCGTTTATCATAAATTTTGCAAGAAACAAATCCATCTACAATAGATAGATGTAAATCCAAAAACGGGGCCTCGGTATCGGAAGAATTTGCTTTATTTAACTGAAGTTCTGGGAGGTAAATTTGACTAATCAAACCATCGAAATAGGTATTGTCAATATTTAATACGTAAATTATCCAGTCGAGCTAAAGGCTTCAATGATTACAGATTGGTTTTCACCAAAAGGGATATCATGAAGTGTCTTTCATAACAAAACAAAAATAGAAGGGAAGGCAATGGTCAGGAATTGACACAATTTACCCACAGATCCATCAGAGACACCAAGGGAAAGAAACACATACAGGAAACACCTAGACGCTAATGGTAACATCACTTGCGGAAAGCCAAACGTACAGTTACTTTCCCACAAAATGGCCAATTGGCTATCCAAAACAAAATAATATAAGCGATACACACACTCAAAGACAAGCCATAACAAAAATAAACCACGACTAAAGAACCGCCTTGGAACGGTCAGCCTGCTTAACCTCACGTACAATTGTACCAAGTACCATTAAGTAATCTCAAAGAGTATCGGAGACATGGCAATCACAGGGTAATGATCCTATTTAATTGGAAGGGGAGATAACCCCTTAAACCCTGCTACCTGGAGTTACACCTATCTTTTGTAGATGGATTTGTTACTTGCAAAATTTTAGATAAACGCGATGATTTTGATTATGAGATTGTAAATTGTTCCTCTCTTGGATTGTGGTGTTCCACGTGCGGCATCCTGTGGCGTTTATATTTCGCGGTTGATTCGGTTTGCCAGTGTGTCTGGTCGTGTGGCTGGCTTCGGAAATCGTTGTGGATTGTTGACTGCTGGACTTCTTGGTCAGGGTTATCAGTATCATAAACTACGCAAAGCCCTTGCAAAATTTTATACACGTCATTCCGACTTAATTTCAAAATTCAATGTTGGGTTTAAGTCCCTTCTGCAACAAGATCTATCGGAACCCGAATTTTATGGTGACTTAGTAATATAAATTCAGAAATATATGTAATTGCAATTACTTCAGCACCTGATTTCGTAAAATCATTCATCAATATAAAAAGATGTTATACGACAGACTGCATGCAAGGTAGTTAATCCAATCACGGTTGACAATTTTGCTTCCCTCTTTAATTGCACGCCGGTGGGTCGGGCCTCAGATTCTATGACGGTTCCAGCGTAAAGGCTTACTGAGAACATGAAAACACGCCTATACAAAAACATTGCCAATTTTCCCACCGAAAATACGAACAGTTTAAAATGAAAAAATGTTATATTTTTCTTATTTCTGCTCAAAATATAGATATTTGGTACCCGTATATTTTTGAGCAGAAATAAGAAAATTAAGGCATATCCCTGTAAATTCCACTTTTACTATATAAAAGTGGGGTTAGAGGGGGCCAAAATTATATAGGCGGGTTTTCGTGATGAGTAGAATCTTACTGAGAAGAAGAATCTAATTTTATATAATGGTGGTTGGGGCCTGAAGCTCTGCCGCGGGTTGGGCCCATCGGTGTCTAACTGTTGGTTTTCTTTTCCGCCAGCATTTGTGGTTTCTTGCTGTCGAGGCCTCACCTTTGTTTCATCTCTGTGGTTGGTTGATTTTTGTGTAAATGGGGATGTTGCACGGATGAGTTAGGAGGCCTTCATGCGGACTGAACAAAGTATTTGTCTTAATCGAGGCGGAAGTAAGGGCGACGATTGTGACCACGTAAAATCGATTTAAGCCCCCCCCCCCCCCCCCGCCCCCGCACTCCCCCAGTGGAATTCGTTTCACTGACGTTTCCAAGGCGGTTCTTCTGTCGTGGTTTATTTTTGTTATGGCTTTTCTTTCAGTGTGTGTGTCGCTTATATCATTTCGCTTTGGATAGCCAATTGGCCGTTTTGTGGGAATGTAACCGTGCTTTTGGCTTTCCACTATTGATGTTTCAATTAAGGTCTAGTTGTTTCATGTTCGTTTTATCTTTCCCTTGGTGTCTCTGATGGGAGTTGTGGGTTAATTGTATCGATTCCTGATAATTGCCTTCACTTCTATTTTGGTTCGTGTGTATGGCACGCCGTATCAGCCTTGTAAACAATTGTGCCAGCAACCATCACTATGTCTCAAAGTTATTAGGGTAGTGGCTATCACCAGGTTTGGACTTCGGACGGACGGACGGTTTTGTTTTGTTTGTTTGATTTGAGGTTTAACGTCCCCGTCAACACTGTATATGTCATTTTGGAGACGTTGCTTCCAATTTTGTGGGACTTTTACCCGACATTGAGATGAAATGACATCTCAAGCCCTGTCGCCCAATGAAACCAATAGGGTTTATTAGCATGGATGGTCCGCCTCGCACCGCGGTTCCTGGACAGGCTTAGATCCTCTAAGCGGTTTACCAGTACTATTGTGCTAAGCGGGATTCAGCTCTGCGTGGAAGCATCATGCAGCCCATATATTTCTTCAAGCCCCTATGGGCGGGGGCTTAACGGACGGACGGACTGACAGCACATGAGTACTTGTAATCCGCTATGGGGTGTAATAGAAGTAGAGGCAATGATCAGGAATCGAAGTTCCCATCAGAGACACCAAAGGGAAAGAAACACAAACATGAAACAGCAGTCCCTAATGGAAACATCAATAGCGGAAAGCCAAAAGGACAGTTATTTTCCCACAAAATGACCAATAGGCTATCCAAAATAAAATAATTTCAGCGACACAAACACCCAAATGCAAACCATAACAAAAGTAAACCGCGACAGAAGGACCACCTTGGAACGGTCAGCGAAAAAGAGTTCCACTGGGGGGCTTAAATCGATTTTTCGTGGCCACGATCCTCGCCCTTACTTCCGTCGCGATTAAGAAAAAACAATTTGTCCAGTCCGTATGAAGGCCTAGCCTGCCCAGGCAAAGTGGTGCGAGTCAGACCGTCCCTACATATTAACCATTTTGGTTTGTTTGTGCGGCACGGATTGAGATGCCATTTCATCTCAAAGTCGGGCAGGAGTCCCACAAAATTGAAGCAACGTCTCCAAAATGACATAAATAGTGTTGACCGGGACGTAAAATAGAAGTGATGGCGATGATCAGGAATCGATACAATTAACCCACAGCTCCCTTCAGAGACACCAAAGGGAAAAAGCACAAACATGAAACAACTAGACCTAATGGAAACATTAATAGCGGAAAACCAAAAGGACAGTTACTTTCCCACAAAATGGCCCATTTGCTATTCAAATCAAAATAATATAAGCGATACACACCCCCAAAGACAAACCATAACCAAAATAAACCGCGCCTTGGAACGGAAATTGAACATATCTGAGGGTAACTGAGGCCTAATTGGCCGAAACTAGCTAGTCTGGCCCAGAAAACATGTACACTCCATCTTTTTAGTTCTGTGGTATATTCCTTGCTTTCAAAGGATAACCCTTTTATAGAACATTATTAACCTCAATTCAAACAAAACATAGATATAAAAAGATTGGGTACAACATAAATGTAATACGACAGACTGCATTCATGGTAGTTACATGTAATCTAATAACGGCTGATAACTTTGCTTCCCTATTTAATTGCACGCCGGTGTACCAGGCTTCAGTTTCTTTAACGGTTCCAGTGTAGAAGCTTACTTGAAATTAAAATTTAATTTAATGTTATCTTGGTTGGTACCTGATTCTCTGTCTCTGGTAAGGCCCTTTGGAGTCTAACTGTTGGTGTGCTTTTGCTGCAGCATTTCACTGTTTTCTTGTTGTCGAGTCCTCACCGTTGTTTCATCTCTGTTGTTGTTTGACTTTTGTGTTCTCGGAGGTGTTGTACTGACGAGTTAGGAAATTAGAAGTGAAGGCGATGATCAGGAATCGATACAATTAAGCCACAGCTCCCATCAGAGACACCAAAGGGAAAGAAGCACAAACATGAAACAACTAGACCCAAATGGAAACATCAATAGCGGAAAGCCAAATGACAGCTACTTTCCTCCAAAATGGCCAATTAGCTATCAAAAAAAAAAAAAATATAAGCGATACACACACTCGAAGCCTACATACGGACAGAACAAATTATTTGTCTTAATCGCGATGGAATGTTGGGCGAGAATTGGGGTCGCTTACAGATCGATTTAGGCCCCCAGTGAATTACTTTTCACTAACCGTTCCAAGGCGTTTCGGATTATTTTTGTTATAGTTCGTCTTTGAGTGTGTGTATCGCTTAATATATCTTTTTGGTTTGGATAGCCAATTGGCCATTTTGGTGGGAAAGTAACTGTCCTTTTGGCTTACCGTTGCCGGTGTTTCCATTAGGGTATTGTTATTTCATGTTCGTGTTTCCTTCCCTTTGGTGCCTCTGATGGAAGGTTCATGCGGACTAAACAAAATAAGTGTATACCGCAACAGAGGTAAGGGCGAGGATTATGGCCATGTAAAATCGATTTAAGCCCACCAAGTGGAATTCTTTCCACTGACCGTTCCAAGGCGGTTCTTCTGTGGCGGTTTATTTATGTTGTTGTTTGTTACTACTTACTGTGTGTATCACTTGTGTATTTTTATTTTGGATGGCCATTTGGCCATTTTGTGGGAAAGTAACTGTCCTTATGACCATCCTTTGTTTATGTTTCCATTATGGTCTGGTCGCTTCATGTTTGTGTTTCTTTCCCTTTGGTGTCTTTGATGGTTGATAAGTTAATTTTATCGATTCCTGATCTTTGTTTTACTTCTTCTTTGGTTAATTGCATCTATTCCTGACAATTGCCTTCACTACAATTTTGCCGAAAATTTGAAGCTCATATCCGGAGTAGTTATAACGTCTCAAAAGAAAAAAGAACATGTTGAATGACCATATCATTATAACCAAAATGGTATGTTCATTTATGGAAATGGTCATAGTGTCTATTGAAATGACCGCATTTACGGTTGGAAAGCTTGAACGAATCCTATCACGCGATCGAGTCCGGGAAATGACGGACCCCTAACCCCACTTTATACAGAGAAAACTGGGGGTTACAGATAAAACATTATTGTTTCTTTTTTTGCTACAATACATAGGGTACTCGTTAGAACCGATTCAGCCTCAATGAGGCGGTTCTAACGAGCACCCACAACCTATGTTTGCAGTATAAATAAGAAATATATCAAGGATTTTCAACAGAAAATAGGTGGGAAGGCAGTGATCAGGAATCGATTAATTAACCCACAGCTCCTATCAGTGACACCAAAGGGAAAGAAACACAAACATGCAATAATTAGATCCTAATGGAAATATCAATTGCGGAAAGCCAAAAGGACAGTTATCCCACAAAATGACCATTGGCTATCCAAAACAAAATAATATAAGCGAATCACACACTCAAATACAAACCAAAACAAAAATTAACCACGACAGAAGAACCGCTTTAGACCGGTCAGTGAAACGAATTCCACTGGGGGCTTAAATCGATTTTACGCCTATACAGTCGAACTTCATTCTGATTTAATTTCAAAAGTCAATATTGGACTTAAATCTCTTCTGCAACAGGTCTATCGGAACCCGAATTTATGGTGACTTAGTATATAAATTCAGAAAAATATATAACCGCAATGACTTCAGCACCCAATTTCGTAAAATCATTCTTCGATATAAAAAGATTGGGTACAACATGGATGTTATACGACAGACTGCATGCATGGTAGTTAACCCAATCATAGTTGGCAACTTTGCTTCCCTCTTTAATTGCACGCCGGTGGGTCAGGCCTCAGATTCTATGACGGTTCCAACGTAAAGGCTTATTGAGAATAAGAGAGATCTAATTCAAGGTAATGTTGGTTGGTGCCTGATGCTCTGTCTCTGGTCGGGCCCATCGGAGTCTAACTGTTGGTTTTCTTTTGCTCCAGCATTTCAGTGGTTTCTTGCTGTCGAGTCCTCACCGTTGTCTCACCTCTGTGGTTCTTTGATTATGTGTGTTCACGGAGATGTTGCACTGATGAGTTAAATCGATTTAAGCCCCCCCCCCCCCAGTGGAAATCTTCCACTAACCGTTCCAAGGCGGCTCTTTTGTGGCGATTTATTTATGTTGTTGTTTGTTACTTGCTGTGGGTATCACTTGTGTCTTTTAATTTTGGATGGCCATTTTGTGGGAAAGTAACTGTCCTTATGGCCTTCCTTTGTTTGGGTTTCCATTATGGTCTGGTCGCTTAATGTTTGTATTTCTTTCCCTTTGGTGTCTTTTATGGGTGGAGTAAGTTAATTGTATCAATTCTTGATCTTTGTTTTACTTCTACTTTCATGCGGACTGAACAAATTATTTGTCTAAATTGCGTTGGAAGTAAGGGCGCGGATTGTGGCCACGTAAAATCGATTTAAGCCCCCCAGTGGAAATCTTTCCACTGACCGTTCCAATGCGGTTCTTCTGTGGCGGTATATTTATGTTGTTGTTTGTTACTTACTGTGTGTATCACTTGTGTCTTTTTATTTTGGATGGCCATATGGCCATTTTGTGGGAAAGTAACTGTCCTTATGGCCTTCCTTTGTTTAGGTTTCCATTATGGTCTAGTCACTTATTGTTTGTGTTTTTTTTTCCCTTTGGTGTCTTTGATGGGTGGAGTAAGTTAATTGTATCGATTCCTGATCTTTGTTTTACTTCTACTTTTCAATGGCTCGAACATCTTTGGGACCTCGAAAATCTGTTCGAGACAGGGGTAGTTCGAGCCACTGAGGGAAACTGCCAGGAGGTACTTTTCGATATCTTTTCGGTGTTTTATAATGAAAATGTATGCTGTGTGTACTCATTAGAATCGCCCCATCGAGGCGATTCTAATGAGTACACACAGCATACATTTGTAATATAAAAGACGAATCTCTCCTAAATTGTCCCCCAATATTTGTTACGTAGAGCATTTCCCTAGGGGCTAAAGAAGTGGTTCGACTCAGCCATGGTAAACGAGCAATCGGTGTTCGAGCTATCGAAGTTTCACTGTATTTCCGTCGCATGTTAAACAAAAAATTTGTTCATTTTGCATGAACGCCTCCTAACTGATCAGTGCAACATCTCCGAGAACACAAAAATCAAACAACCACAGAGATGAAACAACGGCGAGGACTCGACTTAAATGTTGGAGCAAAAGAAAACCAACTGTTAGTCTCCGATAGGCCCGACAAGAGACAGAGTTTGGGGATGTGAAAAATACACAATGTCGCACGGGTGTGCTATCATGATGTGGCCGTCCTGATACGAAGCCATTCAAACCTACCTAAGGGAGTAATTAAATGAAACTGCAGAGTAGAATAGGTTATATCATTCCTTTACCTTTTCCCAAGGGTATTTAATCTTGAAAAATAAAAAGAGACTACAACCGTTTGCAATCAAAGTTTTATATGGACGCTTTGGAAATAAGGGCGAGGATTGTGGCCACGTAAAATCGATTTAAGCACCCCAGTGGAATTCGTTTCCGCTGACCGTTCCAAGGCGGTTCTTCTCTCGCGATTTATTTTTGTTATGGTTTGTCTTTAGATGTTTGTGTCGCTTGTGTTATTTTATTTTGGATAGCCTATTGGCCATTTTGTGGGAAAGTAACTGTCATTTTGGCTTTCCGCTGTTGGTGTTTCCATTGGGTCTGTTGTTGCAGTTTTGTGTTTCTTCCCCTTTGGTGTCTCTGATGGGAGCTATGGGTTGATTGTATCGATTCCTGATCATTGCCCTCACGTCTATTTAGTAACAAAAAAATGAAAATTTATTGATATGAGTTTGGTCAGATGACCAAAATTGCTGCGATGCCCTTTTATGGTAAAACACTGTAAAAACCTTTTTCTCAGAAACCAGCAGGACAATTGCCTGAACAAGTGATATGTGGATTGGAGTTTCGGGCCCATCATAGTTGATTCAACAGATGACTCTGTCTCAGACTTGACCCAATTTACACCAAGGTCATATTTTTATAGTGGTCAAAAGTGGAAACTGTTCATTTCTGGAAAGTATTGTCATATGTGAACTATAAATTTGTAGATGCAATCAACTCAATGAATAAACGAAGCTACACAAGTATCAACGGTCAAAGTCACTCTTTGACATTTTCACTCAAAATTAAATCTTGATACCGGTATTCAATGAAATCGGCTGGGCAAATTGAAGTCCATATGAAGCTTTTATGTGATGGAAGAAATGAAATTTGTTCAATTGGTTGAGGTCACATGACCCAGTAAGCAGCCAGGGCCGCATATGGTAAACAATCGTCAAACATCGTTTGGATTCCGTGGGCCAGATTCATTTGATCTATGGATGTAGCATTTTGTCAGCCCATCGTCGTTTGTTCAAATGAAGAGTCAAATGTTGAATATGGGTTGACCTTGATCCAGTTTATAGCAAGGTAAAATTTGGGCACTTGTTCTTTGGTTTGAAAAAAGGGGTAAATTAATATTTGTAACACTGATGTTGCTTATGAATGGTATATGAAATCAGCTAAACAAGTTAATGAAGCTGCATTAACACAAAAGTAGAAGGTAACTTACTGACCTTGGTAAACGGTCATTCAGATATCAAAATAGAAGGGAAGGCAATGATCAGGAAGCGATAAATTAATCCACACCTCCCACCAGAGACACCAAAGGGAATGAAACACAAACATGAAATAATTAGACCCTTACGGAAATATCAATAGCTAAAAGCCAAAATGTCAGTTACTTTCCCACAAAATGGCCAACTGGCTATCCTAACTAAAAAGATATAAGCGATACACACATTCCAAGACGAACAGAGCACGAAGTACCATACAACATTACATAAAATAGCATGTTAATTCTAAGGGAACCGTCATCGAATCTGAGGTCTGTCCCACCGGCGTGCAATAAAAGAGGGACGCAAAGTTATAAACTGTGATTGGGCTTACTACCATGTCCGTAGTCTGTCGTATAACATTTATGTTGTATCCAATCTTTTTTTATCGAATAATGCTTTTACGAAATTGAGTACTGAGGTCATTACAAGCATAGTACTTTTTCTGAATTTATATACTAAGTCACCAAAAAATCGGGTTCCAATAGACCTTGTTGCAAAAGAGTTAAGTCAAACACTAAATTTTGAAATTAAATCGGAATGATGTCTGTAAAACTAAACAAATGAGACCGATAACCCTGGTTAAAAAATTAAAGGAGTTAACAATTGATTACGAGTGCTGAAGACAGTTATGTGACTAGACATAGGAATAAGAAACGTATTTCTAAAAAAATAAAAAAGAACTGCTTGGCAGATTTATGCCAAATTTCATTTGAAGGGTCAATGGAATTGGGGAACAAAAGTTAATTCAAGTGGTCTAGGTCACATGACAAAGATGGCTGCCATGGAAAAACTTCAGAGATCTTCTAAAAACCTAATGACTCCACATACACCCAGCACTCAGGTGAGCGATTCAGGACCATTGGTCCTCTGTTTCTTATTTCTGCTTCATATATAAATGTTCGATTCTCTAATTGAGGTGTTCTAACGAGTGTCCAAAATCTATTGTTTTTAGCACAAACAGGGTAGAAAAACACTGTATGCCACGGTTTTCAAAAATAAAAGTGAAAGAAAGTGTCATTGGCTAATCATTGCACGGAAGAGAAACAGTCCTTTCGAATGCATCTAAGAATGTCAAGCGGCGTACAATTGGATAACGGCAACAATTTGCAACAATTACATTGTATGCTATAATATCGGAAACCCGATTTCATCATGTTGTTTGCCATTTTAGATTGTTTTATAATTTTAAACAAACAAGTAATTTTTCTTTATCGGCCCATTAATGAATCGCTCTAAAATAAAATTTGCAACCATGAAACGATACGGTATCCCAATCCCCAAATTGACACTTTTATAATCAAATACCCTAAGTAGAGTCTGATATAAGGGTTTGCTGAAAGAACATGGTTTCATCTAAATTCTGTTGACACTGTGTTCTAGCATACATATAGTAACAAAAATTATGATAAAGTGTGTCATGTCAGCGCGAAGGGCTCAAAACGTATGGCAAATCATGGCAAATCATAATATGCACATCATTACGATAACACACCCATGCAACATTTTTTCACATCTCAAGATGGCTAGTTTTCTGATAAAAATTAGTAATATTTTTTTTCTTATTTATACTGCAAATATAGGTTGTAGGTGCTCGTTAGTACCGCCTCAATTGTCTGTGCTCATTAGAACCGCCCCGTTGAGCGGTTCTAACGAGTCCCCGCAACTTATAACTTGGAGGAGAAATAAGAAAAATAATGTATACCCTCGTACACCCCAGTACTTTCTATATAAAGTGGAGTTGAGAGGGGTGTTCATTTCGCGGGCTTTTTCACGTGATGACAAGTTGCCACGGTTATTATTGTCTAAAAGACATCCACGCTTAAAGATTGATACTCTGTATGCATTATGCATAGCAGAAAATAATTGGAATTTAAACTATTCTTTAGATGAACGCACAAATCGACAATTGCCAAACCGAGCATTGAGAAGCAATCCTTTTAGAATAAACGGTGAGTGAATACACTAAAGATGAATACTTTGTGATATCGTGTTTATGTTTTAACTGGCTGTGCGCTTTTGGTTTATAAAAATGAATGAAAAAAAACAAACAAAAGCTTTAACAAAAATTGCTGACAAAATGCACAATGCCATGAATCGAAACATTTAATCCGTTGTTTGCAAGTAACATTTTGGTAAATATAGAGTGTGTCATTCTAGTGTGATATTGCCCTAGGAACAATACGTTTTGTTTGCACACGAAAACAAAAACCTAGAGATTTTCTTCGACGTTCTTTATGATAAGCCAAACATTTGCATTAGAAAGTAAAATCAAGTAGGAGTCATATATTTAGTTATACAAAAAAGTCTCTCTACTGTAATGGAAGGTATCTGAACTTGGAGCCAGCGTAGACCTTTCTGTTTCAGCCCATTAAGTAAACGATGTTTTTTTTTGTAAACAAAAATGCCCACTGGTGTCGAGAAAACACTTTGAAACCGACTTTTTTGTACGAGGACTGTTCAAATATGAATGAACTAAGCACATAAAATGATTCCGTGATAAATTTCAATGAAAAATTTATTTTGTCCCCTCAAATTATTCCCCTTCAACAGATATACAAACTTCCAGTCTTCTGATCCGATCATTGAATGCATTTTGGTAGTCTTTTCGAGGTATACTATGAAGGCACTGGAAAATTGCAGAACCGAGGTGTTTGCGCTGTACACATTTTCGATCAGAAAGGTATTTTTCAGCCGCGGGAACAAAAAAAGGTCACACGGGGCAAGGTCAGGGGAATGCGGGGGTGAGGGAGTTCAACAGCCTTTTCCTGCTTCAGATAGTCTTGCACAATGAACGCCTTGTGCGATGACGCATTGTCATGTAGCAATCTGACATTGGCCAAACCAGTTGCGGGTCTTCGTCCTTTGAAATATTTCTTCAATTTTCGAAGAACTTTATTCTTGGAAAACTTCGCATTTACAGATTTGCCTTTAGGCACAGCAATCTGAATAGCAGGGCCCTGATTTGAAAAGAATATGGCATACATTACCTTCTTGACGCTCATGGTCCGCTTTTGCAATGCATGGTCTTTTGCAATACTTTGTTGCCCATATTTTGTTCTGTATCTTTCGTTTTGGCTCAAAAAAATGAACCCATGTCTCGTCACCTGTAACGACATTAGCGAAAGAACGTGCATTGTAATTTGGAAACTTTTTAAGCAACTTCTTGGCGCACTGAACGCATGTCTTTTTCTGCTCATCTGTCAACAGATGGGGAATCCATCTAGCACAGATCCTCCTCATTTTCAAATCCCGTTTCAGAATTGTATGAGCTGCTCCTAATGAGATGCCAACCATACTAGCTATTTGCCTATTGGTCGATCGTGCATCGGTAGCAACTATTTCTTTCACTCTAGCAACCATCTTGGCAGATGTTGCTCTTTTCGGCCGACGCACATGTGGTGCATCTTCTGTTGAGCCTAGCCCACAGCTGAATTTCTTACATCAACGAAAAACTGTCGGAAAAGACATTCCATTATGCCCATAAACCGAACATATTTCATCAAAAATGTCTGCACCGTATACCAAGAATACAACGATTCTTTATATAGGACCGTATTTCAACGGCGTACTCTGACCTTCTTCCAACCATGTTTTGTATTAGTACACAAGAGTAGACAGTGTTTATCGAACGATATACATGGCTAAAGTGCACGGATTTTAACAGGTTTGGTATCAATGTATAGGTAAAATGTTTTTCTTCGCTGTGATATTTATTTCCAGGTGATTTTCGCATTAGTGCATTAGAAAACGTTCTACTTGCATTCATATTTGAACAGTCCTCGTAATTAAGGCGTAACTATACCAAATTTAGTGACACAGATGCCTTTCTGATATCTTAACCTCATCAGTGTGTCTCAACCCCAAAGGTCTGAAACCGAAACGGATGATGCACAAAACCCGGCAAACACAGCACATCCCCCCACCAACCGGCCCCGATAGCGCAGTTTGTAGAGTGTCCGCTCCGGGGAACGGGAGGTCAAGGGTTCGATCCCGGGCCGCGATATACCAAATAAGTTCTGAATGGTTAGATCCTTTGGAAGCAAAGAATACATAAAATAAACGAAAATAGCAGACTCGGTTTTATTGAGTCTGTTCATGCCCAGTTCTGAAATGTGCAACACCGGCCACGCCCTCTAGCACCGGTTTAAGCAGAACTCTATTTTCTAAATGATTCTAAATGAACCCAATGATCTCAAAGGACCAGAATATATAATCTGCACTATGATGGATGTACGGGGAGACTTTGTACGGCCGCCACACGGCACAGCACCAGCTGCAGTGAAGAAAAATAAGTTCTGAATAGTTAGCTCCTTTGGAAGCAAAGAATACACAAAATAAACGAAAATAGCAGACTCGTTTTATTGAGTCTGTTCTTGACCAGTACTGAAATGTACGACACCGGCCACGCCCTCTAGCACCGGCTTAAGCAGAACTCTATTTTCAAAATGATTCTAAATGGACCCAATGATCTCAAAGGACCAGAATATATAATCTGCACTATGATGGATGTACGGGGAGACTTTTTACGGCCGCCACACGGCACAGCACCAGCTGCAGTGAAGATAAATAAGTTCTGAATAGTTAGATCCTTTGGAAGCAAAGAATACACCAAATAAACGAAAATAGCAGACTCGGTTTATAGCAGACTGTTCATGACCAGTACTGAAATGAGCAACATCGGCCACGCCCTCTAGCACCTCTAGACAAAGTCGTTAAGAATGGTACTAGCTGCTCCTCGCTTGGCACTCACATTTACGGGGTAGAGCTAGGACTGGTCGACCCAGTGTCAGGATAATGTGACTGGGTGTGGTATGATGTAATGCGTCTGGGACATGATACTTCAGTGAGGCAGCACTATAAAAGTGAGCATTGAGCTCCCTGTCGCAACCAGACACCGTCGTGATATGACTGAAAAGTTGTTGAAAGCGACGTTAAACCCAAATTCACACACCCACAGCACATCCCCCTCCGAGCACACACCGACCGACGTAGCCTATGAGACAGGTTAATTGGAGGCATCAGGCAAGAGACGCTTACCCTAGGACTTATAGTCGTCCCCAACCGAGGCCACATCAGCAAACATGTCCAACACTCCACGGAAGTCCCGGGCATCAGGAAGGAGTAGCGAGACTTGCAAATTTCAAAATATACCAAAATGTGTCAACCAAATCCGCTAAGATGCATGTCTCACCTGACAAGTCAGTCTTAGTTTTAGAAAAATTAGAATTTTATACTGCAAAAATTAAAGATATAATATAGTTATTTAAATCAGTACTTGAGCACTGACTTCAACACCGCAGTATCAACCTCGGCACTAAGGAACTGATACAAGCTGATGATACCCTCGGGGACTTACGAATCATCCATCACTAGAGATACCGACACAGTGGTTGCAATTAAGGCGTAACTGTTTCAAATTTAGCGACACAGAGGCCTTTCTGATATTTAGTATTAATGTCAGATTTAGTGACATATTACGAAAGCCTAATAGGCTCAGGTAAGAGAAAATAAAATTCTATAAAGGCGTAGTAACGTGAAACAAAAGGCGTAGTAACGCGAAAAAAGGCGTAGTAACGCAAAAGAATGGCGTAGTAACGCGAATCAAAAGGCGTAGTAACGCAAAAGAAAGGCGTAATAACGCGAAAAAAGGCGTAGTAACGCAAAAGAAAGGCGTAGTAACGCAAAAAAGGCGTAGTAACGCAAAAGAAAGGCGTAGTAACGCAATAGAAAGGCGTAGTAACGCGAATAAAAAGGCGTAGTAACGCAAAAGAAAGACGTAATAACGCGAAAAAGGCGTAGTAACGCAAAAGAAAGACGTCATAACTCGAAAAAAAGGCGAAGTAACGCAAAAGAAAGGCGTAGTAACGCGAAAAAAGGCGTAGTAACGCAAAAGAATGGCGTAGTAACGCGAATCAAAAGGCGTAGTAACGCAAAAGAAAGGCGTAATAACGCGAAAAAAGGCGTAGTAACGCAAAAGAAAGGCGTAGTAACGCGAAAAAAGGCGTAGTAACGCAAATAAAGGCGTACTAACGCGAATCAAAAGGCGTTGTAACGCGAATCAAAAGGCGTAGTAACGCAAAAGAAATGCGTAATAACGCGAAACAAAAGGCGTAGTAACGCGAATCAGAAGGCGTTATAATGCTGAAACAAGATCGCTCACCTGGTCCATAGCGTAACAAGTGGGCCACGGGAAGGGCCATTATTGGCACCAGGGCTGTAATGTGCATAATGTTGAGGGAGGTCTAAAAAGGGTGAAGCTTCATACCAAATATCAACAAAGGCTGAGGGACAGCCAAATCATCCGCCGCACTTTATATCAAGACTCAACCTTGTGACCTTCGCCTGTGACCTTGACCTTGAGTTGGCCCTTGGTTTATTTATGGGTTCTGCACGTCAGCTTACTGAGGGTGATATTTCACAAAAGTTTAATGAAAATCCTTCGAGGGGTAAAAGAACGGACACAGATTTCCAAGTTTCAAATTTGTGACCTTCACCTGTGATCTTGACCTTGGGTTTGTATGTTTAATTTATGGGTTTTGCACATCAGCTCACCGAAGGGGGATATTTCACCAAACTTTAATGAAAATCCTTCCAGGGGTAAAGGAGATATTAAACGGATACAAAATTCAAAAGTTTCAAACTCGTGACCTTAAGTCGTTTATGGGTTCTGCACATCAGCTCACTGAGGGGTGTTTTGGCGAAAGTTTAATGAAAATCCTTCCAGGGGAAAAGGAGATATGAAACGGACCCAAAATACGAAGTTTCTTACTCGAGACCTTCAACTGTGACCTTGATTCGGCATAGTGCATTTATGGGTTATGCACATCAGCTCAATGAGGGAGTATTTGACCAAAGTTTAATGAATACCCTTTGAATGGTATAGGAGATATGGAAGGGACAAAGAATTCAAAGTTTCAAACTCGTGACCTTCAAATGTGACCTTGACCTGGTGTCGGTATGATTCATTTATGGGTTCTGCACATCAGCTCACTGAAAAGAATATATGGCCAAAGGTTAATGAAAATCCTTCCAAGGGTAAAGGGGATATGGAACAGACACAAAATTCAAAGTTTCAAACTCGTGACCTTGACCTTGAGTCTGCATGGTTCATTTATGGGTCCTGCACATCAGCTCACTAAGACGAATACTTTACCAAAGATTAACGAAAATCTATCAAAAGTTTCAGGCGATATGGAGCGGACAAGGAAGTGTTACGAACAGACAGAGGGCGGACGGACGGGCGAACGGACGGACAGATGGACAGACGGACAGACGAAGTTCATTCCTATAATCCACGCTCCGCTTCGCGGCGTTGGATTAACTATTCCATGTACCAGCAACATATCTTATGTCTGGGGTATAACTAGAATACCATGGCAAACGGAGTTGTGGTTCTTGCTCATGAATCACCTTCAATTGTATCAAGTCCCATCATATACATGTATATCTCAAAGGGTATTGAAGTTATTGCGATTACAAAGTTATATTGTCAGGGGTGTTAACTAAAACCATGTCATCCAGAGTTGTTGCTTTTTCTAATGACACGACCTCTTAACCACACACAAGTGCCATCAACATATCTGAAAGGGTATTTTAGTTACGGAGATCAAACACTTATAGGGGATAACTAAAATATCAGTGCACCAGAGTTGTGGTTCTTGCTCATGACATGTCTTATGTACTTAATATACAACTAAACCAACTACCATCAATATGTCTAAAATTGGCTGGAGTTAGTGCGATGACAAGGTTAAATTGTCAGCGGAGACCTTGTGTACAACTTTTTGATCAAGTCCCATCGATATATCTCAAAGGTTATTGGAGTCATTGTGATCACAAGGCTATATTGTTAGGGGAGTTAACTAAAATGCCAAGGCATCCAGAGTTGTGATTATTTCTTACGACAGGTCTTCTTGACCTCATGTTCAACTATTCTTTATACCATCAATAAATGAGCCAGCACATGACAAACATACAATAAGGCATGTGCGCCCAACGAAGACTCAGATCAGCCTGCGCATCCGCGCAGTCTGATCAGAGTCTTCGTTGTGCGCTCTAAGGATAGCTAAGGGTCCAATGCTCCTTCATGCAGCACGAGAAGTCTGGTTAGACTATATGGATGCACAGGCTGATCTGAGTCTTCGAGGAACGGGAGGTCACGGAGTCAATCCCAGGCCGCGACATACCAAAGTCGTTAAAAATGAAACTACCTGCTCCGTGCTTGGCACTCAGATTTACGGGCTAGGACTGGTCGACCCAGTGTCAGGATAATGTGACTGGGTGTGGTATCATGTAATGTGTCTTGTACATGATACTTCAAGGAGGCAGCACTATAAAAGTGAGCATTGAGCTCCCTGTCGCAACCAGACACCGTCGTGATATGACTGAAAAATTGTTGAAAGCGACGTTAAACCCGAACACACACACACACACACACACACACACACACACACACACACACACACACGCACACGCACACGCACACGCACACGCTGAGTCTTCGATGGGCGTACATGTCTTATTGTAGGTTTTGTCGTGCACTGGCTCAAATGTCAAAGGATATTGTTTTTTGTTTGTTTGATTTGAGGTTTAACGTCCCGTCAACACAGTACAGGTCATTTTGGGGACGTTGCTTCCAATTTTGTGTGACTTTTAACCGACATTGAGATGAAATGACATCTCAAGCCATGTCGCCTAATGAAACCAATAGGGTCTATAAGCATGGACGGACCGCCTGGGCAGACTTAGATCCTCTAAGCCGTTTACAAGTACTGGTGTGCGGTCGGTTTCAGCTCTGCGTGGAAGTATCATGCAGCCCATCCATTTCTTCAAGCCCTGATGGGCGGGGGCCCCAAAGGATATTGGAATGATGGCGATTACAAGGTTGTGTCTATGGAAGGACGGACGGACGGACGGACGGACGGACGCCAGGCTGATCGCCCTGAACCTATTCTTTCGGGGGATAAAAAGGCGTAGTAACGCAGAAGAAAGGCGTAGTAACGCACAAGAAAGGCATAGTAACACGAAAAAAGGCGTAGTAATGCGAATAAAAAGGCGTAATAACGCGAAAAAAGGCGTAGTAACGCGAACCAAAAGGCGTAGTAACGCGAATCAAAAGGCGTAATAACGCGAAAAAAGGCGTACTAACGCGAACCAAAAGGCGTAGTAACGCGAATCAAAAGGCGTAGTAACGCGAATCAAAAGGCGTAATAACGCCTTTCTTTCGCGTTACTACGCCTTTCTTTTGCGTTTCTACGCCTTTTGATTAGCGTTACTACGCTTTTCTTTTGCGTTACTGCGCCTTTTTTCGCGTTACTACGCCTTTGGATTCGCGTTACCACGCCTTTTAATTGGCGTTATTACGCCTTTCTCGTAAGCTCGCCTTACGATAGTAAGTGTGTGTGTGTGGGGGGGGGGGGGCTATTGCCATAACCCCGGCGTCCGGTGGCAGCGTCGGCGTCGGCATTTGGTTAATGTTTACCTGTAAGCTCTGATTTGTGATGTTTTACAAATTTATTTTCATATAAAATAAACAATATTTTCCTCTGTATTATCTCCCTTACTTCCCTGTGGGATCTGAATGAAGAGGTTGTGAGTACGAATCCCGGGGGAAGAATGTCTTACATGTCTTATTGTAGGTTTTGTCGTGCGCTGGCTCAAATGTCAAAGGATATTGGTTTTTGTTTATTTGATTTGAGGTTTAACGTCCCCTTCCACACAGTACAGGTCATTTTGGGGACGTTGCTTCCAATTTTGTGTGACTTTTAACCGACATTGAGATAAAATGACATCTCAAGCCCTGTCGCCCAATGAAACCAATAGGGTTTATATGCATTGACGGACTCCCCCCCCCTGGGCAGACTTAGATCCTCTAAGCCGTTTACAAGTACTGGTGTGCGGTCGGTTTCAGCTCTGCATGGAAGTATCATGCAGCCCATCCATTTCTTCAAGCCCTGATGGGCGGGGGCCCCAAAGGATATTGGAATGATGGCGATTACAAGGTTGTGTCTATGGAAGGACGGACGGACGGACGGATGCCAGGCTGATCGCCCTGAACCTATTCTTTCGGGGGATAAAAAGGCGTAGTAACGCAGAAGAAAGGCGTAGTAACGCACAAGAAAGGCATAGTAACGCGAATAAAAAGGCGTAGTAACGCGAAAAAAGGCGTAGTAATGCGAATAAAAAGGCGTAATAACGCGAAAAAAGGCGTAGTAACGCGAATCAAAAGGCGTAGTAACGCCTTTCTTTCGCGTTACTACGCCTTTCTTTTGCGTTACTACGCCTTTTGATTAGCGTTACTACGCCTTTCTTTTGCATTACTACGCCTTTTTTCGCGTTACTACGCCTTTTGGATTCGCGTTACTACGCCTTTTTATTGGCGTTATTACGCCTTCCTCGTAATCTCGCCTTACTATAGTAAGAGGGGAGGGGGGGGGGGGGGGCTATTGCCATAGCCCCGGCGTCCGGTGGCAGCGTCGGCGTCGGCATTTGGTTAATGTTTACCTGTAAGCTCTGATTTGTGATGTTTTACAAATGTATTTTCATATAAAATAAACAATATTTTCCTCTGTATTATCTCCCTTACTTCCCTGTGGGATCTGAATGAAGAGGTTGTGAGTTCGAATCCCGGGGGAGGAATGTCTTACATCTCTTATTGTAGGTTTAGTCGTGCGCTGGCTCTAATGTCAAAGGATATTGGTTTTTGTTTAATTGATTAGAGGTTTAACGTCCCCTTCCACACAGTACAGGTCATTTTGGGGACGTTGCTTCCAATTTTGTGGGACTTTTAACCGACATTGAGATGAAATGACATCTCAAGCCATGTCGCCTAATGAAACCAATAGGGTCTATAAGCATGGACGGAGCCCCCCCCCCCCCTCCCGGGCAGACTTAGATCCTCTAACTCTAAGCCGTTTACAAGTACTCGTGTGCGGTCGGTTTCAGCTCTGCATGGAAGTATCATGCAGCCCATCCATTTCTTCAAGCCCTGATGGGCGGGGCAAAGGATATTGGAATGATGGCGATTACAAGGTTGTGTCTATGGAAGGACGGACGGACGGACGGATGCAAGGCTGATCGCCCTGAACGTATTCTTTCGGGGGATAAAAAGGCGTAGTAACGCAGAAGAAAGGCGTAGTAACGCACAAGAAAGGCATAGTAACGCGAATAAAAAGGTGTAGTAACGCGAAAAAAGGCGTAGTAATGCGAATAAAAAGGCGTAATAACGCGAAAAAAGGCGTAGTAACGCGAATCAAAAGGCGTAGTAACGCCTTTCTTTCGCGAAAATACGCCTTTCGTTTGCGTTACTACGCCTTTTGATTAGCGTTACTACGCCTTTCTTTTGCGTTACTACGCCTTTTTTCGCGTTACTACGCCTTTTGGATTCGCGTTACTACGCCTTTTTATTGGCGTTATTACGCCTTCCTCGTAAGCTCGCCTTACGATAGTAAGAGGGGGGGGGGGGGGGGCTATTGCCATAGCCCCGGCGTCCGGTGGCAGCGTCGGCGTCGGCATTTGGTTAATGTTTACCTGTAAGCTCTGATTTGTGATGTTTTACAAATGTATTTTCATATAAAATAAACAATATTTTCCTCTGTATTATCTCCCTTACTTCCCTGTGGGATCTGAATGAAGAGGTTGTGAGTTCGAATCCCGGGGGAGGAATGTCTTACATGTCTTATTGTAGGTTTTGTCGTGCGCTGGCTCAAATGTCAAAGGATATTGGTTTTTGTTTATTTGATTTGAGGTTTAACGTCCCCGTCAACACAGTACAGGTCATTTTGGGGACGTTGCTTCCAATTTTGTGTGACTTTTAACCGACATTGAGATGAAATGACATCTCAAGCCCTGTCGCCCAATGAAACCAATAGGGTTTATAAGCATGGACGGACCGCCTGGGCAGACTTAAATCCACGAAGCCGTTTACCAATACTCGTGTGCGGTCGGTTTCAGCTCTGCGTGGAAGTATCATGCAGCCCATCCATTTCTTCAAGCCCTGATGGGCGGGGCCCCAAAGGATATTGGAATGATGGCGATTACAAGGTTGTGTCTATGGAAGGACGGACGGACGGACGCCAGGCTGATCGCCATGAACCTTTTCTTTCGGGGGATAAAAAGGCGTAGTAACGTCTAGGAAAGAAAGGTCTAGTAACGCACAAGAAAGTCATTGATAGTAACGCGAATAAAAAGGCGTAGTAACGCGAAAAAAAGGCGTAGTAATGCGAATAAAAAGGCGTAATAACGCGAAAAAAGGCGTTGTAACGCGAACCAAAAAGGCGTAGTAACGCGAATCAAAAGGCGTAATAATGCCTTTCTTTCGCGTTACTACGCCTTTCTTTTGCGTAACTACGCCTTTTGATTCGCGTTACTACGCCTTTCTTTTCCGATACTACGCCTTTTTTCGCGTTACTACGCCAATCTTTTGCGTTTCTACGCCTTTTGATTCGCGTTACTACGCCTTTCTTTTGCGTTACTACGCCTTTTTTCGCGTTACTACGCCTTTCTTTGCGTTACTACGCCTTTTTTCGCGTAGCTTCGCCTTTTGATTGGCGTTACTGCGCCTTTTGTTTTGCGTTTGTACGCCTTTTTAGGCGTTAATACGCCTTTTGTTTCGCGTTACTACGCCTTTACACAATTTTTATTTTCTCTTACCTGAGCCTATTAGGCTTTCGTAACATATATACCTTTCTGATATTTAATCTTCATCAGTGTGTCTCAAGCCCGAAGTTCTGAAACCGAAACGGATGATGGACAAGACCCATACAACACAGCACACCCCCCTCCGAGCACACACTGACCGGCGGAGCCTATGAGACAGGTCAACTGGAGGCATCAGGCAAGAGACGCCTACCCTAGGACTTATAGGCGTCCTCCACCGAGCCAACATCAGCAAACATGACCCACACTCAACGGGAGTGAGTGAGTGTTTCAGTTTTTACGTCCCAACAACAGCTAAGGTCATACGGAGACGGGACCTCGGTTTAAAGACTCATCCGAAAGTCTGGAGAAGCCCGGGATCGAACCTGCGACCCCTGGTTTACAAGGCGAGTAGCGTAACCACTCGACCACGGAGGCTTCTACCACACTCAACGGAAGTCCCGGGCATCAGGAAGGAGATGCCCAAAGTAGGAGACTTGCAAATTTCAAAATATAACAAAAAGTGTCAACCAATTCCGCTAAGATATATGTCTCACCTGACAAGTCAGTCTTAGTTTTAGAAAAAATATAATTTTATACTGCTAAAATTAAAGATATATTAAAGTTATTTAAATCAGTACTTCAGCACTGACGTCAACCTCACCACTAAGGAAATGATACTGAGCTGATGATACACCCGGGGACGAACGAATTAACCACCAGCAGAGATAACGTCCCAGTGGTTGCAATTAAGGCGTAACTATTCCAAATTTAGTGACACAGAGGCCTTTCTGATATTTAATATTCATCAGTGTGTCTCTCATGTAAAGAAATATAAGGTTAGCATTAATTTTAGCCCACCTGTCACGTAGTGACAAGGTGAGCTTTTGTGATCACATTTTGTCCGTCGTGCGTGCGTGCGTGCGACCGTAAACAATTTCAAATAAGTATATCTCTAATACTCCATGGCCAATCTTGATCAAATTTCATGAGAAGCATCATCAGGTAGGGGGAAAGGCTGCATAAGGTTTTTGGGCTGATCAGATTGGAATTCTGGTAGCCATGGCAACATATAGCTCCATAGACTTACAATGGGAAAAATTTAAACAAGAGGTTCATGAGCCACTATGCTCACCAGAGCTCAGGGAGCACTGCCCACTGGCAGCAATGTATTTTATTTAACCATGGGAGCCCTGCGCCCAAGGATACTACAGATAGAATTTGGACCCAATCAGCCTAATGGCTTCAGAGGTCTGATGTCGCTTGAATGTGTTGTTGCAGGACAACAGATGACACTTGACAATTTCCCATCTGTGGCAACTAATAGGCCTAAAAGAACATTATTAAAGGAACATTTCTATGTAAGTTTGACAAAATATCTTGAAAGGCATAAATGTCATTTTTCAATTTTCCCCATTTATAAGTCAATGGAAATTCTTAACTTGCTATAGCAAACAAACCAAAGAGCCAAATTTCATAAACCAGAGCTCAGATGGGCACTGCCCATGACATTGTATTTTAACAGGATATGATTTTAATCTACTAATTATAAAGTCTCCAAAACAAACCCCATGCCCAAATGAGCACGCATGTGGACTGTATCTGAAATATTAGGTGTTTTATAAAGTAGCGAGGGTGGGGCATGAACCCAATAGAGCCCTGGTTGGTGTCACTTAATGCATCTTATCAAAAGGAACAGAGACATTATGGTTTAGCGGTGGGGATATGTATGGATCCTGAGATGTAAGGCTTTTTAAGCAGTGGAGGGATTCGGGCATGGTGGATACCAGAAAACCCAAGATTGCTGTCACTGAATGCTGAACGGTTTCTGAGATATGAGGCCCTTTTATGAAGTGGATAGGAGAGAAATGGCCCCTGCGAACCCCCCAAGATGGGGGTGACTGAATGTGTCTAAAAACAATGAACAAGAATATATGTGATTATGAGGTGGGGATTTGAATGGTTTCTGAGATATATGGCCTATTATGAAGTGGGGACTTATCATAAGGAAGAAGAATATATATGGTTAAGGGGTAGGGATTCTCTTAACAGTTTCTGAGATATATGGCTTTTAATGAAGTAAAGGGCTGGGACATGGCCGGTGGCACCCCGGGAGTCCCCCATGCTGGTGTCACTGATTGCGTCTTATCATAAGGAACAAGAATATATTATGGTTTGGGTGTAGGGCTCTGAACAGTTTCTCAGATATATGGTCTTTTTGTGAAGATGAGGGGTGGTGCATGGCCCGGGCATGCCCTGGGTGACTCCTAGGTTGGTGTCACTGAATGTGTCTTATCATAAGAAACAAGAATATATATGGTTTAGGGGTGGGGATCTGAATTTTTTCTGGAATATTTGGCCTTTTATGAAGTGGAGGGAATAGGGCGTGGTCCCAGCTGATCCCGGGGGACCCCAAGGTTGATGTCACTGAGTGCATCTTATCATAAGGAACAAGAATATATATGGTTAAGGGGTGGGGCTCTGAATGGTTTCTGTGATAAATGGCATTTTATGAAGTTGAGGGGGTGGGGCATGTCCCCGGCACATCTGGAGGAACCCCCAAGTTGGTGGCACTTAATGCATCTTATCTTAAGTAACAAGAATATATATGGTTTAGGGGTGGGGATTTGTAAGGTTTCTGGAATATTTGGCCTTCTATGAAGTGGAGGGGGTTGGGCATGGCTCCGGCACATCCTGGGTGTCCCCCAGGTTGGTGTCACTGAATGCGAATTATCATAAGGGACGAGAATATATATGGTTTAGGGGTGGGGATCTGTAGGGTTTCTTGGATATTGGACAGTTTATGAAATGGAGGGGGTGGGGCATGGCCCAGGCACATCCCGAGGTACCCCCAGGTTGCTGTCATTGAGTGCGTCTTATCATGAGAAACGAGAATATATACGATTTAGGGGTTGAATCTGAATGGTTTCTGAGATAAATGCCATTTAATGAAGTGGAGGGGGTGGGGCATGTCACCGGCACATCCGTGGGAACCCCCAGGTTGGTGTCACTTAATGTGTCTTATCATAAGGAACAAAATCAAAGCGCCAAAGGCACTGAAATGACAGATTCTATGAGAAAATCATAACACTGTGAAAACTTACAGAAAACCTTTTAAAAAGATCTTAAAATTTAGAAAGGTATTTCTGTAAATTCCAAAATATGATATGTTTGCACATGTCTATAGACCGGTGGTATTATGGAATGCCATTCGATGTCTCAATTTTCTGAAAGAAACTATTTACGTTTTCAAAACCGAACATTAAAATTCAAGTTTTAACAGAGCTACTGTCCATAAGTTACAGTTTTTGTCTGGTCGGTTGTGGACATCTCTATTCTGAATGTTCTTAATGACAGTACGCTGCGTTCGCTAACTACATGCCATACTTCGCCACACAATTCCGCTTATTTCGACCGATATGTCCGCCCCGCCCATAAGGGCTTGAAGAAATATATGGGCTGCATGATGCTTCCACGCAGAGCTGAATCTGGCCCGCACACTAGTATTGGTAAACCGCTTAGAGGATCTAAGCCTGTCGAGGAACCGCGGTGCGAGGCGGAACGTCCATGCTAATAAACCCTATTGGTTTCATTGGGCGACAGGGCTTGAGATGTCATTTTATCTCAGTGTCGGGTAAAAGTAACACAAAATTGAAAGCAACGTATCCAAAATGACCTTTACAGTGTTGACCGGGACGTTAAACCACAAATCAAACAAACAAAAAAAAAACGCACGCGTCACCACGGCATACCTTATACCTGTACGTCGAAACACCCGGAAAGGACAATCGGCGTGATTCACGCTGAAGTGTGATTGCACGACCCGCAGAAAAAGCGACCGACTAAAGTCGGTTGATTTTCTAAGAGTGCCCTAAAATCATCGTGTCATTCTGTCATTCTGTCAGTCTGTCTGTCTGTCGCTAACCCGTTTGTGAAAATTGGTGATAGTGACTTAACCGCTTGGAATATTTAAACATGTTTTGGCATACAGATAGATATCAATGAGACCTAACCAATGAACTTGCGAAATATTACATTCCATTTAGTATAGCCTCGCCGAGGCGAAAAATGTGAACATTTTCGAACTGCTACTCCTCGGAAACCGTTGGGCCCATTGAAGTCAAATTTCATATGGAGCCTCAAGGGATGGGGGAAACCAAAATTTGCTCATGGGGTTCAGGTCACATGATCAAAATGGCCGCCAAGCCATACATGTATATGGTAAAAACCCTTCAAAAATAGTCTTCTCCAGAACCACTGGGCAGATTTCCACGAAACTTGATAAATAGCATCTGAGACGTAGGCCCATCATAAATTGCTAAAATGGTGACCCTGAGTTTACCTTGACCTTCTTTGTGCCTAGGTCAAACTTTGACACATATGCTTTTGTATTGGAAAAGTGAGAATGCATTTTATCCTACAAACGATTCAGAATACAGTACTAAAGTATAAGATATATTGTTGCTCCTTACGATAAGGCGCATTTATTGGGGGAACCGTTTTAGGTCCAGGTCACATGACCAAAATGGCCGCCATACCCATATATGGTAACACTCATAAAGCTAAAAGCATCCGGCGGGTCGTGCACTTCAGCTGAAGCACTGGTTTGTCACTGAAACGCATATGTCAGTCGCTTAGACGCCAGTTTAAGTACGTATTGCATGCACTAGCGTAAGTGTTCCGTACTGTGCCGACACGTTAACTTTGGTCACGACCGGGGCGTCTAGCTCTCAAACGTTCATCGCATAAGGGCGACGATCAGTGTCAGTGCTTATTAGTCGGTAGTTGAGACCCCTTGTTTATCTACAGGTACAGAGTAGCAGCTGCCGGCGGAAATCTGTTTCGCATATGCATCTGAGCTTGACGTACTGACGTCGGTCTTCCGCTACGTCGACGTCCACTAGCGTCTTCTGTATATAGTATTCTATTCTATAGTAAGCTCGTAGACGATAGATCACACACGTGAGGCACCCAAAATCAGAGTCAACGTCATCCGCTTTCCGACCAGCTTCTAACTGTCCATGGCACGCTTACGATCCTTTAATGAAAAATGTTGCAATACGCTCTGACTTAATGCTTTTTGAGAACAAATTTCAGTTTCTTCTTTTCTAGGCACGACCTTAATTTACACATCAAAAGTTTGATCCTGAACATGTGGTTTCTATCTGTACTGGTGTGGATCTGGTGCACAGGATCAACGTGGCCGAACTGGTAACCAGACGACGCGGTTTATTGATTTAACCTTTTTAGCTTAAGTGCATGGTGCCTAAGCGCGTTGTAATCGGTTTGGTTTCAGAATCAAAGCACTGAGAGTGTGGGGTCTAGGTTGGAGTAATAGTCCTGAGCTGAGATTTAAACTGTTTCATTTAACTCTGAAATTCCAAACAAATAGTGAAGATTTTGATAAGAAGATGCGCTCTGCAGCGTCTGATCTTGGTCTACACTGTTTGCCAAGCTCACCCTATGATTCCAGGATAACCCTCTTCCGTCTAATGGAATACCCTGATCTCACTGCGGCTATTTTCTACAAGACAAAAAGTTATTCTGACAAGTCAGTGATAGTCACGTAGACATTAGCACTGAAGCACTTTTCTTATTAGCAACTTCGGGTCGAATGCCAAGCAATCAACCCAAACATAGCCGCGTCGTCTGTCAGTGTTGGGTACATGTAAGTGTTATCTGTAGAATCTGCACATGAATCAAATGTTGGATCTGGCAAACAATGTAACTTCAGATCAAACGACACAGAACACGGTGCTGATCTTGTTCTACGCTTTTTGCATTAGTTAAACGAATCAGTTCAAGTCCCCGTTCATGACCCACCTGTATTTAGAGACAGTCGGTATGAGTGTTGTCAGTGCTTTGATTTATTTCTGGCGTGCACTCTTCCATCACTGAAGTTGGGCTCGTCCATTCTGCTAAATATATGGCACCTCAAATTATATCACAGGACCTACACTAATTACCTGTACCATATTCCAGGGTTGAAAGGGACAGCCTTTCTTTCCAATTTCACCACGCAAAGTCAATACACACCTAAGTTGTAACTGACCTAAACTTGACCTCGAAAGTCAGAAAGAAAATTCATTAATATTCTTGTCTCCAGCTGACCTGGTCCAACAGCAGGCTGGTCTTAAAGGATTAAATATTGACAGCACTGATAGAAAACAGTGTAAAACCTGAGCAGTCGTCGCCAAACCCGTCGCATGATGCAGACATACGACGCAGACGACGACGACGACGGACAACTGCCTTTCCTATAAGCTCCCCAGTAGCATTCGGCTCTGGTGAGCCACAGGGCCCAGAGCTTAGATATTTAGCAAGTAGCAACAGCAAGTGGTCACCTACATAAATCCTGCCAATCATGTCCCTGGGGTTCAAATGGGTCACGCCCTGTGGCCCCTTAGCTCCAAAAGACGCATAATGAAAAAAAAAGCTTAAAAAATCTCCTCTGAAACCACAAGGCCCAGAGCTTAGATATTTAGCATGTAGCAACGACAAATGGTCACCTACATAAATCCTGCCGATCATGTCCCTGGGGTCCAAATGGGTCACGCCCTGGGGCCCCTTAGCTCCCATAGACTCTAAATGGAAAAAAAGCTTCAAATGTTCTTCTCTGAAACAGCAGGGCCCAGAGCTAAGATATTTAGCATGCAGCAGCGACAAGTGGTCACCTACCTGAATCCTGCCAATCATGCCCCTATGGTCCAAATGGGCCAAGCCCTGGGGCCACTTAGCTCCCATAGACTCATAATGGAAAAAATCTTCTCTGAAACCACAAGACCCAGAGCTTAGATATTTAGCGCGTAGTAACGGAAAGTGGTCACCTACATAAATCCTGCCAATCATGTCCCTGGGATCCAAATGGGCCACACCCTGGGGCCTCTTAGCTCCCATAGACTCATTATGGATAAAAACTTCAAAAATCTTCTTCTCTGAAACTGCAGGGCCCTGAGCTTAGATATTTAGCATATAGCAACGGCAAGTGCACGTGGTCACCTACATAAATCCTGCCAATCATGCCCCTGGGGTCCAAATTTGCCACGTCCCGGGGTCCCTTAGCTCCGATAGACGCATAATGGAAAAAGCTTCAAAACTCTTCTTCTCTGAAACCACAGGTCCCAGAGCTTAGATATTTAGCATGCAGCAACGGCAAGTGGTCACCTACATAAATCCTGCCAATCATGCCCCTTGGGTCCAAATGGACCACGACCCGGGGCCCCTTAGCTCCCATAGACCGCTCTGAAACCATAAGGCCCAGAGCCTAGGTATTTAACATGTAGCAATGTTGTGTGGTCGCCTACATGAATTCCGCCAATCATGCCCCTAGGGTCCAACCTGGCTAAATCCTGTGGCCCCTTAACTCTAATAAACTTATGATGAAAAAAAAAGCTTCAAAAAAACTTCTTTCCAGCTTCGACAGCTCAGTCGGATGCGCGTTTGACTGGTAATCAGGATGACGCGGCTTCGATACCTGCCGGGGTCGTCAACATTCTTTCATGGAGATTGGTCAAGAAATCTTTCTCTCCCTTCCGCTGTTTCGAGAAGGGCGGTTGTCAGTTTCTGGCGAAAGAATGTGCACTGTACTGGTTAACCGCTTACGTATAAGCTTGCCCAGGAAAAGTGCGGAAAGGCCGACCGGCTCAAAAATGACCTAAATAGTGTTGACTGGGCGATTAAACGCCAATACAAACAAACAAATCAATAAACTTCTCTGAAACCATGAAATACAGACCTTAGATATTTATTATATAGTAACATAAAATGGTCTCCTACATAAATCCTGCCAGCCATGCCCTTTGGGTCAAAATTGACCACGCCCCAGTGCTCATTAACTTCTATGGACTTATACTGGAAAAAAATCAAATATCTTCTTCTCCAAAACCATAAGGCCTAGAGCTTAGATATGTAGTACGTAGCAATGTCGATTGGTCTCCTGCACTAATGATTTTCTGGTTCACAGGTGAGCGATATAGGGCCATTTGGCCCTCTTGTTCAGTTTTATGGCCCTTAATGTACATGGTTGGTACATGCTAGAACTGATTCATTTCGTTCTAATCATTAACGGAGTTTAGTATAGGTCTCGACGAGATGGCCCGTTACGAGGTAAAAAGGTGGTTTCTTCCCTGAATTTGTGTGTGTGATGTGTATGTTCTCAGAAATGATACACTGACAACATAGAAACCTTTCGTGAAGATCCTACAAGAAACATGTGTAAACCACGACAGAAGTAAAGCAGAGTGCATGGCTGTTTAATCTATTAAAGACACCCTAGTGCATTGTAAAAAAATACAGAGCGTTCTGAGGCGCTGCTTCTGTCATGGTGTAATATGGTCATTATTTGTTCTTGCATGCATGCCCTAAAAATCGTTATTTTAGATAGATTTTAGCAATTTCTTGGGAACCGAATTGTGCCATGGGTTTTCTATTTTTAATGTTTTAATGAATAATGAAGTTGGTTGATGTTCGTTATTCTTTTCCGTCAGTGTCTTGAACTTAAGGTGAATTGTAATTGTATCGATTTTTGATCATTGCATTTCCTTCTGTTAGACGTCTTTACGTCACCTTAAACTAGGTGTTCAAAAATTTCATAGGAAGAAATTATTTTTGGCTCCAGCAGACAAGGCCGCTATTAATGTTGTCAGTGTTTGACGGCTCCACTATGCTAACACTGTTCAGCAAGAACTTGGTGGTACTAAGGCATATGGCTGCAGCGAGGGCTGTAGTTGATGACCACACTTGTCATTCAGCCACCAGGTTTGCTGTATGTGTAACAGAAGTTCAAGACAAGCCTCCTATGTTATATTAGTTACCTAAACTTCAGACGATCAAAAGCACGGTTTATTGCAAATTCAAGCTCTTGTCCCACCACTGAACTTTGCAAATTATTAAGTTAACGTCAAGTTTTACTGTCATCAAAAACATGTCTTTGAACACAGAATGTGTGTGGAACTCTCACTTTTCTTCTTGACACTATTAACATATGATTTGGTACTAAGTTATTTAGACAGATTGTGGGTATTCCGATGGGAACGAATTGCGCACCTCTTGTGGCTGATCTGTTCTTGTTTTGTTACGAAAGAGACTTTATGATGTCCCTTTCCGTTGAAAACCAGTCTGAAACCATTGAAACCTTTAGCTCGCTTTCTGGGTATTGGGATGATTTATAAAATATTGACAATACCTATTTCGATGGTTTGATCAGTGAAATTATCTCCGCAGAGCTCCGGTTAAATAAAGAAAATACTTCGTCTGATACCGAGGCCCAGTGTTTTTTTTTATTTACATCTATCGGTTGCAGATGGGTTTGTTTCCTGCATAATTTATGATAAAGGCGATGGTTTTGATTTTAGGATTGTATTTTCTCCTTGGATGGTGATGTTCCTCGTGCGGCAACCTATGGCGTCTATATTTCGCAAGTAATTCGATTTGCCAGAGTCTCTAATCATGTTACTGACTTCAACACTCGTAATAAATTGTTAACTGCTAAACTTCTTAATTAGGGTCGTTTTGGCTTTCCGCTATTGATGTTTCCATTAGGGTCTGTTGTTTCATGTTTGTGTTCCTTTCCCTTTTGTGTCACTGATCGGAGCTGTGGGTTAATTGTATCGATTCCTGATCATTGCCCCCGCTTCTATTATAGGTTTAATCTACGCAAAATAGAAGTGAAGGCAATGACATTTTGAAACTTTAATAGACGTCCTTAAGATTTAATTTCTAATTTCAATGTTGGACTTAAATCTTTTCTGCGGCAATCCCTATCGGAACCCGAATTATATGGTGACTTAGTATATAAATTAGGAAAAATATATAATTGCAATGACGTCAGCGCCTTATCTCGTAAAATCATTCTTCTATATAAAAAGAATTGGGTACAACATAACTGTTATACGACAGATTGCATGCATGGTAGTTAGTCCAATCAAGGTTGACAACTTTGCTTCCCTCTATAATTGCACCCCGGTAGGTGAGGCCTTATATTCTATGATGGTTCCGGTGTAAAGGCTTACTGAGAATTAGAGAGGACCCATCGGAGTCTTACTGTTTGTTTTCTTTTGCTCCAGCATTTCAGTGGTGTCTTGCTGTCGAGTCCTCACCGTTGTTTCATTTCTGCCGTTGTTTGATTTATGTGTTCTCGGAGATGTTGCACTTTCGAGTTAGAAGGCCTTCATGCAGACTGAACAAATTATTTGTCTTAATCGCGACGGAAATAAGGCCGAGGATTGCAGCTGCGTAAAATCAATTTAAGCCCCCCCCTCCAGTTGAGTCCGTTTCACTGACTGTTCCAAGGCGGTTCTTCTGTTGCTGTTTATTCTTGTTATAGTTTGTCGTTTTGGTGTGTGTATCGGTTATATTATTTTGTTTAGGATAGCCAGTTTGCCATTTTGTGGGAAAGTGACTCTCCTTTTGGTTTTCCGCTATTGGTGTTTCCGTTGGTGTCCAGTTATTTCATTTCTGTGTTTCTTTCCCTTTGGTGTCACTGAATGGAGCTTTGGGTTAATTGTATCGATTCCTGATCATTGCTTTCACTTCTATTTTAAATTGTTTTGGTAAGAATGCTGGTCAATGGAATAAAAAATGCTAAACGCAACAGCTTATCGTTGCCGACAACCACGTGACTATCACTAATTTAAACGGTATCCAGGTACCAGTCATCTATACCCCGTTTATATTGACATTATGACCCCAGAGTTTTGTGTAAAGAGGATCAGCTATCAAAACAAAATGGACACGTTCGTTTTAAATGGATAAAACGAAACAGACATTCTCCGCTCAGGGCTATATTCCCAGCTCAGGGATAGTCGACCCACCATTATTGTTTGAGCTTTAATTCTTATTAACGATCGTCAATATGCTTTGTTGTTACTCGTTAGAACCACTCATTTACTATTAGTAATTAACGAACTTGCAAAAAAGCATTGGTCCTGATAGAATTAGAAATAACCTATTTGCATGACTGTGTATCTATATCAGAATATACGGTTGAAAGGGTCAAAATGTTTTTGCATAATCATGCTAGAGTGTAGCAACATTGTAATACTTATGATCATTTAGAAATGGAAAGTGCTCTGAAAATGAACTTTTAAAGAACACGAAGACTTTTCGTTGCTGGATCTATACTTTTTTTTTTTCTTCCATGTGCTGAAAAAATATTGACATGTCTTAAACACATAATTGATGAGCAAATATCCACTTTTAAGTCAAACAACTGATCTGCCTTATAAGTACAGTAAAATTCCTATATTAAGATCACCTTTGGGACTGTTCAAAAGTGGTCTTTAAGGCCATTTGTGCAGAGTTCCAAAGGTGATCTCTCAATAGGCCACACCAGGTGTAGAAAACACAAAGGAAGAATAACTGAAATCTTCTCATTAAGCTTTTAAAAGCAGATTTAGTCTTAAATTTAGATGGTCTTAATAGCGAAATTTTACTGTACAATACTGTTCTAACCATTCTTGATACCCTTGTTAACTAGGAGTCAACTCAATACGAAAACACGCCTATATTAAGACATTGTAAACTTTACCGCCGAAAAATCGGAATATTTGGATAAAAAATTGTTACAATGTTTCTTATTCCTGCACAAAATATAGAAAAAGGTTTACCCCTGAAAACCCCCATTTTACTATATGGAAGTGGGGTTATATGGGGGTTAAAATTATATAGGCGTGTTTTCGTTATGTACAATCAGACAAGGTATTAATTTCTAGAAAGGCCCCCGCCCATAGGGGCTTGAAGAAATATATGGGCTGAATGATGCTTCCACGTAGAGCTGAATCCGGCCCGCACACTAGTACTGGTAAACCGCTTAGAGGATCTAAGCCTGTCCAGGAATCGCGGTGCGAGGCGGACCATCCATGCTAATAAACCCTTTTGGTTTCATTGGGCTTGAGATGTCATTTCATCTCAATGTCGGGTAAAAGTCCCGCAGAATTGGAAGCAACGTCTCCAAAATGACTTTTACAGTGTTGACGGGGACCTTAAACCTCAAATCAAACAAACAAACAAAAACTTCTAGTAACTAATGTTTATTAAAACAATTGATCATATTTTAAATCCTGGTCCACCTGTAGTTGATGCAGTCATTTCCTAGTCGACTTCAAGTTAACTAGGTGTAAGAAATGATGTGGACTGTGGCGTACACATGTGTGTCAGTTGGCATACGGAAAGCACTACATCACGAAAACACGCCAATATAATTGCCCCCCTTGAACTCCACTTTTATATAGTAAAACTGGGGTTTACAGGGCTAAACGTTATTTTTTTTATTTCTCCTTTAAAAAATAGATTTTGGACACTCGTTAGAACCGCCTCTAACGAGTAACCACAATCTATATTTCGAGCAGAAATAAGAAAAATATCACATTTTTTTTAAATTAAAATTTTCTTTTTTTATCGGTGGTAAAGTTTACAATGTATTGTATAGGCGTGTTTTTGTTATGATTTATCAAATGAACTATCCATTTATAGTATATAGTGCATTTTATTAAATTTCGATTTATATCGAGACAAGTGGGGTTTTCAAGTTATTTACTGGTTTCCTCTATGTATACAAAAACATAGATTGTGAAAAGGCCTGTTTTTTTGGGCGTGTGTGTGTGTGTGGGGGGGGGGGGGGTTTACTGTTGTTTCAAGATTATCACATTTATTTTGAGCCGATCGTTAAATAGACGTGTGCGAAAACAGAAGTTTCCGGAAAAAACGATAATCTAATGCAGATCTTGGCGTCTCACATGTGACCCGAGCTGGGCTCGATCGACATCGATGAGAAACCAATGATTAAGAGCCAATGCTTTATGCACTAGGCCACACATGCCCGTATACTCATTAGAATCACCTCAGTTGACGCGGTTGTTTCGAGTGACTACAGTGTATGTTTGCAGCAGAAATAAAAAAATAGCATTGTAGATTTGCATCAGAAAATATGTCATTTTGGTGCAATGCGGTAGTCATGCGAGATTACAAAGAAAGTCGCACCATATATACCAACTGTTCGCACACCAATTTATTTAACCTGAGCCTTGCATCTAGTTTAAGTATATCTGCCACGGCAGCAACATTAGCAGTTTTCTCAGGACAGGGCTTATCTTTTAAATCCGTTTTACCACCTTTCAAATTTTTATGCCGCCTGAAAATTGACGTTTTAGAGTTTACAGTCAACAACTGTCCCATGTATCTGACACAATTCACTATATATCTATGAAACTAAAATATTCAGACAAACGCGACCTTTGATCTAGGCCAGAATTTCAAAGCTCTTTTTTCCATTTGGCATACAGTATGGTTACTGAACCAACTTGAACTTTCAATAACTTTATAAAAACTGATTATTTTTAACCTAATCCCCTCTGCTGTGAAATCAACGCAGTTTCCACTTGCTCCTTACAACCACGAGGTAAGGTGCGACCTTAGTGACTACAAGAATCTTATATGGGTGTGAGGGGTGGATGGAAAAATCCGGGTCACTGTTCGGCATCACGAGGATTGCCGAGAGATGCCGGACAGTGATTCTGAGGGACGGATATTTCCATCCACCCCTCACACCCATATTTGATTCTTTTTCATGCTTAGCGTGGAATTTTAATGCTGCAGTCACTTCGGTTACAAACGTTCGCCATATTGTTGACACTGCAGGAGTGTAAAGTGACGTCAAGGATCGTGCATGACGTCAAACTTAACGACGGCGCATACAAGGTCGAAATCAACCAGTGCATTTATCAAACACGCGATTATATTCGATTTTGGGTCAGAACACTTGGGTCAGAACAAATTTCTGTCCTAGGGTAAAATCATGGATTTGCTTGTCTGGTGTGCAAGAATATAAGAATCTTATATGAGTGTGAGGGGTGGATGGAAAAATCCGACCCGAGAGTCACTGTCCGGCATCACGAGGCTTGCCGAGTGATGCCGGACAGTGATCCCGAGGGACGGATTTTTCTATCCGCCCCTCACACCCATTAAGGATTCTTTTTCTTGCATACCTTCATTTCTTTGCGCGGATTATTAATGCTGCAGTCACTTCGAGTACCGACGTCCGCCATATTGTGATGACACTACACGAAAGTTTAGTGACGTCACGTAACTTGCATGACGTCAACCTTAACGACGGCGCATACGAGGTCGTATACAACCAGTGCATTTATAAAACACGCGGGAATATTCGATTTTGGGTCGGAACACCAGGGTCAGAACATAAATTTCTATCCCAGGGTAAAATCACGGATTTCCTTGTCTGGTGTGCAAGAAAATAAAATGAACACCCATTGTAGTAATCGTTAGATCCGCCTCAATGAGGCGGTTGTATCGAACATTCACAACCTATGTTTTGAATATAAATGAGAAAAATATTACAAATGTCATCGAAAAAGTAGCAATTTCGGAAATATTTATCAAACGGGTGTATTATCGTACTGGATTGTTGTGTTCAGCAGGATAGGTTAAAGTGCCCCGGCAAATATTACGTGCCACAACCACGTGGAAGTAATGCCTTTCTCATTGCTTATTGATAAAAATTGTAATATACTATTTTCTGTTTTCTACATGTATATGTGTTGCTTGCTAGAAATCCTCACTATGATGGCACTGACTAGTGGATAGTACTTGTTAGAACTGCATCAATGATTCGTTCCTAACAAGCACCTAAATCAAAATAAACACTATTGTTAACACAAATTTTAAACCCACTTTTCTCAAAACATATAAAGTGGTGTTTGCACGGACAGTCATTAGATGGACTGGATTGCGTGATGAATACATTAGGCAACACTTTCAGCCTACACGTCGTAGTGCTGTATATCTGTAGCTACAGATTATCCTCTGTATTCCAGCATTACATATAGAGAATTTTACATGAGTGTTCATGTATTACTGAATTTATTAAACGAGTTGAGGAAAAGGGATAAATTGCGAGGCTCTGCCGAGCATTTAATCCCTTTTCTTCAACGAGAATTTATTAAACGAGTTGAGGAAAAGGGATAAATTGCGAGGCTCTGCCAAGCGTTTAATCCCTTTTCTTCAACGAGTTTAATAAATTCAATAATACATGAGCACGAATGCAAGATTCTATTTATCATATGACATAAAACGCATTTTATTCCCGATTACTTAACAAAAATGTCAATATTCCGCCATTAGTAAACGCGACATCGTTAAGGACGTCGTACAAGTGACGTTACGGGGCGTATCTATCTAATTTGCATATTTAATCCACTAGTGGATTATCGAATTTATTACATGACATTATTACACGCTCAGACGCGGCGTCATATGATAAATATCGGAAAACTCGGGAGAAAAACTAAATAAGCTTTTAGCTTCCTTTCTTATCCTTTATTTGTCATGACTTTGTTTGCGATGTTTAGTTGTTTGAAATACAAGTAATTAAAATACGTTTAAACTAACACTCGTTACAGCGGAAATATCATTGAACAATGTCTTAGCTCAAGGTGGGAGATATTCATGAAAATTGTATCGTATTATACCAAGAAAACATAAGGTGGGCAATAGCTTTTGAACCTCCAAGAGGCGATCCTCTCATATATTCTCTACATTTGTTTCTTGGGTAACTGAAGAGTACCAATCATACTTCTGTCAGGACTGTCGATGGCGTCACAACACGAAAACACGCCTATATAAAACAGACTCACTTGAACCCACTTTTATATAGTAAAGCTGGGGTTCACAGGGGTAAACCTGATTTCTTTCTTATTTCTGCTCTAATATATAGAGTGTGGGTACTCGTTAGAACATCCTCGATGAAACGGTTCTAACGTGTACCCACATTTCATATTTTGAGCAAAACTAAGAAAAATACCACAGTTTGTCATGTAAAAAGACTCGTTCTTTTCGGCAATTAAGTTTACAATGTATTTTTATAGGCGTGTTTTCATAATAAGGTTTCTCGATGGTTTCAGATTCGTTAAACCGGTAAAGTGTTGGGTAAAAATGCTGTCGTTATAACGGCGGTCCTCTGCATTATATTTCACACACAGATTCACTTGCAATACGCAAAACCGCATTCGTTATAAAGAACACTCCGGGTATTTGGTTTCTCTCTCCGAAACTGAACGCCGTACTTCCAGTAATCCTTGACTATATTTGGAATGCAGCTCGGATTCGTACACACTCCGTCTTGATGTGAAAAGTTTGCTGCAACGGTTTAAATGTTTTACCAACGAGGTTTTGAAACTTTGTCTTATTGTCTTGGACATAAATCCATAAATCACAGGATTAAGGCACGACTGGATATAAGGCAAGCAATAAATGACAATCTGAAATATAACAAAATCCAGAGATTAAACATCACGACAACAAACCCATATGCGACAGTTCTTTTTTCACATCTCCAAAATGGTACTTTTCTAAAGAAAATTCGTGATCTTTTTTATTTATACTCCAAACATAGGTTATGGTCGCTAACTAGAACCACCTCAATGATTCCCCAAAACCTTTGTCTTGGAGCAGAAATAAAACAAAATAAGTAAACCCCTTGAACCTAAGTTTTCTTTATATAAAGTGGGCTTTATTAGCCGAAACTACGTAGTATGGCCCATCTTCTTTCTTATGAATGTTTTCATTGCTCTTAAAGGAACTCATTTTTGATTTTTATTTGCCTTCACTGCAGCTGGTGTTGTGCCGTGTGGCGGCCGTAAAACGTCTCCCCGTACATCAACCATAGTGAGGTTTATATTTTACTTTTGGTCCTTTGAGATCAGCGTGAATATTCTGAGAAATCAGAAATAAATTATTGGTTTAGACTCATATTCTAGACAGGTTTTTAATTTTTTGGACCCCAATTGGATTTATATCAGTCTTTGTATCGACTGCCTATTCGAAATTTGCAAAATTGCAGTATGTTTCCTCTGGCTTTCTTTGTCGGATCATTACAGGGTCACTGATGAGGCTTTATTAGCCCAAACTACGTAGTATGGCCCATCTTCTTTCTTATGAATGTTTTCATTGCTCTTAAAGGAACTCTTTTTTTATTTTTATTTAGGGGGAGGCGGCATTTCACGGACTTGTTAACGTGATGATTCATTAGGACTAATATTGGTACATGTAGAACGTGTGGTCCAACTCCAATTGCTGTTGTGAAAGGCATTGAAATATGTTTAACTAAACTTCATTAAGTAGCTCATTCCATAGTCTTGCTTTTCTAAGAAAGAAAGAATACGTGTGGTCGTTGATCATTGAAAAGGGCATTGAGAGTCTTGTACGCATATTTTGTTTGTTTGATTTGATGTTTAACGTCCCAGTCAACACTGTAAAGGTCATTTTGGAGACGTTGCTTCCAACTTTTACCCGACCTTGGGATGACATCTCAAGCCCGCCGCCCAATGAACCAATATGGTTTATTAATATGGACGGGCCGACTCTCGCCGCTTTGCCTGGGCAGGCTTCGATCCTCTAAGCGGTTTACCAGTTCTCGTGTGCGGGTGGGTTTCAGCTCTGCGTGGAAGCATCATGCCGCCCATCTTTTTCTTCAAGCCCCGATTGGCGGAGGCCGCTGTTACGCATACACGGTGATATTCAGGAGGGAAGACGTATGCGGACATGTCCGTTTTGAATTTTATAAGTGTTTTGTTCCTGCATTTTTCTATGTTATGGAGGTTTTGTTTACTTAGCGTGGCTGTGACACTTCTTGTAAAGGCGTAGTCTGACTGCTCGGTGTTGTATCATCTCAAAATAGATGTGAATGCAATAATCAGAACCCACAAACCCACCAGATGCACGAAAGGGAAAGAAACACAAACACGAAACAGCCGGAAACCAACGGAAACACCAATTATTGGAAAGCCAGAAGGACAGTTATTTTCCCGCATAATGGCAAATCGGCCATGCAAAGCAGCAAGTTTCTGTATATATTTCTTTTGCCAGGCGCTCCAGACAGAGGACGAATACGGACATATATTTTATAGGCCATTTCTTTAATATTTCAATGTTTCTTTGATGCATTTCAGAGTACTATTGCCTTTTGTTGAGATCTATGAGATATGTTTGTTTCAAGAGAGATCAATGGCCAAATCGCATCCATATTAATGGACTATGACAAAAAAGCGTGCAAAGTATCAAATGCATTGGTATAAAACTGTTTCAGGACGTGCGTACGCAAAGTAACCACTGTTTACAATCAAATGCCTTAGTTGAAAATTAGCAAGAATGGGGAATCACTCAAGGAGAACCCTGACCGAGAAAGCAAAAAATATGGGTTGATACTAAATATAAAATTTCAAGAGTGTAGCTTTAACTCTTGGTGCCTGTTGTGATGCACTTTAATAGTATTTAAACCCTCAAAATGGCTAAGTTCATTAGTCGAAAACAATAACGTTAGTTAAATGGACGATAATGCCAAAATCACAAGCGCAAAAACAGACCACTATGTATTATCAAACGCCTTAGTCGAAAACAGGAAAATTGGGGCATAACTCTGTAAGGAGAACCTTGACAACAAAACAACAAAAACATGGTCCACTAATTTTTATGCTGATTCTATATGTGAAATGTCAATATTCTTGCTCTAACCGTTTTTGTGACAATCGTAATGTACTTTAACAGTATTTAACCCCCCGAAATTGCTCTTCAAAAGTCACAAAAAGTGACAAAAATTAAATTGACTAAAATCCAGAAATTACATTCTCGTTCACAGATCTGCAAAGTTTCATATTGATTCCAGGCATTGCGCACATATATTATGCTCTGCTAGACACCAAATATCTGCGTTGAAAAAGAGGAAAAAAAGGGAATACCTCCGCAAGGAGAATCACGAGGATCACGAGAATGGCACGGAAACACTACGGTCCGTTTATTTTTCATGCTGATGCTTACAATACAATTTTAAGAATTCTAGCTGTAGTCATTCTTGGCTGTATACAGGTGTAACGGAGGTGCAGACGGACTCGGAGACAGACGTTGTTGCAGATGGACATTTGTTTGAACCAATAATATGTTTACACCACGACAGAACCAAGGGACGTGGATTATTGTCATGTAAAATCGAGTTTAGCCTCCCAAACCCGTAAAATACATTTTGCCGACCGTTCCAATGTGGTTGTTCCGTGGTGTTTTTTTTTATTTGTTAGTTTGTCTTTGCACGTATGTATTGCTTTTCAGTTTTGATAGCCGTTTGGCCATTTTGCGGGAAAGTAACTTTCCTTTCAGCTTTCCGCTATTGATGTATTCATTGGAGTTTAGATAATTAATATTTGTGTTTCTTTCCCTCCGTTGTCTCTGATGGAAGGTGTGAGGTATTTGTATCGATTTCACTTTTATCTAAGAAATAGATCAACTGTAACTGTGATTTGTTGAGTAATAAATCACAGTTTGGAGGTCAGTTGTAAAGTAGACAAATCACGAGCGCGTAGCGCGCGTGATTTGTCTAATTACAACTGACCGACAAACTGTGATTTATTACTCAACAAATCACTGGCTAGAGCTGATCTATTTCGATTCTAACACGCTGAAAATCGGCAATAATATTGTTGTTTCCTTCAAAATCACACAACTTTTCGCCATTGTTAGAAGAAATCCCGCTAAAATTATCGACTGAAACACATGCATTTATATCCATTTCTAACGTTTTCGATGCGAGAAAATGACGTTACACCGTCTAACGTCAAGGAAATCGACTAGTGACGTCATAAATTGGGAATTTAATGACGTCACTCGTCACGCTCTTCCGAGCTGTGATTTGTTGCAGAATAAAACACAGTTATTTTCCATTGCCTATATAGGCGCGCTGTGTTAGAATTTACTTTTGCAGCTCAGGCTACACGATACGCATCTAAATGCACAACAGGTCCGTCAGATGTATTGGTACTTACTTTGGTCACTTATGGAATAAACGACAAGTACCCGATTCATGCCTATCCGGGCGTACATTCGTACGACCGGACAGATGGACGGACGGACAGACAGGCCCAAACCAATATACCCGGTCAACTTCGTTGAGGTTGGGGCCATAAAACGTGGCATAGATACAAATAGAAATACTGACCTGCAACTTGAAATGAAATGGTGTGAGATAATTCTTTTGATCAGAGTATTTTATAACGTTGAATATGAGCTTTGGTCCCCAGCACAACAAGAACACAATAACAATTGTCACAAGCATTTTGATGACCTGCAAACAAAAAAGTAAGGTAGTTACATCTCAATTTATGTTTCATACTGTTTGAATGTCTCATTTAAAACCAGGAGCAGTATCAAGTGTCTGAAATAAATCTCCAGGCAAAGCCCATTTTATTCTTTTTTGTTTTGAATGGAATCTTCAACCTTATATAAAGCAGAAGTCAATTTCTAAACTGAGGGGTGCAATATTTTGTTAACTTTAGAATGTATTTGGACAGTGGATGACTACGGAGCCTTATCTAAATCAGAAAGGAAAATCACAAATTTTAAACTTAAAAATGACCGTTTTCGAGAGCAGAAAGAGCACTAAGATACAAGGACATGTTATTGTAATGGTCTCAATCAGGAACACTCTTTCTTGCACACCAGTTTAGGAAATCCATAGTGTTAGCTTGGGATAGAAAATCTGTTCTAACTCTGGTGTTTTTACCCCAAATAAAATATTTTCGTGTGTTTGATAAATGCACTGGTTGATTACGACCTCTTATGTGCCGTCGGTAAGGTTGACGTCACAACACGTTACGTGAGGTCAGTAAACATTCCAGCAGTGTCATCACAATATGGCGGGCGTCGGTAACCGAAGTGACTGCAGTAGTAAAAATCCGCGCATAGAAATGGAAGGTATGCAAGAAAAAGAATCCTATATGGTTGTGAGGGATGGATACAAACATCCGTCCCTCGGGAACACTCGGTAAACCTCGTGTTGCCGGACAGTAACTCTCGGGACGGATTTTCCACCCACCCCTCACACCCATATAAGATTCTTATATTCTAGTACATGTTAAGAGGATGAGAAGTCAACAACAGTATTTTTTCCAGGATTAAGAAAGTTAACCGGAGCATGCATTTTCTTTATTCCTGCCTGTATTGTAGGTAACCAATAACTACACCCCCCCCCGGCCCGCAACGGGAATATTGTAACGAACAACACAAATATACAATTATATTATGTACATATAATGCAATATATAAAATCTGAAAAATGACTTGGTGTCTTTGATGGGTTGAGTAAGTTAATTGTATCGATTCCTGATCTTTGTTTTACTTCTACTTTACAAGAAACGATTGATGTTTCAAATTCGTTTCCTTTATGTGCAACAAAACCAGCACCGACAAAATATTGATAGGAAAAACATTTAGAATAACTACGTTAAGCAATAGGATGGGAGGTGTATGGTAATTATATTGATTCCTGATCATTGCCTTCACATTTTATTTATTTATTTCGCATGCATCACACCGTTGCATGTACGAAGACCAAGACAAACAGATACGTTTAAATAAATTTAGTAGGAACATAATTTTGTATGACAAATATCTCCTTTAACAGTCGGTCATAAGCATACCTTTCAACAATTCAAAAAAGCGTATATAAAAGATCAAAGAAAACAATTCAGAATACTTAAAGAAAAAAAAAAAAAGAAATACTTTCGTATTTGACAATTCTTCGTTTTTCCATTTTTATTTCCGTTTTTTGTGTTAAAAGATTCTAAATTATGTTAAGAATTACTTGCGTTTTTAACGTCTTATTAGACCTAGTTTAAATAACCTGTTTTCGTGTGTGTGTGTGTGTGGGGGGGGGGGGGGCGGTCAGTGCATTTTGTAGCTAAGATCTTCACGGGGAAAAGTGAAAATAGAAATGCCCATATGTTTCTCAGTCTGTTCTATTTTAACTGTTGTTAGTTTGTGGTTTTATTAATTTGTGATATCTTTATTCTTTATTTTGCGGTTCATGAATAAACAGATACTGTAATACAATGTTATTAATCAAGCAATTTCGTAATGGCCCAGATAGAGATCCGTGGTCTGCTGTATTGGCCGGAGGCCGTAGGCCGAGGCCAATACAGCTGACCGAAGGCCTGCAACTGGGACAATACGAACTTACTTGAATAATGTCAATTTTATTGATTGACGCCATTACAACATGATTATTGATTTTGACCTGTGTTAATATTGATGACCGCTGAACAATACAGGATAGCCAATCAATAATAGACTGTAAAAAGACTTAAAGAGATAATTACGAAATGCAAAGTGGCAGGCGAATAGACCGACGGACGGACGAAATGTCCTATGGACCTAATCATCCAATGTTGTTTTGACCCGAAATATCTTGGGCCAGAAACGTCCAACAACCATAAATATCGGCACTTACGTATTTCACATATCGTTTACCTGGATTACCTACCTGTCTACGACCTTGATAAATGCAGTCCCTAACGCTGAGAGAGGACGAGAGGTCTGGTTTACGACTCTTGAGCTTTGGTGAAATGGAGGCAAAACTTGATGTAGTGCCATTGCTATATCTGCAAATATAGACAAGATTCATATTGATACTTATTTAAAACTAACTGACAGCTATGTTTTAGTGTGAGAACATTATGGAACTTTTGATCTTTTATTCCACCACGAAAACACGCCTATATAATTTTGATCCCCTTGAACCCCACTTTTATATAGTAAAACTGGGGTTTCCGGGGGTATACCTTATTTTTCTTATTTCTGCTCTAAAATATAGATTGTGGTATTCGTAAGAACCGCCTCATCGGCGGTTCTACGCCTCATCGGCGGTTCTAACGAGTGCCCACAATCTATATTTGGAGCAGATATAAGAAAAATATCACAATTTTTCATCATAAAATTTTCATTTTTTCGGCGATAAAGGTGGCAATGTATTTGTATAGGCGTGTTTGCGTAATGATCATGTTACATCATCTTAACACGTCCTTGTAATGAACACCCCTATAAATCACACTTTATATAGTAGAAACTGCGGTTTAAATGGGGTTTGCAATATTTCGTTTATTTCTACTTAAAAATACAGATTGTTGGTACACGTCAGAACCATCTCAATATGGTGGTTCTAACCAGCACCCGCCACCATTGTTTAGGGCATTTATAAGAAAAGAACATATTAACTAAATCAACGTTTGGAGGCATTTATAAGAAAAGGAACAACATATCAGAAAAAGAACTGTTTTCGAGATAGTATTGTATGCATTACGTGCATACGTGTCCCATCTATCTATATTTTGAGGAAAATAAGAACATTGCCACAGTTTTTCATCTTTAATTTTCGATTTTCGGCGGTAATATTTACAATGTATTTGTATAGGCATGAATTCGTAATGAATAAAGAAACATGCCCACAATATAGAGAACATTAGGGCTTTTGTTATATTTTGTTTTTATTTCTCCGTTCAACTGAAGCCTGGGTCCAAAAAAAACGTAAGACTGAATGCAATAACCCGTTTTATTAGGGAAGCCACTGAAGGTGACACGGCAAAATATGCAGGACCAGATCATGTGCTATTAAGCATTTCGATATAACAAACCCTAGTGTCATAGTGCATTTTTTTCACATCTGCAAAATGGTTACATTCTGATGAAAACCTGTGATGTTTTGTTATCTGCAACTTGCAAACATAGGTTGTCAGCGCTCGATAGAAACGCCTAATTGTTGCGAATGAGGTGGTTCTAACGAGTACCAACAACCTATGTCTTGGAGCAGAAATAAGAAAGGCAAGGTATACCACCGAAATCCCGTTTTGTCTACATAAAGTGGGGTTTAGGTAGCGTATTCATTTCACATACTTGTTTACGTGATGGTGTGGTGAATGATGCATACCACCATTTTCTAAATAAACGTATGAAACTAACCATCATGTGACCAAGTCCGTGAATTGAAGACGCCCCCACCCCCGTATACCCAACTTTATTTGCGAAAACTGGGGTGTACGGGGGTACACATAATTTTTCTTATTTTTGCTCCAAGACATAGTTTGTGGGTACTCGTTAGAACCGCCTCAATGAGGCGGTTCTAACAAGCAACCACAACCTATGTTTGCAGTATTTATAAGAAAAAAATCACGGATTTTCATCAGAAAAAGTAGCCATTTTGTAGATGTGAAAAAACGCACTATGTCGCACGGGTGTGTTGTTGTAATGAATCCACAGGCTTCTAAATGTCGACATGAACTTCCCCAATAGATTCAATTTAGAGCTAAAGTGGGATAATATACAATCAGATGTACAGAAAATGTCCAGTCAGAAACATGGTTAATCAATCTGGTGACATTGTCCAGTCGCCACAGAATAACCCAATTTGCTGTGAACATTCTAAACTGACACAAATTGCAAAGTCTTCATGTCGCTAAGAATATCAGATTGGATATATATTTCGCAAAGAATTTCTGCTTTCAGTCACGCTTCTAAAATTGTATTCTTGGACACTAGATAAGGAAATCCATAATTTTAGCTTGGAATAGAAATTCTGTTCTGACCCTGGTGCTTTTACCCAAAATCGAATATTCTTGCGTGTTTGATAAATGCTCTGGTTGAATACGACTTCATATGCGCCGTCGTTAAGGTTGAAATCACAGCGCGTTGCTTGACGTCGCTAAACATTCTTGTAGTGTAATCGCAATATTGCGGACTTCGGTAACAGAAGTGTTCTTGTTGACAGCTTTTGCATACGCAAGCCCATTAAAACTATATTAAGGTACACTTATGGGCTCAGTATGAGGTAAATAGTGTTAATTTGTTTCTAAAATGCATTGCTATGATCCACGCTATCATAACGCAACGACAAAATTAAATCCTCGCGCAAATGAGAATAAAGGACTGGGAATATTTTCTACTTAATTTTTCCACCAATATATGCCTTGCATTCCTAAAATGGTAGATTGGTAAACAACGTAAACCTAGATCACACGCTGCTGAAATTGACGTCTGTTTAGTGTTTAGACTGCTTGCTTGAAGTGGAACATCGCGTGAACAAGTTCGTGAAATAAATACCTCCCTAACCCCAATTTTTATAGAGTAATCTGGGGTTTTCGGGGATATGCATTATTTTTCTTATTTCTGCTCCAAGTCGTAGGTTGTGGGTACAAACGAGCACCCACAACCAGTGTTAGAAGTATTTATAGAAAAAAATATAACGGATTTTTATCAGAAAAGTAGCCATTTGGAGATGTGAATAATGTACCGTTAGGTGGTAGTTTGTACTTGTCTTTATGCTTTACTACACTTTGGGGCTAAATGGTTGATATTTTTCTTTTTTTACCCAGACAACAGGATTTGCTATTTCATGCATATTGTCTCCATAGGACTTGACTTCTTATGTAGATTCTGCAGCTTATACAGACGGCTTCTAAAATTCTTCTATGTAAATATACCTTGTAATAAACACGCTCAAATAGTAGTTATGCAAACAAATACAGGCGATACCATAATTTGAACAAGCTTGGAAATTAGATAGATATCATTAAGAAATGATGATGCTTAATTATCTTGAACTGCCCACGTATTTTTCTATGATCTTAAATGTCAATGTTTGCTGTACTCTATGATTATTTGCGTGTTTATATCTCTCTAATGACCATTCCAACACAGCACGCCTATAGGGGCAACGGAAAGGAACTGTGATTTATAATGAAACGAATTGCGAGTCGAAAGAGCGTGACGAGTGCCGTCATGGATAAGTTCTGAAAGGTTGGATCCTTTAGAAGCAAATACAGTCAAACCTATCTTAAAGACCACCTGTGAACAAAGACCACCTGTCTACAAAGACCACTTCCAATTCCTCCCATCCATTTATACTATATAATGCACCTGTCAACAGAGACCACCTGTGCACTAGGACCAGAGGACAGTCAAAATCCTTCCCAAATGCATATTTTTACCCTGAACAAAGATCACTTTGTGCTTTGAATAGCATTGACCAAAGTTTTAATTGGGCAATTAATTGCTTATGGACATCCTTAATGAGCAAATTAATTTTGTTAATGATTCATTATTAAAACCTGACATAATGTTACCTTTAGGGGAGTTAATAAGTGAATCATTCAGGCGTAACTGGGATTATCAAATACATATCTGCATAAATGCTGTGAAGTAATCATTTGCCTTCTAAGGAGGTAGAGCAGTTGATTCAAAACTGACCCTCTGAATAAAGACCACATGCGGACAAAGACCATATTTCTTCTTTCCCTTGAGTGGTCTTTGAAGACAGGTTAGACCGTAATACACTAAATAAACGAAAATAGCAGACTCGGTTTTATTGCGTTTGTTCATCACCAGTACTGAGATCTGCATCACCGGCCACGCCCTCTAGCGCCGGCTTTAGCAGAAGTCCATTTTCAAAATGATTCAAAATGATCCCAAAGAACCATAAAATATAATCTGCACTATGATGATGTATGGGGAGATGTTTTACGGCCGCCACACGGCACAGCACCAGCTGCAGTAAAGATAAATAAGCCTTGAGTAGATCCTTTAGAAGCAAAGAATACACCAAGTAAACGAAAATAGCAGACTCGGTTTCATTGAGTCTGTTCATGATCGTTTTATAACGTCACTCTTTGACTCCTTAACGCAAGACAGTAAAACATTGTTTTCGAGAATCAAAGATGTAACGCAAGGACAGAAATGTGTGATAGATTCAATATTCTTACACAGCGCGCCAATATAGGCAATGGAAAATACCGGTATTTTATTCTACAACAAATCACGGCAAGGAAGAGCGTTACGATTGAGATCATTAAAAACTGTCAATTTATGACGTTAAGAGTCGATTTCCTTGACTTTGGACAATGTACCGTCATTTTCTCGCATCGAAAACGTTAGAAAAGGATATAAATGCATGTGTTTCAGTCGATAATTTTAGCGGGATTTATTCCAACAATGGCGAAAATTTGTGAGAATTTGAAGGAAACAGCAACATTTTTGCCAATTGTCAGCCTGTTAGAATAGAAATAGATCAGCTCTAGTTTGTGATTTGTTGAGTAATAAATCACAGTATGTCGGTCAGTTGTAAGTAGACAAATCACGCTCGCAACTCGTTCGTGATTTGATCTACTTTACAACTGTCCTCCAAACTGTGATTTATTACTCAACAAATCACAGTTAGAACTGATCTATTTCTTACATATTGACAGGATTTCTCCTGATGATAGCGGAAGGTTGGGACAATAAAATTATTGGCGAATTTTAGAATCGAAATGGAACAGCTCTTGTGTGTGCATTGTTTTCTAAAATGGTTGTTTTTTTCTGATGAAAATTCTTGATCTTGTTTTTATAAATGTTCCAAACATAGGTTGCGGGTGCTCGTTAGGACCGTCTCATTGAGATGGTTCAAACGAGTACCCACAAACTATGTTTTTGCGCATAACTAAGAAAACAGTAATGAATACCCATGTAACCCCCCCCCCCCCCCAGTTTTTTTCTACATAATGGGGGAATTAGGGGTGTTTCAGAAACGGACTTATCAACATAATGTCGGTCTTCGGTGCTTTGAGATAATTGTATCGATTTCTGATCATTGCCTACACTTGAGGCAGTAGAACGCACCGAGCCATCCCGTGCAACGTAACAGGAACACTGGAGCAAAAGAAAACTAACAGTTGAACCCCGCCTAGATGCTGATCGTATCTGATCTGCGTTTAAAGTGTTTGCCAATATCTCAGTTTGAGCCAATAGGCATTTATGGTAAAAGGTGACTGACTTTACTCTAACTTTTCTGTCCTTTATTTTGTTTGTTTGATGTGAGGTTTAACGTCCCCGTCAACACTGTATAGGTCATTTTGGAGACGCTGCTTCCAGTTTTATGGCACTTTTACCCGACATTGAGATGAAATGACATCTCAAGCCCTGTCGCCCAATGAAACCAATAGGGTTTATAAGCATGGACCGCTTTACCTGGGCAGTCTTAGATTCTCTAGGTGGTTTACCAGTACTAATGTGCGGTCGGTTTCATCTCTGCGTGGAAGCATCATACAGCCCATCTATTTCTTCAAGCCCGATGGTTGGGGACCATATGTCCTTTATTTCGAGTTATTTTACCACGCCAGTATCCTGTTAACAAATCCGTGGAATAAACACTCCTCTATATCCCACTTTATATAGAGGAAACTGCGGTATTTTCTTAATTGTTTGCTCCAAGACCTAAGTTGCGGGTACGCCTTAGAACCGCCTAAATGAGGGGCTTCTAATATATGCTCACAACACAACCTATGTATGCAGTAAGATTAAGAAAAATATCACGGGTTTTTTATCATCAAAATAGCCATTTTGGAGATGTGAAAAGAAATCCCTCTATTTCATCGGTTTGTTATCGCATGAACATTATGTGCGTGTAGAAAACAATTATTTACATGGCTTGCGGTTGCTTTTAGGGCAGACAGCATAACTTGCAGTAAAGCAAAAATATAATGCCCTGACAGACATCAGTAAAAATTAACGATAATGTTCAAATTGATGTGTTGATGTTTGGCTTTGGTAACAAAAATCTCTACGACTGGCAGCGAGGGAGAAGTAATGTCAGAAATATATTTACTCTATGTCATTAATTTTGACATACTGCTTATTACCTACATTTAGCAGATCGTGTTACAAAGACGCAAAATATAGACTATATCCGTCACCTTATAATGTATATAATACACAATTCATGTAATGAGCCTTATGACACGCCTCTAACATAAAAACAAGAAAAGATATGTCACAGGTGACTCAATTGTGATTGTGATTGCATTTATCCATTTTGGAAAGAAAACGGCAATGTCTTCATTATAAAAGACGTTCAATTATAAACTTATAACTAGAATTACATGATCAGTGAATTTGCAGTATCAATTTGCGGTTGTACATTTTATTGTTTTTGTTGAATTCCATTGATTGAATATCTAAATTGACGTATAAACCAGTGTTGAATTTAACAATGTATATTTCACAGGGTTGAATTCGACCGTGATTGATCAGCGAGTATTATCAATATTAAATAAATCATCTAAATATCTAGAAGTGGAGCTAAAAGCTTCAATAAATTTCAGATTGGTTATCAATGGAAAGCAACAACATGAAGTCTCTTTCATAACAATACAAGAACAGATCAGCCACACGAGGTGCGCAATTCGTACCCATCGGATACCTTGTGAGCAAAATATCTGGATAACTGCTTCAGCTAGGCTCATGATATTTAGTAGACAGTTTGGGTCTAAGGTACAGATGACATGATTAACTTTTGATGAAATTTCGAAAATATTTAATGGAGTGACGCTCTTTTTCGGACTTACGCATTGTGGCTATGGAGAAACCTTGTTTAGTTATGTGTCTGTTAGTGGCAAGCATATGGTTGGGGGCACAGTGTTTCACAAACACATTTTCTAGTTATTATTTGCTATCGTTATTATTATTGTTAAATGTTCTTTCCTGCAAGCAATATTAGCTATTTGTTTAGTGTTTATCCACTTTATTTTCATCACTTTAATAATAATTATAATAATAATAGTTGAAGTAGTGGGAGTGGTATAGTTACAGAAGCAGTAGTACTATTAGTAGTAATAGCATTTGGCGTAGTTGGAAGATATAACTATTATTGTCATCATTTTGATTGTTATTATCATTATTATTATTATTATTATTATTGTAGTACTGAGTTGTAGCAGTGGAAGTAGTAGTAAGAGTATAATTATTATTGTCATCGTTTTTATTTTAAAAATCATCATTTTCGTTATTATAAGTAGTATCATAAGTGGTAGTGGTTTGTTTGTTTGTATATGTATTGAGATTTTATATTCCCGACAACATTATTAAGGTCATTTTGGAGACTTTGCTTCCAATTTGTGAGACTTTACCCGACATTGAAATGAAATGGCATCTCGCGCCCTGCCGCCCAAACAAACCAATAGGGTTATTTTTCAGGGATGTTCTGACTCAGATCACTTTGCCTAGGCAAGCTAAGACCTGCTAAGCAGTTTACCTGTACTCATGTGCGGTCAGTTTCAGCTCTGCATGGAAGTATCTTGCAGTCCAATTTATTTCTTCAAACCCCTATCGGCGGGGGCCCAGTGATAGTAGCAGCAGTTGAAAAAGTAGTAACAGTAAAATATTTAACATCAATTTATTATGAAAATTATTAACAGTAGTAGTAGCTGTAGTAGCAGTAGTAGTAGTAGTAGTAGTAGTTATAGTAAAATTATTATGTTTACTCAGACAGACCATATTGGCTAGTTGTATCCAATTTTATTTTCATCACGTTAACCTTCTCATGTAATTACCCTTATATCAAGAAAATAAGGTTTATTTTTCAACCCGCAATGTAGTTAGAGAAATGCCATTTACACAGAATAACTATGGGCGAATAGCAAATTATTTTCATTCCCATTCAATTAACTTTTATAAACTTCATTTGAAACAAATAACTAAAAAATATTACAAGAAACATAATAAAACGATATCTAGTAGACAGCTATATATTATCTTTGTGACTTAAGTGCTACATCTTATAGGTTAGCATATTGTATCGCTTCTCTCCAAAATCAAGGCTCGGCTAAATGCACATGTTGGCAGGTATAAAACACAACTTCCCATACAAAATGCGCCAATGGTACTGAGTCCACAACGTTCCTTACGCACCCTCATAGTATCCGTCAAATGATCTTTTAACATTCCATCCAAAATAATCAGACCCAATCTTATTTTTTTTCACAAAGTGTCTATGGAAAAACTTTTAATTGCTGTCAATAAATGTGACATACAAATATACAGGAAACTACTCAGTTCAACAAATAGATCGTGTAAACAACTCGTGTTAGAATTAATGTGTTGAAGTATTGAAAACTAATATGGGTGTCTATAAAGAGTTAGGTACATGTAGTCAACAGCTCGAGTCATAAAAATTGGATCGTGTTAACATTATTTTCTTATATCTGCTCTCGACTGTAACGTAGGTCAAAAGGCAATATCTACATACAATGAGCCCTTTCTGTCCAGAAACCTGAAAGAGGACATACACGGAGCGCGCCGCTTGATCAGAACATTCACTGTTGCAAAATAGACTTAATAAATGTCGAAAACAATGCAGCCAAACGCCCCTGAAGTTCGAAATGAACTTCCAGCAAATGAACTGAACTTCCAGTAAATGAACAATGAACGATACTGTGCATTGCAAAAAGAAAACGTAGTCAGGGACACGTTTTTTGGGTCGACTAATCGCGTGAACAAGACTGTGAAATGAACACCCCTCTAAACCCCACTTCATAAAGAGAAAACTGGGGTTTATGGGGATTTACATACTTTTTCTTATGTCTGCTCCAAGACATCGGTTGTGCGTGCTCGTTAGAACCGCCTCAATGAGGCGGTTCTAACGAGCACCCCCAACCCATGTCTGCAGTTCAAATAAGAAAAATATCATGGATTTCTTTAGCAAAGCAACCATTTTGATTATAAGAAAGAATGCTCTTAGTCACACGGACGTGTTATCGTAATTTGTTTGTCAAGTTTTTCGTTGTTGATGACAACATTACTATCACTCACTTGTTGGAATTTCAGGTAACCGTTACTCATAGAATTCTTATCGTTGTGTCGTCAGTGTTGCGTAAGAGAGCTATATATAGACACTGGACTGGAAGCAGGTGTTTCGTTTGGCAAACAGCCGGGACCCATAACAGACCCCATAGAACGCGACGTCTGATCAGGCTAGTCACTATTTGCTTACAGAATAGGAATATAAGGGTCAAAAGAAATAGTCAAAGTACCCGAACAGAACTAATCTATCAGCATACAACCAAAGACAATTGATCTACCAGTGAATTGATTCAAATTAGTGACATTGTCCAGGCGCCAAATATTACACGTTTTGCTGTGACAAACCGTAACCTTACATGGGATATATACTTGGCTAACACTCTAATACCTGATATAGAGGATCTTGCATACGAGGGCAATAGGCCCCCGCCCATAGGGGCTTGAAGAAATATATGGGCTGCATGATGCTTCCACGCAGAGCTGAATCCGGCCCGCACACTAGTACTGGTAAACCGCTTAGAGGATCTAAGCCTGTCCATGAACTGTGGTGCGAGGCGGACCGCCCATGCTAACAAACCCTATTGGTTTCATTGGGCGACAGGGCTTGAGATGTCATTTCATCTCAATGACGGGTAAAAGTCCCACAAAATTGGACGCAACGTCTCCAAAATGACCTTTACAGTGTTGACGGGGACGTTAAACCTGAAATCAAACAAACAAAGCATACGAGGGCAAGTCAATAAGTAACCAGCCTATCCCATTTTCAACTGACCGCAACAACCAAGTTATCCATGCCTTGTTTCATGTTTAAGGCATGATGGCAAAATTCCACCGTTTTAATGTCATTCTCTTAGGATATTGAACGCCAAATATGGCTAGCGATGCCAAAACATGCTTTTCGTCAAAAATTAAGTACCGTGCTGTAATTCGGAACTTGTATTTGAAAGGAAAAACAGGCCAGGAAATACATTGCGAGTTGACCAATGTTCATTGGTCTTCTGCACCATCGTATACACAAGTTACATTCTGGGTTGGGGAATTTAAACGCGGTAGAACGTCTTTAGAAGACGAAACCAGGGACGCCCATATGATGCCACCGATGATGAAATGTGTAACAAAGTATGGGATCTGGAGTACTGATAGGCGAATTAAGATGGAAGAAATAGCGAAAGAATTGCACATTTCACATGGTAGCGTTTGAACAATTTTACATGGTCGCTTTGGTATGCGCAAGCTATCGGCCCGATGGGTCCAAAAATCCCTTAGCGACGAGCAAACGGCAATCAGAGTATCAGTATGCAGCGCATAGGTCAAAGCTAGGTGATTTTCTTTCACGTCCGGGTTCTCCGTGGTCAAAGAAGTTCAAAACGCAACCCTCTGCTGGCAAGGTGAGGGCAACTGTATTTTGGGACGCCAGGGCTTTATCATATTGGACTTTCTAGCATAAAAAGGTAAAATAACAGGTGTGTATTATGCGACTTTGCTCGATCCGTGAAAAACGCCGAGGCAAACTCTCCAAAGGGATTCTGCTCCAATAGTGCAATGCAAGAGTCCACACTTGACAAAATTGCAATGTATGCCGTTGAGCGGAATTGGTACGAGCTAACACCGCTGCCCTCCCTATTCTCCGGATTAAGCTCCTATTGACAATTTCTTATTCCCTAGCTTGAAAACGGATATCCGTGAACGTAATTTCGGGTCCAACAGAGAAGTTGTGGCGGCAGCTGAGGAGTGGGTCGGAGATAGGAGCCAAGGACCGATGGCACTGGAACAGCGTTGGTCCAAGCGTATCATTCTAGAGGGCAATTACCTCGAAATGAAGAGATCGATCTCACAGGCTGTTTTTGTTAATGACGCGCCCTCGTAACTTCCCATGTATTATTGGATTTATTAGACGGGTTGAGGAAAATTGATAAAATGCGAGACCTCGCCGAGCATTATTGTATGCCTTTTCCTCAACTAGTTTAATAAGTTAAATAACACAGAAGCACGATTGCAAGATTCTATTTATCACATGACATTTAAATCGCATTTTATTCACGAATTTTTTCGCCAATAGTAAACGCACGTTACGGGGCGTATCTCACCGATTTTACACACATAATTCACATAAATTCATAATTTAACCAAATTAAATGTAAATAAATCAACCGGTCTAGATAATATAGGGCCAAAAATTCTAAAGATAGCAGCAAATATTTTAACACCTAGGCTCACTTTTATTGTGAATAAAAACATGCACTCTGGTAAATATCCCTCTTCATGGAAACAAGCAAAAGTGAAACCTCTGTTTAAGTCTGGTGCAAAGGATGATATCAACAATTACCGGCCGATCTCTATTCTCCCTACTTTATCAAAATTAATCGAAAAATGGGTTAATAATCAATTAATGAGCTATCTAAAATCTTTCAATTTGCTTCATAAGTCTCAAAGTGGTATTCGTCCAAAACATTCTATATGGAATCTGCACTTACTTTAATGGTTGACTCGTGGTTAAAAGCTATAAATGACGGTAAACTTATTGGTGTACTGCTAGATTTCCGTGAGGCATTCGATCTTGTCGACCATAAACTTCTGTTAACAAAGTTACGATCTTATAAATGTAATCAAATTTGTCTTAAATGGTTTGAGTCATACCTTACAAACAGAAAACAGCGAGTTTCTTCAAATAACAACTTGTCTGACATTGCACTTGTTACATGTGGTGTTCCTCAAGATTCTATTTTAGGACCTTTACTATTTTTACTTTTTAACGATCTGCCACTAGCTTTAAAGAAATCCGCAAATGTTGACCTTTATGCTGATGACACTACCATATATGATTTTCAATATAATAGAGACCAACTTGAATCTAATTTGCAGGTTTCGCTACATGAACTTTATGCTTGGTGCAAAAAGAATAGTATGGTTTGGAATACTGACAAAACAAACGTTAGGCTAATTACTAGTAGACAAAAACGAACTAATTTACAAAACCCTGGTCTTTCCTTGAGATACAATGATATTGACATAAAAATTACAACCGGTAGTAAAATACTCGGCGTACAAGTTGATTAAAATTTGTTATGAAATAATCACGTGCACCAAAGTTCTAAAAAAGTATCATCTCATTATGGCTACTTAGCAAAATACGCCAATATTTGTCAACAAACCATAGACTTTTATTCTATAAAGCCTATATCAAGCCGCATTTGGAATACTGCAGCACGATTTGGTCTAATACATCAAATAGCAATATCTATAAATTAAATAAGTTACAAGGACGTGCCTGTAAATTAATTCTTTCTCAAAATTACGAAGGTCTTCATGACGCACTTCAGAATTTATTTAAATATTCTGTCATTTGACCAGAGCGTTTTTCTCAATAAAGCAAAAATTATGTACAAAATTTATAACAATGTTGCACCCACTTATTTACAGGAGTTATTTCAAATGCGCGGTGTAAATGCAGATAATACTGTCGAATTTATGATCTGTAACGCATAAGATTTATTTATTACCACAGCCAAAGTGCAGTTTATTCAAAGGAAGTCTATCATATTCAGGCGTTGTAGTGTGGAATAGTATACCCGTGCATATTAAAACCGCTGAGTTGCTTAACACTTTCATTAAAATTGTGCAAAATGGTTTAAAATTTAATAATCTACTTGACTTGATGAAACTTGCATGCATTATCGTAGTTCAAGCCTCCGTCGGCAACTCATTTAAATATATATTGTATTAGGCATGTCTTGTTTGTTATACTCTAACCTTAATAACTTTAATACAATTACTCTCTCTCTCTCTCTCTCTCTCTCTCTCTCTCTCTCTCTCTCTGATTTTTTTGTCGTATACTATGTCGTATACGAAGTTGTATACAAAATTCTGCAAGATTGCATTTCACTCTTCACTCCTTATCTCTTAACATTACTTTCCAATTCTGATTTTCTGGCAATTTGTATAATATGTATATTTTTGTGTTCATATGTGATGTTGTTGAGGGCCACAAGGAAGATGAGATAAACTATTTGGATTACCCTCGTTAAATAAAAAATTGACTTACTTACTTACTTAGTCGATTAAATAATTTGATATATGGAGATATCATATTCTCAGACTCGACGTCATATGATATTATACAGTCGGTATTCCATTGCCGTTTTGTAGACAGTTACAACTAGTGCACTGATATGCCGAGGACGACACCGTAGGTCAAATGCAATAGTAAATAGGGCCATCAGAGACACCGAAGGGCAATACGTTTGACTATTCAAAAAAACAGCCATGAAAAAACTGTTTTTTTTTACCCAACTGGTGTACCAAAACATCCATTGAAGAAAACAAATAACCAAATAACAACAATATGACTTTTGAGTTAATCGATGTAGACAACGGTATTAGGTTTGAGTTAAACAGTGAAGTGGTCTGATTTGTGTCTGCATTGTTTAATTTAAGAGCTGCGTCGCCAGAAATTCCCTGCGCTATATTTTGTTTTGGCAGAAGTTACTGATTCCATTTTCAAAAGTATAAAAAAAAACCTTCTTCATTGCGCAAACAAGTCCAAAATATCCAGAACTATTGCCCGGTGGGGGTCACCCAAAACGTCAAATAACGCGTGTAGTGGCCCAAAATAGCTCATTACACTATTCATATGGTAGGTGTGGTCGTTCAAGTACAAAACCCGCATATGCAAATACATTGTAAGCTTTACCGCCGAAACAACTAAACTTCAAGATGAAACATTGTTTCTGCTCAAAAATCTATATTTTAGAGCAGAAATAAGAAAAATAAAGTTTACAACCTCACTTTTACTATATAAAATTGTGGTTCAATGGGGCCAAAATTATATAAACATGTTTTCGTGATGCATTTCTCTTACATCACGTGAATAAGTCCGTGCAATGACCCCCCCCCCCCACTAAACCCCACTCTATATATAGAAAACTTCGGTTTAAAGGGTATACATACATTATTTGATCTTATTTCTGCTCCAAGACATAGGTTGTTGGTACTCGTTAGAACCGCCTCAATGAGGCGGTTCTAACGAAATGAGGCAGTTCTAACGAGCACTAACAACCTTATGTTCATCAGAACTGTAGCCATTTTGGAGATGTGAAAAAATGCTCTACGTCGCACAGGTGTGTTGTAGTAATAAATAGCCACTTTTTTGCACATGTGTGTATGTTTCTGTTGCAATTACAGATTGTTTTTGGTCGTTAAAATCTCATATTTAAGGTTCCTCAATTGATTCTTATGCAATAAAGAGTGTAATAGTTTAAATTGCACCAGAGGGGGTGTTTATATTTTTGTATGTTTCCACTTTTATTTTATTCCTTTTCAGCAATCTTCCTCTTCCTCTCTTTTATATCTTTTAATATCCTCTACCGTTTTTTTTTCTTCATTTCTCTGGCAGAAGACACAAAACAGCGTCTCTTCGAAGGTCATTGCAATAAAACAACCATTGAAATTAAGTAGAGTATTTATCAATTTGCATCAGTTTCATGTTTTTAGCTGTGACTATAAATGGAAGTGTCTGACAATTTTTAACCCCACTAACTTTTTTTTCAAATTGGATGGCTATGCATTGCACTGATTTGTGAACTTGGGGATCTGTAATCAGGAAAAAGGGGAACATTCATAGCATTGGCTCACAACATCACGAAAACACGTACGCCTATATAATTTTGACCCCTTTACCCCACTTTTATATAGTAAAACTGGGGTTTGCAGGGGTAAACCATATCTTTTTATTTCTTCTCTAAAATAAAGATTTGTTAGAACCGCCTCGATGAGGCGCTGCTAACGTACACCCACAAGCAATATTTTGAGCAGAAATAAGAAAAAATACACATTTTTGTTACATTTTAAAAGATTTTTTTTTCGGCGGTAAAGTTTGCAATGTACAATGTATTTGTATAGGTGTGTTTGTGTAATGGTTTGTATATCATTACGATAACACATAACATATCCATTACGAAAATACGCCTATACAAATACAGTGAAAATTTTACCGGGGAAAAAAAGAATTTTTTTAGATGAAAAATTGCGATATTTTTCTTATTTCTGTTCAAAATATAGATTGTAGTTACTCGTATGAACCGCCTCATCGAGGCGGTTCTAACGAGTACCACAATCTATAATTTAGAGCAGAAATACGAAAACTACTGTTTACCCCTGTAAACCCCAGTTTTACTATATGAAAGTGGGGTTGAAGGGGGTCAAAATGTTTTTGTGATGCGTGTGGCATAGTTCTTTTTTTTCATACATACAATACGGTCATTTTTCTTATGAAAACTGTAATATTCCTCCCTATATCATATATATAGACTGTGGGTACTCGTCAGGATCTCTCCATCGCGACAGTTCTAGCAAGTACCAACACAATACTATTCAAATACATTGAAAGTTTTACCACGTACAAATGATTTTTGTTCGTATGAAGAATTCTAATGTTTATAACTTAGACTGTGGTTGATCATCTGAACAGCCTCTACGAGGCAATTCTAACGAGTACCCACAACCTATGTTTTTGAGCAGAAACAAGACAAAATATTCAATATATATACACAAGTACATCACGAAAACACGCCTATATAATTTTGACCCCCTTGAACCCCACTTTTATATAGTAAAACTGGGGTTTCCGGGGGTATACCTTATTTTTCTTATTTCTGCTCTTAAATAGAGATTGTGAGTACCCACAATCTATATTTTGAGCAGAAATAAGATAAATATCACAATTTTTCATCTTAAAATTTTCATTTTTTCGGCGATAAAGGTTACAATGTATTGGTATAGGCATTTTTTTCGTAATGAAACCCCAGTTTTATTAGATAAAAGTTGGTTTCAGGGGTCAAAATTATATAAACCTGTTTTTGTGATGTAAAGAAAAACACTGTTAACCCCAGCTTTCCTTATAGAAAAATGTTGAAAAGGATGCCACGTAAAAGCGACAATCAAAGATTACAGCCTATAATCATTACGCAAACACGCCTATACAAATATATTGCCACTTTTATCGCCGAAAAAAATGAAAATTTTAAGATGAAAAATTGTGATATTTTTCTTATTTCTGCTCAAAATATAGATTGTGGGCACTTGTTAGAACCGCCTCATCAAGGCGGTTCTAACGAGTACCCACAATTTATGTTTTTGGGCAGCAATAAGAAAAATAATGTATACCCCTGCAAACCCCAGTTTTACTATATAAAAATGGGGTTTGAGGGCGTCAAAATTTTATAGGCGTGTTTTCCTGATGATACCCCGTTAACCCCAGTTTTCCTTATAGAAAAATGTTGAAAAGGATGCCACGTAAAAGCGACAATCAAAGATTACAGCCTACCAATGGCACCAAGAGGAAGAGTTACTAACAATGAGAAACACAAACATTACGCAAAAACGCCTATGCAAATACATTGCCACCTTTATCGCCGAAAAAATAAAAAAAATTATGATGAAAAATTGTGATATTTTTCTTATTTCTGCTCAAAATATAGATTGTGGGCACTCGTTAGAACCGCCTCATCGAGGCGGTTCTAACGAGTACCTACAATCTATGTTTTTAGCAGCAATTAGAAAAATAATGTTTACCCCTGCAAACCCCAGTTTTACTATATAAAAGTGGGGTTCAAGGGGGTCAAAAGTATATAGGTGTGTTTTCGTGATGATACCCCGTGAACCCCAGTTTTCCTTATAGAAAAATGTTGAAAAGGATGCCACGTAAAAGCGACAATCAAAGATTACAGCCTACCAATGGCAACAAGAGGATGAGTAACTAACAATGAGAAACACAAACATTATGCAAACACGTCTCTACAAATACATTGCCACCTTTATCGCCGAAAAAATAAAAATTTTATGATGAAAAATTGTGATATTTTTCTAATTTCTGCTCAAAATATAGATTGTGGGCACTCGTTAGAACCGCCTCATCGAGGCGGTTCTAACGAGTACCCACAATCTATATTTTAGAGCAGAAATAAGAAAAATAAGGTATACCCCCGGAAACCCCAGTTTTACTATATAAAAGTGGGGTTCAAGGGGTCAAAATTATATAGACGTGTTTTCGTGACGAAGGGACACACGAATCATAACAGGACAATAGAAGTGAGGGCAATGATCAGGAATGGATACACTTAACCCACAGCTCCCACCAGAGACACCAAAGGGAAAGAAACATAAACATGAAACAACAGACCCTAATGGAAACATCAACAGCGGAAAGCCAAAAGGACAGCTACTTTCCCACCAAATGGCCACTTGGCTATCCAAAACAAAACAGTATAAGCGATACAAACACTCAAAGACAAACCATAACAAAAATAAACCGCGACAACAGAACGGCCTTGATATCTGGTTTACCGGGTGTTTATTTCACTGACTTGTTAATGTTATGCAATCTGAACGAGCGTGCATGCATCACGAAAACACGCCTTAATACTTTTGACCCCCTTGGACCCCACTTTTATATTGTAAAACTGTGGTTTACGTGGGTTTACCTGATTTTATGCTTTCTGCTCTAAAATAAAGATTCCGGGTACTCGTTAGAACCGCCTCGAAGATCCGGTTTTAACGAGTGCCGACAATCTATATTGGAAAAAATATCACACTTTTTAATCTTATAAAATTTCCTTTTTTTTCGGTGGTACAGTTTACAATATATTTATATAGGCGTGTTTTCGTAGAGGCACTGAAAGTCTTTGTGCTCGTTACGACGCTATCTGCAATGCAGTTGGTCATTGCCTTCACTTTTATCTTTAACTATCTTCAGCACAGCAGGCATGATTTTGTGAAAAACTTGGTTCAAGGTGAATATTGAATAAAAAAAACCTTACAACACAAATAATAAGAATGATAAAAAAAAAAGAAAACATCATCCCTCGTGAACTACTATTTTCTGTGTATTGACATCTACAGAACTTTCGAAAATGACAACAAGTATGCAAACTGTGTTTTTGCTGTTCAAAAGCTAAAAAGATGTAAATTGAAGACACCCTTCGGGTCCCTTACAGCCGACAGGACGCAAGTAATGTTTCCCATTTAGCAGAATAACACTAATAAAGTGTAAGTGGTCGCGAACTACTTGAATATAGCGTTAAACGTGCTGAGCAGGAAAATTAGAACTTTCTTGCTAGATTGATTTCTTTTAACGTCTGTCAAATCAAACTTCCCAATATAATAATGAGCTGGATAAAGAGAAGCAAAGATATAGAAACAGATCCACATAATGAAAATACGCCTATGCGAATTTGACCCTCTAAAACCCACTTTTATATAGTAAAACTGCGTTTACAGGGGTAAACATTTTTTTCTTATTTCTGCTCAAAAAGGTAGATTGTCGGTACTCGATAGGACCGCATCGTTGAGGCGGTTCTATCGAGTCCCCACAATCTATGTTTTGAGCAGAAATAAGAAAATAATCACAAATTTTCATCTTAAAATTTCCATTTTTGGGGGCCAAAAAATGATAATGTATTTGTATAGGCATGTTTTCGTAATGACAAGTAAAGATAACAGCCTACCAAAGGCACGAAGAGGAAATGTAACTAACAATGAGGACAACCAAAAGGAAAACAGAATAAACAAGAGAGCCATGATAGCCCTGGATCGCTCACCTGATCCACAGAGTAACAAGTGGGCCCCGGGGAGGGCCATTATTGGTCCCAGGGCTATAATGTGCATATTTTTGAGGGAGGTCAAAAAAGGTGAAGCTTCAGACCAAATATCAACAAAGACTATTATTTGAACAATTTTGGCAAAGGTCCAATAGATGAAGCTACACACCAAATATCAAAGACATGGTCCTTGTGGTTTCAGAGAAGAAGATTTTATTTAAAGATATTCACTACAAAAGCCTATGTAAAACCAAATGGCCCTGGGGCGGGGACATTTTTGGCCTCAGGGCTATGATTAAAACAATCTTGATAGAGGTCCCCTAGATGAAGCTTCACACCAAATATCAAAGACCTGGGCCTTGCTGTTTCAGAGAAGAAGAATTTCAAAGATTATCTCGATATAAGTCTATGTAAAACCAAAGGGGCCCCGGGGCGGGGGGCATTTGTGGTCCGAGGGCTATAATTTGAACAATATTGGTAGAGGTTCACTAGATGAGGTTCCATACCTAATATCAAAGACATGGGCCTTGCAGTTTCAGAGAAGATGATTTTTAAAGATGTCCCTGTATATGTCTATGTAAAACCAAAGTGTCTCGTGCGGGGGGGGCGGCCTTTTTTGGGCAGAGGCTATAATTTTAACACTCTTGATCGAGGTCCACTAGATGAAATTTCCCATCAAATATCAAAGACCTAGGCCTTGTGGTTTCACAGAAGAAGATGTTCCCTGTATAAAGTAGAAGTAAAACAAAGATCAGGAATTGATAAAGTTAACTTACTCCAGCCATAAAAGACACCAAAGGGAAAGAAATACAAACATTAAGCGACCAGACCATAATGGAAACCTAAACAAAGGAAGGCCATATGGACAGTCACTTTCCCACAAAATGGCCATATGGCCATCCAAAATTAAAAGACACAAGTGATACACACAGTAAGTAACAAACAACAACATAAATAAATCGCCACAGCAGAGCCGCCTTGGAACGGTCAGTGGAAAATTTCCACTGGGGGGCTTAAATCGATTTTACGTGGCCACAATCCTCGCCCTTACTTCCGTCGCGATTTAGACAAATAATTTGTCGTCCGTTTGTCTTTTCGCTACTGATGTTTCCATTCTGGTCTAGTTATTACATGAGTGTGTTTCTCTCCCTTTGGTGTCTGATAGGAGCTGATAAGTCTGATAAGTCTATGTAAAACCAAAGGGCCCCGAGGCGGGGTAATTTTTGGTCTCAGGGCTATACTTCGAACAATCTTGGTAGAGATCCACTAGATGAAGCTTCGTACCAAATATCAAAGACCTATGCCTTGTGTTTACGGAGAAGATTTTTCAAGATTTTTCCTATATAAGTCTATGTAAAACCAAAGGGCCCGGGAGCGGGGGATTTTCAGCCCAGGGCTATAATTTGAACAACCTTGGTAGGGGTCCACTAGATGAAGCTTCATACCAAATATCAAAGACCTGGGCCTTGCGGTTTCAGAGAAGAAGATTTTTAAAAAATTTCCCTTTATAAGTCATATAAAACCAAAGGTCCCCGGGGCGGGGGCATTTTTGGCTCCAGTACTACAATTTGAACAATCTTGGTAGGAGTCCACTAGATGAAGCTTCATACCGAATATCAAAGACCTGTGCCTTGTGGTTTCAGAGAAGAAGATTTTTAAAGATTGACCCAATCTAAGCCCATGTAAAATCAAAGGGCCCCGGGGCGGGGGCATTTTTGGCTCAGCACTATAATTTTGAACAATCTTGGTAGGGGTCAACTAGATGAAGCTTCATACCAAATATTATAGACCTGGGTCTTGCGGTTTCAGAGAAGACGATCTTTAAAGATTTTCCCTATATTATCCTATGTAAAACCAAAGGGACCCGGGCGGGGGCATTTTTGCCCCAACACTATAATTTGAACAATCTTGACAGGAGTCCACTAGCTGAAGCTTCATACCAAATATCAAAACCATGGGCCTTGTGGTTTCAGAGAAGAAGAATTTTTACGTTTTCTGTAAAAAAAATCTATTTTTGGCTTCTGTGACCTAGATGTGCAACAGACCGGAATCAGTTGAACAACTTTGAAAGGGGACCACCTAAAGCTCATTCCTGTGAAGTTCGGTCAAAATCTGATCATTGGTTTAGGAGGAGATGTCGTTTGAAGATTGTTTAACGGACGGACGCACGCACGGACGCACGGACGACGGACGAAAAGTGATCACTAAAGCTCACCTTGTCACTACGTGACAGGTGAGCTTAAACAGCACAGTAACCAGTTCCCCTTCCCCCAAATGAGGTGATCAAGGTGCAACAGTCACAAATAATGAAATAAAATAATTAATGATAATAATTAGGCACAACCATAAGCACATTCAACCGCGTTGGCAAATCCGACAAAGCTACATTTAAAATAAAAAACATTATAACAACCGGCTTTAGGACGGTCAGTAACGAGAACCACTCGAGACTTTATATCTTTTCTTTTGGCCCAACCTTCGCTATAGGTCTAATATTATTTACAACACATAGTTGTCCCAGCTCCTATCAGACACCAAAGGGAGAGAAACACACTCATGTAATAACTAGACCAGAATGGAAACATCAGTAGCGAAAAGACAAACGGACGACAGTTACTTTCCCACAAATGACCAATTGGCTATCCAAATAATAAAGATATAGGCGATACACATACTCAAATACACACCATATCAAAAAATAAATCGCGACAGAAGATCCGCCATGGAACGGTCCGTGAAATCGATTTTACGCGGCCACAATCCTCGCCCTTACTTCCGTCGCGAATTAGACAAATAATTTGTTCAGTCCGCATGGATACCTCCTAGCTCATCAGAGCAACATTTCCGGCAACACAAAAAAATCAAACAACCACAGAGATGAAACGACAGTGAGGACTCGACAGCAAGAAACCACTGAAATGCTGGAGCCAAAGAAAATCAAAAGTAGGAACATTGAATTGTGAAATTAAATCAGAAAGCTTCCATAAAATTTAGAAAAGACTTTGCCTTTCATAGTGTAGTTTATATTTTCTTGTCCTGTGGAATCATTGGTTGTGGAGTTTAGGAGGTACTTGAGGGTCACTGGTGGGCCTGGTTGGCCGAGGCTGGCTAGTCTGCACACCCCCCACCCGCCCCCCAAAAAAAACATGTACGCTTCATTTTTCCAAGTTCCGTAGTGTACTCCTTGCTTCCAAAGTTTAACCCTTTTTATAGAACATATTTGCGTAGATTATGTTTTTTCTTATTGTTTCGGCTTATAAATTTAATATAAGTAATGTTTGTGTTGTCATTATGTCTCTCACCGCCGTAGGTTCGAGCCTCGCTCGGGCCACGTGTGAGACGCCAAGTTCTGCAACGGAAAGTCAGGTGGTTTTTCTCCGGGTACTCCGGTTTTCGCCCCCCTCTGATTAACGATTGGCTCGATATGAGTGAAATAATCTTGAAAGGGCCGTAAAACCCAAACAAAAAAAAAATGTTTGTGTGTTGCGTTTCTTGCTCATTCCATCCTCTAGTTAACGCCCAATCGAATTTAAAGTTAAAACAGCATCCATTAAATATGAGCAGAGGAATGTGAATTCAAACTGTTGCCAACTTTATGGTTATTACTTGTTTCTCGGATCAATCTGAAACATACTTTTTCGATAAGACCAGCTAGTGGAGCACACCTATTTTCTTCCACAGTTACATTCACCATTCTGAGTTGCACAACTTAGTATTCGTGTTACTCTGATTTATTGCTACAGGCTTATGTAGGCCATCTTGTGGGAAAGTAACTGTGGTTTTGGCTTTCCACTAGTGATGTTTCCATCAGGGTCTAGTTGTTTCATGTTTGTGTTTCTTACCCTAAGTGTCTCTGATGGGAGCTGTGAGTTAATTGTATCGAATCCTGATCATGGCTTTCACTTCTATTATGAATCCTCCACTTGCGGGGCCTTTGTTTCTATCGTATTCAGATGGTGTTAAAGAACACCAATTATATACGCATCTGCGTTTGAATTAAATTGTAATCGCATTTTGTGTCTATAGTGTTCAGCAATATACATTGAACGGGCTTTTGATGTTATTAAATGCGTCGAATGCTTAAATCAACATACCTATTATTTGGTGTCATATGCAATAAAGTTCTGCTACTAATCCACAATGTGTAGACCACTCTGCTATAACAATAGATCATGAGCCAAGTAGGAATGACAAACATAACAAGAAGTTGGTAGATTGCAAAGTAGATCCGGTGATAATTCTTGAGACCATTGTCAGCACAAAATAATAAGGTCACACTGGACACATTGTTGTGAAACGTGCTCGATTCGGTGTCCTGCAAAGAAATTAAAAAATAAATGATTCACATGCTCTGGAAAGAAGGAAAGAAAGAGATATCCGGTCACATTGTTGTGGAATATGCTTGATTCGGCGGTCCGAAAATATATCAAACAACGGCTGAGAGAGAGAGAGAGAGAGAGAGAGAGAGAGAGAGAGAGAGAGAGAGAGAGATATGAAACAATGCACAAAATATTAGAGTGAAAAAGAGCGGTAGCGGTTTCCATACAAATCATTATATGACGCTTGGTTCATTGATCTGGAATCGTCTTGTTGTGGTGTCCTGCATTCAATTTAATAAATTAAAAATAAAAAAACTAAAAAAAAAAACAATTGCCATGCCGTAGATAAAGAAGTTTCTATTTTATTGGTTTGGAGAGAGTTTAAAGGACTAGTAAAATTACTGAGGACATGTAGATCCAGTCAGTTCACCAAATCAAACCTTTACTGAGCATGCTTGCAAAATAAGCACTCCATCAGTACAGTGCACACGGTGCTAATCCTGATACGATTTGGAGTAAACAAGCGACATTCAGACGTGCAATCCGACTGAGCCAATTCGACAAGCAGTGTGTCTGTTTGTTTTAGTGATCAGGTTTTAAGTCCGCTTCAAGATTATTTGTTTATTTTGGTGACGTTGCTTCTGATTTTTTGGGCTTTACAAAATAGGAGTGAATGTAATGATCAGGATACAATTAACCCACAGCTCCCATCGGGGACAACAAAGGGAAAACAAACTAGAAGTGAAGGCAATGATCAGGAGTCGATACAATTACCCACATCTCCCATCACAGGCACCAAAGGGAAGAAAACACAAACGTGAAACAACTAGACCCTAATGGAAACATCAATAGCGGAATGTTAAAAGGATAATTACTTTCCCACAAAATTGGGGGTGCTTAAATCGCATTTCATGACCACAATTCCCGCCCTTACTTCCGTCGCGTTTTAGACAAAAAAGTATAGCCAATGAAGAATGACAGAAAACAATCAGAGTAGATAAAAGAAGAGAAAGGAGAAAAAAGATTGAAAGAAAAGTAAGCATTCAAAGTTCTTTTGTGTCTTAACGAAGCATTGATATTTGAACATATTACATAGTATTATTATTTTTAAGCGTGTAAAATTAAGCGAGCTAACGCTATAATTAAGAATTCCAATCGGCTGCCAAAAGTCCGATGATCCCATAAAATGATTTCACATATTTGTCACAAAAAATTCTAATGCACTTGCGTATGTAACGCGACGTCTGACTGGATAACGTCAAACATTTGCGACAGTATATTTTGAAATATACTGTCGGAAACCTGACGCATCGCCGTAAAACGAAATTTCCGACCTTTTAACCGCCGATTTACCTCCCCAAATGACAATTTTGAATACAGTTATCGCCAAATATATCGGAGCCTGAACGTAGCATGTATTGTTAAGGACATACCCTGACATAGAATGCTGGTGAAGAAAGTACTATTGCCATCAACCAGAGAGCAGCCAGAACCTTTCTTGTATTTCCTAGTGTACAACGTCGGCGGCTGTGAATTGGATCAACAATAACAAAATACCTGAAATATACAACGGTAAACAATAAAGAATGAGAAAAAAAAAATAGATGAATAAGTAAAATTAATAAATAAATGTACAAAAATAAAAAAACGCATGACATTTTTATTAATGTACTATTAGATCAGGCTTTGGGCGGTAGGATAACGCGACCAATTACTGTTTTAATTAACGCTCGGTTATGATTCGAATAATTTGTTACAGCTCCTTTTTATACAAGACATGTCCGTAAACAATAAAATAAAAATAAAACAAGTGTTACTGCGTGACACTTGTTTTGGTGTCAATGTCGCTAAAATGGATTACAATTTTGTCAGACAGCTGATCATTTCAAATCAGAGTTCTAATGATGGTAAGCAAGGCAATTAAGTTCCAATTAGATTAAAACCGTCAATGTTTGTTATAATTATGGTGATGCATAAAATCATCTTGCTTTAATTCTCTTCAACAAATGAAAAAAAAAAAAAATTAAAGATGGTGGTCATCGCACTTTAAGGAGTTAAAAAAATGGCAACAGTTTGGTCACAATCACGAAAACATGCATTACGCAAACACGCCTATACAAATACATTGCCACCTTTATCGCCGAAAAAAATGAAAATTTTATGATGAAAAATTGCAATATTTTTTTTATTTCTGCTCAAAATATAGATTGTTGGCACTCGTTAGAACCGCCTCATCGAGGCGGTTCTAAAGAGTACCACCAATCTATATTTTAGAGCAGAAATAAGAAAAATAAGGTATACCCCCGGAAACCCCAGTTTTACTATATAAAAGTGGGGTTCAAGGGGTTAAAATTATATAGGCATGTTTTCGTGATGATGCCTATAAAATTCTGACCCAATTGAACCCAAATCTTATATAGTACAAATGAGGTTTACATGTGTAAAGTAGAAGTAAAACAAAGATCAGGAATCGATACAATTAACTTACTCCACCCATAAAAGACACCTAAGGGAAAGAAACACAAACATGAACCGACCAGACCATAATGGAAACCTAAACAAAGTAAGGCCATAAGGACAGTTACTTTCCCACAAAAAGTCCAAAAGGCCATCCAAAATAAAAAGACACAAGTGATACACACAGTAAGTAACAAACAACAATAAAAATAAACCGCCACAGAAGAACTGCCTTGGAACGGTCAGTGGAAAGAATTCCACTGGGGGCTTATATCGATTTTACATGGCCATAATCCTCGCCCTAACCTCTGTCGCGGTATACACTAATTTTGTTTAGTCCGCATGAAGGCTTCCTTACTCATCAGTGTAAAACCTTATTTGCTTTATTTCTGTTCTTAAATGTGGATTTTGGGTACTCGTTAGAAGCGCCTCAATGAGGTGGTTCTAACATTAACAACAATCTGTATTTTGAGCAGAAACAAACAAAAAAATGCGCTATTTAAGCAATACTTATTGAGGCGGTTCTTAAGGGCACAAACAATCTATGTTTGCAGTACAAATTAGAAAAGAATATCACGGATTTTTATCAGAAAAGTAGCCATTTAAGAGATGTGACAAAAATGCACTTTGTAGCACGAACGTGTTACCGTAATGCAAACCGCGTTTCTACCCATTTAGGCTGGGAGAAATGAATTGGGCTAACCAGTGCTTCCGAGCAGAGCTGGAACTGACTAAACATGAGTATTGGTAAACCTTTGAGACCATCATATGGACAAGTCCGTGTAATGAAGACCCAATTAAATCCCGCTTTATATAGAGAAAGCTGTTTGAAGGCATCCAAATTTTGAGCTGACCCCCCTGGGGTCATGTGGTAAGGTCAGAGGTCAAATTTAGAAAAAGCGTATTTCTTGTCCAAGAGGTAGGTTGTTGGTACTAATCAGAACCGTCTCACCGTTAGAACCGCCTCAACTTTCTAAACAGCACCCACTTCATAGTTTTGCATTATCAATAAGAAATTTATCACAGATTTTCAGCAGAAACGTACTGATTTTGAGATGTGAACAATAAACTATGTCGCACAGATAAATATTTCGGGTCTGTGGTTGTTCGAGCCCTTTAGATATCAAAGTTCCAGAGTGGGAGACAAAATAGGGATTTTAAATGGAAACCCATATTACGCCAGAGTAGGGGTGGGGGTATAATAGGGAATCTCAATGGAAAAATCCTATCATCCAGACATTACGAAAACACGCCTATACAAATACATTGTAAACTTAACCGCCGAAAAAAAATAAGATGAAAAACTGTGATATTTGTCTTATACTCGTGTACTCTTTAGAACCGCGTTATCGTGGCGGTTCTAGCGAGTACGCATAATTTATATTTAGAGCAGAAATAAGGAATTACCCCTGCAAACCACAGTTTTACTATATTTAAAAGTGTGGTTCAAAGGGGTAAAATAATATAGGCTTGTTGTCGTGATGGTAGGAGGCATAATTGGGATTTTTGATTTGATAAAATGACAGAGTAGGAAGCATAACAGAGATTTTAAATAGAAAATCCCTGTTATGCCACAGTGTGAGGCAGAATAGGGATTTTAAAAGGGAAAATCCCTATTATTCCAGAGTAGGAAGCATAAATGGGATTATAATGGTGGAAATCCCTATTAATCCAAAGTATAAGGCATAATAGGGATTTTTTTTAATTTCATTAAAATAAAGGTTTGTTGTATAGACTCATTAGCGTCCCCTCATCGAGGCGATCCTAATGCGTGCCAACAATATATTTTCAAGAAAAATGTCTCTTAAAATTATCCCAAAAATTAGCTAGTATTTGTATTTATGTTTGATTTTCCGGGGAAATCAAACAGGTGTGGAACACACAAAATACAGTACCACTAACGGTGAAGATCACCAAATCAGCAGTAGTTCATCACTCAGCAATCATTCATTCAATCAAAACAATCATTCCGGAATAGCCAAACCATCGTTCAGCACTCATTCATTCATTTCGTTCCCCGTTCACCGTTCAAATCATTCAAATCGATTTTGATGAACTATCGATCCAATCACTCAAATGGGTTAAAACTAAAAAGCGAATCAAATAAGTAAACGAAATGAAATGATTAGAGAGCATTATTATTATTATTATTATTATTATTATTATTACTGACGCTGTTGTTGTTATTGGTAAATCGCAAAGAATATTAATTTTCATGTAAAACTTCATGGATATAAATGCTGAATTCACAAGTCATAAAGCAAATAAGACCTATATTGCCGGCGCTGGCCACCTATAAGTGTGTGTGTTGAGTTTATTGCCCCCGCCCAACTTAGAATGTTGCCACCGTGCGGCGATTTCTTTCATCTTTTCGTGAATATTTTTTCAGCCCCATATACAGCTACCTTTTCAAATATGTAACCATGCCTAAGCAACATGATAAGGTTGTATACTTTAGAACCCTTTAACCCCACTTTTATATAGTAAAACTGGGGTTTACAGAGATATACATTAAAGGACGGGTTACAGTTTTCTATTGCAAAGAGCCTACTGAAAGAGCTAATTCTTGAAGTCAACAAAAACTGATCAAAATACACTCATAAGGTGACCAAATATCTCTGGTTTGTTGGACAAATATTTACTTTTTCATCCGCATGCGTTTTCGTAACAAAATTTCCGGTTGAATACATGCACTACTGGTCATGTGTAACATTGCGCCTATGGAAAAAGTGAAGACCCCTGCGGTGTTCAAAGGAAAATTGCATGGTCGTCCACATCGTTAACCAGAGAAAACTACACACCATTTTATTTCAGAAACGATAATGCTTTCAAAAATGCTGATGTTTTGGCGGTTAACGATGTGGAGGATGTTGAAAAATAAACTTTTATCGATAAAATAAGGTGAGAAAATCAATGTAATCAAAGTACTGTGCATACTCGCACAGGAAAAAAGTCAATATAGTCTACATATACAGAAGGACAGCGGCTGGCCATCTGTATGAGCACGACCATCATTCCTTGCTGGGCAAACGGGAATGCTATTCATTGATGAATTAAGGACTATCATGTAACTGCTGTCACATGCTGTGCATGTTACTTGTATGACATACATTCATGTTTACCTTCCATTACCAGTTTCTGTCTTATATTGTTTACAGGGTATGTAACATTTCCTATTTTCTGCAGATGTACCCTGAATGTTGGTATAAATAAAAACGTTTTCAGAGGAAAACAATGTCTCCTCACCATAAATGTATCTTAAACACCCATTTGACTTTAATAACTAGATAACGTCAACAAAATGTAAGCTGCAAACCAGCCACTTTTGGTCAAAAGCTGTGGGAGCCTATGACCTTAAAAAACAAACAGTCATTAAAAAGCTCAGATCACCAGACAAATTTGGTATACTGCAATTAAATATTGTACCGATTTTGACCAACAATCATGAATTCTTAAATGATATAGGTTACAGATAAGCCATTATTGGCCCTAAAAGAACAGGTTTCGGGAGACCTTGGCCTTAGCGTGCAGACAATAATTTGCAGACAGGGTTATCCTTTAGAAGCAAGTAATACACAACAGAACTGGAAAATATGGAGTGTACATGTTTTCTGGGTAACACTAGCTGGTTTTGGCCAATTGGGCTTCATCAGTGACCCTAAAATATTTGCAAAATTCAACAATGGAATCAGTGATCCCAATAGGACAAGAAAATGTAAACTACACTATGATGTAGGGCAGGGAGACTTTTACGGCCGCCACACATTCCGAGAAACCAGCTGCAGTGACGTTAAATAAGTTGTAGAAAGGGTTATCCTTAGCCATTTTTTTGCCCAAAATTGACTCTTTTTTTTTGGGGGGGGGGGGGGGTGTGGGGTGGATGTGACCTTGAAAAAAAGTCAAGGTCACCAAAATCTAATTAAATCTGAGGTATGTTGTAATGGTATATTATACCAAGTTTGAATGCAATTAATCAATTTGTTTATTGGAAATTGTGCAGTCAAATATGTTCTATAAAAGGGTTATCCTTTGGAAGCAGGGAATACACCACAGAACCAAAAAATATGGAGTGTTTATGTTTTCTGGGCCAGATCTGCGTCATGTTGTAATGATATATTGTTCTAAGTTTGACTAAAATTAAGCGATTTATTAATGAGATATAGTGCAGACAAGCCATTTGTGGCCCAAAATTGATTGTCTTTGAGGGCCTGTGACCTTGAAAAAGGTCAAGGTCACCAAAATCTAACCCGATCTGCGGTATGTTTTATTGATATATTGTACCATGTTTGACGAAAATTGGTCATTCTTTAATGAGATAGAGTGCAGACTAGCCTTTGTTGGCCCAAAATTGACTGTTTTGGGGGGCCTGTGACCTTGAAAAAATGTCAAGGTCACATAAATCTAATCGAATTCCCGGTATGTTGTAATGATACATTGTTCCAAGTTTGATTAAAATTAATCAATTCGTTATTGAGATAGAGTACAGACAAGCCATTTTTGACCTAAAAATGACTGTTTTTGGGTTGCTGTGACCTTGAAAAATGAGGTCAAGGTCACCAAAATCCAATCAAATCTGTTGTATGTTGTAATTGTATATTGTACTGTTATTTTCTTTCTGCCAACATTTTAAATATATATTTCAGAATCGAAAATACATTCCGTATTATTTAGCACTTCTAACATATTATACTAAATACATATAACTTCAAAACAATATAAAGGCACATACTGTACATAATATTGTGTCACGGGATACCAGAAACATAGATTATGATATGGACATGTAAAGTAACACGCTTTAATGCGGTGAATTGTTAAAATAAATGTCATATTACTTTGGCAAATCACCAAATACTGACAATTACCCCACTTGTAGACAAACGGAAGTCACATGACTGCACATGTCATGGTTAATTAAATATTGTTGTCATATGAACGCGCATATGTTGGACTATATTGCATATAAGTTTCATCCAGATCGATCGTAGGCACAAATATGGCTAAACTGTAACCCGTCCTTTCTATTTATATTAAAAACATTGATTGTGGGTATTCGTAAGAATCGGCCCGCCGAAGCGGTTCTAGCCAGGATCAAAAATCTGTTTCGCAAATTGCATATCATTCATCAGTTTTTCAAATGAAAATGTTTGAAAATTTCTGGTTCAAATGTTGATTCGGGCTGCTCGTCCATGTAACCGGGCAAATATAAGGAAGATAATGAAGATACTAGTAAACCCAGTTTACTCATTACGAAAACACGTCTAATCAAATACAGTGTACATTGCGGAAGAAAGGAGAATTTTAAGATTAAAAATTGCGATATTTTTCTTATTTCTGCTCAAAACATACATTGTGGTACTCGTTAGAACCGCCTTATCGATGCGGTTCTAACGAGCACTCACATTCAATGTTTCAGAGCAGACATTTTTAACTCTGATCAAACATAGATTGTGGGTAATCGTTAGAACCGCCTCGATTAGGCGGTTCTAACGAGTACTCAAAATCTATGTTTAGAGCAGAAATATGAAAAATAAGGTTAATTGTATCGATTCCTGATTACTGCCTTCACTTCCATTTTTACCCCTGCAAATCGCAGTTTTACTCTCTAAAAGTTTTCAAGGGGGTCAAACTTATACAGTCGTGTTTTCGTGATGGACATTTAGAGTGCGTTGTAAAGGTATGGTCATTACACGGACTTGTTAACTTGATGTACGCGTGATCAAATCAGTGAGCGTCATTTGCACCCGACCAATACCAATTCGATAACACCCGTGCGGCATGGTGCATTCTGCAGCCTCTTTAAAATGGTTAAACGGGCATCCGTGGCCTAGTGGATAAGAGTACTGACCCTTAAACACTAGGTATCTCACCGCTGTGGATTCCAGCCTGGCTAGGGTCACATATGAGACGCCAAATTCTGCACCGGAAGGTCGGGCGTTTTTTCTTCGGGAATTTCTGTTTTCCCCACCGCTGATAATTGATCGGCACGATATGAGTGAAATAGTATTGAAAAGGCCGCGAAACTAAAAAAAAAATATTTTTCCTATAGTAAATTTGAGATATTTTTTATTATTCAAACATAGATTGTGACTACTCGGCCTCGTTGAAGCTGTCCAAACGCGTACCCACAATCTATGTTTTCAAGCAAAATAAAGAAGAAATGTATACCCTGTAAACCTCACTTTTCCCCATATATACATAAGGAGTTTTAACGGAATTTTTAGCGTGATGTTACATTTTAACATAATTTATATGTGAAAAAAGTGGCATATGTTTTAATTTGGATACATTTGGCATCCCCAAATTTAATTAAAAACAATACACATTTTAATCTTAAGAATAAGTTATTCTTAAATAAAAAAGTATTTATCTATTTTTTTATTTTATTTTATTTATTTATTTATAAATTTACTTTATTTTTTGTTTCTTACCTGTCCATTTTTCGTAAGCTGACTGATGGTTAAATTTGTGTTTAAAAGGGATAATAGCTCGAAACAGGAGCGTCTTTGATGACGGATTATGCTGGCGGCCTATCATCAGATATGCTTGCTCTAATTTTAAGCCATTTTAAAGGGTAACCGCAGGGCTTATAGCAGCGACTTGACAAATACACAGTTTGATGTGTCAAACAATAAAGTGAGGCGCGTAACGGCAAAATGAACAAGCAAGAAAGATATCGTATTTATTTATTTACTTTTAATTTTTATCTATTTATTTATTTATTGATCCTTCGATTTATAAAGTCGCAACTTTTTCATATAATATTTACACAACAGTGACGTTTTTGTCTCTTTGTTTCTAAGTTATGAACATAGAATACGGATTTAGTGTTTAGTCTTAAACGGCCTGGTCAACGCTGCTCAGGTTATATCGGGCCAGTCAGTTGTCTAACATCACTTCCTGTTTAATGAGCATGTTATCGCATTGCTATATGTCACATTTTCTGAACTTCTGATTCGCACTTACATCATTAAATTGCTGCCATATGTAATATTATTTTTTCTTCCATTAGCTTATTAAAAAGACGATTTTGACGACAATTATTGCGTAACATGGTGCATTTACATATGCATAAACTAGTTCAAAAGACAGGAAAAACGCCATTTTAGCACACCAATACGAAAACACGTAGATTGTGGGTATTCGTTTGAACCACCAGGGGGAGGCAGTTCTAACTGATATCAACAATCTAGATTTTCGAGCAGAAATGAGAAAAAATAATGCATACGCCTTTAAATCCAGTGTTACTGTTTAGAAGTAGGGTTTAAGGGGGTCAAAATTACATAGCTGTGTTCGGCCCCGCCCATCGGGGGTTGAAGAAATATATGGACTGCATGATGCTTCCACGCAGAGCTAAATCCGACCCGCACACGAGTACTGGTAAACCGCTTAGAGGATCTACGCCTGCCCAGGCAAAGCGGTGCGCACGAGTCGGACCGTCCATGCTTATAAACCCCATTGGTTTCATTGGGCGACAGAGCTTGAGATGTCATTTCATCTCAATGTCGGGTAAAAGTCCCACAAAATTGGAAGCAACGTCTCAAAAATGACCTTTACAGTGTTGACAGGGACGTTAAACCTCAAATCAAACAAACAAACATAGCTGTGTTTTCGTGATGTGGCTGTGCTATCGTTACGTCAAGGCTCAAAGAGATCTTGCCTGTTGTCGAGTGTAAGCGTCAACATTTCTACACATACACAATCAAACTCATATAACACATAACATTCATTATTTTTTCATATTTATGCCAAAAACATAGTTTGGTGGTAACTGTTAGAAACGCCTCAAAGAGGTTGTTCTGACAAACACGCGAGTTAATAGTTTGGGTAGAAATAAGAGAACAATCAGATGAGTTCATTTGAATAATGCTAGTTCGTAACGGACAGGAAATATCCTATTACAGCACTTGGACGTGTAATCCTATGTTAGGAGCTTGTTTCGATATGAAAGGATAGGCACGACGTTTTCATACTGACCATATTTTAGTCGTATTTCTAAACTTCAATGGATTTTTTCCGTGATTTTTTCCGCATTACGCCCTTTTCTTAGTTCTACTCCGAACGTAGGTTGTGGGTGCTCGTTAGAACCGCCTAATTGAGATGAATCTAAAGAGTTCTCACAACCTACGTCTTGTAGTAGAAATAAGAAAACAATTGTAAACACCATTTTGATCTATATAAAGTGGTGATTACATGGGACTTGTTAATATGACGGTGCGATTTTCCTGACCACCGACAGTAGGCACTCCACAGAACTGCCTCAACTTAAATAATCACAATCTATGGATTAGTGCAGAAATAAAAATGATCATGCCATATCCTGTAAACACCATTGTTCTCTTAAAAATTCTATATATCTATGTCAGCCACTGCCTAAGGCATCGCGGGCATTTTTGTTGACAGGAAAAGTGGAGTATTCATAAGGTGTTTGCAATTCGGACTTGGCAACGTGATTATGTATAATTATGCCAGTTATCGATTCGGGCGTATTGCTTAGGCATATACACGTTATGTATGTCATGGCAACGCCAGTGTAATTTTCCATTGACACGTGAGGGGAAACACCGTTGTCTGCAATTGCCGTAAAAGGCAGTGATTCGCAGTATTTTCAACTGTAGTAGCGCTTCTAAAAACAGGGCGGCGACAAGCACCCTTTATCATTAAAACTAAGTGATAAACATTTCTGACTTATTTTTTTTTCTTAAATCCTCGACACCTTTATATTTATTTCTTTAGCAAAATAACTATATAAATATAAGATTACTGAAACCTGCATAAACATAAATAAAATTAACTAAAACAAATACAATTAACATGAAGCCTTCTCAGGATCTTACATTATCCGTACCTTGTTCGTTTAAACTTTTCATTCCGTATTTTAACAATAACCGTTCAATTGAATGATATCGATTAGACAATATAGGTATGATCGGTTTGAACGTTGTTTTGGAAAACAGCGTGCAACTTATATATCGTTCAGCATTCAGCAGTCATTCATTCAACATAGGCAGTTTCAGCAACCAACGTTCAGGCTACAATCAACCACCATTCCGTTTGTGACTAAGATTGTTGGCGGTACTGTATAAGTCATTCGATATTCTTCTGAATCGCATTATATATTTATAACATTGCAATTAAAGATGTGTTAGCTCACCTGAGCAGTACTCATGTTGCCTATTAAGATCAAAATGTCCGTCGTGCGTCGTAGTCGTCAACAATGTTCTTTAAATGCGAATTTCTTCTAAACACTTGGGCCAATTTATTTCAAACTTCCCAGGAATATTGCATGGGTGGCGCCCTGACAAAATAACTTTAATTGTTCTGTTCCGATGAACAAGATGGCCACCAGAGCTAAGTAGTTTAGGTCGTAGTACCAAAGCGTTAATCCAAAATCATTAATCCATAGACGAAATGGCAAATATCAATGTTCAGATCAACAGACATGGACTCCAGAGGAGTGTATTCAGGCGTCCGCGGATAGTAAGCATTACTTGGTAAGTAAGCTTCGCCCACCATGCTAACATATAGAAAAAAAAACTTTAAACAACTCATTGGAATGTTGCTTTTGTGACCCTCTACAAAATTAGCTAAAACGGTTTAAATTGTTTAAATTGTTAACGGCTAAACTTCTTAATCAGGGTTATCGGTACCATAAACTACGCAAAGCCTTTTCAAAATTTTATAGACGTCATTCTGATTTAATTTCAAAATTCAGTACTGGATTTAAATCTCTTCTGCAACAAGCTCTATCGGAACCCGAATTTTATGGTGACTTAGTATACAAATTCAGAAAAATATATAACCGCAATGACTTCAGAACCCAATTTCGTAAAATCATTCTTCGATATAAAAAGATTGGGTACAACTTAAATGTTATACGACAGACTGCATGCATGATAGTTAACCCAATCACGGTTGACAACTTTTCTTCCCTCTTTAATTGCACGCCGGTGGGTCAGGCTTCAGATTCTATGACGTGTGAAGGCTTATTGAGAATTAGAGTGATCTAGTTCAAGGTAATGTTGGCTTGCCTGATGCTCTATCTCTGGTCGGACCCATCGGAGTCTAACTGTTGGTTTTCTTTTGCTCCATCATTTCAGTGGTTTCTTGCTGTCGGGTCCTCATCGTTGTTTCATCTCTGTGGTTGTTTGATTATTTGTGTTCACGGAGATGTTGCACTGATGAGTTAGGAGGCATTCAAGCGAACTGAACAAATTATTTGTCTAAATCGCGACGGAAGTAAGGGCCAGGATTGTGGCCACGTAAAATCGATTTAAGCCCCCCCCCAGTGGAATTCGTTTCCGCTGACCGTTCCAAGGCGGTTCTTCCGTCGCGGTTTATTTTTGTTATGGTTTGTCTTTGGGTGTTTGTGATGCTTATATTATTTTATTTTGGATAGCCCATTAGCCATTTTGTGGGAAAGTAACTGTCTTTTTGGCGTTCCGCTATTGGTGTTTCCATTAGGTCTGTTGTTTCATGTTTGTGCTTCTTTCCCTTTGGTGTCTCTGATGGGAGCTGTGGGTTGATTGCATCGATTCCTGATCATTGCCTTCACTTCTATTTAACTCCGATGAGTATAATGGCCGCCAGAGCTAAAATAGACACATTGTAAATTTGCTTCAAAATACGAACTCCTCCTAAACACTTCCGCCAAATTGATTTAAATTTTGCAGGAATGTTGCCTGTGTGACTCCCTAAAATCATTACGCTCCGATGAAGAAGATGGCCACCAGATCGAATAATGAAAAAAAACAACCCTTTGGGCCAATTTTGCCAAACTTCACATGTATGTTGCTTAGGAGACCCTCTACCAAAATAGCCAAACGGTTCCGCGCCTATGAGCACAACGGCCACCGGAGCTAAAATAGAAAAAAATATAAATTTGCTTCAAACGCGAAATCCCTTAAACCCTAAGACCAATTTGATTCATACTTCACATGAATGTTGCCTATGTGACTCCCTACCAATGTAGCTAACTTCCTCCCGCTCTGATAAACAGGATGACCGCCATAACTAACAATAGAAAGTATCTTTAAATGACAACTCCTCCTATAACTTTCGGCCAATTTCTTTTCAACTTCAAAGGAATGTTGTTTAGGTAGTTCTCTACCACAATGGCTAAGCCAGTTTTGCTCTGATGAGCTAAATGTCCACCAGAGCTAAAAACAGAAGAACATTGTGAATATGCTTCAAATGCGAACTCCTCCTAAACATTTGGGCAAATGTTTTGATATTCAAACTTCAGACGACGTCACCTAGGTGAATCCCTAATAATGTAACTAAAATCATTCTGCTCTGATGAACAGGTTGGCTGCCAGAGCTAAAAATAGAAAAAAATATTAATTTTCTCCAAACATGATTTCCTCTTAACATCTTGAGCCAATATGAATAAAACCTCAAAGGAATGTTGCCTAGGTGACTTCCTTCCAAACATGCTAAAATCGTTCTGCTCTGATGCACAAGATGGCCACCAGAGCTAAAAAAGAAAACACTAGAGACAGTGACACTCAGACGAGCCAACTAGGGCCCTCTGTGCTCTCTTGGTTTGCATGTTGTAATGCATGCATTTTACTTAAAAAATGATTGTTATTTATTTAAGGTCATTTGAATATGTACAACAAATAATCACGAGCAATGTAAGTGAACTCCAAAGGGGCATTAAACGTTACATCAATTTTATTACTAATATTTACATTATTTGACGAAAAACTCTATTGTGAAGGCATAACTTGAAACAAGAAAAGAAAGTTAAGGTTTTTTCGTATTAAAACTAGAAAAGCGTTTTGTGTTATAACGCCGCCAACGCCCCCCCCCCCCCCCCATCATACTGGAGAGAACTATGATCCATTTCTACGCCAGTTAATGATCAAGTAACGTCGCGTGAATGAATGTACCCACTGAGGAATAAGGTCGATGTAAACCCCCATCGGAGTTCGTTTCACTGACCGTGCCAAGGTGGTTCTTTTGGTGCGGTTTATATTTGTTGTGGTTTGTCATGGCTGTTCTTTTGGGTTCCCGCTGTTGGTGTTTCCGTGGGGGTCTGCTTATTTCATGTTTGTGTTTATTTCCCTTTGGTGTCAATGCCGGGAGTTGTGGGTTAAATGTAGCGATTCCTGATCATTGCCTTCACTTCTATAAACAACAATGCGTCCCATAGTTGAATGAAGGCTTTCTGAAATCACTTCTATTCTGAAATGTACAGAGAATATAATTACAAAGAAACTGCTAACCAAACAGTCGTAAACAATTTATCGGTGTTTCAACCATCGAAGTTTTACTGTTTACTGAAGCCTTTCCCACGAGCACCCACAACTTATGTTTGGAAGTTAAATAAAATAACAGTACAAATATCCATCAGAAAAGTAAGCATTTTGGAGATATGAACAAAACTAATGCCACATGGTCTTGTTGTCGTATTGGGATATGAATAGTCAGTCTGTTTATCACACCCGCCTTGTCTTCTCTCCTGTCAAGGGTTGACTGTAGACAGCTGATAAAATTGAAGGAAGTGGTCAGAAATCAATACAATTAACTTACTTCTCCCATCCAATACACCAACGGGAATGAAACACAAATATAAAACACATTCACCAGATTGAAAAAGTCACAAGCTGAACGCAAAAAGGTCAGTTGCTTTCCCACAAAATGAACAAACGACTATCCAAAGCAAAGAAATCTTATCCAATCGCTTTAACTTCGCCACAATCCCCGCCCAAGGTTCCTCGTGGTTTAGACAAAAAATAGTTCAGTCCGCATGAAGGATATCCCCAATTAGGTCAATATCTACGAGAACATAAAATACAGAGAATACAGAGATGAAACAACGATGAGGACTCGACATCATGAAATAACTGAAATGCTGTAGTAATAGAAACATAGCAATCGACACAATTGCCTCATGCCTCCAATCTAAGACATCTACATCCGAAAATCAACAGTTGGACTCCACCGGGCCCGTTCAGAGTCAGAGCATCAGGTACCAACCGACATTAATTAAAAAGTACGTTTTTAGACTGGAGCCTTCAGAGTCAGAGGCCCGACCCGTCGGCATGCTAATTTGACGAAATTGGGTACTGAAACCATTGTTAGTACAACTTGTAAAACCTGTCAAAGTTGCCACCTAGCAAGCAACCTGGCTTAAGCAATCAGGCTTTCAGTTCCCGCAAAAGGAAAATGTATAAAAAATTACCTGTGTTAAGCAAGTGCCTGACTTAAGCGATCACTTTTTGATTATCCCATAGATGCCTGCTTAATACAGGTTTGACTGTATATATTTTTCTGAATTTATATACAAAGTCACCATAAAATTCTGGTTCCGAAAGGCCTTGTTGCTGAAGAGATTTAAGTCCAACATCGAATTAAGTTTGAAACTAAATCGAAATACCATCTATATAACAAAGACAATAGAAGTGGATGCAATGATCAGGAATCGATACAATCAACCCTCAGCTCCCATCAGAGTCACCAGAAGGAACGAAACACGAACATGAAGCAACCGACCCCAACGGGAACACCAAAAGCGGAAAGCTTCTCGAAGTGTATGGTACTGATAAATATGTCCTAGACACCCTGATTATTATATAGAAGTTTAGAAGTTAATAATTTATTACGAGTGTTGAATGCACGTTTAAATACCGTAGTGTGCCGCACGGGGAACATCACCATCCAAGAAAGGAACACTTCTAATATCAAAATCAAAATCATCTCGTTTATCATCTTTTGCATGCAACAAGCCCAAAATAGATAAATATATATCCCAAAACGGGGCTTCGGCAGCAGAAGACTGAGCTGAACTGAACTGAGCTTAAGTTGTGAAAAGTAAATTTGACCGATCAAACCATCGAAGTAGGTGTTGTCAATACTTGAAAATCATCTGAAGTTTCAGGATTTATTAAACATTTCAGATGAAAAAGACTAATTTGATTTTGATATAAATGTCATGTTTCTGCTGTGTGTTATCCTTTTATTTCAATAATATGTGCATTTGTCTTTGCTATGTCATTCATGTTATTGCTTTCAGGAATGAAACGCCACTCAATTGTTAAAAAGCTTAAGGTGAATGCATACAAATGCATACCCGTATGTGTAAATGAAAGAACACACAGTTTCGTTCCGAGTGCTCTTTTGCCTTCCATTCGTAAGGATGTTTTCTTAACGAAACTAGCTGTCTTCTTCAGAGAAAATTACATTGAACAATGCATAACTATAGATGAGGAAACGCGTTTAAAATAGCTGACTTCGCATTTTGTGTAGAGCTTCAGCTTGATCAGAATTAGAGATCGATAAAATATTATTGGCATCTAATGAGAATTTAGGGAAATAACATCAGTTTATCGATAGCTTTAATAGTTTAAACGAAAGCATAAGACTACTTGTGACACATGAATACCTGTTTATATCTCTCACTGTCACCTGGAAAATCCTCGTCGTGACAAAATATTTCAAGGTCTCCAAACACATGCACTTGTACATAACCCATTGGATCCTGTTCAGATCGGTATATACATGTACATGCATAGTCACTGAAAAAACCTTAGTCCACAGAAACAATATGCTGGCGAAAAAGCTCAACCCAGCTTTCCTATTTGTCTTAACTACGAGATAACAAAGGACGAGGATTATGGCCACGTAAAATCGACTTAAGCCCACCAGTAATATCATTTGACTGACTGTTCTAAGACGGGTCTTCCGCTGCGGTTTGTTTAAGTTCGTTTTTTGCATGTATGTATTGCTAATATCTTCTTATTTTTAGATAGGCGTTTGGCCATTTTGTATGAGAGTAACTGTCCTTTTGGCTTTCCACAAGTGATGTTTTCGTTGTAGAAAAGTTATTTATGTTCGTGATTTTTTCACTTAGGTGTCTTTGTTGGGAGATATGGGGTTATTGTATCAATTCCTGGTCTTTCCCGTTACTTCTATCATCAGTTATGTATTTATTTACGCACTTACTCGACCATATGCTGGCTTCACATGTCCAAAATTATTTTGCTACTTTGACAACTATGTTTTTCAGTTGATAGCCTCCCTTTCTCCTGACTTTAATGTTCGTATTAACATCAACAGACAAAAGCAATTTTGCGACGTGATTAAATTCTGTAGGTCAGGATACAGTTGTTTATTAGCATGACATAGAGGATCTTACATAAATGCGCATGTATTATTGAATATATTAAACGAGTTGAGGAAAATGGATAAAATGCGAGGCTTTGCCGAACATTTTGTCCCTTTTCCTTAATGAGTTTAATAAATTCAATAATACAGGAACACGAATGCAAGATTCTATTTATCATATAACATATAAAATGCATTTTATCCACGGTTGTTTACAAAAATGTCAACATTCCGCCGTTAGTAAAAGCGACGTCGTTAAGGACGTCGTACATGAAACGTTACGGGACGTATCTAGCTAATTTGCATATTTAATCCACTAGTGGATTATCGAACATATTACATGGCGTTATTAAACTCTCAGACGCAACTTCATATGATAAATTCCTTTAAGAGTCAAAAGAATGCATGGTTAGTAGCCGGCAAACGACCTTGTATCATAGTGTGGGTCACATTTGCTATTCCTTTGGATCGTTAATTTCACTGCGGAATTTAGGAAATATTTGAGGGTCACTTTTGAGGTCTAATTGGCCGACATTAGCTAGCCTGACCCAGAAAAAAATTGTACACTCCACAGTTTTTATGATGCACTCCTTGCTTCCAAAGGATTGCCCATTTTTCAAAACATTTATCTTAATTTGATACTACAATTTGAAAGACCGCGTTTTGACCGTCGGTACACTACACGAACTCGGTGTTTATACGTCCTCCGCTTTCGCCCCAGGACCGTGAGAACAAACTAATCCACAGCGTAAAGCCCTAGATGCCAGTGATTCATGATATATACACACAGATTCAAACAAACATGTGCGCAAGAGCTGAGGCAATCGTGAATGACGGTCGAGAACTCAAGAATCCGATGCCTGTTTAAAAATACAATGTTATATATATTTACTCAAAGGCGGTGCGCTTGAACTATAAATTCTATGCTAGCTACAACAATATTTAATGGATAAATGGGATATTAAATAATTGATAAACAGGTTTTTATGCATAAATAAAGAATATCTCTTTCGGTCTAAATATATAAAGAACCAGTTCAGAAGAAAATCAACGAAGACTCGAACGAGCTGAGTATAGGATTCGTCCAGCCAGACTGATTGCTGCTTGAAGATATGAAGAGGTGACACTGTGATAGGCACATACAGTCAAATGGGCCCCGTCAAGCGATTTTGGTACTTATCGCCTATGCGAGCAGTGAAGGTTCAGGCGAGCCTGCGCGTCTGCGCAGTCTCGCCAGAACCGTCGCTGCTCGCTCATACAAGCAGTGAATAAAGAGGAACCTTCAGACAGAAAGCCATACCCCTGGCCCCTCTGAATGGCTGGACATGCGTAGTTAAAATGTGTCATGACGGAATGATCGAAGACACAAATTCGCTTGGCGGGGCTCAATTTGCAACGGCTCAGATACCAAAGGCTCTGTTACCATGGATGAGTCAAACCCACGTTTGAGCCCAATTGTTCACACCCACGTTTGAGCCCTATTGTTCAAGATAACGAAACATGCGGGTACGTTTAGGGAGCCTTTTTGTTTTTATCATGAAACGACTATGAGTTATTCCAGAAAATAAGAAATAAAGAAAATAAAGGTTTACCCTTGTAAACCCCAGTTTTTACTATATCAAAGTGGCAGCGGTGTGTTAGGTGCATTTAGGTTAAACGAAATAGTACAATTTATACCTCATTCTTATAGATAGAGCATTCTGATATCCCCAGTTGAGAGAGAGTTTTCGAGATTTGGCCGTCAAGACATTAACTTGATTAACTTGTTTAAGTTGTCTCGCCACTAAATTGCTTTAGACTAGTCATACTATGCAGTCAAAGTGAAAAGTGAGCCATGTAAAGTGAACATGGGTCTTCGGACATAACGCGCAGTAAACTGTCAAATAAACCTGGGCAGATTCTTGGCCAGAACAAAGTCTTCCGTAGCCGTACAGAAACTCCGTAAACGGGCATCCGTATATGGCAAAGCGACACCTCTGGTAAGACTGCACGCAGGTTTGTTATTATGTGCACATGTGTTGGAACATATATTTTGCCTGCCGCATTTTGGAAGGTCTCTTAAGAAATACGAAGAGTAAATCTTGATTGAACACGTTAAGCAACGGTTTTAGAAGCCAATTCTGGACATTAAACAGACGATTAATCACAATGGTATCTAGCATACAAAAAATTCTGGACTTTAAACAGACAATCAATTCCAGTGTTATTATGCAGACAAATGACACATTGTCTGCCGCCAGCGAATACTTTGACACCGGTACCTTTTTGTACCCATTACCAAAACACGCCTATACAAATACACCTTAAATTTTACCGCCGTAAAAATGAAAAATTAAAGATGAAAAATTGTGATATTTTTTTATTTCAGCTCAAAATATAGATTATAGGTACTTAATAGAACCGCCTCATCGAGGCGGTTCTAACGAGTACCCACAATCTATATTTTAGAGAAGAAATAAGTAAAATAAGGTTTACCACTATAAAACCCAGTTTTACTATATAGAAGTGGGGTTCAAGGGGATCAAAATTATATAGGTGTGTTTTCGTGATGCCTTAAGAACACGTACTAATACTCACTTCATGTTCCGGCCCCGCCCATCTGGGCTTGATGCTTCCACGCAGAGCTGAAACCGACCCGCACACGAGTACTGGTAAACAGCTTAGAGGATCTAAGCCTGCCCAGGCAAAGCGTTGCGAGTCGGCCCGTCCATGCTTATAAACCCTATTGGTTTCATTGGGCGACAGGGCTTGAGATGTCATCTCATCCATATGTCGGGTAAAAGTCCCACAAAATTGGAAGCAGCGTCTCCAAAATGACCTACACAGTGCTGACGGGGACGTTAAACCTCAAATCAAACAAACAAAAACCTGTAAGGTTTCATAAAGATGAAACAGTGTGGAGTGGAGCCGAGTTCTAAATGTGCTTCATGTCTATGCATTATTCTGGCATTACACTGGTAAATGTTTTCAAAGCCAAAACAGTGAATGTTATTACCAAACGAACGTTCAGTAGCCATAGTCTTATGTTCATAACATGTAAAGGACAGCTATGAAGTTTCAAATTGATGGCTGCAAAGCTGCCAAGAGATGATTGCACGAAGTACAGACGGTCGATACATTGCAAGATGGTTCTAGTCTAATCCCTAAGTCCAAACAGCCGGAATATTTATCACCATTTAGTTAACAAACACAAAACAGACATTAGATGGGCCTCGACCTGAGGAAACACGGTTTGTCAATAGCGAACAATATATTTGGCGATATGCGCACGCGCAGTCTGACCAGCACTTTTGTGCCGCTGCTTGGAAAAACAACACCTCTTGCTTCTTTATCAAAACTCTTGCTACCTTGTCACGGTGTAGTTTGTTTGATTGTTTGATTTGAGGTTTAACGTCCCCGTCAACACTGTAAAGGTCATTTTGGAGACGTTGCTTCCAATTTTGTGGGACTTTTACCCGACATTGAGATGAAATGACATCTCAAGCCCTGTCGCCCAATGAAACCAATAGGGTTTATTAGCATGGACGGTCTGCCTCGCACCGCGGTTCCTGGACAGGCTTAGATCCTCTAAGCGGTTTACCAGTACTAGTGTGCGGGCCGGATTCAGCTCTGCGTGGAAGCATCATGCAGCCCATATATTTCTTCAAGCCCCTATGGGCGGGGGCTTTTGTCACGGTGTAGCAAATTATGCCGAAGTTTGCATTCTGATCGCAAAGCCCAGGATAGGTTTTCCTGCAGCGGGGCCTATCTATTTCACACACCTGTTTTCGTTTCATGCTAGTCGCAACTTTCCAGTTCCATACATATGATTCGTCTTTTTTGTGTTTCTCATCTCTTTTTGTGCGTGGTGTGTGTGAATGTGTGCGTGCGTGCGTGCGTGTATCATATTCTTCTTTCGATAGCTCGGTATGCCCGATTTCATTTACATGTTTCGTCGCTTTCCTTTACATTTTATATATTTAATGGAATACCCTGCAACCGTTGAATATGTCACAATCTACCATTTACTAGAAGGTGCCTAATTTTTAAAGGAAAGGAGCAAAGCCTTTCTTGTAACAGTAAGTTCTATTTTAATGAGCCTCCTTTTAAATGAAAGCCTCCAAGATGTCATGGAAGATAGTGCAGATGGCTGGAAATATACCAGGCGCATCTATTCGATATTATCAAAGCATTGACAGCACTGGCGGGACGATTTTCTTTTGGTGTAGGTTATGAAAATGCACCTGAATACGTTACGTTTAACATTTAAATTCCTATACATTAAGCAACCAGTATAGACCCAGATCAGACGCCGCATTCTGCGACGTCTGATCTGGGTCAATACTGTTTGCTAATGTCCCAGAACACGAGCTTGTCTAGATATGCAGCACACTGACGTCACAAGAAGTTAACCGCTGCTATAAATAACCAATACCTGGATTCCGTACAAATGTACATGGTCAGCGTTAGTCACTAGGCTAGCAACCGTAAAGCTTCTGTACTTAGTTACCTTGGGTCGACTGACCAACAATCGACCTAGTAAGAGGCACTCAAAAGCACATCGAATACAGTGAAATTCTGGTATTATATATAGATTATTCATTCTCCTAGTTGAAATATGGGATTTATAAACCGAGGGAGGTAAAACAATCCGATAAAGAAACGAGTGCGAAGCACGAGTTTGTTTAACGGATTGTTTTACCTCCCGAGGTTTATAAATCCCATATTTCAAATAGGAGAAATGTATAATCTGTATATTACATGCACTTCCATAGACTTTTAGGAGAGTTTGGATGTTGAATTTTGGATCAGAATGCCCGTTCAGTTGACTGTTTACAGCTCATGTATGCCTCTTTCTTCTTGATTCGTGCCTTCTTGTTGAATTCGTGCGCATCTGCCTCACTGGTCCAGATTCATTTCAACAGCATTAGAGGTCAAGGACGTCGTCTGTGTCAGCCAGGGGCTTGCATATGATGTTGTTGTTGTGGTTGTTTATCTTGCTGTCTGCACCCACTAAGATTTTTCATCCTAAGTTCTGACCATTTTTAATAAATGTAAGCCTTACTGACTTACAGCAGTAAATTGGCTCTACCATGTTTATACAGACATCAGAAAACTTTTGTTCAGATAGGAGAGAGTTATTCCTTTCATGGCAAAGTGTAATACAGCTACACAAGTCAAAGGGAAATAATCCAAACAGGCTTTTCAAAAGGGCACGAATTTAAGGAGAAAGTTTCTGGATGATCATGATCGATATAGTGACGTCATTACAGGCATGTTATTTGTAGAAACTGTCATGCTTTGTTGTCTTTTTGATTTTCTAAGCAAAATTGATAATTTGAAGTAAATACTGATTATTTGTGAAATAATGACAGTTTGTTTACAGTGTGCAGCTCGTATTCTAAACATCTTAGGGGCACGAATCAGGAAGAAAACAGCATAAACGGTTCAGTCAGCGAAGTGTTACAGAATCTGGGTGGAAGAACAACTGGATGGGCGCCATTTTGAAAGCGCTTTCTACAGTTTTGAACAAAAATAGAAGAAACAAAGTGTTTCAGTGATAAAACAAGTAAAACGTTAGATTAAATAAAGCAAAACTTACATCCTAATCAATGGTCATATCCATGTTTTCTTTTGTTTCAGCGTTGCATCCGACTCAAACGTCACGCATTCTGAACGTCTGTTGATATTTCTTAGACGCCATTACAATGACGTCATGAATAACGTCGCCGTGATTGAAACTTTCCCGCGTTTGAATAGAACAATTTCACTGCAAAGCGGTATCTCGTATCTTGTACATAAAGTAGTTCCAGCTGAAGGGATTTATTTCCCCGGCTGAGAGGAAATATTTCTTCTTAGCAAAAAGGAAAATACTAAGTTTATGTCTGGTAGAAATCATGGTATTTCTCTGTAATGCATGTAATATTTAGATTTATTCTTCTTTAAAATCATAGCAAAGGTTTCGGTTGTTCTTTTCTTTCTTACATCCAGCAACACCCCCACCCCCACACCCCTAGTAAGAGACCATAATTTTGTATATGTAGTTTAAAAGTGGTCCCGAAAAATTGTATATTCTTTTGTTGTGGATCCAAATGTGGTCTGAATTTAGGAATGCTACAGTAGTTGCTTAGGTTTCAGCTATTTAGATCGCCAATGGATAAATTTGATTACAATATTACGTGAATTATAGGAGTTGCCTCGCTAGCTTACCTGTTTAAGGCGGGAAACCCCCAAAGAGGGTATTGGCAAACGGTGCACCAATTCTCTGGGACGGGTTAGCATCTAATCGACACGTTTGTAGCGTCTAATCGGAACCATCATTGTTTGCAAATAGTTCAGTTCATTTAGTTATACTTTAATCTGACACCAGTAAAATGGATTCTTTAAATATATAAAGTATATATGTCGAGCTCTTGGAAGCATTTGTGATGACCAAGAGTCAACGGGTGAACATATCATAAAATCGGGCGTCATAGGAAATATATGGAAAATGTCCTGATTGAACGCCTTTAACATTACGGACAGCGATAAATCATGGATAATAAACACAGAATTTATTACAGTTTCTGACAAGTGGAGTAGGTCTCACATTGTGTAACGTTTGATTACTCAGCACAACTGTTACTATTTCAGTTCGAGAACGGGGGTTTACAGTGATTCCGATTTTCGCTTCTAAAAAGGCGGTTCTAAAGAGTGTCACAATGCCTGTTTTCAGCATCAATGAAAAAATAACTACAAGTATTATACCAATCATCTCGAAAACACGCCTATATAATTCTGACCCCCTTGAACCCCACTTCCAGTTAGTAAAACTGGAGTTTATATGGGTAAACCTTATTTTTCTTATTTCAGCTTTAAAATATAGGTGGTGGGTATTCGTTAGAGCCGCCTCAATGAAACACATCGGCAGGTTATCAAGTCCATGCAAAGAAAACCCCTCTAAACTCCATTTATATAGAACACGGGCATTCATTTTTTTCCTTATCATCACGAAAACACGCCTATATACATTTGACCCCCTTGAACCCCACATTTATATAGTAAAACTGGGGTTTACAAGGGTAAACATTATTTTTCTTATTTCTGCTCTAAAATATAGATTGTCGGTACTCGTTAGGACCGCCTCGACGAGATGGTTCTAACGTGTACCAACAATCTATATTTTGAACAGAAATTAGAAAAATATCACAATTTTTCGTCTTAAAATTTGCATTTTTTCGGCGGAACAAAATATATACAATGTATTTGTATAAGCGTGTTTTCGTAATGATAAGAAATAGCTATTCTTCCAAAAATGCCATTTGTCCAACCATGAAGGACTGGTACTGGCGCACTATTCAAATACAGCTGTATTATAATTCAAGACACTAAACCCATTCTTACATAGAAACCCATAATATGGACATAGACAATCAGTGCAAACCCTGATCAGTTGCCGCTTTATGATATTCAGTAACTATGGTGCGTTTATACCCTACTTCGAGTGAATGAGTGGTGTTTTTTGTATACACTACGAAAACACGCCTATATAAATACATTGTTAACTTTTCCGCCGAAAAAACGAAAATTTTAAGATGAAAAATTGTGATATTTTTCTTATTTCTGCTCAAAATATAGAGTGTGGGTACTCGTTAGAACCGCCTCATCGAGGCGGTTCTAACGAGTACTCACACTCTATATTTTAGATCATAAATAAGAAAAATAAGGTATACCCCTGTAAACCCCAGTTTTACTATATAAAATTTGGGTTCAAGGGGGACAAAATTATATAGGCTTGTTTTCGTGATGAATAGATCGCACACGAGAATACAACCATTAGGTTTGTCCGTTTAATATTCTAGAAATGTACATTGGAGACAATTAAAAGATCTGGACAAATTTCTTCTTGCATGATGCTACGTTCACCCACTGCATGTTGTAAGTCCCTAACAGGGTACCTGGGCAAACAGGTAGGCCAAGATAAGACGCCGCACTATCTTTGCTAACAGAATTTTCCGTCAAACATAGATTACGGGTGTTCGTCAGAAACGCCTTTACACGGTTCTAACGAATACACACAATATATGTTTCTGAGCAAAAATAACACAGATAATGTATACCCCGAAAACCCCACCTTTCTCTATAAAAATGGATTTAGGGTTTTTTCGGTCAGGAATCGATAGAATTAACCCACAGCACCAATCAGAGACTCCAAAGGGAAAAAATACAAACATGAAATAATTAAACCCTTATGGAAGCACCAATAGCTGAGAGCCAAAATGATAGTTACTTTACCACAAATTGTCAAGTGGCTATCCAAAACAAAAAATCTAAACAAAGACAAGCCACAACAAAAATAAACCGCGACAAAAGAACCGCTCGAGCATTTACTGGCAACATATGCGAAAACTATTCCTCTTGTCCTTAACCAATGATACCCTCATGGGCTCGGTTAAACTAGCTTTACTACGATCTGTCATTGCTGTTATTATCAGTGAAACTTTACTCATATACAACAATGTATTTTATTCGGCGAAACAGCAACAACAAAACACGTATACAACAAAATATGTTATTCGGCGAAACAGCAACAGCAAAATAAAATTTTGAACGTCCGTGGAATAAATACCAGCCTGATTTAACACAGAAAATAATTGGGTTTTAGTGTTGCTCAAACCATTAAGGGTGGGTATTCGTTAGAAATGCCTTATCGGGGCCGTTTAAGCGAGCACCAACAATCTATGTTTGAACTAAAATAAAAAACATGCGTTGCCCTACTTATTTGAAGCCACGAAAGAATTATGCGGTGTGTATGTTAGACACAAGTAACCTTTGGTCCATTTGATTAAAGCATCTTTAGCTTAATGAGCTTGTTGGTGGTCAAAATCCTAACTATTCTAGCTAGTAGAACATTAAATACTGTGGATTTTTTTGCTGCAAAAAAATGTGAATAGCTTTTGCTGTTTGTTGGAAAATGTTAATGCATTTGCCTTATTAAACGATAAAGTATTAAACAATATGTTAACTAACGAGAACGTTAGGCTTGAACGACAACAGATCCCTGGTGTATATGAAATAAGACACCCACTTGTTACCAATAGTTGAATGAACATCGCGTTAACAGGTTAACAAGCCAATGCATTAAGTGCCCTTGTAAAATGCAAATGAAGATTACCAGGAAAAGTATTAATCAAAGAAGTCATCCTAATGCGGACAATGACACTGAGAGGAGGAGCTAATAAAGAAAAAGGGCAAACAAAACAATACGTGTGAAGAACATACGGGAACAAAGCAATCAACTCATTCTTCACCGACGCGGTGGTTACAATACTAGGAGGCCTTCATGCGGACTGAACAAATTATTTGTCTAGATCGGGACGGAAGTAAGGGCGAGGATTGTGGCCACGTACAATCGATTTAAACCAAGGGTGTAATTCGTTTCACTGACCGTTCCAATGCGGTTCTTCGGTCGCGGTTTATTTTGTTATGGTTTGTCTTTGAGTATCTTGAGTGTTTATGTCGCTTATATTATTTTATTTTGGATAGCCAGTTGGCCATTTTGTGGGAAAGAAACTGTCCTTTTGGCTTTCCGCTGTTGATGTTTCCATTAGGGTCTGTTGTTTCATGTTTGTGTTTCTTATCACTGGTGCCTCTGATGGGAGCGGTGGGTTGATTGAATCGATTCCTGATCATTGCCTTCGCTTCTGTTTTTCATCAAACAGGGTAAAACACGAAAACTCCCCTGTTGTAACAGGCAACACAGAACGAACAAAACAAGAACAAACCCTTTTAAAACGGACAACAGTGAGGTTGGTGAGCAAATAATCGATTACTTTCTGTATTCTTGTTCGAATATACAGACTGTTGGTATTAGTCGGGGATTTGAAATTTGTAGCACGCATATTTAAGGAGTTTAATGCACCTTACTTTCTCACACTTAACTATGATACGAATTTATTTAGAGGTCTCTCAGCATCTTGAGAATGGAGTTATAAAATCAAAAAAGTGGGGAAAAAGACATAAAAAGGGGAGATAAATGTTCCTACCCTCTTTTCTCATTTAAGCATCCAAACAATTCCAAACGACATCTCCTCTGAAACTATAAGGCCAATTGGAACCAAAGTATATGTGAAGCCGCCATGGGGTGGAAGAACAAACATATGTTCTGAATATCTGGGTCACATGACCAAAATGTCCGCCATGCCCATATATGGTAAAAACCTTTGAAAATCGCCCACTCAGGAACCAATCAACCGATGACCTTGAAACTTGGTATACAATATATGGGGCCCGGGCCCTATCGAATTTGTTCAAATGATGACATTTCGTTGACCTTGACCTTTCTTACGTCAAGGTCACATTCGGTCACTTAGGAATTTGTATGGAAAAGACAGGGTTTTCTGGTTCTGTTGCAGCTTATGACATCATAGATGATATTTGCAATCAGCTTAATGATCGTGGGCCCATAAGATTAAATAGTTTTTAATTTTTCTAAAACTACTGGGCTAACTGATACCAAATTACATATACTGCATCAGTGTGGTCGAGAAATCCAAGTTTGTTATATGGATCTGTGTGATCGTCACACCAATAAACGACCAAAAATGATTTTAAACTCTGCATCTCAAGAAATACAAGACCTTGCTATGCAGCATTTTGGACTCTAGCCCTAAGATGGTTCAAAGCTGACTATAATGTATGCGACGGCAACAAAAGAAAACAATGGTTGATTTCAAAATAATTTGGCATCAATGGTCCTGGGATTGGCCTCTACTAAACCATTATGGTCTGTTAAAATAAATGGCCACCACGGGTGTGTGTGTGTGGGGGGGGATTTATGCCCACTTCAGCTCTGGTGAGAGTAGTTTAATATCGGCCGCTTGTTTACAATTTTGTGTTCAGGGAAAAGTCGCTTAAACTTAAGGACAAGCGTAAACTATATCTAATTGGCGTTGTCATGATACAGCAGCCACAGTTTTCTGCTTTACTGATTGCGCTTGTTTGGTTACGTATCTTTTGTTGCTTAGCTTCATAAACAATTAATTGGTGATCTGTGGTAGTTTGGTATTAAGCTACCATGACAGCAATACCTCTGAAAGACGACAATGTTCAGTGAAGATAACAGCGCGGCCCTATTTCAGTTTTGTTTTTTCAAAGGGTTGGCAGATTTTGGTTCAGTATTTCATAATTGAAGGAAAGTCGTGTTTTAATGAGTTTACGCCTCTGAACAATCAAGCCTCCTTTTGACTGAAGGTGCAAAAAAGAAACATTAAATAGTATTTGGTGGAACGATTTTACTTAAATGTATTAGAGGTTTATTGTTTTGGTTTTTAACATTAATTTGCTGCAAAAAAAGTTACTCTACTAAATTTAAATATCGGCATCTAATTCTCCAGCTGCGGATTTGATATACTCCAGCTTATTTGCTGATTGAATGACTCTGGTTTTGGTCGATCTTTTGTCAAACATGCGCAAATTGAGGTCACCAAGCTACATGAAGATGCAGAAAAGTTCAGTCGAGGGTCGGTGTTGAACCCGATGTTCCCACCCTTCTTGACAAAGGTGAAGAGATGAAGCTTGATTTACGTAGGAATCATAACATTTATTATGCCAAACATCTTCCCTGTTCACTGTTCAATATATCTGACATATTAGGTTTCAACTTCAAGTAAAGTAACCCGCCCGCCTAGTTCCTTTCATATGTACGTTCCTGGACAGAGCGGTTTACCAGTACTAGTGTGCGGGCCGGATTCAGCTCTGCGTGGAAGCATCGTCCAGCCCATATATTTCTTCAAGCCCCTATGGGCGGGGGCGTATTATTTTCATAGTTAGTCCTGAAGATGTATGTATTGCTAATGCCTTTTTTATTTTGGATAGCATTTCGGTCATGTAGGGAGAAAACTGTCATTCTGGCTTTCCATCCATGACGTTTTCATTTTGGTGTTTTGAATGAGAGGTGCGAGATATTTTATATAGATTCCTGATCATTGCATACACTCTGTTTTTCAAAAGTGATAACTCCTGATGGCTTGTCATAGAAGGCCTTTTTGGCCAATCTATTTGGGACTATTGGGGTGGTTGGGTGAGGCAAAGGTGCCGTGTATCTTGCGTCAATAGGGCGTCCAACTGGTAGTGGCTCACAGCTGGACAAGACCTGCTGTTCTTCCAGCAGTTAAGGGTAGAGGGGGAAAACTGTTATTTCTTCTGTTTCTGCTTTTCCATTTTCCCATTTCTCCTCTGCTCCTTACTTTCATCTGCTCAACTATTTCTTCTGTCGCTTTTCTCCCTTTTTCTGGAGAGAGGACAAAAATAACCAACAAGGGGTGACGTGCCTTTAAACCCAAAACAATCAATATATGGGACAAATGACAGAAAAAGGAAGTAGTAATAAAGGAGATGAAGAACAGATTAATCAGTGTGTGACAAGAGACACAGGATGATTAAGAGCTAATGGTGAATAGAGGGACAAGGCTATCGTAGGCAGGTTGCCCAACAAAATGGTAGAAAGTAAGTGCAGGTGACATCTTAAGATGCACGTTTACAGGTTATACCACAACTCTGGGAAAAGAGAAGATAGAAAAATGTTTAAGGGATGACTTTACGTTACATTAAACCTCGGGTACAATTTATTTTTATTCGCGCGACTTAACAGAAAATAAGGTATAAGATTTCAAGTGGCTAGTAACACTTACGTGTTTAAAATATAATACTGTCGATGTTACTTTGGGAGCCTTCAGCACAAACCGTAAACTTTGGATAATGATTCTTGAAATATACAATGTATTCATTACATGTTGATTGTCACAAGTTCAAGTCACCAGTTTAGAGAATCACTTACCAGTTCACCCGCTGACAAATATGGTTGGTGATGTATATTCCCCTCACTAAATATAAACCGGAAGGAAATAGCCATCAGTAACTTTTCAAAAATATATCTATCGGTCCCTGTTATGATACATCTATGACCAGCCAGTAAAATAATTTAGTTTATGTTGGTTTTAATAAAAAAAATTATCATGATCTGTGACACAACAGGAAAAAGTGGTAAAATGGTACATAAGTATTGGAGTCCCACGTTCATGCGCGGATTGAAACAGAGTCATCAAGTTTCACATGCACGTGCAAAAATAACCGTCCTTCATACTGACGAAAAAGAAATTGTTTCAAAAAGTACTAAAAATTATTTAGTGCGAAAATAGTGTAAAATTTACCAAATTTTTGGGGTCAAATTTCAATGGTCAAAATTTATGGTAACACCGGATGTAATTACGTCATATCATGAATTTTGGTGTCTTCGAGTATTGACAAATGTTTTGGCTGATGCAATAAATCAACATTCATATGTAAGCGCAAGCTACACATTACTAAACTCAATCCAACTATACCATCCGCATGGGGGTGGGTGTAAACTCATAGAATTTTCAACCCCTTTTCCCCACCAGATTTGCTAAATAGTCACATGTCATATAGGTTAGGCTCCTATTTCACTGAAACGGCACAAAAAAAGCGTGAGAATTTTGGGTGCATTAAATTTTTCGAAATCTGGTCTCAAATCCCGGACTATATTCGTTAGAACCGCCTTAGTAAAATAGAAGTGAAGGCAATGATAAAGAATCGATACAATTACCCTACTCATCCCATCCAAGACATAAAAGAGCAAGAAACACGAACGTTAACTAACCTCATTATATTGAAACCGTTACCAGCGCCAAAAGAACATTTACGTTCCCACAAAATGGCAAACCAGCTATCCCCTCCGCCTCCCCTCCACCCCCCCCCCTCCGCAAAAAATGAAGAAAAAGGGAGAATAACAAAAAAGATACTATATATATGTTTATAAAAGGGCAATCCTTTGGAAGCAAGGATACATACTTGCAAAGACGACTAACAATAGAAATCGCGACAGAAGAACCTCCTTGGAAAGCAAAAACTTCCTTGGAAAGGAAGGGGGGGGGGGGGGGTACGCGACCCATAATTCTCGCCCGCCCTTGATTCGGTCATGCTTTAGACGGGAAAAAAACGTATGCTTACAAATACTGGGCGCATATAATAAAAGAAACATGAATTTTCAAATTTACTTCCGAAAAAATGGCATTTCAGAGAGACATGACAGAAAACATTGCATAATAGATCATTACGTTAACACACCCGTGCGGCATAGTGCATTTTTCTTACCTCCAAAATGGCTACTTTTCTGGTGAAAATCCGTAATATGTTTCTTATTTATACTGCAAATATAGGTTGTGGGTGCTCGTTAGAACCGCCTCATTGAGGCGGTTCTAACGAGTACCCACAACCTATGTCTTGGAGCAGAAATAAAAAAATAACTCATACAGCCGTAAACCCAGTTTTCTATATATAAAGTGGGGTTTAAAAACGATTTAGGCCCCCTGTGGCAATGTTTCCACAGACCGTTCCAAGGCGGTTCTTCTGTGGCGGTTTATTTATGGTGTTGTTTGTTACTTACTGTGTGTATCATTTGTGTCTTTTTATTTTGGATGGCCATATGGCCATTTTGTGGGAAAGTAACCTTATGGCCTTCCTTTGTTTAGGTTTCCATTATGGTCTGGTCGCTTAATGTTTGTGTTTCTTTCCCTTTGGTGTCTTTGATGGGTGGAGTAAGTTAATTGTATCGATTCCTGATCTTTGTTTTACTTCTACTTTAAGGGGGTGTAAATTTCACGAACTTGTTCACGTGATGTGTGTTTATATTTTAACTTGACTTTTGTCTCGCCCAAACTTTTGAACACGTATAAAAGTACACTGAATTCGTTTTAACTGTTGTATTTGTGTAGGACAAGATTACAATAATATTGGATTTGTATCTTCTATTAGGAAAATTAGAGAGAAATCGGTTACAATCCCCAGGGGGTACATGGAAATGTAAAATGTCTTGTTATCAGAGAATAAATTAGATACATTTCTTTATCAAGCAATCACAATGAGTGATGTAATTAGTAAACGGCAACCAGCCTTCCATCGAAACAGCTTCTTTTGTTTTCGCCTGTCACTGTTTTCATGTGTCTAGCACGTGCATGCTGTCATCACGAAAATGCGCCTATACATTTTTGACCCCACTCGAACCCCACTTCTACCAAGTAAAACTGGGGTTTACAGGGGTAAACCTTATTTTTTTATTTCTGCTCTAAAATATAGATTGTGGGTACTCGTTAGAACCGCCTCGATGAGGCTGTTTCAACGAGTACTCACAATCTGTATTTTGAGTAGAATTAAGAAAAATATGATAATTTTTCATCTTAAACGTTTCAAAATTTACGCAGTGTATTTGTATAGGCGTCTTTTCGTAATGTGGTAGGTTTCCTGATCATAAATTCACGTCTTTATAATTTTGACCCCCCCTTGAACCCCAGGTTTACATAGAAAAACTGGGGTTTAAGGGGTAAAGCTTATGTTTCTTGTTTCTGCTCTAAAATATAGATGTTTTGAGCAGAAATAAGAAAAATTTCAAAATTTTTCATCTGAAAATTTTCATTTTTTTTTTGTGGTAATATTTACAATGTGTTTGTATAGGCGTGTCTTTTTTGTTTTTGTTTTGCAATGCGGCAACCAGCCTTTTATCCAAACGGCTCCATTTGTTTATATTTACATTTCCAGTGTAAATTCTAATGTAAACCTATAGAAAACAATTGCGTTCATACTTCCATGAACGCATCGAATCACATGATTTCAGTGACGTTAAGTGACGTCATTCTAAACCATTGTTCTCTACGGGCGTTGATGACGTCAACGCTGCTCCGCTCATTGTAGAAACACAGCGTGTCAATGTTTTTCAGCTTTAAAAATTTGCTCTACAAGCATTTTTTTCGCCAAGTGATGAGGGGCAAATAACGTACATGTAAATATAAAAAATAAACTTATTTTTTCTGCTTTTCATGAAAGTATGAACGACAGTGAGTCGCTAGCAAAGTTAACATGAACCCCTTCGGAGTTCATATACTTTGCACGCGACCCACTGCGTTCATACTTCCATGAACTGCAGAAAAATAAAATTCATTTCTTAAATGCCCGTCACTGCACGTGCATGCTGTGGTAGGTTTCCTATTATGTAGCAATACTGTTTTCGTAAGACAAAAAAGCGCTACTATATTGTTCTGATTTTTGCTTTAAATTTAGATAGTGCGTGCTCGCTAGAACCGCCTTTGTCAGGTGATCTAACCAATACCCACAACCTGTGTCTCTGAGCAAGGGTAAGGAAAATGACGTAAACATATGAACAATACACGTTTCTCCAATGTGTTTAGAGGGGTGATCATGTAAGGTTTGTTTTGAAGTTACACGGCCAAGTCAATACACTTTAGGTCATATCGAACCGACAAGTATACATATCCACACGTTTCCTGGGAAGGCTTATACTTAAGCTGTTAACCAGTTGGTTGGTTGATTTGAGGTTTAACGTCCCCGTCAACACTGTAAATGTCATTTTGGAGACGTTGCTTCCAATTTTGTGGGACTTTTACCCGACATTGAGATGAAATGACATCTCAAGCCCTGTTGCCCAATGAAACCAATAGGGTTTATTAGCATGGACGGTCCGCCTCGCACCGCGGTTCCTGGACAGGCTTAAATCCTCTAAGCGGTTTACCAGTAATAGTGTGCGGGCCGGATTCAGCTCTGCGTGGAAGCATCATGCAGCCCATATATTTCTTCAAGCCCCTATGGGCGGGGGCCAGTAAAGTGCTCATTCTTTTGCCAGAAACTGACAACTACCCTTCTTGAAACAGCGGGAGAGAATGGCCATAGTAAAGATTTCATGGTCAGTCTTCACAAAAATATATAGGCTGACAACTTAAAGGTTATCCACAGTTATCCTAATTTTTGTCCAAGGCATAGATTGTGGATATTGTTAGAACCGCCTAATAGAGTGTAACGAGTACCTTCAATTTATTCTAGAAACAGCGTTAAGGAAAATAGCAAATAACTTCATCTAAACAATTCTTGTTCTACAGTCATGAATGGACAAGGATGTGATATCATAATGCCATATGTAGGGCCTACTATTGTCTGGGGATTGCCTACATTAACTACATTGACATGGTTTTAGCAGCGGAACAAGTAAGAAGGAATTGTATATGATATATTGCTGAATTGGGTACCACTGAGTTAGTTTGTATTGTGCCAGTTTGCTTGTTTGATTTGAGGTTTAGCGTCCCCGTCAACACTATAACCGTCATTTTGGAGACGTTGCTTCCAATTTTGTTTGACTTTTACCCGACATTGAGATGAAATGACATCTCAAGCCCTGCCACCGAATGAAACCAATAGGGTTTACAAGCATGGACGGGTCGACTCGCACCATTTTGCCTGGGCAGGCTTAGATCCTCTATGCGGTTTACCAGTACTCGTGTGCGGGTCGGTTTCAACTCTGTGTGGAAGCATTATGCAACCCATATATTTCTTGAAGCCCCGATGGGCGGGGGCCGTTCTATTGTGCCAGTGAGAAAAAATAGTGTATACCGGCGTAGTCCCGAGTCTGTATATAAAGTAAGGTTTACGTGGCTGTTAATTTCACAGACTTGTTAGCATTATAATACTATTGCACAAGTGAAAGAATATAAGAATCTTATATGGGTGTGAGGGGTGGATGGAAAAATCCGTCCCGAGGGACACTGTCCGGCATCACGAGGCTTGCCGAGTGATGCCGGACAGTGATCCCAAGGGACGGATTTTTCTATCCACCCCTCACACCCATATTGGATTCTTTTTCTTGCATACTTTCCATTTTTAGCGCGGATTTTTAATGCTGCAGTCACTTCGGTTACCAACGTCCGCCATATTGTGTTGACACTGCTGGAATGTTTAGCGACGTCACGTAACGTGTTGTGACGTCAACCTTAACGACGGCGCATACGAGGTCGTAATCAACCAGTGCATTTATCAACCACGCGATTATATTCGATTTTGGGTCGGAACACCAGGGTCAGAACATAAATTTCTATCCCAGGGTAAAATCACGGATTTCCTTGTCTGGCGTGCAAGAATATGATACTCTTGTTAGATCGCGGACACAGAACACTGTCATCTTAAGAAAATGAAAGAATTAACGTTACGATACCAATCACGTGAAACGAACATCCCATTAAATCCCACTTTGTATAGAGAAAAGTGGGGTTTACGGGGGTAGTCATTATTTTTCTTATTTTTACTCCAAGCCATAGATTGTTGGTACTCGTTAGAACCGCCTCAATGAGGCGGTTCTAAGGAGCACACACAACCTATTTTACATTGTAAATAAGAAAAATATCATGGATTTTCATCCGAAAAGTAGCTATTTCGGAGATGTGAAAAAAATGCACTATGCCACACGGGTGTGGATCGTTATGAATCCCATGCGATGAAATGGCATGTCTCCTATCTCTTGAACTACATGTAGCATTTGCAGATAAAAATGTGTCATTCTTTTCTTAATGCTGGTCCAAATATCATCACGAAAACACGCCTATGTAATTTTGACACCCTTAAACCCACTTTTATATAGTAAAACTATGGTTTACAGCGGTATACAGTTTTTTTTTATTTCTGCTCAAAAATAGATTGTGGGTACTCGTTAGAACCGCCTCGCCGAGGCGGTTCTATCGAGTACCCACAATCTATGTTTTGAGCAGAAATATGAAAACTATCGGGATTTTTAGTCGAAAATAAAGCATTTTTTTTATGGTAAATTTTACCAATATAATTGAATGGGTGTGTTTTCGTACTGTATGGTGTTTGTGCTTGTTCGAACCGAACGAAGAAGTGGTTCAAACAACTACCCACAATCTTTGTTTTTGAGAGAAAAAAGAAATAAAATGAATAGTAACTAAAACCCACATTTCTCCCAATGTAAAGGGTTTAGACGGGCTTGGAAATGAGAAGAAACAGAGAGCAATAACTACGAAGTAGAAAACAGTTATTTCAAGAAACAAGAACATTGAATAAAAAAGGAACAAAATGCAACAGATGTTCAACTGACACAACACAACTGACACTCGCTTACTTTGTAATACTCCGACGGCGTTAGAGCAAGGTATGCGCGGTTTAGGAGCAATTAATCAGTAATTAACAATAAATCTGTATAATTTGATGCAGCTCTGAAATGAGATTGCAACAGTGACAGCTGGTAAATTCTTAAAGTACATTCGTCGTGTTCTGACACTTCATCGATATGTAATTTTCAAGGAAGGGCGGCTTATTATTATTTACAGAAATAAGGACCGTCAATCGCCAGCATGGTTCCGAATGATACTGTAAATGTGTTGACTGGCAATGAATTTAACCATTTTAATCCTGTATACAATAGTGTATGACCGGACGAGACGGGATCGGAATCAACACTGTTTGGCATCATGTTAACGATTTTTCAAAGGGACATAACTTTCCGGACTTCCTGTTCACTTTACTTTAAGGCCTGTCCCACTGAGAAAGGGTCTACTCTTAAAGGAAGGAATTTGCTCCTCAAGAGCAAATTCTTTCCTTTAAGAGTTGATCCCTATTGCCATGGGAGACAAAATACTGTTGCAGGAGTTGCCTCCTCTGAAAGTGTTCCCATTCCCCTCAACCCACCAATTTAGAATCAAAGCACTGACAGCACTTGTGGATCGATTGTCTCTGAGTGAAATCTTGCAAACTGGCTCCGACATTACGATAACACGCCAGTGTGACATAGTCCACTTTTTCATACTTTTCCGAGGAAAATTTGTGACTTGCCTTGTATGTACTCTAAAGATATGTTATGGATGCTCATTAGAACCGCCTCACTGAGGCGGTTCTAACGATTACCCACAACGGATGTCTTGGAACATAAATTTACACACAACCTATGTCTTGGAACATAAATTTACCCACAGCCTACATGTATGTCTTGGAACATTCTTTACACATTACGATAACTCAACCGTACGACACAGTGCATTTTTTCACATCTCCAAAATGGCTACTTTTCTGATGAAAATCCTTGATATTTTTCTTATAAATGCTCATAACATAGGTTGTTTGTGCTCGTTAGAACCGCCTTATTGAGGCGGCTCTAACAAGTACCAACAACCTATGTCTTGGAGCATAAATAAGAAAAATAATGAATACCCCCGTAAACCCCAATTTTCTCTATATAAAGTAGGGCTTAGGGGGGGTCTTCATTTCACGGACTTGTTCACGTGATGATATAACTGTTACCTAGATTTCCTACAAATCGGTGATACAAGACAGTGGAGAAATTTCTGTAGTAAGTAACTGTGGATGAATTATTATTATTATGGGTCGAATGATAAACAATCGACTCAAAAATGGGCATTTCAAGATTCAAAGACGGGCAAGTCCAGGATAAAAAAGGATGAAACTGAATGTCACATTTTTTCAGACACTGTATTAGGAAAACAATATTAGTTACGTGTTACTCATTATTATATGATACTTATTGCATAGGAAACAATCGAAGCAGTAAAACAACACGTCTATATAAATACATTGTAAACTTTACCGCCGAAAAACAAATAAAAAACCACGAAAATTTCAAGATGAAAACTTGTGATATTTTTCTTATTACTGTTCAAAATAAAGGTTGTGGGTACTCGTTAGAACCGCCTCATTGAGGCGGTTCTAACGAGTACCCACAGTCTATATTTTAGAGCAGAAATAAGAAAAATAAGGTTTTGCCCTGTAAACCCCAGTTTTCCTATATACAAGTGTGTTTCAAAGGGGTCAAACTTATATACACGTGTTTTCATGATGGACTATTGCGAGCCTAGACATAAGGGCAGTTTCGCCAGCCCAGTTCTTGCCGCTGGCAGACATGTAGAGAAGGTTTAGATGTCATTTTAACAAGTCCTTTTAAGAAGTACGTCATATGAGCATCCCATTAATCCCTTACTTTAAATTTACAGTGTTTTACAACGTTTTCATAATTAACTAATAAGAAAACGTAATACATAAAAATTTTCATCTGAAACATTGATGCAAGGGAAGGTCAGGTGGTTTTTCTCCGGGTTCTCCGGTTTTCGCCCACCACGATCGGCTCGATATGAGTGAAATAATCTTGAAAGAACCGTAAAACCAAAACCAAAAAAAAAAAAAAAAAAAAAAAAAATCTGAAACATTGCAGTATGCGCCATTTTAGCACACGTGTGTTATCGTAATGAGGTAGATTTAGCATCGTGCCATATTTCTAGCTTTATAAGTCGGTTGCTTTGTTTGTTTGTTTGTTTGATTTGGGGTTTAACGTCCTCTCAACACCGTATAGGTCATTTTGGAGACGTTGCTTATAATTTTGTGGGACTTTTACCCGGCATTGAGTCAAGCCCTGTCGCCTAATGAAATCAATAGGGTTTATAAGTTTGAAGAAGAAATTTTATTCAATATTCCAAAAGGCTATAAAGCCCTTGAGGATATAAGTATATACATATAATGTGATGGCGATAACAGCATGTGTGTCTGGCCATAGTAACCCTCTTTACCCAATTATATGCGGGAAACCCTTAAAGGGGCACCTTGGCATGGACGGTCCGAATCTCACCGTTTTGCCTGGGCAGGTTTAGATCTTCTCATCGGTTTACCAGTACTCGTGTTCGGCCGGTTTAGCTCTGCGAGGAAACACCATGCAGCCTATCTATGTCTTCAAGCCCCGATGGACAGAGGCCGCATAAGTCGGTTGCATGCGCACGTTTGAAGATCATGTGTTTGGAAATTGCTAAAGGTCCGTTTTCTTATTTGTATTTGTCATCTCATACAAGACAACAAAATGTCGATTATATAAAAGCCATGTTTAAACAAATCTCTTTTGACTACATTTCCATAAAGAATAATTTGTCTACTGGAAAGTGGTATTTCAATAGCACCGTGAAACACTTTTGCAACAATGAAAACTTGTTCCAGATAGGAGTAGTTCGAATAGCGCCACACCGTGGTGCATAATTGGGATAACTTTAGGGTTAATTTATGAGGTTCTAAAAGAGTGTACATATTAAAGTCGCCTACTAGTAATTGAGGCTATACTAATCAGTGCACACAACATACTTTTCAATATAAAATCAAACACACCTCCATAATCTACTCTAAATATATGTACATGAATATCATGAACTGTAGAGAGAATTCTCTCCACAGAGGCTTAGAATTAGCCATGGGAAACAAGCCATCCGTCCTCGAGTTATCGAAGTTTCACTGTAATGTGTTAGAAAATGTTTTTGTTCTAGGAAAGGAGTATCCTATTTGACTGAAGACAGTTTCAAAGAGATATTAAGCGATATGACAGATTTCCATTTATTTTGAATAAACTAAAATCTAAAGCTGTAGACTCTTTGCCGCCGGGATGTCACGCATAGTAACATGTTTATATTATCGTGCAGCATACCCATAGCTTAGAAATACTTCAATAAACTACTATGTATTCGAAAATGTTATTTGTTACCGTCTTACAATACTTGGACCAAGGCTGCGTAAATTAACCAATATAAGACACAATTGCAGGATCTTCCATTAAACGGTACATTTCTAATTTCAGGAAGATGGGGGCTGGTTCATTTTATTATTGTAAGTTTATATACAGTATTATAAATTTAAGAAAATCAAAGTCGCCGCATTCTGCGGCGGCTTATATGGATCTTTGATATTTAAAAGGACGCTAGGAGTATATGTGTTTACAAGTGACTTTTTTCATTGACTATCGTTTATTGATCGGAAGCCACACGTTTTACACCAGGTCCACCAATACTAACAGGACGTCAAGTGATTATTTGGCTGAGGTCAATAGGCGACAAACGTGATTAATACAATTGTCATTGATCAAGTAATATTGTATTGGCTTAGTTACAAGCCCGAGGTCTGTCGTATTGGCCAGAGGCTGAAATTTCGTATTGGCCCAATTAGTTGTACTGGCTTTCGGCCTTCGGCCTAGGGCCAATACAGCAGACCTCGGACCGGTAAATGGGCCAATACGAAATTCGTACTTGATTAATGACATTGACCTCATGGTATCAAATCACTGTCGTTTCCTCGCTACATATGCCCTAATTACCCTGTAGAATGTTTGCATATACAAAGTATGTGCCTACAACACTCTGGAGTTAGAGTGCTCCCAGCACCTACACAACATTACGAAAACACGCCTATACAAATACATTGTAAATTTTATCGCCGTAAATACGAATATTTTCAGATGAAAAATTCTGATAGTTTTCTTATTTCTGCTACAAATAAAGATTGAGGGTACACGCTAGATCCGCCTCATCGAGGCGGATCTAACGAGTATCCACAATCTTTATTTTAGAGAAGAAATAAGAAAAAAAAGGTTTACCCCTGCAAACCCCAGTTTTACTACATAAAAGTGGGGTTCAAGGGGGGAAGAATTATATAAGCGTGTTTTCCTGATGTTTTTGGCTTTTCCCTATCACGAAAACACGCCTATGTAATTCTGACCCCCTTGAACCAATTTTTATACACAAAAATGGGTTGTTTAGGGGTTAAGCTTATTTGATGAGGCGGATCCATCCATCACGATAACAAATCCGTGAAACGAAGACCCCTCTAAACCCTACTTTATATACAGAACAGTAAGGTTTACGGGGGTATACATTATCTGCCTTTATTTTTGCTCAAAAACATAGATCATGGGTACTCGTTAGAACCGCCTCATTGAGGCGGTTCTAACGAGTACTCACAATCTATGTTGAAAGCAGAAATAACAAAGAATGTTATCATTTTTACCCAAAATGTGTAACTTCTGACACCATCTTGGACGCCATTATTTCAAACGGACATGTTTTCCTAATGCTATATTTTAGAGCAGAAATAAGAAATATATCATTTTTGTTTTTAATCTACAAAATTTCGTTTACATTTTTTCGGCGATTACATTTACAATGCGTAGGCGTGTTTTCGAAATGTGATGCTTCCCACTAGTTTCAGAGTATTTGTACGTCAAGCTAAAGTGTAAATCTGTTTGGAAAACTTGGGATGCATCAAATGTGAAATAACATTAATTATGCCTCAGATTATCAGCACTCATTCTCACTGTAATCTTTATTAATCTGGCAGTTGCGTGCATGCGTGTTTTAATAGGCACTTGGTTCTAACAGAAATTAGTAATTACAGAATGCAACCGGCAGTCCTACAAGAAAAAGCATGCACAATGTTAAAATTCAAGGCCCAGAACTTTATACTAAACAAATGCGTTTGTTTACAGCACGTTTCAATATGGAAAATAAACTTATTCTTATATTTTGTTGAAACATGTCCACGCACTATACTTGGTAAATTTTTGTTAAACTCATTATGACATAAAAATAAGAACTAAAATACCAACGTTTGCAAATCAGGATTAACTAGAGCAGGAACGTTCCCGATACGTCCAGGCGAGGGTTCTAACCACGTTTAACAGATTTAAGCCGCCCCATCCACCCAGCACTTTCCCACTTTCCCACTGACAATTAGAAGGTGATGACCTTTCAGGTCTCACCTTCTTATGGCAACACTCAGAGAATTCCCTTGATACCGCATCACTCCACTGTTTCAAGAAAAATAGGCCCCCATAAATCAGTGAAGAGACGCCCCTGTATCATTTGATATGTGAAAAAAATATGCAGATTGAAAAATAAAATGTGGATGCAAAATACACAAACATTGAACTTCAGTGTTAAATAGATATAGATTTGAAATTGGTCTCGTTTCGCAGCTGACCTGGCCTAGTTATTAAGAGCGAGTTCGGTTTACTTTCTAGAGTTAACTATAGTTACACCAAAACACGGGGGTTATGGCTCGTGCCGCACTACTGGAGTTAACTTGAGTTCAATCAAGCTTGCTTTGGGAGTTGGGAGTTCTGTCTAGCAAGAACAAAAAACACGACGGCAGGGGGATAATCATAGATTAATTAAGAAATGAATGTAAACTTATTAGAAGGTGATGACCTTTCAGGTCTCACCTTCTTATGCCAATCGACACTGGAGCCCCTCGAATCACTCCTATGCTCCAAGAAAAATAAGCCTCCATATATTTATCAATAGACGCGCATGTATCAAAATGATATGCAGAATGTCAAACTGAGGAAGCCAATTACACAAACAACTAACTTCACAGTAAAATGCCATAAAATTAACCCTATGGTTCAAATTGGTCTCGATTCGCAGCTTTGTCATGACCTAGTTTGCTTTGAGCGAGTTCAGGTGACTACCTAAAGTTAAGAAAAGTAGGGGAGACAGTAGGCTTACTCTTGTACAAAGTTTTACAATGGCTTTATCCCCCACCCCACCGCCCTACTTCACGATCCCCCAATTAGAAGTGACAGAAAGCATCAAATATCATTTGATGCGTCACCAGTAACGATTCAGATTCAGATTCAGAACTCTACTGACGTCAAGAAAATGTCATCGTTTGCCCTCGAGTAAACCGAAAGTATAAAAATCTTTTCAAGTTGGACGTGATTTTTCCAACACGTGGCCAAAATTTCAAAAAGTTGGAAATAATCGATTTTCGGATTGAATTTAACTTACAATTTTCCACCTTTCACCGTATTCGTTGTTACTAGGCTAGGCTTCCAACCCTCATGCCGAGATAACTCTACACGGCGCATTTTGGAGCAAGTAAACTCTTGTTAACTCTAGTACGTCAACTGAACTCGCGGATTAATAATTCAATGAATGAGTTGACAGTATGAATGGAATACTACGACTTGCTATACTACAGATAGAGCGAAGTTTTGTTTGTTTGTTTGTTTGTTTAATTTGAGGTTAAACGTCCCCCTCAGCACTGTAAAGGTCATTTTGGAGACGTTGCTTCTAATTTTGTGGGACTTTTACCCGACATTGAGATAAAATGGCATCTCAGCCCTGTCGCCCAATGAAACCAATAGGGTTTATTAGCATGGACGGTCCGCCTCGCACCGCGGTTCCTGGACAGGCTTAGATCCTGTAAGCGGTTTACCAGTACTAGTGTGCGGGCCGGTTTCAGCTCTACGTGGAAGCATCATGCAGCCCATATGTTTCTTCAGGCCCCCATGGGTGGGGGCGAATAGAGCAAAGTAACCTTCACTGCTGCATTTGTTTGATTTGAGGTTTAACGTCCCAGTCAACACTGTAAAGGTCATTTTGGAGACGTTGCTTCCAATTTTCTGGGACTTTTACCCGACATTGAGATGAAATGACATCTCCAGCCCTTTCGCCCAATAAAACCAATAGGGTTTATAAGTATGGACGGTCCGACTCGTGCGCACCGCTTTGCCTGGGCAGGCTTAGATCCTCTAAGCGGTTTACCAGTACTCGTGTGCGGGTCGGATTCAGCTCTGCGTGGAAGCATCATGCAGCCCATATATTTCTTCAAGCCCCGATAGGCGGGGGCCGATTCACTGTTGCATGGATATATATTTCTGTGAACCATCAGGAAAATATGACTTTATAACTTAAACTCCTTAATCTTAAGGTTTATAGTACGGGGTTTTACATATTTATTCCGGGCGGTGGGTGCTTGTTTTTTTTTTTTTTTTTTGAGCCGAGGTCAGAAAATATCAGAATTTGTCTCCTCTTCTTCTGTATCTGAATATTTCCCTTTATACTGAAGTGTATTTGATTTGTTTGATTTGACGTTTAACGTCCCCGTCAAGACTGAACAACGGCCCCGCCCACCGGGGCTTGAGGAAACAGAATGGGCTGCATGATGCGTCCACGCAGAGCTGAACTCGACCGAACATGAGTACATGTAGACAGCTTAAAGGTTCCGATTCTAAGCCTGCCCAGGAAAAGTAGTGCGAGTTGGACCATCCATGCATATAAACTCTATTGGTTGCATTGTGCGGCAGAGGCTGAGTTGCCATTTTATATCACTGTCGGGTAAAAGTCCGACAAAATTGGAAGCGACGTCTCCAAAATGACCTATAAAGTGTTGACGGGGCGTTAAACATCAAATCAAACAAATAAACAAAACTGTATAGACGCGATTCGAATTTCGTTGGACTCTTACCTAACATTGTGATGAAATGGCATATAAAGCCTTGCCACACTATGAGACCAATGGACTTTCCGACTTCAAATTATAGCCCTGGGTCCAAAAATGCCCCCACCCCGGGGCCCTTTGGTTTTACATTGACTTATATAGGGAAACCCTTTGAAAATCTTCTTTTCAGAAACCAGGAGGCTGAGGTATTTGATATTTGACATGAAGCGTCGTCTAGTGGACCTCTATCAAGATTGTTAGAATTATAGCCCTGTGACCAAAAATGCCCCCGCCCTGTAGCCCACTGGTTTTACATAGACATCTCGCGGGAAAATCTTCAAAAATCTTTTTGTCTGAAACCATAAGCCTCAGATCTCAGATATTTGATATTTGGTATGTAGCTTTGTCTTGTGGACCTATATCAAGATTTTCAAATTATAGTCCTTGTGCCAAAATTGCACCCCGCCCACGGGGTGCCCTTTGGTCTTACATTTGGATATATAGGGAAAATCTTAAAAACTTATCTGAAAACGCAAGGCCCAGGTCTTTCATATTTGGTGTGAAGATTCAGCTAGCAGACCTCTACCAAGATTGTTCAAATTATAGCCCTTTGGTCAAAAATGGCCCTGCCCTTGGGTCCACTGGTTTTATTTTGACTTATATATGGAAAATCTTTAAAAAGCTTCATGTCTGAAACAAGAAGGCCCAGGTCTTTGATATTTGGTATGATGCTTCATCTGGTTGTCCTCTACTATGCTGTGTAAATTATAGCCCTCAGGCCCCACCGGTTTTACATAGCCATATATGGAAAATCTTTAAAATGTTCTTCTAAAAAACCCAAGGCCCAGGTCTTTGACATTTTGCTATAAGTTTCATGCGGGTGACCTCTACCAAGATTATTCAATTCAAAGCCCTGGAGTCAAAAATGGCCCCGCCTCAGGGCCCACTGGTTTCAAATAGACTTACGTACTGAAAACCTTTAAATACCTTCACGTCTGAAACCAGAAGGTCCAAGTCTTTGATATTTGGAATAGAACTTCCTTAAGTTGCCCTCTTCCAAGATTGTCCAAATTATAACCCCATCGGGTCAAAACTGGACCTGCCCGGAGCCCACTTATTTTATATTGGGTTAAGGCTGAGCCACTTCATCTCCTTCTGCTGCACTAAGACCTGACCCTCAATGTCCACAAGGTGTCTAGACAGTGACATACAAGTCAACTCTGTATTGTCAAAGGGAACCTCTGACACATACCTCCCCCCACCCCCCTTGTCACCATGTGACAGTATTAGTAAAACTGAGCCTCTTCATTTCCCTCTGTTGCACTAGGACATGACTCTCAATGTCCACAATATGTCCAGATAGTGACATACAAGTAAGCTGTGTATTGTCAAAGGGAACAAATAACTCATTTGTCTAACATTTTATGACAATTCTTGGCCCCACGCCCCCAACCCCCGCCAATTGTCACAGCGAGGCATTGTAAGTTGGACCATTACGATAACTCACCCTTGTGACATAGAGCATTTTTCACATTTCCAAAACGGCTAGTTTCCTGATAAAAAGCCTAGATATTTTTTATATAAATGTTCAAAGCCTCAGTAAGGCGATTCTAACGAGTACCCACAACCTATGTCTTGGAGCAGAAATAAGAAAAACAATGTATACCCTCGTAAACCCCAGTTTTCTCCATATAAAGGGGGTTTAGGGGGATGGTGGTCATTTTTCGGACCTGTTCGCGTGATTCTAAGCAAATTCATCTCCCTCAATGTCCGGAAAATGTCCAGACAGTAACATATAAGTCAGCTCTTTAGAAGGGAATTTTGAAAAGACATCATCCTCATGCAGAAAGAAAAACATTGGAAGGAATGTTCCATGGGTGACCCTCTGACAAAGTTGCTCAATATAGTTTTGCCCCACTGAACATAAAAGCCACCAATCGAAACAATAAACAAGCTTTTAAACTGACTTCTCATTACGATAACACACCCATGCGAAATAGTGCATTTTCCGATGCAGATCCGTGATATTTTTCTTAATGATCAAAACATAGGTTGTGGGTGCTCGTTAGAACCGCCTTAATGAGGCGGTTCTAACGAGTAGACACAATGTATATTTTAGAGCAGAAATAAGAAAAATAATTATTTCTGCTCAATATAGAGATTGTGGGTACTCGTTAGAACCGCCTCATCGAGGCGGTTCTAACGGGTAGACACGATGTATATTTTAGAGCAGAAATAAGAAAAATAACGTTTACCCCTGCAAACCCCAGTTTTACTATATTAAAGTGGGGTTCGAGGGGGTCGAAATTATAAAAGCGTGTTTTCGTGATGGTGTGATTTGGCTTCACAATTCTGTTCGATCCTCAATTTTGTTTTTGACATTTTATTTGTCTGCTCCTCGCGTTACTACAATCATGTAGTAACCATTGACTGTTTTAAAAATTAAAACAAAAGAAAATGAAATAAAATGGCCCAGTGTAAAAACTAACAGTTTTCTACCATCACCTTCTATTAGTACTTTCAGTACTTTGATTATTGTTTGTCTTTGTATGTGAGCCCTAATACTGTTTATTCTGGATTAACTGTTTATTGGCTTTCTGCTTGCAATGGTGTCGTTACATGTATTATGTTTATGCGTATCACAGATAGTTGTAGCGATTCCTGATGATCGTCGTTACTTCTGTTCGTAACAAACATTTGAACAACACTTTGCGAATCAAGGTGACGTTACTCTGATATTGTTGGTCTGTCTGAACTTACCTTTTTTCGAACTCGTCTGAGAAGTTATGCATGCCATTGTTATCTGCAAGTTTCATGAAGATCCAACAGAAAAAGAAGAAGTTACACTGTTCACTTTTCCCAAAGTAAGGCTGTGAGCTCTATCAGTTACCATAGCAATAAAAATTCTGAACCAAATTTCCTAAAAAAACATATGCAAGCAATCCCCAGCCAAAGACATGCTAAAAAGATAAAATTTGGTTGAGATCTACTTGCTGACTGCAAAGATATTGAATTTCCTGTTTGAAAGCATCACGAAAACACGCCTTTATAATTTTGACCCCCTCGAACCCCACTTTTATATAGTAAAACTGGGTTGTAGGGGTAAACCTTATTTTTCTTATTTCTGCTCAAAAACATAGATTGTGGGTACTCGATAGAACCGCCTCGTCGAGGCGGTTCTATCGAGTCCCCGCAATCTATGTTTTGAGCAGAAATAAGAAAAATATCACAATTTTTCATCTTAAAATTTCTAATTTGTGGCCCCAAAAATTGGCAATATATTTGTATAGGCGTGTTTTCGTAATGGTGTGGACGACGACGACGGAGGCTGCCGTACTATAAGCCCCCCCCCCCCGAGCCTTCCAATTATCTATGTCACCATTCAGGATCATTTCCCCAGATAACAGAGACAACGTACCCACGAGTGCTTTCTGTGCATTGATTATGTTCTCGGAGATGTTGCACTGATGAGTTAGAACTCACTCCTTTAACATGCGGACTGAACAAATTATTTGTCTAAAACACGACAGAATCAAGGGCGATGATAGTGGCGACGTAAAATTGATTTACCAACCCCCCCCCCCCCCCCACACACACACACACACACACACACAATAAAAAAGTCTCACTGGACGTTTCAAGGCGGTTCTTCTGATTTGGTTTATTATTGCTTATTGTTCTAGTTCGTCTTGTTAATATATTTTATTATGGATAGCCGTTTGTCCATTTTGCGGGAAAATTACTGTCCTTTTGGCTCTCCGCCTATGACGTTCTCAATATGGTGAAGGTGTTTCTTTCCCTTTGATGTCTTGGGTGGGAGGTGTGAGGTGATTGTTTCGATCCTTGATCACTGCCTTCACGTCTAGTTTCCATGGTCATTCCCCGCTTCCAATCTATGAGTAATTTAAGCTCGTACACATTGCTATTAGACCGTTAAACCGTTTCAGTGTAAGCCAACGCGGGATTTTTTTTTAATTTGACCGGCCCTATAAAACGTATATTGTGTTGGCTCTGTCGTTCATCTTCAAAAGAAAACCGAAATATTTGTGACATTATATTCATTATTCATTTGGCGACACCATGCGTTTGTCAAGCAATAATGAGACATTGCCATACGTTTGCATCCGTCTGTACTTTTACAATCCTACATTGGTTATAACGCGTACCCACAACCTATGTCTTGGGGGCAGAAATAAGAAAAATAATGTATTCCCCTGTAATCACTAGTTTTAGTGGGGTTTAGTAGGGTGTTCATTACACGGACTTATTAACATGATGTTTAGATTTTTATCACGAAAACACGCCTATGTAATTTTAACCCCTTCGAACCAAATTTTTATATAGTAAAACGGGGGTTTGCAGGGGTAAACCTTATTTTTCTTATTTCTGCTCTAAAATATAGATTGCGGGTACTCGTTTGAACAGCCTCGGTGAGGCGGTTCCAACGAGTACCCACAATCTATATTTTGAGCAGAAATAAGAAAAATATCTCAATTTTTCATCTTAAAATTTTCCATTTTTCGGCGATAAAATTTACAATATATTTGTATAGGCGTGTTTTCGTAATGTGTCGAACAACCGAACCATGCATATGTATTTTAAGTGTCCAACAAAACCGACTGATCGTTCTTTGAAATTTAGAAGCATAATATCCTAACTTTCTGGTAATATCCGCTGTTATGACATTACAGGGGCCATTTGGAAAGTAGTAGCCGTATTGCGCAATAGTTTTAAATGTTTCGTGCATTTTTCAAAAAGGCATGAAAAATCTTACCTTTCATCACTTGACCGAATTAAAATTTGCACGACTTTCATGCATGCAGTGAGCTTCAGCGGTCATTGTAGATGACCATGTATTTGACACTAGGCGAAAATATGGTCGAAAATAGCAATGTTACATTAGAACCGCATATTGCGCGCATTGCTAGACGTTTCGCCACTCGAGATCAAAGCCGATTTGCATAAGCCGGGTGCGACTTTTCAGAGGTGGACGAATTTCAGTCAGTGATGTGCAACGACCGAGTCGACCTCTTTCAGCAGTGTCAGAAAAAGAAATCGAGATTGTGAAAACGGCAGTTGAAGGAGATGCGCGGTACACTGTGGAAGAGATAGGGAATTGATTTGGCCGTATTTTATATACATGTATGTTGAAAGAAGTGCTTAAGTTTAAGAAGGTTTGTGCTAGATGGATCACCTATCCTTTGACACCCGAACAAAAGGGGATAAGTCAGAACTTCTTGTAAAGTATAAAGATGCGGATCCCAGGAGATTCAGTAACGGCAGTGTATGGAACAGTATTTAGGTAAAAACTCAATTATGCAACATTGAGATTGCAATATGCATTTTTGATATTGTGTTATGCTTTATTCAGTTACAATTGTGCAACACTGCATTATGATATTCATTTTTGTAGTCTGATTTTGGAATTTGTGTAGTTTTCTTTCTGTTTCTCGTCCTATTTTGCAACTTGAAATTCCGATTCTGCTTCTTATAGTTCCCATTATTCTCGTTCAGTGGCGCTGTGATCGTTCTTTCGTACCGTTCCCGTAAACGTCCGCCTGTATTCGGCAGATACCCAAAAAAATCTGCAAGCGTATTGGTGACACGGAGGAGTGAAAGAAATGAGAGAACTATATTTTTGGCATAAAACGGACGATTTGGGGACACTGCACCCTTCCCGATAAAATCATTTACACATAATTTTTATTTTATATGTCAGACCAGGAATCAGCTTTGCTTGGTTTGTTTTGTGTCCAAGTTTTATCTAAATATATCGCAAATGTGTTCAGGCCATTGCACCTCTAAAATATAAATTTGTTGTAAATACTTATACTAATTTTGTATGGCACAGAAAGGCTCCTGTCCTAATCGTGTAGACCTTTGTGAGACTGCTCCTTTATGATCATTTGAAAGCAAACATAGCTACAACTTTCTTTCGTGAAAATGCTTTCAGATGAACTACGACTTACGTTCCCTCTACCATTATTTCTGATTTAGGGCATATCCAACGGAACTTCTAAAACTAGGCATTTTGGTTCTGTTGTTTGATTTGATGTTTTAACGTCACCGTCAACACAATATAGGTCATTTTGGAGACTTTGCTTCCACTTTTGTGGAACTTTTACCCGACACTGAGATGAAATGACATATCAAAGCCCTGTCGCCCAATAAAACCAATAGGGTTTGTAAGTTCCGCTTTGGCTCGGTAGACTTAGATCCTCTAAGCGGTTTACCAGTACTGGTGTGCGGGTCGGTTTCAGTTCATGCAGCCCATCTATTTCTTCAAGCCCCGAGGGCCGGGGGTCTGATTCCCTGTTTATTTTGTCACATGTTTATATAGATGTTCGTAACTGTTTGTGTTAAATGCATTCATTAATTTATAAGAAAATAGAAAACTATCTGACTTTTTATACTAGATTTTTGGCTTCAAGTGACAAAAAGCAAAGGTTTCCACCTTTTTGACAAAACACAACGCGAAGCAAATACTTTCATACCGGAGTGCAGGTGGAAAACCCGCACCTGCTACAATGTAACATATCAAGCGCTGGAAGCCTCTGTGGTGTTGTGGTTATGCTACTCGCCTTAGTAACCAGGGATCGCAGGATCGACCCCGAGCTTCTCCAGAATTTCGGATCAGTCTTTAAACCCAGGTCCCATCTCCGTATGACCTTAGCTGTTGGTGAGACGTAAAACTAAAAACGCACTCACACACCAAGCGCATCCCACCATTAAACACATCTTTATAATTCTGACCCCCCCCCCACACACACACACACACTTGATCCCCACTTTTATAGAGTAAAACTGGGATTTACAGGAGTAAACATTATTTTTCTCATTTCTACTCCAAAATATAGATTGTGGGTACTCGTTAGAACCGCATCGAAAAGGCGCTTCTACGTGTACCCAAAATGTATATTTTAAGCAACAGTCAGAAAAATATCATCACGGCTTTTCATCTTACAATTTTTGTTGTTGTATTTTTCGGCGGTAAAATGTACAAATCTAATGCATCAAAAACATTTTTTTTCTAGATTCTGTACACTTTAATAATAAGTGAATAAATAAATAAGGAAGTGTCTCCTGACAACCGGTTGTCAGGAGCATTTTTGCTATATAAAATGCTCCTGACAACCGGTTGTCAGGAGCATTTTTGCTATCAAAAATGCTCCTGACAACCAGCAATATTTTTCCAATATAAACCTATAATATTAGTATTATTTTAGTTACCTTTTTAAGTGTTTCATGGTTCTTGATATATGTTATATTCTTTTTTGTCATTTTTTTTAGTATTCAAATGAACTTAATTGAAGTTAATTCATGTAATTTTTATTCAGATTTTTTAGGTCACCAGAGCCAAAGGCTCCGTGGGAGCTTATAGGATAGGCAGTTGTCTGTCGTCGTCAGAAATATGCCATCAACTGGCGTCAACACTTTCAAATGACAACTCTACTGAAGCCCCTAAGCCGATTTGACCCAAATTTTATCTGTAGCATCCTTGGGCTGGGGGATTGAAAGTTTATGTTTTAAGCTCACCATCACATTGAGACAAGTGAGCTTTTGGGATCACCTTTTGTCCGTGCATCCATCCGTGCGTAAACACATCTCCTCCTAAACCCCTGATTGAATTTTGACCAAACTTCACAGTAATGATCCTTAGGTGGTGCCCTTTCAAAGTTGTTCAAATGTTTCTGGTCCGTTTCACATTTAGGTCACAGGAACCAAAAATATATTTTTTTTCACCGAAAACTTAAAAAAAAAATATTCTTCTCTGAAACCACAAGGCCCAGGTCTTTGATATTTGGTATGAAGCTTTAACTAGTGGACCCAAGAATGTTCAAATTAAGGTATAGTGCTGGGGCCAAAAATACCCCTGCCCTGGGGCCCTTTGGTTTTACATGGGCTTACATGTATATAGGGAAAATCTTTAAAAATCTTCTTCTCTGAAACCGCAAGGCCCAGGTCTTTGATATTTGGTTTGAAACTTCATCTTGTGGACCTCTACCAAGGTTGTTCAAATTATAGCCCTGGGGCCAAAAATGCCCCCTCCCCAATCCCCCCCCCCCCTCCGGGGCCCTTTGGTTTTACACAGACTTGTGTGTATTATATAGGGAAAATCTTGAAAAATCTTCTCTGAAACCACAAGGCCTAGGTCTTTGATATTTGGTGTGAAATTTCATCAAGTGGACCTATATCAAGTTTGTTCAAATTATAGCCCTGAGGCCAAAAATGTCCCCGCCCCGAGACCCTTTGGTTTTGTATTGAGTTATATAGGGACATCTTTAAAAATCTTCTTCCCTGAAATTGCAAGGCCCATGTCTTTGATATATGGAGCTTCATCTAGTGGACCTCTACAAAGATTGTTCAAATTATAGCCCTCAGGGCCACAATTGCCCCCACCCTGGGACCTTTTGGTTTTACATAGACTTATACTGTATAGAGATAATCTTTGAAAATCTTCTTCTCTGAAACAACAAGGCCCAGGTCCTTGATATTTGGTGTGAAGCTTTATCTAGTGGACCTCTATCAAGATTGTTTAAATTATAACCCTGAGGCCAAAAATGCCCCCGCCTCAGGGCCATTTGGTTTTACATAGGCTTATGTAGGGAATATCTTTAAAAAAATATTCTCTGAAACTGCAACCCCCCAGGTCTTTGATATTTGGTGTGTAGCTTCATCTAGTAGACCTTTACCAAGATTGTTCAAATTATAGCTTTTGTTGATATTTGGTATGAAGCGCTTCATCTAGTGGACCTTTACCAAGATTGTTCAAATTATAGCCTTTGTTGATATTTGGTATGAAGCTTCACCTTTTTAGACGTCCCTCAACATTATGCACATTATAGCCCTAGGATCAATAATGGCCCTCCCCGGGACCCACTTGTTACTCTATGGATAAGGTGAGCGATCCAGGGCCATCATGGCTGTCTTGTTTATGAAAATCGGCTCATTAGTTTGGTTGCTATGGCAACTTATAGATTCCATAGACTTATAATGGGGAAAATTGAAAATGGCATTTACTGCCAAGCCTCTGCAAATATTTTGACAATACTTTCATAAAACTGTTCCTTAGGCAATCTACTATCTGATCTATCTACTACCCTATAAACAGGGTATGACAATGATTTTAGGCCAACTGCTCATTTTTATTGGTTGATGAAAAAAATAGAAAAAAATACATAAAAAATCATCTCCTCAAAAACCATAAGCTCTAGGAGGCAGAGACTTTATGAAAATATTCACCATACATGTAATTATTTGCCTTTACAGTTTTTTTTTTTATAATGAAATTCAGCCATTTAGATAGTTGCTATGGCAACTTAGATTTTCCATAGACTTATAATGAGGAAAATTGAAAAATGATATTTACTGTCAAACCTTTGCTGATATTTTGCCAAACTTTTGTAGAAATTTTCCTTGAGTAAACTTCTCTCAGCCATATGCTTTTATGTCAACTTGGGCGTTCTCAAGGTTGTGACGGGGTCATGTCTCACCCCCTCCACTTCATAAAATGCCATTTATCTCAGAAACCATTCAGATCCCCATCCCTTAACCATATATATTGATAATGAGAAGCACACAGTGACACCAACCTGGGGGTCCCCCGGGATGTGCCAGGGCCATGCCACACCCCATCCACTTCATAAAAGGCTAAATATCCCAGAAACCTTACGGACCCCCACCTCTAAACCATATATATTCTTGTCCCTTGTGATAAGTGGCATTCAGTAACACCAACCTGGGGGTCCCCCAGGATGTGCCTGGGCCATGCCCACCCCCCTCCACTTAATAAAAGGCCCAATATTCCAGAAACCTTACCGGCCCCCGCCCATAGGGGCTTGAAGAAATGTATGGGCTATATGATGCTTCCGTGCAGAGCTGAATCCGGCCCGCACACTAGTACTGGTAAACCCCTTAGAGGATCTAAGCCTGTCCAGGAATCGTGGTGCGGGGCAGACCATCCAGGCTAATTAACCCTATTGGTTTCATTAGGTGACAGGGCTTGAGATGTCATTTCATCGGGTTACAAAAAAGTCCCACAAAATTGGAAGCAACGTCTCTAAAATGACCTTTACAGTAAGGATGACGGGGACGTTAAACCTCAAATCAAACAAACTAGAAACCTTACAGATCCCCACCCCTAAACCATATTTATTCTTGTTCTTTATGATAAGACACATTCAGTAACACCAACCTAGGGGTCACCCGGGGCGTGCCCGGGCCATGCGGCACCCCTCAACTTCACCAAAGACCATATACCTGAGAAACTATTTAGAGCCCCGACCCTGAACCATATATATTTTTGTTCTTAAATAGAAGACCCAATCAGTGACATCAGCATGCCGCCCTGGGGGTGCCAGGGGCCATGCCCCACCCCTTAACTTCATTAAAAGCAATATATCTCAGAAACCGTTCAGATCCCCACCCCTTAACCATATATATAATCTAAAAGGGAATTGATGACATGTATTTCCATAGCACTCAAGCAAGGTTGGGCGGTCAAAACCAGGGGCGGTTTAACTGTTGGTTTTCTTTTGCTCCAGCATTTCAGTGGTTTCTTGCTGTCGAGTCCTCAGCGTTGTCTCACCTCTGTGGTTCTTTGATTTTTGTGTTCACGGAGATGTTGCACTGATGAGTTAGGAGGCCTTCATGCGGACTGAACAAATTATTTGTCTTAATCGCGACAGAAGTAAGGGCGAGGATTGTGGCCACGTAAAATCGATTTAAGCCCCCCAGTGGAAATCTTCCACTGACCGTTCCAAGGCGGCTCTTCTGTGGCGATTTATTTATGTTGTTGTTTGTTACTAAGTGTGTGTATCACTTGTGTCTTTTAATTTTGGATGGCCATATGGCCATTTTGTGGGAAAGTGACTGTCCTTATGGCCTTCCTTTGTTTAGGTTTCCATTATGGTCTGGTCGCTTAATGTTTGTATTTCTTTCCCTTTGGTGTCTTTTATGGGTAGAGTAAGTTAATTGTATCAATTCCTGATCTTTGTTTTACTTCTACTTTAACCGGTGGTTTTAACCGGTTAAAACCGTCCCGGTCAATACTCCCAAAGTGGTCAATACTGGTCGATTGAAATATTGAATGGTCAATTGAATAATGTTAGTGTTAAAAAAGCAAAGCTGCTGAAACTATTTTGAAGTTTTGCTATCTTAATTCGAAGTTTTGCTGGAGGCTGATCATTTGATAGTTTCAGGTTCAGATGTTATTTCTTCAAGTGGCCGCTTAGCAATACTGTCTGGCTTTTTTAGCCCTAGGCATTTTCGTCTATGACCCATCAGTCATAAGACCTTAGCACTAACTTCAACACCTTGCACTGGTTTTTTTTTTGGTTGTTGTTATCTTCCAAAATAGTGAAGGAGTTCCAAATTGGGTCTTTAGGCTTCATTCATTTTTGACACCTTCAGTAATAGCTTGATGATAAGATACTGTCCATATTGCATATAAATCAAAATTTCACACATTATGAATAAAGCCTGGTGTCAGTTTATAATACCCCTATTAGGGACATGTAATTGGTCAATTTAGCAATTAGATCTTTGCCACACCCACTGCAGTGGCTAGTCTGTTTTGACAGCAATTTACAGGTGTTGCAGATACTTTTAAATATTCAAAGACATCTGTGAATCTTCAAATATTGTTTGGTTAATAAATAAAGGACCTTTCATAAATCCTTCAAAATCCATGATACATTCAGCTTATTCATATTCCTGTAAATCAAAATATGGACAATCAATCTAACCTATAAAGGAAAAAAGAATTATTATAAAGATTGTTTGATTGAAAAGAACAGGCCTGTCTACAGTTCAGTGAGCCAATCGACCAGCAATAATGTCTTTTGACTTTTGATGAAATAAAAGATAACTCAAATAATTACTGTTATTATTAAAACCATCTTGTCTTGTTCAGTGATGAAAATATAGTCTTAACATCATATACATGATGTAGGGGGAAAGCTTTTAAGACCAGTTTAGCAACAGGACAGAGGTATATACTCCAGTGATTTAATCGACCACCAATCGACCAGTATTGACCAGTAATGACCGGTTAAAACCGGTTTTAACCACCGGCCCGGTCAATACTCATATTGACCGGCTTTTTGCCAACCTTGCACTCAAGTGAAATTGACCCTATATTTAGTTGGTTTTTATTTTCAGTATTTAATAAAACATTAAAACCTGCAAGTACCATATGTTTTTTCTCTTTAATTTTCAATCCAGTAGTTATGTTAAAATACCAGAGAAGACAAAAAATATTAAACATGTACAATGAAACTAAAAATACTGTGTTAAATAACCAAAATAATGCTAATACAGCAGGTTTTTATTGGAAAAATTTTGCTGGTTGTCAGGAGCATTTTTGATAGCAAAATGCTCCTGACAACCGGTTGTCAGGAGCATTTTACATAGCAAAAATGCTCCTGACAACCGGTTGTCAGGAGACGCAGCCAATAAATAAATAATGTCGTTAAGTTCCGCCAGGTAAACCTGGGTACGCTGTACGCGGTCTAACTGTAATAAAACAAGAAGAAGATAAAACTTTGGCGTAGACCTAATACATGGAAATACATGTAAGTACAAAATGGTTTGGATTCAGCCACTCCATTTGCCAAATCGTTACATGTAGATCTTGAAGAAATATGTAGTAGGCTGGTTAAGATAGTCGCGACACTAGCTCCACAAGGTTTTGCTGGCTGAAGAGAGACGGACGGACGAACTGACAGACGACTAGCTTTTTTTTGCGTTGTGATTCTGTTGGATGAAAGCCATCATGCCCAAGTCTAACTTATGACGACAGACGGACATATGAATACGACAGCTGTCATTGTGACCACAGGTGCGTTTCTATAGTTGTGGGTCGGGGCTGAGTATGAGTAAGTAATGTTCATCAGAGTAACAATGGGAATAGAGGCACTGGTTGTTGTTTACCAGTTTCCCCGCACGGTCAGCTGGTAAGGTCCCAGGGAACGAATCCATGCCCGCGAACAGGGAGACCACCGCGCAGTTACTGCCTGAGCGGACATATACATACTTCTATAATATCCAAGCATTTGAGTTTTGAGTGAGGTTGCAATTAGTAACTAATATCTTTATAAGTAACACCTCAGAAGGATCAGATTTATGAAAATTGTATGAATTAAACAATTTTAACAATCTATGCTCATTTCAAATCCATGGATTCGGCACATGGTAATTTATTTTAGTAAATATTCAACGATAGAGTACTTTCCCCTTCGTCAAACAAGTATTAACTTTTAAATAAAAATCCTGTTTCTCATAAATATATAAATAAGGAACCCCGCTGTAATTTTTTTTTTAAAGATGCAAACGTACACATTATTGTAAATATCCGAATTATTATATAGCCGGATAAAATTTATTGCTGCTGGCTTGAATTTTGCCCCTGGAAAAGCGAATGCGATCTTCTCAAACGGACGCTTGTCATCGGAAAAAAATACGGCAAATCCACGGACATTACCGAACGTTACCGTCACCTCAATGACTGGTACCCCGTCTAACCACAGCAGAATCGAAACTGAATATTGCAAAATAGGACGTCCAAATGCCATATTTAAATACAAAGGTCTCAAATTAGAATGTGCATGTTGCATATTCGAATAAAGTAGTAAGATATTGAAAGGTTCATAATGCAAAGTGCGGTTTCAACATTTCAGTTTGTAATTGCACATTGCATAATTGAGTTTTTACCTTAATACTGTTCCATAGCAGTGTTTTTTGAACCCGGTTACAAAGAAATCAAGAAAGTTTGGGTAGATGAAAATGGCGAAAGGCCTCAAATCGCGGGGAGCAATAAGACTTCGATGCTCTGTTTTTTTTTATTACCTGAGAACAAGAGTGTCATAGGATTATCTTATTTCTACTATGGTGGATCACAATGTTGCAAAGCGCCCGCGTGCCGGGGTGCGTGTTCTTCATATTCTTCATGAGAACACCCCTGCACGCGGATCAGCCGTGGTGATCGATTACTCGGAGGAGTTGAACATTATATATTTCACCACATCCTCCATACAGTCAAGACCATTTTCTATGTTATTTCTTGCTCAATCTATATATGCCCGCCTCGGTAGTTCAGTCAGATGCGCGTCTGACTGGTGAAAAGGAGGATGCGGGTTCGACACATGCATGGGTCGGCAATAATTCTTTCGTGAAGATTGATAATGAAATCTTTTCTACGGCCATTCTCTCCATTCCGCTGATCCAAGAAGGGCAGTTGTCAGTTTCTGGCGATAGAATGTGCAGTGTGCTGGATAACAGCGTATAAGCCTGCCCAGAAAAAGTGTGGATAGGTAAACTGACCGGCTCAAAATGACCTTAGCAATGTTGACCTGGCCGTTAAACTCCAAAACAAACAATCAAAATCAACCTAAATATTAAAACATGTCTCCGAGGACGTCGTTTTGAAAGCCGCCAAGCCTTGGGTAGTGCGTTGCTCGAGTATATAAACCTTATATAACAGACAGGACTTATAGAATTTTATAGACGCCATTCTGATTTAATTTCAAAATTCAATATTGGACTTAAATCTCTTCTGCAACAAGGTCTATCGGAACCCGAATTTTATGGTGACTTAGCATATAAATTCAGAAAAATATATAACCGCAATGACTTCAGCACCCAATTTCGTAAAATCATTCTTCGATATAAAAAGATTGGGTACAACATGGATATTATACGACAGACTGCATGCATGGTAGTTAACCCAATCACGGTTGGCAACTTTGCTTCCCTCTTTAATTGCACGCCGGTGGGTCAGGCCTCAGATTCTATGACGGCTCCAACGTAAAGGCTTATTGAGAATTAGAGAGATCTAATTCAAGGTAATGTTGGTTGGTGCCTGATGCTCTGTCTCTGGTCGGGCTCATCGGAGTCTAACTGTTGGTTTTCTTTTGCTCCAGCATTTCAGTGGTTTCTTGCTGTCGAGTTCTCACCGTTGTCTCACCTCTGTGGTTCTTTGATTTTTGTGTTCACGGAGATGTTGCACTGATGAGTTAGGAGGCCTTCATGCGGACTGAACAAATTATTTGTCTAAATCGCGACGGAAGTAAGGGCGAGGATTGTGGCCACGTAAAATCGATTTAAGCCCCCCAGTGGAAATCTTCCACTGACCGTTCCAAGGCGGCTCTTCTGTGGCGATTTATTTATGTTGTTGTTTGTTACTTACTGTGTGTATCACTTGTGTCTTTTGGTTTTGGATGACCATATGGCCATTTTGTGGGAAAGTAACTGTCCTTATGGCCTTCCTTTGTTTGGGTTTCCATTATGGTCTGGTCGCTTAATGTTTGTATTTCTTTCCCTTTGGTGTCTTTTATGGGTGGAGTAAGTTAATTGTATCAATTCCTGATCTTTGTTTTACTTCTACTTTGGTGTGGATAGAAAGACTGGCAAAATGCGTAAAGGTCAACGGTGACTACTTCGAGGGATTCCACTAGTTAGTTTTAACCAGATAAGCCATATATTTACAAGACGACCCCGCTATTAATACTTATCTTGCTGAATATTCATTTAAGCCACACCCATTTCTGTCTATCAACCAATAAAATTACTTGATGTAATTTATTGCTACAAATTCATAAACTGAATGCCAAACAGTGTAGAGCCTGATCAGATGGCTTCTTCAGAAGCCATCTGATCTTGCTCTACACTGTTTGCAAAGATAGGGGTTGCTGTGAACAGCAAGATAAGGGTAAATACTTTCGAAACGACCCTCGTTCATAACGCGTACCTGTACCTAGATGTCTAGACGGAATCCTTAGAATTTAGTGCAGTAATATTAATCTTTTTGCATATTGCTGAATAGATATTGAAATTCTTTCTTGAAATAGATAGACATGAGCTGCGATTATTGAAAACATCTCGAGAACACACCTATATAACTTTTGATCCCCTTAAACTCCACTTCCATATACTTAAACTGGGGTGTACACGGGTTTACATAGAGGATCTTACATGTACATGAGTGTTAATGTGTTATTGAATTTATTAAACTCGTGGAAGAAAAGGGATAAAATGCTAGGCAAGCCTCGCAGTTTATCCATTTTCTTCAACTTGTTTAATAAATTAAACTCGTTGAAGAAAAGGGATAAAATGCTCGGCTTGCCTCGCATTTTATCCCTGTTCTTCAACTTGTTTAATAAATTCCATAATACATGAGCACGGATTCAAGATTCGAACACAAAAATCGAACAACCACAGAGATCAAACAACGGTAAGGACTCGACAGCAAGAAACCACTGAAACGCTACAGCAAAAGAAAACTAACAGTAAGGCTTCGATGGGCCCGACCAGAATCAGAGCATCAGGCATCAGGCAGGCTAGCGAGTACCCTCAATCTATAGTACCCACAATCTATATTTTGCGCAGAAATAAGAAAAACATCACAATTTTTCATCTTAAAATTTTCGTTTTTATGGCGGTAAGGTTTACAATGTGTTTGTATAGACGTCTTTTCGTAATGGCAGGAATACGCTGACTGACAAGTCTTAGCTGCGCACACATGTCTAAAGTCACGCGTTGAAACATATCCTGTAGATTTGTGTTGGGTTGGGAGGGTCAAATAATATCTCATGTACATGTAAACATTTTGCGAGTTTTTCGGTTTTCGGGTTACAAAATAGTTTATAAATATCTATTTACAAGTCTGTTTCCCTAGCAGTCGAATATAGAGGATGGTTGATACACTTTGGACAAATTTTCGTTCACTTACTTAAACGGAAGCACACTCATCAAGCTGTGTTAATTGGCGAAACAATGTTCCTGTTTACGCAGTAAAATGACACGTTTTACAACAGAACATTATTAGAAAAACACGCCTATACAAATACATTGTAGATTTTACTGCCATAAAATGAAAATTTTAAGATGAGAAATTGTGATATTTTTCTTATTTCTGCTCAAAATATAGATTGTGGGAACACGTTAGAACCGCCTTCGAGGCGGTTCTAACGAGTACGCACAATATATTGAAACAGAAATGAGGCGGTTCTGACATGTACCTACAATCTATATTTTGAGCAGAAATAATAAAAATAAGGTTTACCCCTGTAAACCCCGGTTTTACAATGTATAAAAGTGGGGTTGAAGCTGGCCAAATTATATAGGCGTGTTTTCGGGATGTGTTTAACAACACACCCTTGTCACACAGGGCATTCGTTCATTTCTCCAAATGCCGACATCTTTCGTATGATTTGTTATATTTTAGCCACTCTGAGCCAAAAGTTCTTGGTCAGCTGCTAGTATGGTAGGCTCCTGCGTCATTCGCTGTCAGTCGAAATTTACAACGATCTTTTTCTCTGTAATCTTCGACCAATTTCAATAAAGTTTCATGTACTACCTCAAGGCTGGGTTTGGGAGTTAGGTGGTATATGTATGTTGGGAGTCGGAGGCGGAAAACTGCCTGGTCTTTGTCGGAAATCCAAAACTCGATTTCAGCAATGGAAAACTTCTCCAGTTGCAGTGTTGTGACTGGCCTAAAATTCAAGAGTCACATCTCTGCTCAAAATTGATAAACTATTGTAATAAATGCATATAGCTTTTAATGAAAATTTTCATTGAGAACAAGTGTGCATAATGTAAAATCATTGGATAAATATTACTAAAATTTAATATTCAGGATCCTGGCAAATGGGAAGGAAACCATGCTAAAATTGTCTTTGTTGGAAATCAAGGGTGGCTGCCAGAACACTAACTAAAGGCGTTTTAACAAATGTTTCAGGAAACCTTTTGAACACAATATCAGAAGAGCTGCTACAACTAGACATATCATATCTACAGGGCCAGTGTGCAGACAACTTTATTAATACTTGATTAAATTCAATAAATATTCCCATCTCGGTCTTAGACATCGTAACTGTAGGGAGCGTTGAGAATAAAATAAAATGTCTGATAAACGCCTGCAGGAGGGCTAACGATACTTCTTAATATCAATATGTAGGACATTTTTTGGTTTCCAACTTTGCAAAAGAGTTTACCGCGCCATCACGATAGCAAATTGGTGAAACGAAGACTACCCTAAACCCCACTTTATATTAAGTGGGGTTTAGGGGTATACATTATCTACCTTATTTTTACTCAAGAACATAGATTGTGGGTAATCTTTAGAACCGCACCCACACACTATGTTGAAAGCAGAAATAAGGAGGATTTTATCATTTTAAGCTAAACTTTGTCACTTCTGACACCATGTTGGACGCCATTTTGTTACACGAACGTTTTTCTCTAATGTCACAGAGGTCAGTGTCATGGTAACGGCTATGAAGATCATTGAGGACATTTTGCGCAGATGTCATATTGTGTATAAATCCAAGCCTTAGTGTAAGCGGAGCAACCGAGACCGCATGATCCTCTGATGGTCTTACTTCTAAGCCTCCCCATACTGGCGGTTATGAAGTGTATATGCATGTGTATGTACTGTGTTTTGGAACATAACGATATGTCACTTGTAAAAAGCAGCTTTTCTGTCCATGCAAGAGCTTTCAAGTCGATAAACACCAAAAACTTACCTAAGCAACGACAACCAGGCATGTGATGCGTACCTGCAAAATGATTGATTCTTAAAGTAGTCGCAGATAAGACTACCAGTTGTACCTGCCTTTGGAAAGTTCTAGTAACAAAAAGGTAAACCAAGTCATTTGTGTGAATTCAACTGTAACACAAACAAAGCCCTGGCGTGTATGGCCATTTGGTCCGCTTGCAAAAAGCATGCGAAAGGCACTCTACCGAATCTTCTGGTGGACTCAGCAAATTTGACATATATTGACAACACTTAAATAGCTCCGCACTAAGCTCTCAAAACATTTGGCGAGAAGGAGAAATGATTTTCATCACGTGAATAAGTCCGTGAAATAAAGACCCTCCTAAACACCAATTTATATAGAGAAAACTGGGGTTGACGAGGGTAAACATTATTTCCCTTATTTCTGCTCCAAGATATAGGTTGTGGGTACTCGTTAGAACCGTCAACATTTACAAGTAGTGCAAAATTGTAACAATTCTTCGATTTGTCCTAATCTAGATTAAGCTGGGTATGATACAAATTTCTCGAATGCCAGATAAGAATGTCCACAATTGGTACAAGGTGATGAAAGTCTTTTCTTACACTGTTTATCTAAACGTTTTGATCCAGCCCTGCCCTTCACTATTTTCTTGTAGATAGCGACACAAACTGCAGTCATGCATTAATAGCACGAAGGATTCATCAAAGTATTTGTTGACTTTGCTTATGTGATTTCATCGCGACAACACGCCTATATAAATTTGACCCCCTTGAACCCCAGAAATAAGAAAAAATATCACAATTTTTCGTTTAAAGTTTGCATTTTGGGGGGTAAAATTTACTATGTACGTATAGGCGTTTTTTTTTTTGTCATGATCTCAACTTCTGCGCTGTCTTCTGTATGTTACTTTGTCTTCACCAAGCACTATTTAGAACGCGTAAACCTACATAATATTTCCTAATTGGTAACGTTATAACAATTATGCGAGAGCCGGCCTCGGTAGCTCAGTCGTATGCACGTCTGACTGGTGATCAGGAGGACGTGGGTTCGATACCAACGGGGTCGGCAACATTCTTTCGTTGACATTGATCATGCAATCTTTTCAACGGACATTCCCTTCCGCTGATTCAAGAAGGTTCTGGCGAAAGAATGTGCACTGTACTGGTTAATTGCTAACGTATAAGCCTGCCAAGGAAAAGTGGGGATCGGTAAACTGACAGGCACAAAAATGACCAATATAATGTTGACTCGGCCGTTAAACTCCGATTCAAACAAGACATACAAAAGCATGCGAGAGGTTTACTGAAAATTATCATGCGGGTAATGCTAGGAATAGAATCATCAAAGCCCCAGATAGAGTATCCTTGGTTCCGGTCGGCCTGGGCATCATCCTTGGGAATTGAAACGACTGTATCGAAAAGGCATTCTTGCATAAAATCATGTGTTTGTTTGACTCGAGGTTTAACGTCCCCGTCAACATTGTAAAGATCATTTTGGAGACGTTGCTTCCAATTTTGTGGGACTCTTTCCCGACATTGGGATGAAATGACATCTCAAGCCCTGCCAATGAAACCAATAGGTATTGAGCATTGATGGTCCGACGCACACCGCTTTGCCTGGGCAGTCTTAGAGCCTCTAAGCGGTTTACCGGAACTCGTGTGCGGGTCGGTTTCAGCTCTGCGTGGAAGCATCATGCAGTCCATCTATTTCTTCCAGCCCCGATGGGCTGGGGCCGGCATATAATCATAATAAAATAGCTATCTGAAGCTTTTTCTAAATGTACCAGAAGCCTCATTGCCCTCATTTCTATTTAGTTGAGACCAAAAAAAGGTTCAAACCATGAAACTCACGTGCCGCTTGAATATGGGTTTTGAACTTTAGATATCACAAGATTGGCCTTGCTTTGTTGACGTTCCGCTGAGCGAGACATAACGCTGTCGCCCTGAATGTAGCATTTTAAGAGTATATGATGACGTCAGAACGTCATTGCAGAACTGACGTCAGTGTTAACAACGTACTAAAATATTTCATCACATGAACAAGTCCATGATATGAACAGCCCCCTCCCTAAACCCCACTTTATATAGAGAAAACTGGGGTTTACGGGGGTATACATTTCATTACTTTTCTTATTTCTGCTCCAATACATAGGTTGTGATACTCGTTAGAACCGCCTCAATGAGGCTGTTCTAACGAATACCCACAAACTATGTTTATAGTATAAAATAGAAAAAATATCACGGAATCTCATTAGAAAAGTAGCCTTTTTTGAGATGTGAAAAATTCACAATGTCGCACTTGTGTGTTATCGTACTGACGGTCGAATTTGAAGTGGTAATATGAAATTTTGTGTTATTTTATTCACAATTTGCCATTAGAATTGTAAGTTTTGCAAACATAACGATCATCCTAAAGGCGCCTCATGCCTGAAAAAGCATGGTTAATCATAAAAAAGGCTCTTATAATCTGCCAAGGATATAATCAAGAACTTCCTCAACTGGTGTGCAGAAAAAAACGGACTAGTCACATCATTTACGTTCTCAAGAAAACAAGAAGTCACATAGCTGAACGTTTTTTAAAACTTGTGATGTCAGACCAGCTGTGCTAGCTAAATAGCGTAATGTTGTTGTTTTTTTTTGTATATATTGTTGTTGCTGTTTATAGTCTTTCAAAACACAGTGAGACATGACTGCACTTTAAATTTTGGACTATTAGTTGCCTTGAGTTGGGATTTTACATTGGGAGATATAGTTTTACTGAGATTCGTACTGCATCATACTAACCACTTGGCCACGACTTCGACATAATGACATTGTCAAAAAATATATTTATAATTTTAAAATCCTTTGAAAAAAGAAATTCGAAACCTGCTTACCCTATAACATGGAATAGTCTTGCCACGCTTGAACGTTGAACTCTCAAAGGTCGTTGATAAACTATACCAAAGACGTATAAAAACTTTTAGCGTCTTATTGTTTACAAAGTATAATGACGCAGTCTATCGAACAACGTTACGAAAACACGCATATACAAATACATTGTAACTTTTATCGTCTAAAAATGAAAATTTTAAGAGGAAAAATTGATATTTGTTTTATTTCTGCTCAAAATATAGATTCTGGGTACTCGTTAGAGATGTGGCGGTTCTAACGAGTACCCATAATCTATCTTTTGAGCAGAAATAAGAAAAGTAATGTTTACCCTTGAAACGTCAGTTTTTCTATATAAAAGTGGGGTTCGAGGGGGTACAAATTATATAGGTATGTGTTCACGATATAGCCTTATGTTTTGTGTTTTTCCCTCATGTTGTTGTTTACCAAAAGCGTATAAAACACTTGATATGTCTTTGTGTTTATAAAGTATGGGCCCCGTCAAGCGATTTTGGTACTTATCGCCTATGTGAGCAGCGAAGGTTCAGGCGAGCCTGCGCATCCGCGCAGTCTCGCCAGAACCTTCGCTGCTCGCTCATACAAGTAGTGAATCAAGAGGAACCTTCAGACAGAAAGCCATATCCCTGGCCCCTCTGAATGGCTGGGCATGCGCAGTTAAAATTTGTCATGACGGAATGCTCGAAGACACAAATTCGCTTGGCGGGGCTCGTATAATGACGATAAAACACGACGATACAAAGTCAAACAAAGTACGAACATAGAAAATACATGATGAATATCCCAGTGAGTGAACAACGTATGAAAAGTAATGAGGTTGCATCAACGTTGCTTAATCACCGGGGCCAGTTGTCAAAAATGTATACCCCCGCAAACCCCATTTTTCTGTATAACGTGCGGTTGATCGGGGTGTTAATTTCACGGACGCGTTCACATGGTGGAAATCAAACAAAAATGTATTCTTGCCTGCAGCCGAAACAAAGTGAAATCAATCGGTTATTTTCGTGACAACCAGAACACTCTTACAAACAGCCCATACTTAAAAGTCCGATGACACGCCTACAAGCTTTTCCCAGACATAGGTCGTGGGTATTCGTTAGAACCGCCTCTATGTTGGACGTATACATAAGAAAAACAAATAAAAAATCATCAAAAATATCCATGTTCTATATCTGCATTAAGAAAACACGCCACAAATACATTGTTAATTTTACCACCGATAAAAAGAAACAAATCAGATGAAAAATTTCGATATTTTTCTTATTTCTGCTCAAAACATGGGTTGTGTATACTCTTTAGAACCGCCTCGTCGAGGCGGTTCTAATGATTACCCACAATCTATGTTTGATGCAGAAATTTATTTCTGCTCGAAACATGGGTTGTGGATACTCTTTAGAACCGCCTCGTCGAGGCGGTTCTAATGAGTACCCACAATCTATGTTTGATGCAGAAATAAGAAAAACAAATTATACCCATGCAAACCCCAGTTTTACTGTATAAAATGGGGTTTAAGGGGGTCAAATTTATATAGGCGTGTTTTCGTGATTGAAACAATGCACTATGTCTCACGGGTGTATTATCGTAAGGACATTACGACAACATATGTATCTGTGAGACATAGTTGATCCGAAAAGTTTTGTTGTTGTTTTTTTTTTTTTTTTTTCGATAGAAATTTGCAGTATTTCTTTTATTTATTTTTTTTGTTTGATTTAAGATTTAACACCCCGTTCAACGTTATAAAGGTTATTTTGGAGACGTTGCGTCCAATGTTGTGGGACTTTTACCTGACAATGGGGTGAAATGACATCTCAAGCCCTGTCGCCCAATGAAACCAATAGGGATTTTACGCATGAGACTCGCACCGCTTTACCTGGGCAGGCTTAGATCCTCTCAGCGGTTTACCAGTACTCGTGTGCTGTCGGATTCAGCTCTGCGTGGAAGCACCATGCAGTGCATTTATTTCTTCAAGCCCCAATGGGCGGGGGCGGGGCTTTTTTATTTGTATTCCAAACATAGGTTGTTTCAAAACTCTTACTAATCTTTCAAGCTGAGTCGGCCACAGCACGAAAACACGCCTATATAATTTCGACCCCAACAAACCCCACTTTTATAAAATAAAACTGGGGTTAACAGGGGTATTTCCTTATTTCTGGTCAAAAACATAGATTGTGGGTACTCGTTAGAACCGCCTTGCCGAGGCGGTTCTAACGAGTACCCACAATCTATGTTTAGAGCAGAAATATGAAAAATATCGGAATTTTTATCAGATTTTTTTAAATTTTGTTGGAAAAATTTTCAATATATTTGAATAGGCTTGATTTCGTAATGAGATTGTGTCTTAAATAGTTACAAAACCAAGAGATAGATTTTTTTTCCAACACGTTGCTCAAATGTTATTCGCAACCATGTGGACTTAAATGTCTTTTTTACTTGTTAGCACCAACCATTTGTACATGATTGCACTCTCATCCAATTATGGATAATGTTAATGTACATACCTAGAGCGCAATATCGAAAGGAAAAGGCGTCATCTACTTTGTAAAGTAGATTTGTAAAGTAATTTATCTTATAAATCCTGAAATAACAAGATCGGAGACGCGAACATTTGCCCAAGGGAAATACAATGATTATTGACGGAGAGTCAAAGAAACCGTATGTCCGGACATGTGTGTCCATCGAAGATTCAGATCAGCCTGCGCTGCGCATGCACAAAGGCTTGTCAGAGTCTTCGCTGTACGCTGTTCGATGCCCGTTGACCAAACGCATCACATTAAGAAGTCAATGTAATGAACATCCGTTAAAACTAACATCATATAGCGAAAAGTTGATATAAAAAGATTGGTTACAACATAGATGTTATACGACAGGCTGCATGCATGGTAGTTAACCCAATCACGGTTGACAGCTTTGTTTCCCTCTTTAATTGCACACCGGTGGGTCAGGCCTCAGATTCTATGACGGTTCCAGCATAAAGGCTTACTGAGAATGAGAGAGAATTTAATTTTAGGTAAATGTTGGTTAGTCCCTAACGAGAACCCACAATCTATATTTTAGAGCAGAAAGAAGAAAAATAAGGTTTACCCCTGTAAACCCAAGTTTTACTATATAGCAAAATTGGTTCAAGGGGGTCAAAATTATAAAGGCATGTTTTCGTGATGAGAGTGGGACATGGTTTGTGCTTTATATGGATGTCCGTTGATTTAAAGCTAATTTATGGGCCTCCGTGGCCTAGTGGTTAAGAGCGCTGACTCTTGATCATTAGGTCTCTCACCGCTGTGGTTCGAGCATCGCTCGGGTCACATGTGAGACGCCAAGTTCTGCAACGGAAGGTCAGGTGGTTTTTCTCCGGGTACTCCGGTTTTCGCCCACCTCTGATTAACGATCGGCTCGATATGAGTGAAATAATCTTGAAAGGGCCGTAAAACCAAAACCAAAAAAAAAAAAAAAAAAAAAAAAAAAAAAGCTAATATGCGCTAAGAAGTACTCATCGGGTTAACAAGTCCGTGGAATGAATACCCCTTTAAACCCCGTATAATAGGGAGGAAATAGGGGTTTGCGGGGTATTTATCAATCGTCTTATTTTTGCTCAAATCAGTAGATAGTGGAAACTCGTTAGAAGTGCCTCATTACCCTTTTTGTACCAAATGGAATCTTCCTCCTTATATATAGCAGGTCTCCATTTCAAAATTTAGGGTGTCTGGTGGTGCTTTCTTAAAAAACATTTGTTAGGAAAATAGCTTGACTTCTCGCAAACAGTGGAGGCCCTGATTAGACGCCACGTTCTGTGGCGTCTGATCTGGGCCTACACTGTTTGCCAATTACCCATGTTAGGGTTTCTGGTACAAAATGGGTTAAGGCGGTTCTAACGAGCGCTCACACGCTATGTTTGGGGTTTTTGTTTGTTTGAATTGAGTTTTATTGAGTCAACAGTATATGAGTCATTCTGGAGAAGTTGCTTCCAATTTTGTGGATATTTTACCCGACATTGAGATAAAATGACACCTCAAGCCCTACCGCCCAAACAAACCAAAACTCGTTTTTATCTACTTGCACCACTTTGCCCGGGCTGGCTTTGATCCTCTTAGCGGTTTACTAGCACTTAAGTTAGGTCGCTCTCAGCTCTGCTTGAAAGCAGCATGCAGACTAATCTATTTCTCCAAGCCCCGATTGGCGGAATCTCTATGTTTGGAGTAGAAACAAGAGGCATAAAAACATCTGAAAAATACTAGCTTGATATATGAAAGACGCCATTATTGCATACAGTTGTGTTATCGTCATTGTAAGCGTAGTAATATCAGGTCCATGGAATAAATATCAGGGCAAACCCCTTTTTATGGCGACAGGGGTAAAACACATTTTCCTTATTACTGTCAAAGACATTTGTTTGTTTTTTGTTTGATTTGAGGTTTAACGTCCCCGTCAACACTGTAAAGGTCATTTTGGAGACGTTGCTTCCAATTTTGTGGGACTTTTACCCAACATTGAGATGAAATGACATCTCAAGCCCTGTCGTCCAATAAACCAATAGGGTTTAATAGCATGGACGGTCCGCCTCGCACCGCGGTTCCGGGACAGGCTGAGATCCTCTAAGCGGTTTACCAGTACTAGTGTGCGGGCCGGATTCAGCTCTGCGTGGAAGCATCACGCAGCCCATATATTTCTTCAAGCCCCTATGGGCGGGGGCCTACTGTCAAAGACATAGATTGTTGATGCATGTACTCATCATCACGAAAACGCGCCTATATAATTCTAACCCCCTTGAACCCCACTTTTATATAGTAAAATTGGGGTTTAGAGGGGTAAACCTTATTTTTCTTATTTCTGCTCCAAAATATAGATTCTGGGTACTCATTAGAATCGCCTTAATGAGGCGGTTCTAATGAGTACCCATGTCCTATATTATGAGCAGAAATAAGAAACATATCACATTTTTTCATCTTAAAATGTTCGTTTTTGGCGGTAAAGGTTAAATTGTATTTGTATAGGCATGTTTTCGTTAGGTTGGAACCGCCTCAGTGTGGCGGCTCTAACGAACACCAGCAGTCTGTTTGCTACCAACACACGCCTATATAATTTTATCCGCTAAACCCCACACATATGTAGTAAAATTTGGGTTTACAGGGGTACAAATTTTTCTTCTTATTTCTGCTCAAAAGCAAAGAGGCGTCGAATCAGGGTATTCAGTTCTTGCTTCAAAATGGAATTAAAGGGTCAATGTATCAGTCCAGGACTATTTTCCCAGCCTACATTCAGTGACAATCGAACTACCAGTACTCTCAGTGTTTTGATTTGCTCAATGCGTCTTATTCTGATTCTTCAAATGTTCTATATAAATGTTATCTTTCAGGAGCACGGTCCGCAACCCCATTACGATAACACACCCGTGCGACATAGTGTATTTTTCACCTCTCCAAACTGGCTACTTTTCTGATGAAAGTCCTTGATATTTTTCTTATTTATACTGCAAACATAGGTTGTGGGTGCTCGGTAGAACCGCCTCATCGAGGCGGTTCTAACGAGTACCCACAACCTATGTCTTGGAGCAGAAATAAAAAAACTAATGTTTACCCCCGATAACGCAAGTTTTGTCTGTATAAAGTTGGGTTTAGGGGGGTCTTCATTTCACTCACTTGTTCACGTGATGCCGGAAGCGAAAACCGTTGTGCATATAAACCCTGAGATGTTAGGCCTTTTATGGAGTAGAGGCGGTGCTTTGTATCCCTCCACTGAATATTTCTTGTCATAAGGAACAAGAATATATACAGTTTAGGGTTGGGTTTCTGGGATGTAAGGCGTTTTATTATTCCGGGGGACTCCAGGCTGGTGTCATGGTTCGGTCTTGTCTTAGGGAATAAGAAAGTATATGATTCAGGACTGTGGAGTTGAGCGGTTTCTGGGATATTAGGCCTTTTATAAAAGAAGGGGTGAGACACCGCCCACACACCCCGTGGACCCCAAAAGTTGCTGTCACTGAATGCGCCTTATCACAAGGAACACATACACAATTTAGGGTTGGTTATCTGAACAGTTGCTGAGATATAAGGCCTTTTTTGAAGTGGAGGCGTGGGCAAGGGGATGCTTTGATACATTCTTGCAAAACTTCTTACTGATATCTATCAGGTCCCCCGAATTTCTAAAAAGAAAATCCGTCGGGCGGTTACTGAGAACTCCACCGGACAAAATTTGAGCGGAATTTTTGCATGCTCCAGGGGACATTTGGGTCCGAGGTTTGTAACTTTGAAACCCTCCTTCACAGCTTCTTGCCCATGTCAATTACATCCCACAATTTCAGAACAGTCCGTCTAATGGTCACTGAGATCTCGTCCAGGAAAAAATTGAAAGAAGAAATCAATTTAAGCCCCCAAGTGGAATTCTTTCACTGACCGTTCTAGGGCTGTTCTTCTGTCGCGGTTTATTTTTGTTATGGTTTGTCCCTGAGTGTGTGTATCGCTTATATTATTTTGTTTTGGATAGCCAATATGCCATTTTGTGGGAAAGTAACTGTCCTTTTAGCCTTTCCATTGGGGTCTAGTTGTTTCATGTTTGTGCGTGCTGGTTTCCCTTTGGTGTTTTTGATGGGAGCTGTGGGTTAACTGTATCGATTCCTGATCATTGCCTTCACTTCTATTTTGACAAAACGTTTTCCCATACGCAGCACCTTTTCGTTAAACTTAGTTATTTGTTCTACGGCATCAAGGGACAGTTTCGCATTCAAAAATATTATATATGTAGGGTCAATAATGGCATGGTTGTTCATAGAAATTGTTATATGTTTATATGATATATGTTTTCGTACGTGGGCTTGTTTGCTGAGTGTCATGAAATGCGAAACGGACACACCAGCAGTCTGGATGCAGTGAAAGGTGAAGGCACTGTAGGATATCTGAAATCATGAAGGTCATTACAAAAACATGCCTGTACAAATGCCATTTTTTTTGCCAAACATTAGAATTTTTAACATGAAAAATATTGATATTTTTCTTATTTCTGCTCAAAAACAGATTGTGGGGACTCGATAGAACCGCCTCGACGAGGCGGTTCTATCGAGTACCCACAATCCAGGTTTTTGAGCAGAAATAAGAAAAACAACGTATACCCCCTTCAACCCCAGTTTTACTATATAAAAGTGGGATATGAGGGGGTCAAAATTATATAGGAATGTTCTCGTATTGTAGCTTCGGCACTAAAATGGCTTTTTTTCAGAGAGGATTCTTGGAAAGGTTTCCTGGTTGTGGGCTGCTTTTTCTGTTTATTTCTTTGCATTTGACTGAGTGTACAAGATATTTCAACAGGTGCCAAGCACTGTTTTTGGAGTGAATGTACAGGGTGTGTCAAAGTTGAAGCCATGCATTTTTGTATATTAAAAATGAGTGGGTTAGGTAAGTTGAATGCTGCTGCTGTGAAACTCCAGGAGCTGTCGATAAAGATAAACAAGAGCACCGCATGCGGGTGCCAATGCTCGGCTGCAAAAATTCTAAGTCGAAAAAGGGGCATAACTGTGCCAAACATATTTATAGGGCTACCTCATCTATTGGTATGAGTACCCCTTTTCATAATGAACAACTAGTCCGAGTTTCCAGTAAATATGTTCAGTAATGACAGATATATTACAAAATGTCCAAGTTTTTCCACAACGACACAGACGACGACGACGACGCAGACGAAGCCAGAGCTATGACAATACCTCGTCGTTTTCTTCGAAAACAGCCGAGCTAAAAACTGTATGTGGTGCGGACAAAATCATTCTACCATTTTTTACGGTCCATTGATGTTTTTTTTCCTTGTTCCAGATCACCATGCGCACACATATATAATTGCGTTGCGACGGTTGTTCATTGCAATGACATGTTATCCTTATGATCCCTCTAATCCCTTCTAAGGAAACAAGTACATCAGAAAAAGCCCTAAAGCATAAAGAGCTGTCATTAAGTTGTCAAATTTATAATCCATGTCAGATATGTATCGTTCTCACATAGCCATCTGGTTTCAACCTTCATGAGATGGCCGAACGCTAAAATCACAGTCGTTGAAATTCTTCATACATGCTATATTTACAAAGTATGTGCAAACAATTTCAGGTTCCACGGCCCAATACATACTATATTGGTTTGATATACATGTATATGTCGGGCCCTCACATAAAAACAGATGAGAACAAAATCGCATTTGTGTGTGTGTATGTTTTTGGACATAATTAAGCAAACCCATGCTATAAATAGTATATCCGTAGTTCGGCACCAATGTGATAAATAGTATATCCATAGTTCGACTATAAAATATAATCTGTGAGCCTTAGATAATTCGATAGGGGCTAACTTCAGCGAGTCCCTATTCAATAATTATCGCGTCGAACCCATTATATTTGATAACTAAAGACATTAATCATGTATTATCCAAAAATTCAAGGAGATTTGCAATAGTTTAACAAATACACACAATACACGCAATCAAAGACAACCCATAACAAAAAAGAACCGCCTTGGAACGGTCAGTGAAAAGAATTCCACTTTGGGGGCTTAAATATCCGAAACAGTATTTCAGTAAATAAAGCAAAGATAATAACTTGCAGTGTGGTTATTTTCGCGGATATATATTGTTTGGACTTGCCAATTAGCTACCTGAAAAGTAGATCTGGTCTCTAAATGGTCACTAGACATGATATAGGTCAGTAAAGGGCATTGTAGGTCACTTCCGATAAAAGCGTGCAGGAATTACATCCCGTTTATGAGGTTACTAGAATGTCTGATTGCGATATATACGGCTATTTTATGGCGCTGATAAAAATAATTTTCTGACATTTTCGTGACATCTCTTTGTGCAACATACGGGGGTAGGCTGAAAAGTTCTGAGCCTGACCAAGAAGCAGGCATCGAACAGCCATGAAATTTTGTATTCATTAAATCCAAACCTTTATTAATTGATTTGACTCAAATGAGTTCAAGTTTACCTACAATAACGTAGAAATACTAGACTTTGAAAATTGATACTATCACGTTTTTGAGAAAATGGACAAAATATGGCATCTTGGTGTCATCAAGCACCTCCATAAAAAGGGGTTAGCTCCTAAGGACATTCATGCCGATATGGTTGCTACATTAGTTTAGTTTATACTAATTTATTTTAGTTCGATTCCGATGAAAGCTTTAAGCTTATTGAATCGCTCTCGAACACTCATTCCGGGTGTTTTCACGCGCGCGCGAGAGAGAGGCAGTGGCTTTTAGACCACTGCTACCCATTTACACCTGGGTGGAGTGGGGCAGTGTCATTACGTGTCTTGCCCAAGGACACACCTCGATACCGGTGGCGGATTCGAACGCACAACCTCTCGATTATGAGTCGAACGCGCTAACCACTGCGCTATCGAGGCTACATTAGGGGATGATGCTCCTTCGTATGCAACCGTGAAAAGGTGGGCAGCAAATTTTAAGATGGGCAAGGACAGCCTTGAAGATGACGACCGGTGTGGACGACCCACAACGGCAACAACTGAGGAAAGCATCAGCCAAGTGCACAGGGCCGTGATGGATTACAGGCGTTTAACTGTGAATCAGTTAGCTAACACTGTTGGCATCTCCCGTGGACGAGTAGAGAACATTCTACACAGTGAATTACGAATGTCGAAGGTTTCCGCCAGATGGGTGCCACGGCTTTTGACGCCTGACCAAAAGTTGACCAGACTGAACCTGTCACAAGCTGACTTGGCTATTTTTGAAGCAGACCAAGATGGTTTTCTTGACCGTTTTGTCACTCAGGATGAGTGTTGGGTTCATCACTTTTAGCCAAAGACCAAAAGAGACAATCCATGCAATGGAAGCACCCTGGCTCACCCCCTCCAAAGAAGGCAAAGGTCGTCTCCTCTGCAGGGAAGGTGATGGCATCAGTGTTCTTGGATGCCAAGGGTATAATGTTCATAGATTACCTTCAAAAGGGCTGAACAATTAATGGGGAGTATTATGCAGATCTGCTAAAACATTTGCGAAAAGCAATTAAGGCTAAACGACCCGGAAAATTGTTCCATCAGGACAATGCGCCTGCTCATAAATCGGTTGTCGCAATGGCTGCTGTGCATGACTGTGGCTTCACACTTGTCGATCACCCTCTGTATTCACCTGATCTAGCTCCATCAGATTATTTCCTGTTTCCAAACATGAAAAAGCACTTGGCTGGGCGGCATTATCGGTCAAACGAGGAGGGGATAGCTGTTGTGGAGGAGTTTTTCAGGGACCAAGATGAGACCTTCTATACCACTGGGATCCAAGGACTCCAGCATCGCTGGAGGAAGTGTGTGGACAGGAAGGGAGGCTATGTTGAAAAATAAGGCACTTTCAGCATGGACAAACCATTGGATCTTGGTCAGGATCAGAACTTTTCAGCCTACCCTCGTAGACTGTGGAGGCTCGATCTATACATCAAAGCTTAATAAAGAGAATAATAACCTATATTTTCACATTGCAGTACATTACGAACTCACGCCTATACAATACATTGACTATTTTACCGCCGAAAAATCGGAAATTTTATGATGAAAGATTGTGATATTTTTCTAAGGCGGTTCTACCGAGTACCCACAATCTATATGTTAGAACAGAAAAAAGAAAAATAAGGTATACCCCCGGAAACCCCAGTTTTACTATATAAAAGTGGGGTTCAAGGGGGTCAAAATTATATAGGCGTGTTTTCGTGATGTGACATTTTCTCGGCATCTCTTTGTTCAACATAAACAGTGGGAGCTCGATCTATACATCAAGGCTTAATTAAGAGTTTGTTTGTTTGTTTGATTTGAGATTTAACGTCCCCGTCAACACTGTAAATGTCATTTTGGAGACGTTGCTTCCAATTTTGTGGGACTTTTACCCCACATTGAGATGAAATGACATCTCAAGCCCTGTCGCCCAAAGAAACCAATAGGGCTTATTAGCATGGACGGTCCGCCTCGCACCGCGGTTCCTGGACAGGCTTAGATCCTCTAAGCTGTTTACCAGTACTAGTGTGCGGGCCGGATTCAGCTCTGCGTGGAAGCATCATGCAGCCCATATATTTCTTCAAGCCCCTATGGGCGAGGGCAACTTTATTAAGAGAATAATAACCTATATTTTCTCATTACAGTCAATTCCTATCTTAAGACCATCTTTGAGTCTGCTCAAAAGTGGTCTTTAAGACCATTTTTTAACAGTCTCAATTGTGGTCTCTTATAAGTCTTAATTTTAGGTGGTCGTAATAGCGGAAGTTTACTGTATAACCAGTGCTTCAGCTGAAGTGCACGACCCGCCGGATGCTTTAAACTTTTTGAGGGTTACCATATATGGGTATGGCGGCCATTTTGGTCATGTGACCTGGACCTAAAACGGTTCCCCCAATAAATGCGCCTTATCGTAAGGAGCAAAAATATATCTTATACTTTAGTACTGTATTCTGAATCGGTTGCAGGATAAAATGCATTCTTACTTTTCCAATACAAAAGCATATGTGTCAAAGTTTGACCTAGGCACAAAGAATGTCAGGGTCAACCCAGGGTCACCTTTTTAGCACTTTATGATGGGCCTACGTCCCAGATGCTATTTATCAAGTTTCGTGGAAATCTGCCCAGTGGTTCTGGAGAAGACTATTTTTGAAGGGTTTTTACCATATATGGCTTGGCGGCCATTTTGTTCATGTGACCTGGACCCTATGAGCAAATTTTGGTTTTACCCATCCCATAGAGGCTCCATATGAAATTTGACTTCAATTGGCCCAACGGTTTCCGAGGAGAAGCTGTTCGAAATTTTTCACATGTTTCGCCTCGGCGAGGCTATACTAAATGGAATGTAATATTTGGCAAGTTCATTGGTTAGATCTCATTGATATCGATCAGTATGCCAAAAATTATTTAAATATTCCTATCGGTTAAGTCACTATCACCAATTTTCACAAACGGGTTACGGACGGACAGACAGACTGACAGAATGACACTGTGATTTTAGGGCACTCTTAGAAAATCAACCGACTTCAGTCGGTCGCTTATTCTGCGGGCCGTGCAAATATAGCCGCGTCAATCAAAAAAGGGGGTTCGAGCAAATACGCTAAACGAAGACTCAAATAAGGCTGTATAGTCAATCAGTAATTAGGCTTACAGCCTTATCAGTCTTGGTTGTTTGTTTAATTTGAGGTTTAAGGTCCCCATCAATATTACCTAGATCATTTTGGAGACGTTGCTTCCGACAATGTTTGGGACTTTTACCCGACATTGAGATGAAAGGACATCTTAGTCCCTGCCGCCCAATTTTGGACGGTTCGAATCGCAACCCTGTCTGGGCTGGCTCAGACCTTCTAAGCGGTTTACCAGTTCTCATGAGCGGTGTGTTTCAGCTCTGCGTGGAAGCATCATGCAGCCAAACCCCAATGGGCGGATAAGTGGGTCAAAGTGTATTAATATAGTGCAAAACGAAGACTCTTATCAGGCTGTGCGGATGCGCAGGCTGATCTGGGAAGCATCATGCAGCCCAATCTGTATATCCAAGCCCCAATGGGCGGATATGCGGGCCAAAGCGTATCCATATAGTGCAAAGCGAAGACTATTTTCAGGCTGTGCGGATGCGCAGGCTGAACTGAGTATTCGTTATTTGCACATGGACTACCATCCATTCTTACGTGTTCTTACAAGGATTTCCATGTACAAATTTGTCAGCCTCATACGTTTCCAGGAAACCGGCCTAAACGGTGATATTCATTGTAGCCAGACAAAAACATGTGGCGTTACCACATACATGTATTGAAACCCTTGCAACACATAGGAACTATTTTACAGAAAGGCAAGTGGATGTACATAATATATTTTCATATTTCCTTCAACTTTATGGCGGAGATAAGCTTAAGGACTTTCTGTTTACTTATCTCCTTTGAAATGAACCTCTCTTAAAGGGGCAATTAAATTATTTCCTTTAAGTGTAGTTCTTATTGAAAATGGAAATGAAATAAGAATTGGAGCATTAATAAGACAATATTAGGAATTTTCATAAGAAATGTAGCCATTTTCGAGATATGAAACACAGGCTTGTTATCGTTATAAATAATCTGCTGATATAAGTCCATGGAAATATAAGAAATTCCTTTTTAAATGACCATTTATAATACCCACCATGCCGAACATAACGATTCCAGCTGCTACTTTGTAACGTGACACTGAACTGTATGTGTCAGCTTTTGTGATCTTATTAACCTCCATGTTAAACCCATTCCAAATTCAGCGTATAGTTTCAAATAGTAGCTTGCAATGTATGCGAATATAGTCTAATAATATAGCCTGGAGATTATCCCAATTTGTAATGAGATACAAATCGCTGGAACAATTAGGCATGTTACAAAATGATGTGGATCATATGTCTGATACTTAGCATTCAAGTCTGACAGCTATGATCTTAAAGTCAGCATAGAAAGGCTGGTGGTATATGAGCTAGCACTGGAACGCCATAACAGTGAAATCGCAAAAATTGCAAGTGGTAGACAGGTTCAGCTGTCTTCTTCATATTTCGTCTGATGTTTTTGTGGGTGCCTCCATGTTGCTTACATTATTTAGGTGACTTGAGATGGCTGCGTTCTTTAATTGTGGCCTTTCCTGGGTGACCTTTTTCTTACTGGTTGGCAAGCAAAGGTGTTCACATTGATAACAAAGTCAATGCGCGGATGCAAATGCTCGTGCAGTATTTGACCGACTACGTGAACGTGTTTGGGATCGAATTGCAATCAGACTCTGACTCGATGACGGACCCGACTTAAACATTTAAGACCTTTTTTTTTTAGTGGTGCCTGATGCTTTGTCTTTGGTTTGTATCACGAAAACACGCCTATATAATTTTGACCCCCTTGAACCCCACTTTTATATAGTAAAACTGGGGTTTACAGGGGTAAACCTTATTTTTCTTATTTCTGCTCTAAAATATAGATTGTGGGTACCCGTTAGAACCGCCTCAATGAGGCGGTTCTAACGTGTGCCCACAATCTATATTTTGAGCAGAAATAAGAAAAATATCACAATTTTCCATCTTAAAATATTCGTTTTTTCGGTAGTAAAGTGTGCAATGTATTTATATAGGCGTGTTTTCGTAATTGATTCTTCGTGGTTTACCTGATGGTTTTCTTTATCTCCGGCTAACAGAGTGGGGAAGATGCTACTATCTCTCATCTTTGTTTCATCACACATCACGAAAACACGCCTATATAATTTTGACCCCCTTGAACCCCACTTTTATATAGTAAAACTGGGATTTCCGCTCTAAAATATAGATTGTGGGTACTCGTTAGAACCGCCTCGATGAGGCGGCGGTCCTTACGATTTGTTTGTTTGTTTTATTTGAGGTTTAACGTCCCCGTCAACACTGTAAAGGTCATTTTGGAGACGTTGCATCCAATTGTGTGGGACTTTTACCCGACATTGAGATGAAATGACATCTCAAGCCCTGTCGCCCAATGAAACCAATAGGGTTTCTTAGCATGGACGGTCCGCCTCGCACCGCGGTTCCTGGACAGGCTTAGATCCTCTAAGCGGTTTACCGGTACTAGTGTGCGGGCCGGATTCTGCTCTGCGTGGAAGCATCATGCAGCCCATACATTTCTTCAAGCCCCTATGGGCGGGGGCCGTCGGTTCTAACGAGTGCCCAAAAACTATATTTTGAGCAGAAATGAGAAAAAATATCACAATTTTTCATCATAAAATTTTCATTTTTTCGGCGATAAAGGTGGCAATGTGTTAGTATAGGCATTTTTGCGTAATGGTTATTTAATTTCATTTGTATTTCAGTTTTTTTTCTAATTTGTATGTTATTTTGTGATCTTCCATGAACGGCCAGTGAAAAGAATTTCACTGGCAGGCTTTAATCAATTTTACGCGGCCGCAAATTCTCGCCCTTATTTAGACAAGTAATCTGTTCAGTATTCATGAAGGCCTCTTAACTCAACAGTGCAACATATCCGAGAATACAAAAATCAGACAACCACAGAGATGAAACAACGGTGAGGTCTCGATGGCAAGATACTACTGAAATGCTGGAGCAAAAGAAAACCAATAGTTAGACTCCGAGGGGCCCGACCAGAGACGAAACATAAAATTAAATTCTATTTCTCAGTTAGCCTTTACGTAATTTCAAACGTTGTTCAGAACAAGTGCAGTGTGATTATTAGTGATACATACATACATACATACATACATACATACATACATACATACATACATACATACATACATACATACATACATACATACATACATACATTCATGCATACATACATACATACATACATACATACATACATACATACATACATACATACATACATACATACATACATACATACATACATACATACATACATACATACATACATACATACATAACCGGGGATTGCAGGATCGATCCCGGGCTACCCCAGACTTTCGGATGAGTCTACGTAGTATGACCCATCTTCTTTCTTATGAATGTTTTCATTGCTCTTAAAGGAACTCATTTTTGATTTTTATTTAAACCAAGGTCCCGTCTCCATATGACCTTAGCTGTCGGTTGGAGTAAAAACACACGCACACACACACATACATACATACATACATACATACATACATACATACCTACCTACCTACCTACCTACCTACCTACCTACCTACATACATACATACATACATTCAAACAGACAGACAGAAGCCTCAGGAACTGTAGTTAAGCGGCTAAGCCAATATTAGTTATCCTGTGGAGAAAGTATGATTCACTTATTAATTGTGGCTTTGCAGTCAATACGTATCATTGTGCTGGTATGTCAGAGAGAGAGAGAGAGAGAGAGAGAGAGAGAGAGAGAGAAAGAGAGAGAGAGAAAAAAAAATATGTTTCTTTATAAATCTAGTTCTAAGCATGATATTACAAATGTCCAGAAATTTATACTTTTGGACAATTTCTTTTGGCGGGTCGGAGAAAATGTTTGGGATTCTTGCTAGAACATATACATCGAAAACAAGCAAAAGCGAGAGAGACACGAAATTTACAGGTTCTTAATCATATATTTGTAGACATGTGTGTCTATATCGCTAATGTGATACTGAAAATAAAGGCACATGGGCCAAAATAGTGTTTAGAGAAGATAAACCGACTCCCTCTATTAGACAAAATGTACACATGGAAATATATGAGGCCTTAAAAGAGGCTGGGCAGAGTTACAGAAATCAGTCAGATTAAACAATGAAACGTTGCACCTGTACAAAAAGTAACTATTTTTCATGCTCGGTAAAGTTTATATTTTCAAGTAAATATTTTACGGTAAAAATATAAAGGTCGCCGGGAAAGTACCTTTATCTAATTGATATCGGGGGTGATATGCCACAAGACAATTGCCCCGTCGTTTAGTTCAGATATCAAGTAAAGATGGGGGGGGGGGGGCTTGGAGAAATCGCCACTATGGTGCTTCCACGCAAAGCTGAAACTGACCACACATAAGTACTGGTAAACTGTTTAGCGAGACTAAAAGCGTAACGACCAGGAACAGATATAATCAGATCCCAAAGTCTTCCCACAATATCACTAGGGAAAGAAGTCCAAACATGGAGCGATGACAGTTATAAAACGGACAACAGGAAAACCGAGTTAGCAGCTCTTTCCCATACAGGTGGTGACTCAGAATATCCAAACTTAACTAAAACGGAGCAATAAAAAGAATCAGAATCACCAACATGACAAACATTAAACTGGAAGGACAAATGAAACTACAAGTAACAAACAAAAAGGGGGAAGAATCAGAATAATAAAAGTAACAACATATACGATAAGGGAATGAATCAGAACAACCAACACAAAACATGAAGAAACCACAGCAAAAGCACCGACTTAGAACGGCCAGTTAAAATTATTTGGTGGGTTCGAGTTAACTTTACGGGATCCCAACCCTCACCCTCACTTTCACTATGGTCCAAACAAGTATTTGTTTGGTCATCAGTGAATCAACACGGTAAACAAAGAAATCACAATTAAATCCACGTTGACACAAGGATGAGGACTCGACAGTAAAACGCGCTGAGCCACCCGGTGCTGAACAAATCGCTAAAGGAACAATGGAGCAAAGGAAAACCAGTTGTTAAACCAGTTTGACCAAACAACAGACATACAAGTTCCGGCTCCGAGCAACTATTAAATAGTTTAAAGTCAAAGCCATCAGGGAGACTTAACCCCGATCCATCGGCGTACAATTAAAGAGGAAAGCGTAACGTCTGACCGTGATTGTGTCAAACACAATGCATTCAGACAGTTAAATAGAATTTATATTTTATTCAATGATTTACTGAAATTAGTCTGAAAAGTTAGGTTTGCCTTTATTTTTTCTTAATTTAAATATAGTGTCGCCAAAACACTCAGGCTGTGACATCCCTGCGGCAAAAGTCTATTAGTGTCGGCGATAAAACTTAGTAAATGCTTTCCGAATATTAAGATATCGATATCCCTCATGTACATGTAGCAGTTTAGCAGTTAAACTTCTTTTACGCGTGTTAGAAACAGCTACATAACTTGACACTCTTGCGAAGCGAATAAGCTGCGAAATATAAACACCGTAAGATGGCGAACAAGGAATATCACTATATAAAAAGTGTAAGTTACTAATATTAAAATCAAAATCATCGCGCATTTAATAAATTTTAGTTGAAACAACACCATTTGAAATGGTCAAATGCAAATCCAAAACTCGAGGCTTCGATACCAGAATTATTGGCTTTGTATAAATGCAGCTTATATGGATAAGTTTGATCGAACATTCCTTCAAGGTAAGGTTAGCAAAATATTTAAAAGGTCATCTATATAGCTTGAGGTAGAGTTAAAGGCTGTAATACTGTCAGTTTGACTTTGACTGAAAAGTGACATCATAAAATCTCGTTCATAGAAAATTAATACAAATAAAACAGCTTCAAGAGGAGCACAATTTGTACCCATTGTAATATCTACGATTTGTCTATGTAACTTTGTCCCAAGTCTAATGTAAATATTATTCAAAAGATAGAATAAAGCGTCATACATAGTTTGACAACACAAAAATGTATATTTGTTTAGTTTTGTATCTGATGTAAAGCAGGCACGTCTGTCACTGCATGCAAGGAAAGTGCGCCTTCTCTTTGAAGTAGAAGTAAAACAAAGATCAGGAATCGATACAATTAACTTACTCCACCCATCAAAAACACCAAAGGGAAAGAAACACAAACATTAAGCGACCAGACCATAATGGAAATCTAAACAAAGGAAGACCATAAGGACAGTCACTTTCCCACAACGTGGCCATATGACCATCCAAAATAAAAAGACACAAGTGATACACACAGTAAGTAACAAACAACAACATAAATAAATCGCCACAGAAGAACCGCCTTGGAACGGTCAGTAGAAACTGCTTTCAATCAAAGTAGTAAGTTTTCCCTTCATCAAGTAATGAGGTAAAGTTATGTATAGAGTGAAAAAAAATCATATGTAGACAGAAAAGATGCTCGAAAATCTCTTTGCTTTAAATTATTAAGTACCTCACCAAGATTCTTTACAGACCAAAACAAATTTTTACCTGATCTTTCATAGACAATTTCACAATATCTACAGTCGAACTTCAATGGCTCGAACACATTTGGGGCCTCGAAAATATGTTCGAGACAGGGGTAGTGCGAGCCACTGAGGTTACTCTCAGAAGGCATAATGAGATACTTTTTGACATCTTTTCGGTGTTCCATAATGAGTATGTATGCTGTGTGTACTCATTAGAATCGCCTCATCGAGGCGATTCTAATAAGTACACACAGCATACATGTGCAAGATAAAAGACTAAAATCTCCTCAATTATCCCCCACTATTTCTTATGTAGAGGATTTCGCTAGGGGCTCAAGAATGTGTTCGACTCATCCATAGTAAACGAGTCATCGGTGTTCGAGCCATCGAAGTTCTACTGTATTAACATGATTCTTTATAGCGGTGAGACACGAAGTTAACAATTTAGAAAGTTCAGTAGTCGTACATGACTGGAGTTAGCAATAAAGCGGGCTTTGTGTGGGCTAAGCCTGCCCAGGCAAACTGATGTGAGTAGGACCGTCCAATGTATATAAGCCATTTGGTTTCATTGGGTGGCAGGGCTTGAGATGTCATTTCATCTCAATATCGGGTAAAAGTCCCACAGAATGGGCAGCAACGTCTCCAGAATGACATAAATAGTGTTGACGGAATCGTTAAACCACAATTCAACCAATCAAGTAAAGTTGTCCTATGTCGACGCTCAGAAGAGCAGATTAGCTTACAAATCACAATTGATTTGCTAAAACTAGTGTTGACCTCCGTTTATTGAAATGTAAGCATTCAGAAACGAAATCTGTTTATGACAGAATGCTACGATTTTGGAATAATTATAAAAAGTATTACGTTTAAAATACCAGTGGAAACTGACCAGTCGACTACTTACATTTTATGACATGGATAAACAGCAAAACTTCAATAATTTGGACATTGTTGGCACGTTTGGCTGAGCTAAATTGAATAAGACGGGCCTCCGTGGCCTAGTGGATAAGAGCGCTGACGCTTAACAAAAGGTCGCTCACCATCTTGTAATCGATTATGGCTCGAGACACATGTGAGATGCCAAGCTCTGCAACGGAAAGTCAGGTGGTTTTTCTCCGGGTAGTCCGGTTTTCGCCCACCTCTGGTTAATGATCGGTTCGATATGAGTGAAATTATATTGAAAGGGCCGTAAAACCTTACGTTACCTTACACCTACGATCCTAGACTTCAAAGAGAAAGAAGGTCGGACATAAAGGCACGAAATCATAATTGAAACAGCCATAGAGAATCTTACATGAGTGTTTATGTATTATTGAATTTATTAAACGAGTTGAGGAAAAGGGATAAAATGCGCGGCTTTGCTGAGCATTTTAACCCTTTTCCTCAACGAGTTTAATACATTCAATAATTCATGAGCACGAATGCAAGATTCTATTTAACATATGACATTTAAAACGCATTTTATTCACGAATGTTAACCCAAATGTCAATAGTTCGCCGTTAGTAAACGCGACGTCATTAAGGACGTCGTGCATGTAACGTTACGGGACGTATCTAGCTAATTTGCATATTTAATCCACTAGTGGATTATCGAAAATATTACATGGCGTTATTACACTCTTAGACGCAACGTCATATGATAAAAAATGTTATTCTAATGCACTTGCGTATGTAACATGAAGTCTGATTTGATAACGTCGAAAATATGCGACAGTATATTCAGAACCAGACGTAATCACGTAACGTCATTTGTTTTGGCTGGCAATTGGTTTTACGCATCTCACAGCGCGTGTCGCTTTGTGCAAAATAGTACAAGTTTTCACAAAACAACCGAATACGTGCATAAGAATGGGGATAACTGTTTTGAAAATTATCATTTGGGGAGGTCAATCGTGGGTTTTACGGTCGCATACTACGTTTTACGGCTCCGCTTACGCATCGCCGTAAAATTTCCCAACCGTAGAACCGCCGATTTACCTCTACAAATGACATTTTCTAATACAATTTGCCCCTAATTTTCAGCCCAAACAATACCAATCGGCTATCTAAAATGAATTATTTCACAAGAACATACACACAAAGATAAAAAAAGTCAATAACAAACCACAACAGCAGCACCACCTTGGAACTGTCATTAATTTGCAGGGTGTGGGGAAGGGGGTGCGGGATGTGTGGGTGTGGTGGGGTGTGGTGGTCGGGGGGGGGGAGGCTTTAATCGATTTTATATACCCACTGCTTTCACCCTTAGCTATGTCGTGTTTTACATATATCCTAAACATATTTGGGTGCTTGTAAGACCCGCATCTTAAAAAAAAACGCGATTCAAAGAGCACCTGAAACCTGAGTTTTGATATACCATCACGTAAACAAGCCCGTGTAATGGGCACCCCTCTACACTCCACTTTATATAGAGAAATCTGGGGTTTACAGGGGTTATCATTATTTCCTTATTTCTGTTTCAAGACATAGCTTGTAGCTCCTCGTTTGAACGGTTCTAACGAGCACCCGAAAGCTATGTTTGGAGTAAAGATAAGAAAAATATCGCAAATTTTCACCAGAAAATTAACCATTTTTGAGATAGAAAAATAGCACTGTGTAACACGGGTGTGTTGTCGTAATGTAATATTTTCTTTAACAGTCCAACCCATCACGTCAACAGGTCCGTGAAATGAAGACCCCTAAACCCCACTTTATATAGAGAAAACTGGGGTTTACGGGGGTATAAATTATTTTTCTTATTTTTGCTCCAAGACATAGGCTGTGGGTACTCGTTAGAACCGCCTCAATGAGGCGGTTCTAACGAGCACCCACAGCCTGTGTTTGCACTATTTATAAGAAAAATATCACGGATTTTCATCAGAAAAATAGCCAATTTAGAGGTGTGAAAAATGCACTATGTCGCACGGGTGTGTTATCGTAATGCGTTTTAGAGATAGGAAAAGCGTACTATGTCACAAGGATGTGCTATCATAATAAAACGAGAAGCTTAGATATTAAAGAATCCTGTTAAGAAGGAAGATTGCCATACTTGAAAAATAGCTTCATACCGAAGTGTTTTTATCCCGTTTTATATCTTTGATCTCAATTCCAATTTCTGTCACAGCAGTTTCAAACTTATTTCGTCATAGCAATAAACCAATATGCAACCAAATTAATTAAATTTGTCAAAAACACAAAACAATTTCTTGTTTCGTAGAAACTTATACGTTTTTTCAGAATGTTTTTGTTACAGCGATGCGAATTTAAATTGGATCAGAAAAATGAGCTATGCAACGACAAAATCCACAACAACATTAGGAAAATATGGAGCCTTTTTGTTTGTTTGATTTGGGGTTTAACGTCCCCGTCAACACTGTAAAGGTCATTTTGGAGATGTTGCGTCCAATATTGTGGGACTTTTACCCGAAATTGAGATGAAATGACATCTCAAGCCCTTTCGCCCAATGAAACCAATAGGGTTTATAAGCATGGACGGTCCGACTCGCACCGCTTTGCTAAGCGGGTTACCAGTACTTGTGTGCGGGTCGGTTTCAGCTCTGCGTAGAATCATCATGCAGCCCATCTATTTCTTCAAGCCCCGATAGGCGCGGGTGTCAGAAATGACAAATTATTGGTAAAAATGACAACATTTTTCAGAGTCCTACTTTTAACATAGATTGTGGGTGCTCGTTTGAACCGCCGCAATGATGCGGTTCAAACGAGTACACACAATTTATGTTTATAAGCAGAAGAAAGGCAGATACATATAATGCATATCTCCGTAATCCCCACTTTGGTCTCTGTAATGTGGGGTTTGGAGGGGTTTTCGTTTCACGGACAGAACGTAGCCCTTGTGTTGATATATATACATGTGTGTCGAGTTTCATGAGGCTTCATATGGCCAAGGTTAAAGGTATTTGTTGAATTTTCGAAACAAAAGGTCAAAGTTCACAGGTCAAGGTCAGATGTGAAAAAGTTTGATATCAATGGAACGGTCTTGCCCCACAAGGAACATGCATGTGAATTTCGAAAGCTGCATTGTTTGTGGTATATAAATGAGAGACCAAAACATTTTCTTGGGACCGATGTTTTTCCGTATGTCACAAAGGGAGACACATCAGTCAAATTGCGCGATAGAGTTATGGAACTTGGTAAGAATGTAGCTGTTGTGGTCATAGAGGATCTTACATGAGTGCTCATGTATTATTAAATTTATTAAACGAGTTGAGTAAAAGGGATAAAATGCGAGGCTTTTGCCTCGCATTTTATCCCTTTTCCTCAACTCGTTTAATAAATTTAATAATACATGAGCACGAATGCAAGATTCTATTTAACATATGACATTTTAAACTCATTTTATTCACGATTTGTTTACAAAAATGTCAATATTCCGCCGTTAGTAAACGCGACGTCGTTAAGGACGTCGTACATGTAACGTTACGGGACGTATCTAGCTAATTTGCATATTTAATCCACTAGTGGATTATCGAAAATAATACATGACGTTATTACACTCTCAGACTCGACGTCATATGATAAACATAGGTAATGGGTGCTCGTTTGAACCGCCGCAATGATGCGGTTCAAACGAGTACACACAATTTATGTTTATAAGCAAAAGAAAGGCAGATACATATAATGTATATCCCCGTAATCCCCACTTTTCTCTCTGTAATGTGGGGTTTGGAGGGGTTATCCGTTCACGGACAGAATGTAGCTCTTGTGTTGATATATACATATGTGGGTCGAGTTTCATGAGGCTGGGCAAAATTCTTTCGGAAATATGGCCAAGGTTAAAGTTATTTGTTAAATTTTCGAAACGAAAGGCCAAAGTTCACAGGTCAAGGTCAGATGTAAAAAAGTTTGATATCAATGGAATGGTCTTGCCCCACAAGGAACATGCATGTGAATTTAGAAAGCTGCATTGTTTGTGGTATAAAAATGAGAGATCAAAACATTTTCTTGGGACCGTCGTTTTTCCGTATGTCACAAAGGGAGATAAATCAGTCAAATTGCACGATAGAGTTATGGAACTTGGTAAGAATGTAGCTGTTGTGGTCTATAAGAATCTTATATGGGTGTGAGGGGTGGATTGAAAAATCCGTCCCGAGGGACACTGTCCGGCATCACGAGGCTTGCCGAGGAATGCCGGACAGTGATCCCGAGGGACGGATTTTTCTATCCAACCCTCACACCCATATTGGATTCTTTTTCTTGCATTCCTTCCATTTCTATTGCGAATTTTTAATGCTGCTGTCACTTCGGCTACCGACGTCCGCCATTTTGTGATGATACAGCAGGAATGTTTAGTGACGTCACGCATGACGAAGCCGCACGTGAGGTTGTAATCAACCAGTGCATTTATCAAACACGCGATTATATTCGATTTGGGGTCGGAACACGAGGGTCAGAACATAAATTTCTATCCCAGGGTAAAATCACGGATTTCCTTGTCTGGTGTGCAAGAATGTAGCTGTTGTGGTCATCTGTGTCTGTGTCATTTTTATCTGTGTCAAATGTCATGGGTCTAGGGTAAATATGTTCGGAAATATGGCCAAGGTTAAAGTTTTTTGGTAACATTTTCGAATAAAAGGTCAAAGTTCAAAGGTCAATGCCATAGAACTAAAACCTTGTTATCAATGAAAAGCTGATGCTCTAAGAAATATCCATGTAAACTTTGAAGGCTGTGTTGTTAGTGGTATTGAGATAAAAGTCAAAAACGTTTTTGTTTCTTAAAATGGAGAGAAAAGGGGAGAAAATGGGAAATATATACTTCAGTCAAATTACATGATTGAGTTATTGACACTTGGCTAGAATGTAACTCTTGTGATGGGGAGTATGTGTGTGAAGTTTCAAGGAGCTAGGCGGAATGCTTTTGGAAATATGATCAAGTTTAAGGTTTTTGGTTAAATTTGCCAAAATAGGTCAAAGTTCAAAAGTCAAGGTCACAGGTAAAAACATTTGGCATCAGTTGAAAGGTATTGTCCCAAGGCTCATCCATGTGAAGTTTGAAGTCCCTGTTATTAATATTATCGAAATGAGAGGAAAATTGTTTTCCAGAAAAGATAGAAAAGGAGAGTTAATTCAGCCAAAATCAACAATATAGTTATGTCCCTCAGTCGGAATGTAGCGCTTGTGATGGTGAGTATGCGTGTGAATTTTCATGAGGTTAGGTCAAATATCTTGAAGTTATAGTAAAGGTTAAGTTTTTTTTTTCGGAACGCCAACGACAACGACGACAACTTGTTGGGGACTAGCGTAGACTCGAATAACTAGAATTTTCCCACATCTCTGCACTTTCTAGACTTTATTGCTCGTATGAACCACCGTTACATCTAGGCAATAAAGGGCCAAGCGAAGGCTTCATTCTTGCTGGATGCCAAGCAAAAATTTACGATAAAACATCCATGTACTAAACTGACGTTTCTTTTGTCTCTAGAAGTTTGTCTCTGGAACTAACATTTGTCACATGAACAAAAGTGCTTTTCTAGTCAAGTCTTGTACATATTGTGGATACTCGATAGAACCGCCTCATTGAGGCGGATCTTATGAGTACCCACAATTCATGTTTTTTAGCAAAAATAAGGAAAATAATTTTTACGCCTGCATATCATACTTTTCTCTATAATAAGTAGGGTTTAGAGGGTTGTCATGCTGAACATTTGAGTTGTTGCTAGTCGCATAAGTTCTTACGTAGTTGTTAGATCATCCTGTCAATAAGCCCGTGTAATGAACTCCTCTTAACCCCACTTTATATAGAGAAAACCGGGGTTACAGGCGTACACATTATTTCTTTCTGCTCTAAGACATAGTTTGTAGGCACCTACTGCCTTTGTTGTTCGCTTATTGCAAAAGCACATATTCTCGCAGTTTTTAGCTAAGCTGGGTCGAAGGCTACAGAAGAACTTAAAGGGTGGTAGTCCGTCCGGCGCGCGTCCGCACCATTACGATAACACATCCGTCCGACATAGAGCATTATTTCATATCTCCAGAACGATGTTTTTCTTTTGAAGATTCGTGATATTTTTCTTATTTTTATCACAAACATATATTATTGGTGTTCTTGTATTGACCCAGCAGACACACGTCGCTAGGGCAACGTCAAATCAATGTCCGTACCGTCGTAGATGTGACGTTGCATAAACGTCATGACGTTGTACCGACGTTGATATGACGTCACAATTACGGCATGTGCCTGCTGGATGAAGAGTACCCACAGCCTATGTCTTGGAGCAGAAATAAGAAAAATAATATTTACGCATGTAAACCACAGTTTACTTGATATAATGCAGGGTTTAGCGGGAAAGTAATTACACGGACTTGTAATCGTGATGATGTGACCAGTTATATATCTGCAGCTTGCCTCAACATTTTTATTTTGCCACAATGATCTCAGGCCACTCGCAGGTGGCATATGAGACAAATATAAGCAATTAGACATTGTATAGCTGACAGTCATACAGTAAGCGCACAATTGTCAAACAACAGGATAATGCTTTTTTAGGAGAATCTTTCAAAGTAGAAGGAAGCAATGCGATAGAGTGTACATTTATAAACCAATTTAAGTCACGTTGTAGAAATGAACTATCGACTAAGCTCATACTCTTATCAATTCCAAAACTTTTTTCTTCAATATTCATAGGTGTTGTTAAACCATGCAACAGTTAAAAAGGCTTACTTCAGTACAATATGAAAAGTGTTTCTTAATAAATTCTATAACGACAGATTTCAAGGTATCTTTTTATTCATACAGTTCAAAAGTTCTTTGTATTGGATGAAATTTGCCGTAGAAAATAATTCTTTTTTTTTTTTAAAAGATTCGAAAAACGGACACACTAACAAGTGTTGGAATTCGTCACCTAGCTCAATTTTCGTTCCTGTGCTGGTAATTCATGTTTTCCCAGCGACCTGCTTCTATAGGCAGCTTATGATTAGCACTTCTGAACTTTATAATGTCGTGGGAAGGACGCGAAAACGGTTCTAGCTTTACGTCTAGCTACGTCGGTCGGTGTGTGCTCGGAGGGGGATGTGCTGTGTTTGCCGGGTCTTGTCCATCATCCGTTTCGGTTTCAAAACTTTGGGATTTAGACACACTGATCAAGATTAAATACCAGAAAGGCCTCGGTGTCACTAAATTTGGTATAGTTACACCTTAATTTATATCTCGTTTAAATAACTTATTATAATTCCTACCTTTAGTCGATGTATTTATTTTTACATTCCAACCTTGAAAAAAGAGCACATGTAGTGTTTCGAATAATTTTAAGTTTGAAGCACGTGGATTATGTTTAGAGAACTGGCTCAGAAGATCAGGCTTCTCCAGTGAAATTAATACCTGTTTGATGTTACCAAGCCATTTTTAATTCGTACCCGTGTGTTAAGATAATCATTGACAATTACATTGTAAACCTTTTAAGCAAATTTTAAATTATTTTCGTTGACCATTCATCCAGAACCGGATTCAAATATCAAACTTTTGGTCTGAAAAATTCTTTTTCTAGGATATGAATGACGTCATCGTGGCACACGGACGTGTTATCGTAATGATGTGTTATACAAGGGTTAACATGCTTCACGTAAATTGTTTAACCTTGCATTACGAAAACACACCGATGCAAATGTAATGTAATCTATACCGCCGAAAAAAAACGATACTTTTAAGATGAAAAATTGTGATATTTTTTTCTTATTTCTGCGCAAAATATTAGAGCAGAAATAAGAAAAATAAGGTTTACCCCAGTAAACTCCATTTTTGCTTTATAAAAGTGGGGTTCAAGGGGGTCAAAATAATATATGCGTGGTTTCCTGATGTAAAACATATTTGAATAGAGAAATGGACATGATTTATTTGGTTTTCATGCATTATGATATTTATTTACTTCTTTCATTAGTTAAGTTAAACTTAGAATTTGATTTACTTTACGAAAACACGCCTATATAATTTTGATCTCCTTGAACCCCACTTTTTATAGTAAAACTATGGTAAAACTGGGGTTTTCAGGGGTAAACCTTAATTTTCTTATTTCTTTTCTAAAGTATTGATTGTAGGTATTCGTTAGAACCGCCTCGATGAGGCGGTTTTTACGTGTACCAGCAATCTATATATTGAGCAGAAATAAACAAAATATCATAATTGTAATCTTAAAACTTTCGTGCTTTTTTTCGGCCTTAAAATTTACAATATATTTGTTATGGCGTGTTTTCGTAATGCTTCAAAAATCTTTATTGAATTGTTGAGAATTAACATCACGTGAACAAGTCCGTGAAATGAACACCCCCGTACACCACACTTTACACAGAGAAAACTGAGGTGTACGGGGGTATACCTTATTTTTCTTATTTCTGCTCCAAAACATAGGCTGATGGTACTCGTTAGAACCGCCTCAGTAAGGCGGTTCTAACGAGCACCCACAACCTGTGTTTGCACTATTAATAAGAAAAATATCACAGATTTTCATCAGAAAAGTAGCCATTTTGGAGATATGGAAAAATGCGCTATGTCGCACGGGTGTGTTTTCGTAATGACGGGTTAGGTTCTTACAATTAGTACAACACATTCTGTTAACAAGTCCGTGTAATGAACGCCCCTGTAAACCCCACTTTATATAGAGAAAATTTGAGTTTTCAGGGGTATGCATTTTTCTCATTATGAAAACACGCCTATACAAATACATTGTAATCCATATCGCCGAAAAAATGAAAACTTTCAGATGAAAAATTGTGATATTTTTCTTATTTCTGCACAAAATATAGATTGTGGGCACTTGTTAGAACCGCCTCATCGAGTACCCACAATCTATATTATAGAACAGAAATAAGAAAAATAAGGTTTACCCCTACAAACCCCAGTTTTACTATATAAATGTGGGGTTCAAGGGGATCAAGATTTTATAGGCGTGTTTGCGTGATATATTTCTGCTCCAAGACATAGAGGAGGTTATAACGAGCACCCACAGCCAACGTTTGCAGTATAAATATGAAAAATATCACAAATTTCAACGTTTTGAGACATTGGCCCCCGCCCATTGGGGCATGAAGAAATATATGGGCTGCATGATGCTTCCACGCAGAGCTGAATCCGGCCCGCACACTAGTACTGGTAAACCGCTTAGAGGATCTAAGCCTGTCCAGGAACTGCAGTGCGAGACGGTCCGTCCATGCTAATAAACCCTATTGGTTTCATTGGGCGACAGGGCTTGAGATGTCATTTCATCTCAATGTCGGGTAAAAGTCCCACAAAATTGGAAGCAACGTCTCCAAAATGACCTATACAGTGTTGACGGGGACGTTAAACCTCAAATCAAACAAACAAACAAACAAAACGTTTTGAGACATGAAACAAATGCACTGTGTCACACGGATAAGATATCATTACGATAACACGCCCGTATGGCATAGTGCATTTTTTCACATCTCCAAAATGGCTACTTTTCTGATGAAAATATGCGATATTTTTCTTATAAATACTACAAACATAGGTTGTGGGTGCTCGTTAGAACCGCCTCATTGAGGCGGTTCTAACGAGTACCCACAACCTATGTCTTGGAGTAAAAATAAGAAAAATAATGTTTACCCCCTTAAACCCCAGTTTTCTCTATATAAAGTGGGGTTTAGGGGGGTGTTCATTTCACGGACTTGTTCACGTGATGTCATAATGCGTATGTAGAGCAAACGTTCATGGAACGCTTTTATCATGAGACCGATATATAAAATCATTTTTTCTCACAGCATGTTGCGAAAAAGAAATACTATAGAAACGAACAATTCAGATAAGGACCAGCTGATACACAGATATTTTAACTCGTTAATGTAACAGACACGTAGTGTAATCTTTAATGGATCAAAACATCATTTGTTTTGGTGATAAATTGCGTAACGGTTACATATTTACTTCCGCTGCAAAGATAGACTGCTGCAGATCATCACGTGAACAAAACAGAAGTGAAGTCAATGATCTGGAATCGAATACAATTAACCCACAGCTCCCACCAGCGACCCAAAAGGGAAAGAAACACAACATAACTAGGTCTTCATGGAAACGTTAATAGCGGAAAGCCAAAAGGACGGTTACTTTCCCACAAAATGGACAATTGGCTATCCAAAAGAAAATAATTTAACAAAAAATAAACCGAAACAGAAGAACCGCCTTGAGACGGTCAGCAAGTCTATGAAATGAATACTTTCTAAAACATCCCTTTGTACAGAAAAAACTGGGGTTTATTAGTTTTCGTATTTTTATTCTAATACATAGGATGTTGGTACTCGTTAGAACGAACCCCCTCAATGAGGCGGTTCTAACGAGCACCCAGAACCTATGTTTGCAGTATATAACTAAGAAAATTATCATGGATTTTCATCAGAAAAGTAGCCATTTCGGAGATGGGGAAAAATGCACTTTGTCACACGGATGTGTTATTGTATAATGTGCTAGCTTACTGGCCTCATCGATGCGTTTTGGGGTGAAATAAGGAAGACAATGAACAGTCTGTGTGAAATAGTACATCTGATTCCTTGGCCCCTGCCCGTTGGGGCTTGAAGAAATGGATGGGCTGCATGATGCTTCCACGCAGAGCTGAAACTGACCGTACACCACTTCTGGTAAACCGCTTAGAGGATCTAAGCAGGCCCAGGCAAAGATGTGCGAGTCGGACCGTCCATGCTTATAAACCCTATTGGTTTCACTGGGCGACAGGGATTGGGATGTCATTTCATCTCAATGTCGGGTAAAAGTCCCACAAAATTGGAAGCAACGCCTCCAAAATGACCTTTTACCGTGTTGACGGGGACGTTAAACCTCAAATCAAACAAACAAAATACTGGCCTCATCGATGTGTTTTCCTCTGCGTTTTGGAGCGAAATAAGGACGACAATGAACACTGTGTGAAAAGGACAGGATTATCTTACATGTGACTCCTTTTTTGTCCTTCTCTTTCATTATCGTCATGTTAACATGTCCGTGTAATGAGCAACCCTATAGGCCATATACATGAAGAGAACTGCGGTTTACAGGGGTATAGATTATTTGTCTTACTTTGCTCGAAGACCTAGGGCTAGGGTGCTCTTAAGATCATCCACAGCCTGCAGAAGTTTGACTGCTTTGGAGAGATGAAAGAAAGCTCTGTGTTATCTTAATGATCGAACTCTTTCACATACCTCTTCTTTAATTAGATAAAGTGCTATGAAGTAGGTTTTAACCTCCATGTGACATGTAAGATAATCGAATCTCTCATAATACAAAAGGCTTTTTTCGGATTGATGCCGGAAACGTCATGCTTTTCATGTTAATGTGGGCAAAAAATTCGTGCCCGCACCATATCTGCTAAACTAAGTAATGGATTGTAGTCGAATATATTACAATGTCATTTTAACCTATCAAAGGCTTGCATTTGATTTTAGTTACATTGACCACATTGTCATGAGCACCTGCTACCCAAACTGTTCAAGTATTTGGGGTTGCCAAGTCCCCCAGTGGAATTCATTTCCGCTGACCGTTTCAAGGCGGTTCTTCTGTCGCGGTTTATTTTTGTTATGGTTTGTCTTTGGATGTTTGTATCGCTTATATTATTTTATTTTGGATAGCCTTTTGGCCATTCTGTTGGAAAGCAACTGTCCTTTTGGCTTTTCGCTATTGATGTTTCCATTAGGGTCTGTCTCTGATGGGAGCTGTGGGTTAATTATATCGATTTCTGATCATTGCCTCAACTTTTTGGAATGATAATGTAATTTGGCCCAAAGAGAGCTCAAGTTGTGCTTTTCAACATCATTTCGCTAGGTACATCTTGCCAAACTTGTCCTAATATATCACAGCAACATTACCCAAAGCATGATGTTTGGTTCGGTGACATTGACCTCATTTGCGTAGTCACGTAGTTTATTCTTCATCGCATTCTGATATCATTCCAGTTGAAAATAAGGCTGTCTTAAATTATTTCGAAACTAAAAAAGTCCTAAAATTTTATCGAAGTTTTTGCTTGACGAAACGGTCAAGAGAGTACTCACAGTCTATGTTTGAGAACAGAAATACGGAAACTAATTTGTACACCTATGACGTTTACGCGGACTTGTTATCAAGATAGAAATTCAATTTAAGGCGATTCGGAATGGTCGATAATATGAGTCTTGCAGTGCCACTATGTAGACCGTCCGTGGGACCATGGAGACGTAAAACGCCAGAACTTTACAACTACTACTGGCGATAACATGGGCGCTGAAACCTACTTCTAAGCAAGATTTATGCACAGCAATTCCTATCAAAGAAGTATAAGGAAAATTCGCTTTCACACTTTTCTCAAATGTACGATCTGTTCCAAAATGAACGTCATTGTAGTTCTATTTTTTTTTTCATTTCTCAAAAATGACATTTTTTTCTGATGAAAACTTGTAATATTTTGTATTTTTACTCAAAACATGGTTCGAAAGTGCTCGCTAAAACCGCCCCATGCAAACGGTTCTAACGAGTGCCACAACCTATGTCTTGGAACAGCAATAAAGAAAATAATGCATGCATGTAACCCCATAAACCCCACGTTTCTCTTTATAAAATTGGGTTAAGAGGACTTTTCATTACACGGACCTGTTTATCGTGCAATGTGCGTTTCAAACCATATCGTGTCGATAAAGAAACAGGTAAAATCTTGCTCACAACTTCACTGACCTTTGTACAGTGCACAGTTTCTTATAGCATATTCATTGCACCATACCCAAAATGACCTGCTTGAAACAAGGGCCTATATAAAAGGTTGGTCGCAACTCAGTATAAAACCTGTGGACTTCCACAGCGATATCTTTTCGGAGGACCAAATGTCTTACAGGTCGATTTGCAGGTGGGAAGCTTAATTAAGAAGCGGGCAGCAGTAACTTAAAAGATGCTGCTCACACAGGTCGCCCGCATTACGATAACACACCCGTACGACATAGTACATTTTTCACATCTCCAAAATGGCTACTTTTCTGATGAAAATCTGCCATATTTTTCTTATAAATGCTCATAACATAGGTTGTGTGTGCTCGTTAGAACCGCCTCAATGAGGCGGTTCTAACGAGTACCCACAACCTATGTATTGGAGCAGAAATAAGAAAAATAATAAAGACCCCCGTAAACCCCAGTTTTCTCTATATAAAGTGGGGTTTAGGGGGGTCTTCATTTCACGGACTTGTTCACGTGATGCGGCATTAACGGCAGCATCGACAAGTCCACAATATTATGCAAAAAGATGCCCGATTCACAGTGAGGCCGGTTGACAAATTTGTTGTTACCATGTTATTTTCATCAAGTGAGCACGTCCGTGATATGAACCCCCAACGCCCCTTCTAAACTCCACTTCATATACGGGTATATACATTATGTTTGGTATTTCTGCTCCAAGACATAGGTTGAAGGTACTCGTTAGAACCGTTTCAATGACGCAGTTCTAACGAGCAGCCTCAATCTATGTTTGCTGTACCATTGAAAAAATCAGAATAGTAGCCATTTCGGAAATGTAAAAAAAAAAAAAAAAAACACTATGTGGTACGGATGTGCTAAAGAAGCATTTGCATCTTAGGGAAAAATGCAATAAGGAAACCCAATTTTTTGACAGTAATGCAACAAAAAAAAACACAAAAAACACTGAAATATATTCAAAATACAGTAGGTGAGGTATCAACACAGCCGGTTTACTGTAACACGTTTCGGATTATTCCTTCTTTTAAATACATGTAGCATCAGTAAAAGGAAACGATGTACAAGTAGAAGTAAAACAAAGATCAGGAATTGATACAATTAACTTACTCCACCCATAAAAGACACCAAAGGGAAAGAAATACAAACATTAAGCGACCAGACTATAATGGAAACCTAAACAAAGGAAGGCCATAAGGACAGTTACTTTCCCACAAAATGGCCATATGGCCATCCAAAACCAAAAGACACAAGTGATACACACAGTAAGTAACAAACAACAACATAAATAAATCGCCACAGAAGAGCCGCCTTGGAACGGTCAGTGGAAGATTTCCACTGGGGGGCTTAAATCGATTTTACGTGGCCACAATCCTCGCCAGACTGCGCCAGACTGCGTTTACGTAGACAGGAAGTGATGTTAAAAACGCCAAAATGACGTAGACTTTATTGGACGTTATATGTACGAAAATGCTAGTCGAAACACTGGTAACTGGATCAAAATTACCTGTATGGTAAAAGATGCAAATATTTCCATAAAAAAATAGGTCTTATAGTAACATGTAACATGGAAACAACCGTAGTGTCTAAAATTGAATTGTAAACCAATTGGCCTGTGTGGGAAATACAGTGAAAATACAGTGAAATTCCGCTATCATTTTCTGTGGGAAATACAGTGAAATTCACATCACGAAAACATGCCTATATAATTTTGACCCCCTTGAACTCCACTTTTATATAGTAAAACTGGGGCTTACAGGGGTAAATATTATTTTTTCTTGTTTCGTCTCTAAAATACAGATTGTGGGTACTCGTTAGAACCGCCTCGAAGAGGCGGTTCTAACGTATTACTGCAATCTATATTTTGAGCAGAAATAAGAAAAAAAAAAAAAAAAACAATTAATCATCTTAACATTTTCGTTTTTCCGGCGGTAAAGCTTACAATGTATATGTATAGGCGTGTTTTCGTAATGAGCTATTAAGACTAGTTCTGCTTTAAAAGCTTATCTAGTAGGCTACAGTTGTTCTTTCGTCTTCTTCATACAGTGTTTGTTTGATTTAAAGTTTAACGTCCCCGTCAACACTAAACGTCATTTTGGAGACGTTGCTTCCAATTGTTTGTGTGATTTACCCGACATTGAGATTAAATGACATCTCAAGCCCTGTCGCCCAATGAAACCAATAGGGTTTATAAGCATGGACCGTCTTAGCCTGGGTAGAAGCCTCCGTGGTGCAGTGGTTACGCTACTCGCCTTGTAAACCAGGGATCGCAGGATCGATCCCGGGCTTCTCCAGACTTTCGGATGAGTCTTTAAACCGAGGTCCCGTCTCCGTATGACCTTAGCTGTTGGTGGGACGTAAAACTAAAACTCACTCACTCACTCTTAGCCTGGGCAGGCTTAGATCCTCAAAGTGGTTTACCAGTACTCATGTGTGGTCGGTTTCAGCTATGCGTGGAAACATCAAGCAGCCCATCTATTTCTTCAAGCCCCGGTGGGCGGAGGCCATCTTCATACAGTGTCCTCTAGCCAGAGATCACCTTTGGGACTGTTCAAAAGTGGTCTTAAATACCACTTTCGAACAGTCCCAACGTTGTTTTTATATAGTAGCAAAAAGGCTTTCGACAATTAAGTCACTGGTGCTGAGACCTGGGTTTACTATTGTGAACCAAAGAGGAAGTGTTCAAAACGAAGATGAGCCATTTAAAATTGTTGCCAAATACGTTCGTAAACACGAACGGTAAAGAAGTTTTTGAATGCAATTTTCTTCAATAATAAAGGTCAAGTCAGACACATTAGGAAAGCACGCCTATACAAATACATTGTAACCTTTATCGCTGAGAAATCGAAAAGTATAGGATGAAAAATTGTGATATTTTTCTTATTTCTGCTAAAAATATAGCTTATGGGTACTTGTTAGAACCGCCGGACCGAGGCGGTTCTAACAAGTATCCACATTCTATCTTTTAGAGCAATAATAAGAAAAATAAGGTTTACCCCTGCAAACCCCAGTTTTAAGCCCCCAGTGGAATTCGTTTCCGCTGACCGTTCCAAGGCGTTTCTTCTGTTGCGGTTTATTTATGTTATGTTTTGTCTATGGGTGTTTGTTTTGCTTATGTTGTTTTATTTTGGATAGCCTATTGGCCATTTTGTGGGAAAGTAGCTGTCCTTTTGGCTTTCTGCTGTTGGTGTTTTCATTAGGGTCTGTTGTTTCATCATTGTGTGTCTTTCCCTTTGGTGTCTCTGATGGGAGCTGTGGGTTGATTGTATCGATTCCTGATCATTGCCTCCACTTCTAATTTACTATATAAAAGTGGGGTTCAAGGGGGTCGACATTTTTCATGTTGAAATTCCGGTGCCAAAAGAAGTCACAGCAAAATAAAAATGTTATAAAATGTTATAAAAATGTTATACTGAGAAAATAGAAGACGAACTACGAAATCCGCCGCCCCAAAATAGGATTTAAGCACCTCAGACCCAGGCATGATAATGCACCCGCTCACAAGGCACACCTTGTGATCGAGTTTTTGGATTGAGAGAAGGTCACTGTCCTACCGCATCTTCCATTTTGGCCAGACCTCCCCCTCCACACCCCACCACACCCCAGCCCCCATCAACACACACTCACTCTCCTTTTAGTTTGAAAAAAAACCCCACATCTATATGGAAAGATATGCAATTCGAGTTATACCTTTAGATTTGACGGGTGTCCATTGAAGTGTATGAGAACGGTTTCACCAAGTGAAAATGTGTGTTCAGATACAGAGGCGGAGGGCATTTTGAAGGGCAGTGCAATTCAAATAGATTTCAACATTTGCAGTAAAGGAGACAAAATGAAAGTTACACTATTTTTGTAACGGCACTCAACACAATATTTGATAAGAATTGAGCCGATGAACAGCCTTTTGTACAATTTATATGTGCGCCCAGCGAAGAATAAGATCAGTCTCCACATCCATATAGTCTGACCAGATACTTCTCTTGCTGCATGAAGGAGAGTTGGACCCTCAGCTATCCTCAGATCGCACAACGACCCGCACAGTCTGATCAGAGTCTTCGCTGGACGCACATATAAATTGCAGGAAATGCTGTGCCCGGCTCAATTGTCTAAATTGCAAGCTTGACCGCTATAATAGCGATTCTGGAACAAATATGGCAATCAATAACAAAAAAAAAAAAAAAAAAAAGAATAGTAATGAATGATGTTTCGATTGGAAAGACTTAAAAATCGTTTATGAATAAATAATAATTTAAATAATATCACAAGAAAATGTGTTGCCCGGCTCCGCTTTTAATGACAGTCTTGTGCGTCAGAGAAAAAACAACAAAAACAAAAACAGTTGTGTATTTTTTAAACCACCAAGTCAGTGATCAACTATATCACCATGTTAACAAATGAGACTCCCTCTACCCCCCACCCACACTTTATATAGTGAAAAGTGGGCTTTAGTGGGGTATACACTATTTTGCTTCTTTCTGCTGAAAACAACGATTGTGGATATTCCCCTAATCAATTTTGGTTGCAGGTATATAAAAAATCAGTCGTTTTATCTGAAAATTTCCATTTTTTGGTGTAATATTTTCAATATATTTTTATATAGGCGTGTTTTCGTATTTTTTTGCGCAAAGCACAATCCGACACTCATTGTCTTTGAAAATATCCGGAATTTCATTACTAAAACACGCCTACATAATTTTGACCTGTTTGAACCCCACTTTTATTCACTAAATCTGGGGTTGACAAGGGTAAACCTTATTTTCCGTATTTCTACTCTAAAATTTAAATTGTGGGTATTCGTAAGAACCGCCTCGATAGGGCGGTTTAACGAGTACCCACAATCCATATTTTGAGCAGAAATAAGAAAAATATCATACATTTTTCATTTTACGGCGGTAAAATTTACAATGTATTTGTATAAGCGTGTTTTCGTTATGTTCTTAAACTCGACAGACCCCTATAAATCACACGGTTTATTCAGCCCAATCGTGTTTTTTTTTCCGAAACCGTAAATAATAGTTTCCCCCGTGTTAGCAAAAAGGAGTGTCATTCCATTGTCATTAATATTTGGCTAATCAGCGAGAAAAAGTCGAAACTAATGTGTTCGTTGGACATGATTTTCGACAGAAGACATTGCCTATATAATTAACATGACGCATCGTTTCTCTTGTAGCCTGCAATTGAAAACAAGCTCTTTAGCGTAGGCGGTAGCAAGAAAAGTCCAGCATGCTTTAAGCAGGCACCTAAGGAATAAGCAAAATGTGCTTGCTTAAGGCAGGGGCTTGCCTGAAGCGGGCGAATTTTATTTCATATGCCTTTTTATATAATCGAATGCAGGCTTAGAGTCTAACTGTTTGTCTTCTTTTGCTCCAGCATTTCAGCGGTTTCTTGCTGTCGAGTCCTCACCGTTGTTTCATCTCTGTGGTTGTTTGATTGGCTCTTGCACTGGTGAGTTAGGAGGCCTTCATGCGGACTGAACAAATTATTTGTTTAAATCGCGACGGAAATAAGGGCGAGCATTGACGCCACGTAAGGTTGATTTGGGTCCCTCGGTGGAATTCGTTTCTCTAACCGTTCCAAAGCGGCTCTTCTGTCGCGGATTATTTTTGTTATGGTTTGTCTTTGAGTGTGTGTATAGCTTATATTATTTTGTTTTGGATAGCCAATGGCCATTTTGTGAGAAAATAACTCTCCTTTTGGCTTTCCGCTATTGATGTTTCCATTAGGGTCTAGTTGTTTCACGTATATGCTTCTCTCCCGTTGGTGTCTCTTATGGGAGCTCTGGGTTAATTGTATCGATTCCTGATCATTGCCTTCACTTCTATTTTGCTGAAGACAGACTGTTTGTTTAACAAAGGTGGCCATAATGGCAGGTTTCACTGTATATCCATTTGTTATTTGACAACGGTCAGTGTACTGCAATGACGGTAAGTATTGGGACAGACAGACCTAAGCAAATAGTGCAGATCGAGATCAGACTGTGCATTCCGTCTGCGAATTTTGAGACTGAAACAAATTTGTTAAAATTTTAGGATAATAACAGCAAGTCCTCAAGGTGTGTGTTTTTTAAAAGAGTTTTAAAGGCAGCATTAAATGCATCAACTCATACTGTGGGTACATATCGCATAGGAAACCGGCACAGATAACGAGAACAAGCCTATATAATTTTGACCCCCTTCAACCCCAATTTTTGGCCCCCGCCCATAGGGGCTTGAAGAAATATATGGGCTGCATGATGCTTCCACGCAGAGCTGAATCCGGCCCGCACACTAGTACTGGTAAACCGCTTAGAGGATCTAAGCCTGTCCAGGAACCGCGGTGCGGGGCGGACCGTCCATGCCAATAAACCCTATTGGTTTCATTGGGCGACAGGGCTTGAGATGTCATTTCATCTCAATGTCGGGTAAAAGTCCCACAAAATTGGAAGCAACGTCTCCAAAATGACCTTTACAGTGTTGACGGGGACGTTAAACCTCAAATCAAACAAACAAATCAACCCCACTTTTATATGGTAAACCTGGGGTTTATATGGGTATATATTATTTTTCTTATCTCTGCTAACATATTAATATATCGGGATTTTTATCTGAAAACAATTTGGGGTGGTAAAATAGGCATGTTTTTGTAATGTTTGCCCAGTCGAGTCTTCCCCTATTTACAGGCCCTTCAGGCTAGAGCCTTTGCTGCACACAGACATGCTTTTCACATCTCCAAAATGGCTATTTTTCTGATGAAAATCCGTGATATTTATCTTATTTGTACTGCAAACATAGGTTGTGGGTTCTCGTTAGAACCGCCGGTTCTAACGAGTACCCACAACCTATGTCTAGGAGCAGAAATAAGAAAAATAATGAATGCCCCCGTAAACCCCAGTTTTCGCTGTATAAAATGGGGTTTAGTGGGGTATTCATTTCACGGACTTGTTCACGTGATGAGGAGAATAAATTGGGTGATTTTTAGAGCCATTTTCATATGTTGTTGGCTGAGATGTAAACGCCCTAGTGTAGAGCTTTCAATAAGACACATTTCAAGTATTACACTTACCATTATAATCACTATAATTTTATTTGAATCATTGGGATAAATCACATACACCATTCATCTCTATTTAATTGGGATAACACTCTTGGCAGAGATGTATGTTTCTTACATGCTGCAGAGATTTATCAGTGAAATCGAAATCGATATTGTCTCTGTTTCAAACAGTGAAAATACGATTTTTATTTTTACTGTTTGTGAAATTTACCATCGAAAAAAAAAATATATATATATTAAATATATTCTGTTTTTAGATGTCAATTAGCTAAACGGTATAAAAGTGTGTCAGAAATTACGTCACGCACGTATTCACGTTATTCAGACGTTGACGACGTCACTTTTAGCACCTACGCAACGTAAATAACGCACGCGACGCCAGACGAACTTAGCAACTGCGGACATTATTTGAATGCATTTCAAGTGAACGATTTGATAAGCTGTTTTCCAGGTGCAAACTTTGAGTTTACACCCAATACATTATTATACGCAGTTAACATGCTGAACACCTCTAAATCGACGCGAAATCATCATGGAAAAAGTTTGTTAAGGCGGTTCTACATTACGAAAACACGCCTATACAAATACATTGCCACCTTATCGCCGAAAAAATGAAGATTTTAAGATGAAAAATTGCGATATTTTTCTTATTTCTGCTCAAAATATAGACTGTGGGTACTCGCTAGAACCGCCTCATCGAGGCGGTTCTAACGAGTACCCACAATCTATATTTTAGAGCAGAAATAAGAAAAATAAGTTTTACCCCTGCAAACCCCAGATTTACTATATAAAAGTGGTGTTCGAGGGGGTCAAAATTATATAGGCGTGTTTTCTTGATGACGAGTACCCACAACCTATGCTTTGGAACAGAAATAAGAAAATTAATGTAAGCCTGGTTAACCCCAGTTTTCTCTATATTAAGGCGGTTCTAACGAATAACGACAGTCGATGTTTTTGAGCAAAAATAAGAAAAATGTTTAAACTTAAATAAAAATTCTTCTCCGTTAACATGAGGCCTAGAGTTAACATATTTGGGATGTGGCAATATTAAGTGGTCCCTACATAAATCCTGGCAGCCCCCCCTTAAAAACCACTTTATATAGAGAAAACTGGGGTTTACGGAGGTATACATTGTTTTTCTTATTTCTGCTCCAAGCCATATGTTGTGGGTACTCGTTACTTACCGCCAACTTTATATAGAGAAAACTGGCGTTTACGGGGGTATACATTATTTTTCTTATTTCTGCTCCAAGACATAGGTTGTGGGTGCTCGTTAGAACCCCTCAATGAGGCGGTTCTAACGATCACCGTAGCCTATGTTTCCAGTATAAATAAGAAAAGTATCAGGGATTTTCAACAGAAAAGTACCCATTTTGGAGATGTGAAAAAAATTCACTATCTCGCACGGGTGTGTTATCTTAATGAGAAGAATTTGGGATCGGATTGTATCAGTTCATGATTGTTTCTCGCTTTAATTTCCAAACTGACCACACCAAAGGAAACATTTTTACATAGTTTTATAGCTCATCACGTGAACAAGTCCGTGAAATGAAGACCCCCCCCTCCTCCCCCCTTCTTTAAAAACCACTTTATGTAGAGAAAACTGGTGTTTACGGTGTTATACATTATTTTTTCTTATTTCTGCTCCAAGACATAGGTTGTGGGTACTCGTTAGAACCGCCTCAATGAGGCGGTTCTAATGAGCACCCGCAGCCTATGTTTCCAGTATAAATAAGTAAAGTATCTGGGATTTTCATCAGAATATTACCCATTTTGGAGATGTGTAAAATGCACTATCTCGCACGGGTGTGTTATCGTAATGAGAAGAATTTGGGATCTGATTGTATCAGTTCATGATCGTTTATCTCTTTAATTTCCCAACTGATCACACCCCAGGGGACATTTTTATATAGCGCTTTATAGCTCATCACGTGAACAAGTCCGTCAAATGAAAATCCCCCCACCCCTTTAAAACCCACTTTATATAGAGAAAACTGGAGTTTACGGGGGTACACATTATTTTTCTTATTTCTGATCCAAGACATAGGCTGTGGGTACTCGTTAGAACCGCCTCAACGCGGCGGTTCTAACGAGCACCCGCAGCCTATGTTTCCGGTATAAATGAGAAAAGTATCAGGGATTTTCATCAGAAAAGTACCCATTTTGGAGATGTGAAAAAATTCACTATCTCGCACGGGTGTGTTATCGTGATGAGAAGAATTTGGGATCTTATTGCATCTCTCTTTTCAATTTCGAAACTGACCACATCACAGGGGACATTTTTGTTTAGAGCTTTATAGCTTAAGGCCCTTCAAGATTCTTCTTGTCCAAGAGGTACAGTACTCGATCGAAACGTCTCGGCGAGGCGGCTGTAACGAGTACCAACAATGTGTGTTTTTGAGAAAAAATAAGAAAAATAATGTATCTGTAAACTCCAGTTTAACTGTATAAAAGTGACGTTTAAAGGGGTCTAAAGTATTATTAGGCGCGTATGCGCGATGAAACCAATATAAAGATTAATTCGTTATATTCCTGCTTTCCAATGACCTACATTATATACCTTTTTCTTCAGACAAAATATGAAATATTTCTTCTCCATAGTATGTCTTCTGTTTGTTTGATTGATTTGAGGTTTAACATCCCCGTCAACACTGTAAAGGTCATTTTATAAACGTTGCTTCCCATTTTGTGGGACTTTTACCCGACATTGAGATGAAATGACAATTCAAGCCCAGTCGCCCAATGAAACCAATAGGGCTTATAAGCACTTGCACCGCTTTTCCTGGGCAGGCTTAGATCCTCTAAGCGGTTTGCCACTACTCGTGTGCGGGTCGGTTTCAGCTTGCGTGGAAGCATCATACAGCCCATCTATTTCTTCAAGCCCCGATGGGCGGGGGACTTCCATAGTATGTCGCTTTATAACTATGATATGGAATCACATGTTTCTGATACACATATCTTACTTTACGTTTTCATAACATGAGTGACATTGCTCAACCTGCTATGACGCCTAAAAGGGCATCTTTCTGGCACTTTATTTGAGGAAGGAAAAATATGATACTGTATTAGAGGCAAAATTGGGGTGGGCGGGGTCTATGCTCTGGCTTTTTTTAGGGGGTCGGGGGGGGGGGGGGGGGGGCTGTTGTCCTTTTGGATCATTGATTCCATTATCATGATTATGGAGTTTTAAAAATATTTGAAGTTCACTGATGAGGCCTAATTGGCCGAAACTTGTTGGTCTGTCCCAGAAAAACTTTCCACTTTAAAAGTAGATCCTATTTTGGGAAGCTCCAATTTTAGGGAATATCACTGGGGTTTATAGTGGTACATGTAAACCGTTTTTGTCTTATTTCTGCTCTGAAATATAGATTGCGGACACCCGTTAGGACCGCCTCGATGATGCGGTTCTAACGAGTACACACAATCTATATTTTGAGCAGCAATAAGAAAAATATCACAATTTTTCATCTTAAAATCAAGTTGTTGTTTTTTCGGCGGAAAAGTTTACAATGTATTTGTACAGGCGTGTTTGCATAATGGATGGTAAAATGTTACATTTTGATTTTGCTTAATTTGCAATATATTTTTGTAAAATAAGTTTGCCTAGTCAATTTGGCCTATATTTCACAAACTAGTCACAATCGCCCCGCCCAACGGGGCTTGAAGAAATAGATGGGCTGCATGATGCTTCCAGGCAGAGCTGAAACCGACCGCACACGAGTACTGGTAAACTGCTTAGAGGATTTAAGCCTGCCGAGGCAAGGTAGTGCGAGTCGGCCCGTCGATGCTTATAAACCCTATTGGTGCCATAGGGCGACAGGGCTTGAAATGTCATTTCATCTCAATGTCGGGTAAAAATTTGAAGCAACGACTCCAAAATGACCTATACAGTGTTGACGGGGACGCTAAACCTCAAATCAAACAAAACAAACCATCACGAAAACACGCCTATATAATTTTGACCCCCTTGAACCCCACTTTTATATAGTAAAACTGCAGGGTTTCAGGGGGTATACATTATTTTTCTTATTTCTGCTCATAAACATAGATTGATGGTACTCGATAGAACCGTTCTATCGAGTCCCCACAATCTATGTTTTGAGCAGAAATAAGAAATACATAATAATTTTTCATCTTAAAATTTCTATTTTTTGGCCAATAAATTGGCAATGTATTTGTATAGGCGTGTTTTCGTAATGAAACATACTAGCCGCATGCTTGGCAGGAGTAGGTTCATGTAACGCTATTAACCTATTACAGCACAGTTACAAGGTATGATCAGTATCGCGAAAAGAATATCCATTACGAAAACACACATATACAAATACATTGTAAACTTTACCGCCGAAAAAAACCCCCAAAAAACGGAAATTTAATGATGAAAAATTGTGATATTTTTCTTATGTCTGCTCAAAATATAGATTGTAGGCACTCGTTAGAACCGTCTAACTAAGGCGGTTCTAACGAGTACCCACAATCTATATTTTAGAGCAGAAATAAGGAAAATAAGGTTTACCCCTGTTAACGCCAGTTTCGCTGTATAAAAACGGGGTAAGACGGGGTCAAAATTGTATAGGCGTGTTTTCATGATGTAAACATTCGCCCCTTTTGATTACTGGTAAAACTGCTTACGTTTATTTCACTTACTACATCAGGCAAATTTGTTTGTTTGCATTGGGGTTTAACGTCCCCGTCAACCCAATTTAGGTCAATTTTGAGACGTTGCTTCCAATTTTGTGGGACTTTAACTCGACATTGAGATGAAATGACATCTCAAGCCCTGCCGCCCCATGAAGTCAAAAGGCTGATATGCATTGGACGTTCTGACTCACACTACTTTCCCTGGGCAGGCTTATTCCTTCTTAGCGGTTTACAAGTACTCGTGTGATTAGTTTCAGCTCTGCATGGAAACACCTTGCAGCCCAATCTATTTCTCCAAGCCCCGATGGGCGGGGGCGAAATACTTCAGGCAATGATACAATGATTAAGAGATGAGAAAAAGACCAAAATTTGGATCACAGCTCAATCATCAGCTGCATGCAAATGGAATCACTGATACATGTGGCGGAAGCCCTGTCAGGCGGTCCATGCCCTTTTAGTATGAAACCAGAGCAATCATCTTTGTACGATAATTCCAGATGCTACAAGATCTTGTAAGATCCATCATCAGATTTTATCTAGCAAGTCAAGACGCAACGACCTACATAACTGAAGCCACGTCAGGAGAAAATCTGTTTATGCCATTTGCTCTATTCCAAACACTCCCCAGGAAAACACGCCTATATATTGCTGATCCCCTTGAACTACACTTTTATATTGTAAAAATGGGGTTAACAGGAGTAAATAAATCTGCACCCTTTAGACTCGGTGCTGGAACATGAAACAAATTCGTTAAAATTTTAGGACAATTACAGTAAGTTCTCAAGGTATCCAAATTTTGACGTTTTTACAGTAATCTTTATCTTACACTGTAACCCACGGGGGCAAGTGCTTACCTTAACTACAGCGACCAGTGGGTCACGTATAATCCCGGCCAGCGCCACCCTATGATATATCTTTCGAGCTTGTGTGTAATATGAATGAAAAAGTCAAGAAGCTATAAGAATCTAAAAGCTAAACCAAACATAAAATTTTCTAAATTGACCAAGGTGGTGAGGGCATCAATGTTTTTGAAGGGGTGGGAGCATCACTGTTACTAAAGCAGCAGGAGTAAACCTATTTTTGTTATTTCCGCTCTAAAATATAGATTGTGGAAGCGGTTCTAACGTGTACCCACAATCTTTATTTTGAGCAGAAACAGGAAACATATTATCTTAAAATATTCGTTTTTTTGGCGGTAAAATTAACGTATTTATATAGGCGTGTTTTCGTAATGTAATTACCTTTTCTGATGAAAAATAAGATTGCTTACGTTCAACCCTTGGAATGTACAATCTCTACTACGAAAACACGCCTATACATACATTGTAAATTATACCGCCGGAAAAAAAACTAGAGCGAGCAGTCGATGGCAAGCCATCGCATATCCCAAAGCTTTTGCCGCGTAGCAGACGTGACCTTTTGACCCCTTGAGATGGCCCTTTTGGGCGGAGCAAACCGTTATAGTTGGCTCTGCCCCAAAAGGGCCATCTCAAGGGGTCCCCTCTCGCACGCCCTCAACTTGTAAGGAAGTAATGTAGCAAATACGGTTGCATTCCAGCTAGTGGTTAAGGAAGAGATAGCATGACGGACGGACGGGTGGACAGATGGAAGGAGGCGTTCACAATTCTTTAAAAGCATGGGGATAATAAAAACCCATCAATAAATGTAGTCACTAGAGCGATGACAAAGTTTTTTTTATAAAAATAGCCACAGTGACCTTGACCATGAGGTCATGACCTTGAAAGTCAACTCACTCGAGATATTGTCATAAGGAACATTTGTGTGAAGTGTTATGGAAATCAATCAAGAAATGTAGGCGCTAGAGCGATGACAAAGTTTTTCTAAAAATAGCATAGTGACCTTGAACTTGAAAGTCCAACTCGCTCAAGATATTGTCATAAGGAACATCTGTGTGAAGTTATATTGAAATCGAACAAGCAATGTAGGCGCTAGAGCGATGACAAAGTTTTTATAAAAATAGACACGGCGATCAAAACATACTCGAGATATTGTCAAAAGGAACATTTGTGTGAAATTATATTGAAATTGGTCAAGAAATGTAGGCGCTAGAGCGAATACAAAGTTTTTCTAAAAATAGGCACATTGACCTTGGCATTGAAAGTCAAAACACACTCGAGATATTGTCAAAAGGAACATTTGTGTGAAATTATATTGAAATTGGTCAAGAAATGAAGGCGTTCGAGCGAATACAAAAGTTTTCTAAAAATAGCCACAGTGACCTTGTATTTGAAAGTCAAACACGCTCGAGATATTAGCATAAGGAACATTTGTTTGAAGTAATATTGAAATCGGACAAGAAATGTAGGCGCTAGAGCGATAACAAAGTTTTTCTAAAAACAGCCACAGTAACCTTGACTTTGAAAGTCAAACACACTCGAAATTTTGTCATGAGGAACATTTGTGTAAAGTTATATTGAAATTGGATAAGAAATGTGGGCGCTAGAGCGATGACAAAGCTTTTCTAAAAATAGCCACAGTAACCTTGACCTTGAAAGTCAAACACACTCGAAATATAGTAAAAGGAACATTTGTGTGAAATTATATATTGAAATAGGTCAAGAAATGTAGGCGCTAGAGCGATTACAAAGCTTTTCTAAAAATAGCTACAGTGACCTTGACCTTGAGGCCACGACCCTGAACAAACATGGCGGACCATAACTTTAAAAGGAGACGGGCAACATGTGGATTTTTTCTCATCAACTTGTTGAGCTAGGATGGCTCTATAAATGTGTAAGGTTTGAAAAGTTTTGTATGTGTAGTTTTCGTGGGAGCATGTAAAAGGTTACTATTGTCGCCTATGGAAAATATTTGGTGGTAAGCTCCCTATACCAAAAATAGAAAACTTAGTCCCTCACTCCAGTTTCCAGTCATTACATCATATTTTCACACATTGATAGGTTCTATCCAATTCTGTATCATAAAATGGATATTCTTGGCATGTGGTTTGCCACAGAAACTGTAAAAAAGTGTAAGGTTAGTAGTAATTAAGTCTAACTGGGTGTATTTGATCAGTTTTTGCTTCTGTGCATAGGTGGGGGTGTACTTTAAAGCCATGTTCATCAATTGTTATTGGGATTGTTTTGGAAAAAAGCTTACAGTAAGTGTATAACCGGATACATCAGAGAAAGAATCTAATCCATCTGGAATTTAACAGTAAGGTTACATGGTTTATGGCCTTGGTCTCTAGCCAAAGCAAAACTTCAAAATTGTCTCTGCTGCAATATCGCGATAAGTTTTATCCTCTATTATTGGTTCTAATTGATTAGATCATGTTAAAGGACCTGAACAGATATGTATCCACTGTTTCACATGATATTAAGGCATTTATAATCATTTTTGTCAAAGTTTCATCATCAAAATATCCTCAAAATGCCATTTTTACATAAATTAGAGGGTATAGGTGTGACATCAGCCATAAATTCCAGTTGGTATGCTATTAAGGCATAATTTAGTGCATTTTACGATTGAAGTGTTCCAAAGACATAGGAGAAAAACCACTGATGCAAGCCGGTGCCTGGGTTCCATTCCAGAAAGAGGTCAAATTTGCGCTTTTTCGCAAAATATGGTTTGTTCGGCTTTCACTGTAGAATCTGAAAGCGGTAACTTTTTCGCAACTTTCAAAGATTCTTTGCCACTGAACATTTATTTTGCATGCTTAAATTATTAGATATGATCTAAATTTCTATTTGACAGTGCTTTTGATGGATCATAAAGACAATAAGGGTTTGGTATAGGTAGCTTTGCACTAAATACGGGAGGTACTGGATTTTATCACTTTGGGACAGAGCTTTTTGTTGCAGTCTAAATACCAGGCAGGCGTCCATTGGATAAATATCCCATGTTTCATTTCAATGTGAGAAAAGGATAGTTATAAGGAAATAAAATGATGTGTGTTTTATAATTATATCTGCAAGCTCAAAGAAATTGTTGCTGATTTTATATTGTCACCTCTCCTTTAAAAAGCCGGCTTGTATTCACTGCGAATCTGCATGTAAACAAACATGGCGGACCATAACTTGAAAAGTAGACGGGCAACATGTGGATTTTTTCTCATCAACTTGTTGAGCTAGGATGGCTCTATAAATGAGTAAGGTTTGAAAAGTTTTGTATGTGTAGTTTTCGTGGGAGCATGTAAAAGGTTACTATTGTCGCCTATGGGAAATGTTTAGTGGTAAGCTCCCTGTTATTGTAGCTTGAAATGCTATTACGTACTCATTAGTATTGCATTAAGGAGGCATCTCGCAGCTTATCTGTAATGAATATAAGATCGAAGAGATACATGTGTACCTTTAAAGCCACCAGAGGCCTAAATACTTCTCATTACGAAAACACGCCTATACAAATACATTGTAACTTTTATCACCGACAAATGAAAAAAAATAAGATGAAAAATTGTGATATTTTTCTTAGTTCTAGACAAAATATAGATTGTGGGTACTCGTTAGAACCGCCTCGTTGATGCGGTTCTAACGAGTACCCACAATCTATGTCTCGGGGCAGAAAAAAGAAAAATAATGTATACCCCCGTAGACCCAAGTTTTCTCGGTGCAGAAATAAGAAAAATAATGTATACCCCCGCAGACCTCAGTTTTCTCTATATAAAGTGAGGTTTAGGGGGTGTTCAAATCACGGACTTATTCACGTGATGGCGTCAAAATTGTTCTTGTGTCTCTAGAGATTAACGCAAAGCTTATGATAACAAGTTTTTGCGGATGAATTCGGGGGGGGGGGGGTTAGTTGTTATTGTATCTTGAAAAGCTATTACGTACTCATTAGTATTGCATTAAGGAGGCATCTCGCAACTTATCTGTGCTGAATATAAGATCGAAGAGATACCTTTAAAGCCACCAGAGGCCTTAAATACATGTGTTTGCGCTAACCCGACCGATCCTAGTTTTTGTACCGACCCTGCAATTTTATGGCCAACAACGAAAATAAAAAATAAAAAGCGACCTTAATAGTTCCGATCACTTTTGAAAACCAAAAAAAAAAAAAAACAAAAAAACAATCCCTTAAACTGTCAAAACTAAAACAAAATCCTGTTCACGCGTTTCATTGGTGCTCTAAACCTCATTATTCGAATGTTTTCTGATAATATGGTTGAAAAGCCATTTTAAAATTTTTCTTGTTTGTTCTTTTTTCATCAAAAGTTGACCTACCTTGTTAGAGTAAATACCTGGTCTAAGGCTCTAACTAGGCTTCATATGATGTTAACAAGTTCTGAATAGTTAGATCCTTTTGAAGCAAAGAATACACCAAATAAACGAAAATAGCAGACTCGGTTTTATTGAGTCTGTTCATGACCAGTACTGAAATGTGTTATGAATACCCCTTTAAACCCAATTTATATAGAGAAAGCTTTGAATTACAGGGATATACATAATTGTTCGTATTTCTGCTCTAAGACAAACACATGTAGGTTGTGGGTACCCGTTAGAACCGGTTCTAACGAGCATCAACAACCTTTTGTATGAGTGATATCACATCACGAGAACACGCCTATATAACTTTGAACCCCCTCAACTCCACTTTCATATAGTAAAACTGGGGTTTACAGGGGTATACATTATTTTTCTTATTTCTGCTCAAAAACATAGATTATGGGTACACGTAAGAACCGCCTCGATGCTCTAAAATATATATTGTGGGTACTCGTTAGAACCGCCTCATCGAGGCGGTTCTAACGTGTACCCACAATCCTTATTTTGAGCAGAAATAAGAAAAATATCACAATTTTTCATCTTAAAATTTACATTTTTTCGGCGATAAAGGTTGCAATGTATTTGTTTAGGCGTGTTTGCCTAATGATCAGAAAAGTCAACACGATAACTCAGCAATGTGACATAGTGCATTTTTACGCATCTTAAAATGGCTATTTTGCTGATGAAAATCCGTAATATTTTTCTTATTTATACTGCAAACATAGGTTGTGGGTCTTGTGCCAGAAAAATAATGTAAACCCCCGTATCTATATAAAGCGGCGTTCAGGGTGGTATTCATTTCCCGGACTTGTTCAGGTGATGAATCATTTTGGGATATGACATCACGTGAACAAGTCCGTGAAATGAACACCCCTAACCCCCATTTTATATAGAGAAAACTGGGGTTTGCGGGGGTGTACATTATTATTCTTATTTTTGCTCCAAAACATGTTTGAAGTAAAATCTAACAAAAATATGACAGATTTTTATCAGGAAAGTAGCCATTTTGGAGATGTGAAATACGCACTGTATCGCACGGGTGTGCATCACGAAAATACGCCTATATAATATTGACCCCCTTGAACCCCAATTTTATACAGTAAAACTGGGGTCTCCGAGGGTATACCTTATTTTTCTTATTTCTGCTCTAAAATGTAGGTTGTGGGTACTCGTTTGAACCGCCTCGATGAGGCGGTTCTAACGAGTGCCCACAGTCTATACTTGGAACAGAAATAAGAAAAATTTCACAATTTTTCATCATAAAATTTTCATTTTTTCGGCGATAAAGTTGGCAATGTATTTGTATAGGCGTGTTTGCGTAATGTTATTATAATGAAATAATGATGCCCTATTTCACATAGATGTGTCGTAGTGATAATTGGTTTGAACTACCCATAGTTCGAACAACTTTCCATGGCCCTAAAGTTGTTCTAGCCACTGATGTTTGACTTCCCATATGCTGGCTCTAGCATCATGATACATTAAAATATTTCAAACGGTTGCAGGTTTATGCTCCGGAAAAACGAAAAGTTGAAAACTATGGTTCAGGGGAGATCACTCGAAAGTGAAGAAAAGCAGAGTTGTCCTTCTGGCACGCGACTATCCTATAATCCTACCAAGTATCATTAAATTATTTCAAACGGTTGCAGAGTTATGCTCCTGAAATTAAAAAACGTGATGAGTAAAAATTTAATAAAGCTAGAATTTTCGCCCTTTGCTATGCTACACATGTGCGTTTTGTCGTTGTGAATAAGTACAGCAAGTAACATTTGCAAACCTTGCACGGTTTTAGAACTATGCATGGTCAATGTAAAAGTTTTGAGGCCGATAAAAGGGCAAAATCATAAATTTTAATGCTAGAGTTGCTGGCCTTTATTACACAATGTGCGTATTGTCACTGCTAATGAGCACAGCAAGTTTTCTTGGTATATCTGCAACGATTAAAAAATTATGAAGAAAAAGAAAAGATCAGAATGCGATACTTGGCATCGATCACGTGTGAACCGCCGTTTGCCGGTAAAATCATCTGTGAAGATATCACACAGGTTTCCACGCACGAGATATGATATATTTTGCAATTAACGGGATCAATCACAGAACAGCCAACAAGAAATTAGAAAAGCATAATGTGCCATCGCATAAGGTCTTATATGCTTCAAAGAATGACATTTCAGACAAAAACAACTTTATCTTGTTTACACGTAACATGCATATCAATGTTTACATCTGAAAAGCTCGCCATCACGAAAACACGCCTATATAATTTTGACCCCTTGAACCCCACTTTTATACAGTAAAACTGGGGTTCCCGGGTGTTTACCTTATTTTACTTATTTCTGCTCTAAAATATAGATTGTGGGTACTCGTTAGAACCGCCTCGGTGAGGCGGTTCTAACGAGTGCCCAGAATCTATATTCTGAGCAGACATAAGAAAAATATCACAATTTTTCATCATAAAATTTTCATTTTTTCGGCGATTAAGGTGGCAATGTGTTTGTATAGGCGTGTTTTCGTAATGATTACATTTTCAGACAAAAACAACTTTATCTTGTTTACACGTAACATGCCTATCAATGTTTACATTTGAAAAGCTCGCTAATCACTGTTAAAGGTGGGATTTGCGCATCGATTCATTCTTGGACTAATTTGACATGGGCGACAATTGTTTGGAGCCATTTTAGGGTTGGACAGAAAGAGGATGTCTTAATGGAGAAAAACTCATGCTTTGGGCAGTTTTTTCTCTCTTTCTCTTCGCGACCACAGCGAGGTAGACGAGAGCGAGGAAAGACGACAGTAACGAAGAAGGAGAAGCAAAAGAAGACGAAGAAGAAGAAAGAAAAGAAAAACAAAAAGCTGATGATGATGATGATGATGATGATGATGATGATGATGATGATGATGATGATGATGATTAGGAATGAGAGGAGGAGGACGACGGCGGCGTTGATAACATAACTAATTATTCCCCTGTGACACTGATACAGCAAGTATATCCCTGAGAACGGTCGTCTTTTTTTCTCTCTGTTTATTTACACATGTACGAGGACTGTTCAAATATGAATGCAACTAAGCACATAAAAATGATTCCGTGATAGATTTCGATGAAAAATTTATTTTGTCCCCTCAAAGTATACCCCTTTAACAGATATACAAACTTTCAGTCTTCTGATCCAATCATCGAATGCATTTTGGTAGTCTTTTCGAGGTATACTATGAAGGCACTGGAATATTGCAGAACCGAGGTGTTTGCGCTGTACAACATTTCGACCAGAAAGGTATTTTTTCAGCCGCGGGAACAAAAAAAGTCACACGGGGCAAGGTCAGGGGAATAAGGGGGGTGAGGGAGTTCAACAACCTTTTCCTGCTTCGGTAATCTTGCACAATGAACGCCTTGTGCGATGACGCATTGTCATGTAGCAATCTGGCATTGGCCAAACTAGTTTCGTGTCTTCGTTCTTTGAAATATTTTTTTTTCAATTTTCGAAGAACTTTATTCTTGTTAAACTTCGCACTTACAGATTTGCCTTTAGGCAAAGCAACCTTAATAGCAGGGCCCTGATTTGAAAAGAATATGGCATACATTACCTTCTTGACTCTCATGGTCCGCTTTGCAATGCATGGTCTTTTGCAATACTTTGTTGTCCATATTTTGTTCTGAATCTTTCGTTTTGGCTAAAAAAAGTGAACCCATGTCTCGTCACCTGTGACGACATTAGCTAAAGACCGTGCATTGTAATTTGGAAACTTTTTAAGCAACTTCTTAGCACATTGAACGCGTGTCTTTTTCTGCTCATCTGTCAACAGATGGGGATACCATCTAGCAAAGATCTTTCTCATTTTCAAATCCCGTTTCAGAATTGTATGAGCTGCTCCTAATTAGATGTCAACCATACTAGCTATTCGCATCGGTAGCAACCATTTCTTTCACTCTAGCAACCATCTTGACAGTTGTTTCTCTTTTCGGCCGACGACCATGTGGTGCATCTTCTGTTGAGCCTAGCCCACAGCTGAATTTCTTACACCAACGAAAAACTGTCGGAAAAGACATTTCATTATGCCCATAAACCGAACATATTTCATCAAAAATGTCTTTTCACCGTATACCAAGAATACAACGATTCTTAATATAGGACCGTATTTCAACGGCGTACTCTGACCTTCTTCCAACCATGTTTTGTATTAGTATACAAGAGTAGACAGTGTTTATCGAACGATATACATGGCTAAAGTGCAGGGATTATAACAGGTTTGGTATCAATGTATAGGTAAAATGTTTTTCTACGCTGTGATATTTATTTCCAGGTGGTTTTCGCATTAGTGCATGAGAAAACGTTCTACTTGCATTCATATTTGAACAGTCCTCGTAGTCATTAGTTATGCGAAAATGTAAAATGATAAAATAATTACTTGGGCGCAATCGATATCCAGTTGCAGTCTTTTGGTAAAATAACGCTTTTTTCTGTGATAAAATTGTTAGGGATCCGGTGGCATTGCCTTTTCCAAATTGTAAAATAAAGAACGGAGAACTGCCAATCGGGGCTTGAAGAAATAGACAGGCTGCATGATGCTTCCACGCAGAGCTGAAACCGACTATAAGGCAGAGCAGTGCTAGTCGGACCGTCCATGCTTATGAACACTATTGGTTTCATTGGGCGATAGGGCTTGAGATGTCATCTCATCTCAATGTCGGGAAAAAGTCCCACACAATTGGAAGCAACGTCTTCAAAATGACCTATACAGTGTTGAAGGGGACGTTAAACCTCAAATCAAACAAACAAAGAACGGAGAACTGAAAAATTGATTAACGATAACACACGTCTGAAGCAAAGTGCATTATATTGGTTATTTTTCTGATGAAAATGCATTAAAACTTTCCTTTTTTTTTACCCCAAACATAGGTTGTGGTCATTGTTTGAACCGTTTTGATGCGTACCCATAACCGTGATATGTCTTGGAGCAGAAATAAGATATATGCAAATATAAACCCCAGTTTATAAAGTGGGGTTTTAAGGTGAACATCCCTCTATATCCCAATTTATATGGAGAAAATGGGGTTTGCAGGGGTGACATTATTTTTCTTATTTCTACTCCAGTACATAGATTGTAGGTACTCGTTAGTACCGCCACAAAGAGCACCCACGACCTATGCCTGAACTATAAATAAGAAAACTATCATAAATTTTCCTTTTTGAAGATATGAGAGAATGCACTATGCTACGCGTATGTTTTAATCTCTTAGTTATTGCTGGTGCAATTTGAACATTACGATAACACACCCGTGCGACATAGTGCATTTTTTCACATCTCCAAAATGGCAATTTTTCTGATGAAAATCCGTGTTATTTTTCTAATAAATACTGCAAACATAGGTTGTGGGTGCTCGTAAGAACCGCCTCACAGAGGCGGTTCTAACGAGTACCCACAACTTATGTCTTGGAGCAAAAATAAGAAAAAATAATGTATACCCCAGTAAACCCGTTTTCTCTGTATAAAGTGGGGTATAGGGGGGTCTTCATTTCACGGACTTGTTCACGTGATGATGAGAAAGCCCTTCATGATAAGAATAAATTTGGCTTCAAAAAAAAAAAAAAAAAAAAAAAAAAATGTGTTTCCGCTAACATGCCGAAAAAAAAATTAGGGTCGGTAGGTTGATTAACCTTTTTATTTTTTGTCAAATTTTTATTTTATGGAAAAAGAGCAAAAAACTTAAAAGGGCATCATTCCAGCTATATTACCAGAAAACATTCAAATTCTGACGTTTAGAGCATCAAAGAAGCAAAGGGACATGATTTTAAGCATTAGTTTTGCTTTTTTGACAGTTTTATGATGTTTTATCAAAAGTGCTAGAAAATATAAAGGACGGTAGGTAAGATAATCTTTTTATTTTTTCTGGATTGCTATATAATTGCAGGGTCGGCACAAAAACCAGGGTCAGTCGTGTTAGCGGAAACACGACTATTTTTTGTAGACCTTAGTCAATGGTCGATAACACATCCGTGTGATGAAGTGCATTTTTCAAACCTCAAAAAAGGTAATTTTTCTGATGAAAATTTGTAATTTCTTTCTTGTTTAAACTCCAAACATAGGTTGTGGATGCTCGTTAGAACCGCCTCATTGAGGCGGTTCTAACGAGTACCCACAACCTATGTCTATGAGCAGAAATAAGGAAAATAATGTTTACCCCCTAAACCCCAGTTTTCTCTATAAAAAGTGGGGTTTAGGGGGGTCTTTATTTCACGGACTTGTTCACGTGATGGTCAATGGTCGGCTTTGTTGACAATGTAAGATTTACAGATTCACCTTATTCTATTCTATTCTATTCATCCTACAATGTATGCCAGATAATTTGCTGCATGCTCTCTCTCTACTGTAACACCGAAAATAAACAATGTAGTTCGCCCAACTCAGGACTTTTCTTGATAAATATGAATCCAGTGAACATTATAAATGACAAGGACTATAGTGGTTGAACGAACCCATCAACATGTTGGCAGCGGTGGTAACCTTAAAGTCTGAAAGTTTCTGGGTTATTGGATAAACTGGATTAAATCTGGAAAAGTCGCAAAAACTCGAAACGTTATAGAAAGTGACCCGACAGTTCACATCGACCATTAACATGGCAGAAGGAATATTTAAACCTCCAGGAGAGCTTGATATTGTGGAAGGAAACATTTCTGAAAATTTAAAAAAAAGTGGAAGAGACAGACAGAGGAATATATTACCGCCAGCGGAGCAAAGGACAATGTTACCAACAAAGAGACAGTTATTTAAGCCAAAATGAAGAGCGTCGTAGGAGGAAAGACACTGTTAAAAGAAATTACGATAAAAGGACTAAGGACTTGCCTAGAGTGAATACGAGGAAGTCGGTATATTTTGAACATCAGAAAAATCAGCCATGGCGACAAGGGCGTATAGTGAAAAGTAATGACAGAAATTATGTAGTTCAAAATAATGACGGCACACAGAACAAACGAAACAGTCCACACGTACGACCAACAGGTGGTGAACTTACCATAAGAGATACCTCACCACCAAGGATGTCAGACACACCAAATATGACGGACAGTAGTTCATCATCAGAGACTGTTAACAATGAGACACTTACCCAGAATATAAACCAACCAGTAACTATAGAGAGACCTGAAGGACCTAAACGTGAAATAAAACAACCCAGTTATCTGAAGGACTATGTGAGATATTAAAATGGAAAGTTATCAGATAGTGAGATACTGAAATAACTATTAAGTCAAAAAGTCAGTATGATCAGGACTGCATATTGAACATAGTAGCTTAGTTGCTTGCTTAATTTGATTTTAGTAAATTTCAATGTTACAAACCCTAGTCAAATATAGATACTTTCTAGTCAGTGATTTTTCAAAGTTCAGTAATACTGTTTGTTTTATTCTAGTATATGCATTATAAGCATTTTAATCATTTAAAATCATGTTTCAATTGTACTTGCTTTTGAGAGACAATTTCTTTAAAGAAAAGGGGATGTTGACAATGTAAGATTTACAGATTCACCTTATTCTATTCTATTCTATTATATTATATTCATCCTACAATGTATGCCAGATAATTTGCTACATGCTCTCTCTCTCTACTGTAACACCGAAAATAAACAATGTAGTTCGAGCTACTCAAGACTTTTCTTATTAAATATGAAGCCAGTGAACATTATAAATGACAAGGACTATAGTGGTTGAACGAACCCATCAACAGGTTTTCGTAAACGTATCGTGAATTTTCGGCATCTCGTGAATGGCGACCCATCTACCGACCTCTATGCATTGAAATAACATTATCGACCACTTCGGAAAACGGCGAAGACAAATATATATAAGCATTCAGTCGGGCGTTTATCAATTTATACTTTATTCAATGTGATAATGAGCCTTCAGGTTTCGTGTCCAGGTTTTGTTTGTTTGATTTGAGGTTTAACGTCCCCGTCAACACTGTAAAGGTCATTTTGGAGACGTTGCTTCCAATTTTGTGGGACTTTTACCCGACATTGAGATGAAATGACATCTCAAGCCCTGTCGCCCAATGAAACCAATAGGGTTTATTAGCATGGACGTTCCGCCTCGCACCGCGGTTCCTGGACAGGCTTAGATCCTCTAAGCGGTTTACCAGTACTAGTGTGCGGGCCAGATTCAGCTCTGCGTGGAAGCAACATGCAGCCCATATATTTCTTCAAGCCCCTATGGGCGGGGGCGTCTCGTGTCCAGGTAATACACAATTACACAGAACAGCGAGTTTTGCATAACTTGGATAAGTCCTTTAAATGAACCACCATAAACCCCACTTTATATAGAGAAAATGAGGTTCAAGGGATACACATATTTTTTTCTTATTTCTGCTCCAAGACATACAGTCGAACTTCAATGGCTCGAACACCTTTGGGACCATGAAAATCTGTTCGAGACATGGGTAGTTCGAGCAACTGAGAGCTACTACCAGGAGGCATAACGACATACTTCAGGACATCTTTTTATGTGTTCTATAATGAAAAAGTTATGCTGTGTGTACTCATTAGAATCGCCTCATCGAGGCGATTCTAATGAGTACACACAGCATACATTTGCAAGATAAAAGACGAAAATATCCTAATTTTTTTACCCTCCCTATTTCTTACATAGAGAAATTCCCTAGGGACTCAAGAACAGGTTCGACTCAGCCATGGTAAACGAGCCATCGGTGTTCGAGCCATCGAAGTTCTACTGTAGGTTGAGGCTATGTGTAGAACCGCCGGTTATCGAGCACCCACTGCCTAATAAGAAAACAATCACAAACGTCCTTTAGAAAATTAACCGTTTTGGAGATACGAAAGAATGCACTATGTTACACGTACTCGCATCACGAAACACACCTATATTATTTTGACCCCCTTGAACCCCACTTTTATATAGTAAAACTAGGGTTTCCGGGGGGTATACCTTATTTTTTCTTATTTCTGCTCTTAAATATAGATTGTGGGTACTCGTTAGAACCTCCTCATCTTATTTTTCTTATTTCTGCTCTAAAATATAGATTGTGGGTACTCGTTAGAACCGCCTCGATTGTGGGTACTCGTTAGAACCGCCTCATCGAGGCGGTTCTAACGAGTACCCACAATCTATATTTTGAGCAGAAATAAGAAAAATATCACAATTTTTCATCTTAAAATTTTCATTTTTTCGGCGATAAAGGTGGCAATGTATTTGTATAGGCGTGTTAGCGTAATGTATGTGTTAAGTTGATTAATGGGCCAATCACGAGAAAACTTATCTTCAGGTTTATATAGTCTTGCATGCTGTGGAACACAGAACAGCAAATTTTGACACTAGTGGTATACTGTGCTATCTAAGCAACGAAAACAAAGATGCTGATAACATCACGATAAAACACCAGTGCGATATAGTGTATTTTTTCACACCTTTTCTGATGAGAATCTGATATTTTCTCCTTTTAAATACTGCCAACATAGGTTGTGGGTGCTCGTTTGAACAGAGGCGGTTCTGGCGAGAACCCACAACCTATTTCGTAGAGGAGAACCTATTTTGTAGAGGAGAAATACGAAAATAATGTAGACCGCCGTAAATCAGATTCTTCTTTATAAAGAGGGGTTTAGGGGTGTTCATTACACGGACTTTGTTAACGTGACGGAAAATGGCGAAAAGCAGGTGGACGAATCATGCTATAAACTGCCATCTTTAATGCATTGGTTCTGGCAGACAACTGTGTAAATTCTTTTTATCGCATGTTTCTTTTCTTGTTTAAACCCTTATCTTGTTGAATTTTAATTTAAGCCACTCCCATTTCTGTCTCTCAACCAATCAAATTACTTGATGTAAGTTATTGCTGCAAATTCATAAACTGAATGCCAAACAGTGTAGATCCTGATCAGATGGCTTCTTCAGAAGCCATCTGATCTGGATCTACACTGTTTCCAAAGATAGCGGTTGTCGTGAACAACAGGATAAGAGTTAACGATTGATTGTACATTCTCAGTAGAACATCCTAAAGGGACGGTTATAGTCTCCCTACCAACGATTAAGTGCAATGATAAGGAAAACGTATTAAGAACCCCCGCCCCAACCCTCCCCAAGCAATTTCGTTTATAGTTAGGCTTTAAGTAGTGTTCTAATACACTTGCCTATGTAGCGCGACGTTTGGTAGAAACAAGCGCGATCACGCGTCGTCAATTAATATTGGATGACGGTGGTTTTACGCAGTTTGAAGCGCTAGCCGCATTATGCAGATAATACTATTTGACAATTCAAATAAACATATGCCATTAATGAAGTTAACTGTGTTGATAATTATCGTTTGTGAAAGTGTACCGTCTGTTCCGCGGTCGCAAATTACGTTTGACGGCTTCGCTAGCGCGACGCTTTAAACGAACACTGAAATGACAATTTTGGATACACATCACGTTTATCAGTCCGTAAAATGAACACCCCAGTAAATTGCACTTTATATAGAGAAAACTGGGGTTGACCGGGATATACATTATTTTTATTATTCTTGCTCAAAGACCTAGTTTGTCGGTACTCGTTAGAACCGCCTCAATGAGGCGGTTCTAACGAGCACCCGCTACCTATGTTTGCAGTATAAATAAGAAAACCCCCACCACGGATTTTAATCAGAAAAATAGTTATTTTTGAGATGTGAAAAAATTGCTCTATATCGTACGGGTGTGTTATCGAAATGAGGTACGATATGCCCTAGGTGATGAGGATTTCGCCAATGCTGCGAATGCTGATGATGAGCACGATGATGAGAAGAAGGAGGATCATCATGACGTAAACAAGTCCATGAAACGAACACCCCCTAAACCCCAGTTTATAAACAAAAACTGGGGTTTAAAGGGGTATAGGTTATTGTTCTTATTTCTGCTCCATGATATAGGATTGTGGGTACTCGTTAGAACCGCCTCAATGAGGCGGTTCTAACGAGCACCCACAACCTACGTTTGGAGTAAAATTAAGAAAAATATCACAAATTTTCATCGGAAAAGTAGCCATTTTAGAGATGTGAACAATTCACAATGTCACATGGGTGTGTTATCGTTATGATGATGGCTACTTACCTTTCGAAGCCTACAGCTGCCAGGTTTAATATGGAAGAAACAGCAGTGAGCATTTCGATAAATCCTGAAATTTTACAGAATGACCTTCCCCCTGACCACTGCCCCAGCACCATTCTGAGAGTTTCGTGTGGAATGACCACCAAGAGAAACAAAAGATCTGCCACTGCTAGACTGACGATAAAGGTGAAGGTCACTGAGCGGCTGTTTCTACCTCCAAATACGGAGAGTATCACTACACCATTGCCAGCAATTCCGAGAAGAAATACAGTGCCGTAAACAGAGACTAAAGGTATGAAATGGGGCTCGGCCACCCAGGGTTTCCTGAGATTTTCGATGTTTTCATAAAAATAATCTCCATCGTAATCTGAATATAGTTCATCATAAATAGAGTCATTATTCAAGATACTTTCATTCATTGTTGTATATGATTAATAAATCACAGTGATAAATACTTTTCCGGAATAACAGTAATCATATGTATATGTAATTACGTGTATATTTAACTTAATATATCCAACGCTATCGAATAAGACGTTATAAATAAACAAACATCATAGTAGATACTCATAATCAACATTTAAAATTCTACTGATAAAAATGCCTTCTTTGGCTCGAGATTATTTTTGAAGGCGAACGCTGGTATTACTTTTCCACTGCAATCGTTTGATTTGTTTCAACGAATTAATCATTTCAATATATCCAATATTTTATTCTTAGATATTCATCAAACAATTATCCAAGTCAGCCAATATTCATTGTGTCTTTTAGTATATCAAAGTTACAAATAAAGGTGATTTCAACAAACTGCAACTTCTTACTTTACTACTTTATAGCAGAGATGCTTTTCCAATAGTTATACCAGATGACGTTAGGGCCATAGTCAGCGAAAATGTGTCTAAAGACATTACCAAAACACGCCTATACAAATGCATTGTAAATTTTACCGCCGCAAAAATGCAAATTTTAAGACGAAAAATTGTGATATTTTTTTCTTATTTCTGCTCAAAATATAGATTGTGGGTACACGTTAGAACCTCTTCGTTGTTCCGAGTACCCACAATCTATACTTAGAGCAGAAATAAGAAGAAATTGTTTACCCCTGTAAACCTCTGTTTTACTACATAAAAGTGCTGTTAAAGGGGGTCAAAATTATAAACACAATGTAGGTGTGTTCTCGTGATGGATCAATGCACGTTTATAACCGCTACCACAGCTAGAATCCAGGACCTTCTTTGCAACTGACAATTTCTGAAATTTCTATTATTTCCATTCTACACATAGATTTGAACCGCCTCCGGCTAATCTACCGAGTACCAACAAACTATATACATATTTGAACAAAACTAATGAAGATAATGTAAACCCTTTTCAGTCCATTTTTGTCTCTTTATAAAGTTGGCTAACATGGATATTCATTTCACGGATTTTACGAATTTGTTGGGGGTGGTCGGGCGAGGTAAAGGTGACGTGTATATTGTGTCACTGGGGCGGCCAACTGATATTGGCTTACATTTGGACAAACTAGCAGGTATGGGTAGAGGTCGTATTTCTAATCTAATCTGCTATCTCTTCTTTCTCTTTTTCTTTCTTTCTCTGGAAGACACCACAAAATGACCCACAAGGGTTGACGTATCCTTAAACTAAAATCAATCAATCAATCAATCAATCAATCAATCAATCAATCAATCAATCAATCAATCAATCAATCAATCAATCAACCAATCAATCACGAATTTGTTGGCACTCAGCAATATCTCAGATCATTCTAGTTACCCCCTCAGTCAGAATAAGACTTCCAAGTGGGCATGTAGATGTGTCGAGTTAATAATACACCATCACGAAATCACGCCTATATAATTCTGACCCCCTTGAACCCCACCTTTATATAGTTAAACTGGGGTTTGCAGGGCTATACCTTATTGTTCTTATTTCTGCTCTATAATATAGATTGTGGGTACTCGTTAGAACCGCCTCAATGAGGCGGTTCTAACGTGTACCTACAATCTATATTCTGAGCAGAAATAAGAAATATATCACAATCCTTCATCTTAAAATATTCGTTTTTTTTTTTTGTTTTTGTTTTTTTTCGGCGGTAAAATTTACAATGTGTTTGTATAGGCGTATGTACGTTAAGCGGATGCACAGGCTTGTCTCGGTCTTTGCATACGCACATGCTTGCAAACACATTTTCGCTTGATACGGTTCAGTAAGAAGGCACGAGAATGTCCTTTATACCTGTGACAGCTGATACTAAAATGAGAAAACAAGTATGTTATATATATATGTTCATGTATTGTAATACATCAATGACCTTCAGAGTTCAAAGTTCAAACCTTCGTTTATTTGTGTTGAGGTTTTCGTCCGAGTCAACACTATTTAGGTAATTTTGGATTTGTTTGATTCGAGGTTTAACATCCCCGTCAACACTGTAAAGGTCATTTTGGAGACGTTGCTTCCAATTTTGTGGGACTTTTACCCGACATTGAGATGAAATGACATCTCAAACCCTGTCGCCCAATGAAACCAATAGGGTTTATTAGCATGGACGGTCCGCCTCGCACCGCGGTTCCTGGACAGGCTTAGCTCCTCTAAGCGGTTTACCAGTATTAGTGTGCGGGCCGGATTCAGCTCTGCGTGGAAGCATCATGCAGCCCATATATTTCTTCAAGCCCCTATGGGCGGGGACCTAGGTAATTTTGGAGATGCTGCTTCTGAGTTTGTTAGATCTTTACACCCGACATTTAAGATGAAATACCATCTCCAGCCCCACCGTCCAAAGAAAAAGGGTAAAGTATAAGGCGAGGTCCGACGCGCACAATATTTCCTGGGCAAATTTCAAGCGTAACGAAACTATTCCATTTTTTAAGGGAAGGCACGGTTCGGATACCAATTGCAACAGAATTTCATATAAGTAAAATTCTTATATTAAGACCACCTTATGAACTGTTCAAAAGTGGTCTTCAGACCACTTTTTAACAGTCCCAAAGGTGGTCCCTGACCAGAGGACATTGTGTGTAGAACACACGAAGAAAAAATAACTGAACACTTCTAAATAAGTTTTTCAAAGCAGAACTAGTCTTTATTTTAGGTGATCTAAATAGCGGAATTTCACTGCATATATGGTGTTTGTTCGAATTCTGGACTTTTACGACTGGATGTCTATTAGGTTACACGAGAACGAAAATGTAACTATTGCCTTGTCAGTGAAGAGGAAGCTGGGTGCTGTATGCTTTTTATACGACACCAGGATAACGGGTCCGTGTAACGAGCACCCCTTAAACCCATTTCAAGTAGGGAAAAGTAAGGATTAAAGGGGTATTTCATTACGCAAACACGCCTATACAAATACATTGCCACCTTTTTCGCTGAAAAAATGAAAATTTTATGATGAAAAATTGTAATATTTTTCTTATTTCTGCTCAAAATATAGATTGTGGGCATTCGTTAGAACCGCCTCATCGAGGCGGTTCTAACGAGTACCCACAATCTAAATTTAGAGCAGAAATAAGAAAATTAAGGTATACCCCCGGAAACCCCAGTTTTACTATATAAAAGTGGGGTTCAAGGGGGTCAAAATTATATAGGCGTGTTTTCGTGATGATTATTGCCCTTATGTTGGCTCAAAAACAAAGATTATAGGTACTCGTTAGAACCGACTTAATGAGACGGTTCAAACGAGCACATACAATCTATGTTTGGACTAGAAAAAGAAAAATATGAAAAATTGTCATTTGAAAAATGCTAGCTCTGGAATTTACTGAAAAGATGCGATACTTTTCTTATATAAAACTCCAAACATACATGTATGTTGAAGGTGCTCATTAGAACCACTTCGTTGAGGCGGTTCTAATATTGAGGCGGTTCTACTGAGTACCCACAACCTGTGTCTTGTAGCAGAAAAAGATAATTTATACCCCCGTAAACCCCACTTTCTCCATAAACAATGGGGTGTTATAGAGGTATTCATAACACGGACTTGTTTACGGGACGGACAGTCGCCATTTCGCACGGATATGTTATTGTTATGGTATTTTGTCTCTTTCTCTTGTTGCCACTGGAAACCTGTGTTCTGTAACTGCCTTTTTATTTACTTAACATCACGTGAACACGTCCGTGAAATTAAGACCCCCTATACTCCACTTTATATAGAGGAAACTGGGGTTTACGGGGGTAGACATTATTTCTCTTATTTTTGCTGCAAGACATAGGTTGTGGATACTCGATAGAACCGCCTCGATGAGGCGGTTCTAACGAGAACACACAACCTATGTTTGCAGTATTCGCACGAAAAAAATCACGGATTTTCATCAGAAAAGTAGACATTTTGGAGATATGAAAAAATGCTCTACATCGCACGGGTGTGTTATCGTAATGAAATACTACAAAAACGATTTCAAATTGGACGATTTCGAAAGAAAATTTCACCATACGATGTATATTACACCTAAGTTTTAAAAGTTTATAACAGTTACATGAACGAGCCTCCGTAGCCTATTGGATAAGAGCGCTGACTCTTAACCAGTAGGTCCCACACGGCCATAGTTCGAACCTGGCTTGGGTCACATGTGAGTCGCCAAGTTCTGGTGCTTTTTTTCGGGTACTCCGGTTTTCGCCCACCTATGATTAACAGCCAAGCCAGACGTCATAAAATTGACGTTTCTTTGACGCGTAACCATCGGCGCTTACGACGGGAAATGGGCTCAGACTCATCAAAGGTGGACAAGGGCACACTGGCGCAATGTCCTATTCACAGACGTCGATTCAGTCTTGAATTTGCTGGCAGACGTCGACGTGTATGGAGACGTGGATTGGAACATTACGCTCGGTGATGTTTTGCGGAACAAGATCGGTATGTTAGGAGCAGTGTTATGGTTTGGGGTGCATTGAGCTTGAATTACAAGTCGGATTTAATTATTCTTGCACACCAGATAAAGAAATTCATGGTTTTAGCTTGGGATAGAAATTCTGTTCTAACCCTGGTGTTCTTACCCAAAATCGAATGTTATCGCGTGTTTGAGAAATCCACTGGTTGAATACGGCCTCACATGCACCGTCGTTAAGGTTGACGTCACAGCACGTTACGTGACGTCACTTAACATTCCTGTAGTGTCATCACAGTATGAAGTGAATGCAACATTCAATTCCGCGCTAAGAAATGGAAGGTATGCAAGAGAAATAATCATATATGGGTGTGAGGGGTAGATAGAAAACCCCGTCCTGCGGGATAGGCCGGCATTACTCGGTAGCCTCGTGATGCCGGACAGCGACACTTGGGACGGCTTTTTCCACCACTCACACACATATAATATTCTAATATTGTGGATGAAAACACGAACACGAACGCCCAGCGACACGTTGATGAGGTGTTGTGCCACTAGTTAGGCGATGCAATCTGCGATTTAAACAAGATAATACACCCTTTTATCATATGACGTCGCGTCTGAGAGTGCAATAACGCCATGTAATATTTTCGATAATCCACTAGTGGATTAAATATGCAAATTAGTTAGATACGCCCCGTAACGTTACATGTACGACGTCCTTAACAACGTCGCCTTTACTAATGGCAGAATATTGACATTTTTGTAAACAAATCGTGAATAAAATGCGTTTTAAATGTCATATGATAAATAGAATCTTGCATTCGTGCTCATGTATTATTGAATTTATTAAACTCGTTGAGGAAAAGGGATAAAATGCTCGGCAAAGTCTCGCATTTTATCCCTTTTCCTCAACTCGTTTAATAAATTCAATAATACATGAACACTCATGTAAGATCCTCTATATCGTGTCATTAGAACGTCAAACATGGCAAGCGATGCAAAGGCAAGCATTTCGTCAAAACCTGAGTATCGTGCTGTAATTCGGTACTTGTATTTGAAAGGGAAACAGGTCAGGAAATAAATTGCGAGTTGACCAATGCTTATGGGTCTTCTGCACCATCGTATATATTCAAAATTTAAATTCTGGGTTTGGGAATTCAAATACCGTAGACTATTTAGAAGACAAAACTAGGTCTGGACGCCCATCAAATGCCACCGATGAAGCAATGTGTAACAACTTACGGGATCTGGTGTGCTCTGGTAGGAGAAGTAAGGTGGAAGAAATAGCTAATGCGTTACACATTTCAGATGGTAGCGTTTCATCAATTTTACATGATCGCTTGGGTATGCTCAAGCTAACAGCCCGTTGGGTCCCAAAATCCCTTTGCGACGAGCAGGGCATTGTTGAAGCTGTTTAAGTCAAACGAAGATGATTTTCTGTCACGTCTGGGGACAGTTTATGACACATAGAAGTGAAGGCAATGATCAAGAATCGATACAATTAATCCACAGATCCCATCAGAGACACCAAAGGGAAAGAAGCACAGACATGAAACAACTAGACTCTAATGGAAACATCAATAACGGAAAGCCTAAAGGACAGTTTCTTTCCCACAAAATGGTTAATTGGCTATTAACATGAGACCTGAGTCCATTATTATGAGCCAGAAAATAAAACTTAAAGTCGCCAGTGGGTAGGGCTGGGGTCTCTGAGGCCCGAATTTCAAAACGCAACCCTCGACTGGCAAGGTGATGGCAAATGCATTTTGGGATGCACACGGTGTTATTCTGTTGGACTTTCTAGCAAAGAAAAGTACAACGACAGGTGCTTATTATGCAAATTTGCTCGACCAACTGACCACCGCGATCCGTGAAAACGCCGAGGTAAACTTTCCAAACGAGTCTGCCCCAACAGGATAACACAAGAGTCCACACTTGCAAAAATAGCAATTTATACTGTCGAGCGGAATGGGTACCAGCTAATGCCCATCCCGTCTATTCTCCTGGTGACTATTTCCTATTCCCAAACTAAAAAAGATATCCATTGACATCATTTCCGGTTCAACGAAGAGGTCGTGGCGGCAGTTGAGGAGTAGGTCCGAGACAAGGACCCTCACTTCTTCAGTTCTGGGCTACTGGTACTGGAACAGCGGTGGTCCAAGCGTAAAATACTAGAGGGCAACTACAGCGAAAAAGAAGAGATCAATTTCACCCAGAAATAAGTTTGGCTGTTTTTGTATTGACTCGCTCTCGTATGTCACCCATAGAGCATGTTTGGGACTTTCTTGGACGTAACGTTAGAACACGTCATCACACAAGTACGCGTCAGCAGATGATTTCGGTGTTGAATTGAATACTATACCTCAGCATCACGTGAACAAGTCCGTGAAATGAACACCCCCGTACACCCCACTTTATATAGAGTAAACTGGGGTGTACGGGGGTAAACACTATATTTCTTTTTTCTGCTCCTAAATATAGATTGTGGGTACTCGTTAGAACCGCCTCATTGAGGCGGTTCTAACGAGTACCCCCAACCTATGTTTATAGTATTAATAAGAAAAATATCACGGATTTTCATCAGAAAAGTAGCCATTTTGGAGATATGAAAAATGCACTATATCGCACGGGTGTGTTTTCGAAATGGAATGACATTAGGAACATTATAGGCTCAGTGCATCGGCGATGTACAGCGTGTCTGCTTGCTGATGGTAGTCATACATGTACTTCTTTAGAAGCCTCCGTGGTGTAGTGGTTATGCTACTTGCCCTGTAAATCAGGGGTCACAGGATCGATCCCGCGCTTCTCCAGACTTTCGGATGAGTCTATAAACCGAGGTCCCGTCTCCGTATGATCTTAGATGTTGACGAGGCGTAAAACTCAAACAATCACTCATTCATGTACTTCTTATTGAAAGGATTGTGGCTTTCGATTTTGCCCCTAACCTTATTTCAAGAATGTTTACTTACTTCGATTTGGAATAAATCGCATACATCTTTCGGCATAGACTGGAAAAGTATGAGTAAATAAAATTACAAACTATTGGTGCTAATTCTGAAAATCGAAACAAAAAATCTACTGTATGTGTTTTTTGTATCATTATTTTTATTTTGTCGGGTATATTTTAATGTCATCCACCGGGACACATGAAGTTATAATCTAGGCGTGTCATTCCTCCATTAAATAATATTCGAGACATAAGGCAAAATTACTGAACCATGAAATAAATGCCACACTGACCTTGACATATTTTGGGGTCAATCATCGGGTCAGCAAACTTTCATTTTATAGAAGCATTATGCCGCCTAACATGGCACTATAATCACGAAAACAGGCCTCTATAACTTTAACCCCCCTTGAACCCCACTTTTATATAGTAAAACTGGGGTTTCCGGGGGTATACCTTATTTTTCTTATTTCTGCTTTAAAATATAGATTGTGGGTACACGTTAGAACCGCCTCGATGAGGCGGTTCTAACAAGTGCCCACAATCTATATGTTCAGAAGAAAAAAAGAAAAATATCACAATTTATCATCTTAAAATTGTCATTTTTTGGCGATAAAGGTGGCAATGTATTTGTATAGGCGTGTTTGCGTAATGCATTGAGTCCCACTTTAATGTTACAGTAATAAAACTGGTCTTTACAGGGGGGGGGATACCTTATTTCTTCTCTTAAATATAGATTCTGGGTACTCATTAGGCGGTTCTTACGAGTACCCACAGCCTATATTTTGAGCATAAATAAGACAAATATTGCAATTTTTCATCTTAATATTTTCCTTTTTTCGGCGGTAAAGTTCACAATGTATTTGCATAGGCGTGTTTTCGTTATGGCAAATCCACCAGTAGATCAGACGTCCCCTATCTCGAACAAATGTTCATGGTCCCAAAGGTGTACCAGTCCATTGAAGTTTCACTGTATTACAAAGGTGTCCTAGGTTTTGATCTTTTGCCCCACCCTCAGGCATGAAACCAGAGGATGGTTCTTTGGGTATCTCAGAAGATCCTCCTAGGGGCCCAAGTTCTAAATGTGAATGCTCTGTGATAAGTAAGCATTTGAAAAACTTAAATGCTACAATACTTTCAGAAGGCCAGCTGAAATGTTTATCTACCTAATGGACGATGACGTCACGATGTAAACAAAGATGGTCGACTTTTGAAAATCAGGAAAGAAATATGAGATAAAAATCCGAAATTACTTGTCACAAAGTGGAAAAAGGAATTGTGAAGAGGTAATATCGATAAAATATTGTAATTTCTATTCACCGGAGATATAATTTGGCCGAACATTTGCTTGCCATTAAAAGAATCTAGGTAAATGAAATTCGTCCGGTAGACGACTGTGTAACAACAATAACAACAACAACAACCGATTGCAAATAAGAATAATGGATAGGGTAGAAGTGTTCGTGGACGGCGCTTGCAAAAATAATGGCCACAACAACCCGCAGGCCGGATATGGTGTTTTTTTGGGGTCCATTTCACCCTTTGAATTGCTGGGAGAAGTTGCGAGGTGAGAAGCAGACCAATAATAGAGCGGAACTGTCAGCAGCAATTATCGGAATAACACAATCAATACAATGCAGATTCCAGGAAATTACAGTGACCACAGACAGTAAGTATGTAAGAGATGGTATTACTAAGTGGATCAAGGAGTGGAAGTTGAATAAATGGAAAACCAGTAGGAAAGGGGATGTCCTGAACAAAGACCTGTGGCTGATACTTGATGACTTGCAGGGAAGACTATCAGTAAACTGGAGATGGGTTGAGGGCCACAAGGATTCTGAAGGAAATATGCAGGCGGATGACTTAGCGAAGGAAGGGATTTTGGCCGAGAATGGAATTTGGCAGGAGATGGCGTATAGTTTTTACGTAGGTACCAGCACAGAAGAATGCCACAAATCTGAAGATGATGGGTCAACCGCGGTGTCAAAGGATGTGAAAGATAATAAATGTGTCACATTTCCTAAGGAAGTCACAGACATTGATGAGATGCAACAGTCCACAATGGGAAAGCCAGAATACACATGTAAAAGCTGTAAAACCCTATGCCTAGACAAAGACCATGCCATCCAATGCCAAGAGTGTAAATACTGGGCTCACTACATGTGCACAGACCTTCCAGAATACCAACTGTACCTTTATGAGAGCACACAAAGACGTTACACGTGCAAATTTTGTGTGGAAATTGATGACAGCTTCATGAAAAACTACAATAGAAAACCTGTAGTAATGCCTGAACAACCCCAAGTACTTCGCGTTATTGTTCCAAAGGTGCAAGTTATCGCAGTTGCGTCAAAGGTGAAGGAAGACAAAAGTACTGAAACATCAGAAGTTCTACCAGACAAAAAGATTACACAACAGTCAGTTTCCTGTCAAACAGATAGTACCTGTCTACAAGTAATAGACCTGCAAGAATTTAAGACATCTACCATATGTCATCTTCAAGATTCCTTTGTCAATGCATTTGAACAGATCAACACCTCTGTAAGGAACCTTAGAAATGATGTAATAGAGGACACGAACCAAAAGCAGCGGATCATTAACCTAACAAAAGAGAATGAAAAATTGAGAGGAGATAATACGGATAAACAGAAGGATAAGAAATGTCAAAATTGTGAAGACCTGTCTGGAAGGATTGAAAAGCTGAACAGAGCAATCGACAAGGAAAAAGAAAAATCACAATCGAATCTTCATTGCCTAACCGTTGAGAAGGAACTAAAAGAATCAAAGATGAGGTCAGACGTAACACTTCTAAACCATAGAGTAGAAGGACTTAATAAGCAGTTATCCATACAAGAGGCAGAAATGGCAGCATTGGAGAAACGGCTAGAAATGAAAAACCAGTGTATTCTGGAGTTAGAAGGGAAATCTTTTACAATGGCGAAGAAAATAGAAGGGCTCCAAGATGATGTGATTGCCTGGAAAATGAGTAGCCGGATGGAAGATAATTCAGCCTGCTCAGTAGTCTCTAGGAAAGAGAATGGTGAAGCTACAGAAAATGACCCAAAAGCAAAGAAAGCGGCAGACGTTGATGTGACACCATCACAGAATGCAACAGCATCGGATACTACCGTGGAGAAGGAAGTGCCATCAGACCTGAGTGAGGGAACCCTAAGGAACCCTAGAAACAACAGTACAGATCTGGATAAGAAAGCACAAAATGTTATCAACACTTCAGAGAAAAAAACAGTCAAGATTGTCGGCACATCAAATACAAAATATATATCGCCGGCATATGTTGGAGGGTCAGAATTTTCCGTTTCAAGGGAAACAAAATATACTTTACAGGAAACAGAAGAATATTTTAGTAATTTACAGCTTAATCAGAAGCAGGACGTATTCATTCTGCAGTCGCTTTGTAATGATATAAAGAATACGACCCCGGAAGAATGTGCAGCCAGTATTGGCGGTATTGTGAAGACAATAGCATCTAAGTTCAAGGACTCTAAAGTAATTGTTTCTCTGGGCTTACCAAGACTTGAACCCAGCATCAATACAAAGACAGAGAAGACGAACATATTGATCAAGGAGGAATTAATGGGACGGAATATGTGTTCACATGCGATAATGGAAATTTGTTCTACAGAGGCGAAGCGCAAAGAGGAGTATTTCATTCGGATGGTATCCACCTATCCAAGATTGGAACAAACAAGCTGGCGAAAAACTTAAAGGGAACATTATTTGATATTTTTGATATTCCTTGGGTAGTATACGAGACAAAGTCACCAAAACCAGAAACAAAGAATAGAGGACAGGCACATTCCCAAACCAATAGTGGAAGTCCAAGGGGCTATATCTACAATGGTAACAGAGGAGACGAAGCGAGCGAAAAGCAGGATACGTATGGAAGCAGATCTGCATATCACAATCGTTACAATACAAGATACGAAGCAAGACATGACAGCGATCCGGGACGATATGAAACAGTGAGGGATGACCATTTTACGAGACGTTTTGAAACCAGGGGGGATGGCGATTATCCAAGACGTTATGAAGATAGGAGGGATAATCGTGCATATCACCGATATACCGATACTAGACCACCGAATAGAAACATGGACAACAGGGACTATCATAGGGACTATCGAGAATCACAAACATACTACAAGGGCCGGAATTATAATACAAATGACTATCAGAGACGTCTGAGTGGTTTTTACCACCAAAGTTATTAACTAATACTTAAAAATAAATCACACTATAACCCCTGTATAGCACAAATGTCTTAATCTAGGCTAAAAAATTGGTAGTTACCGTGTTTAACTTATCAAAATGTAAAGACTGTGTAGAGGATAACCATGTATGGTCATCTTTCTGTATGTTCTTTACATTTTTTTTCTTTCTCTCTTGGTGTTTTTCTTATATATTGTTATGTCATTTTACTATATATGCACATATTTTAACCCTTTGTGTCAAATGGAATCTTCCTCATATATACCAGGAGTCCATGCCAAAATTAAGGGGTGTCAGGTTGTGTTTTCTTCAAAATTAATTTGGAAAATGGCTTTACTTTTCACAAGCGTTGTGGGCCCTGATCAGATGCCACATTCTGCGGCGTCTGATCTGGGCCCACACTGTTTGCCCGGGTATCCGTTTTGTGGTTTCCGGTACTAAATGGGTTGAATACATTTTTTTTTGTTTTTTGTTTTTGTGCTATAAAGGGTTATTGTGCTATAAAGGGGGTTACTGTGGGTTTTAAATTTAATCCGAATGCATGTGAAGTGAATGAAATGTCATGGTATATTAATATTCTTGTGCGATGTTTGATGAACATTCAGTAAAAGTTCAGTGCTTAGTACATTTAGCCCTTGTCCGGCTGTTCACGACAACCCCTACAGTTGCGAGCAGTGTGGATCCAGATCGGATGGCCATCTGATAAAGTTCTTCACTGTTTGTCATTCAGTTTGAGAATTTTAATGAGTAAATTACATCAAGTAAGTGGGCGTGTCTAAATTAATTTATGCAGCAGGATAGGGGTTATCTATACTCAAAGAAGTGAAACATTCCATAATATAGACTTTAGAAATTTTGAAATAATGACACATGATCAGAGCTATATACTCATTAATTTAATTTGTTGCATAATACTTCTTACATATTTTCCTTTTTCCAAAATGTGAAGGTAATTATTTCATTCAATTGCTGAGTTGTTAATGGCTGAATTTAAACATTCATCATTCATATCCATCTGTTCATGGAATGTCGGCGGTCTCATATCCAAATCTTATAATAAACTCAGTGATCCAGATTTCATTCGACAACTTAGGGCTTATGATATAGTTTTTCTTAGTGAAACACATACTGGGTTAGAAACGCACATAATTTTAGATGACTATCAACATATCCCAATTTGTAGGCCTGCCTCTGGAAATAACAGATATTACGGTGGGTTGGCAGTTTTGATACGGAAGTCTATACGCAGTGGTATTAAGATTATGAAAAATACAAGCACCGAATACCAGTGGATTAAGCTTATGAGAAATTCCTTTAACTTTGAAAAGGATTTATACATATGTTTTTCCTATATTTCACCATGTTCCTTCCAGAATAAGTCTGATTCTGATACATTAGAGGCAATTATTAGAGATATAAATGTTTTCAAGAATGAGGGGAATATTTTAATTTGTGGAGATCTAAATGCCCGAACCAGTTGTGGTCTAGATTTTATTCAAGATGACTGTGATAAGCATATACCTACAGATCCGTCATATATTATTGACTCGGATGTGTCCAGACGACGTAGCGAAGATACTAAATTAGATGACAGGGGTAAGCAATTAAATGATTTATGTATTTCTTCAAGATTGAGGATACTTAATGGCAGAAGTGAAGGAGATATATTGGGGAAATTTACATGTCAAACACCTAATGGTGCTAGTGTTGTAGATTATGTTATCACTTCAGAGGAGCTTTTGAAGGATGTTATTTATTTCCATGTTCATCCTTTTATGCCCATTTTCTCTGACTGCCATAGTAAAATCTCTGTCTCTCTTAAAGCATCTTTTACTAAAGAGGTATCGAATAATAAAAATGAGCATATGCCTGGTGGATTTAAATGGAATATGTTCTCCTCTGCAAAATTTATGAATGTATGTCATAGTAAAGAAATTTCAGATAAAATCTCCACTTTCATGAAGACAGAATTTAATTTTTGGGAAACGGATATTAATCATGCCTGTAGTCAATTTGAAGACATTATAATAGAAGCTGCAAGAAAAAGCCTCACAAAGAAAACTTTAAGTAAACCAAATAAAAGTTCTGCCCCCGCCCATAGGGGCTTGAAGAAATATATGGGCTGCACGATGCTTCCACGCAGAGCTGAATCCTGCCCGCACACTAGTACTGGTAAACAGCTTAGAGGATCTAAGCCTGTCCAGGAACCGCGGTGCGAGGCCGACCGTCCATGCTAATAAACCCTATTGGTTTCATTGGGCGACAGGGCTTGAGATGTCATTTCATCTCAATGTCGGGTAGAAGTCCCACAAAATTGGAAGCAACGTCTCCAAAATCACCTTTACAGTGTTGACGGGGACGTTAAACCTCAAATCAAACAAACAAAAACCAAATAAAAGGAGTAAAAAAATGGTATGATGAAGAATTATATGTAAAAAGAAGAGTGGTCAACACAAAAGCAAAACATATGTTTCAGCAGCCTTTCAGTACATCATTATGGAATAGCTATTACAAACATTACAGAGAGTATAGGAAGCTTTTAAAATTTAAAAAGAAAAACTTTCAGAAAGCTCTCTTTTCTAAACTAGATGATCTTGAAAGCAACGACCCGAAAACATACTGGAATCTTGTAAATTCTCTGAAAAATGAAACTTGTAATCCAAATGGTCCCGAAACAGGTATTGACTCTGAGACATGGTATAAATATTTTGAAAACTTAAACTCTGTAAAAACCAAGTTTAATGACAGAGTAGAAAGCTTAAACCGGGTTTTGTCTAACACAAATCATGTGAGAACTTTTAACCTGCTTGATGCGCTTATCAAGGACAAGGAGATCTTAAACAGTATCAGTAAACTGAAAAATAATAAAGCATCCGGTCTAGACAGTATAAGGAATGAAATGATTAAATCTGGTGCTGCCACATTTCTTCCTTGTCTCAACAAACTATTTAACTTGATATTTTCTTCTGGTTTTTATCCTAGTTCATGGGCCATAGGCTATATTTCTCCTATTTTTAAAACAGGTGATAGTTCAAAACCGGAAAATTTTCGTGGAATCACCATAACATCAAACATAGGGAAGCTTTTTAATATGGTTTTGAACAATAGATTAGACACATTTTTGGAGGAAAACCGAGTTATTGAAAATGTTCAGATTGGTTTCACTAAGAACGCTAGAACATCAGATCATATGTTCATTCTTAAATGTTTGATTGACAAATATATCAACATGAAAGGGGGTAAATTGTATACGTGTTTTGTTGATTTTCAGAAAGCATTTGATTCCGTTATTCATCCTGGTTTACAGGTTAAACTCAAAGAGTTAAATATAAATGGTAAATTTTATGATATAATAAGTAATCTTTATACCAAAAGCAAATTATGTGTGCGTCTTGGTGAATATCGCACGGAATTCTTTCATTCTAATGTTGGTGTTCGCCAAGGAGATGTACTCAGTCCGAATTTATTTAAAATTTTCATAAATGACGTTCCAAATTGTCTCAATGATACGACGGACCCAGGTTTTATCAATAATACGCCGTTAAATTGTTTAATGTACGCAGACGACATTGTCTTACTATCATCTTCAGCTATTGGTTTACAAGAAAAGCTTAATAAACTCCATGAATTTTGTCAAGACTGGTGTTTAGAAGTCAATGTTTCGAAAACAAAAGTTTTGATATTTAATAAAACCGGGAAATTAATACAGAATACCTTCTGTTTCGGAAATGATTCTCTTGAAAATGTTAGACACTATCGTTATTTAGGTTTGTATTTTTCGGCAAGCGGGAGCTTTATTTTTGGTCAAGAGGACATTTTTAATAGGTCAATGAAAGCATCGTTCAAACTAACAAAACTGACCACATCAGGAGAACCCAGTGTAAATACAAGTTTACATTTATATGATCATATGATCAAACCTATTGTGCTATATGGTTCTGAAATTTGGGGAGTTTTTAAAACGAACACTGCAGCATGCAAAAAAGATAATACATGTACATTTTTAATGGATGAGATATATAAGAATAATATAGCCGATAAATCGCAAGTACGTTACCTAAAATATATTTTAGGGGTGAACAAACATGCTTCAAACCTCGCTGTTCTATCAGAAACAGGCCGATACCCCATGTACTTTTCCATTATTATATCAATTGTTAAATATTTGTACAGGCTAGAAAACATCAAGGATAGTTTACTGAAAGAGGCATATATGTTAGCTAAGGAGTTGCATTGCAGAGGTATTCAAACGTGGTATTCAGCAGCAGTATATATTCTGAAGTCATTAAACCTTAATATCTGTTCATGTAGAAACTTTAGTGAAACTCAGTTAATTAATGTTATAAAAGCGAATTTAATAAAAGGTTTCAGATCTTTTTGGCAAAGTGAAAAACAAAATAAATTACGGGAGGGTAAGCTTGACACATATTTTAATGTCAAGCGAGAGTTTGGCAAAGAAATGTATTTAGAATTAGGAAAATTTCATTTGAGGAAAGCAATTTGTAAGTTACGAATTAGTGCACACACCCTTTTAATTGAAACCGGTAGAAATTCAAAAGGAAAAAAACTACCAAGAGAAGAACGGATTTGTAAATTTTGTAATATGAATGCTATCGAGAATGAGTTTCATTTCTTAACCAAATGTCCTCTGTACAGCAGAGAAAGGGATGATTTATACAATATGATAATTAGTGAGAATACTAATTTTGTTTCCTTAGATGATTTTGAACAGATTAATTGGTTATTGTTGCAAGAACATTTAGATATACTCGAAGCATTAGGGATTTATATTGCTTGTTGCTTTGAAAAGAGGAATAATAATGTAAGGTGATTCTATGGTTCTACATGTATATCAGGCCGCCGGTGTTCTGCATAATCATCATTTATACATGTTCATGTGTGTATTTAATGTATATTTATGTTTTTGTGTTGTTTTTGGTGTGTGTCCGTATTTTCGCTAATCAATTGCGTGTAGTTTTTATGTACCCGCGAGGGTCCATAATTGGTGAAATAAACAATTCTTTTCTATTCTATTCTATTCCTTTGTCATAACAACTAACTTTTTATTAATAATAAGTAGACTTGTTTTCTGAGAAAACAGATGTGCCCCCCCACCCCACACACCACATACCCTTTTCAAAACAAGCTTTATTTAACAGCAACACTGTGGCCTTGAAAATAAGGACAAGGTCACCAAAACATAATCAGTTCTTCATCCTATCCCAATATTATATCCATGCAAATATGATTAAAATCCATCCAGTAGTTCATGAGATATACTGCACACAAACTAAATTTGACATTTGCAGCATCGCTGTGACCTTGAAAATAAAATAAAGGTCACAAAAACCTAATCAGTTCTTTATCCTGTCTAAATGTTATATCCGTGCAAATATGAGTAAAATCAACCCAGTAGTTCATGAGAAATACTTCACGCAACCTAAATTCGACCAATTTAGCATGGCTGTGACCTTGAAAATAAGGTAAAAATCACTAAAACCTAATTAGTTCTTCATTTTGTCCCAGTGTTATATTCATGCAAATTTGACTAAAACATCAGGAAAACACACCTATATAATTTTGACCTCCTTGAACCCCACTTTTATATAGTAACACTGGGGTTTGCAGGTGTAAACCTTATTTTCCTGATTTATGCTCTAAAATATAGATTGTGGGTGCTCGTAAGGGTAACAAGACGTTTCGCCCCCAAGACGTTTCCCCCTGGTCGTTTCCCCCTAGTCGTGTCGCCCCTTTTTTTTGGCCCCTAGTCGTTTCGCCCCCTAACCCTAGTCGTTTCGCCCCCCCCCCCCCCCAAGCCTAATCGTTTCGCCCCAAAACTATTTTCCTATATTTTCTATATAAAAGATTCATATATGAGACAATGAGAGAGAGAGAGAGAGAGAGAGAGAGAGAGAGAGAGAGAGATAGAAGAACGTGTTCTTTGAATGAAAATGATAATCAGGAAATATGATAAGTATTACATGTTTTGATCAATACCGTTTATCACATTGTTTATTTGATTTGACACATTAATCACGCAATTATTGCCATTAATGATGAGGTGTGAAAACATGCGATCTTTGCAAAGTCAAACGTCTTTAATTATCGCTTAAGCATCTTTACCAGTTTTGTTTGAAATTGGTCGGTTGGTTCGTTAACAGAGTCAGTCAGTAATACATTGTTGAATATTGCCGCAAATGCCGTCTACGCAACGTCGCGTCAACGCCGATGCAGCATAATAAAGTTGCATCGGCGTTGATACGACGTTGCATACACATTGTGCGCCCAATAGATAATACATGGTTGAGTATTGCCGCAAATGTCGTCTACGCAACGACGCGTCAACGCCGATGCAACGTCATAAGGTCGATCCCTTTCATCAAGGTTCTGTCAGCAAGCTGTATACCCTGGGCAGATTTGCGGCGTCCGACCCAGGAATTCCAGATTTGTAAGCAAATAGTGCAGACCCTGATCAGGCAACGTGGTTTGCTTGATACATTCAAGTACAGCTTCTTCCGTAGGACTATACCCGATTGGAATTCTTTACCAGCATCTGTTGCTGAGGCCCCTGACTTGGTATCCTTCAAGCAGGGGCTGTCCACTCTCTCGTTTTAACAGCTAGGTGGGGGCCGCTCTGTAAGTAAAGTCTGAGGGATTTTTGAACCTGTGCCGGTTGGGCGACCATACCCAGGGGCAGTTACTGTAGCCGGAGTGGTCTGGTTTCAAATGATGATTTGAAAAAGCAGGCTGGAATCTTTCCTTTCTTTTTTTTCTTGTCTATCCACTATTTCTCTTTCTTTCCTATATTTCCCATTTTCTCTCTTTCACAGGCCACCAGAGACATAATGTTCAAGTATGAATGAAGTCTCTTAACGAACAGATACAGATACTTAGGCTGACGTGACAGGGCAATGATGCTAATTAAATATTTGCCTCTACTCACCTCTAATAATAGTTCAACAGTGAAAATTAGTCTTACAGTGAAAAGTGGGCGAAACGACTAGGGGGACGAAACGACTAGGGGGGCGAAACGACTAGGGGGAAACGACCAGGGAGGAAACGTCTGCGGGGCGAAACGACTAGGGGAGGAAATGGTTTGGGGGCGAAACGTCCCGGAATCCTCGTAAGAACCGCCTCATCTCGATGAGGCGGTTCTAGCTCGTAAGAACCGCCTTATCTCGATGAGGCGGTTCTAACGAGTACCCACAACCTATATTTCGAACAGAAAAAAGTATCACAATTTTTCATCTTTTTTTTTTTATTTTTTCGGCCATAAGGTTACAATGTATTTTGTATAGGCGTGTTTTCGTAATGATCCACCCAGTAGTTCATGAGATATCATGCACACAAGAAAGTGCCACGCCGACGCATATGCAGACGCCGACGGGATCCGCACCCATTCGGTGTTGAGACACAAATACTTATTTTTCTCTATACGTACAGTTAATACAGTTTCCACTATAGTGATCTACGTGTTAGAGATATTATGTATTGATCTGCACTGGAGCTTGGGGGTGTGGGGTTTGGAAGAGAGTAAGTTGAACATTCTTGACTCTTGGGTGCACTCCTCTCTCTCACTGGTCGTCATAGAGCGGTCGTTTCTTTGTACTATCTAGTCCTTTTCTTTCTTGTTACAAAAATGTGTTGGACTTGAGTGTTGGTAGATCATATCTTGTTTTGCGTTTTTATGCAGGTCTTCAGTAAGTTTTTCCTAGTTTTTTGGGGATTATTGATTGCCGCGGATTATCATTTCTAAAGTCACAATATCAAATAATTCCAGCATTTTCACACACATTGCGATTCCTATTGTAATACTCTTAAGCGATGGACTATTCTTGTTTTTTGTTGTTGTTTTTTGCAGTATTTCATTTCATGTGAACACAGTAATCAAATTTCTACACATTGTTTTTGACTATAAACGGCTTCTTTAACAGATGTTGCAACACTGTATCAGATATCGTAAAGGGTATATGTATATGAAAGGTTTGATAGTTACTATTTTGACTTTTACCAAGAATAATTAGTACAGCTTTGACATTAGGAGATAACTAATCGCCATAAATGTTATGCAACAGACAGCATTGTGACAACGCTTAGTGTTCACTCGACGCTTAGTGTTCACCATGGACACTAAGCGTTGATGGCGAACACTAAGCGTTGCCACTGCTCACCACAGACACTGAGCGTTGCAGTAGCAACGGTGCATGTTCACCATCAACGCTTAGTGTTCACCATGGACACTAAGCGTCGCGACTGTCGATACTGTGTGCGATCCCAACGTTTATTGTTCACCATGGCATTAGCTCGCCAAATACAATGAAGTACAATGAGAGCTATTGTTGTCACATCCATCGGTCGTCCGCTTTTGCATTTGCGATTTCACATCGCATCACAGAGTACTCATATTTTGGACTTAAGTACCTGGGGGAATCTTCTTATATTCCAAGAGAACAGACCCCTGGGTGCATGCTCCGGGGTGGGGCTAGGGGTCATAATCTAGAACATCTCTGTAACGCTGGGTTTAAGTTTTGTGTTATAAGGCAAAATCACTGGACCATGAAATATAGGTCATGATGAACTTCGTTTCTCTGGTCCAATGTCGGGCCGTACTGTCTCGCAATACTGAAGTTCGATGTTCATACATCAAGAAGTATTCGTGTTATAAGGCAAAATTACTTTTTTTTTCATACCAGAAAATGAACACTAGGCTAGCGGTTGATACTGCATTCCGATCTACATGATCGACGCTTAGTGTTCATTTGGCAAAAAGAACACTATGCGTTGCCAGTAGCAACGCTTAGTGTTCACCATCAACGTTTAGTGCCCATGGTGAACACTAAGCATCGAGTGAACACTAAGCGGCCCTACACAGCATGCCTAGGTTTTAACCCAATCGTGATTGGTGACTGTGCTTCCCTCTTTCATTGTACGACGGGGTTCATGTCACTGACTCGATGACGGCCCCAACTTAAAACTTTTTTTTTATTTTATTATTGGTTGGTGTCTGATGTTTTTCTTTGGCTTGTCTCTTCGTGGTCTATCTGGTGGTATGGTGGTGCTTACAGCGTGTGGAACAAGCTACGAGTCCTCATCTTGAATTCATCACAATTATTCAGTTTGATTTGTATATCAGTTTGCTCTTATTTGTAAGTAATTCTGTGATGGTCTATTGATTAAGTTAGTAACCGTCAGGTGGAACAACTATTTTGTGTGTTGTAAATAATAGTAGAATCTAGATTGAAGATTGGGCCCATAGAGTCGATTTTAAGGCATTTATTCTTGATTATTGAGGACTATCATTTCATTACATAATAGTATGTAGCCCTCAGTGCTGACTTAAGAGAAGTCCTCTGTCTGCAACAGGTAAGAGGCCTTCCTGGGGAAAATCAATAATTGGCTAACTGTTAACTGCAGTGTACCTTATTGGTTTTCCTCTTCAGTGCCCCAGTCAGGGATTCAACAGAAGCTACGTATCACCCTATTAAAGGCCGCTTTTGATCTGCTTGAGACAGTATATCACAGGGGGCAATTAAACAATAATGACCACACGATGTGTCCTTCTGTCAAAGAATAAATGCCTTTAAACACCCCAGTGGTTCTCGCTACTGACCGTCCTAAGGCGATGGTTCTAATATAGTGTATTTTAGATGTATCTTTGTCGGATTTTCCGACGGGGCTCTTTATATTGTATGTGCTTATTAATGTGTATTGTTATTATTATTTATTATTATTTATTGAGTTTTCATTAACTGAGCCTGTTGCAACTTGATCGCAGGGAGCCGGTTGCTGTGTACAGTCGAACTTCAATGGCTCGAACACCTTTGGGACCTCGAAAATCTGTTCGAGACAGGGGTAGTTCGAGCCACTGAGGTTACTGTCAGGAGGCATAACGGGATACTTTTAGTCATCTTTTCGGTGTTCTATAATGGAAATGTATGCTGTGTGTACTCATTAGAATCGCCTCATCAATGAGTACACACAACATTCATTTGCAAGATAAAAGACTAAAATCTTCTTAATTATCATCCACTATTTCTTATTTAGAGGATTTCGCTAGGAGCTCAAGAATGGGCTCGACACATCCATGGTAAACGAGCCATCGGTGTTCGAGCCATCGAAGTTCTACTGTATTTTTGTTGATTGTTATTCGTTTTTTTTTTAACTTTTTTTTTGTTTTGTTTTCCATTTTTGTTTTCCATATTGTTAGTTACTCTTCCTCTTGGTACCATAGGTAGGCTATAATCTTTGATTGTGGTTTTTCTTGGGCATCAATTTCTATATTTTGAACACGTTAACTACTAAGCACAACCTTACAAAGATAAAGTGATCACATTTTCATAAGCAGATTCCACCTCTTAAGACCTAGCAAGAGCATTAAGTCCGTTTTTTGTGACTGAAAAAAAAATATTAAACAAAACTATGACGCCTACTGCAAAAGTGTTTTCACCACATGATGGGGTATATATTTCAAATGGCAGCAGACAAAAAAGAGAGAGAATTATTCTTTTTTCAAAACTGAAACACAACAATTCAAAATCTATTTCTTTTATCAAAAACAAAACTACTGAATCTAAGAGTGATATGGCAAAACAAGTTTTCAGTATCTGAAAGAGCATAAAAATAAGTCAAGCAAGATATCTACGCAGCACAAAGGCATTGTCATTAACAAACGTGAGACACCAGTGCTTCAGCTGAAGTGCACGACCCGCCGGATGCTTTTAACTTTATGAGTGTTACCATATATGGGTATGGCGGCCATTTTGGTCATGTGACCTGGACCTAAAACGGTTCCCCCAATAAATGCGCCTTATGGTAAGGAGCAAAAATATATCCTGTACTTTAGTACTGTATTCTAAATCGTTTGCAGGATAAAATGCATTCTAACTTTTCCAATACAAAAGCATATGTGTCAAAGTTTGACCTAGGCACAAATAAGGTCAAGGTCAACCCAGGGTCACCATTTTAGCAATTTATGATGGGGCTACGTCCCAGATGCTATTTATCAAGTTTCGTGGAAATCTGCCCAGTGGTTCTGGAGAAGACTATTTTTGAAGGGTTTTTACCATATATGGCTTGGCGGCCATTTTGGTCATGTGACCTGGACCACATGAGCAAATTTTGGTTTCCCCTATCCCATAGAGGCTCCATATGAAATTTGACTTCAATCAGCCCAACGGTTTCCGAGGAGATGCAGTTCGAAAATTTTCACATATTTCGCCTCGGCGAGGCTATACTAAATGGAATGTAATATTTCGCAAGTTCATTGGTTAGATCTTATTAATAACTATCACAATGCCAAAAATTGTTTAATATTCCAAGCGGTTAAGTCATTATCATCAATTTTCACAAACGGGCTAAGAACGGACGGACAGACAGACAGACCATAAATGGCTTGGTGGCCATTTTGGTCATGTGACCTGGACCCCATGAGCAAATGTTGGTTTCCCCCATCCCATAGAGGCTCCATATGAAATTTTACTTCAATCGGCCCAACGGTTTCCGAGGAGAAGCAGTTCGAAAATTTTCACATTTTTCGCCTCGGCGAGGCTATACTAAATGGAATGTAATATTTCGCAAGTTTATTGGTTAGATCTTATTGATATCTATCAGTATACCAAAAATTGTTTAAATATTCCAAGCGGTTAAGTCACTATCACCAATTTTCACAAACGGGTTACGGACGGACAGACAGACTGGCAGAGTGACAGAATGTCACGGTGATTTTAGGGCACTCTTAGAAAATCAACCGACTTCAGTCGGTCGCTTTTTCTGTGGGTCGTGCAAAAGTGTTTTCCCCGATAATTTGTCTAATACTTTTCTATCTTTGTCAGTTCGTGACATCATGATCTTAAGTTCAAAGGATGCAGCAACAGCTTTGAAATTGGTTGGGGTAAGACAGTAACTGTTACTGAGAATCATGTCCACTCCAAAGTGTAATGAATATTGAAATCGGTAGTAAGTCGGCCACTGAAGATACAACCTGGACATGTAAAGTAATTATTGGAAAATGTAGAAGAATAGCAATTTATCAGGCTAACAAAAAGCTAAAGTTAGAAATTCGTATGTATGTTCGAAAACTTCTGATAAAGTCACTGGCCTGTATAATGAAGAAATACCAGAAATTAGGCAGCAGTCCAAATATGGAAGCAGTCTCCTGAAGAATAAAGAAAACACAGCACGTTGAAAAAAGGTAACCAAAAGGTAAATCAGAAACAGGTGTATGTTGGAACAAGAGCACCGCAAGTGGGCGCCATGCTCATGCCACAAAGGGTAATCAATCAGTCAAATTTCATAATTTAGAGTTATGAAACTTGGTCAGAATGTAGCTGTTGTGATGATACAGGGGTTTATTACGTCATGAGACTGGGTCAAATACTTTTGGAAATATGGCCAAGATCAGGCTAAATTTTCGAAAAATCGGTCAAACTTGAAAAGGGAAAGTCACAGATCAAAAAGTTTGATACCAATGGAAAGGTCGTTTCCCAAGGAATACACATATGGGTATTGAAAGCTGTAATGCTTGTGGTACTAAAATCATAGACAAAAATGTTTTCTTGAAACAGGTGTATTTTTCGTATGTCATAAAGGGAGATAAATCAGTCAAATTGCATGACAAGGTTAAAATATTGTCAAGGTTAAAGTTTTTAGTTACATTTTCGAACAATAGGTCAAAGGTCAAGGTCACGGTAAAAAAAACTTGGTATTAATGGAAAGGTCTTGTCCCAAGAAATATCCTTATGAAGTTTGAAAACTAAACAAAGAACTCAGCCTTCTGAAGTCACCTATAGAATGTAAGTGACATGGTGGAACACACAGACAGATGAAACATGAACCAACGGCTCAGAGCTAATTAACAAATAAGATACTGCAAAAGAACGACGCCTACTACTGTGGAGGGTGGGGCGCTTCAAATCAAGAGTTAATAACAATTTCAACTCTCGCCCTCAGCTCCAGTGCAGTATCAAAGAATAAATGGGCCGCGTCAAGCGATTTTGGTACTTATCGCCTATGCGAGCAGTGAATCAAGAGGAACCTTTAGACAGAAAGCCATATCCATGGTCATGACGGAATGCTCGAAGACACAAATTCGCTTGGCGGGGCTCAAATGTTAAATAGAGAAACTATCGACTCGAAGGCTGTATTGTTAGTGGTAATAAAATAAGTGACAAAAACGTGCTTTTTGTTTGCTTTGTTATACGAAGAGAAATGTGGAGATCATTCAGTCCTATTGCATGACAGAGTTATGATACTTGGAAAAATGTAGCGGAAATATGGCCAAGGTCACAGCTCTTGAAAACAATGTTTGACAAACAGGTCAAAGTGAAAAGGTCAAAGTCAAAGATTAAAATGTTTGGTATCAATGGAAAGGAGTTGTCCCAGGAACATCCATGTGAAATTTGAAGGCTCTGTTATAAACAGTTTTGAAATGAGAGGAAAATGTTTCAAAAATAGAAAAGGGAGATAATTCAGCCTAAATCAACAATACAATTATTGCATTTGGTGAGACTGTAGCGTGAGTGTTTGAGTATTACGTCTCACCAACAGCTAAGGCCATACGGAGACGGGACCTCGGTTTAAAGTCTCATCCGAAAGTCTGATTAAGCCCGGGATCGATCCTGCGACCCCTGGTTTACAGGGCGTGTAGCATAACCACTTTTCTACGGAGGCTTCTATCATACTGTAGCTCTTGCGATGGTAAGTATGTGTATGAAGTTTCATAAACCTAGGTCAAAGACTTTTGAAGTTATAGCCATAGTTATTTTGTTGGAACGACGACGACAACGCATACATCGAAAGTTTTTTTTTCGAAAGATAGACGAGCTAAAATGGTAATATAAAACAAAAGTTGTGTCCTTGGTATCATTAATGGATTGTATATAAATGGGGTCTCCCAAGAAGCACAGTCCTTATATTAAAGCAGTCCACTGAAGAATAATGAAATCGTATCAGTGTGAAAAAAAGGTTAACTTAATGTTAACCATCGAACATAACCCAAAGCCCGACGTTCGCCCGCCATTCTGCCTGTCTGTTAGCACGGACATCGCTATTTTACCGGACGGATTTTTCCTATGGACGAATGTTTCTGACAATGATTATAAATGCAGCAATATCTGTGTCTCTACATTTCTTTTCGATTCTATGGCAGTTCTGTCTTCTTTTCAGTACGTTGACGAATGTATGTCCAGGGCTTAACTGGTGCTTTTTTGAGACACGAGAACCAGTCCTAAAACCGGAACCAAATTTATAAGATAACAAACAGGTACAGAGAGCTCTCGCTATGACGTCAACATTTGTTCCCTAATAACTTGCCGCTAAAGCGAATTTGCCGCTATAACAGTTCCTAATAAGGGTTAGTATAAATGACCAAGAAAGAATCCTTTCCCTTTATTAGTCCAAGAAACAAATATTGTGGATATTTTTTACGATTACCGCGGTAAGGTGATTCTAAAAAATACCCCCACCATTTCTTTCTTGAAGTGAGGCGGTTCTAAAGTCGATCTTTAATGACAGATTCCATCTGTCTATTCTTGCTGTGCTGCACGTTTAAAGTAATTCAGGCTTTTTCTTCCGGCTTTGACCGCCATAGAAATATGAGTCCGCACAAAATGTAGTCCGGTTTGGCGCAGTAATCCAAATTGTACAAGTGTATTAGTTTTCCTGTAAGCGTAATACAAACTTTTGAAGCAGACGACTTGACGATTCAGCATTTCATATGAATCAGCTGCATCATGCGACGGGTATACCCAGATCAACGCGGCGTCTGCTCAGCAGTCTGCTCAGATTTTACACTGTTTTCTGTTTGTGCTGTCAATATTTAATCCTTAAAGATCAGCCTGCTGTTGGACCAGGTCAGCTGTAAACAAGAATATTAATGGATTTTCTTTCTGACTTTCGAGGTCAAGTTTAGGTCAGTTACAACTTAGGTGTATATTGACTTTGCTTGGAGAAATTGAAAAGCAAAGCAAGGCTGTCCCTTTCAACCCTGGAATATGGTACAGATACTTAGTGTAGGTCCTGTGATATAATTCTAGGTGCCATATATTTAGCAGAATGGACGAGCCCAACTTCAGTGATGGAAGAGTGCACTCCAGAAACTCAAGGCAGTGAATACATCAAAGCACTGACAACACTCATGCCGATTGTCTCTAAATGCAGAACGTGTAGAACAAGATCAGCACGTGTTGTGTGGCTTTTAAACTGAGTTTACATTGTTTGCCAGATCCAACATTTGATTCATGTGCAGATTGTACAGATAACACTTACATGTACTCAACACTGACAAACGACGCGGCTATGTTTGGGTTGATTGTTTGGCATTCGACCCGAAGTTGATAATAAGAAAAGCACTTCAGTGCTAATGTCTGCGTGACTATAGCTGACTTGTCAGAATAACTTTTTGTCTTGTAGAAAATAGCCGTAGTGAGATCGGGGTATTCTATAAGACGGAAGAGGGTTTTCCTGGAATCATAGGGTGAGTTTGGCAAACAGTGTAGACCAAGATCAGACGCTGCCGAACGCGTCTTCTTATCAAAATCTTCACTATTTGTTTGGAATTTCAGAGTTAAATGAAACAGTTTAAATCTCAGCCCAGGCATATTACTCCAACCTACACCCCCAACTCTCAGTGCTTTGGTTCTGAAACCAAACGATTACAACACGCTTAGGCACCATGCCCTTAAGCTAAAAAGGTTAAATTAATCAACTGGTTACCAGTCCGGCCACGTCGATCCTGTGCACCACCCTCACACCAGTACGGATAGAAACCACATGTTCAGGATCAAACTTTTGATGTGTAATGTAAGGTCGTGCCTAGAAAAAAAGAAACTGAAATTTGTTCTCAAAAAAACATTTAAGTGAGAGCGTATTGCAACATTTTTCATTCAAGGATCGTAAGCGTGCCCCTGGACAGTTAGCAGCTAGTCGGAAAGCGGATGACGTTGACTCTGATTTTGGGTGCCACATGTGTGTGATCTATCGTCTATTGGAGCGACATCTTACTATATACACAAGACGCTAGTGGACGTCGACCTAGCGGAAGACCGACGTCCTTACGTCAAGATTGATTCGACCATCAGACGCATATGCGAAACAGATTTCCGCCGGCAGCTGCTACACTTTACCTGTAGATAAACAAGGGGTCCCAACTACCGACTAATAAGCACTGACACTGATCGTTGCCCTTATGCGATGCACGTTTGAGAGCTAGACGTCCCTGTCGTGACCAAAGTTAACGCGTCGACATAGTACGGAACACTTGCGCTAGTGCATGAAATATGTAAATTGGCGTCTAAGCGACTGACATATGCGTTTCAGTGACAAATCGCACTTCAGCGTAAATCACGCCGGTTGTCGTTTCCGGGTGTTTCGACGTATAGGTGTAAGGTATGCCGATGCGACGCATGCGTAACAGAGCATGCCGTATCGGGTGAAGTAAGCGTAATTGTGTGGTGAGCTATTGCGTGTAGTTAGCGAACCCAGCTTAGTGTCATTAGGAACATTCAAGATCATAGCTGAGACGTGGATTGAAAAGCGAGACGTAACATCAATAAAGTGCTTCGGCCTCACATGGTTCCATTTATTTGTTTACGCTCAGAATCCGGGATATCTTATCCAGCAGGATTACGAGCGGGCTCATAGTGCTGTTCTTACTCAAAAATGTCTTCAAGCCAATGGAATTCATGTACTAGACTAGCCAGCCTTTCTCCTCCAATCTCTTTCCCATAGAGTATCTTTGGGTAGAGGTGTCCAGAACCGACCAGACAAAAACTGTTACTTATGGACATTGTTAAAACTTGAATTTTAATGTTTGGTTTTGAAACTGTAAATAGTTTCTTTAAAAAATTTGAAACATTGAATGGCGTTTCATAGTACCACCGGTCTATATATAGACATATCATATACTGGAATTTGCAGAACTACCTTTCAAAATTTTAAGCTCTTTTTTAGAAAGGTTTTCTTTAAGTTTTTCACAATGTTATGATTTTCTCATAGTATCTGTCATTTCAGTGCCCTTGGCGCTTTGATTTTATATCTTTTTTGTCGCGTTTTTCGGCGATGTCTTTTTTATCTTGATTTTAACACTTCCGGATAGAAAGTTATTGAGGAGAAGATACGCCAACATCTAATAAAAGACTCAGCCTCTTTTGCTCTAATCAGATGGATTTTTTTTCAATTTTTCAGTAGAAACTAGGTTCATTCTCTCACTCAAGCTTTCAATTACGCAAAGACGCCTATACAAATACATTGCCATCTTTATCGCCGAAAAAATGAAAATTTTATCATGAAAAATTGTGATATTTTTCTTATTTCTGCTCAAAATATAGATTGTGGGCATTCGTTAGAACCGCCTCATCGAGGCGGTTCTAAGAGTACCCACAATCTATATTTAAGAGCAGAAATAAGAAAAATAAGGTATACCCCCGGAAACCCCAGTTTTACTATATAAAGTGGGGTTCAAGGGGGTCAAAATTATATAGGCGTGTTTTTTTTATGGAAATGTAAACATATGAGCGGCTTATTTGAAACGATATCTATATAGCAGCCATCGCAGCATCTCACTGACGGGACTTTATACAAAGCATTAGAATTAAGACAGTCAAAAGCATGAAATACAGTGAAATTTCGCTATTAAGACCACCTAAAATTAAGACATATTCTGCTTTAAAAAGCTTATTTTGAAGGCTTCACTTATTTTTTCTTTATGAGTTCTGTCCACAGTGTCCTCTGGTCATGGATAACCTTTGAGACTGTTCAAAATCATGATGAGCGAGCTCTTTAAGACCACTTTTGAACAGTCCAAAAGGTGGTTTTAATATAGGAATTTTACTGTACCTGGTTTATTTCAGCAAATCCTTGTACAGACAATACAGACCCAAACCCATTGATCTATATTGTTAAAATATTAAAATACTTTTGTCACTGCGACTTTCTGTTTTACACTCGAATGTGCACGTTGTAAACATGCAGGATATTTGAAAGGACCCACATAATTTCCCACCAGTCAAGCACTGAACAGCCTAGAAATCGTCAACCCACGCCATTAAGGCGGGACTGGTGGAAACAGAAAATTTCGCTCAAACATCTCCATCTGATTACAGCTTTCCTTAGATGACTTAGGGGCATGAAACCTTTTTGGAATGTGGCGGAGCTTGTCCTCTACAACGTTCTCGCTGGATGTGTGGATCAAAAATAAAAAGTACAAAATGTTATCACCGAAAAAAAACAACCAAAAAAAAAAAAAAAAAAAAAACGGCAAAAAGCTAAAAAAAATCGATTTTTTTTAAACAAATGTTCGCAACATTTGCATTTGGAGTATCAGATAATTATAATATTCTTGAATGTCTATATTGATCCGTCTCATCTAGAGCTGAGGATTCGTTCACGAAAACACGCCTATAAGGACCCCGTCAAGCGATTTTGGTACATATCGCCTATGCGAGCATCGAAGGTTCAGGCGAGCCTGCGCATCCGCGCAGTCTCACAGAACCTTCGCTGCTCGCTCATACAAGCAGTGAATCAAGCGGAACCTTCAGACAGAAAGCTATATCCCTGGTCCCTCTGAATGGCTGGGCATGCGCAGTTAAAAGTTGTCATGACGGAATGCTCGAAGACACAAATTCGCTTGGCGGGGCTCATATAATTCTGACCCCTTTGAAGCCCACTTTTATATAGTAAAACCGGGGTTTGTAGGGGTATACATTATTTTTCTTATTTCTGCTCAAAATATAGATTGTGGGTACTCGTTAGAACCGCCTCGCCGCGGCGGTTCTAACGAGCACCCACAATTTATGTTTTAAGCAGAAATAAGAAAAATATCAGGATTTTTATCAAAATCACTTTTGGTGGTAAAATTTTACCAATATATTTGAATAGGCATGCTTTTGTAATGCGTTCAATTACGATTGTCGTTATTGCGAGTTGTTTCGTTATATCGAATGTCGTTATAAGGAATGGTGACTTTATTACACACTTACTTGGATACCATCGAATTTTACTGTTGCAACTCATGACGTTCTACGAACAATTTGTGCTACAGCTTGTTATAAATAAATCAGACACGCTTTAAACTTGTAATGGACCTACCAAAGTTATCACGTGAATGATTCCCCAATCCGGGCCGTTCCATTACGGTAACGCAACCGAATCAACGACCTTTGAGAGTTCAACGTTCAAGCGTGGCAATACTATTCCATGTTTCAGGGAAGCATATTTCGGATTTCTTTTTTCACGGGATTATAAAATTATAAATAAGTTTTTTTTTGATACTGCCATTACGTAGAAGTCGTGGTCAAGTGGTTAGTATGATGCAGTACGAATGTCAATGAAACTATATCTCCCAAATGAAGGCGACTTACCAAAAACACGGACTACCCCAAATTCAAAAGTGCAGCCACGTCTCACTGCGTTTTGAAAGACTATAGTGCATACTTTCGTATCTCCAAAATGGTTATTTATCTTTGAAAATTTGTGATATTTTTCTTATAATAAGCAGCGGTTGCTCGACAGAACCGCCTCACCGAGGCGGATCTAACGAGTACCCACAACCTGTTCTTGCGACAGAAATACGGAAAACAATGTATACCCCTGTGAAACCTGAGTTTTCTCTATAAAAAGTTGGGTTTAAGGGGTTTTCATTTCAAGGACTTGTGGACATGATGAACGAGGCTGTTGTTACTGATAATGTCGCAGGATATCTATCAACTATCTAATGAAAGGGGTCTTGTCCAGGTATTGGTCAATAGTGTCCGTTGATAGTTCGTGACCATCAATATCCCAGCAGGAGACACAGTTGCAAACATCAGTGCATTAACAAATAAAAGGATAAAGACGCATCATAGTGGTATTGGATGGTAAAAAAAATAGTTGCTCAGAAAAAGCAAAAAATAGGCACTTTATCACACACAATAAAGCAGGAGTAGATTCTATAGAAAATCTACAAGAAGATTTATGTGTCCACACAAAACTAAGATCATGCATCGCATCCTTCTTGCCTGGTATGGTCTTCGGTCATCGCTCTATCGCTATTTAGCAATCTGACCTGAGTATGTGCTGGTCACACTCATCAGGTTAACAGGTCCTTTGGAATGAACACCCCTCTAAACCCCGCTTTATATACATGTAGAGCATTATGATAGCTCATCAGTGCGACATAGTGCATTTACATATCTCCAAAATGGCTACATTTCTGATGTAAATCGGTGATATTTTTTCTTACAAATGCTCAAAACATAGGTAATGGGTGTTCGTTAGAACCGCCTCTTTGAGTACCCACAACCTATGTCTTGGGGCAGAAATAAGAACCATAATGTATACCCCCGTGAACCCCATTTTTCTCTATATGGAGTGGGGTTTAGGGGATCTTCATTTCACGAACATGTTCACGTGATGGAAACCTGCGGTTTAAAGGAGTATACATTATTTTCCTTATATAAGCTTCAAGACATAGGCTGTGGGTACTCGGTACGATAAGGCTGTTCTAACGAACACTCACAACCTATGTTTAAAGTGAAAGTAAGAAAAAGATCACATTTCTTTGGAGATATTTAAGAATACACTATTCACCATATTTGCATTATTTGATGGCTCCCAGCTTGCAAATTGTCAATATTGGAAAAACAGGTAACCAGACCCTCTGACCTTTTACGGTCAGGGGGTCTGGCTGGTTACCTGTTTTTCGAACACTGATAACCTTCAGACTAGGAACCAGAAGATAATGCAAATAAGGTGAATATCACTTGGACGTTTATAATACTGTGATACTGTATATAGTGTAGAGTTTGCTGGAACACGGATCCTTCCTTGCTTAATGGAGAGTAGTATTATCTGAAAAAAAAAAAGAGAGAAATAATCAGATCTTCTGCAATTAAAAAGCATATGCCGTTTTATTACCGAGATTAATCTTTTAGCATCACGTCAACAATTCTTATTGCATAAATTAGCCGCGTCACGCAAAAAGTTAACTTCGAGCATGTACGTACTGTCCGTCGAGGAATAGTTGACAGTGACGTCACGACTTGTTTTTGTTCTGAACAATGCAAAGCTTATGGGGCTAACGGTAAAATAGCTCAAAAAGTCAGCTACGTCACTGCCAGCTATTTGTTGGCGAACTATACCTGAAAGATAATATGTAGCCTGTGTAGCCATGATATAAATATCAAGCCTTAATGGTCTGTATGAAGCAAGTTTGGTTGACGATCATACAAAAATCAAACAGCGAAGGCTCTGTTCAGCATGTGCAAACACACAGGCTTATCCGAGTCTTCAATTGACGAAATTCCCGGAGATACTTTTCGCGTGACGAAAGTCAAATTGATTGCTTTACCAGAATCTCATATTTTATTCAGAAGACGAGATTCAGTTAATCCGACATGACATGCCAACACCTTTTCAAGAGTCATTAGAGGTAGGGAATCTTTTGGCTTTGATTTACGCAAACAGAACCGATCATTATTATTGCACAAGGCTATTTCTTGTAGGCTTTAGCGCGAGGTAACGGAATAATTACACCAAAGTCTATCATACAAAGAGGATAGATAGATAGATTCATTTATTTCCTTCATATATGGGAGTATAACATACACATGTACAACACATACACAGGGAATCAATAACATTCTCTCTCTCTCTCTCTCTCTCTCTCTCTCTCTCTCTCTCTCTCTCTCTCTCTCTCTGTCTCTCTCTCTCTCTCTCTCTCTCTCTCTCTCTCTCTCTCTCTCTCTCAAAGCTCACAAGAGCCGAAAACTACGGGAGGAGCTTATAGTATAGGCAGTGGTCCGCCGTCCGTCGTCCGTGTCCGCGTCTGCGTCTGCGTCAACATTTTCATCACGAAAACACGCCAATATAATTTTACCCCTTGAACCCCACTTTTATATTGTAAAACATGGGTTTCCGGGGGTAAACCTTATTTTTCTTATTTCCGCTCTAAAATATAGATTGTGGGAACACGTTAGAACCGCCTCGATAGTGCCCAAAATCTGTAGTTTGAGTAGAAATAAGAAAAATATTCCAAATTTCATCTTAAAATTTTCATTTTTTTCGGCGATAAAGGTGGTTATGTATTTATATATATGCGAGTTTGCGTAATGAAACGATATTTCCTCAGAATCTGCTGGGCCTATTGAAACCAAATTACATGATGGTTCTTCATGGGTTAGGGGAAAGAAAGTTTCTTCATGAGATCCTGGTTACATGACTAAGATGGCCACCATGCCCATATATGTTAAAAACCTTCAAATCTCTTCTTCTCAGGAACCAAATGAAACCTGGTATACAGCATTGGGGATTCGGGTCCTACCAAAATAGAAGTGAAGGACATGATCAGGAAACGATATAATTAACCCACAGCTCCCATTAGAGACACCAAATGGAAAGAAACACAAATACCAACAGCGGTGAAAAGTCTATTGGTGTACCTTGACCTGTTATTAGATATTTGTATGTAAAACGGCAAAACAGTGGTTTTTTTTTTATTGCATGGTAGTCTGTGGCAGCAATCAGCTGAATGGAAATTTATTAATTCCAAAAGTCAATGCCATTTACTGACCTTTGTTCTGGATGGCTCAGATGAAGTATGTTTATCTTCTTCTCCACTTACAGTGCTTGGTTGATTTAAACCAAAGTACATGCGCAGCCTCTATGGAAATGGGGAACGAACGAGTGTCCATAAGGACTGGCCCATATGGTAAAAACCTTTAAATTTTTTTTGGCCGATGACCTTGAAACATGGTATGCAGCGTCGGAGACTTGGGCCCTACTGAGTTTGTTCAATTGATGACTTTGTTTGAGCTTGGCCTGTTATACGTCAAGGTCAAATTTGGTCACTTTGACATGTGTATGGAAAAAACATAAAACACTGGATTTTTCTGATTGTATTGTAGCCTGTGGAATGAGAAATGATATTTGGTATCAGCTAAATGAATGTGTATCAATTCAAAAACCTTAAAAAACATTTTCGCAGTAACTCAAATGACCGATTACCTTGAAACTTAGTATGCAGCATCGGGGACTCAGGCGCTACCAAGTTTGTTCAAATGATGACCTTTTGGTTGACCTTGACCTGTTTTTACGTCAAGGCCAAATTCGGTCACTTAGACATTTGTTAGGAACAAAAACAAAGTGGTGGATTTTTTTCTGACTGCATGGTAGCCTATGGCATCAGAAATGATACTATATTAGCAATAAGCTGAATAGAAGTTTATCGATTCCAAAGGTCAAGGTCATTAACTGTCCTTTGTACTGGATGACTCAGATTCAGTATTTATCTTCTTCTCCACTTAAACTGCTAGGTTGTTAGAAACAAAATTACATTTGGAGCCTCTGTGGGAAGAGGGAACGAAAGTTTGTTTGTAAGGACCGGGTCACATAAACAATATGAACGTCATGCCGATACATTGTAACACCATTAAAATATTCTATTCCGGAACCCAATGATCAATGGCCTTAGTTTATACTAATTTATTTTAGTTCGATTGCGATGAAAGCTGTAGGCTTATTTAATCGCTCTCGAACACTCATTCCGGACACAGCTCGATACCGGGCGCCGGATTCGAACGCTCAACCTCTCGATCATGAGTCGAACGCGTTAACCACTGCGCTATCGAGGCTGACGATCAATGGCCTTCAGACTTGGTATATAGAATTCGGGACTTGGATTCCACCAAGTTTGTTCAAATGATGACCTTTGGTTAACATTGACCTGTTTTACGTCAAGGTCAAATTTGGTTACTGAGGCATTTGTATAGAAAAAGTAAATGGATTTTCCTGATTCCATAGCAGCCTGTTGCATCAGGATTGATATTTGCAATCAGCTAAATATAAGTTTATTAAGTCCAAAGGTCAAGGTCATTTACTGATCTTTGCCCTGGATGACTTAGAAGCAGTATTCTTTCTTCTCCACTTAAACTATTGGCCTGATCGAAACCAAATTACATAAGGAGCCTCTATGGGATGAGGCAATGAAAATTTGTTCTAGGGTTGTAGTTACATGACCAAGATGGGTGCCATGCCTGCATATGGTATCCAATACATGACCTCGGGTGAGCGTGGTGGCACATAAGCCTCTTATTTGACAGACGACACAGAACGACCCATATAATGGTTGAAGTATCGTTAAATACTAACTTAGTGAAACATTTTCCATGTCATCCAGAGTATTACTACATGACTGCGAACAGCAAAGGCTATGGCCAGCCTGACTCTCCTTAAGCACCAAGAAAACACGCCTATATAATTATGACGTGCCCCTTAAACCCCACTTATATAAAGTAAAACTGGGGTTTACAGGGGTGAAACTTATTTGTGTTTATTTCTTCACTTAAATATCGATTGTAGGTACGCGTTAGTACCGCCTTGACGATGCGGTTCTAACGTGTACCCACAATCTATGTTTTGAGCAGGACTAAGATAAAATATCTGAATTTTCATCTTAAAATTTTAATTTTTCGGCGGAAAAATTCCAATGTATTTGTATAGGCGTGTTTTCGTAATGCTTTGCTACTCACCAATATAATAACGACACCTTTTTCATTAGCATTGGGTTAAATAAGTAACGTTTGTGTCGCTGCTAAAAATGTGCCACAGAAGGAACATGGCTTCAGATCAACATTAATTAGTCAAATTCAAATCGGCAATTTTATGTTAGGTACTTGAAGCTAAAACCATATACAGTAGAACTTCAATGGCTCGAACACTAATGGCTCGTTTACCATGGATATGTCGAACTTGGTCTTGAGCCCGCAGAGAATTCCTCCTGATATGAAATCGGAATAATTTAGCCGGGAAGATTTTCTTCTTTTGTCTTGCAAATGTATGCTTTTATCTTGCGAATGTATGCTTTTATCTTGCAAATGTATGCTGTGTGTACTCATTAGAGTCGCCTCGATGAGGCGACTCTAATGAGTACACACAACATACGGTTATAACTCTGTAAAGATATCCAAGACTTATCCCCGTTATGCCTCCGGTATGGCACTAATAGTAACCCTCCATGTCTCGAACTACCACTGTCTCGAACAAATTTTCATAGTCCCAAAGGGGTTCGAGCTATCGAAGTTCGACTGTATGTGAGAGATCTCCAAATGGCATAAGCAATGCGGTTATCTGAAGACAAATCCAACCTATCAAGATATAATACTCCAAGAGTGACAGACCCTGGACCCTGATTCTGCACCCCCAAGCTGGAACATGTATGTATACATGACAACCAGCCCACTGTCGACGTGTGTATATCAAGTTTCAATTTTTTCAACTTTCACCCTCTTATAGAACATTTTAACTTCACTACAGCTGGTGTGTGGGAATGTGTGGCGGCGGTAAAACGTCTCCCTGACCTACATCATAGTGTAGATTATATTTTCTTGTCCTTTGGGATCATTGATTCCATTGAGGAATTTTGAAAATATCTGAGGGTCACTGATGAGGCCTTATTGGCCGAAACTAGCTAGTCTGGCCCAGAAAACATATACACCCTATATTTTTCAGTTCTGTGGTGTATGTCTTGCTTCCAAAGGATAACCCTTTTATAGAACATATATCACAGTTCCTGAGAAATTTGTAACCAAAATGTATATATATATATATAAATTGCGTTTTGCCCTGAATCAGCTGTGCAAGTTATATCAGAAAACTGACTAAAAAAAGGCGTGACGAAAATTGATCTAACGAGGACGGAAAGCAAATCCTGTATAGCTCCACTTTTTCAAAGCGGGATGTAAAAATACATAAATTAATCAAGAAACGTACTTGTACAGTCGAGAGTCAGTGGCTTGGGCACCTTTGACTGGAGACAGGGCCACCTCGAGCCTCAATGGGTTTTATTAAAGTAATAGTAATAAAGGTAAGAGGCGATTCTTATGAGTACATGCAACATGTTTTCAAGATAAAATAATGAAATCAAACCCAAATTGTCCAAAGTTTATTCAAATACGGAGCTAAATGTATGCGGTGAATTCACTAGGCCCTGCAGCGGGTTCCAATTAACTGTTGACAAACAGACATCAGTCACCAGCAATAGTAAATATCCGGAAATCGTATCTCTAGTAGCAACAGATGCGTTGTTTACCAACGCGACCTAGGGACAAGCTTTTGAGATAAAATCTGTGTATTTGTATAGAAATCAGTGTGTTTGCAAAGAATCAGTTTTATGCTTTTCACAGTTGTTCATGTTATGTCAAAATGCCAACACAGGGGGGACAGTGTAATAGTGACCGCAGATATGCAGACATGCCACACATGGAAAAAGTTGACTTTGTGCCATTTCCAAAGCTCACAAAACCCCTGCAAAAGTGCCTACGATGTCAAAACCTATGTCTTGGAGCAGACATAAGGAAAATAATGTCTACCCCTGTAAAGCCTCGTTTTCCCTATATAAATGCATGAGGTTTATTGGGGTATTCATTACACAGATTTTAACCCTTATCTTGTTGAATATTCATTAAAGCCACACCCATTTCTATCTATCAACCAATCAAATAACTTGATGTAATTGCTTGCTACAAATTCATAAACTGAATGCCAAACAGTGTAGAACCTGATCAGATGGCTTCTTTAGAAAGCAGCTGATCTGGATCTACACCGTTTGCAAGTATACAGGTTGTCGTATCAGCAAGATAAAGGTTAAATACGATGATTTAAATTTTATAATTTTGCTCTCATGTTTAACTAACAATTCAACTCGAAACACAAATGTTTATCTTTTGCTTGCTCCTTTTTATCATTATAAGTATTATCATTGAATTTCGTTCTGTTCCCCGTTCATAGCTCAAGATAAGGTGTTTTGTTGTTGTTTTTTCATGAGACAGTTACTGATATTTTTCTTATTTCAACAGGAAGAAATATATATGTTGTAGGTACTTATTAGAAACCCCTTTGTGTGGCGCTTCTAATGAGGATCCACAACATTTCTTTTTGCGCTAAAATGAGAGAAATAATATGTGGATATTCCCTCTTCGCTAATTTTTATCATTATTATCATTGATTTTATTCCAGCAACTTTGTGGCTAATTTCTGTTCCCCATTCATAGCTCAAGATAAGTATTTTTTTTTTTATTATTATTATTTTTTTTTACATGACAAAGTTACTGATATTTTACATATTTCAACAAGAAAAAAATGTATATGTTGTGGGTACTTATTAGAACCCCCTTGGTGAAGCGCTTCTAAACAGTATCAACAATCTTGTGTTTGTGCAAAAATAAGAAAATTAACATGTGGATATCCCCTCTTATCTGGAGAAATGTGCTTTGTTCTTACCCTTTTGAGATTTAGATAGAGTTTGGGATCTGATCGTATCGTTCCTGGCTGATATTTATTTTTATTTATATATATAGATACTATATAAGTTAAGATATTTTTCCAATCAGTTGTAGTTAGACTGTCACTCCCCTTTGTTTTAAAAAAAAACTCTTGAAGGTATATGACAGAACTACTAGATCTAAAATCTGAAGTCGCTGTTCCGTAATGTTTCAATATTATTATTTTTCAACCCACCAAAATGAATAACTACATGTATAAATCTACTTTTCACAGCAGCAAATTATAATATTTAACCACAATCTGATGCTAAAATAAACGATTAGACATTAAATAATATATGAATCACTTTCTATGCCTAATGTTTATAGCAAACACATGCTGATAAGCAAACCAGTTTGACAGGCTTGTCCCTAGGTCACGTGAGTAAACACATACCGGTTACTACTGAAGACAGATTTCCGGAGTTGTCCTATTGAAGTTTCAACGGATTTGGTGCGAGTTTCTATTTCCCATGGTAAACGAGATATTGGTGTTGAGCATTTGACTTTTCCAAGTAACAACAACATTGAGTCAGTTTTACGTCCCACCAACAGCTAAGGCCATACGGAGACTGGACCTCGGTTTAAAGACTCATCCGAAAGTATGGAGAAGCCCGGAATCGATCCTGCAATCCCTGGTTTATCAGGCGAGTAGCATAACCACTACATCACAGAGGCTTCTAACAACAGTATTGAAATAATCGGAAATACTAGAAACGTCTATTCCTCTCGTTCCGATTGCCAAAAAAGTTAATACGTGCATAATATCAATAATATATTTTTCCTCATGGACGTTTCCCAGTGAGAAAGTAAGCCGGGACAGAAAAATATACATGTTGAAATGATATGGTGTCACACTAGGACAAAATAGAAAGGATCATCGTCGGCGCTTTAAAAAAAATGAGTGTTGTGAGTACCTTGTATAACTTTATCACGATTTGTTCGTTTGACAACAATCCAATGTTGGCAGTTTGAATCCTTATTAAGAAGTTTAGCAGTTAACAATTTATTACGAGTGTTGAAGTCAGTTACATGACAAGACACTCCAGCAAATCGAATTAACTACGAAATATACACGCCATAGGATGCCGCACGGGGAACATGACCATCCAAGAAAGGAAACTTTACACATTCAAAATCAAAATCATCGCGTTTATCACACATTTTGCGAGAAACAAATCCCACATTTACATTAACATATTAACAGAGGGACAGAAAGGAATTCACCAGGACCCAGAAAAACGGCGAGCCTCACAAGACAATGAATAATTACGTAGAAAAAGGAATCAACGCATACGATTAGAAATATGCTCAGCAAAAGATCTGGGGCCAGTTGTTCAAAGCATCATTAGCTTAACGAGCTCGTTAGTGGTCATATTGTTAACTCTTCTAGCAAGTTCAATATCGTAAATTTTGGTGTTTTTGCTGAAAAAATGTGAGCAGCTTTTGCATCCGCAAAAGCTGCTCACATTTTTTCAGCAAAACTTTATGCATATTTGCCATATTTAATGATCAAAGTTTTACCAATACGTTAACTGACGACATTGTTAGTTTTGAACAACTGGCCCCAGATCGCTGGCATACCAACATAGCTGTTTTTTTTTTCAGACCTCTCTGGTTCTATTAGTGAGCTGTGCGGAATGTGATTAACAGTATGAGAACTCGTATAGACCAAAACAGAGGCCACGTGCGGTACTCAGTACGTTATATGATTAACATCACGAAACACGCCTATATAATTTTGAACCCCACTCATATCGAGCCGACACACACTCATATCGAGCCGATCGTTAATCAGAGGTGGGCGAAAACCGGAGTACCCGGAGAAAAAACACTTGACCTTCCGTTGCAGAACTTGGCGTCTCACACGTGGCCCGAGCAAGGCTCGAACCTACGGCGGTGAGAGACCTAATGACTAAGAGTCAGCGCTCTTATCCACTAGTCCACGGAGGCCCGTCCCACTTTTATATAGTAAACCTTTGGTTAACATGGGTAAACCTTATTTTTCAATGAGGCGGTTCTAACGAGTACCCATAATCTATATTCTGTGCAGAAATAAGGAAAATATCACAATATTTCAACTTAAAATTTACGGTTTGTTTTCGGCGGAAAAGTTTACAATATATTTGTATTATGTTTTAGTAATGACATAACGACGCTTGTATGGGCTGTGACTGGCGTAGGCACACCATGTACTGAGTTCGGATTGAAAAGCATTAACAGCAGTAGTTGTACATGGGTTTGAAACCATGTTAACATGCCTTTTGTGATTATCGTTTAATTTGTTTTCATTTTGCAGTTTACTTGCTGTTCAGAATCGATGAAAGAAAATGCTTTTTATTGAAAGCTTGTTGGTTTTAATGTGATTTCCGGTCACGATATTGCTTGTATCCGTAAACATGGTAATGGTGCAATGTTTGAACGGGTACCCTTACCCAAAATCCGACGTCCCTATTTTCAACATCACGAAAACACGCCTTTATACTTATTACCCCTTCGAATCCCACTTTTATATAGTAAAACTGGGGTTTACAGGGGTAAACCTTATTTTCTTATTTCTGCTCTAAAATATAGATTGTGGGTACTCGTTAGAACCGCCTCAATGAGGCGGTTCTAACGAGTACCGACAATCTATATTTTGAGCAGAAACAAAAAAAAAATATCAAAATTTTTCATCATAAAATGTTCATTTTTTTCGGCAATAAAGGTTACAATGTATTTGTATAGGCGTGTTTTCGTAATGAGTAGCCATATTCTTCACACCAATTGCTGATGTATCTTTATTCATATATGAATATTGTTTTCAAACCACAAAGCAATTCACTATTAGTTTGAATATTTATAACATGAGAGGCAAAACAAATAGGAGTCGCAATACATCTATCCCATAGTTTAGTATATACAAACATCGGAAGAAACCAGTGCTTCAGCTGAAGTGCACGACCCGCCGGATGCTTTTAGCTTTATGAGTGTTACCATATATGGGTATGGCGGCCATTTTGGTCATGTGACCTGGACATAAAACGGTTCCCCCAATTAATGCGCATTATCGTAAGAGGCAAAAATATATCTTATACTTTAGTACTGTATTCTGAATCGTTTGCAGGATAAAATCCAACACAAAAGCATATGTGTCAAAGTTTGACCTAGGCACAAAGAAGGTCAAGGTCAACCCAGGGTCACCATTTTAGCAATTTATGATGGGCCTACGTTCCAGATGCTATTTATCAAGTTTCGTGGAAATCTGCACAGTGGTTCTGGAGAAGACTATTTTTGAAGGGTTTTTACCAAATATTGCTTGGCGGCCATTTTGGTCATGTGACCTGGACCCCATGAGGAAATTTTGGTTTCCCCCATCCCGTAGAGGCTCCATATGAAATTTGACTTCAATCGGCCCAACGATTTCCGAGGAGAAGCAGTTCGAAAATTTTCACATTTTTCGCCTCGGCGAGGCTGTACTAAATGGAATGTAATATTTCGCAAGTTCATTGATAAGATCTCATTGATATTTATCAGTATGCCAAAAATTGTTTAATTATTCCAAGCGGTTAAGTCACTATCACCAATTTTCACAAACGGATTACGGACGGACATATAGACAGACCATATATGGCTTGGCGGCCATTTTGGTCATGTGTCCTGGACCCCATGAGCAATATTTGGTTTCCCCCATCCCATAGAGGCTCCATATGAAATTTGATTTCAATCGGCCCAACGGTTTCCGAGGAGAAGCAGTTCGAAAATTTTCACATTTTTCGCCTCGGCGAAGCTATACTAAATGGAATGTAATATTTCGCAAGTTCATTGGTTAGATCTCATTGATATCTATCAGTATGCCAAAGATTGTTTAAATATTCCAAGCGGTTAAGTCACTTTCACCATTTTCACAAACGGGTTACGGACGGACAGACAGACAAACCATATATGGCTTGGCGGCCATTTTGGTCATGTGACCTTGACCCCATGAGCAAATTTTGGTTTCACCCATCCCATAGAGGTTCCATATGAAATTTGACTTCAATCGGCCCAACGGTTTCCGAGGAGAAGCAGTTCGAAAATTTTCACATTTTTCGCCTCGGCGAGGCTATACTAAATGGAATGTAATATTTCGTAAGTTCATTGGTTAGATCTCATTGATATCTATCAGTATGCCAAAAATTGTTTAAATATTCCAAGCGGTTAAGTCACTATCACCAATTTTCACAAACGGGTTACAGACGGACCCAAAGAAGGTCAAGGTCAACCCAGGGTCACCATTTTAGCAATTTATGATAGGCCTACATCCCAGATGCTATTTATCAAGTTTCGTGGAAATCTGCCCAGTGGTTCTGGAGATGACTATTTTTGAAGGGTTTTTACCATATATGGCTTGGCGGCCATTTTGGTCATGTGACCTGGACCCCATGAGCAAATTTTGGTTTCCCTATCCCATAGAGGCTCCATATGAAATTTGACTTCAATCGGCCCAACGGTTTCCGAGGAGAAGCAGTTCGAAAATTTTCACATTTTTCGCCTCGGCGAGGCTATACTAAATGGAATGTAATATTTCGCAAGTTCATTGGTTAGATCTCGTTGATATCTATCAGTATGCCAAAAATTGTTTAAATATTCCAAGCGGTTAAGTAACTATCACCAATTTTCACTTACGGGTTACGGACGGACAGACAGACAAACCATATATGGCTTGGTGGCCATTTTGGTCATGTGACCTTGACCCCATGAGCAAATTTTGGTTTCCCCCATCCCATAGAGGCTCCATATGAAATTTGACTTCAATCGGCCCAACGGTTTCCGAGGAGAAGCAGTTCAAAAATGTTCGAAAATTTTCACATTTTTCGCCTCGGCGAGGCTATACTAAATGGAATGTAATATTTCGTAAGTTCATTGGTTAGATCTCATTGATATCTGTCAGTATGCCAAAAATTGTTTAAATATTCCAAGCGGTTAAGTCACTATCACCAATTTTCACAAACGGGTTACGGACGGACAGACAGAACGACAGATTGACAGACTGACAGAATGACAGAATGACACGGTGCTTAGAAAAAACCGACTTCAGTCGGTTGCTTTTTCTGCGGGTCGTGCAATATGCTTGATAATACTGCACATCCACTAGTAATCTGCATTATACAGAAATACAGTTTATTGTCTGTTTGCTGAGACGTACAAGAATTGTCTGATAAACAACCGTACCATGGGTCATTGGACTTGCAACGTGATAATTAATTAATTTTGTATGCACCGTCTTTGTCTGTAAAGAATGACATTAATCCCAATGCGTTAATGTCGGCGGAATTACCTTCCTCTAGAGGATCGCAGTTTTAATGAGAATATATATACCTTCAAGTTGTCTTCCGTGTACATTACGCAAACACGCCTATACAAATATAGCCACCTTTATCGCCGAAAAAATGAAAATTTTAAAATGAAAAATTGTGATATTTTACTTATTTCTGCTCTAAAATATAGATTGTGGGTACTCGTTAGAACCGCCTCGACGTGGCGGTTCTAACGAGTACCCACAATCTATATTTTAGAGCAGAAATAAGTAAAATAAGGTTTACCCCCGGAAACCCCAGTTTTACTATATAAATCTGGGGTTCAAGGGGGTCAAAATATATAGGCGAATTTTCGTGATGAAAACATAGTGGTTAAAGGGCCATATCTATCCTTACCCCTTAATTGAAGAGCGGATTAAATCCGTTTTTTGACAAATTGAATTTCTACAAAAACGATTGGACAGGTCTAACTTGAATAGTTTGTTTGATTGCATTTTGTAAGGTTTACGAAATGTCTAGTTTTTTTTCAGGAAATAAGTCCGTGAAATGAACATCCTTCAAAACACCACTCAATATAGAGAACACTGAGGTTTACATTATTTTGCTTATGTCTTCTCCAAGACAGAATGTTGGTACTCGTTAGAAACACCTCGATGAGGCGGACTGAGGCGGTTCTAACGGACACACACAACCTATGTTTGGAGTAGTATAATTAAGAAAAATATCATGGAATTTCATCAGAAAAGTAGTAATTTTCATCACATAAACACGCCTCTATAATTCTGACCCCCTTGAACCCCACTTTTATATAGCAAAACTGGTTTTTACTTATTTCTGCTCTAAGATATGGATTGTGGGTACTCGTTAGAGCCGCCTCTTCTAGGCGGTTCTAACGAGTATTCACAATAAATAGTTTGCGCAGAAATACGAAAAACACCACCATTTTTCCATCTTACATTTTTCGCTTTTTGGCGGTAACATTTACAATGTATTTGTATAGGCCTGTTAAAATACACTATGTCGGGCGTGTTATCGGAATGTATGGAGTGTTTTCTGAGACTGACGCGATTAATCTCATAATAGATTAATCGTTCGATAAATTCCACAAAAATGATTATCATTTCTTATTTGCTTTTAATCGATTACTTGATAGGTACAATTTACTAGCCAAAGTTATGCCTAAAATAGCTGGATACATAATGTAAAGTGCAACATATGGTAAGAGTCATGCTCAGACAGAAAGCCAGACAGGCAAAATAATGACAAAAACCTTATCGATTACTAATTGATTATCGATCGCAAGGACATGACTGGTAATCGATTATCTTTTCAGCTCCGATTAGCCAGCCCTAGTGTTTTCTGACAGTCTAATCACCCCGTTGGAGGGAGAGAGGGGCTGATCGTTCCTATTGTTGTCTATTATCAATTATTGCGATAAAACTGGCAGCATTCACTTCTATTTAATACTTCGTGTTACCAAACAGACATGTAAATGTAGTTGTTTCGGACCCCGCCAATCGGGGCTTGAAGAAATATATGGCTGCATGATGCTTCCACGCAGAGCTGAATCCGACCCGCACACGAGTACTAGTAAACCACTTAGAGGATCTAAGCCTGCCCAGGCAAAGCGGTGCGCACGAGTCGGACCGTCCATGCTTATAAACCCTATTGGTTTCATTGGGCGACAGGGCTTGAGATGTCATTACATCTCAATGTCGGGTAAAAGTCACACAAAATTGGAAGCAACGTCTCCAAAATGACCATTAGAGTTTTGACGGGGACGTAAAACCTCAAATCAAAAAAATGTAGTTGTTCGTACTGACACCGCATTTGCGAAATTCCGTGACAAAATGTATCTGAAACGTGCCTGTCCAAAACATCACGAAAACACGCCTACATAATTTTGACCCCCTTGAATCCCAGTTTTTTACAGTAAAACTGGAATTTGCAGGGGTAAACCTTATTTTCTTATATCTGCTCTAAAATATAGATTTGTGTACTCAATACAACCGCCTCGATGAGGCGGTTCTAACGAGTACCCACAATCTATATTTGAGCAGAAATAAGAAAAATATCACAATTTTTCATCTTAATTTTTCTTTTTTTTTTTCGGCGATAATGGTTACAATGTATTTGAATTGGCGTGTTTTCGTAATGATTGGAATAGAATGAACATCGATTTACTTTTTATAAAATGCAAATAAATACTATCAGTTGATTACAAGTATTCTCTTGTGGTTATACATTGAAAACTGTTGAATGTTGGTAAATACCTAACATTTTGAAGATACACACAATATGTTCTAGAAAGGGCTATCCTTTGGAAGCAAGGAATACACCAGAGAACTGGAAAATATGGAGTGCACGTGTTTTCTTGGCCAGACAAGGTGCATTTGAACCTTAACATACAATAACGGACGTGATAAAGATAACAAGCACGATGACCAGTGAATGAGCTAAACACCCATGTTAGGCTGACTCTTTCCACGATAATGGAGTTTGCAAGGATAAACATTTTTTCGCATTTCTGCTCCACAACGTTATTTTGTTGTTTCAAACGAGCACCCAATATCTATGTTTCATCACGTGAACAAGTCCATGGAATGAAGATCCCGATAAACCCCACTTTATATAGAGAAAACTGGGGTTTACGGGGGAACATTATTTTCTTATTTCTGTTCCAATACATAAGTTGTGGGTACTCGTTAGAACCGCCTAGTTGAGGCAGTTCTCACAAGAATCCACAACCTATGTTTTAAGCATTCATAAGAAAAATATCACGGGTTTTCATTAGATCACTAGCCATTTTGGAGATATGAAAAACGCACAATGTCGCTTGGCTGAGTTATCGTACTGGAAGAAATATCAAACCATTACGATAACACACCCGTGTGACATAGTGCATTTTTTCACATCTCCAAAATGGCTACTTTTCAGATGAAAATCGGTAATATTATTCTTATTTATATTGCAAACATAGGTTGTGTGTGTTCGTTAGACCCGCCTAACTGAGACGGTTCTTACGAGTCTCAACAATCTATGTTTTGGAGCAGAAATATAAACATAATTAATTATACCCCCATAAACCCCAGTTTTCTCTCTATACAGTGGATTTGGGGGTTGTGTGTTTATGTGATGTCAATCTACATTTCATATAACATGTACCGGCCCCGATAGCTCAGTTGGTAGAGTGTCCGCTCCGGGGAACGGGAGGTCACGGGTTCGATCCCGGGCCGCGACATACCAAAGTCGTTAAAAATGGTACTAGCTGCTCCTCGCTTGGCACTCAGATTTACGGGGTAGAGCTAGGACTGGTCGACCCAGTGTCAGGATAATGTGACTGGGTGTGGTATCATGTAATGTGTCTGGGACATGATACTTCAGTGAGGCAGCACTATAAAAGTGAGCATTGAGCTCCCTGTCGCAACCAGACACCGTCGTGATATGACTGAAAAATTGTTGAAAGCGACGTTAAACCCAAATTCACACACACATTTCATATAACATGTCTTTTATACGGCCTCCTTAGAAGAGTATAAGGATCTTACATGGGTATGAGGGAATGATAGAAAAAAGTTGAATGTTATAATGCAGTCACTTCGATTGTCGGCGTCCGCCTTATTTTGCTGACAAAAATGAGACGATTTTGACGTCACTGTACGTGCAGTGACGTCAAACTTAACGACGACGTACGTGGCGTACTCTTTAACCAGTGTACATTAAGCACGTGCTAGATGTACCTCTCGATTTTACTCAATCCCTGGGTAGATAACCTGGATATGATATGAATTTCTATCTCAGGTCTATGTCCAGGATTTGCTTATCTTGTGCGATAGAATAGACCTTTTAGTATTCTTTATGTTGGTTGGCGCCTGATGCTCCGTCTTTGGTCGGGCCCCTCGGAGTCTAACTGTTGGTTTTCTTTTGCTCCAGCAATTCTGTTATTGTATGCTGTCGAGTCATCAACCTTGTTTCATCTCTGTAGTTTTTTAATTTGTATGTTCTCGGATATGTTACACTGATGAGTAAGGAAGCCTTCATGCGGACCAAACAAAATTAGTGTATACCGCGACAGAGGTAAGGGCGAGGATTATGGCCATGTAAAATCGATCTAAGCCCCCCTAGTGGAATTCTTTCCACTGACCGTTTCAAGACGGTTCTTCTGTGGCGGTTTATTTATTGTTTTTGTTTGTTACTTACTGTGTGTATCACTTGTGTCTTTTACCGGCCCCGATAGCTCAGTTGGTAGAGTGTCCGCTCCGGGGAACGGGAGGTCTCGGGTTCGATCCCGGGCCGCGACATACCAAAGTCGTTAAAAATGGTACTAGCTGCTCCTCGCTTGGCACTCAGTTTACGGGGTAGAGCTAGGAATGGTCGATCCAGTGTCAGGATAATGTGAATGGGTGTGGTATCATGTAATATGTCTGGGACATGATACTTCAGTGAGGCAGCACTATAAACGTGAGCATTGAGCTCCCTGTCGCAACCAGACACCGTCGTGATATGACTGAAAAATTGTTGAAAGCGACGTTTAACCCGAATTCACACACACACTTGTGTCTTTTTATTTTGGATGGCCATTTGGCCATTTTGTGGGAAAGTAACTGTCCTTATGGCCTTCCTTTGTTTAGGTTTCCATTATGGTTTAGTCGCTTTATGTTTGTGTTTCTTTCCCTTTGGTGTCTTTGATAGGTGGAGTAAGTTAATTGTATCGATTCCTGATCTGTGTTTTACTTCTACTATGTTGATCTATCTTGGCCATAAGGGATGCATGGAATAATCTTTTCCTAGGTCACAGTCCGGTATCGCGAGGTTTGCTGGTCTTTTCACTCCTGAAACACATGGCGCATGTTTTTCTTGCGTATCTTCCATTTATAGTTTTTAAATGTAATAACATTTACTCATGTCCGCTATTTTGTGATGACCTAGCAGTTACGACATGACATTCCATGACGTCAACCTTAACGACGTACCCGACGACCTTTACAACAAATGAACATCAAACAATATGGAGATGTTTGTATTTTATGTTCTTTTATAGGATACTTGCAGGATACTTCTACATCAAAGTATTCTAAGATTTCCTTAGTTGGTATGAGAGAAAGTACATTTATCATAATGGTGTGTTATCCTAAGGTAGATTCATTTGGAGAAAACCAATTATACCGGATGCTGTGCATACAGAAAAAAAACAACTAGTTTTTACTGTTAATTGTCCGCGATTAGCGAACATGTGTCTTCTAGTACGTGCTTTTAGGGAACACTCAAATTAACCTGCCTGCTCACGCAGTTTACTCGTATATGAAACCGTTTCAGGTACGCAGAAGGAAATCTTTAGTCACCGATATTTCATATACAGCACAGCGAAAATTCAGCCCAGCTTGTGCGACTTTTTCGCTTATATTATTTCATTTTGGATAGCCTATTGGCCATTTTGTGGGAAAGTAACTGTCCTTTTGGCTTTCCGCTATTGATGTTTCCACTAGGTCTATTGTTTCATGTTTGTGTTTCTTTCCCTTTGGTGTCTCTGATCGTAGCCGTGGGTTGATTGTATCCAACCCTGATCATTGCCTCCACTTCTATTTTGTAGGCTCATGACGAAAAACCGCCTATTCAACTGTATTGAAAACGTTGCTACCAAAACATGAACATTCGCAGAATAACAAAAACTGATGGACCTACAATTAATTTTATGCTCAAAATATAGATTTTGGGAACTCATTAGAACCGCCTCGTCTGGGAACTCATAACAAAAGCCTCGACGAGGCGGTTCTAACGGAGTGCCCACAATCTTCGTTTTTGAAAACTAATAAATACCACTGTAAATCACAGTTTTTCTATATGATCCGGGGCATGGCATTTCCTACCATTTTCATGTGAGCCCAGTGAAGAATCAGATCAGCCTGCGCATCCATATAGTTTGATCAGAGACTTATCTTGCTGCATGAAGGAGCATTGGACCCTTAGCTATCCTTAGAGCGCGTAACAAAGACTCTGATCAGACTGCACGGACACGCAGGCTGATCCGAGTCTTCACTGGGCGCACATGTAAATTGCAGGAAATACCGTGCCCCGGCTCATATAAGAGTGGGGTTTATGGTTGTTACAATTATATAGGCATGTTTCATGGTGTGATCTAAATTCGCTAGCGCCCTTCTCAGAAGGCACATATTTCTTATACTGTTGTTATCCATTGAAACGGGAAGTATTCTCAGGCTTGTTGTCAGGACAACGAACTGTAGTAGCTCGACATGAAAGTATGAACATTGGGTGCAGTTTATGTCAAATGAGCACATTGATAGGATGATGATTAAAGAGATTTTTCTTTGTAAAATCAAATGAATACGATTGGGCACCAGAACGTTGTTGCACTGCCTTACTTCACAGCAGACTTACCATTTCATGTGTGTTATTTGTTGACTGCATTACGTTAACATACCCGTGTGATATAGCGCATTATTTTATATCTCCATAATTACTTTACTGATGGAACAGTGTGATATTTTTTTCTTATTTTCTTGGGCGAATTTTATTCATAGATGTGTACAAGCAAATTTATACTAACAGTATTTACTATGAATAATATACCTCAGAGATATATACTTTAGCGCCCAATATAAAACTACTTCTCTGTCAATCATCTTTGACGTAATTACCTAGTGGATCCGTATGTTATTTAGTAGGCGTGGTTTAGTATGCATTAAAGTTAGTAAGCATATTTTCTAGTGTTTTTGTTTGTAAATGTTTGATTAAAACTATGTCACTGATAGTTGAATTCGAATATATTTGGCGCCATATATTTATATTAAATTTATGTCACTGTATCATTAATTTAACAGCAACCTGATAATTTGCTACATAGCTGCAATCACAGATGCTTGGGGTCAGGTCACTTGCTAATGTTTTTTCAAAGTTAGTTTTGCATTTTGCTATAATTGGAACACTTACCATCATCATAAAACGTGTTTAGGAACTTCTAGACAAAGTTTTAAAAAACGTCCTTTTTACTATCAAGGCTCAAATAAGTAAAGATAACACTCTTTTTGAAAACGAAAGTAGACATCCATGCAGAAACTATGAAACATGCACAAAACAAACAAACACAACTACAACTTACTTACATCATTCGATTAGGTAAACATTTGCCTTGACAATGCAGGTTACACCACATTCTGATTTTTTAATACAGCTGAGAAATATTCCAAAAACATCTCATTCCAGTAGAATGAAGCATCTATTATCTGTTGTCAAAGCGTGGCTTCCGGTGGCTCTTCATGTACTGCAATAAAGCGAGTAACCAGTCTAGACTGGTTTTGTTTTGTACTAATTTCTTCAGACAACTGACTTGATACAAAAAAAAATCCTTCAAGACTGGTTACCCGCTTTACATGGAAAGAATGCATAGTAACTGGGTGCCATGCTTTGACCCCAGTTTTGGTACAGACAAGAAGTGCTTTATTTATTAGATTGTGTTGTTTTTGGAATATTTCTCAGCTGTATTTCAAAATCAGAAAGTATTGTAACCTGCTTTGTGAAGGCAAATGTTTACCTAATCGAATGATGTAAGTACATGTAAGTTGTAGTTGTGTTTGTTTGTTTTGTGCATGTTTCATAGTTTCTGCATGGATGTCTACTTTCGTTTTCAAAAAGAGTGTTATCTTTACTTATTTGAGCCTTGATAGTAAATAGGACGTTTTTTAAAACTTTGTCTAGAAGTTCCGAAACATGTTTTATGATGATGGTAAGTGTTCCAATTATAGCAAAATGCAAAAATAACTTTGACAAAACATTAGCAAGTGACCTGACCCCAAGCATCTGTGGCTGCAATATGAGTGTCTTCCCTTTGACATAATAATAGCTGACAAGTAAAAGCTTTAGTAGAGCTTTTCATTCATATTCTAAGTTCGATTGTCAACCCAGTTTGTTGTTTAGTTTTGGGTTTAACGTCCCCGTCAGCACCGTAAAGGTCATTTTGGAGTCGTTGTTTCCGAATTGTGGGACATTTACTCAATATTAAGATGAAATATGACCTCACCAGCCTCTTGGCAATTATTGCAGTTGCAGTTTTCTGTCAGACGATTTCTGCACATTAACCTCCCTTGAATTTCTAAAAATAAATGTTCTATTTGACTGGAAAAAGGATATATCTATAACTAATTGACATGGTATGAAAATATGTGGCAAAATCCTGATTCTTTCCCCTAGGGGATCCAATAGTTTTGTTGGTTTGTAATGTAGTATAAACATTCGCCTTGAAACTACTTTCTGTTGATCAGTGTCACACAGAAGCTTGCACAATATATATTGCCTTAATAGAAAATTTGAATATAGGGGAAAGAATCAGGAACAATATATACTCATTGACCAAATATCCAACATACTCATGTGCCATGGCAGGGGAGGTTTTCCCAGTGTCTTAAAAGGGTTTTCTTTGGGGATCCATTCCATAAAGAAAAGGGGCTCGGAATTCTTTTGGGGTAAGTTAAGATATGACATTTATCAACGAAAATGGATAGGGGAAAGTTTGTATAGGGGAAAATTCGTATAGGGGAAAGAATCAGGAACAATATATACCCATTGACCAAATATCCAACATACTTATGTACCAAGGCAGGGGAGGTATTCCCCAGTGTCTTGAAGGGGTTTTCTTTGGGGATCCATTCCATAAAGAAAAGGGGCTCGGAATTCTTTTGGGGTAAGAATAGATATTACATTTATCAAAGAAAATGGATAGGGGAAAGTTTGTATAGGGGAAAATTCGTATAGGGGAAAGAATCAGGAACAATATATACCCGTTGACCATATAGCCAACATACGTATGTGCCAAGGCAGGGGAGTTATTCCCCAGTGTCTTGAAAGGGTTTTCTTTGGGGATCCATTCCATAAAGAAAAGGGGCTCGGAATTCTTTTGGGGTAAGTTAAGATATGACATTTATCAACGAAAATGGATAGGGGAAAGTTTGTATAGGGGAAAATTCGTATAGGGGACAGAATCAGGAACAATATATACCCGTTGACCATATAGCCAACATACTTATGTGCCAATGCAGGGGAGGTATTCCCCAGTGTCTTGAAAGGGTTTTCTTTGGGGATCCATTCCATAAAGAAAAGGGGCTCGGAATTCTTTTGGGGTAAGTAAAGATATGACATTTATCAACGAAAATGGATAGGGGAAAGTTTGTATAGGGGAAAATTCGTATAGGGGAAAGAATCAGGAACAATATATACCCGTTCACCAAATATCCAACATACTTATGTACCAAGGCAGGGGAGGTATTCCCAAGTGTCTTGAAAGGGTTTTCTTTGGGGATCCATTCCATAAAGAAAAGGGGCTCGGAATTCTTTTGGGGTAAGTAAAGATATGACATTAATCAACGAAAATGGATAGGGGAAAGTTTGTATAGGGGAAAATTCGTATAGGGGAAAGAATCAGGAACAATATATACCCGTTGACCATATAGCCAATATACTTATATGCCAAGGCGGGGGAGGTATTCCCAAGTGTCTTGAAAGGGTTTTCTTTGGGGATCCATTCCATAAAGAAAAGGGGCTCGGAATTCTTTTGGGGTAAGTAAAGATATGACATTTATCAACAAAAATGGATAGAGGAAAGTTTGTATAGGGGAAAATTCGTATAGGGGAAAGAATCAGGAACAATATATACCCGTGCACCAAATATCCAACATACTTATGTACCAAGGCAAGGGAGGTATTTCCCAGTGTCTTGAAAGGGTTTTCTTTGGGGATACATTCCATAAAGAAAAGGGGCTCGAAATTCTTTTGGGGTAAGTAAAGATATGACATTTATCAACGAAAATGGATAGGGGAAAGTTTGTATAGGGGAAAATTCGTATAGGGGAAAGAATCAGGAACAATATATACCCGTTGACCATATAGCCAACATACTTATGTGCCAATGCAGGGGAGGTATTCCCCATAGTCTTGAAAGGGTTTTCTTTGGGGATCCATTCCATAAAGAAAAGGGGCTCGGAATTCTTTTGGGGTAAGTAAAGATATGACATTTATCAACGAAAATGGATAGGGGAAAGTTTGTATAGGGGAAAATTCGTATAGGGGAAAGAATCAGGAACAATATATACTCGTTGACCAAATATCCAACATACTTATGTGCCAAGGCAGGGGAGGTATTCCCCAGTGTCTTGAAAGGGTTTTCTATGGGGATCCATTCCATAAAGAAAAGGGGCTCGGAATTCTTTTGGGGTAAATAAAGATATGACATTTATCAACGAAAATGGTAAGGCGAGAGTTTATATAGGGAAAAAATCAGGAACAATATATACCGTTGACACGATAATATATACGAGTGGTAAAGTATAGTTCAGGTAATTTACAGGTGAGTTCACGTGGAATTATGAGTGAATAATTCTCAAAAACAAATCACTCTAAAAATCTATAATATTGATCAGATGATGCCCATCGATCAAATGTTTCAATAACTGCATTTGTAGTTAACTTTATTCTTGTTTGAAAGAAATGTTGGCTTTTATAAAGCTTATACACTTTGCAGATTTCATCATTACGGAATAAGCGGAATTCTCCAAATGCAGCTTATTCCGTAATTTAGCTATAATTCTTGTTGGAAATGTATGTCAAGTTCGTTATAAGCTGTGTATTGCTAAGTTTCATAATTACTGAATAAGCAATTAATTAATGCAGCTTTTTCCGTAAATAAATATATTGCGGGTGTTTTGTCGCATTGGTAATAACCGTCTTATCTCATTTTATTTTGACAGTGTTACGACGTTTACGCATTGTAGTAAAATATGCACCAAGCGCCTCAACGACACAAATTTTGTATTCATACGCGTTCTTCTAATGTAAAAAGTCTCTTTGAGAAATTTTCCCCATTTTCGATTTGAGGGGAAAGAATCAGGATATTGCCAAATATGTTTCATACGGTTGAATTTTCTTATAATATCCTTTTATGAGAATGTCTTGTTTCTGTGAATTTCTTTGTTGCATGAAAACTAAAACCTCTCTAAAAGATGTATTATTCTGTCCACCTTGCTGATTTAATCACTCGATATATATCTACTCCCTGACCAGATATTGATCAGACAGGCTATGATCATCATAGTGCAGATTATATTTTCTGGTCCTTTGGGGTCATTGCGTTCATTTGGTATCATGTTGAAAATAGAGTTCTGCTTAAGCCGGTGCTAGAGGGCGTGACCGGTGTTGCATATTTCAGTACTGGTCATGAACAGACTCAATAAAACCGAGTCTGCTATTTTCGTTTAGTTGGTGTATTTCTTGCTTCCAAAGGATCTAACTTCAGAACTTAGTTATTTTCACTGTAGCTGGTGTTGTGCCGTGTGGCGGCCGTAAAACGTCTCCCCGTACATCATCTTAGTGCAGATTATATTTTCTGGTCCTTTGGGATCATTGAGTTCATTTGGTATCATTTTGAAAATAGAGTTCTGCTTAAGCCGGTGCTAGAGGGCGTGGCCGGTGTTGCATATTTCAGTACTGGTCATGAACAGACTCAATAAAGCCGAGTCTGCTATTTTCGTTTATTTGGTGTATTCCTTGCTTCCAAAGGATCTAACTTCAGAACTTATTTGTATTAAAGCAACCCTCTCTATTGATCCCGATAGTGGAACAATTCCCTTATAAGGTGGGCACGCAATTATTTGTCACACCATCATGAGCCCGATTGAGGCTCACATCCCTTCAGTTTGAAAGTCTGAAATAATTTGTAAAGCTTCTTTCTCTCTCAATATTGATATGTTCTTTAAACATTGAAATAGTACTTTCTCATTCCTCAGGCCCGACCCCGTATCACCACATCCAGAGAAACGAACATGGGTGCACAATGACAGCTGTCCTGTTCATATGTCCGTCTGTCAGACTAACTAAATCGTGAAGCAAATTCTTTCCCTCGTAAGTTAGACTGGGACGGGATAGCTGGCATTTCATCCCTCAGAAACACAACGCGAAAATATATGTTGGTCGTCTGTCCGTCCGTTTGTCAGTCCGTCCGTCCGCCACCTCTTCAGCAGGTATAACATTACTGAGTAGGTGACGCGACTGTCATAACAAGCTCGATCAGTCCGACCTACTACAGTTTTGAAAATATAGGTTGGTCGTCTTTCCGCCCGTTTGTCAGTCCGTCCGTCCGCCACCTCTTCAGCAGGTAAAACTTCACTGAGCAGGTGACGCGACTGTCATAACAAGCTTGATCAGGCTGGCCTACTACATATGCATAGACGGTCCGACTCGCACCACTTTTTTGGGGTAGGCTCAGAACCTCTATGCAGTTTATCAGTACTCGTGTGCAGTCGATTTTAGCTCTGCGTGGAAGCATCATGCAGGCTAAACTATTTCTTCAAGACCCAATAGCCGGGGGCCGTCGACCATGTAACCAAGCACAAAATCTTTTTCAGCACTAAAGTCCACATGACTATCACTGATTTGATGGTTTCGAAGTGAGGTCAGCGTGTTGCGTAATAGGGTAAGCTGTAGAATCTGGGCTTGAATCATGCATGTGTTGGATTTGGCAAACAGTGTTGGTCCAGATTAGACGCCACAGAGCGCGGCGTCTAATGAGGGTCTATGCTGTTTTCTTAGATTACAATAATACAGAATATTTACATTTCCAGTGTAAAGTCTAAAGTAAACCAATAAAAAACGACGTAGTTCATCTATGAGGGCTTGAGAGCAATATGAAAACATTTTATGAAAGCTGTACTTGTAAAGAAAAAAACTTACTGGGGTTGCTTCCCTTGTTCAGTAGCTGAACAGTGGATGTATGACTGAACCTGTTTTTATCGGAAATTCTAAAACAATTTCATTTATAATTGATCAGTCTGCATATTTGTTTGTATGTCCATTGCTCATTTGCAAGCAAATGTTAGTGCAGACAGATGCAAGGTTTTCACCTCATTATTGTAAAGTTCATGTCATAAATGTACTGTGTTCAGCAAATGTTCCATGACTTTCCCAGATCTAATGCAGCCGTGTTTGGCTCACCAGCACTGTGTATTTCCCACTCGTCACAATATCATGTGACTCACCTAAGACTGACAAACTGAACTGTGGTCAACATAAGTACAACTGAAATGTTCACGCCGTCCTTAAGTCTACGACTGTTCAGAGGGATAGAAATCTTATCTATACTTCTCTAGACCCTACAGTTTTCTTAACTCGCATATGCGGGTAAGAGCGACTGTAAGTAAACACCGACGGTCCAGGCGGATTCGGAGCAGATATTGTTATTTGATTTTCATAACGGGAGAGATTGCGACAGCTTATGTTAGACAGGGCCATTCTGATTTAATTTCAAAATTCAATATTGGACTTAAATCTCTTCTGCAACAAGGTCTATCGGAACCCGAATTATATGGTTACTTAGTAAATAAATTCAGAAAAATATACAACCGCAAGGACTTCAGCACCCAATTTCGTAAAATCATTCTTCGATATAAAAAGATTGGGTACAACATGGATGTTATACGACAGACTGCATGCATGGTTGTAACCCAATCACGGTTGGCAACTTTGCTTCCCTATTTAATTGCACGCCGGTTGGTCATGCCTCAGATTCTATGACGGTTCCAACGTAAAGGCTTATTGAGAATTAGAGAGATCTAATTCAAGGTAATGTTGGTTGGTGCCTGATGCTCTGTCTCTGGTCGGGCCCATCGGAGTCTAACTGTTGGTTTTTTTTTGCTCGAGCATTTCAGGGGTTTCTTGCTGTCGAGTCCTCACCGTTGTCTCACCTCTGTGGTTCTTTGATTATTTGTGTTCACGGAGATGTTGCACTGATGAGTTAGGAGGCCTTCATGCGGACTGAACAAATTATTTGTCTAAATCACGACGGAAGTAAGGGCGAGGATTGTGGCCACGTATAATCGATTTAAGCACCCCCCTCCCCCTCGCCCCCCCCCCCCACAGTGGAAATCTTTCCACTGACCGTTCCAAGGCGGTTCTTCTGTGGCGGTTTATTTATGTTGTTTTTTGTTACTTACTGTGTGTATCACTTGTGTCTTTTTATTTTGGATGGCCATATGGCCATTTTGTGGGAAAGTAACTGTCCTTATGGCCTTCCTTTGTTTAGGTTTCCATTATGGTCTGGTCGCTTCATGTTTGTGTTTCTTTCCCTTTGGTGTCTTTGATGGGTGGAGTAAGTTAATTGTATCGATTCCTGATCTTTGTTTTACTTCTACTTATACACTAGCACAGCAGCTTGTTCGGCGTACTGTCATTACTCAACAGTAAAAAAAAGCTAGCCGCTTCCCGTTACATATTTTGAAGGCTCGTCCGCTTCCCCTTACACTTCGATGAACGCATCGCGTTACATGATTTTCAGTGACGTCAGTCTAAACCATGGTTCTCTACGGGCATTGGTGACAAACAGCGTGTAAATGTTTTTCATTTTTTGCCCTGTAAACATTTTTCGCAAATATGTATAAAAAATATACATGTACTTATTTTTTCCTGCTTTTCATGAAAGTATGAACGACAGCGGATTTCTAGCAAAGTTTACATGAACCCCGAAGGGGGTTCATTTACTTTGCACGCGACACACTGCGTTCATACATTCATGAACAGCAAAAAATCATTTCTTAAATGTACTTCAAACTGAACGTTACATAACATAAACATCAGATGCATTCAATAAGTGCGACTTTACAGAGTGTTCTTATTTCTTTCAAATCCCACATCATTCAAGATACCGCCCATTATAACATGTTAGAAAACATGTTATACTTTTCTTGTTACTCCAAACATAGGTTGAGGGCTCTCGTTCCCTCCTGGTACACATAACGAGTACCCGCGGAGAAGATGTAAAGAAAATACTGTATACCCCCACAAACCCCAGTTTTCTCTATATAAAGCGATAAGAAAAGGACGAGCCGTTCAGTTGACTTAATCCCTTTATCTAAGGGCGAGGATTGTGGCCACGTAAAATCGATTTAAGCCCCAGTGGAAATCATTCCACTGACCGTTCCAAGGCGGTTCTTCTGTGGCGGTTTATTTATGGTGTTGTTTGTTACTTACTGCGTGTATCACTTGTGTCTTTTTATTTTGGATGGCCATATGGCCATTTTGTGGGAAAGCAACTGTCCTTATGGCCTTCCTTTGTTTAGGTTTCCATTATGGTCTGGTCGCTTAATGTTTGTATTTCTTTCCCTTTGGTGTCTTTGATGGGTGGAGTAAGTTAATTGTATCGATTCCTGATCTTTGTTTTACTTCTACTTTATACATAAGCAGCTGCGCCCCTGCCCGTCGGGGCTTATAAAACCAGATCGGTCTGCATGGCGCTTCCGCGCAAATCTGAAACGGACGAATTTGAGTACTCGTAAACCGCTTAGGTTAAAGTCTGCCCAGATGAGTAGGGCCGCTCCTGAAACCCTAGCTTCCCTGGGCGGTAGAGCTTGCGATGTCATTACATCTCAATGTCGGGTAAAAGTCCCACAAAATTGGAAGTTAAAGCTCCAAAATTATCTTATTTGTGCTGACGAGGACGTTTAAACCTCAACTCAAACAAACAAACATAAGCAGCCACGACTGCCCTTTTCAATCGGCGTAGACAAGAGATGACGTTATACAGCATTTATTAAGAATGCTAGGGGCTCTGTTTCACTATAATACTTGTTGAGTTTGCAGTTTTTATCCCTGTGGGTTTCGACAGTTATAATGAGGATATACGTGTAATAAGAACTAATTGATCAAAACCAGCGGGTCTGTCTAAAACCCTGATTAAGTAAGTAATTAATACTGATCCGCATTACGAAGTATAGCGGAAAAGTCATGTCTTTGAGTATTGTTTAAACGGTATGTCTTATGGTTGGTGACGGATAGTAACGGCCAATCAAATGATTAGAATCGTGAACGATTGGGGGAATGACAGATTTTGCGTCAGTTCTGGCGAGCATTTCGAACTGTTAAGACGAAATTCAAGTTGGCTATGGAGGGGGCTATGGATCTATGCAACATCCGACGATGCCGTCGGGCAGCGGTGGTGTCAGTAATGATAATATATCTCGGCTAAATGACCTAATTGCATCCAAAAAAGCCTGTTTGGAGGATAAGATGTCTGCGAATCAAGCTATTGCGGACTCATAGATAAGTAAAATGAAAGAAGACATTTTATCTTTTCAAATGGGCCCCGTCAAGCGATTTTGGTGCTTATCGCCTATGCGAGCAGCGAAGGTGCAGGCGAGACTGCGCATCCGCGCAGTCTCGCCAGAACCATCGTTGCTCGCTCATACAAGCAGTGAATCAAGAGGAACCTTCAGACATAAAGTCTTATCCCTGGCCCCTCTGAATGGCTGGGCATGCGCAGTTAAAATTTGTCATGACGGAATGCTCGTAGACACAAATTCGCTTGGCGGGGCTCAAATGTAAAAGCCGCGATGAACAATTTAAGTCTGAAAACATAACAAAATATCCACACAGTTTCGTGAAGCAGATAATTGTGTGAAAAGAAAGGAGATGCCGAAGGAGATTGCGGAAACACTCCTTAAGGTTTGAATTTAGTTTTTAAAAGACAAAATTTGACACGTTTGGTCGATTCAAGTGATTTTGGGCGGTCAGTGGTTATAAAATATAAAACCAACCCATAAGCTTCGGATTCCGAGAATGAGAAGCGAATTTTCATGGCCGAGGCCAGAGTAAACAAAACTGAAGCAACATCGATTCGAAAGAAGTCGCCGCATGCAGCGTTTTCAGACTTACCAATCCTCGGCTACAACTACGACACCTACAGGACATCTCCAGGGCAGCGTTATTCCAACCGCTACTAAAACAGACCAGTCAGGGGGAGAAAACCCGGTGTTTGTTTTAGTTGTGGTAAATCTGGGCATTGGAAATACGAATATTTAGCTGAGGAAACTGATTCTAAACCCACTGATAAGATAAGTATATGTTTCTGATTGTAGCGAACAAAAAACAACACAAGTATTTTAAGTCAGTAGTACATGTACGTCATCTGTTTGTCCACAAATAGTCTTTAAATAATCAGGTAAGTCCACTTATAATTTCAACCACAGGTCGAATACATGTTTGGGATCAAGTGCAGGCTGGGATGAATAACAGAGTTGCTGAAACATCACGAAAACACGCCTATATAATTTTGACCCCCTCGAACCCCACTTTTATATAGTAAAACTGGGGTTTCCGGGGGTATACCTTATTATTCTTATTCCTGCTCTAAAATATAGATTGTGGGTACTAGTTAGAACCGCCTCGATGAGGCGGTTCTAACGAGTGCCCATAATCTATATTTGGAGCAGAAATAAGAAAAATATCACAATTTTTCAGCATAAAATGTTCATTTTTTTCGGCGATAAAGGTGGCAATGTATTTGTATAGGCGTGTTTGCGTAATGATTGCCGTTCAAATTGTTTTGCTCAGAGATAACACATCTGCTAGGGACAAACCGGACTTTGTTAGAAGTGAAATCGAAAAGTTCCTCCTTTTGAGATATCAGAACAACTATGCATGGTAAATCCATACGGGGATACGGGTGGGCAAAATAGAAGTGGAGGCAATGATCAGGAATCGACACAAATAACCCACAGCTCCCATCAGAGACACCAAAGGGAAAGAAACACAGACATGAAACAACAGACCCTGATGGAAACATCAATAGCGGAAAGCTAAAAGGACAGTTACTTTCCCACGAAATGGCCAATAGGCTATCCAAAATAAAATAATATAAGCGACACAAACACCCAAAGACAAACCATAACAATAAGAATGGTGCTCGATTGTAGACACATAAATACTCATGTAAACAAATTCAGGTACAGGTGCGAAAACTTTTTGTAGCAAAAGAACGGTTTTCTGTTTACGTACGATTTAAAATCAGCTTATCACATAAGCGAATTTTTTCCCGAACTGGGTTTTCATGGGAAAATCATTGCTATGCATTAAACGTATTACCTATCGTTTTAGTTACTGCAGGTTTACTTTTATCTATAGTGATGAGATGCTCCATTCGTTATTTTCGGCCACAAGGTGGTCATAGTTTCAGTCGATGGTCTTGTTGGTCATGTTGAAAAAGGAGGCTGCTTTAAGTTTAAGCAGACATATACAGTCGAACTTCAATGGCTCGAACACCTTTGGGACCTCGAAAATCTGTTCGAGACAGGGGTAGTTCGAGCCACTAAGGTTAGTGTCAGGAGGCATAACGAGATACTTTTAGACATCTTTTCGGTGTTCTACAATGAATATGTATGCTGTGTGTACTCATTAGAATCGCCTCATCGAGGCGATTCTAATGAGTACACACAGCATGCATTTGCAAGATAAAAGACTAAAAATCTCCTTAATTATCCCCCACTATTTCTTATTTAGAGGATTTCGCTAGGGACTCAAGAATGGGTTCGATTAATCCATGGTAAACGAGCCATCGGTGTTCGAGCCATCGAAGTTCTACTGTACATAGTACTCTGATCAAGCTAGGAGTTTTATTTTCGGAAGACAAATGTCTCAAGGATCCCAGGCAAAATGCCATATGGTTAGTATTATTTTGGAATGTGGTTTTAAATAAAAAATTATGTCACCAGGGAGCCAATGGCACGGCTCGAAAATACATTATTTTTCCAGATCAGGACAGAGAAAGTTCAGATTATTGCTGTTAGATTTTTAGCATCCGTAGCAGGACAAATTGTTTCTCTGCTAGATGTTTTCGGAAGCCTAGTCGAGGACTGATTCTACTCCTATGTTTATGCAAGTCAGAATGCAATTGAGAGTTTAACTTTTTGAGAGCGAATGCTAGATCCGTTATGCTGCTGGCAAAGCTATTTCTGAAACAGGGCACTGTGAAGTTGAGCTGTTCAGTGATGCCTCAGGCAAGGGGTATGGCGGTTATGTAACCCTCTGTGTGGGCACCTTAGTTGAAGGCACGGGTGTATATGGCACAGGTAGAAATGCATCAGGGCATTACGAAAACACGCCTATGCAAGTACATGGTTAAATTTACCGCCGAAAAAAAGAAAATTTTAAGATGATAGTTTTCTGCTCAAAATAAAGAGTTTTGGTACTCGTTAGAACCGCCTCGATGAGGCGGTTCTAACGAGTACCCACACTCTATACTTTAGAGCAGAAATATCAAAAATAAGGTATGCCCCTGTAAACCTCAGTTTTGCTATATAAAAGTGGGTTTCAAGAGGGTAAAAATTATATAGCCTTGTTTTCGTGATGCACCACATATCGCGAATTGGCGTAAGTAGAAATAGTGTTAAAACGTATTGAAGCTTTTCTATGCAATAAGAAGGAAAAAAATTTACAGCAACAATAAAATATGCGCTCAATCTTGTTAAAAGGCAGTAAAAGGGTTCCGTCAGAAGTAGCTTGCTGCGGCTGTAAATCAGATTTACGCAGATATTAATATCAAAATGTCGTCTAGGTCAGATAATGCAATAGTTCCCGCACACGTTTGGCAACGATGATTGCAATAAAAGCATGTGTGTTTTAAGCAACTGAACGAAATATGTTAAAATCATTATTTACAGATTTGCATCAAACTTGAATCGTAAATATTAGCGATTTGTTTCTAGATACTGGTGTTTTGGCACTTTGGGCGTAGACAACATGGCATAAGTATGGTGTGGGGATTGAATTGGTTGGTTCCACCTTCGAAAATGATTGCTGGCTGCATAAAAAAAATTATTGCAGAAAAAGCATGTGGGACACTGATTCTTCCTATGCGAACTCAGCTCCGCATCACGAAAACACGTCTATATAATTTTGACCCCCTTGGACCCCACTTTTATATAGTAAAACTGGGGTTTCCGGGGGTATACCTTATTTTTCTTATTTCTGCTCTAAAATATAGATTGTGGATACTCGTTAGAACCGCCTCATCGAGGCGGTTCTTACGAGTACCAGCAATCTCTATTTTGAGCAGATATAAGAACAATTTCACAATTTTTCATCATAAAATTTTCATTTTTTCGGCGATCAAGGTGGCAATGTATTTGTATTGGCGTGTTTTCGTAATATTTGGTCTTTAGTTTGTAAGTAAAATACATTAAGTGATTTTGTAAGAGATGTAATGGTTACCTGGGAATAAGATTTAGACTGTTTTGTTTGTTTCGTTGCTGATATGTTTTTTTTTTTTGTTTTTGCATTTTTAGGAATACGATTGAAACAGAGTTACAGACCATCTCCGATCAGCAGGTGCAGTTAACGTTTTTGAGTCGCAGATTGAAATATTGTATAATCATGTAATACAACATTCTACTGAAAATTTTAATATGAAAAAGGTGACAGTTTTCTTATTTCTGCTCATAATATAGACTGTGGGTACTCGAAAGAACCGCCTCATCTTAGGCGGTTCTAACGAGTACCGCGATCTATAGTTTTGTTCGAAAAAAGAAAAATAAGGTATGCCCCTGTAAATCCCAGTAAATTAATTGTATCAATTCCTGATCTTTGTTTTACTTCTACTTTACTATATAAAAGTGGAGTCCAATGGGGGTCAAAATTATATACGTGTTTTCGTGATGATAGGATTTGAGATAGTATGCAGATAAAACTTCTTTCTTGTGTTTAAAGGGCCATTACTCTGGAAAAGGGCATGTTACCGATGAAAAAATCAACAACAACAAAAACCAATAAAATAACAAATGTATTATCTTTTTTCATGAGGAATCAATACATACAATTTCAAAACCCTAGCGTGCATGGTTCAAAATTATGGTCTGAATCAAAACGTGTCAACCGAACAGACAAACAAACGGCCGAACAGCCTCTCTTTGAAGTTGACTGCATTACCAGAAAATTTTATTCTGAAAATCGACCTGTCTAAACCCAAAGTGGCAGGTTCTGTCTTTGTTTTTGTTTTAACCCATTTAGGACCAGAAACCCCAAAACGGGTACCCTGGCAGACAGTGCAGGCCCAGATTTAACGCCGCACAACGCGGCGTCTGAGCAGGGCCTCCACTGTTTGCTAAAAGTTCAGCCATTTTCCTAATTAATATTGAAGAAAACACAACGTGTCACCCCTAAATTTTGAAATGGATTTCTGCTTTAAAGGTAGTTTAGGTCGTAGTACCAAAGCGTTAATCCAAAATCATTAGTCCAAAATGGCAAATATCAATGTTCAGATCAACAGACATGGACTCCAGAAGAGTGTAATCAGGCGTCCGTGGATAGTAAGCATTACTTGGTAAGCAAGCTTCGCCCACCATGCCCATCGACCCGAACTTCTTTAGTGTTGATACCAGTTTGGTTTTTTGATACCCCTGGCATAACAACCTGGTAGTGAGCACCTTCCCACGTTCCATAACGTCCTGTTACTTGGAACAGGCTCTAGCAGAACGGATAAACTGTGAAACGCAAACTCCATATGCTGGTGCAGTCGGGATATTACTACTCAGGAAGGGAAAGTTAACAATGGGAAAATTGAAGTCATCTCGTTTATCGTACAGCCTAGTAGTAAGTTTCCCGTTGTCAATATAGAGATAACAATCCAAATATGAGGAGGAGGTTGCAGTCTATGTTGTTTCCTTAATTTCAAGTTCACGTGGATAGATGAATTCTGCGAATTTAGCATTTTTCAGAGACAATAAAATCACTTATATATCTGTAGGTGAAATTGAATTGGTGTGCAAGGCGTTTCTTGCCTGCTTTGAGGAGACCTTGTACAAACTCCGCCTCATACGAGTACAATAACAAGTCGGCAAGCAACGGTGAACAATTAGTACCCTTTGACTTTAAATAAGAAGGAAGATTCCATTTGGTACAAAAAGGGTTAATTATGGATTATGCAAAAGTCCCTCTGTATCTTTTAATAATCTGTCCTTAAACTTTTGCTGACCTTTTCGTAACTACAATACATTAGTAACTAGCCGCTTGTCAAGCTCGTCATTAACGTTAAAAGACAATGACGAGTTACATCCGTGACAACAGAATGAGGGTGTTCAGAAAGTTTTCGCATTATGAAAACTGGTTGTAAACTAGATCTGAATTGATTGAAGATTTCGGGTCGGGCAAATATGCATATAAAGCACTATGGCATGTACCTGAAACGAACGATGTCGTAATAACACAGACTTATCTTGATTACAACGACGCAACCAACATTTGAGCAATAAGACTTCTCCCTGTCGCACGTTTGATGCTGTTTGCAATGAAAATCAGAGGCGTCGAAATCTTCGTCGAACCGTGTTGAACTTTCCATCACGTGCTTCTGAACAGGTTTGACACAGCAGGGAAACACGCCTATATAAATTTGACCCTTTGAATCCCATTTTTATATAGTAAAACTGGATTTTACGGTGGAAAACCTTTTTTTTTTTCTTATTTCTGCTCTCAAATATAAGTTGTGGGTATGAGGCGGTTCCAACGAGTACCCACAATCTATATTTTGAGCAGAAATTAGAAAAATATCAAAATTTTTCATCTTAAAAGTTTCATTTTTTTTCGGCGATAAAGGTTACAATGTATTTGTATACGCATGTGTTCGTAATGAGTACACGAAGACAATACGATTTTAGATTGACACAGACGTTCGTATCTTGATTACAACCACGCGCCAACATTTTAACACTAGGAGGTATGCCTTCATTGAATGAAGATTTCTGCCTTTAATGAATCTGGTAATCGATGGTGTACTCGAGAGTATGTTGAGCATAAATAAAAAGCTATAAGATTGCATTTGGAAACAAAGAACATACAAAAGGACGAAAATCGGAGACTCGGTTTTATTGCGTGTCTTCATATGCAGCAGTATAGTTTGCAAGGTTGCATACTCCTCCTAGCACCGGCTTAAGTGATATTCGATTTTCAAAGTAACCAGAATGGGTTCAATGATCCCAAAGGAAAAGAAAATATAATCTGCGCTATGATGAAGCACGATGAGGCTCTTTACGGCCGCCAAAAAATAAAGCCCTTAGAGAATGGAAACTTAGCAAACCGAATCTAGGGAACAAACGCATTTCTTTCTACTGTCAAAGTACGAACTTATTACCTTCTAAACCTAAGACGTCTTTTTAGGTATTCAAGAATTTCATAAGCCGTTTGTCTTGGCTCCAACAGACAAGGCCGCTAACAATGTCTTCATTGTTTGACGGCTCCACTATGTCATCATTCTTCAGCAAGAACTTGGTGGTACTAATGCCTATGAACTGCAGCCTTTGTCATTCAGCCACCAAGATTGCTGTGTGTGTTACAGAAGTCCAAGACAAGTGTCCTACGCTAAAATGGTTACTTACTCTTCATAAAAACACGGTTTATTGCAAATTTAAGCTCTTGTACCACCACTGAACTTTCCAAATGATTACCTTCATGGTGTACTGGCGTAATAAGCATGCTATTTAATATTGCACAATAGAAGTGGAGGCAATGATCAGGAATCGCTACAATTAACCCAAAGCTCCAATCAACACCAACGGGAAAAACACAGACATGAAACAACGGACCCTAATGGAGATATCAATAGCGGAAAGCCAAAAGGACAGTAACTTTCCCACAAAATCGCCAATAGGCTATCAAAAATAAAATAAGCAACACAAACACCCAAAGACAATCCATAGCAAAAATAACCGGCGACAGAAGAACCGCATTGGAACAGTCAGCGGAAACGAATTCCACTTGGGGGGGGGGGGGGGGGGCTGAAATCGATTTTAGGTGGCCACAATCCTAGCCGTTACTTCCGTCGCGATTAAGACAAATAATTTGTTCAGTCCACATGAAAAGTAGAAGTAAAACAAAGATCAGGAATCGATACAATTAACTTACTCCACCCACCAAAGACACAAAAGGGAAAGAAACACAAACATTAAGCGACCAGACCATAATGGAAACCTAAACAAAGGAAGGCCATAAGGACAGTTACTTTCCCACAAAATGGCAATATGGCCATCCAAAATAAAAAGACACAAATGATACACACAGTAAGTAACAAACAACAACATAAATAAATCGCCACAGAAGAACCGCCTTGGAACGGTCAGTGGAAAGATTTCCACTGGGGGGCTTAAATCGATTTTAAGGGCCACAATCCTCGCCCTTACTTCCGTCGCGATTTAGACAAATAATTTGTTCTGTCCGCATGCAGGCCTCCTAACTCATCAGTGCAACATCTCCGTGAACACAAATAATCAAAGAACCACAGAGGTGAGACAACGGTGAGGACTCGACAGCAAGAAACCACTGAAATGCTGAAGCAAAAGAAAACCAACAGTTAGACTCCGATGGGCCCGACCAGAGACAGAGCATCAGGCACCAACCAACATTACCTTGAATTAGATCTCTCCAATTCTCAATAAGCCTTTACGTTGGAACCGTCATAGAATCTGAGGTCTGACCCACCGGCGTGCAATTAAAGAGGGACGCAAAGTTGCCAACCGTGATTGGGTTAACTACCATGCATGCAGTCTGTAGTATAACATCCATGTTGTACCCAATCTTTTTATATCGAAGAATGATTTTACGAAATTCGGTGTTGAAGTCATTGCGGTTATATATTTTTCTGAATTTATATACTAAGTCCTCATAATAATTTGTTCAGACCACATGAAGTCTTTGAAAGATCAGGGAGAAATCTGTTTTGGTCTATAAAATTCTAATGAAGTTTTAAATTAATTAAAATCCAGGCGTTTTCGTGCTTCAAATCTGTCTACTTATGATTTTTCCACCCTTTACACTACACTTCCACATAATCTTATAAAAGAAAAAAATAATGATTTAATTGAATGGACATTTCATAGGGAAGAATCCCTATATCTTGCATGTAATGTAAGAAATGCCCTTTTCACTTCTGAAGAGCATATAATTTATGGTCATGTCAGAAAGTGTGTGGAGCTCTCACCTTTCAACCTGACAATATTTTCATAAGATTTGGTACGAAGTTATTCAGACAAAGTGTGGGTGTTCCGATGGATATGAATTGCGCACCACTTGTGGCTGATCTGTTCTTGTTTTGTTATGAAAGAGACTTCATTATGTCCCTTTCCGTTGCAAAATCAATCTAAAATCCTGGGAGCCTTTAGCTCGACTTTAGATATTTGGATGATTTATTAAATATTGACTACACCTATTTCGATGGTTTGATCAGCCAAATTAACCACCCAACCCCCTCCCAACTCTTCAGTTAAATAATAGTCTGTGTCGAATGGGAATCTCGTGCAAAATTCATGACGATCTTTGACGACCTATACCAAATTAAACTTTAGGGGCATATGAAATGATTTCAACCAGTTCGTCGCCGTGAGACACGCGTCTGGGAAAAATAATGACGTCATCAAAATGGCGGCCATTGCGCTATTTAAACACATTCATATTTAATGAAACTGAAAGTATGTAAGCTTGATAAAAGTTATTTTTATCACTTTAAATGTCTTTATGGGTCCTTATGTGTGATACGAAACTGTTCGTATCATCAACATGTGCACCAAAACGCAATACAGTACTCGCTCCATAAAACGCCCCGGGCGCTTAAAATTTGATAAAAAGCAGGGGTGCTTAATATACACAAAGCTTCTACCAGATTGTGCATTTAAGTCTATTAAAATGTAAAAAAATGCAATTATCTAAACAGCATTGCAATTTTGTTGCTTTAGAATCCAATACCATATTTGCTCCTAAAAACGCCCCGTGCGCTTAACATTCGATGAAAAGAAGCGGTCCATAATATGAAGAAAGCTCCTACCAGAATGCACATTCTAGACTTGGAACTTAGTAAAATGTCACTTGTCATAAGCATTTTGATGTTTACGCATATCAAGTGAGAAACAGTAATCACAGACTCATTGGGATGGTTTGGTCATAGAATGCAGAGACCCTGAGATATAGGGGGGACACAAACATTCCTTGCATGATAAATTCTAAAGTAGATTAAGGCTACTGATTCAGAAATATTCACTTTTGGTTAAGTAAGTCAATTGTTCTTTAAATGCGGAAAGAGCTATCCTTACATTTTCTTGGGAAACAGGGGCGCTTATAGAAGCAGGAGCGATGGCTGAGATGAATACAGTATGCTATCACAGGTACATTACCACAGTATTGTACGTTGTACTCCAGTCACACAAAACAGTAACATACTATTTTGATTAATGGCCGAAGTGTTTGCTATCATTAAGATACATTTCCCTGAAAGGACATAACTTGCCAAACTAAAGGCACGCTAGACTCCTCAAAAGTCGCCGTCATAAAACTCAGCAACTATGTTCTTGCATGCATCTGCTTCAGCTCCACAAGAGCACAAGTCAGTGCAAAACAAATTATTGGACTTGCATTTGCAGCGCGAAGTGTCGCAAGCAGATTTACTGCAACCACATTTTACCAGCTGGAGCAGGGTCTCTGGAGCAGGAGGCAAGGTAGTCATATTAGGGATATAAATGTCACCATCCCGTCTCCAACCATGGTTTTCAGGCAATGGTATATTGGGAGTAGGTTCAGTTGCAGATTTCCATATGATGCACTGATAGTGGGACCTCTCTACACTTTCCAGGAAAGCAGCACAAGTTGGTGGTAACTTGTTGGATTCGGCCTGTTTTCGACGAAACATCCACCACCTTAACTCAGTGAGATTACTTATTGATGTTCCTGGTTGATACAGCAGACAAACATATTTTTCGAGAGCTGTCCTAGTGTCGTCCTCCAATGGGACCTGGCCAAGCTTGTTGAATGCTTCATGAATAGAGGATTCTGCGTTACTGAATGCCTGCCAACATGATATTTTACCCTTGCCTGACATTGACCCAGTAATATCTGCACCGGAAAAGGCATGCAATCCAATAAGAGCTCTGCTTTTGAGATCACCAAGGACATCGCATATAGATGCTAGCTTTATTTTCCTTCTCCCCTGGCCAGTTCCTGTGACAAAGAGTGTATCCTCTGGTAATTTGTCAAAATGGGCAAGGCACAGAATGAAGACATCCGTGTCAGCTGAATGTATATCAATTTTAGATACTCCTTGTCTGGCACGTTGACTGCATGGAGGATTATTTTCGTGTCTGCTTCTTCCTGACTACTGGCGAGGTGCTCATAGTCGCCTTTAGTAGCTACGACCTTGTCCCGATACGTTACCACATATGATTTGTCTGTTTCTTTCACATATTCTATCAGATTGACAGAAAGATAAGCTGTCAACTCATCCTTTCTTGTTGAACTTGACAGCAGCACTTTCATAGATACATTCTCAATTCGACTTGAGTCTGTGATATGATATGCAATGCTTTGTTTAATGCCAAGTCTTCGTGTTCGAGTTTCTGTCTTGAGTGATCTTTCAACATCGTATCTGTCAAAAATCAAATGCACTTCTTCGTAACGGTTGTAAAATCGTGTTACTTTCTGAAAAAAAAATGATGCATGTCTTGATGGACTTGGGCTTGTCCAGGCCTTGCACTATAACCATCGCGTCAACAACTGCAACTCTGCCTGTTTCGCAGGTTACAGTAGGTGCGTCGTTTGACAAAACAGAGTGCACTGCTTGTTTCTCCAGAATAGCCATTAGTTGACTTTTGTCAGAGCAATGATTCATTAATCCATCTGCTGCAAACAACGACCTCGGCACAACTGATAGCTCATTAGTGCCTATAGTTCTCTCCAGGCTTATGTCAGGTCTAGAATTGGCGACAATCAGCATTCTTGCAAACAAACCCCTGTCTTCTTTCAACTCCGCAGTTTTGTCACCAACTTTAAGCTTTGTTTCCTTCAATGAAGCCTTCCATGTTTAAGGTGAAATCTTTTTCATGGGGTCCCAGACATTTATTCGCTGTGTCTTTAGTCTTGATTCAAGAAAGTCATCCGATCCTACTTTCTCGATCTTTGCCAGGTCACTTTGGACATTTTCAGGAACTACAGCTTTTGTTACTATATTGACAATGTCATAACCCTCGTATTCAAACGGGTTTGTAAAACCGTGTAATGTCGTTGAAAGAGACAAAGCTGAGAAAAACAACTTATTACGAGCTGTGTTTGACAGTTCGTAATGCTTTAATGAGGGCTTTTGGTCAAGGTTGGCTAATTGTTTTGACTCTGCCTTAAGTCTAGCTAACTCCGGGGCTACCAAAAAGAACCTTGTCATTGCGGTCTGATTCTGAGTTATTCCAACTATTCCACCAGCTACCTTCATCCAACGATTTACCTGCTCCAATGCATGATCTGCACCAAGCGCACAAGAAGCAACTTGGGTTTTGTTCGCCACCCAATTTCCTGTTGAGAACTCGTGCCATAACGCGGGATCGCTTTCCTCTAATGCAAACATTTCTGAAATATAGAGTGGCGTCATTCTAGCGTAGTTCAGTTTGTCAAATGCAAAAAAGTACTTGACAAATGCTGCGAGGAAATACAAATGCCCTTCCCAGTCACCATTACGAACTGCTATAAATTGTAACCATTCTCATATACACCAAAATGACTTGATGCATCAAATTGCCTTCCTTGTTAAAATTTGCAAACTTTGCCTCAAAGTCTGAAGATCAGATATAGTCTTTTACCACTTCATACCCGCTGGAAATTTTCTCAAGGGATGACAAATCATTGCAGTTCTCAACGAATTTCCTGAACTCAGCTTTGCATTCATTGACGACTTCTGGGGCTCGCTTAGAAAATGCTTCCATATTCATAGTGAACAACGACAGGAGGGTCACACTATGTGCTCTCACTCCCCTTTTCACATGGTTACCATCTAGTATCTGTTTTATAGTCGTTTGACCATACAGGTCGGCATGAAGCCAAGCTGCGTCAATTCCCGAATTGTCAATGAAACAGCCAATTGTCCGTAGCATAGCAATAACTATGTGGAGTTCAAGCATTATAAGGGTATTCATGGCATACAAGAATGATAAAGTTAAACAAAAATAGTGCTTAGTATGGTCTGATGCCTGGGTGTCACCTAGCCAAGTGTTATTGCAATGTTGGAACCAGCAACAATGAACATGAACATTAACCAAATGTACTGGCCTCTGTGTCCTTGTGGATAGGAGCGCAGACTCATTAGGTCCCTCCAACTGAGGTTTGTGCCTCGCTCGAGTCTCATGTGGGTTGCAAAGTTATGCAACGGGAGGTCAGGACATTTTTCTGTTGAGCGCAATAATAATAAAAAGGCATGTAAAACCAATTAGAACTGTCGAAGCATGATACATCCTCAATACAGCTATTATCTGATCAAATTTCGAAATAAAAATACCAAGTCCAAAAACTCAGCTTGTATTGCAGATAGTGTCATGGTCCTTGTGCACTACTTCTGCAAGTGTTTGAAATTTCATTTGGATATCGAAAGCAGATTTTGAGTTATTATCTGGACAAAATTCTAAACAAAATACACAAACTTCAATATCTCCACCAATATTCCAGAAAGAGTAATGCCCTTTTGTACTGCAGGCAATTGACAAGTTACTTGTAGGAAAAATTATAAACAGTCAAATGACTCTGCTGATTTTGTATAATTAGGTATGCCCCATTTTATCACTTCAATTCTGTACATCTCCCTTGTATGGTTTCATTTGGATCACTCAAGATGTGTTTTTGTCTGTTTTGTTTTTAGCTTAATGGCCCAATCAACACTATTTAGGTCATTTTTGAGCCGGCAGATTACCTATCCACACCTTTCCTTGGCAGGTTTATATTTTTTCTTCTGTGGCGATTTATTTATGTTGTTGTTTGTTACTTACTGGGTGTATCACTTGTGTCTTTTAATTTTGGATGGCCATATAGCCATTTTTTTGGAAAGTAACTGTCCTTATGGCCTTCCTTTGTTTAGGTTTCTATTGTGGTCTGGTCGCTTAATGTTTGTATTTCTTTCCCTTTGGTGTCTTTTATGGGTGGAGTAAGTTAATTGTATCAATTCCTGATCTTTGTTTTACTTCTACTTTTCACCCGGACGTAGCACAATATTTTTGAGTTCATTCTTCTTTGCCATGAGCAGTTTTTGAGCAGGTTTGTACAGACCCATGTCAAGTGTTACAACGGTCTTGTGCTCATCTCCAACAAGAACTGTGTTTATCTTCTGAGCTTGTTTTAGTACCGTAAGAAGTGTGGAAAATTCAAGTGCAATTTAACGTTCTAGATACCCAAAAATACCCCTATATAATATATGTGCCAGCGCATGACAAAATATACAAGAAGGTTTGAGCGGCCAGCGAAGACTCAGATCGGCCTGCGCGTTCGCTGATTGCAGGTACCTACTATAAGCTACGATCTATGCAGAGATACATAAGCAAATGGTATTGTCATAGTGGATGGGTGCGCAGGCTGATTGAGTATCTTCTTATTGTATGTTTTGTCATGCACCGGCTCATATAGGCACTATGTTCTCTTGCATTAAAAAAAGTCATTTTTGTATAACTGTCGTTTCTTTGATAAAATTTTAGAAGGCAAAGACTTTTAAAACTTTTCAATCTCAATTAGACTCAATTACTTGAAATTCCATTACTATTTATAAACGTATATATAGACAGCGTTATAGCCGCCATTTTGATGACGTCATTATTCAGCTCAGACGCGGACCTCAGAGTGCCGAACTGGTTGACATTGTTTCACATGCCCCAAAGTTTAATTTGATATAGGTCGCCAAAAATCGTCATGGAATTTGCACGGGACAGGTTTTCTGTCCCATTCGACATAGACGATAAAGCAAAATCTTCTGATACCGAGATTTACAGCTATCTATCGTAAATGGGTTTTCAAGGAGGTTCTTCTGTGGCGGTTTATTTATGTTGTTGTTTGTTACTTACTGTGTGTATCACATGTGTCTTTTTATTTTGGATGGTCATATGGCCATTTTGTGGGAAAGTAACTGTCCTTATGGCCTTCCTTTGTTTAGGTTTCCATTATGGTCTGGTCGCTTAGTGTATGTGGTTCTTTCCCTTTGGTGTCTTTGATGGGTGGATTAAGTTAATTGTATCGATTCCTGATCTTTGTTTTACTTCTACTTTCCCACAGAGCTTCAGTTGGATGGAGGAAATTCTTCTGATACCGAGGCCCCGATTTTGGATTGACGTCTTTTTGTTGTGGGTGGGTTTGTTTCATGCTGGATTTGGGTAGACGCGGAGATTTTGATTTCGAGATCATTGTGGATTTTCCTTTGTTGGGTGGTGATCTTCCTTGTGCGCCGCCGTTTCGCAGTCTCTTCGGTTTGCCAGAGTGTATGGTCGTGTGGCTGGATTCGGCGCTCGTGGTGGATTGTTGACTGCTGGGCTTCTTGGTCGGGCTTGTTGGTGCCGTGGGCTGCACGCGGCCTTTTCGTGGTTTTGTAGACGTTGTTCTGGTTTGATTTCATAGTTCAATGTTGAAATGGGGTCTCTTCTGCGGCGGGGTCTGTCGGACCCGGGTTTTAAGGTGGCTTGGTGTGTTGGCTCGGAGATACTGCAGTGGCTTCGGTGCCACATTTCGTGGAGTCATTTTTTGATATTAAAAGGTTGGGTGTGGCATGGGTGTTGTACGGCGGACTGCGTGCATGGTGGTTGACCCGGTCGCGGTTGGCAGCTTTGCTTTCCTCCTTGGTTACGCGCCGGTGGGTCTGGCCTCAGATTCAGTGGCGGTTCCGGCGTGAAGTCTTGCTGAGAATTAGAGATTATCTAGTTCTGTGTTGAGTTGGTTGGTGCCTGATGCTCTGTCTCTGGTCGGGCACATTGGAGACTAAACGTTGGTTTCTTTTCCTCCAGCATTTCGGTGGTTTCTTGCTTTCGAGTCCTCACCGTTGTTTCATCTCTGTGGTTGTTTTTTGTGTGTGTTCGCGGGGGTGTTGCGCTGATGAGTTGGCCTTCATGCGGACTGAACAAATTATTTGTCTTAATCACGACGGAGATGGGGGCGAGGATTGTGGCCAAGTTCGTTTGGCTGGCCGTTCAAGGACGGTTCTTCTGTCGTGGTTTATTTTTGTTGTGGTTTGCCTTTAAGTGTTTGTGTCGCTTATATTATTTTGTTTTCGATAGTCAATTGGACACTTTGTAGGAAAGTAGCAGTCATTTTGGCTTTCTGCTATTGACGTTTCCATTAGGGTCTGTTGCTTCATTTTTGTGTTCCATTCCGTTTGGTTTCATTGCTGGGAGCTGTTGGTTAATTGCATCGATTTTTGATCAATGCCTTTACTTCTATTTTTTTTTTTTTTTTTTTTGCAAATTTTATGATAAAGGCGATCATTTTCATTTTGAGATTGTAAATTTTCCTTTATTGGATGGTATTTTTTACGGGCGGTGTAGCGTGAGATCTTTAAACCCGTGAGAACCTTAATACCAAGGTATATCTGCGCATGCGCAAGAAGGCCGTGAGAACTGTCATCCATTTCCTGTTAGCCCCTGCCCATTTGTTTAAAAATGTCTTAAGAAATCTCTAACATTACGAACTTTAAAAAGAACATTTTTTATTACAGGCTTTATTTATTTATTTATTTATTTAAATATTTAATTATTCGAAAGATGCGCGTATTAAATATGCCATAAATAGGTTTCCATGTGTTCAAAAAGAACAAAATATATGCGGGTACATGTATTTTCTTGAAATTATTACGAACCCCATTTAACTTTTATACAGTAAAACTGGGGTTTACAGCGGTGTATATTATTTTCATATTTCCGCTGGAAAACATAGATTGTAGGTACTGGTTAGAATCGTCTCGGCGAGGGGTATATACAATCTGTGTTTTCCAGCGGAAATATGAAAAAAATATCAGAATATTTTATCTAAAAAATTAATAGTAAAATTTCAATATATTTATAATAGGCGTGTTCTCGCAATTAATACTTTTAAAAAACAAGTTCTGTGGAAATTTTAAAATTATTATTCTGCCTAAATGGATTGGAACACAGTTACATAAGCCTGGTCTCAATATAAGTGCCTTTTTACAATAATAATAATAATAATAATAATAATAATAATAATAATAATAATAATAATAATAACAATTATAATAAATAATAATGATAATATTAATCATAATCCGAGTCACAGAGAAAACATGTACACTCTTTTTACTTTTTCAGTTATAAGGTGTATTTCTAGCTTCCAAAGGATATTGAACCCTTCATAAAATTTAAATTTTAGTTATACACCAAGGTGATTAACATGTGTGATTTATGGTTTGACGTTTCCTGTTGTCCCCATGCCTATCAAAACACACTGGCTAATTTTCACACCTTTCTGCTTATATGGGGTAATAATGCCTAATGTCAACTAAACAGGTTTTCTCTTAACCGTTTCAATAAAAAAAATAAATAAATAATAAAAAAATACAGAAGTAATTACCGAACCCACTGCTCACTTTCAACCAATCAAAATCGAACCCACCAACCGGGGCTTGAAGAAACAAATGGGCTGCATGGTAGCTAGGTAGACCGGTTGGTAGCTATGTAGGTAGGGTGAATGGTCTGGTGGGCAGGTAGGTAGGTGGGCTTACTTTTAGCTTCTTCCTTCGACGTTGTTTGTTTTGAGGTTTAACGTCCACGTCAACACTGTATAGGTCATTTTGGAGATGTTGCTTCCAATGTGGGACTTTTACCTGACATTTAGATGAAATGACATCGCAAGCCGCGTCGCCCAATGAAACCAATAGGGTGTAAAAACATGGACGGGCCGACTCGCACCTCTTTTCCGGGGCAGGCTTAGATTCTCTAAGCGGTCAGATTCAGCTTTGCGTGGAAGCATCATGTAGCCCATCTACTTCTTCAAGCCCCGATGGGCGGGGGCCAACCGTCAACGTTGTAGGTAGGTAGGAAGTTAGGTAGATAGATTTTGTTTGTTCGATTTAACGTCCCCGTCATCACGGTACAGGTCATTTTAGGGACTTTGCTTTCATTTTTGTGTGACTTATGCCCGACATTGAGATGAAATGGCATCTCAAGCCCTGTCGCCCTATGAAACCTATAGGGTTTATAAGCATGAACGGTCCGACTCCGACCGCTTTGCCTCGGCAGGCTTAGAGCCTCTATGCGGTTAACCAGTACTCGTGTGCGGTCGGTTTCAGCTCTGCGCAGAGACATCATGCAGCCCATATATTTCTTGAAGCCCCAATGGGCGGGTGCGACAGGTAGGTAGAGTGGAGGTATGCATGTAGGTAGGTTTATCATGAAAACACGCCTATTCAAATATATTGACAACATTTTACAACCCCCCCCCCCAAAAAAAAAAAAAAACGAAATTTTTCAGATAAAAATGATGATATATTTTCCTATTTCTGCACAAAACAGAGATTGTGGGTACTCGTTAGAACCGCCTCGGCGTTTCGGTTCTAACGAGTTCCCAAAATCTATGTTTTTGAGCAGAAATAAGACAAATAATAAATATCCCTGTAAACCCTAGTTTTACTGTCTAAAAGTGGGGTTTAAGGGGATCCAAATTATACAGGCGTATTTGCGTGATGAGGCAGGAATGGTAGGTTTGGGCTGGTGGGATGGGTATATATGTAGATCTATAGGAAGGTAGGATCGTAGATATGTATGTTTTGTTAGGTAGGTAGGCAGGCAGGAATGTGGGTTAGTAGGTATTACGTACGCATATCGATAGGACGGTTCGTTTGTTTGCTTGATTTGAGGTTTAACGTCCCCGTCAACACTGTAAAGGTAATTTTTGGAGACGTTGCTTCCAATTTTGTGGGATTTTTATCTGACATTGAGATGACATCTCAAGCCCTGCCGCCCAATGAAACCAATAGGGTTTATAAGCATGGACGGGCCGGCTCGCACAGCTTTGCCTGGACAGGCTTAGCTCCCCTAAGCGGTTTACCAGTACTCGTGTGCGGGTCGGTTTCAGCTCTGCGTGGAAGCATCATGCAGCCCATATATTTCTTCAAGCCCCGATGGGCGGGGGCCGTCGATAGGAAGGCATGTAGACGTATAGGCAGGTATGAATGTAACTAAGTAGGTATGTTTTTGTTTGAATTGGGTGTTTAATGTCACCGTCAACACTATTTAGGTCGTTTTGGAGACGTTGCTTCCAACTTTGTGGGACCTTTACCCGACATTGAGATGAAAGGACAGCTCCATCCCTGCCGCCCAATGAAACCAAAAGGCTTTGGACGGACTGACTCATACCACTTTGCCAAGGCAGGCTTAGTCCTTCTTAGCTGTTTACCAGTACTCATGTGTGGTCAGTTTCAGCCCTGCGGGGAAGCGCCATGCCGTCCATCTATTTATCCAAGCCCCGATGGGCGGGGGCGACTGAGTCGGTATGTACGTATGTATGTAGGTATGTAGTCCTGCCCCGCCCACCGGGGCTTGAAGAAATAGATGGACTGCATGGTAGCTAGGTAGGCAGGTAGGTACGTAGGTAGGGAAATGGTCTGGTGGCTTCGTGGCTCGGTGGGTATGTAGATAGGTAGGTACGGGATCGGATATGTAACCCCAGGTCTTTGGGGCCAGTAACATAACCACTACACCACGGAGGCTTCTTTCCGTATGGGAGCGGACGGTCCGACAGTTATTTACATATTTCTACCTACCTACCGGCCTACCTACCTACCTAAGTACCCTATTGGTTTCATAAGGCGGTAGGACTCGAGATGTCATTTCATCTCAATGTCGGGTAAAAGTCCAACAAATTGTTCGCAATTGGTCGCCATGTCTCCAAAATTACTTACACAGTGTTGACGGGGACTTTAAACCTCAAGTCAAACAAACAAACAAACAAACACGTATCTACCTTCACACCAAGACACCCCCATTACCTGCCTACCTAAATCTATCCCGCCCATCGGGACTTGAAGAACTAGATGGGCTGCACGATTCCCTACCACACCTGAGTACTGGTAAACCGCAAAAGCCTGCCCAGGCGAGTGATGCGAGTCGGACCGTCCATAAATAAAACAAACTATCGGTTTCATTGGGCGGCAGGTCTTGAGATGTCTTTTCATCTCAAAGTCGGGTCCCAGGAAATTGGAAGCATCGCCTCCAAATGACCTTTATAGTATTGATTTGACGTTGAACCTCAAATCAAACCTAATCACATCCCTCCTTACCTACCTACCCACCTACCTACCCATCGACCCACCAAGGCACATCTCCTTACCTACCTACTTAAATCTACCCTACCCATCGGGACTTGAAGAAATAGATGGGCTGCATGATGCCCGACCTCACATGAGTACGGGTAAACCGCTTAAGCCTGCCCAGGCAAAGTGATGCGAGTCAGACTGCTATTAGTATCATTGGGCAGCATGTCTTGAGATGTCCTTTTATCTCAGTCATTTCTCACGAAATTGGAAGCATATATCTCAGTCCCACGAAATTGGAAGCATATATAGTACGGGGACGTTTAACCTTAAACCCAACCTATCTACCTACGCAGCCAGCCACCTACCTACCTATCTAGCCACCAAACCACCTACCTACTTACTTGCCTACCTAAACAACGTCAAAGCAGAAGTTAGAAGTACGAAGTCAGCTTGTCCCCGCCCACTGGGGCGTGGAGAAATAGATGGGCTGCACGAGGCTTCCACGCAGAGCTGAAACCGACCGCACACGAGTACTAGTAAACCGCTTTGAGGATCTAAGCTTACCCAGGCAAAGCGGTGCGAGTCTATGCTCATAAACCCTACTGGTTTCATAGGGCGACAGGGCTTGAAATTTCATTTAATCTCAATGTTGGGGAAAAATGGAAGCAACGGCTCCAAAATGACCTTATACAGTGTTGACGGGGACGTTAATTATGTTCTATAAAAGGGTTATCCTTTGGAAGCAAGGAATACACCACAGAACTGAAACATATGGAGTGTATATGTTTTCTGGGCCAGACTAGCTAGTTTCGGCCAATTAAACCTCAAATCAAACAAAGCAAACAAGAAATGTCCCTACAGTTTTTCTTTTTTTTTTTTTTTGTAATTTGATAATCAACACCACTATGAATACGGACCATTTCGACCCTAAGTCAAGTCGCCCTGAGTGATCTCGGGCGTTGCAGTTTGGCTTTGGTCAAGTCGGACCCCAATATAAGTTCAGCTTGACAGAGTTGTCTTTAATCAAGCTAATATCCTTCTACATTCTATAGTATCTGTTTGTCATTGGGCCCCCGCCAATCGGGGCTTGGTGAATAAATAAATAAATAAATAAATAAATAAATAAATAAATAAATAAATAAAATCACAAGTAAGACAGCTTCTAATTTAAAGTTTAATTAATGTGCCAGCATAATTTATCATTTAATATACTAAGAGAGTTTCAATACCCCAGTCTCTTATCTATAAGAGTTATCGTATTACAATTCTCACGGCTGAATTATCTCACACCCCTCCGTGAGGGATTTCAGCCACTTCCGGTGCGACTGAAGAATCTCACGGGATTAATAATCTCACGCTACAGCGGCATCTTATGGCGTTTATATTTTGCAATCAAATCAATTTTCCAGATTGTTTAGTCACGGAACTGACTTCAACACTTATAATAAATTGTTAATTGCTAAACGTCTTAATCAGGGTTATCGGTATCATAAACTACGCAAAGCCTTTTCCAAATTTTATACACGTCATTCCGATTTAATTTCAAAATTCAATGTTGGACTACCTCTTTGCTTCCCTCTTTAATTGCACGCCGGTGGGTCAGGCTTCAGATTCTATGACGATTCCAACGTAAAGGCTTACTGAGAATTAGATAGTATCCAATTTTATGTAATGCTGGCTGGTGCCTTATGCTGTCTCTGTTCGGGCCCATCGGAGTCTAACTGTTGGTCTTCTTTTGCTCGAGCATTTCAGCGGTTTCTTGCTGTCGAGTCCTCACCGTTGTTTCATTTCTGCGGTTGTTTGATTTTTGTGTTCAAGGAGATGTTACACTGATGAGTTAAGAGGCCTTCATGCGGACTGAACAAATTATTTATCTTAATCGCGACGGAAGTCAGGGCGTGAATTCTGCCCACGTTTAATCGATTTGGGCCCCCACCCGGGGTGGGGGGATTCGTTTCGCTGAACGTTCCAAGGCGCTTCTTTCGAAACGGTTTATTTTTGTTATGGTTTGTCCTTGAGCGTGTGTGTGGCACTTATTTTTTTGTTTTGGATAGCCAATTGGCCATTGTTTCATCTTCGTGGTTGTTTGATTTTTGTGTTCTCGGAGATGTTGCACTGATGGGTTTGGGCCCTACATGTGGACGGAACAAATTGTTTGTTTGAATCGAGACGTATGTAAGGGCGAGGACTGTGATTTTAGCGCCCCAATGGAATTCGTTTCACTGACCGTGCCAAGACGGTTCTTCTGTCGCGGTTTATTTTTGTTATGGTTTGTCTTTGAGTGTTCGTATCGCTTATATTTTTTGTTTTGGATAGTCAATCGGCCATTTTGTTGGGAAGTAACTGTCCTTTTGGCTTGCCGCTATTGATGTTTCCATTAAGGTCTTAGTAGTTTCGTGTTTGTGTTTCTTTCCCTTTGAAGTCTCTGATAGCAGCTCTGGGTTAATTGTGTTGATTCCTGATCATTGCCTTCACTTCTTTTCTCCCTGTCGCACGTTTGATGCTGTTTGCAACGAAAATCAGAGATGCGCCGAGAGCTTTTTCGCACGATGTGGAACTTTCCACCATGTGCTTCTGAACAGGTTTGAGAGATAACTTGGAATGACCGCAACTTTCAGCCAACTGATGTAATGTTAATAATAGTTTTGAATATGCAGCGCAAATGTGAAGGAGGCGATATTGCAGTGGTATAAAGTTTTGACAATCGCTAAGTTCCGTCCACACATACTGTGTGAACCGGAAATGAACCGATGTTCAATATGTTAAATATGGATAACGTTTTCTTTTTACTTTGACACACGTTACTTGCAACGGAAATTCTTGTTCAGCGTGTCATTGTGTTTTGATGAATTTGCACTTTAATGGCCCCACGGACAGAGGTGTTATTGTTAAACGTTTAGTTGCGCGCTTGTAAGGATATTCCGTTTTGAAGAAAATTTAAAGTATGTCGAAACTACTTTCTGATCAGACATACCTCAGATTTCTTATGGCAAATATTAATATGCTATAGTAGTCGCAGATAAGATTGACTAGGCGGAGCTATGGTTTGTACCTGCCTTGGGAATATCTCATTAACAAAAAGGTAAACCAAGTCACCCGATTGTGTGAATTCAACTGTACCATAAGCATAGCTGTGGCGTATAAGACCATTTCGTCCGCTTGTAGAAAGCGTGCGAAAGGCACTCCACCGAATCTTCTGATGGACTTAGCGAATTTGACATACATGTATATTGACAACACCTGAATAGCTCCGCCCAGTCAATCTTATCTGCGACTACTATACATACGTGAAATAAAACACTTGAAACGACCGATTACAGCATGGGAAAGACATATTGTATTAATACTACACATGCTTCAAGTTGTATTTTTTTTGGTGGGGGGGGGGGTGGTTTTACGGCCCTTTCAAGATTATTTCACTCCTATCGAGCCGATTGTTTATCAGAGGTGGGCGAAAACCAGAGTACCCGGAGGAAAACACCCTATCCTACCGGTGCAGAACTTGGCGTCTCACATGTGACCCGAACCAGTCTCGGAACCACAGCGTTGAGAGACCTAATGATTAAAGAGTCAGCGCTCTTATCCACTAGGCCACGGAGACCCGTCTTCAAGTTGTATTGGATCGTGGAATAAATTTTTGACGTTATCCTATCAGACGTCGCGTTACCTACGCATTAGAATTCAGTCCAAACGCAGCCATAATGTACTAGACACAGACTGAGCAGTCTAATAGTTCGCAGTTACAAACATTTGTAAACGCCAATACACATAGAATCGTCAATGGTATTCCAGCTACATTTACCGAAAGGTTGTTTCGCGGCAGGCACTCAACACCATCCAGCAATCTCATTAAGTCAGTTTCCGGCGCATGTTCTTTGAACGACTGACGAACAATGCGGCTCAAATGGAGGGCGTCTTGTGAAAACAATCCTTTAAGCAAATGCCTTTGTCAGTTTTACAATTACGGTAACACACCCGTGCATTATAATGCAGTTTTACGTCTCCAAAACGGTCAATTTGCTGATGACAATTTGTGATATTATGCTTATTTATACTCAAAACATAGATTGTGGGTACTCGTTAGAACCGCCTCATTGAGGCGGTTCTAACGAGTGAACACAACTTATGTCTATGAGCAGAAATAAGAAATATTGTATACCCTGCCTTACCCCCATTTTTTCTCTATATATCTTGGGGTTTAAGGGGGTGCTCATTTCACGGACTTGTTCGCGTGATGATCCGCGCATGTCTGATGCTTTGCTAAGGCTTCAGTGTAACCCCGTCTGTATATAGGGGAAACAGCAATTTCATTGGCTGATATGTGTCTTAACTGGCGGTCTGACCCTCAAAAAAACTTTCTCTTGATGCAGCAGAATTATTTACAGCAAGGAGACCACAATGGCATTATTCCAATATTGAGCGGAAATTAACGGCTTCTGACAGGCCGGTAATTATGGATCTTCTCAGCATTCATAAAAAAGACAAATCAACTGGATAAACGACAATTATATTTAATAAAGAATTCATAAGACACAACAAGATTCCCCAGCTATCCTTCGTAAAATATTTATGAACTTCGTCATGTAGAAAATGTTCTTAAGCCGCATACGAGGACTGTTCAAATATGGATGCAAGTAGAACGTTTTCTCATGCACTAATGCGAAAATCACCTGAAAATTAAATAGCACAGCGTAGAAAAACATTAACCTATACATTGATACTAAACCTGTTAAAATCCGTCCACTTTAGCCATGTATATCGTTCGATAAACACTGTCTACTCTTGTATACTAATACAAAACATGGTTGGAAGAAAGTCAGAGTACGCCTTTGAAATAAGGTCCTATAATAAAAATCGTTGTATTCTTGGTATACGGTTCAAAGACATCTTTGATGAAATATGTTCGGTTTATGGACATAATGAAATGTCTTTTCCGACAGTTTTTCGTTGGTGTAAGAAATTCAGCTGTGGGCTAGGCTCAACCGAAGACGCACCACATGATCGTCGGCCGAAAAGAGCAACATCTGCCAAGATGGTTGCTAGAGTGAAAGAAATAGTTGCTACCGATGCACGATACACCGCCAGGCAAATAGCTAGTATGGTTGGCATTTCATTAGGAGCAGCTCATACAATTCTGTACTAGATGGATTCCCCATCTGTTGACAGATGAGCAGAAAAAGACACGCGTTCAGTGCGCCAAGAAATTGCTTAAAAAGTTTCCAAATTACAATGCACGGTCTTTCACTAATGTCGTCACAGGTGACGAGACATGGGTTCACTCTTTTGAGCCAAAACGAAAGATTCAGAACAAAATATGGGCAACAAAGTATTGCAAAAGACCATGTATTGCAAAGCGGATCATGAGCGTCAAGAAGGTAATGTATGCCATATTCTTTTCAAATCAGGGCCCTGCTATTCAGGTTGCTGTGCCTAAAGGCAAATCCGTAAATGCGTAGTTTTACAAGAATAAAGTTCTTCGAAAATTGAAGAAATATTTCAAAGAACGAAGACCCGCAACTGGTTTGGCCAATGTCAGGTTGCTACATGACAATGCGTCATCGCACAAGGCGTTCATTGTGCAAGACTATCTGAAGCAGGAAAAGGTTGTTGAACTCCCTCACCCCCCGTATTCCCCCGTATTCCCCTGACCTTGCCCTGTGTGACTTTCTTTTGTTCCCGCGGCTGAAAAAATACCTTTCTGGTCGACAATTTGTACAGCGCAAACACCTCGGTTCTGCAATATTCCAGTGCCTTCATAGTATACCTCGAAAGGACTACCAAAATGCATTCACTGATTGGATCAGAAGACTGAAAGTTTGTATATCTGTTATAGGGGAATACTTTGAGGGGACAAACTAAATTTTTCATCGAACTCTATCACGGAATCATTTTTATGTGCTTAGTTGCATTCATATTTGAACAGTCCTCGTAAGTCTAACGTTAAATAAAAAAGAAACCGGTGAATAGTGCAGAAACAGATCAGACACCACAGAACGGCGTGTGTTCCGGCTCTATAATATTGGCTTAAAATTATAAATTGCACGACCCGCAGAAAAAGCGACCGACTGAAGTCGGTTGATTTTCTAAGAGTGCCCTAAAATCACCGTGTCATTCTGTCATTCGGTCATTCTGTCAGTCTGTCAGTCTGTCTGTCCGTCCGTAACCCGTTTGTGAAAATTGGTGATAGTGACTTAACCGCTTGGAATATTTAAACAATTTTTGGCATACTGATAAATATCAATGAGATCTAACCAATGAATTTGAGAAATATTACATTCCATTTAGTATAGTCTCGCCGAGGCGAAAAATGTGAACATTTTTGAACTGCTTCTCCTCGGAAACCGTTGGGCCGATTGAAGTCAAATTTAATATGGAGCCTCTATGGGATGGGGGAAACCAAAATTTGCTCATGGGGTCCAGCTCACATGACCAAATTGGCCGCCAGGCCATATATGGTCTGTCTGTCTGTCCGTCCGTAACCCGTTTGTGAAAATCGGTGATAGTGACTTAACCGCTTGGAATATTTAAACAATTTTTGGCATACTGATAGATATCAATGAGATCTAACCAATGAACTTGCGAAATATTACATTCCATTTAGTATAGCCTCGCCGAGGCGAAAAATCCGTAACCCGTTTCTGAAAATTGGTGATAGTGACTTAACTGCTTGGAATATTTAAACAATTTTTGGCATATTGATAGATATCAATGAGCTCTAAACAATGAATATGCGAAATATTACATTCCATTTAGTATAGCCTCGCCGAGGCGAAAAAATGTGAAAATTTTCGAACTGCTTCTCCTCGGAAACCGTTGGGCCGATTGAAGTCAACTTTCATATGGAGCCTCTATGGGATAGGGCTAACCAAAATTTGCTCATGGGGTCCAGCTCACATGACCAAAATGGCCGTCCAGCCATATATGGTCTGTCTGTCTGTCCGTCCGTAACCATTTTGTGAAAATTGGTGATAGTGACTTAACCGCTTGGAATATTTAAACGATTTTTGGCATACTGATAGATATCAATGAGATCTAACCAATGAATTTGCGAAATATTACTTTTCATTTAGTATAGCCTCGCAGAGGCGAAAAATGTGAAATTTTTCGAACTGCTTCTCCTCGGAAACCGTTGGGCCGATTGAAGTCAAATTTCATATGGAGCCCCTATGGGATGGGGGAAATCAAAATTTGCTCATGGGGTCCAAGTCACGTGACCAAAATGGCCGCCAAGCCATATATGGTAAAAACTCTTCAAAAATAGTCTTCTCCAGAACCACTTGGCAGATTTCCACGAAACTTGATAAATGGCATTTGGGACGTAGGCCCATCATAAATTGCTAAAATAGTGACCCTGGGTTGACCTTGACCTTCTTTGTGCCTAGGTCAAACTTTGACACATATGCTTTTGTATTGGAAAATGTGAGAATGCATTTTATCCTGCAAACGATTCAGAATACAGTACTAAAGTATAAGATATATTTTTGCTCCTTTACGATAAGTCGCATTTATTGGGGGAACCGTTTTAGGTCCAGGTCACATGACCAAAATGGCCGCCATACCCATATATGGTAACACTCATTAAGCTTAAAGCATCCGGCGGGTCGTGCACTTCAGCTGAAGCACTGGTTAAAGTATAATAATCTTATTAAAAACGCATCTGCAGTTGAGGAGATTAACCAAAGTCACCTTTAACTGGTAACGGTTCTGATCCAGGCTGTCAGCTGGAAAATTCATGTGGCATAATTTATCTGAGTTAAGACATCTCCGAATTTTCAGATGCGTATGTTCCTTCTTTAGTTTAGGGTAGCATACATAAAACGTATCAGATTGAATCGAATATGCTTTTTAGCAGATAGAGTTTCGTCGCACATAAATCTCTTGAGACCCTATTTCCGTAATGTAGGCCAACTTCCAAGTCACGCACAGACGTGACTTCATGCGTCTCTTGTGCACGGAAGCTTCATGTTAATTTGATTAAACAGAAAAAAATATAGCGCTTCTAAGAAGACAAACCTTAATTGCTGTTGTGTATGATAATGCATTGAAATTCAAGCCAGTTAAAAAAATCTAGAGTTAACACTTTATGCAAGGAGTGTTGGAGTATGTAAGTCGTCTCATGCAAGGTTCATACAACATTATCTTGATTGGTTTTGTGTTTGTTTTTGCCTTTGTTTTTGTCCATTAATCATTGGGAATATGAGTCCTTCTAATCTGGGCGCGGATTGTGGCCACGTAAATCGATTACACCCTTTAACCCCTTTAATCGATTTAACACCCCGGTGGAGTTCTTTTTCACTGACCGTTCCAAGGCGGTTCTTCTGTGGCGGTTTATTTATGTTGTTGTTGTTATTTACTGTGTGTATCACTTGTGTCTTTTTATTTTGGATGGCCATTTGGCCATTTTGTGGGAAAGTAACTGTCCTTATGGCCTTCCTTTGTTTAGGTTTCCATTATGGTCTGGTTGCTTAATGTTTGTTATTCTTTCACTTTGGTGTCTTTGTTGGGTGGAGTAAGTTAATTGTATCGATTCCTGTTCTTTGTTTTACTTCTACTTTTAATGTGCTTTATGAAAAAACATCCCGATGGGCGGGTGTGTATTACGAAAATGTTTTGGTCATGGCAAATAGTACAATTTATCAAGGGACGTAACTCCAAGAGTTATAGCACTTTGGCCCGGATTCTAGTACATTCAATACATCAGCCTACTATCCATGTGTTCCCAAAGTTTTAAGTTTACCACTTTTGTGGTTCTTGAAACAAGCTGTAATGACACTTTTCCATGAATATTAAAAACGTATCAAGGGATGTAACTCCAAGAGTTATGGGGTTCGTGGCTCTAATTCCATAGATCAGTAATAACACATGTCACTTTTGTAACTCTAACATATGTTGAAGAACATTACGACAACACGCCTATACAAATACATTGTATCCTTTATCGCCGAAAAAATTGAAAAATTCAAAAGGAAAATTTGCTATATTTTTTCTTGTTTCTGCTCAAAATATCGATTGTAGGTACTCGTTAGAACCGCCTTATCGAGGCGGTTCTAACGAGTACCCACAATCCATATTTTAGAGCAGAAAGTTTGAAAATAAGGTGTCCCCCTGTAAACCCTAGTTTTACTATATGAAAGTGGGGTTCAAGTGGATCAAAATAACATAGGCGTGTTTTCATGATGAGTGTGGTTAAATTTTATCTGATGATGATACACGGAATGAAGGAAGGAATGACGGAAGGTATGGCGGAAGAAAGGAATGAAAGGAGAAGGCAAAACTAGTAAAGCCTCACTTTATTAAAGAGGGGCTATAATAATTTTGACACATGTACTCCAAAAACGAGTCTTTTTGGTGGGATTTTAATTTAACGGCCCATTCTAGATTATCTGACTTATTTCGAGTCGATCGTTAATTAGAGATGGGCAAAATCAGAAGTACCCGGAGCACAACCACCTGATCTTCCGTTGCAAAATTTGGCGTCTCACGTGTGACCCGGGCTAGGCAAGAATCGCAGCATTCAGAGACTTAAACCATGTTATTAATGTAACGTATCATGTGTACATTATAAAACACGCCTATACAAATGCATTGTTAATTTTACCGCCATAAAAACGAATTTTGCAGATGAAAAATTGTCATATTTTTCTTATTTCTGCTCAAAATATAGATTGTGGGTACACGTTTGAACCGCCTCATCGAGGGGGTTCTAACGAAGACCCACACGCTTTCTTTTAGAGCCGAAATAAGAAAAATAAGGTTTTACCCCTCTGAACCCCAGGGGTCAAAATTATATAGGCATTTTTCCTGATGATCAGAAAACTATCTAAAGAGTAATGACTGGCACCTCATATCCACTTTTAGCTTTCAAGAAAAAGTAAACAGCCATACAACATATTTCTAAAGTGTTGACAGAACGCTCTCGTATTTACATCAGATACTTAAGAGTGATACAGATACGGTTTTGGGCGACAACTCTTTACAAATCTAGCTTGTTAACATGCTTCCGTTAAAGACTTTAAAGAATTTAATTGGATACCGGAAAACATTACGAAAAGATGCCTATATAAATACATTGTAACCTTTATCGCCAAGAACAAAAATGAAAATTTTATGATGAAAAATTGCGATATTTTCTTTATATCTGCTCAAAATGTAGATTGAGGGTACTTGTCAGAATCGCCTCATCGAGGCGGTTCTAACGAGTACCCACAATCTATATTTTAGAGGAGAAATAACAAAAATAAGGTTTACCCCTGTTAACCCGAGTTTTACTATATAAAAGTTGGGTTCGAGGGGGTCAGAATTATATAGGTGTGATTCGTGATGAATTGGATACCGAAAAAAAAAAAAAAACAACAACAAAAAAAAAAAAAAAATCAACAGCTACATAGTTTGAAAACAACACCACTTTCATAATAGGATAGGTGTTCTAAAAAGAAACACACTGTCACAACACGATGTTTCCCTCGTAAATGAAAATGGTAAATACGAGGGAAACATCAAGGTTTAGTTATTTTCCTTTAATGATTCTAGTCAATCATCTTGTGTCCTAGACTCTAGCTTTTAGCAGCGGAAATTTCGGATGAATTCCTTAAATGTAAACAGGATATTTTTTATGGATTTCGTCTTCCAGTCAAAGATCATTGACACGAGCTGTGTTATCAGAATCTGACAACTGACCTTGAGATTGTATGCGTCTTTCGATATAAGTAGTTCTGTTTCGAACATTGAAATTAAAACGGCATTCAACCGGAAGCAAGCCATGAACATGTTTATTTGGCTTTTGACAGTGGCCACAGGCTTTCGAAGTCACGGTGTCTTGGTGTGTTGACATATTTACTCCATAATATTTACATTTCCAGTGTAAAGTCTAATGTAAACATACAGACAACAATGTAGTTCATACTTCCATGAACGCATCGAGTCGCGTGATTTTCAGTGCCGTCAAGTAACGTCAATCTAAACACTGGTTCGCTATGGGCGTTGGTGACGTCAAGGCTTTTCCGCTCTTTGTAGAAAATTAGCATGTAAATGTTTTTCAGCTTTAAAAGTTTGCCCTATAAGCATTTTTTCGCCCAGTGATGAGGGTCAAAGAATGTAAATATAAAAAATAAACTTAATTTTTCTGCTTTTCATGAAAGTATGAACGACAGCGGGAGTAGTATAGGGTTTGAAACTAAAACAGCATTCAACAGGAAGCAAGCCATGAACATGTATATAGAGAAAACCAGGTTCGTGTCTTTTGATATCAAGTTTATCAGGCGAGGCTTCGGGAACGCTTGTAGAATCGCGAGGCTTGCCGAGCGATTCTACATGGGTTTTCGAAGCCGATTCTTAGTCGCAGTTTTATTATTGTGCCCACTCACAAAGGTAATAACACTTCCAGAGATCCACACACAACAGCTAGCAAAGTTTACATGAAACCTTCATTTACTTCGCACGCGACCCGCTGCAGTCATTCTTTCATGAATTTCAGAAAAATAAAATTCATTTCTTAACTAAAGCTATGGACACCTCATTAAAATAACACATCCATGACTGTGCTAAATTGACGTTTTTCTTACCTCTGAAACTAGCATTTTGCGGATGAAAATGATCGATATTTTTCTTATTTGTAGTCCAAATATAGATATAGGGTGCTCTTTAGGACCGCCACACAGGGGATTCTAACGAGTACCACAATCTAAATTTTTGACCACAAATAAAATTAAACAATTGGTATCCCCGTAATCACACTTTTCTATATGAAGTGAGGTTAAGAGGGGTATTCATTTCACGGACTTGTTAGCGTGCTGCGTTCTCCTGTTACATTTACGTTCTGAAAACACATCACGTGAACAAGTCCGTGCATTGAACACCCAACTAAACACCACTTTATAAAGAGACTTGGGTTTTCGGGGATATACATTATTTTCCTTATTTGGTCGCCAAGACAGGTTCATTTCACGAAAACACGCCTACATACATGTAATTTTGACCCCCTTGAACCCCACTTTTATATAGTAAAACTGGGGTTTACAGGGGTAAACATTATTTTTTCTTATTTCTGCTCTAAAATATAGACTGTGGATATTCGTTAGAACCGCCTTGATGAGGCGGTTCTAACGAATCCCCACAATCTATATTTTGAACAGAAATAAGAAAAATATCACAATTTTTCACCTTAGAATTTTCTATCTTTTCACCGGTAAAGTTAAAAATGTATTCGTATAGCCGTGTTTTCGTAATGTGGGTACTCGTCAGAACCGCCTGATTGAGGCGGTTATAGCGAGCACTCAGTGTAAGTAAGATACATATCACAGATTTTCACTAGAAAAGTAGCCATTTTGGAGATGTGAAAAAAAAATCCGCTATGTCGCACGGGTGTGTTATCGCTACATGTATTTACATTTTAGTTAATGCAGCTTTCATTTAAAAAAGTGTCTCCATGACAGCAACTTTTATCACATAACGGCGATAACGTCATATAATAAATATATTATGACCGCACGTGTATTGGCACATGGTTATTGGTGCGTTACTCATGGCGCCGTCTTTGACAACCATTATATGGGGTGCATGATGCTTCCACGCAGAGCTGAATCTGGCCCGCACACTAGTACTGGTAAACCGCTTAGAGGATCTAAGCCTGTCCAGGAACCGCGGTGCGAGGCGGACCGTCCATGCTAATAAACCCTATTGGTTTCTTTGGGCGACAGGGCTTGAGATGTCATTTCATCTCAATGTCGGGTAAAAGTCCGACAAAATTGGAAGCAACGTCTCCAAAATGACCTTTACAGTATTGACGGGGAAGTTAAACCTCAAATCAACCAACCAATTGACAACCATTACACACCCGTGTGCATTTTTCACATCTCCAAAATGGCTACTTTTTTATGAAAATCCATGATATTTTCTTATTTTTACCTCAACCATAGTCTGTGTGTGTTCTTTAGAACAGCCTCAATGAGGCGGTTCTAACGAGTACCCACAACCTATGTCTTGGAGCAGAAATAAGAAAAATTATGTATACCCCAATAAACCCCCCTTTTCTCCATATAAAGTGGGGTTTATAGGGGTATTCATTTCACGGACTTGTTCATGTGATGATTGTGTTTTTATTGAAGTTCTACTGAACTTCGTCAGCGATAAAATCGGATTTAAAATCGTTATATCATCACGAAAACACGCCTATATAATTCTGACCCCTTGAAACCCACTTTTATATAGTAAAACTGGGGTTTACAGGGATAAACCTGATTTTTCTTATTTCTGCTCTAAAATATAGATGGTGGGTACTCGTTAGAACCGCCTCGATGAGGCGGTTCTAACGAATGCCCACCATCTATATTTTGAGCAGAAATAAGAAAAATATCACAATTTTTCATCTTAAAATTTTCATTTTTTCGGTGATAAAGGTGGCCATGTATTTGTACAGGCGTGTTTGCGTAATGGATAAACAGAATCTTACACTCGCAGTAATTTCATGTGAAAGTTATGAAACTCGCCAAAGGTTCGTTTCTTAAATTTTTATATGAAATGAACACACTTGTTAGATCTTTTTTTTTTTCTTATTTCGATGGCTTGAAATGGTTAAGTTTTCTGTGTTGTTTTTTTCTGAGGACTTCATCTCTTTTTTTACATCAAAGAACTCAAACAGTATTCAGATGATGTACAGTCCATGTACCACACAATCCCCGTGAAAAAGACATTTTTCGTTTCAATTATATAAACAGCAACAACTAAAACTAATCAGTCATCTCAAAGTAAACTTAATGCATAGCATCTCATCACGTGAACAACTCCGTGAAATGAACACCCCCATAGCTCCACTTTATAGAAAAAAGACTGGAATTTACGAGGGTATACATATTTTTTTTTATTACTGCCCCCAAAACATAGGGTTCGGGTGATCGTTATAACCGCCTAATTCAAGACATAGGGTTTGGTGCCCGAAGACATAGGTTGTGTGTACGCGGTAGAACCGCCTCAATAACGCGATTCTAACGACTCTCCAAAACCTATGTTTGTTGTATAAATCAGTAAATATTGTCAATCTTTAAAAGATCATCATACTATCGAGAGTTAGAGTTAAACGCCTCAATAACATCGGTTTGTTAATTTTTAGAAAGGGAAAACATGAATTCTCTTTCATAACAAAACAGAACGGCCCCGCCCGTCGAGGCTTGAAGAAATAGATTGGCTGCATGATGCTTCCACGCAGAGCTGAATCCGACCCGCACACGAGTACTGGTAAACCGCTAAGAGGATATAAGCCTGCCCAGGCAAAGCAGTGCGAGTGTCGGACCGTCCATGCTTATAAACCCCATTGGTTTCATTGGGCGACAGGGCTTGAGATGTCATTTCCTCTCAATGTCGGGTAAAATTGGAATCAACGTCTCAAAAAAATGACCTTTACAGCGTTGACGGGGACGTTAAACCTCAAATCAAACAAAAAACAAAACAGAAACGAATCTGCAACAAGAGAAACCCAGTTTGTACCCATTAGAATTCCAACTACTTGTCTATATGATTTAGATACAAAATAGAAGAGAAAGCATAGAAACCTTATATAGATATTATTTCAGTAAAAGGGAAAGAGTTTCGCAAATCTCTTGACATGTCCAATATTCATAACGACTTTTGGCATCTCCAGTAGCAAACTAAGCATTTTAATGCCCCGCTACCAGAAAGTGGCGGGGTATTATGTTATACTCTACGAAATCTTTAGTGTCCGTCCGTCCGTCTGTCTGTCCGTCCGTCTGTACGTCCGTCCGTCCGTCAGCGCCCCACACCATTCTTGTGTGCGCAACTCCTCCTACATTTTTGGCCAATCCTTTTGAATCTTTACAGGTGCTTTAAGGATGGTCTGAAGATATGCATATTGTTTTTTCAGAATCCTTGAATTATTTTTTATCACTTTTTTAGCATTTTTAATTTAGAGGTTCTTCGTGCCCCTATACAACAGAAACATAGGGAGTATGTACCTTGTGTGTGCAACTTCTCCTACAGTTTTTGTCCAATCCTTTTGAAACTTTATGTGTGATTTGAAGATGTTCTGAAGGCATACATATTGTTTTTTCAGAATCCTGAATTTATTTTTTATAACTTATTTTGCATTTACAACTTGGATTTTTTTTAGCCATAACACTATATAAATGTATAGGGAGTATGTACCTTGAGTACGCAACTCCTCCTACAGTTTTTGGCCAATCCTTTTGAAACTCTACAAATGCTTTTAGCATGGTCTGAAGATATGGATACTGTTTTTTTTCAGATTCCTGAAATAATTTTTAACACATTTTTGCACTTTTAACTTAGACTTTTTTCGAGCCCTAATACAACAGAAATGTATACAGGTGCGTGCGCAACTCCTCCTTCAGTTTTAGGCCAACCCGTTTGAAATTTTTCAGGCCTTCGTAGGATGGTCTGAAGATATGCATATTGTTATTTCCGAAAACATGATTTTTATCACCTTTTTTGCATTTTTAACTTCGACTTTTTTCAAGCCCAAATACTACAGAAATGTATACAGGTGTGTGCACATCTCCGCCAATCCTTTTGAAACTTTACAGTCGCTTTTAGAATGGTCCTAAGATATGCATAATATTATTTCAGAACCCTGAAATTATTTCTTATCTCATTTCTTGCATCTTTAAATTAGACCTTTTTCGCGACAAAATACTTAATACATGTATATGTCTACGTAGTATGCCCCGCCACAGTTTCGGGTGATCAGTTTGAAACTTTACAGGATTGTTTTGAAACTTTACCGGTGGTTTATGGACTGTCTAAAAATGCATTGTGTTTTTTTTTTTAGTTCTGAAGTCACTTTTTGAGTTATCACCCCTTGAAGATATGAACATAGCCATTTCTATCTTGTAGTCTGTTTGAAGCACTATATCTTCCGAACTTAATGATTGATTCTGACAAAACTTGCATGGTTACATCACTAGGATGGGGGAAACAGCCATTAGGTTTTGTTTCACTGTGATATGGCACTTGCTTGATGTAATTGTAGTGGCGGGGCATCATGCAGTGCTTGCAGTTGTATTATCTTTGCATGCCAAATACAAGAAGAAAATTGTTTCAGTTAAAGTAAATAATTTGTCTTTATCAAATTTTGAGGCAGAGCTGTGTAAAGAGTAGAAAATCGTATGTTGACAAACTAGATCCACGAAAACCTCTTGCTTTTAGTTTATTCAAAATATTTATTTGATTTCATATAGACCAAATCAAGTTAATGCCAGCATTTTCGTTAACCTTTTCAAAGTATCAAGCAACGTGATTTTAATGTTAAACACGGTGTAAGTAATTCTGGATAGGTTTTCGTACACGGACTAGAAGTAGCTTTAAAACGAGCTTTATATGGATTTTTGATAAGCTTCGGTAACCAGTATAATGTAAGAAGGTGTTCTTGATCTTCCAATATACTTGCATTGAAACTTGGTATGCGTTGAAGATGTTCTTTGACGATAGTAGTTGCATTTTCAGGAACCTGAACGTAGATCGTAATGCTACCAATTTCTAGCCTCAGAGTATTAACTTGGTGCAACCGACAAACAACAATTCCATTGTTTGCAGCCTTGCCCGCTGGAACCAAAACATACCAATTGTGGAATTCTTGGATACCTTGCTTGAGGTGCCTCAATGTATCTTTTGGTTTAGGAGGTTAATTATACTTATTATTCGAGTCAAACAATATACGTCGATCAACATTTTTTTTTAACATCACGAAATCATGCCTAAATCATTTTGACACCCTCATACCCCACTTTTGTATAGTGAAATAGAAGTGGAGACAATGATAAGGAATCGATACAATCAACCCACAGCTCCCATCAGAGACACCAAAGGGAAAGACACACAAACATGAAACAACAGACCTAATAGAAACACCAACAGCGGAAAGCCAAAAGGACAGTTACTTTCCCCAAAAAATGGCCAATAGGCTATCCAAAATAAAATAACACAAGTGACACAAACATCTTAAGACAAACCAAAAAAAAATAAATCGCTACAGAAGAACCGTCTTGGAACGGTCAGCGGAAACGAATTCCACATGGAGGGGGGGGGGGGTTGAATCGATTTTACGTGGCCACAACCCTCGCCCTTATCCCCATCGCGATTTAGACAAATACTTTGTTCAGTCCGCATGAAGGCCTCCTAACTCATCAGTGCAACATCTCCGTGAACACAAATAATCAAACAACCACAGAGATGAAACAACGGAGAGGACTCGACAGCAAGAAACCACTGAAATGCTGGAGGAAAAGAAAACCAACAGTTAGACTCGGATGGGCCCGACCAGTAAAACTGGGGGTTGACAGGGGTAAACATTATTTTTCTTATTTCTGCTCCAAAACATAGATTGTGAGTACTCATTAGAACCGCTTCGGCGAGGCGGCCCAAACGAGCCCCTACAATCTATGTTTGGAGCAGAAATATGAAAATATGATACTTTTTTATCGACAATTTTCGTTTTTTTGGCGGTAAAATTTTCCAGTATATTTAAATAGGCATGTTTTCGTAATGAGATGCAAAGTTTCCAGTTATTCAAAGCAGTAAGTGGTCTCAACATACTCCCTCTTACACCAACGCCTACAGAATTCATTAAAGTAATAGAGGATCTTACATTAGTGGTCATGTATTATTGAATATATTAAACGAGTTGAGGAAAAGGGATAAAATGCGAGGCTTTGCCGAGCTTTTTTATCCCTTTTCCTCAACGAGTTTAATAAATTCAATAATATATGAGCACGAATGCAAGATGTTATTGATCATATGACATTTAAAATGCATTTTATTCACGGTTGTTTGCAAAAATGTCAATATTCCGCCGTTAGTAAACGGGACGTCGTTAAGGACTTCGTACATGTAACGTTACGGGACGTATCTAGCTAATTTCCATATTTAAACCACCAGTGGATTATCGAAAATATTACATGGCGTTATTACACTCTCAGACGCGACGTCATATGATAAATAATAATAATAATAATAATAAAAATAAGACGGTAAAACGTTTAGTAAACTGGTACTAATGCCACAGTATCCCCCTTTTCTCACTCTTCCTGGAAAGAAAGGAAAAACATTTAGTAAACGAGTGCTTATCGTCCATGTAGCCCTCTTTTTTCCCTCTTCTTGGGTGGAAACTAGGATAATGTAGGAGATTGGATGGTGCATCAGAGTGAACTCGAACGAAGTACGTGTCTTTGTAGCCACTGACAAAATACACGTCTTTGTTACTGGACCAGACGTTAACCATTCTTATGGAAATGTAATAAAACTGTTTGATAATCTCCTTTAATAAATTAGATTTCAATTTATCATGAAGTATAATTGTTTAAAGAGTAGAGAAGTTGATAGATGTCATACCATTAACGAAATGAAGATATTGTGTCCTTAGGTTTTCTAAAAAGCTCTTCGGAATTTTGGAGGCTCCATGTCCGATTAACACCACTCCTGGCATATGCAGTGTCACAATACTACTGTAAAGCCTTCTATAACTGCGGTTAGGATCCGTATTAGAATCTACAAGAGAGGTAGAAACCTGTAATATATCTCTTCTTTTTCGGATTCTTGAGAAGTTGAGGAATCCATTAACATCTGAGAAGGTCAATTCCTTCTTCTGGGAGGGAAATTTCGACTGCCAGCATCACCGAATTGTGGTTTTGTAGAATTTCGTCCTTGGATTTATCATTAAGATTATATGTAGGATTTTCAGTCATGGTTCTCATACCACTCGTCTAATAAGCAGTTTATATAGTGTGTTTTGCAAACAAACACAGTATCGTTAGACCCCTTGTTGGCTGGAACAACGATACACTTTTAATAGGTTTCAGACGCCTTGTTGGCTGGAACAACGATACACTTTCAATAGGTTTCAGCTAACTCAATAGCAACATATGTGTCATCAAGCACCGATTCGGCGGGACATGATTCAGCTGAGTACTGATACAGGTCTGTTTACCAAGGCCATTACCGATTTAAGCCATTTTATGAGGGTATCAATCTCTGCGTCCTTTTTCTGGACTCAGAGTCGTGCATACACTTTGACAGAGTCCAAAATAAATTTGGACGCCTGTTTCAAAGTAAAGGACCTGAGTGCTCTGTATTTAAGGGCTTTGGAAAGAATGCCGCTGAGTATGCTATTCCTGACAATATTGTAGTCTCCTGTTATGATGTGACCGGCTGGATAACATGTATAGCAGAATTTCGACACTTGACTGGAACACGCTGTGTGTTTTCAGTAATGCTCTCTGTATTTAGACTTTGCCGTATGTTTCTGTTAGACATGTATCTTAGCGACATGAGGTGAGATATATATCTTAGCGGATTTGGTTTACACTTTTCGTTATATTTTAAATTTTGCAAGTCTCGCTACTTTGGACATCTCCTTCCTGATGCCCGGGATTTCCGTGGAGTGTGGGTCATTTTTGCTGATGTTGGCTCGGTGTGGACGCCTATAAGTCCGCAGGTAGGCTCTCTTGCCTGATGCTTCCAGCTGACCTGTGTCATAGGCTACGTCGGTCGGTGTGTGCTCGGAGGGGATGTGCTGTGTTTGCCGGGTCTTGTCCATCATCCGTTTCGGTTTCAAAACTTTGGAGTTGGGACACACTGATGAAGATTAAATATCAGAAAGGCCTCTGTATCACTAAATTTGGTATAGTTACGCCTTAATTTGTTATTGAAATTTTAAGTGCCATGGGAGACGAATAACTGAAGGAGATGATGGACAGGGGCAGCTTTAGTTTCTGAAGCGATGTCACTGTCACTTGTATTTGTCACTTCCATAGTGTTAATATTAACGGCGTCAAGACATTCATTTCTGAAGTCAAGTCTAAAAAAATCCTGAGTGGAAGTCTCTTCTTGAGAATGTTTGAACAGGCTTGTGCAGCCTAAACAGCAAAATTCGCGATGATAGCAACACGCTTATATTCGGGATAATTTGAAACGTATGTTTCTCATCACGAAAACACGTCTATATAATTTTGACCCCCTTGAACCCCACTTTTATTTAGTAAACTGGGGTTTACATGGGTAACCTTATTTTTCGTATTACTGCTCTAAAATATATTGTGGGTACTCGTAAGAACCGCCTCGACGAGGCGGTTCTAACGTGTACCCACAGTCTATATTTTGAGCAGAACTTAGAAAAATATCACAATTTTTCATCTGAAAATTTTCGTTTTTACGGCGGTAAAGTTTACAACGCATTGGTATAGGCATGTTTTCGTAATGTGTATCCACAGCCTCCTTCTGCAAAAAGCGAAGTTAATCAACCGGCAGCTGGTACCGTTTGGTATGAAAATGATGAAGTCCTAATGGCTGCATTACATATGGCAGGAGAGTGTCAAATGTGACACTAGCAAGGAAATTAGAGTATTGGAAAGCAACATGTGTTTCAGTATGGTTCAAGAATGTTATATGCAACATTTGGTGTCTCTGATGGAAGCTGTTGGGTAATTGTATTGATCCTGGTCATTGTCTTCACTTCCATTTAATACTGGGAAAGCACGGGGGTTGGTCCTCGGTTTTTGTGACAATTCCACCTTAAAGATGTTGAGATGGGCTGATTTTGATTAATCATGTACCTAATTTGACCCTCCGTGATCGTATTACGTAAACGTTCACTTTCGCTCTGCTGTGAAAATAGAAATGAAGGCAATGATCAGGAATCGATTCAATTCACCCACAGGTCCCATCAGAGACATGAAAGGGAAAGAAACACAAACATGAAACAAGTAGACCCTAATGGGAAACATCAATAGCAGAAATCCAAAAGGACAGTTACTTTCCCATAAAAGGACCAATTGGCTATCCAAAACTAAATAATATAAGCGATACGCACACTCAAAGACAAGCCATAACTCAAATAAACCGCGACAGAAGAACCTCCTTCGATAAGTCAGTGAAATGAAAATCACAGGGGGGGGGGGGGGGGGGTGCGGCGTAGGGGGGCTTAAATTGATTTTACGTGGCCAAATTCCTCGCCCTTACTTCCGTCGCGATTAAAACAAATAATTTGTTCAGTCCGCATGAAGGCCTCCTAACTCATCAGTGAACATCTCCATGAACACATAAGTCAAACAATCACAGAGATATAACAACGGTGTCGACTCGACAGCAAGAAACTACTGAAATGCTGGAGCAAAAGAAAACCAACAGTTAGACTCCGATGGGTCCGACCAGAGACAGAGCATCTGGCACCAACCAACAACACATAAAATTGGATTCTTTCTCATTCTTTGTAAGCCTTTGCGCTGGAACCGCCATAGAAACTGAGGCCTTACCCACCGGCGGGCAATTTAAGAGGGGAGCAAAATTGTCAACTGTGATTGGGTTAACTGCCATGCACGCAGTCTGTCGTATAAAATTTATGTTGTACCCAATCTTTTTGTATCGAAGAATGATTTTACGAAATTGGGTGCCGAAGACATTGCAAATATAGATTTTCTGAGTTTATATACTAAGTCACCATAAAATTCGGGTTCCGATAGACCTTGTTGCAAGCCTGTCCAGGAACCGCGGTGCGAGGCGGACTGTCCATGCTAATAAACCCTATTGGTTTCATTGGACGACAGGGCTTGAGATGTCATTTCATCTCAATGTCGGGTAAAAGTCCCACAAAATTGGAAGCAACGTCTCCAAAATGACCTTTACAGTGTTGACGGGGACGTTAAACCTCAAATCAAACAAACAAACAAAGACCTTGTTGCAGAAGAGATTTAAGTCCAACATTGAATTTTGAAATTAAATCGGAATGACGTCTATAAAATTTTGAAAAGGCTTTGCGTAGTTTGTGGTACATGAAGTCCGAGTTTGGCTAAGCATTTAGCCATGCGTATACATGATTACCAAGTATCATATAAAGTAATTCTAAATTAAAAAATTGTCGCTTCACTCTAGAAGTTACTTTTTCGTGCAACAAATTGGGCTTAGTAAGGTTACCTAATGCAATAGCCCTCCTCAGTGACTCAGGCGGAAACCCTCATTAACAGGATGAAATCAACGGAAATCAGCAAAACAAATATTAGGCGTTCAAATATGTGATTACTATTGAAATGACGCACACGCATGAACCGCAATGTTCCACTTAATTAATTTGAAGTATTTAAAACTGCCTTTCAAGTAATAACAGCGTTGTTTTTAATTACAGAATGACTAGTGTGATTAGAATACGCTATCTTAAAGGCATTTGCAAAGGCATAAATCACGCAAGATGTCAATGCTTTATTTCATCAATTTTGCTATTTGAAACCTGGTGTTTTCATCAATTCACATTTCAGTTACGGCCAACGGCCTAATTTGAATCGTCTTAAGATTTGTCACATGCTCTCAAGTTGTTGAAAAATCTATTCCTTTCGATGTGAAAGTTACTGACAGTTTCATCTCCACATTTGCAATGGTTTGCAGCTTAAAATTGAATTCATTACCAAAATACAATTCAAATACAATGGTAAAATTGTACCACTAAAAATATTTTTTTCACATAACAAAATAGAAATAGAGACAGTGATCAGGAATCGATACAATTAGTCAACAGCTCACCAAAGGGAAAGAAACACAAACATGAAGCAACAGACCCCAACGGAAACGTCAACAGCGGAAAGCCAAAAGGACAGTTACTTTCCCACAAAATGGCCAATAGGCTATCCAAAATAAAATAATATAAGCGACACAAACACCCAAAGACAAACCATAACAAAGATGAACCGCAACAGAAGAACCCACTTGGAACGGTCAGCGGAAACGAATTCCACTGGGGGGCTAAAATCGGTTTTTCGTGGCCACAATCCTCGCCCTTTCTTCCGTCGCGATAAAGACAAATAATTTGTCCTGATATTTTTAGCTCACCGTCACGTAGTGACGAGGTGAGCTTTTGGGATCACTTTTTGTCCGTCGTCCGTCGTGCGTCCGTCCGTGCGTGCGTCAGTGCGTCCGTGCGTCCGTGCGTGCGTAAACAATTTCTTTAAACGACATCTCCTCCTAAACCACTGATCGGATTTTGACCAAACTTCACAGGAATGATCCTTAGGTGGTCCCCTTTCAAAGTTGTTCAAATGGTTCCGGTCCGTTGCACATCTAGGTCACAGGAGCCAAAAATAGATTTTTTTCACCAAAAACTTAAAAAATCTTCTTCTCTGAAACCACAAGGCCCAGGTCTTTGATATTTGGTATGAAGCATCATCTAGTGGACCCCTACCAAGATTGTTCAAATTAAAGTGCTGGGGCCAAAAATGCCCCCGCCCCGGGGCCCTTTGGTTTTACATGGGCTTATATAGGGAAAATCTTTAAAAATCTTCTTCTCTGAAACCACAAGGCCCAGTTCTTTGATATTTGGTATGAAGCTTCATCTAGTGGACCCCTACCAAGATTGTTCAAATTATAGTGCTGGGGCCAAAAATGCCCCCGCCCCGGGGACCTTTGGTTTTACATAGGCTTATATAGGGAAAATCTTTAAAAATCTTCTTCTCTGAAACCACAAGGCCCAGGACTTTGATATTTGGTATGAAGCTTCATCTAGTGGGCCCCTACCAAGATTGTTCAAATTATAGTGCTGGGGCCAAAAATGCCCCCGCCCGGGGGCCCTTTGGTTTTACATAGGCTTATATAGGGAAAATCTTTAAAAATCTTCTTCTCTGAAACCACAAGGCCCAGTTCTTTGATATTTGGGATGAAGCTTCATCTAGTGGACCCCTACCAAGATTGTTCAAATTATAGTGCTGGGACAAGAAATGCCCCCGCCACAGGGCCCTTTGGTTTTACATAGGCTTATATAGGGAAAATCTTTAAAAATCTTCTTCTCTGAAACCACAAGGCCCGGGTCTTTGATATTTGGTATGAAGCTTCATCTAGTGGACCCCTACCAAGATTGTTCAAATTATAGTGCTGGGGCCAAAAATGCCCCCGCCCCGGGGTCCTTTGGTTTTACATATGCTTATATAGGGAAAATCTTTAAAAATTTTCTTCTCTGAAACCACAAGGCCTAGGACTTTGATATTTGGTATGAAGCTTCATCTAGTGGACCCCTACCAAGATTGTTCAAATTTTAGTGCTGGGACAAAAAATGCCCCTGCCACGGGGCCCTTTGGTTCTACATTGGCTTATATAGGGAAAATCTTTAAAAATCTTCTTCTCTGAAACAATAGGGCCCAGGTGTTTTATATTTGGTAAGAAGCTTCATCTAGTGGACCCCTACCAAGATTGTTCAAATTATAGTGCTGGGGCCAAAAATGCCCCCGCCCCGGGGCCCTTTGGTTTTACATAGGCCTATATAGGGAAAATCTTTTAAAATCTTCCTTCTCTGAAACCACAAGGCCCAGGTCTTTGATATTTGGTATGAAGCTTCATCTAGTGGACCCCTACCAAGATTGTTCAAATTATAGTGCTGGGACAAAAAATGCCCCCGCCACGGGGCCCTTTGGTTTTACATTGGCTTATATAGGGAAAATCTTTAAAAAATCTTCTTCTCTGAAACCACAAGGCCCAGGTCTTTGATATTTGGTATGAAGCTTCATCTAGTGGACCCCTACCAAGATTGTTCAAATTATAGTGCTGGGGCCAAAAATGCCCCCGCCTCGGGGCCCTTTGGTTTTACATAGGCTTATATAGAGAAATTCTTTAAATATCTTCTTCTCTGAAACCACAAGGCCCATGCAGAACTTTGATATTTGGTATGAAGCTTCATCTAGTGGACCCCTTCAAATTTTAGTGCTGGGACAAAAAATGCCCCCACCATGGGGCCCTTTGGTTTTACATTGGCTTATATAGGGAAAATCTTTAAAAATCTTCTTCTCTGAAACCACAAGGCCCAGGTCTTTGATATTTGGTATGAAGTTTCATCTAGTGGACCCCTACCAAGATTGTTCAAATTATAGTGCTAGGGCCAAAAATGCCCCCGCCCCGGGGCCCTTTGATTTTACATAGGCTTATATAGGGAAAATCTTTAAAAATCTTCTTCTCTGAAACCGCAAGGCCCAGGACTTTGATATTTGGTATGAAGCTTCATCTAGTGGACCCCTACCAAGATTGTTCAAATTATAGTGCTGGGGCAAAAAATGCCCCCGTCCCGGGGCCCTTTGGTTTTACATAGGCTTATATAGGCAAAATCTTTTAAAATCTTCTTCTCTGAAACTACAAGGCCCAGGTCTTTGATATTTGGTATGAAGCTTCATCTAGTCGACCCCTACCAAGATTGTTCAAATTATAGTGCTGGGACAAAAAATGCCCCCGCCAAGGGGCCCTTTGGTTTTACATTGGCTTATATAGGGAAAATCTTTAAAAATCTTCTTCTCTGAAACCGCCAAGCCCAGGTCTTTGAAATTTGATGTGTAGCTTCATCTAAGGGGCCTTTGCCAAGATTGTTCAAATTATAGCCTTTGTTGATGTTTGGTATGAAGCTTCACCTTTAAGACCTCCCTCAACATTATGCACATTAAAGCCCTGGGGCCAATAATGGCCCTCTCTGGGGCACACTTGTTACACTATGGATCAGGTGAGCGATCCAGGGCCATCATGGCCCTCTTGTGTTTAATATTAGGATCACTTTTTGTCTGTCATCCGTGCGTAAACAATTTCTTCAAACGACATCTCCTCCTAAACAACTGATCGGATTTTGACCAAACTTCACAGGAATGATCCTTAGGTTGTCTCCTTTCAAAGTTGTTCAAATGGTTCCGGTCCGTTGCACATCTAGGTCACAGTAGCCAAAAATAGATTTTTTCACCGAAAACTTAAAAAATCTTCTTCTCTGAAACCACAAGGACCAAGTCTTTGATATTTGGTATGAAGCTTCATCTAGTGGACCTCTACCAAGATTGTTCAAATTATATTGCTGGGGCCAAAAATGTCCCCGCCCCGGGGCCCTTTGGTTTTACATGGGCTTATATAGGGAAAATCTTTAAAAATCTTCTTCTCTGAAACCGCAAGGCCTAGGTCTTTGATATTTGGTATGAGGCTTCATCTAGTAGACCCCTACCAAGATTGTTCAAATAATAGTGCTGGGCCCAAAACTGCTCCCGCCCAGGGGCCCTTTGGTTTTACATGGGCTTATATAGGGAAAATCTTAAAAAATCTTCTTCTCTGAAACCACAAGGCCTAGGTCTTTGATATTTGGTATAAAGCTCCATCCAATGGACCCCTGCCAACGTTGTTCAAATTATAGTGCTGGGGCCAAAAATGCTCCCGACCCAGGGCCCTTTGGTTTTACATGGGTTTATATAGAGAAACGCTTTAAAAATCTTCTTCTCTGAAACCGCAAGGCCCAGGTCTTTGATATTTGGTATGAAGCTTTATCCTGTGGACCTGTACCAAGATTTTTCAAATGATAGCCCCCCCCCCCCCCGTTTGGTTTTACATAGACTTATATAGGGGAAATCTTAAAAAATCTTTTTCTCTGAAACTGTCGGGCCCATGTCTTTGATACTTGGTATGGAGCTTCATCTAGTGGACCTCTACAAAGATTGTTCAAATTATAGCCCTCGGGCCACAAATGCCCCCGCCTTGGGGCCCTTTTGGTTTTACATTGACTTATATATAGTTAAATCTTTGAAAATCTTTTTCTCTGAAACAGCAAGGCCCAGGTCTTTGATATTTGGTGTGAAGCTTCATCTAGTGGACCTCTCTCAAAATTGTTTAAATTATAGCCCTGAGGTCCAAAACATTCATGCCCCGGGGCCTTTTGGTTTTACATAGGCTGTAGGGAATATCTTGAAAAAAATCTTCTTCTTGGAAACTGCAAGGCCCAGGTCCTTGATATTTGGTGTTAGCTTCATCTAGTGGACCTTTGTCAAGATTGTTCAAATTATAGCCTTTGTTGATATTTGGTATGAAGCTTCACCTATTTAGACCTCCCTCAACATTATGCACATTATAGCCCTGGGTCAATAATGACCCTCCCTGGGGCCCCCTTGTTACTCTATGGATCAGGTGAGCGATCCAGGGCCATCATGGCCCTCTTGTTTACATTTCTGCTCAAAACATAGATTGTGGGTACACGTTAGAACCGCCTCGGCGAGAAAAATAATGTACATGTATACCCCTGTAACCCCCAGTTTTACAAAAAGTATAAGATGGGCGTGTTTTCGTGGTGAAGATAATATTTCAAAGAAATGCAAAACGATAACACACCCGTGCGACATAGTACATTTTTTCACATCTCCAAAATGGCTTCTTTTCTGATGGAAATCCATTATATTTTGCTAATAAATACTGCAAACATATGTTGTGGGTGCTCGTTAGAACCGCCTCATTGAGGCGGTTCTAACGAGTACCCACAACTTATGTCTTGGAGCAAAAATAAGAAAAATAATGTATACCCCCGTAAACCCCAGTTTCCTCTATATAAAGTGGGGTATAGGGGGTCTTCATTTCACAGATTTGTTCACGTGATGGTAACAACAAATGCTAATGCTCAGACGTGTTTCCTTTTCAAACACCGTCAAGTTGGTAAGCCCGTTGTCTTGGAACAAATCGGACGCATTACGATAACACATCCATATAATATAGTGCATTCTTTTATTTTTAACCTCAATTCAAACAAAAACAAAAAGCATTCCTTTACATCTCCAAAGTGGGGACTTTTCTGGTGACGGTTTGTGATATTTGTGTTATTTGTACCCCAAACATAGGCTGTGGTTGCTCGTTAGAACCGCCTCAATTAGTACCGCCTAAGTACCCATACCCTATGTCTTAGAGCAGAAAGTAGTGAAATAATGTATAACCATGTAAACTCTAGTTTTCCCTATATAAAGTTGGGGTCTAGAGGGGTGATCATTGCATGGACTTGTTCTATTGATGATTAGAAATCACCGGATAGCCCTACCTTTCTCTAATAGGCCATAGGCTCCACCGGTTTATTTTCAATATATTTATAAATGTGTTACAATTTTCGGGACTGCCTGTTCGCTTTCCTATAGGCTCAGTCCCGATGAAAAAGGGGTCTCCTCTTAAAGGAAAGAATTTGCTCCTTAGGAGCAAATTCTGTCCTTTAAGAGTTGATCCCTATTGACATGGGAGACAAAAATATTGTTGCAGGAGTTGCCTCCCCTGAAGGTGTACCCACTCCCCCTAAGGAAGGCTATAATTTGCTAACAGTTAAAGTGTATTAGGAGTTTTAAGGCAAGTTAATCTAAACGTCACGTAACCAGGCTAATGGACGGTTCAAGGCATACTATATAGAGTCTCTGTAGACAATTTTAGAATTTTAGATCAGAACGTTCACCTGTAACGACGCCCACTCAGGACCATTACATCCAGTTAAAGCATGCGAGACGTTGCTTTACAAAAGCCATGGAAACTACTGTTCTGTTTGCACTACCAGAGTCGCATTAATCCAAGGACTGCTCCCCGCTCTGACTTGCTGTTATCTAGCCTTCAAGGAACTCATTCTGAGAGTGCACTGGCATTGTAATCGACTAGTCATGAAACGATGTCATAGAGGATTGGAAAGATGTGCTTTATACTGACAAAAGCAAATTTAATCAACATGTCCTTCACCGATACAAATCCATTCTACAACGTCGGGCAGTGTTACGCCCATTAGTGAGGTGAGATGGACGGCGAAATCACATTGCGAGCCTGTGTCAGATCCTACCGCGAGACGCCATTGCACACTGCTCAGAGGGTCTAAAGACAGCGGCAGAATTTTGGCAACAAGTGCACTTCATAGCTAGCCAACTAGTGAAATAGAATTGAAGGCAATGGTCAGGAATCGATACCTCGTAACCAACACTACAAAGTGAAAGAAATACCAACATTAATCAATTAACCAACTTCTACATAATTTAAATAGCACAAGTGGAAAGCCAAAAGGACAGTCTCTTCCCACAGATTGCCAAACGACTATCCATAATTAATAGACATTAACTGAACATACATACAAAGACAAACAATCATAAACCACAATAGAAGTACCGTCTTGGAACGGTCAGTAAATAGAGAATACCAGGTTCGTGTCTCGGCAAGCCTCGCGATTCTACATGCGTTCTCGAAGCCGAGCCTGATAAACTTGATGTCAAATGACACGAATCTGGTATTCTAATTATCAGTTATCCCCTTGTACACTCTTAAATTAGCAATTTATTATCCGTTATTGATGGTCCTCAGTGCGTCTCAGCATTCTGACGGTCAATATATTTAGTATCAGCTGACCATATTTTGCCTATGATATTTATTTCACGTAATTTTTCTATTTTTCCCAGTAACAATAACACTTTTTTCATTTTTATATCCAGTAGTTCGGTTCATTCATATAAGTGCAATGCCATATTGGCGTGATAAAGCTCACTTGACCTGAGATAGCATATCTTTATCAGGTCAATGCGTTACAATGTAATATGTATAGGGGGGTAACTGATAAACTTTGTTTCACTGGTAGTGGTGGGGCCAATCGATTCAACGTGATCACTTTGCTCGTCATTGAACCACGTGGTTCGTCTTTGTATGTGTAAGTTGCTAAATTATATTTTCATTTTGGATACAGCTGCGCATTGGGATTATTTCAAAATTGAATGAACCAGATTAAATGTTTTATTTTTTTCTTTGACAGGTATCTAACAAAGCTTCATATATTTATTTTGGCTGAGTCTTTGGCTGTAAACTGGGTGAATGAAATCCTTTTTTTTTGTTTTTACTGGAATCGGACTTAATGAGCGCCACAGGCCTTTACTTCATTTTTGAAAAAAAAAAAAAAAAAAAGCACAAAAAAAACGTTACAAACAGCTATTTATTACAATCAACTGGACCACCATCTTTTAAGCAACACATGACCAAACAAGTATAACAACAAAACACCTTCGCTTGACTCAAGTATTGTATCTTAACTGGAAGTCATTGTTTACGGTACGCGGAATTAGCAGACAAAATTGATGGCGTCTTAACATGGGGTGTGTCTTTTTAAAGACTGACCACAACATAATTGCACCAGAGAAATTAATGGGTTCTATTGTCTTTTAACAAGCTAAGACAACTGGACAACATACTGCTGCAAAACAGGTTTTGGATCCCTGGAATGGATGAAACATAAAGCTCAAAGTAGAAGTAAAATAAAGATCATGAATCGATACAATTAACTTACTCCACACATCAAAGACACCAAAGGGAAAGAAACACAAACATGAAGCGACCAGACCATAATGGAAACCTAAACAAAGGAAGGCCATAAGGACAGTTACTTTCCCACAAAATGGCCATCCAAAATAAAAAAGACACAAGTGATACACAAAGTAAGTAACAAACAACAACATAAATAAACCGCCACAGAAGAACCGCCTTGAAATGATCAGTGGAAAGAATTCCACTGGGGGGCTTAAATCGATTTTACATGGCCAAATTCCTCGCCCTTACCTCTGTCGCGGTATACACTAATTTTGTTTAGTCCGCATGAAGGCTTCCTAACTCAAAGTCATTAAAGTCTTAAGTGCGCAGATATAGCCTACAGCACTGTAGCCGTTTGCCGTTGTTTGGGAACTTAACTGCCCTTTTGGCTTTACGCTTATTAGGATTTCATTATAGTGAAATTAGTTGAGCCCCGCCAAGCGAATGTGTGTCTTCGAGCATTCCGTCATGACAAATTTAACTGCGCATGCCCAGCCATTCAGAGGGGTGAGGGATATGGCTTTCTGTCTGAAGGTTCCTCTTGATTCACTGCTTGTATGAGCGAGCAGCGAAGGTTCTGGCGAGACTGCGCGGATGCGCAGGCTCGCCTGAACCTTCGCTGCTCCCATAAACGATAAGTACCAAAATCGCTTGACGGGGCCCAGTTTGTGTGTGTTTCGTTCCCCTTGGTGTCTTGGATGGTAGGTGCGAGGTTATTGTGTGTGTCTCGTTCCTCTTGGTGTCTTGGATGGGAGATGCGAGGTTATTGTGTGTGTCTCGTTCCCCTTGGTGTCTTGGATGGGAGGTGCGAGGTTATTGTGTGTGTCTCATTCCCCTTGGTGTCTTGGATGGGAGGTGCGAAGTTATTGTGTGTGTCTCGTTCCCCTTGGTGTCTTGGATGGGAGGTGCGAGGTTATTGTGTGTGTCTCGTTCCCCTTGGTGTCTTGGATGGGAGGTGCGAGGTTATTGTATCGATTCCTGAGCATTGCCTTCACTTCTGATTATTATACAAATAACTTGTTTAGTCCGCATAAACGGTTCCTAACGTATCAGTGCAACATATCCAAGAAAGTAAAGATAGACTATTTGTGGTCATAGAACCCAAGCAATAACCCTAACTCATAAGTCCGTAAACAATTGACGACCGACAGACATGAACCCAAGATATAACAACGATGTGGACTCTACAACATGAAGCATCACGAAAACACGCCTATTAAATTTTGACAACCCCCCCCCCCTTGAAACTTGAAAACTTTATTCGTAACGTGGAAAAATGAAAGTTAACACCAATCAGTGAATTAACGTTAATCTGCTGACCTTTGCCGGTACGATTAATTTCGATTTGAAAATCAATTCATTACGCAAAACACACCTACACAAATACATTGCCACCTTTATCGCAGAAAAATGAAATTTTTAAGATGAAAAAAAAATGTGATATTTTTCTTATTTCTGTTCAAAATATAGATTGCGGACACTCGTTAGAACCGCCCTACAAACCCCAGTTTTACTATTTAAAAGTGGGGTTCTAGGGGGTCAAATTATATAGGCGAGCTTTTGTGATGGGATAGATAGATTTTACAAACATGTTGTCAATGGCTACATATTTTTTTTTATATAGTGTAAAACTGCTTTTGGCTTTTAGCATACTTACCTTTCTTTAAGCCGGCCTTTGAGCCGGCCTCTGTAGCTCAGTTGGTAGCGTGTCTGACTGGTGATCAGGAGGACGCGGGTTCGATACCTGCGGGGTCGGCCAGATTCTTTCATGGAGATTGATCATGAAATCTTTTCTAAGGTCATTCTCTCCCATCCGCTGGTTCAAGACGGACAGTTGTCAGTTTCCGGGGTAAGAATGTGCACTGTACTGGTTAACCGCTTACGTATAAGTCTGTCCAGGAAAAGTGTGGATTGGTAAACTGACCGGCTCAAAAATGATCTAAAACAGTGTTGACTGGGCCGTTAAACTCCAATACAAACAAAAAACAGAAAACAAAACTGTTTGAATAACTACTATAGTTTATCAACGACCTTTGAGAGTTCAACGTTCAAGCGGGGCAAGACTATTCCATGTTGTAAGGGAAGCAGAATTCGGATTTCTTTTTTCACAGGGTTTTAAAATTATAAGTACGTTTTTTGATAATGCCATTATGTAGAAGTCGTGGCCAATTGGTAAGTATGATGCAGTACGAATCTCAGTAAAACTTTATCCCCCAATGTAAAATCCCAACTGAAGGCGACTTGCCTTAAACACGGACTAGACCAAAATTAAAAGTGCAGTCACGGATCACTGCGTTTTGAACGACTATATAATATTTACACGATACTATTGTCGGAGGATAATTAGACAGTGTGGTAAAAGAGTATACAATCACAGGTAGGTTTGACAGGTTGCGCCGTTATCATTATCATACCCGCCATTGGCTGGCAGACTATACCATTATAATTATCATGACCGAAGCGTCGTTACTTTTTGACAACAGTGGACAATACTCAATAACAAAAAAAAAATTCGCTGACGTCACTTTCAACTACAGAATGCATAGGACTTCTTCAAAGACCTTTTGCATTAACTCGAAAAGTTTTGTGGTACCTAATAGTTGTTTTGGGAATATCTACCTTTTTAAAACGACTACTATTTGGAATTAAAACGCATCTATGGAGATTGACATGCTTATGCCCGCCCCCCCCACCCCCTCTCTCTCTCTCTATCTTGTATTAAACACAGCTTTGGGGATTGACATGCTCTCTCTCTCTCTCTCTCTCTCTCTCTCTCTCTCTCTCTGTGTGTGTGTGTGTATGTATGTGTGTGTGTGTGTGTGTGTGTGTGTGTGTGTATTCGGTATTTTTATTTGGTTTTGGTTTTACGGCCCTTTCAAGATTATTTCACTCATATCGAGCCGATCGTTAATAGGAGGTGGGCGAAAACCGGAGTACCCGGAGAAAAACCACCTGACCTTCCGTTGCAGAACGTGGCGTCTCACATGTGACCCGAGCAAGGCTCGAACCACAGCGGTGAGAAACCTAATGATCAAGAGTCAGCGCTCTTAACCACTAGGCCACGGAGGTGTGTAATCGTTACAGCAAGCAAAAATACGCGGTGTGAAATAGGGGATCCGGATCATTTAGATAAGTATTCGGTCCGGTATCCGTCCAAGGAACAATGTCAAAGATGTCAAATATAAATGCCATGTTAGAGAATGATATCTAAATTGGTTTTCCTCGTGATTTCCTTATTTCATTAGCGTAACATTTAAATAATTGTTGCTTGCCTGATGGACACATATCTAATTAATATCTTGATTTTTTTGCGGCACTAAGTAAGCGACTTTCGTATACTGTGTACATGTGTGTACAACTCTCCAGTCTATCACGGAGGTATGTTCACGTTTGGCAATACGGTTTCTGGTCGGGCCCATCGGAGTCTAACTGTTGGTTTTCTTTTGCTCCAACATTTCAATGAGTCCTCACCGTTGTTTCAGCCCTGTGGTTGTTTGATTTTTTTGTGTTCATGGAGTTGTTGCACTGATTAGTTAGGAGGCCTTCATGCGGACTGAACAAATTATTTGTCTAAATCGCGACGGAAGTAAGGGCGAGGATTGTAGGCACGTAAAACCGATTTAAGCCCCTAGTGGAATTCGTTTCACTGACCGTTACAAGGCGGTTCTTCTGTCGCGGTTTATTTTTGTTATATGGTTTGTCTTCGAGTGTTTGTATCGCTTATATAATTTTGTTTTTGATAGCCAATTGGTCATTATGTGGGAAAGTAACTGTCCTTTTGGCTTTCTGTTATTTATGTTTCCATTAGGGTATGTTGTTTCATGTTTGTGTTTTTTACCCTTTGGTGTATCTGATGGAAGCTGTGGGTTAATTGTGTCGATTCCTGATCAATGCCTTCACTTCTATTTTTCCTGTCATTAAGGAATATGGGTACACTTTGTATAGTTCCTCTTTCTTTTACTAGGGATTCGATTTTTTGTGTCGTTCAGTTTGTTTCTCTGAATATGAAGACTATCAAACAAATTCAGTGCTCATCACGCTAACAAGTCCGTGAAATAAACAACCCTCTACACCCCACTTTATGAAGAGAACACTGGGGTTTACGGGGTGTAAACATTATGTTTCTTATTTCTGCTCCCACGCCACTACAGCTGGTGTCTGGGATTGTGTGGCGGCCCTAAAACGTCTCCCTGCCCTACATATAGTGAAGTTTATATTTTCTTGTCCTTTGGGATCATTGATACCATTGTGGAATTTTGAAAATATTTGAGGGTCACTGATGAGGCCTAATTGGCCGAAACTAGCTAGTCTGGCCCAGAAAACATGCTTACTCCATATTTTTTCAGTTCTGTGGTGTATTCCTTGCTTCGAAAGGATAACCCTTTTATAGAACATAGATTGTGGATATTCGTTACAACCGGCTAAATGAGGCGGTTCTAACGAGTACCCACAACCTTTGTTTTGAGTAAAAACAAAACAAAAAAAAAAAAAAACAAAAAAACAAAAAAAAAACAATGCTTCAGAAAACTGACCGTTTTGGAGATATGAAAAATGCACAATGACGCACGAGTGTGTTATCGTAATGTGAAACAACGATGAGGACACGACAGAATGAAATAACTGAAGTGAGTGGAGAAAAAACTGCCTTCCCTACACATCGAGTTTATTCTTCTAACTTGTTATGGTGCAGTTTAAAAAGGTACTTTCTGGTATACTTCTCAATACGTAAAAATAATTATATAAATTGTATGACTAGAAAGTTTGCATTTCAGATATTACACGTACATTTAAGAAATGAACTATATTTTTCTGCTGTTCATTGAAGTATGACCGCAGTGGGTCGCGTGCAAAGTAAATGGGGTTCATTTAAACCTCGCTAGGGACCCACTGTCGTTCATACTTTCATGAAAAGCAGAAAAATTAAATTTAGTTTTTATATTTACATTATTTGCCCCTCATCGATGGGCGCAAAAATGCTTGTAGGGCAAACTTTTAAAGCTGGAAAACATTTACACGCTGTTTTTCTACAAAGAGCGGAGCAGCGTTGACGTCATCAACGCCCGTAGAGAACAATGGTTTAGAATGACGTCACTTAACGTCACTGAAAATCATGTGATTCGGTGCGTTCATGGAAGTATGTCCGCAATTGTTTTCTATAGGTTTACATTAGACTTTACACTGGAAATGTAAATATATAATGATGAATTAGTGGAATAATCTTCTAGTTCGAATGCGTATCAATACGCCTCAATGCCGAAAAAACTAAAATTTGAAGATGAAAAATTGTGATATGTTTCTTATTTCTGCTCAAAATATGGATTGTGGGTACTCGTTAGAACCGCCTCGTCGAGGCGGTTCTAACGGAGGCGGTTCTAACGATTTCCCACCGCCTCATCGAGGCGGTTCTAACGATTACCCACAATCGATATTTTAGAGCAGAAATAAGAAAAATAAGGTTTGCCCCTATCAACCCCAGTTTTACTATATAAAAGCGGGGTTTGAGTGTGTGTGTGTGTGTGGGGGGGGGGGGGCAAAAGTATATAGGCATGTTTTCGTGATGTTTTGCATTTCAGATATTACATATATAAATATATATAATGATGCATTAGTGGACTACTCTTCTGGTTCGAATGCGTATAGCTCGAACAAATTGACCTGAGACTGGTGAACTTTATTATCATAATTTCACACCCGACTGAATACATGTATTTACCTTCGTCGTTTTTCCGAAGATAGCGATATTGTTATGCAATACATATAGGTCGGTCAATGGGTCGCTTTTCACGAGATGCCGACAATTCACGAGATGTTTACGAAAGCCGACGTATAAGACGATAGCATTTACTAATTTATTCCTTGCATAAAGGTCAATCTCAGATCAATTTGATCGAACTATATCGCATTACGATAACACATCCGTGTGATATAGTGCATTTTTCAAACCTAGGTAATTTTTCTGATGCCAAATTTATGATATTTTTATTTAAACTCCAAATATAGGTTGTGGGTGCTCGTTAGAACCGAGTACCCACAACCTATATCTTGGAGCAGAAATAAGGAAAATATTGTTTACCCCCGTAAACCCAAGTCTTCTCTATGTAAATTGGGGTTTATGGGGGTCTTTATTTCATGCACTTGTTCACGTGATGATACGCCTCAATGAGGCGATTAAAACGAGTATCCACGATCAATATTTTCTGAGCAAACAAAAGGAAAATAATGAATATCCCCGTAAACCTTACTTTCCTAAGTACAAATGGGGGCTTGGAGGGGGTTAATTTCGACTTGTTAACCTAATTGTTTAATTATTGATTTGATATTCTTGCACACCAGACAAGCAAATCCGTGATTTTACCCTGGGATAGAAATTTATATTCTGACCAAGGTGTTCCGACCCAAAATTGAATATAATCGCGTGTTTGATAAATGCACTGGTTGATTACGACCTCGTGCGCGGCGTCACTAAACATTCCCGTTGTGTCATCACAAAATGGCGGACGTCGGTAACCGAAATGACAGCAGCATTAAATATTCGCAATAGAAATGGAAGGTATGCAAGAAAAAGAATCCTATATGGGTGTGAGGGGTGGATAGAAAAATCCGTCCCTCGAGATCACTGTACGGCATCACTCGACAAGCCTCGTGATGCCGGACAGTGTCCCTCGGGGAAGATTTTTCCATCCACCCCTCACACCCATATAAGATTCTGATACTCCCACCATCGGGGTTTGGACAGCATTGTGCTTCTGAACAGAGCTGAAACCAATCGAACTTTTGAGTAGTTGTAAACCCCTAAGAAGATCTTAGCCCTCACAGGAAAAGTGGTACGAGTCGGTCACTGTCCCATAAACCATAGCGGTTTCGTCGGGCGGTAGAGCTTTAGATGTTGTTTCATCTCAATGCCACAATATCGAAAATAATTAAGGTGACACAGAACTTGAAAACAAATAAACAAAGTGATTTGCTTTGACATTGACACGTCAGGTCAGTTCGTCTTTTGAAATTGTTTTGGGAAGGAAATTACTTTCCATTTATTTTTCTAGACTATGTGATTGAAGCCAGAGGGACAAAATTACAAGACGAGGAGGAAAAATTGAGATAAATGTTCTAGGCAGAAACGCTTGACATGTTTGCCATAGTGAACCAATGGTACCATTTACAAGAATAGGAACAGCACGTATGTTAGTGATATACAGAGGTTACTATATAAACCGTCATGCAGCCTCTTGAACCTGTGCAGCATTGATTGTTCCTATAACAAACAAATAAAGTCGACAAAACAAAAGACACATTAGAAATAGAACTCATATGCTATTTCGTCCTTGTCAGAAATACAATTCCTATGATTACTATAATTGTTCTTTCTGATGACAGTTGGGTACGCTCACGGCACTATTTTAATATTCCCACTTTAAAAGAAGATTCGAGGAAATTAATTGAGACTTCTCATCACGAAAACCAGCCTATATAATTTTGACCCCCTTGAACGCCACTTTTATATTATAGTAAAACTGGGGTTTCCGGGGGTATACCTTATTTTTCTTATTTCTGCTCTTAAATATAGATTGTGGGCACTCGTTGAACCGCCTCTCTATATTTTGAGCAGAAATAAGAAAATTAACACAATTTTTAATCATCAAATTTTTTCTTTTTTCGGCGATAAAGGTGGCAATGTATTTGTATAGGCGTGTTTGCGTAATGGCATGCACTTGCGTATGTACCGCGACGTTTGATTGGATAATGTCAAAAATCGCGACAGTATATCCTGCGATATATTGTATCCTGCGATATACTGTATCCTGCGATATATTGTATCCTGCGATATACTGTATCCTGCGAAATACTGTATCCTGCGATATATTGTATCCTGCGATATATTGTATCCTGCGATATACTGTATCCTGCGATATACTGTATCCTGCGATATACTGTCAAAACCCGATGAAAATAAAAAAGCCCAAAGAAAAATAAAAAGAATTCATGCCATGAAAGCACCCACCAGAACACAAAACAAGACGAAAACCAATATAAAAACCCGATAGGAATATACAAAACTGCAAACAAGCGACTGAGGCAGTGATCAGAAAATTACTAGTGATGGTGTTGGGTGGGGTACTTCAACTCTGGAGTTAGTAAACATACATTCCTATGAAGATTCATACATAATAAGCCAGTACATGAAACATAGTTTCCAGCCTTATCGGAAGGGGCCCTATTGAAACGTCAATTTCCAAATTTCCTAACATATTTAGGGTGCAGCCGTGACAGAGTCTAAAGTCCGGGCCATGACCATGCTACCACATAATGTTTAAAGATCTATGAATGAATGCCCCTGTAAACTTCAATTTAAATAGAGGGAATATTTATAGGGGTATACTATAAGAATCTTATATGGGTGTGAGGGGTGGATGGAAAAATCCGTCCCGAGGGACACTGTCCGGCATCACGAGGCTTGCCGAGTGATGCCGGGCAGTGATCCAGAGGGACGGATTTTTCTATCCACCCCCACACCCATACTGGATTTTTTTTCTTGCATACCTTCCATTTCTTAGCGCGGATTTTTAATGCTGCTGTCACTTCGGTTACCAACGTCCACAATATTGTGTTGACACTGCAGGAATGTTTAGTGACGTCATGTAACGTGCTGTGACGTCAACCTTAACGACGGCGCATACGAGGTCGTAATCAACCAGTGCATTTATCAAACACGCGATTATATTCGATTTTGGGTCGGAACACCAGGATCAGAACATAAATTCCTATCCCAGGGTAAAATCGTGGATTTCCTTGTCTGGTTTGCAAGAAATTCCTTTCCTTATTTTTGCTCAAATACATAGATAAGATTTTAGTACTTGTTAGAACCACCTCATTGTAAGGCGGTTTTGTCTGCTGTTTTATCAGAACATGTCTGTTTTGGATCCATGAAAAAATCACTATGTCACTCGTGCTATTGGATAGAGCAAAGTTGTCGGCTATTACTATTAATAGTCTTTCAAAACGCAATGAGACGTGACTGCACTTTTAATTTTGGACTAGTCCGTGTTTTAGGTGATTCGCCTTCAGTTGGATTTTACGTTGGGGGATATAGTTTTACTGAGATTCGTTCTACATCATATTAACCACTTGGCCACGACTTCTACATAATGGCATTATCAAAACAACTTATTTATAATTTTAAAATCCCGTGAACAAAGAAATCCGAAACCTGCTTCCCCTAAAACATGGACTAGTCTTGTCACGGTTGAACGTTGAACTTTCAAAGGTCGTTGATAAACTACAACACAGAATAATTAACCTCTTTTTACAAAAAAAAAAAAAAAAAAAAAAACGTTCGAGAGCAAAGCATTCTACTGTTATATCAAATTTTGTACATGACCATTTTTTTCTGAGCTATTCATAAACATTACCGCTACCAAATATTATTGTGAATTTATAAATGAATCGGTTTTCAACACAAATCTTCATTAATGTCAGAAATAAGAGAAACATTTATTAGTAAAGTCATAAATAACGGTGGTTTTCCAATAATACAAAAAATATAAAATCCACTTTGTGGCAAACTTGGCTTATTGATATCTACGATGTCCAACCACGCTACATGTTGACGCTGTTTAACATAGCTCAGGTGAAGCATCTGCGAAACTCCATGTTTGATACAGACCGTAAACAATGTGTTTGCAACACTTGCAGGTTCTCAACCGTCGACGATTCTTTCCATCACGAAAACATGCCTATAAGGTTTTGCCCCCCCCCCCCCCTTGAACCCCACGTTTATAAAGTAAAACTGGGGTTTACAGGGGTAAATATTATTTTTCTTATTTCTGCTCTGAAATATAGATTGTGTGCACTCGTTAGAACCGCCTCATCAAACATTGACCCCCTTGAACCAAACGTTTATATAGCAAAACTGGGGTTTACAGGGTAAACATTATTTTTGCTTATTATTGCTCTAAAATATAGATTGTGGGTACTCGTTAGAACCACCTCGATGAGGCGGTTCTAACGAGTACACACAAAATGTATTTTGAACAGAAATAAGAAAAATATCACAATTTATCACCTTTAAATTTTCATTTTTTCGGCGATAAAGTTTACAATATATTTGTATAGGCGTGTTTCCGTAATGCTCTCTTTTGTCTGTTCAGATGATGCTTATTCAGTAATAGCCTCTAACCCCTAAACTTTTCCATAACTGTTTCTTCACCAGTGATTAAAAAACTGGGATGTCATAAAATACACAGACGCAAGATAATAGCATACTATCACGATTTGCGATGCAGGTAACGTACATTTGCAGTAATTAAATTGGACTTTCTGTGAGTTTTAAAGGGAATATTGTACACGAACATGCAATCTTGTTTTGAACGATAAAACGAATTTCAGATAGATTTAATCCCGTTTGCGTTTGTATTAATAAACTGTTTAAATTTCTATTTGATCAATGTTACAAAAGAAATCATACCAAAACCATAACGAGGAGAACTGTCGCAATTAAACGCCTAAATTAGAAGTGAAAGGAATGATCAGGCTTACACATTCTATATTTCAGAGCAGAAATAAGACCCCTGTAAACCTCAGTTTTACTTTATAAAAGTGGAGTTTACGGGGGTCAAAATTATATAACTTTGATGGGAGCTGTGGGTTAATTGTATCGATTCCTAATCATTGTCTTCACTTCTATTTTTATATAGGCGTGTTTCCGTGATATATCAAGTATTAATGTTAATGAAAAGTAATTTAGTCATACAAAACTCCAAATTCCTTAACTTGCCTGCCAATTGTTTTCGATTGATTCAATCATTACGAAAACACGCCTGTACAAATACATTGCCCCCTTTATCGCCGTAAAATGAAGATTTTAAGATGAAAAAAAAAAACGATATTTTTCTTATTTCTGCTCAAAATATAGACTGTGGGTACTCGTTAGAACCGCCTCATCGAGGCGGTTGTAACGAGTACCCACAATTTATGTTTTAGAGCGGTTTTAACGAGTACCACAATCTATGTTTTAGAGCAGAAATAAGAAAAAAACATTTACCCCTGCAAACCCCAGTTTTACTATACAAAAGTGGGGTTCGAGGGGGTCAAAATGATAAAGGCGTGTTTTCGTGATGTTTGTAAATTACAATAACACGCCCGTGTCCTATAATTGCGTAGAACTTGCAATTTTCTAATTTCTGGTGAAAACGTATATCATGTGTGCTCGTTAGATCCGCCTCAATGCTCTAACACTACATGTATATTATGTATGCTCGTTAGAACCTCAACACCAACAATGTATGTTCTTCAATAAGACATACCCACGTAAATCCCAATTTTAACTATATAAATGCGTATTCAGAGGGACGTTCGTTGCACGGAGATTTAAACATGATGAAATATAAGATTCCATTGCTTGCATATCAAACTGTTTTCGATGCATTCATTTTTTTGTACAAAAATTTCTTTCGATGAATCGGAACACCTATTGCATGTTTATTGTGGCATTGCCTATAAATTAATGCTTCGGGAAGAGCAGTCACTATTACACACCCGTGCGACATAGGCTAATTTTTATGAAATCCGTGATATTTTTTTCTTATTTATGCTGCAAACATAGGTTGTGGGTGCTCGTTAGAGGCGGTTCGAACGAGTATTCACAACCTATGTCTTAGAGCAGAAAAAAATAAAAACAAATAATGTATACCCCCGTAAACCTCAGTGTTCTCCAGATAGAGTGGGATTTACATGTAGGTGGTTGTTCGATTCGCGAGCTTGTTCACGGGATAAGTGAAAAGACAGCAGGCGCGGTCGAAACAAGCTATGTTGACCTAGAAAATTGTGTGCACTCTATATGGTGCATTTCTTGTTTCCAAATAACCCTTTTATAGGACATATTTAAGATCTCAAAACTGGAAGATGCATCATCACCCCTTGCCTCATGAATTTAAATGGAATCGTTAAACTTTAATCCTTAGAATAATCAACTGGAAATGATGGCTTTTCTTTTAAGGGAAGCGAAAGATAACATTAACATGGCCGAGTAGTTGGACTTATAGTGGGTACATTCGGTAGAGTGAGTATGTGAGTGTTTGAGTTTTACGTCCCACCCACAGCTAAGGTCATACGGAGACGGGACCTCGGTTTAAAGACTCATCCGAAAGTCTGAAGAAGCCCGGGATCGATCCTGCGACCCCTGGTTTACAAGGCGAGAAGCGTAACCACTGCATCATGGAGGCTTCTACATTCAGTAGAACACTGGCTTCGGCCCCCGCCCATCGGGGCTTGACGTAACAGATGGGCTGCATGATGCTTCCACGCAGAGCTGAAATCCGACTGCACACGAGTACTGGTAAACCGCTTAGAGGATCAAAGCCTGCCCAGGTAAAGCGGTGCGAGTACTGGTAAACCGCTTAGAGGATCAAAGCCTGCCCAGGTAAAGCGGTGCGAGTCAGACCGTCCATGCTTATAAACCCTATTGGTTTCATTGGGCGACAGGGCTTGAGATGTAATTTCATCTCAATGTCGGGTAAAAGTCCCCAAAATTGGAAGCAACGTCTCCAAAATGACCATTACAGTGTTGACGGGGACGTTAAACCTCAAATCAAACAAAAACAAAAGAACACTGGCTCAAACACCGGTGGCTCGATTATATGTACCATGACCGATTCGTATGTAGGAAATACAGTGAAATTCCGTTATTAACCCTTGTCCTGCTGAATATTTATATATGCCACACCCACTACCGATTATCAACCAATCAGATTACTTGATACAATTTATTACAACAAATTCACAACCTGAATGACAAACAATGTAGATCCTGATCAGATGGCTTCTTCAGAAGCCATCTGATCTGGATCTACATTGTTTCAAAGATAAGGCATATCCGGGATTAGAAGGACAAGGGTTAAGACACCTTAAATATAAGACAAATCTTATTAAGTAGGTTGCAGTTACAGTCGAACTTCGATGGCTCGAACCCCTTTGGGACCATGAAAATTTATTCGACACAGCGGTAGTTCGAGCCACTGAGGGTAACTGCCAAGAGTCATAACGAAATACTTTGGAACATCTTTTAGATGTTCTATAATGAAAATATGTGCTGTGTGTACTCTTTAGAATCGCCTCACCGAGGCGATTCTAATGAGTACACATCGCATACATTTGCAGGATAAAAGACTAAAATCTCCTTAATTATCCCCACTATTTCTTATGAAGAGGAATTCCTTAGGGGCTTAAGGGCGAGTTCGACTCAGCCATGGTAAACGAGCCATCGGTTTTCGAGCCATCGACGTTCTACTGTATTTTGTCTTTATGTGTTCTGCATACAGTATCCTCTGGTCAGAGACCACCTTTTGGGCTGTTCAAAAGTGGTCTTAAAGACCACTTTTGTATAGTTCCAAAGGTGGCCTTAATATAGGAATTTTGCAATATACAAGGGAATTATCTTTGTTTTACATAGGTTTGTTGTGTTTAGTCATTAGAATCACCTCGTCGATGTGATTCTAATGAGTACACACAATTTACAAATATTGTAAAGCAGATCGGAATGATATCCCTAAAGTAGTCCCATTATGCCTTCTCAAGCTTAACCTGTTCAGATGAGCTTTTCCAACAATCACGATGACCGTGCTGAGAGGAACCTCGGTAAGCCTCGGTTCCGCCCAGCACGTTCATCTCGAGGGTTGGAAACACCCATCTACAATAGACCCCCATATCAGATTTTTATAATATTTAAGCAACTAACAGATTCGAATCATTTGCGAATACAAATAATAATAATAATAATAATTAGATCACTAACAGTACTGATGGGTGGATTGTCTCTGAGTGAAGGCTGAACGAGGACTTCGGCGGTTTCATTCCACCCTTAAATTTCTGTACTGTAAGCAAACAGTATAGTCCGTGATAAGGCACCGCGTTATGAGGCGTCCGATCTGGGTCTGCACAGTTTGGCAATCCAAACACATGGTCTATTGATACAGTAACCCACTTGCGCAACACTGAGCTCACAGCAATAAGAATAGCGAGACTATTTTATATCGCATAAATAACCGCTACTTTGATTTCCGACGAATCAGTGATAGTCATGTGGACATCAGCATTGAAGATTATCTGTGCTTAGTAACTTCTGGTCGATTGATTAGAAATCGATCAAAAAATGAACACAATTCTTCAAATACTACATGTAAATGTGAACCAGATCATGAAAAAGGGTTTTGTTTGTTTATTTTGGAGTTTAACGGCCCAGTCAACACTATTTAGGTCATTTTTGAGCCGATCAGTTTACCTATCCACACTTTTCCTGGGCAGGCTTAGACGTAAGCGGTTTACCAGTGGGCCCTACAGTGCACACTCTTTCGCCAGAAACTGACAACTGCCCTTCTTGGACCAGCGGAAGGGAGAGAATGACCATAGAAAAGATTTCATGATCAATCTCCACAAAAGAATGTTACCTACATCGGCAGGTATCACATCCGCGTCCTCCTGATCACAAGTCACAGTCACTGAGCTAAATGTACCGAGGTCGGCCATCAAAAAGGGTACTTCTTGCATCAGCGCTTCGCTGCTCGCGGACATTTCGAAGAGGCCTTATGAAAGGGCCATGGTGACAGTCACGCGCCTCTTCTTATTGCGTGGCAGCGATTGCGCATGTAAAGAACATAACCCATTTTCTCATGTGATATGTCATTTATGTTTTCATTTCGATAACACATCCGTGTGACGTAGTGCATTCTTTCATATTGCCAAAGTGGTTACTTTTCCGATGAAAGTGTGTTATATTTTTCTTATTTATACTCCAAACAGGGGTTGTGCCTATGCTTTGGGTCAGAAATAAAAAGTATAATGTATACCCCTGTTAACCCCAGTTTTCTCCACAGAAAGTAGGGTTTAGAGGGGCTTGTTAACCTAATGCCACTTCTACTGTAAAAACAAGAAAATATTTTTGAAAGGATGAATAACTCCGAGGGAATTATATATGGGTCTGCTTATTTTCATGCTAATGTCATAAGAAAAAATTTCCAGGTTCTAGTCCTTACCGATTGGTACCCATTGCAATGCGCTGTAATGGTATTAAACCCCAAAAAATGGATACGTTTAAAAGTAAAAAAATGTAAGAAAAAATGAATTGACGATGATGACCAAATCACATGCATACCTACAGACCATGACATAAAAGTCTGCAATATTTGCAAATTGAACAGTAAAGCAGTTTATAAGGACTTACTGATGTTATCTATACAATTTAGGGATTTTACTTACTCTGACCATTCTTTATCCCTTATGCAAATGTATCTGGCAAACGTACGGACGGACGAACGAATGGAGAGACAGACATATTTGTATTTGAGTTAAACGGCCCAGTCAACACTATTTAGGTCATTTTAGCCGGTCAGTTTACCCATTTACGCTTGTCCTTGGCATGCTTATACGTAAGCGGTTAAACAGTACAGTGCACAATTTTTCGCTAGAAACTGACAACTGCCCATCTTGAATAAGCGGAAGGGAGAGAATGACCCCAGAAAAGATTTCATGATCAATCTCCACGAACGAATGTTGCTGACCCCGACAGGTATCGAACCCGCGTCCTCCCAATCACCAGTCAGACGCCCATCCGACTGAGCTACCGAGGCCGGCGCAGACAGACAGATAGGTCCTCAACATCTTCGAAGCTTAAGGCATAAAAGGTGAGCTGTATTTTGAAGGACAGAACATACACTATTCAAAACATATTGAACTTCCTGTGCAATTTTTGAACTTTTCTGCATTGATAATCCATTTACATTGTACCTGATGGCAAATCGAAATTTTATTCCAAAAAAGTATTGAGTGTCATAATGTTGCCATGTGTCGATCACAGGAGTGAGTTCCGAAAATTCAAAAAGTTGTTAGTACCGAGTATGCCCACCGTCGGCCGTAATAAGAGCAACACATCTCTTTTATCCGCAGCAAATCTTGATCCAATGCCTTCTCTCAGTCAGCGAGCGTCCAGACGTGGACTCGACGCCAAAGCACATTCCACGTACTCATTTGATTTACAAAGCGGATGAACGAGCAGGCCAGTCGATCATGTCGAAATTGTTTGTCTGCAACAAGTCTCTACTGTGTCTGGAGGTGAGCCTGCTGCAGCATGGCGTTTGGACGTCACGCATGAGGAAACGATTTGCTGACAGTACCTCCCAGCACAAACGTCTCACGCATATTCACTCAGCCCGTTAATTAATTTTGTTTGGGCAATGCCACCCCCTCACCCATATGTTGCTTCTGCCACTGAATTTATCACGTTGACAAATGTTGGCAGCGTAAGAGTGTTTTCCCACAACTTCCCCAAGAACGAACACTCCAAGTTAAAACGAGATTGGTGTGTAAAGAGCACACCATTTCAATCATTTCTCCTCTACGTTCGAAGACTTGTTGCCTAATTAAACCGATGGCGTCGTTGTTGTGCACTGAATGCACTCTGATGTTAGGTTTATGCTCTTTTAAACCTACGACATGCCATTAAGAAAGCACGCCTATACAAATATATTGTAAATCTTGCTGCCGAAAGAAAACAAGAGACCCATGAGCCACTAAGCTCACCAGAGCTTAGGTGGCCACTCCCGCATGGCAGCCATGTATTTTAACAAAATATAATTACTACCGATTATAAGTCTCCCGAACAAACCTCCATACTCCAATGAGCACCCCTGTGGACTCTGAAATATTAGGCATTTAATGAGGTGGTTGGGTGGGATATGGACCCAACGGTATCACAAAATATATGTTTAATTGAAAGCTATGCAATAAATGATGCAGCTAAAATACATATAGTGCGACTTCGGCTGGAACTAAGGTAGCTACCTTAGTAACAAAAAGTACAGCCGAACACCTACGGTACCTACCAAAGTGACGTCAGAGGTCTACCATGCTCAGGTACTGAAGAGTATGCAATATGGCGGTCGTGGCTGAAACGCATGACCTGCCAATGTGCAAGTCAGAGATGTCTCTTCAGAGTGTTTTGCTTTGTTTCTTTGTTTGTTTGATTTGAAGTTTAACGTCCCCGCCAACACTGTATAGGTCATTTTGGAGACGTTGCTTCCAATTTTGTGGGACTTTTACCCGACACAGAGATAAAATTACATCTCAAGCCCTGTCGCCTATTGCAACCAATACAGTTTATAAGCATGGATGGTCCGACTCCTACCCTCTAAGCGGGTTACCAGTACTCGTGTGCGGTCGGATTCAGCTCTGCGTGGAAGCAGAGATGAAATTACATGCCAAGCCCTGTCGCCCATTGAATTCAATAAAGTTTATAAGCATGGATGGTCCGACTCGCACCGCTTTGCCTGGGCAGGCTTAGATCCTCTAAGCGGGTTACCAGTACTCGTGTGCGGTCGGATTCAGCTCTGCGTGGAAGCACCATGCAGCCCATCTATTTCTTCAAGCCCCGATGGGCGGAGCCATCAGAGTGTTTTGTAAAGAGGAACATGACTCTTATATTGTTTCGGTGATAATAGAATGTTTAAATGTGAATTGGTTTAAACACTGGTTAAGTCAATATTTAGCTCACCTGGAGCTCTGCTGCTCCAGGTCAGCTTATGCCGTGGACTGTTGTCCGTCGTCTGTCCGACTTTGTTGTCCGGGTAATAGCTAATTTATTTTTGATTGGATGCTCATCAAACTTGTAGGTAATGAGGACAGCTATAAAACGAGGGACGAGCTCGAATTTGAAGCAGGTCGGATTGTTCATGTCTGAGTTACTTGCCCTTTCATCCCTCTTAGACTTAAGAAAAGGGAAAATGTTTTCCGGGCGATAGACGCTTTATTTTTGATTTGATCCTCAACAAACGTGTAGGCGATAAAGACAGCCATACAATCTTGGCCTAGTTCAAATTTGGGCCAGATGGAATGTTCGTGTCAGAGTTACTTGCCCTTTCGTTCCCCAAAAGACTTATGATTGGGAAAAAGTTGTCCGGACGATAGATGTTTTGTTTTTTCATTTGACCCTCAATATATTTGTTGGAAATAAGGACAGCCATAAAATCTTGCACGAGTTCGAATATGGGGCAGATCAGACTGTTCATGGCAGAGTTACTTGCCCTTTCGTCCACATAGAGTTATAATGGGGAAAATATTGTCCGGGCGATAGATGCTTTATTTTTGATTTGATCCTCAACAGACTTGTAGGTAATAAGGACAGCCATTAAATCTTGAACGAGTTCGAATATTTGGCAGATCAGATTGTTCATGTGAGAGTTACTTGCCCTTTCGGCCCAAACAGATGTATAATGGGTAAAATGCTGTCCGGGCTGCAGCAACTTTATTTTTGATCGGCTCTTCAACAAACTTGTAGCTAATGAGGATAGCCAAAAAATCGTGGACAAGTTTGAATTCGGGGCAGATCGGACTGATCACGTAAGAGTTTCGTGCCCTTTAGACTTATAATGGGAAAAATGTTGTTGGACGATAAACGCTTTATTTTTGATCAGATCTTCAACAAACTTGTTGGTTATAAGAACAGCCATCACGAAAACATGCCTATATAATTTTGACCCCCTCGAACCCCACTTTTATATAGTAAAACTGGGGTTTGCAGGGGTAAGCCTTATTTTTCTTATTTCTGCTCTGAGATATACACTCAGTGGACATAAATGAGTTCCCAAAACTGTTTGACGTCGTGATGTCTGTAAATCTGTAACTACATTTCCAGATCAAATTACTAAAAAATAAAAGATCCAATGCATGTTATGTTTACTAGATGGTATTGTTTATTCATTACCAATAACAAATATAGAAATTTGTCTCAGAAATCTTGCCATGCATAGCTCTGGTATATTCTTCATTTAGAGTACCGTGTTTTTTTAAAATAGCTTCAAAATTCTGTGCTTGCTCACAGATTTCTTCTTATTCTGTATGACTAAGATTTTCTCCTATAACCTATATAATTTTGGTTACTCTGATGTCTTTTGAGTATGATGGACAACTGAGGAGCCAAATATGTTTACATTTTCCCAATTGAATTAATACATTATTAGAAGTGGGTGGGGTAATTCTACCCCTGACAGAAAAATAGTTGCTATGGAAACATCAATTAAGTAGGCTGCATAGTTTATATCTAAATTAGTGACGCACACTCTAATATTTTAGTAACAATCATTGAAAGGAAGCATCTTTCTTTCATATAGGAAAAGTAGCTATCAACGGTGGATAAACGTCTAGATGGATGTTAGTCTTTATGGGGGTACCCATAGAGATTGACGAGGCGGTTCTAACGAGTACCACCAATCCATAGTTTTGGCAGAAATAAGACAAATATCACAATTTTTCATCTTAAAATGGGTGTTTTTTCGGCGGTTAAGTTTCCAATATATTTGTATAGGCTTGTTTTCGTAATGAGAGGCATCAGGGTGGCATGGAGAATAAGAATTTCTAAAATTGGTGTGTTCTGATATCCGAAATGACCGCCATGGCAGCCATCTTGTAAACCTTCAAACCACATCTGCTCATTAACGTTTAGATCGATTAAGCTGTAAGACGGTGTGAGACAATGGATGCAACCTGGAGTTTCAGAATTGCTAAAATCCTTGTTTCTTCCTGAATACAACATCAGACTAAGTTGTTTAGGCATCAAGAAAACATGCAGACTCAGGAATACCAAAAGCAATGTGATCTGACAAACAAGATGGCTACCAAAGACATGTATGATCAGCCTCATCCAGGTGAGCGATTCTGGCCCACTTGGGTCTCTAGTTCTTTTATACTTTCAGGGCAGGTCTCATCCTTACCCGGAAATGTCGTTTTCGTGGTAACCATATAACTGACAAAAAGCTGCAAAAGGAAGTTTGTAGATCAATATATGATGGTTTTGATTCAACGAAGGCCTAGTTATGCTGTCACGGTCGTCTATTAAAGTAGCAACCATTTATATTAGCACGCGTATCATTGGTAGCTACCCAAGTACCTACTTTGTTCGAGTCGAACTCGGTCCTAAACGTAATTACGCATTGTACTACATGTACCATTTGCAGAAGAAAGGAAAAGTGCGAAGTAATTTGGACCGAAAGAGTTTATAGTGAATAACACAATTACAAAAGCTGGTGGTTTAGTTTGAAACCGAGAAAATTGCAGATGTATAACTTTTTGATGATTCCTTTTGTGCATTTGAATTAAATGTGTCGAGATTCTGCACAACATTATCAAAATGAAATGCATTTCGCGACTTTTCTGTTCGTGTCTGCCATATTGAATCACGTGATCTTCCAAGTCACCACTATTTTTTAAATTAAGGCGTAACTATACCAAATTTAGTGACACAGAGGCCTTTCTGATATTTAATCTTCATCAGTGTGTCTCAACCCCAAAGTTCTGAAACCGAAACGGATGATGGACAAGTCCCGGCAAGCACAGCACATCCCCCTCCAAGCACTCACAGACCGACGCAGATCATGAGGCAGGTAAACTGGAGGCATCAAACAGATTTGGAGGAGCATTCAGAACTATCTTCGGCGCAACTATACTTCAGAATGTTCTAGAGGTCGAATCAAGCACGACCCTGTGCAGCTACATGGGAACGCTAACCTTAAGTCACTTTAATTCAATTAATGCAAAATGTGAAGGAAACTTTTTAATACCAAATTTGAAGGGAGATGTTTATCACCAGACGTCCACCGATAATGGCTTTAATAATCAAAATGTTTGGCCAGAAATAAAACACAACGAAAATGCTCCCAAACAATTTTGCTAATAGTTTTGAATCTGTATACCGAGATAGTAATTAATAGCTCGTATGCTTGTGTGGCCGGTCCTCCTGACTGAATTGTGCCCCTTATGAGATGACCTGTCTCCTGTGTTAAACTTTCGACCAGGTACATGGAAGAACAGGTTTCTCCATGGCCGGACCCAACTGACATAAAGGTCACACACAACTATATTGTTTTTTTCTCGCCTTTTTGTGGGGCACTAATTGATTTCCATTTATCATTCTCCCAATCTAATTGCTGACAAACCCGAAAATGAAATAACTTAGTGTTGTTGCTCCGAAATCAAAATTGGGTCGGTCAACAACAAAACATACAAAAGCTCATGTGCGACCGGAGGAGAAGAGGAACAGTATATATAAAAGGCAAGTGTCCCGAGCCATTTCGTTTTGTTCATTTTACATAATGATTACATATCCGCGTGACATTTTGTATCTCCAAAACAGCTATGTTTTCTGATATTTGTTCATATAGCATTCCTATGTTTACCAAAAGATAGCTGGTAGGTGGGGTGATTAAATCCGCCTCGTCGAAGCGGTTCTAACAAGGACACACAACCTCACATCCTGTAGCAGAAAAATGTATACCGCTTAAACCCAAGTTTTCCTATACAAAGTTGGGTTTACGGGAGTGTTCATTTCACGGACTTAACGTGTTTAAAACACAGAGGTACCATCGTGAACAAGTCTGTAAAATGAACACCCCGCATACCCCCTTATATAGATAAAATTGGGGTTCACGCGGGAATACATTATTTTTCTTATTTCTGCTCAAATCCATATGTCGTTTGTACTCGTTTGAACCGCCTCATTGAGGCGGTTCTAACGAGCACACACAACATATGTTTGCATTAAAATAGGAAAACTATCCTGGACTTTCATCAGAAAGTAGGCATTTTCCAAATGTGAAAGATTTGCACTTTATCATATGACGTCGCGTCTGAGAATGTAATAACGCCATGTATTATTTTCGATAATCCACTAGTGGATTAAATATGCAAATTAGCTAGATACATCCCGTAACGTTACATGTACGACGTCCTTAACGACTTCGCGTTTACTTATGGCGGAATATTGACATTTTTGTAAACAGTCGTGAATAAAATGCGTTTTAAATGTCATATGATAAATAGAATCTTGCATTCGTGCTCGTGTATTATTGAATTTTTTAAACTCGTTGAAGAAAAGGGATAAAATGCTCGGCAAAGCCTCGTATTTTATCCCTTTTCCTCAACTCATTTAATAAATTCAATAATACATGAGCACTCATGTAAGATCCTCTTTATATCACACGTGTGTATTATCGTAATGAATAGGCTCATGCGACCAGCGGCAGCGGAAATGAAGTTCCATCAGAACAACTCTGAAAGTACAGACCTTGGCATAGGTTTTGTTTTGCAGATATCTCCAATATCTTGCGCAGCTTCCAGAGCATCCAGCCGTGGGTCATTCTCTCCCTTCCACTGATTCAAGAAGGGCCGTTGTCAGTTTCTGGCGAAAGAATGTGCACTGTACTGGTTAACCGCTGACGTATAAGCCTTCCCAGGAAAAGTGTGGATAGACTGACCGGCTCAAAATGACCTAAAATAGTTTTGACTGGGCCGTGAAACTCCAATGCAAACAAAGAAACAAAGCTTCAAGTCATAGACGTAATTCTTCTGGCGAAAGAATGTGCACTGTACTGGTTAACTGCTCACGTATAAGCCCAGGAAAAGTGTGGATAGCTAAACTGACCGGCTCAAAAATGAACTAAAATAGTTTCGCCGGGGCCGTTAAACTCCAATACAATCAAATACACAAAGCTTCCAGTCAAAGACGTACTGCATAAAATACAGTGTAAATACTTTACGGCAAAAACAACTTCTGGTACAAAATAACACTTTCTTCTTTTAGGCCAGAAAAAGCGTCATGTGTTTCGTAAGGGAGAAAGATTACACCGGAAAAGGCACGCACAGAGGATAATTGACAGATTTTGTTTTCGAAGTCAACATCTGTGGCCAACATTTGAGTCAACGCACAACAAAATCTACCAAAAAGCTCGTGAAACTAGCAAAGACTCGGATCAACCTGCTCATCCCTCCACAACCGGTATGACAAGGGTTTTAGCAGATCTAACTGTAGAAAGCTTAATATATGGTCAATGAAGACTGATTTAGACTACGTGAATGGGCATCCTAATCTGTGTTTTCAATGGTCGCAAAATGTGGGGAGAACTGTTTCTCAAATCGCCATTAGGGTAAATCGGTGGTTTTAAGTTTAGAAATTTCGATTTAATGAGCCACATAAGCGGAGCCGTAAAACGGAATTTGCAACGACCATTAAACCAACGATTTTTCTGCCCAAAGAGCACAATTTCGAATTTATTTAGCCTGAAGTTCATTTGTTTTGTTAAAAGAAAAACCCTGTTCTATCTACACAATGCAGCCGGCAATGTAAACTTTGTAAGATGCCTCCAATGAAAAGCTGTGTTACGTGATGGTGTTGGATTTCCGACAGTAGCAATGGTTAATGACGTTATCCAATCGGTGGAGTCGAGACATACGCAAGTCCACCAGAAGTCTTGTTTGTCGCGCATTGACTCATTCGCGTTAATGCTTTGGTATTTTGTTCAAGCTTGAATTTAATTTAAGTCTTGTTAATTAAACATTCGTGAAACAATCATCCTTATTGCAAAGCAAATGCTGATGTCGGATCAGACGTTGACGATCGCATATTGGTACATGCATATTCGGATACATGGAATAAACGATGGATATTGCAGGCGATACAGTTGTACCATTAGTCTTGAAGAATAAATACACATTTGGTTTGCTTGGCTCAAACTTGTTTGGTTGGATTGGTGTTGATCTTTCTAAATTATTTCAGTCAAGGCGAGACAAGCCAATATAAATGGTTGACAATACACAGATACCTGGATAAATTACTGAACTGGAAGCAGACAGCTCTGGTGGTAGAAGATGTATCAGTGGTCAAGAATAAATTATATTTTATCGTCATGTCAGAAAGTGTGTGAAACTCTCTTCTTTCTACTTGACAATATCTACAAAAGATTTGGTACTAAGTTTTTTGGCCATTTGTAGGTATTCCGATTGGTACGAATTGCGCACCGATTGTGGCTGACCTGTTCTTGTTTTGTTATGAAAGAGACTTTATGATGTCCCTACCCGCTGAAAACCAACCTGAAAACATTGAAACATTTAGCTCAACTTCTAGATATTTGGATGATCTATTATATTATATTGACAATACCTGTTTCGAGGATTTGATCAGTCAAATTAACCACACAGAACTTTAGTTAAATAAGGAAATTCTTATGATCCCGTTTTGGGATTCACATCTATCCACTGTAGATGGGTTTGTGTCCTGCAAAATTTACGATAAACGCGATGATTTTGATTTTGAGATTGTACATTTTCCTTTCTTGAATGGTGATTTTCCTCGTGCGACATCCTATGGCTTTTATATTTCGCAGTGAATTCGAATTGCGAGAGTGTCTAGTCACGTAACTGACTTCAACACTCGTTATAAATTATTAATTGCTAAACTTCTTAATCAGGGCTATCGGTACATGTATCATAAACTACGCAAGGCTTTTTCTTTTACAGACGTAAAATATGTTCTAGAAAGGGTTATCCTTTGAAAAGTAGAAGTAAAACAAAGATCAAGAATCGATACAATTAACTTACTCCACCCATCAAAGACACCAAAGGGAAAGAAACACAAACATGAAGCGACCAGACAATAATGGAAACCTAAACAAAGGAAGGCCATAAGGACAGTTATTTTCCCACAAAATGGCAAAATGGCCATCCAACATAAAAAGACACAAGTGATATACACAGTAAGTAACAAACAACAACATAAATAAACCGCCACAGAAGAACCGCCTTGGACCGGTCAGTGGAAAGAATTCCACCTGGGGGGGGGGGGGGCTTAAATCGATTTTACATGGCCATAATCCTCGCCCTTACCTCTGTCGCGGTATACACTAATTTTGTTTAGTCCGCATGAAGGCTTCCTAACTCATCATTGTAACATCTCCGAGAACATACAAATAAAAAAAACTACAGAGATGAAACAATGTTGAGGACTCGACAGCATACAACAACAGAATTGCTGGGGCAAAAGAAAACCAACAGTTAGACTCCGATTTAATTTCAAATTCAATATTGGACATAAATCTCTTCTTCAACAAGGTCTATCGGACCCCGAATTTTATGCTGGCTTAGTTTATAAATTCAGTAAAATATATTCTTGCAATGACTTCATCAGCCAATTTCGTAAAATCGCTCTTCCTTATATTGTTTGTTTGAATTTGGTGATTAACGTCCACGTCAACATTACTTAGGTCATTTTGGAGTCGTTGCTTCCAATTTTGTTGGACTTTTTCCCCACATTGAGATAAAATGACATCTCGAGCCCTGCCGTCCAACGAAACAAGAAGGCTTATAAATATGCATCGAACGATCTGACTCACACTGCTTTGCCTGGGCAGGCTTAGTCCTTCTAGGCGGTTTACCAGTACTCGTGTATGGTCAGATTCAGCTCTGGGTGGAAGCATAATGCAGCCCAGTCTATTTCTTCAAGCCCCGATGGGCAGGGGCGTCTTCGTTATAATAATATTGGGTGAAACATAAATGTTATACGACAAACTGCATGCATAATAGTTAACCCAATCACGGTTGACAACTTTACTTCATATTCTATGACGGTTCCCGTGTAAAAGCTCTCTGAGAATTAGAATTTAATTTTATGTAAATAATGATGGTTGGTGTCTCTGGTGGGCCAATCGGGGTCTATCTGTTAGTTTTCTTTTGCTCCTGCATTTCAGTGGTTTCTTGCTGTCGAGTTCTCACCGGTGTATCATCTCTGTGGTTGTTTTATTTTTTTTTTTTTTGTTTTGTTCTGGGAGAAGTTGCACTGATAAGTTACGAGGCCTTCATGCGGTCTGAACAATTAATTGTCCAAATTGCGACGGAAGTAAGTTATGTTTTCTTCGAATTTCCTGCACACAATGGTCTCTGATCAGGCACCATCTTTGGAACTGTTCAAACGTGGTCTTAAAGACCACTTTTGAACAGCCCCAAAGGTGGTCTTAATACAGGAATTTTACTGTATATAGGCGAGTTTTCGTAATGTGGTTTTCCATTAAGTTTAGGTCTTCTGTAACACAAACTGTAAACTTGGTGTCTGAATAGCAGATATGGTCATTAAGAACATACCTCTCCTTAGCCAAACGCTGTAGGCCTTAATACGACCAAGCTCTTGCTGAAATGGATCACGAAAACATGCCCATATAATTCTGACCCCCTTGAACCCCACTTTTATATCGTAAAACTGGGGTTTACAGGGGTAAACTATATTTTTCTTATTTCTGCTCTAACATATAAATTGTGGGTACTCGTTAGAACCGCCTCAGTGAGTTCTAACAAGTACCCACAATCTATATTTTAGAGCCGAAATAAGAAAAATATCACAAATTTTCATCTTAAAATTTTCATATTTTGGCGATTTAGGTGGTAATATATTTTGTATAGGCATGTTTGCGTAATGTTAACATAATGGCGCCGTCAAACAATGCCTACATTGTTAGCGGCCTTGTCTGCCGGACAAAACATACTTCGTAATATGAAATTCTTTAATACCTAGTTTAAAGTAACGTTAAGACGCCTTAGGTTTCGGAAGAAATAAGAATAGAAAGAAATGCGATTGTTCACTAGCTTCAAAATGCTAAGTTTCCATTCTTTAAGGGCTTTATGCTCAACATGCTCTTGCTAACACGATCGACTACCGAATTCATTCAAGGCAGCAGCGATTTCTTCTCTACACTTATTGAAAGCAATAGTAGAAGGGTATTTCGGTCCTTTACAATTACATTACGTATCCTAGAATCAGGAATACTGTTTAAATTGCCAGTTATTATTTGACCAGCAGCAGGGCAGCAATACACTGAGTCGTTACCATCTCAGGTATCAGGAGTGTTGGTATTATTATCAAGATCTAAAACAAGTTTATTGTATTTATATTAAATTATAGGTGTTTCGGTATCTTGGAAATAAACAGGAATGGATGAAATCTCGATACTGTCCAAGAAGATCCTAGGAATCTTGTATTGTTTTGCATAAAAATTAAAAAAGAAAAACGATCGGGAACTGATACAACCAGGTCCCAAATTCTTCCCACAATATCACTAGGGAAAGAAGTTGAAACATGGAGTGACGACAAGACTGCAAAATGTAAACCGAGTCAGCAGCTCTTTCCCAAACAGATGGTGACTCGGAATATCCAAACCTAACTGCAAAGGAGCAATATACATAATTGGGGAAATAATCAGAATCAGCAACATGAAAGACATTAAACTGGAAGGACAAACGTAACTTAAAATGAACAATTAAAAAGGGGGAATAATCATAATTATCAGCGCAATTACATATTATGATTAGGGAAAGAATCAGAACCACCAACACAACAACATGAAGGAACCACAGCAAAGGCACATACTTGGAACGATCAGTAAAAATACCGGTGGGTTTAAGTCAACTTTACGGGATCTCAATCCTCACTTTCACTGGGATTCAATCAAGTATTTGTTTGATCCGCGTGAAGGTTTTCTAACTCATCAGTGAATCAACTCCAAGTCGGTAAACAAAGAAATCACAATAAAAGCCAGGTTGACACAAGTATGAGGGCTCGACAGTAAAACTAATTTGCGATTTCGTTGCATATGCTCGAATATTCCGTTCATCAGTTACCCCCTTATTAATTGCATTGTAACACCCTGACCTGATAAAGATATGCTATCTTAGGACAATTAAGCTTTATCAGATCAAAGTGACATTCTTATGAATGAACCGGACTACTGAAAAAATGGCAAAAATAATATTATTACTGAAAAACTTGAGAAAAAAGCCCACACGAAACAATATCATAGGAACAATTACGGTCCGATGATGCTAAATATCCGGAGCGATTATTGTACACCGGAATGTTGGGACGCACTGAGGACAATCGGTAACACTATTTAAAATGTATACAAGTGGTAGGGTGACAATGGGCCAAAAAGTCCACTATTTCTGGTAGTAACCCATACCCCCCCGTATAACAAAACATGTCATATACCAAAATGTTCGTCAGCATCCGTAGTATCTGAAACTGCCGGCATAAACTGGCATAAATGATGTCGAGCTGAGAAATCCAAGATGGCGTCCAAGATGGCCGCCGTAGCTGTAAATTCCAGTTTTTCGTAAAATATGAATATAAATACCACAAATCAGCTTACAAACTTATTTTAATTTATTTTTCTGGTGTAGAAAGAAGATTTGTGCTAGAATATACATAAAATTTTTAGGTTTTACTTGAAAACCGGTGAAAAAAATGATATTTTATTGTTTTTGTGTCTAGTTTCATAGGTGGTACATAAAAGCAATTCTGATGTTTCAAAATTTAAACAGTTTTTACATATATATTGTTTTATTTTAACTAAGACACTATTCTAAAATACATTTAACACTATTCTTAACTACTTTTATGGTTGGTTATGACTTTTTTACCATCAATTTAGCCCCAGGATTACCCCACCCACTCAGTTTACCAGTAAAATTCATTCACATAATATTGCCACAAATCATCTTACAAACTTATTTTAATTTATTTTTCTGGTAAAGAAAGAAGATTTGTGCTAGAATATTGATCAACATCTTAGGTTTGACTTGAAAACCGGGGAAATAAAAGACATTTCATTGTTTTTGTGCCTAGTTTAATAGGATGGTACATAAAGGCGATGCTGATATTTCAAAATTTTAAAAAGTTTTTATTTATCTACTGTTTTATTTTAACTAAGACACTATTCTAAAATACATTTAACACTATTCCCAAGTACATTTATGGTTTGTTATGACTTTTTTACCATCAATTTAGCCCCAGGATTACCCCACCCACTCAGTTTACCAGTACAATTCATTCACATAATACTCACACTCAAGGGATTTGCAGGTGAGGATTTCATTTTAGACAACAAGTAGAAGAGAGCATTGAAACTAATGTTTAGTTCTGTTTACATACTATATTATATGATCAGCCATTAGGATACACCACCTCTTTATGACACTGTTTTCGGGATCTGAGCATTAACCGTCTTAATTAAGCAAAGCTACATCCAAACAAAATAGCAAATTAGTGTTTTTTATTTGATCTAAAATGACTTTTATTGTCATTTTTGCTGTGGGTTATAAAGTGCTATATCCAAAACTGTGTTATAAAAAACGTGTTATAAAGAGGATATGCTATACAATTAGGTTATATTTTGTTTGATTTGAGGTACAACATCCCCGTCAACACTGTATCAGTCATTTTACATTTTCGAGACATTGCTTCCAATTTTTTTGTGGGACTTTCTAAGCTCATGGCAATTTTCATTAAGGAACCTAGTGTAAAGTATTGTCAGTTCGTTCTTGCTTTTACTGCTTGAAAGTATCTATCAATCACCAGTTACTATATTTTTTCTCGTAGACACAGGCGCGTGTGAAGAAATATTCTTTCCACACTTTTATTGGGTCTGTGATTGGAGACTGTTTGCCTCATTCCTGTCAGAACTGACGTGAATGGTAGCTACCAGAAGACCGTAAGACCAAAACATAGAGGTCATCTGTTGATATGTCAGTTTGAGACATGATGAATGCTGCAACATTTTAAGTACAGACATCCCATCAAATACTATACAACAGCACGTCTTTCTAGTTTTTCAAGGAAATCAGACTTATTGGTAGACATCAAACATTCTCCATCTGCAAATAAACTCGCGTGATCGTGCGCATTTTTGAAAGACAAGACCTTGAATGAATAAATTGATGTATAGAAAGCATATATCGCTTCACCGGTGGCTGTCAGTTCCTCAGACAGGTTTCCCCAGACACCTGTGCCATTGACCTGATATCATTCTTAGTCAGGAGTTTTGACCCAGACAAAGGCTCATAAGATTGTTCTTTGGAAGATTGTTCTTTGGACTGCCTAGCAAGCTATGGGTATGAGCCTTTCCTCCATGAATGACTCAAATGGCTTTTGACCCATTTTATGTCAACTTATCAAACTTCTCTATCTCTTGAGGAACTTCATCTCCAGTAGCTATATTGTTCAAATGTCTTCGGCCCCCACCCATCGGGCTTGAAGAAACAGATGGGCTGCATGATGCTTCCATGCAGAGCTGACACCGACTGCTCATGGGTATTGCTAAACCCCTTAGAGGATCTAAGCCTGTCCAGGCAAAGCGGTACGAGTTGGACCGTCCATGCTTATAAGCTGTATTGGTTTCATTGGGCGAAAGGGCTTGAGAAGTCATTTCATCTCAATGTCAAGTAAAAGTCCCATAAAATTGGAAGCAACATCTCCAAAATGACCTATGCAGTGTTGATGGGTACGTTAAAAACTTCAAATAAAACAACAAACAAACAAAACTGCCCAAATGTCAGGGAAAATGGTTCAATAAATTTTAAACTGTCATTGTGAAATAAATCCAGCATCTTGTTAATAGGCTTATTATAAGCCTGTGTATTGGTGTGGTGTTGAGTAGAGCTTGCAACTATGCATGGCATACTTAGCAGTAATGGGTCGTGATAAAAACCATCTTATATGGGCTTGTTCATAACTTCATTGTGGGTGATTCCTATAATATAACTGGGTAGCCAGTTTGCCATTTTGTGGGACAGTAACTGTCCTTTTGGCTTTCCTCTGTTGTTGTTTCCATTAAGTTCTAGTTACTTCATGTTTGTGATTCTTAATGTTGATAACATATTCTTCAAGACAGACAGGAAGGGTATTCATGCTGACTGCACCATGTATTGCAGTTCACTCTGTTTTCAGGAAGATAAAGCCAGATGAAAGTGCAATTATGCTGTCTGTATTGCCTTACAGGTTGTGATACCAGCTCTTCTTTACATAGTATAGGCAAGAAGAGTGCCTAAATCAGACTTCAAGCTTCTAGAGATTTCAGATCTTGGTATTGAGTCAAATGTCTCAGAGCCAGTTAAGGCAGCAGCACATTTTCTGTAGGTTAGCTGTTCAGACAAACAAATTAGACAACAATGGTGCTCCAAAAATCAAGAGTTAGACCTAGTCATCTACCACCAACTAATAGTTTTTTAGCTCCATTTGTACAGGTGTACATACCAGCTACTGATTTGATGGGGAGCTATAAAAGCTAAGATTAATTTGTCTAGCCCTATAGACCTAGAGCATATAGTTGATCCTGAAACTGGGTTATTCATTCCACAGCTCATAACACAGACACATGCAGCCTCCATCTATTAACTGATATGGTTGTAAATAGCTTGATCAGTGTAGTGATGACTGCATTTGCTCATAGAAAGTACAACAATGTACTCTTTAAACATTATTGGTTTCATTGGGCGACAGGACTTGAGATGTCATTTCATCTCAGTGTCGGGTATAAGTCCCACAAAATTGGAAGCAACGTCTCCAAAATGACATACATAGTGTTGACGGGGACGTTAAACATCAAATCAAACAATCAAAAACAAACAACAATGTGCTCAAGCTTGCAAGTAGTAAAGCATGTTTGGATAGGTCTTACATTTTTAAGCATCTAAATGGTGATCAGGAGGACGCGGGTTCGATACCTGCCGGGGTCGGCAACATTCTTTCGTGGAGATTGATCATGAAATCTTATCTACGGTCATTTTCTCCCTTCTGCTGATTCAAGAAGGGCAGTTGTCAGTTTCTGGGGAAAGAATGTGCACTATACTGGTTAATCACTTACGTATATGCCTGCCCAGGAAAAGTGTGGATAAGTAAACTGACAAGCTCAAAAATGACCTAAATAGTGTTGACTTGGCCGTTAAACCCCAATAAAAACAAGCAAACTAACATTCGTTAGTCGCCCTCACCCACCGGGGCATGGAGATAGGTTGGTGCTTTCACGCAGAGCTGAATCTGACCACACACCAGTACTTGTAAACCGCTTTTAGGACTAAGCTTGCCAAGGCAAATCGGTGTGTGTCAGATCGTCCAATGCATATAAGCCTTCTGGTTTCATTGGGCGGTAGGGCTTGAGATGTCATTTCATCAATGTCGGGTAAAAGTCCCACAAAATTGGAAGCAATGTATCCAAAATGACCTTAATAGTAAACCCCAATTCCAACAAACAAACAAAAACTAATATTTGTAAGAACTTGTTTACAATACTAGCTCCCGCCCATCGGGGCTTGAAGGAATAGATGGGCTGCACAATGCTACCACCCAGAGTTGAAACCGACCCACACATGAGGACTGGTAATCCGCTTATAGGATCTAAGCCTGCACAGGCAAAGCGGTGTGAGTCGGCCCGTCCATGCTTATAAACCGTATCGGTTTCATTGGGCAACAGGGCTTGAGATGTCATTTCGTCTGAATGACGGGTAAAAGTCCCACAAAATTGGAAGCAACGTCTCCTAAATGACCATTACAGTGTTGACGGGGACGTTAAACCTCAAATCATACAAACAAAACAATACCAGCTCATGTTTATACCGAGGACTATGACAGTTTTAAAACATGTACTTGTAGTGTCATATAGCCTATTAGTACAGCACAACCGTTTTATAACACATTTTATATAACACTTTTCAAAGTCCAAACCCCTAACTAATTGCATAGAAAAAATGACAAAAAACATGAAAAGGAAGTTATTTTATGCTATTCCACCTTTTTGTTTGGATATAACACTGTTTGACTAAGAGGTTTATGCTTGGGTTAAAAAAAAAGTATTATAAAGAGATGGTGTTTCCAAATGGCTAAATGGCTAAATACATAATATAACATTACCAAACATGCATAATTCATGTCCAATGGAAGATTTTACTACAGTCACCCCATCACATCCCTCACCCACCCACACACAAATCCAGATAAAAATGATTTTTTTCTTATTTCTCTTCAAAACATAGATTGTGGGGACTCGTTAGAACGCTCTCAACGTGGCGATGCTGTCAAACACCCACAAGATATGTCCTTAAGCATAAATTAGAAATATAATGCTTACCCCTGAAAACCCCATTTTTTCTATATAAAACTGAGGTTCAAGGGGGTCAAAAACATATGGGCATGTTTTTGTGACAATATGAAAACAGAACTAAGCATTATTGTGAATATCCTCAACTACTTAATTGTCTAAAATGGAGCACAGGCCTACAAATCCCTTGTGTGTGAGCATTTATGTGAATGAATTTTACTGGTAAACTGAGTGGGTGGGGTAATTCTGGGGCTAAATTGATGGTAAAGAAGGCATAACCAACCATAAATGTATTTTAGAATAGTGTTAAATGTATTTTAGAATAGTGTCTTAGTTAAAATAAAACAATATATATGTAAAAACTGTTTAAATTTTGAAACATCAGAATTGCTTATATGTACCACCTATGAAACTAGACACAAAGACAATAAAATATCATTTTTTTCACCGGTTTTCAAGTCAAACCTAAAAATTTGATCCATATTCTGGCACAAACCTTCTTTCTATACCAGAAAAATAAATTACAATAAGTTTGTAAGATGATTGGTGGTATTTATATTCATATTTTACGAAAAACTGGAATTTACAGCTATGGCGGCCATCTTGGACGCCATCTTGGATTTCTCAGCTCGCCATCATTTATGCCAATTTATGCCGGCAGTTTCAGATACTACTGATCCTGACGAACATTTTGGTATATGACTTGTCTTGTTATACGTGGGGGTATGGGTTCCCATTTTTTGGGTCCAGATTGTCACCCTACCAAAGGGGATAAACTGAAAAAAGAATACCAGATCCGTGTGCTTTGATTTCAAGTTTATCAGGCTCGGTTTCAAGAACGCGTGTTCAGTCGCTCGACAAGCCTCCCGATTCTACAAAAGTTCTCAAACCTTTGCCTGATAAACATGATATTAGACATGAACCTAATATCCTCTTTCATGAGGACCATCAATTGTCTTCTGATAAGGTGGAAGGTACTTCTTTCATACAAAAATGCCGATAGTTGCTAAGGTAACATTAAAAAGCAGGAAATACTCGGGCAGTTTCTTCATTGTTACTCCGGTCTTGCCAGGGACATATATCAGTAATAACACAGTAAGCGATTGTCTTTAAATTTTGCTTGACTGACTGAATTGAAGCTGCTTCACCGGCGTTGAAATTTTAAATTCATTCAAATTCTAGGTGCTTTTAGACTGTCACGTCTTCGCTGCCTTTTTGACAGTTTAATATATTCTGTTCCAACTGCAGCTTTAAAAAAGAAATCAGTTGTAATGAATTGCATTGAATCTGGTGCCACTCATCGCTGTCAGATAATTTCACTTCAAATTTGATTTGGCTGGCACTGTGGTATTAAACTTTCTTACTGTCATTCTGATAGATAAAGCGATTGTTTGGAGTACTGCAAGGTAAACAAATTTGCGAGTGAGTGCTTACATCGCATTACGTTAACAAGTCCGTGAAGTGAACACCCCTCTAAACATCACTTTATATAGAGCAAACTGGGATTTTCAGGGGGTATACATTATTTTGCTTGTTTCTGTTCTAGGACGTAGGTTTTGGGTACTCGTCAGAACGTCTAACACGCACCTACAACCTATGTTTGGCGTATATATATATAGGAAAATAACACAAATTTTCATCGAAAAAGTAGCCATTTTGGAGACATGAAAAAATACGAGTGTGTAATCGTAATTTTCATAATGTAAAAAAGATTCTCATGAAACGTAATGATGGCAGGTCACATATTACTCATACATCAGTTGCCATCACGGAAACACGCCTATATAAATTTGACCCCCTCGAACCCCACTTTTATATAGTAAAACTGGGGTTAGCAGGGGTATACATTATTTTTCTTATTTCTGCTCTAAACTAAAACATAGATTGTGGGTACTCGTTAGCATCGTCTCGTAGAGGCGGTTCTAACGAGTACCCACAATATATGTTATGAGCAGAAATAAGAAAAATATCACAATTTTTCATCTGAAAATTGTCATTTTTGGCGTTAAAATTTATAATGTATTTGTATAGGCGTGTTTTCGTAATGAACCGAAAAAGGGATGATTCAGAGACATGGGATGGGACATAAACAGCCCAAGCGCATAAGGATAATAGACCATCGTAAATACACCTGTAAACCCCAGATGAAAAATTGCCATCATCACGAAAACACGCCTATATCATTTTGACCCCCTTGAACCCCATTTTTATGTAGTAAAACTGGGATATCCGGGGGTATACCTTATTTTTCTTATGTCTGCTCTAAAATATAGATTGCGGGTACTCGTTAGAACCGCCTCGATGAGGCGGTTCTAACGAGTGCCCACAATCTATATTTTGAGCAGAAATAAGAAAAATATTACAATAGTTCATCATAAAATTTTCATTTTTTCGGCGATAAAGGTGGCAATGTATCTATATAGGCGTGTTTGCGTAATGTTTTTTTTTCTTATTTCTGTTTCAAATACAGGCTGCCTGTGCTCGTTATATCCCTATCAATGCGTACCCACAGAGCAAGAATAAGGGAATACTGTATGCCCTGGTACACGCCACTTTTCTCTATATAAAGTGGGATTTTCAGGGGTTTACTTTTTTGGGTCTGCTGACATGGTGGTGAAATACATTATAAAACAAGGCCAAATAACAACCAGAAAATTGCAAAGTAACGGCCGTCTTAGGGTGGTCAGAAGTACAAACAAACTAGGGGTTCCTTGTAACAACACTGCAATTGTGCCTGTCTTAAAAACATCCATTAGAATCTCAATAAAGTGAAAGTATTGTATCTCGAACACGGGTGGCTGATATACCATGGTTGAGTCGAACACCTTCTTGAGTTCATTACGAAAACACGCCTATATAATTTTGACCCCCTTGAACCCCACTTTTATATAGTAGAACTGGGGTTTCCGAGGGTAAACCTTATGTTTCTTATTTGTGCTCTAAAATATAGATTGTGGACACTCGTTAGAACCGCCTCATCGAGGCGGTTCTAACGAGCGCCCACAATCTATATTTAAGAGCAGAAATAAGAAAAAAATCACAATTTTTCTTCTTAAAATTTTCAGTTTTACGGCGATAAAAGTGGCAATGTTTTTGTATAGGCGTGTTTGCGTAATGCTTAGAAAGTCTTCCCACAGCTTTTGAGATGAGAAATACCATATAAATCGTTTGTTTGTTTGTTTGTTTGATTTGAGGTTTAACGTCCCCGTCAACACTGTAAAGGTCATTTTGAAGATGTTGTTTTCAATTTTGTGGGACTTTTACCCGACATTGAGATGAAATGACATCTCAAGCCCTGTCGCCCAATAAAACCAATAGGGTTTATTAGCATGGACGGTCCGACTCGCACCGCGGTTCCTGGACAGGCTTAGATCCTCGAAGCGGTTTACCAGTACTATAGTGTGCGGGCCGGATTCAGCTCTGCGTGGAAGCATCATGCAGCCCATATATTTTTCAAGCACCTATTGGCGGGGGCATCCGTATAAATCGTAAACATTTGGACACCTTTAGGACCATCTGTCACGATCCAGCCAGGAGCCCAACAATGCAGTCTGCTCTAGGTCTGCACTGTTTGGTCAGGCCTATCTGTCGCAATAATTAGGATCATTACGGTATTGCGAAAATAATATAGGAAGATTTTTTATCATCAAAGTGTGTGTTAATGAGGCGATTCTTCTGAGTTTTTTTTCTTTTTTTTTGGTTTGGTTTTACGGCCCTTTCAAGATTATTTCACTCATATCGAGCCGATCGTTAATCAGAGGTCGGCGAAAACCGGAGTACCCGGAGAAAAACCACCTGACCTTCCGTTGCAGAACTTGGCGTCTCACATGTGACCCAAGCGAGGCTCGAACCACAGCGTCGAGAAACCTAATGATCAAGAGTCAGCGCTCTTAACCACTAGGCCACGGAGGCCCGTTTCTGAGGACAATACCAGTATTTTATAGACAAGCCTTATACATTACAATACATTACGTGACGTATGGCATTTTTTTTCACATCTCAAAAACGGCTACTTTTCAGATGAAAATCCTTGATATTGTTTTCACTTCAAACTTAGGTTGAGGGTGCTCGTTAGAACCGCCTCTATGAGGCGGTTCTAACGAGTACCCACAATCTATGTCTTCGAGCAGAATTAAGGAAAATAATGTTCACCCCCGTACACTCAAGTTTTCTCTAAATAAAGTGGGGTTTAGAGGGAATGTTCATTACACAGACTTGCTAACTTGATGCCTAAATTGTTTCCATAATGTATACTGGTATGGTACTTCTAGTTTCCCTCAGTGTTTCGAACTACTCTCGCCTCAAACAAAATGTTCATGGTCCAAAAAGTGTTCGAAGTTCACAGAGTTCGTGCCATTGAAGATCGACTCTTCATAAATAGCGCCGAGTAATAGGTTGTTGGAGATATTATAATTGTTTTATTGAGGCGGTTCTAACGAGTACCCACAACCTTTGTCTTGGGGAAATATAATAAAAATAATGTATACCACTGTAAACTTTTCTAAAAAAGCAGTGTTGACAGAGATGTCCATTAGACAGACTTGGAGTCTAACTGTTGGTTTTCTTTTGCTCCAGCAATTCTGTTGTTGTATGCTGTCGAGTCCTCAACCTTGTTTCATCTCTGTAGTTTTTTGATTTGTATGTTCTCGGCGATGTTATACTGATGAGTTAGGAAGCCTCCATTCGGACTAAACAAAACTAGTGTATACCGCGACAGAGGTAAGGGCGAGGATTATGGTCATGTAAAATCGATTTAAGCCCCCCCCCCCCCCCCCCAGTGGAATTCTTTCCACTAACCGTTCCAAGGCGGTTCTTCTGTGGCGGCTTATTTATGTTGTTTCTTTGATGGGTGGAGTAAGTTGATTGTATCGATTCCTGATCTTTGTTTTACTTCTACTTTTTTAAACTGAACATTGGCTTGGAAACACTTCTGCAGCGAGGCACATATATGAAGACCTTCTTAATGATTGTACTAATATTGTCATCAGAATCAGAATTGTTACTGGTGACACGTCAAATGACATTCATACACCAGGACATGTGATGTGGGAAGTTAGTCCCTAGCTCTAACCAAAGAGGTAAAGTTAGCTACGCAATCATCAGTACCTTCAGCTGTCGAAATAATCGAATCGGGAAGGGCATTCCAATCTCTAATGGTTCTGGGGAAGAACGACTCTTTATAAATGTCAGTTCTTGCAGCACGGGTCATAAACTGATGTTTTGAATAAAACACAACTTAAAAATTTAGTCCGGTCTTAGACTTGGTAACGGCCTCGACCTCAATCTCCCGTAACACGGCTGGTGCCTGACGTAATGTGTTTGGTCTGACACTTTATGATTTGCCAGGGTTTTCGTCAGTTCAGGCAGTCACTGTTTATGCATTGGCTTGCTTTATCATGTGATTTGCTCTTTGATCTGTTATATTTGACTGATTGAGTTTGAAAACCCCTATGGGAGCCGAAATAGTATGTTGGAATTATTATATTATTTGATACCAGGGTATATATCTGGGGCCAGTTGTTCAAAACTAACGATGCCGTTAGTTAACGTATCGTTAAAACTTTGATCATTAAATATGGCAAATAAGCTGAATTTTTTGCTGAGAAAATGTGAGCAGCTTTTGCATTCGCAAAAGCTGCTCACCTTTTCTCAGCAAAAATTTTGTCAGTAAAAAATACCAAAATTTTCGATATTGTACTTGCTAGAAGAGTTAAAAATATGACCACTAACGAGCTCGTTAAGTTAATGATGCTTTGAACAACTGGCCCCTGTACCCTAAAACGAGATATGAACTCCGTGTGGTTATCGATGCTGACCGTTCTAAGGCGTTGGCTCTTGTGTTGTCCATTCTGTGTAAGCTATGTTTCATGTTGCGCGTGTGGTTGTCGTTACATCATGTTAAAACGTCCGTGAAATGAACACCCCTCTTAACCCCACTTTATATGGAGAGTGGGGTATACATTATTTTCGTTATTTCTGCTCCAAGACATAGGTTTTGAGTACTCGTGATGACCGCTAATGCGCTAGAGCGGGGGTAAACATTATTTTCCTTATTTCTGCTCCAAGACATAGGTTGTGGGTACTCGTTAGAACCGCCTCAGTGAGGCGGTTCTAACGAGAACCCTCAACCTACTTTTTGATTAAAAATATGAAAAATATCACAAAATTTAATCAGAAAATATCCGTTTTTAGATTAGAAAAATGCACTATGCCTCACAGATGTGTTATAGTAATTTTATGTATTGCCCCTGCCCTTATAACATTGTATTCGCCTCGCCGGGAAAGAGGGAGCTTGTTGTTCAGCTTTCCGTTAAGCATGTTTTTTTTTATGTATAATATCTTTTCTCTTCTTTTTGGTGTCATCTGACTGAGCGTAGAATCAGGTTTGATCCTCTTTCTCTGGTCGAGCCCATCGGAGTCTCTAATTGTTGGTCTTCTTTTGCTCCAGCATTTCAGTGGTTTCTTGCTGTCGAGTCCTCACCGTTGTTTCATCTCTGTGGTTGTTTGACTTTTGTGTTCACGGAGATGTTGCACTGATGAGTTAGGTAGCCATCATGCGGACTGAACAGATTGTTTGTCTAAGTCGCGACGGAAGTAAGGTCGAGGATTGTGGCCATGTAAAATCGATTTAAGCCCCACCCCGCAGTGGAATTAGTTTCCCTGACCGTTCCAAGGCGGTTCGTTTGTCGCGGTTTGTTTTTGTTATGGTTTGTCTTTGAGTTTATGTATCGCTTTTATTATTTTTTGGTGTATCTGATGGGAGCTGCGGGTTAATTGTATCTATTCCTTATCATTGCCTTCACTTCTATTTTGTAATCCTGGAACACTACGCTTTGTTCTTGGCTTCAAAGGGATTCTTTATTCGGATCTAATTTAACATTCCTTGCGATAACCCATCGGTGTGACAGAGCGCTTTCTGTCATAGCTCATAAACTGTCATTTTCAATTATCTGATGACCCTTACAAGATTATTTTACTAATATCGAGCCGATCGTTAATCAGTGGTGGGCGAAAAAACCACCTGACCCTCCGTTGCAGAACTTGGCGTCTAACATGTGACCCGAGCCGGGCTCGAACCACAGTGGTCCTTGCCCATTAGGCCACGGAGGCCCGTGTAAATTTTTATTACTGCAGGCAATACAGATTGCGGGTGCCAGTTTGGTCAAATGTACATCATTGTAGGCGCTACCTTTTCTATATAAAATATGGACTGGTAAGGTGTACATTACACGGGCCTCTTACATTTACGTGGTGACTACAGCTGCCGTTGAGCGTATTGTGACCGCCGTTAAACGCACCACAGCACCACTCCGTGGGGCCCGGGTTCGAATCCCCCATCACAGGCGGAACCTTGCAGCCATACTTATTCCTTTGTAACGAACGTTAGAAGATTGGGACTACTGGCGGGACCTTTCAGCCATACTCATTCCTTTGTTACGAACGTTAGAGTTAAAACATTAGTACTAAGTTTCAATACACAGCCAAACTTCAGTGGCTCGAATACAGATGACTCGTTTACCATGGTTGAATCGAACACATTCAACTAGTTTCAGTCCCCAGAATATAAGAATATTATATGGGTGTGAGGGGTGGATGGAAAAAATCCGTCCCGAGGGACACTGTCCCACATCACGAGGCTTGCCAAGAGATGCCGTACAGTGATCCCGAGGGAGGGATTTTTTAATCCAACCCTCACACCCATATTGGATTCCTTCCGTTTCTTAACGCGGATATTAAATGCTGCAGTCATTTCGGTTACCGACGTCCGTCATATTGTGATGGCACTACAGGAAGGTTTAGTGACGCCAAGTAATGCGCTGCGACGTCAACCTTAACGACGGCGCATACGAGGTCGTTATTAACTAGTGCATTTATCAAACACGCGATTATATTCGATTTTGGGTCCGAACACCAGGGTCAGAACATAAATTTCTATCCCAGGGTAAAATCACGGATTTCCTTGTTTGGTGTGCAAGAATATAAGAATCTTATATAGGTGTGAGGGGTGGATGGAAAAATCCATCCCGAGGGTCACTGTCCGGCATCATGAGGCTTGCCGAGTGATGCCGGACAGTGATCCCGAGGGACGGATTTTTCTGTCTACCCATCACACCCATATAGGATTCTTTTTCTTGCATACCTTCCATTTTTATCGCGGACTTTTAATGCTGCAGTCACTTCGGTTACCGACGTCTGTCATAATTTAATTATAGTGATGACACCACAGGAATGTTTAGTGACGTCACGTAACGTGCTGTTACGTCAACCTTAACGACGGCGCATACGAGGTCGTATTCAAGCAGTGCATTTGTCAAACGCAGGATTATATTCGATTTTGTGTCGGAACACCAGGGTCAGAACATAAATTTCTATCCCAGGGTAAAGTTATGGATTTCCTTTTCTGGCGTACAAGTAAATGCTTTCCGTAGTTCCTGATAAAACATAGGTATAATAGGTTTGTGTTTGTTCGTTTGTATTGGTGTATAAAGACCCAGTCAGCACTATTTTAGGTCATTTTTGAGCCGGCCAGTTTACCTTTCCACACTTTTCCTTGGCAGGCTTATATGCAAGCGATTAACCAGTACAGTGCACATTCTTTCGCCAGAAACTGACAACTGCCCTTCTTGAATCAGTGGAAGGAAGAGAATGACCGTTGAAAATATTTCATGATAAATCTCCACGAAAGAATGTTGCCGACACCGGCAGGTATCAAACCCGCGTCCTCCTGATCACCAGTCAGACGCGCATCCAACTGAGCTACCGAGGCCGCCGGCGTATGTTGTGTGTACTCATCTGAAACACCTCAATGATGCGATTCTAATGAGTACACACAACATACCTTTTTTTTTATACCAGCATTATGGCTTCTGACAATACGTTATATGTAACCCTCAGAGGCTCGAACTACACCCATCACGTGAACAAGTCCGTGAATTGAACACCCCCTAAACCCCACTTCATATAGAGAAAACTGGGGTTTAGGGGGGTAAACACCATCGGCCTTATTTTTGCTCAAAAACATAGATTGTGGGTACTCGTTAGAACCACCTCATTGAGGCGGTTCTAACGAGCACCCAAAATCTATGTTGAAAGCAGAAATAAGAAACATGTCAATTTTTACCCAAAATTTGTCATTTCTGACACCATGTTGGACGCCATTATATTTCACACGGATATGTTTTCCTTATGTATCTCGAACACATTTTCATGGTCACAAAGTACATTTCGAAAACACTTCTATACAAATACATTGTAAATTTGTACCCCCAAAAACGAAAATATTAAGATGAAAAATTGTGATATTTTCGTTTTTCTGCTCAAATTATAGATTGCGGGTACACTTTAGAACCGCCTCATTGAGGCGGTTCTAACGAGTACCCACAATCTATATTTTAGAACAGAAATAAGAAAAATAAGGTTTACCCTTGTAATTCCCAGTTTTACTAAAAAAAAGTGGGTTCAAGGGGGGTCAAAATTATATGTGTGTGTGTTTTCGTGAGGGGCTCTAGCCATCAATGTTTCACCGTATTATTCATTACGTTTCCCGTGTGACATAGTGCATATTTTAAATCTCTAAAATGGCTACTTTTCTTATAAAAATCTGTGATAGTTTTCTTATGTTATACTGCAAACATAACTTGTGGGTACTCGTTAGAACCGCCTAATGGACTTGTTTACGCGATGTCCTTGGCTATTAAGTTGCAACTATTGGCCTTGCTAGCTACGCTCGACTTTTGTTTTGAAAGAAAAACGCATTTGGCCAAGGTGCATAAAACTGTTTGTGAATGTAAACAGCTCATGGGAACAGTAATAAATTAAAAGTTTCCACGTCGCAAGTAAACGTGCACGATCTGACCTAAACAGTCGAGACATGGCATACCGAGTTTTTGAAAGATCTAAGACATCTCAAAACTCGGATCATCATACGCATTCGTGCAGTCTGATTGGCGTCTTCCCTGTTCGCATTTGCATTCTGTAATCTCTAAGCTGTCGAAGGAGGTGTCTTCGGCCATACTCGATGATGTGCAGACTGCTTGGTCTTCCTGTGGTTTTTATCATGGCTTACTTAAATAAATGCTGTACCATAACGTCGTGTCTGAATGAAACAACCTTGAAGGCACAGCATGGTAATTGCACCGCTATGATTTAGATAACAACAAATTGACTTACTATACTTAGTAGCTATTTAAACATACCATTATGGCTTCAATAACAATGAACTTAATTAAATCAGCCACCGCATTAAAAAAAGGAATATTTATCGTAAAGGCGACCAGCATATTACGTAACCAAGTCCGTGTAATGAACACCCCCTCAAATGAGGCGGTTCTAACCCCATGTTTGCAGTACAAATAAGAAAAATATCACGGATTTTCATCAGAAAAGTAGCCATTTTGGAGATGTGAAAATATGCACTATGTCTGGCGGATGTGTTATCGTAAAGAGCTCAGCCGAGCTTGTGCTTAAGCGCAGTCTCGCCTGAGCTTTTGATGTTCATAGGCTGAGTGGGCTTCATGCAAGAAGCCATGCGTCTGACATCACGGGAACAAGTCTGTGAAATGAAGACCGCCCTAAACCCCACCTTATATAGAGAAAACTGTGGTTTATAGGGGTATACATTTCTTTTCTTATTTTTGCTCCAAGACATAGGTTGTGGGTACTCGTTAGAACCGCCTCAATGAGGCGGTTCTAACGAGCACCCACAACCTATGTTTGGAGTAAAAATAAGACAAATATCATAATTTTTCATGAGAAAATTCACCATTTTGGAGATTTGAAAGAATACACTATTTTGCACGGACGTGTTATCGTAATGAATACAAGATGACATAGAGGTTTTTTTTTGTGTGTGTTTTTGATCGATTACTGTAAAAAAATTCACAAAGTGTTTTATGGCTCCCGAGTAAAAATAAGTGAGCGATAGCGAAAGAGTTTTTTCTTCAAAAACAACAAATTTAACCGTTGATTACATGCTCATGTATGATTTACCTGTATTTGAATTTTCCAGTTCAGCCTACCAAATTGGATCCAGTCAGGACATGAATTTCAGGAGGCGCGGTTTAGTTTGAAAATCTGTCGTCATCTTGTTTTCATTTCCATGCAAAAAAAATCCTGTGCTTGAAACACAGATGCAATATCATGAAAGTAGACCTGTATTATAAAGAAAATTTTACTTTATCTTTGTGTTGAAAACGTCAAATGTGGGCGTGAAAATTGGTCTGATTTCCAGTTGTTTTTTTTTTTTTTTTTTTTTTTTTTTTCAGATTTTCCGCCAAATATCAACTTTTGTTATTGCTGTTACAAACGACGTCAGCAATGTCGCTTAGCAATTATGACATCAAAAAGTTCCAAATTAAATAATTCATTGTAATTATAATTATAGATTATAATTCACTGAGAAATCGCATTAAATCACTTCTGAAAATGCAATAAAATAAATTGCCATGCCAACATCAGCAAGGGGACTGGGACTAGACCTTGACTGAAGAACATAAAACGGTGACTGATTACGAAGACACGCCTATACAAATACATTGTAAACTTTATCGCCGAAAAAAAAGTGAAAATTGTGAGTTGAAAAATTGTGATATTTTTCTTACTTCTGCTCAAAATATAGAGTGTGGGTACCCGTTAGAACCGCCTCATCATGGCGGTTCTAACGAATACCAATAATCTATATTTTAGAGCAGAAATAAGTAAAAATAAGGTTAACCTATGTAAACCCAAGTTTTACTATACAAAAGTGGGGGTCAAGGGGTAAAAATTATATAGGTGTGTTTTCTTGATGGCTAAGAGCCATTTTTTCATAAGCTGCTTCAAATAGTATGTAACATCGCTGCGGATTGCTATATATTTACGTGTTAAATTTATTGCAAGCCGGGTTTCGTTCGATTACCATAACTCTAGCTCGTGTAGAAATGTACATGCATAAGTTTTTAGCTCGGCTGTTTTCGAAGAAAACGACGAGGTAATGTCATAGCTCTAGCGTCTTCTGCGTCGTCGACGTCGTCGTCGTCGTCTGTGACGTCGTGCAAAAACTTGGACATTTTGTAATATCTATGTCATTACTGAACATATTTACTTGAATCTCAGACTAGTTATTCACTATGAAAAGGGGGCCTCATACCAATAGGTGAGGTAACCCTCAAAATATTTTTGGCACAGTTATGTCCCTTTTTTGACTTAGAATTTTTGCAGCCGAGCGTTCGCATTCGCATGCGGTGCTCTTGTTGGTACCTGCATCGATTCTAGATCAATTGAAATTGATTCTGTGCATCACGAAAACAAGCTTTTATAATTCTGACCCCCTTGAACCCCAATGTTATATACATGTAGTTAAACTGGGATTTACAGGGGTAAACCTATTCTTTATTTGTCTTATTTCTGCTCTGAAATATAGATTATGGGTACTCGTTAGAACCGCCTCGGTGAGGAGGTTCTAATGATTACCCACAATCTATATTTTGAGCAGAAATAAGAAACAAAATAACATTCGTTAGATCACCATAAATCTAGTTCTTGTAGAAATGGTTACACGCATAAGGTTAATGTTAATTGCATCGATTCCAGATCATTGCCTTCCCTTCAATTGAAAATTGGCTCAATGTAAATCTTAGCAAAACACTATCTTAAGAGTGACCAGTGCGCTCTAGGGCATAGTCCTTATTCTGACCAATTTATTATGCAGTATTGTTGTGATAAGGGTGTAAATACAAACATGTTCTGTTTGCTTTCATCGAGGTTTAACGTCTCCGTCAACAGTGATTAGGTCATTTTGGAGACGTAACTTCCTATTCTGTGGGACTTTTACCCGACACTGAGATGTAACGACTTCTTAAGTCCTGCCGCCCAATGAAACCAATAGGGTTTATATGCATGGAAGGTCCGACACGCAGCACTTTCCCTGGGCAGGCTTGGCATGTTTGAGATTTGTAAGTTCCTGGTTTATTGTTTTTTTTCGAGAATCATGAGAGACTGTTCCAAGGTTTCACACAATTTCAGACTGGTAGAACTGGTGTGATCCTTATTTTTACATCAATGTTATACGGCGAAATGTGGGATTAACATTCGTATTCATTATTTTCCTACCATCACGAAAGCACGCCTATATAATTTTGACCCCAAACCCCACTTTTATAAAGTGAAACTGGGGTTTGCAGGGGTAAAACTTATTTTTCTATTTCTGCTCAGAAATATAGAATATGGGTTCTCGTTAGAACCGCCTCCATGAGGCGTTTCTAACGAGTACCCACAATCTATATTTTGAGCTGAAATAAGAAAAATACCACAATTTTTTATCTTAAAATTTTCATATTTTCTTCAGTAAAGTTTAAAATGTATTTGTGTAGTCGTGTCATTGCTCAGGAACAGTTATTGTGGATGAAACAAGAACAAAATATTGATCAGGAAAAAGTCAGTTTTGAACACATGAAAGAATGCATTTTCTTGCACACCAGACAAGAAAATCCGCGATTTTACCCTGGGATAGAAATTTATGTTCTGACCCTGGTGTTCCGACCCCAAATCGAATATAATTGCGTGTTTGATAAATGCACTGGTTGATTACAACCTCATGCGCGGCGTCGTCATGCGTGACGTCACTAAACATTCCTGTTGTGTCATCAAAAAATGGCGGACGTCGGTAACCGAAGTGACAGCAGCATTAAAAATTCGCAATAGAAATGGAAGGTATGCAAGAAAAAGAATCCAATATGGGTGTGAGGGGTGGATAGAAATATCCGTCCCTCGGGATCACTGTCCGGCATCACTCGGCAAGCCTCGTGATGCCAGACAGTGACCCTTGGGACGGATTTTTCCATCCACCCCTCAAACCCATATAAGATTCTAATAATGTCACACGTGTTTCATCCATCGCCATCAATACTTTTACTGAAAACGCGTTAATTGTACAAACAGCATATTCTCAGATCAGCCTGCGCATCTACCTCTAAAATTCACGACTATCGCTGAAACAAAATGACTAAAATGTTTTATCCCTAGAAACTGCTATGCTATCTTCGTTTAGGGTGTTTGGGAGGGCGGGGGTTTAAAAAGGGTTGGGATGGTTCATTAAATGGGCCGTGTGCGTCCAGCGAAGACTATTCAAGCCCTTGAATACATGCTGTCTGTACAGTCCTCGCTGCACGCGTGGCTTAAGATTTTTAGGGAAGGCATTTCAGTGATAAGTTGGTACCCATGCTGATGTTTTGCATTCCATGTTCGGGCACAAAGACACATTGAGATGACATGGCTAACATGATATTAATTAAGAAAAAGATGAGTTCTAGCTGTGATTTGTTGAGTGAAAAAAAAAAAAAAACACAGTTGGGGTGTCAGTTGTAAAGTAATCAAATCATGAGCAATACGTGGTCTTCGCCACCCGTGAAAATACTGGTTTTGGTGCTCATTCGGTGAAATAAAATTCGATCTTACACTGAAACAATCAAATATCCTCTATATGTTTCACTGTCTAAGGTCATAGAATGTTCAAGTGGCGTCATAAAACGGCGGATTTTTCGCGACACGCTTTCCGGCCAAGTGATTAGACGCAGAGTAAATCTAAATTCTTTTCTATTGCCTATATAAGCGCGCTGTGCTCGAATTTAAGACAGCGTTCATTAGAGCAAAGTACATAATTAGTTCTGTCTGCTAGACTTTCGTCCTTGGCTGCAACAAAATTGTACTTCACAGTGTTGCTGTAGAATGAACCAGTCAAAAGAAAATATGTTGTTAAATCTGCAAACAGCAAATGTGCAGATAAGCCTGCATATTCTTTACGAAAACACTCCTATTCAAATATATTAAAAATTTTACCACCAAAAGAAAATGAAAAATTTCAGATAAATATTCTGATAGTTTCCTTATTTCTGCTCAAAACATAGAGTATGGGAACGCGTTAGAAGCTTCGGCGAGGCGGTTTCTCACGAGTACCAACAATCTATGCCTTTGAGCCGAAATAAGCAAACTCATGTTTACACCTGTAAACCCCAGTTTTACTATGAAAGTGGGGTTTAAGGGGGTCAAAACTATATAGTCGTGTTTTTATGATGTGCATCTCTTTGATAGTAAAATACCTGTATTTTCTATATCTAAAGTTTCAAAAGTTTCATTGGATCGATCCCGGGCTTCTCCAGACTTTCAAATGAGTCTTTAAACCGAGGTCCCGTCTCCGTATGCCATTCGCTGTTGGTGAGATGTTAAAACCCAAACACTCGCTCTAAAGTTTCTAAGACCATTACTAGTCTTTGAAGCTGAGCTGATTTGTGTTTTTCCTGGTCGTAAACCTTGAAGTTTTCTTTTCAGAATGACAATGAGCCATGATGTCGCCCATAAATGATATGCTTCATATTGATATGCTGACAGAGAACGCTGTCGTTTTTAATATTTAATAAGATAAATGATTCAAATGGAAGAAGCTCATTGTGAGTATGACAGTTTCATTAACTGCTGCAAAGTAATTACACACACCAGAAAGATAAATGACAAAGACGCGAATCGTTTCTCCGACATCCCATGTGACAAAATACCAAGTCAGCTATCTTTCACCGCTTTTAAGTAACATATATTGGAAATGGCTTATACATTGTCCAAAGGCTACAAAGGTTTAACCGACTGATTGAAAATGCTCTGAGGAGTTTCCGAAATCTCTGTTTTTGAGCGGAAATAAGAACAACTTACATGTAGAAAAGAGATGATAAACAAAGTCTTAGAATATTTAAAAAAACTTTATTAAGAAAGTGTCTACCTTAACTTTCTGGTGTTATTTATCTTCAGTGGGGGGGGGGGGGGGGGGGGGTGTTCTTTCTTACAGGGGCGCAGGTTTTACCCATGTTTCCGGCAATTTGATTTTACACTCGGAAATGATGTTTAAAATGGACGATTTTTCAGATACCAGACTTCAACAGGTACCACTCATCATTTTTGTGCATACTAGACCCAATCCATCTAAACAACAACTGGTGATAAATATGTAGCCATGCATGTAATATAGGTAGCTACACAACATACAAAGCACACACAGCGCTATTGCAATTCTTTTTGTTCTATTTTAGTGTCTTAAACGATTCCCGGTCAGATTATGTGACCGCCATATTTGGAAGTCACATGACCCATAATATCTCCGGTAGAAATTGTGGAAGATTTCTTGCCTTAAATGTGACAAAGTATGAGTAGAATGAGTTCAGGTTTACGGAAATTTTGTCTGCTAAAATAAGGGTACCCTCCTCCAAAGACCGAGTATTGAACACTGCTCAGCATGTTAATGGTTAATTAAAAAATACACAAATATTACATAAAGTTTTCTTAGATGCCCATACACACACCCGAAAAATATATATTTTTTAAGAGCTCATATTTTCCAAACCATATTATGGATTCGGTTTATATTTGGTATGATGATAGATACAGGCCCAAGTCATACTATTCCTAGCGGTTTACAAATTGCACCGATTTTCATCAACTGACCACGGACGGACTCACGGGGCCACTATAGTGAACACTTCGTAAGTTCGCTACTCTTGTCGTGCAATGTTAATTTAGTAATACCCTGCTCCATGCCCATGCCCTCAAAGGCACTTTATTCAGCTGATGAATGCTTTTGTTATTACATGGCGTTGTCCACATAATAACTACGATGTTGTGATAAATCGACATAGGAAACTGCAAAGGACGGTCAGCAAAATATACTGGTGTGTCTGTGTGTGTGTGTGTGGGGGGGGGGGGGGATGGGGGAATGGGGGTTAGTGATCGCAGAGTCATAGAGTGGGTTATATATTTCCTAATCCCTTTTGGACCATTAAATCCACTGCGGAATTTTGAAAATGTCTAAGTGTCACTGATGAGGCCAAATTGGCCTAAACTAGCTAGTCTGGCCCAGACAAAACTTATTAACTCGACAGTGATAGTTCTGTGGTGCCATCATTGCTTCCAAAGGATTACCTTTTCATATAACATATTCAACTTCACCACAGCTGGTGTTAAGGGAATGTGTGGCGGTGGTAAAAAGTCCCCCTGCCCATCATCATGCTGTCGGTTATATTTGCTAGTCCTTTATGATCATTGATTCCAATGCGGAATTCAAAAAATATCCGAGGGCCACTGATGAGGCCTAATTGGCTTGAAATAGCTATTCTTGCACACCAGACAAGGAAATCCGCGATTTTACCCTGGGATAAAAATTTATATTCTGACCCTGGTGTTCCGACCCAAAATCGAATATAATCGCGTGTGTGATAAATGCACTGGTTGATTACGACCTTGTGTGCGCCGTCGTTAAGGTTGACGTCATGCACTATCCGTGACGTTTCTTTACAGTCCTGCAGTGTCAACACAATATGGTGGACGTGGCTAACCGAAGTGACTGCAGCATTGAAATTCCGCGCTAAGAAATGGAAGGTATGCAAGAAAAAGAATCCAATATGGATGTGAGGGGTGGATAGAAAAACAGAACCGTTTGCTATCCAAAACACAGTTACCGTGACCTTGACAACTGAAAGCTGGGTATTGACTATCTTTGGACTCTGCTGTTTAGTTTCAGGATCATAGTGATGGATCCAAGTTTCGTCCCCGGTAACAGTCCTGATTCGGAAGTCTTCCGAACTGTATCTATCATCATACCAAATATGAACCAAATCCATAATATGGTTTGGAAAAAATGAGCACTTAAAATAGATATTTTTCTATCCACCCCTCACACCCATATAAGATTCTTATATTCTGGCCCAGAAAAAAAACTTGTCCACTCGACTGCTGTCGTTCTTGCTTTTAAATGATTACCTTTCCATAGAACATATTTAACCAAGTTTTCCCTGTATAGAGTAATACTGGGGTTGACAAGAGCGTGGTTTACACGGGCCAGAATATCTATTTTCAGCCAATAAGGCCTCATCAGTGATTCGGAAGACTTCCGAATCAGGATTGTTACCGGGGACGAAACTTGGATCCATCACTATGATCCTGAGACTAAACAGCAGAGTCCAAAGAAATTCAAGACTCAGCTTTCAGTTGTCAAGGTCACGGTAACTGTGTTTTGGGATAGCAAGCGGTTCTGTTGGTGAACTATTTACCTTAATGGGAACTAGTATGCTAATATTTTGGACCAATTATACAGAAAAGGCGTGGATAATTAAAAAAGGGGGGCAGTTGCAACATGACAATGCTAGAATTCATGCTTGCAAAGTTTCTGTAGACGCAATGAAGTGGAACGGTTTCAAATCCTTACCCCATCCATCCTTCTCTCCTGATCTGGCACCCAGTGATTCCCGTTGGCTTCCGAACTTGAAGAAAGAATTGCATTTCTTCAAGTTCGGAAGCCAAATGGAATCATTGGGTGCCAGATCAGGAGAATAGGATGGATGGGGTAAGGATTTGAAACCGTTCCGCTTCATTGCGTCAGATGAAGAGCTTAAGGCAGCGGTTGGAGGGTGGACTGACTCTAAAGATCCTGAATTCTAAATAAAAAATAATGAGCATTCAGCTTTGGAGCATCAATGGAGGAAGTGCTTATTGCTGTGGGTGACTATGTGAAAAAAGAAGTCAAGCACAGTAGGTAAGGCCAGATAGTGATTGAATGACCCTCGTAACATTCTGGTTTGTTGTGAACATTAATAGTGACTGGGCCGTGGTCTATTTATTTAAACGTTTTGTCTTCGTCTTCGAAAGTTTTACAATAAAAATGTGTATTGTTCTATCTTGATTATATTCAAAAGCTGTAACAATGGTAAATCTTCCAGGAGCCTCTTTTGACAGATCTATGTGGTATGTTTGAACCTTGGTTTAACAATGGAATTTAATTTTAATGAATTGCTCTGCATCCGATGTCGCTATGATATTTAGAATATTGAATTAGATCTTATCTTAACAATATAAGGCGGTATTCCTTTTTGAAATGCACGGTTTATGTCAGAATATGCGATCCCCGCCCATCGGGGCTTGAAGAAATATATGGGGTGCAAGATGCTTCCACGCAGAGCTGAAACCGACCCGCATACGAGTACTGGAAAATCGCTTAGAGGACCTAAGCCTGCCCAGGCAAAGCGGTGCGAGTCGGCCCATCCATGCTTATAAACCCTATTGGTATCATTGGCCGGCAGGGCTTGATATGTCATTTCATCTCAGTTTCGGGTAAACGTCCCACAATATTGGAAGCAACGTCTCCAAAATGACCTTTACAGTGTTGACGGGGACGTTTAACATCAAATCAAACAAACAAAACCTATTCACCATTAGGATTACACGCATGTGAGAGTTTGACAAAGATCCTTAAAACGGTGTTTTTCGTTGATGTTTTAAAGTTGACGTTTTCTTTTATAAAAGTAGGGGTATAATTTTAATTTTCGAAGACTGGCCTTTCAGAGCCCGAAAAATTGATGATACAGTAACACATCACGAAAACATGCCTATATAATTTTGAGCCCCTAGTGGGTAAACCTTATTTTTTCTTATTTCTGCTCTAAAATATAGACTGTGAGTACTCGTGAGAACCGCCTCAATGAGGTTTTTGGTGACTTGGTATGGTTGTAACTTTTGATAGTGAATATTCCAGAAACTTAGCACATGCCATAGTATTCAGCTTTTGAGCCACATGGCATGGTTGTAGTCATTGATAATGGATGTTCCAAAACACAAAACTTGTCTTAATAGTCTTTATAGTCTTTAGATTTTAGGGTGACTTCTGATGGTTGTAATATCTGAGTGCGTAAGTAAGTCTTTAGCTGTTTTGTCACATGGGATGGTTGTAGTATTTGATTGGGGTTTTCAAGAATCCCAGGACGTGTCATAGCCTTGAGCTTTTTGGGTGACTAGGGATGTTTATAATCTTTGTTGGGTTTCCGTAAAATGAGCAGGTATCTTATTCTTCATCGTTTGGGTGACTATGGATGGCAGTTAACGTTGAGACTGTAACAGAAATCCATTTATCATATGACGTCGTTGATAAGCAGTGGATAACATCGTTTGACCACACGTGTAATACAAATGTAACACTTTAGCGGGATTAAGTAACGTCATTGCGACGTCCATGTCAACCATGCATGTTTTTGTTTCAGAAATTGTCAAATTTAAAGGCGATAAAATCCACTTTAAAGTGGTCATATGATAAACAGAATCTTACACTCGTGGTCATTTCATATGAAATTTATGAAACTCGCCAAAGGCTCGTTTCATAAATTTCATATGAAATGACCACGAGTGTAAGAGCCCCTATTTGTCTAAGTTGTCAAATTTAAAGGCGATAAAATCCAATTTTAAGTGGTCATATGATAAACAGAATCTTACACTCGTGGTCATTTCATATGAAATTTATGAAACTCGCCGAAGGCTCGTTTCATAAATTTCATATGAAATGACCACGAGTGTAAGAGCCCCTATTTGTCTAAGTTGTCAAATTTAAAGGCGATAAAATCCAATTTTAAGTGGTCATATGATAAACAGAATCTTACACTCGTGGTCATTTCATATGAAATTTATGAAACTCGCCGAAGGCTCGTTTCATAAATTTCATATGAAATGACCACGAGTGTAAGAGCCCCTATTTGTCTAAGTCTTAAGCGTTTGGAAGACTTGGGTTGGTGGTAATCTTCATTGGGGATTTTCAGGAAACTCAGCAAGTGTCTTGATCTTACAAGTTTTCGGGACTTTGCATGGTTGTAATCTTTGTGGTGGACTTTCCAGAATCTCAGCACGTGTCTTAGTCTTTAGTGTGCCTTTGGATGGTTGTAATCTTTTACTGTGGAATTTCCAATAAATTCGAGGGCGAAGGACAATGTGGAGGGGGGCGAATGTCAACGGGTGTAGGTATATGGTACACTTGTACTGCTTTGTGGTACAAGTCAGCTGGTAGAGTGTATGCATATAAGGCTGGCTACCTAGGTCCGACTACAACCGAATTCGTCTATATTTTTCTGCACCTTTTACAACAAGGTAGATGTAATATTTTGTCATTTTGTTTTGTGTTTTACTCACATGAAAAAAATCCCAAACTCAACAAATTAGAACGTTCGTGCGATATAAAGTTGCCCTTGCAAACCATACTTTATAAACTATAGGATTAAGTAGCTCGGTAGCTCGTACATTTTGTACGTTATTGTATTTTACATTTATTGGTTTCAGTTGCTTTTTCAAAAACGTATACTTGGCGTAGAAATACGGAGAATACCGGAGAAAATCAACTAAAAATGCTAGAAATGTGAATGGTTCCTTCGTTATTTATATCGAGTGTAGGACAATAGCCCACTAGGACAATAGCCCACTGAGACAACAACCCACTAGGACACCAGCCGACTGTGACAATATCCCACTAGGCCAATAAACAAACTTGTGTAAAAGTATGCATTTTATTGAGAAATTGTATAACTAAACACACCCACATGTGAGACGCCAAGTTCTGCAACGGAATGTCATGTGAGTTTTCTGTGGGTACACCGGTTTTCGCCAACCCCTTATAGGTGCGATACAAGTGAAATAACCTCGAAAGTGCGTAAAATAAAAACCAATAATAGTAATAATAATAATAATGATAATAATAATAATAATTAAGATATAGATCAGCTCTAGCTGTGATTTGTTGAGTAATAAATCACAGTTTGGAGGTCAGTTGTAAAGTATCCAAATCACGAGCGCGTAGCGCCCGTGATTTGTCTACTTACAACTGACCGACAAACTGTGATTTATTACCTAACAAATCACTAGCTGGAGCTGATCTATTTCGATTCTAACATGCTGAAACTCGGCAATAATGCTGTTGTTTCCTTCAAATTCTCACAAATTTTCGCCATTGTTAGAAGAAATTCCGCTAAAAATATCGACTGAAACATATGCATTTATATCCTTTTCTAACGTTTTCGATGCGAGAAAATGACGCTACACCGTCCAACGTCAAGGAAATCGACTATAAATATAACGTTATAAATTTGCAGTTTTTAATGACGTCTCTCGTCACGCTCTTCCTTGCCGTGATTTGTTGCAGAATAAAACACGGTTATTTTCCATTGCCTATATAGGCGCGCAGTGTTAGAATAATAAATAAATAAAATCAAAATAAAGACACACTGGATCAGAAGCCCGGAATCGATGCCATTGTGTGTGTTTTATAGTTCCTGGGTAACGTTCCTTGTGTTTTCCTGACAACTGAGAGGCTGTTTCATTTGCAATTTCGGCAAACAAATATATAGTGCTTAGCCTTTAGATTAACAACGAAATTAAAACAAGTAAATTGTGCCGAACAAGATCACTCGTTGATTCAAACGCAATAATTCTTAACTCCGATATTGACAATTTAAGATTAGATTGCAATAAAAAAAACAATGCATTCGGGTAATTTTGCTAGACAGATGAGTGTAAACATAAGATGAACAAGTCAATAAGTCAATGTAAAGAATTCCCTTTGTAAACCCCCTCTTTACATTGCTAGAATTTGGCATTTAAAGGGTATGCTTTGCATGTATTGTTTTTATATTTCCAATACAAAAAATAAAAAATAAATAAAAAACAATGCTAGGATACTCGTTTGCGTAGATCTAACGAGCACCAAAATGTATGATTGTAGTGGATTTCTGAAAAATATGACAATAAAAAAAATAGCATTTTTAACATCACGAAAACACGCCTATACAAATACAGAGTAAACTTTACTGCCGAAAAAACGATAATTTTAGATGAAAAATTGCGATATTTTTCTTATTTTGCTCAAAATATAGATTGTGGGTACTCGTTAGAACCGCCTCATCGAAGCGGTTCTAACGAGTAACCACAATCTATTTTAGAGCAGAAATAATAAACATAAGGTTTACCCCTGTAAACCCCATTTTTACTATATAAAAATGGGGTTTAAGGGAGTAAAAACTATATAGGCGTGTTTTCGTGATGGCTTCATGTTAGCATAGTCGAGCTATGATCAGCCCTCCGAATCCAGTTTTTTTATAGAGCAAACTTTTTATAGAGTAAACTTTGGTTTCTATCTTCACATACTTCGGTGATATTTGGCCATTGCATGTACCTCAGGAAACATTATGGTACTTATTTCTACTCCAGAACATGGTACTCCTTATAACCGCCTCAACGAAACGGTTCGAACGAGCACTCACAATCTATATTGTTGCTACAGATGAAAAAATATCAAAATTTTCATCGAAAAACTTCAAGTTCTACAGATATGGATGACGTAATTTCAGGACACTGATTTGTTAACGCAATCATCACGAAAACACACCTATATAATTTTGACCCTCTTGAACCCCACTTTTTATATAATAAAACTCGGGTTAACAGGGGTAAACCTTATTTTTCTTATTTCTGCCCTAAAATATAGATCGTGGGTACTCGTTAGACGCCTCGCTGAGGCGGTTCTAACGAGTACCAACAATTTATTTTTCGATAAGAAATAATTTTTGTTTTTCAATTTTAAAATTTTCGTTTTTTTTCGGAGGTTAAATTTACCATGTATTTGTATAGGCGTGTTTTCCTTGATGTTGAAGGGTATGTATTACACGTATTTTTTTATATTTCCGATCCCCAAAAAAAATAGTTGGGGTACTCATTTGCACCGCCGCAATCACATTACGAAAACACGCCTATATAATTTTGACCCCCTTGCACCCAACTTTTATTTCGTGAAACTGGGGTTTACAGGGGTAAACCCTATTTTTCTTATTTCCTCTCTAAAATATACATTGTGGGTACACGTTAAGACCGCCTAGATGAGGCGGTTCTAACGAGTATCAATAATCTATATTTTGAGCAGATATAAGAAAAATATCACAATTTTTCATCTGAAAATTGTCAATTTTTCGTGGGTAAAGTTTAGAATATATTTGTATAGGCGTGTTTTCATAATGTTCAGATCTAACGAGCACCGACAATCTTTGTCTATAACAGAATTCGCGTAAATATTATCATTACGAAAAACACGCCTATACAAATACATTGTAAACTTCACCTTCGAAAATCGAATTTTTAGATGAAGAATTGTGATATATTTTTCTTATTTCTGCTCAAAATAAAGATCGTGGGTACTCGTTAGAACCGAAAATACATGAAGATCGTGGGTACTCGTTAGAACCGCCTAAGAGAGGTTGTTCTAACGAGTACTAACAACCTATATTTTAGCTGAGGCGGTTCTAACGAGTACTCACAATCTATATTTTAGAGCAGAAATAAGAAAAATAAGGATTACCCCTGTAAACGCCGGTTTTAACAATATAAAAGTCGGGTTCAAGGGGACAAACTTATACAGATTGTTTTCGTGACGTGATAGATAAACGCATGTTTTGGAGTAGTAAAAAAGTATGATGTCAAACAGGCTTGCTGTGAAAATAGAACAATATCATGATAAGAAGTCCATGTAATGAAATACCACGTAAACCCCTCTTTATTAAGAGAATAATATGTTTTGTTTTGTTGTTTCCATCTTTCTTCGCTTAGACATAGGCTGTAGTTTTTTTTTGTTTGATTTGAGGTTTAAAGTCCCCGTCAACACTATATAGGTCATTTTGGAGACGTTGCTTCAAATTTTGTGGGACTTTGACCCGACATTGAGATGAAATGACATCTCAAGCCCTGTCGCCCAATGAAACCAATAGGGTTTATTAGCATGGACGGTCCGCCTCGCACCCCGGTTCCTGGACAGGCTTAGATCCTCTAAGCGGTTTACCAGTACTAGTGTGCGGGCCGGATTCAGCTCTGCGTGGAAGCATCATGCAGCCCATATATTTCTTCAAGCCCCTATGGGCGGGGGCCTCATAGGTTGTAGGTTCTAACGAGTATCTACATCTTCTGTTTGGAGTATAAATAGAAAATATCACAATTCTTCATCAGAAAAAAAAAAACATTTTGGAGATATGAAAGACTTTACTGTGCCATACAGATGTGCTGAAGTAATGAAACTGCACGCAGAAGACATATACTGCTGTTTCAAATTGGTGTTTCAAAAGCTATATATACTTGACAGAGAATACCTGATATCAAGTTTATCAGACAAGGCTTTGAGAACGCTTGTACAATCGCGAGGCTTGCTGAGCGGTTCTACATGCGTTTTGGAAGCTAAGCCTGATAAACTTGATATCAAATAACACGAATATCAGTTAATCCCTTTGTACGCTCCTACAGTTTTGCCAATTTTTGCAGCGGTCCAGTTCATAGAAGTGCAATGTCGCGTTGTCCTGATAAAGCTCACTTGTTCTGAGATAGCATATTTTATCAGGTCAAGGTGTTACAATGCAATTAATATAGGGGTTATCTAAAAAATTTGAGACCCTATACGACAAAACCTGTTTGCAGAGACTACAAACTACAAACAGGTAAGATACATACTGGCTACACAAACTACATGTAGCAAGAGATTTGAAATTTTAGATAGAGAAACTAGAGATGCATGTAATGTACTGACCAAGTAGCGAACAGTAAGGCGTGAAAAATAAATGGCTGTGTTTCCGCAAACATGCTGAAAAAAAATTTGGTTCGTAGGTAAGAGAAACTTCTTTTTTATTATCTTATTTTTTACTCCCGAAAAAAAAAGCAGGCAGGGCTGTATTTTTATTTGTTTTTTTTTTTTTGTTTTTTTTTTGTTTTGTTTTTGTACATGTGTTTTGTTAATGAAATTGTCTTGTTGTGACTTGCCCTGTATATCATAATTCATTTTAGATGCTCAAAAAAGTCAGCTCTGTTTTTGGAAGGTCCTAAATGCCAAAAACTACAAAAATGTACTTAAAACCCGAAATTACTATGAAAATTGAAAAGACGACATTGGGTATGGTCGGAAATTGAAAATGATAGGGTCGTTTTTTTTAATTGTTATTTTGTTCTTTTATTGATTAAAATAACAGAATCGGGGTGGGGGTGGGAGGGGGGGGGGGATGGACGGAAGTAGGGTCTGTCGGGTTAACGGAAACACGGCTGTTTTGTTTTCAGGCTTAAGGTGGTGATCGGACACGGCTCGTATTTACGTATTACAGCTGAATTACAATTGTTAATTCGAACTCTTAAACCATAACATGTCAGTCACGACAATTGTCGTCTGCTTTGACGTCAGCTGGTAACTTTAAAAGTAATTGTTTTAGCAAACAGTGTGAACCCAGATCAGACTGTTGTAGGAGCAGTCTGGCCAGGGACCACATTGTTGGCCTGTATGCAAACATATTTTTTAAAATGTTTGCAAAAACAAAAAGATTCAGCAGACGATATAAGCAGACGATATTTTCAGACATAGTTTTTTCTCGGCGTCGTAAGGGTTATGTCTCCATAGCTTCAGAAATCATTTACTTACGATGCATTAGGTAGGTATTTAGCTCTACTGAACACAAAGTGCAAAAGGCGAGCTATTGTTCTCATATATCATTTCTTGTGATCTGAGAAGTAATAAAGTGTATGTTATGTTATGTTACATTACGATAACACACCCGTGCGACATAGTGCATTTTTTTCACATTTCCAAAATGGCTATTTTTCTGATGAAAATTCGTGCAAAATTTCTCATTTATACACCAAATATAGGTTTTGGGTGCTCGTTAGAAGCGTCTCATTGAGGCGGTTCTAACGAGTACCCAAAACCTATGTCTTCTAACGAGTACCCACAACCTATGTCTTGGAGCAGTAATAAGGAAAAAATGTTTACCCCCGTAAACCCCAGTGTTTTCTATATAAAGTGGGGTTTAGGGGGTCTTTATTTCACGGACTTGTTCACGTGACGTGTGATGTGATGTTTTGGTATGTCAATAGTAAAAAGGATTCAGAGAGTTATCGATGTGTGTCGATCGTCTATCCGTTCATGCATTCATTGTCAGTAATTTCATTAAACTGCTGAGCCAATCTGTTAAAGCCCTAAACCAAAAGTGTTTAAATGGATCCACTCCATTGATCAAAATGGCCTCCAGAGCTAAAAGTAGAAAAAAAAATCTTTACATCACGATAATATACCCGTGCGACATAATGCATTTTTTCACATCTTTAAAATGGCCATTTTTCTGATGAAAATCCGTGATATGTTTCAGATAAATACTGTAAACATAGGTTGTGGGTGCTCGTTAGAACCGCCTCATTGAGGCGGTTCTTACGAGTACCCACAACCTATGTCTGGGAGTAAAAATAAGAAAAATAATGTATACCCCCATAAACCCCAGTTTTCTCTATATAAAGTGGGGTATAGGGGGTCTTCGTTTCACGGACTTGTTCACGTGATGAAACAACATCTCCTAGTCCGGCGGCCGATTTTAAAATTATTTCACAGAAAATTTTCTTGGGCGACACTCTAATATTGCTAAAATGGTTCCGCATCGCTGAAAAAATGGTCGCCAGATCAAAGAAAGTAGAAACACCTTTATATCATATTTTGTCCCCGGCCGATGATCAGATTTTAAAATATTTTTATAGAAATGTTCCTTGTGTTACCCTCAATGATTCTGCTCCCCTGAACAGAATGGCCACAAGAGCTAAAACCCGAAAAACCTTGTAACGACATCTCCTATGACAATAGCCTTACTTCAGAATAATTTCACAGAAATGGTACTAGGCTGATCCTCTACTAAAACTAGAAAATTGGCCCCGTTCCGCTGAACAAAATGGGCACCAGAACAAAAGCATGTGACCATTTACTAAGTCGTCACTCAGAGACAACTGACAGTGCTATACAATGCCATTGAGACAGGTGTCCCGCACACCCTTAACCCTTATCTTGCTGTTCACGACAATCCCTATCTTTGCAAACAGTGTAGATCCAGATCATATGGCTTCTGGAGAAGCCATCTGATCAGGATCTACACGGTTTGACATTCAGTTTATGAATTTGTAGTAATAAATTACATCAAGTAATTTGATTGGTTGATAGACAGAAATGGGTGTGGCTTAAATGAATATTCAGCAAGATAAGCGTTAATAATATATTTGAAAGCGCAAAATGTTTTCCAACCACAAAAGTAAGAGTCAGTTGCCATTGTCTTGCACTGAACCGTCATTGAATTGACAATCTTGAATGTTATTATACCATAACTTAGGTATATGAATGAGGATCATCATACACTTCCTGTTATTAGTATTTTGTCTTGAAAATGTATTGTGTGTGCACTCTGTACTCATTGAGTACCCATAACAATTTTAGTATTTTTTTTTTTTTTGTAAAAGATAGAAATAGTATTCCCATTTTGTCTCACCATAACGAAAACACACACGTGCTCTAAAATGGCGTCAATCTTATCTGTAGAACTAAGATTTTTCAGATGAAAATGATTGATATTTTTCTTATTTCTGGTCCAAAATAGTAGAACTTAAATGGCTCGAACTCCGATGGCTCGTTTAACATGGATGAGTCAAACCCGTTCTTGGGTCCGCAGGGAATTTCTCCAAATACAAAATAGGGATAATTTAGGTTTTCTTCTTTTATCTTGCAATTGTATGCCTCGATGAGGCGATTCTAATGAGTTCACACAACATACGGGTTTAAGGGGTCAAATTTATATAGGCGTGTTTTCGCGATGGGGAAAATGGGTTTGTTAATTAAGGTGTAACTATACCAAGTTTAGTGACACAGAGGCTTTTCTGATATTTAATCTTCATCAGTTTGTCGAAACCCCAAAGGTTTGAAACCGAAACGGATGATGGACAAGAGCCGGCAAACACAGCACATCCCCCTCCGAGCACACACCGACCGACGTAGCTCATGAGACATGTCAGCTGGAGGCATCAGACAAGAGACGCCCGATCCAGATAGGCGCCCCCCACCGAGCCAACATCAGCAAAGATTGTCCACGGTCCACGGAAGTTCCGGGTATGGGGAAGGAGATGTCCAAAGTAGCGAGACTTGCAATATTTAAAGTAGAACTGTTTGATGCCATACATTACCATAATTTTTCTCAAGGATGTACATACATGTGATTATTATTCTCCTAAACTTAATTTGTTGATGCTCGTTAGAACAGTCTCAATGTTGCGATTGCCCAAAATCTCAATTTAGGAGCAGTATTAAAATCTATTTGTCATAGTCTTTGCTTTATTATTGTTACCCTGTCTACCATTGCGAAAACACACCTATACAAATACACTGCAACTCTAATCACCGAAAAAATGCAAATTTTAAGATGAAAAATTGTGATATTTTTCTTACTTCTGCTAAAAATATAGATTGTGGGTACTCGTTAGAACCGCCTCATCGAGGCGGTTCTAACGAGTACCCACTATCTATATTTTAAAGCAGAAATAGGAAAAAATAAGGTTTATCACTGCAAACCCCAGTTTTACTATATAAAAGGAGGGTTCTAGGTGGTAAAAATTATATAGGCGTGTTTTCGTGAAGATTCAGGGATGTCAGGTTTGTTTTATTTGAGGTAAGCAATGTAGACCCCGACCAGACGCCGCGTTCTGTGGCATCTGATCTGGTTCTACACTATTTGCCAATGTCCCAAATATGGCGCTCTTGACGTATGACGTATAAGTTCAAGTGTCCGAATTGTCCCGATTTGGCATCATAACCTAGTACCAAAAGTCGCCCATGAAAAGTAATTTTCTCTGTCAAATCAATCAGTTAATAGAAGTTTGTTAATAGTCCATGCGCTTCACATCAGGTTAATCCAATTTACTAAACCAAGTAAATGTTTCCGTGATATGGATACAGTTAACATTACAGTAAAATTCCTATATTAAGAACACCTTTGGGACTGTTCAAAAGTGGTCTTTAAGACCACTTTTGAACAGTCCCAAAAGGTGGTCTCTGACCAGAGGACAGTGTATAAAGAAAAGACAAACAAGAATAACTGCAACCTACTAAATAAGCTTTTTAAAGCAGATTTAGTCTTAATTTTAGGTGGTCTTCATAGCGGACTTTTACTGTATTTCAGCACGTCCATCGAGGGCTGTCCTGGATCAACTCAATTTATATTGTATAACGTGGGGTTGTATAATTGTATACATTATTTGACGAGTGTTGATTCTCATTAGAACCCCTTAAATTAACACGCCCTATCTATGTTTGCAACTGATTATGTTAGGGTTCAACGACACGTGAACATCACGTGACCAAGTCCGTGAAATGAACACCCCTCTACACTCCACTTTATATAGAGAAAACTGGGGTTTACGGGGATATACATTATTTTCCTTATTTCTGCTCCAAGACATAGGTTGCGGTTACTCGTTAGAACCGCCTCAATGAGGCGGTTCTAACGAGCACCAACAACCTATGTTTGCAGTATAAATTAGAAAAAAATTACGGATTTTCATCAGAAAAGTAGCCATGTTGGAGATGTGAAATATGCACTTTGTCGCACGGGTGTGTTACCGTAATGACCATTCTAGATACCCAGACAAACGGAGAGAAAGTATAGAGGTGATGAAGTGAGGGACAGTGAACCATTCTAGATACCCAGACAAACGGAGAGAAAGTATAGAGGTGATGAAAGTGAGGAACACGGAAGACAGAGAACCATTCTAGATACCCAGACAAACGGAGAGAAAGTATAGAGGCGATGAAAGTGAGGGACAGTGAACCATTCTAGATACCCAGACAAACGGAGAGAAAGTATAGAGGTGATGAAAGTTAGGGACAGTGAACCATTCTAGATACCCAGACAAACGGAGAGAAAGTATAGAGGTGATGAAAGTTAGGGACACGGAAGACAGGGGAAAATTAATCAACAGTGATGAAAGTGAAGAAATAGCAACACCTTCATTTAACCCATCACAAAAACACGCCAATATAATTTTGACCCCCTTGAACCCCACTTTTATATAGTGAAACTGGGGTTTACAGGGGTAAACCTTATTTCTCTTATTTCTGCTCTAAAATATAGATAGTGGGTAGTCGTTAGAATATAAAATGTGGGTACTCGTTAGAACAGCCTCGATTGTGGGTACTCGTTAGAATATATATTGTGGGTCCTCGTTAGATCCGGTTCTAACGAGTACCCACAATCTGTATTTTGAGCAGAAATAAGAAAAATATCACAATTTTTCATCTTCAAATTTTCATTTTTTCTGCGATAAAGGTTACAATGTATTTGTGTAGGCCTGTTTTCGTAATGATACGCAAGCTTAAGGACAGCAGCCCTTCTAAAATTGTAAGTCAATATCAGTTGGACGGCCCCGGTGACGCAAGATACACGACACGGAACCACCTCACTTGCAATCATGAAGCACAGCATTATAGTACATGGTGTTAAGTCTGGGCACGACAAAACTTATGCATGCGTATTTTGGTTTATTTGACAATAGGCAGTGGGCAGTTGATATAATTGCTTCAGCTATGCGATCCCGTTATTAAGTTTGCTCTAGGATATTTCTTCTACATAGTTAGAACCGCCATAATGAGATGGTTCAAACGCGCACCCACAACTTATGTTTTTGAGTATAAATTAAGAAAAAGCACATTTGTTTTCGCCTCACTAATAACTGTTTTGAAGATGAGAAAAGAAAAATATGTCTCTTGGATGCTATCATTATGTACCCACATGTACCCACAATCTGTGTTTGAACCATAAGTCAAACAACAGTAACATATTTTCACCTATGAACGACCTTTTTGTGGCATGATATATACCATTATCTTACGCGGGTATGTTATTCTAATGACACTTCAACATTGCTTGTTGTTGTTTTCGATCTAATATCTGGGCCCCGTCAAGCGATTTTGGTACTTATCGCTTATGCGAGCAGCGAAGGTTCAGGCGAGCCTGCGCATCCGCGCAGTCTCGCCAGAACCGTTGCTGCTCGCTCATACAAGCAGTGAATCAAGAGGAACCTTCAGACAAATAGCCATATCCCTGGCCCCTCTGAATGGCTGGGCATGCGCAGTTAAAATTTGTCATGACGGAATGCTCGAAGACACAAATTCGGTTGGCTGGGCTCAATTATTCTTGCTGTGTCTGCAAACAGGCTTAATGCTATTATTAACCCATTGCATGCGGGAAACCCCTATAGGTGTATCTTGGCAAACAGTGCAGGTCCAGATCAGACACTACAGGGCCTGCACTATTTGCTAACAGAATTGTCCGTCAAAAATAGGATAAAAGCGAAAAAAAATAGGCCTGATACCCCTTTTATGGCAAATGGACTTGTCCAACATATACAATGTAGCAATGGAAGAGGCCACTAGTATACAATGGGTTAAAAGAAATGAACAATTTTTCACCCAGCCAATATGTCTTCGCATTACTGGAGATTTTTTAATAACTTGCTTTGATACAGGATTCTTAAAGATTCGTATAGTCTGGTAGCGGAAGCTAAATATTAATATTGCCACCTCCTTGGGTGTGTTCAGACGTCAACCGAGAGTTTCATTATTACTGAATATGATTTTTCCGATATCTTCTTTTTTATATAAATGTTATTGCTTTTGATATTTAAGGTTCCATTTAATGATGTCCGTTTGTTTGATTTGAGGTTTAACTTCCCCGTCAACGCTGAAAAGATCATTTTGGAGACGTGTTGCTTCCAGTTTTGTGGGAATTTTACCCGACACTGAGATGAAATGACATCTCAAACCCTGCCGTCCAATGAAACCAATAGGGTTTATATTCATGGATGGTCAGACTCGCACCCCTTTGCCTGGACAGGCTTAGATCCTCTAAGCGGTTTACCAGTACTTGTGTGCGGGTTCGTTTTCAGCTCTGCGTGGAAGCATCGTGCAGCCCATCTATTGCTTCAAGCTCCGATGGGCGGGGCCGTTAGTGATGCCAGTACATACACGCATCGATGCGAGGTGCAATGAAGTGAAATCTGCCAGTCTGTTCAAAAAATCCGTGTGACAAATTGTATTCCTCCATACATGTACCGCCAAAACGTTTATTTTCCGAAAAGCTATGTCTTAGAGCAGCAATAAGAAAGATAATGTATACCTCCTGCTCTATATAAAGTGGATTAATGGGAATGTTCATTACATGGTTCATCATCGAGGCGGTTCTAACTAGTACCCACAATCCATATTTTAGTGCCGAAATAAGACAAATAAGGTTTACCCCTGTAAACCCTATTTTTACTGTATAAATTCATATAGGCGTGTTTTTGTGATGTAGCAGAGCAGCAGTAAGAACAATAATGTATACCCCTATTTCTACATAAAGTGGATTGAAGGGGATGTTAATTACATGAACTATATAGTTAACATGATGAAAAATAACCTTTAACAACATATAATATGTTTATCCCGATAGATTGTTTAACGTCCCGGTCAACACTGTAAAGGTCATTTTGGAGACGTTACTTCCAAGTTTGTGGGACTTTTACCCGACATTGAGATGAAATGACATCTCAAGCACCGCCGCCCAATGAAACCAATAGGGTTTATAAGCACGGGCGGTCCGACACACGCACCGCTTTGCCTGGGCAGGCTTAGATCCTCTAAACGGTTTACAAGTACTCGTGTACGGGGCGGTTTCAGCTCTGCGTAGAAGCATCATGCAGCGCATCTATTTCTTCAAGCCCCGATGAGCGGGGGCCGTTTATGCCGATAGAAGAGTACTTTGGCCCACAGGGATCGTGAAAAGTTTTTGCTCATGGACAAAGCGTCTTTCGCCTTGCGTGGGACGCAAAACCGGAACCCCTCGATCACGAGTCAAATGTTTTACCACTTCACCAATAATCTACTCCACGGTATGAACAGTCCGCTCTACATACTAATACCCTCCGCGTCTCAGTCCAGCGGGCTTTGGAGAAATAGATTGAGGTGCATGACGCTCTAGCGCAAAGCTGAATATGAGCACTAGTAACCCGCTTAGACAGTCTAAAATAGAAGTTAGGACAATGATCAGGAATCGATACAATTAACCCACAGCTCCCATCAGAGACACCAAAGGGAAAGAAACACAAACATGAAACAACAGATCTAGACCCTAATGGAAACATCAATAGCAGAAAGCCAAAAGGAGAGTTACTTACCAACAAAAGGGCCAATTGGCTATCCAAAACAAAATAATATAAGCGATACAAACACTCAAAGACAAACCATCACAAAAATAAACCGCGACAGAAGAACCGCCTTGGAACGGTCAGTAAACGAAATCCACTGGGAGGCTTAAATCGATTTTACGTGGTCATGTGACCCAGTCCTTACAAACAAACTTTCGTTCCCCCTTCCCATAGAGGCTCCACATGTAATTTGGATTCAATCGACCCAGCAGTTTAAGTTGAGAAGAAGATAAAAATATTCAATCTGAGCCTTCCCGGACAAAGGTTAGTAAATGACATTGACCTTCGGAACAGACAAAATTCCATTCAGCTGAGTGCAAATATCATTTCTGATGCCACTAGCTACCATGCAATCAGAACTAGAAATGCGTCAATAGGACACGGATCCCCCCGCCTGAAAATGTGTCTATGTTAGTTCATCCATAGAAAGTTTAAGTTTCGGACCATTTTTTTACCTTTGACCTCTAAGTATGACCTTGACCTTGGAGGTACGGATTTGGGTTTGCACATGACACATTGTATCATGATGGTTAACATTTCTTCAAAGTAATTTCAAAATTCATCCAGAAATAAGTAAGTTATTGACTGCGTTTAAGTTTCGGACTCTTTTTTTGACCTTTGACCTCTAAGTATGACCTTCACCTTGGAGGTACGGACCTGGGTTTTGCACGTGACGCATCGTCTCATGATGGTTAACATTTCTGCAAAGTAATTTCAAAATCCATCCAGAAATAAGAAAGTTATTGACTGCGTTTAAGTTTCGGACCCTTTTTTTGGCCTTTGACGTCTAAGTATGACTTTGACCTTGGAGGTACGGCCCTGGGTATGGCACGTGACACGTCGTCTCATTATGGTTAACATTTCTGCCAAGAAATTTTAAAATCCATCAAGAAATAAGGAAGCAATTGGCTGCGTTTAAGTTTCGGACACACGGACGAACGGACGCACGGACGGACGGACGAACAGATTGGGGCAACGCTATATGCCCTTTCCACCATTCTTCGAATGGCGGGGGCATAAAAATCCACTGTTTTGCCTTTTTTCCACACAAATGTCAAAGTGACCATATTTGACCTTGACATAAAACAGGTCAGGGTAAACCAAAGGTCATGATTTGAAATAACTTAGTAGGGCCCAAGTCCCCAATGCTGCATACCAAGTTTCAAGGTCATCGGCTATTTGGTTCCTGAGAAGAAGAATTTTAAAGATTTTTACCATATATGGGCATGGCGGCCATTTTGGTTATGTGACCCTGTCCTTACGAACAAACATTCGTTCCCCTTCCCATTGAGGCTCCACATGTAATTTGGTTTCAAACTACCCAGCAGTTTAAGTTGAGAAGATAACAATACTGAATCTGAGCCTTCCAGGACAAAGGTCAGTAAATGACCTTGACCTTTGGAATTGATAAACTTCTATTCAACTGATTGCAAATATCATTTCTGATGCCACAAGCTACCATGCAATCGGAAAAATCCACTGTTCTGCCCTTTTTCCATATAAATGCCAAAGTGACTAAATTTGACCTTGATGTAAAACAGGTCAAGGTCAATCGAAGGTCATCATTTGAACAAACTTGGTAGTGCCAGAGTCCCCGATGCCGCATACCAGGTCTTAAGGTCATCGGCAATTTGGTTCCTGAGAAGATTTTAAGGGTTTTTACCATATATGGGCATGGCGGCCATTTTGGTCATGTGACCCAGTCCTTACAAACAAACATTTGTTCCCCCTTCCCACAGAGGCTTCACCTGTAATTTGATTTCAAACTACCCAGCAGTTTAAGTTGAGAAGAAGATAAAATTACTGAATCTTAGCCTTCCATGACAAAGGTCAGTAAATGTCCTTCCGAATTGATAAACTTCCATTCAGCTGATTACAAATATCATTTCTGATGCCACAGGTTACTATGCAATCAGAAAAATACACTGTTTTGCCCTTTTTCCATACGAATGTCTAAGTGACCAAATTTGACCTTGACGTAAAACAGGCCAAGTTCGACCAAAGGTCATCATTTTAACAAACTAGGTAGGGCCCGAGACCAGGTGCTGCATACCAAGTTTCAAGGTCTTGGTTCCTGAGAAGAAGATTTTGTAAGGTTTTTACCATATATGGACATGGTGGCCATCTTGGTCATGTGACCAAGATCCCATGAACAAACTTTCTTTCCCCTAACCCATAGGTAACCCACATGTAATTTGGTTTCAATTGGCCCACCAGTTTCTGAGGAGAAGTCATTTGAAAATGTTAACGCAGACCCGGACGCGGATCACTGCCTTGATACTATAAGCTCCCCCGGAGCCTTCGGCTCTGGTGAGCTAAAAAGCGACATAAAATGTGTCCTCGACACCCAGAAAACGATCTGTAGAAACGCTTTCAATTTGTTTCTTTTGATGTCAGAATAATGCTGCTTTAGTTGATTTAAGCTTTATTCGTCGAATTTTCCATTCCGTATACAAAACTGTGTGGCTTATCAGAGACTGCCGTGGTCGATGTTCAATGAAACAATTAAAAAGAGATAACCCAGCAGGCACATGACGTCATTGTGACGTCACATCAACGTCTGTTCGGCGTCATGACGTTTATACAACGTCACATCAACGTCGGTGCAACGTCGTGACGTTGCACCGACGTTGATTTGACGTTGCCCTAGCGACGTGTGTCTGCTGGGAAGTGAATTATCTTTTGAAACAACCATGGAAATCAATGTCTTATATGCCAATGCTGTAAATTATCTTCCTTTGACAAAAACAAACAAGGAATATCTAATGTCTTATTTATCACGATTGGTGTCCAAATTGTTTTGCAGAATCACTGAGGCCGCTTCTCACATTATTCATACCGTTGTCTCTGGAAGGAACCATCTCCAGAGTTTAATGTGACATCAAAAAACTTTTCTTATTGAAATTGCATGATAACATTTCAAGCTTTGCAATTTAATGACACATCCCCTTTACAAAACGAGTTTTGACACAATAAAACAGTTGTGATCAGTCCTTAACATCAGTGACCCTCAGATATTTTCAAATATAAATAAAAAATGAGTTCCTTTAAGAGCAATGAAAACATTCATAAGAAAGAAGATGGGCCATACTACGTAGTTTCGGCTAATAAAGCCTCATCAGTGACCCTGTAATGATCCGACAAAGTCTGATTTAAGAATGCTTACATTATGGTACATCCGATATCAAGACTACCCTTCTCTGCAGAGGACTAAGACAAGAGTCTTCATCTGAACTAAGCAGGACCAGTTGTATGCTCAAATTGAATAACTGAACCCATATGAACGTCATTCATGTCTTCCCTCTTGTGCACAGTTATAAAGCACCATTGGGATAGCAAAGTCATTGGAGTCTAACTTTCTTTTGCTCCAGCATTGCAGTGGTTTCTTGATGAAGAGCCCTGACCGTTGATCATTGCCTCCACTTATTTTCTATATTTCATCTCTGTGGTTGGTTGCGTTTTGTTTTCTCGGAGATGCTGCACTCATGAGTTAGGAGGCCTTCATGAGGACTGAGCAACTTATTTGTCTAAATCGCGACGGAAGTAAAGGCGAGGACTGCGGCCGCGTAAAATCGATTTAAGCCCCCCCCCCCACACCCCAAGTGGAATTCGTTTCACTGACCGTTCCAATGCGGATCATCTGTCGCGGTTTATTTTTGTTATGCTTTGTATTTGAGTGTGTATGTGAATCGCTTGCATGTTTTCTTTTGGATAGCCAATTGGCCATTTTGTGGGAAAGTAACTATCCTTTTGGTTTTCTGCTATTGATGTTCACATAAGGGTCTAGTTATTTCATGTTTGTATTTCGTTCCTTTTGGTGTCTCTCGATTCCTGATCATTGCCTTTACTTCTATTTTATAAACAAACACATTTAAAAAGATGTGAAGATTCACCGATATCCCTTGTCCAATCTTGTTTTGGAAAAACATAAGGTGTTAACGTTTTCACTTTTGTTCAGTGTATCATGTATTTGGATGTTATTGCTTTATTTTTGTGGTAAAGAAACTGTCCTTTTCGTATTCTACTTGTAATGTTTAAATAATTGTACCGTCTCTTTATGTTTGTGTTTCTATAAAAAAATAGAAGTGAAGGAAATGATCCGGAATCGATACAATTAACCCACAGCTCCAATCTATCCGGTGTCTAGGGTGGAAGGTGGAAGAATATTTGGGCCCCGTCAAGCGATTTTGGTACTTATCGCCTATGCGAGCAGCGAAGGTTCAGGCGAGCCTGCGCATCCGCGCAGTCTCGCCAGAACCTTTGCTGCTCGCTCATATAAGCAGTGAATCAAGAGGAACCTTCAGACGGAAAGCCATATCCCTGGCCTCTCTGAATGGCTGGGCATGCGCAGTTAAAATTTGTCATGACGGAATGCTCGAAGACACAAATTCGCTTGGCGGGGCTCATTTTATCGCTTCCTGATCATTGCCTTTACATCTTTTTAATCGTGGTGCGATTCGGACCATCCTTTAAACCCTATGTGGTATATACAGTGAGACACGGAGTTTGTATTAAGACAACTCGGATTTACATGAACAAGTAAACACGCCTTGATTATAAAAGATTTATCAAACTATTTCAAAACACTAAATAAAGCAAGTTTAATGCACAAGGTGAAACATATTAAGACATCACTCCATGTTTCAAAGGCACTTTTAAATACATAAACAAATATATAAATCATCGGAACAGACCACAACACAGCAAGGGATCAGTTACGCAATTTATGAAACATTTTCATGCTCAATTCGGTTGAGTATATATTTGAATTGCTCATAAAAATTCACAATACCATGACTTATTGGCATTTTAAAATAATGAGCAAGGCAAGTATTATTTCCTACCGATTGATGCATGAAAGGAAAAGCAATACCAGTAAGTATATTAACATTTTTGAGCAATCAATTAGCATTAATGTTATAATCTCGGCGCCAGACAGTCTCTACCTTGTTTCAAATATAAAGATGATAGCACCATTATGAACAACCCTTCAATTAAAAAAAAAATACTAAATAAATAAATAAAAAAAAACAGTCAAACATAACAAAAAAAATAAAATGATCTACTTTTGTATAGATATATTCGTTTATCATTTTCTTTTTTGCAGATGACGGATTTATGTAACTGTTAGTCAACAGCGATAGACAAGATATTGCTAAAGGGATGTGGATATCTTCAGGACCAAAATCTTTCTTTTATGCTAAACTCATATTCCAAATGGGCTTTAATAGTTGTACCAGTTGCCTTCCTTGACGTCGAATACATTCCCAAAAGCTCAAAATGTTTATACCATATATGAGTGTGGCCGCCAACTTAGTCATGTGTTATGAACCAGTCAAAAACAATTTTCCTTCCCCACTTGCTTGGAAGCTGCAATTGAAATGCAATAAAAAATGCCCAGTCCTTTCATAGAATTAAATTGCTAACAGAGTTACAATACCAGTGACCTTGGTCCAGAGTCAACTGACCATGAACTTTCACATCGATAGAAAATCATATAAGTCCTAATTTCATTTTTTAAATTACAATCTTTTTGGATAAATGCACTGTTTAACCTTTTACCCATACATACTATGTTCTATAAAAGGGTAAAGCCTAAATGAACGAATTTGACCTTGCTATAAAAGGTCAAATCCAACCCAGGTATTACTAAAACAGGTCTATTAAGATAAATCGACAATTTCACCACCAAAAAAGTGAAAGGTTTCAGATAAAAAAAAAATATATATATGCTTCCTATTTCTATTCAAATATAGATTGTGGGTACTCGTTAGAATCGCCTCGATGAGGTGTTCTAACGGGCACCTACAAACTATGTTTTTAAATAAAAAAAATATACCCCTGTAAACACCAGTTATTCTATATAAATTTCGGGTTTAAGGTGGTCAAAATAATATATGCGTGTTTTCGTGATGATAACCATTAATATAATTTAATTAGGGCTCGGGTCACGTTTCCTGTCAGCCAGATTCCAAGGTCATCTGACTTGCAGTTTAGAGAAGAAGAATTTTAAAAGCTCTTAGCTGTCATGGTCATGTGACCAGGTCCAGTTCTGAGGAGATGTTTGATCTTTTTGGATAACTGCACTATTGTACTCTTTCCCAATTAAAATGCTTTAGGTACCAGATTTGACATAAAACGGAAAAGTCAACCCAGGGAATCATTTATATAGATTCACTTCTATTTTGAAGGGCTAGAGATCTTTTTACTGTCTACCAATTTTCAAGGTCATCTGACTTACGGTTCTGGAGAAGAAGGCTTTTTACCACATATGAGCCTGGTGGCCACCTTGGTAATGTGACCAGAACAAATTAAATAATTTTTGTTCCCACGAGGCATAGATGTTCTATTTTAAATTGACTAGAATTGGTCCTGTAGTTTCTGTCAGAGGAGATGATGCCATTTCTGTTGGTCAGTGAATGACCTTGACCGTTGCCATTCATGGAGGTTCAATTAGACTTCTTTCTTTTTAAACTATTGCTGTTTTGGACAAAAGCATTGTTGTACCTTTTTCCATTCCAGCGACGTAAGGACCAAAATTGACTTTGCCGTAAAATAGGTCAAGGTAAAACCAGGACGTTATTTCTAGAACTTTTGTAAAGCTCCGGTCGCTTTTGCTTTCAGCCAGATTTCAAGGTCATCTGGCTTACCGTTTTGGATAAGATGATTTCAATGATCTTTACCATAAATGGCCACGGCGGCGATCTTGGCAATGTTATCAAGACCAATAAGTTCCGTGAGGCATAACAGTTCCATATGAAATATGACTTTAAATGGCCCAGAGATTTCTAAGAAGATGTTTTAAAGTGTGACTGTGTACGCACAACAATGATCAATGACTGACAACCTACCATTGGTACACTATAAGCTCACAAAGTGAGCCTTCGGCTCAGCTGAGCTAATAAATAGAAGTGGAGGCAATAATAAAGCTGTGTATCACGTAAGCACGTCCATGTAAAGAATACCCGGTGGCACATACGGTAGAGACAGACGTCTGTTTCTGTTCCAAAAATATATTCTGGATACTTGAAACTACAAAGGGCAGTTCTAACCCATTACCCTATTCTACTGGTAACATTTGTCGTTTTGAGGTTTCCTTTCTTTCTTCCTTTAATTTATAACTTATGGGCACCTATAAGAATACATTAACTTGAAATCTTGATATCTAACCATGGGTCATAAAGTTGATTCCGCGGTTCTCATTTTTAATAAATAGTTCTTTAAGCCAAGATCCCGTATCCACTTGACCTTGATTGATTGTTGGTGGGACGTAAAACCACACACACACACACACATACACACACACACACACACACACGCTTCCGCCCATAGGGGCTTGAAGAAATATATGGGCTGCATGATGCTTCCACGCAGAGCTGAATCAGGCCTGCACACTAGTACTGGTAAACCGCTTTGAGGATCTAAGCCTGTCCAGGAACCGCGGTGCGAGGCGGACCGTCCATGCTAATAAACCCTATTGGTTTCATTGGGCGACAGGGCTTGAGATGGCATTTCATCTCAATGTCGGGTAAAAGTCCCACAAAATTGGAAGCAACGTCTCCAAAATGACCTTTACAGTGTTGACGGGGACGTTAAACATCAAATCAAACAAACAAACAAATGCACACACACACACACAGAGTTTGGTAGTTTTAATGACTGTCCACAATATCACTAGCACTGGCTTCTTCTGATGATGCATGTGTAATTTATCACACCTAGTATAGCTTCCACACAAACCGGCAACATGATGGCCGTGTGGCGGCTGTAAAAGGTCTCCCAGTACATACATTTTATGCTCTTATTTTTCCAATCCTCGGGGATTGCTTATGCACCCTTTGTTGTCTGATGGGTGGAGTAAGTTAATTGTATCAATTCCTGATCTTTGTTTTACTTCTACTTTCTTATTCTCTCTATACAAAATTACTGTTATATCCTTAAGAATCAGGATCTTGTCTTTTATAAAACATTTTTATCACAGCCTAGAACTAATTCTAAGAAAAAATTGATTTGGCTGCCTCTGTCATGTATACAAACAAGCATAAAAAGACAACGGTGTCAGCTACCGGTGCTGGTAAATAAGGAACCAAACCTCTGTTACCACTAACATACACTCAGTCAACTTAACCATAAACCCAAACATTCGATACCAAGCTCATGGTTAACTGCATATTGCCTAATGAATTCGTTTATTAAAATTGTAGGTTAAACTTTCAAGAACTTCTACCTGCACTTATATTACTTAGATATTTATTTCCTGTAAAGTTACGTAAATGCTAAGTGCAACTTGACAACACATGCTAATGCCCGTCTGTTCATGCAAACAGTGTTTATCCAGATCAAACGGTTTACACCGAGTCTTCGCATCAGGAACTACACTGTCGTTCATTCTGTTTAAGTAACACATGTTAACAACATCTTGTGAACTAAGGATGCACCCAAAAATCTAAGATAGAAGAGCCCGCTTAAGGAGGACAAAGGTAAAAGATTAAAAGTCAATAACATTCTTAGGTTCAACATTAAATTACCATTCTAGCAACATGCTAAGTGTGTGCACCCGCGGGCTTGAAAACATTTAAATTTTTCTGATTTTGCCCCAAGGAAGCCAAACTACAGCATCTGTTCAGTTCATTTGTAAATGTGCTACTCCATAAAGGATAGTACGCAATTGTAAAAGTCAGGTCGTTCACCTAGAAAATATTCTTACAATCAATAATGCTGTCCATGAACGGAAATATAAAATATAATTTTTTAAAAATATACATTAGTTTGATATATCTGCATAGAAAATAAACAATTGGCTTTAATTAAAATTTGCTATAGAACAAATTGCTCCTGGTAGTTAATGGTAACGAGGATAATTTTGTAATACGAGGACTATTCAAATATGAATGCAACTAAGCACATAAAAATGATTCCGTGATAGATTTCGATGAAAAATTTATTTTGTCCCCTTAAAGTAGTCCCCTTTAACAGATATACAAACTTTCAGTCTTCTGATCCAATCATTGAATGCATTTTGGTAGCCTTTTCGAGCTATACTATGAAGGCACTGGAATATTGCAGAACCGAGGGGTTTGCGCTGTACAAATTTTCGACCAGAAAGGTATTTTTTCAGCCACGGGAACAAACAAAAGTCACATGGGGCAAGGTCAGGGGAATACGGGGGGTGAGGGAGTTCAACAACCTTTTCCTGCTTCAGATAGTCACCGTTGTCTCACCTCTGTGGTTCTTTGATTATTTGAGTTCACGGAGATGTTGCACTGATGAGTTAGGAGGCCTTCATGTGGACTGAACAAATTATTTGTCTAAATCGCGACGGAAGTAAGGGCGAGGATTGTGGCCACATAAAATCGATTTAAGCCCCCCAGTGGAATTTCCACTGACTGTTCCAAGGCGGTTCTTCTGTGGCGATTTATTTATGTTGTTGTTTGTTACTTACTTTGTGTATCACTTGTGTCTTTTTATTTGGATGGCCATATGGTCCTTTTGTGGGAAAGAAACTGTCCTTATGGCCTTCCTTTGTTTGGGTTTCGATTATGGTTTGGTGGCTTAATGTTTGTGTTTCTTTCTTTGATGGGTGGAGTAAGTTAATTGTATCGATTCCTGATCTTTGTTTTTCTTCTACTTTGCAAAATGAACGCCTTGTGCGTTGACGCATTGTCACGTAGCAATCTGACATTGGCCAAACCAGTTGCGGGTCTTCGTTCTTTGAAATATTTCTTCAATTTTCGAAGAACTTTATTCTTGTAAAACTTCTCATTTACAGATTTGCCTTTAGGCACAGCAACATGAATAGCAGGGCCCTGATTTGAAAAGAATAGGGCATACATTACCTTCTTGACGCTCATGGTCCGCTTTGCAATGCATGGTCTTTTGCAATACTTTGTTGCCCATATTTTGTTCTGAATCTTTCGTTTTGGCTAAAAAAAGTGAACCCATGTCTCGTCACCTGTGACGACATTAGCGAAAGACCGTGCACTGTAATTTGGAAACTTTTAAAGCAACTTCTTGGCACACTGAACGCGTGTCTTTTTCTGCTCATCTTTCAACAGATGGGGAATCCATCTAGCACAGATCTTTCTCATTTTCTAATCCCGTTTCAGAATTGTATGAGCTGCTCCTAATGAGATGCCAACCATACTAGCTATTTGCCTAGTGGTGTATCGTGCATCGGTAGCAACTATTTCTTTCACTCTAGCAACCATCTTGGCAGATGTTGCTCTTTTCGGCCAACGATTATGTGGTGCATCTTCTGTTGAGCCTAGCCCACAGCTGAATTTCTTACACCAACGAGAAACTGTCGGAAAAGACATTTCATTATGCCCATAAACCGAACATATTTCATCAAAAATGTCTTTTCGCTGTATACCAAGAATACAACGATTCTTAATATAGGATAGTATTTCAACGGCGTACTCTGACCTTCTTCCAACCATGTTTTGTATTAGTATACAAGAGTAGACAGTGTTTATCGAACGATATACATGGCTAAAGGGGACGGATTTTAACATGTTTGGTATCAGTGTATAGGTAACATGTTTTTCTACGCTGTGATATTTATTTCCAGGTGATTTTCGCATTAGTGCATGAGAAAACGTTCTACTTGCATTCATATTTGAACAGTCCTCGTATTTTTTTTTATTTCAATACGATAAAACACCCGTGCGACATAGTGCATGTTTTCACATCTCAAAATGGCTTCTTTGCTGATCAAAATACATGAATTTTTAATTATTTATGCTACCAACATAGGTTGTGGATGGTCGTTTGAACTGCCTCAATGAGGCGATTCCAACGAGTACCCACAACCTATGTCTTGGACCAGAAATAAGAACAAGAATTCCGCCGAATGCTATGTCGCGCCTGTGGGGGTGCAAAGTCACCCAACCATGATATGTAGGTCAAGGTCAAACAACTATGCTTGCACAAAAGTTTCCATTCTTAAATGCAAGCTGGTACTAAGTATCATTAACCTCTAATAATTCTTGAGAAATGAACTTAACCATTAGGGTGAACGCTAGGGTTGTCACAATATTTTACAATGTCGGTGAACCATGAAATGTAGGTCAAGGTCAAATATGGACGATTGCATTTAAGTTGCCACCCATAGATACAAGTTTGTACTAAGTACCATTAATGAAGCTCTTATAGTTCTTGAGAAATAAACCTGACCATAAGGGTGAACGCTAGGGTGGTCGCAATATTTTACAAAGTCAGTGAACCATGAAATATAGGTCAAGGTCAAATATGGATGCTTGCATTTAAGTTACCATACCTAGATACAAGTTTGTACCAAGCAGCATTAATAAAGCTATTATAGTTCTTGCGAAATAAACTTGACCATTAGGGTGAACGCTAAGGTGGTCGCAATATTTTACAAAGTCAGTGCACCATGAAATGTAGGTCAAGGTCAAATATGTATGCCTGCATGTAAGTTGTCATCCCCAGATACAAGTTTGTACCAAGTATCATTGATCACGCTCCTATAGTCCTTGAGAAATAAACTTGACCATTAGGGTGAACGCTTGGGTGGTCACAAATGTTGATACCTTGACAAACGGCTTGACGAACTTACGGAAAACCGGGCGACTATATCGCGCCATGCTAATAGCAGGCTCGACAAAAATAATATATACCCCTGTATACCCCAGTTGTCTCTATGTTGAGTGGGGTCGAGGGGTGATCATTTCATGGACTCAGAACATATTTGTTCACGCGATGTGTTAACAAAATCTGCATATGGCACTACGATTTCTTTTCTTTTCATAAAAGACGTATTTTATGGAGCCAATTCTCTTATGTTTGTCTGTTTGTTTGTTTGAATTGAGGTTTAAACACTATTTTGGTTAGTTTGGAGACAGTGCTTCAAATATTTTTAGTATTTTCATAACAACAGATACGGTATGAATTTCGTGATAACTGAACGTATTTTGTGATAATTGAACGAAAGTGTTCCTTATTTCGCCATTAAAAGCTTTATTTTGCGTGCGCAGTAGAACTGCCTTCCGGTTCTAATCAGCACCGGCAACATTGGTTTTTTGGAGAATTGACAACAACTATCCTCCAGTTATCACAAAATACTTATCTGTTGCTATGACTAGTCTAACTTGCACCTCTTTGCCTGGGCAGGCATAACATTCTAAGAGGTTTTGCTAGTACTATTGTGCAGTGGATTTCTGCACTGTGTGGAAGCATCATGCAACCCAATCAAATTCCCCAAGCCCCATATTCTATTACGTACTCAAACACACTTCTTTTTAAGCATTGGGGCTGGACGAAATAGATTGGCTGCATGATGCTTCCACGCAGAGCTAACACCGACCGCATACGAGTACTGGTTAACCGCTTAGAGGATCTAAGCCTGCCCAGGCAAAGGTTTGCGAGTCGGACCGTCCATGCTTATAAACTCTATTGGTGTCATTCGGCGACAGGTCTTGAGATGTCATTTCATCTCAATGATGGGTAAAACTCCCACAAAATTGGCAGCAACGTCTCCAAAATGACCTATACAATGTTGACCGGGACGTTAAACATCAAATCAAACAAACAAACTTTTTAAGCATTATTATTCCTTTATGCTCCTCGTTCGTATCTATATCTGGAGCTATGTATGCACAATTATTCCTTTATGTTCCTCGTTACTCATCTTTAACTTGAGCTATTTGTTTCAGGGAGCTAACTCTTTGGTAAAATATAGGGCCATCACAATCTAGAAGTAGTCGTCAAGGTTGATATGGTATCGCCATCTTAGCCATCTATACAATAAGGCACCTCTCCACCCAGCAAAGAAGAAATACATGCTGTAGGCAACTAAACTAGTGGCACACAGGGCTCCAAATTTGATACAGGCTGAAGGGCTTGGTAGCATAGCTTCGGCACGTGCCCTATGTACGGGTGTAGCAGGGTACTCCATCGACTCTGGTTCATCTACACATATCTCACTCTGTGATATATGCTTAAGTTCGTGCAGGATCTGGAATCAAGGGCACAATGTATCTGTAACACGAGTTTAACTGGAGGCTATGTATCGACTGTGTGTACCAAGTTGTACTACATAAAACAGTAGGGTCGACGATAGAGTTGATGCAAATATTGACTGCCTGACCAATAAAAATGCACCAACCCTATCGTTGCCCCTCTCTTGTATTCAAGATGAGGCGTCCATATTTGATATCAATAAGAAAATTGTGAAGAGAAACGATCAGGATAACAAGAGGGCCAAATGGCCCTATATCGCTCACCTGTGTATCAGAAAATCATTAATGATGTTTTAAGAATGCCCATAGGGGCTTGAAGAAATAGACTGGGCTACATGGTGCTTCTATGCAGAGCAGGAACCGACCAGACATGAGTACTGGTAAACAAGTTCTAAGCCTGCCTGCATAATGACCCAATTGGTTTTATTGGGTGGAAAGGGCTAAAGATATAATTTCATCTCGATGTCGGGCAAAAGTCCCACAAAACTAGAAGCAACCTCTCCAAAATGACACTGTGCTGACAGGGATGTTAAATCTCAAGTCAATAAACAAGGGCAGGTAACTCCAAAGTTGTTTGTCTCATGCAGCCGAAATTCGAACTTTATGTAGACTGTATGTCCCTCCTGGTTATCTGCAAGTTTGATGAAGATCAGATCAGAAATGGCGGAGAAAAAGTGGAGACGTCGTTGTCTCCATTATAAGTCAATAGAACCTTTTAGTTTCCATGGCAACCACAGTTCTGATCAAAACTGGTCCAAAACCTAATGCAGCCAATCCCCAAACCCAGTGATGTTGCATATAAAATTTGATTGGGATTGGCCAGCTAGTCACTTAGATATTCAAGTTCAAAGGTGTGGACGACGGACGGAGGTTTTATGCTTGTTCTTGTTCACTGAAAGTTTCAATAAGATCAGATTAGAAACGGCTGAGAAAAGGTGGAGACACTATTTTTCAATAGTATTTATGCTCAAAGACAGGTAATTTGAAAGCATTTTGTCTCATGTGGCCCAAATTCGAACTAAACATAGACTATAAGCTCCTTCTGTTTATCTGGAAGTTTGATGAAGGTCAGGTTAGAAATAGCCAAGCAAAGTTGGAGACATCGTTTTCCATTTGTAAGTCTATGGGAAATACTTCACCCTCAAGGGGATGTAACTAAAAACCCGGTGGCCAGATTCAAGCCAAAATCGAACTCATTAGAGATTTTATGCTTTTCCTAGTTTACCAAAAGTATCAAAAAGATGAGATCAAAAACAGTTGCGGAAAGCTGGATACACCATTTGTCGCTAATATTTATGCTCAAGGGCAGGTAACTCAGAAGTCATTTGACCTGCGTGGCCCAGATTCATACTCAACATAGACTGTATGCCCCTCCTGGTTATCTGCAAAGTAGAAGTAAAACAAAGATCAGGAATCGATACAGTTAACTTACTCCACCCATCAAAGACACCAAAGGGAAAGAAACACAAACATGAAGAGACCATAATGGAAACCTAAACAAAGTAAGGCCATAAGGATAGTTACTTTCCCACAAAGTTTGATGAAGATCTGATTTAAAATGGTCGAGAAAAGCTGGAGACGTTGTTTTCCCATTGTAAGTCTATGGGAAATCTTTACACTCCAGGAGATGTAATTGGAAAACCACTGGTCAGATTCAAGTCGACTTCGAACTCCATTGAGATTTTATGCTTGTCCTCTTTACCAAAAGTTACAAAATGATTCAATCAAAATGGCTGAGAAAAGCTGAATACACCATTTTTCACTTACATTTATGCTCAAGGGCAGGTAACTCAGAAGTTGTTTGTCCCGTGCAGCCCAAATTAGAACTCCACGTAGACAGTAAGCCCCTCCTGGTTATCTGAGAGTTTGATGAAGATCGGATCAGAAATGGCGGAGATGGTATGGTGGAGACGTCGTTTTCCCCATTATAAGTCTATGGGAAAAAAATTTCACGCTCAAGGGGATGTAACTAAAAAACCGCTGGTCAGGTTCAAGCCAAGTTCGAACTCGTCCAAGATTTCATGCTTGTTCTCGCTTATGAAAAGTTACAAAAAGATCAGATCATAAACGGCTGAGAAAAGCTGGAGACACCATTTTTCACTTATAGTTATGCTCAAGGGCAGGTAACTCCAAGGCTCTTTGTCCCATCCATCCCAAATATGAACTCGAAGTAGACTGTAAGCCCATCCTCGTTATCTGCAAGTTTGATGAAGATCGGATCAGGAATGGCTGAGAAAAGGTGGAGACGTCGTTTTCCCATTTATTAGTCTATGGAACATTTTTGTTTCCATGGCAACCACAGTTCTGATCAAAACTGGTCCAAAACCTAATGCAGACAATCCCCCAACCCAGCTGCAAATAAAATATGATTGGGATTGGCCAGCGAGTCCTTTAGATATTCAAGTTCAAAGGTGTGGACGACGGACGGACGCTGGATGCCTACCTACACTATAAGCTCACCTTGTGAGCCTTCGGCTCAGGTGAGCTAAAAAGATCAGATCATAAACGGCTGAGAAAAGCTTGAGACACCATTTTTCACTTATATTTATGCTCAAGGGCAGGCAACTCCAAACCTGTTTGTCCCGTGCAGCCCAAATTCGAACTCGACGTAGACTGTAGGCCCCTCCTGGTTATCTGCAAGTTTGATGAAGATCGGATTAGAAATGGCTGTGAAAAAGTGGAGACGTCGTTTTCCCCATAATAAGGCTACGGGAAAAATGTTCACGCTCAAGGGGAAGTAACTGGAAAACCGCTGGTCAGATTCCAACCAAATTCCACCTCGTCCGAGATTTAATGCTTGTCCTCGTTTATGAAAAGTAACAAAAAGTTCAGATCATACTCGGCTGAGAAAAGCTGGAGACACCATTTTTCACTTATATTTATGCTCAAGGGCAGGTAACTCCAAACCTGTTTGTCCCGTGCAGCCCAAATTCGAACTCGACGTAGCCCCATCCTAGTTATCTACAAGTTTGATGAAGATCAGATCAGAAATGGCCGAGAAAAAGTGGAGACGTCGTTTTCCCCATTATAAGTCTATGGAACCTTTTTGTTTCCATGGCAACCATATTCCATTCTGATCAGCCCAAAAACCGTATGGATCCTTTTCCCCTACCTGATGATGCTTCTCATGAAATTTGATCAAGATTGGCCATGGGGTATAAGAGATATACATATTTAAAATTGTTTAAGGACGCACAACGGACAAAATGTGATCACAAAAGCTCACCTTGTCACTACGTGACAGTTGAGCTAAAAAGAGAAACGATGAAGACTAAACTCCAAAATTATAGAAGTAACAATGAAGGCCGGCAGGGTGGGACGGATCGGGGGATCTAAATATATGTAAACATTGCTGAGTCAGCAAGTATATTCCAAAGAGTGCCTGAAAAATAGAAGTAAAGGCAATGATCAGGAATCAATACAATTAACCCAAAGCTCCCATCAGAGACACCAAAGGGAAAGAAACACAAACATGAAGCAACAGAAGGACAGTTACTTTCCCACAAAATGGCCAAAAGGCTATCCAAAAGAAAATAATATAAGCGACACAAACACCCAAAGACAAACCATAACAAAAATAAATCGCAACAGAAGAAACGCCTTTGAACATTCAGCGGAAACAAATTCCACTGGGGGGCTTAAATCGATTTTATGTGGCCACAATCCTCGGCCTTACATCCTTCGCGTTTAAGACAAATAATTTGTTCAGTCCGCATGAAGGCCTCCTAACTCATCAATGCAACATCTCTGTGAACACAAAAATCAAACAACCACAGAGCTGAAACAACGGTGAGGACTCGACAGCAAGAGACAACAGAAATGCTGGAGCAAAAGAAAACCAACAGTTAGGCTCCAATAGGCCCGACCAGAGACAGAGCATCAGGTTCCAACCAACATAAAAGAAGTGAAGGCAATGATCAGGAATCGATACACTCAACCTACAGCTCCCATCAGAGAACCAAAGGGAAAGACACAAAAGCATGGAACAACAGACCCTAATGGAAACACCATCAGCAGAAAGCCAAAAGGACAGTTACTTTCCCACAAAATGGCCAATAGGGTATCAAAAATAAAATAACACAGGCGACACAAACACCCAAAGACAAACCATAACAAAAATAAACGGCGACAGAAGAACCACCTTGGAAGGTCAGCGGAAACGAATTCCACTGCGGGGCTTAAATCGATTTTACGTGGACACAATCCTCGCCCTTACTTCCGTCGCGATTTAGACAAATAATTTGTTCAGTCCACATGAAGGCCTCCTAACTCATCAGTGCAACATCTCCGCGAACACAAATAATCAAATAACCAGAGGTGAAACAACGGTGAGGACTCGACAGCAAGAAACCACTGAAATGCTGGAGCAAAAGAATACCAACAGTTAGACTCCGATGCGCCTAATAAGCCTTTACATTAGAACCGTCATAGAATCGGAGACCTGACCAACCGTTGTGCAATTAAAGAGGGAAGCAAAGTTGTCAACCGTGATTGGGTTAACTACCATGCATGCAGTCTGTGGTATAACATTTATGTTGTACCCAATCTTTTTATATCGAAGAATGATTTTACGCAATTGGGTGCTGAAGTCATTGGGGTTATATTTTTTCTAAATTTATATACTAAGTCACCATAAAAACGCTTTTTGCAAGTGGACCGAATGTCCATATACACCATATCATTGTTTGTATTACAATGGAATTCGAATAATCGGACAACTTGGTTACCATTTTGTCAATAGAGTATTCTTAAGGCAGATGTAGACGATAGCTATGCACTGCCAAACTTAAATGAAACCTATAAACGTCATTTAAAAGTGCTTCATTTCGAGCCTTTCACTAAACAGTTCATATTTTCAAAAGTGCGTGTATAACATTCTAACCAGAATGTTATTGTGTATTAACAATTGGTTATAACTTCTTTATGGTCAAGATATGTAGCTGTATCAATTTATTCAGTACACTTAATACTGTTGCTGAACAAATAACGCAAAGACAAACCTGGCCTGCAGCTCTTTCTCCTGATTCTATAGCTCCTTCCATATAACCATACCACTGTGTAGCGTTTTCTGTACCAGCAAAGTAGATCCTGCCTTCTGGTTCTGCCCGAAACTTGCCAAAGGTAGTGAGGACTCCTGGAGCCATAACACCTACATAGCATCCACCTGAATATTGCTCGGCCATCCAGTTTTGCTCAATATATCCTACTGGCTAAAATAGTAAAGCACCATTATGTCGACACATCAATTTGCGATAATAGCTTTAACCCAGAAATAACCATTTAAGACATCTTTCTCATTGTTGTTCCAAACATAGATTGTCGCTGTAGAGGCATTTACAACCATTACGAAAACACGTCAAATGCTTTTAAATTTAACTATCAAAAAGTTAAAATTTTCGAATAAAAATTCTTATAGCATTATTATTTCTGCACAAAATGTAGATTGGTGGTACTCGTTAGAACTGCGAGTATCCATAATCTATGTTTAAAGCAGAAATAAGTAAAGTGGGATTGAGAATGTAACTTACTTCAACACTATTTATAAATTGTAAACCGCTAAACTTCTTAATCAGGGTTATCGGTATCATAAACTATGCAAAGCCTTCTCAAAATTTTATAGACGTCATTCCAATTGATAAATTGAATTTTGACACTACTTAATTTAACGCTCTATGTACTGGGTATTTTGAGATAACGATATTAAAACTATTTTTTTTCTTATTTTTTTTATAGAAAACGGGATTTAATTTGCATAAGATGTCAAAATTAAAACGGGATGTCAATTGTCACATATGGAGACAATTTGCATGAGATGTCAAAGTAGAAGTAAAACAAAGATCAGGAATTGATACGATTAACTAACTCCACCCATAAAAGACACCAAAGGGAAAGAAATACAAACATTAAGCGACCAGACCATAATGGAAACCTAAACAAAGGAATGCCATAAGGACAGTTACTTTCCCACAAAATGGCCATATGGCCATCCAAAACCCAAAGACACAAGTGATACACACAGTAAGTAACAAACAACAACATAAATAAATCGCCACAGAAGAGCCGCCTTGGAACGGTCAGCGGAAGATTTCCACTGGGGGACTTAAATCGATTTTACGTGGCCACAATCCTCGCCCTTACTTCCGTCGCGATTTAGACAAATAATTTGTTCAGTCCGCATGAAGGCCTCCTAACTCATCAGTGCAACATCTCCGTGAACACAAAAATCAAAGAACCGCAGAGGTTAGACAACGGTGAGGACTCGACAGCAAGAAACCACTGAAATGCTGGAGCAAAAGAAAACCAAGAGTTAGACTCCGATGAGCCAGACCAGAGACAGAGCATCAGGCACCAACCAACATTATCTCTGTAATTTTCAATAAGCCTTTACGTTGGAGCCGTCATAGAATCTGAGGCCTGACCCACCGGCGTGCAATTAAAGAGGGAAGCAAAGTTGCCAACCGTGATTGGGTTAACTACCATGCATGCAGTCTGTCGTATAATATCCATGTTGTACCCAATCTTTTTATATCGAAGAATGATTTTACGAAATTGGGTGCTGAAGTCATTGCGGTTATATATTTTTCTGAATTTATATACTCAGTCACCATAAAATTCGTGTTCCGATAGACCTTGTTGCAGAAGAGTTTTAAGTCCAATATTGAATTTTGAAATTAAATCAGAATGGCGTCTATAAAATTTTGAAAAGGCTTTGCGTAGTTTATGGTACCAATAACCCTGATTAAGGAGTTTAGCCGTTAATAATTTATTACGAGTGTTGAAGTCAGTTACATGACTACACACTCTAGCAAATCGAGTTAATTGCGAAATATATACGCCATAGGATGGCGCACGAGGAACATCACCATCCAAAAAAGGAAAATTTACAATCTCAAAATCAAAGTCATCGCGTTTATCATAAATTTTGCACGAAACAAATCCATCTACAATAGATGTAAATCCAAAAACGGGGCCTCGGTATCAGAAGAATTTGCTTTATTTACCTGAAGTTCTAGGGGGTAAATGTGACTGATCAAACCATCAAAATAGGTATTATCAATATTTAATAAATCATCTAAATATCTAGAAGTAGAGCTAAAAGCTTCAATAATTTCAGATTGGTTATCAATGGAAAGCGACAAAATGAAGTCTCTTTCATAACAATACAAGAACAGATCAGCCACAAGAGGTGCGCAATTAGTACCCATCGAAATACCCACAATTTGTCGAAATAACTTAGTACCAAATCTAATATAAATATTGTCAAGTAGAAAGGTGAGGTCATCACACACTTTCTGACATGACCAAAGTGTATAATTCTTATGCTCTTTAGAAGTGAAAAATGCATTTCTGACATTACATGCAAGATAGAGAGAATCTTCTCTGTGAAAAGCCCATTCAATTAAATCATTAAGCTTTTCTTTTTTAAGATTATGAGGAAGTGTAGTGTAAAGAGTGGAAAAATCGTAGGTAGACAGACTAGAAGCGCGAAAGTGTCTAGATTTCAATTTATTTGAAACCTCATTCGAATTTTTTATAGATTAGTGCAAGAGCTAGAATTTGCAATAAACCGTGCTTTGTAAGGTTTCTTATGAAGTTTTGGTAACCAGTATAGCGTAGGAAGCTAGTCTTGGCCTTCGTTAACACACACAGCAAACTTGGTGGCTGAAAGACAAACATGTTTATCTACTATAGATCTCACTTCAGCTAAAGGCTGAAGTTCATAGGCCTTAGTACCACCAAGCTCCTGCTTAAGCGTGTTAACAAAGTGGATCCGTCACACAACGACGACGTTGTTAGCGGCCTTGTCTGCAGGGGCCAAAACAAACTTCTTATGAAATTCTTGAATACCTAGTTTAAGATGACGTAAAGACGTCTTGGGCTTAGGAGGTAATAAGTTAGTATTTTTAGAATAGAAAGAAATGCGTTTATTCACTAGTTTTAAAATGCTAAGTTTCCAGTCCTTAAGGGCTTTATGCTCAACATACTCTCGCTTACACCATCGATTACCGAATTCATTCAAGGAAGCATCGATTTCATCTCTACATTTACTGAAATCAATTTTAGAAGGAAACCGATATTTCGGTCCTTTAGAAATTATATTCCTTATCCTAGAATCAGGAATAATTTTCAAATTGCCAGTAATTACATGACCAGCAGCAGGATAGCAATACTTTGAGTTTTTACAATCACATGAATCAGGAGTATTAGTATCAATATCAAGATCTGAAACAAGTTTATTGAAATTAAAAATGATAGATCTAACAGGTTTGTTATATTTATAGCAAATTATAGGTGTTTCAGTATTTTGAAAATAAGCAGGTATGGAAGAAAGCACCGATCTCTCACGGAAGATACTGGGCAAATCTATAAAATCCATACCCTTATTAATGAAGGATATTTTGAAGAAATGGCGTTTATGATTAATTTCAGAATCAATGTAAGGACGGAGAGTATGCTGAGTATAGCCTCTAGTTAAGAGAGCCGCATCATATAACTGATGAGAACTATCGTAGAATTTATTCGCCTCGGTGTCCAGAAGACGTAAAACAGAAACGGGTAATGAACTTAAAAATGAAAGCATAGAGTGGCGTCCATGATTTAATAATATAATTGACAGTTACTTCAGTCTAGTATTGTTTCGTTTAAACGCACGTGATTTACGTTTAAAGTTACCATTTTTCCTGGTGCCGTGAGATCTAGTTCTGCGTTTTCGACATTCCAGGAGTGAGAAAATATCAAAGTCCGGCATTCTGGAAATATTACCCTCATGATAAATGTTGTCATTAAAGCCCAGTGGAAAAGGGGTCTGTAAAAATTTAATCCATTTCAGTTCAGCTTCATGTCTTTTGATTATTTTGAATCTAGATGTAGAATTTGCATCATAATAAAGTTTTTCCACTGGTTGTATAACAATGTTATTTACAGAATGACCTGTACGTCGAAAGTGACGGTACAAGAAAGTGTCAGTTTTCTGAGGCTTACTCATTCTACGATAATGCTCGTTCAATCTAGTTTTAAGTATGCGGTTAGTTTGACCGACGTACTGCATATTACAGTTTGCAGCACGTCAAGTAATTAGATAAATTAAATCTGTAGACTGTCATGTCAAATCAGACATGTTAACTACAGAGAAGCGTCTACCGTTTACAGATGAAGTAACGGTAGACGCAGTGCTTAAATGCGAACAACATCTGCACCTCTTGGCATTGCACTTAGAAATACTAGGATACATTCCACTTCTTTTCCACGGATTAGTATATTTTCGAAGGATGGGCGATTTGAGAGGAGATAGTCTTATACGAAGACTACTCCCAAAAACATTGGTATTACCTGCTCCTTTGAGATTAACTGAAGCTACAGAAGACAAATTTAAGGGTCTAACCAATACCGAAGGCAACATAGTATTAAAGTTCTTAATAGAATGGGGATTCCGTACAGAAGAAGCAGAGTGTAACCTAAGGGGTGATATTGATATTTTAAATGTATTTGTAATACTCATTTTGGTTAATAAGGTTGTGATACCGTCAAAACTAAAGCGATGTTCATACCTGTTATTAAATAAATAAAAAATTACTGAAGAAGATTCCTTCGAATAGAAGGAAGGTACAACAAAAGCCCACAAAACATCTTAGTCTACTTAAAGTACAGGGATGTCAAACAAGCAGTTGTTATACAACGAGGAACGAACATCGGTTTAATAATGACCTTCAACAGGTATCTAAAGGATGTCAATTGATGGAACAGTGAAAAGCAATTGTATATGTAATCCCTGAGGACTGGAAAAATAAGAGCATTAAATGCATGTACGGGGAGACCTTTTACAGCCGCCACATGGCACAAACAAAACAGCCCTGATATGCAAAGTAGAAGTAAAACAAAGATCAGGAATTGATACAATTAACTTACTCCACCCATAAAAGACACCAAAGGGAAAGAAATACAAACATTAAGCGACCAGACCATAATGGAAACCTAAACAAAGGAAGGCCATAAGGACAGTTACTTTCCCACATAATGGCCATATGGCCATCCAAAACCTAAAGACACAAGTGATACACACAGTAAGTAACAAACAACAACATAAATAAATCGCCACAGAAGAGCCGCCTTGGAACGGTCAGTGGAAGATTTCCACTGGGGGGCTTAAATCGATTTTACGTGGCCACAATCCTCGCCCTTACTTCCGTCGCGATTTAGACAAATAATTTGTTCAGTCCGCATGAAGGCCTCCTAACTCATCAGTGCAACATCTCCGTGAACACAAAAATCAAAGAACCACAGAGGTGAGACAACGGTGAGGACTCGACAGCAAGAAACCACTGAAATGCTGGAGCCAAAGAAAACCAACAGTTAGACTCCGATGAGCCCGACCAGAGACAGAGCATCAGGCAAATCTCTTTTTCGAAACTCGTGGCTAAAAAAATACTAACGATTTTGCAACTGCTAAATAAGCCCAAAGAGTGATAAAGTGAACTTGTACACAAATCAGCATAACACGAAAACTCTAATCAAACATAAAAAATGCAACACAATAGCAAGTTGTACAATACACATCTCACCTTCAAAAACTTATCCGACTTGAACAGTTTTGCGTAGTGTTTGCACAGGGCGGTTTTTCTGAAAAAAAAGTATAATTTTATATTAATCTTTTACTACAATCACACATGGCTCTTTTTCTAAAAAAAAGTATATATTAATTTTTTTCCACAATAACATGGATAATAAGCAATATTCTGAATAACTATGTATCAAGACTTCATTGCCTCTACTTCTACTTTGAGGAATTTGTTTTTTTGTTGTTTTTTTTGGTGTACGTCCCCGTCCACACTATTTATGTCATTTGGAGACGTTTCTTCCGATTTTAGGGACTTTTACGTGACATTAAGATGAAATGATTTCTCAAGCCCTACCTCCCATAGAAACTGCTAAGGTTTAAGGGGTGGTCCGATTTCCATCACTTTTCTATGGCAGGCTTAGACCTGAGCAGTTTACCAGTACAAAAGTTCGGTCGGTTTCTGATCTGCGCGGAAGCATCTTGCAGCCCAATCTATTTCTCCAAGCGCCGATGGGTGGGCTGGTTTGAAATTTATTTAGTTATGTAACAATGTACTGGATTACTGCAAAACAAAGCTTTTTTTGGTTTTATTGGAGTTTAACGGCCAAGTCAACACTGTTTAGGTCATTTTAGAGCCGTTCAGTTCACCTTACCACACTTTACCTGGACATGCTTCCTTGTGCTACAGGGCGTGGCCGGTGTTGCACATTTCAGTACTAGTCATAAACAGACTCTATGCTGTTTTCCTTTATTTGGTGTACTCTTTGCTTCCAAAGGATCCAACTATTTAGAACTTTATAATATGCTAACGATTTACCAGTACCAGTTTTTGTTATGGTTTGTTTTTGAGTGTGTGTATCACTTATATTTTTTGTTTTGGATAGCCAATTGGTCATTATGGGAACATGACTGTCATTTTGGCTTTCCACTATTGGTGTTTAACATTAGGGTCTAGTTGTTTCATGTTTGTGTTTCTTTCCATTTGGTGTCTCTGATGGGAGCTGTGGGTTGATTGTATCATTGCCTTCACTTCTATTTTGTGACACTGACTATCTCTGTGAATCTGTTGTTTTAATGATGAACTATTCAACTTAATATGACAATGATAGTCTCACAGATGAAGTTGCAGGACTGTTCTGCAAAACCACATCAATTTATCAATAGGCCTACAAGAAGCGTTTTAATAAAACAAGAATATCGGTGAAATTAAGGCGTAACTATACCAAATTTAGTGACACAGAGGCCTTTCTGATATTTTATCTTCATCAGTGTATCTCAACCCCAAAGTTCTGAAACCGAAACGGATCATGGACAAGACCCGGCAAACACAGAACATCCCCCTCCGAGCACACACCGACCGACGTAGCTCGTGAGACAGGTAAACTGGAGGCATCGGGCAAGAGACACCCACCCACGGACTTAAAGGCGCCCCCACCGAGCCAACATCAGCAAACATGGCCCACACTCCACGGAAGTCCAGGGCATCAGGAAGGAAACCGATGGATGCTCCCCGAAGTTGCAATAGTCGGAACAGGAAACATTATCCTAGTTAAAGAGTGGTATACTGTGTATACCCACTGTACTTCAAAATAGAGTATAATAAAACCTGTCGGTGGACAGATTTGCTTGCCTGATGACATTGTCATACAAACATCAGCAACACAAAAGTCGGAATAAATGAAAGGAAGTGTCTTCAGGTACGATACCATACCCAAGATCCCGGGTGGTAGTTTAGCTATATTAATTGGGTAAAACTGTTTAATACAAATTATTGAAAACTTACTCTCGTACACAGAGGCAATCCTAATAGGACTGTCTCCAGGTAATGTTCCGTATTGGGTGCCTTACATGCATATAATAGATCCGACGGGTTCGAAAATGGATCTGATCCTATCCCCTTGGCTGTCAAAAAAGGTCATTTTGACCATCTGCCAAGAGTAGCTTCTTTCACTTTGATCCAATTTATCTCCAACTCTAATGTAGATGACGAGGCTAGAGCGATGACAAAGTTTTTTTTTCTAAAAATAGCTGCAGTGACCTTGAACTTGAGCCCAGGACCCTGAAGGTCAAACTTTTACTCGAGATATTATCATAGCCAACATCTGTGTGAAAATATACTAAAATCCATCAACAAATGTAGGCACTAGAGCGATGAAAAGGTTTTTTTTTTTCTAAAAATAGCCACAGTGACCTTAACCTCGAGCCCAGGATCATGAAAGTCGAACTTGATTGAGATATTATTATACCCAACATTTGTTTGAAGTTATATTAAAATCCATCAGCAAATGACGACGCTAGAGCGATGATTAGGTTTTTTTCTAAAAATAGTCGCAGTGACCTTGACCTTGAGCCCAGGACCCTGAAGGTCAAAATTGTTCGAGATATTATCATACCCAACATTTGTGTGAAATTATATTAAATCCATCAATAAATGTAGGTACTAGAGCGATAACAAAGTTTTTTTCTCTAAAAATAACCACAGTGACCTTGACGTTGATCCAGGGATCCTAAAAGTGGAACTTGCTTGAGATATTACGCCAACATTTGTGTGAAGTTATATTGCAATCCATCAGCAAATGACGACACTAGAGCAATGACAAAGTTTTTTTGTCTAAAAATAGCCTCAGTGACCTTGAATTTGAGACCAGGGCCCTGAAAGTTGAACTTGCTCGAGATATTATCATACTCAACATTTGTGTGAAGTTATATTAAAATCCATCAATAAAATGTAGTCACCAGAGTGATGGCAACGTTTTTCTAAAAACAGCCACAGTGCCCTTGCACTGCAGCTTTAAACAAAGTACCATTATTCTGTGACAAATCATCTAACCAGATATCACGGATAATATGCGCATCCCCTTTTGCTGCTGAAGTTTCGTTGAATTTCTCCAAGTAGTTGCTGAGAATTCGCGTGAACACGAACAGTACCTATATAGTCATGCACAATTCATCAAAGGGTCATAACTGGTGGAAAAATGATCGAACCAAAACACGCAGGTGATATGCGCATCCACCTTCGATACTTAATATTCTCATGAAGTTTCATTGAAATCAAACCAGTAGTTTCTGAGAATTCGCGTGGACAAGATCGGGACGGATGCACGGACGCACGGAATCACAGACGAAGCGCCGACTATATGCTACCCCGAAATAATAAACTGGAGAATACGAAGGGCCCTTTTCTCAGGGTCGACTCAAATGATTAACCACGGACCCGTAGATATAATTTTACCTTTCTTCTTCTGACCAGCATACAGCTTCTCGTACCCTCTCAGCTAAGATAAAGCCCATAATGGAGGGGTTTGACCCATCAGGCTTCGTATCATCTATGCAGTAACAACACAACCCATCACTAGACATTGCGTCGCCGCTAAAATCTGCAAGAAAAACAGCCAATATCATTGACTTAGGTAGAATATACTGTAACGGCTACAGATAAATACCACTTCTACAGCCTTGCTGTAGGAGCCGGCTCTTTAACGACGCAGGTAGAGTTGATGGTTTTTTCAAGAAGTTTCGCAACGGAGATTGCGGTTAGTACTATGATGGGTGACCGCATTTCTTGACTTCGTGGACGACTCGGTACACGCTACATTGGTGGCAGCGATGGGATGGAAACAGTGCCGTTGGTTTGTTGCATAGACTCCGCCCTCGGGTTAAGCCTTGTGAGGCATGTGTGACTTCGGGACGAAGTCAAGAGAAGAGGGGGAGAAATGTAACGGTTACGGATAAATACGACTTCTACAGCCTTGCTCTAGGAGCCGGCTCTTTCAGCGACGCAGTTAGAGTGGTTGCCTTTTTCACGAAGTTAAGCAACGGAGATTGGGGTTAGTACCTTGATGGGTGACCGCGTTGCCAGTCTTCGTGGACGACCCGGTACACGCTACAAAGTAGAAGTAAAACAATACTGTTTGATCATCAATTGTTTGAAGCGTATGGTCCAAAAAGAGGGCTGACGCGTTGTTAAACATAATCATTACTTTTGGTAGGCATGCTATAAAAACGCCAAAGATGTAGCTACAGCCCTCTAGGTCGCTGGTCTCTGAATGTAGCCCATACAATCTTTCTTTTATTTTAATCCATAAAGTCGCACCTTTAGCAGGCAGTGCAGAGCCTGATCAGACGTCGCAAACCGTAGCACCTGATATTTGTTACACCGTATGCCCATGTCCCATTGTGGGATACTAGGCATTATTTTCATGCATTAAAACACAATGCCATGGATCAGTAATCCCATGTACAGCAGTAATGACGCCTAGAGCAGTATTGTAAATTTTGGGATCGTTGGGGAATTGTATTAATGGTATTAATCGGTCTGCTATGTATCCTTCTGGCATATGCTTTATTCACAGTGGTGCGAACTGAGTTTGTGCAGGACAAACGCTTTCTATACTAAGTGTAATAAATGTTTAGTACTCCAAAACGTAGAATTATGTACAACATGATCACGATGGCCCTTAATCACTCACCTGATTTCGAAATGTCATAAAGTGTCTGAAAGTCATATAGATAACTGACAGCCATTTCATTCCGTGAAGCATATCTGTTGACAGAAGGTCACCTCGGCGAAATGCTTGTGAAGTTTGAATTAAGTTGGCCGAAAGAAGGGTTTGCATTAAAGACAAGTTGTGGATGTTTTTTTTTCTATTTAGAGCTCTGGTGGCCATTTTTTTCATTGGAGAAGAGCAGTTTTAGCTTTTTCGGTAGAAGGTCACCTAAACGTCATTCCTATGAAGCTTGAAAGCAATTGCCTATTTGGTACAGGAGAAGTCGGCGTTTAATGATTTTTTTTCATTTTTAACTCTGGCCGTCATCTTGTTCATCCGAGCGGTAAGTTTTTAGCCATTTTGATTGAGGGTCACCTACTCATCATTCCTATGAAGCTTGCATTAAATAAGCCCAGGGGTATTGGAGAATTAGCTGTTTATTTTTTTATCTTTAGCTCTGGCGGCCATTTTCTTCACCGAATCGGAACAATTTTAGCCATTTTGGTAAAATGCCAAAATGCCAGTTAGGCAACATTCCTGTGAAGAAATGATATTTGTTTAGTTTTGGTTTGATTCGAAGTTTAATGTCCCCGTCAACACTATATAGGACATTTTGGAGGCGTTGCTTCCAATTTTGCGGGACTTTTACCTGACAATGAGATGAAAATGACATCTCAGGCCCTGTCGCCCAATGAAACCAACATGGTTAATAAGCATGGACGGTTTTACTCGCACCGCTTTGCATGAACAGGCTTAGTCTTTGGGTGTTTGGATCACTTATATTATTTTATTTTGGAAAAGCCTATTGGCCATTTTGTGGTAAAGTAAATAAGTTCACATTATACATTAAATGATAACTTCTTTAATTGTGGTTTCCAGTAATTTGAAGCATAAGGGCGGGTCTTCTATCGCAATTTATTTTTGTTATCGTTTGTCTTTGGGTGTTTGTGTCGCTTATATTATTTTGGTTTTGGTAGACAATTGGCCATTTTGTGGGAAAGTAACTATCCTTTTGGCTTTCCGCTATTGATGTTTCCATTAGGTGAGTTGTTTCATGTTTGTGTTTCTTTCCCTTTTGTGTCTCTGATGGGAGCTGTGGGTTATTTGTATAGATTCCTGTTCGTTGCCTCCACTTCTATTTTAGATCCTCTAATCGGTTTACTAGTATTCGTTTGCGGTCGGTTTCAGCTCTGCGTGGAATCATTATGCTGCTCACATATTTCTTTAAGCCCCATAATGAAGTTGGTCCAAGGGTCAAGGGTTAAGGAGTACTATTTTAAAGCAACGTTTTTATGTTTTTGGGTTTTTTTCTCTGGCAGCCATTTTGCTCAATGGAGCTGAACGGCTTTAGCTATTTTTGTAGACGGTCATGTAAGCAACATTCCTATGAAGTTTGAACGAAATAACCCAGGATTATAGAAGGACCAGAAGTATAGAGTATACGGAATTTTTCATTTTTAGTTCCGGAGGTCATCTTGTTCATCCGAGCGGAAAGATTTGAACTTTTTTGCTGTTTTTTGGGTAGTGGGTCACCTGATTAATATTCCCATGAAGTAGGACTGAAATTGGCTTAAGGGTTTGGGAGTAGTCGTTTTAAGATGATTTTCTATTTTTAGCCCTGGCGGCCATCTTGTTCATTGTTCGTTTGTTTGATTGGAGGTTTAGCGTCCCTGTTAACACTGTATAGGTCATTGCTTAAAATTTTGTGGGACTTTCACCCGACATTGAGATGAAATGACATCTCAAGCCCTCTCGCTTAATGAGACCAATATGGTTTATAAGCATAGACGGACGAACTCGCAACACTTTGCCTTCGCGGGTTAAAAATGGGTTTACCAGTACTCACGTACAGTCTGTTTCAGCTCTGTGTGGAAGCATATTGCAGCCCATCTATTTCAATCCCGAGGAGCGGGGCCATTCTTGTTCATTGTAGCAAAACGACTTTAGCTATGCTGGTAGAAATAGACCTGGGCAACATTCATGTGACGTTTGAATGTAACTGACCCAAAGGTTTAGGATGAGTAGTCTTTTATAGCTATTTTTTACATTTTTCTATTTTACGCTCTGGAGGCCATCTTGCTTCTTGGAGCGGAATGGTTTTAGCTATTTTAGTAGAGGGTCACCTAAGCAACATTCCTGAAGCTTGAGTGAAATTGGCTTAGGGATATGGCAGAAGTAGTTGTTTAAAGAGTTTTTATTTTAGCTCTTTTTAGCTCTGGTAGCCATCGGAGTGTAACAATATTTGCTATTTTGCTATTTTGGTAGAGGGTCACCCATGCAACAGTCCTCTGAAGTTTAAATGAAAGTGACCCAAGGGCTTATGAGAAGTAGTCCTTTAAAGCAAATTGTTGACGACGCACGACGGACACTGACTGAACCCAATTGCTCACCACGAGCACTTCCTGCACACTCTGGTGAGCTAAAAATGGGCCAAAATAAGAAAGTTTTGTCTCCAGACGTATGTGTTTTTAAACTACAGATCATTCTGTTCCACATGCGATCTGATCAGATCTTCACTGTGCATTCATTAGGATAAACCAACATTAAAGTGTACAATCTTTCATGACTCCAAAGCTGACATATTTTGTTTGGAAATGGTGACAATTTTCTTATTTCTGTTACAAATGCTAATGGGGGTGCTAGTTAGGACCACCGCATGGCCCTCTCAATTTGGCAATTCTAATGGTAACCAGCAGTTTATGTTTTTGAACAAAACTAATGAACACGTGTTCTTCAAATGAAGTCGGGTTAACTATGGTACCAATTTCGCGGACTGAACAAATTATTTGTTTAAATCGTGATGGAAGTAATGGCGAGGATTGTGGCCCCAGTGGACTTCGTTTCACTGACCGTTCCAAAGCGATTCTTCTGTTGCGGTTAATTGTTCTGGCTTGTCTTTGAGTGAGTGTATCGCTTATATTATTTTGTTTTGGATAGCCAATTGGCCATTTTGTGGGAAAGTACATATAACTGTCCATTTGGCTTCCCGCTAGTGATGTATCCATTAGGGTCTAGTTGTTTCATGTTTGTGTTTCTTTCCCTTTGGTGTCTCTGATTGGAGCTGTGGGTTAATTGTATCAACTCCGGACCATTGCCTTCATTTCTATTTTGTTATCTTGATGTGCACGAGATGCCAATAGCTTACGTTCTTATACAGAAAGGGAAAGCCCAGTTCGTGCTTATTTATATATATGCTGATTCTCTTAGTACTCCTAAGGTGAAAACGTGTATTATCTCTCTGCTGTTTAAATGAAACATAATGAACAACAAATGCATAAACTCTTCAAAAGGGAAAATGTATTAGAATATATTATTCTTCTCAGAATTATGTTAAGTAAAAAGAAGCATCAGTAATATATAGCAAACGATATAGTGATGTCTCAACCGCTAATTTTCTTACACAAGGTTCGTTTCCACTGTTGTTTTAGCTCACCTGTCATGTAGTGACGAGGTGAGCTTTTGGGATCACTTTTCGTCCGTCGTCCGTCTTGAGTGCGTACGTAAACAATTTCTTCAAACGACATCTCCTAAACCACTGATCGAATTTTGATCAATCGTCACCAGAACGATCCTTAGGTGGCCCCCTTTCAAAGTTGTTCAAATGGTTCCGGTCCGTTGCACATCAAGGCCACAGGAGCCAAAATAGACTTTTTTAATGAAAACATGAACAATCTTCTCCTCTGAAACCGCAAGGCCGAGGTATTTGGTATCAAGTGGACCTCTACCAAGATTGTTCAAATTATAGTTCTGGGACCAAAATTGCTCCCGCCCTGGGCCCTTTGGTTTTACATAGACTTTCATAGGGAAATGCGTTAAAAGTCTAGAAGACACAGGTGTCTGATATTTGGTATGAAGCTTTGTCTTGTGGACCTCTATCAAGACTGTTCAAATTATAGCCCTGGGGCAAAAAATGCATCCGCCCCGGAGCCCCTTGGTTTTACATTTACCTTTATAGGAAAAATCTTTAACAATCTTCTCCTCTGAAACCGCAAGGCCCAGGTCTTTGATATTTGGTGAGTAGCTTCATCTAGTGGACCTCTCCAAAGATTGTTCAAATTATAGCCCTGGAGCCAAAATGCCCCCGCCCCAGGGCCCTTTGGTTTTACATTGACTTATATAAGGAAAATCTTTAAAAATCCTCTTGTCTGAAACAAGAAGGCTCAGGTGTTTGATATTTGACATGAAGCCTAGGATTGTGGACCTCTATCAACATTGTTCAAATCATAACCCTGGAGCCAAAAATGCCCCCGCCCTGGGCCCCTTTGGTTTAACACTGACTTATATAGCCAAAATATAAGTTTCGGTTTCAAAACTTTGGGGTTGAGACACACTGATGAAGATTAAATATCAGAAAGGCCTCTGTGTCACTAAATTTGGTATAGTTACGCCTTAATTGCAACCACTGAGTCGATATCTCTGCTGGTGGATGATTCGTTCGTCCCCGAGGGTATCATCAGCTCAGTATCAGTTCCTTAGTGCTAAGGTTGATACTGCGGTGTTGACGTCAGTGCTCAAGTACTGATTTAAATAACTATATTATATCTTTAATTTTTGCAGCATAAAATTCTAATTGTTCTAAAACTAAGACTGACTTGTCAGGTGAGACATGTATCTTAGCGGATTTGGTTTACACTTTTTGTTATATTTTAAATGTTGCAAGTCTCGCTACTTTGGACATCTCCTTCCTGATGCCCGGGACTTCCGTGGAGTGTGGGTCATGTTTGCTGATGTTGGCTCGGCGGGGGACGCCTATAAGTCCGCGGGTAGGCTCTCTTGCCTGATGCCTCCAGCTGACCTGTCTCATTGGCTACGTCGGTCGGTGTGTGCTCGGAGGGGGATATGCTGTGTTTGCCGGGTCTTGTCCATCATCCGTTTCGGTTTCAAAACTTTAGGGTTGAGACACACTGATGAAGATTAAATATCAGAAAGGCCTCTGTGTCACTAAATTTGGTATAGTTACGCCTTAATTGCAACCACTGAGTCGATATCTCTGCTGGTGGATGATTCGTTCGTCCCCGAGGGTGTCATCAGCTCAGTATCAGTCCCTTAGGGCTGAGGTTCATAATGCGGTGTTGACGTCAGTGCTCAAGTACTGATAAACTATATTATATCTTTAATTTTTGCAGCATAAAATTCTAATTGTTCTAAAACTAAGACTGACTTGTCAGGTGAGACATCTCTTAGCGGATTTGGTTTACACTTTTTGTTATATTTTAAATGTTGCAAGTCTCGCTACTTTGGACATCTCCTTCCTGATGCCCGGGTCTTCCGTGGAGTGTGGGTCATGTTTGCTGATGTTGGCTCGGTGGGGGACGCCTATAAGTCCACGGGTAGGCTCTCTTGCCTGATGCCTCCAGCTGACCTGTCTCATAGGCTACGTCGGTCGGTATGTGCTCGGAGGGGGATATGCTGTGCTTGCCGGGTCTTGTCCATCATCCGTTTCGGTTTCAAAACTTTGGGGTTGAGACAAACTGATGAAGATTAAATATCAGAAAGGCCTCTGTGTCACTAAATTTGGTATAGTTACGCCTCAATTCTGAAACCACAAGGCCCAGGTCTATGATATTTGATGTGTAGCTTCATCTAGTGGACCTCTACCAAGATTGTTCAAATTATAGCCCTTGCGGCATAAATGCCCCGAAGCGGGGCCTTTTGGTTTTACATTGACTTATACAGGAATAATCTTTAAAAACTTTAACTATAATATTCTTCTCTGAAACCTCAAGGCCCAGGTCTTTGATATTTGGTGTGAAATTTCATCTAATGAACCTCTAACAAGATTGTTCAAATTATAGCACTGGGGCACAACATGCCCCCGCCCCGGGGCCCTTGGTTTTTTCATAGACTTCTGATGAGGCCTTATTGGCCGAAACTAGCTAGTCTGGTCCAGAAAACATGTACACGTCATATTGTCCGGTACTGTGGTGTATTCCTTGCTTCCAAAGGCTAAACCTTTTGTAGAACATATTAAACTTCACTACAGCTGGTGTCTGGGAATGTGTGGTGGCCGAAAAAAGTCTCCCCGACCTACATCATAGTGTAGTTTATAGTTATTCTCCTTTGTGATCATTGATTCCATTGTGGAATTTTGAAAATATATGAGGGTCACTGATGAGGCCTAATTGGCCGAAACTAGCTAGTCTGGCCCAGAAAACATGTACACTTCATGTTTTCCGTTCTGTGGTGTATTCCTTGCTTCCAAAGATAACCCTTTTATAGAACATATTTAACGTCACTACAGCTGGTGTCCGAGAATGTGTGGCGGCCGTAAAATGTCTCCCTGCCCTACATCATACTGTAGTTTATCTTTTCTTGTCCTTTGTGATCATTGATTCCATTGTGGAATTTTGAAAATATTTGAGGGTCACTGATGAGGCCTGATTGGCCGAAACTAGCTAGTCTGGCCCAGAAAACATCTACACTTCATATTTTCCGCTTCTGTGGTGTATTCCTTGCTTCCAAAGGATAACCCTGTTATAGAACATATTTATATTGGCAAACTCTTTAAAAATCTTCTTCTCTAAAACCGAAAGGCCCAGGTCTTTGATATTTGGTGCGAAGTGTTATACTGTGGACCTCTATCAAGATAATTCAAGTTATAGCCCTGAGGACAAAAATGCCCCTGCCCCGGGGCCCCATGGTTTTACATTGACTTACAATGACCTATTTATATAGGAAAAATCTTTAAAACATTTCTCCTCTGAAACCGCAAGGTCCAGGTTTTTGATATTTGATATTTTGCTTCATCCAGTGAACCTCTACCAAGATTGTTCAAATTATAGCCCTGGGGCCAAAAAATGCCCCAGCCCCAGGGCCTATGGTTTACATTGATTGGTATAGAGAAAAAGCTTTAAAAAAAACTTCTTGGTTTCTGTCAGAAACCAGAAGGCTCAGGTGTTTGATATTTGGTATGAAGCTTCGTCTTGTGGACTTCTATCAAGATTGTTAAAGTTATAGCCCTGGGGCCAAGAATGCCCCCTCCCCGGGGCCCACTGGTTTTACATTGACTTATATAGGGAAAACCTTAAAAATCTTTTTGTTTGAAACCAGAAGGCTCAGTTCTTTGATATTTGCAATGAAGCTTTGACTAGTGGACCTAGACCAAGATTGTTCAAATTATAGCCCTTGGGTCGAAAATAGCCATTTCCCGGGCCCAAAGGATTTATGTGTAACAATGTTTACGACGTCCGTAAGCTTTATTTAATTATTTAGTTTTGTATGTATAATGGAAGTTATGGCAATGATCATAAATCGATACAATTGCCTCACACCTGCCATCCAAGCCATCAAATGGAAAGAAACATGAACCTAAAATAACTTCATTACAAAAAATGAAAACGTTAAAGGCTGAAAGCCAATAGGACAGTTACATTCACAATAATTGCCAAACGGCTATCAAAACCAAAAAGATATTAGCTATACACACATTTTGCAATAATATATACACACTATAGCAATAATTACCACCGACAGAAGAAACACGTTGGAACGGTCAGTAAAAATTGTTTTTACTCGGGGGGGGGGGGGGGGTTAAATCGATTTTAAGCAGCCTCAATCATCGCCCTTGGATCTGTCGTGGTTCAAATAAATAGTTTGATCAGTTCGCATAAAGGATTTCTACATCATCAGCGCAACCCCTCCGAGAACATAAGAATTACGACTAAAGAGATGAAACAATGATGATTACTCGACAGCATGAAATAACTGAAATGATGGAGTGAACGAGAATCAATAGTTAGACCCCGGTAGGCCCAATCAGAGTCAGGCCAATTAAAGTAAACCATGTAAATTAAAAATCTACTGCCTAATTGCAAGGGTACTGGTACTTCTTCATGGCAGGTTTAAAAATCATACTGCACTTTCTAACAGATTGGCTACAGACGACATTCTATATGTTTGAGATTTTCTTTGTCCTGTAAACTTTCTGCCTGTCCAGAAAAATAATCAAGACCGTATGATCAAAAGTCTACAGTACTTGACTTTGGGGTATGTGTTCAGTTAAAACACATTTTTATTATTCGCAAATGATGAAAAACGATGATTTAAGCTTAAATCAAAAGAAATATGCAACTTATGTTCATCTGTTTATCTAATTAGCTATTTTCAAATGATTAAAATATAAGGATTAAAACAGAAAATTGTTTAAACACTTCCGTCAGTATCATATTGTATTTACCCCCTTTATCACATCATCACGAAAACACGGCTATATGATTCTGACCCCCTTGAACCCCACTTTTATATAGCAAAACTGGGGTTTACATTGGTAAACCTTACTTTCTTAATTCTGCTCTAAAATATAGATTGTTGGTACTCGTTAGACCGCCTCGATGAAGCAGCTCTAACTAGTACCCAGAATCTTTATTTTGAGCAGAAATAAGAAAAATATCACAATTTTTCATCTGAAAATTTTCTTTTTGTGGCGGTAAAAATTACAATGTTTTTGAATAGGTGTGTTTTCATAATGATATATACTGCATATTCTAATGCACACTTGACAGTAACACGACTTGGATATTGTTACAGTTGCGACAGTGAAGTCTTCATTCGGAAATCGAAGATGTGACATCACTTTTCATTTGCTGGTTTCTGGCTTTGTACAGCTGACCACGCAAATCATGTTTTTATACGTGCAAATTAGTGCAGTACATAAGATCGTATTACAAATGATGCACACTCTACAGGTTTCAGGTCCATGTTGAAGTCGTTAATTCTTACGTTTTTTTGGAGATATGAAAAAAACACAATGTCGCACAGGTGAGTTATCATAATGGAGCATTAAATTTTACGACAGCTGGTGTTAAGGGAAAGTGTGGCGGTCGTCTTCTTGCCTTTCAGTGTGGTGTGTATTATATTTTTTAGCCCTTTCGGAACATAAATTCCATTTAGGGAGGGCAAAATATTTGATGTCATTGATGAAATCTCTATGGCCGAAATTAGCTAGTCTGCCCAACAAAAATACTTGTACATTAAACGAGTTTCAGTTATGTGCTTTAGTCCCTGTTTCCAAAAGATATTCTTTGTAGAACTTTCTCTCCTACAATGCCAATGTTCTATGCCATTCATTTCAAACATCACGAAAACACGCCTTTATAATTTTGACCCCCTTGAACTCCACTTTTATATGGTAAAACTGGAGTTTACAGGAATAAACCTTATTTTTGTGTATCTGCTCTAAAATATAGAGTGTGGGTCTCGTTAAAACCGCCTCTAACGTATACCCACAATCTATATTTTGAGAAGAAATAAGAAAAATATCACAAGTTTTCGTGTTTTTTTTTTTTTTCGTGGTAAAGTTTACTATCTATTTATATAGGCGTGATTTCGTAAAGGACTAGCACAATATCATACCTAAATCTCTCCAAAACGCAGTTTCGTAGTAGGTATTAGTTTTTATAATGCTTCCAACAGGCAGTTGCTGTGACAGCTGGATTTTTATTGGAGAAAGCGGAGGAGTAAATTCAATCCTGCTCATTAATGCTGGCGGAATAGCAACTATCACCTGCTTGGCCTGAAAAGAAGATGATCTTTTATACAACTTATAAATAGTACATATATGGAACAGACATCAATAAAATGACTGACAGCAACACTGTTCTCATCATTACAAATGACTACTCTTACTCTGTAGATCTCTACTTCAGGTTAACAAGTCCGTGAAATAAGTATCCCTCTCTACCCCACTTGATATAGTGGATCATACATGAGTGCTCATGCATTATTGAATTTATTAAACGAACTGAGGAAAAGGGATAAAATGCGGGGCTTTGTCAAGCATAGTATCCCTTTTCCTCAACGAGTTTAATAAATTCAATAATACATGAGCACGAATACAAGATTCTATTTATCATATGACATTTAAAACGCATTTTATACACGTTTGTTCACAAAAATGACTATATTCCGCCATTAGTAAACACGACGTCGTTAAGGACGTCGTACATGTAACGTTATGGGACGTATCTACCTAATTTGCATATTTAATCCACTGGTGGATTATCGAAATATTACATGGCGTTATTACACTCTTAGACGCGACGTCATATGATAAATAGAAAAAAAAACTGGGGTTTATGAGGTAAATATTATTTTTCTTATTTCTGCTACAAGACATATGTTGTGGGTACTCGTTAGAACCAACTTAATGAGGGAGTTCTAACAAGCACTCTTAACCTATGCCTTGAGTGAAAATTAGAAAAATATCAACAATTATAATCAGAAAAAAATGTCAGTGTTTTGAGATATGAAAAATGCATAAAGTTCAATGATACATGTATGCTATTGTAATGTAAATTTCGGTCTTAGGGACTCGTTTAAATGCGCAACTGACTGGTGATCAGAAGGTCGCAGGCTCCATACTTGCCAAGTCGGCAACATTTGTTGTAAAGATAAGCATGTCATCTTTTCTGTGGACATACTCTACTGTCCGCTGATTCAAACGGCAGTTTCTAATTAAAGAATGAACACTGTACTGGTCTATCGTTAACTGCAAGACTGGCCCCTTTCATAGATAGGGTGTTCAGGGAGTGGCCAAGTAACTTATATCACTCTATATATTTAGGACCTTAAAAGCTTCATCCTACAGGTCTAAAGAAACTAGCAAATAAGAAGTGTTCAGTATTTGCAAAGTTTCCGCAATCCCTTGAAACAAGAATGGCTTCTTGCCAAACTATTGTCCACTCTTTAAAAAGGGAGATTGTACACTTGTTCTTAATAATCGCCCTGTGCCCTTGACATGTGTTCCATTTAAGTAAATACTTCCAATGCTCAAGAATGTGATTATAACTAGCAACCTCAACATTTTTTCAGGGCGGGGGGGGGGGAGAGAAACATAAAATTTCATCTGAACCTCAGACTGCTTTATATGAAGTGGGGGTATACATGGGTCCTCATCATACAGACTCTTGTATACATGCTGAGGACAGGACTGTCACACAGCCCCAAGTTCTGCACAACCACGGGACAAAGGTTATTATGTCTGACATTTTCCTGATGGCAATTTGCGATCTTATTCCTAATTCTACAGCAAAAGTATTTGTGAGTGGTTATATTTCCTTACTCATTGAAGTGGTTTGGACGGAAATGCAAATATACACTTTGAACAAGAATGAATAAAATAACGTATAGTCTTGTAAAAGTGACTTTCTCTACCTTGTATTGGTTGCCTTCACAGTCCAGTACACGTATGCTATGGCTATCCTGCTGTATGGCAATAACTGGCTTCGACAGTATGACTGACTTTCCTAGACTTTCGGCCATCTTTTCAGACAACTGTTGGGAGCCACCAAGAATTTTCTTTTCCTACAACAGCAGAAGACCGTCCTCAGTACGAAAACATGCCTATACAGATACACTGGAAACTTTATCCCAGGAAAAAGGAAAATTTTAAGATGAAAAATTGTGACATTTTTCATATTTCTGCTCAAAATATAGATTGTGGGTACTCGTTAGAACTGCCTCATTGAGGCAGTTCTAACGAGTACCCACAATCTATAATTTAGAGCAGAAATAAGAAAAATAAGATTTACCCCTGTAAACCCCAGTTTTGTTATATAAAAGTGGGCTTCGAAGGGGTCAAAGTTGTATTGGCGTGTTTTCGTGATGTAAAAATTTCAGTATTTTTCCTTTTTCAGTATTTTAAGGAAAACAAACACATTTGATCTTACTCGTAAAATGAACATCACTTAAAATGACACTCATAATCAATACGGAAGCTGAAATGTACCAATTATATGGAACCAGCATATATAATATATATACCGCGAAACGTTTTGCCTATTGGCCATTTTGTGAGAAGGGAACTTTCCTTTTGGCTTTCCGCTATGTTTCCATTAGGGTCTGTTGTTTCATGTTTGTGTTTCTTTCCCTAAGGTATCTCTGGTGGGAGCTGTGGGTCAATTGTATCGATTCCTGATCATTGCCTCCCCTTCTAGTTTGCAACTTTCAAATGGCACTTTACAATAGCTGGATTTCAAAAGTGGCTCTCTTAACAGGATCATCTGGGATTGAGATAGCAACATTTGCAATGCAAATTTAGCAAACCAATTTTAAGAGCTGGTGCGCTTAACTACACATCACCATACACAATTACTTAGCTAATGCCATTTCAATTTTCAGCAAATGTATTTACAGCTCACAAATGACAACATGGATATCGGCCTTACAAAAAAGCTTTCAAATCTGGAATATTTCATATGCTACAATAAACATATAAGCCACGTCAAGAGGACACCTGGTTCGCCATTTGCGTGCAACAAAAGTGCAAATCATTATGCGCTTACTTGCAGACTGATAATGACTTGTTTGCTGCTTCGTGTGAGTAATAGTTACTTTAACCCATTGTAGGCGGAAAACCCCAAAATGGGTATGTTGGCAACCAGTGCAGACCAAGATCAGGTGCTGCAGAACGCGGCGTCTGATCAGGGCCTCACTATTTGCTAAACATAGTTTTCCGTCAAAAATAGATTAAAAACGAAGACAATAGGCCAACCAACCCTTATATGACAAATGGATTCGTCAAACATATAGCAATTAAAAGAGTCCTCTAGTATACAATGGGTTAAAAATGCTAAGCACCTTGCTTGACGATGTACATGCTTATGTCCGTTTGCGCCTTACATATTTGGTACACTGTAGACAGGTTTTCTCATGACTGTGCTGAGACTGCTGACAAATAGTTTTAAAATACAAACATCTTAAAAGAGGATATTTATAAAGTGAACAAGTCCATGACGTGAACAACCCCCCAAACCCCACATTATATAGAGAAAACAGGGGTTTAGAGGGGTATATTTTTCTTATTTCTGCTCCAAGACATAGGCTGTGGGTACTTGTTAGAACCGCTTCACTGAGGCAGGTCAAAAAAGTGAGGCAGTTCTAACTAGCATCCACAACCTGTGTTTTCAACATAAATAAGAAAAATATCACGTATTTTCAACAAAAAGTAGCCACTTTTGAGATGTGAAAAACATGCACTATGTTGCATGGGTGTTTATCCTAATGTTTAAGTGTCCTTATTGTATGATTTCATATTCTGCGTAGCCTGGTCCCCAGGTAATAATACTTTTAGCATGCTCAACTCACATAAGCATAAACTTGTCCTGCTCATAAATGTTAAAATATATTTTTTTTTTTTTTTTTTTACAAAATTTTGAACAAGACAAATAATATCGTCTTTTGATCTGAGGAGGAAAATTACCTCATAACGAAAACACTCATTTACAAATACATTGTAAATTATACCACCGAAAAAAAACAAACAAAAATTTTAAGATGAAAATTGTGATATTTTTTCTTATGTCTGCTCAAAATATAGATTGTAGGTACATGTTAGAACCGCCTCATCGAGGCGGTTCTAACGTGTTCCAACAATCTATATTTTAGATCCGAAATAAGAAGAATAAGGTTTACCCCTGTAAAGTAGAAGTGGAGGCAATGATCAGGAATCGATGCAATTAACCCACAGCTCCCATCAGAGACACCAAAGGGAAAGGTTTAATTTACAAATGTCGTGTTAAAGGGGGTCACTATTATAAAGGTGTGCTTTTGTGATGTGCCTATTTTGCATTTTAGTTTTATGAGCATTTCAGTTTTCATACTCAGCTGAGTTATGCATTAAAACAAAACATTACGATAATACACCCGTGCGAATTGGTGCATTTTTACACGTTTCCAAAACGGCCATTTTTCTGATGAAAATCCGTGATATTTTTTAAAAAGATACTGCAAACATAGGTTGTGGGTGGTCGTTAGAACCGCCTCATTGAGGCGGTTCTAACGAGTGCCCACAACCTATGTCTTGGAAGAAGAATAAGAAAAATAATGGATACCCCCGTAAACCCCAGTTTTCTCTATATAAAGTGGGGTATAGGGGGGTCTTCATTTCACGGACTTGTTCACATGATGTGATTAATATACTAGGTTCCTGGTCATGTGTATGTCTGTTTGCATGACGAACCAACATACTGTCTTCAAAATCGACAGTGCGGTCCGACCACCTCATTTTCCCGTCAAGCTGCTTTCCGTGTTTTAATACTTACCTGAGCGCCATTTTTTATCGACGCCATCCTAATTAAACCACCACCACCATGCAGGTACCACAGTAGATATAGCAGTGAAACTTCATGCATTTCGACACATAAAATCGCTCTGACAGCTATCTCCGTGAGATCCTTGACAGCTCTTAAATGTGAAAACACACCTGGTATTACACGCTGTTTTTGACCGCTTTTAATTTTTGTTAGCAAAAAGTTGTTCACTTCTCTTCATGTTCTTTATAAAAATTTAAGTGGAGAAATTGAACGAAATTCGATACTCATGTTTTTGTTTTGTCGTCCCTTTTCCATAAAAATCATCAGTGTTCGACCCACCAACGTTTAAATGTATTTTCAAAACAGAAAGCGTGTTTCAACAATGGTTAAACTAAGAAGGAAAGTAGTTTAGGTCGTAGTACCAAAGCATTAATCCAAAATCATTAGTCCATAGACAAAATGGCAAATAAGATGGAAACTAAGATGGAACTTAATTACCAGTAAAATGCATTTTAAGCTAGATTAATATACCGGGAGCAATAATACATGTTCAATAAAGTATGCTTAGTCTGGGTATTATTTTTTTACTGTAACAAAACTTTGGAATTTATTCCAAATATTGAATAAAATGTCTACATGTCTTCTTTAATTGTCGTTTCCAGTAATTGGAAGCATAAAAGAGCAATCTTGGGTTGTTTGGCAATGAGACTCTCAATGATCATAGACATTAACATTAACCAGTTTTCTGGCTTATTCAGCAGACGACAATTTGTTGATATTTTTCTAATTTTTCCCAGATCACAGAACTTGGCATTTTATGCAAATTTTGCATGAAATGTCAAATCCTGTTTTCTCGAAAAATAATAAAAAATATTTCAAATGTTGTCTTCTGTAAATACCCAGCATGAAAAGCGTTCACGAGCGAGTCTTTGTGAGTACATCCGTCTAGACATAAGAACAGAAAAACAGACAGAAGGAACATTTAATGATCAAGTTCTGTGAAAGATATATATTTCGAACCCAGACATCAAACCGGCGACCTCCGCGTGCATCCGTCTGGCCCACCGGATCACTCTGTTGCTTAATACCATTACAGCATATTGAATAGTCATTATATTGCATGGGTGTATCGTCGTAATCACAGCGTCACCTATGCAACTCAATAAATACAAACCGAACAAACCATCTTTTTGTAGAAGAGCGAGACTTGCAGGGTTAATTCTTTTTCCTTATTTCTGTCCAAATACAAGGAATGCGAGATCTTATTAGAGTGAGTGAGTGTTTGAGTTTTATGTCCCACCAACAGCTATTGTCATACGGAGACGGAACCTCGGTTTAAAGGTTCATATGAAAGTCTGGAGAAACCGGGATCGATCCTTAGACCCCTGGTTCACAAGGTGAGTAGCATAGCTACTTCACCACGGAGGCTTCTAAGATCTTTAGTTATTAGAACCACCGTAGTGAGAAGTAGTTATGTTGAACAATCAAAATGTACATTTGCATCTAGAGTCATGGCTGCCATAACGAGCAATAACTATCCTTTTTTACATTTCAACATCACAAAAAGATAAAACAATATCACAAAGACACAATCAACGAATGTGTAGCATGACAACGTATTTTGTGTCTCTTGAACTGAACATTTTTGGAGTTTCTCTTCTTTCTGCTTTAAATATAGATTGTTGGTGAGCATTTAATTTTTTTCTCTATATAAATTCAGTTTACATGGTTCATTATGAAAAAAAAGCCTATACAAATACATTGTAAATTTAACCAGCTAAAAACGAAAATTTTTGACGAACAATTGTGATAGTTTTCTTATTTCTGCTCAGACTATAGATTGTGAATATACGTTAGAAACGCCACATCGAGGCGGTTCTAATGAGTACCCACAATCTATATTTTAGAGCAGAAATAAAAGAAAAAAGGTTTGCCCCTAAAAACTCAAGTTTTACTGTATATAAATGGAGTTCAAGGGGGTCAGAATTATTAAGACGTGTTTTCATGATGACTTATTACGTACACATGTTTACGTGATAAAAAACATGTGTCACCTACTGAGTCCATGTGATTTTGTCCACAAACTCTTTAACTGTCATTGAATCCCACTCCTTTGCTTTCTCAGCGTCCCATGGTGCATCACAAGGAACCTATTGAATAATACATTACGAAAACAAGCCTATACAAATACATTGTAAATTTTACCACCGAAAAAAGAAGATTTTAAGATAAAAAGTTGCGATATTTTTCTTACTTCTGCTCAAAATATAGATTGTTGGTACTCGTTTGAACCGCCTCAACGAGGCGGTTCTAACGAGTACCCACAATCTATATAACAGAGCAGAAATAAGAAAAATACGGTTTACCCCTGTAAACCCCAGTTTTAGTATATAAACTGGGGTTCAAGGGGGTCAAAATTATATAGGCGTGTTTTCATAATAAGGTAAATAGGATCCCGTGGCCTAGTTGGTAAGAGTGTTGTCTCTCTCTTTTATTATTGGTTCTCTCACCTTTTTAGGCTTGAACATCGCTCGGGGTCACATGCGAGATGCTAATTGTTGAGCGTTGTCTCTTTATTATTCGGTCATTTGACAATGTATGGCTGAACCTTGCGTCAGGTCACATGTGAGACGCTAAGTTCTGCAACGGCCAGGTGTTTTCTCTGGGTACATTGTACAGTAATCCGGTTTTCGCCCACTTATGAATAATGATCGACTTATACTAAGTGAAAGAAACCTAAAAGGGACGTATCCCCAAAGCCTCATGAAACAATAACAACAAATTTGCTGTGATATAGCTTTATACTACGTTTCAAGCTAAGTCTTACAATATTTCTGATATTGTACATGTCTTTCTTGATATAAATAGAAAATCTTATACAAGTGGACATTTTATATGAACATATCTCTAGTGTACGATTATATATCATATAAAGCTTTAAAAAGTTTATTGCTGAAGAAATTAAAAAATATCAAAGCGCCAGTGACCATATCATCTCAATAACATGAAGTTATCCATTAAATAACAGCAAAATTTCCCTAATAAAATCTCTGTTCAAATTTTTTATAGAACAAAATGCATGTGTGTTTCTGTTATATAATTGTGCGTGATAAAACAGCGAACATATTATTAAAAGCAAGATACAAATGGGTGGCTGAATGTGTCACAGAACAAATACTTTTTTTAACGCTCCATGGAACAATGTGAATATGACTCTTAAGCAAATGACACTTTTTCCTGGCATGTGCATAGGTACTCTTTGTTGATGAAGTTCATACTTCATATTCTGCTGCTGGAAACAGATATCTACCCAGCTTCAGTTGGTGCAAAGCGAGAGGCGAGCTGCAACGGACTGTCTAGGCCAATGTGAGGGATATTTTCCATCACGTGAACAAGTCCGTGACATAAAGACCCCCCCAATAAACCCCACTCTATATAAAGAAAACTGGGGTTTACGGGAGTAAACATTATTTTTCTTATTTCAGCTCCAAGACATATGTTGTGGGTACTCATTAGAACAGCCTACCGAGCACCCAAAGCCTATGTTTGGAGTTTAAATAAAAAAAAATAACAAATTTTCATCAGAAAAATTACCCTTTTTGAGGTTTGAAAAATGCACTATATCACACGGATGTGTTATAGTAATGCCCCAACAAATATAACCCTTGCAGGAAAAAATAGAAATGCAAGCATCGCACTGGAGGAGTCCACTTTAGAAATTTAGGGAAGAAAGGGATAAGCACAGAACTAACATATCTGCATTATTTTGTATATCTGACCAATTAGCACTAACAAATGTGTTTTCTAATCTATGAAACATGGTAAACATTACAAACTGTTGCAGATTATGGTATGTATATACAGACTGGTTACCACAAGAATTAGGATGTTCCCATTTAAGAACGTAACAACACCACAAACGTGTGCCATTGTGCATTGTTTCAAATCTCCAAAATGCATATTTTTTAATATAAAATGTGATAGTTTTCCTATTTATAATCTGACCGTGGACTGTGGAGGTCCGCAGACCCACCTCATTGACATTTGTTGTGGATGCTTGATAGAACCACTCAATATCTATGTCTTGGAGCAAAAATAAGAAAGTAATGTATACCCCAGTAAACCACAATATTCTCTGTATAAAGTTGAGTTTACAGGAGTATTCAATGCACAGACTTATTAACATGATAAAGCATAGCATCATATGGCGTGCATGAAGTACCCAGTCCATCACAGTTGGAACATTTCAGGTACTTGGTAAACTAGTTTCAAAACCATTCTATTTCTGTAACGGTATTCATCACGAATAATTCTGATTTCTTTAAACCCTACTTTTATATTGTAGAAATTGGGTTTACAGGGCTATACATTATTTTTTATATTTTCTGATCCAAAACAAGGATTGTGGGTACAATCGTCGAGACAGATCTAACGAGTTCCAAGAATCTATGTTGGAAGCAGAAACATGAAACAAGAGGCCCATGGGCCACTATGCTTACCAGAGTTCAGGTGGGCACTGCCCAATGGCAGCCATGTATTTTAACATGATATCATTTTAATCTACCAAATGAACCCTCATGTCCAAATGAGCACCCATGTGGACTCAGTATCTGTAACATTAGGCCTTTTATGAAGTAGAGGGGATGGGGCATGGACCCAATGGAGCCCTGGTTGGTATCACTAAAAGCGTCTTAGCATAAGGAACAAGAATATATATGGTTTAGCAGTGGGGATCTGTAAGGCCTCTTAAGTGGTGGAGGGGTAGGGGCATGCCCTGTTGATCCCAGGAAAGCCCAAGATTGTTGTCCCTTAATGTGTCTTATCATAAGGACCAAGTATATATATGGTTTAGGGGTTGGAATCTGAACAGTTTGAGGCCCTTTTATGAAGTGGAAAGGATAGGAATGGCCCTGTGGATCCCCACTACAGTAGGTTTGCTAATAATAAGGAACAAGAACATATATGATTATTGGGTGGGGATTTGAATGGTTTCTGAAATATAAAGCCTTTTATGGAGTGGAAGGGCGGGGCACATTGCCTCAGCACAGAGACCCCCAGGTTGGTGTGGTTGAACGAGTCGTATCATAAGGAACAAGTATATGGTTTAGGGGTGGGGAACTGAACTATTTCTGAGATATATGGCTTTTAATGAAGTAAAGCGATGGGGCATTGCCTGGGCATGCCACGGGGACTCCCAAGCTGGTGTCACTGAATGTGTCTTATTATAAGGAAGATGAATATATATGGTTAAGGGGTTGGGCTAAGAACAGTTTCTGAGATATAAGGCCTTTTGTGAAGTGGAGGGGTGGGGAAAGGCCCCGGGAGACTCCCAGGTTGGTGTCAATGAATGTGTCTTATCATAAGGAACAAGAATATATATGGTTTAGGGTAGCCATATGTAGGGTTTCCGAGATATTGTGAGACTATGAAATGGAGAAGGTGGGGCATGGCCCCAGCATATCCCTGGGGACCCCCAGGCTGGCGTCATTGAATGCGTCTTATCATAATGAACAAGAATATATATGGTTTAGGGGCGAGGATCTGAACAGTTTCTGAGATATATGGCCTTCTGTGAAGTGAAGGGGTGGGGCAAGGCCCCGGCGCATCCCCGAGAACCCCCAGATTGGTGTCAATGAATGTGTCTTATCATAAGGATCAAGAATATATATGGTTTAGGGGCGGGGATCTGTAAGGTTTCCGAGATATTGGTCCTTTTATGAAATGGAGGGGGTGGGGCATGGCCCCATCGCATCCTGGGGACTCTCAGGTTGATGTCGCTGAATGGGTCTTATCATAAGGAACAAGAATATATATGGTTAAGGGGTTGGGATCTGAATGGTTTCCAATATATTGGGCCTTTTATTAAGTGGAGGGGTTGGGCATGGCCTCGGCGCATCCCTGAGGACCCCTAGGTTGGTGTCACTGAATGCGTCTTATCAATAGGAACAAGAATATATATGGTTTAGGGGTCGGGACCTGAATGGTTTCTGTGATATATGGCCTTTTATGAACTGGAGGGGGTGGGGCATGGCCCCGGCACAACCTGGGGGACCCTCAGGTTGGCATAAAAGCCTATGGCTGAGAGAAGTTTACTCAAGAAACATTTCTATAAAAGTTTTGTCAAAATATCTGCATTGACTTGGCAGTAAATGCCATTTTTCAATTTTCCCAAAAATAAGTCTATGGAAAATCTAAGTTGCCATAGCAACCAAACTAATGAGCTGATTTTCATAAAAAACACAAACTTTCAACCCCCAGCCCAAGGATGCTACAGATACAATTTGGGCCCAATCAGCCCAGTGGCTTCAGAGGAGATATTTAAAAGTGTTGACGTCACATGACGACGCAGATGACACAGATGACGAGGGACAACTGCCTATTCTATAAGCTCCCCCGGAGCCTTCGGCTCTGGTGAGCTAAAAATGTGATTTTTATTTCAGAAGCTGTCAATATATTTGAACAGCTAGGCCCCCGCCCATCGGGTCTTGGAGAAATAGATTGGGCTCCATGGTACTTCCACGTAGAATTGAAATGGAACGCATATGTGTACTGATAAACCGCTTAGAAGGGCTAAGTCTGCCCAGGCAAAGTGTCGGGAGTCGGACCAGCCATGTATATAAACCCTATTGGTTTCATTGGGTAGCAGGCTTGAATAGCATTTCATCTCATTGTTGGGTTAGAGTCCCAGGAAACTGGAAGCGACGTTTCCAAAATGACCTAAACAGTATTTTATCAGTTACCCCCAATGTATAGTGCATTGCAACACATTGACCTGATAAAGATATGCTATCTCAGGACAAGTGAACTTTATCACGTCAACGTGACAGTGCACTTTTTGAATGGCCAAAATGTTATTATTACTAGAAAAATCGAAAATAAAAATACATTGAAAATTATCAGAAGAAAAATAACGGTCAGATGATAGTAAATATACTGGTCGATTATATTCTGCACCGAAATAATGGGACGCACTGAGGACAATCGGTAAGTGATCGAAAATTGCCAATTCGAAGGGTTTACAAGGGGATTAACTGATAAATAGAATACCAGATTCGTGTCATTTGATATCAAGTTTATCAGGCTCGGCTTCGGGAACGCATGTAGAATCGCTCGGCAAGCCTCACGATTCTACAAGTGTTCCCGAAGCCTTGCCTGATAAACTTGATATCAAAAGACACGAACCTGGTATTCTTTATGACTCTAATCAAACGAAAATGAATAGGCATGTTTTCGTGATGAATGTACACCAAGGTCCTCAGTTTATCATTCTCATATATGCTTGTACTGTTGCTAATGAAAAAAGAAGCCATCCCGACAACATGCCTATATAATTCTCACCCCCTTGAACCCCACTTTTATACAGAAAAACTGGTGTTTACATGGGTAAACCTTATTTTTCTTATTTCTGCTCTAAAATATAGATTGTCATCACTCTTAAAACCGCCCCGATTAAGTGGTTCTAACGTGTACCAACAATCCATATTTTGAGCAGAAATAAGAAACATATCACAATTTTTCATCTTTAAATCTTCATTTTTTTCAGAGATAAAATGTTCTATTTATTATCATAGGAGTGTTTCATAATGACTCAACAACTCCAGTTTTCCATTACGAAAACACGCCTTTATTAAAATACATAGTAAAATTTACCTCCGAAAAAAAAACACGAAAATTTTAGCTGAAAAATTGTGATACTTTTTATTTTTGCTCACAATAAAGATTGTGAGTACCCGTTAGAACCGCCTCGACGAGGCGGTTCTAACGAGTACCCACAATCTATGTTTTTTGAGTAGAAATAAGAAAATTAATGTATACCCCTGCAAAGCCAAGTTTTACTATATAAAAGTGGGGTTTAAGATGGTCAAATTTATATAGGTGTGTTTTCGTGATGATGAGAAACACTCAGTAACTCGTGTTTTCTCAAATTTGTTTCTGGACAATTAATTCTTTATTGGCTACTTTCAGTCAATTATCAGCTACCTGCATTTTATTTTTTTTCAAATGCACAATAATATGGCAACTGTCTTGTCTTACCTTGTTTGACATTGCTTCTATGGTCCTCATCACGTGATTCAAGTCGAGTATCTTAAATGGATTCCAGAACGGTGGGATACTCTCGGTGAATTTGGCCCAGGCACCCTTTAAAGAAAGTTTCGAACAATTGTTAAAATCAGAATGAATGAAGAGCAACAAGCCAAACGCTATTTTGGGCCAAAGATGTCTTGAACTTTTCCAACATCCATCTCTAGCTCAACGCGTATGTTGACACATCAAGTTAACAACCCAAGGAAAGTAAATCACCGTAAACCCCTCTTTATATACAGAAAATCTGGATTTCCGGGATATAAATTGTTTTTCTTATTTATGCTCTAAGACATAGTTTATGGGTACTAGATAGAACTGCCTCGATAAGGCGGTTCGAATGAGCACACATAACCTATGTTTGGAGTAGAAAGTAGAACTTATATCATATTTTTTCATTAAAAAAAACGTCGAAGAACTTTGAATGCCCTATGCCACACGTAGGTGTTCTCGTTACTGGTTGCAAACCCAAAAGAATGGATATAAATCTGGATCCCTACAACCCACTGTGCTAAAATCAGGTTCGGAAAATTAAAACGTCGTCCAGCACATTTTGTGTTTTGTTTTGTTAAAATGAGATCATTTGGAAGCACAGTGGTAGCTAAACAATGCCTGCTACAATAGTAGTGTCAATTAAGGGGAATAGGAACACCTCCCGGGTAGACAACTCCTGCAAAAGTATTTTTGTCTCCCACGTCAATAGGGGTCAACTCTAAAAGGAAAGAATTTGCTCCTGAGGAGCAAATTCTTTCCTTTAAGAGTAGACCCCTTTTTCGGTGGGTCAGGGCTTATAGACACATCCAAAATCTACGTCACACAAGGTCAAAGGTCATTAGCCTTGTTTTATCTAGTGGACAAAAAAACTTTCGGTTCCATACTCTACCGTTGATGTTGCACGAATTGTTTTTTGTAATAACTATTGATAATTCGTCTTTCTATCAAACCTGTTTGCCACAAACCATTTTTGACATTAAACTGCTTCTTTTTCGTATAAAATTGGATATAACATATCCATACTTTTATCTTTTTTCCATTCGTTAAATAAAGTGCATCGAATACGTTTTGGCATGATGGTGGGTAGTTTTATAACGGTTTTTAGGCAACAAAATGTGCGATAAAATGTCAGAAGAGACTGGTTCAAAAACACAAACTGACAAGGATCAGTTAATTTTGTGGAGAAGAAATGAGTTTAATCACACGATAAATATTCAAAATTCTCATTGACACTGTACGGCAACATTCATGTTTTGCCAACCAGATAAAAGAGTACCTCTGCAGGGGGGGGGGGGGTAATTGGTGCATGCGCAGTGAAATGTAAACAAGGTCAGGTGTCAAAACATTGGACCTGTCTATAGTTAAGCGTACAGGGGGTCCCGAAAGTTGTCTCTTATTGAAAAATGGCGAAAAAAATCTTCCAGGTGTTCCCATTCCCCTTAAGGCGGAACCTCACTTGTGAAGAAAATGGTTCATTTCCCCTCAAACGGAAATCACCAGAGATCACTGCACACCGAGCAGACGATATCCGACATTCAACTTCCGTAAAGTATCAAAACAGTGTAGGAATCGTGTCACAAGGTCAGGATCAAGGTCGACATCGGAGCTTGATAAACATTGTGAACACAACTAAGTAGGGAAAGAATGTATTCTTAAAATTGAACATGGCAAATTGTCGGATCGGGTTGTTCAGAATTAGCAATGCTGCTTAAAATGTATCGTTGTAACTTTGTTTCTTCAATATGGCAATAAACGAATATTTTTTCAGCAAACTATTGTACACAGGATAACAGTTAAGGTTGAACAGGCCTCCGTGGCCTAGTTGATAAGAGCGCTGATACTTTATCCTAAATTAGGTCTCTCACCGCTGTTGTTCGAGCCTCGCTAGGCTCACATGTTTACGCCATGTTCTGTAATGGAAGGTCTATCGTTTTTTCTCCGGCTCTACGATTAACGATCGGCTCTAAAAAAATCAAATGCAAGAAATCTTGAAAGAGCCACAACACCAACAGCCCCAAAAATGTTAAGATTAGTTTCGATCACAAATGAGCCCGTTAAAGAGGCTTTAAATACCTGGGCCAACCACTTTATGACAGATAAGTTATAAAACACAAACGCGTGAGAAGGCAATGCCATCTAGAATTTCTAGTAAAATGTGTTACCTTTAAATCCATGACAGTATGTCCTTTGCTGTAGACGTCATACAACGTCAATTCGAACTCTTTGCACAATCGGAAGACACGGTTCTGAGTCGGGCCAACATAAGCTCCGCCCACATCAACAGGTCCGTGTGTTTCATGCTGAAATGACAATTGTATTGGTTATTTTAAGGGCCGGCAAACGACGAACTTAAAGAGAAAGGCAATGGTCTGGAATTGACACAATTAACCCAAACCACCCATCAGAGACACCAAGAAAGAAAAATCAGCACTAATAACTAGCCACTAATGAAACACCAATAGCGGAAAGCCAACATGACAGTTACTTTCCCACAAAATGGCCATTTGGCTATCCAAAACAAAAATACATGCGATACACACACTCAAAGACAAACCATAACAGATATAAACCGCGACAGAAGTGACCTTCACTTAGAGCTGTTGAAATGAGTCAGACTCTCGTGTACAGACGAAACAAAACGCAAGTTTGAGTCAGACGAAACAAAACGCAAGTTTGAGTGGATGCAGAAGCTGAGCTAGAACATAGCTCACACAAACTACTGGCATAAGTGTTATTGACTTTGTGGATAAGGCTGGCACGATTAACCGGATAATTGATTAATCACTCTATACATTCCATAAAAATGACTGTCGTTACGGATTCGATAATAATCGATTATTTGACAAGTATACTTTACTACCCAAGGTTGTGTCTAAAATAGCTGAATGAGTGGCAAACAGTGCAGACTCTGATGAGACGCCGCAGAACGCGGCGTCTCATCTGGGCCTTCACTGTTTGCTCAGTCCTGATTGTCCGAAAACATATAATTAAGTATAACATATGGTAAGAGTCATGTTCAGACAGAGAGCCAGACAGGTAAAATTATGATAAATTCTTCAGTGATTCCACATCGATTATCAATCGCAATGGCATCACTGATAATCGATTATCTTTTCAACTCTGATTAGCCAGCCCTATTTTTGAACAATGATGCCGTTGACGCCGACACAACTGCAGCTGTTATAAGCCGACGTTTGTTTGATTGTTTGATTTGAAGTTTAACGTCCCCGTCAACACTGTAAAATGTCATTTAGGAGACGCTGCTTCCAATTTTGTGGGACTTTTACCCGACAAATAAGCCGACGTTATGTGTCCCGTGGTTACAGCAGAAAGTCTTCCAATAGCACCAAGAAAGTTTGACCCCCTTAAAACCCCTTGTAATACATTTAAACCGGGGTTTACAGGGATATACATTCTTTTCTTATTTCCTCTCAAAAACATAGAATGTGGAAACTCGTTAGAACTGCCCCATCGAAGCGGTTCAAACGAGTACCCACAATTTATGTTTTTAACATGAATATGAAAAATAGCGGAGTTTTTTTATCTGAATTTTTTTAATACATCACATGAACAAGTCCGTGAAATGAACCCCCCCCCCTAAACCCCAGTTTATATAGAGAAAACTGGGGTTTAAGGGGGTATAAATTATTTTTCTTATTTCTGCTCCAAGACATAGGTTGTGGGTACTCGTTAGAACCGCCTCATTGAGGCGGTTCTAACGAGCATCCACAACCTATGTTTGCAGTATAAATAAGAAAAATATCACAGATTTTCCTCAGAAAAGTAGCCATTTTGGAGATGTGAAAAATGCACTATGTCGCACGGGTGTGTTATCGTAATGTTAAGTGGTTACGGTTTCAGTCAATACGATAACACACTCATGCGACATGGTGCTTTTCTCACATTCCCAAAATGGCTTAATTTCTGGTGAAATTCCGTGACATTTTAGCTCACCTGGGAAGAAGGCTCCATAGGAGCTTATAGGATGGTAGTCTCTCTCTCGTCCGTCCGTCCGTCCACACTTTTACCAGCTTTATCTCTGCAGCCTGCAGGCTGATCTCAATTATTTCTTATTTGTAGCATGCCTCTGGTGGCATGCCTCTGGTCGGGCATAGCTGACATTAGCTTTTAATCGAAATCAAATTTAAACTTTGGTTGCTATGGCAACCACAAGGCCCCATTGACTTACAATGGGAAAATGCTTGTCATCATCATAACACCTTCAGTGTTAATCGGATTTTTCTGAAACTTATAAATAAGGTGGCTGGGGATAAAAACTCGGACGAGTTCGAAAGCCGGCCAAGTCGGCCCATTTATCATGGAGTTACGTCCCTTTGATTGCTGAAAATGCCGATTTTTGATTTTGTCATCACCGTAGCCCCTTCAGTTTTGATCGAATCTTTCTGAAACTTATATGTAAGGTGGCTGGGGATAAAACCTCGGATGAGTTCGAAAACCGGCCATGTCTGCCCTTTTATCATAGAGTTACGTCCCTTTGATTGCTGAAAATGACGATTTTTGACCTTGTCATCGCCGTAGCCCCTTCAGTTTTGATCAGATCTTTCTGAAACTTATATGTAAGGTGGCTGGGGATACAACTCGGATGAGTTCGAAAATCGGCCAAGTGGACACATTTATCATAGAGTTACGTCCCTTAAATTGCTGAAAAAGCCAATTTTTGACCATGCCATTACCGTAGCCCCTTAATCTTTGATCGGATCTTTCTGAAACTTATATGTAAGGTGGCTGGGGACAAAAACCTCCGATAAGTTTGAAAACCGGCCCAGCGGGCCCATTTATCATAAAGTTACAGCCCTTTAATAGCTGAAAATGCCGTTTTTTTTACATTGTCATCACCGTAGCCGCTTCAGTTTTCATCGGATCTTTCTGAAACGTATCTGTAAGGTGGCTGGAGATAAAAACTCGGACGAGTCCTAAAACCGGCCAAGTCGGTCCATTTATCATAGAGTTACATGTACGTCCCTTTGATTGGTGAAAACGCCGATTTTTGACCTTGTCATCACCGTAGCCCTTCAGTTTTGATCAGATCTTTCTGAAACGTTCTTATCAATTTTAAGTTCAATTTTATATGCCAGACAAGCCTGATTTTTAATAGACAGACAATCTTTGGGGTACATAATGAAAAAGGTTATTGTCTGACTTCGTTCATATGGCGGAGAGGCACTCCTTCGCAATATCAAATATCAATATAAATCACCTACATGTACAATTATTTATCTTTTGTGATACCCTAGCTCAAAGGTTTTGATATGAAATACCGTAATGATCCTAAGTATGGGAGAGATAGGCCTAAACAAACAGTGCAGACCCAGATCAAACTGCTTCAGATCAGTCAAAAACGGGTCTTCACTGTTTGCCAGATTGGACTTCTCTAGCTGGATCGTGAAATAAATGTATTAATAATTTTGGAGAATTTAATTTACAGCACGTCCTTAAGGTGTACGATTTTTTTTTGGTTTTGGATTTTTTAGGTTTACCTTTATCATTTAGTAAAATAAAATATACATATATCCTCGCGTGTCATAACACATGGGAAATGGACGCCGTCCGTGACAATTATTAACCTATAAAATGCCAATCACGACAATTGTCGTCTGCTTTGCCGCCGGCCAGTTACCTTGAATTTTTTTTTTTTTTTTTTTTTTGCAAACAGTGTGGGCTCAGATCAGACTGCTCGTACATTTGCAAACAGTGTGGACCCAGATCAGACTGCCCTTCTAGAATCAGCGGAACACAGAAAATATTTCATGGAAAGGAAGTTGTCGGACCCAGCAGGGTCGAACCCGCAACCTCTTGATCACTACTCAGGCGGGGTCGAACCCACAACCTCCTGATCACTAGTCAGATGCCGGGACCACATGAACTTCTTACGTGATTCATCACGAAAACACGCCTATGTAAATTTGACTCCCTTGAACCCCTTTGTAATATAGTAAAACTTGGGTTTACAGGGGTATACCGTATGTTTTTATTTCTGCTGTAAAATACAGATTCTTGCATAAATACCTATGCGCATGGCTGTTTGAAGCCATTGTCAAATGAACCGAAAGCCGTGCTCAAACAGCAAAAACCATGTTCAAATCATGAAATTCGCGTGCTGTTTGAACATAGATTTTGAGATTTTGATATCACAAGACGGGCCTTGCTTTGTTTACGTTACTTTGAGCGACGTAACGTTATCGCCCTGAACGTAGCGTTTTAGAGTTCTATGATGACGTCACTGCATGACAACGTCATTGCAAACAACATTCTGAACTGGCCGCCATTTTGGTTTGCCTATCGCATTTGAAGAGTTTATATGGAATTTACATGGAGCTTTTGGGTGTTTTCGTCCAAATTTGCTGTCGGATTCGTAAGTTATGCAAGAACAACGATCATCCATGGTTATTTCATTGCATTAACATTTGCCGGATCCCTCGGAAGATATTTGAACATTCGGCCTAGCGGCCTCATGTTCAAACAGCTTCCTCGGGATCCGGCAAATGTTAATGCATGAAAATCCATGGTTGATCCCTATATTGTGTATTCGTTTGAATCGCCTCGATGAGGCGGTTCTAACTAGTACACACAATCAATATTTTGAGCAGACATTACGATAACACATCCGTGCGACATAGTGCATTTGTCACACCTCCAAAATGGCTACTTTCCTGATGAAAATTCGTGATATTTTTCCTATTTATACTGCAAACACAGGTTGTGGGTGCTCGTTAGAACCGCCTCATTTAGGCGGTTCGAACAAGTACTCACAACGGTTGAACCTATGTCTTGGAGCAGAAATAAGAAAAAGTTGGCATACCCCCTTAAACCCCTATTTTATGCCCCCGCCATTCGAAGAATGGTGGAAAGGGCATATAGCGTTGCCCCTGTCCGTCCGTCCGTTCGTCCGTGCATCCGAAACTTAAACGCAGTCAATAACTTCCTTATTTCTTGATGGATTTTAAAATTACTCGGCAGAAATGTTAACCATCATGAGACGACGTGGCCCCTGCAAAACCCAGGTCCGTACCTCCAAGGTCAAGGTCATACTTAGAGGTCAAAGGTAAAAAAAGGGTCCGAAACTTAAACGCAATCAATAACTTTCTTATTTCTGGATGGATTTTGAAATTACTTTGTAGAAATGTTAACCATCATGAGACGATGTGTCATGTGCAAAACCCAGGTCCGTACCTCCAAGGTCAAGGTCATACTTAGAGGTCAAAAGTAAAAAAACGGTCCGAAACTTAAACGCAGTCAATAACTTAAGGCCCCGTCACACTCAGACAAAGACCTCAAAGACCGCACTGCGTTCTTAAAACTTAAAACTACGCAGGGAGAACGGGATGAAATGCAGGAAAAATCGCAGTTTTCAAGTTGGTTCTACGTCCTTACGCCCATGTCAGGATGCCACTGCGTCTAATACGCACCAGCTACGTTTTGTCGCGCGCTTGATCAGGCATACACCACGTCCTTTGCGTTTTTACTACGTTTTTACTAAGTTCTTCCCAAGACCTTTGAGACAACACCACGTGCTTTGTGCGCGTTTACCACGTTCTCACTGCGCCTTCAAGATGTTATAAATTAAAGTCAACTGCCTCTGCATTCTCATTCGTTCTGCAAGTTTCCTTGAGTGAACAACCATCATAAACTATGCCTCCAAAAGGTCGTGGGAGAAGACAAAAAGGTCAGAAAAAGGGTATCACTTCACAAACTGACCCCGGAGATGATGCTGGTTCCGCCGATACAGCAAACCCACCAGTAACACAACATCTAGGTTGCCTCCTATTCCTTCTCCATCTTATCCTCCTTAATAAGATAAGGGCAGCCTGCGCATCAAGCAGAGTTTGGTTGCCTTGGAACAACGCACACTGCAGGAGAACGTTTTGATTCTGTGTGTTCATGATAAAAGTTGAAACACAAGTGAAAATGTGAGAAATTCAGTGAATTTTTTTTATACTAAATTGCTTGACGTGACATGGACGCTATGAGAACTTGCTGCAAACGTAAAACGGACGTGATAAGCACCGAACGAACGTGTAACAAACGTAATGTTGTCTTATACAACGTGGTATGAACGTACTTTTGCCTATGCAGAAACGTGGAACGGTCGTGGTGGGTACGCGATTGACGTGGTATGAACGTCGTATGAACGCACTGCAATATTTTCCGTCCATACCAGGTTTGTACTACGTCAATGTAGACCATATTGGGTTCATGCGCCGTTGGTACTACGTCAATGCCGTTGTCTCCATGTCCTTACTGAGTCCTTACTGCGTCCTTATTCGATCACGTCCTCGCCACGTTTTTTTTGAACATGTTTAAAAATCATCCACGTCAGCCAAGACCATAAAGATCGCATCACGTCCTTATCGGTTTCTACTGCGTTCCTTCTACGTCGTACAAGTTCGTACTACGTCGGCCCGGTTTTACATTGACGCAGTGGGAACTTGGTCTAGTGTGACTGGGGTTTTACTTATTTCTGGATGGATTTTGAAGAAATGTTAACCATCATGAGACGATGTGTCACGTGCAAACCCAGATCCGTACGTCCAAGGTCAAGGTCATACTTAGAGGTCAAAGGTCAAAAAAGGGTCCGAAACATAAACACAGTCAATAACTTTCTTATTTCTGTTTGGATTTTAAAATTACTTTGAATAAATATTAACCATCATGAGACGATGTGTCACGTGCAAACCCAGATACATACTTCCAAGGTCAAGGTCCTACTTACAGGTCAAAGGTAACAAAATGGTCCGAAACTTAAACGCAGTCAATAATTTTCTTATTTTTGGATGGATTTTGAAATTACTTGGCAGAAATGTTGGTCATCATGAGACAATCTGCCTCCTAGAAAACCAAGGTCAAAGTCATACTTAGAGGTCAAACGTGAAAAAAGGGTCCAAAACTTAAACAGGGTCAATAACTTTCTATGGATGAATACAAACATAGACATATTTTCAGGCGGGGGCATCCGTGTCTTATGGACGCATTTCTAGTCTCTATATAAAGTGGGGTTCAGGGAGGTGTTTATTTCACGGACTTGTTCATATGATGAATAAGAAAATATCCCAGTTTTTTCATCTTAAAATTTTCGTTTTTCGGCGATAAAGTTTATAATGTATTTGAATACGCGTATTTTCGTATTGGAACAGTTTACCCTTATAGTATAAGTTCTCCCTCCAACTCTGTCTCTAGCTTCCAAGACTAACACGCGCAGTCCATGATCTTTCAATCTTCTAGCAGCGCTAAGACCTGTAACAAATCATTATAAACACATGTCTATTAAAATGTATTGAAAATTGTATCACCAAAAATGATTTTTTTTGTAAACATTCTGACATTTTCTAAAAAGTACCCATCACGAATACACGCCTATATAATTTTGACCCCCTTGAACCCCACTTTTATATTGTAAAACTGGGGTTTAGAGGGGTAAACCTTATTTTCTTATTTCTACTCTAAAATATAGACTGGTTCTAACGAGTACCCACAATCTATATTTTGAGCAGAAATAAGAAAAATATCAACAATTTTTCATCATAAAATTCGTTATTTTACAATGCAATAGTATAGCCGTGTTCTCGTAATGCACAAGCTGTATGTTTTGTTGATGTTGTTGTTGTTTCGGTTTTACATGTACGGTCCTTTCCAGATTGTTTCACTCATATCGAGCCGTTCGTTAATCACTGGTGGGCGAAAACCGGAGTACCCGGAGAAAAAAAAACACCTGACCTTCCGTTGTAGAACTTGGTTTCTCACATGTGACCCGAACCAGGCGGTGAGAGACCAAGTGATTAAGAGTCAGCACTCTTATCCACTTGGCCACGGAGGCCCGTTTATATATGTTTTTGAGCAGAAATAAAAAAATATAACGTATACACCTGTACACCCCACTTTTACTATAAGAAGTGGGGTTTCAGGGGATCAACATTATATAGGCGTGTTTTTTTATGTTTAAAACCAATGTAAGTACATTTGCCACAGTTCTCATCGAAATTGCAGCCAATGGCAGTCGCAACTCTTGACATTACTTTTTCAGAAAATAGTTAACCCTTGTCCTGCTGAGCCCGGATATGTCTTAACTTTCAAGCAATAAAGATCCAGATCAGATGGCTTCTGAAGAAGCCATCTGATCAGGATCTTCATTGTTTGTCATTCAGCTCATGAATTTGTTGCAATAATTTGCATCAAGAAATCTGATTGGTTGATAATCAGTAGTTGGTGTGGCATATATAAATATTCAGCAGGTCATATTTTATCATATGGGCCCCGTCAAGCGATTTTGGTACTTATCACCTAGATGTGTATGCGAGCAGCGAAGGTTCAGGCAAGCCTGCGCATCCGCGCAGTCTCGCCAGAACCTTCGCTGCTCGCTCATACAAGCAGTGAATCAAGAGGAACCTTCAGACAGAAAGCCATATCCCTGGCCCCTCTGAATGGCTGGGCATGCGCAGTTAAAATTTGTCATGACGGAATGCTCGAAGACACAAATTCGCTCATATGATGCATGGTAAACAATGTAAATATAAGTAATAAAGGTGGTTTATTTAACGGTCATCGAATTACGAACAAAATCGGGTCACGAGCAAAGTTGAAGTGAACCCCTTCGGGGCGGCTTTCTTTGCTCAGGACCCGATGGTGTTCATACTTCGATGAACGTTGACTACAGTCGAACTACAATGGCTCGAACACCTTTGGTATCCCGAAAAGCTGTTCGAGACAGGGGTAGTATGAGCCACTGAGATTACTGTCAGGAGGCATAACGAAATACTTTTAGACATCTTTTCGGTGTTCTACGTATAATGAATATGTATGTTGTGTGTACTCATTAGAATCGCCTCATCGAGGCGATTCTAATGCGTACACACAGCATACATTTGCAAGATAAAAGACTAAAATCTCCTTAATTATCCCACACTATTTCTTATGTAGAGGATTTCGCTGGGGGCTCAAGAACGAGTTCGACTCACCCATGGCAAACGAGCCATCGGTGTTCGAGCCATCGGTGTTCGAGCCATCTAGCAGACTCGGCATTTAGTAAATTAGCTGGCAATTCATGGGAAATGCTTTAATTTCTATTAGAAATTAAAGCATTTCCCATAAATTGCCAGCTAGTTTAGCATGATTGAATAAGAAAACTATATTTGCAACTGCAATGATTGATACGAACTGCATGGGTACAAATAATGGACATGCTTTCAGAGAGTGTTTCGTTTCTCCGCTTACCTTATCAAGTCATGTTAGCAAGTCCCTTAAATGAACACCCCTGCAATCCCCGCTACATGTACATGTATTGGTGTTGGGTTTTATAAGAAGCTTCGGACCCCTCCATTGTCTAGCGATTAAGCTACTCGCCTAATAAACTAGGTATCCTGGGTTCGATTCCGGGCTTCTCCACACTTTCGTGTGAGTTTTTAAACAAAGGTCCCGTCTCCACATAACCTTAGTTGTTGGTGTGACATAAACTCAAAACACAGGGGTATGTATCATTTTTCGAATTTCTACTCCAAGACATGCTGTCAGTAGGCGTTAGCGGCAGACCAAACGAGCACCCACAATACATGTAAATGTTTTGAGTAGCCCAGCTTCCCATGGTACCAAGGTAGTTAATGTTACAGTATAAATATTCCACAGCTAGTGCTATTTAGCACTAAAATAATTTTATGTTAATTTCCTATAGGGTCTCTTCTTGCAATTAAGGAGGAGTAATGATCACAATACTTCAGCGTGTATTTACAAACCTGACAGATATGTACCCAGGCAGAATTTTCTAATGCCATGGTACCAAGGCAAATAGAAAAATGACAAATGTAGAAAACTGATTCGATTAAAAATACATGTAATGTTTTTTCGTATTAATTAAAACAATAAACATTAGTATTTCAAATAGGGAAAACTGCAAAAATTATGTAAAAAATAATTTTTGACTGCTTTTAATCCTGCAAATGGTACAATAAAGTAAGCTACAGTTGAGACACAGGGGGTACAATTTATCACGAGGGTTGTATGAAAGACAAGCAAGTTTGATTCATCATTTAACTTTATGTTCTAAGCTTATTCTCAGAGGTGTCATTTGGGCAAAGAAACCCTGGGATAGTTTAAAGTAATTTAAAGAACACATGCATAGACTGCCTGTGCACTTGAGGCTAAAATTCACTTTCAATACTAAACGAATATCCATGCATACAGAAGGCAGTATATATCAACCGGAGACAAACAGGATTGTTCTTGCATGTTTCAATTTATAAGACCAACCCGAGAAAAACTTAAGCCACAAAAGAAAAATCATAGGGTATTTCAAAAATAAATACAAAACAAATTTAACAACCAGGGGGTGAAGAGAAAATGTGAAAAATCTGATTTCACCTTGTTTTTAACTTTCTAGATATTTATCCAGATATTTATCATAAAACTGAAATGATATATATACCAATGGAAAGATATATATCCAACTTCATTGATGTGAGGATATCAAGCCCATGTGATTTGTACAAGATTCAAAATGCAGCAAAATATTGTTTACCCCGGTACCATGGAACCCTTGGTACCATGAGAAGCGAGTATATAAATAAGACAAAATATCACACATTTTCATCAGAAGATAACCTTTCTTGAGATATGAAAGCTAGCATTGTGACACATTGATTTGTTATCGTAATGAAATGAGTGCGCTTCACCCTTATCTTGCTGAATATTCATTTAAGCCACACCCATTTCTGTCTATCAACCAATCAAATTACTTGATGAAATTTATTGCTACAAATTCATAAACTGAATGCCAAACAGTGCAGATCCTGATCAGATGGCTTCTTTAGAAGCCATCTGATCTGGATCTACACTGTTTGCAAAGTTAGGGGTTGTCGTGAACAGCAAGATAAGGATTAAACGGACGGCTAGCCACTGCCTAAACGGAAAGTGAACATACCGTTTTCTTTAGCATACACAATGTCTGCAGGATGACTTGGTTTGAAACGTTATGCTCAGAGGAGGGCCATTCCAGTGTAACAAGCCGGTTCTTCCCCTGTCAGTTTCTTCCCCGCCCAGTCAGTTTCTCCTCCCCCACCACCTAAATTCTTTTAGAACCACTGTGAATGAGTTATTTAATGCATCTCAATTTGTTAAGATGAGAATAGAAACCATTCTGAATAAGTTTCTAGTCTCTATAACATGAATGGCAAAATTTGTTAGATGTAATACAATACATGGAGATTTAGTAAAATATGCATCCCAATTCCAGTATCTGGGATTATTCGAGGATTCAGACTCTGTCCTAGTGACATCAGGAGTCCCACAGGGCTCTGTCTTGGGGCCGATTCTGTTCTTGGCCTAAATTAATGACCTTCTTCGGGATATTGTCTCACAGGTGCGTCTCTTCACTGACGATATTGCCATTTACCTGACTATTGAGTGAGTGAGTGTTTGAGTTTTACGTCCCACCAACAGCTAAGGTCATACGGAGACGGAACCTCGGTTTGAAGACTCATCCTAAAGTCTGGCGAAGCCCGGGATCGATCCTGCGAACCCTGGTTTACAAGGCAAGTAGCATAACCACTACACCACGGAGGCTTCTACCTGACTATTGAATCTAAACATGACAGTGACTGCTTACGATTTGTGACTTGAACTAACTACTTGGCATGGGAATCAAAGTGGGGTATGGAATTTAATCCCTCCAAATGTCAGGTCATACGGGTGACAAGAACTCCCTTAAAACACAGATTATATATTTCATGGCCAGGTCCTGGAGATGGTCACTGGTGCCAGGTACTTGGTGGTGGACATTTCCAACAAACTTAACTGGAAAACTCACTTGGGCAGAGTTACAGCAAACACAAACAGGTCTCTCGGCTTTATATAGAGAAATATAAAACCAAAGTCCACCAAAGTCTGAAAAATGGCCTACCAGACCCTTGTACATCCGAAGCATGAGTATGTTTCAGCCATATGGGATCACCCATACAAAAAGGAACACCGATAAGGTTGAAATGGTCCAAAGACGTGCAGCCCGTTGGACCATGAATGACTCATCATCATCATCATCAACGGATTTTTATTAACGTGAAGGTACAGGGGTAATGTCCACATAAGTGGGCCCCCTTCCAGGTAGCTGGCTTGTTGCACGCATGGAAGAACTTACACCAGATCTCCAGGCCTGTCTATCATGAGGATCGATAGCAGAGAGCTTCCATTCTCTGCAATCTCTTTATGTCAGCTGCTTCCAGGTCATCTCAGGCCTTCCAGGCCCCCGTTTTCCACCTACCTGTATACCACAGACAGTCTTGACTGCACCGATGGAGCGTTCCACATGCCCATACCAGCGGAGCCTTCTCTCTTTCAGGATGAGGTCCAGGTCCACAATGCCAAGACGCTCAAGTAACTCATTGAACCTGATGGTGACAGTGGCCTGTCGCTTGACATTGCAAATTTGCCTTATCATTGCCTTGCCATTCCGCTGAAGACGTTGGAGGTTTGGCTTTGTCAATAGACATGTCTCACTGGCATGGAGCATTGCGCTCCGCACACAAGAGCTGTACACACGGTCACGTGTCTTGAACGAGAGGTGGCGGGAAGAGAGAACTGGTAGCAACTCCTTGAATTTCTTCCGGGTTGTTTTCGCACGTGATATGGTTGAAAGGTCGCAACCACCGGCTGCTGAGAGTGTATCACCTAGGTAGCAAAAGGAAGCTACAACCTCCAGTTTGTCGGATCCAACTTTGGACTTCCCTCTGTGGTCTGCCATCTAAGGGTCGTGCGGTTCCTTGGCACCGTGTACACCTGTAATCAGGGTCCTCTACTAAACGCTTGAGCCCACTGCATTTCTTGTGCACCCAGAACTTGCAGCCATTACAAAAGATACGGTTGCTGCCCACTCCAGTGCGACATACTGCGCATGGGAACTGGCCTGTACTCTGCAGTAGGTCCAGACCTGAGCCACATATCATGATCTTTGTCTTTCCTGCATTCACTCTCAGCCCTTTCCTCTCCATTGCGTCTTTCCAAGTTAAGAGCCTCCTGACATTTTCCTCAAGGGATTCAGCTATGATGACAAGGTCATCAGCATACTGGTCCTCCCAGGGGACTCCAGAACGGAACTCACATGACAAGGCTTCAAGCACAATGATGAAAAGCAGTGGGCTGAGAACAGAGCCTTGATGAACACCCACCTTCACTTCGAATTCTTCACTGTAACCATCACCAACACGGACACCGCTCCGAGCATTAGCATACATCCCTTGGACCAGTCGCACAATCCACTCGTCCACTCCAAGTTTTCTTAGTACCCACCAGATGACTTTCCGAGGCACTCGATCAAATGCCTTCTCCAGGTCTACAAAAGCCATGTAGAGTCTCCTGTTGGCCGCCAGATACTTCTCTTGCAGCTGCCGTACAACAAAAATTGCATCTGTTGTGCCTCTTCCTGGGACGAATCCAAACTGGGAATCGTCGATGGACACCAACTGCCTAATGAGGCCATCCACAATCCTCTCCAGGACTTTCATGACCTGTTCTGTCAGCTTGGGACCAAGGAAGTTGCCCCGTTCGAACGCATCACCCTTGCCCTTGTAGAGACAGACAATGAAACTCTGTTCCTAGTCAGAGGGAACCTTTCCATCACGGATGATTGCAGCTGCAAGGGGGCAGATCATTGAGGCACCCGCATCACCTGTAGCTCTGATCATCTCCACCACTATGCCAGAAGGGCCTGGTGCTTTGCCAGTCTTCATCTGAGAAATAGCCTTCTTAACCATATCAATAGGGATTGGGATGGGTGGCCCTTCCACTGGTGGTTCATCAGACAAGTGGTCTGGGTCCCAGTCAAACTAAACATTGAGTAGCCTTTGGTAGTGTTCTAACCAGGCCCTATGCCAGAACAACTAGTGTCTCTTCATTGTTGCACAAGTTGGACTGGCAATCCCTTGAAGAAAGCCGTTCAGTGGCACGTCTTTGTCTTTTCTACAAGGTTGTCAATGACCTTGTGGCTGTGCCCCTTCCTGATTATATCCAGCGCCATACTAATAAGATTTCAAAGTATTGCCATTCTACGACATTTCGCCAAATTATACTTGCAAGGATACATACAAGTATTCCTTGAATCCTTCTTTCTACTGACCATTGTTCAGTGGAATGCCCTCCCAGAGAAAGCTGTGACCAGTCCAAGTCTTGACATATTCAAGGCATAGATTGGACAGTTGAAAGTACCCAAGCCCTGGACAGATATGCCTGTTTTTAAATTATTTTGGCCTTTTAAGCCCGGTTGCATACTTCAGTCCTTTTAAGGTTCCTCAATACATTTGCACAAGAAAAATATAGGTGTCACATTTGCATGTTAATTTTTCCCAAAATATGATCCTGATTTCTTTTTAAAATACCTGTTCTTGAAGAAGAATGTTTGGAGGTACCAATGGTTATTACAGCAAGTACTTTCTTGCATTAGCAACATGTCTGCACCTTTGAAAATAAATGCAATTCTGTATTTTCACTTTTACCAGGGAAAAAATGAAACCGCCTTCTAGACTTTTTAAAAGTTACTAAACCAGCTGCAGATCAACAGTTGCCTTCAAATACTAGCGACTCGGACAAAGCTTTCTATCAAAAAGCCTAACAGAATTGAAAACCAGATTTTTTTTTTTGGCATGTTTTTCTTCATGGGCGCTATCTTCCTTTTTTGCGGTAAATCTGAACTGCTCAGATTTCATTAATTATGCCTTCCACATTTTATTTTTGCCCATCAGCAATGAATATACCTTGAAAACTCAGCTATGTAGCCTTCTCCTTGCATATAGCATTATGACATCGCCTATCTTGGAAGCCTGATATCACTGATAAATTATGGTAGCTGTCAAATTGAAGAGATATCCATCTTGCAAAGAAAAAAACGTATTCATACCCCTTGGAACTAATTTCCCCAAAACAACACTAGTACACCATTGTTTTTAATCTAAAGCATAATATTCATTTTTGAAACTGTATTGAAACTAATTCACATACTTTCTAACTTTATTTGTTCGTTTATTTATGTAAAGTATGCATTCATTTTCGAACTATTTTTTATGTGTAACATTTTCCGGTTTGTGTTGTTCGGCCCAGCTACTAGTAAACTAATTAAGAAAATGAGATGAAACTTTTTTCATCAAAACATATTAAATGCATTTGGCTTCTATGAGTTTTTACCAACCTACACATTGGTAAGTAGGTGACACAACAGATCATTAATTGGATTTGATAAATATAAACTTTGTGTTGTTCAGAAGTCCACCTGTCCCAAAATCAATTATTTGTTTATGGTGGCTCATGTGAACCAATGTAACAAATCAATGGGTAAAAATCAGCTCTATACCATTGCAGTTATTGGCAGTGATCAGGAGCCTTTTGGACAAAGTATCTGGTGCTGAACTGGCTGCTTTCAGTCCTTCAGTTCAAATATGGGGATAAACTTTTGGCTTATCTAATTTCAATTTTTTTGTTTTTGATTTATCCAGTATCAAAGCACCCATCCTGTAAACACAATCATTAACACCGTGAAACTTTTGTGCAGTGATTGCATAAATTGTTATAAACTGCATGAATGAAATATATAAAATGAAGTACTTAAAGCACCAAAGAAGGGAAATCATTTTACAAGCTAAATGCAAGAGATTTCAACACCTCAACCATATCAATCAGTGAGCTTGTTGCCAAATTGGTAGAACTGGTCATTTTTGGCTACCATACACTGAATTTAAAATAGTACCAGTTGAGATAATTACATTTTTTTATTTTTTGGGAATCATTAATTTTCAGTACTATTTAGGTATTTTACTTCAAATTTCTCTGTTGCAGTGCCTAAGGGCAACATTGAGCAACATTTATATGACAGTATTTTACACATTGTCAGGTCTGAGAGTTTAGCTATTTTTAAAGACTGTCCATAAAAATAAAGACAGTCTTTAAATTTATGGACTCACGTGTCTGTAGGAAGCAATGCAAATCGTAAGAATTTTCAAAAATTCGAAAATCGCAGAACATGTGTTACGCAACCTTCTTTATAACATGATAATCTGCGCGTAGCTGAAAACTGAGTATGAACCGTTGTCTTGTTATCCCCACGCTTTTCGAAGAAAAAGTGGGGATATTGTAATTGTCTTCGTCGTCCGTACGTCCGTCCGTCCGTCTTACCGGACAACTCCTCCCACACTTTTACAGCTAGAAACTTAAAACTTTGGGAACTGATAGGTCTTTGGTCTGAGGAGTGCATGACACTTTCGGAATTTTGATCCTACCACTAGGGGCAAGGCCAGGGGGTGGGGTGCCCCGGGGGTAAAAAATCAAAGTTTTCAGAACCTGGTTGTGTGACATATCAAATCGAACGGCATAATGAGTAGAATACATAACAATCAAAATTTGACCCCTAGGGTCAGGTTTGAGGTCACCAGAGGTCAAAAACTTGGATTTTCACCCCCATAACCCCCTTTTTAACGATTACCGGATAACTCCTCCTACACCGTTTCAGATAGAAACTTGAAACTTTGGGAACTGATAGGTCTTTGGTCTGAGGAATGCATGATACTTTCGGAATTTTGATCCTACCCCTAGGGGCCAGGCCAGGGGGTGGGGTGCCCTGGGGGTAAAAAATCAAAGTTTTCAGAACCTGGTCGTGTGATATATCAAATCGAACGGCATAATGAGTAGAATACATAACAATCAAAATTTGACCCCTAGGGTAGGTTTGAGGTCACCAGAGGTCACAAACTTGGATTTTTACCCCCGTAACCCCCTTTTTAACGATTACTGGATAACTCCTCCTACGCCGTTTCAGATAGAAACATGAAACTTTGGGAACTGATAGGTCTTTGGTCTGAGGAGTGCATGACACTTTCGGAATTTTGATCTTAAGATTGGGTGGGAGTTGCAATTGAGAACTTATATAGTGGCGTATCTTTAAAAAAGCGTGGGGATATGCGATGGCGTGCCATCGACTGCGCGATTCTAGTTGATTAATAATTCAAAAACTTAAATAATTGATTATGTGTAGTTCAGGTTTTCTCCCTTACACTATAAACAATCAAACATGTCACCTGATGCATGGCACACTTGTTGTAAAGTACATGAAGGGAGAAAACCTAAACAAGAATATCTTCCGTAGACGTTTTATATAAATACTCGAAAAGTAGACAACAGTTCGAGAAAAAAACTTTCTGTGTATGCAATTCATCATGTAGCGGATAAGTTTATATAATACACATTCTGCGATTTTTGAATTTTTGAAAATTCTTACGATTTGCATTGCTTTCTAGAGACACGTGAGTCCATAAATTTAAAGACTGTCTTTATTTTTATGGACTGTCTTTAAAAATACCTAAATTCTCAGACCTGACTGTGGTTCTGTGGATTGATATATCATTTTTTTTTTTTTTTTTTTTTTGCAAAACGAAGGAAAAATGCAATAAATTACTAAAATACCTGCTAAAAATGCCCGCGAAGATGTAAGCAGTATACGGAGTCTAAACAGCTGATCAGCTGCTGATAAGATAAATAGACAGACACAACGGAATCGAGACAATTCATCGACAAGACAATTCATCGACACGGTTTTTGGAGACAATTCATCGACACAATTGAAGACAACTCATCGACACTTTTTGAAGGCAATTCATCGATACATTATTATGTTGAAATTATACACAAGCTGATAAAATGAAGACAGTGTTTTGAAAATAAAATTACTATTATCATGTTTATGATCAAAATTACGAATTTAGAAAAATTTAATTCAATATTTTGGCTTATTGACCATTTTAACCGCAATAGTTTGCCTCGTCTGATTTGATGTCGCAAAACAGTGACTGTCGGGGAGCTGTCTCAAAGTAATTGAGGAGAGCATCTAGCTTTTAGGATGCTGATTGCTATGTAGTGGCAGTATTGATAGTACGACCACTGGAGTTGAAGGATAATTTAGCCTCGAGATTTGTACAATTCGCATTTAGATACCTAATTCTGATCATGATATATAAACCGTGTTGGTGAATTATCATCTAGATAATAAGCCCATGCGATGGACCTTGATTAATCCCACTTTAGGGGAAAAAGTTCAGTTTAACCCTTTTTGTACCAAATGGAATCCTCCTCCTTATATAAAGCATGAGTCCATTTAAAAATGTGGGGTTGTCAGGTTGTGTTTTCAACTAAATTTGTTTTGGAAAATAGCTGAACTTTTTGCAAACAGTGTAGGCCCTGATCAGACGCCACGTTCTGCGGCGTCTGATTTGAGCCTACACTGTTTGCCAGGGTACCCATTTTGGGGTATATGGTACTAAATGGGTTAAATGGGATTATGTTTACTTTTCATATTTCTGCCTATAAACGTTAGGCTTTATCGTTTTGATTTGAGCAGAATCTTATTTAATGCTGAAAATTTAGGGACAAAATGCAAACATACATGTAACTCACAATCAAGCTTCACTTGCCATCTTTTTTATTTTGATTATGAAAGTTTTGAATAATATTTGACCAAGTTCCGAAAACATTTTCTTTTATGCGGTTAAAAGGGTCAATAAGCCAAAATATTGAATTAAATGTTTCTAAATTCGTTATTTTGATCATATATAAACGTGATAAAAGATCATTTTATTTTCAAAACAGTGTCTTCATTTTATCAACTTGTATAATGTGTCGATGAATTGTCTTCAAAAAGTGTCGATGAGTTGTCTTCATTTGTGTCGATGAATTGTCTCCAAAAACCGTGTCGATGAATTGTCGGGCCGAATTGTCTTGTCAATGAATTGTCTTGTTCCCGACACAACCGCTGTAGCTGTGCGCAATTATTCCAACGGACCATTCCCAACTATCTATCTATCTATCTTCTGATACTGCGTCGGTCACATTTGACCATTACCGCAGGTGTATATTAGATACACTCCGGTTTTGCAGGATGAAAGCCTACACAGTAATCATGTAATTACGGTAGGGATCTTTTCAAGATTTCAAGATTTCAAGATTTATTATCGACTATAACTCCAACTGGAGCATTAGCCAAAACTTCAAACATATGAAACACATACAAAACATCTGAGGAAAGTTGCAAACTGATAATGAAATATATATCCATATTGATCAACACCAGAGAATACAACCTTGGGACTAGAAATGATGTCAGTAAATTATTCAATACATTGACTAGTTATATGGCAAGAGACTAAAGGTCCAGTTTCACCACGAAAACACGCCCATACAGATATGTCCGAAACCCTACCTCCAAAAAAATGAAAAATTTTAAATAAAAATTGTGATATTCCTCACATCCCCGCCCAAAACACAGACCACGGGCACCCGCTAGAACCGCCTCAATGAGTCGGTTCCAACGAGCACCCACAATCCACTGCCCCGAGCCGAAACAAGAAAAATAATGCACGCCCCCACAAACCCCATCTTCATTGTATAAAAGTGGAGTTCAAGGGGGTCAAAACTATATAGGCATGTCTTCGCGATGATAAACACCCGTTAAGGCACATTGTCTCTTTAGCAAAGTAATTTCTGCATTTGGAATAATGTAAACACTAATTAGTCGAAAGCATTCCGGCATACACCGCCCCTAGCACCATGATAAGGTGCCCACATATGCAACCGCAGATCAGACAGCCCAAGGGGCAGCCAAATCCGAGGCTACACATTGACAGATGACATGGACCCAGATCGGAAGGCTCAATAGAGAGCACTCCGATCCGACGGATCCACACCATCCGCCAGGGCAAACACACCCAAAAGCTCAGGACCCATCAAGGTGTTCAGACACTATATTCTCCCGACTGAGTGTCCGCATACTGATCCTTGCCATTGACATAAATGGCATTACTGGCATTTGTGACATTTATAATTAAATATTCTTGAATATTTCCTGGAATGTTTTTAACACTACTTTGCAATATTTTGCAATTTTAAACAGTAACTGAGTATCATTGTCACTTGAATTCATGAGGTTATCAAATTTCACAATATTGGGTCTGATAAACACGTCTCTTGGCAGATAAACTTTACGCAAGTCTTCAAAATAGTTACACTCCAAAACATAGTGGAATTCATCCCCGAGTCTGTGAAGAGGACACAACTCACAAAGCCTGTCATCTCTAACGGTTCCTAAAAACCTACCCCATTCAATAGGCATTTTATGATTAAGAGATCTAAAATGGAAAAAAGGAATTGCCAGATCCATTGGTAAAATATTAAAGTAGCTTTCAAACTTGAACTCTTTCTTAAAAATTCGATAATTTAAACATTTAGGACTTTCAAAAATAGATTCCTTCCATATCAATTTATAATTCTCGATAAGCTTGAGTTTAATGACTTTTGCAATATTAAGAGGAGCTTTTTGACTTAGCCAAACGTCAACACTGTCACATTCGTGAAAAATGTTCTTGATACATAGTAGCCATTTAGAATGAAAGAGATCTTTTTCATGAAAGGCATGCAAAATTTTATACAATTTACAAGAAATTTTGTCGGGCTTGTCGGTAATTAACCTTTGCCAGAATCCTACCATTCTAGCTTTAATTGAAATGTTTAAAGGGTAACGACCCAGCTCACCAAGCAAAATGATGTTTGGCGTAGACTTTTTAGCTTCAAGTATCTGCTTGTAAAATTGGACACAAAAATTTTCAAGTACAGCACAGTTCTCATACCCAGATACTTCAGAAGCATAAAGTAAAATCGGGCTTACTACACTATCAAAAAGTTGTAGTTGAATATCTATGGGTAAATGTAGTTTTCTAGATTTTCTCAACACAGCAAATAATGCTTTACGTGCTTTGTCTACTAATCTTTGATTATGCTTCAAAAAGCGCCCGTTATAAGAAAACTGTGCTCCTAAGTATACAAAATCGTTATCTATGTCTAGTTGTTGACCGTTATAAGTGAACACAGGGTTTTGCTGCGATTTCCTATTGGAAAATATAGTAATTTTGGTTTTAGTTGGATTTACCTCAAGGTCCCATGTTTTGCAGTACAAAAACATGGCATTTAAGGCTGCTTGAAGTTCGGGGGCGGACTCCGCAAAAATCACGGTGTCATCCGCATACAACAAGATATAGAGTCTCAAATAAACTTCAATGTCTGCATCACTTAATAATATTTTGGCCATATCAGTAACATTGGTCAAGCCGTCATAAGCATGTGAAATAAATTCTGTCAGGTCATTCAAGAAAATAGAAAACAAAATTGGTGATAAATTTTCGCCCTGCCGGACACCAACGTTGCTCGAAAATGCTGCAGATTGAGAATGTCCAAGTTTGACACAAGACTTAGCATTTGCATATAAACTATGAATAATTTTGAACATTTTACCATCAATGCTGTGATGAAGTAGCTTCTGCCACAGGTATATACGGTTAACAGAGTCAAATGCTTTCTTATAGTCAATAAAGGCACAATAAAGTTTTTTGCCTCTAAATAGATAAAGGTCAATTAAGCACTTTAAGTTAAAAATGTGATCTGTTGTACTGTAGTTTTTGCGAAAACCAGCTTGTTCTTCATTTAAAAGGTTCATGTCTTCGAGATACTTGTTAAGTCTATTATTTAAGACTGCTGTAAATAACTTGCCAAAGCAGCTCAAAATAGTAATCCCTCTATAATTATCAGGATTTGCTTTATCACCTTTGTTCTTATAAATAGGGGAGATAAATCCTTTTGACCAATCATCCGGGATAAAGCCTGAGGTAAACACTAAATTAAATAACTTAGTAAATGCAGACAACATTTGGGTTTTAGAAAATTTTAGAAATTCATTAAGAATCAAATCAGAGGCACATGCCTTGCCCGACTTTAATCTATGCAAACTTTGCAAGACTTCCTGCTCGGTAATTTCTGCATTTAACTCCAAGTTAAATTCTGATATATTTGCAGGGTCAACCTCAGGTGTCATACCCGCGTCCTCTTCAGTCACCGTATTAAGCTTCTTAAAATGGTCAGCAAATGCTTCGAGGGAAATTTTATAAAGAGTGCTTCTATGGTTTCCGTCATACTTATTCAATAAACTCCAAAATGCTTTTGGATCAGAACCCCTCAAAGAACGCAATTTTTTAATAAAGTCTTTCTTGTAATCATTGAAGTGCTTGTTAAGACATTTTTTGTAATCCTTACTGGCATGCTGAAGAAACTGGAAATTTTCTACGCTGTTAACTCTCCTTCTGTGATTTTTGGCACGTCTAAACTGAAAACGCAACCTTTGACAGTCAGCATTAAACCAGGGTTGTTTGATGCGTTTACGAGGTAATACCTTTTCATTAGAGTTACTATGTACAAGTTTCTGAGAAATCATACTAGCAGCATCAGCTGCTTTATATAAAAAAGAGGAGCATTCAGACACCAAGTTCTCCACTATATCCTTACTGACATTAGCAGACGATACTGCATCAATTCTACGAATGAGATCTGAGATAACATCGGCATTCAAATGTTGAAGAAAAATTTCGCAGTTTTCAGGTTTCCAGTTTGCTTTGGTAGTTACAGTGTCCCCACTCGCCAGACCCGTCGGATCAATTACCCTGTCAGTACGGAAAAGACTCAAAGACAGACCACTGTGTGCATCACTAACCATAGGATTAAATGGTAACACTTCAAAATGCTCTACACAGGTAAATAGCAAAGGGGATAAAATTACATAGTCTACTACAGAACTGCCTTTGCAAGTTTTACTGCCAAGAAACTTGTCAGCACCTAATCTCCCGTTTGCAATGCATAAATTAAATGATTTGCACACTTCAAGAAACCGTTTACCGTAGTTGTTCGTGACATTGTCAGAATTATGTCTTGATGTAGGAAAACCCAGATCACCCAATGAAGTTCTGTCTATATCATCATAAGGATTGTCACCCTGAATAAATTGATCAATGTTCTCATCATAAGATACTATATCACTGACATCAGCAGTCCTTGCGTTAAAGTCTCCCAACATACATATTTGGTAGTTCTTAATTTGACAAAGTTCAATTAAGTCATATTCCAGACTATCAAAAATTGAAATGTCACTATAATAGCTGCCCTCTGGGGCAATGTATGTAACACAAAATAAAACATTGGAACAAAGTGAACAAGTGAACCAATAAAAATTTTCACCACTGTTTTTGACAACCTTAATTGTATCATATAAGTCCTCTCTGACCAAGATCGCAATCCCGCCCGATCTACATTTAGCCCCGTTTCTCACCATGGTAGGAAGCAATTTAAAACCTCTGATATGAACTGAGTCATAAATATCGAAATGGGTCTCCTGAATACAAACAATATCATATCTAAAGAGTAAATTCTCAAAATCAGGGTTATCAGCTTTATTGCGCAACCCACCAACATTAAGTGTCAAAATTTTTAATGTACGATCATCTGAGTAGTTGATGGTTTCATCATCAGAAGAAACAGAATTTGTATCAGACAGGTCAGAAAAATCACTTGATTTATTAGCTGATTGCTGGGCATGTAAATCACTTGATTTATTAGCTGATTGCTGGGTCTTTAACCTGCACAGGGGATGGTTCTCCCTGCACAGGGGGCCTCCAGTTAACGTCCCGATCCGAAGAAAGCCTAGGAAAGCCCGACAGTCGTTTTCTTGACATATTATGAAGGGAAGGTACTCACCACTGATTCCAGCGCCTATTACAATCACATCGTAATCATCATTCATAGCTGCGTTTGTGTTTACATTTATTTCCGTAAACATACAAAATAGGCCTAACTCGTGTTTTATCTGACACGTATAGCTGCAACTGCAATAGTTTCAGCGAGTGTTTGAGGTTTACGTCTCACCAACTGAGTGTTTTGAGTTTTACGTCTCACCAACAGCTAAGGTCATACAGAGACAGGGCCTCGGTTTAAAGACTCATACGAAAGTCTGGAGAGACCCGGGATCGATCCTGTTACCCCTGGTTGTAAAGGCGAGTATCATAAGGTTACACCACGGAGGCTTCTATAATATTTGTGGAGCGAACTTTGCATTTTGATTGTTTGCTTGTATTGAGGTTTTACATACCCGTCAACACTGTTTAAGTCATTTTGGAGACTTTGCTTCCGTATTTGTGGGACGTTTAACTGACATTTAGACATCCCAACCTTTACCGCAAGAAGAAACCGCTAGAGGTTAAGAGACCACTTTTCCTGGTCTAAGCGGGTTACCAGTACTCAAATTCAGCCCTGCGCGGAAGCCTCGTGCAGCTCAATATAGTTCTCCAAAGCCCGATGGGCGGAGACGCGGAGGGATTAGTATGTAGATTGTTCATAATATGGCGCAGATTATTGTTGAAGTGTTAAAACTCTTGACTCGTGATCGAGGGGTTCCAGGTTCGAGTCCCACGCAAGGCGTCGGACGCTGTGTCCTTGAGCAAGAACTTTTCACGAGCCCAGTGAGCCAACGTACTCTTCTATCGACATAAACATATATGTTGTTGTTCTATGTATTTTGAGTAATATTATTTTCCAGCACGAAAACATGCCTATATAATTTTGACCCACTTGAACCCCACTTTTATATAGTAAAATGAGGTTTACAGGGGTAAACCTTATTTGTTTTATTTCTGCCCTAAAATATAGACTGTGGGTACTCGTTAGAACCGCCTCGATGAGGCGGTTCTAACGAGTACCCACAATCTATATTTTAGAGCAGAAATAAGGAAAATATTACAATTTTTCATCTGAAAATATTCATTTTTTCTGACATAAAGTTTGTTAATGTATTTGTATAGGCGTGATTTCGTAATGACCCTTGTATTGCACATTCCCATTAATCCACTTTATATAGAGCAGGAGGTATACATTATGTTTTCTTATCGCTGCCCTAAGACATAGCTTTTCGGAAAATAAACGTTTTGGCGGTACATGTATGGAGGAATTCGCTTTGTTACACGGATGTTTTGAACAGACTGGCAGATTTCACTTCATTGCACCTCGTATCGATGCGTGTATGTACGGGCATCACTAACGGCCCCCGCCCATCGGGGCTTTTAGAGCTGAAAACGAACCCGCACACAAGTACTGGGAAACCGCTTAGAGGATCTTAGCCTGCCCAGGCAAAGGGGTGCGAGTCTGACCATCCATGACTATAAACCCTATTGGTTTCATTGGACGGCAGGGCGTGAGATGTCATTGCATCTCAGTGTCGGGTAAAAGTCCCACAAAACTGTCCCAGGGCATAGCTATATGCTTCCCAGTTGCTGTCGTTGTCGGGATTGTTGTTTATGAATTACCTAATTCATGACCAGTACGACTGACTATAGTCTTTCAAGTTGCAGTGAGACGTGACTGCACTTTTAATTTTAGACTCCTCCGTGTTTAAGGTAAATCGCCTTTAGTTGGGATTTTACGTTTGGCGATACAACTTTTGTGAGACTCGTAGTGTACCACATTAACCACTTGGTCACGACTTCTACAAAATGAAGTTGTCAAAAAACTTTTTTTATATTTTCAAAATATATATTTAAAAAAAAGATATCCGAAACTTGCTTCCTAAAACATGGAATGGTTTTGTCAGGCTTGAACTATGAACTCTCAAAGGTCGTTTTTAAACTATAGCACCCCAAATTACATACGGCAAAATATGTAAACAAAACATATGTATGTAGCGAATCAAAAAAAAAAAAAAAAAAAAAAACTAATGGCAAAACGCCAAGTGAAATAGAAATAGATAATTACCAAAAATAAAATATCTGCCGCAAATACGATGATCATTGGGTTCCCAGTCTTTTCTTTTGTCTTCTAAATCCACTCGTTTCGTGGCTAAAACCCATCGTGCTTGTCTCTCTGGCTCTGTCTCCTTGTTAGGAAATCGATAAAAACCAACGCCTGAACTTTTCTCTTGACGGTTTGTACAATCTAGGGCACAACAACGTGTCACCACTGTTCAATTGTCAACTCGATCAATACGCTCTATTAATTTCAGACGTAAACAATGATTCTTTTGCCTACCAAAATTCCGGTGTAAATATCACGTGATCTCTGTCGTCACGCGTTAGGTCTCGTTTTCGTGTCAGATATAGTCTTTCAAAACGCAGTGAGACGAGGCTGCACTTTTTATTTTGGACTAGTTCGTGTTTTAGGTAAGTCGCCTTCAGTTGGGATTTTACATTCGGCAGATATAGTTTTTCTGAGATTCGTACTGCCTCATACTAGCCACTTGCCAACGACTTCTACATAATGACAACTCAAAAAACTAATTTATTATTTTAAAATCCTGTGGAAAAAAAGAAATCCGAAATATGCTTCCCCTAAAACATGGAATAGTCTTGCCACGCTTGAACGTTGAACTCTCAGAGGTCGTTGATAAACTATAAAACCCAGTTTACGCCTATTTTGTATGTCTACGGAAATAAGGTAAACACAAACGCAGCTATGAATGATGATTACGATGTGATTGTGATAGGCGCTGGAATCAGCGGTGAGTATTTTAAAATGTGTAAAGAAAATGACTGTCGGGCTTTCCTAGTTGGAATGGTCCTTTGGAATAATTGCGCACTGCTACAGCGGTTGCGTCTATCTATTTATCTTATCAGCTTTTCTTAGGTAGAAGAAACATAAGCAGGAATACTCGTACTACAGGTACTAATCCACACTTATCTGTCACTTCTGTGACGTCACAGCCAGTCGCTAGTTTTCATACAGGTAATACTAGGAAAATGTATAGAGTTATATAGGAGCCCGTCATTTAACTAATAAAATCTTTTATTTTCATGTTTGCAAGATATTATTATAACCTCGCATTTGATAGAAAAATGTATCGGCTTCATTTTGGTACTAAATTTGTTGAAATAAAATAAATTTTAAAGTGGCCCACATTCTAATGAATGCCACTGGGGTATTTCCCTATTAAGTCTTTGTATTTTACAACAAAAATGAAAAATAGCCTTAATTCAAAGGCTCAAAAGTCATATTTGTTAAAATTTCTCCGTGCGCTATAACCTCTCACTAGAAAGATCTATTTAATATCTATATTCATGTGGTAAAAAATTTAGAAAAACAGTTTATTAAAAGTGGCCCACAGGTTGTAGAAAATAGCTATATTTGAAGTTTCGGATAAAAAATGTGTAAAGATTACACAGACGCAGAGCTTGTATACACAGGATATTAGAATGAATCGCAAAAGAAGTTATAAGAATTGAAAATCGGTATCAATATGGATAATATTGTCTAATATTATTGATAGAATTAGAAAGAATATTTTGCTTTAAGAAATTAAATATACATCCATAAGTAAAAACTTTGCACTCATAACTTAATTAATTTATTTTTGATAATGTAAAATTATGTTTTTAATTTGCAACCTTTTGAAGCTTGTTTTAAGATTTGCTTTAATTATATTTTCGCCTGGGAAAACTACTTACTGCTTAATTAGAAAACTTGAATGATACGATGTATATTTCCACCATTACGAAAACGCGCCTATACAAATACATTGTAAATTTCACGGCCAACTTACAACAATTTAAGAAAAAGTTCTTTCCTATTTCTGCTCTTAATTATAGATTGCGGGTATACTCGTTAGAATGACGATGATGATTCGATAGCACAGTCAAACGTATGATTTAAAGCTCAAAGGTTTTTTTTTTTTATCTCATTTCTGCTCAGAATAAAGATTGTGGGTACTTGTTAAAATCGCCTCACTGAGTCGGTTCTAACGAGTAACCACAACCTATGTTTTTAGCAGAAATAAGGCAATTATTGTTTGTGAGGATCAAATAATTTTCAGTTTTTGACGGTAAAATGTTTCATCTATATAGGCATGTTTAGGTAATGTTTGTTAGATTTTACACCAGTCCTGTAGATGCAGTGTTTTAATTCATGTGTTTAGAAAACTTTAATGTTCTCGATATGTTATAATTTATATAATACGATGCATATTTCCATCATTACGAAAACACTATTCAAATACACTGTAAATTTCACCGTCAAAACCAGCAATTGTAAAAAAATATGATGGTTTTCTTATACATATACTGTGTGGGTACGCGATAGAACTGCCTCTGCGAGGCGGTTCTAACGAATACCCACAATCTATATTTTAGAGAAAAAATAAGAAAAATGAGCACCCTGAATTTATGGTTCGTGGCTAAAAGTCATACATAAGAAGTAAGAATCTTTCGTCTGGATCGTGTCATTTTTCTCTTATGAAGTCCAAACATAGTGGTTCTTTTTTTTTTTGTCTCATTAATTAATTTTAATCCTCTCTGGGCTTAGCCGAAATCAAATATTAAATTTGACAAATTATCTCATTTGTGCAATCGTTTCAGAAGCTGTGTTTCTTTCCCACACCTACTCCCTTAAATTACAATATACAATGTTGTCATTTTTAAATGCAAAATACACAATGGTTCACCCGAAGGCTATGCTATGAAATTGATCGTTTATGTCAAAAGGTGTGTGTGTGGTGGGGTGGGGATGGGGGCGTGATATACCGCGCAAGAACACGTTAGTTTTATGGATTGTTTGATTATCTTAATTACATAGAAAAAAGTGAGGTTTATAATGACAAACAAACCACAAACCAATTGTTTTTTTGTTTTTTTTTTACATTGCATTCACCCTTATCCTGCTGTTCACGACAACCCCTAACATTGCAAACAGTGTAGATCTATATCAGATAAGTTCTAAAGAAGCCATCTGATCAGGACCTATACTGTTTGTCTACCAGTTTGTGAATTTGAACGAAAACAGTATACAATGTAGTCTGATTGGCTGATAGTAAAGATGTGACTTATTGTATTATTCGCGTTTGAACAGCCTCGTCGAGGCGTTTCTACCGAGTACCCGCAATGTATCTTAGGTGCAGAAATATAAAAATTATCAGGATTTTTAATCTGAAAATTTCAATTTTAGGGTGGTAAATGTTTTAATATACATGAAATATAATATAATGTGAGTATAGGCTACTTTCGTTGTGTCTTGTTTAAATCTTAAAGTAAGGAAATTACGACACAAACCAACTTTCTTTATTCTGAAATGACTGAGGATATATCGGTGTATATTGAAACAATGTGAGTTGCTCGCCTAGGGCGTCCGATATATGTTTATCCAAAGTTTGTGAGTGTTGTGCATTTACCCATTTTGTACCGAATCCCACAAAACGGTTTATAGCAAAAAGTGCAGGCCCAGATCAGACGCCACCGAGCTCGGCTTTTGTTCAGGAACTTATTTTTGCAAAAAGTTCAGCCATTTTTTTATTTTTCAAATATATTTAGAAAACACTTCACACCATCAAATTTTGAAAGACCACGTTAGTTTTATGAATTGTTTGATTATCTTAATTACATAGACAAAAAAGTGAAGTTTATAATGACAAACAAATCACAAACCATTTTTTGCATTGCATTAACCCTTATCCTGCTGTTCACGACAACCCCTAACTTTGCAAACAGTGTAGATCCCGATCAGATTAGCTCTGAAGAAGCCATCTGATCAGGATCTATACTGTTTGTCTACCAGTTTGTGAATTTGAACGAAAACAGTATACAATGTAGTCTGATTGGCTGATAGTATAGATGTGACTTATTATATTGTTCTCGTTTGAACAGCCTCGTCGAGGTGTTTCTACCGAGTATCCGCAATGTATGTTATGTGCAGAAATATTAAAATTATCATGATTTTTTAATCAGAAAATTTCAATTTTAGGGTGGTAAAGGTTTTAATATAATATAATATAATGTGAGTATAGGCTACTTTTTACTACGGTTGTTTTATTTAAAGACAGTGTGTAAATTTAAAGACTGTCTGTAAATTTAAAGACTTTTTAGTCTGTAAATTTAAAGACTGACACAAATAAAATCATGAAAATGGTGTGAAACGGAAAAATCGCACTTTGCATTTTATAGTATTTTGAACGTTATCTGTGGAATATTTTATTATGTGTGACTGCAAATTATATAATTGTCTTTATTTAATTAAGTCCCGTCAACCATAATTGAAGAGTTCTCAGAAAATCGGGTTTGTAAAGAGATTCATATGTAAAATGAGCTAAGAAATGAAGGTGTATAACGCTTTTATCATTTTGCCAACATAATGATCACTCCCATCGACAGACAGTTTTTCTGACAACTAAAAATTCATGAAAGATTCAAACAGTAAAATGTCCAAAAACGAAACAACGTCAGTACGGAACTCATCTCATGTTCGACCTCCCTTTCTGCCTTGTTTCGCCGCATTTGTGGTCTAAGGGAAGGAAGGTGACAGGACATCTCGGCCCCTAACAAACTCGGCCCCTGACAAACTCGGCCCCTAGCAAACTCGGCCCCTTCAAAGTCGGCCCCTGACAAACTCGGCCCCTAAAATTAGAAAATGTATATACATTGTATTAGTGTTGGAATTGATTTAATCAAACGATTACACACATTTTAATGTGCATATGCTTAATTACCTTTTGAACTGTTTTTGATGAAATTATGAGTAACCCATCTCACATGAGTTAAATGAACCTAATGCCGTTGATTGAACCAGTGTATGACATGCTGCTGTGGGTCCACTGTCACTCACCTTCCGATGTAATTAATAAATTAATTGATTGATTGGTGTGTAATTACATCTCTGTCACTAGTCTGTTCTGTTTGCGCACTAACAAAAATTGAACCATTTTGTTTTTATTATCGTTTGCAGGGTTTGACCATTCCACAGACATTAGCCTTTTTTCTATTAATACCAAAGATTTTGATTGTTTGACACCCCCGTCAACATTTTATAGGTCATTTTGGAGAAATTGCTTCCAATTTTGTGGGGCTTTTACCAGACCTAAACCCATGAGGTACTGGTGTGTTCGTTTGAGAAATAAATTTTATTTATCTATCTTCATATACTGAGTCAGTCATACTTGGCCATTACCTACGGAACCCGGGAAGGGACATGATTTTTTTTATTTTATAAGTTGTGCGCACAAGATAATATCTTGTGCGGACAAGATATTATCTTGTGCGGACAACATATTATCTTGTGCGGACAAGATATTATCTTGTCCGAACAAGATAATATCTTGTCCGCACAACATAATATCTTGTCCGAACAAAGCGAATTTGTGTCTTCGAGCATTCCGTCATGACAAATTTTAACTGCGCATGCCCAGCCATTCAGAGAGGCCAGGGATATGGCTTTCTGTCTGAAAATTCCTATTGATTCACTGCTTGTATGAGCGAGCAGCGAAGGTTCTGGCGAGACTGCGCGGAAGCGCAGACTCGCCTGAACCTTCGCTGCTCGCATAGGCGATAAGTACCAAAAATCGCTTGACGGGGCCCATATAAAGCCGAGAGACCTGTTTGTGTTTGCTGTTACTCTGCCCAAGTGAGTGTTCCAGTTAAGGTTGTTGGAAATGTCCACCACCAAGTACCTGGCACTAGTGACAATCTCCATGACCTGGCCATGAAGTAAAGGGGGTTCTTGAAGTACATGTAGTCACCCATATGACCTGACATTTGGAGGGGTTAAATTCCATATCCCACCTTGATTCCCGTGCCAAGTAATCAGTCCAAGTCATGTTGTAGGCAGTCACTGTCATGCTTAAGATTCAATAGCCAGGTAGAAGCCTCCGTGGTGTAGTGGTTATGTTACTTGCCTTGCAGGAACGATCCCGGGCTTTGCCAGACTTTAGGATGAGACTTCAAACCTAGGTTCTGTATCCGTATGACCTTAGCTGTTGGTGGGACGTAAAACTCAAATACTTACTCATTCAACAGTCAGGTAAATGGCAATATCGTCAGCGAAGAGACGCACCTCCTGGGGGGAGGTCATTGATGTTGGCCGAGAACAGAATCAGCCCCAAGACAGAGCCCTGTGGGACTCCTGATGTCACTGGGACAGAGTGTGAATCCTCGAATAATCACAGATACTGGAATTGGGATGCATATTTTATTAGATCTCCATGTATTATATTGCATCTAACAAATTTTGCCATTCATGCTAGAGACTAGAAACTGATTCAGAATGGTTTCTCTTCTCATGTTAACCAATTGAGAGGCATTAAATTACTCGTTTACAGTGGTTCTAAAAGAATTTAGGTGGTGGGGGAGGAGAAACTGACTGGGTGGGGAAGAAACTGACAGGGGTAAAAACCGGCCTGTTACACCGGAATGGCCTCCTGTGAGCATAACGTTTGAAACCCAGTCATCCGGCAGACATTGTATATGCTAAAGAAAACGGTATGTTCACTTTCCGTTTAAGGGCAGACTCATTTCAATACGATAACAACATAACGAAAACACGACTATATAATTTTGACCCCCTTGAACCCCACTTTTATATAGTAAATCTGGGGTTTCCGGGGATATACCTTATTTTTTTTATTTCTGCTCTAAAGTATAGATTGTGTGTACTCGTTAGAACCGCCTCGATGAGGCGGTTCTAACGAGTGCCCACAATCTATATTTTGAGAAATAAGAAAAATATCACAATTTTCATCAAAAAATTTTCAATTTTTCGGCAATAAAGGTGGCAATGTATTTGTATAGGCGGGTTTGCGTAATGTCCATTTGTAACAGTGCATGCTTTCATATCTAGAGAAAGGTTATTTTTCTGACGAAAATGTGTGATATTTTGTCTTATTCATACTCAATTTATTTATTGTGGTTGCTTGTTAGAACTGCCTTCTTTACATGATTTAGGCGGTGTTAATTACTACAGACAAGATATGTCTTGGAGTAGACATTCGGAAAATGATACATACCAATGTGTTTTTGAGTTTATGTCCCACCAACAACTACGGTCATATGGAGACGGAACTGCGGTTTAAAAATTCACACGGAAGTGTGGAGAAGTCCGGAATCGAACCCAGGGTACCTGGATCATTGCTTCCACTTCTACTTTTTGTAAGGCGAGTAGCTTAATCGCTAAACAAAGGAGGCTTCTTATATATATCCCAGTAAACCCAACATAAATACATGTAGCGGGGATTACAGGGTTGTTCAACTTCATTGTAGGGACTTGTAAACGTGATTTGATAAGGTAAGCGGAGAAAAGAAACAGTGTTTGAAAGCATGTCCATTATTTTTACCCATGCAGTTCGTATCAATCTTTGCAGTCGCAAATGTAGTTTTCTTATTCATCACGTGAACAAGTCCGTGAAATGAAGACCCCCTATACCACACTTTATATAGAGAAAACTGGGGTTCACGGGGATATACATTATTTTTCTTATTCTTCCTCCAAGACATAGGTCAATGAGGCGGTTCTAACGAGGACCTACAACCTATGTTTGCAGTATTTTTGTCAAAAATATCACGCATGTTTCATCAGAAAAATGGCCATTTTGGAGATGTGTAAAATGCACCAATTCGCACGGCTGTGTTATCGTAATGCATCATGCTAAATTAGCTGGCAATTTGTGGGAAATGCTTTAATTTCTAATAGAAATTAAAGCCTTTCCCATGAATTGCCAGTTAATTTGCTAGAGGTTAATGGGTTTCCAGTCACTTGAATGTAATTTAGTAAACGTTCATCGGAGTATGAACAACATCGGGTCCTGAACAAAGTAAGCCGCCCGAAAGGGTTCACTTCAACTTTGCTCGTGACCAAGTGTTGTTCGTTATTCGGAGACCGTTTTATAAATAAATTACCTTTATTAGCATATTTAAATTGTCCTCCATCCATCATGTGACAAAAATCTTGCTTAAGTAAAGTAGAAGTAAAACAAAGATCAGGAATCGATACAATTAACTTACTCCACCCAATAAAGACACCAAAGGGAAAGAAACACAAACATGAAGCGACCAGACCATAATGGAAACCTAAATAGAGGAAGGCCAAAAGGACAGTTACTTTCCCACAAAATGGCCAAATGGCCATCCAAAATAAAAAGACACAAGTGATACACACAGTAAGTAACAAACAACAACATAAATAAACCGCCACAGAAGAACCGCCTTGGAACGGTCAGTGGAAAGAATTTCACTGGAGGCTTAAATCGATTTTACATGGCCATAATCCTCGCCCTTACCTCTGTCGCGGTATACACTAATTTTGTTTAGTTCGCACGAAGGCTTCCTAACTCATCAGTGTAACATCTCCGAGAACATACAAATAAAAAAACTACAGAGATGAAACAAGGTTGAGGACTCGACAGCATACAACAACAGAATTGCTGGAGCAAATGAAAACCAACAGTTAGACTCCGAGGGGCCTGACCAAAGACGGAGCTGCATGTAAACTGAAAGAAAAAAAACAAACAAACAGTTGCACGCAGTTTTCATGTTATGTGCGTTTGTGGTTGTGTGATGTTGTTTGTTTAATTTTCATTAATTGTGCCTGTTGCACCTTGATCACATCTTATGGGGAAAGGGGGCGGGGCTGGTTTCTTGTGGTTTGTGATTTATAAGTCCCCAAGTGGAATTCGTTTCACTGACTGTTCCAAGGCGGTCTTTCGTTGTTATGGTTTGTTATGGTTTGTCTTTGAGTGTGTGTTTCGTTTATAGTTTTGTTTTGGATAGCCAATTGGCCATTTTGTTGGAAAGTAACTTCCCTTTGGCTTTCCGCTGTTGATTCATTTAGGGTCTAGTTATTTCATGTTTGTGTTTCTTTCCATTTGGTGTCTCTGATGGGAGATGTGGGTTCCTGATCATTGCCTTCTCTTGTATTTTGTGAATCGTTTTATGCTCCCCGAAGAATTTCGGGGGAACATATAGTCGCCCCTTCGTCCGTGCGTGCGCCCCGCTCTTGTCCACGCGAATTCTCAGAAACTACTGGTCGGATTTCAATGAAACTTCATGGGAATATTAAGTATCGAAGGTGGGTGCGCATATCACCTGCATGTTTTAGTTCGATGATTTTTCCAACAGTTATGGCCCTTTGATGAATTCTGCATGAATATATATCGTGTCCACGCGAATTCTCAGCAACTACATGTACTTGCAGAAATTCAAAGAAACTTCAATGGAACCTTAAGCAGCAATATGGAATGCGCATATTATCGGTGCTATCTGGTTAGATGATTTGTCACAGAGTTATGGTACTTTGTTTAAAGCTGCAGTGTAAGGTCTCTGTGGCTATTTTTAGAAAAACTTTGTCATCACTCTGGTGCCTACATTTATTGATGGATTTTAATATAACTTCACACAAATGTTGGGTATGATGCTATCTTGAGCATTTTCGACTTTCAGGGTCCTGGGCTCAAGGTCAAGGTCACTGTTGCTATTTTAAAAAAAAAAAACTTTGTTTTCGCTCTAGTGGCTACATTAATTGATGGATTTTAATATAATTTCAGACAAATGTTGAGTATGATAATATCTCGAGCAAGTTCAACTTTCAGGGTTCTGGGCTCAAGGTCAAGGTCACTGCGGCTATTTTTTTTTTTAGATAAAAACCTTTGTCAACGCTCTATCGACGTCATTTGCTGATGATTTTTAATATAACTTCACACAAATGTTGGGTATAATAATATCTCGAGCAAGTTCAACATTCAGGGTACTGGGGTCATGTTGAACTTTTTCCTTCATTCGCCGGAAATTACCGAGTTGAATATCGATTTCCATAGGAAATCGGCAGTTAAAGTTACCTGTATATTTTGAAGGTTTTTCATATTAAAATTATGAAGGGAAAAAATATTAACTCCTCGTATCTTATTTATCCTTAACACTAGAAAAAAAGTCACTGTTATCCTGATGTAGGAAAATTATTCAGTTTTTATTGGTGCATTTCAAAGTGATGAATAATTAATTATTATTGCTTCCATCTGCAATTTAATAACATGCCTATATGCTCCATAGACGGCAATGTATTTTTTAGAAAAACGTGCAGATTTCCATGTTTGTTTGCCAATATTAAATAGAAATGATTTGTCAAGGTCACTGTTGTTATTTGTAGAAAAAAAACTTTGTCATCGCTCTAGTGCCTACATTTATTGATGGATTTTAATTTAATTTCACACAAATGTTGGGCATGATAATATCTCGAGCAAGTTTGACTCTCAGGGTCCTGGGCTCAAGGTCAAGGTCACTGGGGTTATTTTTAGGAAAAAACTTTGTCATCGCTCTAGCGTCGTCATTTGCTGATAGATTTTAATATAACTTCCACACAAATGTTTGGTATGACAATATCTCGAGCATGTTTGGCTTCCAGGGTCCTGGGCTTAAGGTCAAGGTCACTGCGGCTATTTTTCGAAAAACTTGCTGGAGGCAGAAATTTTTCCATTTGCACACAGCCTTTAATTATCAACCTCCCATTATTCTGATATGACTGAAATACTGCTAAAAAGGATGTAAAATCGCAAGTCATCCATCTACATTAAAGTTGCAGATAAATTGGATCAAAGTAAAAGAAGCTGGTCTTGGCAGATGGTCAAAATGACCTTTTTTTACAGTCAATGGGATAGGATCAGATCCATTTTCGAACCCGTCGAATATTTTATATGCATGTAAACGCACCCAATACGGAACCATACCTGGAAACAGTCTTTGAGGATTGCCTCTGTAGAGTAAGTTTTCAATAATTTGTATTAAACAGTTTCACCTAATTAAAATTGCTAAACTACCACCCAGGATCTTGGGGTATGGTATCGTATCTGAAGATCCTTTTTCTTTTCTCCTATTACTGCAACTCGCTCATTTATTCCGACTTTTGTGTTGCTGATGTTTGTTTGACAGTTCCATCTGGCAAGCTAATCTGTCCACTGACAGGTTTTGTTATACTCCATTTTGAAGTACAGTGAGTATACACAGTATACCGCTCTTTAACTAGGATAATGTTTCCTGTTCCGACTATTGCACTTTCGGGGAGCATCCATCGGTTTCACCGATATTCTTGTTTTTCCCTTTCCCCCCTCTTCCACTTGTAACTATTGATGACTGTTGTCTTTGTGGCTTTTTCTGGGCATCCATTTTTATCTGAAAGAATGCAATATTTTTTGCATGCTTTTCAATGAAATATAAAGATTTCTCAGTGAAATCGAAAACGATATTGTCACTCTTTCTAACAGTGACTGATATCAATTTTATTTTTCACTGTTTGGGACTACTTTTTTTCTCGAAATCTAATTCTGTGGTCAGTTTTTTTCCATTGTCAGATGATTGAAAATTAATGAACTGTATTAGAATTTACGCTAAGCCCGTTCACACGTCATGAGGACGTTAATGACTTCATTTTCGATGCTGACGTCACGTATTTTGTCGCGCTATGTTAGATCTGTCCGCACCAATCACTCAACTATTTCAGTAACCATTCATAGAAATGCCATCCCAGGCTATTTCTCAGGTGTAAAACTTTCAGCTTACCCCCAATATTATACCTAACAAATACGTTGGACACCACTGAATTGACGCGAAACGACCAGGAACAAAGTTAGTTTTCTCTGAGGGTGAGTGACGCGATTAGTGAAGTTAAATATTGCCGTTTTGAAGCATGTAAGAAACAGAAAATTTGTTTGTTTTTTGGTGAAAGATCAAATTTTATTCCACTCATGAACACCAAAACTGGTATTTTCACTCGTGGCTACGCCACTCGTGAAAATACTGGTTTTTGTGTTCATTCGGTGAAATAAAATTCGATCTTACACTGAAAAAATCAAATATCCTCTATGTGTTATCGTAATGCCATGAATCAGTTCCTATAATCAATTATAATCATATAAGAATCTCAAATGGGTGTGAGGGGTGGATGGAAAAATCCGTCCCGAGGGACACTGTCCAGCTTGCCGAGTGATGCCGGACAGTGATCCCGAGGGACGGATTTTCTATCCTCCCCTCACGCCCATATTGGATTCATCTGGAACAATCTTCGGCAGATAAGTATGTGAGACACATTTGCATTAAGCCGCAATGAGCCGCTGGCGAGAAAATGAAGTTATTTCCCTTAGAGTCACTTTCGCAGTTATCGGATTCTCTCTATCTCCTACCTGTCCAGCGTAGGATATAATCCTATAATCACGAACTGATTATTTGTTCGTTAATGTTCAGGGGTGCCTTGCCTTAAATCGGTTAATTTAGTGATAAAATTCATATCAGGGCGCAAAATACATGCATTTACTCAAATCGTGGGTCGTGATATTGAAACATATTTTTGCATTACTCAACTGGGCATGTAATTTCACCCGCTACTAAATGTTAAGATACCAACAATTTCAACATTATTTAGCATTACGAAACCACCCGTTTAGTAATTTTGACCCCATTAAACCCCACTTTTATATGGTAAAACTCGGGTTTACAGGGGTATACATTATTTTTCTTATTCTGCGCACCCCCATCCCCCACCACACACACACACACAAATACGGGTATAGTACTCATTGGACTGCCTCAATGAAGCAGTTCCAACGAGTTCCCACAATCTATGTTTTAAGAAGATGTGTGAAAAATATCAGAATCTTTTATCAGAAAAGTTGAAAAATATCAATAATATATGAAAAGGGGTGTTTTCGTAATGGGAGGAAAGACAACTTCAGCCCATACAAAACTTTTAGCATTTATAAACACTATTAATTTCATGCTCAGATGAATCGAACATGAAAAAGTGACATACGCTCAGGTCAGAAGTTAAGAAGAGCAATTATTGATTATTATTTGATAATTATTATTATCTCACTATTCAAACAATCATCAGCGGCCGATTCAACCACCTAGTATTTTCATCATTCGTGTAGACTTTGATCGGACTGCTTAATTGTCTAGTCTGTGTCTGCACGTATTCCTTTATCATTTTAGAGAAAAATCACAGCACAATTGGGCCCCGCCCATCAGGACTTGAAGAAATAGATGGGCTGCATGAGTCTTCCATGCAGAGCTGAAACCAACCGCACACGAGTACCGGTAAACCGCATAGAGGGTCTAAGCCTGTCCAGACAGAGCGTGCTTGCCGAGCTAAAACCGATCGAATATGTGTACTAGTAAACAGTGTAGTTCCTGATCAGATTAATCGGGACATACACTGTTTGTAAATATTGGGCTGTCGTGTTCTGCAAGATCAGGGTTAAAATGGGCACACATCACACAATCATGCCTATATAATTTTGGTTCAAATAAATCCCAATTTTATGTAGTAAAACTGGGGTTTACAGGGTATACATTATTTTTCTTATTTCTGCTTCAAAACAGATTGTGGATACTCGTTAGAACTGCCTTGCCGAGGCAGTTCTAACGCTTACCCACAATGTATATTTTGATCACAAATATGAAAAATATAAAATATCATGATTTTTATCTGAAAAAAAATCGTTTTGGTGGATTACGAGTGCCCACAATATACTTTTTGAAAACAATTAGAATACGTCCCAAATTACCATCAGGCAAATCCTCAAAAATGGTCTATAATCTAACATAGGTATGTTATCCCATAATGAAGTCGGCCATCCGGGTATTCTCGATAGTCACGTGACTTTCTGCATAGCGAAGGTGAAAAGGCAAATCCTCAAAAATGGTCTATAATCTAACATAGGTATGTTATCCCATAATGAAGTCGGTCATCCGGGTATTCTCGATAGTCACGTGACTTTCTGCATAGCGGAGGTGAATAGGAACGATATTCACACGTAAAATTCTGAGAGACTAAAAAGAAAATGCCTAAAATGTGTAGTGCAGGTAGTTGTACAAATCGCCACCTACAACAGGATAAACAGTTGTCCTCATACAATTCTACGAATTGGGAGAAATACCCTCACAGACGATCGAAGTGGGTCAGGGACTGCAATCACCTCCTTATATTATCCGGAGTCCATTTCAAAATTTAGGGGGTGTCTGGCTGTGTTTCCTTCGAAATTTATTAGGAAAATGGCTGAACTTTATGCAAACAGTGGAGGCCCTGCTCAGCGGCGTCTGATCTGGGCCTGCACTGTTTGCCAGGGTAATTATTTAAACACTAACGTAATTACATGTTTACCGTCACTTTCGCCTAGACTATTTATTATTTTTATGTAGCCAAAAGCCTTTTTTAAATTAATTTTTGAATTTTCACATTCAACTATCAATCAGTATTAACGAAGAATAGATCTAAAACCTTTATGAACAGGGAAATATATTCCAGGCATTTGATTTACTTGTCAAGATCAATGTCAAGTTTCCTTGACACTTGGGGTATTCTGTCCGATGACATGTCACTTTTGAATACGATTCCAGGACACCCCCCCCCCCCGGACATAATCCCCCCGGACAAAATCCCCCCTTTTTGTAAAGGCGGACAAAATCCCCCCCCCCCAACATTTGTTCAGGTAGAGAAAATCCCCCCTGGACAAAATCCCCCCGGACATAATCCCCCCTGCTGTTTATAAAGGTGGACTGTCCCGCACACATGCACAATTACTGGTTTTTGAAAATAAGTCTGTCATTTTGAAAACTGCAGATTCCATATCAGATTTGGTGCAGTACTATCAAAGCTATATTGGTGCTCATGGAGAAATTATTGCCCGTCAACACTGTATAGGTCTTTTTGGAGACGTTGCTTGTGAGATCAAAGTAAAAAGGGCATACTTGTATTAACTTTTTGTAATTGTACATGTGTGCTTTGGGGTTTTATGGACCTCCTAACCCATTAGGATTATGTTTGGCATGATCAGTTAACCTAACCCAGTTCCAGGCACACTTAGATTCCAGATCTTAGATTCCTGACCTGTATTTATTCCTGATCATTGCCTTCACTTCTATTTTTGAACCTCTACCATTACGAAAAACGCCTGTTCAAATATATTGAAAATTGACATATTCCAATAACAGATTTCAATATTTTTCATATTTCTGCTCAAAAACATAGATTGTGGGTAGTGGAAGGATAATTTTCCGGGGGGATTTTGTCCAACCTGACATACAGCGAGGGGGGTTTTGTCCGGGGGGGGTTGTTCGAGGGGGATTTTGTTCGCCTTTACAAAAAGGGAGGATTTTATCCGGGGGGAGGGGGGGGGTTATGTCCGGGGGGATTTTGTCCGGATTTTGAATACACAATACCTGACACATTCACCTGTTCACTTTCGCCGCTAAAGTTATCATTTTTATATATAATTACTTAGATCTACAACAGTTATACTATATCAATACAGACAAGGGCAATTAACTAACTAACTAGGGCATGGCTTAGTGCGACCCTGAAGGAAGGCTTTTAACACACAACCACCCACGCGAAACTAAACAACATACTTAACCACACTAGGTAGGTAGATATAGCGATAGTTGTAGTAGTCCGGGATTTGAGACCAGATTTCGAAAGATTTAGTACACCCAAAAGTCTCACGCTTTGTTTAGGCTGTTTCTTTGAGATAGAAGCCTTACCTATATGGCATGTGATTAGGCCTATTTAGCAAATCTGGTGGGGAAAAGGGGTTGTAAATTCTATGAGTTCACACCCACCCCCATGCGAATGGAAAAGTTGGATTAAGTTCAGTTATGTGTAGCTTGCGCTTACAACTGAATGTTGATTTATTGCATCAACCACAATATTTGTCAATAATCGAAGATACCAAAATTCATGATATGACGTAACTACATCCGGTGTTACCATAAATTTTGACCATTGAAATTTTACCCCCAGAAATTTGGTAAATTTTACACTATTTTTGCTCTAAAGGATTTTTAGTATTTTTTTTTAATAATTTCTTTTTCGTCAGTATGCAGGGCCGTTATTTTTGCGCATGCATGTGAAACTTGATGTCTCTGTGTCGATCTGGGCATAAACAAGGGACTCGGATACCTATGGACCCTTTTGCTGGTTTTTCCTGCTGTGTCACAGATCGTGATAAAAATCCATATTAAAACATACATAAAATAAATTATTTTACTGACTGGTCACAGATGTATCATAACAGGGGCCAACAGATATATTTTTGAAAAATTACTGGTGACCATTTCCTTCTGGTTTTTATTTAGTGAGGTGAATATTCATCACCAAGCATAATTGTCAGCGATGAACTATCAAGTGATTCTCTTAACTGGTGACTTGAATCTATCAACATTTAATAAATACAGTGTATATTTCAATATTCATTATCCAAAGTTTCCAGTTTGTGCTGAAGGCTCCCAAACTAACATTGACAGTATTATATTTTAAACACGTAAATGTTACTGGCCACTACAAGATCTCTATTGAAATCTTACTGGGTGCCTTATTTTCTGGTAAGTCGCACGATTAAAAATAAATAGTAACCGAGCTTTAATGTAATGTAAAGCCACCCCTTAAACATTCTTCCTTCTTCCTTTTTCCCAGAGTAGTGGTATAACCTGTCAACGTGCATCTTAAGATGTCACCTCCACTTACTTTCTACCTTTTCATTGGACAACCTGCCTTCGATAACCGTGTCCCTCTATTCGCCACTAGCTCTTTATTATCCAGTGTCTCTTGTCACACATTTCGATGACTCACCCGTGCGACATTGTGCATTTTTCACATCTCCAAAATGGCTACTTTTCTGATGAAAATCCTTGATATGGTTGTTATGAATGTTCAAAACATAGTTTGAGGGTGGTCGTTATTACCGCACCAGGCGGTTCTAACGAGTACCCACAACCTATGTCTTGGAACAGAAAAAAAGAAAAACAATGTTTACCCCGTAGACCCCAGTTTTCTCTATATAAAGTTTGGTTTAGGGGTCTTCATTCCACGGACTTGTTCACGTGATGCACTGATTAACCTGTTCTTCATCTACTTTTTCACTACTTCCTTTAACTGATATTTGTCCCATTATATATTGATTGTTTTGGGTTTAAAGGCACGTCCACCCTTGTTGGTCAAAGCGATAGAAGAGATAGTAGAGCAGATGAAAGTGAGGGACAGAAGAGAAAGAGGAAAATAAATATAAGTGCAGAAACAGAAGAAATAACAGTATTCCCCCTCTACCATTACCTGTTCCAAGAACAGCAGGTCTTGTTCAGCTGTAAGCCAATATCAGTTGGACACCCTATTGACGCAGGGTAATCGCCACCTTTGCCTCGCCCAGCCACCCCAATTGTCCAGTACAGATTTGCCAAAAGGGCTTTCTATGTCAAGCCATCAGGAGTTATCATGATTTGAGAAACAGAGTGTAGGCAATGATTAGGAACCTATACAAAATACCTCGCACCTCCCATTCAAAACACCTTGGAATAGGGTCAGTAAGAAGTTTTACGGATGCTGGGGTTTGGGGTGGACACTTTAATTGATTTAAGGTGGCCTCAATCCTCATCATTGGTTGTCTTGGTTAAAACCCATAAGTTGTTCAGTCTGCATAATGGATTTCTAGCTCATCAACGCAACATCTTCGCGAACATAAAATCAAACGAATGAGATGAGACAAGGACGAGGACTCAACAGCATGGAGTAGCTAGAATGCTTCGGCAAAGGAAACCCATAGTTAGGCTCAGATTAGCCCTAACAGAGACAAGAGCATCAGGCACCTACCTACAGGCGTTCTGGCGGAAATGCATTCGTACTAATGAAAAGAACTGAATGAAAGGTAAACTTACTTGAGGTTGACACCTTATAGGTCAGATATTTTGAACAGGGACGATGTTTGGCATGATAAATGTAACGATTCCCATGTAAATCAAGCTTCTTCTTCTACACTTTTGTCAAGAAGGGTGGGAACATCGGGTTAAACACAGACTCGACTGACCTTTCTTGCATCTTCATGTAACTTGGTCACCACAATTTGCGCATATTTGCCAAAAGATCAACCAACACCAGAGTCATTCAATCAGCAGATGAACTGCAGTATATCAAATCCGCAGTTGGAGAATTAGATGCTGATATTTAAATTTAGTAGAGTATCTTTTTCTGCAGGAAATTAATGGTAGAAACCAAAACAAACCTATCAAACATTTATGTAAAATCGTCGTTCTACCATGCAAATATTATATAATGTTTCTTTTTTGTTTGCAGACAAATTTCGCAGACCTTCAGTCAAAAGGAAGCAGGTTTGTTCAGAGGCGTAAAGTGGTTAAAATACGTCTTTCCTTCAATTATGAAATACTGGACGAAATTCTGACTGAAATTGGGTCGCGTTGTTAAATTCACTCAACATTGTTGTCTTTCAGCCGTATTGCTGTCATGGTGACTTCATACCAAACTACCACTGGTTATCGAATAAATGATTTATGAAAGCTGGAAAATGCAGCTAAGCAATAAAAGATAACCAAACAAGCGTAATCAGTAAAGCAGAAAACTGTGGCTGCTGTATCATGACAACGCCAATTAAATATAGTTTACGCTTGCCATCAAGCTTACGCGACTTTTAAAAACTAGCCTGAACACAAAGATCCCATGGGCAACTACGCTCACCAGAGCTCAAGTGGGCATAAATTAACCCACCATTGGTGGCCATTTATTTTAATCGACCATAATGATTTAGTAGAGGCCAATCGCATGACCATTGCTGCCAAATTATTTTTAAATCAACCATTGTTTTTTGTTGCCGTCGCATACATTATGATCCGCTTTGAACAATCTCAGCAGATCTGAAGTCCAAAATGTTGCATACCAAGGTCTTGTATTTCCTGAGATGCAGAATTCAAAATCACTTTTGGCCATATATTGGTGTGACAATCACACAGATCCCTCAAACAAACTTTGATTTCTCGACCACACTGATGCAGTATACATGTATGTAATTTGGTATCAGTTAGCGCAGTAGTTTTGGTAAAAAAATGAAATATGTAATCTTATGGCCCAAGGATCATTTAGCAAGTTGCAAATATCAACTCTGATGTCATAAGCTGCAACAGAACCAGATTATCCTGTCTTTGCCATACAAAACCCTAAGTGACCGTATGTGACCTTGACGTAAGAAAGGTCAAGGTCAACCAAATGTCACCATTTTAACAAATGTGAAAGGGATCGGGTCCCCAATATTGTATATCAAGTTTCAAGGCCATCGGTCAATTGGTTCCTGAGAACGGGCGATTTTTAAGGTTTTTACCATATATGGGCATGGTGTACATTATGGTCATGTGACCCAGACATTCAGAATATATGTTTGTTCTTACATCCCATGGCGGCTTCACATGTAATTTGGTTCCGACTGGTCTTGTAGTTTCAGAGGAAATGTCGTTCTGAATTGTTTGTATGTTCAAATGAGAAAAGAGGGTAGGTACATTTACCTCCCCTTTTTATGTCTTTTTCCCCACATTTTTGATTTTCTAACCCCATTTTCAAGATGCTGAGAGACCTCTCAATAAATTAATATCATAGTTAAGTGTGAGAAAATAAGGTACATTAAACTCCTTAAATACGGGTGCTACGAATTTCAAATCCCCGACTATAGGATAAGAATACAGTAGAGAGGATAGTATAGAAAAGATAGATCAAAAACCTGGAGTTAGAAGAAGAAGAAGAGTTTTCTCCAAAAAAGCGATTTCAAACATTTTTATTTGTGTAAATATGAAACATTAAAAACAAGATCGCACAGGAGCGCTCGACTGCGCACGTGCGCAGGCGGACGCTTGTGACCTACATGATTATAACAATTTGCACGAACCACTTTGACTAAAGAGATTGGCAAACGTTGTCTGGGGTCCCCAAACGGCTAGGCAAGAATACATCTTTTCTACTATGGTGCATTCCTTCACGTGAGATGCGATAATGATATGCAAACATGGCGACACAAAATGACCCTCTTACGGTCCCACAGAATACGGCATCCTACGTCGAGGAGGGCATCACTTTTTCTTAACTTCAAACGAAAAAGCAGAAAAGGGGATTGACCTACTTTACACATCCTCCGCGACAGAGGTCACCCACTAACTAAAATAAATACGAATTTGGGCCAGAGACGGCGGAAGCCAACACACCATGTCACTATGTTATATGTTGTATGTACAGAATAAACCCAAAAAAAAAAAAACACACGAATATAATCTACAAGCACAACCTTGCAAGTACAAAAATTGTCCTTCCCTGCAGTTGTGGGCGGATGGGCCTGTACCAAAAAAGACAACACCAGAAACGAGATCGGCAAACGTTGTCTCGGGCCTCTAAATGGCTAGGCAGGCATACACTTTCCTCCTATGGTGCCTTCCTTCACGTAGGATGCGTTAATGATATGCAAACATGGCGACTCAAACTGACCCACTTATGGTTCCACAGAGTGCGGCATCCTACGTCGAGGAAGGCATCACTTTTTCTTAACTTAAAACGGCAAATGCATAAAAAGGGATTGACCTACTTTGCACATCCTCCGCGATAGAAGTCACTCACTAACAAAATAAATACGAATTCAAGCCCGAGACGGCGTAGGCCGACACTTCATGTTATTATGTTACATATTGTATGTACAGGTAAAAATAAATATAAACCAATAGCACAATATTGCAGGTACAAAAACCGTCCTCCCCAGCAACTGTGAGCGGGTGGGCTTGCCCTAAAACGGACAACACCACCTTTAAGGCACAAGGAAAACAAAGCAAAAAAAAAAAAAAAAAAATACCAATATCAAAATTGTTACAAAAAGCGTAGACGACATCCACGGGATACTGGCGTGACGTTGTAAGTGCTGTTGATCGGATGACACAGTAGCTACAAGCTAGAAGAAAGAAGAAAGAAGTGGATGGACTCTACAAACCCCCATTTTTTTACCCGACAGGCACATGACAAGAATATGGCGTCATATCGACGTCGGCACGGCATTGTAATGTCTGATCTGCAGCGTCACATTGACGCCGGTGCAGCTGCGCCGGCGGTGGTTTGACGCTGCCGTAGTGACGTATGCCTGCCAGATAAAAAATCACACTTACATCCCCCCAATCCCCGCAGCACGATATCCTCAACCCCGCCCCCCCTTACTTTTTTCCCTCGTACCACTCCCTCCCTCCTCACCGCACTCCCTTTCTCTCCCACCACCCCCCTTCCACTGCACTCCCTATGCATGTGTATGTAAGAGCAAAGTGTCCACATGCATGCGAGCAAATATGCATGCATGCATGTGCAGACACGTTTCCCTTAAGTAAAGTGCATGTATGTATGAGATCGGGTGCTTGAATGAAAGAGCATGTATGTATGCCTACTTACCAAACACCTAACTGCCCCCGCCCCCCCCCACACACACACACCCCAACCACCCAGCGTACAACAAAAGTGCAAAGCGATCGGTCAGCGGCGTACGACAAAAAAACACCCGCTACCACTTAGCAGCACAACAATAAACAACAGGAGAAATACTAACCAAAAAAATGGCTAAAAAACTTTACATCTCGGAAATCCCCAGATTCGATATAAGGTGCATAACACGTAACATAAAATGTGTTTAGCAGTCTTCAGAAACGTCTTCCAAATTGCAACAAAAACTTCCAAACAAAAATAACCGCTAAACGATCCCCTTAAAGATAATTTCAAACCCGGAGCCTACCCTACCTACCCGACACCCCTTTGCGGCAATCCGCAATACCAAAGGCACAGCACTGCTAAAACTTACACGCAGTGCAAGCACGGAGCCAAAACCTTTAGAATGGAGTTCCTAAATTACTACAACTATCCTACGTTGCACCGAAACAAAGGCTCACATTGGAACTGTGCAACACAACCACAGCCCTTGAAAAAAGAAGGGACGCCTAGCCCAGAAACTCCGACAATTAAAGGTGCCCGTTAGCGACAGGACACATGCACTCCTGGAGCAAACGAGAAGACAAAATTTAAGCCCCACCGAGACCTGGAAAGGTCATGGCAACGTTTCACAAACCCCTCAGGACGGAGCGCGGCGAATGGCTATAGGGCAAGGGGATGCCCGTTGGCTCGGAGACACCTGGGACGTGAGGCGAAAAACTCTACCTACAGGACCCTTTCCTGCTCTGACACAGTTCGGCATGTTGACAAGAAAAAAATTATAGCGTCGAGTAGAAGACAAAATGGACCGACTGCAGTGGACTTACGATAGCCACGGACGGACGGGGCTGGAGCCGAGCGATGGTCTCCCCATACCACCGAACGGCTACGGTGTAGTGCCAGAATGGATTCGTTCCCTGGGACCCCACCAGCTGACGACCCGCGACACGGGGAAACTGGAAACAACAACCAAAAAAAAAAGTTATACTAATTAATTAGTATAACGGTAAATTTTACAATAACAAACTTGAAAGATACATTCAAGCTTTAAAAAAAAACGGATAGCGTATCTCGGAATGACGTTCACTATCGGCGCTGAATCTATTATTATTATTATTATTATTATTATTATTCATTTATTTTTATTTTTTGTATAATTACTAACAACAGTTAAACTAATCTAATTAGTAGATCTATAACGCTAAATTTAACAATAACAAACTTGAAAGAGACATTCAAGCTAAAAATACCGATAGCGTACCTCGGGATGACGTACACTATCGCCGCTGAAATTATCATATCATTATTATTTTTTTATTATTTATTTTTTTATGATTACTTACAACAGTTAAACTATTTTAATTAGTATAACGGTAAATTTTACAATAACAAACTTGAGAGATACATTAAAGCTAAAAAAAACGATAACATGTAATGGAATATTATCGGTTGTTAGGCAAACAGTTTCACCTCGAAATATGGCGGCCGTTTGGTTGCTACGGGGAGTGACGTTATCCCGAGGTACTTAATTAGTGATATTTTATGACTGAGTCGTCTACTGTCTTATTTGCTGTAAGCTATTTAACTAACAAGTTTTGACCAATATATGCCAAGCGTCCCTTTCGGGAGACATTCGCAAGCAGTGTAAACCATATAATGCACCACAGAAATTGGTGTCTGATCAGGGTCTACACTGGTTGCTTATTCTACATATTTTTGTGAAACTTTTGACAAAGAAAAGAAACCATTTTAACACTCTAAACATTGGAAATGGACCACTATAAACTTTATACATGGATGGATTCCTTTGCCATTGATGGGTTAAAGGCATTTATTCTGAAACAGTAAGACACACCGTGTGTTCATAATTGTTTTATTGCCCCATGTGGTATACTATATATAGCAGATCAAAGGCGGTCCCTAATAGGGTGATTAGTAGCTCTTGTTGAATCCCCTGACTGAGGTACAAAAGGGGAAAATCAATAATATTCACTCCAGTCAACAGTTAGTAAATTATTGATTTTCCCCAGGGAGGCCCCTTACCTGTTGAAGACAGAGGACTTGTCTTCAGTCAGCACTGAGGGCTACATAATATTATGTAATGAAATTATAGTCCTCAATAATCAAGAATAAATGCCTTTAAAATATTCGGTCGCTTGACCTTCAACTGTGTTTATTGCCACTTTTATATACCCGAATTATTGGTTCTCTTTCAAGGGGTCCTTAATCAGTGAAATCATTTTTTCGCGTATTCTTAATTTTGTTACAATTAAGGCGTAACTATAGGAGGTTTTAGGAATTCCGTTTATGACGTCATTCTTGCGCATGCGCAAAGTACTGGCCGTCAATTGAAACGGCCATCGCTATTCAAATGTATTGGCGGAGCTTAAAATGCTAACAATATTCATACATTTTGAGAGAAAATATACCCGTTTTCATTGAAATAATGCCTCGAGAAGGAAAGAATGTTATTTTACTTTCATTACCGAAATTCATTGATCCTAAATCCGTTTTTAATTGACGAAAATCTTTTCGTGAATGACCCATGTCAATGGCTTGAGATACCGTCATTCACAAAATAAGGTTTTATATAACTTTCGTTTTATTCGCTGTCCTATCTATCTATCTATCTATCTATCTATCTATCTATCTATCTATCTATCTATCTATCTATCTATCTATCTATCTATCTATCTATCTATCTACAACAACCACTCCAGGTCACTTCAAAGGCACGTGACCGTTGAGATGGTTTGACTGATCCCTGTATCCAAGAAGCCCATAACCCTTTTTGCATCAAATGGAATCTTCCTCCGTATATATAGCAGGAGTCATTTTCAAAATTTAGCGGTGTCAGGTTGTGTTTTCTTCAAAATTTATTTGGAAAATGGCCGAACTTTTTGCAAACAGTGTAGGCCCTGATCAGACGCCACGTTCTGCGGAGTCAGGTCTGGGCCTGCACTGTTTGTCACTTACCCCTTTTGGGGTTTCCGGTACCAAATGGGTTAATGTAGACCTAAGGGCTGGGCAGGTTGAACGAATCTACAAATCTACCAGATTTTACTGTAAAATCTTGCACTTGCGAAGGAGTGTTTAACATTCTTATGCTCTGAAAGGGTGTTCTACGTTTGTTTTGAATTTAATGTTCCAATCCCACTGAGTTTTGATGGGTCCGAGCACTGGGCAAATGACATTTTATTAAGCAACGCCGTATTATCGCAAACGAAACGTTGTCACGTTTCATCGACGTTGCAATGTCAAATTCAATGCATCGCTTTGAAGTTGGTTTGATGTGGACACGACGTTGTTGACACGCTACATGTCGGTTGACGTAGCGTCATTTAACGACCAGCTGTAATTTACATTTGCCTGCGCTCGCTAATTGTTGGTGCGCTGAGAGAGAGAGAGAGAGAGAGAGAGAGAGAGAGAGAGAGAGAGAGAGAGAGAGAGAGAGAGAGAGAGAGAGATCGTATGTACAATATATCATTTTCGTAATGCGAAATTTCACATCTGGCAGCATATCGGTGTTTCTCCCATTATCTTACATTAGAATTCCCCAAAAGTTTAAAAGAATTTCACTGTTTGACGCTGTTATTAACATTTTATCTATCCCACTGCCTTTGAAGCAATACGACAGATGACGGCCAGGGCTTTTCCCGTTCTATTTTTAGAACCGGAAGTACGTCACGAAAAAAGCTCCTATACCTAATTTAGTGACACAGAGGCCTTTCTGATATTTAAGCTTCATCAGTGTGTCTCAACCCCAAAGTTTCGAAACCGAAACGGATGATGGACAAGACCCGGCAAACACAGCACATCCCCCTCCGAGCACACACCGACAGACGTAGCCTACGAGACAGGTCAGCTGGAGGCATCAGGCAAGAGAGCCTACCCGCGGACTTATAGGGTGCCCCACCGAGCCAACATCAGCAAACATGGCCCACACAACACGGAAGTCCCGGGCATCAGGAAGGAGATGTCCAAAGTAGCGAGACTTGCAAAATGTAAAATATAACAAAAAGTGTAAACCAAATCTGCTAAGATACATGTCTCACCTGACAAGTAAGTCTTAGTTTTAGAACAATTAGAATTTTATGCTGCAAAAATTAAAGATATAATATAGTTATTTAAATCAGTACTGGAGTACTGACGTCAACACCGTCCGAAAGATCAACCTCAGCACTCAGGAACTGATACTGAGCAGATGATACCTTCGGGGACGAACGAATCATCCACCAGCAGAGATATCGATCCAGTGGTTGCAATTAAGGCGTAACTATACCTAATTTAGTGACACAGAGGCCTTTCTGATATTTAATCTTCATCAGTGTGTCTCAACCCCAAAGTTTTGAAACCGAAACGGATGATGGACAAGACCCGGCAAACACAGCACATCCCCCTCCGAGCACACATCGACCGACGTAGCCTATGAGACAGGTCAGCTGGAGGCATCAGGCAAGAGACCCTACAATCCCAAGAGTCATATTTTTTCTTTTAATTCTGAAATTGTCATATCCTTATATTTCTCATTTTTTTAGTAATTGCTGATATTTGTGGTGTGCAGTATTTATTTCATTTGTTATTCTGCTTTTTTCAGTTTTGAGTTTCAGCCTTTTCTTCTTTTTTTTTTTTCAGTTTTGGTTTTAAACCTTTTCTTTCTCCCAAAAGTCTGAAATTTCTTTTGCAGATTACACCGCAAAAAAAAAAAAAAAAAAAAAAAACACCAAAAGTTTAGGATGATAAATTTGGTTATTTTCTTATTTCTGCTCAAAATATAGACTGTGTGTACTCGTTAGAACTGGTTGTAACGAGTACCCACAATCTGTTCTAGTTTAGAGAAGAAATGAGAAAAAATAAGTTTTACCCCTTTTTAAACCGACTTTTTATAGTAAAACTGGGGTTTATAGGGGTAACCTTATTTTCCTTAATTCTGCTCTAAAATATAGATTGTGGGTACTCATGTACGCACAATTTATATTTTGAAAATTCGAAAAATATCACAATTTTTCATCTTAAATTTTTCCTTTTTTCGGCGGTAAAATTTACAATGTATTTGTATAAGTGTGTTTTCATTATGTTAAAGTGTTTGAATTCATGTCTGCAACTTTGGGTAAACAAATTGTTAATGAGCCAATATGTCAATTAATGATGTTCATCATGTGATAAGTCCGCCCGCCGGCAAACATAGTTCGGCTCTGCGAAGGCCTACTAAAATGATTGCAATAAAACTGTCTTTCTTTCTGTTTCTTTCTGTCTACCAAAACTGCGATCGGTCACATTTGACCGTCACTCGCAGGTGTACATTACATACACACCAGGTTTGCAGGATTGAAAGCCGACACAATAATCACGTAATTACGGTAGGGGTCGTTAACCCCTTCTGTACCAAATGGAATCTTCCATCTTATATATGGCAGGAGTCCATTTCGAAATTTAGGGGTGTCAGGTAGTGTTTTCTTCAAAATTGATTCTAGAAATGGCTTAACTTTTTGCAAACAATGTAGGCTCTGATCAGACGCCGCAACATTAGTCTGTGGCACCTGATCTGGGCATGCACTGCTTGCCAAGGTACCCCTTTAGGGGTTTCTGGTACTGAATGGGTTAACCTGCACAAGAGATGGCACAGGGGGACTCCAGTTAACGTCCCGATCCGAAGGACGGCGCACTTTTTGGCATTCATCCCTGCAAATGATGCCAATGGAGCGTGTTCGGACACCGAAATAACCCACGCTTCCGGGGATCGAACCGGGGGCATCAGAGGCAAGAGCACTAACCACTGAGCTATCACGCTCCTAATTATCACGCCAAACATCTGATTATGATTTTTTCTCAATGCCTTTTAATTTAAATTCTACATAACGGTGGCCAATTGTAGTTTTTATATGTATTACATTCAGCCTTTATATATAAATAACTTAGAGTCTTCTTTCATCCGTCCTTTCTTCTTTCCGTTCGTCTGTGCGCCTGTCTGTCTCACAGTCAGTCATTTGATCTAATTTTATATTTAGGACATGATACCATGCATTACCAAGAATTAAAGAAAATCACGCATTCATTCATTCATTTATTCATTTATTCATTTATTCATTCATTCATTCATTCATTCATTCATTCAGTTAGAAGCCTCCGTGGTCGAGTGGTTACGCTACTCGCCTTGTAAACCAGGGGTCGCAGGTTCGATCCCGGGCTTCTCCAGACTTTCGGATGAGTCTTTAAACCGAGGTCCCGTCTCCGTATGACCTTAGCTGTTGGTGGGACGTAAAACTGAAACACTCACTCACTCATTCATTCAGTCATTTCCTTCTTTCCTAAGTTTTACAGCTTTACGTCACATATTATCATGCAGATCCCGAGTTCTTTCTACAGATGTAATAAATAAATTAATTAATTGATAAATCTACAAATAAATAAATAAACATTATGAGACTGTGCTAAAGTAAATTTCTACCCATGACTATCTTGTCCTGCTGGCGCTCATGGACTTAGCCATTTTCACGAGAGAAAATGCAGGTGCCGAAAAGCTGACTTATTTTCAAATCAAAATTGAAGAACTATGTTTTCAATTATAAAATTAAAGTATAAAATTGTATATATCATTGCAAACTTTGAGAAATTTCCTTTCTAGTCATGACTTCTAAAAAAATCAATGAGAAAGTATTAAGTTTTAAATTAGCATTGGAATGTAGGTTCAGGAGCATTTTTCCAAAAGATATATAAGATGAATCGGAATACGACTTCCACTCTTCAAAGTAAAATGGAAGAACTAAGTCGTTAATTTATTTTTACAAATTTTATATCTAATTCCTCATTAATAACAGAACTTTTTGAAAATAACTTATAATTTTTTGTCGCATTCTTCTAAAATTGTAATTTAATCAATTTAATACGGCTTTCCTGTTAATTTCTATATAGTTTTGGTGGTGATGTTTGCAGGTAAGTCTGCGGCGACTGTCGCAAATCGATATCGGATACTTTTGTGAAAGTACAAGGATTGTTCCCTATGTCTTTTTCTTGCATACCTTTCATTTATTAGCGCGGATTTTTAATGCTGCAGTCACTTCGGTTACTAACGTCCGTACTAACGTTGACACTGCACGAATGTTTAGTGACGTCACGTAACGTGCTGTGACGTCAACCTTAACGACGGCGCATACGAGGTCGTAATCAACCAGTGCATTTATCAAACACGCGATTATATTCGATTTTTGGTCGGAACACCAGGGTCAGAACATAAATTTCTATCCCAGGGTAAAATCACGGATTTCCTTCTCTGGTGTGCAAGAAACTATAATATACTATGTACATGAAATGTTATCACCCTCGATCATTACTGAGTATTATGCACATGGATGCGTGCGTAATAATAAAACGAAAAAAAAAAATAAATAAATAAAAATAGTGAGAGCTAAAAGAATGAGCGAGGAATGAAAAAAAAGATGATAATGCTTGAGTCTTAGTCTGAATGATCTGAAAGAATGTCCTATGTGTTGTTGAAATGACATGCATCACGAAAACACGCCTATATAATTTTGACCCCCTTGAACCCCACTTTTATATAGTAAAACTGGGGTTTCCGGGGGTATACCTTATTTTTCTTATTTCTGCTCTAAAATATAGATTGTGGGTACTCGTAAGAACCGCCTCATCGAGGCGGTTCTAACGAGTGCCCACAATCTATATTTGGAGCAGAAATAAGAAAAATATCAAACTTTTTCATCATATAATTTTCATATTTTCGGCGATAAAGGTGGCAATATATTTGTATAGGCGTGTTTGCGTAATGTGAATCAGGTCATACGAGTATAATGAACTATAATACACTATGCACATAAAATGGTATCACATTTACAAGACCGTGTAATGAACATTACTTTACATCCAATGTTATGTACAGGAAAAGTGGGGTTAAAGCGGTATACATTATTTGTCTTATGTTTTGCTCGTTAGGACCGGCCTCATTGCTACGGCTCTAAGAGCACCCAGAATCTATGGGAGACGAGAAATAAGAAAAAATATCACAAAGTTTTATCTGCAAACTTCTACTTTGGAGATATTGAAAGTTGCAGTTTAAACACACGGGTGTGTTTTTGTAATGTGAAGTTTAACCCGTGACCTGCTGAATATTTATATATGCCACACCAACTACTGATTATCAACCAATCAGATTTCTTGATGCAAATTATTGCAACACATTCATGAGCTGAATGACAAACAATGAAGATCCTGATCAGATGGCTTCTTCAGAAGCCATCTGATCTGGATCTTCATTGTTTGAAAGATAAGACTAAATATCAAGGCTCAGCAGGACAAGGGTTAGCTATTTTCTGAAAAAGTAATGTCAATAGTTGCGACTGCCATTGGCTGCAATTTCGATGAGGACTGTGGCAAATGTACTTACATTAATTTTAAACATAAAAAAAACACGCCTATATAATGCTGATCCCCTGAAACCCCACTTCTTATAGTAAAAGTGGGATGTAGAGGTGTATACGTTATATTTCTTATATCTGCTAACAAACATAATTATATAAACGGGCCTCAGTGGCCAAGTCATCACGAAAACACGCCTACACAAATACATTGTAAACTTTACCGCAGAAAAAGTTAAAATTTTAAGATGAAAAATCGTGATATTTTTATTATTTCTGCACAAAATATAGATTGTAGGTACTCGGTAGAACCGCCTCATCGAGGCGGTTATAACGAGTACCCATAATCTATATTTTAGAGCAGACATTAGAAAAATAAGTTTTACCCCTCTTAACCCCAGTTTTGATTAAAAGTGGGGTTCAAGGGGGTCAAAATTATATAGGGGTGTTTTCGTGATGTGAATAAGAGCGCTGACTCTTAATCACTTGGTCTCTCACCGCCTGGTTCGGGTCACATGTGAGACTATAAGAATCTTATATGGGTGTGAGGTGTGGATGGGAAAATCCGTCCCGAGGGTCACTGTCACGAGGGTTGCCGAGTGATGCCGGACAGTGATCCCGAGGGACGGATTTTTCTATCCACCCCTCACACCCATATAGGATTCTTTTTCTTGCATACCTTCCATTTTTAGTGCGGATTTTAATGCTGCAGTGACTGGTTACCGACGTCCGCCATATTGTGATGACAGTACAGGAATGTTCAGTGACGTCACGTTACGTGCATGACGTCAGCCTTAACGATGGCGCATATGCGGTCATGTTCAACCAGTACATTTATCAAACACGCGATAATATTCGATTTTGGGTCGAAACACCAAGGTCAGAACATAAATATTTATCCCAGGGTAAAATCACGGATTTGCTTGTCTGGTGTGCAAGAAACCAAGTTCTACAACGGAAAGTCAGGTGTTTTCTTCTCCGGGTACTCCGGTTTTCGCCCACCTCTGATTAACGAACGGCTCGATATGAGTGGAATAATCTTGAAAGGACCGTACATGTAAAACCGAAACAACAACAACAACAACAAAACAAACAGCTTGTGCATTACGAAAACAAGCCTATACTATTGCATTGTAAAATAACGAATTTTATGATGAAAAATTGTGATATTTTTCTTATTTCTGCTCAAAATATAGATTGTGGGTACTCGTTAGAACCGCCTCATCGAGGCGGTTCTAACGAGTACTCCCAGTCTATATTTTAGAGCAGAAATAAGAAAAATAAGGTTTACCCCTGTAAACCCTAGTTTTACTATATAAAAGTGGGGTTCAAGGGGGTCAAAATTATATAGGCGTGTTTTCGTGATGGGTACTTTTTAGAAAATGTCAGAATGTTCATAAAAAATCATTTTTTGGTGATATAATTTTCAATACATTTTAATAGACATGTGTTTATAATGATTTGTTACAGGTCTCAGCGCTGCTAGAAGATTGAAAGATCATGGACTGCGCGTGTTAGTCTTGGAAGCTAGAGACAGAGTTGGAGGGAGAACTTATACTATAAGGGTAAACTGTTCCAATACGAAAATACACGTATTCAAATACATTATAAACTGTATCGCCGAAAAACGAAAATTTTAAGATGAAAAACTGGGATATTTTTCTTATTCATCACGTGAACAAGTCCGTAAAATAAACACCTCCCTAAACCCCACTTTATACAGAGAAAACTGGGGTTTAAGGGGGTATGCCATATTTTTCTTATTTCTGCTCTAAGACATAGGTTGTGGGTATTCGTTAGAACCGCCTCAATGAGGCGGTTCTACCGAGCACCAATACTCTATGTTTTCAGTATAAATAAGAAAATATCACGAATTTTCATCAGAAAAGTAGCCATTTTGGAGGTGTGAAAAATGCACTATGTCGCACGAATGTGTTATCGTAATGTCTGCTCAAAATATTGATTGTGTGTACTTGTCAGAACCGCCTCATCGAGGCGATTCAAACGCATACACACAATCTATATTTTACAGCAGAAATTAAAAACATATGGTATACCCCTGTAAACCCAAGTTTTACTATATTAAAATGGGGTTCAAGGGAGTAAAATTTACATAGGCGTGTTTTCGTGATGAATCACGTAAGAAGTTCATGTGGTGCCGGCATCTGACTAGTGATCAGGAGGTTGTGGGTCCGACAACTTCCTTTCCATGAAATATTTTCTATGTTCCGCTGATTCTAGAAGGGCGGTTTCTGGCGAAAGAATGTGGACTGTTCTTGTAACAAAACAATTTTATAAGTTAACCTTTCGGACGCATCTGAAAATGTCGTTGGCTTATGTCGTCTGCTGATTATTTTTTAATTTTTTTTTTAACTTTTTTTTTTTCAAATATTTTTGCACACAGGTCCACACTGCTTGCAAATGTAGGAGCAGTCTGATCTGGGCCCACACTGTTTGCAAATGTAGGAGCAGTCCGATCTGGGTCCGCACTGTTGGCAAATATAAAAGCAGTCTCATCTGGACCCACACTGTGTTCAAAAAGTGTTTCAAGGTAACCGACGGCGGCAAAGCAGACTACAATTGTCGTGATTGGCATTTTATAGGTTAAAAATTGTCACGCACGGCGTCCAGTTATATACCATGTGTTATGACACGTGAGTCCGCCATACGCACGAAGTCAATAACCAATTACGAAAACACGCCTATACAAATACACTGGACATGATACCGCCGAAAAAACTAAAATATTAAAATGAAAAAGATTGGTATTTTTCTTATTTCTGCTCAAAATATAGATTGTAGGTACTCGTTAGAACCGCCTCGTCGAGGCGGTTCTAACGAGTACCCACAATCTATATTTTAGAGCAGAAATAAGAAAAATAAGGTATACCCTGATAAACCCGAGTTTTACTATATAAAACTGGGATTGAAGGGGGTCAGAATTATATAGACGTGTTTTCTTGATGTTCTTCATTATGTACCCCAAAGATTGTCTGTCTATTACAAATCAAGCTTGTCTGGCATAGAAATCTGAACATAATATTGATAAGAGTGCAGGTTGTTAAGTGTCATAGAACAAACACGCCCAGTGGCGGTAAAATGAAAACGAGGTCGACATTTTCGGATAACGTGGACGTTTTCCAGGATAGGGCGCACTGTTTCGGGCTGTCCGTTTTATTTCCTTCAAAACACTCCTGATTGCTAACAATAATTATTCCAAACTGAACTGACTGATTGAATGCAGATCATGACAGCGTTACATGTAAATGTGCTTTATGTACTATGTCCTAGTGGCCCCCGCCCATCGCGGCTTGAAGAAATAGATGGGCTGCATGATGCTTCTCCGCAGATCTGAAACCGACTGCACACGAGTACTGGTAAACCGCTAAGAGGATCTAAGCCTGCCCAGGCAAAGCGTTGCGAGTAGGACCGTCCATGCTTATAAACCCTATTGGTTTCATTGGGCGACACGGCTAGAGATGTCATTTCATCTCAATGTCGGGTAAAAGTCGCACAAAATAGGAAGCAGCGTCTCCAAAATGACCTATACAGTGTTGACGGGGACTTAAAACCTCAAATCCAACAAATCCAATGCACTATGCCATTGTCTGCAGTCGTTATGCTTTATGTTTTTCCAATCGATACGCACGACAAAATGGATGCCGAGTTTCCTTCTCATTATGAAAACACGCCTATACAAATACATTGTAAATTCTATCGCTGGAAAAAGGAAAATTTTAAGATGAAATATTGTGTTATTTTTCTGATTTCTGCTCAAAATATAGATCGTGGGTACACGTTCGAACCGCCTCGTGGAGGCGGTTCTAACGGGTACCCACAATCTATACATGTATTTTAGAGCAATAATAAGAAGAAAGACGGTTAAGCCCTGCAAACTCAAAAGTGGGGTTCAATGGGGTCAAAGTTATATTGGCGTGTTTTCGTGATGCAAAATGAACAAATTTAAAGTACTTTGTTCCACCGTGAACGGATATGCTGACCAACGTCGAATATATCCATTTATAATAATTTTTTATTAATTGATTATCCTATATTACACAAGGTCAACCAATATTAAAAAATCATAAATCATGTTTTTAATTGCGTCAATTAATAAAATTGTCATTAATCAAGTAATTTCGTATTGGCCAAGTTACAGGTCCTCGGTCAGCTGTATTGGCCTCGGCCTTCGGCCTCGTGCCAATACAGCAGACCTCGGACCTGTAACTGGGTCAATACGAAATTATTTGATTAATAACATTATAGTATAAAATACTTAGTTTTTTAATATGCGATACGAACGTGACACCAATGCACGTATCACGCTTGCACGTGCTGCCATATCGCATGGGCTTTATCATACCCCGAAATTCCAAAAAACAACCATTTATCGCACCCCTAGGCCGTTATCATACCTCTGACGTCATCATACCCATATCAGCCCGAGGGCCTTCGGCCGTCGGGCTGATATGGGAGTTTCAGGCTGATATGGGGTATAATATGAAAAATGCCATATGATAATCTCTATTCATCATATGACGTCGCGTCTGAGAGTGTAATAACGCCATGTAATATTTTCGATAATCCACTAGTGGATTAAATATGCAAATTAGGTAGATAGGTCCCGTAACGTTACATGTACTACGTCCTTAATGACGTCACGTTTACTAATGGCGGAATTTGGACATTTTTTGTAAACAATCGTGAATGAAATGCGTTTTAAATGTCATATGATAAATAGAATCTTGGATTCGTGCTCATGTATTATTGACATGATTTATTAAACTCTTTGAGGAAAATGGATAAAATGCTCGGTAAAGCCTCGCATTTTATCCATTTTCCTCAACTCGTTTTATTAAACTCGGCAAAGCCTCCAATTTTATCCATTTTCCTCAACTCGTTCAATAAAATCAATAATACATGAACACTCACATAAGATGCTCTATGTCTACAGGCAATATGCACTTGACTACGGGTAATATGGGCATTACGAAAAACACGCATATACAAATAAATTGTAAACGTTCCCGCGAAAAAGGGAAACTTTTAAGCTGAAAAATATTTTTCTTATTTTTGCTCAAAATATAGATTATGGCTGGCCGTTAGGGCAGCCTCATCGAGGCGCTTCTAGCGAGTACCCACAATCTATATTTTTGTTTAATTTTTCATCCTAAAATTTTCGTTTTTCCGGCGATAAAACTTACAATGTATTTGTATAGGCGTGTTCTCGTAATGAATTATACATGTAAGGACTTCATTTTGGAACGCGGATTACACCCATGGGAATATAAGAATCTTATATGGGTGTGAGGGGTGGATGGAAAAATCCGTCCCGAGGGACACTCACACGTTCTGGCATTACGAGGATTGCCGAGTGATGCCGGACAGTGATCCCGAGGGTCGGATTTTTCTATCCACCCCTTACACCCATATTGGATTCTATTTTTTGCATACCTTCCATTTCTTAGCGCGGATATTTAATGTTGCTGTCACTTCGATTACCAACTTCCGCCATATTGTGTTGACACTGCAGGAATGTTTAGTGGTGTCACGTAACGTGCTGTGACGTCAGCCTTAACGACGGCGCATATGAGGTCGTAATCAACCAGTGCATTTACCAAACACGCGATTATATTCGATTTTGGGTCGGAACACCAGGGTCAGAACATACATTTCTATCCCAGGGTAAAATCACTGATTTCCTTGTCTGGTGGGCAAGAATGAAAGTTCTGGGCCATACTAGCTAGCTTCGATCATCATATTAATTAACCCATATCCCGCTGATCATGACAACCCCTACCTTTGCAAACAGTGTAGACCCAGATCAGATAGAGGAGCCACCTGCCTGCGACTCTACACTGTTTGTCATGGTTGTTGTTGTTGTTTTCCAGTTTCCCCGTGTCGCGTGTCGTCAGCTGGTGGGGTCCCAGGGAACGAATCCATGCTGGCACTACACCATAGCCGTTCGATGGTACCCCTATTCCCCGTTGCCGGTGAACAGGGAGACCATCGCTCGGCTCCAGCCCCGTCCGTCCGTGTTTGTCGTCTCACGTCTCAGGTGTCTCCGAACCCACGGGCATCCCCTTGCCCTGCAGCCATTGGCCGAGCTCCGTCCTGAGAGGTTTGTGAAACGGTGCCGTGACCTTTCCAGGTCTCGGTGGGGCTTATATTTTGTCTTCCCGTTTGCTTCTGGAGTGCATGTGTCCTGTCGCTAAAGAGCATCTTTATTTGGTGGAGTTTCTGGGCTAGGCGTGCTTCATTTTCAAGGGCTGTGAATGTGTTGCAAAGTTCCAATGTAAGCCTTTGTTTTGGTGCAACGTAGTTTAGTTGTAATAATTTGGAACTCCATTCTTAAGGTTTGGCTTCGTGATTCCACAGCTTTTAAGTTATAGCAGTGCTGTGCCTTGGGGTTTTGCGGTTTGCCGCAAAGGGGTATGGGTTGTTTTGTGTAACAGGGTAGGCTCCGAGTTTGAACTTATCATTAAGGGGATCGTTTAGCAGTTAATTTTGTTGAAAGTTTCATTGCGATTTGGAAGACGTTTCTAAAGATTGCTATACACGTTTCCATGTTACGTGTTATGCACCTTATATCCAATCAGGGGATTCGAGACATGGTGCTTTTGGAATTAACAAATATAGTACACCAAGCAATTTGATTGGCAGTTATTCAGGGACGGGTGTCACAGTGACTAAGTTGATTGATTCAGCGGTAGAAGACATGGTAAAGGCTCGATGGTCCAAAGGGAAATAAAATATAAACTGCGCTATGATGAAGCATAACAAAAACACAACTAATCAAATACGCGGCCCACACAAAATTGGAAGCAACGTCTTTAAAATGACCTATACAGTGATGACGGGTACGTTAAACATCAAATAAAATAAACAAAAAACCTATTCATATATTATCACGTGAAATGAAATGAACACCCCCTAAACGCCACTTCATATAGAGAATGTTGGTGTTTTCGGGGGTAAACATTTTTTTCTTATTTCTGCTCGAAGACATATAGGTTGTGGGTACGCGTTAGAACCGTCTCAATGAGACGGTTCTAACGAGCACCGACAACCTACGTTTGCAGTATAAATAAGGAAAAAAGTTACGGAATTTCATCAGAAAAGTAGCCATAAAAATGCACTGTTGCATTGGTGTGTTATCGTAATGACTGAAACTTTTAACACAATATTTTAAAAACATTCAGATAAAAAAACTATTTTTCATATTTATGTTCAAAACATAAATTGTGGGTACTCGTTTGAACCGCTTCGATGGGCGGTTCCAACTAGTATCCACAATCTATTTTAAATGTATAAAAGTGGGTTTTAAGGGGCCAAAATGTCGTGATGCTATTTGAAGATTTTATGCTGCAACCACGTGACACTTAACATCGGCTTATGGCAGCTGGAGTGGTGTCGGCGTCAAGGGCATCATTGTCCACAAAGCCTATAACACTTGTGCCAGTAGCTTGTGTGAGCTAGGTTCTAGCTCAGCTTCTGCGTCCACTCAATCGTCAGCACACGAGAGATTGTCTAATTACAGGTCTCTTCTGTCGCAGTGTTTTATTTTGTTATGGTTTGTCTTTGAGTGTGTGTATCGCGTATATCTTTTTGTTTTGGATAGCCAAATGGCCATTTTATGGGAAAGTAACTGTCCTGTTAGCTTTCCGCTGTTGATGTTTCCATTAGGGTCTAGTTGTTTCATGTTTGTACTTCTTTCCCTTTGGTGTCTCTGATTGGGGCTGTGTGTATTTAGTGTTTGTTTTTCTTTCTTGGTGTCTCTCCCTGCTAGCATTCTACATAAATCTACAGCGGGCCGTTAGCGGCCCGTCAGCTACCCTGACGGGCCGCTAACGGCCCACTGTAGATTTATGTAGAATGCTTACTGGGCTGATGGTGTCTCTGATTGGGGCTGTGTGTATTTAGTGTTTGTTTTTCTTTCTTGGTGTCTCTCCCTGCTAGCATTCTACATAAATCTACAGCGGGCCGTTAGCGGCCCGTCAGCTACCCTGACGGGCCGCTTACGGCCCACTGTAGATTTATGTAGAATGCTTACTGGGCTGATGGTGTCTCTGATTGGGGCTGTGTGTATTTAGTGTTTGTTTTTCTTTCTTGGTGTCTCTAGCCCTGCTAGCATTCTACATAAATCTACAGCGGGCCGTTAGCGGCCCGTCAGCTACCCTGACGGGCCGCTAACGGCCCACTGTAGATTTATGTAGAATGCTTACTGGGCTGATGGTGTCTCTGATTGGGTCTGTGTGTATTTAGTGTTTGTTTTTCTTTCTTGGTGTCTCTCCCTGCTAGCATTCTACATAAATCTACAGTGGGCCGTTAGCGGCCCGTCAGCTACCCTGACGGGCCGCTAACGGCCCACTGTAGATTTATGTAGAATGGACCGCTAACGGCCCACTGTAGATTTATGTAGAATGCTTACTGGGCTGATGGGTTGAGGCTGTGTGTATTTAGTGTTTGTTTTTCTTTCTTGGTGTCTCTGATGGGTGGTTTTGATTAATTGTATCGATTCCAGATCATTGCATTCACTTCTATGTCATCGTTTGCCGGCTCTTAACCCTTGTTCTGCTGAATATTCATATATGCCACACCCACTACCGATTATCAACCAATCAGATTACTTGATGCAAATTATTGCAACAAATTCACAATCTGAATGGCAAACAATGTAGATCCTGATCAGATGGCTTCGTCAGAAGCCATCTGATCTGGATCTACATTGTTTCAAAGATAAGGCATATCCGGGATTAGCAGGACAAGGGTTAAAATAACCAATTAATAATTTGTCTTTAAGCATGAAACGCACGGACCTGTTGATGTGGGCGGAGCTTATGTTGGTCCGACTCAGAACCGTGTCTTCCGATTGTGTAAAGAGTTCGGATTGACCTTGTATGACGTCTACATCAAAGGACACACTGTCATGGATTTAAAGGTAACACATTTAACTAGAAGTTCTAGAAGACCTTGCCTTCTCACACGTTTGTGTTTTATAACTTACATGTCATAAAGTGATTGACCGCGGTATTGAAAGCCTCTTTAACAGGCTCATTTGTGACCGAAGCAAATCTTAACCTTTTTTGGGGTGTTGGTTTTGCTGCTCTTTCAAGATTTCACGCATTGCACTTATTTAGAGCCGATCGTTAATCGTAGAGCCGGAGAAAAACACATGACCTTCCGTCACATAACATGGCGTCTACATGTGACTCGACCGAGGCTTGAAACACAGCGGTGAGAGACGTTATTGACTATCAAGTGTCAGCGCTCTTATCCACCCTTTAAGCGACGGATGCCTGTTCAATCTTAAAAAAAAACTCCATTCAGAAAATCTGAATCATCGATTTTTTCGTTTCTCGCGTTTAATACTGATTTTAGCCCATGCATCTCTGTGGGAAAGTTTTAGACCTGACCCTCCGCCGACTTCTCCAGCAAGTCGTATGCCTCTGCGACAGTCAGGAATGGCTGTAATTATTTGGAGAAAATTGCAAAACAAAGAAATGAGACCACATACTAAGTCCATTTGACGATGATTGTCACGTAAAATAATAAATATTCAAATACATGTGATGCACTTTATAAATAGATAGGCAATTATGACACACCTTACATTCGAATGGCTAGATAGAGGCTCTCTAGGAACGGAGAGCCACTAGCGCGATGTGCTGTCAACAGTGGTCAAAAAAAATTATACCGGTATCAGATGTGGTGTCACAGCTAATGATTTTCCATGAAGTGATCGTGCAAATAAAACACAGACGCCCTTGTAATTTACAAGAGCAGTAACCACTTCTATGTTTGATTTGAGGTTTAACGTCCCCGTCAACACTGTAAAGGTCATTTTGGAGACGTTGCTTCCAATTTTGTGGGACTTTTACCCGACATTGAGATGAAATGACATCTCAAGCCCTGTCGCCCAATGAAACCAATAGGGTTTATTAGCATGGACGGTCCGCCTCGCACCGCGGTTCCTGGACAGGCTTAGATCCTCTAAGTGGTTTACCAGTACTAGTGTGCGGGCTGGATTCAGCTCTGCGTGGAAGCATCATGCAGCCCATATATTTCTTCAAGCCCCTATGGGCGGGGGCCTTCTATATATGGTTTAAAAGGGTGTGTCGAATCTGTCAGAATGTCTTAGTCTGTGTAAGAAAATTTATATTTTTCAATGTTCTCCAAATAACCACAGCCTTTCCTGGCTGTCGCAGAGGCATACGACTTGCAGGAGAAATCGGCGGAGGATGAGATCTAAAACCTTCCCATTCACCTTATTTGCATTATCTGCTGGTCCCTAGTCTGAAGGTTATCAGTTTTGGAAAAACAGGTAACCAGACCCCCCTGACCTTGAAAGGTCAGGGGGGTCTGGTTACCTGTTTTTCCAATATTGACAATGTGCTAGCTGGGAGCCAGCAAATAATGCAAATATGGTGAATAGTGATGTATGGGCTAAAATGAGTATTAAACGTGAGAAACGAAAAAATCGATGATTCAGATTTTCTGAACAGAGTTTAACTGTTATCCTGTGTACAATAGTTTGCTGCAAAATATTCGTTTATTGCCATATTGAAGAAACAAAGTTACAACGATACATTTTAAGCAGCATTGCTAATTCTGAACAACTCGCTCCGATAATTTGCCATGTCAGTTTTAAAAATACATTCTTTCCCTACCGTGTGGCTTAGTTGTGTTCACAATGTTTATCAAGCTCCTATGTCGACCTTGGTCTTGACCTTGTGACACGATTCCCACACTGTTTTGATACTTGTCGTCTATAATCTGCTCGGTGCGGCTTCATCTCTGGTGTTTCCGTTTGGCGGAGATGAACCGTTTTCTTCACAAGTGAGGTTCTGCCTTAAAGGGAATGGGAACACATGGAAGATATTTTTCGCCATTTTTTCAATGGGAGACAACTTTCGGGACTTCCTGCACGCTTTTCTATAAGCCCTGTCCCACCGAAAAAGGGGTCTACTCTTAAAGGAAAGAATTTGCTCCTCAGTAGCAACCTAACGTAGCAACCCCAATACCTGTCTAATATCGGCTGGAATTTCCGCATATATCGAGGGTCCCTAGTCTTAATCCAATTTTTCTCAAGCTCATCTATTTTTGTGTTCAATAGCCTGTATATCATTAAAAAGGTAATAAAATTTGCTTTTATCTGATATATGAACAAGATATTATCCGCACAAGATAATATCTTGTTCGCACAACATAAAAAGAAAGGTCCCTTCCCGGGTTCCGCAGGTAACCAGTACTTTTTTATCATTTTATTTTTTAAGCAATGTGGATGAAGTGCCTTGCTCAAGGACACAACACTTTGGTCAGCGTGAGGCTCGAACCCGCAACCTCTCGATCACAAATCCGATGCGCTACCACTGCACCAAAGCGCTGTCGATGTTACGTTTTGGATAAAACCATGAAATATGGTCCAAACAATGTATCCAATCATCTCGAGATAATTCCCAGAGCATCCCCATATTATTTTAACATTATTTGTAAAATAAATGAGCCGAAATTGGCTCGACATTTATTACGAGATTCGCACCCAACATAATTCGGCCCCGATTTCGGCCACTTTTAGATATATTAATAATTGAAAATTATTTACTAAAATCGTCAAGAATAGGAAAACACACCTCAAAATCTTTCTAATAGTAAGATACCAAGCTTTTATTGTAGCAAAACATGCTTGTTTTACTGCATATCTATCTATCTATCTATCTATCTATCTATCTATCTATCTATCTATCTATCTATCTATCTATCTATCTATCTATCTATCTATCTATCTATCTATCTATCTATCTATCTATCTATCTCTCTCTCTCTCTCTCTCTCACTCTCTCTCTCTCTCTCTACCTACCTACCTACCTACCTACCTACTATCTATCTATCTATCTATCTATCTATCTATCTATCTATCTATCTATCTATCTATCTATCTATCTATCTATCTATCTATCTATCTATCTATCTATCTATCTATCTATCTATCTATCTATCTATCTATCTATCTATCTATCTATCTATCTATCTTCGCCCCCGCCCATAGGGGCTTGAAGAAATATATGGGCTGCATGATGCTTCCACGCAGAGCTGAATCCGGCCCGCACACTAGTACTGGTAAACCTCTTGGAGGATCTAAGCCTGTCCAGGAACCGCGGTGCGTGGCGGACCATCCATGCTAATAAGCCCTATTGGTTTCATTGGGCGACAGGGCTTGAGATGTCATTTCATCTCCATGTCGGGTAAAAGTCCCACAAAATGGAAGTAACGTCTCCAAAATGACCTTTACAGTGTTGACGGGGACGTTAAACCTCAAATCAAACAAACAAACAAATCTATCTATCTATCTATCTATCTATCTATCTATCTATCTATCTATCTATCTATCTATCTATCTATCTATCTATCTATCTATCTATCTATCTATCTATCTATCTTCGCCCCCGCCCATAGGGGCTTGAAGAAATATATGGGCTGCATGATGCTTCTACGCAGAGCTGAATCCGGCCCGCACACTAGTACTGGTAAACGTCTTGGAGGATCTAAGCCTGTCCAGGAACCGCGGTGCGTGGCGGACCACCCATGCTAATAAGCCCTATTGGTTTCATTGGGCGACAGGGCTTGAGATGTCATTTCATCTCCATGTCGGGTAAAAGTCCCACAAAATGGAAGCAACGTCTCCAAAATGACATTTACAGTGTTGACGGGGACGTTAAACCTCAAATCAATCAAACAAACAAATCTATCTATCTATCTATCTATCTATCTATCTATCTATCTATCTATCTATCTATCTATCTATCTATCTATCTATCTATCTATCTATCTATCTATCTATCTATCTATCTATCTATCTATCTATCTATCTATCTATCTATCTATCTATCTATCTATCTATCTATCTATCTATCTTCACTGTCCTCTCTTTGTATTTCTTATGTTGACATTCCACAGTCATGTACATTGCATGGTTCTGCCCCCGCCCATCGGGGCTTCAAGAAATAGATGGGCTGCATGATGCTTCCATGCAGAGCTGAATCTGACCGCACATGAGTACCTAGAGGATCTAAACCTGCCCAGGCAAAGCGGTGCGAGGCAGACCGTCCATGCTTATAAACCCTATTGGTTTCATGCGGTGACAAGACTTGAGATGTCATTTTCATCTCAATGTTGGGTAAAAGTCCCACAAAATTGGAGGCAACGTCGCCAAAATGACCTTTACAGTGTTTTCGGGGACGTTAAATCCCAAATTAAACAAACAAGTACATTGCACGGTTATAAAGGGTGTATTAAGTCCATTTTTGTTAATATGTTTTTCTTATTTCTGCTCAGAATATAGATAGTTGGTAATTGTCAGAAACGCTTTGCGGAGGTGATTCTGATGAATACCCACAATCTATGTTTTGAGCAGAAATAAGAAAAATAGTGAATGCCCCAGTAAACCCCAGTTTTACTATAGAGAAGTGGGTTTAAGGGGGTTAGAGTTCTCTGACTCATGTTTTGTATAGATGCAAAATAAGCTTTTGTAAATAATCCATTACACTTTCTTCTCACAATGGAAGGAAACAGTAAAAACTTTGATGAGACTGTTCTAATCTAGGGACAGTCCGAACATGGCCTTCACTATTTTTCAGTGCTAGGTAAATAGGAAGTCAGGAATAGACTAAGGAAGAACACTGTTAATATTGTATATCATTATTATTAATTTATTATTGGAAAGGTCTATTGCCAGTTAACTGGCAATAGCGGTTTTACGATAAAATCGCTATTGCCAGTTAACTGGTAATAGCGGTTTTACGATATAATTGCTATTGACAGTTAACTGGTAATAGCGGTTTTACGATAAAATCGCTATTGCCAGTTAACTGGTAATAGCAATTTTAACGTAAAATCGCTATTGCCAGTTGACGTGCAGAATTATTCCATTTACAGTTATGAATGTAATGGCTTAAATGCATGTTTTTGTTTTTCTGCTTTGACCAAGCATTTCCATATTTTGCATATGTAATCCATAATCGCCCCAGCTCATCGGGGCTTCAAGAGAAATAGAATGGGTTGCATAATGCTTCTATGCAGAACTGAAACCAGCCGCATGGCATATGAGTACAGGTAAACCACTTAGAAGTTTAAAGCGTGATGCGAGTCGGACCGCCCATGCATACAAACCCTATTGGTTTCATTGGACGATAGGGCTTGAGATGTCAATTCATCTCAAAGTCCGGTAACAGTCCAAGAATGCGGGTTATTGATAAAACCAGTTCTTTGAAGGGGTTCTAGTGAGTCTAGGGCAGAAATATGAAGTATATCAGTAAATTTAGACAGTAAATGTTTATAGGCGCGTTTTCATAATGAATTGTTATTCCAAACAAACATTAATAAGAAAAAATATCTATCTATCTATCTATCTATCTATCTATCTATCTATCTATCTATCTATCTATCTATCTATCTATCTATCTATCTATCTATCTATCTATCTATCTATCTATCTATCTATCTTTCTATCTATCTATCTATCTATCTATCTATCTATCTATCTATCTATCTATCTATCTATCTATCTATCTATCTATCTATCTCTCTATCTATCTATCTATACCCTCATGGGCATTTTCGGCAAGTGTTGTCTACATATTAATCGTGTAATGCACAGTTGATGGTCCTTCATACACAGGGGAGCCTCCAGTTAACGTCGTGACACAAAGGACGGTGCATATTATTACATTTCACCCTGCAAATGATGCCAATTTAGCGTGTTTGGACACTGAAATTTTATCAACGCTGGCTGACAGGGATCAAACCCAAGACCTCTAGCATCAGAGGCAAGTGCACTAACCACTTGAGTCATCACGCTCCTTGTAATATGTTTAGATAGGCGTGTTTCCGTAATTGTTCTACAATATAGATCATGTAGGTCCTAAACCCCACTCCACATTATTGTTCATATTTCTGTCCGAAACCAAATGTCATTCTTTAACCGTTACTCGTTAGAACCACCTCGATGAGACAGTTCTAGTACCTATATACTGTGTTGTTGGAAGCAGTAGGAACATACCTTTTACATATTTCTTCCGAAAATATTCGCATATATGTATGTCTACGTGTCAGAAATTCATTCATTTGTTTATTTTCAGTAGTTCGTTTTCATTCATGCTTCAATAACAATAAAAAATTGTCATAAGATATTTTATATTAATCTTTTAACTGGTAATAGCGGTTTTACGTTAAAATGGCTATTACCAGTCAACTGGCAATAGCGGTTTTACGATAAAATCGCTATTACCAGTTAACTGGCAATAGCAATTTTATCGTAAAACCGCTATTACCAGTTAACTGGCAATAGCGATTTTATCGTAAAACCGCTATTACCAGTTAACTGGCAATAGCCACTTCGTTTATTATTATTATAATGTATTTTGACATTGTACATGTTGCTAGGTTGAAAGCATCGCCTGTTTATACAAATAAGGAATCAAATCGATATATCTCAAAAACAGAAGTAAGAAACGTTTCACATTTATTCTTAAAATAACTTGCAGACTATGCTACATACTGAAAAAAAAAAACAAGTTTAGAAATGAAAAGTACAGGCAAAAATACATATAGCTGCCAAGTTTCATAAAGATATCTTGAAAAATAAAAAAGTTAGTTTGATTAACTTTTTTAATCGCATCGGGTCCGTCATCGCGGCTTGCAATTCAGCATCTCATGTAGCAGAAAAATTCCATGAAATGTGCGATTTCCTTGACCTTCAAACAGCTGTAACTTTGGTTGTAGTAGAGGTATGTTCAAAATTTAAACTGTTCTGTGCAGCTTGAGTTCTATATGATGCATATAGTTTAAAAAGACTTCTTATGAGATTAAAAAATCAGCTGGGGTTGCAACTTTAAGAGTTGACCCCTATTGACGTGGGAGACAAACATACTTTTGCAGGAGTTGTCTACCCTGAAGGTGTCCCCATTCCCCTTAAAAGACGTGACTATAGTAACAGGCATTGTTTAGCTTCCACTTTGCTTCCAAATGATCTCATTTTAACTATGTTGGACAACGTTTAAATTTTCTAAACCTGACTTTAGCATAGGGCGTTATAGGGATCCAGATTCATATCCCGGACCCCGCCCATCGGGGCTTGAAGAAATAGATGGGCTGAAACGGGGCCGCACACGCGTGATGGTAAACTGCTTAAAGGATCAAAGCCTGCCCAGGCAAAGCGGTGCGAGTCGGCCCGTCCATGATTATAAACCCTATTGGTTTCAATGGGCGACATGGTTTGACATGTTGTTTCATCTCAATGTCAGGTTAAAGTCCCACAAAATTGGAAGCAACGTCTCCAAAATGACCTATACAGTGTTAACGGGGACGTTAAACCTCAAACAAACAAACAAACAGGATTTTTATCCATTCTTTTGTGTTTCCAAACAATTGCGAGAACACATCCATGTGACAGAGGGCATTCTTAGTTCTACGACGGTATTTTTTTAAATGAAAAATTGTGATATAATTTCTACTTTCTGCTCCAAACATAGGTTATGCGTGCTCATTTTAACCGCCTCATCGAGGCAGTTTTATCTAGTACCCACAAACTATGTCTTCGAGCATAAATAAGAAAAAAACAATGTATACCCCGGAAACCAAGATTTTCTCTATATTAACGGTGGTTTACGTTGATTTATTCGCCCCGCCCATTGGGGCTTGAAGAAAAAGACTGGGCTGCACGATGCTTCGACGCAGAGCTGAAACTGACCACACATGAGTACTGGTAAACCGCTTAGAAGGACTAAGCTTGTCCAGGCAAAGTGGTGTGAGTCGGACCGTCCAATGCATATAAGCCTTCTAGTTTCATTTGGCGGCAGGGCTTGAGATGTCATTTCATCTTAATGTCGGGTAAAAGTCCCACACAATTGGAAGCAGCGTCCCCAAAATGACCTTAATAGTGTTGACGAGGACGTTAAACACCAATTCAAACAAACAAACGATTTACTTTCCTGGGCGTGTTATCTTAGTGTGTCAACATACGCGTTGACATAGAGTTGGCTGTTTTGAAAAGTTAAAGACATCTTTTGCCCAGAATAGCGTTTGGCTTGTTGCTACACATCTGATTTATTGTTTGAAACTTTCTTTAAAGGGTGCCTGGGCCAAATTCACCGAGAGTATCCCACCGTTCTGGAATCCATTTAAAATTCTCGACTTGAATCACGTGATCAGGACTATAGAAGCCATGTCAAATAAGGTATGACAAGACAGTTGCTATATTATTGTGCATTTGAAAAACAAGAAATATCTTTAAAAAAGATATGCGGCGTAGATTTAATTGGAAGGTCGTTTAGAAACCAGTGCTTCAGCTGAAGTGCACGACCCGCCGGATGCTTTTAGCTTGATGAGTGTTACCATATATGGGTATGGCGGCCATTTTGGTCATGTGACCTGGACCTAAAACGGTTCCCCCAATAAATGCGCCTTATCGTAAGGAGTTCCTTTCGCTATATAGACCAACCACTTGAAAATTAGGTCAAAATAGCTATTCACCGCAGCAGTTACAGAATTCACTAGAAACACAATTATACATATGACGTATGGTCATCAAACGACAAGACGGTGAGCAAGCCGAAACTGTATATATATTTTTCAGTCATGTCTCACATAAAAAACGAAACATTTCCTAGGTTAAAACTTCAGTAAACTGTCGTACTTTTGAGTAGATTTATTTATGCAAATCATTGACCAATGAAATGGTCATCTCCTTGGACATGTGGTTTTGTTGACCAATGGAATAACGAAAAATGTAGGACAAAAGCAAAACTATAACGGCTACGCCGTAATAAAATGCAGGTAGCTGATGACTGGCTGAAAGTAGCCAGTGACAGAGAATAAGTTGTCCAGAAACTTATTTGAGAAAACTCCAGCTGTTGAGTGTTTCATATCATCACGAAAACACGCATGTACAAATTTGACTCCCTTAAACCCACTTTCATACAGTAAAACTGGGGTTTGAGCAAAAATAAAAATATCACACTTTTCAGCTAAAATTTTCGTGTTTTTTTTTTCGGCAGTACATTTTACTATATATTTGTATAGGCGTGTTTTCGTTATGGAAAACTCGAGTTGTTCAGTCATTACGAAAAACTGCTATAAAATATATAGTGCATTTTATCACCGAAAAAAATGAAGATTATAAGATGATATACTGTGATATTTTTCTTATTTCTGCTCAAAATATAGATTTGTTGGTACACATTAGAACCGCCTAATCGAGGCGGTTCTAACGAGTACTGACAATGTAGATGTTTGAGTCACATTACATGGAGCGTTAAATAAAAGTATTTGTTTAAGAAATAGATCAGCTCTAACTGTGATTTGTTGAGTAATAAATCACAGTTTGTCGGTCAGTTGTAAGTAGACAAATCACGCGCGCTACAAATCACAGTTTGGAGGTCAGTTGTAAAGTAGACAAATCACGAGCGCGTAGCGCGCGTGATTTGTCTACTTACAACTGACCGACAAACTGTGATTTATTACTCAACAAATCACAGACTAGAGCTGATCTATTTCGATTCTAACACGCTGAAAATCGGCAATAATGTTGTTGTTTCCTTCAAAATTTCACAACTTTTCGCCCTTGTTAAAGGATATCCCGCTAAAATTATCGACTGAAACACATGCATTTATATCCTTTTCCGACGTTTTCGATGCGAGAAAATGACGTTAAACCCTCCAACGTCAAGGAAATCGACTAGTGACGTCATAAATTTGCAGTTTTTAATGACGTCACTTGTCACGCTCTTACTTGTCGTGATTTGTTGTAGAATAAAACACAGTTATTTTGCATTGCCTATAGAGGCGCGCTGTGTTAGAATCTGTGACATATTCAGGCACCGATTTGTATCTTGATTTTAATAATATGTTCGCTGTATTATCACTCACAATTATATAATAGAAACATACATGTATTTTGTTCTATAAAATAAATTTGAACATAGATTTTATTAGGGAAATGTTGCTGTTATTTAATTGATAACTTCATGTTATTGAAATGATATGGTCACTGGCGCTTTGATATTTTTTAATTTCTGCAGCAATAAACTTTTTAAAGCTTTATATGATATACATTATCGTACACTAGAGATCTGTTCATACGAAATGTCCACCTGTATATGATTTTCTATTTATATCAAGAAAGACATGTACAATATCAGAAATATTGTAAGTCCTAGCTTGAACAGTGCTATAAAGCCATATCACAGCAACTTTGTTGTTATTGTTTCGTGAGGCTTTGGATTTACGTCCCTTTGAAGTTTCTTTCACTTAGTATAAGTCGATCGTAATTCATAAGTGGGCGAAAACCGGATTACTGTACAATGTACCCAGAGAAAACACCTGGCCGTTGCAGAACTTAGTGGCTCGCAAGGTTCAGCCATACATTGTCGAATGACCGAGTAATAAAGAGACAACGCTCAACAAATAGTGTCTCGCATGTGACCCCGAGCGATGTTCAAGCGTGAATAGGTGAGAGACCCAATAATAAGTGAGAGAGAGACTACACTCTTACCAACTTGGCCACGGAGCCCCATTTACCTCATCATGAAAACAAGCCTATATAATTTTGACCCCCTTGAACCCCAGCTTTATATAGTAAAACTGGGCTTTACAGGGGTAAACAGTATTTGTATTATTTCTGCCCTATAATATAGATTGTGGGTACTCGATAGAACCGCCTCGTTGAGGCGGTTCTAACGAGTACCCACAATCTCTATTTTGAGCAGGAATAAGAAAAATATCGCAATTTTATACCCGCTTTTTTGAAAAAAAAAAAACAAAAAAAAACAAAAACAAAATAACGGGTATATTATTTTCGTCACGGGTGTCCGTCCGGACGTCCGTCCGTCCTTCCGTCGGTCACGTTTCTTGTGAATGCAACTACTTTTTTATTTCTTTACCTACAGTGACCAAACTTGGTACATACATTGCTTGGGGACTGCATATGTGCATGAAGGTGTCGAAATTTTCATCTGATTCCCTGGGGTCATGGGGTGAGGTCAAAGGTCAAATTTCTATGAAAAGGCTTGTGAATGCAACTATTTTTTATTTCTTTACCTACAGTGACCAAACTTGGTACATACATTACTTGGGGACTGCAGATGTGCATGAAGGTGTCGAAATTTTCATCTGACCCTCTGTGGTCATGGGGTGAGGTCAAAGGTCAAATTTCTAAGAAAAGGCTTGTAAATGCAACTACTTTTTTATTTCTTTACCTACAGTGACCAACCTTGGTACATGCATTGCTTGGGGACTGCAGATGTGCATGAAGGTGTCGAAGTTTTCATCTGACCCCCTGGGGTCATGGGGTGAGGACAAAGGTCAAATTTCTAAGAAAAGGCTTGTAAATGCAACTACTTTTTTATTTCTTTACCTACAGTGACCAACCTTGGTACATGCATTGCTTGGGTACTGCAGATGTGCATGAAGTAGTCGAAATATTCATCTGACCCCCTGGGGTCATGGGGTGAGGACAAAGGTCAAATTTCTAAGAAAAGGCTTGTGAATGCAACTCCTTTTTCAATTCTTTACCTACAGTGACCAAACTTGGTACATCCATTGCTTGGGGACTGCAGATGTGCATGAAGGTGTCGAAAGTTTCATCTGACCCCCTTGGGTCATGGGGTGAGGTCAAAGGCCAAATTTCTTAGAAAAGGCTTGTGAATGTAACTTCTCAATTGTCCTATTCAGTGTACACATGCATTTCTAAGTTTGTTGTCCATAGAAAAAGCCGGTATTTGCGATGGTGCACCATCGACTGCGCGATTCTAGTTCATCTTAAAATCTTCGTTTTCCGGTGGTAAAATTTGCAATGTATTTGTATAGGAGTGTTTTCGTAATGTGTTATTCAATAGGTTCCTTGTGATGCACCATGGGACGCTGAGAGAGCAAAGGAGTGGGATTCAATGACAGTTAAAGAGTTTATGGACAAAATCACATGGACTCAGTAAGTGGCACATGATTTTTATCACGTGAACAAATCCGCGTAATAAGTAACCATCTAAAATAGAAGTGAAAGCAATGGTCAGGAATCGATACAATTAACCGACAGCTCGCATCAGAGGAACCAAGGGGAAAAAACACAAACATGAAACAACAGACTCTAATGGAAACATGACTAGCCGGAAGCCAAAAGGACAGCTACTTTCCCACAAAATGACCAATTGGCTATCCAAAGCAAATTAATATAAGTGATACACACGCTCACAGACAAGCCACAACAAAAATAAACCACGACAGAAGAACCGCCTTGGAACGGTCAGTGACACGAATTCCACTGGGGGTTAAAAACTATTTAACTTGGCCACACTCCTCGCCCTGATTTCCATCGCGATTTAAACCCAATTTAAGGGGAATGGAACAATCCTCAGGGGAGAGCATTCCTGCAAAAGTATTTTTGTCTCCCATGTCAATAGGGGTCAACTCTTAAAGAAAAGAATTTGCTCCTAATTCTTTCCTTTAAGAGTTGACTCCTTTTTCGGTGGGATTGAGTCTAAATAAAAGCGAACAGGAAGTCCCGATAGTTGTCTCCCTTTAAAAATGGCAGACAAATATACTAGGTGTTCCCATTCCCTTTAAATAGAGGAAAATTTTAATGATCGTTAAAGCAGACAGAAGATAAACATCACAAATGTTCATTCGAAAAGGGCTAGTTCAAGAGACAGGAGATATAGAGAATACCAGATGAGTGTCTTTTGATATCAAGTTTATCAGGCAAGGCTTCGAGAACGCTTGTAGAATCGCGAGGCTTGCCGAGCGATTCTACATGCGTTCTCGAAGCCGAGCCTGATAAACTTGATATCAAATGACACGAATCTGGTATTCTATTTATCAGTTTACCCCCTTGTACACTCTTAAATTAACAGTTTACGATCAATTATTGATGATCCTCAGTGCATCCCAACATTCTAGCGGTCTATATATTTAGTATCAGCTGACCATATTTTTCCTATGATATTTTTTTTTCAAGTAATTTTTCAATTTTTCCCAGTAACAATAACATATTTGTCATTTTTCCAGTAGTCCGGTTCAATCATAAAAGTGCAATTGCACGTTGACGTGATAAAGCTCTCTTGTCCTGGGATAGCATACCTTTATCAGGTCAGTGCGTTACAATGCAATATATATTTGGGGTAACTGATAAGCGTTGTTATGCTACACGTTAATTATGTGGATTGTGCCTTTGTGGTATAATTTTGTCTTTTTATGTCCACGGTAGCGATAACGGGGACATATTGTTTTTGCCCTGTCTGTTTGTAGTTTGTTTGTTGGTTTATTGGTTTGTACGTGGACAACTTTAACGTTGGCCATAACTTTTGAACCGTTTGAGGTAGAGCTTTCATATTTGGCCTGAAGGTTCCTTGTGGCAAGACCTTCACATCCATGCATATTTGACCTGTGACCTGACCCTTGACCTTTGACCTTCTCAAAAGAAAAAAATAACATTGGTCATAACTTTTGAACCACTTCAGATACAGCCTTCATACTTAGCATGTATGTTCCTTGTGACAAAAGCTTTACATTCATGAAAAAAAATACTTTTGACCTTGACCTTTGACCTACTTAAAATAAAAAAATAACATTTTGGTCATAACTTTTGAACGGTTTGAGATCGAGCATTGATATTGTGCATGTAGGTTCATTGTGACAAGAGCTTTACATACACACAAAAAAATTTGACCTGTGACATTGACCGTTGACCTACATAAAATAAAAAGTTAACATTGGTCTTAACTTTTGAACCGTTTGAGATACAGCCTTCATATTTAGCATGTAGGTTCCTTGTGACAAACCCTTAACTTTCATGCAAAAATTTTGACCTGTGACCTTGACCTTTGACCTACTTAAAAATAAACATTTTTGGTTATAACTTTCGAACCGTTTGGGATAGAGCTTTCATACTTGGCATGTAGGTTCCCTCTGATTAGAGCTTTTCATTCATGCAAAATGTTCGGACGTTGACCTTGACCTTGACTTTGACCTACTAAAAAGAAAAAATAAAATTTTTCATAACTTTTGAACCGTTTAAGATAGAGCCTTAATATTTGGCATGTAGGTTGCTTGTGACAAGAGCTTTACATTCATTCAATTTTATTTGACCTGTGACCTTGACCTACTTTAAAGAAAAAAAATATTATTGTTCATAACTTTTGAATCGTTTACGATAGAGCTTTCATATTTGGCATGTACGTTTCTTGTGTCAAGGGCATCCCACACAAACAAAATCTTGAACTGTGAGCAACTTTGAATAAAACATGACCATGCCCGGGGACATGTTCGTGTTTTACAAACACATCTTGTTTATATTGAAATGTAAAAAAGGGATAGTTGGTGCTTGTTAGAGCAAGTATGGCTCTAAGGGCAAATATACATTTTGAATGTTCAACACAACTGTCTCTCACTATTATATGGTAGTTCTAATAAGATTGTTGTTGGACAGAAATAAGGAAATGCAAGTCTCACTCTTCTAGGGAAAGATGGTATGTTCGGTTTGTATTTAATGAGTTGCGTAGGTGACTCCGTGATTACGACGATACACCAATGCAATATATTGACTATTCAATATGCTGTAATGGTATTAAGCTACAGAGTGACCCGGTGGGTCAGACGGATGCACGCGAAGGTCGCCGGTTTGATGTCTGGGTTCGGAATATATATATCTTTCAGAGAACTTGATCGTAAAATGTTCCTTTTGTCCTGTTTTTCTTTTCTTATGTCTAGACGGATGTACTCACAAAGACTCGCTCATGAACGCTCTGCATGCTGGGTATTTTCAGAAGCCGACATTTGAAATATTTTTATTATTTTTTCGAGAAAACAGGATTTGACATGTCATGTAAAATTTGCATAAAAGGCCAAGTTCTGTTATCTGGGAAAAATAAGAAAACTATCAACAAATTGTCCTCTGCTGAATAAGCCCCAAAATTGTTAAAGGTTAATGTCTGTGATCATTGCGATTCCCATTGCCAAACAACCCAAGATTGCTCTTTTATGCTTCCAATTACTGGAATCGACAATTAAAGTCATCTTGGATGTATCATGTAGACCTTTTTTCACTACAGTCGAATTTCAATAGCTCGAACACCTTTGGGACCTCAAAAATCTGTTCGAGACAGGGGGAGTTCGAGCCACTGAGGGTTACTGCCAGGAGGCATAACAAGATACTTTTAGACATCTTTTCGGTGTCCCATAATGAATATGTATGTTGTGTGTACTCATTAGAATCGCCTCATCGAGGCGATTCTAATGAGTACACACAGCATACATTTGTAAGATAAAAGACTAAAATCTCCTTAATTATCCCCCACTAGTCCTTATGTAGAGGATTTCGCTAGGGGCTCAAGAATGGGTTCGACTCATCCATGGTAAACGAGCCATCGGTGTTCTAGCCATCGAAGTTCTACTGTATTTGGAGTGAGTGCGTGAGTTTAAGTTTCACGTCCCACCAACAGCTAAGGTCATACGGAGACGGGACCTCGGTTTAAAGACTCATCCGAAAGTCTGGAAAAGCCCGATATCGATCCTGCGATCCCTGGTTTACAAGGCGAGTAGCGTAACCACTGCACCACGGAGGCTTCTACTAGTACTGTATTTGGAAGTTCCAAAGTTTTGTTATAGCAAAATTCTATATCTAGTCAAAGCATACGGGCCTCCGTGGCCTAGTGGATAAGAGCGCTGACTCTTAGCCATTAGGTCTCTCACCGCCGTATGTTCGAGCCTCGCTCGGGCCACGTGTGAGACGCCAAGTTCTTCAACGGAAGGTCAGGTGGTTTTTCTCCGGGTACTCCGGTTTTCGCCCACCTCTGATTAACGATCGGCTCGATATGAGTGAAATAATCTTGAAAGGGCCAAACCAAAAAAAAAAAAAAAAAAATCTAGTCAAAGCATACTTCATTGATCAGGCATTATTGCTGCCGGTATAATAGTAGTCTAGCTTAAAATGCATTTTACCGGTAATTATGTTTCTTCTTAATTTCACCATTGTTCTATTTTGAATATACATTTAAACTTTAGTGGGTCGAACACTTATGATTTGTATGGAAAAGGGACGAAAAAACATAAACATGAGTTTCGAAGTTCGTTCGATCTCTCTACTTAAATTTAAAGAAAATGAAGAGAAGTGGACAACTTTATGCCAACAAACATTAAAAGCGGCCACAAACAGCGTGTAATACCAGGTGTGTTTTCACATTTAAGAGCTGTCAAGGATGTCACGGGGATAGCTTTCAGATCGATTTTATGTGTCGAAATGCATGAAGTTTCACTGCTATATCTACTGTGGTACCTGCATGGTGGTGGTGGTTTAATTAGGATGGCGTCGATAAAAAATGGCGCTCAGGTTAGTATTCAAACACGGAAAATGAGGTGGTCAGACCGCATTGTCGATTTTCAAGATAGTATGTTGGTTTGTTATGCAATCAGACATACACATGACCAGGAACCGGATATATTAATCACATCACGTGAACAAGTCCGTGAAATGAAGACCCCCCCCCCTATTCTATACTTTATACAGAGAAAACTGGGGTTTACGGGGGTATACATTTTTTCTTATTTTTGCTCTAAGACATAGGTTGTGGGTACTCGTTAGAGGCGGTTCTAACGAGCACCCACAACCTTTGTTTGCAGTATTTTTGTCAAAAATAACACGGATTTTCATCAGAATAATGGCCATTTTGGAGATGTGTAAATTTGCACCAATTCGCACGGGTGTATTATCGTAATGTTTCGTTTTAATGCATACCTCAGCTGAGTATGAAAACTGAAATGCTCATAAAACTAAAATGCAAATAAGGCACAGCACAAAAACACGCCTATATACTATTGACCCCCTTTAACACGACATTCTTAAATTAAACCTTTCCCTTTGGTGTCTCTGATGGGAGCGGTGGGTTAATTGTATCAATTCCTGATCATTGCCTCCACTTTTTCTTTATAGGGGTAAACCTTATTCTTCTTATTTCGGATCTAAAATATAGATTGTGGGAACTCGTTAGAACCGCCTCGATGAGGCGGTTCTAACGTGTACCTACAATCTATATTTTGAGCAGACATAAGAAAAAATATCACAATTTTCATCTTAAAAATTTTCGTTTTTTTTTTTCGGCGGTTTAATTTACAATGTATTTGTATAGGAGTGTTTTAGTAATGAAGTAATTTTCCTCAGAAGACGATATTATTTGTCATGTTCCGGCAAAATTTTGTAAAAAAAAAACAAAAAAAACGACAATATTTAAACATATATGAGCAGGACAAGTTTCTGCTTATGTGAGTTGAGCATGCTAAAAGTATTAATACCTGGGGGCCAGGCTACGCAGAATATTAAATCATACAATAAGGACACTTAGACATTAGGATAAACACCCATGCAACATAGTGCATGTTTTTTCACATATCAAAAGTGGCTACTTTTTGATGAAAATACGTGATATGTTTCTTATTTATGCTGAAAACGCAGGTTGTGGATGCTCGTTAGAACTGCCTCACTTTTTGAACTGCCTCAGTGAGGCGGTTCTAACAAGTACCCACAGCCTATTGTAATATACCAGCCACCACCATTTTGCTTGTTTGTGAGTTGCTGGGTGTTGCAACTTATACAGCAAGCATCACAGTCAGACTGGGTGTTTTTATCTAGTTTATAAATTTAAACAAACCGCTCTTTCAACTGTGAACTTCGATCGTTTGTCATTTCGCTGCTTTGTTCCACTTTGATTGGGCTTCCTGACACGGAAATCCGATATATGTCGCTATTCAGCAAAGGGACGGTAATCGGACAATGAATACCTAAGGTAAGACAGCCTAATGGCATTGTACCTGTGTTTATAAGCGTTAAAACCATCATTCTTTGCTGTCTGCAACCCGGAAAAGTTCTCTCGACGCCATGTTCGATAAATCTATGAAACATTTCCATGTCCGACACTCTGATTGGCCCGCTTTGGCTGAGCTGACCAATCACAGCGCTCGTTTCCATATTGAAGACAGACTGTTCGCACGTGTCTCGTGCAGGACTCCTAGCAACCCTGGCGACTATATAAAGCCGGGTCTTGCCGCAGCGTCCCTTATGACACGGTGTATCTCAAACTGTCAACAAGTCACCAAAATCGGTAAAAGAACTCAAAATGAGAGAGGTATGAAATCGGTTAAGTATTTTTACCGAGTTTTGAGACAGTAACTACTGAGAAAGGTTCCATTAGACCATTGATAGGTTTATTTTCTCTAAAGTTGACCGAATCTTAAGAAAGTTGCTTTTTACCGAATTTCGGCTCTTTACCGAATTTCGACCCTTTACCGAATTTGAGCTCTGTAATATTCACTTATAAATTGTGAAGTGCTAGGGTTAATTAGCCCTCTAGGCCGATAATTTATCCGTCTTAGAGTCCATGTTTAGCTTTTATTGAAGCACTTTGGGTCAAGAGAGAAGTTTTCCCAGGGTGATTGTACCGAATGTCCCGTCCCTTTGTCGCTTAAACGACTTAAAATTCAGTGACTCGTATTTTGCTGCAAATGTTTTTTCATTAGGTAACTTCTGTGAAGTTTTTTTGCAACCTTAAAATAATTAAAGCTGTCTTAAATGTTAATTTCTTGTCTCTTTATTCTACATGAAAGCGGAGATAAACCAGAATCAGGAGAACCCTGATTTTCTTGTAATGGTCAGATTCCTTTGACGCAAACCTCGGCATATTTACCCTGACTTCCTGATATTGTTAACTTGTGCAAAGGATCTGAACGTTACAACTGGCGTCAGAAGTGAGAGATAATTTTCTGGTTTATTTGACAATAATTTTTTTTTATTCAGTCTTATTTTTTGTATAATAGACTGTTGTCTGGTTTGAAACAGAGAAGATTAGGCCTAGCCTACAGTCAAAAGCATTTAATTTGAAGTGTTTACGATTCGGTAGCACAGCTGACTAGAAACTGCTTTTGGATGTGAGTGTTGTGAATAACCGACTCAGTCTTGTAATATTATTTTTTACCGGTCAGTTGGATACATATATAGCCTATATTTTTTTTACACCCGAAATGGCAACCAACCAATCCTTAGGCGACACGTCAGCACAAGAAAATGAAGCTGAGCATATTTCTTCAAGAGATAGTAGTTTAGACCGTCAGTCCAGACAGTCTAGTCCCGAGAGAAGCGTACAGTCGCAAATAACTTCTTTGGCTAAAGAAGTAAAGAACACTGTAATGTCCTTAAGTGACACAATGCAAAATCGGTTAGAGGGGTTTAATGAAAAGTTGACTGATTTGCAAAGACAAATGCATTACCTAGAGAATAGAAATGCAAACAATGACATCGGTACTGCTGCCGCATTTTCATTGCCGACTTCAATAGGGTCAAATAATTCGTTGGGACGAGTTGAGACTGTCAGACTCAATGCGCCGGCAAGTGGAAATGGGCGCACGAAAGTTAAACCACAGCTGTATGACGGATTAACCGATATAGATGAGTATTTAACCCAGTTCAATATCGTATCCGAAATCAACCAGTGGAGTGGTGACACAAAAGCGTTACACCTCGCGAGTTGCTTGACGGGTAGTGCTAGGTCATTGCTAAGCGAACTAGATCCAATGCAAAGACGGAACTTTTCAAGCTTGATCTCAGCTCTACAGTGTAGGTTCGGTACCGTAAACAGAGCCGAAGTGTATCGTGCACAACTCAAAAATAGGGTGCGCCAAAAGAGCGAAACGATCCCCGAATTAGCTCAGAATATCCGGAAGTTGACCAGACAGGCCTACCCGAGCGCAAATTCGGATTTGATAGATACGTTAGCCTTGGATCATTTCATTGATTCATTACTTGATTCAGAGACACGATTAAGGTTGCGAGAATGCAGCCCTAAAAACATCCAAGAAGCTGAAACACTTGCGGTAAAATTAGAAGCACAGCGAATAGCTGATCGACAGCGCAACAAGAACGTTGGGTCACTCAGCGAGACCCAAGATAGTTCTTTAGAAAATAGCTTGCAGAAGATATCTGAGACTGTGAATGGATTAGTTCAAAGTGTTCAACAAATGCAGAACAAGCCAGAACTTAAGGGACCTCAAGCGAGACCTGGCAACGGGAATCATGAGGAAAATTCGGCACAAAACAGGTCACAAAGACCTCATCCGAATTTTGAGTCAAGAAATAGATACAGGGGCAGTAACTGGCCAAGATATCGTGCTTCCGGTAGCTATAATAACAGTAATAACGGTAATTTCGTAAGACCACCTTTTAGACGCACCGAAAACACGAGGGTAAACGAACCAAGCCACTTTAATCCTCGAAATCAGAGACAGGGAAACGAGAACAGGTCAAGTCTGGGGGCCGCAGCTCGACCTTGGAGAATGTAAGGTCCGATATTGTACAACTAAATAATACAGGGAGTAATGATGATGGATATTTTGTCCGTGCCAATGTGAATGGGAAATCGGTCTCACTATTATGCGACTCCGGTGCAAATGTTTCCATTCTGAATAGTTCACTGCTTAACAATTGGGGGAATAGCATTGCACCTTGCCTCACTCCTGTTAAGACAATGTTACTCACTGTGACGGGTGAAAGCAAACCTTTCCAGGGTAAATCCGTAGTTCAGATTAAATTAGGGGAACACACATTTCAGCATGAAGTCTTATTTGCTGACATTACCCAAGACGGTATACTTGGGATAGATTTCATGATCAAAAATAGATGCGATCTGATGATTAGTCGCAGTAGTCTGAAAGTTAAGGGAGAGGAAATTCCGTGCTATATGAGTAATGGTGTGCAACCGGTGTGTTGTAGAGTGGCTCTAGTAGAGAATGTCAGTGTGCCTGCAGAATCAGAGATAATTGTGTCCGGAAAACCGTTAGACAATCTGGACAGAAATCGGTTAGGTATAGTGGAACCCTCTATGAAATTTGTACAAAATACTGGAGTTCTGGTAGCGAAGGTATTGGTAGATCCCAAAACCGGTAATATTCCCCTACGACTTGCTAATTTTAGCAAGGAACCAATTTGGGTAAATAAAGACACGGTGACGGCAATTTTGCAGCCTATAGAGTCTGTAGGTAGTGAGAAGGATAATTTCCACAAGCAGCCAGGAATATGTCAAAATCGTGATACACCTGAAAAGTTGCCTGAACACTTGGTAGCCCTATTTGACAGATCATCCAAAAACTTGGACACGCCCCAGAAAACTAGGTTACAGCAATTTCTGATAAAACATCAGGATATTTTCTCTAAAAACTCCAGTGACATTGGGCATACTACGTTGATTGAACATCATATAGATGTACAAAATGCCAAACCCGTGAAAAAGATCCCCTATAGAATACCCCTTGCAAAACGAAAAATCGCTGAGCAAGAGATTCAGAAAATGGTAGAAGATGGTATTATAGAGAAGTGTCCCCAGAGTGCTTGGAATGCTCCTGTTGTTATGGTCACTAAACCCGATAATTCTATTAGATTTTGTTGTGACTTTCGTGGTCTTAATGAGGTGACTGTTAAAGACTGTCAAGCCCTTCCCAGAATTGATGACAGTCTTGACGCTTTGTCAGGATCGAAATGGTGGTCCTGCCTCGATATGAAAAATGGTATTGGCAGGTGGACATTGCTGAAGAAAATAGACATCTAACTGCATTCTCTATACCTGGTGGTGAGCAATGGCAATGGCGGAAGCTAGCTTTTGGCCTCTGCAACTCTCCTTCTACCTTCACTAGGCTTATGCAGATGGTATTTTCTGGCCTTCTTTGGAAAGTAGTCGTTTTGTACTTGGACGATATCATCTGTCATTCAAAGACATTCGATGAGCAATTTACTAACTTAGAAATGGTCTTTGAGAGGCTGAGAAAAGCTAATCTAAAACTAAACCCAAAGAAGTGCCACTTATTTCAGAAAGAGGTAACTTTTCTCGGACATACAATCAATGAAAATGGTGTAGGCACTTCTCCTGATAAGATCCAAGCTGTTAAGGATTGGCCCACCCCCAGAAACGCCAAGGAAGCAAAAAGTTTTATCTCGCTGGCAAGTTATTATCGATCATATGTTTACCAATTTGCAACAATCGCGAAGCCTATTCATCAACTTGCTGAAAAGAATAAAATCTTTGAATGGACAGAGGAATGTGAGAGGTCTTTACAAATGATAAAAGATAGATTGTGCAGTGCCCCAATTCTTGCTTTCCCCACCGAAACTGGTCAATTTGTATTAGATTGTGATGCTTCTAATGTTGGACAGGGGGCCGTTTTGTCCCAGATTCAGAATGGTAAGGAGAAGGTTATCTGTTATTTTAGCAGATGTTTTTCGAGAGCTGAAAGAAACTACTGTGTCACTCGCCGGGAACTGCTGGCAGTGGTAAATTCCATAAAACACTTCCACCATTATCTTTATGGAAATAGGTTCACAGTTAGGTCTGACCATGGTAGTCTTCGGTGGTTGTTGAACTTCAAAATATTGGATGGGCAATTGGCTAGAATGTTAACCTTCTTATCTGCCTATGATTTTTCTATCCAGCATAGAGCAGGAAGACTACACAGCAACTGTGATGCTTTGTCTAGGAGGCCTTGTCTAGATTTGAACTGCAAATATTGTGAACGTGTAGAGAACAAGTTTTCTGGGGAGCACGAAGTAAACAAACAAGACCTGATCTCTGTAAATAAGATTAGGCAATCAAGTAGCTCATTGAGAACGACCATTAAAATGCTAGGATTTTACTTCATGCAGCTATTGGTGTGTATTCTGGCAATAGTTCTAACTCCTGTTCCAATAAGTTGGCATTATCTTAGTAGCTGCATAGAGAAAGGAGTAGATGTATTTAAGACGGCTTGGGAAATGGCTAGTCCAAGTAGCAAGCAGAGGGTCCCACCTGATAAAGAGTTAAGTAGTGAGTCAGGGAAACCTAACAATGTCTTAATTAGCGAAAACAGAGCTGAGATAATAGGAAAAACTAATGAAGTTGGTAGTATAGCAAAAGGCAGTGAAAATAAATCTTTCTGTATTTGTGGAAAAGCAGGTGAACTGAAAGAAGTTCAAGACTCGAGCCCGCAACCTGGTACGTCCCGTGACGATAACCCCGACAGTCCGGAAATTGACGCTGGGTTGGGTAGTAGTTCTTGTAGTAGTAGTAGTAATAGCAACAATAGTGATACAGGTAGTTCAGAGAAGAATAAGAAAGTCGAAAAAGAAATTGACTGGGAAATTCTTGACTCTGAGAAAATAAGAGACTTCCAGTTAGCAGATGATATATTGAAGAGAGTGCTCGAATGGAAGGAAAATGAGAAAAAGCCTAAGTGGTGTGACATAGCAGATCAGGGACCTGAAATAAAATACTACTGGCATGAGTGGGAACTTCTATGTGTAAGAAGCGGAGTGCTTTACAGGAGATGGGTAAATTTTGATGGAAAAGATACAAAATATCTTCTGATCGTACCTAGTGCTCTGCGGAGATTCATTCTCTTTCATTTGCATGATGGTGTAACTAGTGGTCACCTTGGTATTTCAAAAACTCTGCTTAAAGTAAAAGAACGGTTCTTTTGGTACAGATTAAGGCAGGATGTGGAATCTTGGTGTGCAACTTGTGAGATCTGTGGGTCGAGAAAGGGAGCTCATAGAACAGGTAAGGCACCAATGAAGCAATACAACGTTGGTCTTCCAATGGAAAGAGTGGCAATAGACTTTATGGGTCCTTTTGTTAGGACAACCCCTCAGAACGGGAATGCCCCAAAGCGATATCTAATGGTAGTTGGAGATTACTTCACGAAGTGGACAGAGGCGATTCCGCTTGAAAACTTGGAAGCTAAAACTGTTGCTAAGGCCCTCATAGATAACTTCATAAGTAGATTTGGGGTACCTCTCATCATTCACACTGACCAGGGAGCTTCTTTTGAAAGTATATTATTCCAAGAAATCTGCCAAATCTTAGGCATTAAGAAAACAAGAACTACAAAAGCAAGGCCACAATCTGATGGCATGATTGAGAGAATGAATAGAACCATAGTTAATATGCTTTCTGCTTTTGTTGCTGAACATCAAAAAGATTGGGATCAGTATGTACCTTTGGTTATGATGGCTTATAGGTCTTCGGTACATGAATCAATAAAAACAAGTCCCAGTAAGATGACTTTAGGCAGGGAAATTCGGCTTCCTATTGATATTTTGTTCGGACAGCCAGAACAAGAGTTGCAAGAAAATGAGTATGGAAGTCAGTATGCGAATCAGTTGAGAGATAGACTGAATGAAGTACATGAATTTGCGAGAAGAAAAATGAAGTTTGCCAGTGACGCAATGAAGAGAAAATATGATTTGAAGTTAAACCTGAAAGAGTTTGAAGTTGGAGAGATGGTGTGGGTGTATGATCTCACTAGAAAAATTGGTCTAAATCCGAAATTTCAACGACCCTGGAAAGGTCCGTTTAAAGTCCTCAAAAAGATAAGTGATATCCTGTATGTTGTACAACAGTCGCCAAGACATAAGCCTCGCGTAGTTCATCATGATAAATTAAGAAAATACTCCGGAAGAAATTTGCCCGCTGAGATGTAGGAAAATTTCCATACAACGAAGTAAAAATGACTTGTTCCGTTTTTCAGGTGTTGATGTACTTCTGTGGAGTCTGTGAAGACTTGAAGTTTACTACAAAGGGGAAGTGTCTAGGGCATCTTCGGGAGCAGCACGCTCTCCTGCAGTATAAGTGTCTTCTCTGTAAGAAGCTTTTCCGCAGGAATGACAACCCACATCTATGCCGGGCTAGGAGAGAAGATTTCATCCTGTTTGACGTGCAGACTGGGGCGAAGGGCGGCGACGCTGAAGTTGTACTAGACAACTTCATGAGAGATGCGGAGAAAACCAAGGTTCTCTCTAGGAATGTCCTTCTCTCAGAAGAAGAGTGCATCAGGTGGTTTGGAAAAAGGGGGCCAGTAAAAAGTCGTTTGGGGGCATCAGGGCCTGGACCAGTAAGGGGTAGGCCCTTGGGGAATCCTGTGGGGGAAATATTTGACCCAACACAGAGGAAGCGGTCACGACCATCTTTACCCTATAATGGGAAAAGTCGGAGACTGTCCGCTTCCTCTACTTCAACCTCCTCCTCCTCAACATCCTCTTCTTCAGCTTCCTCTTCTTCCTCTTCCGCAACTGCCTCTTCCCTCTCCTTCCAAAATGTAAACTTACAGAAGTACTGTAAGGACCCCCAACTGCGTGAGGAAGAGGAAAGACTGGCTGAGATTGGGCTCATCTCCCATGAGCTCAATTCGTATGAGGAGTTGACTGGTTGTCCGGAGCCAGAGTTGCGGACGGAGGAAGATATGGAAACCGAGAGGTACAGGGAAGAAAGAGGAGAGCAAGAGGAAAAAGAGAAAAAAAAAAAAGAGAAGAAAGACCGGGAAGAGAAAGAGAGAATTGAGAAAGAAAGAAGAGAGAAGGAAGAAAAAGAGAAAAAGGAAAAGGAGGAGAAAGAGAAGAAAGACAGAGAAGAGAAAGAAAAAATTGAGAGAGGAGAGAGAAGGAGGAAAAAGAGAAAAAGGAAAAGGAGGAGAAAGAGAGGAAAGACAGAGAAGAGAAAGAAAAAATTGAAAGAGAGAGGAGAGAGAAGGAGGAAAAAGAGAAAAAGGAAAAGGAGGAGAAAGATAGGAAAGACAGAGAAGAGAAAGAAAAAATTGAAAGAGAGAGGAGAGAGAAGGAGGAAAAAGAGAAAAAGGAAAAGGAGGAGAAAGAGAGGAAAGACAGAGAAGAGAAAGAAAAAATTGAAAGAGAGAGACGAGAGAAAGAAAAAGAGAAAAAGGAAAAGGAGGAGAAAGAGAGGAAAGACAGAGAAAAGAAAGAAAGGCTAGAGAGAGAGAAAAGGGAGAAGGAAGAAAATGAGAAAAAGGAAAAAGAGAGAAAGGAAAAAGAAGAGAAAGAAAGGGAGAAGGAAGAAAAACAAAAAAAAAGACAGAGAGAGAAAGGATAAGGAGAGAAAAGAAAGAGAAGAGAAAGAAAGAAGTGAGAAAGAAATGAAGGAGAAAGAAGAAAAAGAGAAGAAGGAAAAACAGAGAAAGGAGAAAGAAAAGAAAGCAAGAGAAGATAAGGAAAAAATTGAGAAAGAAAGGAAAGAGAAAGAAGGAAAAGAGAAAATGGAAAAAGAGAGAAAGGAAAAAGAGGAGAAAGAAAGGGAACTTAAAGAAAAAGAGAAAGACATCCAAGTAGTTGAAAAAACCCAAGCCCCCAGAAAAGTAATTAAAAAACCCGCCCCTTCAACCAAAGAACTAGAATTGATTCATTCAGACCAGACACAAAAGGTTATACTAAATATTGGCGGAACCCCATTCACTTCTTGCCGGAGAACCCTACTCTCCACCCCAAGTCTATTATCCAAAATGTTGAGCCCAAATTCCCCCATGAGCCCTGTTGATGGACAATATTTTCTGGACCGTGACCACCAAACCTTCTCCTGGATAATGACCTTTCTGAGGACAGGAGAACTTCCCCCTCTAAGTCTTAAAGAACTGCTTGCCCTGAAAATAGAAGCCACCTATTTTGAATGTACCAAACTTTTGAGTGTGATTGAAGAAAGATTGCGAGGAGGGTTTTGTCTGTTTGAATGAATGCATTCCTGAAGATAATGTGAGCTAGTTAAGGGATTGGGGTGGACAGAAGAAGTTTGAATGACATCGGATGATTGAAGTTGTTGCAGTGGTGGTAGGGGACACGATAGTCTCTAACCCCGCTGTTAACAACGAATGAGAGTGCGGGTGGTGGAAATCTCAGTCTGTGACCCCAAAGTGGACAGTAGTGTGAATTGAGAATGTATTGGAGAGTGGCACAACTAAACTAACTGAGGAGGAGGTTGGAAAAAAAATGAAACCGCACTTACACTGGACCCCTAGAACCTGGGGAGGGGGGTGGACTTTAATATTTATACCTTTTCATCAAAAGGGGGGTGGACTTTACTACATATAGATTCTTAGGCACCTGGGTGGAGGACATGATAGTCTTCAAGTACCCTTGTGCCAGGAACACACTAAAAAGTTGATTATATCTGGCTTAAATAGTAATTGGTATAAGGCTTATTAGTATGACTTAATACGTGTCATGCACTGAGAATGTTGCTTTGATGAACTGAGAAAACTGTTGCTATGATGAACACAGAGTAAACTGTTGTTATATGAACTGAGAATGTTGTAGTGGTGAATAGAGAAAACTGATGTGATGGACTGAGAAAACTGCTGTGATGAATTGAGAAAACCGTTGCTGTGATTATGACTCAATCAGGAACAAGACATCTGAGGTAAAGGACTTATTCCACTCGGTCTTATCATTAACTGAGGCGTCAAATGACACCATCATTGTGGTAACTATTAACAATACTGGTAGTAGCTATATAGTGCTCCAGCATTACGTGGACTCTGAATAAGAGCTTATTACAAAAACAGGACTTTTCAATAAACAACTCGCTGTGACAAAATCATCTTTATTTGATACACCATGGGTTAACTAAGGTTACAAACAAGTATGCCATGGTTCCTATAGGTACTCCGTTTCATTACTGCACTGAATTTTCATTGTTATATCATATATCTTTATTAAATTCTTACCCATAGATACCATGTGGGACTTTGTAAATATATTCATATGACTATCACCTCCCCATATTTTCATAAATCCTAAAGGTTTAAAGGATTTTATTCCTTTGGTGCAGTACGGCATACCGATTTAAGATTATTAACCTTTTGTGGTGGACACATGGCATGCTTGCTTGTTAGGATAAGAGATGCATCAGGATCTGAGTTGCATGGGTCTCTAACATAATTAATTCAATGTTTTCCTTACTACCCAGTTCAACCTGTGGAACTTGGTGGTACCAAATCCCAGGAGGTTGAAGCTCTGATTGAGATGCATGTCTTAACAATAATAATAATAATAATAATAATGGTAAAGAAAAAAATGAAATACTATATGATATGGCACATCGCAGCTGGATGACGATGATCTTTGTTCCGTTGCAAACTGGTTGGTGGCTGAAATACCCGATTTTTAATTGGGGACCAATTTTTTTTTAAAGATGGGGGTAGTGTAATATACCAGCCACCACCATTTTGCTTGTTTGTGAGTTGCTGGGTGTTGCAACTTATACAGCAAGCATCACAGTCAGACTGGGTGTTTTTATCTAGTTTATAAATTTAAACAAACCGCTCTTTCAACTGTGAACTTCGATCGTTTGTCATTTCGCTGCTTTGTTCCACTTTGATTGGGCTTCCTGACACGGAAATCCGATATATGTCGCTATTCAGCAAAGGGACGGTAATCGGACAATGAATACCTAAGGTAAGACAGCCTAATGGCATTGTACCTGTGTTTATAAGCGTTAAAACCATCATTCTTTGCTGTCTGCAACCCGGAAAAGTTCTCTCGACGCCATGTTCGATAAATCTATGAAACATTTCCATGTCCGACACTCTGATTGGCCCGCTTTGGCTGAGCTGACCAATCACAGCGCTCGTTTCCATATTGAAGACAGACTGTTCGCACGTGTCTCGTGCAGGACTCCTAGCAACCCTGGCGACTATATAAAGCCGGGTCTTGCCGCAGCGTCCCTTATGACACGGTGTATCTCAAACTGTCAACAAGTCACCAAAATCGGTAAAAGAACTCAAAATGAGAGAGGTATGAAATCGGTTAAGTATTTTTACCGAGTTTTGAGACAGTAACTACTGAGAAAGGTTCCATTAGACCATTGATAGGTTTATTTTCTCTAAAGTTGACCGAATCTTAAGAAAGTTGCTTTTTACCGAATTTCGGCTCTTTACCGAATTTCGACCCTTTACCGAATTTGAGCTCTGTAATATTCACTTATAAATTGTGAAGTGCTAGGGTTAATTAGCCCTCTAGGCCGATAATTTATCCGTCTTAGAGTCCATGTTTAGCTTTTATTGAAGCACTTTGGGTCAAGAGAGAAGTTTTCCCAGGGTGATTGTACCGAATGTCCCGTCCCTTTGTCGCTTAAACGACTTAAAATTCAGTGACTCGTATTTTGCTGCAAATGTTTTTTCATTAGGTAACTTCTGTGAAGTTTTTTTGCAACCTTAAAATAATTAAAGCTGTCTTAAATGTTAATTTCTTGTCTCTTTATTCTACATGAAAGCGGAGATAAACCAGAATCAGGAGAACCCTGATTTTCTTGTAATGGTCAGATTCCTTTGACGCAAACCTCGGCATATTTACCCTGACTTCCTGATATTGTTAACTTGTGCAAAGGATCTGAACGTTACACTATGTCTTGGAGCAGAAATAAGAAAAAATACCCCCGTTAACCCCGGTTTTCTCTATATAAAGTGGGGTTTGGGGGTTGTTCACTTCATGGACTTGTTCACATAATGAAATGTCCTCTTTTAAGATGTTTGTATTTTAAAACTATTTGTCAGCAGTCTCAGCACAGTCATGAGAAAACCTGTCTACAGTGTACCAAATACAGAAGAAATTGGATGGCTCGAACACCGATGACTCGTTTACCATGGATGAGTCGAACCCATTCTTGAGCCCCTAGCGAAATCCTCTACATAAGAAAAAGTGGGGGATAATTAAGGAGATTTTAGTCTTTTACCTTGCAAATGTATGCTGTGTGTACTCATTAGAATCGCCTCGATGAGGCGATTCTAATGAGTACACACAGCATACATATTCATTATAGAACACCGAAAAGATGTCAAAAAGTATCTCGTTATGCCTCCTGTCAGTAACCTCAGTGGCTCGAACTAGCCCTGTGTCGAACAGATTTTTGAGGTCCCAAAGTTGTTCGAGCCATTGAAGTTCGACTGTATGTAACTTAAAGGCGCAAACGGACATAAGCATGTACACCGACAAACAAGATGCTTAGCATTTTAATCCATTGTATACTAGTGGACTCTTCCATTGCTATATGTTTGACGAATCCATTTGTCATATAAGGGGTGGTTGGCCTATTAGGCCAACCACCCCTTATATGACAAATGGATTCGCCAGGGCTATTGTCTTCGTTTTTAATCTATTTTTGACGGAAAACTATGTTAGCAAATAGTGAGGCCCTGATCAGACGCCGCGTTCTGCAGCACCTGATCTGGGCCTGCACTGCTTGCCAACATACCCATTTTGGGGTTTTCCGCCTACAATGGGTTAAAGTAACTAATGCTCACACGAAGCAGCAAACAAGCGATTATCAGTCTGCACGGAAGCGCACAATGATTTGCACTTTTGTTGCACGCAAATGGTGAACCAGGTGTCCTCTTGACGTGGCTTATATGTTTATTGTAGCATATGAAATATTCCAGATTTGAAAGCTTTTCTGTAAGGCCGATATCCATGTTGTCATTTGTGAGCTGTAAATACATTTGCTGAAAATTGAAATGGCATTAGCTAAGTAATTGTGTATGGTGATGTGTAGTTAAGCGAACCAGCACTTAAAATTGGTTTGCTAAATTTACATTGCAAATGTTGCTATCTCAATCCGATATGATCCTTTTAAGAGAGCCACTTTTGAAATCCAGCTATTGTAAAGTGCCATTTGGAAGTTGCAAACTAGAAGTGGAGGCAATGATCAGAAATCGATTGACCCACAGCTCCCATCAGAGATACCAAAGGGAAAGAAACACAAACATGAAACAACATACCCTAATGAAACATCAATAGCGGAAAGCAAAACGGAAAGTTACTTTCCCACAAAATGACCAATAGGCAAACCGTTTCGCGGTATATATTATCTATGCTGGTTCCATATATTGGGTAATAGTTATTTTTTTGTATTGATAATGAGTGTCCTTTTAAGTGATGTTGATCTTACGAGTAAAATCAAGTGTGTTTGTTTTCCTTAAAATACTGAAAATCTTACATCACGAAAACACACCTATACAACTTTGATCCCTTTGAACCCCACTTTTATATTACAAAACTGGGGTTTACAGGGGTAAATCTTATTTTTCTTATTTCTGCTCAAAACATAGATTCTGGGTACTCGTTAGAACCGCCTCATTGAGACGGTTCTAACGAGTACGCACAGTCAGAGTCAATATTCTGAGGAGAAATAAGAAAAATATCACATTTTTTCATCTTAAAATTTTCCTTTTTTCCGGGGATAAAGTTTCCAGTGCATTTGTATAGGCGTGTTTTCGTAATGAGGACCGTCTTCTGCTGTTGTAGGAAAAGAAAATTCTTGGTGGCTCCCAACAGTTGTCTGAAAAGATGGCCGAAAGTCTAGGAAAGTCGGTCATACTTTCGAAGCCAGTTATTGCCATACAGCAGGATAGCCATGGCATACGTGTACTTGACCGTGAAGGCAACCAATACAAGGTAGAGAAAGTCGCTTTTACAAGACTATATGTTATTTTATTCATTCTTGTTCAAAGCGTATATTTTCAGTAAGTATGCGAACTACTTCAATGAATAAGGCGAATGACCATTTACAATTTACTTTTGCTGTAGAATTAGGAATAACATCGCAAATTGCCATCAGGAAAATATCAGACATAATAACCTTTGTCCCATGGTTGTGCAGAACTTGGGACTGTGACAGTCCCGTCCTCAGCATGTAAACAAGACCGTGTGATGAACAACCAGGTATACCCACACTTCATATAAGGTAGACTGAGGCTCAGATGTTTCGTCCCCCCCCCCGCCCCCCGAAACAAATGTTTTGGGTGCTCGTTATAATCACATTCTTGAGCATTGGATTTATTTACTTAAGTGGAACAAATGTCAAGGACACAGGGCGATTATTGAGAACAAGTGTACAATCTGCCTTTTTAAAGAGTGGACAAAAGTTTGGCAAGAAGCCATTCCTGTGTCAAGGGATTGCGGAAACTTTGCAAATACTGAACACTGCTGATTTGCTAGTTTCTTTAGATCTTTAGGATGAAGCTTATAAGGTCGTACATATATAGAGTGATATAAGTTACTTGATCACTCCCTCAAAATCCTATCTATGAAAGGGGCCAGTCTTGCAGTTAACGATAAAACAGTACAGTGTACATTCTTTTGTTAGAAACTGCCGTTTGAATCAGTGGACGGTAGAGAATGTCCACAGAACAAATGTCATGCTTATCTTCACAACAAATGTTGCCGACTTGGCAAGTATCGAGCCTGCGACCTTCTGATCACCAGTCAGATGCGCATTTAACTGAGTTACTAAGACCGAAATTTACATTACGATATCATATATGTATCATTGAAACTTTATGCATTTTTCATATCTCAAAAAACTGACATGTTTCTGATTTAAAATGTTGATATTTTTTTCTAATTTTCACTCTAAACATAGGTTAAGAGTGCTTGTTAGAACCCCTTCATTAAGTTGGTTCTAACGAGTACCCACAACATATGTCTTGTAGCAGAAATAAGAAAAATAACCCCAGCTTTTTGTATATAAAGTGGGGTTGAGAGGGATACTTATTTCTTGCACACCAGACAAGGAAATCCGTGATTTTACCCTGGGATAGAAATTTATGTTCTGACCCTGGTGTTCCGACCCAAAATCGAATATAATCGCGTGTTTGATAAATCCACTGGATGATTACGACCTCGTATGCGCCGTCGTTAAGGTTGACGTCACAGCAACGTCACTAAACATTCCTGCAGTGTCAACACAATATGGCTGACGTTGGTAACCGAAGTGACTGCAGCATTAAAAATCCGCTTTAAGAAATGGAAAGTATGCAAGAAAAAAAATCCAATATGGGTGTGAGGGGTGGATAGAAAAATCCGTCCCTCGGGATCAGTGTCCGGCATCACTCGGCAAGCCTCGTGATGCCGGACAGTGTCCCGCGGGACGGATTTTTCCATCCACCCCTCACATCCATATAAGATTCTTATATTCACGGACTTGTTAACGTGATGTAGAGATCAACAGAGTAAGAATAGTCATTTGTAATTATGAGAACAGGGTTTTTATCAGTCATTTTATTGATGTCTGTTCCATATATGTACTATTTATAGGCTGTATAAAAGATGATCTATTTTTCAGGCCAAGCAGGTGGTAGTTGCTATTCCGCCAGCAATAATGAACAGGATTGAATTTACTCCTCCGCTTTCTCCAATAAAAATCCAGCTGTCACAGCGGTTGCCTGTTGGAAGCATTATAAAAACTAATACGTACTACGAAACTGCGTTTTGGAGAGATTTAGGTATGATGTTTGTTTGTTTGATTTAAGGTTTAACGTCCCTGTCAACACTGTAAAGGTCATTTTGGAGACGTTGCTTTCAATTTTGTGGGACTTTTACCCGACATTAAGATGAAATGACATCTCAAGCCCTGCCGCCCAATAAAACCAATAGGGTTTATATACGCAAGGACGGTCCGACTAGCACCACTTTGCCTGGGCAGGCTTAGATTCTCTAAGCGGTTTACCAGTACTCGTGTGCAGTTCGGTTTCAGCTCTGCGTGGAAGCATCATGCAGCCCATCTATTTCTTCAAGCCCCGATTGGCGGGGGCCGAAGGTTTGATGTTGTGCTTGTCCATTTCGAAAACACGCCCATATAAATGGATTGTAAACTTTACCACGGAAAAAAAACGAAAATTTTAAGATGAAAACTTGTGACATTTTTCTTACTTCTTCTCAAAATGTAGATTGTTGTACACGTTAGAACCGCCTCATCGAGGCGGTTTTTAGAGGCGGTTTTTAACGAGTACCCACAATCTATATTTTAGATCAGAAACACAAAAAATAAGGTTTATCCCTGTAAACTCCAGTTTTACTATATAAAAGTGGGGTTCAAGGTGGTCAAAATTATAAAGCGTGTTTTGTGATGTTTGCAATGAATGGCCTAGAACATTGGCATTGTAGGAGAGAAAAAGTTCTACAAAAAATATCTTTTGGAAACAGGACCTAAAGCACATAACTGAAACTCGTTTAATGTACAAGTATTTTTCTTGAACAGACTGGCTAATTTCGACAAGTGAGCTTTCATCAGTGACATCAAATATTTTACCCTCCCAAAATGTAATTTATGTTCCGAAAGGGCTAGAAAATATAATCCACACCACACTGAAAGGCAAGAAGACGACCGCCACACTTTCCCTAAACACCAGCTGTCGTAAAATTTAATGCTCCATTATGATAACTCACCCGTGCAACACTGTGTTTTTTTCATATCTCCAAAATGGCTACTTTTCTGATGAAAATCCTTAATATTTTTCTTATAAATGCTCAAAACAAAGGATGTGTGTGCTCGCCTCATTGAGGCGGTTTTAAATGAGGTGGTTTTAACGAGTACCCCCAACCTATGTCTTGGAGCAGAAATAAGAAAAATAACGAATACCCCCATAAACCCCAGTTTTCTCTATATAAATTGGGATTTAGGGGGGGGGGTCTTCATTTCACCGACATGTTCATGTGATGTATAAAAAGTTGAAACTTAAGAACTAACGACTTCAGCACGGACCTGAAACCTGTAGAGTGTGCATCGCTTGTAATACGATCGGAAATTGACAAGTTTATGTATTGCACTAATTTGCACGTATAAAAACATGGTATGCGGGGTCAGCTGTACAAAACCAGAAACCAGCAAAATAAATGAAAAGTGATGTCACATCTTCGATTTCTGAATGAAGACTTCGTTGTCGCAAATGTAACAATATCCAATATGTTCTATAAAAGGTTATCCTTTGGAAGCAAGGAATACACCACAGAACTGAAAAATATGGAGTGTACATGTTTTCTGGGCCAGACTAGCCAGTTTCGGCCAACAAGTAGTGTTACTGCCGAATGTGCATTAGAATATGCAGTATATATCATTACGAAAACACACCTATTCAAATACATTGTAATTTTTACCGCTACAAAAAAGAAAAGTTCAGATAAAAAATTGTGATATTTTTCTTATTTCTTCTCAAAATATAGATTCTGGGTACTAACTAGAGCTGCCTCATCTAGGCGGTCTAACGAGTATCCACAATTATCTATATTTTTGAGCAGAATTAAGAAAATAAGGTTTACCAATATAAACCCCAGTTTTGCTATATAAAAGTGGAGTTCAAGGGGGTCAGAATTATGTAGCCGTGTTTTTGCGATGTTGTGAGAAAGGGGGTAAATGCAATATGATACTGACAGATGTGTTTAAACAGTTTTCTTTTCCTAATACTTTAATCATTTGAAAATAACTAATGGGATAAACAGATGTACATAAGTTGCATATTTCTTTTGATTTAAGCTTAAATCATCGTTTTTCATCATTTGCGAATAACCAAAATGTGTCTTACCTGAACGCAAACCCCGAAGTCAGGTACAGTAGACAGTTGATCATACGGTCTTGATTATTCTTCTGGACAGGCCGGAAGTTTGCAGGACAAAGAAAAATCTCAAACAAATGTCTTCTGTAGCCAATCTGTTAGAAAGTGCAGTACAATTTCTAAACCTGCCACGAAGAAGTACCAGTACCCTTGCAATTAGGCTGTAGATTTTTAATTTAATTGGCCTGACTCTGATCGGGCCTACCGGAGTCTAACTATTGATTCTCGTTCACTCTATCATTTCAGTTATTTCATGCTGTGGAGTAATCATCATTGTTTCATCTCTTTAGTCGTAATTCTTATGTTCTCGGAGGTGTTGCACTGATGATGTAGAAATCCTTTATGCGAACTGAACAAACTATTTATTTGAACCACGACAGATCCAAGTTCGATGATTGAGGCCGCTTAAAATCGATTTAAACCCTCCACCCACCCACGAGTAAAAAAAAAATACTGACCGTTCCAACGTGGTTCTTCTGTCGGTGGTAATTATTGCTATAGTTCGTATTACATGCAAAATGTGTGTATAGCTAATATCTTTTTGTTTTTGATAGCCGTTTGGCCATTATTGTGAGTGTTACTGTCCTATTGGCTTTCAGCCTTTAACGTTTTCATTATTCGTATTGAAGTTATTTTATGTTCATGTTTCTTTCCATTTGATGGCTTGGATGGTAGGTGTGATGCAATTGTATCGATTTATGATCATTGCCATAACTTCCATTATACATACAAAAAATAAATAATTAAATAAAGCTTACGGACGTCGTAAACATTGTTACACATAAAATCTTTTGGCCCCGGGGAAGGGCCATATTTCGACCCAAGGGCTATAATTTGAACAACCTTGGTCTAGGTCTACTAGATAAAGCTTCATAACAAAAATCAAATAACTGAACTGCTTTCAAACAAAAAGATTTTAAAGATTTTCCCTATATAAGTCAATGTAAAACCAATGGGCCAACGGGAGGGGGCATTCTTGGCCCCAGGGTTATAACTTTAACAATCTTGAAAGAAGTCCACAAGACGAAGCTTCATACTAAATATCAAACACCTGAAACTTCTGGTTTCTGACAGAAACCAAGAAGTTTTTTTAAAGCTTTTTCTCTATACCAATCAATGTAAAACCAAAGGGCCCTGGGGCTGGGGCATTTTTGGCCCCAGGGCTATAATTTGAACAATCTTGGTAGAGGTTCACTGGATGAAGCTACAAACCAAATATCAAAAACCTGGGCTTTGCGGTTTCAGAGGAGAAGATTTTTTAAGATTTTCCCTATACAAATCAGTCATTGTAAGTCAATGTAAAACCATGGGGCCCCGGGGCAGGGTCATTTTTGTCCCCAGGGCTATAACTTGAATTATCTTGATAGAGGTCCACAATATAACTCTTCACACCAAATATCAAAGACCTGGGCCTTGTTGTTTTCAAGAAGAAGATTTTTAAAGGTTTGCCAATATAAATATGTTCTATAAAAGGGTTATCCATTGGAAACAAGGAATACACCACAGAACCGGAAAATATGAAGTGTACATGTTTTCTGGGCCAGACTAGCTAGTTTCGGCCAATCGGGCCTCATCAGTGACCCTCAAACATTTTCAAAATTCCACAATGGAATCAATGATCACAAAGGACAAGAAAATATAAACTACACTATTATGTAGGGCAGGGAGACTTTTTACGGCCGCCACCCATTCTCAGACACCAGCTGTAGTGACGTAAAATATGTTCTATAAAAGGGTTATCTTTGGAAGCAAGAGTACACCACAGAACCGGAAAATATTAAGTGTGCATGTTTTCTGGGCCAGACTAGCTAGTTTCGGCCAATAAGGCCTCATCAATGACCCTCAAATATTTTCAAAATTCCGCAATGGAATCAATGATCACAAAGGAGAAGAACATATAAACTACACTATGATGTAGGTCGGGGAGACTTTTTTTCGGCCACCACACATTCCCAGACACCAGCTGTAGTGACGATAAATATGTTCTATAAAAGGTTTAGCTTTTGGAAGCAAGGAATACACCGCAGAACCGGAAAATGTGACGTGTACATGTTTTCTGGGGCAGACTAGCTAGTTTCGGCCAATTAGGCCTAATCATAAGTCTATGTAAAACCACAGGGCCCCGAGGCGGGGGCATGTTGTGCCCCAGGGCTATAATTTGATCAATCTTGATAGAGGTTCATTAGATGAAACTTCACACCAAATATCAAAGACCTGGGCCTTGACGTTTCAGAGAAGAAGATTTTTGTTAAAGTTTTTAAAGATTATTCCTATATAAGTCAGTGTAAAACCAAAAGGCCCCGCTTCGGGGGCATTTTTGGCGCAAGGGCTATAATTTGAACAATCTTGGTAGAGGTCCACTGGATGAAGCTACACATCAAATATCAAAGACCTGGGTCTTGTGGTTTCAGAAGATTTTTCCTATATAAGTCAATGTTAAACCAAAGGGGCCAAGGGCGGGGGCATTTTGGCTCCAGGGCCATAATTTGAACAATCTTGATAGAGGTCCACATCCCAGGCTTCATATCAAATATCAAACACCTGAGCCTTCTGGTTTCAGACAAAAGGATTTTTAAAGATGTTCCATATATACGTCAATGTAAAACCAAAGGGCCCTGGGGTGGGGGCATTTTGGCCCCAGGGCTATAATTTGAACAATCATGGTAGAGGTCCACTAGATGAAGCTACTCATCAAATATCAAAGACCTGGGCCTTGCGGTTTCAGAGGAGAAGATTTTTTAAGATTTTTCCTATATAGGTAAATGTAAAACCAACGGGCTCCGGGGCGGGTGCATTTTTTTTTGCGCCAGGGCTATAATGGTTTAGGAGATGTCGTTTGAAGAAAATGTTAACGAACGCACAGACGCACACAAGACGGACGACGGAAGAAAAGTGATCCCAAAAGCTCACCTCGTCACTACATGGCAGGTGAGCTAAAACAACAGTGGAAACGGACCTTGTGCAAGAAAATTGGCGGTTGAGACATCACTATATCGTTTGCTATATATGACTGATGGTTGTTTTACTTAACATAATTCTGAGAAGAATAATATATTCTCATTGAAGAGTTTATGCATTTTTTTGTTCATTATGTTTCATTTAAACAGCAGAGAGCTAATACACGTCACCTTTGGAGTACGAAGTTTGTTTGATTTGAGGTTTAATGTCCCCGTCAACACTGTAAAGGTCATTTTGAAGACGTTGCTTCCAATTTTGTGGGACTTTTACCCGACATTGAGATGAAATGACATCTCAAGCCCTGTCGCCCAATGATGTGCGGGCCGGATTCAGCTCTGCCTGGAAGCATCATGCAGTCCATATATTTCTTCAAGCCCCTATGGGAGTACAAAGAGAATCAGCATATATATAAATTAGCACGAACGGGGCTTTCCCTTTCTGTATAAGAACATAAGCTATTGGCATCTCGTGCACATCAAGATAACAAAAAAAGGAATGAAGGCAATGGTCCGGATACAATTAACCCACAGCTCCCATCAGAGACACCAAAGGGAAAGAAACACAAACATGAAACAACTAGACACTAATGGATACATCACTAGCGGAAAGCCAAATGGACAGTTACATGTACTTTCCCACAAAATGGCCAATCGGCTATCCAAAACAAAATAATATAAGCGATGCACTCACTCAAAGACAAGCCACAACAATAAACCGCAACAGAAGAATCGCCTTGGAACGGTCAGTGAAACGAAGTCCACTGGGGCCACAATCCTCGCCCTTACTTCTGTCGCGATTTAAACAAAAAATTTGTTCAGTCCGCGAAATTGGTACCATAGTTAACCCGACTTCATGTGAAGAACACGTGTTCATTAGTTTTGTTCAAAAACATAAATGCTGGTTATCATTAGAATTGCCAAATTGAGAGGGCCATGCGGTGGCCCTAACTAGCACCCCCATTAGCATTTTAACAGAAATAAGAAAATTGTCACCATTTCCAAACAAAATATGTCAGCTTTGGAGTCATGAAAGATTGTACACTTTTATGTTGGTTTATTCTAATGAATGCACAGTGAAGATCTGATCAGATCTCATGGGCAACAGAATGATCTGTAGTCTGGAGACCAAACTGTCTTATTTTGGCCCATTTTAGCTCACCTGATTGAACAGGAAGTGCTCGTGGTGAGCTATTGGGATCAGTCAGTGTCCGTCGTGCGTCGTCAACAATTTTCTTTAAAGGACTACTTCTCCTAAACCCTTGGGTCACTTTCATTTAAACTTCAGAGGACTGTTGCATCGGTGACCCTCTTCAAAAATAGCAAAATAGCAAATATTGTTACGCTCCGATGGCCATCAGAGCTAAAAAGAGCTAAAAATAAAAACTCTTTAAACGACTACTCCTGCCATATCCCTAGGCCAATTTCATTTAAGCTTCATAGGAATGTTGCTTAGGTGACCCTCTACCAAAATAGCCAAATAGCAAATATTGTTACGCTCCGATGGCCACCAGAGCTAAAAAGAGCTAAAATAAAAACTCTTTAAACGACTACTTCTACCATATCCCTAGGCCAATTTCACTCAAGCTTCAGGAATGTTGCTTAGGTGACCTTCTACTAAAATAGCTAAAACCGTTCCGCTCCAAGAGGCAAGATGGCCACCAGAGCTTAAAATAGAAAATGTAAAAAAAGCTTTAAAAGTCTACTCATCCTAAACCTTTGGGTCAGTTACATTTAAACGTCACATGAATGTTGTCTAGGTCTATTTCTGCCAGCATCGCTAAAATCGTTCTGCTACAATGATCAAGAATGATCCCCGCTCATCGGGATTGAAATAGATGGGCTGCATTATGCTTCCACACAGAACTGAAACAGACTTACATGAGTACTGGTAAACCCATTTTAAACTGCGAAGGCAAAGCGTTGCGAGTTCGTCCGTCTATGCTTATAAACCATATTGGTTTCATTGAGCGAGAGGGCTTGCGATGTCATTTCATCTCAATGTCGGGTGAAAGTCCCACAAAATTTGAAGCAATGACCTATACAGTGTTAACGGGGACGCTATACCTCCAATCAAACACACGAACAATGAACAAGATGGCCGCCAGTGCTAAAAATAGAAAATCATCTTAAAACGGCTACTCCCAAACCCTTAAGCCAATTTCAGTCAAATTTCAATGGAATATTACTCAGGTGACCCACTACCAAAAAAAAAAAAAAAACAGCCAAAAAAAGTTAAAATCTGCCCGTGCGGATGAACAAGATGACATCCGGAGCTAAAAATGAAAAGTTCTGTATACTGTAAACAACTGGTCCTTCTATAATCCTGGGTTATTTCGTTCAAACTTCATAGGAATGTTGCTTACACGACCGTCTACAGAAATAGCTAAAGCCGTTCTGCTCCATTGAACAAAATGGCTGCCAGAGCTAGAAACCGAAAACACAAAAACTTTGCTTTAAAATAATACTCCTTAACCCTTGACCCTTGGGCCAACTTCATTTTGGGGGCTTAAAGAAATATGTTAGCTGCATGATGCTTCCACGCAGAGCTGAAACCGACCGCAAACGAATACTAGTAAACCGATTAGAGGATCTAAAATAGAAGTGGAGGCAATGATCAGGAATCGATACAAATAACCCACAGCTCCCATCAGAGACACAAAAGGGAAAGAAACACAAACATGAAACAACATACCCTAATGGAAACACCAATAGTGGAAAGCCAAAAGGACAGTTACTTTCCCACAAAATGGCCAATAGGCTTTCCAAAATAAAAGAATATAAGTGACCCAAACACCCAAAGACTAAGCCTGCCCAGGCAAAGCGGTGCGAGTCGAACCGTCCATGCTTATTCACCATGTTGGTTTCATTGGGCGACAGGGCCTGTGATGTCATTTCATCTCATTGCCAGGTAAAAGTCCCGCAAAATTGGAAGCAACTACTCCAAAATGACCTATATAGTGTTGACGGGGACATTAAACCTCGAATCAAACCAAATCTAAACAAATTTCATTTCTTCACAGGAATGTTGCCTAACTGGCATTTTGGCATTTTAACAAAATTGCTAAAATCGTTCCGATTCGGTGAAGAAAATGGCTGCCAGAGCTAAAGATAAAAAAATAAACAACTAATTCTCCCATACACCTGGGCTTATTTAATGCAAGCTTCATAGGAATGATGCGTAGACGACCCTACATCAAAATGGCTAAAATCTTACCGCTCGGATGAACACGATGACTGTCAGAGTTGAAAATAAAAAAAAAATCTTTTTAAACGCCGACTTCTCCTGTACCCAATTGGCGATTGCTTTCAAGCTTCATAGGAATTCTGTTTAGGTGACCTTCTACCGAAAAAGCTAAAACTGCCCTGCTCCAATGAGAAAAATGGCCACCAGAGCTATAAATAGAAAAAACGCAACTTGCTGTTAATGCAAACCCTTCTTAGGGCCAATTTGATTCAAATTTCACAAGCATTTCCCCGAGGTGACCTTCTGTCAACAGATATGCTTCAAGGAATGAAATGGCTGTCAGTTATCTATATGACTTTCAGACACTGTATGACTTTTCGAAATCAGGTGAGCGATTATGGGCCATCGTTATCATGTTGTACATAATTCTACGTTTTGGAGTACTAAACATTTATAACAGTTAGTATAGAAAGCGTTTGTCCTGCACAAACTCAGTTCGCACCACTGTGGATAAAGCATATGCCAGAAGGATACATAGCAGGCCGATTAATACCATTAATACAATTCCCCAATGATCCCAAAATTAACAATTCTGCTGTAGGCGTCATTACTGCTGTACATGGGATTACTGATCCATGACATTGTGTTTTGTTGCATGAAAATAATGCCTAGTATCCCACAATGGGGCATGGGCATACGGTGTAACAAATATCAAGTGCTACGTTTTGCGACGTCTGATCAGGTTCTGCACTGCCTGCTAATAGTGCGACTTTATTAATTAAAATAAAAGAAAGCTTGTTTAGGCTACATGTTACATGTGGGTTTACGGCGTCCCGCAAACCCCCATGCTGACAAGACAACCGAGCGTGATCTCTGACAGGTGTACGGGCAGCTGTGGGGTAAGGTACAAGAAAGATATTAGATGAATGACATGAATTATTTACAGTATCTATATACAACACTTACTAACACAAAACATCACAATTTGTTGCTTCTGTAGCCAACCCACGACGTCCGCCCCGAAGGCAAAACAATGTTCCGTGCTCGGAACGGGTGACGTGAATGCCTACAGAAGCAAACAACAAAACAATAACGAAAATAAAAAAAAAGAAACAACACAAGACGCGACTGGCCAGTTTATAACTTAGGGTTAATCCCCAACTCGCGTGAATCCCCCTCTCGCGCACTAGTGTAAACTAGTTTGTCGACATTGTTGCCGACCACAGGTTGATATGTACTAATTAGCGATCGCGCACTAGCTTGATTCGCCTGAATCGCCTGCAGGTTATTTATTGGACCTCTTCCATTTGAATTATCTCAAATTCGCTTCATAATGTTACGAGCTGTTTATATTGGTTCGTCCGCCCTTGCTGGACCCTAACCCACAGCGTCGTACCAGTACCTGCTGCTATATTGCAGGGAGCAGCAGGTCACCACACATTGTTGTGCCTGCAAATTACGATAATTTGACTAAGATACAGTTCACAAAACATACATGCTATATCATGATCCCCCTCCCAGAGAAGTAAGAATATGTTCATGCATATACCGTTATTGCGCATGCGCCGACCAGACACACAGGCTGATTAGTGCATGTGACAAATAACCGTACAGCAGAACTCAACTGTGCATCAAATTATCAGCACCCAGCGCTTGACACAATAATACTCAAAGTTCATGTTTCCTTACTGAGCACTACAGAAATCAATTAATGCTCACTACTACTGGGCATAATACTCATCAAATTTGTGCTCACTACATTATCACAAGTAAGAGGCAATTGAACAGACCACGCCTTTGCGCTACCTGGTCAGCCGCCAATTACAGGAAACATAACAAACTCTATTTCATATCCTTCTCCGCGACACGGCTCACAAATATAGCTATTCACAAATTCATTACATTAACAACAGATAGAAACTACAAACAGAAGATTTTCATCTATAATCCACAACATTTGTTAGTGTCTCATAAGGGCCAACACTGTTTGCCGTAAATTCTCTCTGTATTTGGTAGGCACCCCGTCATAACCGTCCTCGCGACGCCGATGACGCAGCTGACGTCATCCCCGCCGCTCAGGCCGTTATGACGTGTGGCGACCAAATACTCCCACTTATCATCATCACGTTCTTTATATGTACATACATGCAAAAACTGAGTTATCAGACAAATACGGCATCATTACAAAATGAACTTATAATTCTTCTTGAACAAAATTATTTCTACTCAACATGAACACGCTTGTAAAATCAGATTCATCATGGTTCATCATCACGGATAACCCGACAGGCTCTTGTAAGAGTTTGCCCTGATGATGAAGATATGTTAAACCCGTCTTAAGTTTACGTCCCCTCTACACCTAGTATCATATAGAGACGGGACCACGGTTTTCTAACCACAGCTAGTCAAAAGTCATGGATGAAACAAGTGACCCGGCGTTTATTAATTACATTCTGCAAAAGGGGTCTAAAAGCCTAAATGAATCTAGAATGAGCGGGTGTCCAAAGTTTACGTCTTACCAACATCTAGGGTCAGAATGAGACAGGACCTCACTTAGAAAGACTCATTCTACTACTGGAGAAGCCTGGGATCGATCCTGCGACCTCTAGCTGGCAAAGCTAGTAGCCTAATCACTACAGGCTTCAACAGTGAATTCAGAATAGGCTTCAGAAAGTTGGGGTATACTAGAAGTAAACCCCTCCAAAACCTACAAGCATGTTCATACAAAAATAATACTAAACACAGATTAAACATACCTTTCAATATACCTTCACTTTCCCGTAACAATGTTGTGGGTACACGTTACAACTTGACCTGCTGCTAAAGAGTGATCGTTTTTTCAGGGTTTTTATATCTATGAATACTACCGGAAAATCATGCATACTCATATTAGCTTGCTAAAATCGTGGCGAGGTGGAGATACCGTCCACAATTAAAGCCAGATAACAAAAATCGAGTAGATAATGGATTTGCGTTCAAATAGTATATTTCCCCATGGGAAAAAATGATGAAACGACCCTATAAGTCAATGCCATGACTCCTGTCAAAAAGACACCCATACAACACGTGACGGGAATGAAAATCATATATGGCACAGTTTGGCGGTTGGCGATATTTAGGCAAATTTTATAGAACTCAGCCTTATAGCGGCCCCCTGTATTGTAAAAACAGATCTCCACAAACCACTCATGCATACATCGTATGATATGTGCATGACTTGTGCATGGAGCAGCACATTTTGCCTACCATATTTCACCTTAAATATTTCACTCGCACCGCCCTACCATATATCTACTAAAATAATTTAGATGTGCATAAGCACCAGAGAGGTTTCCTATTCCATCTCGTAACACTACATTCAGAGAGCAGCGACCTAGAAGGCTGTAGCTACATCTTTGGCGTTTTTAAAGCATTCCTACCTGAAGTCAAGGTTATGTTTAACAACGCGTAAGCCCTCTTTTTGGACCACACGCTTCAAACATTTGATGATCAAACAGTATTGTAGCGTGTACCTGGTCGTCCACGAAGACTTGCAACGCGGTCACCCATCAAGGTACTAACCGCAATCTCCTTTGCTTAACTTCGTGAAAAACCACTCTACCTGCGTCGCTAAAAGAGCCGGCTTCTAGAGCAAGGCTGTAGAAGTCGTATTTATCCGTAACCGTTACATTTCCCCCCCCCCTCGTCTCTTGACTTCGTCCCGAAGTCACACATGCCTCACAAGGCTTAACTTGAGGGCGGAGTCTATGCAATAAACCAACGGCACTGTTTCCATCCCACCGCTGCCACCAATGTAGCGTGTATCGGGTCGTCCCCGAAGTCAAGCAATGCGGTCACCCATCATAGTACTAACCGCAATCTCCGTTGCGTAACTTCTTGTAAAAGCCAACAACTCTACCTGCGTCGTTAAAGAGCCGGCGCCTACAGCAAGGCTGTAGAAGTGGTATTTATCTGCAACCGTTACAGTATGCTCTACCTAAGTCAATGACATTGGTTGTTGTCTTGCAGATTTTAGCGGCAACACAATGTCTAGTGATGGGTTGTGTTGTTACTGCATAGATGATACGAAGCCAGATGGGTCAAACCCCTCCATTATGGGCTTTATCTTAGCTGAGAGGGTACGAGAAGCTGTACGCTGGTCAGAAGAAGAAAGGTAAAATTATACTTACGGTTCAGTGGTTAATCATTTGAGTCGAACCTGAGAAAAGGGCCCTTCGTATGCTCCAGTTTATTATTTCGGGGTAGCATATAGTCGCCGCTTCGTCTGTGCGTCCGTACGTCTGTGCGTCCGTACATCCGTCCCGCTCTTGTCCACGCGAATTCTCAGAAACTACTGGTCGGATTTCAATGATGCGCATATCACCTGCGTGTTTTGATTCGATCATTTTTCCAGCAGTTATGGCCCTTTGATGAATTCTGCATGAATATATAGGTACTGATCGTGTCCACCCGAATTCTCAGCAACTACTTGCAGAAATTCAACGAAACTTCAGCAGCAATATGGGATACGCATATTATCCGTGATATCTGGTTAGATGATTTGTCACAGAGTTATGGTACTTTGTTTAAAACTGCAGTGTAAGGGCACTGTGGCTATTTTTAGAAAAACGTTGTCATCACTCTGGTGACTACATTTATTGATGGATTTCCCCCAGGTATTAGACTTCCTGCCTTGCCGTGGCCCTGGGGGCTCAATTCCCACTGGGCATGTTGCTGCTGTGGTCTTCGTGCCCACTGGGAAGAGCTAAAGGAAGTACCACCCGTTTGCCGTGGGTGGCGTCCCGTAAGCCGGATGAAGGGGTCCTGGAGGTTGAGGGTTATCTGGAGTTCAGTGCTTCAGGTACTCAACACGCCTCTTTGGCCTGGATTTCGGTTAGACGGGTGGTCGTGCGGTCCGGCACGGTCAATCGGCTGGTCGCGCCATGCCCTAGGAATAACCTTTTACTTTCTCTTCCTTGTCTTTTGTATCATCCTGAATACACACCGTTTGCTCATAAAGTCTTTTCACAACCTTTCCATTTCTAGAAGGCGGCGGCTAAACGGACCAATCGTACAGCTTTTTGCTCGTACGAGTATATCTTCTGTGTATCTCTAACACTTGAGGTAGGAAATCCACTCGTTAAAAGTGTTCCCTTGTAGGGCTCCACGGTGGGCGGAGAGCACAGATGACGAATCACGCAATCTTTTCATCATGGCTATTGATAAAAAGAGAAAAAAGCCTACCCAAGACGACACATCAGATGCTGATATGACGGACAACGGCGAGAACATTCCAACATCAAGCAACAACACGACTCAAAATTTCCCGCGCTTCCTCATCATAGAAAGTAGAGATGATAATCAACCTATTACATCCCTTTCACCTTTTGTTATTCAGAAAGTCATCTCCGGTATTGCTGGTGAACCTAAAAATATAAAGAAATTATACAGGTCCAAGCAGTTGCTCGTTGAGATCGGTAAAAAATCTCACGCAGAGAATCTCCTGAGGACGACTGATTTCCACAATTTGAAAGTGAGAGTAATTCCTCATACCTCGCTGAATTCCTCAAAGGGGGTAATCCGTTGCCCGGATTTGAGGAACTCCAGCGAGGAGGAGATTCTCGAGGGCACCCGATCGCAAGGAGTAACTGCTGTCAAACGCTTTAAAATCAAACGCGACGGGCAGTTAAAAGATACAAACACTTTCGTATTTACATTTAATACACCAGTATTACCTAAAAACATCAAAGTGGCATACTTTAGAGTTGACGTGGAAATATACATTCCAAATCCGTTACGCTGCCACAATTGCCTGAAGTATGGACATCACGAAAATCGATGTACAAAAGATCCTCTCTGTGCAAATTGTGGCGAGCCTGCAAATCACACGGAACAAGCGTGTAAAAACGAACCCCACTGTGTTAATTGTGGGGAAAAACACAGCGCCAACTCTAAAGAATGCCATGTTTGGCACAAAGAAAAAGAAATACTCACGGTCAAATTCACCCGAAACATCTCGTTCCCTGAAGCGCGGAAAATAGTTGAGTCCCCCACCCCTATTCCCGGTGTAAGTTATGCCAGCATCGCACAGTCACCTGCTAAAAAGGTACCTGTTGAAGATGCTGTCACTCAAACTGATCCGATTCCTGGCCTCGAACCTTTACAAAAATTAAAAACAAAAAGCAAAACTGAAGATCAAGCCAACAATGCTAACATTCAAGCACCACCACCACAGCCAATTCCAGACAAAAAATCAGACAAAATATTGAAAAACGCTACTTTGGAAATGATGAAAAACGATTTAAAAAAACAACAACAAAAACAACAAACATCTCTAAAACAACAAACATCTTTAAAACAACAAACATCTCAAAAGCAAACAGACAGACAACGTAAAATGGAAAGAGACAGTATAAAATATCAGAACAGATTCGGATCTTTGAGTGACAGCGATATGGAGCTCACTGAAACTCCATCACCACGAAGTGGTAATAACAGATCGAGGTCAACAACACCACGAAGTGGTAATAGCAGAGCGATATCACCAATTGCACCTCCAATTTAGTTTCTAGTGTAATAAATATCTCTCCATAAAATGGATTTAATACACAAAATAATACAATGGAATTGTCGAGGTCTTAAATCAAATTATAATGAACTCTTATTACTTATTTCTTTATTAAACCCATCGGTTTTTTGTCTGCAAGAAACTTTTTTAAAAACTGATGACAACATTGATGTCAGGGGTTTTAGTACATATAACTATATCTATTCTGATGGTAGCAAACCATCTGGTGGCAGTTCAATTTTTGTTAAATCATGTTTACCACAAAGAGAGATCAAATTAAAAACAGACCTACAAGCTGTAGCAGTATCAGTTTCTCTGGATAAAGAAACTACAATTTGCTCTCTATATATCCCACCCTCATTTTCTTTAAAACCCGAACATCTTGGATCATTGCTGGATCAACTTCCGTCACCATTTCTGTTAGTTGGTGACTTCAATGGTCACAACGTTCTATGGGGTTGTAAAGATAACAACAACAGAGGAGTACTTATTGAAGATTTTATTGCAACGAATGATCTTTGCTTGATGAATGATAAATCTTATACTTATCTTCACCCTGCAACAGGTCATTTATCTTCTTTAGATCTCTCTTTGTGTCACCCATCTCTCTTATTAGACTATGACTGGTATGTCTATGATGATCAATGCGGAAGTGATCACTTCCCTGTTATAATTGAGAGTGTAAATGAAACAGATGAGGACTGCAACCAGAAATGGAAAATGAATAAGGCCGACTGGGAATTATTCCATAATTTGTGTGAAGAAGAGTTATCAATTGATCACTTAAATGAATCATCTGACATTGTTTCTGATTTCACAGATAAACTAATTAATATATCAGAACAATGCATTCCAAAGACCTCCACAAATACCAAGAAAAGCAAGCCTTGGTTTAATAATGACTGTAAAGAAGCTTTTCAAAAGCGCAAACAGGCTCTAAATAAGTTCTGCAAAAGTCCCACTTCAGAAAAGCTAAACGACGTTAAAGTTTTTAGAGCTAAAGCTCGGCGAACAATCCGAGCTTCCAAACGAAAGTCATGGAGAGAATATGTCTCCAAATTGAACTACAAAACCCCCATTAAAAAGGTTTGGGATATGGTACGAAAAATTTCAGGAAAAACAAAGTCCTCTAGTTTTACACATTTAAATACTGGTTTTGACACAAAAGCTTCAACTAAAAAAGATATTTCAGATACTCTTGGTCACACATTCTTGAGAAATTCATCATCGCGTAATTATTCTGACACTTTTAGAAATTTCAAAAAGGACCAAGAGAAAAGAAATCTTAACTTCAAATCCCTTAACCACGAAGAATACAACACACCTTTTAACTTATCCGAACTCGTTGAAGCCATTGAAAAATCACATGATACGGCAACCGGCCCCGATGAAATTCATTATCAGATGCTTAAGCATCTGCCAAAAAGTTCTCTTACAACACTTTTATATATCTTTAATAATATTTGGGAAACGGGGGTCTGTCCTGAGAGCTGGCGTGTAGCTACAGTTGTACCAATTCCAAAACCAGGGAAAGATCATGCAGAACCTACAAATTATCGTCCGATAGCTTTGACAAGTTGTTTGTGTAAAACATTGGAGAGAATGATAAACAAGAGATTAGTCTGGTACTTAGAGTCCAACAACCTCATTTCAGAATATCAATCAGGTTTTCGTTCGGAACGTAGTACCAATGACAATTTAATAAGACTAGAAACATTTATACGAGATGCTTTTATTAACAAAGAACACGTAGTGGCTGTCTTTTTCGACTTGGAGAAAGCATATGATACAACATGGCGTTATGGAATATTGAAAGATCTACATAACATTGGCTTAAGAGGAAAACTTCCCAGTTTTATTGAAAGCTTTTTAGGGGAGCGCATGTTTCAGGTGCGTGTGGGGTCTACCCTGTCAGATTTCTATGATCAAGAACAGGGTGTCCCACAGGGTAGTATTCTTTCAACTACGCTATTTAACATCAAAATAAACAATATTGTACAATGTTTGGACGACAAAACTGATTGTTCATTGTATGTTGATGATTTTTGTATATGTTACCGTTCAAAAAATATGAAAACAATTGAACGAAAGTTACAACAAAATTTAAAAAGAATAGAAGAATGGACTGATAAAAATGGTTTCAAGTTCTCCAAGTCGAAAACGCAGTGTGTTCATTTTTGTAAACTACGGAAGAAACACGAACATCCTTCCCTGTTTTTATACGGATCACAAATTCCTGTTGTTGAAGAAGCCAAATTTCTTGGGGTCATGTTTGATCAAAAGTTATCTTTTATTCCACATATTAAATATCTTAAAGCGAAATGCTTAAAAGCTTTGAATCTTTTGAAAGTTTTAGCTCATACAAGTTGGGGAGCAGATCGGTATACTTTATTACATCTTTACCGGTCTTTAATAAGATCTAAATTAGATTATGGGTCTGTTGTTTATGGTTCTGCCAGAAAGTCCTATTTAAAATCCTTGGATACTATCCATCACCAAGGCCTTCGTCTGGCCATGGGAGCCTTCCGTACTTCTCCCGTATTAAGCCTTTATGTAGAAGCAGGTGAACCATCTTTAACCTCGCGCAGAGAGAAACTTTCTCTTCAGTATGCTATCAGACTTGCTGCAAATCCATCTAACCCGGCATCAAAAATTTCATTTCCACCTCAATTTGTAGATAAGTATGAAACAAAACCCACAGCAATCAAACCTTTTGGATTACGTATTTTACCACTGCTGGAAAATTCAGGTATCGACCTTAAAAATATTCAAAAACATGAAACCGCCGAAGTTCCATCTTGGTGTATTAAACAACCTTCTGTTCTGTTCGACTTACATGATGGAAAAAAATCCGAATCAAATCCAGTGCTTCTTAAACAAAACTTTCAGGTACTGCAGTCACGTTACAATGATTACCAGCAAGTCTATACTGATGGTTCTAAAGAAGGAGATAAAGTTGGTTGTGCGTATGTTTCTAAAGATACGCACAAAACCATGCGCCTTCCAGATGGTTCATCTATTTTTACAGCTGAAGCTAAAGCAATAGACCTAGCTTTAGATTTTATCAGTTCTTCAACAATTCAAAAAGCAATTATATTTTCTGATTCACTTTCTGTGCTTAAGGCTTTAGACCATTCATCATCTAAAAATCCTCAAATTAAAAAATTGATCGAAAAACATCATGAAATTTCTAAAACACACCAAATCTTGTTTTGTTGGCTTCCGAGCCATATTGGCATTGTCGGCAATGAATATGCTGACAAGAAAGCAAAGGAATCGCTCAATCTTGATCCATCTGTTTTTAAAATTCCTTTTAATAATTTTAAACCATTTATCAACCGATACATCTTGTCGGAATGGCAAGGCGAATGGGACCGTGCAATAAATAACAAACTCCATGCCATTAAACCTGTCGTTAGTACAAAATGCTCTCCTCCACAGTTTTCCAGAAAAGAGGACGTAGTATTAACACGACTGCGCATCGGCCATACTAGAGTTACTCATTCTTATATTTTTAATGGTGATGATCAACCTTCTTGTGTAGGTTGTGATCAGCCATTCACTGTGAAACATATCTTAATTGACTGTGTTGACTTTTCACCCTCACGTATTTTATATTTCAAAGCTGACACTTTGCAACAACTGTTTCGAGATGTACCTGTTGATAACATTATTTTATTCTTAAAAGAAATTGGTCTTTTTCATAAGATTTAACTGTTTCAGATTTTTATACATTATCATTCTGACTTCTTACTTTTAATATCGTCATAATTATTCATGCCGTTTAACCATTAACCGACTGACGCTTATGACCCACCAAGAGGGTTGACGCGTCGTTAAACACGAAATCATCATCATCATCATTATTGATGGATTTTAATATAATTTCACACAAATGTTGAGTATGATAATATCTCGAGCAGGTTCAACATTCAGGGCCCTGGTCTCAAGATCGAGGGCACTGTGGCTATTTTTAGAACACAAAACACTTTGTCATCGCTCTAGCGTCGTCATTTGCTGATGGATTTTAATATAACTTCACAAAAATGTTGGGTATAATAATATCTCAAGCAAGTTCAACTTTCAGGATCCTGGGCCCAAGATTAAAGTCACTGTGGCTATTTTTAGAAAAAAAAACCTTTTCATCGCTCTAGTGCCTACATTTGTTGATGGATTTTAGTATAATTTCACACAAATGTTGGCTATGATAATATCTCGAGTAAGTTTGACTTTCAGGGTCCTGGGCTCAAGGTCAAGGTCACTGCAACTATTTTTAGAAAAAAACTTTGTCATCGCTCTAGCATCGTCATCTACATTAGAGTTGCAAATAAATTGGATAAAAGTGAAAGAAGCTAGTCTTGGCAGATGGTCAAAATGACCTTTTTTGACAGTCAAGGGGATAGGATCAGATCCATTTTCGAACCCGTCGGATAGTTTATATGCATGTAAAGGCACCCAATACAGAACCATACCTGGAGACAGTCCTATGAGGATTGCCTCTGTGTACGAGAGTAAGTTTTCAATAATTTGTATTAAACAGTTCTACCCAATTCATATAGCTAAACTACCATCCAGGATCTTGGGGTATGGTATCGTACCTGAAGAAACTTCCTTTCATTTATTCCGACTTTTGTGTTGCTGATGTTTGTATGACAGTGTCATCAGGCGAGCTAATCTGTCCACCGACAGGTTTTGTTATACTCTATTTTGAAGTACAGTGAGTATACACAGTATACCACTCTTTTACTAGGCTAATGTTTCCTGTTCCGACTATTACACCTTCGGGGAGCATCCATCGGTTTCCTTCCTGATGCCCGGGACTTCCGTTGAATGTGGGCCATGTTTGCTGATGTTGGCTCGGTGGGGGGGGGGGCGCCTGTAAGTCCGCGGGTGGGTGTCTCTTGCATGATGCCTCCAGTTGACCTGTCCCACGAGCTACGTCGGTCGGTACGTGCTTGGAGGGGGGTGTGCTGTGTTTGCCGAGTCTTTTTCATCATCCGTTTCGGTTTTAGAACTTTAAGGTTGAGATATACTGATGAAGATTAAATATCAGAAAGGCCTCTTTCTCACTATATTTGGTATATTTAAGCCTTAATTTCACCGATATTCTTGTTTAATTAAAACGCTCCTTCTAGGTATATTGATAAATGGGTGTGGTTTTGCAGAACAGTCCTGCAAATTTCATCTGTGAAACTATCATTGTTATATTAAGTTGAATAGTTCATCAATAAAACAACCGATTCACAGAGATAGTCAGTGTCACAAAATAGAAGAGAAGGCAATGAACAGGAATCGATACAATCAACCCACAGCTCCCATCAGAGACATCAAAGGGAAAGAAACACAAACATGAAACATCTAGACCCTAATGTTAAACACCAATAGCGGAAAGCCAAAATGACAGTCATTTTCCCATAATGGCCAATTGGCTATCCAAAACAAAAAATATAAGCGATACACACACTCAAAAACAAACCCTGACAAAAATAAACCGCGACAGAATATTAAGCGCCTGAGAACAGTCAGTGAAAGGAATTCCACTGGGGGGGGCTTTAATCGATTTTACGCGGCTGCAATCCTCGCCCTTACTTCCGTCCCGATTTAGACAAACAATTTGTTCAGTCCGCATGAAGGCCTCCTCACTCATCAGTGCAACATCTCCGAGAAGCTCTAGAAATTTGAACTGACGCTCAATAGCCTAATCCTTGTTTTGACACATATACCGGACATCTCTTCAAATGTCAAATTTTAGACCACCCAGTTAGGTTACAAGTTACCGAAATAAATCATACAGCATATCCCAGAAGCAAACACAGCAGGATATTACATTCATTACCTTGTTTTCGTTACACTGCAAAAATAGGTTGTTGGTACTCGTTAGAGCCGCCTCATTGAGGCGGTTCTAACGAGTACCCTCAAAGGTTGTTGGTACTCGTTAGAGCCCCTCATTGAGGCGGTTCTTACGAGTATCCACAACCTATGTCTTGGAATAGAAATAAGAAAAACATTGTTTACCCCTGTAAACCCCAGATTTCTCTATATAAAGTGGGGTGTAAAGTGGTGTTCATTTCCCGGACTTGTTCACGTGATGTCGTTACAACATACACGGGACCCTTATGCCATATTGGAAAATGGATGCTTCCTTCAAACCGCTTTTTCTAATTTATCAATTGCAGTGTTTTTCATTATATTTTATTTGAGTTGGTGCACGTCAAATCGTACAGTAAGACGTGTGTGACCAACAATGAAAGATTGGTCTGCGGGCCCATTACGAAAAACACACATATTCAAATATATTGAAAATTGTACCACCAAAATGAAAGACTTCAGATAAGTAATTCTAATATTTTTCATATTTCTGGTCACAACATAGATTGTGGCATATCGCTAGAATTACTTTGGCGCGGCGGTTCCACAATCTATGTTTCTGAGCATAAGTAAGGAATACATTGTATATTCCTGTTAAGCCCCGTTTTACTATAAAATTATAAAAGTGGGGGTCATATTTATATAGGCGTGTTTTCGCAATATTTAAAATTGTAAACATTTATTGCTAGAAGGTTCATGCAGTCAGTTAGACTATGATCAGACTACGCAGATCTTATCGATATCTGCAAATCGGTTGCTTTTTGAAAAAAAATTGTTACTTTTCCTTTTTATATTCTTAAATAGGTTGTTGGCGCTCGTTAGAACTGCCTCATTGTGGCGGCTCTAACAAGTACCAACAACTTATGTCCTGGAGCAGAAATAAAAATGAATACCCTGTAATCCCTAGTTTTCCCTTTATAAATCGGGGTATAGAGGGGTGTTCATTATACAGACCTGTAAACATGATGTACTGATTGCATAAAATATGATCTATAAAAGGTTAGTCTAATTGTTAGTTTTTATCTTGCGCTTCTAAAAATGTTGGAAAACATTTGACTAACCGTTTAATGTAAGTGCAACAATCACTCCAACATACACTTGATTTATATAACACGTGTTTCTTCCCTTTTCTATGTAGAGATTACGTAGCTGGAGATTGAATCAACAATGCAAATGGGTGACAATGTCCAGCTATGTTAGAATAAATGTTCGGAATGAACAGAAGATCTGTTTATCATATGACGTCGCGTCTGAGAATGTAATAACGTCATGTAATATATTTGATGATCCACTAGTGGATTAAATATGCATATTAGTTAGATACGTCCCGTAACGTTACATGTACGACGTCCTTAACGACGTCGCGTTTACTAGTGGCGGAATATTGACATTTTTCTTAAATCATCGTGAATAAATTGCGTTTTAAATGTCATATGATAAACAAAATCTTGCGCTCGTGTTGATTTATTATTCAATTTATTAAACTCGTTGAAGAAAATGAATAAAATGCTCGACCAAGCCTCGAATTTTACCCCTTTTCCCCAACTCGTGTAATAAATTCAATAATACATAAATACACTTGTAAGATCCTGTATATAAATTACAGTTTGTTTATTCTGGACTTGTGTTTTCATATAGCCAGACTAGGGAGAAGTTTCACGGTCCCAACTAGGGTAATTTTTGTTAATATCTGCCTTTGCTTGTTTGTAAACAATACATTTCCAGTTTTAGTGTTTAAATTGCTATGGTTGAAAGCTGTATGAGAAAGCAACACTAAACAGGAAATGTATTTACAACAAGCAAAATGCAGATATCAACAACACTTAAAATAGTGTGGTGGAGGGCCTAAAAAGTCTCCCTGTCCTTCTTTCATCATAGTGTGGTTTGCATGTTTTAGTAGTTTGGGATCATTTATTCCACTGCGGAAGTTTGAAAATAAATTACAATCACCGAGGAGGCCTGATGTGCCAAACCTAGCTAATCTGGCCCAGAAAGAAACTTGCACACTCATCGTTCTCAGTTTGATACGCCGTGCTTCAAAGAGTTCACGAATACGAATGAAGATGGCGAAGGAGTCTTAGATTCACAAACAACAGCCTAACTGTGTTACCAAGAGGAAGAATAAAAAAAATCACATATAAATAATACTCATAACCAGTGCTTCAGCTGAAGTGCACGACCCGCCGGATGCTTTTAGCTTTATGAGTGTTACCATATATGGGTATGGCGGCCATTTTGGTCATGTGACCTGGACCTAAAACGGTTCCCCCAAATAAATGCGCCTTATCGTAAGACGCAAAAATATATCTTATACTTAAGTACTGCATTCTGAATCGTTTGCAGGATAAAATGCATTCTCACTTTTCCAATACAATAGCATATGTGTCAAAGTTTGACCTAGGCACAAAGAAGGTCAATGTCAACCCAGGGTCACCATTTTAGCAATTTATGATGGGCCTACGTCCCAGATGCTATTTATCAAGTTTCGTGGAAAATTGACTTCAATCGGCCCAACGGTTTCCGAGGAGAAGCAGTTCGACAATTGTCAAATTGTTCGCCTCGGCGAGGCTATACTAAATGGAATGTAATATTTTGCATGTTTATTGGTAAGATCTTATTGATATCTATCAGTATGCCAAAAATTGTTTAAAAATTCCAAGGGGTTAAGTCACTATCACCAATTTTCACAAACGGGTTACGGACGGACAGACAGACAGACCATATATGGCTTGGCGGCCATTTTGGTCATGTGACCTGGACCCCATGAGCACATTTTGGTTTCACCCTTCCCATAGAGGCTCCATATGAAATTTGACTTCAATCGGCCCAACGGTTTCCGAGGAGAAGCAGTTCGAAAATTTTCACATTTTTCGCCTCGGCGAGGCTTTACTAAATGGAATGTGATATTTCGCAAGTTCATTGGTAAGACCTCATTGATATCTATCAGTATGCCAAAATTGTTTAAATATTCCAAGCGGTTAGGTCACTATCACCAATTTTCACAAATGGGTTACTGACGGACAGGCAGACAGACCATATATGGCTTGGCGGCCATTTTGGTTATGTGACCTGGACCTCATTGGCAAAATTTGGTTCCCCCCATCCCATAGAGGCTTCATATGAAATTCGATTTCAATCAGCCCAACGGTTTCTGAGGAGAAGTAGTTTGAAAATTTTCACATTTTTCGCCTCGGCGAGGCTATACTAAATGGAATGTAATACTTCGCAAGTTCATTGGTTAGATCTCATTGATATCTATCAGTTTGCAAAAAAATGTTTAAATATTCCAAGCGGTTAAGTCACTATCACCAATTTTCACAAACGGATTACAGACGGACCCAAAGAAGGTCAAGGTCAACCCAGGGTCACCATTTAAGCAATTTATGATGCACCTACGTCCCAAATGCTATTTATCAAGTTTCGTGGAAATCTGCCCAGTGGTTCTGGAGAAGACTATTTTTGAAGGGTTTTTACCACATATGGCTTGGCGGCCATTTTGGTCATGTGACCTGGACTCCATGAGCAAATTATGGTTTACCCCATCCCATAGAAGCTCCATATGAAATTTGACTTCAATTGGCCAAACGGTTTCCGAGGAGAAGCAGTTCGAAAATTTTCAAATTTTTCGCCTCGGCGAGGCTATACTAAACGGAATATAATATTTCGCAAGTTCATTGGTTAGATCTCATTGAGATCTATCAGTATGCCAAAACTTATTTAAATATTCCAAGCGGTTAAGTCACTATCACCAATTTTCACAAACGGGTTATGGACGGACAGACAAACAGACCATATATGGCTTTGCGGCCATTTTGGTCATGTGACCTGGACCCCATGAGCAAATTTTGGTTTCCCCCATCCCATAGAGGCTCCGTATGAAATATGACTTCAATCGGCCCAACGGTTTCCGAGGAGAAGCAGTTCAAAAATTTTCACATTTTTCGCCTCGGCGAGGCTATACTAAATGGAATGTTATATTTTGCAAGTTCATTGGTTAGATCTCATTGATATCTATCAGTATGCCAAAAATTGTTTAAATATTCCAAGCGGTTAAGTCACTATCACCAATTTTCACAAACGGGTTACGGACGGACAGACAGACAGACCATATATGGCTTTGCGGCCATTTTGGTCATGTGACCTGGACCCCATGAGCAAATTTTGGTTTCCCCCATACCATTGAGGCTCCATATGAAATTTGACTTCAATCGGCCCAACGGTTTCCGAGGAGAAGCAGTTCGAAAATTTTCACATTTTTCGCCTCGGCGAGGCTATACTAAATGGAATGTAATATTTTGCAAGTTCATTGGTTAGATCTCAATGATATCTATCAGTAGGCCAAAAATTGTTTAAATATTCCAAGCGGTTATGTCACTATCACCAGTTTTCACAAACGGGTTACGGACGGACAGACAGACTGACAGAATGACCGAATGACAGAATGACACGGTGAATTTAGGGCACTCTTAGAAATCAACCGACTTCAGTCGGTTGTTTTTTCTGCGGGTCGTGCAATAGAAAGCAAACAATCAGCTCTTTCTTCCCTGACTATTTGATTGCAATTCGTTAAAGAAAGTTAAAAATATCAATTTAGCTCGGGGTCCAATCTGTATTATGCCACTTAAAAACGACTTCGTAGTCCTCAGCGTATAACAGCAGATTTATGGATAAAATGAATAGATAATAGGTTATAGTTCATAAATTGGCATGTTGCCAAGACTGAATCAAGTGCAGTAACTCGTGAGGCATTGCCAAAATATGACGTCACAAATCTCAAAATTGCAGCAGCTCATTTGAAAAACTTCGTTTCAATTTAATTTTTTCAAAACTGTGTGTATATTATTAAACAATTTCAATACATGTAAGAAGTAAATTATACGAGGATACTTTAACAGTTGTTAAAAACGGATACACTTATCTACGGTGGCTTATTAAGGTCACCGATTGTATTGGTATATTTGTTTCCAATCGATTTTATGAAAGGGGGTGACATCAAATACGATATTTTCATTATAAATTAAGGAAACAGTGCAAATTTTCCCGGAATTATAGTCTATTTTATGGGCAAGCACAACGCCGAATACCGTGAAAACATATGGTAGTATTGCTAATAAATAGCACAGAAGGTACAACATTTGTCATATGACGTCGCGTCTGAGAGTGTAATAACGCCAGGTAATATTTTCGATAATCCACTAGTGGATTTAATATGCAAATTTGGTAGATACGTCCCGTAACGTTACATGTACGACGTCCTTAATCGCCCCCGCCCATAGGGGCTTGAAGAAGTATATGGGCTGCATGATGCTTCCACGCAGAGCTGAATCCGGCCCGCACACTAGTACTGGTAATCGGCTTAGAGGATCTAAGCCTGTCCAGGAACTGCTGTGTGAGGCGGACTGCCCATGCTAATAAACCCTATTGGTTTCATTGGGCGACAGGGCTTGAGATGTCATTTCATCTCAATGTCGGGTAAAAGTCCCAAAAAATTGGAAGCAACGTCTCCAAAATGACCTTTACAGTGTTGACGGGGACGTTAAACCTCAAATCAAACAAAAACCTTAACGACGTCGCGTTTACTAATGGCGGAATTTTGACATTTTTGTAAACAATCGTGAACAAAAAGCGTTTTAAATGTAATATGATAAATAGAATCTTGCATTCGTGCACATGTATTATTGAATTTATTAAACTCGTTGAGAAAAAGGGATAAAATGCTCGGCAAAGCGTCGCATTTTATCCCTTTCCATGTTTTATTGAATTTATTAAACTCGTTGAGAAAAGGGATAAAATGCTCGGCAAAGCCTCGCATTTTATCCATTTTCCTCAACTCGTTTAATAAATTCAATAATACATGAGCACTCCTGTAAGATCCTCTAGGTATTATCAAGAAAACTGTTTTCATTTGTTACATTTGCAAGCAAATAAATACGATAAAGGATTCTTATGGTCACAAGATGAGTATGTGTGTTTTATTGTTTCAAACCTATGACCATGAAAACACAAAAACGTAATCTAATCCATGTTTTTAAAATTTATTAGAAAGACACAAAAAATTTCTTCAAATAGTATCATCGTATCTTTCTCAAGCGATTGGGTTAATTTATCGAAAAAAGAATATGGAGTTTATCTTAAGATCAAAATTATAAAAAAACAACAACAACATATTTAACTATACCAACGCTTTTCAAAGAAATGTGTGGGGGGGGGGGGGTTGCAACTGTCTTCGCCGTCCGTCCGTCCATCCGTACGTCCGTCTTACCAGACAACTATTCCTAGACCGTTAGAGATAGAAGCTTGAAAACAGGTAGCTCTTTGGTCTGGAGAGCGCATGACACCGCTAGGGGCGGGGCCAGAGGGAGGCCCCCGGTTCAAAAATCAAAGTCGCAGTACATGGTTGCTGACATATCAAATTGAACTGCATGATGAGTAGAATACATTACAGTCAATATGTGACACATTGGGTCAATGTGGAGATCGCCAGAGGTCAAACAACCCTACAAACCCCTTCCGTAACGATACCGGCTTACTCCTCCTACATATTTAGGGATAGAAACTTTAAACCTTGGGAACTGATAGATCTTTGGTCTGGGGAGTGCATGAATTTCGATCTCACCCATAGTGGCAGAGCCAGGGGGAGGGGCCCCGGGGATCAAAATCAAAGTTTACAGAAAATGGTCGTGTAACATATCAGATCGACATGATAAGTAGAATACATTTCAATCAAACTTTCACCCCTAGGATCAATGTGAAAGTCACCAAAGGTAAGCAAAAAAAACTACATAACGATTACCGGATAACTTTAGAGATAGGAACTTGAATGTTCGGGAACTGATACATCTTTGGTCTAGAGAGTGCATGACTTTTTCGGAATTTCGATCCCATCACAGGGGGCGGGGCAAGGGAGAGGGGCCGGGGGTTTGTGGGTGTGTGTGCAAAAATCAAAGTGTTCAGAAAATGGTCATTTAACATGTCAAATTGAACGGAAGCGTAGGGATATGCGATGGCTGCAGTCGTTTGTACTATTCTAGTTCCATTTGCAGTTATCTCATATATGAATGTTTAATTTAATATAATATTTTATTACTTATGACTCCTGTATGGCATTATGAATTATGTCTCAATGTGTTAGTTTAAAAGTGCAGTTGGAGGTATATATCACGGGTTTATGCTTGTCTCATATAGGACTGTTGTTTCATGTCTCAATGCGTTGAAAAAAACATCTACAAAAATATGTTTAAGAAAGCTAAAGAAGATAAAATTTGTAAAATTCATTATTATAGAATATATTTTGTAAGACTTTAAAAGATAAAATAGCTTAAATACCATTACACCACAAGTGCCACAAGAAATATCTTTCTTTCCACATTCAAGCGCAATTCCCACTCTGGGACAGCCATACTGTTGATTTCTACGCTTAACTTTACCTATGGGTCAGCATCGGACTCAGTTTCAGCACTCGATGTCTATTCAGATGTGGCACCTTGAAGTTCAATTGGAGTTAGCCAAGGTGCATTTGGGAGACTGATTACCTTGTTGCATTACAGCTGACACTAGACCCCATGCTGAATCAAATAGCAGTGGTTTTCACCACTGTACCTAAGTATTGCAAGAAAACCACTTTACAATTACTAAAATGTCGTAATCTGAAACGAACAAGACGTTCCAATGACAAAGAAATAAGTATTTAAGTTAAGAAGTATAAGAGAAAAATTACTGCAGATCTAGCGGAATAAAACGGAGAAAAGAAACAGTTGTAACGTATTTTGTCATTTAGGTGTGTCTGAACTACAATGGACACATGGAAGTTTTAAAATTTGGTTTAGGACATGGATAAACAGACACGTCACACAATATACGTAGGAACTTCTAATCATGAAATATATTAAGAAACTTGTGTAATCTTGAATTATTTGTAAGGAATAATAGCTTACTTGAACGCAGTAAACATGTCTAGCTGGGAAAATGATTTAAATCAAAGTATTGTTACATCTTGGTTCATTGATGTTTTGCGATCCAGGCAACATAACATTGAGTCCGCTGTCGATGGGAAGGCTTAGACATCCTGAGAAAATAAACAGTTACATTATGTGAGCGCCCTGGAAGTAACTTCCGATGTGTTTACGGCAGTAGTCTACAATAGTTTAATTGAATGGAAAGGTATGGCAGACAAAATATGAAAATCATCCCACAATGCATATGCTCCAAGCACAGCAGACCTTTGCCTGATCCAAATCTAGATTATCAGGACGCCCATAATAGGCTGTCCAGCTCAGTTTGGGTCAAGATTCAAAACTGTGAAAAAAAAAAACATAATGCTTTAATCATAACACATTAAACTCGCCAAGCAAGCCTCAAGCCTTTTAGTTGTAATGCAACTCAGGTTTGCTGCGGGAAGATGTTCTTTTACACATGACTTATTTTTTATTTATTTATTATTGTTTTTTGTGTTTTGGTTTTGCGGCCCTTTCAAGATTATTTCACTCATATCGAGCCGATCGTTAATCAGAGTTGGGCGAAAACCGGAGTACCCGTAGAAAAATCACCTGCCCTTCAATTGCAGCCCATGGCTTATACTAAATAAGTAGTTGAGGTCGTAGTTCCAAAGCGTTAATCCAAAATCATTAGTCCATAGACAAAATGGCAAATATCAATGTTCAGATCAACAGACATGGACTCCAGAAGAGTGTAATCAGGCGTCCGCGGATAGTAAGCATTACTTGGTAAGCAAGCTTCGCCCACCATGCCCATCGACCCGAATGAAGAAAAGGTGTAAATGCCGAGAAGGGTATGTCCGCGATTTTGGAAGTCGTCCTATGGCTTTCCATTGGCAAACATATAAGAAATAATTCTGGAAATGGCCACATTGTACGAATCAACAAGATCATGGTGCCTCCCATAGAACTTCTTTAGTGTTGATACCAGTTTGGTTTTTTGATACCCCTGGCATAACAACCTGGTAGTGAGCACCTTCCCACGTTCCATAAAGTCCTCATACTTGGAACAGGCTCTAGCATTACGGATTAACTGTGAAACGTAAACTCCATATGCTGGTGCAGACGGGATATTACTACTCAGGGATGGAAAGTTAACAATGGGAAAATTGAAGTCATCTCGTTTATCATACAGCCTAGTAGTAAGCTTCCCGTTGTCAATATAGAGATAACAGTCCAAGTATGAGGAGGAGGTTACAGTCTCTGTTGTTTCCTTAATTTCAAGTTCACGTTGATAGATGAATTCCAAGTACTCTGCGAATTTAGCATTTTTCAGAGAAAATAAATCATCTATATATCTGTAGGTGAAATTGAAGTGTTGTGCAAGGCGTTTCTTGCTTGCTTTGAGGAGACCTTGTACAAACTCCGCCTCATACGAGTACAAGAACAAGTCGGCAAGCAACGGTGCACAATTAGTACCCATTGGTATGCCAATTGTTTGCTGAAATAATAGGCCACTGAACTCCACGAAAATATTGTCGATTAGATATTCCAGCATCCTTATGACATCTGCATCAGTGTACTTTTGTGGTGCATCAGAGTGATCTCGAACAAAGCATGTGTCTTTGTAGCCAAGGACAACATACTGGTAGCGACGGTTACCATTCTTGTGGAAAAAACACTGACTTATGATTTCCTTGAGTTTAGATTTTAATTTATCATGAGGAATAGTTGTGTAGAGTGTTGAGAAATCGAAAGATTTTATGCTGTTTACTGAGGGAAAAGACTGTGACTGAAGATGTTCAAGAAGCTCTTTGGAGTTTTTCAAGATCCACATCTGATTCACACCACTCCTGGAATATGCAGTGCAAAATATTTCTGATGGCCATCTTTAACTGCAGTAAAGATTCGTGTTAGGATCTGTGAAAGAGGCTTGGTTGAGCTTATAGCTGAACCCGCGGTATATCTCTGCTGGTACGGATTCTTGTGAAGTTTAGGAATCCAGTACAACTTTGGAAGTTCCATATCTTCCTCTGGGAGGGAAATTCCAAACGAAAGCATCACCTATTGGTTGTTTCGCAGAATTTCATCTTTGGACAAAGAAGAAAGCTTATATGTTGGGTTGTAGTTTGCCATCCAAACCACGAAAAAATACTTCTGATGGCAAAAATGAGTAGAGTATGGCATCCATGCTAAAAGTGTTCTTTAGTGTCATGCAAAAGTGATAGGGGTGGATGCCACTTCTGAAAATGAGCCTCAGAATTAGGTCAAAGGTCAAATGAGTGCAAAAATACAATAAAATTTGTATATGCTGGTATTTGTACCCTCTCTCTATCTAAGTAGACCAAATAAAGTTAATTCAAACTAGAATGTCAACTGAAACAAAGCCAATGAGTTGCCATTTCCTTAACTAGGAAGCATAAATCCCACACATTATACAAACAGCATAATGGCCAACCTAATCGGACTTAGGTCAAAGGTCATTTAAGTACATATTTGGCAAAATATGTTTATTTTGCAAAATATGTTGTTTATTCACATGCCATCCAATATTTTAAGCAACATTCCAAATCGTCTTCTGAGTTCTAACTAAACGTCACAGTGACATATCAAGGATATAGTATATGATGAAAATATATCTAATAACAACACAAGTGGGTCATCATCAAAGGTCACGTGCAGCTACTCTAAAACACTTATCTTTGGCGGTCATTTTATTTTGGCGCTATTTGCAGTCAAGGAAAAAAACGCCAAAATAAAAATCCGCCAATAAAGCAAAAAGAATGCAAGAGAAGAAACTTTATTCTACACATCACAACTATAATGTGTCGATTGGTCATAGGCATCATCGGTGACAAAAGAAAAAGTGTATTTACTTCTTTAGAAGCCGAAATAAAGAAAGACAATGTTCTAGTCATAAGACAGCTCAAAACGGTTGAATGAAAACAAACACACCTTGAGAGTTATTGTCAAAATTGTGGATGTAATTAGTAATTGATTGATGGTTTTAACTGTGAGCTCAATATGATGGGTAAACCAATCAGACAAGAGGAAAGTGACACACCTCAAGAAAGACTTTGGATTATCAAGGTAGCACATTGGGTTAATCATGCGGTGAACACAATAAATTAACTAATTACTACAGTTTTTGCGTGACACTGTTGATGACCAACTCCGATGATTTTTTATCATCTCACATGGCTTTGTAGATTCGACCGATTCTTTTTCTTCGGAAATCGAAAATCCGCTAAAATATAAACCCGCAAAAAAGGTATACTCATAAAAAGCGCCAAAATTTGCTGCCGCTTAATGTAAGTGTTTAACATTAACAGTCTTCAAAGTTTGTATTTTACAAGATGCCACTTCATCTTAAAAGCCGTTTAGATCACTACAATATAAAGGGTAACAGCGAATATGTATTCGCGATGGGGCCCATATGATTTTACTTCAACATTGACAAGTCTATGCAATGCAAACCAAATAGGGGTTTCTCCGATATCACAGATACGAGCTTTCTTCCGCATAATCTGAAATGATAGACATAGTCATATATAAATAACAAGCAATTTTAACTTCATATCTCGACTTCTAGATATTTAGGTGGTTTATTAAATATTAACAATACCTATTTCGATGGTTTGATCAGTCAGATTTACCCCCAGAACTTCAGTTAAATAAAGCAAACTCTTCTGATACCGAGGCCCCGTTTTTAGATTTACATCTGTCTATTGTAGATGGGTTTGTTTCCTGGAAAATTTATGATAAACGTGATGATTTTGACTTAGAGATTGTAAATTTTCCTTTGTTGGATGGTGATGTTCCTCTTGCGGCATCCTATGGCGTTTACATTTCACAATAAATTCGATTTGCCAGAGTGTCTAGTCATGTAACTGACTTCAACACTCGATATAAATTGTTAACTGCTAAACTTCTTAATCAGGGCTATCGGTATCATAAACTACACAAAGTAGAAGTAAAACAAAGATCAGGAATTGATACAATTAACTTACTCCATCCATAAAAGACACCAAAGGGAAAGAAATACAAACATTAAGCGACCAGACCATAATGGAAACCTAAACAAAGGAAGGCCATATGGACAGTTACTTTCCCACAAAATGGCCATATGGCCATCCAAAATTAAAAGACACAAGTGATACACACAGTAAGTAACAAACAACAACATAAATAAATCGCCACAGAAGAGCCGCCTTGGAACGGCCTTTTCAAAATTTTGAAGACGTCATTCCGATTTAAGTTCAAACTCCTTCCTTTGTTTAGGTTTCCATTGTGGTCTGGTCGCTTAATGTTTGTATTTCTTTCCCTTTGGTGTCTTTTATGAGTGGAGTAAGTTAATTGTATCAATTCCTGATCTTTGTTTTACTTCTACTTTGGTCTTAAAAGGTCTATCGGAACCCGAAATTTATGGTGACTTTGTAAACAAATTCAGAAAAAAATATATATATAATTCAATGACTTCAGCACTCAACTTCGTGGAATCTTTCTTCGATATAAAAAATTGGGTACAACATAAAGGTTATACGACAGACTGCATGCATGGTAGTTAACCCAAGCACAGTTGACAACTTTGCTTCCCTCTTTAATTGCACGCCGGTGGGTCAGGCCTTAGATTCTACGACGGTCCCAGCGTAATGGCTTGCTGAGAATTAGAGAGAATTTAGTTTTATGTAATATTGGTTGGTGCCTGATGCTCTGTCTCTGGTCGGGCCCATCGGAGTACAAGTTTTGGTTTTCTTTTGCTCCAGCAGTTTATTGGTTTCTTGCTATACTGACCGTTGTTTCATCTCTGTGGTTGTTTTGATTTGTGTGTTCTGTGAGCTGTTGCACTGATGAGTTAGGAGGCTTTCATGCGGACTGGACAAATGATTTGTCCAAATCGCGACGGAAGTAAGGGCGAGGATTACAGCTGCATAAAATCAATTTAAGACCGCAACCCCCCCCCCCAACCATCGGAATTCGCTTCACTGACCGTTCCAAGACCGTTCTTCTGTCGCGGTTTATTTAGTTGTGCTATGGTTTGTCTTTGAATATGTGTATCGCTTATATTATTTTGTTTTAGATAGCCAATTGGCCATTTTGTGGAAAAGTAACTGTCCTTTTGTCTTTCCGCTATTGATGTTTCCATAAGGGTCTAGTTATTTCATTTTTGTGTTTCTTACCCTTTGGTGCCCTTGATTGGAGCTGTGGGTTAATTGTATCGATTCCTGATCATTGCCTTCTCTTCGATCAAATACACGTAACAAATGTATTTTTGATAATAAATACTTGTCATCAACACATCCTTGTGTTAAATATGACAAAATTTGATAAGAGCACATCTATTTTTTACGAGTTTTGTACTTAAATAACCCCTGACCTATAAGACTGACATACTTAGAGGGTACATTTAAAATAATTTTCCATTGTTCACTGCACCTGGATAGTTTTATGGTGATTGTAAGCAAGCATTTTCCCCAAATATATGTTAAATGAGAGTTATGAGTAGTTTCGTGTTTATTTTGCACTCATTTGACCTTTGACCTTCTTCTTGGCCTCAGACGCATTTCCAGACGTGGCACCTACCCTTAGGGTTGTTGACACACATCAAGGATTACATTTAGCGTGGGTGCCATACTCTAGTCAATTTTGTCATCAAACGTAAAAATATCAAACTTTTTTGCATCTGCTTAGTCACGCATAAAGGATGTTTTTATTTGTTGTTAATTGGTTTATCTATGATTGCCAGTTATCCGAGATGCGACATTTTAATTAAGGGGATGAGGTTAAAGTTTGATGTTTAATTGTCTTACACAAAGAAAGTGTTAAAATCGGTCCTGCTCATAATAGTGTAACATTTTAATTGAAAATATTTAATGATTGTAAAACCATTTTATATCGCCTTTTCTGTTTTAGAAATGGCACAGTGTTGTATTCTGTCTATGTTGTGATAAAAACCGGCCTCGCAACCCGGTTCAGTCAGCTGGTGGGTTCTGACTAATAAAGTAGAAGTAAAACAAAGATCAGGAATTGATACAATTAACTTACTCCACCCATAAAAGACACCAAAGGGAAAGAAATACAAACATTAAGTGACCAGACCATAATGGAAACCTAAACAAAGGAAGGCCATAAGGACAGTTACTTTCCCACAAAATGGCCATATGGCCATCCAAAATTAAAAGACACAAGTGATACACACAGTAAGTGACAAACAACAACATAAATAAATCGCCACAGAAGGGCCGCCTTGGAACGGTCAGTGGAAGATTTCCACTGGGGGGCTTAAATCGATTTTACGTGGCCACAATCCTCGCCCTTACTTCCGTCGCGATTTAGACAAATAATTTGTTCAGTCCGCATGAAGGCCTCCTAACTCATCAGTGCAACATCTCCGTGAACACAAAAATCAAAGAACCACAGAGGTGAGACAACGGTGAGGACTCGACAGCAAGAAACCACTGAAATGCTGGAGCAAAAAAAAACCAACAGTTAGACTCCGATGAGCCCGACCAGAGACGGAGCATCAGGCACCAACTAACATTATCTCTCTAATTTTCAATAAGCCTTTACGTTGAAGCCGTCATAGAATCTGAGGCCTGACCCACCGGCGTGCAATTAAAGAGGGAAGCAAAGTTGCCAACCGTGATTGGGTTAACTACCATGCATGCAGTCTGTCGTATAATATCCATGTTGTACCCAATCTTTTTATATCGAAGAATGATTTTACGAAATTGGGTGCTGAAGTCATTGCGGTTATATATTTTTCTGAATTTATATACTAAGTCACCATAAAATTCGGGTTCCGATAGACCTTGTTGTAGAAGAGATTTAAGTCCAATATTGAATTTTGAAATTAAATCAGAATGGCGTCTATAAAATTTTGAAAAAGCTTTGCGTAGTTTATGGTACCGATAACCCTGATTAAGGAGTTTAGCCGTTAATAATTTATTACGAGTGTTGAAGTCAGTTACATGACTACACACTCTAGCAAATCGAATTAATTGCGAAATATAAACGCCATAGGATGGCGCACGAGGAACATCACCATCCAAAAAAGGAAAATTTACAATCTCAAAATCAAAGTCATCGCGTTTATCATAAAGGGGGGGTCTCCATAAGGCCCATTTTCTGCCCCCTAGATATTTCCTTTATTTTTTGCTGATAGGTACCATAGTATGTCTGCTTTACCAAAACAATAGTGGGGTCGCGCATAGGCAGCTTATTTTGGAGTAATAAGACATGCAAAGTGGGTGGGATATTTCAGTATGATATAGCTGCTTATTTTGGAAGTTATTTTTTCCCCTTGAAACCATATTGAAAGTTTGCATTTTTAATTTGGTCTTATAGGAGTGTATCTGAACTAACATTCTGAGGCATTTTGCCCAGTTAAAATGACTTATTTTATTGTTGTAGGCCTTTAAACTGAGTTAATCAATTTTAGCTATTTTAAAACATTTTTTTTGTTAAAATCAAATATTATTTGGTATCCAAGGAATGTCTGCCTAAGATATTACATATAAATCATTGGAAGTGATGTAAGTATGCCTTTTAAAACAAAGGGATGTGCATGCTGCACTCATTGTGCACATGAGCATGCATGATTTCCATGTTTTATCATGCAAAGTTCAATAACTCGGACGTGGTCAGTATCTCAGTAACTTCATGAGACGAGATAGTGATACCTTGCACATCTTTATGTTTTGGGAAGGGAAGTTCAATACATTGAATAATATCTGACAATGACCCACATTTCATGGTCCAATAAACACAGATTAATTGAGTCCTAAATCTGTGTTAAAGTGCATTTGTCCGTTACTTCAAGACTTTGAGCGTTGGAGCTTGATTAACTTTTACATCTGGAGGCTATTGTACATATTTGACTTGCCAGACACAATAATAAATTGATCCATGTGTTTTGCCAGGACCTCACCCTTTTCATTACTTGTCTGGAGAACAGGTTTAAATGCATTACATACAGAACACATTATATGTGAGTGAGTGAGTGTTGGAGTTTTGAGTGTTGGAGTTTTATGTCCCACCAACAGCTAAGGTCATATGGAGACGGGACCTCGGTTTAAAGACTCATCCCAAAGTCTGGAGAAGCCCGGGATCGATCCTGCGATCCCTGGTTTACAAGGCGAGTAGCGTAAAGTAGAAGTAAAACAAAGATCAGGAATTGATACAATTAACTTACTCCACCCATAAAAGACACCAAAGGGAAAGAAATACAAGCATTAAGCGACCAGACCATAATGGAAACCTAAACAAAGGAAGGCCATAAGGACAGTTACTTTCCCACAAAATGGCCATATGGCCATCCAAAATCAAAATACACAAGTGATACGTACAGTAAGTAACAAACAACAACATAAATAAATCGCCGCAGAAGAGCCGCCTTGGAACGGTCAGTGGAAGATTTCCACTGGGGGGCTTAAATCGATTTTACGTGGCCACAATCCTCGCCCTTACTTCCGTCGCGATTTAGACAAATAATTTGTTCAGTCCGCATGAAGGCCTCCTAACTCACCACAGAGGCTTCTACACATTATATGTACATAGTAAGCAAATGTAAGGTATCTGGGAAGTTGGCACCATATTTAATAGAACCTTCTACTATTTAACTCTTTCACCGACTGACTTAACCACCGACCTCACCTTGGTGACTTATTTTGTTTCCTTAGTCCCTTTAGTTGAGGCATGTGGTTCTCTCTACTAATATCTTCAAGAAGTTCTGCCACATCTCTGAAACCCCTGTTGTTGCTTAGGACATATTACTTGTGAGGAGGTTGTACATACCATACCACTAAACTGGAGGAGAAAGGGACAACTTTTTTCAATATGTGTTGCAGATGACACATATAATTATGCAGAAAATATATCAACTACAGTTTTCAGCGCCTGTCATTTTCAATACATAAGGATGCCCTCTCAGGAAATCATTGATGATGGTTGCACCTGATGGGTATATATTATCTGTTCTTAACCATATTTGAAAGGTGTGGAAGGTGAGGGGGTGGGGGGGGGGCACAAAAATAACTGAGCACTGAAATCATACTTCATTGTTTTTAGCAAGGAGACTTGCTTGTTGTTGACAGGGGTTTCAGAGATGTGGCAGAACTTCTTGAAGATTTTAGTAGAGAGAACCACATGCCTCAAGGAAACAAAATAAGTCACCAAGGTGAGGTTGGTGGTTAAGTCAGTCAGTGAAAGAGTTAAATAGTAGAAGGTTCTATTAAATATGGTGCCAACTTCCCAGATACCTTACATTTGCTTACTATGTACATATAATGTGTTCTGTATGTAATGCATTTGAACCTGTTATCCAGACAAGTAATGAAAAGGATGAGGTCCTGGCTAAACACATGGATCAATTTATTCTTATGTCTGGCAAGTCAAATATGTACAATAGCCTCCAGATGTAAAAGCTAATCAAGCTCCAACGCTCAAGGTCTTGAAGTAACGGACAAATGCACTTTAACACAGATTTAGGACTCAATTAATCTGTGTTTATTGGACCATGAAATGTAGGTCATTGTCAGATATCATTCAATGTATTGAACTTCCCTTCCCAAAACATAAAGATGTGCAAGGTATCACTATCTCGTCTCTGAGATACTGACCACATCCGAGTTATTGAACTTTGCATGATAACACATGGAAATCATGCATGCTCATGTGCACAATGAGTGCAGCATGCACATCCCTTTGTTTTAAAAGGCATATTTACATCGCTTCCAATGATTTATATGTAATATCTTAGGCAGACATTCCTTGGATACCAAATAATATTTGATTTTAACAAAAAAAATGTTTTAAAATAGCTAAAATTGATTAACTCAGTTTAACGGCCTTTAACAATAAAATAAGTCATTTTAACTGGACAAAATGCTTCAGAATGTTAGTTCAGATACACTCCTATAAGACCAAATTAAAAATGCAAACTTTCATTATGGTTTCAAGGGGAAAAAATAACTTCCAAAATAAGCAGCTATATCATACTGAAATACCCCACCCACTTTGCATGTCTTATTACTCCAAAATAAGCTGCCTATGCGCGACCCCACTATTGTTTTGGTAAAGCAGACATACTATGGTACCTATCAGCAAAAAATAAAGGAAATATCTAGGGGGCAGAAAATGGGCCTTATGGAGACCCCCCCTTTTGCACGAAACAAATCCATCTACAATAGATAGATGTAAATCCAAAAACGGGGCCTCGGTATCAGAAGAATTTGCTTTATTTAACTGAAGTTCTAGGGGGTAAATCTGACTGATCATACCATCAAAATAGGTATTATCAATATTTAATAAATCATCTAAATATTTAGAAGTAGAGCTAAAAGCTTCAATAATTTCAGTTTGGTTATCAATGGAAAGCGACAAAATGAAGTCTCTTTCATAACAATACAAGAACAGATCAGCCACAAGAGGTGCGCAATTAGTACCCATCGGAATACCCACAATTTGTCTAAATAACTTAGTACGGAATCTAATATAAATATTGTCAAGTAGAAAGGTGAGGGCATCACACACTTTCTGACATGACCAAAGTGTATAATTCTTATGCTCTTTAGAAGTGAAAAATGCATTTCTGACATTACATGCAAGATAGAGAGAATCTTCTCTGTGAAAAGCCCATTCAATTAAATCATTAAGCTTGTCTTTTATAAGATTATGAGGAAGTGTAGTGTAAAGAGTGGAAAAATCGTAGGTAGACAGACTAGAAGCACGAAAATGTCTAGATTTCAATTTATTTAAAACCTCATTCGAATTTTTTTAGACCAAAACAGATTTCTTCCTGATCTTTCAAAGTAGAAGTAAAACAAAGATCAGGAATTGATACAATTAACTTACTCCACCCATAAAAGACACCAAAGGGAAAGAAATACAAACATTAAGCGACCAGACCATAATGGAAACCTAAACAAAGGAAGGCCATAAGGACAGTTACTGTCCCACAAAATGGCCATATGGCCATCCAAAATTAAAAGACACAAGTGATACACACAGTAAGTAACAAACAGCAACATAAATAAATCGCCACAGAAGAGCCGCCTTGGAACGGTGAGTGGAAGATTTCCACTGGGGGCTTAAATCGATTTTACCTGGCCACAATCCTCGCCCTTACTTCCGTCGCGATTTAGACAAATAATTTGTTCAGTCCGCATGAAGGCCTCCTAACTCATCAGTGCAACATCTCCGTGAACACAAAAATCAAAGAACCACAGAGGTGAGACAACGGTGAGGACTCGACAGCAAGTAACCACTGAAATGCTGGAGCAAAAGAAAACCAACAGTTAGACTCCGATGAGCCCGACCAGAGACAGAGCATCAGGCAACAAAGACTTTATCATAATATTTAATTACATGCGTTTTAATAGCAGTAAGACAGGAAGTTTATAATTTAGAAAGTTCAGTGGTAGTGCAAGAGCTAGAATTTGCAATAAACCGTGCTTTGTAAGTTTTTTTATGAAGTTTTGGTAACCAGTATAGCGTAGGAAGCTTGTCTTGGCCTTCGTTAACACACACAGCAAACTTGGTGGCTGAAAGACAAACATGTTTATCTACTATAGCTCTTTCTTCAGCTAAAGGCTGAAGTTCATAGGCCTTAGTACCACCAAACTCCTGCTTAGGCGTGTTAACATAGTGGAGCCTTCACACAACGACGACGTTGTTAGCGGCCTTGTCTGCAGGGGCCAAAACAAACTTCTTATGAACTTCTTGAATACCTAGTTTAAGATGACGTAAAGACGTCTTGGGCTTAGGAGGTAATAAGTTAGTATTTTGAGAATAGAAAGAAATGCGTTTATTCACTAGTTTTAAAATGCTAAGTTTCCAGTCCTTAAGGGCTTTAAGCTCAACATACTCTCGCTTACACCATCGACTACCGAATTCATTCAAGGAAGCAGCGATTTCATCTCTACAATTACTGAAATCAATTTTAGAAGGAAACCGATATTTCGGTCCTTTAGAAATTATATTCCTTATCCTAGAATCAGGAATAATTTTCAAATTGCCAGTAATTACATGCCCAGCAGCAGGATAGCAATACTTTGAAGTTCTACAATCACATGAATCAGGAGTATCAGGAGGGCGAGGATTGTGGCCACGTAAAATCGATTTAAGCCCCCCAGTCGAAATCTTCCACTGACCGTTCCAAAGTAGAAGTAAAACAAAGATAGGCGGCTCTTCTGTGGCGATTTATTTATGTTGTTGTTTGTTACTTACTGTGTGTATCACTTGTGTCTTTTGGTTTTGGATGGCCATATGGCCATTTTGTGGGAAAGTAACTGTCCTTATGGAATTCCTTTGTTTAGGTTTCCATTATGGTCTGGTCGCTTAATGTTTGTATTTCTTTCCCTTTGGTGTCTTTTATGGATGGAGTAAGTTAATTGTATCAATTCCTGATCTTTGTTTTACTTCTACTTAGTATCAATATCAAGATCTGAAACAAGTTTATTGAAATTAAAAATGATAGATCTAACAGGTTTGTTATATTTATAGCAAATTATAGGTGTTTCAGTATTTTGAAAATAAGCAGGAATGGAAGAAAGCACCGATCTCTCATGGAAGATACTGGGCAAATCTATAAAATCCATACCCTTATTAATGAAGGATATTTTGAAGAAATGGCGTTTATGATTAATTTCAGAATCAATGTAAGTATGCTGAGTATAGCCTCTAGTTAAGAGAGCCGCATCATATAACTGATGAGAACTATCGTAGAATTTATTCGCCTCGGTGTCCAGAAGACGTAAAACAGAAACGGGTAATGAACTTAAAAATGAAAGCATAGAGTGGCGTCCATGATTTAATAATATAATTGACAGTCACTTCAGTCTAGTATTGTTTCGTTTAAACGCACGTGATTTACGTTTAAAGTTACCATTTTTCCTGGTGCCGTGAGATCTAGTTCTGCGTTTTCGACATTCCAGGAGTGAGAAAATATCAAAGTCCGGCATTCTGGAAATATTACCCTCATGATAAATGTTGTCATTAAATCCCAGTGGAAAAGGGGTCTGTAAAAATTTAATCCATTTCAGTTCAGCTTCATGTCTTTTGATTATTTTGAATCTACATGTAGAATTTGCATCGTAATAAAGTTTTTCCACTGCTTGTATAACAATGTTATTTACAGAATGACCTGTACGTCGAAAGTGACGGTACAAGAAAGTGTCAGTTTTCTTAAGCTTACTCATTCTACGATAATGCTCGTTCAATCTAGTTTTAAGCATGCGGTTAGTTTGACCGACGTACTGCATATTACAGTTTGCAGCACGTCAAGTAATTAGATAAATTAAATCTGTAGACTGTCATGTCAAATCAGACATGTTAACTACAGAGAAGCGTCTACCGTTTACAGATGAAGTAACGGTAGACGCAATGCTTAAATGCGAACAACATCTGCACCTCTTGGCATTGCACTTAGAAATACTAGGATACATTCCACTTCTTTTCCACGGATTAGTATATTTTCGAAGGATGGGCGATTTGAGAGGAGATAGCCTTATACGAGGGCTACTCCCAAAAACATTGGCATTGCCTGCTCCTTTAAGATTAACTGAAGTTACAGAAGACAAATTTAAGGGTCTAACCAATACCGAAGGCAACATAGTATTAAAGTTCTTAATAGAATGGGGAATCTGTAGAGAAGAAGTAGAGTGTAACCTAAGGGGTAATATTGATATTTTAAATGTATTTGTAATACTCATTTTGGTTAATAAGGTTGTGATACCGTCAAAACTAAAGCGATGTTCATACCGGTTATTAAATAAATAAATAAAACAGCATATAAAATTACTGAAGAAGATTCCTTCGAATAGAAGGAAGGTACAACAAAAGCCCACAAAACATCTTAGTCTACTTAAAGTACAGGGATGTCAAACAAGCAGTTGTTATACAACGAGGAACGAACATCGGTTTAATAATGACCTTCAACAGGTATCTAAAGGATGTCAATTGATGGAACAGTGAAAAGCAATTGCATAAGCAATCCCTGAGGATTGGAAAAATAAGAGCATTAAATGCATGTACGGGGATACCTTTTACAGCCGCCACACGGCACAAACAAAACAGCCCTGATATGCAAAGTAGAAGTAAAACAAAGATCAGGAATTGATACAATTAACTTACTCCACCCTTAAAAGACACCAAAGGGAAATAAATACAAACATTAAGCGACCAGACCGTAATGGAAACCTAAACAAAGGAAGGCCATAAGGACAGTTACTTTCCCACAAAATGGCCATATGGCCATCCAAAATTAAAAGACACAAGTGATACACACAGTAAGTGACAAACAACAACATAAATAAATCGCCACAGAAGAGATTTGCTGCAAAACCTGTTGTCGGACAGGCTAGCTCAACGGAAGTCGCGATTTGACTTACGGTAGTTGCGCAAAGGCATGTTTCAGACCCATAACAGAAACAAAGTCACAAAGAAAGAATCCAGTGCTATATAAATATCGGGGATCATCAGTGATTCAAGTCTGTAATATTAGTATCCCTTTTTATTCCATTTAACCCATATTCATATAAACAAGCAGATTTTCTAATCAAATACACGTTACAAATGTATTTTCTTAAAATATTTTGATACCTAGAGAAAGCGACCAGTGGGTCACGTATACCCCCCCCCCCCCCCCCCAGCGCCACCCTCTGATTTATCTTTCGAGCTTGTATGAAGAAGTCAAGAAGCTATAAGATTTTATAAATGTGTTTGTAAAAGCTAAACCAAACATAAAATTTCTAAATGGACCAAGAGTGTGAGGGCATCAAACTTTCTGAATGGGTGGGGGCATCAATGTTACTGAAGCAGGTGGGGAATGCATCAATGAAATCTTTGGACTGGTATACAACATCGATGCAAATATCAATTGAATTTGTCTTAGTGTTACATGTGGGTTTACGGCGTCCCGCAAACCCCCATGCTGACAAGACAACCGAGCGTGATCTCTGACAGGTGTACGGGCAGCTGTGGGGTAAGTCACAAGAAAGATATCAAATGAACGACATGAATTATTTACAGTATCTATATACAACACTTACTAACACAAAACATCACAATTTGTTGCTTCTGTAGCCAACCAACGACGTCCGCCCCGAAGGCAAAACAATGTTCCGTGCTCGGAACGGGTGACGTGAATGCCTACAAAAGCAAACAACAAAACAATAACAAAAACAAAAAAAAAGAAACAACACAAGACGCGACTGGCCAGTTTATAGCTTAGGGTGAAACCCTCTCTCGCGTGAATCTCCCTCTCGCGAACTAGTGAAAACTAGTCTGTCGACATTGTTGCCGACCACAGGTTGATATGTACTATTTGGCGGTCGCGCACTAGCTTGATTCACCTGAATCGCCTGCAGGTTATTTATTGGACCGCTTCCATTTGAATGGTCTCACATTCGTTTCATAATGTTACGAGCTGTTTATATTGGTTCGTCCGCCCTTGCTGGACCCTAACCCACAGCGTCGTACCAGTACCTGCTGCTATATGGCAGGGAGCAGCAGGTCACCACACATTGTTGTGCCTGCAAATTACGATAATTGGACTTAGATACAGTTCACAAAACATACATGCTATATCATGATCCCCCCTCCCGGAGAAGTAAGAATATGTTCATGCATATACCGTCATTGCGCATGCGCCGACCAGACACACAGGCTGATTAGTGCATGTGACAAATAACCGTACAGCAGAACTCAACTTGACAGTGCATCAAATTATCAGCACCCAGCGCTTGACACAATAATACTCAAAGTTCATGTTTCCCTACTGAGCTATACAGAAATCAATTAATGCTCACTACTACTGAACATAATACTCATCAAATTTGTGCTCACTACATTATCACAAGTAAGAGGCAATTGAACAGACCACGCCTTTGCGCTACCTGGTCAGCCGCCACTTACAGGAAACATAACAAACTCTATTTCATATCCTTCTCCGCGACACGGCTCAAAAATATAGCTATTCACAAATTCATTACGTAAACAACAGATAGAAACTACAAACAGAAAGATTTTCATCTATAATCCACAACATTTGTTAGTGTCTCATAAGGGCCAACACTGTTTGCCGTAAATTCTCGCTGTATTTGGTAGGCATCCCGTCACAACCGTCCTCGCGACGCCGATGACGCAGCTGACGTCATCCCCGCCGCTCAGGGCGTTATGACGTGTGGCGACCAAATACTCCCACTTATCATCATCACGTTCTTTATATGTACATACATGCACAAACTGAGTTATCAGACAAAAACGGCATCATTACAAAATGAACTTATAATTCTTCTTGAACAAAATTATTCCTACTCAACATGAACACGCTTGTAAAATAAAATTCATTACGGTCCATCATCACGGATAACCCGACAGGCTCTTGTAAGAGTTTGCTCTGATGATGAAGATATGGTTAAACCCGTCTTAATTTTACGTCCCCCTACACCTAATATCATATAGAGACGGGACCACGGTTTTCTAACCACAGCTAGTCAAAAGTGATGGATCAAACAAGTGACCCGGCGTTTATTAATTACATTCTACAAAAGGGGTCTAAAAGCCTAAATGAATCTAGAATGAGCGGTTGTCCAAACTTTACGTCTCTGCAACATCTAGGGTCAGAATGAGACAGGACCTCACTTAGAAAGACTCATTTAACTACTGGAGAAGCCTGGGATCGATCCTGCGACCTCTAGCTGGCAAAGCTAGTAGCCTAATCACTACAGGCTTCAACAGTGAATTCAGAATAGGCTTCAGAAAGTTGGGGTATACTAGAAGTAAACCCCTCCAAATCCTACAAGCATGTTCATACAAAAAAAATACTAAACATAGATTTAACATACCTTTCAATATACTTTCACTTTCCCGTCTCAATGTTGTGGGTATTCGTTACAACTTGACCTGCTGCTAAAGTGTTCGTTTTTCTCAGGGTTTTTATATCTATGAATACTACCGGAAAATCATGCACACTCATATTAGCTTGCTTAAATCGTGGCGAGGTGGAGATACCGTCCACAATTGAAGCTAGATAGCAAAAATCGAGTAGATAATGGATTTACGTTCAAATAGTATATTTCCCATAGGAAAAATGATGAAACGACCCTATAAATCAATGTCATGACTCCTGTCAAAACGAACACCCACACAACACGTGACGGGAATGAAAATCATATATGGCACAATTTGGCGGTTGGCGATTTTTAGGCAAATTTTATATATATCTCAGCCTTATAGCGGCCCCCTGTATTGTAAAAACAGATCTCCACAAACCACGCATGCATACATCTTATGGTATGTGCATGACTTGTGCATGGAGCAGCACATTTTGCCTACCATATTTCACCTAAAATATTTCACTCGCACCGCCCTACCATATATCTACTAAAATAATGTAGATGTGCATAAGCAACAGAGAGGCTTCCTATTCCATCTCGTAACAAAGGTTTCCCCTTTTGGAGAAAAAAAAACAATCAGAAATGTTTTTTCTTTGTGTACAGAGATGGAATAGGATGAACCTATCTAAACAAGACAGCTATTAACACAACAACCGTGCGAAAATTACCTACTAAGGTAGTCTGCCCCCAAATTTTCTTGGCCCCGAATTGCAATAATCCGAAATCTATACGGCTGTAGTTTCATTGCCCAACGCATATTTCGAGGATTGAGAACTTTTGCTGTTTGCATATAAGACAAGGGCTTGTGATCTGTCTCAAGCAAGAATTCTACTCCGTAAAGATACTTGCGAAATTTCTCAACACCCCAGATAATAGCCAAACATTCCTTCTCTATCACAGAATAGTTTTTCTCACGAGGCAAAAAGTTTCTTGCTGGCATAAGCAATGGGAAGTCGTCCTTCCCCTTCAAATTCTTGGAGCAAATTGGCTCCTATACCAACATCAGAAGCGTCCGTCCGGAGTATGAACGGATTCCCATCATGAAAGATAGGAAGACGAAGAATAGGACTAGACGTGAGTCTATTCTTCAGGGTCTGGAAAGCCTTTTCATGATGGTCCTGCCAGTCTGTGATCTTGTTTGGTCGGCTTTTCTTAGTTAAATCTGTCAAAGAGGAAGCAATAGATGAGAAATTTGGAATGAAACGGCGGTAGAAACCAGCCAACCCAAGAAATGACTTTAGTTGTCTCTTAGTGGAAGGTCGAGGAGCATCCTTTATAGCTTGTATCTTGTCTTCTTGGGGTCTAACTGACTGAGCAGCTACACTGTGACCAAGACATTCGCTACTGCTATACCCAATCATACACTTGGCAGGTTTTGCCGTCAACTTGGCTGTCCTAAGTCTATCCAAAACTTCACGTAATGATGTCAAGTGGTCTTTCCAAGTTTCGGTAAAGATCCACATATCATCGACGAAGCTATCAACGTTAGAAAGTTCGGACAGAATCATTCTCATCAACCTGCAAATTGTTGCTCCTGAGTTTACCAAACCGAAGGGCATAGTTTTGAATTGAAACAAGCCTTTGGGGGTTTCGAACGCAGTTAGGGGTTTTGCCTTGGACGTCATTTTTACCTGCCAATAACCTTTTGACAAATCTAATTTGCTAAAGTATTTGTGCCCCGACATTCTATTTATAACCTCCTCCATATTTGGCATTGGTTCTGTCTGCATCGAACTCCGTCACTTTATTAAGTTTACGGAAGTCAATGCAGAACCGCACCGAACCATCTTTTTTAGGGACAAGTACTACAGGGGATGAGTATGGAGATATTGATGGTTCAATAACTCCTAAATCTAACATATCTTGAATTTCTTTTTCCATTACATCCCGTACTTTATATGGTATGGCATAACCTTTGGACCTCACTGGTTCCGACGTCAGTAACTTTATGTCGTGTTCTATTTGGTCAGTTCGTCCTGGTACACTGGACAGTACGTCCGGGTATTCTTTTATCAACGTCTCTATATCTTCACGCTGATCCTGCGTTAACATTTCTGAAATATTGACGTCCTTATACGTCTCTGGTTGCTTTGCAGTAGGAAAAGCGCAATCTTCCAATGAGAATTCGTCAACGTCATCATTTTCAGTTGACGGAATGGACTCTACAGAAATCAAGCAATGTGACGTCACATTTTGACGTTCCACATATTGCTTCAGTATGTTAGCGTGATATGTGTTAATATTTCCATTGACGTCAATCTTATAATCCATTCTGTTCACTACCTCAACCATTTGATAAGGACATTTCCATTGAAGCAATAATTTATTACTTTCTGTCGGTAGTAACAACAGCACTTTATCGCCGACGTCAGATTTACTCGACCTCGCGCCTTTATCATAATAAGCTTTCTGCTTAATCTGAACCTTCTTTAAATTATCACGCGCTAATTTACATGTCTGCTCTAACCGTTCCCTTAGCTCAATAACGTACTGAAACGTCGAAAGAACTTGCTCATCGCGTACCTCTTCAGCCCATAATTCTCTTAATATTGCCATTGGACCTCTGACGCTACGTCCATATAACAACTCAAAAGGGGAGCATCCTAAAGACTCTTGTGGGACTTCCCTAACCGCAAATAATAAAGCTGGAAGATATTTATCCCAATCTTTGGGACGTTCAGCACACATGCGACGTAACATCTGTTTTAACGTATCGTGGAAACGCTCAATCAAGTCGTTGCAAATTGGGTGTCTCGGACTACACGTTAACTGTTGAAGAGAAAGAAGTCTGCTGACTTCTCTCATTACCTCAGCAGTAAACTGTGATCCACAATCAGTCAACATTTCATCAGGAATGCCAACCCTACTAAACATTTCAATAAGCGCTTCCGCGACACGTTCCGTCTCAATACTCGGTAAAGCTATCGCCTCTGGATACCTTGTCGCATTATCTATCATGGTTAAAATATACCGAGATTTCCTATCAGATCGAGGCTCAATTGGACCAACTATGTCCACTGCCACCCTCCTAAATGGCGTATCAATCAATGGCATTTTTCCTAGAGGTACTTTAGTGACCCGACCTTTCTGAATGGTTCTCTGACAAATATCACAAGATTTACAGAATCTAGCGACATCACCGCAAATACCGGGCCAGTAAAACTCAATTACAACTCTATCCAATGTCTTCCTAATACCCATATGTCCAGACATAAGCGTTTCATGAGCCAGTTTCAACACCTTTCCTCGGAAACTTTGAGGGACCACAAGTTGGAAAGAGACTTTGTTACTCTTGGTGAACTCCCTATATGCCAAACCCTTTTTCTCAATAAACCTAGTTTCACCTCGGTTTAAACCACGACTCACAGTCTTGTTCCCAGATACAACCCTTTTCCTGATGTTTTCCAAAGTTGGATCATCAACCTGAGCTTGCTTAAAAGCCTCCTTGTCATCGTTAATGAACCTTAAGTTTTCTGTAAGGCTTCTCATCCTGCCTAGTTTGAGACCTAGTTACAGCCGCAGCTGAGAAATGAGACATATCAGGAAGTTTTGATCCATCAATGTTACCGATAACCAAATCGTACAACGTATCATCCATACACAAAGCTTCAGTTTTCCCAGTGAAAAAAGGACAATCAATGTCAATCATTGCCAAAGGAAACCTTTGTGTGGATTCATCAATCAACGTAACATTTGATTCCTTTCCTATTAACTGACTATCCGAAACCAAACTTCTCCGAACGACACAGCCTGTACTCCCAGTATCTCTTAATACAACCACCTTTTTATTATTAACCAATCCTTGTGCCGTCGGTAACCTTGCCTTTAAGAAGTAACAGACACCTTCCCTAGTTTCCTTACTACACTCCTCCCTATCCGAAATCAAAGGATCACCAACCTTATTTTCAAAAATACTTCCAATCTCATCACCTTTCCTAGTTACTTCCGTTTGACAAAAACTAACTTGGTGTGCTTCGCCACGTGGTGTGCTATTATTTTTACCGCGTCCGCGAAAAGACCCTCTAAAATTACCACGACCACGTGTATAACCACGACCTACATTCTGCGTATTCTCATTCTTAACCTGAGAACCTTGAGTCTCTACGCGCGTGTTAAAATTTTCCATAACACCGCTATCCCCAATTCCAGTTGCTCCTACCTCTGCGCTATATAATTGTTTTCTGTCGGGGTTCTTTAAACATTTAATTGTTAAATGCCCCTTACCGCATATGCTACACTTGATATCCGATCTACCACTCGGTTTGTTCGAGTCAACTTTGTCCTGTTTACCCTGCGCTGCGCCTCTATTATCGCGTTGCCCCTTATTAATGCAACTATATACGCCCTCGCGCGCTTCTGCAAACAAATCTGCCTCTCTAGCCATTTCATCTAAATTACCAAACTGTTTTGGCTTCAGATGTACATACAGTTCTCTATTACATGACTCGAGGAACTGATCCCTTGCCATGAAATCACAGACAGCCGGTAACGATTTTTCTATCTTTGCCATATTAATAAAAATCAAAAATGAGTTCCTTTAAGAGCAATGAAAACATTCATAAGAAAGAAGATGGGCCATACTACGTAGTTTCAGCTAATAAAGCCTCATCAGTAACCCTGTAATGATCCGGCAAAGAAAGCCAGAGGAAACATACTGCACTTTTGCGAATTTCGAATAGGCAGTCGATTCAAAGACTGATATAAAGCCAAAAAGGGTCCAAATAATTAAAAACCTGTCTAGAATGAGTCTAAACCAATGATTTATTTCTGATTTCTCAGAATATTCACGATGATATCAAAGGACCAAAAGTAAAATATAAACTGCACTATGGTTGATGAACGGGGAGACGTTTTACCGCCGCCACACGGCACAACACCAGCTGCAGTGAAGCCATTTTTCTAAATAACTTCTCAGTCTGCTACTGAACTGTATGAACGTTTCTGATTTCTCGGACCTACTATAACGAAACTGCTTCCTAAATCCGCGCTCTGTCATGTCAAAATTCTTTAATAAAGCGTCCTTTAACTTATCATAATCCGCCGCATCCTCATTTGACAACCGGTCATATACGTCAAGTGCGCGCCCTTTGAGCAATGCACTTAAATATGCGGCCCAAACACTCTTATCCCATTTATTAGCCGTAGCATATTTCTCAAACCTTGATAAATAACTATCCATTTTATCTTTACCCTCTTCAAAATTATGTAACTTAGGATCCCGGGCATGAGCCACCTTTTCAGCTTTTTGCGTTTCAACTTCTAGCTCGAGCTTCGCTCTCTGCATTTCTAACTGATTCCTTAATTCTTGGTGCTGTAGCTCAAATCCCTGTTTTATTTGTTCTAAATGGGCCTCACTTATATCTTTTGCCTCCCTTTCACTCTTAATGCGTGCCATTTCAAGTTCCTTATTAACATTCAACATAGCTAGTTCATGTGCCCTTTCCTTCATTTTTCTTCCCTTTCCTTTTTCTTTTCTTCTAACTTAGCTAGTTCATGTGCCCTTTCCTTTTCCTTTTCCTCAGACCTTAACCTTTCTAAATCCCTTTGCTCTTGCCTTTCTGCCCGCTCAATATCTTGCTGCTCCTTAACAAAACCTTGTAACGCCTTCCCCTCATATCCTAACTCCTTTCCCATTTGCATTAAACGCTCCATTATTGATAACGTAAATCTCACGTTACTATCAAAACCACTATAAACTGATCAGTTATGATCAGTAATGATTGAATGGGCTTAACTAAAACGTTAAGATATGTGTGATAGGCGTTAATCTAACTAAAACGTTAGTTATTAAAGCACACGCGATTTGAAATGTCAAATGCTTTCAGCAAAGTATGACGTTGCGTACTGGTAGTCTAATATGACGTCATAAACTGACGACGTTTACAGTAAAATGCTACAATCCGAAATTTCATCACATTACAAAACTCCGATCATAACAAGTCACCATTAATGTTTCTATTACGTCATACCTAACCTCAAGCCACAGCGTAAATATTAACGCTATCGTTATGTCAACGTCAGTAAATTGTTAACGTCACTACGTCAGAACAATGTGTGGGTAAGATCAATTAGTAACTCCAGTTTAACTTAGTAGAATGTCAGGTAACACAATTAAGTGGGGTCTACTTAAATTTTTCGTTACCAAGAAAAAGTGGGGTTTGCCTTGCCTTCCTTCTCAGAAATTATAAACTTGTCAGTATCCATTTAGTTGAAAACATGGGTTTCGCACTTCATCAACGCAGGAAAGAAGATTCAAGTTAATTTCTAAATGTGGCTGTCATTGCATTTGTTTTTGGAAATTGATGTTTCAGAGCATCAATGTGCTGTTCCACAGCCGGGAATACCAGCCAGAGATCAAATCCTCACTTCAATGACACCAAATGTTACATGTGGGTTTACGGCGTCCCGCAAACCCCCATGCTGACAAGACAACCGAGCGTGATCTCTGACAGGTGTACGGGCAGCTGTGGGGTAAGGCACAAGAAAGATATCAAATGAATGACATGAATTATTTACAGTATCTATATACAACACTTACTAACACAAAACATCACAATTTGTTGCTTCTGTAGCCAACCCACGACGTCCGCCCCGAAGGCAAAACAATGTTCTGTGCTCGGAACGGGTGACGTGAATGCCTACAGAAGCAAACAACAAAACAATAACAAAAACAAAAAAAAAAAGAAACAACACAAGACCCGACTGGCCAGTTTATAACTTAGGGTGAATCCCCCTCTCGCGTGAATCTCCCTCTCGCGAACTAGTGAAAACTAGTCTGTCGACATTGTTGCCGACCACAGGTTGATATGTACTATTTGGCGGTCGCGCACTAGCTTGATTCGCCTGAATCGCCTGCAGGTTATTTATTGGACCTCTTCCATTCGAATGGTCTCACATTCGTTTCATAATGTTACGAGCTGTTTATATTGGTTCGTCCGCCCTTGCTGGACCCTAACCCACAGCGTCGTACCAGTACCTGCTGCTATATGGCAGGAAGCAGCAGGTCACCACACATTGTTGTGCCTGCAAATTACGATAATTGGACTAAGATACAGTTCACAAAACATACATGCTATATCATGATCCCCCTCCCGGAGAAGTAAGAATATGTTCATGCATATACCGTCATTGCGCATGCGCCGACCCGACACACAGGCTGATTAGTGCATGTGACAAATAACCGTACAGCAGAACTCAACTTGACAGTGCATCAAATTATCAGCACCCAGCGCTTGACACAATAATACTCAAAGTTCATGTTTCCCTACTGAGCACTACAGAAATCAATTAATGCTCACTACTACTGAGCATAATACTCGTCAAATTTGTGCTCACTACATTATCACAAGTAAGAGGCAATTGAACAGACCACGCCTTTGCGCTACCTGGTCAGCCGCCACTTACAGGAAACATAACAAACTCTATTTCATATCCTTCTCCGCGACACGGCTCACAAATATAGCTATTCACAAATTCATTACATTAACAACAGATAGAAACTACAAACAGAAAGATTTTCATCTATAATCCACAACATTTGTTAGTGTCTCATAAGTGCCAACACTGTTTGCCGTAAATTCCCTCTGTATTTGGTAGGCACCCCGTCACAACCGTCCTCGCGACGCCGATGACGCAGCTGACGTCATCCCCGCCGCTCAGGTCGTTATGACGTGTGGCGACCAAATACTCCCACTTATCATCATCACGTTCTTTATATGTACATACATGCACAAACTGAGTTATCAGACAAAAACGGCATCATTACAAAATGAACTTATAATTCTTCTTGAACAAAATTATTCCTATTCAACATGAACACGCTTGTAAAATAAAATTCATTACGGTTCATCATCACGGATAACCCGACAGGCTCTTGTAAGAGTTTGCCCTGATGATGAAGATATGGTTAAACCCGTCTTAATTTTACGTCCCCCCTACACCTAATATCATATAGAGACGGGACCACGGTTTTCTAACCACAGCTAGTCAAAAGTGATGGATCAAACAAGTGACCCGGCGTTTATTAATTACATTCTACAAAAGGGGTCTAAAAGCCTAAATGAATCTAGAATGAGCGGGTGTCCAAACTTTACGTCTCACCAAAATTTAGGGTCAGAATGAGACAGGACCTCACTTAGAAAGACTCATTCAACTACTGGAGAAGCCTGGGATCGATCTTGCGACCTCTAGCTGGCAAAGCTAGTAGCCTAATCACTACAGGCTTCAACAGTGAATTCAGAATAGGCTTCAGAAAGTTGGGGTATACTAGAAGTAAACCCCTCCAAAACCTACAAGCATGTCCATACAAAAATAATACTAAACATAGATTTAATATACATTTCAATATACTTTCACTTTTCCGTCTCAATGTTGTGGGTATTCATTACAACTTGACCTGCTGCTAAAGTGTTCGTTTTTCTCAGGGTTTTTATATCTATGAATACTACCGGAAAATCATGCATACTCATAATAGCTTGCTAAAATCGTGGCGAGGTGGAGATACCGTCCACAATTGAAGCTAGATAGCAAAAATCGAGTAGATAATGGATTTGCGTTCAAATAGTATATTTCCCATAGGAAAAAATGATGAAACGACCCTATAAATCAATGTCATGACTCCTGTCAAAACGAACACCCACACAACACGTGACGGGAATGAAAATCATATATGGCACAATTTAGCGGTTGGCGATTTTTAGGCAAATTTTATATGACTCAGCCTTATAGCGGCCCCCTGTATTGTAAAAACAGATCTCCACAAACCACTCATGCATACATCGTATGATATGTGCATGACTTGTGCATGGAGCAGCACATTTTGCCTACCATATTTCACCTAAAATATTTCACTCGCACCGCCCTACCATATATCTACTAAAATAATTTAGATGTGCATAAGCACCAGAGAGGTTTCCTATTCAATCTCGTAACACTTAGAGTTTAGAACATACAGACATCTATAAAGTTGATCGTAAAATTTTAACCAAATGTAAGTGTCTAAGTCTGTGACCTTGAGGTCACGGTCACAATGGGTGGGGGAAGAAACATGCAGCACAAAATCTTTGGACTGGTATGTAACATTGATGCAAGTATCAACTGAATTTGTCTTAGAGTTTAGAACATACAGGCATCTATAAACTCTGTCATAAAACTTTCACCAAATGTAAAATTTCTAAGTTTGTGACCTTGATATGCATCAATGAAATCTTTAGACCAGTATGTAACTTCAGTGTAAGTATCAACTAAATCTATCAAAGGGTTCAGAAGATACAATGTCTTAGAAACTTTAACGCAAAACTTTAACCAAAATGTTAATGGACGGATGGACGGACGGAAGGACGGACACATGGACAGACGGACGGTCGAACGGCAGAACGAAAACTGTATACCCCCATAGCATACTTCGTATGGCCGGGTATAACAAATACTGGTCAGCAACACATCCTTATGCTAAATATAACAAAATGTGTTCAGAAATCATCCGTTTTTCACGAGCTTTGCACTTAAATGACCCCTGACCTATAAGACTGACATACTTTGAGGGAAGATTTATAATGATTTTCCATTGTTCACTGCACCTGAATAGTTTATGGTCATTTTAAGCAAACATTTTCCACAAATATGTGTTAAAAGAGAGTTATAAGTAGTTTCATGTTTATTTTGCACTCACTTGACCTTTGACCTACTTCTGAGCCTCAGACGCATTTCCAGACGTGGCATTCACCCCTATGATTGTTGACACACATCAAGGATTACATTTAGCATGGGTGCCATACTCTACTCAATTTTGCCATCAAAAGTAAAAATATCAATCTATTTTTGGATTGGATGGCCAACTATTGCCTGTCATAGTGCTAAAACCAAGCTCTTCTTTTAAGCAGTTAATATAGTGTGTTTTGCAAACAAACACAATATTCTTAGATGCCTTGTCAGCTGGAACAACGACAAACTTCTGATGGATTTCAGCTAACTCAGCAGCAACATCTGGATTATCAAACACCGAATAAAGTCGGCGAGACATGGTTCTACTGAGTATTGTTATACGTCTGTTTACCAAGGCCATTATTGATTTTACCCATTCGGAGAGGGTGTCAACCTCCGCATCCTCTTTCCTAGCCCAGCGCCGTGCATACTCTTCAACAGAATCCAAAATTAATTTGGAATTCTGTTTCCAAGCAAATGACTTTGGTTCCCTGTTTGGGGCCTTTTGAACGAATGTCTCGTAGTTTGTCATTTCTAACAATATTGACGTCTCCTGTAATGATGTGACCTGCTGGATTGTAACAAACATCTGAGACATTACATGCACATTCGGAGGGGTTTTGGGCAATGGTATCGGCATCTAGACCTTGCAGCACGGTTTTATAATTGAATATTTTGGGTGCAATCGGAGTAGAATAACTGTAGAAAATAATTGGTGGGCTTTTGTTTTTGAAATAAGCTGGTACGTTTGAAGTCACGGTTTTATTGTTTAGAGTATTGCCAATGTTAACGGCGTCAAGACCTTTATTTCTGAATTCAAGCTTCAGAAAGTCACGAGTTGGAGTTTCTTCTGGAGAAACTGTTTGTACTAGCTTATACAACCGAAACATGGCAACAACCGCAATAATAGCAACAGCTTATATTCAGGAGAGTTTGGATTGAACTTGTTCACATCCAAAGCTTCTTTCTGCAAAGAGCGAAGTTTAGAAACCGGCAGTTGTTTCAGCTTGGTACGAATATGATGAAGTCCTAAAGGTCGCTGGACGTGTGGAAGAAGATTGTCGAATGTCACATCAGCATGAAAATTTGGACGGTTATAGTACCGATGTCCATGACTTCTCCTACATCGTTGAGAGCTGCCAAAGAGCCTCATCACATTGACCGAGCTGCATCCAGGGCTGGTAAGATTTCCTACAGAGTCTATCTTGTCATTGCAGCCGTAGGGTGCTGAAGTGGCTAATTCTCTAATCCAGAACTCCTCACGTTTTCTACGAAGTGGTGTGCTCAAGCTGGGATTATTAGTAGGGTGGTATATTTTTTCTAATATTCTTACCCTGAAGGACAAACTAGAATGATCTGCTAGATTAAAATGTTGGTATAACAACTGATTGCCTCCATTATTCACTTCATATCTCTGACCAGACATTCTAGTACGCAGTTTTCCTTTTGTCTCACCTACGTATATCAGTCCGCCAACTGAACACTCCACTCCATAGACAACATTTGAGGACTTACATTTGTGATCGTCCCAGCTCCATTATTTCCATTAATAGCATAACCATTGTATTGTATTGAGAATAATATGAGAACCATTGTATTGCTGCTGTTGCAAACAACACCACTTTAAGAACTTAAAAAATGGAATAGAAACTATTTATACTCTTTACGAAATCCAGAAAAACAAGAAAGAAGAAGAACTTTTTTCACGAATGGAAATATCTTCATGAACATAGGCACACGATATTAATGAAACAGTTTAGCTAGCACCTGTTTCGTCTGACTTATAGTCCTTCTAGTCGAGGCGCTACCTACGGCTTCTAAAATTTGAATATCTACAAACAACTGTGTGTGTGTGAATTCGGATTTAACGTTGCTTTCAACAATTTTCAGTCATATCACGACGGTGTCTGGTTGCGACAGGGAGCTAAAAGCTCACTTTTATAGTGCTGCCTCACTGAAGTATCATGTCCCAGGCACATTACATGATACCACACCCAGTCACATTATCCTGACACTGGGTCGATCAGTCCTAGCTCTACCCCGTAAAGCTGAGTGCCAAGCGAGGAGCAGCTAGTACCATTTTCAACGACTTTGGTATGTCGCGGCCCGGGATCGAACCCGTGACCACTACCAACTGAGCTATCGGGGCCGGTCTACAAACAACTACAACAAGCTATGTTTTTAATGACAAAGAAGAAATCGTACTGCATGCCATCAATCAGACAACATGTAATACGTTCTGGAAACATATAAATTTTTTTTTTATTACTTATAAGTTCTGCGAATTCGACGAACAAGTGAGAGCCACATAAAATGATCAGAATCAAGGACTTGTCTTATTATCGCCCTTGCGTCCTTATGCCATGTTTTCAGAATTGGCAACATGGCAAAATGTACCAGGCAGACTCATACCAATAAAAAGAAATCAGTTTTTTGCTGTTATACGTTGAGTACTACGAGACCATATTCTGGTATTGTTGGACCCCTGCCTAATTCATCACTCAGTCCTTTACATGAAAACAGTAGTGAAGCAATCAGCAACATCGAATGAACAACAGAAGAACCACCGTCTTAAAACGGTACTGAACAGTTACTTCTAATGTACAGAGGTGGTGTGTTGTATAATCAATTTACTATATAATTACTCGTTTCAGACGAATTATAGTAATCGGTCAAGTTTTTTTTCTTGATCTTTCAGAGTTCGTATACATAACAAGTTTTTATAATACTAGTATAAGGAACAAATAGAAGTGAAGGCAATAACAACAAAATCAACAACAATAATAATAATAGTAACGATAATGATTGACTTGATGTACCGATTTCAGGGCATATGCTGGGAAATACTTCCTACACTGAAAACTGTTTAAGAAAAGTAGAAGTAAAACAAAGATCAGGAATCGATACAATTAACTTACTCCACCCATCAAAGACACCAAAGGGAAAGAAACACAAACGTGAAGCACCCAGACCATAATGGAAACCTAAACAAAGGAAGGCCATAAGGACAGTTATTTTCCCACAAAATGGCCAAATGGCCATCCAAAATAAAAAGACACAAGTGATACACACAGTAAGTAACAAGCAACAACATAAATATACATAAGAGTCTGTATATGTTCCGTTATATATACTAGTTCACCACATTGGAAATAAAAATCATATGTCACCTAGCTGAATCTAAGTAATCTGAACTAGAAGGGTATCACCACAAACATTTTCCCAGTAATAGAACCATATTAGTAAATAGCATGTCAAAAATGACTTTTGCGTAGCTTTTAAACATCTATTTTTCTCAGCATGATATAGTAAATATACTGCTGCCTTTCGTTAGCCGCCTATTTTTCAAACTCAGAAAAAGTTCTGCAAAACCATTTTTTGTTATCAACCAAAATATTGGACCACACCGAAAAAATGCTACACTGAATGATTCATAAAACAAGATTTTTTTCCCCTAGGGGATGCTTTCAGGGAATAAAAAAAATAATAGAAAAGTAGGGGTCGCTGTGATGATTTCTGTTTTATTAAACAAACCATTCCCCTACCCCCAGATGAATTACATGGTAAAAATAAACATAAATGCTATGAAAAGATGGTGAAGCACAGACACATAACTTGGATTTAACTTGTAAATAGTACCTGGTCCTAATATGAATCACAGTAGATCATTGAAGTAAGTCTGTAACAATTCAGGTTGATCTCACCTTGAGTAAATTCCGAAAAAATAAATGTTCAAAAGTCGCAATTTTACAGTTTCCGTGGAGTTGAAGCCAGGCTGAACATGTTTAATAAAGAAAGAAACCCATAAACGGTACCTGTTCAACAAATTTCAACCATTTTCTTGCCTTGCCTAACAACGATAGAACATTGGCTCTGGCATAACCTTCATTTTTGATAATCATACAAACATTGTGAATTACCAGCATATGTCTCCTGCTGGCCATATTATTACTGGCAATTTAAAAATTATTCCTGATTCCAGGATACCTAATATAATTTCTAAAGGACCTAAATATCGATTTCCTTCTAAAATTGATTTCAATTAATGTAGAGATGAAGTCGCTGCTGTCTTGAATGAATTTGGTTTTTTTTTTTGGTTTGGGTTTTACGGCCCTTGCAAGATTATTTCACTCATATCGAGCCGATCGTTAATCATAGATGGGCGAAAACCGGAGTACCCGGAGAAAAACCACCTGACCTTCCGTTGCAGAACTTGGCGTCTCACACGTGACCCGAGCGAGGCTCGAACTCACGGCGGTGAGAGACCTAATGACTAAGAGTCAGCGCTCTTATCCATTAGGCCACGGAGGCCCGTTGAATGAATTTGGTAATCGATGTTGTAAACGAGAGTATGTTGAGCATAAAGCTCTGAAAGAATGGAAACTTAGCATTCTGAAATCAGTGAATAAACGCATTTCTTTTTATTCACAAAATACGAACTTATAATTTAATGCTTTATTTATTCAACGAGGATTCCTAACAGCCCAGGGGCCACTATTAGGTCTCCTCACATACAACATATACAGACATTTACAAAGGACAATACATATTCAAACACAATGACAAGAAATAACATATAACATATAAAATATGTACATATTTACATCCGGTGAAAGGTTTTATGGTAGGACAAACACACGGTGTAGCGTTATGATACAGAGAGAGAGAGAGAGAGAGAGAGAGAGAGAGAGAGAGAGAGAGAGAGAGAGAGAGAGGGAGCTAACATAATGATACATTATTTGCAAAGTATTACGGGCTATCGTCAAGTGCAACGGTCTCATTGTGATCGAAACGGCCAGATTCTTCAATGAATTTAAAAACATGGTCAAAAATCTTTTTGTTTTCTTCCACACTTAATTCGTTTGATCCTTGTAGGAGACTATTGCAAAGATGTTCTGCCATTAAAGTTATAATAGTGTTATAGTTGGTACCTGGAAAAATTATTTCAGAAATTCCTGAAAGCATTGTATGCCGGTGATCTGCATACCTAGGACAAAAAAGAAAGAAATGTGACGGCGTTTCTACTACGTCACTACAATCAACATTTTCACAAGAGGGCGCGTCTATAAGATTATAGTTAAAAAGCTGACCTTTTAGGTGGCTAAGACCAAGGCGCATCCTGCAGTGATTTATGGTGGGCCAACCATGTCCGTATGAGTATAGTTTATTGGTTTTATTCGGTCCATGTACTCTCTCCAACTTTTCTTTAAAGATGTGTATGCTATCAGATGTTTTAATTTCAATAGATAAATTATTCCATTCGCGTATGGTTTTTGGAAAAAAAGATTTAGAGAATATTTCTTTCCTTATAAAGGGTACGAGAAGTGCATTATTTCTTCGGAGGGTATACGCATCAGTGTTATGTGGTATAAGATTACAGGTTTCTCTCAAATACAGCGGAGTTAACAAGTTTATAATTTTATAAAGCAGGGTAAGCCTATGCACCTTTCTACGATTTTCCATTTTTCCCCACCCTAGTTCATTTAAGAGACGGTCATTACTCGTGATTCTAAATGCACCCGTGCAAACAAGCGCTGCTTTACGTTGGAATTTTTCGATAGCATCTGATTCAGATTTTAGACAAGCATCGTAAATTATATCGCCATAATCTAAGACTGGGCGGATTGTTGTTTTATATAGTGTTTCTTTGCAATTTCTTGGCAGCAGTCTGTGGCATCTGCGAATTATATTTAGTCGTCTATCAGCTTTAGCAATGGCTCCATTGATGTGATCTGACCAGCAGAGAGTATCACTAATGGTGACCCCAAGATGTGTATGATGATTAGATTTCAATATTTTTTCACCGTTCAAAAATAGGTCTGGATGATTTGGGAGGTTACGTTTCCTTGATATGATCAAATACTCTGTCTTCGTTGCGTTGAACTTAATAAGCCACTGTTTCCCGAAAACACTCAATCGCTGGAGATCTCTATTCACTTTATCGTAAGACGAGGTATCGGTTATTTTTTGCTGAACGGAAGTGTCATCAGCGAAGAGATTAATAAAACATTCCATATCATCGACAATGTCATCGATATAAATTAAAGGACCTAAATATCGATTTCCTTCTAAAATTGATTTCAATTAATGTAGAGATGAAGTCGCTGCTGTCTTGAATGAATTTGGTAATCGATGTTGTAAACGAGAGTATGTTGAGCATAAAGCTCTGAAAGAATGGAAACTTAGCATTCTGAAATCAGTGAATAAACGCATTTCTTTTTATTCACAAAATACGAACTTATTACCTCCTAAACTTGGTGGTACTAAGGCCTATGAACCTCAGCCTTTAGCTGTAGAGAGGGCTTTATTCTGAGGGTCACTGATGAGGCCTAAATGGCCGAAACTAGCTAGTCTGGCCCAGAAACGTACACTCCATATTTTCCAGTTATGTGGTGTGTTCTTGCTTCCAAAGGATAACCCTTTCTAGAGCATATTTAACGTCACTACAGCTGTTGTCTGGGAATGTGTGGCGGCCGTCAAAAGTCTCCCTGCCCTACATAATAGTGTAGTTTTTATTTTCTTGTCCTTTGGGATCATTGATTCCATTGTGGAATTCTGAGAAATATCTGAGGGTCACTGATGAGGCCTAAATGGCCGAAACTAGCTAGTCAGGCCGAGAAACGTACACTCCATATTTTCCAGTTCTGTGGTGTGTTCCTTGTTTCCAAAGAATAACCCTTTCTAGAACATATTTAGTTGATGACCACATTTGTCATTCAGCCACCAAGTTTGCTGTCTTTGTTACAGAAGGCCACGTAGAAACTACGTAGTATGGCCCATCTTCCTTCTTATGAATGTTTTCATTGCTCTTAAAGGAACTCATTTTTGATTTTTATTTGCCTTCACTGCAGCTGGTGTTGTGCAGTGTGGCGGCCGTAAAACGTCTCCCCGTACATCAACCATAGTGCAGTTTATATTTTACTTTTGGTCCTTTGAGATCATCGTGAATATTCTGAGAAATCAGAAATAAATTATTGATTTAGACTCATTCTAGACAGGTTTTTAATTATTTGGACCCCATTTTGATTTATATCAGTCTTTGAATCGACTGCCTATTCGAAATTCGCAAAATTGCAGTATGTTTCCTCTGGCTTTCTTTGCCGGATCATTACAGGGTCACTGATGAGGCTTTATTAGCCGAAACTACGTAGTATGGCCCATCTTCCTTCTTATGAATGTTTTCATTGCTCTTAAAGGAACTCATTTTTGATTTTTATTTTCCTACGTTATATTGGTTACCTAGACTTCATAAAAGACCATACAAAGCACGGATTATTGCAAATTCAAGCTCTTGTACCACCACTGAACTCTCCAAATTATAAACTTCATGGTTTACTCTCATCCAAAAAACATGTGATAAAATATTGCGACAAAGTATTCGAAAGATCAGGTGGAAATCTGTTTTGGTCTATAAAAATTCTAATGGAGTTTTCAATAAATTGAAATGAAGGCTTTTTCGTGCTTCAAGTCTGTTTACTTATGATTTTTCCACCCCTTACTCTACACTTACTCATAATCTTATAAAAGAAAAAACTTAATGATTTAATTGAATGAACATTTCATAGGGAAGTCTCCCTCTACCTTGCATGTAATGTAAGAAACGCGTTTTTCACTTCTGAAGAGCATAAAAACTATACTTTATGGTCATGTCAGAAGGCGTGTGAAGCTCTCACCTTTCTACTTGGCAATATTTACATGAGATTTGGTACTAAGTTATTTAGACAAGTTGAGGGTATTCCGATGGGTACTTGTGGCTGATCTGTTTTTGTTTTGTTATGAGAGAGACTTCATGATGTCCCTTTCTTATGACAACCAGTCTGAATCATTGAAGTTTTTAGCTCCACTTCTATATATTTGGATGATTTATTAAATATTGATAATACCTATTTCAATGGTTTGATCAGTCAAATTTACCCGCCAGAACTTCAGTAAAATAAAGCAAATTCTTCTGATACCGAGGCCCCGTTTTTGGATTTACATCTATCTATTGTGGATGGGTTTGTTGGAGGCCTTCATGCGGACTGAACAAATTATTTGTCTAAATCGCTACGGAATTAAGGGCGAGCGTTGTGGCCACGTAAAATCTATTTAAGCCCCCCCCCCCCCGTCCTTTTCGCTATCCGCTATTGATGTTTCCATTAGGGTCTGCTGTTTCATATTTGTGTTTCTTTCCTTTTGGTGTCTCTGATGGGAGCTGTGGGTTGATTGTATCGATTCCTGATCATTGCCTCCACTTCTGTTTTGTTTCTTGCAAAATGTATGATAAATGCGATAATTTTGATTTTGAGATTGTAAACTTTTCCTCTTTTGGATGGTGATGTTCCACGTGCGCCATCATATGTCGTTTATATTTCACAATTAATTCGGTTTGCCGGAGTGTGTATTCATGTAACTGACTTGAACACTCGTAATAAATTGTTAACAGCTAGAACGTCTTAATCAGAGTTATCGGTACCATAAACTACGCAAAGCCTTTTCAAAATTTTATTGACGTCATTCTGATTTAATTTCAAAATTCATTACTGGACTTAAATCTCTTCTGCAATAAGGTATATCGGAACCAGAATTTTATGGTGACTTTGTATACAAATTTAGAAAAAAAAATATATCCGAAATGACTTCAGCACCCAATTTCGTAAAATCATTCATCGATATAAAAATTGGGTACAACATAAATTTTATACGACTGACCGCATGCATGGTAGTTTACCCAATCACGGTTAACAGCTTTGCTTCCCTCTTTAATTGCACGCCGGTGGGTCAGGCCTCAGATTCTATGACGGTTCAACGTAAAGGCTTATGTAACGTTGGTTGGTGCCTGATACTCTGTCTCTGGTTGGGCCCATCGGGGTCTAACAGTTGGTTTTCTTTCGCTCCGGCATTTCAGCGGTTTCTTACTGTTGAGTCCTCACTGTTGTTTCATCTCTGTGGTTGTTTGATTTTTAGTGTTCACGGAGATGTTGCACTGATGGGATAGGAGGCCTTCATGCGGACTGAACAAATTATTTGTCTAAATCGCAACGGAAGTAAGGGCGAGGATTGTGGCTTTTTGTCTTTCCGCTATTGATATTTCGATTAGGGTCTGTTGTTTCATGTTTGTGGTTCTTTCCCTATGGTGTCACTGATGGGAGCTGTGGGTTAATTGTTTCGATTCCTGATCATTGCCTCCCCCTCTTTTATGCTGGTTGGTACCTGATGCTCTGTCTCTGGTCGGGCCCATCAGAGTCTAACTGTTGGTTTTCTTTTGCTCCAGCATTTCTGTTGTTTCTTGCTGTCGAGTCCTCACCGTTGTTTCATCTCTGTGGTTGTTTGATTTTTGTGTTACAGGAGATGTTGCACTGATGCGCTAGGAGGCCTTAATGTGGACTAAACAAATTATTTGTCTTAATCGCGACGGAAGTCAGGACGAGGATTGTGGCCACTTAAAATCGATTGAAGCCCCCAAGTGGAATTCGTTTCCGCTGACCGTTCCAAGGCGGTTCTTCTGTCGCTGTTTATTTTTGTAAGGGGTTGTCTTTTGGTGTTTTTGTCGCTTATATTATTTTATTTTGGATAGCCTTTTGGCCATTTTGTGGGAAAGTAACGTACCTTTTGGCTTTCCGCTGTTGGTGTTTCCGTTGGGGTCTGTTGCTTCATGTTTGTGTTTCTTTTCCTTTGGTGTCTCTAATGGGAGCTGTGGGTTGATTGTATCGAATCCTGATAATTGCCTCTTCTTCTTTTTTAATGTCAATGAATCGATGAAAACACAATACACTCTCAAGCCAAGAGATTATAGACATTTTGTGTTCACTACACAACTTATGCTAGCTAACTAAATATATATAATGTTTTCTGAAAAATGGTCATTTCTGTTTATTTAATCTATACATGTCCAAGCAAGCATCAAATTTACTATATCTTAAACCAACAGTGCCATAAATATTTGGACGATTCATTCATCGATATTACATCGAACAGCGGTCGTTGTATAAAACAAAAGTTGATTAAAAATTCAGTTGATTGGTACCACTTAAGAATATATTGTACCCGTATACGTCGAACTTTCACTGTATTAATCCAAGTAGCCAAAGCTCTATTTTACCGGCCTCGGTAGTTCAGTCGGATTCGCGTCTGACTGGTGATTAGGAGGACGAGGGTTTGATACCTGACGGAGTCGGCAAAATTCTTCCGTGGAATTTGATCATGAAATCTTTTCTGTGATCATTATCTCCCTTCCGCTGATTCAAGAAGCGCATTTGTCAGTTTCTGACGAAAGAATGTGCACTGTACTGGTTAACCTCTTACATATTATAAAGTTCTGAATAGCTGGATCCATTGGAAGCAAAGAAAACACCACATTAATGAAAATAGCAGACTCGGTTTCATTGAGTCTGTTCATAACCAGTACTGAAATGTGCAACACCGGCCACGCCCTGTAGAACCGGGAAGTATGTCCAGGTAAAGTGTGGATAGGTGAACTGAACGGCTCAAAATGACCTTAATAGTGTTGAACAAATTCCGTTAAACTCCAATACATACAAACAAAGTAGAAGTGGAGGCAATGATTAACCCACAACTCCCATCAGAGACACCAAAGGGAAATAAACACAAACGTGAAACAACAGACCCTAATGGGAACATCAACAGCGGAAAAGCTTTGTTTTGCAGTAATCCAGTAATTAAGGCGTAACTATACCAAATTAAGTGACACAGGGGCCTTTCTGATATTTAATCTTCATCAGTGTGTCTCAACCCCAAAAGTCTGAAACCGAAACGGATGGTTACATAACTAAATAAATTCCTCAAATCAGCCCGCCCATCGGCGCGTGGAGTAAAAGATTGGCAGCAGTATGCTTCCGCGCAGTGCTGAAACCAACCGAATTTGTGTTCTGGTAAACTGCTTAGGTCAAATATGTTTTAGAAAGTGCTATCCTTTGGAAACAAGGACTACACCACAGAACTGTAAAATATGGAGTGTACATGTTTCCTGGGCCAGACAGATTTAGCCTGCACAAGACAAGTGATAGGAATCGGACCGATCCTTAAACCGTAGCAGTTTCTATGGGCGGTAAGGCTTGAGATGTAATTTCATCTTAACGTCAGGTAAAAGTACACAAAAATCGGAAATGTCGCCAAATGACCTAAATGGTGTTGACGCGGACGTAAAGCCTCGACAAAAGACAACAAATTCCTTGATACATCGTCATTCTGAACAATGCTTATTATGATTAAATAGTAACATTTGTTTTGTTTATTTGTGGTCCTTATACTTTCAAGATGTTAGTTTAGAAAAAGATTAACATATTCTTCTTATCAGAAAAAGCGCACTGTGCCATTGCAGAAAAAAAATAATATATACTCCTTTTCAGAAAAAGCGCCCTGTGCAAGCACTACGCAAAACTGTTCAAGTCGGATAAGTTTTTGAAGGTGAGTTGTGTATTGTACAACTTGCTATTGTTTTGCATTTTTGTTGGTGATTAGAGCTTTCTTGTTATGCTGATTTGTGTACATTACGCAAACACGCCTATACAAGTACATTGCCACCCTTATCGCCGAAAAAATGAAAATTTTATGATGAAAAATTGTGATACTTTTCTTATTTCTGCTCAAAATATAAATTGCGGGTACTCGTTAGAACCGCCTCGATGAGGCGGTTCTAGTGAGTACACACAATCTATATTTTAGAGCAGAAATAAGAAAAATAAGGTATACCCCCGGAAACCCCAGTTTTACTGTATAAAATTTGGGTTCAAGAGGGTCTAAATTATATAGGCGTGTTTTCATGATGACAGGTTCACTTTTTCAAACTTTGGGCTAATTTAGCAGTTGAAAAATTGTTGGTATTTTCTTAGTCACGAGTTTCTAAAAAATAGGATTTGACATGTCATGCAAACTGTCTCCATATGAGACAATTTGCATCCCGTTTTTAGTTTGACATCTTATGCAAATCAAATCCCGTTTTCTATAAAAATAAATAAGAAGAAATAGTTTTAATATCGTAAGCTCAAAAATATCCAGTACACAGAGCGTTAAATTAAGTCATGTCAAAATTCAATTTATCAATTGGAATGAGTCTATAAAATTTTGAAAAGGTTTTGCGCAGCGTATGATACCGATAACCCTGATTAAGAAGTTTAGCGGTTAACAATTTATAACGAGTGTTGAAGTCAGTTACATCCATAATCCCACTTTACTTATTTCTGCTTAAAAACATAGATTATGGATACTCGCAGTTCTAACGAGTACCACCAATCTACGTTTTGTGCAGAAATAATAAAAATATCAGAATTTTCATCACGTGAACAAGTCCGTTAAATAACCCCCTAAACCCCACTTTATATAGAGTAAACTGGGGTTTATGGGGGTAAACATTATTTTCCTTATTTCTGCTCTAAGACATAGGTTATGGGGACTCGTTAGAACCGCCTCAATGAGGCGCTTCGTACGAGCACCGAAAAATTATGTTTGGAGCAGAAATAAGGAAAATATCACATTTTTTCATCAGAAAGAATACCTTTTTGGGGGTTTTGAAAAATGCACGAAATCACACGGATGTGTTGTCGTAATGTATCCGAAAATTTTAAGTTTTTGATGGTTAAATTTCAATGAATTTGACTTGTTTTCGCAATGGTTATAACTGCCTCTATAGCGACAATCTTTCTTTGCAACAGCAATAAGAAAGATGTCTTAAATGGTCATTACGGGAACACGCCTATACAATGCATTGTAACCTTTACCGCCGAAAAAAACGAAATTTTTAAGATGAACAATTGTAACAGTTTTCTTATTTCTGCTCAAAATATAGATTGCGGGTTCTAGTACAGACTGCCTCATCGAGGCAGTTCTAACGAGTACCCACAATCTATATTTCTGAGCAGAAATAAGCAAAATAAGAAAGATGTCTTAAATGGTCATTACGGAAACACGCCTATACAAATACATTGAAACCTTTACCGCCGAAAAAACGAAATTTTTAAGATGAACAATTGTAATAGTTTTCTTATTTCTGCTCAAAATATAGATTGCGGGTTCTAGTTAGAACCGCCTCATCGCGGCGGTTCTAACGAGTACCAACAATCTATATTTCTGAGCAGAAATAAGGAAAATAAGGTTTACCCCTGTAAACCCCAGTTTTACTATATAAAAGGGGGGTTCAAGGGGGTCAAAATTATACAGGCGTGTTTTCGTGATGTCATTTCTGGGTTAAAACTACTTTCTCAAATTGATGTGTCGACGCAATGGTGCTTTATTTTTAGCCAGTAGGATATATTGAGAAAAACTGGATGGCCGAGCAATATTCAGGTGGATGCTGTGTAGGTGTAATGGCTCCAGGAGTCCTCACTAATTTTGGCAAGTTTCGGGCTGAACCAGAAGGCAGGATCTACTTTGCTGGTACAGAAAACGCTACACAGTGGTATGGTTATATGGAAGGAGCTATAGAATCAGGAGAAAGAGCTGCAGGCCAGGTTTGTTTATGCGTGAATTGTCCGCAACAGTATTAAGTGTACTTAATAAATTGATACAGCTAAGATGAACTGTTTAGTGATAGGCTCGAAATGGAGCACTTTTAAATGACGTTTATAGGTTTAAATTAAGTTTGGCAGTGCATAACTATCGTCTACGTCTACCTTAAGAATTTTCTATTGACAAAATGGTAAACCAAGTTGTCCGATTATTTGAATTCCATTGTAATACAAACAATGATATGGTGTATATGGACATTTGTTCCACCTGCAAAAAGCGCTTTTATGGTGACTTAGTATATAAATTTAGAAAAACTTATAACCCGAATAACTTTAGCATCCAATTTCGTAAACTCATTCTTCGATATAAAAAGATTGGGTACAACATAAATGTTATACGACAGACTGCATGCATGGTAGTTAATCCAATCACGGATGACAACTGTGCTTCCCTCTTTAATTGCACGCCGGTGGGTCAGGCCTCAGATTCTATGACGGTTCCAACTTAAAGGCTTATCGGGCCCATCGGAGTCTAACTGTTGGTTTTCTTTTGCTCCAGCATTTCCGGTTTCTTGCTGTCGAATCCTAACCGTTGTCTCACCTCTGTGGTTGTTTGATTATTTTGGAGATGTTGCACTGATGAGTAAGGAGGCCTTCATGTGAACTGAACAAATTATTTGTCTAAATCTTGACGGAAGTAAAGGCGAGGATTGTAGCCACGTAAAATCAATTAAAACCCCCCAGTGGAATTCGTTTCTGCTGACCGTTCCAAGGCGGTTCTTCTGCCGCGGTTTATTTTTGTTATGGTTTGTCTTTGGGTGTTTGTGTCGCTTATGTTATTTTATTTTGGATAGCCTATTGGCCATTTTGTTGGAAAGTAACTGTCCTTTTTGCTTTCCGTTGTTGGTGTTTCCATTAGGGTCTGTTGTTCCATGTTTGTGTGTCTTTCCCTTTGGTGTCTCTGATGGAAGCTGTGGGTTGATTGTATCGATTCCTGATCATTGCCGCCACTTCTATTATGTTGGTTGGTACACGATGCTTTGTCTCTGGTCGGGGTCATTGGAGCCTAACTGTTGGTTTTCGTTTGCTCCAGCATTTCTGTTGTTTCTTGCTGTAGAGTCCTCACCGTTGTTTTATCTCTGTGGTTGTTTGATTTTTGTGTTCACGGAGATGTTGCACTGATGAGTTAGGAGGCCTTCATGCGGACCGAACAAATTATTTGTGTCAATCGCGACGGAGAGTGTCCGCTCCGGGGAGCGGGAGGTCACGGGTTCGATCCCGGGCCGCGACATACCAAAGTCGTTAAGAATGGTACTAGCGCTGCTCCTCGCTTGGCACTCAGATTTACGGGGTAGAGCTAGGACCGGTCGACCCAGTGTCAGGATAATGTGACTGGGTGTGGTATCATGTAATTTGTCTGGGACATGATACTTCAGTGAGGCAGCACTATAAAACTGAGCATTGAGCTCCCTGTTGTGGCAGAGTTTGTTATGCTTTAAAGCCCGTTTTACACTAGACCACAACTTAATTGTTTCCTGGTTCGTTATCGTTGCCTTTTAACAAGTTTTGTAACATTGATGTTTAGGGTAAACTGAAAACATGTACATACCAACAAATAACTCGAACAATTTCTGTTTCTAAATCTTTTCCTCGTCAACAACTTTACACAAGCATTATTTTCTTCCTAATAATCCCCCTGGTTTGCCCTTTATATATTCTTGCAGACTCCTCATAGAGCACACAAATCATGAATTTTTTACTGAGTAGAACTAGTCTCCGTCGGGGGTATCCGACGGAGGCTAATCCTACTCGTAACATAACGCGTGAATCACTCGTGATTACGAGTGATTCACGACACTCCCCACTGGAAGTGATAATACATGCAAATGTTCAATGTTTGTTTTTAATATTCCTTAGTGCGCACCACACATTTAAAGTTTTTAATAAATTTGAAACCATTGACATATTTAATTCTTCTGGTGTAAGTACAGGTAATAACCTGGGTAACTTCATTTTTCTCGTACGGAACAATGTCTCTACATGAATTGTCTTCGTCATCACTTATTATTATAACGTCATCCTCAGAGTCCATACCTTCATTTACGTCACCGTGAGACACGTCACTCATAGACGCGTCACCACCCAGATCGTCAGCGGTTCCATCTCCATGAAGCCCATCGCTCTGAACGTCGCCTGGAACATCACTCGAATCGTTACACTGTACGTTACCCTGCACAGCATCAATCACGTCAACCTGAACGTCACCCGACACGTTACACTGCACATCATCCTGTACAGCGTCAATCATGTCGCCCTGAACGTCACCCGACACGTTACACTGCACATCATCCTGTACAGCGTCAATCATGTCGCCCTGAACGTCACCCGACACGTTACACTGCACGTCATTCTGTACAGCGTCACTCTGCTCCCCGACCGACCCGTTACACTGCACATTACCCTGCACAGCGTCATAAATGTCTCCAAAAACGTCACCCATTGCATCATCATCAAAGAGTGATAAAACATCATCGTTACACTGAATATCACCCAAAACGTTAGACTGTACACCGTCGGATACGCCGCCCTGTACGGCGCCCTGAACAACACTGGATGCGTCGCCAAGTACAGCGCCATATACGTTGCCCTGTACGTCGCCCTGCACGTTGCCCTGTGCGTCGTCGTGTACAGCGCCGTTAACGTCTCCCTGCACGACGTTGCCCTGTACGTCGAATACGGTAACATCGAAGGCAAGGATGGTCTCAGCTTGTTTCTTGTCAATGAGGTCTTGGATAATGTCCAATACTGAATCGTCCTCACTGACATCCTCGTAATAGCCGGTGGATTGACTGTCACCCCTCGGAGCGTACAGGGCTGTCCGTCTCGCCGTTACGTCATCGTACTTGTGACAGAGGATAAGATGTCTACTTAGGTAGCTTCTTCGGATGAAGGAGCTCGAACAACCATTTGCCACACACAACCAATGTTCTAGATTTCGATGTTTTTCCTTGGTGTGCCTAGTCAGATTTTTCTTATGTTTGTAGCTGCGGAAACAGATATCACAAACGTACACGCCCATGATTGCTTTGTACCGACACAATGAGGCAGTATAACATTGACAATCTATTTATATGTTATCGTGCATGAATTTCACGTGTGTAGAAGCTCCTATATGCAATGTCATAGCTCCTCATAAAGCAGACATTTCACGTGCACGGATATATATAGTACACTTTCTTTGCTCCTCTTTGTTGCAGTTGTTTCACGTGAAAATTGTTACATAGACGGAGACAATATAGCCAATGAAAAAAGTTAAGTCACTGAATTAAAACAATGTTGATGATGGATATGTACAAATGAACCGAGCTTTTGCATATTTACACTTCATGTTTCCTTTTTACAATTGATCCTTTATCAACTGTTTAGCTCGCACAGCCGCCTTACGAACGAAGCGCGTCACTGGGATCGTGGGTACACTCTGGTAACCGCCTTTCTTTCCTTGTACATGTACGGATTCACTGCTCGAAACCTCTATCGGGTAAAGCAAATTTAATGGCCTATTTAACACTTTTGCGGGTGAAATTTGCACTTTGGCAGACCGGGTCTCTCCGTCACGGCTTTTGATCAAATTCACAATTTTGCCCATTTTCCAGCATCCGCGTGACGTATCGTCTTTTATCACCACTATGTCACCTACCGCTGGGTCACTTGGGGATTGAAGTCTGCCCATTTTCAATTGAGTTTGCATTCTTTCACGTAAACTCAGCAGATACTCGTCACGCCATAATATCCAAAACCTATTGAGCAGTTTTTGGCCCTTTTTCCAGATTTTTAACAGCGTTTCGGCGGAACTGTCACACGGGGTATAATTAGGATCTTCATTGTCCTCGTCATTCATCGGAATTCCTACATTGGGGTTCAGCGAAAGAAAATGCCCTGGGGTTAGGGCGACATTTGAGTTTATATCATCACACAGATACACTAATGGTCTTGAATTCACTACTGCCTCAACTTCCTTGAGAAGCGTTTGCAGCTGTATCAAGGTCAGCATTTTGCGTCCAAGCGACTTCCGTAACGCACGTTTCACAAGCCCGACGAGTCGCTCATAGAAACCCCCCATCCATGGGGCTAGTTCCACAATAAATGACCAGTTTATCCGCTCGTTTGCCACATAACTTTGAACTTCTTGACTTTGCACAATGTCTGACCATACAATACCGACCACTTTGGAAGCTGCCTTAAACTGTGCGGCATTGTCGCTTAATATTGAATCTGGTTTGCCCCGCTGTGCTATGAATCGCCGTAGAGCCATCAAAAATTCACTGGTGGTCATGTCAGTCACCAATTCTAAATGCATAGCTCGAATACTCATGCATGTGAATAGACATACCCAAACCTTTTTCGCGCCTTGTTCTGTTTTAATATATAGCGGCCCTAAATAGTCCAAGCCTGTCCTGGAGAATGGTACTGAACGTGACACTCTCGACCGAGGAAGAGGAGCCATAGGTGGCATTTTATAGTTCCCACCCTCGTACCGATTACACACTACACAATGTTTTAACACAGACCGCACAGTAGCACGGCCATGCGGGATCCAGAATTTTCGTCGTGTCTGCGCTAACGTCTGAGAAACGCCAGCATGTAGGTTCTGTTTGTGAAGGCTTTCAATGATGAGCACTGTAAATCTTCCGTTTTTCGGTAACAGTATGGGAAATCTAGAACCTTCAGACAGCTCAGCGTGCTCTAGTCTTCCCCTGCATCTAAGGATACCGGACGGGTCAATGAAAACTCCTAGCTGGCGCTGTAAGTTGTTTGCTTGTAGGGTTAATATAGCACTGATTGTGTCAGAAAAATGTATTTTCTGAACGGAACGAAACCACAGTGTTTCTGCGTCAGTCAACTCCATACTTTTAAGTGGGCCTACTTCAACAGGAACATTGCGAAGTTTATGTACGAAACGCAGGCAAAGAGCGGTCATCCGTATCAACTTATCAAATGAGGAGAATGAATCGGGGTCTATTCCGAGTGGAAAGTTTGGCAATGAATCGGTCACTTCCGTTTCCGGCTGTAGACTTGCGCAAAAAACCTCAGACTGATTTGACTTGACACATTTCTTGAATTCCGATTCGAACTCCGATTGAAGAACACTTCCGGTACACTTGCTAGGCCATTCTACTTTAGATTTTGTCAGCCATTTAGGTCCATGCCACCACAGATCGTTCCCAGTAAGATTCTGCACTGAACTTCCACGACTGGCTATGTCGGCAGGGTTTTCTTTTGATGGAATATATCTGAACTCGATATCTTGCTGGCTTTTAATTTCCCTTACCCTGTTCTCTACAAATACAGACAGAGGTTTCTCTGTGCACAGCCAACTCAGAACACACTGCGAGTCAGACCACAAATAAACACGCACAATTGGAAGCCCAAGATGGTCTTTCACGAACTTTAGACATCGTACACCAATGAGCATAGCCATTAGCTCGAGACGCGGGATTGTAATATCTTTCATCGGCGCAAGTCTTGTTTTAGCAAACACAAGGTCCGATTTTGATGTGACACTGTTTTCTTGCAGTAAATACACAACCGCAGCATAGGCCCTCTTTGATGCATCACAGAAACACAACAGTGAAAACTCAATCCCAGAACCATTTTCAATTTTTATGCCTCTTGGGATATGGCATTCAGATACACTTTGTAAATCTGGTTTTATTGTTAACCATTGTGTTGTACATTCGTCATCCAGCGTGTCGTCCCAGTCCAAATTTTTGCACCATGTTGCCTGGAGAAATAATTTTCCCTGTAGAACGACAGGAGCGAAGAATCCTAAGGGATCATACACCGAGGAAAGCTGTTTTAATACATTTCGTTTTGTCAGTTCTGAGTTTCTACTATGTAATATTTCTGATTGGGTCACTGAAAGAACGTCACGTTTACAGTCCCATTGATATCCCAGCACTTTGATAATTTCACCATCGGCTCTGTCATTCTTGGGAATATAATTGTTAACTTCGCTTTTGTTTGAAATCCAGTCTCGAAGATTCATGGACGCGTCATGAAACATTGACTTTGCCTCATTGTAAAGAAGTTTGGCTTCTTCTACAGTTTCTGTGCCTGTTATCATATTATCTACATATATGTCATTTTCCAATGTTTCTGCATTCTCTGTTTTGTAGGATTTCAGATGATGTTCTATAGTAGCCCCAAGAAGAAACGGACTAGACACTACACCGAACGGTACTCTACAGAAACGGAATTCCTGAAGATTTTCACTACTAGACACTGGATTATCACTGTCTTTGATCCAGAAGAACCGGGTGACGTCTCTTTGATCAGGCTGCAGTCCAATTTGGAGAAATGCTTTCTCAATATCGGCCACGAGAGCTACATTGTGTAACCTGAATCTCAGTAGTATACCGCAAAGGTCGTGTAACATCACAGGTCCCCTATACAAACAGTCATTCAAGCTTTGGTGTTTCTGTCTTGTTTTCGCCGACGCATCGTACACAACCCTCAGCTTTGTTGTCGTTTTTGTGGGGTTGATCACAGCATGATGAGGCAAATAGTGCTTTATTCCATCTTCCCTATCGGGAGTTACCTTTTCAATAACCCCCTTTGTTAATTGATCCTGTATTACATTGTCATAAATTTGCAAAAGTCCTTGCTTGTTTTTCAATTTGTTTAAACACGATTCCAGCCGACTAATAGCAAGTTGTCGATTTTGAGGTAAGTCTGGGTTTTCACCTTTCCATGGCCACGTGACCTGGTATCTTTTGTCTTTAAATTTCAGTGTGTTTCTGAAGGTTTCCATAGCAACGTCGTCGTCATTTATACTTAGTTTATCTGTAACGCCAATGGACTCAATATTCCAGAAATCCTCCCAATCTGGTTTGGTTGGAACTGAATTGTCAATATTCGTAAACACATGTGTTCCAATATTGGTACCATATGTGAGAGTCAACATACTTATATCCTGTGGGGAATTTTCTGACTCTGCAGTACGACCTGTAAGTATCCATCCAAGTTTTGAGCTTAAGAAATATAAGCCACTTTGCACTTCAATCTTTTGCGGAAGGACTACATCTAAGTAATAATCATTACCCAGTAACAGTTCTATGGCAGTAGCTTCTGACTCTAATGGAACACTATCGGCTAAATCTAAACTGCTCATCAAATAGTCCATATTTTCGGACGGAGCAAATAGCACTGGTTTTCTGTGAACAGTTCCTGTAATGCTTGGTACGATGTTTGCTGTGACATAGAATAGCTGGTCATCTTTCAGACGTATTCCCACTTTAGCTGAAGGAGTTCTTATAACTTTTGGTTGATCACTGCCAAAGGTAACCAGTTTAATCTCGGTCTCTTCTTCCCTCTCAAGATTTAACTTGTTGGCCATTCAGTGATATAGGTCCTCTGTGAACCACAATCAAGTAGTAGTCGTACCTTATGGGAACTGCCTTCATATGGGTTGGTAATCTCGGTCACAGCAGTTTGCATAAGCACTGACTCTCCTGAAGAAATCAACGCCTTTTCTTCCATTTGCTCCTCATTACTTTGATAGCTATTGTTAGTTTCCTCCGCTAAATGAACATGCTCAAAATGGCTCCTTTTTGGAAATTTCTTTGGACAGAGACTCCGATGATGATCACTACTGGCCCCACAATGGACACAAGTTTTACTGGTTTTGCATTCTTTGAACATATGACCTACTTTCAAGCATTTGAAACAGGAACCCTTGAGCTGTTTCTTTCTTTCTTCCAATGTTTTGTATTTTGTACATTCATCGCTCCAATGGTGATTCCGACAATACCTATTCTTATCAGAATATCCATTTCCCTTGGCAGCAACAAGTGCTTCGGCAGAGTGAGTCGAACTAAAACTAGATAAAGATGGTTTTTCAAATTTACCACTCCGCATTCCTGGTTTATTTCGATTGTTGCCACTAGACGGATTTGGTCCCCACGAATTTGCTCCACATCCATCAGATTTTGAATCTTGCTCCGATCGCTCACGAGCCACTATATATGTACACAAACACTTCCGTAAGGAATCTACTGTCCACTCAATGTCAGGATCTTTCCTGAGTTCCAGCTGTAGTAGAACATCTTTGGGGAGCTTTGATTTGATCATGGAAATAAACACGTCCTGTTCAATCTTCTTTTTCAACACTTCAAGGCTCCTAAGATGTCTTTCAACTGTATCAAGAAAATGCCTCAAGTCACTTGTCTTATTTTTCGGTGGCGGAATATTTATTAGCTTACTGTAATGTAAGTCCACTATTTCTTGGCAATTTCCATATCTTTCTTTCAAAAGATTGATAGCCACTACGTAGTTTTCGTTAGATAAGGGTAAACCAGCACCTCTGGCGTCACCCACTACTTTGCTTTGAAGATAACTGAATTTTTCTATGTTCGAAAGCTTTGGGTTTTTATGCACTGTACATTCGAATGAATCCCAGAATTCCTTCCACTTAAGTTTGTTTCCGTTAAACGGTAGAATTTCAAGTTTAGGAAGTTTCACAGTTGGGAGTTTAGCGTCCTTTCTTTCTTGTCGGTCAATGAACTCTTTTTGTTGCTTCACTTGATCTATCATAAACGTTTTCATTTGTTCTTGCAATGTGACAAAACTATGACTAAGAAATGTGTCATGACTTGGTTCAGTTTTCACCTCCTTCATTAATTTTGCCCTAAGACTTTTCAAGTCAAGATAACGTTCCATTGCATAATCACAAAGTTCACTATCTTCACCAACAATAGTCTGACACGTTTCAGGCTCTTTCTCACTCAGTGCAGATGCTAATTTTTCAGATTGAATTTCTAACTTTTCACGATATTGTTGGATTTTTTCCATACATCTTTCTAGTTTTTCAACAAGTGCTTCCTTGTCAATTTCATATCCTGTCTTTGTTATATCTTCGAACTCATTGAGCATCAAGGTTGCACTTTCATTTTCCTTGTTCAGAGTATTCCTGAACCTGGTACGCACAGATTTCAGATACTGATTTGCCATTTTGTTGTTTAATTTTGTTTTTCACTATTCCCGGGTTCCGGCACCAATAAATTGTGGCAGAGTTTGTTATGCTTTAAAGCCCGTTTTACACTAGACCACAACTTAATTGTTTCCTGGTTCGTTATCGTTGCCTTTTAACAAGTTTTGTAACATTGATGTTTAGGGTAAACTGAAAACATGTACATACCAACAAATAACTCGAACAATTTCTGTTTCTAAATCTTTTCCTCGTCAACAACTTTACACAAGCATAATTTTCTTCCTAATAACCCCCCTGGTTTGCCCTATATATATTCTTGCAGACTCCTCATAGAGCACACAAATCATGAATTTTTTACTGAGTAGAACTAGTCTCCGTCGGGGGTATCCGACGGAGGCTAATCCTACTCGTAACATAACTCGTGAATCACTCGTGATTACGAGTGATTCACGACACCTGTCGCAATTAGACACCGTCATGATATGACTGAAACATTGTTGAAAGCGACGTTAAACCCGAATTCACACACACACACATACACACATTAATCGCGACGGAAGTAAGGGCGAGGATTGTGGCCACGTAAAATCGATTTAAGCCCCCCAGTGGAATTCGTTTCCGCTGACCGTTCCAAGGCGGTTCTTCTCTAGTGGTTTATTTTTGTTATGGTTTGTCTTTGGGTGTTTGTATCACCTATTATACCCCCGGCATACGAAGTATTCTATGGGGGTATATAGTTTTCGTCTTGCCGTTCGTCCGTCCGTCAGTCCGTCCGTCCGTCCGTGTGTCCGTCTTTCCGTCCGTCCTTCCGTCCGTTAACATTTTGGTTAAAGTTTTGCGTTAAAGTTTCTAAGAGATTTATCTTCTGAACCCTTTGATAGATTGAGTTGATACTTAAACTGACGTTACATACTGGTCGAAAGATTTCATTGATGTATGTCCCATCCCTACAGTGACCTTGAGGTCAAGGTCACAGACTTAGAAATTTTACATTTGGTTAAAGTTTTGCGTTAAACTTTCTAAGAGATTGTATTTTCTGAACCCTTTGATAGATTGAGTTGATACTTACACTGAAGTTACATACTGGTCTAAAGATTCCATTGATACATGTCCCACCCCACAGTGACCTTGAGGTCAAGGTCACAGACTTAGAAATTTTACATTTGGTTTAAGTCTCGCGCTAAAGTTTCTAAGATATTTATCTTCTGAACCATTTGATAGATTGAGTTGATACTTACACTGAAGTTACATACTGGTCTAAAGATTTCATTGATGCATGTCCCATCCCCCACAGTGACATTGAGGTCAAGGCCACAGACTTAGAAATTTTACATTTGGTTAAAGTTTTATGACAAAGTTTATAGATACCTGTATGTTCTTAACTCTGAGAAAAATTCAGTTGATACTTGATTCAGTGTTGCATAGCAGTCCAAAGATTTCGTGATGCATGTCCCTCCCACCCATGGTGACATTTACCTCAAGGTCATGGACTTAGAAATTTTACATTTGGTTATAGTTTTATGACAAAGTTTATAGATACCTGTATGTTCTAAACTCTAAGACAAATTTTATTTGATACTTGCATTGATGTTGCATACCAGTCCAATGAGTTCATTGATTTTGTTTGTTTTGGAGTTTAACGGCCCAGTCAACACTATTTAGGTCATTTTTGAGCCGGTCAGTTTACCTATCCACACTTTCCTGGGCAGGCTTATACGTAAGCGGTTAACCAGTACAGTGCCTATTCTTTCGCCAGAAACTGACAACTGCCCTTCTTGAATCAGCGGAAGGGAGAGAATGACCGTAGAAAAGATTTCTTGATCAATCTCCACGAAATAATGTTGCCGACCCCGGCGGGAGTCGTACCCGTGTCCTCCTGATCACCAGTCAGACGCGCATCCGACTGAGCTACCGAGGCCGGCTTTGATTTCATTGATGCATACCCACCCTGCTGCTTCAGTAACATTGATGCCCCCACCCATTCAGCAGCTTTGATGTCCTCACTCCCTGGGTCCATTTAGAAATTTTATGTTTGGTTGAGCGTTTACAAGCACATTTATAGATTCTTATAGCCTCTTCACGCCTTCATTCATATTACATACAAGCTCGAAAAATATATATCAGAGGGTGGCGCTGGCGGGGGGTATACGTGACACACTGGTCGCTTTCTTTAGTATTATTTTCTTTTTAATAGCCTTGATGGCCAATTTATGGGAAAGTAACTGCCCTTTTGGCTTTCCGCTGTTGGTGTTTCCGTTAGGGTCTGTTGCTTCATGTTTGTGTTTCTTTCCCTTTGGTGTCTCTGATGGGAGCTGTGGGTTAATTGTATCGATTCCTGATCGTTGCCTCTACTTCTATTTTTCTGGCACTCTTTGAAATATATTTGCTGACTCGGCAATGTTAACATATATTGAGATCACCCGATCCGCCCCGACCTACCGGCCTTCAGTACTACTGCTCTAATTTTGGAGTTTAGTCTCCATCGTTTCTCTCTTTAGCTCATCTGTCACGTAGTGACAAGGTGAGCTTTTGTGATCACATTTTGTTCGTCGTGCGTGCGTGCGTGCGTCCGCAACCAATTTTAAATAAGTATTTCTACCCCATGGCCAGTCTTCATCAAATTTTATGAAAAGCATCATAGGGTAGGGAGAAAGGCTCCATACGTTTTTGGGGTGATCAGATTGGAATTCTGGTTATCTTCGAAACAAAAAGGTTCCATAGACTTATAATGGGGAAAACGACGTCTCCACTTTTCCTCGGCCATTTCCGATCCGATCTTCATCAAACTTGCAGATAACTAGGAAGGGATTACAGTCTACGTCGAGTTTGAATTTAGGCCGCACGGGACAAACAGGTTTGGAGTTACCTGCCCTTGAGCATAAATATAAGTAAAAAATGGTGTCTCCAGCTTTTCTCAGCCGAGTATGATCTGATCTTTTTGTAACTTTTCATAAACGAGGACAAGCATAAAATCTCGAACGAGTTCGATTTGGTTCGAATCTGGCCAGCGGTTTTCCAGTTACATCCCCTTGAGCGTGAAAATTTTCCCAATATACTTATAATGGGGAAAACGACGTCTCCACTTTTTCTCAGCCATTTCTAATCCGATCTTCACCAAACGTGCAGATAACCAGGAGGGGCTTACAGTCTAAGTCGAGTTCCAATTTGGGCTGCACGGAACAAACAGGTTTTGGGTTACCTGCCCTTGAGCATAAATATAAATGAAAAACTGTGTCTCCAGCTTTTCTCAGCCGTTTATGATCTGATCTTTTTAGCTCACCTGAGCCGAAGGCTGACAAGGTGAGCTTATAGTATAGGTAGGCATCCGGCGTCCGGCCGTCGTCCGTCCGTCGTCCACACCTTTGAACATGAATATCTAAGTGATTAGCTGGCCAATCCCAATCAAATTTTATGTGCGACTGGGTTTGGGGATTCACTGCATTAGGTTTTGGACCAGTTTTGATCAGAACTGTTGTTGCCATTGAAACAAAAAAGTTCTATAGACTTATAATGGGGAAAACAACGTCTCCGTTTTTTCTCCGCCATTTCTGATCCGATCTTCATCAATCTTGCAGATAACCAGGGGAGTGGGGAGGTGGCTTACAGTCTACGTCGCGTCCGAGTTGGGCTGCAGAAGACAAACAGCTTTGGAGTTACGTGCCCTTGAGCATAAATATAAGTGAAAAATGGTGTCTCCAGCTTTTCTCAGCCGTTTATGATCTGATCTTTTTGTAACTTTTCATAAACGAGGACAAGCATAACATCTCGGACGAGTTCGAATTTGGTTTTAATCTGACCAGCGGTTTACCAGGATCATCCCCTTGAGCGTGAAATATTTTCCCATAGACTTATAATGGGGAAAACGACGTCTCCACTTTTTCTCAGCCATTTCTGATCCGATCTTCATCAAACTTGCAGATAACCAAGAGGGGCTTACCGCCTACGTCGAGTTCATCTTTGGGATGGATGGGACGAACAGATTTGGAGTTACCTGCCCTTGAGCATAAATATAAGTGAAAAATGCTGTCTCCAGCTTTTCTCAGCCGTTTATGATCTATTCTTTTTGTAACTTTTCATAAACGAGAACAAGCATAAAATCTTGGACGAGTTCGAATTTGGCTTGAATCTAACGAACGATTTTTTTTTAATTACATTCCCCTTGAGCGTGAAAAAATATTCCCATAGACTTATAATGGGGAAAGCGACGTCTCCACTTTTTTCTCTGCCAATTCTGATCCGATCTTCATCAAACTTGCAGAGAACCAGGAAGGGCTTACAGTCTACGTGGAGTTCTAATTTGATGTGCACGAGACAAACAACTTCTGAGTTACCTGCCCTTGAGCATAAGTGTAAGTGAAAATGGGATCATTTTGTAACTTTTGGTAAAGAGGACAAGCATAAAATCTCGAGCGAGTTCGAAGTCGACTTGAATCTGACCAGTGGTTTTCAAGTTACATCTCCTTGAGTGTGAACGATTTTCCCATATACTTACAATGGGAAAACGACTTCTACAGCTTTTCTCGACCATTTTAAATCAGATCTTCATCAAACTTGCAGATAACCAGGAGGGGCGTACAGTCTATGTTAAGTTTGAATTTGGGCCACGCAGGTCAGATTACTTCTGCGTTACCTGCACTTGAGCATAAATATTAGCGAACAATGGTGTATCCAGCTTTCCGCAACTGTTTTTGATCTGATCTTTTTGTTACTTTTGGTAAACGAGGATAAGCATAAAATCTCTAACGAGGTCGATTTGGGCTGGAATCTGACCACCGGATTTCCAGTTACATACCTTGAGGGTGAAATATTTTCTCATAGACTTACAATGGGAAAAAGATGTCTCCAACTTTGCTTGGCTATTTCTAACCTGACCTTCATCAAACTTCCAGATAACCAGAAGGAGCTTACAGTCTATGTTTAGTTCAAATTTGGGCCGTAAAGGACAAAGGGCTTTCAAATTACCTGCCCTTGAGCATAAATACTAGTGAAAAATAGTGTCTCCAGCTTTTCTCAGCCGTTTCTAATCTGATCTTTTTGAAACTTTTAGTAAACGAGACTAAGCATTAAACCTCCCTCCGTCGTCCACACCTTTCAACTTGATTATCTAAGCGACTAGCTGGCCAATCCCAATCAAATTTTATATGCAGCATCACTGGGTTTGGGGATTGCCTGCATTAGGTTTTGGACCAGTTTTAATCAGTACTGTGGTTGCCATGGAAACAAAAATGTTCCATAGACTTATAATTGGGAAAACGACCTCTCCCACTTTGTCTCCGCCATTTTTGATCTGATCTACATCAAACTTGCTATTAACCAGCAGGGACATACAGACTACATAAAATTCGGATTTCGGCTGCATGAGACAAACAACTTTGGAGTTACCTTCCCTTGTTTATTGACGAGGTTTAACATCCCTGTCAGCACAGTGTAGGTCATTTTGGAGACGTTGCTTCTAGTTTTGTGGGACTTTCGCCCGACATCGAGATGAAATTATATCTTAATCCCTTACCACCCAATGAAACTAATAGGGCCATTATGCATGGACGGTTAAACTGGCACCACTTTTCCTGGGCAGGCTTAGAACCTGTTTACCAGTACTCGTGTGTGGTCGGTGCCAGCTCTACATAGAAGCACCATGCAGCCCAGTCTATTTCTTCAAGCCCCGATGGGCATTCTTAAAACATAATTAATGACTTTCTGGTACACAGGTGAGCGATATAGGACCATTTGGCCCTCTTGTTATCCTGATGGTTTCTCTTTTCAATTTTCGTATTGATATCAAATATGGACGCCTAATTTTATATACAAAAGAGGGGCAACGATAGGGTTGGTGCAATTTTTATTTGTCAGGCCTTCAATATTTGCATCAACTCTATCGTCGACCCTACTGTTTTATGCAAGTACAATTTGGTACCCACAGTCGATACATAACCTCCAGTTGAACTCGTGTTACAGATGCATTGTTTTCTTGATTCCAGATCCTGCACGAACTTAAGCATATATCACAGAGTGAGATATGTATAGATGAACCAGAGTCGCTGGAGTACCCTGCTGCACCAGTACATAGGGCAAGTGCCGAAGCTATGCTACCAAGCCCTTCAGCCTGTATCAAATTTGGAGCCCTGTGTGCCACTAGTTTAGTTGCCTACAGCATGTATTTCTTCTTTGCTGGGTGGAGAGGTGCCTTATTGTATAGATGGCTAAGATGGCGATACCATATCAACCTTGACGACTACTTCTAGATTGTGATGGCTTATATTTTACCAAAGAGTTAGCTCCCTGAAACACATAGCTCCAGTTAAAGATGAGTAACGAGGAACATAAAGGAATAATTGTGGATACATAGCTCCAGATAAAGATACGAAACGAGGAGCATAAAGGAATAATAATGCTTAAAAAGTTTGTTTGATTTGATGTTTAACGTCACCGTCAACACTGTATAGGTCATTTTGGAGACGTTGCTGCCAATTTTGTGGGAATTTTACCCGACATTGAGATGAAATGACATCTCAAGACCTGTCGCCGAATGAAACCAATAGAGTTTATAAGCATGGGCGGTCCGACAAGCACACCTTTGCCTGGGCAGGCTTAGATCCTCTAAGCGGCTAACCAGTACTCGTATGCGGTCGGTGTCAGCTCTGCGTGGAAGCGTCATGCAGCCCATCTATTTCTTCAATCCCCAATGCTTAAAAAGAAGTGTGTTTGAATACGTAATAGAATTTGGGGCTTGGGGAAATTGATTGGGCTGCATGATGCTTCCACGCAGAGCAGAAACCCACTGAACATTAGTACTAGAAAAACCGCTTAGAATGTTTTGCCTACCCAGGCAAAGTGGTGCAAGTTTGACCAGCCATTACAACAGATAAGTATTTTGTGATAACTGGAGGATAGTTGTTATCAATTCTCCATAAAACCAGTGTTGCGGGTGCTGATTAGAACCAGAAGGCGGTCCTACAGCGCACGCAAAATAAAGCTTTTAATGGAGAAATAAGGAACACTTTCGTTCAATTATCACAAAATACGTTCAGTTATCGCGAAATACATACCTTATCTGTTGTTATGAAAAATCCCACAAAATTTGAAGCAGTGTCTCCAAAATAGTGTTTTGGGGTCCATTAAACCTCAATTCAAACAAACAAACACGCTGTATGACCGCTGTGAGGGTCCATTCAAGCATAGTTCTTTTCTGTTCATGAAGCTAAACAATACTCTTTTTATGAAATTGTTTCCAGTCTGTTATAGTCAGTCAATTTCTCAATAGCTGATGTTGACATCATTAATTAAAAAACATTTGTCCTTTATCCTTATGCACCGTCTTTTACCTGTAACATTATATTATATTTTGTACTTACTTTTGCAGTTTTTCACTTCACCATAACTTTGCTCCAAGGGGAATTTTATTCTTTTTCACTTTCAATCACAATTGGTAATACTATGGACAGGATTCAAATTAAACCAGTACTAGCATCGTCCCAATTAACACGTTGGCTAATTGACTGTATTACCTGATTTTTCAACTAAACGAAATGTTAAATCACGGACGACGCTGGTATACCAAATATATTGTCCGCATGTTGCTCGCACTAGCCGCATCCATGGACAATTTCTCAGGATTTAATGAGTGATATACAACTTTACAGGATGCGGATAGGCTTATATTACGTTCGCCAATGCAAAGTTAAAGGAATAAAACACATTATGCTCTTTGAATTATTAATAATCCTATCACTTTTATTACTACGATCAGGGGCTATCGAACTCAACCCCGGTCCGAATCTATCTCAAACTGAGACTGACTCAATAACCATGGACGACGCATTTCTATCAAAATACTTCTCCATAGTTCATTACAACATCCAAAGCAATACTAATAAAATTGATTTGATAGGAACTGAACTGAGAAACTTTTCTATCATTTGCTTAACAGAAACCTGGCTTAACAAAAATATACCTGACGACTCCATAAAAATATATGGCTTTAAACTTTATCGCCGTGATCGAGGTGGAGATAATCACGGAGGGGTATGCGTCTACATAAAGGATAACATATTCTCTCGTCGCAGGAGCGATCTTAAACTACCGAATATTGAGTGCGTCTGGGTCGAGGTCACTGTTCACCATAGAAAATTTCTTCTAGGAACATTCTATAGACCCCCTAACTGCCCTTCTCAAATCTTGTCTGCTATTGAAGATTCAATTAGTCTTGCATTCGATTGTAATATAAACGATGTATTTATTACAGGTGACCTCAATCTCGATACCCTAAAAACGCATCTAACCAAAACATTTCTGATATCTGTCAACAATTCAGTATAGACCAGATAATCGTAGAGCCAACCCACTTCACTGAAAACTCATCTTCTATTATAGATTTGGTCTTTACTGCCAATAAAAATAGAATACTTTTAAGCGGGGTAGGTGACCCATTTCTCGATCAACATATAAGGTACCATTGACCAGTCTATTTTGTATTAAACTTTCATAAAAATGTAGTTCCTGCCTTTTACAGGCATATATGGTTATTTGATCGTGGTGACTATGAATCTTTTTCTCGCGATATTCGAGAAATTGACTGGGAAACACTAAAAAACAATGATGTAGACATTTATGCAGCAAATATAACACGACGTATCTCAGAACTAGCTGACAAACATATTCCCAATAAAAGAGTTAAGATACGGCAATCTGATCCTTCCTGGTTAACAAACGATGCTAAAAAATTAATTAGAAAACGCAAACGTTTATACAAAATATTTAAAAGAACAAATAACTTAACAGACTTTGAAAGCTATAAACCTAAGGAATAAAACTACAGCAGAAATTCGCAGGCTTAAACAACAGCAAATAGACAAATTGACGGCAAAACTTAGTAATAACGATATAGGACCACGTGACTGGTGGAAGACCCTTAAGCAGTTTATAAAACCTGACCAATCATCCTCAGTCCCTCCCTTATATAAAGATGATATTGTCTACACAGAAGAGGATGCTAAGGCAAGGCTGATGAACGATTTCTTTGTAAGACAAACCGAACTTGACGAAACAAATGCCACTTTATCATATGACATTCCCCATCCTGGACATAGCCTGAACTCGGTCTCTACTTCACCCTCCGAAGTTGAATCCGTTTAAATTCTCTAAAATTAGGCAAGGCAACGGGTCCCGACTCTATAAACAATCGCGTGTTGAAGGAACTAGCACAACCTCTGTCTTTCCCTCTTAGTGATTTATTTAACTTCTCGTTAACCTCTGGCAAGGTACCTTTGATATGGAAGGAAGCAAATGTAACTCCGATTTTTAAAAAAGATGACCCCTCAGTTGTTTCTAATTATAGACCTATATCTCTTCTGAGTGCATTGGGTAAAGTCTTAGAAAAAATAGTGCATAAACATTTATTTAATTTCATCCGTGATAATGACATACTGACAGCACTACAGTCAGGATTTATTCCCGGAGACTCTATAGTTAATCAGCTCGTAGATATATATAACACTTTCTGCCAATCTCTTGACCAAGGCAAAGAAGTTCGCGCAGTGTTTTGCGATATAAGCAAGGCATTTGATAGAGTGTGGCACCGAGGCCTTCTCTATAAGCTTGAATCAGCTGGGATCTCTGGTTCTTTCCTGGCGTGGCTTAAGGACTATTTGAACGACAGGAAACAGAGAGTTGTATTACCTGGATCTGCTTCTCCGTGGGCAGCTCTTAAAGCAGGTGTACCGCAGGGGTCTATTTTAGGCCCCATTCTTTTTCTTATCTATATTAATGACATTGGAGACGATATTCACTCTTGCATACGGCTATTTGCCGACGATACCAGCCTTTATATTATTGTAGATAACCCTATACATGCGGCTGATGAACTGAATGCAGATCTCGCAAAAATACATTCGTGGGCGACTAAATGGCTTGTATCTTTCAACCCGGCGAAATCTGACTCCATGGTATTATCACGGAAACATAATAAACCCCTTCATCCACCGCTTAACATGAACCAGCAATTGATTGATGGTGTGAACTTCCACAAACACTTAGGTCTTACATTCTCAAAGGACTGTTCCTGGCACGACCATATAGAACTCGTAAAAGCAAAAGCATGGCTTCGCATAAATATTATGCGGAGACTGAAATTCCAGCTTGATAGAAAGTCTCTTGAAACTATATTTATATCTTTTGTAAGACCACTTCTAGAATATGCTAATGTTGTTTGGGATAATTGCACTCAGCAAGAGTCAAACGATTTGGAAAAAATCCAAAATGAAGCTGCTCGTATTGTCACAGGAGCAACTAAACTTGCATCAATCCAATCACTTCTATCTGACACAGGGTGGGAAAGTCTTGCATCTAGAAGAGAAAAACATAAACTCATTCTCTACTATAAGATGGTTAACAATATGACCCCCGAATACCTCTCTTCACTTGTACCACCAACTGTTGGCAGTATATCGCGATATAATTTGCGTAATGAGACCATTGTGTGAACAAGTCCGCAAAATGATCACCCCCTGGACCCCCTGGGTTGTTGTGGTGACTTGGTATATTGGTTCGGAGAAATGTGTAGCCGCAATGACTTCAGCACCCAATTTCGTGGAGTCATTCTTCGATGTGGAGGGATTGGGTGCAGCGTGGGTGTTGTGCGGCAGGCTGCATGCGTGGTGGTTGGCCCAGTCGCGGTTGGCGGCTTTGCTTCCCTCTTTAATTGCACACTGGTGGGTCAGGCCTCAGATTATATGACGGCTCCAACGTAAAGGCTTATTGAGAATTAGAGAGATCTAATTCTTGGTAATGTTGGTTGGTGCCCGATGTTCTGTCTCTGGTCGGGCCCATCGGAGTCTAACTGTTGGTTTTCTTTTGAGCAGTAATATCCCGTCTGTACCAGCATTTGGAGTTTACGCTTCACAGTTAATCCGTTATACTAGAGCCTGTTCCAAGTATCAGAACTTTATGGAACGTGGGATGGTGCTCACTACCAGGTTGTTATGCCAGGGGTATCAAAAAACAAGCTGGTATCAACACTAAAGAAGTTCTATGGGAGGCACCATGATCTTGTTGATCCGTACAATGTGGCCATTTCCAGAATTATTTCTGATATGTTCGCCAATGGAAAGCCTTAGGAAGACTTCCAAATTCTCGGACATACCTTTCTCGGCATTTACACCTTTTCTTCGTTCGGGTCGATGGGCATGGTCGGCGAAGCTTGCTTACCAAGTAATGCTTATTATCCGCGGACGCCTGATAACACTGTTCTGGAGTCCATGTCTGTTGATATGAACATTGATATTTGCCATGTTAGCTATGGACTAATGATTTTGGATTAACGCTTTGGTACTACGACCTAAACTACTTATTGCATTTCAATTGCAGCTTCCAAGCAAGTGGGGAAGCAAGTGGGGAAGGAAAATTGTTTTGACTAGTTCATGTCACATGACTAAGTTGGCGTCCATTTTGAGCTTTTTGGAATGTATTCGACGTCAAGGAAGGCAACTCGTACAACTATCTATGCCACTTTTGAATATGAGTTTAGCATAAAAGAAAGATTTTGGTCCTGAAGATATCCACATCCCTTTAGCAATATCTTGTCTATCGCTGTTGACTAACACAATTACATGTATCCGTCACCTGCAAAAAATGAAAAATGAATATATCTATACTAAAGTAAATCTTTTTATTTTTTGTAATGTTTGACTGTTATTTATTTATTTATTTTTATATTGGAGGTGCTGTCACCTTTATTATATTTGAAACAAGGTACAGACTGTCTTGGGCCGAGATTATAACATTAATGCTAATTGATTGTGGTCTGTTCCGGTGATTTATATATTTGTTTATGTATTTGAAAGTGCCTTTGAAACTGGGAGTGATGTCTTAATATGTTTCACCTTTGTGCATTAAACTTGCTTTATTTAGTGTTTTGAAATAGTTTGATAAATCTTTTATAATCAATGCGTGTTTACTTGTTCATATAAATCCGAGTTGTCTTAATACAAACTCCGTGTCTCACTGTATATACCACATAGGGTTTAACGGACGGTCCGAATCGCACCACGATTAAAAAGATGTAAAGGCAATGATCAGGAAGCGATCAATTATTCTTCCACCTTCCACCCTAGACACCGGATAGATGGGAGCTGTGGGTTAATTGTATCGATTCCTGATCATTGCCTTCACTTCTATTTTTTTTATAGAAACACAAACATAAAGAGACGGTACAATTATCTAAACATTACAAGTAGATTGCGAAAAGGACAGTTTCTTTACCACAAAAATAAAGCAATAACATCCAAATACATGATACACTGAACAAAAGTGAAAACGTTAACAACTTATTCTTTTTCCAAAACAAGATCAAGCGATACACACACTCTCAAAGACAAAAGATAACAAAAATAAACCGCGACAGAAGATCCGCCTTGGAACGGTCAGTGAAACGAATTCCACTTTCGGGGGTAAGGGGGGTGGGCTTAAATCGATTTTACGCGGCCGCAGTCCTCGCCCTTCCGTCGCGACCTAGACAAATAAGCTGCTCAGTCCGCATGAAGGCCTCTTAACTCATGAGTGCAGCATCTCCGAGAAAACAAAACGAACGCAACCAACCACAGAGATGAAATATAGAAAATAGAAGTGGAGGAAATGATCAACGGTCAGGGCTCTACATCAAGAAACCACTGAAATGCGGGAGCAAAAGAAAGTTAGACTCCGATGAATTGTTTATTCCAATGGTGCTTAATAACTGTGCACAAGAGGGAAGACCTGAATGGCGTTCATATGGGTTCAGTTATACAATTTGAGCATACAATTGGTCGTGTTTAGTTCAAATGAAGACTCTTGTCTTAGTCCTCTGCAGAGAGGTAGTCTTGATATCAGATAATCGAAGAGGTAAAGGACTGATCACAAATGTTTTATTGTGTCAAAACTCATTTTGTAAAGGGGATGTGTCATTAAATTGCAAAGCTTGAAATGTTATCAATGCAATTTCAATAAGAAACGTATTTTGATGTCACATTCAACTCTGGAGATGGTTCGTTTCGAGACAACGGTACGAATAATGTGAGAAGAGGCCTCAGCAATTCTACAAAACAATTTGGACATCAATCGTGATAAATAAGACATTAGATATTCCTTGTTTGTTTTTGTCAAAGGAAGATAATTTACAGCATTTACAAATTAGACATTGATTTACATGGTTTTTTCAAACGATAATTCAGTTATCTCTCTTTAATTGTTTAATTGAACATCGACCACGACTGTCTCTGATAAGCCACACAGTTTTGTATACAGAATGGAAAATTCGACGAATAAAGCTTAAATCACCTAAAGCAGCATTATTCTGACATCAAAAGAAACAACTTGAAAGCGTTTCTACAGATCGTTTGCTGGGTGTCGAGGACACATGTTTTGCCGCTTTGTGTAATTCTAACTGTTATTTTACCCAGTTAATTACTTTACTGCTGAAGCGTTTTCACTTTCATTTAGAATATTTCCAGTACATATATTGCAAAGAAAAATGACGACAAAGATAAATTGCATCAAAAGCACCGCCTTGTCTGAATCGCGACGTAAGTGAGGGCGAGCCACGTAAAATCGATTTAAGCCCCCAAGTGGAATTCGTTTCACTGACCGTTCCAAGGCGGTTCTTCCGTCGCGGTTTATTTTTCTTATGGTTTGTCTTTGAGTGTTTGTATCGCTTATATTATTTTGTTTTGGATAGCCAATTGACCATTTTGTGGGAAAGTGACTGTCCATTTGGCTTTCCGCTATTGATGTTTCCATTATGGTTTGTTGTTTCGTGCTTGTGTTTCTTTCCCTTTCGTGCCTCTGATGGGAGCTGTGGGTTAATTGTATCGATTCCTGATCATTGCCTTCAGTTCTATTTTGAACGGTCAGTGAACAGTTACTTTGGGTTTTGTTGGTATAAGTCGATTTTACGGGCAACAGCCCTCGCCTTTAGGTCTGCCGTGGTTGACACAAGTAATGCGTTCAGTCCGCGTCTCATTAGTGCAATACAGTGATATACAGACCACAGATGTATTGTAGTGGTATTCCGACGTTTTCAGAACTTATTCATTGTATGTGCTCTGCAATTCATCAATAGCGCGAACAATTTGACCTGAGACTGACCTTTATGCAAGTAATAAATTAATCAATGCTATCGCCTAATACGTCGGCTTTCGTAAACTGCTCGTGAATTTTCGGCATCACGTGAATAGCGACCCATTTACCGACCTCTGTGTATTGTATAACAGTATCACCATCTTCCGAAAACGGCAAAGATAAATATATACATTCAGTCGGGTGTGGAATTATGTTAATAGAGTTCACCAGTATCAGGTCAATTTGTACGAACTATATCAGCAATTGTACTTATACTGCTTATATTGGTGCGTGAGGAAATCGGCTATATGTGGTTTGTTCATATATGTTTAGCTATGGTTTTACATCCCAATCAACAGCTAAGGTCATGTTGAGCCGGTCAGTTGCCTTCGCTGTTCCTGGGCAGGCTTACACTCTCGAAGCGTTTCTTCTGTACTTGGTGAGAGCACCCCCGGCAGTAACTGACACTAGCCGCAGGGTCAAAGGCCGAGTCCTCTAGCAGGAGTCCATCTCAAGTCGAATCCCAAGAGGTGAGGCTTAAGCCAAAGGAAAAAGACTGAGTTAGAAGAAAAAGCCCCTACCGTTTCCGTGTTCCATTGACTCCAAAGCCGTAGAACGCACGAGCATTGCAAGCTGCACAATACTTTTGCACCGACCCAACACCCACACATACGCACATCCAACAACAACATACCGCAAGCTACATGTATTATATCTTAGAACGGGAATTCCGAAATAATTCTATGACGTATTTAAATCTGTATCCCTGGATTTCACTTTCATTTTACTCATAATATAAGTTACAACCAAGTTTGACTTTGCAAGTTATTGTGTGACCGTCTTCAATATCATTAATAATTTGTAGGTAAAAATGACCAAATAATGAACTAAAGCAAGAAAGTTCAAATGCGGGTTCCACATGGAATTGTATTTACTGATGTAAACAAGTTTATATATACATGTGTACGGATCATGTCTTTACTTGCATATGCTATTCTTTTTATATTAGGTGGCTATCTCTGTCGTCTGTGTCTTCTTTCCTGAATAACACTATTGATGTCGTAATGCGGGAGTGGTATGGGGGATGGTGTATCTACTTAAGCGTTTCCAATTTGCGTGCAACATGTTTTAAAGAGTAGGAAACAATTTCCAATTATGTGAAGGCATGCGGGCACGTGCTCCCGCGTAAACCTACATTAATATTGCATATGTTTATTACTGACGAGCATCAATTCAGATTTTAAGTCTTTTACGTACACTCGGCAGAAGTTCTAATCAGTAACTTTTAAAACGCTGTATATTTCTTCGATAAACATTTCTACGCATCTGTACACTTTTGACCGGAAGGTTGATAGAAGTTCCTAAACCGTGCAAGGTTTGAAACGCACATGTACGTTGTCACAGAAATTTGATATTCAAAATACATGATGGCTCAGATCATTAGCTTATACTAATTTATTTTATTTCGATTGCGATGAAAGCTCCAAGCTTATTGAATCGCTCTCGAACCCTCATTCCGGATGTTACCACGCACTTGTGGCCTTCAACTTTGACCTTGACCTTGTGTAGGAATGGTTTAGTTATGTGTAATGCTCATCAGCCCACTGAGGGGGACATTTGACCAACATTTAATGAAAATCCTTTGAAGGGTAAATGAGATTTGGAACAGACACAAAATTCAAAGTTTCAAACTCGTGACCTTCCAATGTGACCTTGACCTGGTGTCGGCATGATTCATTTATGGGCTCTGCACATGAGCTCACTGAGGGAAATAATTGACCGAAGTTTAATGAAAATCCTTTGAGGGGTAAAGGAGATATGGAACTGACAAAAAAATCAAAGTTTTAAACTCGTGACCTTCAAATGTGACATTGACCTTGAGTTGGCATGATTCATTTATGGGTTCTGCAAATCAGCTCACTGAGGGGGATGTTTGACAAAAGTTTAACGAGAATCCTTGCAGGAGTAAAAGAGATATGGAATGGGCACAAAATTAAAAGTTTCAATCTCTTGACCTTTAAATGTTACCTTGACCTTGTGTCGGCATTATGCATTTATCGGTTCTGCACATCAGCTCACTGAGAAGAATATTTGACCAATTTTTAATGAAAGTCCTTCCAAGGATAACGGAGATATGGAACTGACACAAAATTCAAAGTTTCAAACTCATGACCTTCAACTGTGACCTTGACCTTGAGTTGGCATGGTTCATTTATGAGTTCTGCTCACCAGCTCACTGAGACGAATGATTGACCAAAGTTTGATGTAAATCTATCAAAGAGTTCAGGAGATATGGAGCGGACAAGAAAGTGTTACGGACAGACAGACGGACGGACTGGTATGGATGGACAGACAAACGGACAGACGAAGGCCATTCCTATAATCTCCGCTCCGCTTCACGTCGGGGGATTAAAATGATACTGTTATCCAAGAATCATCATTGGTTTCCTCCCATATAACCAACAAACTTCAAAAATTTTAATGATTAAGGTTAAAAAATAAGTAAAAATATGTTAGCGTTTGGAAAAAGCATTTTATCTTCTTAAGTTGCAATATTGTTTGATAAATGTTTCTAAACATCACTCCAGACATCCTTCAGTCTACCTAAGAACAAATTGCAGTGAAAGAGAACACAGGTAATAACCATAGTTAACTTTCAAAATACACTACAGTGTCATGCTAAGTTACCCCACCCACCTTTTAAAGGCCTGTAGCTCGAAAAAACCCAATCTTGCGCGCGACAAGAGGTATGCCATAATAAAGTACACATATTATGTTATTTACCGGCAAAAAATAAAAGGATTTGGTACAAGGCCAGAATACCCCAAAATGGGCACCCCCCACCTTTGTGGTGTTTTTAGCTCATCGTCACGTAGTGACGAGGTGAGCTTTTGGGGTCACTTTTTGTCCGTCGTCCGTCGTGCGTGCGTCCGTGCGTGCGTAAACTTTTTCTTCAAACGACATCTCCTCCTAAACCACTGATCGGATTTTGACCAAACTTCACAGAAATGATCCTTAGGTGGTCCCCTTTCAAAATTGTTCAAATGGTTCCTGTCCGTTGCACATCTAGGTCACAGGAGCCAAAAATAGATTTTTTTTTTCACCGAAAACTTAAAAAATCTTCTTCTCTGAAACCACAAGGCCCAGGCTTTTGATATTTGGTATGAAACTTCATCTAGTGGACCCCTACCAAGATTGTTCAAATAATAGTGCTGGGGCCAAAAATGCCCCCGCCAAGGGGCCCTTTGGTTTTACATGGGCTTATATAGGGAAAATCTTTAAAAATCTTCTTCTCTGAAACCACAAGGCCCAGGTCTTTGATATTTGGTATAAAGCTTCATCTAGTGGACCCCTACCAAGATTGTTCAAAATATAGTGCTGGGGCCAAAAATGCCCCCGCCCCGGGGCCCTTTGGTTTTACATAGGCTTATATAGGGAAAATATTTAAAAATCTTCTTCTCTGAAACCGCAAGGCCCAGGTCTTTGATATTTGGTAAAAAGCTTCATCTAGTGGACCCCTTCCAAGATTGTTCGAATTATAGTGCTGGGGCCAAAAATGCCCCCGCCCCAGGGCCCTTTGATTTTATATGGGCTTATATAGGGAAAATATTTAAAAATCTTCTTCTCTGAAACGGCAAGGCCCAGGTCTTTGCTATTTGGAATAAAGCTTCATCTAGTGGATCCCTACCGAGATTGTTCAAATTTTAGTGCTGGGGCCAAAAGTCCCCCCGCCCGGGACCCTTTGGTTTTACATAGGCTTATACAGGGAAAATCTGTAAAGAAGAAGTAAAACAAAGATCAGGAATTGATACAATTAACTTACGCCATCCATAAAAGACACCAAAGGGAAAGAAATACAAACATTAAGCGACCAGACCATACTGGAAACCTAAACAAAGGAAGGCCATATGGACAGTTACTTTCCCACAAAATGGCAATATGGCCATCCAAAATTAAAAGACACAAGTGATACACACAGTAAGTAACAAACAACAACATAAATAAATCGCCACAGAAGAGCCGCCTCTTCTCTGAAACTGCAAGGCCCAGGTCTTTGATATTTGGTATGAAGCTTCATCTTGTGGACCAAATTATAGCCCTGGGGCCAAAAATGCCCCCGCCCCGAGACCCTTTGGTTTTACATAGACTTACATAGGGAAATATTTAAAAATCTTCTTCTCTGAAAATGTATGGAGCTTCATCTGGCGAACCTCTATCATTATTGTTCAAATTATAGCCCTCGGGTCACAAATGTCCCCGCCCCGGGGCCCTTTGGTTTTACATAGACTTATATAGAGATAATCTTTGAAAAATCTTCTCTGAAACAGCAAGGCCCAGGTCATGGATATTTGGTGTGAAGCTTCATCTAGTGGCCCTCTATCAAGATTGTTTAAATTATAGCTCTGAGGCCAAAATTACCCTGCCCCGGGACCATTTGGTTTTACATAGGCTTATATAGGGAATATCTTTAAAAAAAATCTTCTTCTCTGAAACCGCAAGGCCCAGGTCTTTGATATTTGGTGTGTAGCTTCATCTATTGGACCTTTGCCGAGACTGTTCAAATTATAACCGTTGTTGATATTTGGTTTGAACCTTCACCTTTTTAGACCTCCTTCAACATTGTGCACATTATAGCCCTGGTGTCAAAAATGGTATGAAGCTTCGAGACATTTTGGTTTTACATACACTTATATAGGGAAACTCTATAAAAATCTTCTTCTCTGAAACTACAAGGCCCAGGTCTTTGATATTTGGTATTAAGCTTCATCTAGTGGACTTCTATCAAGATTGTTTAAATTATAGCACTGAGGTCAAAAATGCCCCTGCCCCGGGGCCCTTTGGTTTGACATAGGCTTACGTAGTGCTGGGGCCAAAATGCACCAGCCCCAGGGCTCTTTGGTGTTACATAGGCTTATATAGGGAAAGTCTTTAAAAAAAATCTTCTTCTCTGAAACTGCAAGGCCAAGGTCTTTGATATTTGGTGTGTAGCTCCATCTAGTGGACCTTTGCCAAGATTGTTCAAATTATAGTCGTTGTTGATATTTGGTATGAAGCTTCACCTTTTTTTACCTCCCTCAACATTATGCACATTATAACCCTGGGGTCAATAATGGCCCTCCCCGGGGCCCACTTGTTACTCTATGGATCAGGTGAGCAATCCAGGGCCATCATGGCCCTCTTGTGTTTTATATTAGGATCACTTTTTGTCTGTCATCCGTGCGTAAACAATTTCTTCAAACGACATCTCCTCCTTAACCACTGATCGGATTTTGACCAACTTCACAGGAATGATCCTTTTGTGGTCACCTTTCAAAGTTGTTCAAATGGTTCCGGTCCGTTGCACATATAGGTCACAGGAGCTAAAAATAGATTTTTTTTCACCGAAATCTTAAAAAAATCTTCTTCTCTGAAACCACAAGCCCCAGGATTTTGATATTTGGTGTGAAGCTTCATCTAGTGGGCCAAGATTGTTCAAATTATAGTGCTGGGGCCAAAAATGCCCCCGCACAGGGGCCCTTTGGTTTTACATGGGGATTGTATAGGGAAAATCTTGAAAAATCTTCTACTCTGAAACCGCAAGGCCCAGGTCTTTGATATTTGGTATGAAGCTTCATCTAGTGGATCCCTATCAAGATTGTTCAAATAATAGTGCTGGGGCCAAAATGCCCCCGCCCAGGGCCCTTTGGTTTTTCATGGGCTTATATAGGGAAAATCTTTAAAATCTTCTTCTCTGAAACTGCAAGGCCCAGGTCTTTGATATTTGGTATGAAGCTTCATCTAGTAGACCCCTACGAAGATTGTTCAAATAATAGTGCTGGGGCCAAAAATGCCCCCGCCCCAGGGCCCTTTGATTTTATATGGGCTTATATAGGGAAAATCTTTAAAAAGCTTCTGCTCTGAAACTACAAGGCCCAGGTCTTTGCTATTTGGTATGAAGCTTCATCTAGTGGACCCCTACCAAGATTGTTCAAATTATAGTGCTGGGGCCAAAAATGCTCCCCGCCCCGGGCCCCTTTGGTTTTACATAGGCTTATATAGGGAAAATCTTTTAAAATCTTCTTCTCTGAAACTACAAGGCCCAGGTCTTCGATATTTGTTATAAAGCTTCATCTTGTGAACCTCTACCAAGATTGTTTAAATTATAGCCCTGGGGCCCTTTAGTTTTACATAGACTTATATAAAGATAATCTTTGAAAATCTTCTTCTCTGAAACAGCAAGGCCCAGGACTTTGATATTTGATTTGAAGCTTTATCTAGTGGACCTCTATCAAGATTGTTTAAATTATAGCCCTGAGGCCCAAAATGCCCCCGCCCCAGGGCCATTTGGTTTTACATAGGCTTATGTAGGGAATATCTTTAAAAAAACCTTCTTCTCTGAAACCGCAAGGCCCAGGTCTTTGATATTTGGTGTGTAGCTTCATCTAGTAGACCTTTGACAAGATTGTTCAAATTATAGCCTTTGTTGATATTTTGTATGAAGCTTCACCTTTTTTGACCGCCATCAACATTATGCACATTATAATCCTGGGGCCAATAATGGGGCCCCGGGGCCCACTTGTTACTCTATGGATCAGGTGAGCGATCCAGGGCCATCATGGCCCTCTTGTTCTTATTTATACGCCACCCATATGTTTGATAATTTAACGGGTACCCACATCTATGTCGGAGCAAAAATAAACACTCTACAGGTTTCAGTTCTGTTCTGTATTCTTTGCTTCCAAAGGATTACCCTTTTATAGAACATATTAAACCGATTTTACGTGACCACAATCCTCGCACTTGCTTATGTCGTGGCTTAGACAAATAATTTGTTCAGTCCGCGTGAAGGTATTCTAACCTACCAGTTCAACATCTCCGAGAGAATAAAAATCAAACAAATACATAGATGAAACAACAATGAGGGCTTGACAGCCTAAAAAGACCAAAACCTCGCGGAAACATACGGAACCCGGGAAGGGACATGATTTTTTTTCATAAATTATCATGTTCGAACAACATATTATCTTGTGCGCACAAGATATTATCTTGTGCGGACAACATAAAATCTTGTTCGCACAACATATTATCTTGTGCGTACAAGATATTAAGTTGTGCAAACAAGATTATATCTTGTTGTCTCCGGACGTTCCCCCCCCCCCAGGACATGTGTCCCCCCTACTACCCCCCAATGAAAAAATGCATTGATGGACATTTGCCCCCAGTTGAAAATGTGACACGGACATATGCCCCCAGAGCTTATTTTTGGTATGGGCACCTGCCCACTCCTCGAGTGCTTATTTTGCAGGTGGACATTTGCAACCCCCGCCCCCCCCCCCCCTCCAAGTGCTTATTCCAATACAAAATGATGATCAAAGGATTTTGCATTGTAATTATGATGGAGAATAACAAATAAGTACTTATTTAATCTTACTATTTACCAAATCACACTATCATTCTTTTCCATTCATTGTAGGATAAGTGTTTAGCCTTTTTAAAAATGACAATGACATTAATATGTTTGTACCCGAATAATTTAATTTGACAATTAAGGTAATTTCAAATAAAATGATATTAAAATAGAAACAATTGTTAGAAATTAATTATACATTCTAATGCACTTACAAGAAAAATTCAACATCTGATTGGTCAACCCCATAAATTTCCGACAGTATATTTGGCGATATACTGTAGCTCGGCGAGTGACATGTTATTGTATTCATACGCGGACAGCAACGCTTGTTGTCAATGTAAACAAAATGGCGGAGCTTGATATCGAAAAGCTACTGTTTGGTGACAGTGACGTCAATACTGCGCTCGGCGATTTTGAAGTGAAATTTGAAATAGACCCAGACTCAACTTTTAGCGATGATGACCTGGTCGAGGCGGTGGAATCAATTGAGAATACACAGGATCAAGACATCGAGACAGACGCTCAACAGACCGTGGCTGAGGAGACCCCGCCTACGATAAACACAGCTCCGCCTCCGACAGCACATAGAGACAGATTTCCCAGTGTTTCCACAGAGGAAATTGAAGGGATCATTGCAGGTGCCACTAGCTCTGCTACCAATAAAATGACCAGATGGGGAGTGCAGCAGTTTAAACGTATGAGCTTTATCACACAAACTAAAAGGTCCCACATAACCCTAAAAAATTAAGTTACACAACAACAACAACTACAAGACACTGATACCACGCACATATATATTAACAGTAAAATTCTTATATTAAGACCACCTTTAGGACTGTTCAAAAATGGTCTTAAAAGACCACTTTTGAACAGCCCCAAAGGTGGTCTCTGACCAGAGGACAATGTGTGCAGAAAACAATGAAAGAATAACTGAAACCGTTTTCTTATAAGCTTTTGTCAGTTTTGAAAGCAGAATAAGTCTCAAATTTTAGTGGTCTTAATAGCCGAATTTTACTGTATATAAATCATATTGGTTTTATTGGGCGGCAGGGCTTGAGATGTCATTTCATCTCAAGGTCTGGTATAATTCACATAAAATGGGAAGCGGCGTCTCCCAAATTACCTATTTAGTCTCGACAGGGAAGTTAAACCTCAATTCAAACAAACAAAACATTAAAGCATATGTTTTACAGTCAGTTTCTGTTTCTACGACCTTTATGGGAAAGCTGTATTAAAAAAGTGCCATTTGGGGCGGTAAATCAACGGTTTTATGGTCGGAAATTCCGTTTTACCGTGACGCGTTAGCGGAGCCATAAAACGTAATTTGCGACCGTAAAACTCGATGATTTACCTCCCCGTATCACACTTTTGCAATATAGCTATCCCCATTCTAATGCACGTGTCGGTTGTTTTGTTGAAAACAGTACTATTTTGCATAACGGCTAGCGCTGTGAGGTTAATAAAACCAAATTCCAGCCAATGAAAAGTGATGTTACGCGATGATGTCCGGTTTCAGACAGTATATCACAGAATATACTGTCCCAAATTTTTGACGTTGTCCAATCAGATGTCCTAACACATATATGCAAGTGCATTGGAATGTTAAATATTGTTTACCCCATTCTAATGCAATTATTCACGTTTTTTGTTGCAAAATTGCTGTCTTTGGCCAAAAAGACAAGAGCAGTCAGTTGGCTAAAACCACACACCAGCCAATGAAAACTGGCGTTACATAATTACTTCGGATCTCTGACAGTATATCACAGAATATACCATCGCAAATTTTGACCTCATTCAATCAAATGTCATGTTAGATACGCAAAATAATGCATTAGAAGAAGTAAGATTTATGGAAGCAAGATATTTTGTTTGCGCAATGTGTCAATGTTTCTAACCATCATAGCTACAGATAAAGGCGGAGGAACGAGGAAAAGGAAGGGATAATTTGACGAGCAATTTATGTTGTGGGTGGTTGTTAGGATCACGTCTGAAAGGCGATTCTAGCAAATACACATGTTTCGACCAGGAGAAAAATGAAAATTAGCCATTAAATGTCCTCGTTACTCGTCTTTATATAGTGAAACATGGAAAAAGAAGCGGCCCTCTTGTTCTAACACCTTTAATTTTTACTGAGAAGATAACAAACAATTCTTAGGCAAATACATAAAATACATCGATTGTGGGTACTCACTAGAAGCGCCTCAGCGAGGCAGTTATAACGAGTTCCCACAATGTAAACTGTTGAGCCGAAATCTGAAAAATATCAGATTTAGGGGATAACTGTATTCAAAATTGTGATTTTGGGAGGTAAATCGGAGGTTTTACAGTCGGAAATTTCGTTTTACGGCTAACCGTCAGCGCAGCCGTAAAACGTAATTTGCTGTCTTAAAACCGACGATTTACCTCCCCAAATCACAATTTTGCAATACAGTTATCCCCATTGTAATGCACTATTGCGGTTGTTTTGTTAAAAACTGTGCTATTTGGAATAAAACGGCTAGCGCTGTGAGCTGCGTAAAACCAAATGCCAGCCAATGAAAAGCGACATTACGCGATGACGTCCGGTTTCCGACAGTATATCGCAGAATATACTGTCGCAAATTTTTGACGTTATCCAATCAGACGTCGCGTTACATTTGCAAGTGCAATAGAATTCTCATCTTGTTTCTTGAAATTTTACTGTCTGTTGGTAAAATTGAAAATTTGACTAGGCGTGTTTTGGTAATGGAATGTAGACCACTGCCTATATAACTTTTGAGAAAGGGCACACCAGCTATCAGTTCAATTAAATATATTTTTTCTGGCTTGCTGGAAAAAATGTACAACTGTAGTGTGTAGCCATGAAAAGGGCCATGCTAGCATATGTTTGTACAATATTTCTGTCTATTTTTTTATATTTTTCTTCTGTTTTGTATTTAAAAAAAAAAAAATGACAAAAAATCACCAAAATAGGGGATAAATGTATAAAAGACAAATGAAGTTTTGGGAGGCAAATGGAAGCTTTCCTATCAGTAGGAAATTTTTCTGAATGACTCATAACGTCCCAGGCAGCAAAGAATGATGAACCAATATCCGGCCCACAGTGGAAGGATAACACTTAACATCATATGACTGTCGGTCCGACATTTGCCTGCTGTTTTGTTCTAGCTTGGGTATTCGTGTAAAACATTGTTTTCCAAGACCGACAATTTTCCTCTCCAAATTACATGTTGCAATTAGGGAACAATTGTATTTGAAATTGTCATTTGGGGAGGTAAATCGTCAGTTGAACGGTCGGGAATTTCGTTTTACGACAAAAACGGAATTCGCGACCGTAAAACCAACTATTTACCTCCCCAAATGACAATTTTGCAATACAGTTATCCACATTCTAATGTACTTATGTGGTTGTTTTGCTGATTTATGTGAACGACAAGTGCTGTGAACTGCATAAAACCAATTCGCAGCCAATGAGAAGCAATGTTGGGTGATGACGCCAGGTTTGCAACAGTATATGGCAGAATATACTGTCACAAATTTTTAACGTTATCCAATAAGCAGGTGCATTAAATTTTCAATACATTTATCCCCATTGCAATGGACTTATTTGGTTTTTAAGTTAAACATTGTACTACATTGAAATTTGCACACGGCTGCAAGTTGTGAGCTGCTTAAAACCAAATGCAAGCAAATTATAAGTCATTTTATCTGTTTATGTGATGAAGTCAGGTTTCCGACAGTATACTGTCGCAAATTTGTGATGTTATCCAATCAGACGTCCCGTTTCATATACCAATTCATTAGATAAATTTATGTTTTTCTTGAAATTTCAGAGTGGCTTGCCTTCCGAAGTTACAATGATAACTTTGAAAGTTTGAATAACAAAGAACTGGACATCCGGCTGGAAAAGTTCAATGCTGAAGTGAGAAATGGGGATGGTGAACCCTACAGTAAATCTACGTATACTGGTATAAGGGCGTCAATCAACCGTCATTTACGTGCGCCACCACATAACAGAAATATCTGCCTCATGAGCAATGAAGATTTCCACCGGTCTTATCAAGTATTTATTGCTGTGCTTAAGAAGCTTAAACGAGATGGGTTTGATAAAACAAAACACTACCCAGCAATTGCTGAAGCAGACCTAGAGAAACTGAGGCAGTCGGAAGTGTTTAGCATGAAACAGCCTAGGTCTTTGCAGAAGAAGGTATGGTTTGACATTGCATTGGCATTTGCTCGTCGGGGGCGTGAGAACTTGCAGTCTCTAAAAAAGGATGCATTTGTCTTCAAAAAGGACGACACTGGCCTTGAGTATGTTGAGATGGGCTACAATGAAGCTACTAAGAACCACCCGCGATTGAAAGGGGATACAAATCAAGACTGTAAACCAAGAATGTATGCAGTTAATGGCAGTGAATCTTGTCCTATCACCTCTCTGAAATATTATTCAAGCAAACTAAACCCAGACAATGACATTTTCTTCCAGCAAGCCAGAAATAAAGTGTCGCATCTTGATGAGGTGTGGTTTACAAGTCGTCCTTTAGGGCCACGAACCCTTGGTGACATGATGAAAGTTATCTCAAAGGAGGCAGAGCTTAGTCAAGTATACACAAATCACAGTGTCAGGGTAACTACCATCACTTTACTGTCCCATGCTGGAGTAGATACGCGTGCCATAATGAGGATCTCACAGCACAAGAATGAAGTCTACGTGAAGCCATATAACAGAGATTCATCTGATGCCAAAAAGCGACAATATTCGGCTATTCTACATGGGAACTCATCTGAAGTACCGGTGTCACAATCAGAAAGTCTGCCAACTGTCGTCCCATGTCCTAATTCTGCACCCACTCATCATGTCCAGTTCACACAAAATGTCCAGAATTTTCAAAATAACGTTTTGCAGCAACGATTTCCCCAGCATCAGCCACCAAAGTACTTCTTCCAAAACTGCACTGTTCATTTCCACGGTGATAATTAGCCGTCCAACTGGTCAATGAATGAATAAAATTATTTCCGACAAACACAAACGGCTGAAATCACAGACCACGGAAAGGTCATGACCCACGTGACACGTGGCAGTTAAAGAGTAGAAAATAGTTGTGAATTTAAAAGAAAAAAGATTATATGAATTAATTGATCTACGTTTTTATAATACATTTGCCGTGAAAGCAGTATTAAGTTTGGCATATTTCTTTTTCTATCTCGACCTATTTTTTGTGCGCACTAACAAATGGGTAGTTACGCATCGCTCAGCTGACTCGATAAACAAACAAAAAAAACAAACAAGAGGCCCCTTAGGGGTTTCAGTTGGAAAAGTGCATTAGAATGGGGATAACTGTAATGAAAATTTACATTTGGGGAGGTATATCGTCGGTTTTACGGTCGGAAATTTCGTTTTACGGCTCCGCTGACGCGTCGCCGTAAAACGAAATTTCCGACCGTAAAACCGACGATATACCTCCCCAAATGTAAATTTCCAATACAGTTATCCCCTAAGTATTACTCACAACCTACATGTATATTTTGTACAAAATAAGTAAAATAATGTATACCATGAAAACCCCAAAGCGTCAACACGTCTGTGTGCTAAAATGGCACCTCTACAATCTGTGGATCTAGCATTTTTCATCTAATAATCCTAGTACATGTACTTATACATAGCTGCATGATAACATTTTTTTCTAATAAGTATAAATGTATAAACAGATTTTTTCTTCTTGGTTTATGGCCAGGGTGAATCTGGAGGTGGCGTGGGGGGCAATTGTCCCTTTCTTAACTAAGCACTGGGGGATGGGGGTGGGGTTGGCATACATCCATACCAAAAATAATCAGTGGGGGGGGGGCAAATGTCCAGGTTATATTTTCAACTGGGGAGGGGGAGGGGCAAATGTCCTGGGGGGGCATATGTCATTGAATCATATCTTGTCCGCACAAGTTAATATCTTGTCCACACAACATAGATCTTGTGCGTACAAGATAATATCTTGTGCGTACAAGGCACACAAGATAATATCATGTTCGCACAGCTTAATATCTTGTGCGCACCAGATATTATCTTGTTCGCAAAACTTAATATCTTGTGCGAACAACTTAATATCTTGTGCCTACAAGATAATATCTTGTTCGCACAACTTCCCACGATCTATGTCTTGTTTGCACAACTTTATATTTTGTTCGCACAACATATTATAATAAATCATGTCCCTTCCAAGGTTCCGTAAAAACATGCCTATACAAATACATTATAAACCTTACCGCTAAAAAAAAAACAAAAAAAAAAAAAACGAAAATTTTTAGATGTAAAATAGTGATTTTTTTATTTCTGCTCACAAAAGAGATTGTGGGTACACGTAAGAACTGCCTCATCGAGGCGGCTCTAACGAGTACCCACAATCGAAATAAGAAAAATAAGGTTTACCCCTATAAAACCCAGTTTACTATATGAAAGTAGGGTTCAAGGGGGTCAAATTATACAGGGGTTTTTAGCTGATTGAAAACAAACAAAAGCAAAGTTCTAAGTGAATTCGAAATAAAGAAACAAGGTATTAAGTGAACAATAAGGTGATTATCAGTTCGGATGGGCAGGCAAATCTGTACCTTTGTTGTTTGTGTTCATACGAAAACACGCCTATAGTATTGTGACCCCCTTAAATCGCTCTTTTATATAGTAAACTGGGGTTTACAAGGGTATACATTATGTTTTGTTGTTTCTGTTCAAAATCATAGATTGTGGGTACTTGAAGCGGTTCTCACGAGTTCCGGCAAACTTTGTTTTGAGCGCAAGTATAAAACATATCAGAAATGTTTATTTGAAAACATTCATTTCTCAATACATTTGAATAGGCGTGTTTTCGTAAGGTGAAAAATATAGCTTTCTTATAACAGCATGTTGTTAACCGCCAGGCTAATTAACTAGTGAAAAGCCTGTGCGCCGCAGGTGCAATTTAACACACAGACGACTTAAATTTAAAGAAATTATGCTAGTGTATTTCATACTGTGTGGCACTATGTATGATTTGTCTGTCCTGCAATGGACGCTCTTTTTTATTATCCAACGCGTATTACTAGCAATTATAAAATTATTGGATCAAATAATCTGACACACTATTAATGGTTTGTCTGACAAGCACGGTGCGCGCTTTACTAATTATCAAAATTATATTTCTAATAATTACAAGTGGTGTTATCATAATGAAAAATTGTATCTATGTATTTTTCAGACATTTGCTCAATACACAAATTAAAAACAGGGTATCAGAAAAATCATCTCAGTTTTCTAAGCTCTCAACGGGGAGGAATAATGAGTATTGGTTTATACCTAAATCCTAATTTTGTATATCATATTTTATCATTGTTTAGTTTAAATCAAATAAAATCAACCCTGTGAACTTGATTTGTTAACCCATTTCAGACCGGGAACCCCTAAACGGGTACCAGGGCAAACAGTGCAGGCCCAGATCAGACGCCACAGAACGCGGCGTCTGATCTGGGCCTACACTGTTTGCAAAAATTTCAGCCATTTTTTCTAATACATTTTGAAGAAAACATAACCTGACACCCCTAAATTTTGAAATGGACTCCTGCTATATATAAGGAGGGAGATTCCATTTGGTACAAAAAGGGTTAACGGGTATATCAAGGACGATGAAAATATTGAGCTGCAACATGCGAAAAAGGATATTGGTATGTCTTCCCCAATCACGTTACCATGTCCGTGAAATGAACACCCCGAAACCGCCATTTTATGTAGAGAAACCTGGGGCCAGTTGTTCAAAGCATCATTAGCTTAACGAGCTCGTTAGTGGTCATATTGTTAACTGTTCTAGCAAGTTTAATATTTTTTTTATTTTTTTTTTGCTGAAAAAATGTGAGCAGCTTTTGCAAATGCAAAAGCTGCTCAGATTTTTTTCAGCAAAAATATTAGCATATTTGGCATAATCAATGATCAAAGTTTTAACGATACGTTTACTAACGACGTCGTTAGTTTTGAACAACTGGTCCCTGATGTTTACGGGGGTATACATTGTTTTTGCTCACTTGTCACGTAGTTACACGGTGAGCTTTTGTGATCACATTTTGTCTGTGCTGCATCCGTGCGTAAACAGTTTCTTCAAACGACATCTCCCAAACCACTGATCGGATTTTGACCAAACTTCGCAGGAATGATCCTGATGTGGTCCCCTTTCAAAGATGTTCAAATTGTTCCAGTCCATTGCACTTCTAGATCATAGAGCCAAAATTAGACTTTTACTGAAAAATTAAAAAAGTTTCGTCTCTGAAACCGCAAGGCCCATGTCTTTGATATTTGGTATGAAGCTTCATCTAGTGGACCTCTACCACGTTTGTTAAAATTGTAGCCCTGAGAGGTCCCTGGACAATTCGGCCCATAACAAAATCGGCCCATGACAAAATCGGCCCATAACAAAATCGGCCCATAGCAATTTCGATCTACAATTTGAATGATAGAATAACTACTATGTTCGTATGTAGTCATTTTGGAGAAATGAAAGAATATACTATACCACACGGGTGTGTTTTCGCAATGGAAAGAAAATACACTCTTAAGAATTTTGAAAATGCTTAAGGGTTTATGATATTTGTTTATTTTCATTGTTTTCACTGCAGGCAATGGTTAGAAAACTGACACAGTCACATTGGGCTTATGAAATCGTTAAGTGTTTCGTTGAATACATTGTTTTTCTTTTTTTCTGCTTTTCAACACGTCCATTTAAGAAATGGAATACGTTATGAATAAGAGGCGCATTGATTAGTTTTCCGTAGAACATCTTCTATTTTATTACAGGAATCACCAATAGGTTTTCGTGCATTAACATTTCCGTGATATTGCTATTAAGATGTATCTAGTGGACCTCTACCAACTTTTAGATTGTTCAAATTATATCCCTGGGACCATAAATGACCCCGCACCGGGGCCCATCCGTTATACATAGACTTATATAAGGAAAATCTTTAAAAATATTCTTGTCTGAAGCCAGAGGGCACAAGCATTTGATATTTGGTATGAAGGTGTATCTAGTGGACCTCTGTCAAAATTGTTCAAATAATAGCCTTCGGGCCAAAAATGCCCCCGCGCCGGGCTACATCGGTTTTACATAGATTTATATATGGAAAACCTTTTTTAATCTTCTCGTCTGAAACCAGAAAGCACAGGTATGAAGCTTCAGCTAGTGGACCTATATCAAGGTTGTTCAAATTATAGCCTTTGGGTCAAACATGGCACCTCCCAGGAGCCCACCAGTTTTACATAGACTTATATAGGGAAAACATTTAAACATTTTTGTCTGAAACCGGAAGACCCAAGTCTTTAATATTTGGTATGAACCTTCGACTAGTGGACCTCAACCAAGATTGTTAATATTAAAGCCATGGGCCACGGGGTCCACTAGTTCTACTCAGAATAAATAAGGAATCCCTTTACAAATCTTCTCGTTTGAAATCAGAATGCCTAGGTCTTTGATGTTTGGTATGAAGCTTCAACTAGTGGACCTCTACCAAGATTTTCAAATTATAGCCCTGGGGTAAAAATGGCCGTGCCCCAGGGCCCGCTGGTTTCAAATCAACTTATAGAGGGAGACCATTTAAAAATATTTTTGTCTGAAACCAGAAAGCCCAGGTCTTCGATATTTGGTATGAAGCTTCATCTGGTGGACCTCTGCTATGACTGTTCAAATTATAGCACTTGGACCAAAGGTGACCCCGCCCTGTGGCCCGTCGGTTTTGCATAGGCTTATATATGGATAATTTTTAAAACTATTTTCTTTGAAAGCGCAAGGCGCATGTCTTTGATAGTTTGCTAGAAGCTTCATGTTGGGGACCTCTACCACGATTATTCAAATTATTGCACTGGAGCCAAAAATGGCTCCTCCCTAGGGCCCACTGGTTTTACATTGACTTACATGTATATAGGGATAATAAAGATTAACACATCTGTGTGAAATAGTACTTTCATTCGTATTTCCAAAATGGCTACTTTTTATTTAATTTATTATTTATACTCAAAACATACATATAGGTTGTGGGTGCTCGTTAGTACCGCCTCACCGAGTACCCACAATCTATGTCTTACAGCAGAAATACGTAACCTTATGTATACCCTCGTAAACCCCAGTTTTCTCTATACATTATGGGGCTAGAAAATTCACCACACGGATTTGTTAACATGATGATCAGCATTTTTTTTTGTTTTCAGAAAAACAAATGTCGTATTTTTACTTGATTCTGGTTCGAACATAGACTGTGAGTGCTCAATGAGGCGGTTCTAATGAGAACTCACAATTTATGTTTGGAGCAAAATAAGGATAATAATGTATTCCCTTGTAACTCCCACTTCTGTCTATACATCACGAAAACACTCCTATATAATTTTGACCCCATTGAACACCTCTTCTATATAGTAAAACTGGGGTTTACTGGGATAAACTTTATTTTTCTTTTTTTCTGCTCTAAAATATAGTTTGTTGGTACCCACAATCTATATTTTGAGCAGAAATAAGAAAAAACGTCAGGGTTTTTATCTTGAAATGTTCGTTTTTTTCGGCGGTAAAGTATACAATGCATTTGTATAGGCGCGTTTTCGTAATGGTTTGTAACACGCATATTCAAATATATGGTAAAATTTACCACCAAATAACGAAAGTTTTTAAATACAAATTCTGTTATTTTTCTTATTTCTACTCAAAACATAGATTGCGGACATCCGTTAGAACCGCCTCGGTTCTATCAGGTACCCACAATATATATTTATACGCAGAAGGAAGAAAATTAATGTACACCTCTGTAAACCCCAGTTTTACTATACAAACTTGGGGTTTGAGGGGTCAAAATTATATAGGCCCGTTTTCGTGATTATTAGACCAAAAGGTCACCTGAACAAGTAAAACACGCCTATATAATTTGGACCCCCTTAACCCCAATATTATATTGTAAAACTGGGGTTTGCAGGGGGATATTATTTCTTTTCTTATTTTTGCTCAACAGTTTGTGATAATTGACTTGTTAGACGAGGCGTTTCTAACGAGTACCCACAATCTTTGTTTTGAGCAGAAATACGAAATATATCAGAATTTTAATCTTTAAATTTTCACTTTTTGTATTTAATAGTATTTAATATTCAATAGACGTGTTTTGGCAAATTGGAAAAATGCTAGTGTAACAGAAAGACGACATAATAACGCATGCTCGTGTTATTGCACATAACACGTCTATTTGAATATATTTAAAATCTAACCTAAGAAAAAGAAGAAAACAATTTTCAGAAAAAAATCCTGATAATTTTCATTTTTTTTGCTCAAAACATAGATTTTGTGTACTTGTTAGAACCGTCGAGGCGAGGCGGTTCTAATGATAGCCCACAATCTATGTTTTTGAGCAAATACGACAAATAAGGTACAATTAATCCACAGCTCCCATCAGAGACACCAAAGGGAAAGAAACACAAATGAAACAACAGACCCCAATGGAAACATCAATAGCGGAAAGCCAAAAGGACAGTTACTTTCCCACAAAAAGGCCAATAGGCTATCTAAAATAAAATAATATAAGCGACACAAACACCCAAAGACAAACCATAACAAAAATAAACCGCGACAGGAGAACCGCCTTTAAACGGTCAGCGGAAACGAATTCCACCGGGGTGGGGGGGGGGGTTAAATCGATTGTAAACCCAGATTTACAGTATAAAGGTGGTGTTAGGAGTGGGGGGGTCAAAATTATACTTGCGTGTTTTCGTGCTGGATACTGTCAGTAATCGAGAGAGGAATTAGTATACCATCATATTACTTTATGACCACTAGAAATATTTTTATCAAGTTCATTTTTTCATGCGTTGTCCGTTTTTTTTCAAAAAGTATTGCTTAAATATAAGTCAAAGATCAAAACACAAATGAGGCCGTAGGATATCAGGTGATTTCGATTTTTAGGTAGTTAATAAAAAGTATCGTTTGTGCTTGTTATTAGCTATTATAGCTAGCCGAACTAACTAGGTAAATTTTAATCTAAGAAACACTTGAAAAGATCTCAAGAAGAAATAATATGAAGAAAAATTAAAACTGAAAAAAAAAAAATAAAAAAATGAAATATTGTAATAACTTCAATGGAGACGGCTGCGGTTCTTCGCTATGCAGTGGGCTAAGCAGTAAGTGATATTGATATAGAAAACAAAAACGAAAAACAATAGGAATATGAGGTGTTATTATCGATATTACCAGTTTGAAATTTCACGTAACATTACGAAAACACGCCTATGCAAATACATTGGAAACTTTACCGCCGAAAAAACAAATAGTTTAAGATGAAAAATTGTGATGTTTTTCTTATTTCGGCTCAAAAAATAGAGGCGAATCTAACGAGTACCAACAATCTTTATTTTAGACTATAGATTGTGGGTACTTGTTAGAACCGCCTCGATCTTTATTTTAGAGCAGAAATAAGAAAATAAACTCTAATTATATGTAATGTTGGTTGGTGCCTGATGCTCTGTCTTTACTGGGGCCCGTCGGAGTCTAACTGTTGGTTTTCTTTTGCTCCAGCATTTCAGTGGTTTCTTGCTGTCCAGTCCTCTCTGTAGTTGATCGGTATTTGTGTTCACGGAGATGTTGCACTGATGAGTAAGGAGGCCTTCATGCGGACTGAACAAATTATTTGTCTAAATCGCGGCGGAAGTTAGGGCGATGATTGTGGTCACGTAAAATCGATGTAAGCCCCCCAAGTGGAATTCGTTTCACTGACGTTCCTATGCGGTTCTTCTGTCGTGGTTTATTTCTGTTACGGCTTGTCTTTGTGTGTGTGTGTGTGTGTGTGTGTGTGTGTGTGTGTGTGTGTGTGTGTGTGTGTGTGTGTGTGTGTGTGTGTGTGTGTGTGTGTGTGTGTGTGTGTGTGTGTGTGTGTGTATCGCTTATATTATTTTGTTTTGGATAGCCAATTGGCGATTTTATGGGAATGTAACTGTCCTTTTGGCTTTCCGCTAGTGATGTTTCCATTAGGGTCTAGTTGTTTCATGTTTGTGTTTCTTTCCCTTGGTGTCTCTGCTGGAAGCTGTGGGTTAATTGTATCGATTCCTGATCATTGCCATCACTTCTTTTTTACCCCTGTAAGCACCAATTTTACTGTATGCAAGTGGGGTTCAAGGTGGTCAAAATTATATAAGCGTGTTTTCATGATGATGAGAGTATACTGTCTTGTATAATATAACGGATCTTACACGAGTGCTCATTTCATATGAAATTTATGAAACGAGCCTTCGGCGAGCTTCATAAATTTCATATGAAATGGCCACGAGTGTAAGATTCTGTTTATCATATGACCACTTTAAATTGGATTTTATCGCCTTTAAATTTGATATTTTTTCCACAAAAATACACGGCTGAACATGGAAATCGTTATGACGTTACTTAATCCCGCCAAAGTGTTATTACACGCGTGGTCATACGATTTTTATTACACGATATCAACGACGGCATGTGATAAAATTAGTTAATGCATTCTTCACTATTGTAACTACATGGAGTATTGACAGTTAACAAGTCCATGCAACGAACATCACTGTGTACATCCCACTTTATACACAGGAAGACGGAGGGAGTGTACATTAATTTTTCTAATTTTTGCTGTGTGGTGGTTTTAACGAGCAACCACAATCTATGTTTGGACTGCAAAAAAGAGTTAACAGAAGACAGTATAACTCGCCTATTGGGACCTATGCTGTATGAGAGCAAGTTATAAAAATAAATTTTAATTTTGAAGTTTTTGTCCTAAATGACTTTTTTTTTTTTTAAAAAAAAAAAAAGAGCTGTCAGACAGTACCCATTAAGACCATTGAACAAGAAGTTTTGTGTAAAAAACAACAACAAAAAACAACAAAAAAAAAACAACAAAAAAAAAAAACATCAATTTTGCATCTCTTGCACCCCATTCAAACCCATTTTCATATGTAAATAATCTAAACAGACTACAGCATTTGAAGAAGAAACAAAGCGTGTCCCTTTGATTCCAGTTTTTGAAATTAAATTTTTAAAAGTTGCAAGTCAGAAAAACTGTTGACGTGTTTTGCATTAAAAAAGGAAGCAAAAATCCTCCGCCGTGATTTGAAATTACACTCCGCTGCGCCATGCAGAGATTGTGTAAAAGTTAATATTAGCGTAGGACAGCTTGAGGACTTGCTGTAAGTCCACTAAAATTTTAACAAATTTGTTTCATGATCCAGCAAGGAATCCAAAAGGTGCAGATGGAATGGCAAACGATGTAGACCCTGATCAGACTGTTCCTTCAGGAGCACCCTGATCTTGGTCTGCACTATTTGCTTAGGCCTATCTGTCCCAAAATCTGGGAAATGGCGTATGTAAGAATATGTTTTTGTTCCTGTTCAGTTGAAACGTAAACAAACCATACCGAACCCGACGACGAATACCGGTGGTATGGTAATAGCACACCACCCCTTACCTTCGAAAGGCGAGCAACAAACGGACAGCGTTTCGATTTATTACAGGGTACTGATGTTGTTTGTATTAGCTGCGGTTGCTGACGCAGCGACAGAGACTTCAAAGGTATGTATGCATCATTTATGAGGAATGGGAACATTTTTCCGCCATTATTCAAATGTAGACAACTTTCGTGACTTCCTGTTCGCTTTTCTATAGGCTCAGTCTTGCTGACAAAGGGGTCTACTCTTAAAGGAAAGAATTTGCTCCTCAAGAGTTGACCCCTTTTGACATTGGAGACAAAATAGTTTTAAAGGAGTTGCCGCCGCTGAAGGTGTTCCCATCCCCATTAATGCTTTCATCCATGACTCCATAAACAACACTTTTCTTTTTCTTCAGAAATGTTGTGCTAGTGTTCAAATTTCTGTTTCAAACGTAGTCCATAATATAACACAGCAGTGTGACATAGTGCATTCTTTCATATCTCAAAAAACGGTACTATTTCTGACAAAAACTGATAGCTGCTTCTTGATGTTGTGTAGGGGTTAGAAGTGGGTCATTTTTGTCAAGTCTTTCAGAGAAAGGCCGGGGGAAAAGTGATGAGATGATAAAAGTGACGGACAGAGTAGAAAGAAAAGAAAACTGAATTGAAATGTAGATAATAAAGAAATAACAACCCTTACCTTCTGCAACGACAGCCTTGGCCAACTGCCAGTGAAGAAATAACAACAACCCCGCCCCCCCCCCCCTACCCTTACCTTCTGCATCGACAGCCTTGGCTAACTGTAAGTCAGCTGGACGCCCCATTGGCGCAAGATACACGACATCCTCGCCTCACCCATGGAACCGAACTCTTACTGGTTTTCATATTATTGCCCCAAACATCCGGATGCTCCATGGAGTAGAAAAAAGAATGAAAATGGATGTTCCTGTGAGCCGCAGTTTTCTCTTTTATACTTGGGGTTGACAGGAGTGTTCATTACATGTACATATACTTTCTCACATCATGCGTGTATGTGTTTGTAAAGATCAGCTCCCCATTACGAAAACACGACTATTTAAAAACATTGAAAATTGTACCACCAAAACATGAAAGTTTTCAGATTTTTCCATATTTCTGCTCCAAACATAGATTGTGGGAAATCATTAGAACCACCTCGGCGCGGCGACGCGGTTCAAACGAGCACCCAAAGCCTATGTTTGGAGTAGAAATAGGACAAATGTCACAATTATTGAAAAAAAAAACAGTTTTGGAGGTAAGAAAGGATGCATTTTATAATACGGCTGTGTCATCGTAATGTGTTCGACCAGGTAAGCCTGTGTGTACTGACATTCTAACCAGTGTTTGCTTGTTGCTCCGTGAATATCATAAAGGCTGTAAAAGGCTCACGCGAACAGCAAAGCATGGATGTTCAGTGTGATAAGTGCCTGCAGTAATTGTATTGGTGGTTTTGTCGTACATCGGCTCATTAGTGATGCAAAATATGATATTTTTATCTTCATGTCTCTGATTTAATAATATTGTTCCCATAAAAATTGCGGTTTTGTTTACAGCTTCTTAGTATAATATTCACCAATGCCAATGCAATAATGCTTTTAGCTATAAAATGGCGTTAATAAATATCACTGTAAACCTCCCTTTTCGCTTGAGTTTCTAGTTCATGATTCTGTAAAGAGCACAAGAGTACATGCGTTTTGTTATCGGACCATAACTAAAACCTGTGAAGTTGTCCAAAACTGGCCTTAAATTCTGGGTGTTGTGCTCACAAGGTAGCTGCTACATATACACTTTCTTAGTATTGAAGCATTGAAAACGTATGAATGTGAAAACAGTGAGAAACAAACTAAAAACACTTGCATAACTTCAGACCATAATTAGGAGACATGTGAAGTTTCAGAAGGATTGGTATTGCATTGAAGAAGGAGAAAGCTCACAAAGTACCGACTACATATAAAATTCAAAGTATTGAAGCTTAAAAGTTAAAAATGAGCCAGCGCACGACAAAACCTACAATAATACATGTGCGCCCATCGAAGACTCAGATCAGTCTGCGCATCCATATAGTCTTACCAGAGACTTCTCTTACTGCATGAAGGAGCATTGGGCCCTTAGCCATCCTTAGAGCGCACAACGAAGACTCTGATCAGACTGCGCGGATGCGCAGGCTGATCTGAGTCTTCGTTGGGCGCACATGTCTTATTGTAGGTTTTGTCATGCGCTGGCTCAAATGCTAAAAAAAGTGGATACAATAATATCAAGATTGTGTAAAAGCACTTGCATATCTTCAGACAATGATTAAAACACGTGTAAATTTCCAGAAGGATCTGTACAAAAGTGTTGGACGAGTGGCGCTCAAAAGGTACATTCTACATATACACTAGTACTTTCATAGTATTGAAGTATGGACAATGTCTAAATTAAAAATGTAAATAAATGAAAAAAAAATATATTTCAAGATTCCATTATCAGGACAGAAATATCTTTAGACTCTGATATTCACCTTTGTAGTATGCTCACAAGATACCTACTACAAACTCAGAATCATGCGAAAACAAAAACCCAAAAATGTGACAAAAATGGTAAAAACCATTTAAGTATTATGTAAGAAGCAAATGCGCAATTTCAGACCATGATTAAAACACCTGTAAAGTTTCAGAAGGAACGTTTAAAACTGTAGGAGGAGTTGCGAAATTGAAATATTCAAATTATTTATCCAAATCGCGAGGATTGCGGCCGCGTAAAATCGTTTTAAGTCCCACAGTGGAATACTTTTCACTCACCGTCGCGGTTTATTTTTTTTTTTTGAAAGTTGATGCTTGTATCAAGTTTCCATATTAACGCTATTCTATTTCCGGTACTGGACCCAACTACAACGCTTCCGCTTCTTCGAACAAACACTTAATAAAAATAAAAATACTCCTTAAGACCAAAGATGACAATACTGGGATGAGGATGGAACTTCGGAAAAGTTCTAAATACTTAACATGCTAATTATCTTTCACAAATAAATTGGCACAGAAAGACGAGTTCTGAAAAGAAAACAATACTCCGAGACTATTTTCCTACGCGCTTTCCGATATTATATAAATGGTAAGAGATTTTACTCATTCATCCCCGGGTTTCTGAACAGGACGCTTCTAGCTTCAGGCCATGATTAAAACACCTGTAAAGTGTTGAAGCATTGAAAAAGTATGAATGTGAAGTGCGACATCGTATGGGGTTTATAATTCGCAGTTAATTCGATTCGCTAGAGTGTCTTGTCCTGTATCCGACTTCAACACTCGTAATAAATCATTAACCGCTAAACTTCTTAATCAGGGGTATCGGTATCATTAACTACGTAAAGCCTTTTTAGCTCACCTGGGCCGAAGACTCCAGGGGAGCTTATAGTATAGTGGGTCCTCCGTCGTCCGTCGTCCGTCGTCCGTCCGTCGTCCGTCCACACATTTGAGCAGCTATATCTCTGTATCCTGCACGCTGATCTCAATCATTTCTCATCTGTAGCATGCCTCTGGTGGGGCATTGATGACATAAACTTTTTTTTGAAATTGCTCTAAAACTTTGGTTCCTTTGGCAACCACAAGGTCCCATAGACTTACTATGGGAAAATGCTTGTCATCACCGTAGCGCCTTCAGTTTTGATCGGATCTTTCTGAAACGTATATGTAAGGTGACTGGGGATAAAAACTCGGATGAGTTCGAAAACCGGCCAAGTCGGCCCATTTATCATGGAGTTACGTCCCTTTGATTGCTGAAAATGCCCATTTTCGACCTTGTCATCACCGTAGCCCCTTCAGTTTTGATCGGATCTTTCTAAAACTTATATGTAAAGTGGCTGGGGATAAAACCTCGGATGAGTTCGAAAACCGGCCAAGTCCGCCAATTTATCATAGAGTAACGTCCCTTTGATTGCTGAAAATGCCGATTTTTGACCTTGTCATCACAGTAGCCCCTTCAGTTTTGATCGGATCTTTCTGGTCCTTATATGTAAGGTGGCTGTGGATAAAATCTCGGAAGAGTTCGAAAACGGACCAAGTCGGCCCTTTTATTGTAGAGTAACGTCCCTTTGATTGCTGAAAATGCTGATTTTTGACCTTGTCATCACTGTAGCCCTTTCAGTTTTAATCGAAACTTTATGAAACTTATATGTAAAGTGGCTGGGGATAAAATCTCGGATGAGTTCGAAAACCAGCCAAGTTGGTCCATTTATCACAGAGTAAAGTCCCTTTGATTGCTGAAAAGCCGATTTTTGACCTTGTCATCACCGTAGCCCTTTCAGTTTTGATCGGATCTTTCTGAAACTTATATGCAAGGTGGCTGGGGATAAAGCCTCGGGTGAGTTCGCATTCCGGCAAAGGTGGCCTATTTATCATAGAGTTAGGTCCCTTTGATTGCTGAAAATGTTGATTTTTGACCTTTTCAACACTGTAGCCCCTTCAGTTTTGATCGGATCTTTCTGAAACTTATATGTAAGGTGGCTAGGGATAAAACCTCGGATGAGTTCGAAAACCGGCCAAGATTCCCCATTAACTATTTAGTTATGTCCCTTTGATGGCTGAAAATGTCGATTTTTTACCTTGTCATCACCGTAGCCCCTTCAGTTTTGATCGAATCTTTCTGAAACCTATATGTAAGGTGACTGGAGATAAAACCTAGGATGAGTTTGAATACCGCCCAAGTTGGCCAATTTATCATTGATTTACGTCCCTTTGATTGCTGGAAATGCCGATTTTTGACCTTGTCATCACCATAGCCCCTTCAGTTTTGATCGGATCTTTCTGAAACTTATATGTAAGGTGGCTGGGGATAAAATCTTGTATGAGTTCGAAAACAGGCCAAGTCAGCCCATTTATCGTAGAGTTATGTCCCTTTGATGGCTGAAAATGTTGATTTTTGACCTTGTCATTACCGTAGCCCCTTCAGTTTGATCGGATTTTTCTGAAACTTATATGTAAGGTGGCTGGGGATGAAACCTCGGATGAGTTTGAAAACTGGCCAAGTCGGCTCATTTATTTTACAGTAACATCCCTTTGATTGCTAAAAATGCCAAATTTTGACCTTGTCATCACCGTAGCCCCTTCAGTTTTGATCGGATCTTTCTGAAACTTATATGTGAGGTGGCTGGGAATAAAATCTTGGATGAGTTTGAATACTGGTCAAGTCTGATCGGATCTTTCTGAAACTTACATGTAAGGTGGCTGGGAATAAAACCTCAGGTGAGTTCGAATACCGGCCAAGTCGGCACATTTATCATAGAGTGACGTGCCTTTGATTGCTGAAAATGCCTATTTTCGACATTGTCATCACTGCTGCCCCTTTAGTTTTTGAACGAATCTTCATGAAACTTACAAACAAGGAAGTCGGGCAGAAAGCTTGGAGGAGTTTGAAAACTCTTGTTTTTGAACTTCTTCTTAGCAAGTCAGGAATAAAAGCTTGAATGAGTTTGAAAACCGTTGAGGTCAGCCTGTTTATCATAGAGTTACATTCTACTTGATTTTCAGAAAATGCTTACCCTGTCATCACCATGTCCTCCCATAAAGCCTTCAGTAAAGGTTGGCACTTCCTTAAACTTTGAATCTGTTAGCTCAGGTGAGCGATACAGGACCAAGCTAGCTTGGTCCTCTTGTTTAGGTTTTATAGACGTAATTCTGATTTGGTTTCAAAATTCAATGCTGGACTTAAAATACTTCGCAACAAGGCCTGTCGGAACCCGAATTCTATGGTGACTTAGTATATAGATTTAGAAAAATACATGCCTGTAATGACTTTAGTACCCAATTTCGTAAAATCGTTCGTCGATATATAAAGATTGGGTACAACATAAATGTTATAAAACAGACTGCATGCATGGTGGTTAACCAAATCACGGTTGGCAACTTTGCTTCCCTCTTTGATTACACACCGGCGGGTCGGGCCTAAGATTATATGACGGTTCCAGCGTAAAAACATAAATGGAATTTTATTTTAGTATTCTTTATGTTGGTTTGCGCCTGATACTCCGTCTTTGGTCGGGCCCCTCGGAATCTAACTGTTGGTTTTCTTTTGCTCCAGCAATTTTGTTGTTGTATGCTGTCGAGTACTCAATCTTGTTTCATCTCTGTAGTTTTTTTATTTGTATGTTCTCGGAGATGTTACACTGATGAGTTAGGAAGCCTTCATGCGGACTAAACAAACTAATTAGTGTATACCGCGACAGAGGTAAGGGCGAGGATTATGTCCATGTAGAATCGATTTAAGCCCCCCCCCCCCCCCCCCCCCCAGTGGAATTCTTTACACTGACCGTTCCAAGGCGGTTCTTCTGTGGCGGTTTATTTATGTTGTTGTTTGTTATATACTGTGTGTATCACTTGTGTCTTTTTATTTTGGATGGCCATTTAGCCATTTTGTGGGAAAGTAACTGTCCTTATGGCCTTCCTTGTTTAGGTTTCAATTATGGTCTGGTCGCTTCATGTTTGTGTTTCTTTCCGTTTGGTGTCTTTTATGGATGTAGTAAGTTAACTGATCTTTGTTTTACTCTTACTTTTAATATATATTCTTATAGAAAGGAATTTCCGATTAGTTCATTCACATGATGGCACGCAGTGTATATGTAGATTCTGGCGAGATTGCCCACTACGTGCCGTCTTATCTGGATCTACAAGGCTCGCATGTTAACAATGTATCCCGGGATCTGCACCGGTCTACAGGGTTAAAAGGGTTCTCTGTGATTATCAGTGACCAACTAAACAACCCTTTACTGACCGATATCGAATACAGTTATTCACCTGCTTTGAGAGCTCTAATTACAAAATATGTGTTGGAAGCTGTGCATCTTATATCAAGTTCCGTACTTTGAACAAATAGTGAAGACACCGGTCGGACGCTACATTCGATGGCCTCTAAGCAGTCTTAACTATTTCCGAATGCCAGTATTGGAACAATTGGCATTTATGGGTTACATATTTATGGCTAATATTTAGCTCAATACCGTCCAGGTTGGAATACACGTATGTTTATTCGCCTTTGGTAAGAGTTCGCTAAATGCGGCGTCTGATCAGGGTGATAATGTCTAAATCAAGTGGTTTAGAAATGGTCTTTTCGTTAAGTATTATCCCTTTTATGTCATCACGTCCGAAGGAACATAGCTCCCTGCGGATGTGCATCGTCGTATCAACGTGATATTGATGCGACGTTGCCAAGACGTCATGTGTCCGCTGTAAGATTTTTAGCAGATGGAAAAAGCACAGAATGTACTGAGTTAATTTAGAAATACATGAATATGGTTTAACAATGAAAAATTAGCAGGCACGTTTATCTTTCTTTCTTGGGTGAGGCAAGGTGATGTGTATCTTGTGTCACTGGGGCGTCCAGCTGATATTGGCTTACAGTTGGGCAAAGCCTGTTGTCCTTGCAGCAGGTTACGGTAGAGGGGGGGGGTGCTGTTTACATTGAAGAAAGCACTCAAACACTATCTATTCCATGGGGATTAAACTATGCTAAATTGGAACAGCACCCAATATGGAATGTCTATTGTGATCAACGATAGATTGCCTGTATCATGGGACGGTTTGCGGACATATTGGTTTGGGTTGTGTGTGAACACAAGACTAGATCGACCACGGCTGGCATACCCGCGGCCTCCGAGGGTCTTCTATAGTCTAGGGCTCAAAACTGTGTCCGCTGTTTTACCTTCTGTTCGTTCTGGGACATGAGAGGACGTGTTGATTTGCAGCCCCCCCCCCCGGCACACACACACACAATTGATGCAAGTTATTGGGTACCGCCTCGTTCTTTCACGACCACTCTTTCGACATTTTTCGATCCTTCAGAACGTCTTACCCTACTCCCACGCCTCGGGGCTTTTTGCTTTTGGTGACTCGAATGGACAAGCCTGCGACCTGTGGAGTCAAGTGCTCACATTACGTTTAAAAGTTATTATATCAATAACTTACCTGGCCTATTCTATTTTTTGCTCAACAAAGAGAGCTATATTCTAGACTACGTCTGCGATTTTAAGGATTGTCAAACTAGTATGGGAGTAGGGGCGTGCCGTTTGGACATTGGTTTCCGCCACGCGCCCCTCGCCCGCGCCTTGACAGTCAAGGTCCTTTTAGCCATCCATACAGGCAGAAATGTTACAGTGAGGACCACACGTTAGACTGGCGCTCATGCCATATATGTTTTCCTCTTGAAATAAAGTTATCATTATTATTGTCATTAGCACTTCTGTTTCTACACGTCCGTTCATTTTCCACTTTTCCTCTGCCCCTCACTTTCATATCTACTATCTCTTTAATCTTTTACTCCCTTTCCCTGGGAGACGACACAAAATGACCCACAAAGGTTGACCTGTCGTTAAAATCAAAACAATCAATCAATCATTTTGTTTTCTTCGTCGAATTTTGTAACCCTCTGGGACCTTGTCAACAAAATACCTAGAGAACTGTTTGATCTATTCCTGACACTGTTATCAGTACTTTGATTATAGTTCGTCTTTGAATGTGTGTATCACTCATACCTCTTTGTTTTGGAAAGCCAATTTGCAACTTTGTGGGAAAGTAATAGTCGTCTTTCTGCTATTGATGTTTCCATTAGGGTCTAGTTATTTCATATTTATGTTTCTTTCCCTTTAATGTCTTTGATGGGAGGTGTTGGTTCATTGTAGCGATTCTTGATCATTGCCTTTCATCTGTGTTGTGCTCTTAAGGAACCTACTACAAATTAAAATCAAAAATGAGTTCCTTTAAGAGCAATGAAACATTCATAAGAAAGAAGATGGGTCATACTACGTAGTTTCGGCTAATAAAGCCTCATCAGTGACCCTGTAATGATCCGGCAAAGAAAGCCAGAGGAAACATACTGCAATTTTGCGAATTTCGAATAGGCAGTCGATTCAAAGACTGATATAAATCAAAATGGGATCCAAATAATTAAAAACCTGTCTAGAATACGAGTCTAAACCAATAATTTATTTCCGATTTCTCAGAATATTCACGCTGATCTCAAAGGAACAAAAGTAAAATATAAACTGCACTATGGTTGATGTACGGGGAGACGTTTTACGGCCGCCACACGGCACAACACCAGCTGCATTGAAGGCAAATTAAAATCAAAAATGAGTTCCTTTAAGAGCAATGAAAACATTCATAAGAAAGAAGATGGGTCATACTACGTAGTTTCGGCTAATAAAGCCTCATCAGTGACCCTGTAATGATCCGGCAAAGAAACCCAGAGGAAACATAAACCCGGAACCACGAATCTCTCACCACGCACAAGAGAATATCATGCCCCTCGCTTTGCTTCGAAAAAGCGGGGAATAATTCATCTTCATTAGTGTTATACACACCAGTTATTGATCCAGCATTTTATTTTATTTTAGGTTACAACAACAACTGCGTCAGGTGAGTTTATTGCTTATAACGATGGTTAAATTTTAAGGCCTTAGACATTTTTATGTAGACAATTTCCATCGCTGTCAAGGGCTAATAAACCTTATTGTGATTTGCCAAAATATCATGTTTAATGTTTTTGTTGTATTCTTTGGTATGGTTTATACGTGTTGGCAACTAGAAGTGGTTTCAATCTAAAACCGGCGTTGCCATCATATTAACAAGTCACCCCAGTAAACCCACTTTTATATAGAGAAAACTGGGGTTTACATGTATACATACTTGCTTGTATTTCTGCTACAAGACATTGGTTGCGAGCAATCGGTTAAACCGCCTCATGAATATCACAGGTTTTAATCTGAAAAATCACTTTTTGGGTGATATGAAAGAATGCACACGGACGTGTTATCCTAATGTCTTAATAACGACTTGTGATGATTCTGGACGAAGTTTTAGATTACACGTAAGCCACAAATATGCCAAGTAAATCTGCAGGACGAGCATTCTCTAGCCTTAGAGGTGGGCGTATTCAGAACTGTGTCTGTGCTATGGATTTCATGTCTATATCTTCATGTACAAAAATATACGAAAGTCAAATTGTGCATATCATGGATTATTCGTCCAGTGTGTATATTACACAAATGGAGTGTTCGCATTTATCTCAGCGTTCATTAATAATCGTCAAATGCTGTGATACATGGTCATTGTGGCGGATAACCACTACTGTACGAAAGCAATTACATTGATTGTGAGTATGGATTATGCTCTGAAATATGAACAAAACAGACTGACCGGACATATATTTCATCGGGATTATATGAAATGACGAAATAATTTGTGCCACGATGTTAGCCGTACATTAACGTCAGCTTGCTAGGAAAATAAGCTTTAACTGACACTGAGAATCTCAAAGTTTCAATAGAAACTGCGAGAGCTATTTTATTAACTTCTTCCACAATTTGATTGAGCACAATGTTCTGTATAATAATTGCTGGAAGTCTTGATCTAGGTTATATAGAGTTACATCACGTGAACAAGTCCGTGAAATAAACAAATAAACACCCACTAAACCCTACTTAATACAGAGAAAACTGGCGTTACGGGTATTCATTATCTTACTTGTTTCTGCTTCAAGAAATGAGGCGGTTCTAACGAGCACCTACAACCTATGTTAGCAGTATAAACGAGAAACATGTCACGGATTTTCCTATAAAAAGTAGCCATTTTGGTGATGAGAAAGATTGCATTGTGAAGTACGGGTGTGTGATTGTAATATGCAGTTTATTTTATTTCAGCATGAACTTACTAATGACGACAAACCATTGTCAAGCTCAAAACGACAGCAAAATTTTAATTGTTCGGTTCATCGTGTCAAGCCAACATATTGATGGGCAAGATAAATTGCATACTAAAATTATTAGATAATTCTAAAAGAAAATGTATATCCTGAGTGGTCAGTTTTCATTCTGTATTTACAGTTTGTGGCTCACAAGATTGTTCTGCACTTCAAGTTATTCATGGTCCCTGGGGAGATGATAATCAGACTCAATCAGTCCAGATGCATTGTAATGTAACCGTTGATGTATCGAAGAACGTTGAAGAACTGTTTGTGTTGCTGTCCCTTGATAGAAACACTACTGTTGTTGAGGTTTGTATGCGATTTTATACTAACCTCCGCGGAATTCTGGTGCACAAATGGTTCCAATACAACCATCATGACAATGCGGTATAGTGATCATCCCTATAAATCCAAATTTATATAAGAGAACAATGCAAAATAGAATTGAAGGCAATGATCAGAATTCGATACAATTTTCTCACACCTCCCATCCAAGACACCAACGGGAAAGAAACACAATCATAAGCACTTCACCAAAATGAAAAGTTCACATGCGGAAAGCCAAAACGACAGCTACATTCCCACAAAATAACGGCTATCAAAGATGTTAACAATGCATACATCCAACGACGAGCTATAAAAATAATTCACAACAGGAGAACTGCCTGGGACGTACAGTACATTTTTTACGAGGGGGGGGGGACTTAAATCGATTTAAGTGGCCACAAGTTCTGTCGTGGTTTAGACAAATCATTAGTTCAGTCCGCATGAAAGATTCCTAACAGAAGTGAAGGCAATGATCAGGAATCGATACAATTTACCCACGGCACCCATCAGAGACACAAAGGAAAAAAAACACAAACATGAAATAACTAGACCCTAATGTAAACTTCAATACCGGAAAGCCAAAAGGACAGTTTCTTTCCCACAAAATGGCAAATGCGATACACACACTCAAAGACGAACCAGCCGCGACAGAAGAACCGCCTTGTAACCTTCAATGAAACGAATTCCACTGGCCGGCCCCCGCCCATCGGGGCATAACTAGATGGGCTGCATGATGCAGAGCTGAAACCGACCCGCACACGAGTACTGATTTTGATTTTGAGATTGTGAATATTCCTTTCTTGGATGGTGGTGTTCCTCGTGTGGGTTCGTGTGGCGTTTGTGTTTCGCGGTGTTCGATTTGCCAGAGTGTCTAGTCGTGTAATTGACTTCAACACTCGTTATAAGTTGTTATCTTCTAAACTTCTTAATTAGGGTTATCGGTTTCAAAAACTACGCCAAGCCTTTTCTAGACAGACGTCATTCCGATTCAATTTCAAAATTCGATGCTGGACTTGGATCTCTCCTGCAATAAGTTCTATCGGAACCTGATTTTGGGATGACTTAGTATATAAATTCAGAAAAATATATGCTTCAAGTGACTTCGGTACCCTATTTCATAAAATCATTCTTTGATATAAAAATCGACACAACATAAATCTTATACGACAGACTGCATGCATAGAAGTTACCCCATTCACGGTTGACAACTTTGGTTTCCTCTTTAGTTGCACGCCGGTTGGTCAGGCCGCTGATTTGTATGACGGTTCCAGCGTAAAGGCGTATGAATTAGAAGACCTTCTTGCTGAGGGAACAAACTATTTGTCAAAATTCCGACGGAAGTAAGGCGAGGATTGCGGCCGCATAAAATCGATTTAAGTCCAACCCAACCCCACACGCAGCGTGATTTTTTTCACTGATCGTTCCAAGGCGGTTCTTTTATCGCGGTTTATTTTTGTTATGGTTTGTCTTTGATGAGTTTTCCATGTTTGTGTTGCTTTTGCTTCGGTGTCTCGGTGATGGGAGCGGTGGGATAATTGTATCGATTCCTGATTATTGCCTTCACTTCTATATACAATGATATCAGATTGGTTTTCAACGGAATGTGGCATCATGAAAAGTAGAAGTAAAACAAAGATCAGGAATTGATACAATTAACTTTCTCCACCCATAAAAGACACCAAAGGGAAAGAAATACAAACATCAAGCGACAAGACCATAATGGAAACCTAAACAAAGGAAGGCCATAAGGACAGTTACTTTCCCACAAAATGGCCATATGGCCATCCAAAATAAAAAGACAAAAGTGATACACACAGTAAGTAACAAACAACAACATAAATAAATCGCCACAGAAGAGCCGCCTTGGAACGGTTAGTGGAAGATTTCCACCCGGGGGCTTAAATCGATTTTACGTGGCCACAATCCTCGCCCTTTCTTCCGTCGCGATATAGACAAATAATTTGTTCAGTCCGCATGAAGGCCTCCTAACTCATCAGTGCAACATCTCCGTGAACACAAAAATCAAAGAACCACAGAGGTGAGACAACGGTGAGGACTGGACAGCAAGAAACCACTGAAATGCTGGAGCAAAAGAAAACCAACAGTTAGACTCCGATGAAGTCTTTCATAACAAAACAAGAACAGATCAGCCAAAGGGTGCGCAATTCGTACCCATGGGAATACTCACAATCTGTCTAAATAGCTTTGTACCAAATCTTATGTAAATATTGTCAATTAGAAAGGTGAGAGCGTCACACATTTTCAAACAAATAAAGTATAATTTTATGGTCTTCAGAAGTGAAAAAAAAAAAAAAAAACATTACTTACATTAACGCATGGTGGAGGGAATCTCCCCTATGAAATATCCATTCAATTAAATCATTAAGTTTTTCTTTTATTAGATTATGAAGAAGTGTAGTGTTAAGGGTGGAAGCTGTTAAATAGACAGACTTTATAAAAAAGATAGGGTACAACATAGATGTTATACGACAGACTTCATGCAAGGTAGTTAAACCAATCACGGTTGACAACTTCCCTCTTTAATTGCACGCCGGTGGGTCAGGCCTCAGATTCTATGACTGTTCCAGCGTAAAGGTTTATTGAGAAATAGAGAGTATCTAATTTTGTTGGTTGGTCCCTGATGCTCTGTCTCTGGTCGGGCCCATCGGAGTCTAACTGTTGGTTATCTTTTGCTCCAGCATTTCAGTGGTTTCTTCCTGTCGAGTCCTCACCGTTGTTTCATCTCTGTGGTTGTTTGATTTTTGTGTTCACGGAGATGTTTCACTCATGAGTTAGTGGGCCTTCATGCGAACTAAAAAACTTATTTGTCTAAATCGCGACGGAAACAAGGCTGGGGATTGTGGTCACGTAAAATCGGTTAAAGCCAACCCACCCCCAATTGTTGAATTCGTTCACTGACCTTCAAAGGCAGTTCTTCTGTCGCGGTTTATTTTTGTGATGGTTTGTCTTTGAGTGTGTTTGTTTTTGTTTGTTTTATTCGAAGTTTAACGTCCCCGTCGACACTGTAAAGGTCATTTTGGAGACGTTGCTCCCAATTTTGTGGGACTTTAACCCGACATTGAGATGAAATGACATCTCAAAGCCCTGTCGACTAATGAAACCAATTGTATTCCATTGCAATACCTTGTGTTGTTTCTTTAAGATTACAATACCTTCCTTGTCTTACTTTTACTATTGCCTCGTTTTCTGTCGTTTCTTTCGTTTCTCATAAACGACTTGTTGCTCTGTCTCTGGTCGGGCCCATCGGAGTCTAACTGTTGGTTTTCTTTTGCTCCAGCATTTCAGTGGTTTCTTGCTGTCCAGTCCTCACAGTTATCTCACCTCTGTGGTTCTTTGATTTTTTTGTGTTCACGGATATGTTGCACTGATGAGTTAGGAGGCCTTCATGCGGACTGAACAAATTATTTGTCTTAAATCGCGACGGAAGTAAGGGCGAGGATTGTGGCCACGTAAAATCGATTTAAGCCCCCCAGTGGAAATCTTTCCACTGACCGTTCCAAGGCGGTTCTTCTGTGGCGGTTTATTTATGTCGTTGTTTGTTTTTTACTGTGTGTATCACTTGTTTCTTTTTATTTTGGATGGCCATATGGCCATTTTGTGGGAAAGTAACTGTCCTTATGGCCTTCCTTTGTTTAGGCTTCCATTATGGTCTGGTCGCTTAATGTTAGTGTTTCTTTCCCTTTGGTGTCTTTGATGGGTGGAGTAAGTTAATTGTATCGATTCCTGATCTTTGTCTTACTTCTACTTTGTATTTAAATGTAATGCGGGGACTTACCCTTACAGTGTAAATGATTTTAATTTTAAATTTATCACGAAAACACGCCTATATAATTTTGACCCCCTTGTACCCCACCTTTATAAAGTAAAACTAGGATTTACAGGAGTAAACTTTATTTTTCTTATTACTGCTCTAAAATATAGATTGCGGTTACCCGTTAGAGCCGCCTCGATAAGGCGGTTCTAACGATTACCCACATTCTATATTTTGAGCAGACATAAGAAAAATATCACCATTTTTCATCTTAAAATTGTCGCTTTTTCGGCGGCAACATTTATAATGTATTTGTATAGGCGTGTTTTCGTAATGTTACTTCAGTATGATGTTTTCTTTTCAGCCTCACACGATGGCTTTGGTTCAGAATCTCCCTGACGGTTTGAGGTTTACATTCAGTAATATATGGGTTGTCCCAGCAGGCAGCTTTATTTTTGATTTTGAACTAGCCTACAGTATTGACCAAGGTGACACAGCTATTCCGGGAGGACACTGCTCAATTACTGAAGGTATGTGTGTCTTTCTTTCTTTCTTTCTTTCTTTCTTTCTTTCTTGTTTTCTTCTTTCTTTCTGAAATGTGCGTCTTTAACCAATGTAAAATAAAAGTAAAGGCAATGATCAGAAAACGATACAAGTTCGTCGCACCTCCCATCAGAGATGCCAAAGGGAACGAAATATGAACATGAAGTATCCAACCCAATAAAACATCACAAGCGAATAGCCAAAATGACAGTTACTTTCCCACAAAATGGCCAAATGGCTATCCAAGATATACGCAATACATACATGCAAAGAAAAATGTAAGAAATTATAAACCACGACCGAAGAACCGCCTTGGATAAAGTAAAGTATTTCACTGGGTGTGTGTGTGGGGGGGTCTAATATCTATTTTACATGGCCATTATGCCCCACGTTGGTTCTGTCGCGGTTTACACAAGTTTGTTTGCTTAGATTGAATTGAGGTATAACGTCCTCTTCAACACTATATGGGTCAGTTTGGAAGGTCATTCGATATAAAAAGATTGGGTGCAACATGGATGTTGTGCGATGGACTGCGTGCATGGTAGTTAACCCAATCACCGTTGTCATCTTTGCTTCCCTCTTTGGTTGCACGCCGGTGGGTCGGGCCTCGGTTTCTGTGACGGCTCCAGCGTGGGGGCTTATTGAGAATTAGAGAGATCTAATTCTTGGTAATGTTGGTTGGTGTCTGATGCTCTGTCTCTGGTTGGGCCCATCGGGGTCTAACTGTTGGTTTTCTTTTGCTCCGGCGTTTCGGTGGTTTCTTGCTGTCGAGTCCTCGCCGTTGTCTCACCTCTGTGGTTCTTTAATTTTTTGTGTTCACGGGGATGTTGCACTGATGGGTTGTGGGGCCTTCATGCGGACTGAACAAATTATTTGTCTAAATCGCGACGGAAGTAAGGGCGAGGATTGTGGCCGCGTAAAATCGATTTAAGCCCCCCAGTGGAAATCTTTCCACTGACCGTTCCAAGGCGGTTCTACTGTGGCGGTTTATTTATGTTGTTTGTTACTTACTGTGTGTATCACTTGTATTTTTATTTTGGATGGCCATATGGTCATTTTGTGGGAAAGTAACTGTCCTTATGGCCTTCCTTTGTTTAGGTTGCCATTATGGTCTGGTCACTTAATGTTTGTGTTTCTTACCCTTTGGTGTCTTTGGTGGGTGGAGTCAGTTAATTGTATCGATTCCTGATCTTTGGAAAGTAGAAGCTTCTACTTTCCAATTTATGGGACTTTTACCCGACATTGAGATGAAATGACATCTCAAGCCCTGCCGCCCAATGAAACTAAAATGCTTAAATGCATTGGCCAGTCTGACTCACACCACTTTACCTGGGCAGGCTTAGTCCTTCTAAGCGGACAACCAGTACTCGCATGTGGTCAGATACAGCTCTGCGTGGAAGCTTCATGCAGCTCAATCTATTTCCCCAAGCCCCGATAGGCGGGGGTGATGTGTTGATTCAGTCCACATTTTGTCTTTCTGTCTCATCGGCGCTACATCTCCGAGAACATCAAAATCAAACAACTACAGAGATTAAACAACGTTGTGGATTCGACAATATGAAATTAAATGAAATGGTGTGGCTAAAGAAAACCATCAGTTAGAATACGGTGGGCCCGACCAGAGACCGACAGTACCTAAAAGAAAAATGTTAAGTAAAATAGAAGTGAAGGCAATGATCAGGAATCGATACAATGAACCCACAGCTCCCATCAGGGACACCAAAGGGAAAGAAACACAAACATGAAACAACTGACCCTAATGGAAACATCAATAGCGGAAAGCCAAAAGGACTTCCCCACAAAATGGCCAATAGGCTATCTAAAGTAAAATAATATAAGCGACAAAAACACCCAAAGACAAACCATAGCAAAAATAAACCAGGACAGAAGAGCCGCCTTGGAACGGTCAGTGAAACGAATTCCACGGGCGCGGGGGGGGGGGGGGGGGTGTGGCTTACATCGATTTTACGTGGCCACAATCCTCGCCCTTAATTCCGTCGCGATTTAGAAAAATAATTTGTTTAGTCCGCATGAAGGCCTCCTAAGTCATCAGTGCAACATCTCCGTGTAAACAAAAACAATCAAACAAACAACCAAAGAGATGAAACAACGGTGGTTCTCGACAGCAAGAAACCACTGAAATGCTGGACTCCGATGGGCCCGACCAGAGACAGAGCATCCGGCACCAACCAACATTACATTGAATTAGAGTGACTGGGTGAGTGAGATTTTGTTTAAAGACACCTCAACCTATTGGTCATATGGTGTTTAATAATTTTCTAATATGACTGTTTGGGATAATGAAAACTTAAGACATTAAAAATTTTGACTCAACGTAGCTATTTACAATTTATTAAAAATCTGGATTTCTTCAAGAAATGATAAAATCTGTTTATAATGTATTTGATTAAAAAGTTCAAATATATTGCTAACATGATAAAATCTATCACGGATGATTCCAAAGTCAGCGCATTCAATTAAAATATGTTTAATGGTATAGTCTTGTGCGCAGGCTATGCACTGCAGCTTAAAGTCGTAAAATGGCCACGTAAAATCGATTTAAGCCCCCCAGTGGAAATCTTCCAGTGGAAATCTTCCACTGACCGTTCCAAGGCGGCTCTTCTGTGGCGATTTATTTATGTTGTTGTTTGTTACTTACTGTGTGTATCACTTGTGTCTTTTAATTTTGGATGGCCATATGGCCTTTTTGTGGGAAAGTAACTGTCCTTATTGCCTTCCTTTGTTTACTTTTTTCATAATGACCGGTATGAAGATCGCTTTAGTTTTGACGGTATCAAAACCTTCTAAACCTACATGAGTAACACAACTGCATTTAAAATATCAATATCACCCCTTAGGTTAAACTCTGCTTCTTCTGTACGGATTCCCCATTCTATTAAGAACTTTATGCGGACTGAACAAATTATTTGTCTAAATCGCGACGGAAGTAAGGGCGAGGATTTTGGCCACGTAAAATCGATTTAAGCCCCCCAGTGGAAATCTTCCACTGACCGTTCCAAGACGGCTCTTCTGTGGCGATTTATTTATGTTGTTGTTTGTTACTTACTGTGTGTATCACTTGTGTCTTTTAATTTTGGATGGCCATATGGCCATTTTGTGGGAAAGTAACTGTCCATATGGCCTTCCTTTGTTTAGGTTTCCATTATGGTCTGGTCGCTTAATGTTTGTATTTCTTTCCCTTTGGTGTCTTTTATGGATGGAGTAAGTTAATTGTATCAATTCCTGATCTTTGTTTTACTTCTACTTTCCATTATGGTCTGGTCGCTTAATGTTTGTATTTCTCTCCCTTTGGTGTCTTTTATGGGTGGAGTAAGTTAATTGTATCAATTCCTGATCTTTGTTTTACTTCTACTTTTTCTAATCTGACTAACTGATCGTTAGTGCTACGATTTTTCCGGAAACCCGTTTGATATCTGGAGATCAAATTATTTGCCTCCAAATACCAGACGAGCCTCTTATTGATCATTCTCTCCATAGTTTTACAAACACAACTTGTTAAAGCGATAGGCCGATAATTTGTTGGATTAGTTTGATCTTTGTTTGGTTTCGGGATTGGAACTATAACAGCTTCCGACCAACATTTGGGAAATGTACCTTTTTCCCATATAAGATTAAAAATGTCTAGAAGACATTTCTGAGAAGATTCTGGAAGATGTTTCAGAATTTGGTAGTGCATGTCGTCCGAACCAGCAGCTGAATCATAAGCTTTTGCAAAGATTCCGAAAGTTCAGCTGTCGTGAAAGGAAGATTATATTTTTCGTCATTTTCAGACTCAAAATTAAGAAAGTTCTGTTCTTCCTCTGTTTTAATATTTTGAAATTTATTACTATAATGTTCGGATGAAGAGTTGTGTTCAAAAGTTTCACCCAATTAATCTGCTATTTCCTTTTTTGTTTCGTATGTAGTGCCGTTAGACTGAATGTGTGTACAAGGTGATTTTTTATTTTTGCCATTTATTTTTCTCAACATATTCCAGATCTTCTTCATTGGAGTTCGTGAATTTATTTTGGAGACGTACTTATGCCATGATGTTCGTTTGGCTGTTTTTTTATAGTACGTCGAGCTTTAGCTCGCATTATTCGAGTTGTATTTAAATTATCTGCGGTCGGTTGTCTGTTAAATTTCTTCAAGCTATTTTTTCTATTTTAATAGCTTCTTTACAATCCTCATTTAACCAAGGCCTATTTTTCTTTGGATTTGTCGAGGATTTAGGAATACACTCGTGAGATATTTTTAAAAGCGATTCTGAAAAAGACATGATTGGATCAATTTCATTAGTAAAATTCTCAAATTGTAATTTATCTTCACAAAGTGTTTTAAATTTCTCCCAATCGGCTTTTTTGAAATTCCATCTTGGTAAAGAAACGTCATTTGCTGGTTCAATTTCAGTAATAATGATAGGAAAGTGATCGCTCCCATGAAGGTCATCGTGAACCGACCATTCATAATATAAATAAAGTGATGGATGACATATGGATAAATCAATGGAGGAATAGGTTCCATAAGCTGGATGTAAATACGTATGTTTATTGTCATTTAATAAACATAAATCATTCTCAGTGATAAAGTCTTCGATAATTTTACCTTTATCATTCAAATCTGAACAACCCCAAAGTTGGTTGTGTCCATTGAGGCGGTACGTAGACGGAACAAACAGTAATAGATTTAGACATGGAGACTTTTATAGCTTTTGCTTGTAGATTTGTAGTAAGATCGATTGAGCTATGAGGAGTATCAGATTTTACCAAGATGGAAGTTCCACCCGAGGCTTTTAAGCCATCGTTGTGGATATAATGGTAAGCCGAATAATTAGTAATGTTTATAATGTCAGACTGTTTTAATTTGGTTTCCTAAATACATAATATTTTGGGAGAAAATAACGATATAAGTAATAATATTTCATTGTAATTTGCTTTAATTCCTGGACAATTCCACTAAATTATTTTATTGTGTTTTGTGTTATCCATGAGAAAATGAAGAGATTAATATTAATCACTGTCCATTTCTTGGTCTGGATCAAGATCCCGATAGCTATTTGCTATTTTGATAGGATCTGATCCTTTTTGTTGTCTGTTAGAAGTTTTGGTTTGGTGTGGCTTTGGCGATTCTTTTTTATCTTTATCCCTTGTTCGTGATGATGGTCTTGGCGTGTGTCCCGAGCGTGAACTGGGTTTTTCCGAGTGTTGAGATGATGATCTCGGTTTAACAGAAGCAGAAGATTGTGATTTGCTAGATGCAGAAGACTGAGAAGATTGTGAAGATGATGATGTTGAAGCAGTTTGAGAAGAATGGACTGGTGTTTTCTTAATTCTTGGAATAATTACTTTTGAACTCTCCGTGATTTTGCCGCCATTTTATCCCATTGGCACGCTACCTCTTTCTTTTCTGGTTTTGGAGCTGCAGATTAAAGGATTTGCGAAAAGGTAAATTCTGGTTTATTTTCAAACATTTTTTTGGCTTCAAAGTAAGTGGTGTGATTGGAAACTTTTATTTTCATGGTTTCTTTCTCATTTTTCCAAATCTGACACTGATTTGATCTACTAGTAGTAGATAGATGGCTTTCACCACAGTTCACACATTTCTCAGCATTTTTGCATCGGCTGGTATGGTGGTCATGACCACCAGTACCGCATTTTTCACAAATTGATCCTGGGTCTTCGGGACATCTTGATTCATGATGACCAAACCTCTGACAGTTAAAGCACCGCAGAGGGTTTGGTACATACATTTCAACTGGAACGATTCTGTAGAAAATTTTAAGTGCTTTGGGAGGAGTTTCTTTGTTGAAAGTTAACAGAACGGTGTTTGTTTATATGATTTTTCCTTCTTTTTTAATCGTGAATCTTTTGACGTTGGTGACTCCTTGGTCCGATAAATATTCCAAAATATCTGCCTCTGACTCACCTTTAAGAATTTTGTCTTTTACGATACCTTTCGAAGAGTTAAGGGAGCCGTGAATGGAACAAATAATGGGCAGGTTGTAAAATGTGTTCAATTTTAAAAGGTTGTCCGACTGGATTTTTGAAGCCGTTTCTACCAACAGGGAGTCATCTTTTAACTTTTTAACAGATTTAACCGTCGCTATCAATCCTTTCATTTGTTTCTCTATAATGAAAGGTGACAGGGAGGTTATCTTTGTTTCGTTAGTTGATTTGACGGTCAGAAATCTTGCGAATCGTTCAGTTGTTGTTTCCGAGAACAAGGGAAATTCCTGATAGTCGTTGTTGTTATCCGATCGGGGTCTTTTTAAGGAAGCCATGATTGAAATGAAATTTATGATTCGATAGCTATGCGCCCAACCCTCCTTGGAGCCCTACAAGGGGACGTTTAATGAAAATGGATCTCCTATTTTCAACGCCAAGGCTACATTGCTATTATACTCGATGACAGGACCAGAGTCCTTTCGCTCCACCTCTGCTTTATGTCTCCAAACTATGCATCTAGTTTTCAAAAAGAAAAAAGATGAATAGTTTGGCTCCATTCCCACCCATATTCTCTCCCTCACAGAAGCATCTGCTGAATTTCCCCAGTACAAGCCCACCGATTGATCCATCAGCCGCCGCCCGTCAAACAACACTCAAAGACAGAGGAATAAGAAAAAAATAAACCCGGTTTGTACCATAAAGATACGTAAAATGTGAGAAGGAAGTAAAGAACAAGCTGTGCGATTCTAGGGCTTGGCACGACTGAGCCGATTGATTCAAGCCGGATCTAGCCCAAACCCCTCGTTTATCTGAAATATTGGCCAAAATGATGTGTTGGAAAGCTGGAGATCCCTGGGCTTCCCTCAATCATCAGGATCCCTTCTTCCAGCATACGAGACGCCACTCACGGCAAACAAGTGGCTCCTGTTTTAACAGGGAATTTCATCCCCGTTCACTACAGAAGGAAAGTGACCTATATATTTTATTCACTACAGACAAGGGAGACCGAAAACGTTTGCTATAATAAAAGCTTGGCTTTTAAAATAGCAGGTCCTTTGCTAAACATGAGATCCACGATTTTGGTAAGAAATTGAGGTAATAAGTTTCCGAAAGAACAAAGAATTTTATAAACTACTAAAGAGATAAGTTGTGTTAGATGACAACGTACATTTCAGAACTTAGTGATAAGTATCTGATTCTGATTAATTTGGAGTAACATGAAATAACTTTGGAGTAACATGAAGTGACAAGTTACTTATCTAATAACGTATACAAAATGCATCTTTCATTGATGTGCAGAGTGATGGAGCATGAAAAAGTGACACATACACAGTACAAACACATATGTTAAACACAGATGAGGTTCTCTATTTTGCAGTGCGCGTCCCACCAGCAATGATGATACACGTACAAATGCAGCGTGGTTAGTAACATTAGATAGGAAAGGTTTAAAAGGATAGATCTCGCGTAAGGAATTTTGTAAAAAAATTGGTAAGATGCATTTGAACAAACTCTGATGCTCTGTCTCTGGTCGGGCTCATCGGAGTCTAACTGTTGGTTTTCTTTTGCTCCAGCATTTCAGTGGTTTCTTGCTGTCGAGTCCTCACCGTTGTCTCACCTCTGTGGTTCTTTGATTTTTGTGTTCACGGAGATGTTGCACTGATGAGTTAGGAGGCCTTCATGCGGACTGAACAAATTATTTGTCTAAATCGCGACGGAAGTAAGGGCGAGGATTGTGGCCACGTAAAATCGATTTAAGCCCCCCAGTGGAAATCTTCCGCTGACCGTTCCAAGGCGGCTCTTCTGTGGCGATTTATTTATGTTGTTGTTTGTTACTTACTGTGTGTATCACTTGTGTCTTTTGGTTTTGGATGACCATATGGCCATTTTGTGGGAAAGTAACTGTCCTTATGGCCTTCCTTTGTTTGGGTTTCCATTATGGTCTGGTCGCTTAATGTTTGTATTTCTTTCCCTTTGGTGTCTTTTATGGGTGGAGTAAGTTAATTGTATCAATTCCTGATCTTTGTTTTACTTCTACTTAGTAAAAAAAAACCCGATCGAACGGACGATTGTTCTGTATGTTGGAGGCTTTTACCCAACTGCCACAGAAGCTGAAGGCAGCCACCTATTTCGAGGCACCGGGTGGTCTCGGCAATGGGACTGTTTTCGGTGGGGTCTTACCACTCTGCCACACTCCCGAAGGCAGCCGCCATATTTTTACTCCCGGGCTGGCGCGGGGCACATTGAATAGATCTCTCTTATTCTCAGTAAACCTTTACGCTGGAACCGTAGAAGCCTCCGTGGTGCAGTGGTTACGCTACTCGCCTTGTAAACCAGGGATCGCAGGATCGATCCCGGGCTTCTCCAGACTTTCGGATGAGTCTTTAAACCGAGGTCCCGTCTCCGTATGACCTTAGCTGTTGGTGGGACGTTAAACTAAAACTCACTCACTCACTCACGCTGGAACCGTGATAGAATCTGATGCCTGACCCACCGGCGTGCAATTAAGGAGAAAAACAAAGTTGTCAACCGTGATTTGGTTAACTACCACGCATGCAGTCTGTCGTACGACATTTATATTGTACCCATTTTTTTTATATCAAAGAATGATTTTACGAAATTGGGTGCTGAAGTCATCGCAGTTATATATATTTCCGAATTTATATACAAAGTCACCATAAAATTCAGTTTCCGATACACCTTGTTGCAGAAGAGATATAAGCCCAATATTGAATTTTGAAATTAAATCTGAATGACGTCTATAAAATTTTGAAAAGGCTTTGCGTAGTTTATGGTTCCGATTACCCTGATTAAGACATTTAGCAGTTTACAATTTATTACGAGTGTTGAAGTCAGTTACATGACTACACATTCTGGAAAATCGAATTAATTGCGAAATATAAACGTAATAGGATGGCGCATGAGGAACATCACCATCCAAAAAAAAAAGGAAAGTTTACAATCCCAAAATCATCGCGTTTACTATAAACTTTGCAAGAAACAAACCCATATACAATAGATAATTCAAATACGGGGCCTCGGTATCAGAAGCATTTACTTTATTTATCTGAAGTTCCGGGGAGGGGTAAATTTGACTGATCAAACCATCGAAATTGGTATTGTCCATATTTAATAAATCATCCAGATATCTAGAAGTCGAACTAAAAGCTTCAATGAATTCAGAGTGGTTTTCAGCAGAAAGGGACATCATGAAGTCTCTCTCATAAGAAAATTTATTGACCAAAACAGATTTCTACCTGATCTTTCGAAGACTGTCGCAATATCACATGTTTTTTGATGGCAGTAAAACATGAAGTTAATAATTTGGAGAGTTCAGTGGAGGTACAAGAGTTTGCATTTGCCATAAACCGTGCTTTGTATTGTCTTTTATGAAGTTTAGGTAACCAATATAACGTAGGAAGCTTGTCTTGGCCTTCTGTAACACAGACGGCATACTTGGTGGCTGAATTACAAAAGTGGTCATCAACTAAAGCCCTCTCTACAGCTAAAGGCTGAATTTCATAGGCCTTAGTACCACAAAGTTCTTGCTGAAATGTGTTAACATATTGAAGCCGCTAAACAACGACTACACTGTTTGCGGCCTTATCTGCTGGAGCCAAAACTAACTTCTTATGAAATTCTTGAATACCTAGTTTAAGATGACGTTAAGACGTTTTAGGTTTAGGGGATAATAAGTTCGTATTTTGAGAATAAAAAGAAATGCGTTTGTTCACTTATTTCAGAATGCTAAGTTTCCATTTTTAAGAGCTTTATGCCATCGATTACACAATTCATTCAAAGCCTACAATAGAAAGCCAAATATGGGACACGGGCAAGCAGTGGGAACTCATATCAGACCGTGGTGTCTGATCAAAATCTACACCAATCGCTTTACATAAAGGACATTATTTGCAAATATGGTCTATGAAAGGGTTGTCCTTTGGAAGCAAGGAGTACACCAAAGAACTGAAAACTGTCCGTGTGTACAAGTTTTCTGGATCAGTCTAGCTACTTTCCGCCAAGTGGGCCTCATTAGTGACCCTCAAATATTTTTAAAGTTCCATGTTGGAATCCCGACCCAAGAGACTAGAAATATAATTTACACTATGATAAGCTACATCTCCAACAAATAATACAAAATAGAAGTGAAGGCAATGATCAAGAATCGATACACCGCCAGCTCCCATCAGAGACAACAAAGGAAAAGAAACACAAACATGAATTGAGCCCCGCCAAGCGAATTTGTGTCTTCGAGCATTCCGTCATGACAAATTTTAACTGCGCATGCCAAGCCATTCTGATGGGCCAGGGATATGGCTTTCTGTCTGAAGGTTCCTCTTGATTCACTGCTTGTTTGAGCGAGCAGCGAAGGTTCTGGCGAGACTGCGCGGATGCGCAGGCTCGCCTGAACCTTCGCTGCTCGCATAGGCGATAAGTACCAAAATCGCTTGACGGGGTCCAAATAATAAGACCCTAATGGTAACACCAATAGCGGAAAGCCAAAAGACATTCCCACAAAATGGCCAATTGGCTATCCAAAACAAAAATAAAAGCGATACACACGCTCAATGACAAACCATAACAAAAATAAACCGCGACAGAAGAACCGCCTTGGAACAAGTCTGATGTCACATCACATAATTTGATAACGGATCTGTCGTACTAATAGAAGTGAAGGCAATGTACTAAGCTTTTAAGTGGAGACCCTATGTATCATACATGGATAAAAACAAAAATGGAGTTGGATATTTTGAAATTGAACTGCCCATCGTCATGTCGCAAGACACCTAGCTAAGAACAAGCCTTCAGGCAATTTTAAGAACTCTTTATTTATCTAACATATGTGCCGTTACTACTGTAAGAGTGACAACATGTGTTAAAGTTATGTTTGTTACGAATCCGAAGAAGAGTTATAATCTTGAATGGAACATGTTCTTAAAGAGAAGAATTTTGCTCCTTTGCTCCTTAGCAGACCTACTCTCTTCACAGAAGGTCCGGGATGATAAGTAGGACGTGTGCACTGACCTTCGTTTGGTAGGTATACCATTTTAAAGTTAATCTAATCCTTATGCACTAAACCCCGTTTTCGCCTCTGAAGGTCCGTACTTTTGGCGTTTACATATTTCTAGCTGTTGTAACAGTTCTTGAAGTTTTTACATTTACAGCTATAACGACGCCCACAACTGTATCAACCACAATGGCGGCGACGACAACGGTCACACCAGCAACAACAGCACTAACAAATACAAAAGCGACTCTGATAACAACAACAGCAACAACACTACCACCACCACCAACTACAAAAACAACACCAACAACAACAACTACAACAACCCCAACAGCGACGACAACAGCACAGAAAACATTACCCCCGACACCAACCTCAGAAACGACAACACCTACCACGTCAGGGACAACCTTATCAGCGCCAAGAACAAACACAAATACGCCAATTACAGTGACAACGTCCACGTCATCTCAACATTCGAGTATCTCTTCAACTTCAGCAACTTCAGGTACTGCTACAGTACCTCCTGTTGCACCTCAATCCACAACGCAGTCAAGAAGAGGAAATATTTTCTCCAAACTGCGAGACGGCTACGTGTACAGTATTCTTTTAGTTGTATCTATTGCCTTGGCGCTAATTATGATGTTCATAGTTCTCAGATGTTGTTTGTACAGATATGCTTTCAAGAGGGGATCTGTGAACAGGTAAATACGCCAGCGCTCGAAAAAACCTACAAAACGACCAATTCAACTATAAAAAAAACTTAGTGCAGATTATATTTTCTGGTCCTTTGGGATCATTGGGTTCATTTAGAATCATTTTGAAAATAGAGTTCTGCTTAAGCCGGTGCTAGGGGTGTGGCCGGTGTAGCACATGTCAGTACTGGTCATGAACAGACTCAATAAAACCGAGTCTGCTATTTTCGTTTATTTGGTGTATTATCTGCTATTTTCGTTTATTTGGTGTATTCTTTGCTTTCAAAGGATCTAACTATTCAGAACATATTAGACCATTAACCGGGGCAATGGTTTTCGATTGTCTTTAATGGATAGCCCATCGATTGCCACTTATAAAACATAGAAATGAAGGCAGGATCTGGAATCGATACAATTACCTCAATACTCCAATTCAGGACACCAAAGGGAAATAAATATCAACATAAGACAACTTCACCTTAATGAATACATCACAAGCAGAAAGCCAAAAAGAACAGTTTCTTTCCTATAAAATGGTCAAAACGGCTATCCTGAATAAAAAATATAAGCAATAAATACGTGCGAATACGAACTACAACAATAATACATCACAACAGAAGAATGGCATTGGAACGGCCAGTAAAACGTTTTATCATATGACGTCGCGTCTGAATGTGTAATAGCGCCATGTAATATTTTCGATAATCCACTAGTGGATTAAATATGCAAATTAGCTAGATACGTCCCGTAACGTTACATGTACGACGTCCTTAACGACGTCGCGTTTACTTATGGCGGAATATTGACATTTTTGTAAACAATTGTGAATAAAATGCGTTTTAAATGTCGTATGATGAATAGAATCTTGCATTCGTGCTCATATATTATTGAATTTATTAAACTCGTTGAGGAAAAGGGATAAAATGCTCGGCACAGCCTCGCATTTTATCCCTTTTCCTCAACTCGTTTAATAAATTCAATAATACATGAACACTCATGTAAGATCCTCTATATCAACAATGTATTAAACTCGTTGGAGAAAAGGGATAAAATGCTCGGCATAGCCTCGCATTTTATCCCTTTTCCTCAACTCGTTTAATAAATTCAATAATACATGAGCACTCATGTAAGATCCTTTATTTATACAGGAGCTGAGGTTAAATCGATTTTACGTAGCCACAATCCTCGCCCTTTGTTCTGTCTTGGTGTAGACAAACAATTTGTTCAGTCCACAGGAAGGATTTCTAACTCGTCACTGAAACATCTCCGACAACATTAAAAAGCAAACGAATTCAGCGATGAAACAATGATGAGGACTCGACAGCATGACATATCTGAAATGCTGAACCAATGAAAACCAAAAGTTGGACTCCGATGAACCCGAACAGAGACAGAACATCAGGCACCAACCGACATTACTAGAAAGTCTTTAGGCCGAAGCCTCCTTAGAGTCTGAGGCCCGACTCGCTTGCGTGCAGTTAAAGAGAACAGCAAACTTATCAACCGTGATTGGGTTAACTACCATGCATGCAGTCTGCCGTATAACATTTTTGTTGCACTAAATCTTTTCATATCTAAGAATTATTTCACGAAACGAAAATTATATTTACGAAACTTTTCATTTCTAAGAATTATTTTACTGAAATCATTGCAAGCATATATTTTCTGAATGAAAATACTAAGTCACCATAACTCACTCCACCCAGGAAAGGCCACAATCGGTGAATGCAGCCATCTCAAGTCACCTAGAAAAGTAAGTGACATGGAGGCATATACAAAAACAGACGAAACCTGAATCAACGACAGAAAGCCGATTATCATATAAGACACTGCAAAAGAATGCCGTCTTGGGACGGTCAGTAGTAAAATTTCAACCTTCGCCCACAGTCCCAGTGCACTATCAAACATAACAACAATACCAAATTCCTGTAATAAGCAAGGATTCTGATCAGCCTGCGTGGATCTGAATCTTTGCTAGTCGTACTATAAGAATCTTATATGGGGTTCTGTTGATGAGCGTTTCCAACCCGAGGGATGACCGTGCTGAGCGGAACCGAGGCTAAGCCGAGGTTCCGCTCAGCACGGTCATCCCGAGGGTTAGAAACGCCCATCTACAACAGAACCCCGTATTGGATTCTATTTCTTGCACAACACCTCCGGTTAGTTTTGACAACTCGCACATGTATATCGTTTACAAAATAAAAGTAGTGCGGAAGTAGTTCCGGCAGTTGAATAGAATTGAAGCGTATTTATGTTAGTTGCCTGGGTCGGAACACCAGGGTCGGAACATAAATTTCTATCCCAGGGTAAAATCACGGATTTCCTTGTCTGGTGTGCAAGAAAATTCCTTCTTATTGAAGGTTTTGTCGGGTGCTGAATCAGATATGTTTTTTAATTACATGCAAATAAGTATATAATATAATATATAATACATTAGGAAAGAAGCAACGCACACCCAAGATTGAAAGGAATCGGGATTTTTGTTCCAAACTTGCTTGTAACGGCCGACTAAGCCTCATCATTTACCCTAGTACTTGTTTCAAAGATATGGTGATTTCATGATCCCGTGTGAAACAAGAGCAGTCATAAGACAGCACAGCTTGCCTATTACGCGCATTGACTACCTATGTTTTACATTACCGTGTGAAAGGTTTTTTAAACAGCTCTTAAGCTCTTCTAAGGCGGTAGTTTTGATGTTGGTATTTTGCTGTTATTTTGTTGTGTGTCTGCAAATCTGTTGTGAGTTATTGTTTAGTGTTTTCTAATGGTCTGATCACCCCGTGTGGGGAAGAGAGGGCTGATTGTTCCATTTCATAAATACTCGTACTTTTTCTTGTTTCGTGTATGTTTCCTCTTCCATTTGGTGTCGAGAGTGGGCTGCGTCCCTGTAATTGTGGTGCTCCATGGATCTTTCTTTTACATGTTTCTTATATGAAGTATTTCATTGCCAAAAATGACATTTCTGTTCTGTTTTTTTAAGAGCTAAAAAGACTGCAGCATTTACTGGAGATCCAGCAACTTCCCCTAAAACACTGAGCAAGACATCTGTTATAAATTTTTGCATTAAATAAATATATAAATAAATAAATAATGGCATTTGCTTTCGTAAACAAGAGGCCCAGGGCCACTGCGCCTACCAGAGGTTATGTGGTTTATACCATATACAAGCGTGGCATCCATCTTGGTCATGTGACAACAATACCATGAACAGACTTTTCATTGCCTCATCCTATAAAGGCTTTTAATGTAGTTTGGTTTTAATCAGCACAGCAGTTTTAGTGGAGAAGAAGATAAAAAAACTAAATCTGAGTCATCCAAGACAAGGGTAAGTAATGACCGTCACCTTTGGAATTGATTAACCTCCATTCTGCTGATTGCAAATAATATTTCTGATGCGACAGGCTACCATACAATCAGTATAATCCAATGTATTGCCTTTTTACCATGCAATGGGTTAAGTGATAAAATTGGACCTTTCCGTAAAACAGATCTAGGCCATCATTTTAACAGATTTGATAGGAACCGAGCCCTCGATGCTGTTTTTGGTTTGTTTGAATTGGCGTTTCTCGTCCCAATCAACACTATTTAGGTAATTTTGGAGACGTTGCTTCATGTTGTGTGGGACTTTTACCCGACATTGAGATGAAATGTCATCTCAAGCCCTGCCGTCCAGTGAAACCAGAAGGCTTATATGCATCGGACCATCTGACTCACAACGCTTTGCCTGGGCATGCTTAGTCCTCCTAAGCAGTTTACCAGTACTCATGTGTGGTCAGATTCAGCTCGGCGTGGTAGCATCATGGAGCCCAATCTATTTCTCCAAGCCCTGATTAGTGGGGGCGACCTCGATGCTGCATACCAAGTTTCAAGGTCATCGGCCATTCGGTTCCTTAGAAGAAGATTTTAAAGTTTTTTTACCACATATGGGCAAGGCGGCCATATTGAGCATGTGACCCAGTCCTTTTGAACAAATTTTACGTTCCCATAGGGGCTCCACATATAATTTTGTTTCAATCAACCCAGCAGTTTAAGTAAAGAAGAAGATAAAATACTTAATTTGAGCTTTACCTTTGGAATTGATAAACTTTGATTCATCTGATTGCAAATATCATTTCTGATGCCACAAGCTTCCATGCAATCAACAAATCCATTGTTTTGCCATTTTTTTCCATACAAATGTCTAAGTGACCAAATATACCTTGCCGTAAAACAGGTCAAGATCAACCATAGGTCATCATTTTAACAATAACAAACCTGACAGGGCCTGTGTCCCCGATGCTGCATACCAAGTTTCAAGGTTATCAGCCGTCCGGTTCCTTAGAAGAAGATTATTGAAGGTTTTTACCATATATGGACATGGCGGCCATTTCAGTCATGTGATCCAGTCCTTAGGAAAAAATATTCATTCCCCCTTCCCATAGAGGCTCCACGTGTAATTTGATTTCAATCAACCCACCAGATTAAGTGAAGAAGAAGATAAAAATACTTAATCTGAGCCATCCAGCACTAAGGTCAGTAAATGACATTGACCTTTGGAATTGATAAAATTGGATTCAGCTTATTGCAAATATCATTTCTGATGCTACATGCTACCATGCAATAAAAAATTCCACTGGTTTGCCCTTTTTCCATACAAATGTCTAAGTGACCATATTTGACCTTGCCGTAAAACAGGTCTGGGTCAACCAAAGGTCATTATTTGAACAAATTTGGTAGGGCCCGAGTCCTCGATGCTGCATACCAAGTTTCAAGGTCATCGGCAATTCGGTTCCTGAGAAGAAGGTTTTTAAATGTTTTTACCATATATATGGGCATCGCGGCCATATTGGTCATGTGACCTAGTCCTCACGAACAACAAAACTTTCGTTCATTCTTCCTTTAGAAGTTCCACATGTAATTTGGTTTAAATTTGGCCAAGTAGTTTCAGAGGAGGTTTTAATTGAAAATGTTGACGACACAGACGCACACGACGACGGACCTCTTCCTATACTATAAGCTCCGCCGGAGCCTTCGGCTCCCCGCAGCCTTCGGCTCTGGTGAGCTAAAAAGCTACAAAAAGGGCCATAATGGCCCTGGATCTGGCCCTAGATCCCTCACTTGATCCTTATTGTACAGATTAAGTGGTAGGTAATATAAGGTGGAGTGGATGGTTTGAGCCATTTTGGTTTAGAATGACCCAAGGATTTGTTTGATAAGAAGTTTAACGTCCCCGTCAACACTGTATATGGCATTTTGGAGACGTTGCTTCTAATTTGTGGGACATTTACCCGACAATGAGATGAAATGACATCTCAAGCCATGTCGCCCAATGAAACCAGTAGGGTTATAAACATGGACTCGTACCGCTTTGCCTGGGCAGACTTAGATCCTCTAAGCGGTTTACCAGTACTCGTGTGTGGTCGATTTCAGCTCTGCGTGGAGTCATCATGCAGCCCATCCATTTCTTCAAGCCCCGATGGGCGGGGGCTGAAAGTGATCCAAGGATCATTACTGTGCATTATTTCAAAATCAGTCTACCTATTTAGTAGAAGAGGTCATTTTAAAGCTCGTTTATCGTTTCGTTTTGGTGGCTATTATGTTCAGTGGAGCGAAACTATTTTCAACAATTTGGTCAGAGGGTCACCCATGGCACATTCCTTCCGAATTATTTTCTTTTCTGAGGATGTAGTCTTTCAAAGCGTTCCTTCTACAGAGCTGACTTGTATGTTACTTTCTGGGCACCTTCTGGCCATTGAGGGTCAGGTCCTGGTGCATGGAGATGCATTTGCTCATTCTGTGACAAGGGGCGGGTGTGGGGTGGAAGGGTGGTGGTGACAAAAATTGGCCTGAGATACTAGACATATGAGTCAGTGGTTCCCTTTGACGATACAGAGCTGACTTTTATGTCACTATCTGGACACATTGTGGACATTGAGAGTCAGGTCCTAGTGCAACAGAAGAGATAAAGCGGCTCAGTCGCTGATGGGAGTTGTGGGTTAATTGTATCGATTCCTGATTATTGCCGTCACTTCTATTTTACTAAATGTCACATATTAACAAAGGGAAGGGGATGGGTGCGCATTGGTCAGTGGTTCCCTTTGACAATACCAAATACCAAAGACCCGGGCCTTCTGGTGACAGACAAGAAAATTTTAAAGGTTTCCCATATATAAGTCGAAGTAAAACCAGTGGGCCCCGGGGTGGGGCCATTTTTGACCAAAGGACTATAATTTGAAAATCTTCGTAGAGGTCTACAAGATGAATCATAACACCGTATATCAAAGACCTGGGCATTGCGATTTCAGAGAAGGATTTTTAAGATTTTCCCTATATATATCAATGTAAAACCAAAGGGCCCCGGGGCAAGGGCATTTTTGGCCCAAGGGCTTTAATTTGAACAATCTTGATAGAGGTCTACAAGACGAAGCTTCATACCAGAAATGAAACACCTGAGCCTTATGGTTTCAGACAAGAAGCTTTTTAAAGGTTTTCCCTATATAAGACTATGTAAAACCAGATATCAAACGTCTAAGCAGAAGATCCTTGAAGAATTTCCTTAAAACCAATGGGCCCCGGGCCTGGGGCATTTTTGGTCACAGTGTTTTAATTTGAACAATCTTGATAGAGGTTCACTAGACGCAGCTTCATACCAAATATCAAACACCAGAGCCTTCTGGTTTCAGACTAGAAAACAGTTAAAGGTTTTCCCTATATAAGTCAATGTAAAACCAAAGGGTCCCCGGGCAGGGGCATTTTTGGCCCCAGGGCTATTATTTGAACAATCTTGATAGAGGTACACTAGATGAAGCTTCACACCAAATATCAAAGACCTGGGCCTTGCGGTTTTAGAGGAGAAGATTTTTAAAGACTTTTTCCAATAAAAGTGAATGTAAAGGGCCCCAAGGCATGGGCATATTTGGCCCCAGACCTGGGCCTTGCGATTTCAGAGAAGAATTTTTAAGATTTTCCATATATATATCAATGTAAAACCAAAGGGCCATGGGGCAAGGGCATTTTTGGCCCCAGGGGTTTAATTTGAACAATTTTGATAGAAGTCCACAAGACGAAGTTTCATACCAAATATCAAACACCTGAGCCTTATGGTTTCAGACAAGAGGCTTTTTAAAGGTTTCCCTATATAAGTCTATGTAAAACAAAAAGGCCCCCGGGCGGGGGTATTTTTCCCCAGGGCTATAATTTGAACAATCCTGGTAGAGGTCCAATAGATGAAGCTACACACCCAATATTGAAGACCGGGGCCTTGCGGTTTCAGAGGAAAAATTTTTTGAAGTTTTCATTAAAAAAATCAATTTTTGGCTACTGTGAGTGTGTGTGTGAATTCGGCTTTATCGTCGCTTTCAACAATTTTTCAGTCATTTCACGACGGTGTCTGGTTGCGACAGGGAGCTCAGTGCTCACTTTTATAGTGCTGCCTCACTGAAGTATCATGTCCCAGACACATTACATGATACCACACCCAGTCACATTATCCTGACACTGGGTCGACCAGTCCTAGCTCTACCCCGTAAATCTGAGTGCCAAGCGAGGAGCAGCTAGTACCATTTTTAACGACTTTGGTATGTCGCGGCCCGTGACCTCCCGTTCCCCGGAGCGGACACTCTACCAACTGAGCTATCGGGGCCGGTTGGCTACTGTGAGCTTGATGTGCAATGGACAGGAACCATTTGAACCATTTTGAAAGGGGATTACCAACGAATCATTCCTGTTAAGTTTGGACAAAATCCAATCAGTGTTTTAGGAGATGTCGTTTGAAGAACACACGAACGCACGCACGGACGGACGGACGCACGACGGACAAAAAGTGATCCCAAAAGCTCACCTCGTCACTACGTGACATGTGAGCTAAAAAGGGCAAAGTGGAAAAGAAATACCAGGAAGGGATTTAAATTTGCGATCGTCTGGTTGAGAGACCAGCATACGAACAGCTGCACCACGGCGCTTTCAGGTAAGCTTTAAGCAGGGGAGGTAATACGTTAAGGTTGACGTCACAGCATGTAAAGTGACGACACTTAACATCACAACACTGGGATCACAATATGGCGGACGACGGCAACCTAAGTAGCTGCATTATTAAAATCCGAGCTCAGAAATGAAAGGTATGCAATAACTAGAAATTGTGTTTGTGAAACACTATGCCCCCGACCATATGCGTGTCCCTAAATGGGACAGTAAACAGTACCTCATGATCATTTGCATTAAAAATAAACATGTCAAAAATTAACAGATTTGAAACAATTCAGGTCATCTATGCCTTAGTAGCAAACAGACTGCCAAATATCATGAGCCTAGCTCAAGTGGTTCTCCAGTTATTTTGTTCACAAAGTTTCCCTATAGCCAAACTGTATAAGTCCAAAAAGGGGCATAACTCCATTAAATAGTTTCAGTATTTCGTCAAGAGTTAATCAGGGCATCTACACATTAGACCCAAACGGTATACCAAATATCATGAGCCTAGCTCAAACGGTTCTCCAGATATTTTGTTCACAAGGTTTCCATATAGCCACAATGCATAAGTCAAAAAAGGAGCATAACTCCTTTAAATGTTTTCGGAATTTCGTCAAAAGTTAATCAGGTCATCTGCACCTTAGACCCAAATAGTCTACTAAATATCATGAGCCTAGTTCAAGCGGTTCTCCAGATATTTTGCTCACAAGGTTTCCCCATAGCCACAATGCGTAAGTCCGAAAAAGGGCGCAACTCCATTACATATTTTCGGAATTTCATCAAAAGTTAATCAGGTCATCTATACCTTAGACCCAAACTGTCTACTAAATATCATGAGCCTAGCTGAAGCAGTTCTCCAGATATTTTGCTCACAAGGTTTCCCCATTGCCACAATGCATAAGTCCGAAAAGGGGCGATACTCCATTAAATATTTTCGGAATTTCATCAAAAGTTAATCAGGTCATCAACACATTAGACCAAAACCCTCTACTAAATATCATGAGCCCAGCTCAAGCGGGTCTTCAGATATTTTGTTCACAAGGTTTCCCCATAGCCGCAATGCATAAGTCCAAAAAGGGGCGTTACCCCGTTTAATAATTTTGGAATTTCGTCAAAAGTTAATCAGATCATCTACACCTTAGACCCGAACGGTTTACTAAATATCATGAGCCCAGCTCAAGTGGTTCTCCAGATATCTTGCTCACAAGGTTTCCCCATAGGCACAATGCATAAGTCCGAAAAGGGGCCTAACTCTGCAAAGACAAGTCTGGCGAAAAAAAAAAAATAAAATAAAATACGTGTCCGCTTATTTTTCATGCACATTCCATATATGAAATTGTGAGATCCTAGCTCAAACATTCTTGAGTTTCCTACAGGGCGAAAGCGTAACGGACAGATAAGTCCGAAAAGGGGCGTTACTCCGTTAAGTATTTTCGGAATTTCGTCAAAGGTTATTCAGGTCATCCACACCGTAGACCCAAACTGTTTACTAAATATCATGAGCCTAGCTCAAGTGGTTCTCCAGATATCTTGCTCACAAGGTTTCGAGATCCTAGCTCAAACCATTCTTGAGTTTCCTACAGGGTGAAAGCGTAACGGACAGACAGACAGACGGACAAGACAGAACCAATATGCCTCACCAATTTCTTCGAAGTCGGGGGCATAAAAAGAATCTAACATGGGTGTGAAGGCAGGATATAAAATCTGTCCCCAGGGTGACAGTCCGGCATCACGCGGCAAGCCTCGAGATACCGGACTGTAAACCTCAAAACTGCACTTTAATATCCACCTCTAACACCCATGCAAGGTTCTTATTTTCTATTCACGCATCATCACATGAACAAATCCATGATATGAACACCCCCTAAACCCCATTTTATATAGAGACCACTGGGGTTTAAGGGAATATTCATTATCTTTCTTATTTCTGCTCCAAGACATACGTTGTGGGTACTCGTTAGAACCGCCTCAATGAGGTGGTTCTACAGAGCACCAACAACCTATGTTTGCAGTATAAATAAGAAAAATATCACGGATTTTCATACAAAAGAAGCCATTTTGAGATTTAAAAAATGCACAATAGCGTACAGGTTATTTTATCGTAATGTGAACGAGACATTGCAGGCTATATTCAGGACGTACAAATGTTACTTTCTATTTTTGTCTTCATTACGATAGCACATCCTTGAGGCACAGTGAATATTTGTATATCGCAAAAACAGACATTTTTGCTGATAAAACTGTGACTTTGTGCTTATTTTTACTCCAAAGATAGGTCGATGTTGCTCGTTTGAACCGTCTGATTGATGCGGTTCTTACAAGTACCCACAACCTATGTCTTGGAGCAGACATACGGAAAATAATGTATTTCCCCGAGTAAACCCCACTTTTCTCTGTATAAAGTGTGGTTTAGAGGGGGTAAACATTACATGGACTTGTTAACATGATGATGATGCTTTCATATTAACAAGTCAATGCAATGAATATGTATTTAATAAAGGTTGTAATCTACCTCCAAATCATAGCTTTTGGATACTCGTTAAAGCAGACTGAATAAGGCAGCTCCAGGAAGCACCATTACGATAATACGCCTATACAACATTGTAAACTTAACTGCGGAAAAAAATTCAGATGAAATATTGATATTTTTCTTATTTCTGTTCAAAATATAGATTGTAGGTACTCTTTAGAACCGCCTCATCGAGGCGATTCTAACGAGTACCCACAATCTATATTTTAAAGCATAAATAGGAAAAATAAGGTATACCGCTGTAAACCCAAGTTTCACTATATAAAAGTGGGGTTCAATGGGGTCAAAATTATATAGGCATGTTTTCGTGATGCACTAACTATATCTTTCGTGGAGATTGATCATGAAATCTTTTCTACCCCCTCATTCTCCCCGTTCCGCTGATTCCAGAAGGGCAGTTGTCAGTTTCTGGCGAAAGAATGTGCACTGTACTGGTTAACCGCTTACGTATAAGCCTGCCCAGGAAAAGTGTGAATGGGTAAACTGACCGGCTCATAAATGACCTATATAGTGTTGTTTTTTTTGTATTGGAGTTTTACGGCCCAGTCAACACTATTTAGGTCATTTTTGAGCCGGTCAGTTTACCTATTAACACTTTCCTGGGCAGGCTTATACGTAAGCGGTTAACCAGTACAGTGCACATTCTTTCGCCAATAACTGACAACTGCCCTTCTTGAATCAGCGGAAGAGAGAGAACGACCGTAGAAAAGATTTCATGATCAATCTCCACGAAAGAATGTTGCCGACCCCGGCGGGAGTCGAACCCGCGTCCTCCTGATCACCAGTCAGACGCGCATCCGACTGAGCCACTGAGGCCGGCTATATATAGTGTTGACTGGACCGTTAGTCTCCAATACAAACAAACAAACAAACAAACAAACAAACAAGCAAACAAACAAAACACTAAATAGATATTAGAAACAGAAGTTTAAAGTTCTGTTAAATCCAAGATGTTCAAGCAAAATCTAAATGATATAAACAGCACTTGGGACGGCTACTCGAAACTTATATATCAGCAGTGTATAGCTACATAATTGCTCTGTATCTCCTCTTCTTTGTACTTATTTAAGAGTGGAAGACGAGCCAAAAAACATCATGGATAGAAGCCTAACGGATTCGCCTGGCTCATACGTTCCTGTCTCAACAGTTCGTTCCAAAGGATTCCCTTTATTTCCGCATTCAGGTAAGTGTAAATGAATTAAATTCCGTATGTTCTGTATTCACCTTATTTGCATTATCTGCTGGTTCCTAGTCTGAAGGTTATCAGTGTTGGAAAAACAGGTAACCAGACCCCCCTGACCTTTCAAGGTCAGGGGGTCTGGTTACCTGTTTTTCAATTATTGACAATATGCAAGCTGGGAGCCAGCAAATAATGCAAATATGGTGAATTTAAATAACATATCAGCTCTAGCAGGGTTGAGTGATAAGGCACAGTTTGCTTGTAAAATATATCAAATTACGAGGGCAAGTCAGTAAATAACTAGCCTATCCCATTTCCAATTGACAGAAACAACCAAGATTCCCGTGTCTTGTTTCAATACATGTTTTAGACATGAAGGCAAAATTCCACCCTTATCTTGTCATTCACTCGTAAGATATTGAACGTCAAACATGGTTAGCGATGCAAAAGTAAGCTTTTCGTCAAAAGTTGAGTACCCTGCTGTAATTCGGTACTTGTACTTGAACGGGAAAACAGGTCACGAAATACATTGCAAGTTGACCAATGTTTATGAATCTTCTGCACCAGCGTATGCACAAGTTAAATTCTTGGTTGAGGAATTCAAACGCGGTAGGACGTCTTTAGTAAAAGAAATCAGGACTGGAAACCCATCAGATGCCGCCGGTGAAGAAATGTGTAACAAAGTACGGGATCTGGTGTACTCTGATAGGCGAATCAAGATAGAAAAAAAATCGCGAATGCATTGCGCTTTTCACATGGTAGCGTTTCAACAATTTTAAATGATCGCTTGGGTATGCGCAGGCTAACAGCCCGTTGGGTCTCAAAATCCCTTAGCGACGAGCAAATGGAAACCAAATCATCACTATAAAGCGCATTATTGAAGCGGTTTAGGTAAATGGAAGGTGATTTTCTTTCACGTATGGTGACTGTAGATGCGGCCTAGGTCCATTATATTGAGGCAGAGAATAAAACACAAAAGTCCCCAGTGGGTAGGGCCGAGGTCTCCGAGGTCAAAGAATTTCAAAACGCAACCCTCTGCTGGCGAGGTGATGGCAATTGTATTTTGGGATGCACTAGGCAAAAGTACAATAATATGTGCATTTTATGCAAATTTTCTCGACCAACTGAGAACTGCGATCCGTGAAAAACGCCATGGTAAACTCTCCGAAGTGATTCTACTCCAACAGGACAATGCAATAGTCCATACTTACAAATGTTGAGCGGAATGAGTTCGAGCTAATACCGCATCCCGCCTATTCTCAGAACTTAGCTCCTTTTCCAATACTTGAAAAAGAATTTCCGTGGACGTTATTTCCGGCCCAACGAAGAAATCTTGGCGGCAATTGAGGAGTACGTCGTAGACAATGACCCTGGCTTCTTCATTTCTGGGCTGATGTCACTGGAACAGCGTTGGTCCAAGTGTATCATTCTAGAGGGCAAAAACGAAGAGATCGATCTCACCCAGAAATAAGTAAAGCTGTTTTTAATTGATTCGCCCAAAATCTATATTCTGATTAGAAATAAGATAAAATATCACAATTTTTCCTCTTAAAATTATCGTGTGTTTTTTCGCAGTCATGTCTACAATGCAATTGGATAGGCGTGTTTTCGTAATGGTAAACCGGAAATATGAATTTTGACTCCAGTTAACGACCAGTGGAAACAGTATTAATGCGAAGCATGTCGTTTCTCAATTGGAATTGTAAGCTATTGTATCCATGGCTATTAGCGATTTATTTTGCAAAGAAGATGCAGCTACAGAGGAATATTCCACAGTGGAAAATAGAACCCCCGCTCATCCGGGAAAATCAAAAGCTCTTTTTACTTAAAGTTTGCTTTAACTTTACAGGTCAGCGTATGTTAATTATAAACTGAACGTTTTGCCAACGAATTTTCTTTCCTGCATTGCAAGTATTTCGTGAGCCTGTGGCAGCAAGTATGTGATAAAAAAACAACAATACGGTGTGTTGATGCTTGATATTTTGTCTGATGTTCAAGAAAATTCTAGTTAACTGATTGCGGAATATTGACATTTTTGTTAAAACATCGTGAATAAATGCATTTTAAATGTCACATAATATACTCAGATTCAATGAAAACGCACCACTTGTACTAACTGATTCACAATATTTCCAGCATTTGATCACATTTAACGAATTATCACTAATTTATCCATAGACTCGCTACAGATTTACAACATTTCATTGGATGCAGAGATACGGAAACTCGAATATGTCCACACCCCCCCCCCCCAAAAAAAAAAAAAAAAAAAAAATCAAAATCACATATTCTAATACCAGGTATATGTCCACCATTAGCATCAAGTGTTGCTTGGCATCGACCCCTCATACTTCCAATTAAAAACTGTATCTGGTCATGTGTGATGTTTTCCCATTCTTCCAGTAGCGTCATGACAAGCTGCTGACGGTTGATTGGCGGATGACGTCGGCTGTATACACGTTTTCCGAGCTGGTCCCAGAGGTGCTCAATTGGGTTTAAATCCGGCGAAAACACAGACCAAGGAACAACTTGCACACAATTTTGATTGAAAAAGTCCATGGTTAGCCTCGCAGAATGAGCACGTGTATCGTCCTGTTGGAAAAGCGTAACGTCACAATTATTGCGTAAAAACGGTACCACCTCAGGCTCTAAGATTTCATCGATGTGCCGACGTGCCGTCAAATTGCCATCAACAACGATGAGTTGGGTTTTGTGGCGCCATGGGATCTCTCCCCACACAACGTGACACCTGCTTGACACAACAGTCTTGAAAACGCCCCACGTCGACGCCATACTTTACGCCGCCTATCAAAACTTTCAACACAAAAACGGGACTCGTCCGTGTAAAGTACACTACGCCAACGCTGTTGGGTCAATCGGATACGCCGTCGACACCACTGAACCGACTGATTCGATAATAACAGTAAAGAAAGTGCCAAAAATATCGTGATTACGAAAATTTTGCTTCTTTTGCATTTTTCACGTGCACATCATGAAAATCACGCAGCATTCGTGTCAAGCTCATGCTTCGGTGACAACTTTACAATACCGTATTTATCAGTTGAAAAAGTCAGTCATTTGTACCTAAAACTAAAAAAGTCAAATGCGTTTTCATTGAATCTGAGTACAAAAAAAGAATCTTGCATTCGTGCTCATGTTATATTACATTTATTAAACTCGTTGAGGAAAAAAATGCTCGGCGAAGCCTCGTAGTTTATTAATTTTGCTCCACTCGTTTAATAAATTTAATAATACATTGAACATTGATATAAGATCCTCTTATTTCTTCCACACCAGATGAGGAAATCCATACATGTAGTTTTATCCTTGGACAGAAATTCTGTTCTTACCCTAGTGTTCTTACCCGAAATCGAATATTCTCGCATGTTTCATAAATGCACTGGTTGGATACGACCTCATATGCGCCGTCGTTAAGGCTGACATCACAGCACGTAACATGACGTGACTAATCATCATAATATGGTGGACGTCGGCAACCGAAGTGACTGCAGTATTAAACATCCACACTCACAAATGGAAGGTATGCAACAAAAAGAATCCTACATGGGTATGAGGTGTGGATGGAAAAATCTGTCGCTCGGGATCAATGCCCGACCGGCATCACTCGGCAAGACTCGTGATGCCGGACACTGACCCTCGGGATCCATAGACTGAGGCTGCACAAAGCAAAAGGCGGTCTTCAAGGATGTGCAAATCACAGAATATACTATAAGAATCTGATATGGGGTTCTGTTGTAGATGGGCGTTTCCAACCCTCGGGATGAGCGGAACCTCGGCGTAGTAGCCTCTGTTCCGCTCAGCACGGTCATCCCGAGGGTTGGAAACGCCCATCTACAACAGAACCCCATATTGGAGTCTTTTTCTTGCACAACACCTCCGGTTAGTTTTGACAGCTCGCACATGTATATTGTTTACAAAATAAAAGTAGTGCGGAAGTAGTTCCGGCAGTTGAATAGAATTGAAGCGCATTTATGTTAGTTGCCTGGGTCGGAACACCAGGGTCAGAACATAAATTTCTATCCCAGGGTAAAATCACGGATTTCTTTGTCTGGTGTGCAAGAAAACATTATCCCGCACTTCCGCATAATCTGATCAGTAGCTTGGCTTGGCGTTATATACGGGATTGTCGTTGATACAAAACTACTTCGCCGTCCTCGGTAGCTCTGTCGGATGCGCGTCTGACTGGAGATCAGGAGGACGCGGGTTCGATACCTGCCCGGGTCGGCAACATTCTTTCGTGGAGATTTATCATGAATTCTTTTCTATGGTCATTCTGTCCCTTCCGCTGATTCAAGAAGGGCAGTTGTCAATTGTACACTGTACTGGTTAACCGCTTACGTATAAGCCTGCCCAGGAAAAAGTGGATAAGTAAACTTACCGGCTCAAAAATGACCTAAATAGTGTTGACTGGGCCGTTAAACCTCAGTACAAACAAACAATCAAAACTGCTTCATGCGGTTAGAAAATATCACAGTCTGATATGGATTTCTGTTGTAGATGGGTGTTTCCAACCCGATGGATGATCATGTTGAGTTTCATGTTACTTTACTTAACGTCTTATTTTTCACGCACTATACTTATATACATGTAGTTTACCTGGGTAAGAACACCATGGTTAGAGTAAGAACATATTTTCTATCCCATGCTAAAACAACGGCTTTCGTTGTGCAAGAAAGTTTTTTTTCTTCTTAATATGATCTATTAACAGGTTATGCTTTAGAAACAAGGAAGACACGATGGAACTGACAAATGTAGACTTATCAAGGCTACCTAACTTCGGCATACATGTATTAAGCCTCGTTGTTGACCCTCAAAAGTATTTTCTCAGATTTGTGCAGACTGGTTCAAGACTGAGCTGAGTACACACGCTCGAAGATCAGTTTGCATATCATCACGTGAACAGGTCCGTGAAATGAACACCTCCTTACCCCCACTTTGTATAAAGACAACTGGGGTTTACGGGGGTAAACATTACTTTTCTTATTTTTACTCCAAGACATATGATGTGGGTACCCGTTAGAACCGCCTCAACGAGGCGGTTCTAACGATTCAAACGAGCATCCATAACCTATGTTTGCAGTATAAATAAGAAAAATATCATCCGAAAAGTAGCCATTTTCGAGATGTGAAAAAAAATGCACTATGTCGCACGGTTGTGCAAGCGTAATGTGCCGCGGCCCATCATGGCAACCATTACGAAAACACGACTATATAATTTTGACCTCCTTAAACCTCATGTTTATATAGTAAAACTGGGGTCTACAGGTGAATATATTATTATTCCTTTTTCTGCTCAAAAACATAAATTGTGGATATTCGAGAGAACCGCCTCGCATAGGCGGATCTAACGAGTACCCAGAATCTATGATTTGAGGAGAAAAGAGAAAAAAAAATATAATTCATCACGATAACAAGTCCGTGAAACGAAGACCCCACTAAACCCCACTTTATAAAGAAAATTGGGGTTTACGGGGATAAACATTATCTGCCTTATTTTTGCTCAAAAACATAGATTGTGGGTACTCGTTAGAACCGCCTCATTGAGGCGGTTCTAGCGAGCACATACAATCTATGTTGACAGCAGAAATAATAAAGATGTTTTAATTTTTACCTTATATTTATCATTTTCTGACACCATGTTGGACGCCATTATTTCTTACGGACATGTTTTCCTAATGTGTTTATTTGAAAAATTTCATTTTTTGGTGGTAAAATTTTCAATATATTTGAATAGGCGTGTTATCATAATGCTCACCCTATGACATAGTGCATTTTTGTTCACATCTCCAAAATGGCTAGTTGCTGATGAAAATCCGTGTTATTTTTTTGTACTGCAAACATAGGTTGAAGGTGCTTGTTAGAACCGCCTTAAGGAGGCGGTTCCATTGAGTACCAACAACCTATGTCTTTGAGCCGAAATAAGAAAAATAATGTATACCCCCGTAAACCCCAGTTACTCTGCATAAAAGTGTGGTTAAATGGAGTCAAAAGTATATAGGCGTGTTTACGGGATGCATGCAATGTCTGTGTTGGACCGAATTCCTACTATATATATAGATAGTGGGGGTACGGCGACATATTCGTTGTCCGTCAGCACGGACAATGAATATATCACCAATTTGAGCATAAAAAAATTATCGCCCCAAAAAAAAAATTCACACACTCCAGAGGAAGGGGTACTGTAACTAAAAAAAGAGAGAGTCCGTCTATGAAGAGATGAGGCGGGTAGAGCACAGAAAAATAAAAAAAAGTTAGGAGAGGGGGAAAAAAACATCTACTAGAGTGACCTCGGAAAAATTGTAAAAATGTAAAAAAAAAAAAACACCCACTATAAAATCAGTCCGCGGACTCCGGCATGGGGTGAGGAATTCTACCTAAAATGTTTCACAGATTTTAAAAATCAAATCAAAATTTAGCAAAAGCCGCATCTGTTACAGCACTTTTAACCACCCGGCACTGGGCAGAATTCTTTACACACACACCCCAGCACCGGGTAGTGGCTGCCAGCCCCCTTTCTTAAGAACTCCTGCCTGTAGGCTCACGACAAGCTCTCCGCCCCAGGGTCACCTTTAACCCCATATTCCCAGCCTAGCCGAAACGAACAGCTAGACCGGTCTGAGGTAAGGTGAGCACAATGCATTGTGAATGGCGACTTCAACGGGGAGAATTCTATTTGTGCGCGCGCAACCCATCAAAGTCACCCTTCACAAATGCATGGCATCGAGCAAGCCATTTACCCTTAAACAGACAGGTGAGCGTCATACTCAGAGACCAGACAAACCATGCTGTAACAGACACAACCAAATATTGAATGTGAGTCTCTTATATATATACATAGCACTTACGAATATCATTAAAAAATGGGTTTTAAATTTGCATATTTTTAACAAATGTATCTTTTTATTGTGTTAAAATGTGTACTTTTTGTTTCACTATCTAAATTGCCAAGAAAACAACTCACCATAAAACTTCCTTCTAAAATAAATATCCTTGAATATAAATGTTTTAACACCATAATAAAACGAGGAAGTGAAAATATGGAAGTGAAAAGATAAATGCGTACTTATTCTATATATAGAACGAGCATGATAAATACCAGTCCAATTACAAGTTTTAGCTTTTATCAATAGCCATACTGTTAACTATTGATAAAGGTATCTTTTAGCATTTATGAATAGGGAAGACCCTGACCAGACTGCGCACCCTTATAGTCCGAAAGTCGTTACGGATATAATCAAAGTACAGAAAGGCCTGGAAGTCGTTACGGATATAATCAAAGTACAGAAAGGCCTGGAAGTCGTTACGGGAATAATCAAAGCACCGAAAGGACCGTGAATCACCGTAGCTTTTAACAGTCAGTAAAAGAAATTTGTATATTTAGTTTACGCTCCTATAAATAGGTGGTGGGTCATTATTTACTATTGTAATTTTATTAAATAAAATCAAGCATCCCCTATTTTTTTTTACCTCAGCTAAAGCCTGGGCCTTTCCTTCCTCAATAAGTTTTTTTCTTTCCGCCTCACTTAATCCTGTTTGTTTTGAGTGTATGCTATCTTTCAGTTTATTATATTTGTCTAATTCATCTAAAATCAATTTCAAAAAAGGGGGCGTGTTATTATCACTTTGTACCGCAAAACATAATACGTAATACCTTCCCACGATAAACCACTTACACAGATAATGAAGGGACTATTTTACTTAAGTGTATAAATATTTGATAAACCTTATGTGTGATGCGTCTCAGTCAGTGTTCAGATAACAATAATTAGAGGTGATATTAAAAATCTGCTCCGATAAAAGTCGCGGATAGAAACTATATAGAAACATATTAAAAAGAATTTAGAAAATTCCACTTTGGGGCAAAAACTTTAACCCCTCCTGAAAGTGCCTTTACATAATCCAATGACCACCAGATTTTGCACATATAACAAGACTTTAAGGCTGTATAACATATTAAAATTCCAAGTTCCTATGACAACTTTTGGAATTTCAGAAAGTCTTTGAGTCTTCCTGAAAGTGGAATCCCATCAACCGATTTGTCCCAGTTTTTGCATATGTATTTGGGTTGCATATATACATATTATCACAAAATTTCAAAGTTCTAGCATCATTTTGGAATTTCCTGCAAGTCTTTGAATTGTTGTAAAATAACATTGGTTCAACCAATTACCACCAAACTTTGTACATATGTTTCAACATACAAAATGCACATTCCTATAAATTTTCAACATTGTAGGTCGGAAGTGAAGCAAAAAAAAATATTAACTTTCATATTTCGGTGGTGGGTCATTTACTATTGTAATTTTATTGAATAAAATCAAGCATTTTCTATCTTTTTTTTCATTTCATTCTTCGCTTGAGCCTTACCTTCCTCAATAAGTTTCTTTCTCTCACTTTCACTCAATCCTGTTTGTTTTGAATGTATATTGTCTTTGAGTTTATTATATTTGTCCAACTCATCCAACACAAGTTTAAATTCATTCTCAGATATCTGTCCGTCTGTCAAAGCCTTAGAAATCAAATCCTTTATACTATTCAACTTACTATCAGCAATAGTTTTAATCGCATAATGTTTCTGTGCTTTTGAAGTCATTTTACGCCTAATTAGTTTAACACACACACCCAAACTCCCACACACAACAGCACCAATCTCTAAAGGCAACATAATTGGAACAGCCAATCCAACACCTGCCAAAATAACACTTGTTGATATCAAACCTGTATCAACACCGTCGGTAATATTTATACCTCGTTTATAGTTTTTATACAATGCTTTTCTCACATCTCTCTCATTAATTAACGTCTTCTCTATCTCAGATATCTTCTGTAATCTATAGTTCTGCCCATCTTCAACAGGCAATTCAGGATATAATGGTGCAGTAGGTTGTTTCATTTTTTTCTTGATAACATATATTTTTTTTTATTCAATAAATAATTCAATTATCATCGAAGCCACAGTATTAACACATGTAGCATTATTAGTCTGACAAACAAAATCAATTGCATCACCAGCCTCAACCTTTAACGGTGTAGCAAAGTTATCGTGTTTCCTTAAAATATTATTCAATGATATACCATATCCTGCTTGTGGATTTCCATTTATAGAAACAACAACAGATACATCACCTTTTGTTCTTTTACTCGATAACCCCACACCCAATATTTGACCTGGAAAGTTCATCACATATCCACAACCTACCTCTCTACCACCATTACCAAAACTAAACACTTCATTCTCCTGCAATGATCCTTTACTCTCTGCACAGATGCTTATCAATTTTTTGTCTGACATATTTTCAACTTTATTGTATAACAACCGATGATTGACATGTATATCCCGAACTCTATTTTGAAGTTCTGTATGTCTATCATTCAATGTATTTATTTGTGTAAATGCTTGACTTCTCATATTAAATATTTCTTGTTTCAGCCCCAATGCATCTACGTGTTTTCTCTTAGCACCAAATATACTCATTTTTTTATTATAATTATATAATTTCCAAAACGCAATTAATTGGTAGATGATTAATTACCTTGTTGTTATTTTCATCCCTGATTTCTAATTTCAATTCTGCTATAGCATCATTCACCAAACACTTATATTCTGGATGCTCAAATCTCACTGGTTTTATCTCTCCAAACTCTTTATTTTCCACTGGAACAACAGCCAACACAGTACTCGGCATACCATCTAAATAATTATTTGAAGTATTAATCTGTTCCAAATGAACATACAATGATTTATAAACAGCAAAATCTACAGCTCTCTCACCATAATGAGTTTCATTAACAGCAAACTTTCGCTTATTTCCAAACCCCAACATTTGTTTTAAGCCCTTGCTTATCTTCAATTCATCCGGTGTAATTAAAGAAGCAATTCCATTTGTTTCATTTACAGATAATGTAATATTATTACTTTGAAATAAATCTGCTATTTGTTGGAAACTATAATAACCATCTATAATCTTATGAGGTCTCTCTTTAGTCTTCTGCAAATATTCATCAACAACATTATACCATCCAACACCATATGTTATAGATTTCAAACCAATACGTTTATTCCCATCTCTGTTATCAATGTATTGTTGCAAGTTTATTGTCTTGTCAATATTCGAAATTGTATGATACATTTTTATTTTTTATATATAATCAATAATAAAAATGATACCTAAAGAATTCAAGTACAATCCCAATGCATCATATAACCCCAATACTAAATATACCGAAAAGAATATTGAACTTATAAAACAAACGATTTATGTTAACAAAGACGACCATTTTCCAGTAACGTTTCCCGACTTATTTCAAAACTATCAAAATCCAACATTACACACCAATGAACCGTGGAATGCATGGCTTCATTCATCATTTGACTGGTGGCAATGTCAATTAAATTTTGCTGTCTGGTGTGCCACTGCAGGATGTGGAGTAAGTTATCAAGACCATTTGCAAAACACTTCAGGACTAACTAAAACAGTATATACATTTCATGTTTATTATTGTATTGCTCGTATTTTGAAAGAACTTCAAACACCTTTACCAACAGATGCATCATTTTGTTATTACAAAAACCCATACGACAAAGCAACCTATCAAAAGTTATGCAATGAATTCAATGTTTCACCTAATACAGATTGGCGTCAAAAATTAGAAAGTAGTTCTAAATGCAGTGGTCTAGGGAGTTACACACAATATTTTAAACCAAGTGGAAAATATAGACAAGATCATAGAAGTGATGGACCATTCTTTAATCCAAATGATAAAATAGAACATACAGTAGATATAAGTGACGCCTGGACAATGTTTATATCAGACAAATCAGAAGGATTAACAAAAACAGGTATTGAACGAATTAACGAAAGTATTAGAATGTTTGTATGGGCACTATTAGCAGCACAATCTCAAACACGTGTAGAAATTCTAAAAATAGGCACAGGATTTGATGCTCAGAAACAATTTCTTGCTAACATTGAAGATGCTATTAATAGTCCAGTTGATTTACCAAGTCAAATACAAAGATATCAAAACACACTCAAATATGCAAGAAGTAAAGTAGATTTTGTTTATGGTATTGGATTATATATGTCTCCCAGTGATATGGTTTTACAAGTTGGTACTATCGCTGGATATAATAATAAAATTGTAATTGCAACAGAAAATCAAACACTTGGTTTCAATAGTGATGTAAATGTTAAACCTGTTGCATCTGCTACACAACCTGCAACTATACAAGGCACACAAACAAAGAAATCTCTACCAGATTATCATCAACAAGCAGTTGATTATGCAAAGAAACACAATCTGTCAAAAAGTTGGGTTGATGGTGCTGGTACCTCCGATGCTAGAATAGCAGATTGGTTTAATCATCACAAACTTGCTAACCAATCTACTACAAAGAAATCTCTACCACAATCTCTACAAGGCACACCAACAAATAAATCTCTACCACAATCTCATCAATCTCTACCAGAAAAAAAAGAAGCCATACAACATGAAGACAACAAAACAGCATTAATAGTAGGAAGTATAGTAATTGGACTATTAATTATGTATGAAATTTATTAAGTTCTTTTTTTTCTTATAAACTCTCTCGCAGATGCATATAACAATCCAGCAACCAATACAACTAATGCCCATAAATGTTCTCCAAACCAACCAACAACTTTACCCGCAGAAGATAACAACCAAGACACAATAGAACCAATAACACCTGGTAATGCAGTATCTACTTTTCCTGCAAGGGTAGAAAGTAATTTACCAAGATTTGATAATTGTTTCTTAACCCAATCTTTAACACCACCTTTTGGTGGAGAAGGAGGGGTTGAAGTAGTACCACCACCAGTAGGAATAACAGCCTCAACAATAACTCCAATAATCATTCCAAAAGCGGTTAAAATACTAACAATTGTAATGCCTTGTTCTCTGAATAATGTTCTAATTCTTTCACCCAATGTAGTGTCTTCTTTTAATACTTTGTTTATAGTCTCTTTGATTCTATTTACCTGACTACGTAGTTTATCTTTATTAACATTAATAACTTCCAATTTTGCACTTCTCTCACTTTCTAACTCTTTGATTCGACTACTTATCCTTTCTATTTGAAATTCATCATTGTCTGCTTTGGCTTGTTCTAATTTTGTATTTTCTTTTGCTAAGTCTTTATTTGTTTCATTCAGTTTTGCCAATTCATTTGCTATCTCTTCTTTGACTGTTGTCATTGCATTTGCTATTCCATCAATCTCTCTTTTTGTCCAATCTGTTTGTGTTTCTTGTTCATTAGTAAATGATGTCTCCAATGTTTTCACAGCAGTTTCTACATCAACTGTTGTATTTAATAGTTCTTGAGTTTGTTCTTGTGATGATATATCTTGTAAAGATATTTCTTCTTCTGTTTGTGTTATTTGAGTTCTCGTTTGAAGTAATTGTGCGAATGCTGTTCTACCTTCTTTAAGTCTTGTAGCAGATGGTTTAAAATCATCTACACCTAATACATTCCTAACAAAATCAACACCATATTTCCTTTGCAAAGTATTAAATGATAAAAATGTTGCTATTTCATCAGGGTTGTTAGATTTATACCATGTTAATGCAACATCATCACCAGCTTCATCTTTAGTATATAACATTGGTCTTCCAAACTTATCCTTCTTGAGAGACAAACCTTTGACTTTGCGTGTAGGTTCTTCATTCCTTTCGTAAAATCTATCTATCATTTGTTTACCTATGCTATTACGCAGAGTTTTCCAATCATCACCGGTTAAATCATTCAAACCAGCAAACTGACTATTTAATGTTCTCTGAAACTGCTCTTCATCTGTAAAAGATGTTTCTGCTTCTTCATCATAATCCTCCCTGTCATACTCAGGATTTTCAAATTCAGCCATTATTTATTTATTATTTAAAAATATTTTTTATCTTTTAATAAAAACATGTCAGCTTACGGAGATAAACTAAACCCTTACAGAAAATTAAGAGAACCACGAGGTGTGAGAGGCATCCGCCAAAGTGTAGTAATAACAAATAACCCTTCAACTATTGACCAAAATCAACAATTGTTAGTGAGATTTCCTAATCTAAGTGGTAATGATGTTATTGTTCCCGGAACAGTCAGATTAGCATTTGAAATTGAACTAAACTCTAAAGATGCAAATGCAACTATATTTCAAAACATAGGAAGAGCAATAATTAAGAAAACAACAATTAGAATTAGTGGAAATGAAATCATGTCAATTGATGACAGCGACATCTATCATTGTTATATTGATTTATGGAAGACTATTACAGAACGTGTAAATATGGCATACCAAGGCATTGGCAAAGAGAACATGTTGAAACATAGAGTGGGTGCAGGAAACGCAACAGCAGATAAAGAAGATCAAGCCATCGCAAAAGCATATGGAAACAGGTTTTGCATCCCACTTGATTTTGAATTATTGGAAACCCATATGCCTTTTTATCAAGCTGGATTAGGAGATAGACTTGAATATGAACTTACATTCAATGATTATAATAAAGTAATTAAATCAGGCGATGCAACTTCATCTTATACAATCAAAAATATTTGTTTGGAATTTGATATTGTTTCTGATACTGAATTAGCAAGACAAATAAGACAGCAAGTTGATGGTAAAATGGTTATTTTGTATGACAGAATACTAAGACACAGAAAAATACCTAAAAACAAATCTGATACACTATGGAATATCAATCTAAATGTTCCTGCAAGAAGTATGAAAGGAATTCTTATGCTATTCGAAGATCCTGAAAGGGCCAGCACAGAAGAATATTATAATCCAGAAATTACAAAAGTGGAAATGACAATAGAAGGGATTCCGAATCAATTGTATAGTCAAGGAATGAAGTCCCACCAACACTGGGACGAAATAAATAAATTCTTTGCTTTGAATTCAAAAAGAAACAAAGAAACAAGTATGGTCATTAAAGATTTATATTTTACTGATACAACAATAGAAAAATATCTAACGAACAGGTATGCTTTATGGTTGGATTTACGTTCAACTGATGATAATACACTTCATGGTTCTGGAAGAAGAATTGAAAATGCATCAGAAGGTATCACAATACAAATAACGAAAGAAGCAGGAGCAGATGAACCAATCAATCTTTATTTGTTTGTTATACAAGATGCACAAATCAACTTTGAAGATGGTAGATTTAAAGAAGTCAGTTATTAATATTTTTTTACAAATAAAAATGGAACTACCAAAATATCCTCATTGTGCTATTATATGTGGTCAAACTGGATGCGGGAAAACAGAGTTTGTTCTTGACCTTTTGGAAGAGGAATATCGTCAAGTATTTAAACATATTGTTATACTTTGCCCAACCATTCAATGGAACAAGGCTTATAAAAATCGTGAGTGGATTGGTGATGTCAGGAAACCTAAAACAAAGAATCTTATAATTGTTAATCCTATTATTAATGATGAAGAGAAATTACAAGAACTACTAAGAATGTTCTTTAATAAATATGCTGGTCATTCTACTCTCTACATTATTGATGATTGCAGTGCAACGAAAGAACTAACAAAGAAAAAAGATATGTTATCAGAATTAGCATTTTCTGGTAGGCATGCAGAACAATCAGTGTGGGTTATTTCGCAGAGATATAATTCTGTGTTAAAAGATTTAAGAGAACAAACAAAATGGCTATGCATGTTCTACACAAAAGATAGAGATAGTTTTGAAAATTGTTTAAGAGAGAATGATGTTATTCCTACTTTGGAAGAACGACAGAGAATAAAAGAAGAACTGAAAAAAAAGAAGCATCGTAAGTTAATTTTGAAGACTGACCAACCTACTGGTTATTGGTTGGTTGATTGATTTTTTTTTTTAGCAATGATTAAGTAATGTTTATGCAATGCTATAGCAAATCTTAAGTAATGCTATAGCAAATCTTAAGTAATGTTTTAAGTAAAATAGCAATACTAAAAAACAATGCTGTTAGAAATATTATCAATCACTGCAATCTTATCAATAATCATAACAAACACTGCAATCTTATTAATAGTCGGATATGCGATGTTTTATTTTTTAAAAATAAAAAATAAATTACATAAAATAAAAATGAATGCTGAAGAATTATTACAAGACATTGAATGTGAAAGCACTTATGTAGAAAATAATGAACAAGAAACAAAACGTGAGCGATTATCAGCCATTGTTGCTGGTGGTGGTAGTAAGCAGTATCTTGGTAAAGACTTACAACTATCAGACATTATTACAATGACAGCAGAACAAATAAACAAACTTTACTGCAGATATGAAGCAAGATTGGGAGCAAGTATGACTAAGACATTGGGTAATTCTTTCATTAGCTTATACGTGATGGGTGTATCAAAGTATTTCAATGTTGTTAATCCACCTAAACTGATACAAGACTTAGAGGAAGACCCTTTTATCAATCACGCTTTGACAAGTTCATGTTGTGAATTGTACTATAGATATGGAATGTATCTTGCTCCATTAACTGCAATGCTAACAACAGCAAGACATATTGATTTTAATAAAAAAGAAAATATTTCCTTAGAAAAAGATGAGCGAAGTTAATGAAACTGTTAAAACAAAAGACCCAAGACGAGTATCTGCTGGTAAGAAAGGTGCAGAAGCAAGAAAAAGAAATGCAGAATTAAGAAGAAAGGAGGCTGAAACTATAAAGAAAGAAAACATGGAATTAAAATCTATAACAAGAGATGATGATGATGTGCAAACAAACAATTCACAGAATATAAATATATACAAAAATTATATACCATTATGTATAACAATTGGAGTTGTTGGAATAGGATTGTATATGTACAAGTCTAAACAAGTTGTACCACAACAACCTATGATGCAACAACCTGCACCTATTATACAACAAAAAGAAATTGACCCATTTGAATTTAATTAATTTAAAAAAATAATATTCTCATTAAAAAAAATGACAACCTCAATAGACGGAAAACAAATTGCAAACATGTTATATCATGCCGGAGTGGAAACTGTATTAACTGTTGGATATTCAGAATTAGGAAGAAAACTATTGAAAAGACCAGCACCAAAAGTAGATTTTAATATGACAGATATTGGTATGTTGTCCATTGATATATTACTTGCAATGGCAACAAAGGATATGCTTGTTAAGCAAGGTATTATTCCTGCGGATATTATGAAGTAATTTTAATATTTTTTTTTCCATTATATAAAAATGGCAAGTGCAGTAGCATTAATGGTTGGAGGAGCAATTACAAACGCCTTAGCCTTTTCAGGTAGTAATTATTTATTTTCACATATGGGTAGTAATAGTGATAAAGAGAGAAAAAGACATGATAAGGCGATGGAACAATTAGAATCAGCAACAACTGCGTGGAATGAGAAGAGAACAGAAAGATTGGATTTTATTAATGAGCAACTGAAGAAGGAACATCATGCTGTGGATGAGTTCAGTGATGCTGACACTGCTATGAAACAATATTATTATATTACAGGAAAACAATTGCCAGATAATTTATCCACACCATTACCACCAAAACCTACATTGAGTGATTTTTACACTCCATCAGAAGACCAGAAAAATAGAGAGATTGCATTTGTTGTTGGTGGTATGGCATTGACAGGATTTGTTGCTTGGAAGTTGATGTAGGTAAAAAAAAAAATATTTTTTGACATAATCTTTCTTTGGAAAAACTAAATCATAAGCATGATATTTATTTTTTTTATTATTCTTACATGGTTTCAAACCAAGTGGTCTTACATAAAATGGTGGTTCTTTACCTTCTATCTTCTTTGTGAGATGTGCAGGACTCCATACTTCACCATTGTCTTTGAGAGTTAAAATTACACTCACACCATTGTCTGTGTTAATTTCTCTGTAGTCGGTGATTGTATAAATGTTGTTGATTTCTAAATCAGTCCATTTCTTTGTGTCAAATTGACTTTGTTCCTTTAACAGCTCTTCAAACTCTTCTTTTGTAGGTGTATAGTCATCATCAAGCAATTGTGCTATATTTTGCGTTTGTGCGTTCTTTGACATCTTTTTATATATAAATATTTTTTCTTAAATAAAAATAAATGGAGAAGATATACTATAGTCCAAAAGGTTTCTGGAAAGGACACTCAGCTGTTGGTAAGTTAGCAAAAGAAGCAAAGGTTAGTCAGAAACAAGCATTAGAGTTCTTAAAGAAACAAGCAGTATGGCAAATATATTTACCTGCACCTAAGAAAATAATAAGACCTAAATTTGATGTGTCTGCAGAGAATGAAGTTCATCAAGCTGATTTGTTGTTTTTACCTCACGATACTATTGGTAGAAAAACATACAAGTATGCATTAACAGTGGTTGATATTGGAACAAGATATAAAGAAGCCGAACCTTTGACGTCGAAAGATAGTAAAGAAGTTGCAAATGCTTTTGAGAAGATTTATAAAAGACATTTGAAGTATCCTAAACTATTGCAAGTTGATCCTGGTAGAGAATTTATGAGTTCCGTTTCAACTTTGATGGAAAAGCATAATACCAAAATAAGAAGAGGTAGAAAAGAAATACACAGAGACCAAGGAATAGTAGAAAGATTTAATAGAACCTTAGCAGAAAGATTGTTTGGTTATCAGTATGCTAAAGAGATTGATACTAAAAAAAGAAACAGAGAATGGGTTAAGAGATTATCTGATGTTATTAAAGCATTAAATAAGGAGACGAAAAAACCTCCTCCAATTATAACAAGAAAAGTTGATGCTGAAATTTGTCCTTATGTAAATGTTAGATATTTGTATCAACCTGGAGAATTAGAAGGTGGTGGAAAGAGAAGGGCTACTGACCCAGTATGGTCTGTTGATATTCATAAGATTGACTATCATATTATAACGCAGGGAATAAGAGTTTATTATTTGAAATCTCCTGCACCTAAGAGAGGGTTTGTCAAAGAGGAATTACTTATTGTTCCGGCTGATACCCATACGCGTATGTCGTGATTCCATCTGGTGCTATGTATCTTTTTGTGTCTAAAGGAGAAAGTGTAGTCTTATTTACTTTTAATCCATATATGTTGTGATGCATTGAGCGTAGCATGTTCATTGAGTGTGTGTATTTCTTTTTGTTGAATAATGCATCTCTGTAGTTTTCAAAATTGATTTGTTTTTTGATTACATATTTTTTTGTTCCTTTCGCTTTTTTGATGACTTGTTCATCTGCTCTTAATACTGAATATAATTTAGGACGAAGACCAATATATTCTGATATTGAAACACCATCACATTCATCCTTCATCTTACCTATGACCTTCTTGTTTGTTTCATCGTATAGTGGATGTTCTTTTGGATAATCAGAGAAATCGTATTCATCTTTCATTTCAGACATATCTTTGTAAGCATCTTTGGTTTTGATATCTACTAATAAACTGTCTGTGTCGGTGTATAACAAGGTGCAGTTATCACCATACTTCTTTTTCAATGTATTATAATACCAATCATACATAAGATGTTTTGATAAATCTAAAACACAGAAGCCAACATATATTGGTTTATTTAGAGTTAATCTTGTTTTATTCACTTGAATGGCAGATAACTCATCAGAGAACTTTACTCTACGATTGAAGTTTGGTTTGGCTATTATCTTGCGGATTTTTTCATTTTCACTGCCATCTGTTTTGACTAATTTAATATCAACTCTTTTACGTATGTTTTCCATTGTTTTGCCAAATACTGAGTTGTTCATAAGTTTAAAGAAATCTTTTTCAAATGTAGTCTTTGCTTTTTTACGTAATTCTGTATTCAGACGTATGTAAGGTTCCATCCAAGGTTTCTCATCAAATTCTAATATTCTGTGTATTTTTGTTATTTTCATACCAAGTTGTTTGTATAGTCTCAAGTTCTTGTAATGTACTACATATTTCTTCTTATCCATTAGATTGGGGACAAGTTTTTCTGTTTTTAACATACTATTTTCAATTAGTTCATTTTGATAGTCGGATAACCATTCTTTTTTAATTGCTAATTTTTCAGGTGCAAGTGGATAGTCGTTATGTAGTTTATGTAAATGTTTGGGATATTCTAAATCTACTTCATATATTCTTCCTCTACCTTTTTTTAGTGGTTGAAGTTCTCCATCTATTAAATCTTTATTAGTTATCCATTTGAAACCACCATATGGAAGTGGTTGGCTCATTGAATGACCATATAAATTATTTGCATCTAAATACATTATGTAATTGTCTTCTTCATCTGGATTATAATCTGCGACATATTTATTGTTTGCTTTTGCGTGTCTTTTAGAAACCATACTTATTCCACCTCTCATTCCTTTTTCAATGAAAAGATGCATATCCAAATCTGATAGAAGTTGTAATTCTATTTTTGTGTATTTTAGAAGAGCATCCCAAGATAGACCAGGTGCAGTGTAGTAATGTAGAGGGTCAAGTTTATAGTTATTCATACAGGTTTCTCTAAACTTTTGAAAAACATCTGCAAGTAAGAGAACATCTGTTTTGAGATATAAATCATGATAATCACCAAGTGTTTTACAGTTAAATTGTTTCCATACTTTTTGAGCGTGTTCATAGTCTTTTTGTTTGATACTTTCATCTGTAAGACTGCTGTAGAATTTGTCTATGGGTGGTAGTTGTGTTTCATCAAATCTATCAAAACTATCAATGTATTCATATGGATAGATACCTTTACGAGCAAGAAGATGTGAGTTAGTTGTATGTTTTACAGTTAATGGTAAGTCTGATTTGTTGAGTTTTTTATATCTTGTATTGTGACATTTTTTACATTTCGCTGTTAATAACCAATTTTCATTGATGTTTATTTCTTCTGTACCTTTACATTTTTCACATTCTGTCTTTACACCAATTGCTCCATCTACCAACTTTTCAAGAGAGGAAGCCATAAATTGAAAACTGTCTAAGAATTTCAGTTGTCCAATACTGAATGAGATGAATTTCTCTGAATTATTTGCAATACAAGTAATGTTTCCACTTGCTTTGTGTATTTTCTGCATTATTAGATGGCTATCATAACCTTTTAAGTTGTGGAAGATAAATGGAATTTTGGTTTTATTTGGTTTGATTGCAAGTTTGAGATTACAGGATTTGTGTGCTGGTCCTCTATATTCTCCTGTGAAATGACAGTGGTCTTTTACTTTTGGATTCTTTTCATTATTAATTTCTTTTTCACATATCCAACAATGGGAAGCATTTTCATAATCTTGTATGTTCTGTTCTGTTGGCATTATTAATGGTTTAGGATGTCTAAAGATGTTGTTGATGTTATTCACTTCACATTTTAAATGATTTAGAAAAACCTCTGCAACATCTTCACCTCTGTATATTACTGGTTTGTCTGCTTTACCATCATATCTAACAACTTGATATCCAAATCCACACGCTTCGTGTTCGCTTGTTATTTCTGATTTATCTCCTTTTTGTTGTGATTTGGGTTTGATTTGTGCTTCAAAGTCAGCATAGATAACATATGGAACGGGCATTTGATTTTGATGGTTTTTAAACTTGATAAGACCTTTTGATGGCATTTCTATTCGCATTGGAGATTTATTTATGCCTTCACAGTCTTCTTTGTGTTTGATTAGTAGGTCTTCTCTTGTAAAACCGTGAAGACATCTATCACAGAAATGTGTTTTATCTTTGTGTTTATTGTTCTGATTGTAAAGTAATCTATTAAGGTTTTTAATAAAACAGTAGTGATATTTTGTTTCCTTTGGTGTTTTTTCATCTGGATTATAATTTTCATCTATTTCTCCTTCTTCATTATCATCAATTTCCTCTTCAACTTCTGTTATCAAAAGCAGGTTAATTCTTTCTTTATCATTTGATTGATTTGAAATATGATATGGAAATACAGTAAGTTTCTCTGTCTTTTTTGTGATTGTATATCCATAAACATTGATTGCTATATTGTTTTGTTTCTCAACTTTTGGTATTTGTGAGATTGGTGTGGGAAAGTCAATTCCTTCCATATTCAGATTAGGACATTTTGTATAACTATATACATTATTCAAGTGGTTTTTTGCTGGATATAGAGCAGATTTCAATGCCCATTCTAAACATTTATTATCATTGTTCTTCATATTAATTATTGCTTGTTTGTTTGCTATTACTTTTGGAAGAGGAATATATGAAGAACCTTTGAGTGGTTCATATTTTGCTATGTTGAGATAGAGTCTGATACAATGGTCAATTTCTAAACCTGTTGCGGTATTTGTGAATTTTTCAATCCATGTTTGTAAATAAGACGTTTGTTTATCATAATATTCATCTAAATTATTTCCATCAAGAACTGCACATTGTTCTCCGTGTGATGCACCGGTAACTTCTTTTCTTTCACCATTAAGTTCATCTTTAAAAAACTTTATAGATAACCCAATTGAAAATTTAATACCATTGTATTCTTTAATGTTTTCATTAATTTTATCTATAATGACAGATTTTTTATCATTAAACAAAATATTTGGGTCTTTATATTTATGAGCATCTATTTCATACGCTTTGAAGTAATTGCATAATGGTTTATCAACCAGTTTCAGAACATTTTTCTCTTTAGTATCTTCATCATTAATTTTTTCACTTGTTTTAACAGCATTTTGTTGCTGTCGTTTTCTTATCTTTTTATCTCTACGTCTTTTACGCAGATTTTCCAATGTAGAAGTTTGTTGTGGTGCATCACTCTTCTGTTCTAAAGATTTAAGAGCTTTATCTAAAGCTTCGTCACTAATTCTTCCTTCGCTGTGTAATTGTAATAGTCTCTGTACAGCACTCATGTTTCTTTTTCTTTTAACTAAAAAAATATTTTTTTAATATAAAATAAAAAATGAGTATAGAAACACAAAGTATGCAAAATAAATGTGCTATGTTGCCGTTAGGTTCAAATAAACCATGTAAAAACAAATCAGTAAAAAATTCTATCTATTGTAAAGCTCATAATCACATTATGAAACATAACAAAAGTAAAGTAGTGCAATGTCTACAATGTGGTAACGGTACTACAGCGAAATATCAAATTTGTGATAAATGTGGTGGAGAAAATGTCAGAAAAAAGCATGAATATATAGACAAAATAAAGCCTTGGAGGCAGGAAATTGCAAGATTGAATAGGATAGTGTTAGTTCTGCGGTAATACTGCAGAATAAAACGAAAATGGGGTCCTGATGAGTAGGATGGATTACGCGTAATCATCAATAAAAAGTCTCAACAAAATGGATTACATGTAATTGATATATAGACAAATATATCACCGATTACAGTGTAATCATCAATCGATTGTTTCAACGAACAGAGTTAGTGATAATACTGCAGAATATATGTGCAATATATATATATTATGCTCAAATTGGTGATATATTCATTGTCCGTGCTGACGGACAACGAATATGTCGCCGTACCCCCACTATCTATATATATCTACTTAAGAAGAGTTTCTTTGAGTGTTGTAGGGACATGTTTGATAATAAAAGTGCTCACGAAAACCTTGTATAGTTTTGGTAAACATCTGAGAAGATCCTGGCATAGTGTTCATGCTGTTCAGCCTTTTATACGAACACTGAATGTCTCGTAGCTTCCACAATGGTCAAACATCAAAAGCGTAACTGTTATTCTTCTTTTGCTATGATTGTGTCATTTTGGTCGCGCCCACTGTAGCATCTGCTCAGTTTGCGCATCGGGTCGCCGGCTGTTATCCGCGGTCCACTTTAAGGACATTGTATTCCGCATCTCCAGTAAACCGAGGATTCTATTTTGCAGGAAAATGTTCAAGGACAAAAGTGAACGGAATAGGCTCTACAGCTCTGGAGTTCTGAATACATCTACAGAAGCTTAAATAGAATGGTGGACATTGACATAAATACTCAATTATTTCACGAGGCTCCTCAAATCGCTCAACTTTTATTCAAGGAAAACGAAGTGAAGGCACCTCCCATCAAAGACACCAAAGGGAAAGCATTACGATTACACACCCGTGCGACATAGTGCATTTTTTCACATCTCCAAACTGGCTACTATTCTGAAGAAAATCCTTGATATTTTTCTTATTTATACTGCAACATAGGTTGTGCGAGCTCGTTAGAACCGCCACATTGAGGCGGTTCTAACGAGTACCAACAACCTATGTCTTGGAGCAGAAATAAGAAAAAAACTATTTACCCCCCGTAAACCCCACTTTTCTCTATATAAAGTGGGGTTAAGGGGATCTTCATTTCACGGACTTGTTCACGTGATTGAAACTACAAATTGAATATAAAATACCTTCACCATAATGAGAACGTCACAAACAGAAAGCCAAAAGGACAGTTACTTTCCAACAAAATAGCCAAACAACTATCTTAAATATAGTAAACACATGGTTAGTGTCTTTAATAATAAAATATAATCGGTGAGCCTTAGACAATTTTATAGGGGCGAGCTTTAGCGAGCCCCTATAAAATTGTCGGGGCGAACCGATTATATTCTATTATTAAAGACACTATCCATGTATTTAGTTTATACCGCAGTTAAATGAAGCATGTAGGAAATTTACTGATGTTTTTCTTGATATAGTAAAAGTATGTATTCCTTCTAAATATGTAGTTGTTAGACCAAATGATAAGCCATGGTACGATTCGGAAATAAGACACTTTTCATCCAAACGAGACAGACTTAAAATTAAACTAATTAAATCGGGTAGTTCGAATATACGTGAAAAGTACAGAAAGCTTCGGAATAAAGTAAATAATTTAAAAAAACATGCAAAAGAAAAGTTTTTCAATAATTTGGAGTCTTCTATAAGTGATTTCTACAGTAATGATAAAAGACAGTTTTGGAGCACAATAAGGCATTTTGTTAAGAATAATAGCACCACAAGCTCTATACCGCCTCTTAAAATATTTCCCCCAAATGGCCAAAATGATTATTACTATACTGATAAGGAAAAAGCTGAATGTTTGAATGAATACTTTACTTCTATTTCGACATTAAACGATGATAATTGTTCTTTACCACCATTTGAGATAAAAAGTATAAATAAATTATTAAATATTTCATGTACACCTTCTGAAATCCAAACGCTGATTGAGATCTTGAATCCAAATAAAGCTAACGGACCGGATGGAATTAGTAATAAAATGTTAAAACCAGTAGCTAAGGAAGTTTCAATACCGCTGAGCATCTTATTTAATAGATCATTTAGAGAAGGTAAATTTTCAGACATGTGGAAACACTCGAATCTTATTCCGCTGCCAAAAAAGGGTGAAAACTCAGAGCCATCTAATTTTCGTCCTGTCTCTTTACTAAGTGGTATAGGAAAACTTCAAGAACGTATTGTATTCAAAAATATGCATAACTTTTTAATTGAAAATAACTTAATATACAAATACCAATCGGGTTTCTTACCCAGTCATTCAACAACTTTTCAGTTGATTGACATCTTTCATCATATATGTCAGGCCATAGACAATAAGCAATATTCTTGCATGGTATTTTGTGATATTTCCAAAGCATTTGGCAGAGTTTGGCACAAAGGACTTATTTTTAAATTACGCCAGTATGGCTTCGATGGCGATTTACTTAATTGGCTTTCAGATTATTTATCTGATAGGAAACAAAGAGTAGTTATCAAATCGTGTATGTCTGATTTTAAAAATATCAATGCTGGAGTTCCTCAAGGGTCCGTCTTGGGCCCTCTATTATTTTTAATATACGTGAATGACATATCTGAATCGCTGCTAAGTTTGACAAGGTTATTTGCAGATGATAGTTCTTTGTTTTTTTCAGCATCTAGTATTGCTGATATTGAAGGTATTATTAACCATGATCTTCACATTTTAGTTGCATGGGCAAAACAGTGGCTTGTAAAGTTCAATCCGCTGAAAACAGAAGCAATGCTTTTTACTTTAAAAGGGTTTGAAAATTTTCCAAAGTTAATATTCAACGACACTGAAATTAAATTTGTAGATAACCACAAACATCTAGGTTTGACGCTTAGCAGCAATTGTAAGTGGCATACACATATTGACAATATTTTAAATAGTGCGGCAAAAGTTGTTGGTATTATGAGAAAGTTAAAATTCACGCTAAATAGATTTGCCTTAAATCAAATTTATAATTCATATGTCCTTCCGATACTTGAATTCTCCTCTTTAGTATGGGATAGTTGCACAGAGCAAGATTCTAATGCTTTGGAAATATTACAAAATGAAGCAGCCAGAATTGTAACTGGACTGACAAGGTCTGTTTCACTCGAATTATTATACAAAGAATGTGGGTGGACTCCTTTATCGGAGAGACGTAAAAAACAGAAACTATATTTTATGTACAGACCAATCAATGGGCAAGTCCCCTCGTATATTGTTGATCTCATTCCTCCTGCCGTAAGAGAAACCACTAATTATCCACTCAGAAACCGTAATAACCTCTCCGTTCCTTTCTGCAGAACAGAGCTATTTCGAAATTCTTGTATTCCATCATCTCTGTTATTATGGAACGACTTGGATGAGAATTTACGCAATAGCTCTTCTCTTAATTCTTTTAAATATGCAATAAAAAGTCATTATTCAATTACAGAGGGAGTACCAAAATATTATATTCAAGGTGATAGATTTTTATCTGTAATGCATGCTAGAATACGTAACAAATGTAGCAACTTGTTCAGTGACTTATACACTAACCATTTATTAATCAGTCCTGTTTGTCAATGTAACTTAGAAAATGAGGATGCTGAGCACTATTTTTTTCGCTGTCCGAAATATGCAAATCAGAGAGTAAATCTTTTTACCGAAACTCGAAATTTTCACCCCCTTAATTTAAATATTTTACTTTATGGTATTACACAGCTACCATTCGAGGAGAACATGATTATTTTCAATGCTGTACATACATACATCAAGAATACTGGTAGATTTTCTGACAACTTCTGAGATTATGCATCGAATCATGTATGCGTGATGATCTATATCATACCGCTAAATCCCAAACCACAACCATTCTGTAGAGACACACACTTTATTTATTTATTTATTTATTTATTTATTTATTTATTTATTTATTTATTTATCAAATACTGCTAAAGTATAAATGTTAATAATTTATGTGTTTGTCATTGTCGCGTGACTGTAATTTTGATGATGTTACTATATGTAGGGGAAGGGTCGTAACTAATGTTGTGAGAACTTGTGACCCAACCCCATTGCATGCATGTTTTGTCATGTTTTGATGCAATAAAATACGTTTAAACTAAACCGCAGTTCAAAACAATCAATGGATTTTGCAATAATTTAGCAAATTTAAGCAAAAAAGACAGCAGACTTAGTGACATGTTAAACGACATTCAGTGCCACGGCGCGCACATGTAGTATAACGTGACGTCAACGAGTGCAAAGTTTCTGACGTCACCGCGCCACAAAGACGTGGTAAACAACACGGACGCTCGAATAAAAGTTTCTCAGCGCTTCACTTTCTGTATGAAAATCTGCAAATAAATAGTTTATTTTAGCTTTAAAAATTATTTTCGAGGTTGAGACGCAACTGCAGTTTCAGTGCGCAGTTATTCCAACGGGCCATTCAAACGAGGAAAAGCTAAGAAGGTAAGAATTTAGCTGAAATTTCTGAAATTCTGTTTAAATAAATATTGCAAAGATTTTAACTAGCAGTTTCGTTGTTTGCCCATGTATGAAAGGTTGCATATTATTGATTACACTTGTAAAATAGAGACCTGTAGAGACCTCTCAGGTCTATAAACGGTCACTAGATGTATTATAGGTCAGTAGAATGTATTATAGGTCACTACCGATTATAGCGTGCAGTTATTCGACCCCTTTTATTAGGTTACTAGAATTGCTGGTTGCGGTATAAATAGAGGATCTTACATGAGTGTTCATGTATTATTGAATTTATTAAACGAGTTGAGGAAAAGTGATAAAATGCGAGGCTTTGCCGAGCATTTTATCCCTTTTCCTCAACGAGTTTAACAAATTCAATAATACATGAGCATGAATGCAAGATTCTGTTTATCATATGACATTTAAAACACATTTTATTCACGATTGTTTACAAAAATGTCAATACTTCGCTGTTAGTAAACGCGACGTCGTTAATGACGTCGTACATGTAACGTTACGGGACGTATCTACCTAATTTGCATATTTAATCCACCAGTGGATTTTCGAAAAAATTACATGGCGTTATTACACTCTCAGACGCGACGTCATATGATAAATTAGCAATACGTACATAATAATTATAAACCACAACTGAAGAACCGCCTCGGAGCGGTTAGTAAAGAGTTGTTTACTGGGGATCTTAAATTGATTTTACAATTCCAAAATCCTCGCCATTGGTTCATAGAGGCCTGACTCTCCCTTTGGGTCAACAATCATGGCCTAATGCCGAAAACGGATAACAAATAATATCTTGTTCGCAAAACTTAATATCTTGTTGGCACAACATATTATCTTGTTAGCACAAATTAATCAGAGGCATACGATATAATGTTGTGCGTACAAGATATATATCTTGTCCGCACAAGATAGATTGTCCGCACAACTAAATATCTTGTTCGCACAACATATTAAAAATCAAAGCACTGAGAGTACTGGTGGGTCGATCGTCTCTGAGTGTAGGTTGGGAAAATAGTCCTGAGCTGAGAATCGAACTGTTCGCTTACTTTTAAGCAAGCACAGTAGAGCTGATCAGACATCGCGTTACGTGGCGTCTGATTACGTAGATTCTGTTTGCCAATGCCCAAGTGTACACGCACAGTCCACCCGCCCCCGCCCATCGGGGCTTGAATAGATAGATGGGCTGCATGATGCTTCCACGCAGAGCTGAAAGTCCCGTAACATTGGAAGTAACGTCTCCAAATGACCTATACAGTGTTGACGGGGACGTTAAAACCTTAAATCAAACAAACGAGCACAGTCCAGAATTTTCTTCTTACGCTGCGCTCTGACGTCTTAGGGTAGTACTTGGATTTTGTTCAACAGAGTGGTGAGTGTGCAAACACAGCCCCCTCCCATCTTTTGGAAATTATTTCAGATTCATACAGTTTTTCACCCTCTGCAAAATACCTGAAATTTGCATCCTCAACCCGGCCCTTTTCAGAGTCTGCGTACGGCCCTGAATTATGCTCAAAACTGTTGTTGCATACATATGGCGAACAGTGCCGACCTGATCAGAAGCAATGTACTCTATATCCGATCTTGGTCTACGCTGTATGTCTAATAACGGTCCACCTATAAAGCCTGGGCTACTCATTTTGCACTTAAACATTTCAGGGTCTTAGCAGGAGTGCGAAAAGTCTATTTTTACTTGCCTTGGCATACATTTGTCTAACAGTTTTATAAATAGAATGTTCCGAAAGACATCGTGGCCTGGATAAAGTATCGTTTTTCTTTCATGACGTGAGCAACTTGGCAACTTAATACTATTTCGTTTAACCCTCAAATTACACTATTTAAGCAAACATTGAAGTTCCTGTGCAACCTGCTGATCAGACGCCACATTCTGCGGCGTCTTATCGGGGTATCATCCAGCCCACGATTCCTGTCAAGACTCTATAAATAGCTCTTGTTGCATCGATAAAAATAGCGCAACGTTTCAATTTCTTTTAAAAAAACATAATTTTGGTTTTCCCAAATCAGTGATGGTCACTTGGACAACTGCATGGATTCCGTTTGGCCATTTAATAAATTTGAGTCGACCGTAAACCGACCGACCCAATAAATTTCATCTCCCTTCCCGGGTTCCGTACTGGTATGCACAATTAAAACTTGTTTTCTCACAATCATTGTGACGTAATTGCCCAGTGGATCCGTAAATTATTGAATGTTTCACAGTGAGGTCAGCGTCTTGCGTAATAGGGTAAGCTGTAGAATCTGGGCTTGAATCAAGTGCGGGCTGTGCTTGGCAAACTGTAGGTCTAGATCAGACGGATGAAGGTCTATACTTTGCTTAGATTACAATGACACAGAATGTACTTCAAAATGCACGTGTTACAAAACGACTTTACTCTTTCAAATCCCACATCATTCAAGATACCACCCATTAAAACATGTTAGAAAACATGTTTTACTTTTCTTGTTCTTATATTTGTCCAGGAAACGGGATTTGACATTTCATTTGCATGAGATGTCAAGTCCTGCTTTCTAGGAAATTTAAGAACCAAATCACTAATTTGTCGTCTGCTGAAGTAACCCAGAGATTGGTAAAGGTAACCGAAAAGAACGTACAGTCGAACTTCGATGGCTCGAACACCGATGGCTCGTTAACCATGGCTGAGTCGAACCCTTTTTCGAGTCCCTAGGGAATTTCTCTGCATAAGAAAAAGTATGGGATAATTAAGGAGATTTTCGAGTTTTTTCTTGCAAATGTGTGCTGTGTGTACTCATTAGAATCGCCTCAATGAGGCGATTCTAATGAGTACACACAGCATACATTTATGTTACAGAACACCGAAACGAAGTCCAAAAATACCCCAGTTATGTTTTCTTGAAGTATACAACAGTGGCTCGAACTACCGCTGTCTCGAACAAATTTCCATGGCCCCTAAAGGGTTCGAGCCATCGAAGTTCGACTGTATATGATACACTACAGTCAAATGTATGACCCCCGCTCATCCGGGCTTGGAGACAAAAAGATTAGTCTGCAAGGTGCTTCCAGGCAGAGCTGAAACCGACCGCATATGAGTATTGGCAAACCGCTTAGAAGGTATATGCCCGCCCGGGCAAAGTGTTTCGAGTCGGACGCTACATGCATATAAATCCTATTGGTTCCATTTGTCTCATTGTCGGGTAAAAGTTTTTGTTTGTTTGATTTGATGTTTAACGTCCCCGCCAACACTGTATAGGTCCTTTTGGAAACGTTGCTTCCAATTTTGTTGGACTTTAACCAGACATTGAGATGAAATGACATCTCAAGCCCTGTCGCGCAATAAAAGCAATAGGGTTTTTAAGCATGGACGGTCCGACTCGCACCGCTTTGCCTGGACAGGCTTAGACCCTCTAAGCAGTTTAGCAGTACTCGTGTGCGGTCGGATTCAGCTCTGCGTGGAAGCATCGTGCAGCCTATCTATTTCTTCAAGCCCCGATGAGCGGGGGCGGTTTAAAAGATCCACAAAATTGGAAGCAATGTCTACAAAATGATATAGATAGTGTTTATGGGGGCGTTAAACCTAAACTCAAACAAACAAATAAACAATCAAATATGACTCGAACACATTTGGGACCATACAAATTTTATGAAGATAAGGGAAGTTTGAGTTATTGAGACTCTCTGAGGGTTAAAAATAACCCCAGATCAGGGGGAAATAACGGGGGTGACTAAGAGGTACACGTATCCCTTTGATCTTTTATAAAATAAAGGCATGTTGTATGTTTGCAACAGAATCGCCTGTTTGTGGCGATTCTAATGAGTACACACGACATGTAAATAGATACGTAAAATAAGACAAATACGTAAACCCCTGCTAGCACAAAATAGCGGGTCAACGTCGGGCCGACAGTGATACGACGTGTCACGTGTCAACATCGTATCGCTGTCGGCCCGACGTAGGCCCGACATGCTTTGATAACCAATCTGAAATTATTGAAGCTTTTAGCTCCACTTCTAGATATTTAGATGATTTATTAAGTATTGATAATACCTATTTCTATGGTTTGATCAGTCAGATTTACCCCCAGAACTTCAGTTAAATAAAGCAAATTCTTCTGATACCGAGGCCCCGTTTTTATGCCCCCGCCATTCGAAGAATGGTGGAAAGGGCATATAGCGTTGCCCCTGTCCGTACGTCCGTTCGCACGTCCGTCCATGCGTCCGAAACTTAAAAACAGTCAATAACTTCCTGATTTCTCGATGAATTTTAAAACTACTTGGCAGAAATGTTAACTATCATGAGACAATGTGTCACGTGCAAAACCTAGGTCCGTACCTCCAAGGTCAAGGTCATACTTAGAGGTCAAAGGTCAAAATAAGGGTCCGAAACTTAAACGCAGTCAATAACTTTCTTATTACTGGATGGATTTTGAAATTACTTTGGAGAAATGTTAACGATCATGAGACAATGTGTCATGCGCAAAAAACCAGGTCCGTACCTCCAAGGTCAAGGTCATTCTTAGAGGTCAAAGGTAAAAAAACGGGTCCGAAACTTAAACGCAGTCAATAACTTACTTATTTCTGGATGGATTTTAAAATTACTTTGAAGAAATGTTAACCAACATGAGACGTTGTGTCACAGGCAAACCCAGATCCGTACCTCCAAGGTCAAGGTCATACTTAGAGGTCAAAGGTAAAAAAATGGTCCGAAACTTAAACGCAGTCAATAACTTTCTTATCTCTAGATGGATTTTGAAATTACTTGGCAGAAATGTTGACTATCATGAGTCAATCTGCCTCACACAAAACCAAGGTCCTTACCTCCAAGGTCAAGGTCATACTTAGAGGTCAAATGTGAAAAAAGGGTCCAAAACTTTCAATGGATGAATACGAACATAGATATATTTTCAGGCGGGGGCATCCGTGTCCTATGGACGCATTTCTAGTTGGATTTACATCTATCTATTGTAGATGGGTTTGTTTCGTGCACAATTTATGATAAACGCGATGACTTTGATTTTGAGATTGTAAATTTTCCTTTTTTGGATGGTGATGTTCCTCGTGCGCCATCCTCTGGCGTTTATATTTCGCATTTAATTCGATTTGCTAGAGTGTGTAGTCATGAAACTGACTTCAACACACGTAATAAATTATTTACTGCTTAACTTCTTAATCAGGGTTATCGGTACCATAAACTACGCAAAGCCTTTTCAAATTTTATAGACGCCATTCTGATTTAATTTCAAAATTCAATATTGGACTTAAATCTCTTCTGCAACAAGGTCTATCGGAACCCGAATTTTATGGTGACTTAGTATATAAATTCAGAAAAATATAACCGCTGCAATGACTTTAGCACCCAATTTCGTAAAATCATTCTTCGATATAAAAAGATTGGGTACAACATGGATATTATACGACAGACTGCATGCATGGTAGTTAACCCAATCACGGTTGGCAACGTTGCTTCCTTCTTTAATTGTACGCCGGTGGGTCAGGCCTCAGATTCTATGACGGTTCCAACGTAAAGGCTTATTTAGAATTAGAGAGATCAAATTCAAGGTAATGTTGGTTGGTGCCTGATGCTCTGTCTCTTGTCGGGCCTATCGGAGTCTAACTGTTGGTTTTCTTTTGCTCCAGCATTTCAGTGGTTTCTTGCTGTCGAGTCCTCACCGTTGTCTCACCTCTATGGTTCTTTGATTAACTGTGTTCACGGAGATGTTGCACTGATGAGTGAGGAGGCCTTCATGCGGACTGAACCAATAACTTGACTAAATCGCGACGGAAGTAAGGGCGAGGATTGTGGCCACGTAAAATCGATTTAAGCCCCCCCCCCCCCACACACACACACCCAGTGGAAATCTTTCCACTGACCGTTCCAAGGCGGTTATTCTGTGGCGATTTACTTATGTTGTTGTTTGTTACTTACTGTGTGTATCATTTGTGTCTTTTCATTTTGGATGGCCATATGGCCATTTTGTGGGAAAGTAACTGTCCTTTTGGCCTTCCTTTGTTTAGGTTTCCATTATGGTCTGGTCGCTTAATGTTTGTGTTTCTTTCCCTTTGGTGCCTTTGATGGGTGGTGTAAGTTAATTGTATCGATTCCTGATCTTTGTTTTACTTTTACTTTGCTGGGACGTTTGTGTCTTATTTGGAATTATTAGTGTAATTCTTTATGGACTCCAAAACGAGTTTGTTTCAGTCATGGTAAAAGGGTCATGTGTTCGAATCATTTTATTACGTGAACACGCCTATACAAATATATTGTAAATATTATTGCCGAATAAAAAAGATGAAAATTTGTGATATTTTTCTTATTTCTGCTCAAAATATACATTGTGGGTACACGATAGAGATGATGCGGTTTTAACATCACGTCAACAAGTCCCCCCTAAACCCCACTTTATATAGAGAAAACTGGGATTTAGGGAGGTAGACATTATTTTCCTTATTTCTGCTCCAAGACAGAGGTTGTGGGTACTCGTTAGTAACGAGCACCCGAAACCTATGTTTGGAGTTTAAATAAGAAAAAGGTCACAAATTTTCATCAGAAATATTACCCTTTTTGAGGTTTGAAAAACTGCACTATATCACACGGATATGTTATCGTAATGACGAATACACACAATCTATATTTTTGAGCAGAAATAAGAAAAAAAGAAGTTTATCCCTGTAACCCCAGTTTTCACTGACCGCTCCAAGTCGGTTCTTCTTTCGCGGTTTATTTTTGTTATGGTTTGTCTTCGTTCATATTATTTTGTTGTTTTGGATAGTGGCCATTTTTAGGGAAATGATCCGCCCTTTCGACTTTCCGTTATTGATGTTTCCATTAGTGTCTTGTTATTTCATGTTTGTGTTTCTTTCCCTGTGGTGTCTCTGATGGGAACTGTGGATTAATTGTATCGAACCCTGATCAATGTCTTCACTTCCTTTTTCATTATTATACAAAGGTGGGGTTTGAATGGGTTTGAACTGCATATGCATGTTTTTATGATGGAATTTTTGCGATATAAGCAAACGCACAATGGACGCATCATTGGTTCTTAGTAGTGCACACAATACGCATTTTCGAAATAAAAAGAAAAAAAAAACTATCTCTTTATAAGCCACAACTAGCAAAAATGTGTCTTCGAACACATGTGCCGTTTACCACCCGAATCGGACACGCACGACTCCGCCTCTACGGAAATGTGTAGGTGAGATCCTAACTCGTCTCTGTCGATACCAAAAATGAACCCATACGCTAAAATCTATGAGATACTCGATGAATTTCCCGTCCCAAGCGACAAAATGATGCACCTTCTTGACGCGCTGTTTCCCCCAACGTGCTGGCTCCCTGATAACCGTCCTCGCTAGTCTAGGCATCAGGGGACAGTTTCGCATTTGTGGGTGGACGTTTTTCAAAATATTATAGTAGTAGGGTCAATAACGTCATGGTTGCTCATAGAAATTGTGATATGTGGATATATTTGCCAATGTGGGCTTATTTGCTGAGTATCTGTACTTTTATGAATTGGAATACGAAACTAACACTCCAGCTGTCTGGATATTGTGCTAGTTCAAGTTGCAGCGGCATATTTACATTCCCGAAGGTAGCTTTGACACTAAAAAGTGGCTGTTTTTCAAAGGGGATTCTTTAAAAAGTTTACTGGTTGTGGTATACTTTTCTGTTAATTTCTTTGCATGTGACTGAGGGTACATGACATTTCAACAGGTGCCATGTACTGGTGTTTTGGGAGTAAATTCACAGGATCTGTCAAAGTGAGGTGGAGTCATGTTTTGTGTATGTGAAAAATAGTGGGCGGGTAAGTGAAATGATGCTGCTGTCAGCCAACGCAAACAGAGAAGTGTTTCTTTGGTTTTCTGCTTTGATTTTGTGCATATGTGGGGCACTTTGAAACCAAAACAGAAGCTATCACTTTCTCCAGGAGTGGTCGATAACGATTCAAAAACTAGTGTGGCGCGGACAAAAAAAAGTGATGCGATTAACTGTCCCCTGATGCCCTAATACTAGTCGTGCTGGTTCCCTGATAACCGTATTAGCTACCCGAAACCGCAAACATGAACATTCCATACTTTGTTGGTCCGTGGTGTACTGATAACCCGTTTATAGTACATTAGTAACGCCGTCTAACTTATGGGCAATTCGCACCATAGACAAGCCCGTTCACAGATAGTGCGGACAGCGGTGGTACAAATTCTGAAGTAAATAAATCTATATGAACTATATATTACAATGTTACAACACAACTGTTACTTCAGAATCAGAATCAGAATTGTTACTAGTGACACGTCCAATGACATTCATACACCAGGACCTGTGATATGGGAAGTTAGTCCCTAGCTCTAACCAAAGAGGTAAACTTAGTTACACAGTCATCAGCACCTTCAGCTGACGAAGTAATCGAATCGGGAAGGGCATTCCAACCTCTAATGGTTCGGGGGAAGAACGATTCTTTATAAATGTCAGTTCTTGCAGTAAGGGTCTGAAACGCCAATGAATGGTGATTTCTAGAGTGCCTAGCCGGGCGGACAAGGTCAACTGTTGGAATGCTAGCAGCATCTTTAGACCTTTGTATAAAAGGTGGAGCTTACTGTCTTTCCTCCTTTTCTTGAGAGACTCCCATTTTAATTTTCCAAGTATTCCAGTCATGCTCCCAGTTTCAAAGCTGAAATTGCCTGTTACAAATCTAGCAGCTCTATTTGGAACTTTTTCAATTTCTTCGTTAAGGACCACTCCACAGGGGTCCCAGATTCAACTGCCATATTCCAAGATTGGGCGAACAAGACCTTTATATGCTGCCTCTTTTACATTCTGTGGGCACTGATGAAGATATCGCCTCAGGAAACCAAGTTTTCTATTTGTCTTAGTACGCATGTTGCTTATACGAGTATTCCATCTCAAGTTGTGTGTGATTGTCACACCAAAGTACTTAATGGAGTCCACATTCCCTATAAGGTGTTAAAAGCCTCAACTTTATTAGATTTCTTCCTAGTTATCTGCATAATGTTGCATTTATCTGGCTGAAATCTCATGCCCCATTTTCGGGCCCAACATCCTAATTTATCTATGTCATTCGGAAGTTTCAGTAAGCCATCTGCATCTCTAATTTCCGGGTCTTATTTCTGAGTCAATGTCAGTGGAAATATCATTGATGCCCAGGGAGCACAACAGTGGACCAAGAACAGTCCCTTCTGGGACTCCAGACAGAACTGGGGCCCATTCTGAAGATTCACCATTAACAACAACACGCTGTTTTCTGTAGCAAAGAAAGGAATCTTTCCATTTGAGAGTCTCTCTCCCCCCCCCCCCCCCCCCCAATTCCCTAACCAAATAACTTAGATTTAAGAAGTTCATGAGGTGGGGTGTCAAAAGCCTTCTCAAAGTCCAGAATAAATGTGTCAACCTGTCCTCCTTTATCCAAGATTATTGTCCAGTCATTTATAACTGTGCTCAGCTGAGTTTCACAACTATGCCTATTCCTAAATGCATGTTGTCTGTCTGACAAAAGTTTATGTTAAGCCAAGTGGGCCATGATGTTCGAGAAGACTATATGTTCAAGCAATTTACACATATCACAAGTCAGAGACGCAGGGCGATAATTACGGGCAAGAGCCCTATCTCCTTTTTTGAAGAGTGGATCAATGTTCGCTAAGAGCAATTCTTTGGGGATTTCACCCGTATCAAGAGACTGTTGAAACAGGCGTGCAAAAATTGGACCTAACTCATTTGCTAGTTCCTTTAGGACTCTAGGATGAAGCTCATCAGGTCCTAAGGCCTTACTGGGGTTTAAGCCTTGAAGTAACTTGATTACTCCTGCAGCTGACACAACGATATTATCCATGAATGGGGCCGATCTTCCAGTCAATGGAACCTCCGTGAACTCATATTAAACGCATCATTGAATTGACCAACAAGTTCCTCTGTCCTTTCAGAGTCTGATTCAGCAACCCAGTTCCCTCCTCTTTTATTAAGGGGCGGGATACCTTGCCTGTCTTTCTTCTGACTATTAATATATCTGTGAGAAATCTCTGGGATTCGCCTTAACATCACCTACCAAGTTATTCACATACAAATCATGCTGATTTTTTTTATCTCAGTCTGGATTTCACGTGTCTCGTTTTCAAATTTTGTCCTGAGTTTACCACTTCCTGTCTTTTTTGCCTTTGCATGAATGTTATTCCTTCTGCGAATTTTTCTTCTTATCTCTGGTGTGATCCAGGGAATCGAAGATAAAGACCTACTAGTTTTTGAGGGGATATGATTTTCGGCCGAGGTATGAATGAAAGAAGCAAATCGAAGTTCTCCTGGACAGACTGAGCATCTGAATGACCATTAAAGTATTTCTCCCTTGCAAATCTGAGCGCATCCTTCCTCATAGTTTCATAGTCACCTTTCTGATACGAGTACACCTTCCTTCGAGGTATTTTTGTTGGTGGAATGTGAATTTGTAAATATCCGGAGACAATATCATGATCACTTAATTTATCCGGAGACTTAATATCGCAAAGTCGTAAGGATCAAATATAATGTGTTCTTATCACGAGTGGGGAAGTTAACAATTTGTTCTAATCCATGATCATTCATAATGTCAATTAATATTTGTCCTTCAGACGGACTCAGCATTGTGCCTTGTTTGCTGAACCTGTCAGGCCAAACAATGTCACTGATGTTGAGGTCACCTAGAACATTTACAGCCGGGAGTTTTTTACCCTTATGCTGCAATCCATCTGATCTTTAAACAAGTGGAAGTTTTCGACCGTACCATTTGGTGGTCGATACCAACTTGCTACGAAGTGAGAGGTTTTACTAGCAAAAACCTTAACCCATGCCGATTCTGTGTCGTTTTCCAATTCAATGAAAAGCAAGTGAGGGGTATCTCTTTGAATGTGCAACATCACCCCACCGCCATGAGAGTTCCTGTCTTTTCTATAGACACTGTACTGAGAAGTTTCAGGGAAAAGCTCAGATGTGTTAACTGAACTGTCAATCTTTGCTTCTTGAATAGCAACGATATGCGGTTGAAAAGTATCGAGGAAAACTAAAAGTTCGAGAAGTTTTCCTCTTAATTCATTTATGTTTATACTGCAAAGTTTCAAACCTTTTACAAAATTTGGCTTATTTTTATCAGCACTCGAAGATTTATCTTTCTTATCCTTTGACAAATCTGTTTGGCTTACTCAGTTCTATATATTCGTTGAAGAAGAAGTCTGAAAAGTTGCAAACCTCGCATTTTGGACAAATCCAGTGACAGTTTGAGTTTACCAAAGTGCCATATTCCGCATCTGAAATGAAAGAACATTAATCACGTATAGGTATATCCTGCACATTGTCGTTGACCACTGACTATATATCAACGACCTTTTGACAGTGCACTAGTTTTTGACTTTGGGGTGCAGGAGACTCTGTCTTCGACCTTCGAGATAGCCTGCATGAGCAGGTGGGAGTCGTACCCCCTGAGGTTGAAGAACACCACGGGAATGACGGTGATGTTAGCACCCGCCCATCGGGGCTTGAAGAAATAGATGGGATGCATGATGCTTCCACGCAGAGATGAAACCGACACACGAGTACTGGTAAACCGCATAGAGGATCTAAGTCTGCCCAGGCAATGCGGTGCGAGTCGGCCAATCCATGCTTATAAACACTATTGGTTCATTAGGCGGCAGGGCTTGAGATGTCATGCCATCTCAATGTCGGGTAAAAGTCCCACAAAATTGGAAGCAACGTCTCCAAAATGACCTTTACAGTGTTGACGGGGACGTTACACTTCAAATCAAGCCAAACAAACAAACAAAAACTTTCGGCTTAGCCTCAGCTTAAGGTTGCAGGCGTTGTGGGCTGCCCCTAGATATTTACCTGTGATATGACAGTGGTCGCGGACAGAGTCACCGTCTAGGGGTTTTTCGCATATATAGCAATTCGCGGCATTGTTATGTGCCCCCAGTCCTCCCGAGTCATCTTAATAGGTTTAGGGTTTGCTAGCAGATCCTCTATCACATGCTCCTCTTCTTGGAGTGATTTTAAGAAGTGTTCTGCTGCATTTGGGCCGCGATACTCGACAGGCGGCTTTGTTTTCCCATCACACCGCACCACGATATAACAGTAGCTGCAAGCCTCTTGTTGTTGTGTTCGTTAGATGTTGCTTTTTGTGAGATCGCGTTCGGGGCCCTCGAACTTGGTGGTGAGAGCCTCAAAGTCTGCATAGATAATGAATGTGGTTGGTTGCTGCTTGTGGTGGTTGTGGAAGCTGAGCTTGTTCTTACCCTCTTCTGGCATCCCCACCGGACAGCCGCGTGGCCGATGCCTTCGCACTCAAGCTTATTGGCCTCCAGCAGGCCTTCTCTCGGGTAACCATGAAGACAGCGCTCTCAGAAGTGCTTCTTTTTTGGGTGCTTGCTCTGGTCAAATATGAGGCAGGCGAAGTTCTTTATCCATGTGTAGTGGAAGCGATTTTCATTTGCATAGATCAGCAGCATATTGATCCTTGCTATCTCTTGTGGTTGTGTGCTGAGACGAAGGACAGTGATGCCCTTGTCCCAGCCAAAGACATTGATGACTAGGTTGTTCTGCCGCTCGACTTTATTGATCTGAGAGATATGTGTGAGACTATCAATCCCTTCAAAGTTCAGACCATCATTGGTAGGATACCAACTTGGTCTCTGTGGGTTGTGTGGTGGTGGCGGATTTGCCAGAGCCGCTCGAAGCGTCCATCGAAAGCAGTATTGGTCCTTGTTAACCAGTATCTTCTTATATCTTAATTCTGCTGGGCGTGGAATGTAGGACCTACCCCGAAGAGGCTGATAACTGGCAATGTCCAAGCACAGAGTTTCTACTTGTTCTACAACCCAGCCAGACCCTCTCTGCGTCCACTTTTCGAGTGTTTCTTGGATATTTGGAAAAGTTTGGTTGAGAGCGTTGTTGATCTAACTAGCCCGAAGAAGGGCCTCCTGTTTGTGGCGCAGCACGGGGGCTGTGTACTCTTCACTACCGTCTGGGCTGTCCTTCCGAAGCTGAACCTTGAGAGCCAACTGGAACTTCACGCCACCCAGAGCATTGATCTCTTCCTCGAGCTTGCTACTGATTTGGGGCACTGCAGCCTCGAGGAAAGTCCTGGGGTCTGCACTATGAGGATTATTGGCAGGCACGTCAATTTGCCAGCCCCTCAAGAAGTCGCAAATGACCCATGGGGTCTGACTGAAGACTAGTTTTTCTTTTATCTGCTCAGCAGATGTAAACAAGTCCAGGATCTCATCCTGATATTCCTTCACGGATCTCAGGACTTTCTTGTGGGAGATAGGGTCAATGTCCTCTTCAATGGCATGTCTCTTGGCGGCCTTCTGTTTGCGTGGTGATGGGGTAGGTCGATATTTTTCAGGCTGTAACGGCTTTAACAAGCGCCCTTTGACAGAATCTGGGATAGGCTCATCCAAGATGTTTTGAACCATGTGATGGAGAGTCGAATTATTATCAGGTATTTCTGCCAGTAACTGCTCTATGAATCCATCCATAGTAGCCATAATTCATATAAATGTATGTATCGAACTTTTCTCAAATTGAAAATTATCGTCTGGCTTCTTTTTGGAAAGAATAGCGATAGCGCTTCTTGTGGTAGTACTGATTATAGACGGTAGTAGCGCCGCATGGTTTACACAGCTTACGGGACGTCTTCAAAGCCACCCCACAACCCTGACAGATCCAGAGACCCCCGCCTCTGGAGATAGCAGCGTTGTGGATAGCACAGTAGGTTCCTCGACATCTCTTCCCACAAGCTTCACTTGTACCGATCTTGATCCATGTACACTCCTGCATTGTGTTTCCCTTTATGAATCTATATATTAAAGTATTCTCTAAATGAAAAGACCACCTCAGAACCTTCCTTCAACGGCAGCTATACACTGGTTTGCGTTGGGCACCCCGCCCGGTTGGCCCACCTGGGGTGGGGCGGGCCCTTCCGGGTTGGTGCGAGGGACGCGAGGGGATAGTTGGGTGGAATTGTTTTGGGTTTGGGAGACTTAAATTGAATGGAGCTTGTCTTGGTGGTAGATGTTTGGGGGTAGGGAGGCTTTATTTGCTGAATGGAGCGTCTGAATAAAATTCTGTGCTAGAACCTAATTCTGTGCCAGAACCTAGTGGCAGCCGGAGTGTACTGCACATGCGATAAGGCAGCCAGATTGTGCTTCTATATACTTATGTATTGATCTGTGCCAGTGTTGGAAGGCTGAATGGAGCGCCTGAATAAATTCTGTACCAGAACCTAGTGGCAGCCAGAGTGTACTGCACATGCGATATGGCAGCCAGAGTGTGCTGCACATGTCACTTTCTTTATACTTATGAATTAATCTGTGCCAGAACCGACATTCTATATACTACTACCCTCTACCAAAATAGCTAAAACGATCCCGCTCTGATGGGCAAAATGGCCTCCATAGCTAAAAATAGAAAAACATTGTAAATTTGTGTCAAAATGCGAACTCCGCCTAAACTCTTGCACCAATTTGATTCAAACTTAACAGGAATGTTACGTAGGTGACTCCCTACCAAAATAGCTAAATTCTTACCACTCTGATGAACAAAACGGCGGCCAGAGCTAAAAATAGAAAAAATCTTCAAACGACAACTCCTGTACCCTTAGGCCAATTTCATTCAAACTTCATAGGAAAGTTGCTCAGATGACTAAAATACTAAAATAGCTAAAACGATACCGCTCCAATGATTAAAATGGCCATTAGAGCTAAAAATAGAAAACAGATTTAATTTGCTTCAAACGCCAACTTCTCCTAAACATTTGAGCCAGTTTGATTCAAACTTCACAGGAATGTTGCCCAGATGACTCCCAATCAAAATAGCTAAAATCAATCTGCTCTGATGAACAAGCTGGCTGCCAGTGCTAAAAAAAGAAAACAATCTCCAAACGACAGCTCCTCCTGTACCCTTGGGCAAATTTCAATCACACTTCATAAGAATATTGCTTAGATAAACCTTTATCAAAAGAGCTAACATGATCGTGCTACAATAAGGATATGGCCGCCAGAGCTAAAAATAGAAACACATTGTAAATTTGCTTCAAACGTGAACTCTTCCTTAACACTTGGTTCAATTTGATTCAAACTTCATATAAATGTTGCCTAGGTGACACCCTACCACAAATGCTAAGGTCGTTACGCTCTGACGAACAAGATGCCAACCAGAGCTAAAAATAGAATGTAATAGTGACAGTGACTTTCAGGTGAGCGAATGAGGGCCCTCTGGGCCCTCTTGTTGTTAATCGACTTTGTGCCGTTGGTTCATGTTTTGTCTGATGTTTTGTGTGTGCCTCTATGTCACTTACTTTCTTTAGGTGACTTTTGTCTTTTTATTTTGGATGGCCATATGGCCATTTTGTGGGAAAGTAGCAGTCCTTATGGCATTCCTTTGTTTAGGTTTCCATTATGGTCTGGTCGCTTAATGTTTGTGTTTCTTTCCCTTTGGTGTCTTTGATGGGTGGATTAAGTTAATTGTATCGCTTCCTGATCTTTGTTTTACTTCTACTTTGAGATTGCTGCATTATTTGAGTGTGGCCTTTTCTGTATGATTTTTTCACATTACGAAAACACTCCAAAACAAATACTTTGTAAATTTTACCGCCGTAAAAATGAAAAATTTAAGACGAAAAATTGTCATATTTTTCTTATTTCTGCTCAAAATATAGATTGTGGGTACACCCCCAAACTGAGGTTTACAGGGGTAAACAATATTATTTCGAGTTGGTTCTAATGAGTACCCACAATCTTTATTTTAGAGCATAAATAAGAAAAACATATGGTTTTTGCCCTGTAAACGGCAGTTTGGGGTTCAAGGGGGTCAAAACTATTTAGGCATGTATTGCGTGATGTTACTTGTTTTTATAGTTTCATGTAGCCAAATACCGAACAAGCTGCTACATTAACATTCCTTGGTGTACCTTGCTTCAGCTAGTAGTGAAGCTATGAATCTCAGGCTACTGGGGCTAAACCACTATGATACACATAGCTCCAAATAAGAGAGGGAATCCAAATACATACACAAAACACGCGTTGGGGTACTCATTAGAAACACCTCGGCAAGGTGCTTCAAATGAATACCCACAACATGTTGTATGTTGAAATAAGGAAGATATCACTACTTGTCTGATGAAAAAGGCGCCTAATCTGGAGCTGTGAATACAGTCGTGTGAAACCCAAAAATAACGATACTAACCTCTGTGTGGAAGGCTGCTGACTGGTAGAAGGAACGGTAAGAGGGTTGTGCAGAATATATTTTCTGGTCCTTCGGGATCATTGAGTTCATTTAAAATTATATTGAAAATTTAGGTTTTCTTAAACCAGTGCTAGAGGACGGGGCCGGAATTGCACATTTCAGTACAGGCTCAATAAAACCGAGTCTGCTATTATCGTTTATTTGGTGGATTCTTTGCTTCAAAAGGATGTAACTATTCAGAACTTATTTGTCCCAGAAAAAAAAACGTAGACATTTCAAACATCTTTACTATCCGACGTACGGGCCTCCGTGTCCAAGTGGTTAAGAGTGCTGACTCTTGATCATTAGGTCACTCACCGCTGTGGTTCGAGCCTCGCTCGGGTCACATGTGAGACGCCAAGTTCTGCAACGGAAGGTCAGGTGGTTTTTCTCCGCGTACTCCGGTTTTCGCCCACCTCTGATTTACGATCGGCACGATATGAGTGAAATAATCTTGAAAGGGCCGTAAAACCAAAACAAAAAAAAAAAAAAAAACACAAAAAAAACTATCCGACGTACCAGGAAATTGAAACTTCACACAGTACTAGTACAGTTACTTGGGAGGATATTAATGCTATTATGAGTTTAGTTTATACCAGCAATCGACATAGAAATGAAGGCAATTATTAGGGATCGATACAATTAGCTCTCAGCTCCTATCAGAGACACCCCAAAGAGACAGAAACACAAACATGAAATAACTAGACTCTAATGGAAACATAAATAGCGAAAAGCCAAAATGGCAGTTACTTTCCCTCAAAGTTGTCAATTGGCTGTCCAAAACAACAACAACAAAAAATAAACGATACAATTACAAAAGACAAACCATAACAAATATAAACCGATATGAAACAACGGTGATGACTCGAAAAAAAGAAACCACTGAAATGCTGGAGCTAAAAAGACCACCAGTTAGACTCCGATTTGGCCGACCAGAGACAGAGCATCAGGCACCAACCAACATTACATAAAATTAGATTATCTCTTATTCTAAATAAGCCTTTACGCTGGAATCGTCATAGAATCTGTGACTTGACCCACCGGTGTGCAATTAAAGAGGGAAGCGAAGTAGTCAACCGTGATTGGGTTAACTACCATGTATGCAGTATGTCGTATAACATTTATGTTTTTACCCAATCTTTTTATATCGACGAATGATCTACGAATCGGGTGTTGAAGTCATTGCAAGTATATATTTCCTGAATTTATAAACTAAGTCACCATAAAAAAATTCTAGAAAGGGTTAACCTTTGGAAGCAAGGAATACACCAAAGAACTGGAAAATATGGAGCGTACATGTTTTCTGGGCCAGACTGGCTAGTTAAGGCCAATTAGGCCTCATCAGTGACCCTCAAATACTTTAAAAGTCCACAATGGAATCAATGATCCCAAAGGACAAGAAAATATAAACTACACTATGATGCAGGGCAGGGAGACGGGTTCCAATAGACCGTGTTGTAGAAGAGATTTAAGTCCAATATTGAATCTTGAAATTAAATCGGAATGATGTCTATAAAATTTTGAAAATGCGTTGAGTAGTTTATGATACCGATAACCCTAATTAAGAAGTTTAGCTGCTAAGAATTTATTACGAGTGTTGAAGTCAGTAACATGACTAGTCATTCTGGCAAATCGAATTAATTGTGACATATAAACGCCATAGGATGCCGCAGCACAAGAAACATCGCCATCCAAAAAAGGAAAATTTATTATCTCAAAATCATCGCGTGTATCATAAATTTTGCAGAAAACAAGCCAATCTACAATAGCCTTCTCTACAGCCAAAAGCTGCAGCTCATAGGCCTTAGTATCACCAAGCTCTTGATGTAGAGTGTAAACATTGTGAAGCCGTCAAACAACGAAGATATTGCTAGCGGCCTTGTCTGCTTGAGCCAAAACAAACTTCTTATGAAATTCTTGAATACTTAGTTTACGGTGGCGTACAAATGTCTTCGGTTTAGGAGGTAATAAGTTCGGATTTTGAGAGTAGAAAGAAATTCGTTTGTACACTCGTTTTAGAATGCTAAGTTTCCATTCTTTGACAGCTTTATGCTCAATATATTCTCGTTTACATCATCGCTTACCAAATTCTTTCAAGGCTGCAGCGATTGCATCTCTACACTTATTGAAATCAATTCTAGAAGGAAATCGATATTTCGGTCCTTTACAAATCATTTTTTTTTTTTTTTTTGGTTTGGGTTTTACCGCCCTTTCAAGAATATTTCACTCATATCGAGCCGATCGTTAATCAGAGGTGGGCGAAAACCAGAGTACCCGGAGAAAAACCACCTGACCTTCCGTTGCAGAACTTGGCGTCTCACACGTGGCCCGAGCGAGGCTCGAACCTACGGCGGTGAGAGACCTAATGACTAAGAGTCAGCGCTCTGTTCCACTAGGCCACGGAGGCCTGTTCCTTTACAAATCATATTTCGTATCCTAGAATCAGAAATAATTGCCAGTAATAATATGACCAGCATCAGGATGACATTGACTTTTTCACAATATCGGGTATCGGGAGTGTTATCATGTCTTTGATGTATGTTTTGTTTCTAAAGCAGATATCTTTACAGAAACATTACCTACTGCGGGTACCGACGGATTGTTTAGTCACCAAAGATGTTTTTGTTGTTGTGTTTGTTTCAATTGATTTTGATTTTAGAGAAAAAAAGTTTACATTCTTTTTTCATGCTTGCAATTATTTCAGCTATATTAATTTATAAATAATACATCCATGTTTACAAGAACATCAGAACAGAGCGATCACATTAGTACCACTAGTAAGTGAGAACTGACAAGAGAAGAAAATAGCATCTGTTGCATCCACTTGATAACACGCAATAGAAATTGAATGTGCACAGTCCCTAAGATCATGTTATTTATTCATAACATACATTACCATAGAAACAAAAGAATGAAAGCAAAAAAGCAATTCATATACGTAGCAACATTGTCTTAGTTCAGCTGTAGTGTTTTCCTGTTTTTAGCTCACCTGTCGCATAGTGACAAGATGAGCTTTTGTGATCATTTTTTTGTCCGTCGTCTGTTCGTCCTTGCATGCGTAAACAATTTCTTCGAACGACATCTCCTCCTAAACCACTGATAGGTTTTTGACCAAACTTCACAGGAATGATCCTTATGTGGTCCCCTTCCAAAGTTGTTCAAATGGTTCCGGTATGTTGCACATCAATGTCACAGGAGCCAAAAATAGATTTTATGTCACTGGACACTTAAAACATTTCCTCCTCTGAAACCGCAAGGCAAGGTCTTTGATATTTGGTTTGTAGCTTCATCTAGTGGACCTCGACCAAGATTGTTCAAATAATAGCAATGGGGTCAAAAATGCCCCCGCCCCGGGACCCTTTGCTTTTACATAAACTTACATAGGGAAAACCTTAAAACATGTTCTTGTCTGAAATCAGAAGGCTCAGGTGTTTGATATTTGGTACGAAGCGTTGTCTTATGGACCTTTATCAGGATAGTTCAAATTGTATCCCCAGTTTTCAAATGCCCCCCCCCCCCCACCCCGATGCCTTTGGTTTTGGGGAAAACATTTAAACATCTTCTTGTCTGAAACCAGAAGGCTCATGTGACTAATATTTGGTACGAAGCGTCGTCTTGTGGACCTCTAGCAAGACTGTTCAAATTATAGCCCTGGGGCCAACAGCCCTCGCCCCCCACCGCACCCGCCAAGGGGCCCTTTGGTTTTACATTGACTTATATAGGAACAATCTTAAAAATTCTCCTCTTAAACCGAAAGGCCTGGGTCTTTGATATTTGGTGTGTAGCTTCATCTAGTGGACCTCTACCAAGATTGTTCAAATTATAGCCCTTGTGACAAAAATTCCTCCGCCCCGGGCCCTTTGGTTTTAAATTGACTAGCATGGGAAAAACCTTTAAACAAGAGGGCCATGATGGCCCTGAATCGCTCACCTAAATCCAAGATGTTTCAAAGCTTATGGAAATGAGGGATTCACTGCGTTAAGGAGATATGGACCAAAGACTTTAATCTTTGGAGGCTATTTTTCATTGTAGTGGAATTTTAAGGTTTGTCTATTTTTAGCTCTGGTGTCCAGTTTGTTTAACAGAGCGGAACAGTTCAGGCAATTTTGAAGGAGGGCCACTCAAGGAACATTCCTGGGAAATTATTTTCAAATCGGGCCATTTGCCTAGGAGGAAATGTCATTTAAAGGTTTTTCTATTTTTAGCTCTGGCGGCCATTTTGTTGAACGGAGTGGAACGATTTAGGCAATTTTGAAAGAGGGTCACTCAAGGAACATTCCTGTGAAATTATTTTCAAATAGGGCAATATGCCTAGGAGGCGATGTCATTTAAAGGTTTTTTTCTATTTTTAACTCTGGTGGCCTTTTTGTTTACTAAGCGGAACCATTTAGGCAATTTTGACCTTTGCTTTTACATAAACTTACATAGGGAAAACCTTAAAACATGTTCTTGTCTGAAATCAGAAGGCTCAGGTGTTTGATATTTGGTACGAAGCGTTGTCTTATGGACCTTTATCAGGATAGTTCAAATTGTATCCCCAGTTTTCAAATGCCCCCCCCCCCCCCCCCACCCCGATGCCTTTGGTTTTGGGGAAAACATTTAAACATCTTCTTGTCTGAAACCAGAAGGCTCATGTGACTAATATTTGGTACGAAGCGTCGTCTTGTGGACCTCTAGCAAGACTGTTCAAATTATAGCCCTGGGGCCAACAGCCCTCGCCCCCCACCGCACCCGCCAAGGGGCCCTTTGGTTTTACATTGACTTATATAGGAACAATCTTAAAAATTCTCCTCTTAAACCGAAAGGCCTGGGTCTTTGATATTTGGTGTGTAGCTTCATCTAGTGGACCTCTACCAAGATTGTTCAAATTATAGCCCTTGTGACAAAAATTCCTCCGCCCCGGGCCCTTTGGTTTTAAATTGACTAGCATGGGAAAAACCTTTAAACAAGAGGGCCATGATGGCCCTGAATCGCTCACCTAAATCCAAGATGTTTCAAAGCTTATGGAAATGAGGGATTCACTGCGTTAAGGAGATATGGACCAAAGACTTTAATCTTTGGAGGCTATTTTTCATTGTAGTGGAATTTTAAGGTTTGTCTATTTTTAGCTCTGGTGTCCAGTTTGTTTAACAGAGCGGAACAGTTCAGGCAATTTTGAAGGAGGGCCACTCAAGGAACATTCCTGGGAAATTATTTTCAAATCGGGCCATTTGCCTAGGAGGAAATGTCATTTAAAGGTTTTTCTATTTTTAGCTCTGGCGGCCATTTTGTTGAACGGAGTGGAACGATTTAGGCAATTTTGAAAGAGGGTCACTCAAGGAACATTCCTGTGAAATTATTTTCAAATAGGGCAATATGCCTAGGAGGCGATGTCATTTAAAGGTTTTTTTCTATTTTTAACTCTGGTGGCCTTTTTGTTTACTAAGCGGAACCATTTAGGCAATTTTGAAAGAGGGTCACTCTAGGAACATTCTTGTGAAATTATTTTCAAATCAGGCCATTTGCCTAGGAGGAAATGTCATTTAAAAGTTTTTCGTTTTTTAGCTCTAGTGGCCATTTTGTTTAACGGAGCAGAACGATTTTGGCAATTTTAAAAGAGGGTCACTCAAGGAATATTCCTGTGAAATTATTTTCAAATTGGGCCATTTGCCTAGGAGGAGATGTCATTGAAAGGTTTTCTAATTTTAGCTCTGGCGGCCATTTTGTTTAACAGAGAAGAACGATTTAGGCAATTTTGAAAGAGGGTCACTCTATGAACATTCCTGTGAATTGCTTTTCACATCGGGCCATTTGCCTAGGAGGAGATGTTATTTAAAAGTTTTTTTTTTATTTTTAGCTATGGTGGCCATTTTGTTTAATGGAGTGAAAGGTTTTTCTATTTTTAGCTCTGGCAGCCATTTTATTTAACGGAGCAGAACAATTTAAAGAATTGTGAAAGAGGGTCACTCAAGGAACATTCCTGGGAAATTATTTTCAAATAGGGCAATTTTCCTAGGAGGAGATGTCATTTGAAGGTTTTTCTAATTTTAGCTCTGGTGGCCATTTTATTTAACGATTTAGGCAATTTTGATAGAGGGTCACTCAAGGAACATTCCTGTCAAATTATTTTCAAAACTGGGCCATTTGCCCAGGAGAAGATGTCATTGAAAGGTTTTTCTATTTTTAGCTCTGGTGGCCATTTTGTTTCACGGAGCAGAACGATTTAGGCAATTTTGAAAGAGGGTCACTCAAGAAAAAATCCTGTGAAATTATTTTCAAATCGGGCCATTTGCCTAGGAGGAGATGTCATTTAATGGTTTTTCTATTTTTAGCTCTGGTGGCCATTTTGTTTACCGGAGCAGAACGATTTAGGCAATTTTGAAAGAGGGTCAATGTAGGTGACCACTTGCCGTTGCTACATGCCAAATATCTAAGCTCTGGGCCCTGTGGTTTCAGAGAAGAATATTTTTGAAGCTTTTTTCCATAATGAGTCTATGGGAGCGAAGGGGCCCCGGGGCGTGGCCCGTTTGGAACCCAGGGGCATGATTGGCATGAATTATGTAGTTGACCACTTGCCCTTGCTACATGCTAAATATCTAAGCTCTGGGCCCTGTGGTTTCAAAGATGAAGATTTTTGAAGCTTTTTTCTCTTATGAGTCTATGGGAATGAAGGGGCGTCGGAGCATGGCCCATTTGGAACCCAGGGGCATGATTGGCAGGAATTATGTAGGTGACCACTTGCCGTTGCTACATGCTAAATATCTAAGCTCTGTGCCCTGTGGTTTCAGAGAAGAAGATTTTTTAACCTTTTTTTCCATTATGAGTATACAGGAGCTAGGGGGCCCCGGGTTGTGGCCAATTTGGACCCCAGGGGCATGATTGGCAGGAATTATGTAGGTGACCACTTGCCATTGCTACATGCTAAATATTTAAGCTCTGGGATCTGTGGTTTCAGAGAAGAAGATTTTTTTTCCCTTTATAAGTCTATGGGAGCTATATGTTGCCATGCCAACAAGAATTCCAATCTGATCAGCCCAAAAACCTTATGCAGCCTTTCCCCCGACCTGATGATGCTTCAAATGAAATTTGATCAAGATTGGCCATGGGGTATTAGAGATATACTTATTTGAAATTATTTACGGACAGACGCTCCCACGCACGGACGGACGCACGCACAACGAACGACGGACAAAAAGTGATCCCAAAAGCTCACCTCGTCACTAAGTTACAGGCGAGCTAAAAATCTTCTTCTCTGAAACAGCAAGGCCCAGGTCTTTGATATTTGTGTGAAGCTTCATCTAGCTGACCTCTACCAAGATTGTTCAAATCATAGCCCTGGGGCCAAAAATGCCTTCGCCCCGGGGCCTTTTGTTTTCACATATACTTTTATAGAGAAAAAAAAACTTAAAAAATCTTCTTGTCTGAAACCAAAAGGCTAAGGTCTTTGGATGGCCCCCGCCTATTGGGGCTAGAAGAAATATATGGGCTACATGATGCTTCCATGCAGAGCTAACTCCGACCCGCCCACGAGTACTGGTAAACCGCTTAGCGGATCAAAGCCTGCCCAGGCAAAGCGGTGCGAGTCGGACCGTCCATGCTTATAAACCCTATTGGTTTCATTGGGCGACAGGGCTTGAGATGTCATGTCATCTCAGTGTCGGGTAAAAAGTCCCACAAAATTGGAAGCAACGTCTCCAAAATGACCTTACAGTGTTGTCGGGGACGTTAAACCTCAAATCAAACAAAACAAACAAAATCAGGTCTTTCCCTGTCAGCACACAACAGCGGCCAACGTCGGGCCGATAGCGGTTCGACGTTGCCACGTCGTACCGCTATCGGCCCCGACGATGCCCGGCATTCTTTGCTGACTGGGTTGATATTTGGTATGAAGCTTCGTCTTGTGAACCATCAAGATTGTTCAAATTATAGCCCTGGAGCCAAAATGCCCATCTTCAAAAATCTCCTTGTCTGAAACCAGAAGGCTCCAGGTGTTTGACATTTGGTATGAAGCGTCGTCTTGTGGACCGCTATCAAAATTGTTCAAATTATAGCCCTGAGGCCGAAATGCCCCCGCCCCGTGGCCATTTGGTTTAACATTAACGGAAGTAAGGGCGAGGATTGTGGCCACGTAAAATCGATTTAAGTCCCCCAGTGGAATTCGGTGTGTTTGTGTCGCTTATGTTATTTTATTTTGGATAGCCTATTGGCCATTTTGTGGGCAAGTATATGTCATTTTGGCTTTCCGCTGCTGGTGTTTCTATTAGGGTCTGTTGTTTCATGTTTGTGTGTCTTTCCCTTTGGTGTCTCTGATGGTAGCTGTGGGTTGATTGTATCGACTCCTGATCATTGCCTTCACTTCTATTTTTTATATTCTTATATTGGAAAAATCTTAAAAATCTTCTCCTCTGAAACCTCAAGGCCCAGGTCTTTTATATTTGGTTTGTAGCCTCAGCTAGTGGACCTCTACCAAGATTGTTCAAATTATAGCCCTGTGGCCAAAAATGCTCCAACGCCGGGGGCCTTTGGTTTTACATTGACTTATATAGGAAAAATCTTAAAAAACAATCTTCTTCTCTAAAGCCGCGAGGCCCAGGTCTTTGATATTTGGTCTTAAGATTCATCTAACAGACCTCTACGAAGATTGTTCAAAAAAAGGCCCCGCCACGGGACCCACTGGGTTTACTTCGACTTATGTATGGAAAACCTTTAAAAAATCTTCTTGTCTGAAACCAGAAGGCCCAGGTCTTTGATATTTGTTATGTTGCTTCATGTGTTGTACCTCTAACATTTTGTTCAAATTATAGCCCTTTTAACCATTCCGACAACAACCACAGAAACTACAACACTACCCACGTCAAATACAACTTTTTCCGCGCCTATAACAAAAGCGAATTCGCCAACTACTGCGACAACCTCCACTTCATCTTTGCCCTCGAGTTTCTCTGCAACTTCAGCAACACCAATTTCTGTCGCGGTACCTTCTGTAGCACCTCAACGCTCAACATAGTCAAGTAATAGCATGAACGATTTTCTCAAAACTGCTAGACGGCTACGTGTACAATATGCTTTAATGTTATCTATTGTCTTGGTGCTAATTATTTTGCTCAAATTTCTCAGATGTTAGTTTATGTGTATATGCGTTCAAAAGGGGTGCTGTTTTGCTTGTTTTATTTGAGGTTTAACGTCCCCGTCAACACTATATAGGTCATTTTTGAGACGTTGCTTCCAATTTTGTGGGACTTTTACCCGCCATTGAGATAAAATGACATCCCAAGCCCTGTCGCCCAATGAAACCAATAGGGTTTATAAGCATGGACGGTCCGACTCGCACCGTGTTTCCTGGACAGGCTTAGATCCTCTAAGCGGTTTACCAGTACTCGTGTGCGGTCGGTTTCAGCTCTGCGTGGAAGCATCGTGCAGCCCATCTATTTCTTCAAGCCCCGATGGGCGGGGGCTAAAAGGGGAGCTGTGAGCAGGTAATTGTGCAAGTGGATGGCAAATATTTATCCAGTGCGACTTACTGCAGTTTGCACGTCTACAGAATGGCTACTTTTCTGATGCAAAGTAGAAGTAAAACAAAGATCAGGAATTGATACAATTAACTTACTCCACCCATAAAAGACACCAAAGGGAAAGAAATACAAACATTAAGCGACCAGACCATAATGGAAACCTAAACAAAGGAAGGCCATAAGGACAGTTACTTTCCCACAAAATGGCCATATGGCCATCCAAAACCAAAAGACACAAGTGATACACACAGTAAGTAACAAACAACAACATAAATAAATCGCCACAGAAGAGCCGCCTTGGAACGGTCAGTATAAGATTTCCACTTGGGGGGGGGGGGGGGGGGGGGGGGGCTTAAATCGATTTTACGTGGCCACAATCCTCGCCCTTACTTCCGTCGCAAATCCGTGATATGTTCCTTATCTATACTACAAACATGGGTTGTGTGTATTCGATAGAACCGCATCATTGAGGCGGTTCTAACAAGTACCCACAACCTGTGTTTTAAACATATTTTATTTCAACAACTGAATGACATTTCAAAACACTATTTGGAACGAAAGCAGAGTCGGCTCTTTTTCGAACAGACTTGCACAATTCTTGTCGTAGACTTTGTTGTGCAATAACTTAACAGGCTTTTGAAGTGAAGAAGAATTAATATAACACTTATTAAAATAATGAAAATCTGGCCACACTGGCTTGTTCCGGCCGACTCGCCTCGTCGTTAGCCTCGTGTCAAATATCAAGATCCGGTCCCGATATTGTTGAACATTTTTTCATGCTCAACTCAGCAGAGCATGAAATTTGTTATGTCCATTAAATTAACAATTACATATGCTAGATGGCTACTTGTACAGTATTCTTTAGTGTCATCTACTGTCTTGGTGCTAATTATTTTGCTCATGTTTCTCAGATGTTGTTTATATGGATATGCGTTCAAATTGAGAGCTGTGAACAGGTTGACATTCTTTCCGCCATTACCTCACTTGTAGGTGGGGTAAACGCAAAAATTGAAATATTCTTTGGAGGCTTGTCACATTCATTTCTCTGAAGAGCCTGTGAGTTGTCAGATATTTGAGTGTGCTGAGCTATATATAACTTGACCAGGGTACTGAATAGTCCTTTGTAGCTGTCAGTGCACTGGCTGTGAAAAAACTTGGAATCAGGATTGTTACTTTGCCTTGTGTTGTCAGCTTGTCAGCGAGTGTGGACTGTCCGTACAGCTGACAGACCGCTGGAAACACAATTGTTGTGAGATCTATCCTTTTATTCTGTATTGTTGTTGGCAGACAATTGCCCGGTTTATTAAAATGAAGGTCTCCCTCGTTTCCATGGCCTTGGTTCTTTTGTTCACCCTTTGGAAACTAAGTAACAGAAAACATTCGGATGATGGAAATCAGGAGTGCAGGATAGCAAATGAGAAAACACTGCGATAGAGTTTCGCAGTACTTGGCTTTAACTAGGAAGCTAGGGAACAGAAGATGTTCGGAGGGCTTGCGGAACTTCAAGTCCTCCGGTGGAACGAATTTGGCTATTCTTCTAACCTTGGCCGGAGACATTGAATCTAACCCCGGTCCAAGATTTCGCTGTGGGCAGTGCAAAAATACTGCAAAGACTCTCAGAAATGGATAGAATGTGAGGACTGTGAAAATCGTTTTCATTTCTCATGTTCTGATTTGGATAACAGTCAATTATTAGAAATTTAATCTGGATCTGGAACTTGGTATTGCAAAGACTGCAAAGCTGACTGTGGTCTTTGCAGTGGTGCTGTACTTAATGGCCAAAAAGCGGTTCAATGTGATCATTGTGAAATGTGGATACACACTGAATGTTCTTTCATTTCAGATGCGGAATATGGCACTTTGGTAAACTCAAACTGCCAATGGATTTGTCCAAAATGCGATGTGTGCAATTTTTCAGACTCCTTCTTCAACGAATATATAGAACTGAGTAAGCCAAACAGATTTGAACCTCTGTCAAAGGATGAGAAAGATAAATCTTCGACTGCTGATAAAACTAAGCCAAATTTTGTAAAAGGTTTGAAACTTTGCAGTATAAACATAAATGGATTAAGAGGAAAAATTATTGAACTTTTAGCTTTCCTCGATACGTTTCAACCGCATATTGTGGCCTTTCAAGAAACAAAGATTGACAGTTCAATTAACACATCTGAGCTTTTCCCTGAAACTTCTCAGTACAGTGTCTATAGAAAAGACGGGACACTCATGGCGCTGGGGTGATGTTGCTCATTCACAGAGACATCCCTCATATGCCTTTCATGGAACTGGAAAACGACACAGAATCGGTATGGGTTAAGGTTTTTGCAAATAAAACCTCTCACTTCGTAGCAAGTTGGTATCGACCACCAAATGGTACGGTCGAAAACTCCCAGTTGTTTGAAGACCAGATGGATTGCATTAAGTCGCAGCATAAGGGTAAAATACTCCCGGCTGTACATGTTCTAGGTGACCTCAACTTCAGAGACATTGTTTGGCCTGACAGGCTCAGCAAACAAGGCACAATGCTGAGTCAGTCTGAAGGACAAATATTAATTGACAATATGAACGACCATGGGTTAGAACAAATTGTTAACGTCCCCACTCGTGATAAGAACACATTAGATTTGATCCTTACGACTTTGCCAGGACAGTTTGAAGATATTCAGTCTCCGGATAAACTAAGTGGTCATGATAGGGTTTAAAAATTCACATTCCACCAACCAAAAAACCTCAGAGGAAGATGTACTCGTATCAGAAAGTTGACTATGAAACTATGAGGAAGGATGCGCTCAGATTTGCAAGGGAGAAATACTTTAATGGTCATTCAGATTCTCGGTCTGTTCAGGAGAACTTCGACTTGATAACTTTTTTCATTCATACTTCGGCCGAAAATCATCTCCCCTCAAAAACTAGTAGGTCTGTATCTTCGATTCCCTGGATCACACCAGAGATGAGAAGAAAAATTCGCAGAAGGAATAAGATTCATGCAAAGGCAAAAAGGACAGGAAGTGGTAAACTCAGAACAAAATTTGAAAACTTGAGACGTGAAATCAAGACAGATATAAAAAAAAATCAGCATGATTTGTATGTGAATAACTTGTTTGGTGATGTTAAGGCGAATCCCAGAGACTTCTACAGATATATTAATAGTCAGAAGAAAGATAGGCAAGGTATCCCGCCCCTTATTGAAAGAGGAGGAAACGGGGTTGCTGAATCAGACTCTGAAAGGGCAGAGGAACTTGTTGGTCAATTCAATGATGCGTTTAATAAAACTGAGTTCACGGAGGTTCAATTGACTGGAAGATCGGCCCCATTCATGGATAATATTGTTGTGTCAGCTGCAGGAGTAATCAAGTTACTTCAAGGCTAAAACCCCAGTAAAGCCTTAGGACCTGATGAACTTCATCCTAGAGTCCTGAAGGAACTAGCAAATGAGTTAGGTCCAGTTTTTGCACACCTGTTTCAACAGTCTCTTGATGCGGGTGAAATCCCCAAAGAATGGCTCTTAGCGAACATTTGTCCACTCTTCAAAAAAGGAGACAGGGCTCTTACCCGTAATTATCGCCCTGTGTCTCTGACTTTTGTTCTGTGTAAATTGCTTGAACATATAGTCTGCTCAAACATCATGGCCCACTTGGATGAACATAAACTTTTGTCAGACAGACCACATGCATTCAGGAAAAGGCATAGTTGTGAAACTCATCTGAGCACAGTTATTAATGACTGGGCAAAAATCTTGGACAAAGGGGGACAGGTTGACACATTTATTCTGGACTTCGAGAAGGCTTTTGACACCCCACCTCATGAACTTCTTAAATCTAAGTTATTTGGTTACGGAATTGTGAGGAAGACTCTCAAATGGATAGATTCCTTTCTTTGCTACAGAAAACACCGTGTTGTTGTAAATGGTGAATCTTCAGAGTGGGCTCCAGTTCTGTCTGGAGTCCCACAAGGGACTGTTCTTGGTCCGCTTTTGTTCTCCCTGTACATCAATGATATTTACACTGACATTGATTCAGAAATAAGACTGTTCGTAGACGACTGTGTTTGCTACCGGGAAATTAGAGATACAGATGATCCACTGAAACCTCAGAATGACATAGATAGATAAGGATGTTGGGCCCGAAAATGGGGAAAGAGGTTTCAGCCCGTTAAATGCAACATTATGCAGATAACAAGGAAGAGATCTAATAAAGTTGAGACTTCCTACACCTTAGAGGGAACGGTCCTCGAGAATTGGACTCCATTAAATACCTTGGAGTGACAATCGCACACAACTTGAGATGGAATACTCATATTAGCAACATGTGTACTAAGGCAAATAGAACACTTGGTTTCCTGAGGCGTAATCTTCATCAGTGCCATCAGGATGTAAAAGAGGCAGCATATAAAGGTCTTGTTCGCCCAATCTTGGAATATGGCAGTTGTATCTGTGACCCCAGTGGAGTGGTCCTTAACGAAGAAATTGAAAAGGTTCAGAATAGAGCTGCTAGATTTATAACAAGCAGTTTCTGCTTTGAAACTGGGATCATGACTGGAATACTAGGAAAATTAAGATGGTAGTCTCTCAAGAAAAGGAGGAAAGACAGTAGGCTCATCCTTTTATACAAAGGTCTAAAGGGTGCTGCTAGCATTCCAACAGATGACCTTGTCCCCCCGGCTAGACACTGTAGAAATCACCATTCATTGGCGTTTCAGACCCTTACTGCAAGAACTGACATTTATAAAGAATCGTTCTTCTCCCGAACCATTATGGATTGGAATGCCCTTCCCGATTCGATTATTTCGACAGCTGAAGGTGCTGATGACTGTGTAACTAAGTTTACCTCTTTGGTTAGAGTTAGGGACTAACTTCCCATATCACAGGTCCTGGTGTATGAATGTCATTTGACGTGTCACCAGTAACAATTCTGATTCTGAGGTAATTGTGCAAGTGCATGACATATGTTTATCCCGTGCGACATACTGCATTTTGCACGTCTACAAAATGGCTACTTTTCTGATGCAAATCCGTGATATGTTCCTTATCTATACTGCAAACATGGGTTGTGTGTATTCGATAGAACCGGATCATTGAGGCGGTTCTAACGAATAACCACAACCTGTGTTGGTTTAAACATATTTTATTTCAACAACAGAGTGACTTTACAAAATAATATTTACACAAATCAATAGAATTGGAACGAAAGCAGAGCCCTGCTTATTTGGTTCTTTTCCGAGCAGACTTGCACAATACTTGTCGTAGATTTTGCTTTGCAATAACTTAAATAACAGCTTTTTGAAGTGAATTAGTATAAATATGACACTTATTAAAATAATGAAAATCTGGCAAGACTGACTTGTTTCGGTCGACTCGCTCGTCAGTTAGCCTCGTATTAAATATTAAGATCCGGTCCCCGATATTATTGAACATTTCTTCATGCTCCACTCAGCAGAGCATGAAATTTTTTATGATCATTAAATAAAAAAATACATATTATATTGGCCATTTCCCCCCCCCCCCCCCCCCCCCCCCTCTTTTCTTTTGATATCCAGTTTATCAGGCAAGGCTTAGAGAACGCTTGTAGAATCGCGAGGCTTGCCGAGCGATTATGCATGCGTTCTCGAAGCTGAGCCTTATTTTAATACACACGCTTAAGATTATTTGTACTGATATTGATGAATATTGTCAACGTTATGAATATGTGAGGACTTGCTCGTCTTTTCACCAAAATCAGTGAAATTACACTTTTATTACATTTGCCAGTAGATGTTGCCTTGAAATAGGCTCTGTGTCAGAATATGTATCAATATTTTCACGTGACATCATTGCCGTAAGTCGCACTGAGACACAAGGTCGTCTAAGTGTACAACGTCCTGAAGTAGAGGTGAAAGCGTGCAATGCCATGTTAACGTGCAGATAGTCAGTGATTTTAACACGAGTGTTGGCCGGATTTACTCGCGCATTTCTTATCTATCACGAGTGTTGCCATGCGTAGACAATAATTATAACAAGTAATTATTGCTATCAATGAGGCATATTAGATAACCGTTTTAAAATTACAAGTTTAGAGTTCAAGATATACTCATTACGATAACACACCCGTGCGACATAGTGCATTTTTAGCATCTACAAAATGGCTACTTTTCTCATGAAAATCCGTATTATTTTTCTTATTTATACTGCAAACATAGATTGTGGGTGCTCCTTAGAACTGCCTCATTGAGGCGGTTCTAACGAGTACCCACAATCTATGCCTTGGAGCAGAAATAAGAAAAGTGATGTATATCCCCGTAAACCCCAGTTTTCTCTATATTAAGTGGGTTTTAGTGGGGTCTTCATTTCACGGACTTGTTCACGTTATGTTGGTATCCTTTGTGATTTATATTTGTTTACTATTTACTCATCCTTTCTGAAAATACACACGTTCGTATGTGCTATAAAAGGTTATCCTTATGAATCGAGGAATACAACGCAGAACTGAACCTTGCCATTAAGAAACCACGCCTATACATATACATTGTAAATTTTACCGCTGGAAAAAAAAAACACGAACATTTTAAAATGACAAATTGTGATACTTTTCTTAATTCTGCTCAAAATTTAAATTGTGGATACACGTTAGAACCGCCTCATTTAGGCGGTGCTGACGAGTGCATTCAACCTATATTTTAGAGCTAAAATAAGAAAATAAGGTTTATCGCTGTAAACCCAGTTTTCACTATATAAAAATGGGATCAAGGGGTTCAGACTTATATAGGCTCGTTTTCGTGCTGCGGTTTGTACATATACTGCTAGACCAAACGAGCTAGTTTCAGCTAACTAAGCTCCATCATAGACCCTCACACATTTTCAAATTTGCACAACGGACTACGGACGTGAAAAAGATATAGTCTAGTATGTGAGACCACTGAAGGTTATCATGTCCCCCACACCCCCCCCCCCCCGAATTTTTTTTCGGATAGACATATTGTTTTTCCCCTGGGCGTCTGTCTGTCCGTCTGTCTGTCACAAAATCGTGTCCGCTCTATAACTTGAAAACCGTTCAAGCCATCTTCACGAATCTTCATTTAAATATTAATCAATATTAAATGACGTGCAGTGCGCAATAATTATAACTCTCGCATTTATAGTTTTTGAGTTATCTCCCTTGGAAGTTTATCGGTATGTATGTATGAGCAAATCGTGTCTGGTCAATAACTTTCTTATTTTTAGATAGATTTTGAAATTACTTCGCAGAAATATTAACAACCATTAGTCGATGTGTGGCGCGCATGAGGCAGGTCGGTACCTCAATGGTCAAGGTCATACTTAGAGGTCAAAGTTAAAAAGGGGCCCTTTTTTAGTGTTTGATCAATAACTTTTTTATTTTTATATGGATTTTGAAATTACTTGGCACAAATGTTAACCCCTATGACCCTATGACACGATGTTTTGCATGCATTACCCAGGTTGGTACCTCAAAGGTCAAGGTCATACTTAGAGGTCAAAGTTAAAAAAGGGGAATTTTTTCGTGTTTTGTCAATAACTTTCCTTTTTTAGCTAGAATTTGAAATCACTTGGAAGAAATGTTAACTATCATGAGTTGATGTGTTGCACGCATGATTCAGTTTGGTACCTCAAAGATCAAGGTCATACATAGAGGTCAAAGGTATAAAAGGGGCCTTTGTTCATGTTTGGTCAATAACTTTCTTATTTTTAGATGGATTTTGAAATAACATGGCAGAAATGTTAACCACCATGAGACAATGTGTTACGCGCATGACCCAGATTGATACCTCAAAGGTCAAGGTCATACATGGAGGTTAATGGTAAAACAAAAGGGGCCATTTGTCGTGTTTGGTCAATAACTTTCTTATTTATAGATGGATTTTGAAATTACTTGGCAGGAACGTTTACCACCATGAGAGGGAGAGGATGTGTTGTGTGCTGTTGGCACCTAAAAGGTCATGGTCATACTAAGAGGTCAAAGGTAAAAAAAGGGGCCATTTTTAGTGTTCTGTCAATAACTTTCTTCTTCCTGAATAGATTGTGAAATTTCTTGGCAGAAATGATAACACTCATGAGACGATGTGTTGCACGCTAGACCTAGGTCGGTACCTCCCAGGTCAAGGTCTTACTAAGAGGGCAGAGGTCAAAAAGGGTATTTTTTATTTCCAGTCAATAACTTTTTATTTCTGGATGGACTTTTTAAAGTAACCATGCAGAAATGTTAACCTTCATTAGACGATGAGTCGTGTGCAAGACCAAGGTCCATACCGCCAATGTCAAGGTCATACCTAGAGGTCAAATGTCAAAAAAGGGACAGTCAATAATTTTCTTATTCGTTGATGGATTATGAAATTACTTGGCAGAAATGTTAATCTTCATGAGACGATGTGTTGTACCTCAAATGTCAAGGCCATACTTAGAAGTCAAAGGTAATTTTTTTTTTTTTTTTTTTTTTTTTTTTTTTGTAAATGGTCAATAATTTTCTTTTTTCTCTATGAACTTTTTAAAGTTACTTTGCAGAAATGTTCGTCTTCATTAGATGATGTGTTGCACACAAGACCATGGTCAATACCTCCAATGTCAAGGTCATATTTAGAGTTCAAAAACAGGGGAGACATCTGTGTTTTTGTAGAAAAACAAATTCTAGTATTAATCGGTTCACACATTTATCTGCATCAACGTCTTACTTGTCCACTTTGTAGATGTGCTTGTTTGCGCTGAGGGTTTTACGACACATCAACACTATTCGTATCATTTTGGAGACGTTGATTGCTTCCGATTCCCGACATTGACACAATGGCATCTCCACCCCTGCCGTCCAAAGAAAGCGCTAGGGTTTATAACTAGGGACGGTCCGACTCATATCACTTTGCGTAGGCAGGCTCAGACCTTTTAAGTGGTTTACCAGTACTCAAGCTCGGTCTGTTTCTGCTCTGCACGGACACACCATGCACCCAAATCTTTTTCTCAAAGCACCAACGGGCGGGGGCGCACAGATAATTATTGCAACTTGCAAACTCTTATCAGCGATGTGCAGGCTGATACTTGCTGATCTGAGTCTTCACTTGTTGTATGTGCCATTTTTTTTCCTTTCAGATTGCACAGATTCAAGATGCTAAGATGAGAAAAATCATCACGAAAACACATCCGTGTGACATAATGCATAATTTCATATCGCCAAAACATTAAATTTTCAGATGCAATATTTGATATTTTCCTCATTTATACGTCAAACATAGGGCAGTTGGTGCTCGTTAGAACCGCCCCAATGAGGTGGTTCTAACCGGTACCAACAGCCTATATATTGGAGCAGAAATAAGAAAAAAATAATGTATACCCCCTTAAACCCACTTCTCTGTATAAAGTGAGGTTTGCGCAGGTGTTCATTAACCGTTAACGTGATGTATGCTTTAATATCTTGAGTCCGCTGGGGCTCGTTTGCGGTCCTAACGTCCTACAAACTTCGTCGTGGGGCTTGAAGAAGTAAATGGGCTGCATGATGCTTCCACGCAGGCTGAAACCGATCCGCACTTGAGTACTGGTAAACTGCTTAGAGGTACTAAGCCTTCCAAGGCAAAGCGGTGCTTATAAACCCTATTGGTTTCATTAGGCGGCAGGGCTTGTGATGACATTTCATCTCAATGTCGGGTAAAAGTCCCACAAAATTGGAAGCAACGTCTCCAAAATGACCTTTACAGTGTTGACGGGGACGTTAAACCCTATGGGTTTCATTGGGCGGCAGGGCTTGTGATGTCATTTCATCTCAATGTCGGGTAAAAGTCCCTCAAAATTGGACCTTTACAGTGTTGACGGAGACGTTAAACCTCAAATAAAACAAAACCAACTTCAAGGTCATATGGAGACAAGATTTTACCAGTTTTTAGAAGATATGCCTTTGTTTAAAGGTTTATCACTACTGCATTGGCACTGAATTCGAATACAATATTGCACAGTATTTTGAGAAATGAGTTTCATTTTACTGTTGTTCATGAACGAACGAAGTGAGTCGCGGGCAAATTAAATGAACCCCGAAGGGGTTCTCGGGGTTCATGTAAACTTTTCTAGCGACCCGCTATCGTTTATAGTGTCATGAAAAGCAGAAAAAAATAAGTTTTTTTTTCTATATTTACATTCTTGCTTATAGGGCAATTTTTTGAAGCTGAAAAACATTTACACGCTGTTTTTCTCAGCATTGACGTCACCAACGCCCGTAGAGAACCACGGTTTAGAGTGACGTCACTGAAAATCATCTGATTCGATGCGCTCATGAAGGTATGAACAACATTGTTTTCTGTATTTTTTTTTTTTTTTGGGGGGGGGGGGGGGGTTACGGCCCTTTCAAGAATACTTCTTTCATATCGAGTCGATCGGTATTCCAATATGGGCGAAAACCGGTGTACCCGGAGAAAAACCACCTGATCTTCCGTTGCAGAACTTGTCCCACATGTGACCCGAGCCAAGCTCGAACCCACAGCGGTGAGAGACCTAATTATTAGAGACATCGCTAACTGCATCATTGTAACAATCTGATGCGTGCCAACAAATGTTCGAGCAGTATGCGAAACTAATGCAATGTTCTGCAAACCCCAATCGTTTCTTCTCGAGGGCGCAAACATGAATAACATGAGATTTCCAAAGGTAAATCGCAATTACGTGAAGTTGTTAGCGTGAGACGAAAGTGAATTATCGCATATTTTAACCCTTATCTTGCTGAATATTCATTTAAGCCACACCCATTTCGGTCTATCAGCCAATCGAATGACTTGATGTTATTTATTGCTACAAATTCATAAACTAAATGCCAAACAGTGTAGATCCAGATCAGATGGCTTCTTATTCAGAAGCCATCTGATCTGGATCTACACTGTTTGCAAAGATAGGTGTTGTCGTGAACAGCAAGATAAGGGTTAAATGAAACCCTATGCAGATATTCAATGGAATATACATGTACGGGTGCAATTTCAATCCATTTTTCCTCCTTTTATATATATAGCAGGAATCCATTGCACAATTAGGGGTGTCAGGGTTTTTTTTTCAACATTTATTTGGAAAATGTCTTTTATTTTTGCAAATAGTGTAGGCCTGGATCAGACGCTATCTGGCGTCAGATCTTGACCTGTACTGTTTGCCAACTATGATACCCGTTTATGGGGCTTCCGGTACAAAATGGGTTAAACCGACACCAATGGGATTTTACTACTGTATTGTAAACAGTATATTTCTTTTTTCTTTTTTTAGGTGGGGGGGGGGATGGTATGTATAAACCAAAGAAAAACATATTTCTGCACTACCATCCAGCTGTCAAAATATATCTACATCGTTACAGTAGAACTTTGATGGCTCGAACACCGATGGTTCGTATACCAAGGCTGAGTCAAACTCGTCCTTGAGCTCCTAGGGAAATCCTCCACACAAGAAATAGTGGAGGATAATTTAGGAGATTTTCGTCTTTCATCTTGCAAATGTATGCTGTGTGTACTCATTAGAATCGCCTCGATTAGGCGATTCTAATGAGAACACACAGCATACATTTTCTTTATAGAACATTGGGAAGCTGTCCAAAAGTATCCTGGCAGTAACCCTCAGTGGTTCGAACTACCCCTGCCGCGAACAGATTTTCGAGGTCCCAAAGGTGCTCGAGCCATTGAAGTTCAACTGTAGCTGAAACTGCAACCTCACCGTTACGGACAACATAAATTACTTATAACCTAGAAGTAGCATTCAAATATATTCTATAAAAGGGTTATCCTTTGGAAGCACGAAATACACCACAGAAGTGAAAAATATGGAGTGTACATGTTTTCTGGGCCAGACTAGCTAGTTTCGGCCAAGTAGGCCTCATCAGTGACCCTCAGATATTTTCAAAATTCCACAATGGAATCAAGATATTTTCATGGTTCTATAATTCCAATTCTCCATTATTATGTATACAGTAGAACTTCGATGGCTCGATTACCGATGGCTCGTTTACAATGGCTGGGTCGAACTCGTTCCTGAGCCCGTAGGGAAATCCCCTACATAAGAAATAGTGGGAGAAAATTTAGGAGATTTTCGTCCTTTATCTTGCAAATGTATGCTGTGTGTACTCATTAGAATCGCCTCGATGAGGCGATTGTAATGAGTACACACAGCATACAATTTCATTATAGAACATCGAAAAAATATCAAAAATTATATTGTATACCTCCTGGCAGTAGCCTTCAGAGGCTCGAACTACCCCTGACTCGAACAGATTTTCAAGGTCCCAAAGGTGTTCGAGCCATTGAAGTTCGACTATATTTCGAGCGACTTGATTGTTTAAAATAAAACTTTCATACATGCACTTCGATAAATTCTATGAGCAAGAATCTCAGAACCATTTCACACAGCGACAGGTAGTAATATAACGTGACGTCAAAGAGCATGTTAAGAACCCGCGCGTTACGTCATTTTATACGCAACGACCACATTACGATAACTCACCCGTGCGACATTGTGCATTTTTTCACATCTCCAAAAAGGCTACTAATCTGATGAAAATCCTTAATATTTTTCTTATAAATGCTCCAAACATAGGTCGTGGGTGCTCGTTAGAACCGCCTCAATGAGGCGGTTCTAACGAGTACCCACAACCTATGTCTTCGAACAGAAATAAGAAAAATAATGTTTACCCCCGTAAACCCCAGTTTTCTCTGTATAAAGTGGGGTTTAGGGGGGTCTTCATTTCACGGACTTGTTCACGTGATGGACAACAGCGTTCGATTAAAAGATGGAGAACTATTGAAATGAGCTGAATTTAAAGACTTGAAGTTTGTTTCACTGGGGTTTATTTCAAGATGGCAGCTTCTAATCGAATAATTATTCCGCCGTGGCCGTTTGTTTGTTCATTCTAACGCTTTCGAAGGAATTCCTAAACTGTAGCATTTCCGTGGCATTTTCAAATGTTGGAATTACAATCAATGAAGTTATCGATATGTAAAATCCGGTCAATCGCTCACCATTATGAAAACACTCCTATTCAAATACATTGTAAAGTTTACCGCCATAAAAACAGTTATTTTTAGATAAAAAAAAACGTATTTTTTTTCTTATTTCTGCTCAAAACATAGATTGTGGGAACTCGTTAGAACCGCCTCGACGAGGCGGTTCTAACGAGTACCCGCAATCTATGTTGTTTAGCAGAAATAAGAAAAATAAGGTTTCCCCCCTGTAAACCCCAGGTTTACTATATAAAAGTGGGGTTCAAGGGGGTCAAAATGATAGTGTGTTTTCGTGATACAAACTTCATTCCTATAGTAAAAGGATCTTGACATGTGCATTCGTGGCATTCGTTTTGTACGTGTTTCAAAAATTATAGTGTTGGTGAAACGGTGGGTGCTGCTTTTTCAAGGTATTTGTTAAACCGATGGAAAAACAAAATGAACGCAGTTTCACGCTTATTTGTGTCTAGTAGAAATAAAACAATTGTTCATAAATGGTTTTATTCCGTTTCAAATTCTATAACAATAAAATATAAAACGAACGTCGAGGTCTGGATTCAGGGATGGCTTAACAAATAAACGAACACAATATTCTTCACATGCACCTAACATGACATAAGTTCAACTCGAAATCACGCCTATATTATTTTGACCCACTTCAACCCCACCTTTGTATAGAAAAAAACTGGGTTTTATAGGGATAAACCTTATATTTCTTATTTCTGCTCTTAAACATAGATTGTGGGTACTCGTTAGAACTGCCTCAATGAGGTGGCTCTAATGTGTATCCACAATCTATGTTTTGAGCAGAAATAAGAAAAATATCGCTTACATGTATTTCTGCTCTAAAACATAGATTTTAGTTTCTCGTTAGAACCGCATCGATGAGGCGGATCTAACGAGTACCCACAATCTTTGTTTTGCGCAGATTATAGGTAGTCGTCAGAACCGCTTCGATGAGGCTGATCTAACGAGTACCCAGAATCTATGTTTTAAGCAGAAATAAGAAAAATATCGCAATTTTTCATCTTAAAATGTTCGTTTTTTTTTCCGCGGTATATTTACACTGAATTTGTATAGGCGTGTCGACATTGCTTAGGTCGCGAAAGTTGTCTCCCTTTGAAAAATGGCGGAAAAATCTGCCAGGTGTTCCCATTCCCTTTAAGTGGAATGGATGCCTCGAGATAAGATACATTATGTCATTTTTCAAGGAAGACAACTTGTGTGACTTCCTATTTGCTTTCCTGTAGACTCTGTAGCTGTTCTCAAAGGCAAGAATTCGCTCGCAAATCCCTATTTAAAATGCAGTCAAACTATTTTCGAAAGAGTTGCCTCCCCTTAAAACACCAATGAGTGGGTTGATATGTGAGATTTTTTTTATTCTTGCACACCAGATAAGGAAATCCGCTGCTTTAGCCTTTGATATAAATTCTGCTCCAACCCAAGCAAACTACATAAGTATAGTGCGCGAAAAATGAAACGTTAAACCTCGGACCGTATTGATGGGACAGAGGTTAAATAAAGTAGAATGAAAATTTTCAGTGGTGTTGTGCAAGAAAAATAATCTAACATGACATATGGGGTTCTGTTGTAGATGGGCAAGCTGAGCGGAACCGAGGCTACGCGGAGGTTCCGCTCAGCACGGCATATCAGGTTCTTGCATCGCCAACCAGAAGGTGAGACAATCAGATCATGAGTTTGGTCTTGAACCGATGTTATCGTTCATGTTAGAATAGGTGTCGTTTACCGCACATTCTCTCTGACTGCCTACACCTGTACTACTTATTTGTACAACAGTTTCTGTATTGCCGCTACCACAAGCCTCTTCATTTTCTGTGTCATTTATGGAAACCGTGCTCCAAGAACTGTTTAATGTCCGCGAACTTGCATCTTGGTCTCTGTCGTTAATAAAGCCCGTGCTCCGAGTATTGTCTAATGCCAGCGAACCTACATGTACATGTACAACAGTACGACCTGTTGCTAAGTTCTCTTGATTAGCTTCACTCCTGTGTACCATAATGCTTTGGTCTGATTGATCGGTACCGCTATCGTTTACATTTGATGTTTCATATGATTGTTCACTATTTGATCTAGCTCTTTGATGCACTGTCACATTATATTGTCCGTAATTACCGACTGATATAACTTCAGAATAAGATGGCAAATAGTTATCAGAATCTTTGACGATATCTTCATATTTAGGAGGGTCTAGTATCACAGCGCTATAGGACGGAGGAAGCTGGCTGTTAAGCAGCGGGGTCCGTTCTTCTTCAGTCCCAATGAACGTGTTTCTCTGTGGCGGGTCTTTGCAACACTTATATATTACAACTGTTCCTAAAGCACCCAGCAGTATGCAGATTACTCCATGAATAATGATATATGACCAAATTCTCGGAACACATTTTATGGTAAACTCAGAGTGATTGTGATCATCTAAGTTGTAATACAAATTTACCTGATAAATTGCTATTTGTTCTAAGTCGTATATTGGAACCTCACAGAAATACACACTGGAACAAAGTGGAGCCGAATCACCAAGGTCGTACACGCTTCTGTTTTGAGACACATGAATATCTACCCATGTGCCCATTTTATGGTCATTAGCGTACACAAAAAAGTACTCGTCTTCTGATTCAACCTCTATAGTAAAAGTATCACACGTTTTGAAGATATATCGTTTATAGAGATAGCATGTCATACAATCATTGTCTTCTTTCCAGCTATCAAAGTTATGTTGCCCTTGAAAAGCATAAAATGTTACAATCTGATTCGGACAATGTCGCATTGTTACTGAAGAATCGAGTAATAGATAAAATGCATAAAAGTAAAACCGTTTAGCATCAACATAGAATGAAGACTTACTTTCATATAATTGCCTGTCAACTGTGTCCGTTTTCAGATTCCCTTGAATCAAATACGCATCAAAAGTTAACTTAGCGCTACTGATTTTTGCACCTGCGCAGAACAATGGATGGAAGTTTTTGGTCACAGCGCGCATATCCGCTGGTGTTGCATATGGTGTATCCGGTTTATAAATTAGCGCTCCTAGCACAACACAGGAAGCTATCGCGAGAAGTAAAAGCCATCCCCATAGTATCTGAGTCCTGGAGGACCTTCGCATTCGATTACAGCATATCATGTATCCAATAGGACGACAACAGCATTTATTCCACCATTCTTCATGTGCTTGATATTGGTCTGAGATGGGCATAATATGGCTTCAGATAAGACACGAGTATCTGTTTATGTTATTTGAACCTGAAATGATGGATCGGGTCATAGGCGATTTATTATACAATTACTCATTATGAAAACAAGCCTTTACAAATACATTGTAACCTTTATCGCCAAAAAAAAAAAGAAATTTTAAGATGAAAATTTGTGATATTTTTCTTATTTCTGCTCTAAAATATAGATTGTGGCTACTCGTTAGAACCACCTCATTTCTTATTTCCGTCTGCTCAAATTATAGATTGTGGCTACTCGTTGGCACCGCCTCGATTCTTATTTCTGCTCAAAATATAGATTGTGGTACTCGTTAGAACCGCCTTATCGAGGCGGTTCTAACGAGTAGCCACAATCTATATTATAGAGCAGAAAAAAGAAAAAATAATTTTTACCCATGTAAACCCCATTTTTACTATTTAAAAGTGGGGTTTAGGGTGTCAAAATTATATAGGCATGTTTTCGTGATAAATACAATAGAGACGGTGTGCAGTACGAACACACACCTACATAATTTTGACCCCCTTAACCCCCACTTCCATGTTTTAATATGTGGGTTTACAGGGGTTTATATTATATATATTTTTTTTTTTGGTATATATTATTTTTTGTTATTTCTGCTAAAGTAGATTATCTGTAGTCTTTAGAACGGTTCTAACGAGTGCCCTCGATCTATGTTTTGAGAATAAATATAAACATTATTAATTTTTATCTGATATGTTTATTTTTTCTTTTTTTTTTTTTGTTCGGGGATGTGTGGGGCGGGGGGGGGGGGGTTAATATATTAGAATATTAGAATAGGTGTATGTTCGTAATCATGGCTAAGATGTTCAGTTTTTCTCTGTTTTGATACTCCAGAGGCTGTAAAACATAGATTATGGGCACTCGTTAGAACCATCTCAATGAGGCGATACTAACATAGATTGCGGGTACTCGTTAGCACCGCCTCGCTGAGGCGGTTCTAACGAGACCAACAATCTATATTTGGGTCAGAAATAAGCAACATATCGAACATGTTTATCTGAAAAATGCTAGTTCTTGAGAACGCGGCGTCTGATCTGGGCCTGCACTATTTGCTTACATAATTTTCCGTCAAAACTAGAATAAAAACAAAAAATAGGCCTGACGGCCCTTATATGACAAATGGACTTGTCCTACATATAGCAATGGAAGAGTCCACTAGTACTTGTATATAAAGGGTATATTATAACACTCATAGTCTCGAACTACCTATGTCTCGAACAGGTTTTAATGATCCCTGGCAAAGGTGCTCGAATCATTGAAGTTTTATTGTATATGATAGAAAACGTGTTCTCATACAGAAGCTATCCAATGGAAAAGGACTATTAATCGTTAGGTAGGTAACTGCTGTGGGTTCGAGACTCGAGCAAGACAGAAATGGGTCAATTGTCGCTGAGTGTGGGGGTGACAAATAGTCTTGAACTGAGACTTAACCCTAAGGTTCCAGTTTTATAAGCGAAAAGTGTAAACTAGAAGTGAAGAGAATGATCAGGAATCGATACAATTAACCCACAGCTCCCAGAAGAGACAACAAAGGGAAAGAAGCACAAACATGAAACAACTATATAGACCCTACTGTAAACATCAATAAGGACAGTTACTTTCCCACAAAATGGCCAATTCAAAACAATTAAGCGATACACACACTCAAATACAAACCATAACAAAAATAAACCGAGGCAGAAGAACCGCCTTTGAACAGTCAGTGAAACGAATTCCAGTGTTGTGTGTGTGTGTGTGTGTGGGGGGGGGGGCGGCTTCAATCGATTTTACGTGACCACAATCCTCGCCCGTACTTCCGTCTCGCGATCTAGACAAATTATTTGTAAACCCTTATCAGATACCGCCTTTTTGTTTGCTAATTATTCAGTGCATGAGCCCGGTGCAGAATTTACTTTTTTCACGGCGCTCTGACGTCACAGGAAGAAGACTAGTGCTACTATAAATATTTGCAAAAGACTAACGATAGACGCGTAAACAAGAGCAGGCGTGAAGCTTCTATAGTTAATAACTTTCGATCGATTGATAAACAATCGACCCTTTATTAATCGACCCAAAGAAACGTTCTCTGATCTATAACGAACGAATTGCTGCTGATTGGAGTAAATACATTCGACGGCCCCGGCCCATCGGGGCTTGAAGAAATAGATGCTTTACCAGTTTTACTTTATAAAAGTTGGGTTCAAGGGGGTCAGAAATATATAGGTCTGTTTTCGTGATGGACGTGTTAGCTTGATTAGTAGGCGGTTTTTTTTTGTTTGTTTGTTTGATTTGAGGTTTAATGTCCCCCTCAACACTGTAAAGGTAATTTTGGAGACGTTGCTTACAATTTTGTGGGACTTTTACCCGATATTGAGATGAAATGACTTCTCAAGCCCTGCCGCCCAATGAAACCAATAGGGTTTATTAGCATGGACGGTCCGCCTCGCACCGCGGTTCCTGGACAGGCTTAGATCCTCTAAGCGGTTTTCCAGTACTAGTGTGCGGGCCGGATTCAGCTCTGCGTGGAAGCATCATGCAGCCCATATATTTCTTCAAGCCCCTATGGTAATAGGTGGTAGGATGAACGAAAGTAATGAACGATATGTTAACTTATAACATCGTTAGTTTTGATCAACTGGTCACCAACATGAACTCCCAGTTTTGACAAAATAGCCCAAAAGTGCAAGTCGATGCCAGTTTCATTTGTTTGATTTGATGTTTTACGTGCCCATTAACACTATTTAGGTCGCTTCTGATATCGTGGGTCGTTTACCAGACATTGAGATGAAATGATATCTCAAGCCCCGCCGCCCAAAGAAACCCCTTGAATTTTTAACTAGGCTCTGACCGGCTCGGGCAGGCTTAGCTCTTCTAAGCGGTTGACCAGTAGGTAATCAATGCTTTGCGCGGAAGCACCTAGCAGTCTGTGTCTTCAAGCCCGATAGGCGCGGAGCGCAAATATCGATGACAAGCTCGTAAAACTCGACATCGTTGATTGGCTGATGTGATGCACACTTCCTTATTTTTAAGATATCAAAACTACAAAACATTCGGTTTCAAGTTTCATATTAACCAGGAAGATAATTTACGCAACAACATAATTATTGAAATAGAACAGTGCCTGAGGTGATATACGTTTCAGTATTACATTGATTGACAGATGTGTGGCATGGTGCCTTCATCACGAAAACACTTCTATATAATTTTGACCCCCTTGAAGCCCACATTTATACAGAAAAATTGGGGTTTACAGGGGTAAACCTTATTTTTTATTTCTGCTCAAAAATATAGATTGTGGGTACTCGTTAGACCCGCCTCGGCGAGGCGGTTCTAACTTGTAGGCAAAGTCTATATTTTGAGCAGAAATAAGAAAATTATCAAGTTTTTTCATCTTAAAATTTTCGTGTTTTTTGGCGGTAAAATTTTTACAATGTATTTATATAGGCGTGTTTTCGTAATGTTGCACTTCAGTCTAAAAGGCTTTTTCTGATGAACATTTTGAACTGCTCTTATTTATACTCAAAGCATAGGTTGTGAGTGCTCATTAGAACCGCCCCATTACAGCGGTTATAACGAGTACCCACAACATGTCTTGGAGTTTGAATAAGAAAATGTATACCCCCGTAAACCCCAGTTTTCTCTATATGATGTGAGATTTACAGGACTTTTTATTAAAAAGTCTAAACAATTTCAATGACGCTGATCAGATTATCATGTAAAACCCCAGTAGCCCACATTTTTCGAATGACAATCATCAAGAAAACACGCCCCCTTTGGATCCCACTTTTATATAGTAAAACGGGGGTTTACAGGGGTAAACCTTATTTTTCTTATTTCTGTTCTAAAATATAGATTGTGGGTACTCGTAAGAACCGCCTCATCGAGGCGGTTCTAACGAGTACGACGAAGCGGTTCTAACGAGTACCCTTAATCTATATTTTTAGCAGAAATAAGAAAAACATCACAATTTTTCATCTGAAAATTATCGATTTTTCGGCGGTAAAGTTTACAATGTATATTTGTATAGGCGTGTTTTCGTAATTATGAGTAATGTTTTCTTCCTTTATACTCCAAGCATGGCTTGTTGGTGTTCGTTAGAATCGTCTCTCTGAGGCAGTTCTGCTGAAAACCCATAATTTATATAGTTTAACAATGTATACCCTGCTAGACCCCAATTTTCTTTATATAAAGTTGGGTTTATGAGGGCTTTCATTGAACGGACTTAGAAGCGTGTTAGGGTATTTTTTTTTCATTTTCATATTCACAAACGAAACAAAATCTGAAAACTTTACGGTTGAATATAGTGGAACATCAGTGGCTCACAGACAACCTGCAATTCTAAGGAAGAATAAAGAAAAACAGTGGGGTTTACATGGGTATCTCTAACACGGCCTTGTTAAACCATGTTCGCAAACATACACACAGAAAAATAATCAGGCAGGGTGCACTTAGGAAGTCTATGTACAGTAATCTTCCTATATTAAGACCACCTTTTCGACTGTTCAAAACTGGTCTTTAAGACCACTTTTGAACAGTTCCAAAGGTGGTCTCTGACTAGAAGACACTGTATGCAGAAAGCACAAAGAAAGAATAACTTCAGCCTGCTAAATAAGTTTTTATACCAGGATTACCATTAATTTTAGGTGGTCTTAATAACGGAATTTCACTGTAGTTTTCTCGTATTTACATGTAACTAACAACATCGGGTCCAAAGCAAAGTAACCCGAGCGGAATATGGACTACACACACCTTGTCGTTGCTGCCGGGGCTACACTGAATTGTGCAGACCAAGATGTGTAGAGGTGTCGCCGTAAGGAAGACCGTTTGAAGAGGAACGAACAGTCTACCAGTGACGCCAGCTAAGAAAACCTGTGACTTAACCCCTAGATAGAATCCTGGTGTTCCGACCAAAAATCGAATATAATCGCGTGTTTGATAAATGGACTGGTTGAATACGACCTCGTATGTGCCGTCGTTGAGGATGACGTCACAACACGTTAGATGGCGTCACTAAACATTCCTGCATTGTCATCACAATATGGCGGACGTCGGCAACCGAAGTGACTGCAGCATTAAAAATCCGCGGTAAGAAATGGAAAGTATGCAAGAAAAAGAATCCTATATGGATGTGAGGGGTGGATAGAAACATCCGTCATTCGGGATCACTGTCCGGCATCACTCGGCAAGCCTCGTGATGCCGGACAGTGACCCTCGGGACGGATGTTTCCATTCTTATAGTCTACCAGTGACGCAAGCTAAGAACAGATGAACAAGACGATCATCTAGCCTTTCCTTTGCTGGAACCCTGGCTTTTCCAAGGGCCTCCTCGGTCAGGTGGGCACTGGCTATGGAGCACGATATGCAAGTCAGAAGTTATTACGTTCCACAGCCGCGATTGATGGCCCACCTTTTTTGAGAGTCTTTCGAAATTACTGCAACTTACAGGCCACGCTTTTCTTTATTGTAAAGTGAGAGGGATGCATCGGCCCCGATGTATCCCTCCATGCGAAAGTCCGATAGAAAGTGGGAAAACTAATCCTAGACATGGTCAAGGGTAGCCCCTATGTGCTTATGGCGCCCGGCTACCTTGAAAACCTGTCAAGAAGAAGACCCGATGTTCATACAATAAATGAACGTTAAATCAGTTTCCATACTTATTCATATTTACAGTCACCTTCAATGGATCGACACCTTTAGGACTATGAAAATCTGTTCGAGACAAGGGTAGTTCGAGCCACTGTGTGGAGAGGGGGGGGGGGTACTGCAAGGATGCATAACGGGGTTGAGTTTGGGACATCTTTTCAGTGTTCTATTATAAAATTTATGTAGTGATGTACTGTGTACTCATTTGGATCGATTCTAATGAGTACATACAGGATACATCTGCAAGTTAAAAGTGAAAAATAGCCTTAATTATTTTGTAGAGGAACCAAAATCGGGAAACGAGCCATCCGTGTTCGAGCAATCGATGTTTACAAGTTATTTTCGCCCATTATATGACGCTATGACGCTAAATTCTGGTTTGAGGACTAAATTGAAACAAGAAAACGATTGCACGCGGTATTCCTGTTTTTGCCAGCGAAAGACATTGTCCAATGATATTGCAGAGAGCCTTCTTTTATTTTGGCGTCACTCACATGAACATGTAATAATCAGGTAACGTCACGAGGGTCACTATAGCTACCGAGATTTCAACAGAGCTTGGAAAAATATATTTCGCTGCATGGTGTTTCCACGCAGAGCTTAATCTGACCACACACGAGTACTGGTAAACCTCTTAGAAGGACTAAGCATGCTCAGGCATGGCGGTGTGAGTCACTATTTGCTGGTGACACGTCACATGACATTCATACACCAGGACCTGTGATGGGAAGTTAGTCACTAGCTAAAATGCATATAAGCCTTTATTGGGTGGCAGGGCTTGAGATGTCTTTTTACCACAATGTGGGGTAAAGGTCCCACAAAATTGGAAGCAGCGTCGCAAAATGACCCAACTAGTGTTGATGGGGACGTTAAACATCAATTCAAACAAAGCTTTAAATTCGCCGAGAATGTAAACATGTACCCGTACAACACTCATCGTGATAGTATTGAGATACATGTAAGAGTAGACAGTCACAACTTATCTGATACATCAGTCGTGTCATGGAGTACTATGGCTAATTAATTACCTCTGAAAGGACTTTATCACTATGAAAACAAGCCTATACAAATACATTGTAAGTGTTACCGCCGGAAAAAACGAAAATTTTAAGAAAAAAATGTGATATTGTTCTTATTTCTACTCAGAATATAGGTTGCGGGTACCCGTTAGAATCGCCTGAGGCGGTTCTAACGAGTACCCACAACCTATATTTTAGAGCAAAAATAAGAAAAATAAGGTTTACACCTGTAAAGTGGGGTTCAAGAGAGTCAAAATTATATAGGCGTGTTTTCGTGATGTTGTATTTGTTGAACTCGTAACGTTTACATTCATTTCGTTCATTTACAAAGCAGGAGGTACTCCAGTTGCAAAGAAGGTGACGGAGTTATTACACATTATGGGGAGAAAAGAAACCCCAGAGGATTCAAGGATGCGTCAATTATCCACCTATTCAAACGGCAATGGAACCCTCAGATCTGTGACAATCACCGTGGCATCTCTTTATTGTCAATTGCTGGGAAAGTCCTTGCAAGAGTCCTACTTAACCGACTAAATGAACATCTTGAACATTGAGGGCTTCTACCAGAAAGCTAGTGTGGGTTTAGGAAGGACAGAGGAACAATTGACGTGATCTTCACAGCAAGGCAGCTGCAAGAGAAATGCCAGGAACAGAACACGGACCTATACATGACCTTTGTTGACCTCACCAAAGCATTTGACACAGCCAGTCGTGAGGGCCTTTGGAAGATCATGGTGAAGTATGGACGTCCAACCGAGTTCATAGCAATGGTGAGACAGTTCAACGATGGTATGCTTGCACGAGTCCAAAATGATAGTTTTCAGATCCGATCCCTGTGACAAACGGAGTCAAGCAAGGCTGTGTGTTAGCCCCGACACTGTACAGCATGATGTTTTCTGCCATGCTCACAGATGCTTTCCAGAATGGTGACAATGGCATACCTATTAGAGATCGCTTTGATTGGAAGCTTTTCACTCTCAGAAGGTTGCAAGCCGAATTCAAGGCGCAGACAGAGGTGCTAGATGAGTTCCTCTTTGCTGATGACATTGCAAAAGGTGCTCCTACATAAGAGAAGGTGCAAAAAGTTATAGATCAAGTATACGACTCATGTGATAGCTATGATCTCACTATTAGCATCTAAAAGACTGAATTAATCTATCAGCCAGCACCCGGTAAGCCTTACAAAGAGCCCACCATTACAGTGAAAGGTCAAAGATTGCAAGTAGTAGACAAGTTCACCTACCTTGGGAGCAGACTGTCAAGAGCTATGCACATTGATGATGAAGTCAATGCCAGGATTGCCAAAACTAGTGCAGCAATTGGCCGACTACGTGGTAGTGTCTTGGATCGAAGTGGAATCCGACTTGACACAAAACTGAAAGTCTACAGTGCTGTGGTGCTGCCAACACTACTGTATGCATTGGAAACATGGACAGTTTACCAACGGCACGACAAAAGACTGAATCACTTCCATACTAGCTGTCTTAGAAAACTCTTAAAGATTAAGTGGGAAGACAGGATTCCAGACACGGAAGTCCTGAACAGGGCTGGGATGCAAAGTGTACATACTCTTCTGAAATAAGAACAGTTAAGATGGACAGGCCATGCCACCAGAATGCCTGAGGAACGTTTGCCAAAGAAAATTGTCCATGGAGAACTAGAAATAGGCAAACGCTCCCAAGGCGGTCAGAAGAAGCGATACAAGGACACCCTCAAAGCCTCCCTCAGAGGCTTCAACTTTCCAACAAAGTCGTGGGAACAAAATGCACAGGACAGACAAAGTTGCGAGGTCTCGTCAAAAGGAGTCCCAATGAAAACGAGGCAAAAATAATCAGTGAAGCTGAACAGAAACGTGCACAGCGCAAGGCCAGAGATAAACATCACCAACAGAACTGTCTTCCTCCAGCCCCAGTTGCTCTATTTGCAACAGACAGTTCAGAGCTAGAATCGGTCTCATCAGCCATCTTAGAACACACAAATACATGTAGTAACATTTCTCAAATATGATTAAGATTGGTCATTGTCCGTAATGACAGACGAACTATTTGTTGTACTCGTTAAGTTTACTCTTCAGCAAACGGTGTGGACCCGGAATATATGACAAAGTCTATGGTAATCGATTCAAACGTACTAATGTCCATTTATCAGGAACCTAGGCATATATTGGTAAATCTCTATGTTGGTTGACGTTTTTGTTTGTTTGCGTAGTTCCAAATGTTCCATGGGTTCGCCCCGTTTCGATTCAGAGTATTTAACGTATTCAAAAAACTGCCCGAAGTGGAGCGTGTTGTGTCCTCAACTGCAATGAAGCCGAATGGGCATACTGGTCATGTGCGTCAGTCCATCCTCTCGTTCGTCTGTGTGGAGGGATGTATGAATACTTGATAGAATCGCCTCGTCCGTGGTTTTGTTTGATTTGATTTGAGGTTTAACGTCCCCGTCAACACTATCATTACGATAACATACCCGTGCGTTATAGTGCAATAAATGACTACTTTTCTGATGGAAATCCGTGATATTTTTCTTATTTATACTGCAAGCATAAATAGTGGGTGCTCATTGAGGCGGTTCTAGCTAGTATCCACAACCTATGTCTTGGAGCAGAAATAAGAAAAAATAATGTAAACCCCCGTAAGCCCCAGTTTTCGCCATATAATTTGGGGATTAGGTGGGTGCTCATTTCACGGACTGGTTAACGAGAATTTTGGAGACTTTGCTTCCAATTTTATGAGACTTTTATACGACATTGAGGTGAAATGACATCTAAAGCCCTGTCGCCCAATGAAACCAATAGGGTTTTTAAGCATGGACGATCCGACTCGCACCGCTTTGCCTGGGCAGGCTTAGATGCTCTAAGCGGTTTACCAGTACTCATGTACGGTCGGTTTCAGCTCTGCGTGGAAGCATCATGCAACCAATCTATTTCTTCAATACCCGATGGGTGGGGGCCGCCGTCGAGGCGGTTCTTACGCGTATCCACAATCTATGTTTTGTGCAGAAATATGAAAAATATCCGAATTTTGTATCTGTAAATTTACATGTGTGATAAAATTTTCATAGAGGATCTTATATGAGTGTTCATGTATTATTGAATTCATTAAATGAGTTGAGGAAAAGGGATAAAATGCCAGGCTTTGCCGAGCATTTATCCCTTTTCCTCAACGAGTTTAATACATTCAATAATAAAAGCCTCGCATTTATCCCTTTTCCTCAACGAGTATAATAAATCCAATAATACATGAGCACGAATGCAAGATTCTATTTATCATATGACATTTAAAACGCATTTTATTCACGATTGTTTACAAAAATATCAATATTCTGCCATTAGTCAACGCGATGTCGTTAAGGACGTCGTACATGTCACGTTACGGGACGTATCTAGCTAATTTGCATTAAATATCCACTAGTGGATTATCGAAAATATTACATAGAGTTTATTACTCAGCCGATTCTAAATATGTGATTTATAAACCGAGGGAGGTTGAACATCCGATAAAGAAACGAGTGCGCTTGCGCACGAGTTTCTTTATCGGATGTTCAACCTCACGAGGTTTATAAATCCCATATTTAGAATCGGCTGAATCAATAAACTATATATTACATGCATTTGATAGAGCTGATGGAACATTTTGCATCTAATTCTGTTTACAGTTCACTGTTAACATAAGTCTATGTAAAAGGTAGTGGGCGCAGTGACACATAAGCTGACTGAAACAAAAACTGTATAGACGCCATCTTGAAAGCGGTTCCTATTGTAATGCATGAAGATGGAAGAAATAAAGTATTATAATGATAACACAATTAAAAATGCGAGAGAACGGTCCCCAAACGTACCCCTCATTCTGTAGTTATGTCCAGATAATCTGTATTCCAACCTTGCATCCTACTCGAACGTCACGCATTCTGAACGTTTGTTGATATCTTCTCAGACGCCATTGAGATGACGTCATGATTAACGTCGACGTGTCTGAACTTTCCCGCGTTTGAATATAGCGATTTCATTGCAAAAGCAGTACCTTGTTTCTTGTGTCAAAAGTAGTTCCAGCCAGAAATATTTTTTCCCCAGCTAAGAGGAAATATTTCTCCTTAGCTAAAAGGAAAATATCATGTTTTTGTCTGATAGAAATCATGGTATTTCTCTGTTATGCATGTAATATATATAGATTATTCATTCTCCTAGTTGAAATATGGGATTTATAAACCGAGGGAGGTAAAACAATCCGATAAAGAAACGAGTGCGAAGCACGAGTTTCTTTAACTGATTGTTTTACCTCCCGAGGTTTATAAATCCCATATTTCAAATAGGAGAAATGTATAATCTGTATATTACATGCACTTCCATAGATTTTTAGGAGAGTTTGGATCTTGAATTGTGGATCTGAATGCCCGTTCAGTTGACTGTTTACAGCTCATGTAAACGGTTCAATCAGCGAAGTGTTACAGAATCTGGGTGGAAGAACAACTGGATGGGCGCCATTTTGAAAGCGCTTTCTACAGTTTTGAACAAAAATAGAAGAAACAAAGTGTTTCAGTGATAAAACAAGTAAAACGTTAGATTAAATAAAGCAAAACTTACATCCTAATCAATGGTCATATCCATGTTTTCTTTTGTTTCAGCGTTGCATCCGACTCAAACGTCACGCATTCTGAACGTCTGTTGATATTTCTTAGACGCCATTACAATGACGTCATGAATAACGTCGCCGTGATTGAAACTTTCCCGCGTTTGAATAGAACAATTTCACTGCAAAGCGGTATCTCGTATCTTGTACATAAAGTAGTTCCAGCTGAAGGGATTTATTTCCCCGGCTAAGAGGAAATATTTCTTCTTAGCAAAAAGGAAAATACCAAGTTTATGTCTGGTAGAAATCATGGTATTTCTCTGTAATGCATGTAATATATGGCGTTATTACACTCTCAGACGCGACGTCATATGATAAAACGTATTTGAAAAAGCGTGTTTTCGTTATGGTTTTCGTATTTCTGTTTCAGATCTCATATACGGCTGTAACCCTTGTGTTGTTCTACATACAGTGGGGTATGCACGAGCTTTCATATCACGACCTGTTAACGTGTAAATTGTTAAAACCATGATGGACCCAACATCGCTATACGATGCTTAGCAAACTGTATGATTCTAAGGGGCAAGCATGCGGTTTGGAAACATACTGTTTTTATTTTTAAAATATTATGAAATATGTTTTAAACTGGAAATAAAAAAAACACCCCAACAACCAGTGATATTGTGATAAAACGTGTTGTTGTGTGTCTTGTCACTTTGGTTGGCAAGGTACAAAGTTTCGTTCTATCCATGTAAACAGGGTTACAGACTTACTGTGTGTGTGTGTGTGTGTGTGTGTGTGTGTGTGTGTGTGTGTGTGTGTGTGTGTGTGTGTGTGTGTGTGTGTGTGTGTGTGATAGAGAGATGATTGCTTGGTTTCAAATTCTTTAAATGATGTTACACAATATCCCACACCCATTTGTCATTTGCTTTTATAAGGATCTCTGAAGTTACATGTACGATCGCCTCTATAAATTGTCTGAGGCTCAAATTATGGCATAGCTCACGTTGCATTATGTAGTCTAGCTCCTAGACCTTGATGTCGTAATGACAAACCACTAATCTTCATGTGTTTTCTACCACAATTTGAAACCTTGTTAGACTTCAGTCATGTTAATCTTATCTCAGACATCAAGATATCATACCGAGATGAAACAATTTGCAATCTGAGAGGGAAAAAGAAGTGAATCAATAAAGAGTAGACTATTACTTATTAATTTTAAAATATGATATCCGACTAGTAGCTAGTCTATGCATTATGTAGCGTCTAAGAGAACAATGTTGCCATAGAAACGTCAGAAATTACCATGCCGTTTTTTTTTTTTTTTTTTGTTTTTGTTTCTTTAAAAGCACTTTAAAGATGTTTTCAGTCTTTAATCAGGAGTTGGGCAAAAACCGGAGTACCCCGAGAAAAACCACCTGACCTTCCGTTGCAGAACTTGTCGTCTCACTGGTCGTTCGATCACTTTACATCTGCAAAATACGGACCATTTAACCAGTACAGGGAGGTCTGAGAAGGTAATAAACAAGGTCCGGTCTATGCACGGTCACCAGGCGTATTAAATGTCACTACCGAATATAGTGTGGTTTTGTTTGTGCATTTGTTTATGTTCAGGTGCTAAGATACCGGCAACACTATTAATCTCATTTTGTAAACGTTGCTTCCGATTGTGTGGGACCTATCTGACTCTGAGATGAAATGACATTTCAAGCCCTACCGCCTAAAGAAACCGCTATATTGAGGCAGTCCGTACATGCCTGGACAGACTTAGACCTTCTTAGCGGTCTGCCAATACTCCAATGTTTCGTATGTTTCAGCTCTACACGGAAGTTCCATGAGGTCCGATCTATTGCTCCAAGCCCCGATGGGCGAGGGCGTTAGGAGCTCACTCTTAATACCGATTATGGCCATTACGATAACATACCCGTGCGACAAAGTGCATTTTTCACATCTTCAAATAGGCCATTTTTCTGATGAAAATCTCTGAATTTGTTTCTTACAAATACTGCAAACATAGGTTGTGGGTGCTCGTTAGAACCGCCTCAATGAGGCGGTTCTAACGAGTACCCACAACCTATGTCTTGGAGCAAAAATTAGAAAAATAATGTACACCCATTAGGCCCCAGTTTTCTCTTTATAACGTGGGGTATAGCGGGGTCTTTATTTCACGGACTTGTTCACGTGATGAAAAATACTACAAGTGAAGATATGCGCTTATCGCAGCCAAGAGTATTGGCCATTACGAAAACAGGCCTATACATACACGTTATAACCTTAACTGCCGAAAAAGTGAAAATTTTAAGATGAAAAATTGTGATATTTTTCTTATTTCTGCTCAAAATATAGATTGTTGGTACTCAATAGAACCGCCTCATTGAGGCGGTTCTAACGAGTACCCACAATCTATATTTTAGAGAAGTAATTAAGAAATTAAGGTTTACCCCTGTAAACCCCAGTTTTACTGTAGAAAGTGGGGTTCAAGGGGGTCAAAATAATATAGATGTGTTCTCGTGATGTTTAAATCGAATGATGGACGGACTGAGCTGAACTGAGGCTAAGCAAAAGATCTGTTGGGCAGAGACAGCCCGAGGGTTGGAGTTGTCGAACACCGTAAAACCCTAAATATTCGGACACCTAAATGACTTGCCATTATTCTCCTACAATTTTGTCAAGGTTGTTTCACGATCCAGCAAGGACCACGGTAAAATCCTAAATATTCGGACACCTCAAGGACTTGCCATTATTCTCCTAAAATTTTGACAAGGTTGTTTCACGATCCAGCAAGGACCACGGTAAAATCCTAAATATTCGAACACCTAAATAACTTGCCATTATTCTCCTACAATTTTGACAAGGTTGTTTCACGACCCAGCAAGGAGTCCAAACGAAGGAGACGGAATGGCAAGCAGTGTAGATCCTGATCAGACTGCTCCTTCAGGAGCAGTCTGATCTGGGTCTTCACTGTTTGCTTAGACCTTTCCGTCTCGATACTTGAATTCATTACGGGTATATCGATTCTGCTTCGTTCGGATTACAGTTTTCTTGAAATGTATTTAGGATTCAATTCCACGAAAAAAAAAAAAAAAACAAACAGCAATCATTCTCGAAGAAGACGATGACTTAAATGATTTGAGGTCAAGTTTGTACTATACATCATTTTTCAGAAATAAATATCCCAGCAGGCACAAAGTTGACAACGTTGTTTAAAACGTTGTTTCAACGTAGATTGACTACATGATATAATAGATGGGCTGCATGATGCTTCCACGCAGAGCTGAAACCGACCGCACACGAGTACTGATTAACCGCTTAGGTCTAAGCCTGCCCAGGCAAAGCGGCGCGAGTCGGTCCGTCCATGCTTATAAACCATATTGGTTTCATTAAGCGTCAGTGCTTGAGATGTCGTTTCATCTCAACGGCGGGTAATAGTCCCACAAAATTGGAAGCAGCGTCTCCAAAATAACCTATACAGTGTTTACGGGGACGTTAAACCTCGAATCAAACAAACAAACAAAACTACATGATATACATTGTCGAATAATAAATGCATGAAGGAAAAATAAAATGACCGATTTAAATCATTACGAAAACACACCTTTACAAATACATTGTAACCTTTATCGCCGAAAAAATGAAAATTTTACGATGCAAAATTGTGATATTATTCGTATTTCTGCTCAAAATATAAATTGTGGGTACTTGTTAGAACCGCCTCATCGAGGCGGTTCTAACGAGTACACACAATCTATATTTTAGAGCAGAAATAAGAAAAATAAGGTTTACCCCTACAAACCCCAGTTTTATTATATAAAAGTGGGGTTCGAGGGGGTCAAAATTATATAGGCGTGTTTTCGTGATGTAGTTGATAAAATAGGATAGGTGAAGATAAATTAACAAATAAGTAAATAAATTCTGACGTACGAAAAACATACTAACTTACTTGTTTGATACCTTTTGAGACACTGGAATGTAACAAAAGGAAGTATTGGTAACACTACCGACAATATGTGTATTTTCTACAATGTGACCAGGAAACTATCACTAACTAAAGTAATGAAACCCGGAACCTTAGGCCACTTCAGTTCGTATAATGAGTTTGAGAGAAATGATTTTTCCGAAAAAAAAAATCCTAATTTCATAGGGATTTCCAATAAGTGGAACGGAAACTAAACCGGAGTTTGACATCAGACTGACCTTTATGCAAGGAATAAATTAGCCAATGTTATCGCTTAATACGTCGGCTTTCGTAAAACTTTCGAGAATTTTCGGTATCTCGTGAATAGCGAGCGACCCATAGACCGACCTCTATGCAGGCCTATTGTGTAACAAAGGCGGTATTCGACTGGTGTTTTCGTGCTCCACGAACTGAAGCGTGAAGCACGATTTGCGTTCGACTGGGAGATTCGTGAAACTTCGAACAATTTCGTGGAGCACAACGACCACATTTCAAAAAGAGCGTGAAATCAGTCACGTGACTGAATTAAAATGGCTGAACATAACGCGGAAGTAAAAGTAGCACAGTAAAATTCTATTTAGAAAGTTGTTTCAAGATGACTTTCTTAAACTGATCAAAAAAACTAAGTTGAAATTCGTGCATCCTGTCTGGATCTGATGAGAGAGCCAAATATTGACCATTGTAGCTTCGATGATTTGTATCAGATCTTGCACGGGCGCAGCCATTTTGTTTTTAAAAAGTTACTGTGTCTATCAATGGACAAGCTTTGACATTTGACCTTTCGTCATGGTGCCTATCCGTGAATCGATTACGAATATATTTGATCATTTGTCTTTGCTTTTGCCTTCTGTGCAACCGAGGGGCTTACAAGAATGCTAAAATAAGAAAGTCACATTAGTTTTTCATTTTCTTGCTTTTGGCATCAAACCGGAAGCCATTATAGCGCGTGAAGCACGAATTACATTCGACTGGTACAAAAACGTGGAGCACAATTTTACACTGCGCATCATGGGCGGAGCTTAGTCGTGCTCCACGAAAGAGCTCCTGTCGAATACCGTCAATATCGCCATCTTCGGAAAACTACGTAGATAAATACATGTACATGCATTCAGTCGGGTGTGAAATTACGAGTTCACCAGTCTCAGAACAATTTGTTCGAACTATAGATAAAAGTGTGCCTTAACACAAGAAAATCTTATCTGGACAGAGCATTAATATATTAATAACATAGCCGTGTCATACTGCAATCTTTCATATCTCAAAACCGGGTATTGTCTGATGAAATGTTGTGGTCCTTTCTTATTTATACATGTGCTTCAAACATAGGTCGAGGGTGCTCGTTAGAACCGCCTCATTACCGAGAACCTATGTCTTGTTTTTTTTTTTTTTTTTTTTTTTTTTTGGTTTTACGGCCCTTTCAAGATTATTTCACTCATATCGAGCCGATCGTTAATCAGAGGTGGGCGAAAACGGGAGTACCCGGAGAAAAACCACCTGACCTTCCGTTGCGGAACTTTGCGTCTCACATATGACATAAAACCTATGTCTTCGAAGAGGAATAAGCAAAAAAATGTATACCCCCGTAAACCCCAGTTTCCTTTATATAAAGTGGGGTGTAGAGGTGTTTTCATTAAACCGAATTGCATACGTGATGGTAAAGGCCTAAATCGATGTACTCACGAAGCTTGTTTTGGCCTTTGACTTGCCACCAAAGAAACCATTCATGCCTCCTGTAAAGTCTGGACTAAGTCTAGGCTTGGCGGAAAACCCAGAGAAATGCTTCCTCATTAATACTTGGGCCTCCGTAGCCTAGTGGTTAAGAACGCTGACTCTTGATCATTAGGTCTCTCACCGCTGTGGTTCGTGCCTCGCTCGGGCCATATGTGAGACGTCAAGTTCTGCAACGGAAGGTCAGGTGGTTTTTCTCCGGGTACTCCGATTTTCGCCCACCTCTGATTAACGATCGGCTCGATATGAGTGAAATAATCTTGAAAGGGCCGTAAAACCAAACAAAAATCTCATTAATACAATAAAGTGCTAGGCGACGTGATAGAGGCATGTCGAAAGTTAAAACTTTCCGAAGAAAACCTGTTGTTTGCTTTTTACACATGTACACGCGATGTTGCCGAGGCTATGTTAATACATGTAGGCCCATGCAATAACTACCATAGAGCTTATAAACTCAACTTTATGTAGAAGAAAAAGTGGGGTTTACAGGTATATGCATTCTATGTTTTTCTATTAATTTAGAAAGTCGAAAACAAAAATTGCTGGTACTCGTTCGAAATGGTCATAACGAGCACTCACATTCTACATTTGAAGTGCAAGTAAGTAAAATATAACAAAATTTTCATCAGAACTCTTCAAATAATTTTGACCCGTTAGACCCCACTTGTATATAATTAAACCTTGATCAATATGGGTGTACACTTTTTTTTTTCTTATTTCTGCCGAAAAACATAGATTTTAGGTACTCGTTAGAACCGCCTCGTTGAGGCGGTTCTAACGAGTACCCACAAGGTATGTTTGAGCAGGAATAAGAAAAGGATCAGATTTGTTTTATCTGAAAATTTTCATTTTATGAAAATGTCATTTTTGGAGATATGAAAGAGTACATTATCTTACATGAGTGTATAGTAGTCGCAGATAAGATTGACTAGGCGGAGCTATTCGGGTGTTGTCAATATATGTCAAATTCGCTGAGTCCACCATAAGATTCGGTAGAGTGGCTTTCGCACGCTTTCTACAAGCGGACGAAATGGTCATATACGCTATGCATGTGTTACAGTTGAATTCACACAATCGGGTGACTTGTATACCTTTTCGTTAATTATTTCTTAAGGCAGGTACAAACGATAGCTCCGCCTAGTCAATCTCATCTGCTACTACTATACTATCTTAATAAACGGATGGCCTGGGATGGGCTTGGGGTTAGGGTAGAGTAGGGGTAAGCATCATTTTTATAATTCTTGCTCAAAGATACAGATTGTTGGAAGTCGTAAGAACCAACCGTGTGAAGCGGTTTTAATTACCCACACATAATCTAAGTTTGCAGCTGAAATAGGAAACTTAACACACAATTTCGTAAGAAAAAGGTCAGTTTTTGTGTGATGAAACAAAACGCTGTATATTGTATGAGCCCCGCTAAGCGAATTTGTGTCTTCGAGCATTCCGTCATTACAAATCTTAACTGCGCATGCCCAGCCATTCAGAGGGGCCAGGGATATGGCTTTCTGTCTGAAGGTTCCTCTTGATTCACTGCTTGTATGAGCGAGCAGCGAATGTTCTGGCGAGACTGCGCAGGCTCGCCTGAACCTTCGCTGCTCGCATAGGCGATAAGTACCAAAATCGCTTGACGGGGCCCATATAATGACTATTTTGCCTCCCTTCAGGTGTAAAAGAGGCAAATATAAAAATAAGCCGATCCTCCGGTTTTGGAATATGGTTGTTGCGTTTAGGATCCCCAAGGTGTCACAGGGTCTTGTTCTTCTAGAAGAAATTAACAAAATAAAGTTCAGAGCAGTGCTGCTATGTTCATTTGTTTGTGTTAAGGTTTTACGTTGTCGTCAACACTATCTAGGTCATTTTGGAACACGTGCTTTCAATTTTGTGGGGCTTTTACCCGACACTGAGATTAAATGACGTTTCAAGCCCTGCCGCCCAAATAAACCAACGGATGTATACACAGAACACGGACTGACTCGCACCACTTTGCTTTGACAGGCCAAGACAATCTAAACAGATGTTCCGTCAGTTTCAGCTCTGCGCGGAAGTACCATGTGGCTAAATCTATTTCTCCAAGCCCCGATGGGCGTGGGGAACACTGCTATGTTTTAACCCATTGTATACAAGGTGAATCTTCCATTGCTATATGAGGACAAGTCCATTTGTCATATAAGGTGTGGCAGGCATAGTTTTTCGTTTTTATTCTCTTTCTGAGGGAAAATTCTGTTAGTAATTTATCCTGCTCATAAATTTTAAATTCTATGAGCAGGACAAATCACATTCTGTGCTGTTCTGAGCATGAACATTGCCTGGTTTGTTTGTATTTTAATAGTATATGAGCACTAAAACTTTCATGCTCAGATCAGTTGAGCATGGAAAATGTTTTCTTGCACACCAGACAAGGAAATCCACGATTTTACCCTGGGATAGAAATTTATGTTCTGACCCTTGTGTTCCGACCCCAAATCGAATAAATGCACTGGTTGATTACAACCTCATGCGCGGCGTCGTCATGCGTGCCGTCACTAAACATTCCTGTTGTGTCATCACAAAATGGCGGACGTCGGTAACCGAAGTGACAGCAGCATTAAAAATTCGCAATAGAAATGGAAGTAATGCAAGAAAAAGAATCCTATATGGGTGTGAGGGGTGGATAGAAAAATCCGTCCCTCGGGATCACTGTCCGGCATCACTCGGCAAACCTCGTGATGCCGGACAGTGACCCTCGAGACGGATTCTTTTCTTTAGCGCAGAAATAACAATGGAATTTTCCAGCAGCTATCCACTAGAAATTGTAAGGATACCAGGTATGATTTGTTTGAGGTAAGTCGTACAAAAATTTATGTACTTCGAGCAAACCGTGTAGGCCCAACCTAGATCAGGCGATGCAGAATGGATATACATGTTTTCCAATGTCCCAAAAATGGTCTTATATAGGTTAAGGGATTATCCTATTTCATAGGAGCTTGGTTAAGTGTAAAGCTGCTAACAGGAAGTCCTGGCGTACACCTGCGTATGAGAAGTTTAGCAGTTAATAGATCCCCAACACTTGCCTTCAAGCAATCTCATTTTGTCATGTAGTTGTAATTACACAAGGGTACTGGCGCGTTCAACGCATTTATTCTTGATTATTGAGGCCTATCACTTCATTACAAAATATCATGTAGCCCTCAGTGCTGACTCGAGGGAAGTCTTTTGTCTTCAGCAGGTAAGGGGCCCCTTAGCTTACTATCTATTGACTAGAGTGTACGTTATTGATGTTCCCCTTACGTGTCCCAGTCAAGGGATTCAATAAGAGCTACTTTTTACCCTATTAAGGGCCGCCTTTGATCTGCTATAGATAGTATATCACAAGGGGCAATAAAACAATTGTGAACACACGATGTGTGCTACTTTTACAAGAATAAGTGCCTTTAACGACATAACGCCGTGCGTATTAACCTATATATTCTACTGATTTTTTTACAATAACATCCGCTAATACATGTACACATAATCTTGCGCGAGTGCTCTTCTCATACGAAATTTATGAAACTCGCCGAAGACTCGTTTCATAAATTTCATATGAAATGACCACGCATTCCTCTCTTGTATAGTAAAACGCATAGGTAAGGAAAAACTGGGGTCTAAATGGGTATACATCTTGTTTTCCTGCTCAACATCTAGGAGGTAGATTGTTTCATCACGAAAACAGGCCTATATAATTTTGACCCCATTGAACCTCACTTTTATATAGTAAAACTGGGGTTGACAGCAGTAAACCTTATTTTTTTTATTTCTGCTCTAAAAGTAGAAATAAGAAAAGTATCACCATTTATCATCTTAAAACTTTCGAGTTCCGGCGGTAAGGTTTGCAATGTATTGGTATAGGCGTTATTCTCTCGAATGTTCTCCAGATGGCGGTGTTTTCGAGCATCCACAATGTAATTCAAACCTATGTTCAAGTCATACCTGAGAAAATCATAAAGTTTTTAGCAGAATAAAAAATCGTTAACTTAGAGCCAATAGAGATACTATTATCTTACATTGGTGTGTTATCCTTGTGGGTTAGATATAAAATAATTGTGATACAAATATTCCCACATTATGTTAACAGGTCCCTGTAATGTAAACCTCTCTAAACAACATTTTATATAGTGAAAACTGGGTTTTACAGTGGTAAACACTTTATTTCCTATTTCTGCTCCAAGACATACATGTAGGTTGTTGGTACCCGTTAGAATCGCCTCAATGAGGTGGTACATGTACTAAAGAGCACCCACAACCTATGCTTGGAGTACAAGTAAGATGAATATCACAAAATGTCTTCAGAAATGTGACCATTTTGGTGATATTAAAGAATTTTTATGCACGGATGTGTTATCGTAATGCTTTTGAAGCAAATTTAATAAACGATGTTAACCAGCACGAAATCGAAACGCCGGGTACATAAAATATGCAACATATATTCCATTGCTTGACCTAGAATAATGAAAATCGGTCAGATATAAGTCGTGTTCACTGTGCACCAAAAATCAGTTGAAACTTCACCAACTGATTCCATAAACAATAAAAATATAAATATAATAATGTAATTTTAACTAATACCCTTTATCACTATCCTTATAGGTTACCCGGCGTTTCTTTTTGAAGCTATTCTCAAATGGGCCAGAAACCATTTTTAAACAACAAAACACATGTTCAAATCCTGAAATTCACATGGGTATTTAACTTTTGATAGCACAAGATGGGCCTTAGCGTATTTACGTTTACGTTATTGCGAAACTGACGCCATTGTTAACACGCCCCGCCCATAGGGGCTTGAAGAAATATATGGGCTGCATGATGCTTCCACGCAGAGCTGAAACCGGCCCGCACATTAGTACTGTAAACCGCTTAGAGGATCTAAGCCTGTCCAGGCAAAGCGGTGCGAGGCGGACCGTCCAGGCGGTTTCATTGGGCGACAGGGCTTGAGATGTCATTTCATCTCAACGTTGGGCAAAGGTCCCACAAAATTGGAAGCAACGTCTCCAAAATGACCTGTACAGTGTTGAAGGGGACGTTAAACCTCAAATCAAACAAAAAAACAAAGACGTCATTGTTAACAACGTCAGTTCTAAACTGGTAACCATGCTGTTTTTACGGTCGCATTTGAAGAGCTTTTTGGTCGAGATTTTGTCACGTTTTGGCGTTGGTATCGTAAGTTATGCAATAACAACGATCATCCATAGTTATTTCACTGCAATGCACGGGCGATCCGTACATTATCAGATTATACATGTATATTCTTCTGTTATGGAACACCGTAAGTTACTCTGTGGTACAAAGTTATGGGAACTAGTTTACTCGTATATCTCAAAACATTAACTTATTACGCCTTAACCCTTTTTGTATCAAATGGAATCATTCGACAGGTTGTGTGTGTTTTCATTTTTTTGTTTGTTTGATTTGAGGTTTAACGTCCCCGTCAACACTGTAAAGGTCATTTTGGAGACGTTGCTTCCAATTTTGTGGGACATTTACCCGACATTGAGATGAAATGACTTCTCAAGCCCTGTCGCCCAATGAATCCAATAGGGTTTATTAGCATGGGCGGTCCCGCCTCGCACCGCAGTTCCTGGACAGGCTTAGATCCTCTAAGCGGTTTACCGGTACTAGTGTGCGGGCCGGATTCAGCTCTGCGTGGAAGCATCATGCAGCCCATATATTTCTTCAAGCCCTATGGGCGGGGGCGATTGTGTGTGTTTTCATCAAAATTTATTTGGAAAATGACTGAACTTTTAGCAAACAGTGGAGGCCCTGATCCGAAGCCGCCAAATCTAGGCCTGCACTGTTTTCCAGGGTACCAGTTTTTGGGGTTTCTGGTACTAAATGGGTTAAGATGCCCGAAAAAAAAACTGAGGGAATTGAGAAATACAAGCCCCTTACAGGTGTATCAAATGACATATTGTTATGATTTGCAACGTTGAGATATAAGTATTTTGTGAGTGAGCGAGCGAGCGAGTGGGGCGATTGACATGTTGGCTTCGTTATAACGTTACTGTTACGAGAAACTTCATTTTTTGGTCCCCACAAGGTCAACTTAAGTCATTTTGTAGGACTTTTTCCAGACATCAATCAAACATGCCTATATAGTTTTGATGCCCTTGAACCCCACTGTTATATAGAAAACCGGGTTTATAGGGGTAAACCCTATTTTTCTTATTTCTGCTCTAAACTATAGCTTGTGGGTACTCGTTAGAAGCACCTCGATAAGGCGGTTCTAAAATGTACCCACAATATATTTTTGAGCAGAAATAAGAAAATTATCACAAATGTTCATCTTAAATTTTTCATTTCTACGGCCGTAAAATTTACAGTGTATTTGTATAGGCATGTTTTCGTAATGCATTGAGATGAACTGACATCTCAAGCCCTACCACCCAAACCAATCAATAGGGTTTATATGCATGGGCGGTCCGACTAGCACTACTTTACGTGGGAAGGCTAAAACCTTCTTAACGGTTTACTAGTAGTCACATCACGGGAACAAGTCCGTGAAATGAACACCCCCTAAAACCCACTTTATATAGAGAAAACTGGGGTTTACGGGGTATATATTATTTTTCGTATTTCTGCTCCAAGACATAGGTTGTGGGTACTCGTTTGAACCGCCTCAATGAGGTGGTTCTAAGGAGCACCCATAACCTATGTTTGGAGTGAAAATAAGAAAAATGTCACAAATTTTCATCAGAAAAAAATGTTCGTTTCTGAGATGTGAAAACATGCACTATGCCTTACGGATGTGTTATCGTAATGATGCGGGTCGGTTTCTGTTGTGCGTGAAAGCAACATGCAGTCCAATCTGTTACTCCAAGCCCAGATTGGCGGTGGGCCCAACGGGGAGCCTGAAATTGACATTCTCTTACCATTAAAGAATCGAGAAACTACATATACATAGTCAAAATGATCACCGATAAACGCATAAATGGTTAAAAGAACAAGGAAACAAAATTTATAAATACTTACTTTTACTATATACCATAAAATATTTTCATTGATTTTTGTTCATGTGACTGTCTTGTGACCTTCGTTGATATGAGCATAAATAAACATGAGCGAATGATCCAGGACCATGTGTATTTACATGATACCGCTTAACCTTTGAGATAACCGTCTGTCTGTCTGTCTGTTTGTCTGTCTGTACATTTATAATGTTGACAGCGTGAGCTGCTGCACAGTTTATCCAAACACATCACGAAAACATTCCTCTACAAATACTTTGCAACCGTTTATCGCCGAAAAAAATGAAAAATTTAAGATGAAAAATTGTGATATTTTTCTTATTTTAGCTCAAAATATAGATTGAGGGTACTCGTTAGAACCGCATCGATAAGGCGGTTCTAACGAGTACCCACAATCTATATTTTAGAGCAGAAATAAAAAAAAATAACGTTCACCCCTGCAAACCCCAGTTTTACTATATAAAAGTAGGTTTCGAGGGGGTCAAAATTATATAGGCGTGTTTTCGTTATGAGAAATAACATCCTCCAACCGGTCAATTTCACGTTAATAAGTCCAAGTATTGAAAACCTCACTTGACCCCACTTTATAAAGAGAAAACCGGGGTTCACAGGGACAAATGTTTGTATAGTTTTCTTATTTCTTCTACAAGACATAGGCTGTGGGCAGTCGTTAGAACCGCCTCAACCACAGCCAATGCAAGGAGATATCGGAACTTTGTCGTACGAAATCAACATTACAAAAACACGCCTATATAATTTTAACCCACCTTGAACCCCACTTTTATATAGTAAAATTGGGGTTTACAGGAGTAAACTTATTTTTTAATTCTGCTCTAATATATAGATTGTGCGTACCAGTTAGAACCGCGGTTCTAACGAGTACCCACAATCTATATTTTGAGTAGATATAAAAAAATATCACATTTTTTCAGCTTAAAATTTTCCTTTTTTATTTCGGTGGTAAAGTTTACAATGTAATTGTATAATGTGTGTCACAAGGATGTGTATATGTAACCGTAATGGGTGTCGGGTTGGTTATGTACGTGTTAGTTTACACATATATCTGCACTTAAATCTCATCCTGTTAAGGCGCCACAGCACGCGGCGTCTTATCTGGGTATAAACTGCTATTCAGTGTCCCATAATGGGACGCTAGGCGAATATGGGTTAAACGGTACAAACTGGCGCTTGTGATAAATAAAGAAAGCAGGCCGATCGATCCACGGCATATATACTAAATCAAAGCACTGACAGCACTGGGGTTCGACTGTCTCTGCGTACAGACTGTGAAAATGGTCCTGAACGGGTGTAGGTTCCCTAAAAGTCCGACATCCGTAAGTGTCCGACAAACTCTATGTTTTTCGGGGAGCTTTGAAAACGGTGGGGAATGATCAATTATGATATATTTAGTGAATATTTCGCGAATTTGATTGTGTACATGTAAAATATTCAAAAATTAACTTTTTTTTCTTGTCGACAATAAGGGATGACCCAAGCATCCCTAAATGTCCGCCATCCCTAAATGTCCACCATCCCTAAATGTCCACCATCCTAAAATGTCGACAATATGAAAATTGACATCAAAAATATTTTCTATCATTTATTATCAATTGTTATGATACAAAAAGGCAAATTAGCGTTAAACCTATGTTAGAAAGTTGACCTTCGGAGATAAGCATCTTAATAAGGATTCCAATATGCCCGTCATCCCAATGAAGTCATTTCGGAAATATTTCTTATAGGTACTTAATAATTAGGAATAAGTAAAAAGTCAAAATAACGTCAAACCTATTTTTTTATAAGTATACCTTCGGCAATAAGCATCTTATTAATGATCCCAATATGTCCGCCATCTAAGTTACTTGCCATGCTGGCGGACATTGAGGGACGGCGGACATTTTGAGTTATTTTGTCTGTTTTTATAATCATTTCCTGAGCTAGTTGTGATGCTGGCGGACAATAAGGGATGGAAAACATTTCGGGATCCATTATTAAAATGCTTATTTCCGAAGGTCAACTTTTTTAGCATAGGTTTAACGTTAATTTGTCTTTTAATTTTATAATAATTGATTATTTGCCGATAAAAATATTTTTCATGTTGTCGGGCATTTAGGGATGGTGGGAATTTAGGGATGCTTGGGTCATCCCTACGTGTTCGACAAGAAAAACTTCAAGTTAAATTTCGAATATTTTACAAAACTATTTTTTCGCCATTTCTCGAATTTGTCAAAATGAATAATTCCCTACCGTTTTCAACAGCTTCCAGAAATTTCGGACGCTAAAGGATGTCCGACGCAAGTTAGGGATCCTACAGACGGGAACATGGACTATTTATGTTAAACTTTAAATGCATGTACTTTAAACAAACTGTGTATACCTAGAACAAGCGCCGCGTTTTGCGGCGTCAGAAAAACGCGGCGTAAGATCTAGCCAAAGCCAACACATGGGCCTATTCCAGATTCTACAAGTAACCTCTTTATACAGCACTGCCAAAAGCAGTACTATAAATAACCGTTAACTGAATTTCATACAACTAATAAATGATATGAGCCGGCGCATGACAAAACCTACAATAAGTCCGGTGCGGCCAGCAGAGACTCAAATCAACCTGCGCACCCACCCACCATGACAAGACCTTTTGTCTATGCCTCTTTGTACAGATAATAGCCTATAGTGTGTGTGTGTGTGCGTGTATGTGTGTGAATTCTGGTTTAACGTCGCTTTCAACAATTTTTCAGTCATATCACGACGGTGTCTTGTTGCGACAGGGAGCTCAATGCTCACTTTTATAGTGCTGCCTCAATGAAGTTTCATGTCCCAGACACATTACATGATACCACACCCAGTCACATTATCCTGACACTGGGTCGACCAGTCCTAGCTCTACCCCGTAAATCTGAGTGCCAAGCGAGGAGCAGCTAGTACCATTCTTAACGACTTTGATATGTCGCGGCCCATCAGCCTATAGTAGGTACATGCGATCAGCAAAGACTCTGATCAGACTGCGCGAATGCGCAGGCTGATCTGAGTCTTCGCTGGTCGCTCAAGCCTTTCTGTAGATTTTGTCATGCGCTGGCTCATATTCAAGTGGACATTTCCAACATAAAGATAGTACGCTCAGTGACTTTGGGTCGATTGAAAGACAGTCGACCCAAAAGACGTTTTTTGTATTCTACATGTAACAAGAAGTTCAGCGAGGAAGATGTGGTTGAGAAGCTCCCCCATCTTCTCAAAAAGATATGTTTTATGAGCAAACCTGTATCCAAATGGAGATTTCTGTCATTTCCATTTCATGCAAAAGTTTCCGTGTTCTTATGTTCGAACTTGATATTTTGGCTGTTTGTTGAACTTTTATTTCACATATGACAATTCTCCATTATATGTCTATGGCAGTCGTCAGATCACATGGATATTCCTGGCATGACATTTCTCCATCAACCAGTATTCAAGTAGAAGGTAAAGTCACTGAACCATGTTTAACATGATATACACTTCGAGACCAATCATCGCATCTCAAGCAGCTTATATGCATGACACATGTACATGGTGATCAAATAGTCTCATGGCCATCACATAGCTTTCCAGATATAAGGCAAAATTACTGTACCAGGAAATAAAGGTCACACTGAGCTAGATATGAATAGAGGCGAATCTTCTGGTCAGAAGGCACTAATATGGCCCTAAGTCTATAATTTGAACAATCTTGGCAGAGTTACACTAAATGAAACATTATTTCAAGTATCAAAGGTCTGGGCCTTCTGGAGATTTTTAAAAGTTTTCCCTATAAGAGTCTATATCAAACCAGTGGGCCCTGGGGCGATGCTATTCCCCGGGCTATAATTTGAAAAATGATTGTTGAGGGCCACTAGATGAAGCTTCTTACCAGTAAGTATTATCAAAGACCTAGGCCTTCTGGTTTCAGACAAGAAGTTTGTCAAAGGTTTTCAATTTGTAAGCATACGAAAGGTCAATGGGCCCCTAGGGTGAGGCAATGTTTGATCCATTTTTTGAACAATCTTGGAAGAGGACCACCAGATGGAGTTTCATGCTAAATATCAAAGACCTGGGCCTTCTGGTTTCAGACAAGAATATATTTAAAGTTTTTCCCTATACAAGCCTATGTAAAACCAGTGGGACCCAGGGCTATAATTAGAGGTTAACAAGATGAAGCTTCAGACCAAATATCAAAGACTTGGGCCTTCTGGTTTCAGAAAAGGAATATTCTCAAAGGTTTTCCCTACATAAGCCTATGTTAAACCAGTGGGTCACGGGGCGGGGCCATTTTTGGCCGCAGGCCTATAATTTGTATACTCTTGGTAGAGGTCCACCAGATGAAGCTTCATACCAAATATCAAAGACATAGGCCTTCTGGTTTCAGACAAGAAGACTTTAAGTGTTTTCCCTAAATAAGTCTATGTGAACAGGTGGGATCAGGCAGGGGCATTTTGGCTACAGGCCTTTAATTTGAACAATCTTGTTACAGGTCCGCTAAATAAAGCTTGAGACCAAACGTTAAATACCTCGGCCTTCTGGTTTCAAACACAAAGACTTTAAAGGGTTTCCCTTTATAAAAATATATGTACCCAGTGGGCTCCGGGTAAAGATTTTTTCTTATTTTCCCATTTTCGTTGCCATGGCAAGCAGAGTTCTGCACGGAATGGAATTCTTTGAACTACTTTGAGAGAGGACCACCCAAAGATCTTTTTCTGCCAAGTTTGGTCAAAATCTGTTAAGTAGTTTTGGAGGAGATGCCCTTCAAAGAAATTGTGAACGGACGTCGACGACGACGGACGGTGACCGATCACAATGGCTCCCGCGAAGCCTTCAGCTCAGGTGAGCTAAAAATAAAGAAGAAGTTACGCGCTTCACTATGTCAAGTACGGCCATTTTTGAGATTCAAGGGGGCGTTACTCATCCGAAGAAGCTTCGCTGTTCAAAAGGTCCAAAACGGCCACTTTTGATAAACAGTGGGACTTAACTCTGCTACTGTTTGTCCGATCTGACCCATTTGTGAATTATCCGAGATTGTATGCATGTCATTGTTCTGCAAGTTTCATGAAGATCCAGCAAACAATTACGGTGGGGTGTTCACAATCATTTTCCCACAGTAAGCCTATGGGACCTATCAGGTGCCATAGTTCTGGAGTAATTTTCCTTTAAACGCATATGAAAGCTATCCTCTACCAAAGACATGCTACGGATAAAATTTGGTTGCGATCTGCTTGTAGGTTGCAATGATATTGCAGGTGATCTAAAGTCATAATTTATGTTGTTGGTTTTTTCTGCTGTTTAATTTTATTTATTTATATTTATTTATATTTATTTATTATTTGCGTCCGTCCGTGCATGCGTGCGTATGTGTGTGTGTTTGATTTTAAAGCTTTTTAAGATTATTTCGAGTCGATCGTTAATCAGAGGATGGTAAAAAACCGGAATACCCGGAGTAAACCTTCCGTTGCAGAAAGTTGCGTCTCACATATGACCCGAGCGAGACTCGAACAGCAGAGTATGAACGTGGTCATAAGTAAATAAGAACTCGCGTTACTCTTGAACCAGCTGATATATGTCGAATAATTGTCGCATCGATATCTAGCCTATGAGTTTCAACGATATCTAGCATATGAGCCTATGGGTTTCAACGATATATAGCCTATGAGTTGCAAAGATATCAAGCCTATGGATTGCCTTGAAATGGTTTTAATACATTCCTTTACTAAGCCAAGGATAACCTGGAAATGACCACAAGTCACAGATACTATTTACTTTTGAACTGTTTAAAATATGCTGATGATTTCACATATTGAATTATTTGATATTTACGTTGTTTCAAAGCTCAAACAAAAGTATCGGAAAAAGGTGTTTAGTTTTGTTTCAGCACTGATGAAATGTTTTGGAAAAAAAAAATGTTATGTTCATTCATCATCTGACGTCGCGGCCGAGAGTGTAATAACGCCATGTAATAAAATCGATAATCCAATACGTGATTAAATATGCAAATTAGTTAGATACCCTGTACGACATCTTAACGACGTCGCCTCTACTAATGGCGGCTTACTGACGTTTTTGTCAAGCAATATTGAATAAATAGCGTTTTAAATGTCATACGATAAATATAGAATCTTGCATTCGTGCTCAAGTATTATTTTTTAATTTATTCAACTCGTTGAAGAAAAGGGATAAAACTCTCAGCAGCATTTTTATCCCTTTTCCTCAACTCGTTAAATAAACAAAGAAACTGAGTTTTTAAATGAAACACGAGTCTTTAACAGCTGAAAAGTCTTGAACAGTACTGGATAAGTCGACAAAGACATCTAATTTTAAAGTATTGAAATGCTTCAGATAATTTTATAAAAAGTAGAAGTAAAACAAAGATCAGGAATTGATACAATTAACTTACTCCATCCATAAAAGACACCAAAGGGAAAGAAATACAAACATTAAGCGACCAGACCATAATGGAAACCTAAACAAAACCTGGCAAAATATTGACATTGTCAAGATGGACATACTTAGTGTCAATTGGAATCTCTGAAGCAGAAGGTGTGTATGAAAATACCAGGAAGACTTAGTGTTGATGAGTAGCACATACTGAATACATGTATCTGAATCTCCATGTCACCCGGACGCCTCCAATCGTTTCAGCTCAATCTGAAATGTCTCGATCTTAGATGCCATTTGCTAACTTTCAAGATGACCGACATGACAGCCATCTGGACTAATCTTCATGTCCAGATGGCTAAATCTTCATCTCGACCCGATACCTTCCATCGAGTTTAAACTCGATGCAACCTTTGATTCAGGAGAAAATGTCGTTTGAAAATGAAAAAATTCAAGTTGACCGCCATGATGGGCAGTTTGGAATACCGTAATGAATAAAACAGAAGAAGCGAATCTTGGCAGATTGCGGTAATACAGCAATGTGTAATTGAAATATATGCGTTAATCTTCGTGAAAATTTCTGTCAAAATTACGAATCCACCATAAGTTAAATACTTAGCTAAGGAAATAAAATAGGCGTCTTTCTAATCCACTCTTTAAGGAAATACTTTACTAAGATAAAAATGCATCCTTAAATCGTTAAGTCGACCGTAACTTTAAGCATCGATTGTAATCCTGACCACAGGCGTCTAAATGTAGGTATAAGACAGAATCAGTCTACTGTCTCATGTCTTTTGCTTGACACGCGAATTTCATTTTAACTGACCAATAACTGTAGGTTGCAACCAGCCACTGATTTCTTGTCTGTGCTGAAGGTGCAGAGGATAGAGAATTTTGTTTCTTGCACACCAGATACATATTAGAAAATCCATAGTTTTAGCTTAGATAGAAATTCTGTTCTAACCCTAGTGTTCTGACCCAAAATCGAATATTCTCGCGTGTTTGATTAATGCACTGATAGAATACGACCTCACATGCGCCGTCGTTAAGGTTGACGTCACAGCACGTTACGTGACGTCACTCAAATTCCTGTAGTTTCATCGCAGTATGGCGGGCATCGGTAACCGAAGCGACTACGGCATTAAAAATCCGCGCTAAGAAATGGAAGGTATGCAAGAAAAAATCCTATATAGCTGTGAGGATTGGATAGAAAAATCCAACCCTCGGGATCACTGTCCAGCATCACGAGGCAAGCCTTGTGATACCGGACAGTGACCCTTCGCACGTATTTTCCATCAACCCTCACACCCATATAAGATTTCTATATTCTACATCTACCTACTTCCCCATCGGTTTCATTGTGCGGCAAGGCTTGAGGTGTCATTTCATCTCAATGTCGGGTAAAAGTTCCAAAAAATTGGAAGCAACGTCTCCAAAATGACCTTTACGGTGTTGACGGGGACGTTAAACCTCCAATCAAACAAACAAACAAAACATCCACCTACTTGGTGGAGATACTTAGTAGCCAATCATTACACAGACACGCCTATACAAATACATTGCTATTATGATAAAAAATTGTGATATTTTTTCAATTTTCTGCTCAAAATATAGATTGTTGGCACTCGTTAGAACCGCCTCGATGAGGCGATTCTTACGAGTACACACAATATATATTTTAGAGCAGAAATAAGAAAAATAAGGTATACACTCGGAAACCCCAGTTTTACTATATAAAAGTGGGGTTCAAGGGGGTCAAAATTATGTAGGTGTGTGTTCGTGATGGTAGTTTGTGGTTGTCAGCAGTTAACAAAATAAGATAAGAAGAGGACATATAGATCAGTCTGCGCCTAAAACAGTCAGGATGTGGAACAGCCCAGTATCACAGAACTAGGTGGTCTAAACTAAAAACAGCATTCGATTAAATACAAGTCGAACACAATTTTTGACCATTATTATTTTCTCTCCTTTTCATTGAACAAAATAAAACTGAAGTACGGAACCCGGGAAGGGACAAGAATTTTTTTTTAATATGTTGTGCGAACAAGATATTTAGTTGGGCAAACAAGATATTATCTTATGCGGACAAGCTAATATGTTGTGAGCACAAGATATCATCTTGTGCGGACAACATAATTTATCTTGTGCGGACAACATATTATCTTGTGTGGACAAGATAAAATCTCGTTCGCACAACTTAATGTCTTGTGCGCATAACTTATAAAAAATAAAAAATCATGTCCCTTCCCGGGTTCCGTACTGGATACCTTAAATTGTTTGTTTTGAAAGAAGCCACCTCTGTATATGATTAGGCTACATTACCTTCTGTCGCATCACCTGAAGAAAGAATGTCAACCTCGTATAGTTTGATAAATTATACCTTATAGTAATATGCGTTGTTCTGTCAAAAGTGCCTGCAGCATGTTTATATTTGTATCATTGGTCTCTGAGATACTCGCGCGGGGCGCTATCTCAAACCACCGATATACCCCAGCCACAGGGATGATTCCTAAAACGTACGAGATGCCGGCTCCCTATATGCCAGGTATTGAGAGTATCTGTTAATTTTGTAGTATGTCGAGTATAAATTTCGTTGCGAATGTTTTCGAACACCCCTCGTATATTATAAGTATAATTGATACGAGTACATACCTGTTCTGTTTTTTTTTTTTTGTTTTTGTCTTTTGAGTTTTGGTTTAACGGCTTCACTAATTTTAGATGATTGTTTATCAAAGATGGCGACAACCGGAGTAATCGAAGAAAAATATATGACCTTCCGTTGAAGAACTTGGCGTCTTACGTTGTGGCCCGGGCGAAGCTCGAACTACAGCGGTGAGGGACCTAATTATCAAATCAGCGCTCTTACCACGTAGAATCGGAGCAATTCTTTTGTTGCAGGAGTAAGCTCTTGTTGCGATGTGGGAAGAGTGATGGCTTATTCGCAAATATATATTATCTAGATGAACTACCGCGCTGTTTGGCTTCATGGACGATCCGGCGTTCGCTATACTTAAGAAATAGATCAGCTCTAACTGTGATTTGTTGAGTAATAAATCACAGTTTGGAGGTCAGTTGTAAAGTAGATCAAATCACGAGCGCGTAGCGCGCGTGATTTGTCTACTTACAACTGACCGACAAACTGTGATTTATTACTCAACAAATCACAGACTAGAGCTGATCTATTTCGATTCTAACACGCTGAAAATCGCTAATAATGTTGTTGTTTCCTTCAAAATCTCACAACCTTTCGCCATTGCTAGAAGAAAACCCGCTAAAATAATCGACTGAAACACATGCATTTATATCCTTTTCTAACGTTTTCGATGCGAGAAAATGACGTTACACCGTCTAACGTCAAGAAAATCGACTAGTGACGTCATAAATTAGCAGTTTTTAATGACGTCACCCGTCACGCTCTTCCGAGCTGTGATTTGTTGCAGGATAAAACACAGCCGTTTTCCATTGCCTATATAAGGGCGCTGTGTTAGAATTTGTGACAACGATGGGATGAAAACCTTGTCGTTAGTTTGTTTGCATAGACTCACATGCGCTGCACGGCGTTGACTTGACGTTGTCCCGGCGACATGTGACTGCTTGGATTGAGTTATAATCCAAATTTATATGTATTGTATTTTAAATTGTAATTTCAACTTTATTTATTGATGAACATTGACGTAAACAGTACCACTCGGAAAGGACTAAAATAGGCCATGCCTACGTCCAATGCAATGGTACATATATATGTAATTATCTGTGTGTATGTAGGTAATCATGAAATTTCTAATAAATAAATAAATATCTCAACCATATGACATAAAATCAAAACGACATAATGTCATATCAAAACCACAGACGCAGTAACAAGCTCATAGAATGTGATGTAAAAATATATGATATGATATCAAAACCACATATTGTGAGTGAGTGAGTGTTTGCGTTTACGTCCCACCAACAGCTAAGGTCATACGGAGACGGGACCTCGGTTTAAAGACTCATCCGAAAGTCGGGAGAAGCCCGGGATCGATCCTGCAACCCCTGGTTTGCAAGGCGAGTAGCGTAACCACTACACCACGGAGGCTTCTATTTCATGTTTGTGTTTCTTTCCCTTTGGTGTCTCTGATGGGAGCTGTGGGATAATTGTATCGATTCTTGATCATTTCCTCCACTTCTATTTTCTAAACCACATATTGTAAAAGCAAAACGATATAAAGTAGTATCAAAACCACATAATAATAATAATAATATACATAGTGATATATCAAAACCAAATAATATCATATTAAAACCACATAATGTGAAAAAAAAACACATATTGTAATATCAAAACCACAGAAAGGCATACGAAAACCACATGACGTTATTTCCAAACCACATAACGTCATATCAAAATCGCATAACGTCTAAATTATCACGTAAAACAAGGCTTCATTCATGTACTACCCCTGATGATTCCAAAGGATCTAACTATTCAGAATTTATTTATCTTTAAATGGAAACATCAATAGCGGAAAGCCAAAAGGACAGTCACTTTTCCACAAAATGGCCAACTGGCTATCCAAAACAAAATAATACAAGCGACACAAACATCGAAAGACAAACCATTACAAAAGTAAACCGTGACAGAAGAACCGCCTTGGAACGGTCAGTGAAACGAATTCCACTGGGGGTGGTGGGGAGGCTTAAATCGATTGTACGTGGCCACAAACCTCGCCCTTACTACCGTCGCGATTACGACAAATGATTTGTTCAGTCAACATTTTAATGTCTAAAATGACATGTTAATATCCATTTCTCCCTGCCTTATTAAGAGATCATGTAATTCTAATAATGAAAATACTAAATATTTAAAATTATTGAGAAGACTCTTTTTGACTTGTCACCACAGTTTGTTGACGCATGTTGTCCAATATAGTCCGCAGCAGACTCCTTATTGCTTAAGGATTCGTTCCTATTTAGAACACGGGAGAAATCCGCACACATGGGCCTAGCAATCGGATAAAAACTCAGAGAATAGATAATTACCAAAATGAACACTTTGACATTGATGAACTAAATAGGAATTAAGATATTACTTACATACAGGGCTCGGGATACCGTTCCGGCAATTTACCTCGGATAAAAAGTGCAACTTATTAGTCATACCTCACTTGGTCGTCCTACTAATACTCGCTTACAGTTGGACAAGGCTTGCAAAATTGCAGTGTGTTTCCTCTGGCTTTCTTTGCCGGATCATTACAGGGTCACTGATGAGGCTTTATTAGCCGAAACTACGTAGTATGACCCATCTTCTTTCTTATGAATGTTTTCATTGCTCTTAAAGGAACTCATTTTTGAATTTTAATTGCCTTCACTGCAGCTGGTGTTGTGTCGTGTGGCGGCCGTAAAACGTCTCCCCGTACATCAACCATAGTGCAGTTTATATTTTACTTTTGGTCCTTTGAGATCAGCGTGAATATTCTGAGAAATCGGAAATAAATTATTGGTTTAGACTCATATTCTAGACAGGTTTTTAATTATTTGGACCCCATTTTGATTTGTATCAGTCTTTGAATCGACTGCCTATTCGAAATTCGCAAAATTGCAGTGTGTTTCCTCTGGCTTTCTTTGCCGGATCATTACAAGGTCACTGATGAGTCTTTATTAGCCGAAACTACGTAGTATGACCCATCTTCTTTCTTATGAATGTTTTCATTGCTCTTAAAGGAACTCATTTTTGATTTTAATTGCCTTCACTGCAGCTGGTGTTGTGCCGTGTGGCGGCCGTAAAACGTCTCCCCGTACATCAACCATTGTGCAGTTTATATTTTACTTTCGGTCCTTTGAGATCAGCGTGAATATTCTGAGAAATCGAAAATAAATTATTGGTTTATACTCATATTCTAGACAGGTTTTTAATTATTTGGACCCCATTTTGATTTGTATTAGTCTTTGAATCGACTGCCTATTCGAAATTCGCAAAATTGCAGTGTGTTTCCTCTGGCTTTCTTTGCCGGATCATTACAGGGTCACTGATGAGGCTTTATTAGCCGAAACTACGTAGTATGACCCATCTTCTTTCTTATGAATGTTTTCATTGCTCTTAAAGGAACTCATTTTTGATTTTTAATTGCTATCCTTGCAGTAGGTGAGGGTAGAGGGAGAATGTTGTTATTTCATCTGTAAGTTCACTTCCATTCATTTTCCTCATTCTCCTCAGTCCCTCACTTTCATCTCCACTATCGCCTCTCTTTTCTTCCTTTCTCTAGGGGACGACACAAAATGGCCTACAGGTGTTGATGTGTCGTTCAACCAAACAATCAGTCACTAACTTACTGGTGTTCTGAGTCACATTCAGATGTATTGTGGCATTAAACTATTTTTAACAACTTGAATGTTTAAACCAAATAGCTGAATGTCTGTTGTAGAAATCGCAGGATGGCATCTATTGTATTTCGTCGCTTTCAAAACGAATTTATAGCACATTGTATTGCCTCCAATGTTTCCTTTTTCAACGTTGACGTCTATACCGCAATGAATTGGGTTTAAAACCTCAGCATTTTCCTTTTAAAGGGCCAACAGTCTCAAAATTTTATTTTCTTCAAAATTATTTTTCCTGCAGGCATTTTCCCAGAATATGCACAGCAGATGTGTTGTACATACATTTCTTTCATGTATCGCTTGAAGCGTGTGTATCGTATGTATTCAGCAGGAAAAAAGTCATTTCGCACATGGTATACATGATACATCATACTATTATGGCAATATGACAGTCTTATTCCAGTCGCAACGCCGCCGAATTTTAGGATTCGTCGAATTTAGTAAACTTTCGGGTCCATTTTGTGACGTTCTACGATATAGTCACAATACAGATACGACAGCATAACGAATATTCGTGGGATTGAACTGGATTCGGGTGGATTCGCACGTATATTTTCAAGTACAGTAAAACTTCTATATTAATACCACCTTTGGGACTGTTCAAAAGTGGTCTTTGAACAGTACAAAAGGTGGTCTCTGACAAGAGGACAGTGAATGTGGAAAATACAAAGAAAGAATAACTCAACCTACTAAATAAGCTTCTAAAATAAATTTAGTCTTCATTTTAGGTGGTCTCAATAGCGGAATTTTACTGTACAATATTGTATTGGGAATACTGCGCAAACGTCAGGAATCAGTTACATGTAAGAATATGCCAAATGCATGCACTAATCCCGTACGAAGAAAAATATAATCGTGACTATTCTTGACAATCCGTGTGTTATTCTCAAGATAAATCTTATTATCTTCGCACCTGCTTGAACGTGTGTTCGTGCGATTCGTGACAGATTCGTAGCCCATTCGTGGTCAAACAACAAATTCACAAATCCCCGAATGAGTTAAGAATACCTACGAACGCCTCCGAATCGATTACGATTCCGTTACGATGCCTAAGAATACACTATGATTTGTTAAGCCTTCTTGGAATCGGCGGTTCGTGACCAACATATTGGACCGTTCAAAACTTTTTCCATGAATTCCCAGTTGCTAAAGAATTGCAAGAGAAGGCTACGAATATATACGATTCAGTTAAGAACTTCACGAACTGATTTCGATTCAGCTACGAAATCCTTAATTTTATCAATTCGTGGATTATGGTCTGTGTGGAATACCCGGAGAAAATCACCTGACCTTCAAGAACTTGGCATCTCACATGTGACACGAGAGACATCAAGAAAACACACCTATATAATTTTGATCCCCCTTGAACCCCCGTTTATATAGTAAAGCTGGAGTTTTCGGGGGTATACCTTATTTTTCTTATTTCTGCTCTAAAATATAGATTGCAGGTACATGTACTCGTTACAACCGCCTCGATGATGCGGTTCTAACGAGTGCACACAATCTATATATTGAGCAGAAATAAGAAAAATATCACAATTTTTCATAATAAAATTTTCATTTTTTCGACGATAAAGATGGCAATGTATTTGTATAGGCGTGTTTGCGTAATGGAGGCGCAAGCCGTGAGATTTTACCGAGATACAAAGCTCTCCACTATGATTGCCGAGACACGTGTGCGATTAATGACGTTTTCCAAAACATCAGCCGTATACATGTACATCATTAAGCAAACGCGCCTATACAAATACTTTACCACCTTTATCGCCGAAAAAAATGAAAATTTTATGATGAAAAATTGTGATATTTTTCTTATTTCTGTTCAAAATATAGATTGTGGGCACTCGTTAGAACCGCCTCATCGAGGTATATATATAGATTGTGGGCACTCGTTAGAACCGCCTCATCGAGGCGGTTCTAACGAGTACCCACAATCTATATTTTAGAGCAGAACTAAGAAAAATAAGGTATAACACCCCGGAAACCCCAGTTTTACTATAAACTAGACGTGTTTTCGTGATGTACTTGTGTTAACCGCCTAACGTGGGTTACAGAAATTTATTCCTAAATATTCTTATTATTCTCCTCGGGTCATTTGAAATTTTGCCCGACTAAGACATTTTGAAAAATGTGTTTACATTTATAACAAACGCCCGCTTAAAGGGCTTTAAGGAAAACACATGCCACACCATCGAACTTGTATAAAGTCTATTCCTCACACGGACACCCAGTACATGCGGCAACATTTACAACAGTTAGTACGCCCACAGACAGCCTGAGACAGGTACATGTTATATTTTCGTTTTTAAACGTAATGGCATGTTTTTATCAGTTTATATTACGATAAGCATCACGTGATCAAGTCCGTGAAATGAACACCACCATATACCCTATTTTGTATAGAGAAAGCTGGAGTTTACGGGGGGAAACGTTATGTTCCAAGACATATGGTTGTGGGTACTCGTTAGAACCGCCACATTGAGGCGGTTCTAACGAGCACCCACAGCCGATGTTTTGAGCATTTATAAGAAAAATATCACGGATTTTCATCAGATTTTTAGCCATTTTGGAGATGTGAAAAAGATATCACGGGTGTGTTATCGTAATGTTTTCCTCAGACGGACATCCAGTACATGCGGCAACATTTACAACAGTGAGTACGCCCACAGACAGCCTGAGACAGGTTCATGTGATATGTTCTTTTTCAAAGGGTATGGCATGTTTTTACATTACGGTAACAAACCCGTGTGCAAGACGAAGTCTCTCCGAACTCTAGAACTACAACTTTTTGGTGAATATTTTCTTTTTTATTTTTCTTATTTCCAGTTTAAACATAGATTGTAATCGTTCGTTAAAAACTCCTAAATTAGGCGGTTCTAACGAGTACCCCATCACGTGAACAAGTCCGTGAATTGAACACCCCCTTAAACCCCACTTTATATGGAGAAAACGGGGGTTTACGGGGGTATTCATTATTTTCCTTATGTCTGCTCCAAGACATAGGTTGTGCGTACTCGTTAGAACCGCCTCAATGAGGCGGTTCTAACGAGCACCTACAACCTATGTTTGAAGTACAAATAACAAAAATATCACTGAATTTCATCAGAAAAATAGCCATTTTGGAGATGGTAAAAATGCACTATGCTGCACGGGTGTGTTATCGTAATGCACAATCAAAAGTACGTAGAAACAAATTTAACATATGACGTCGTTGATAAGCAGTGGGTAACGTCGTGTATTAAAAATCATATAACCTCACGTGTAATAACACTTTGGCGGGATTAAGTAACGTCATGACGACGTACATGTCAACAATGCATTTTTGTGGAAAAAATGTCTAACTGAAAGGCGATAAAATCAAATTTAAAGTGGTCATATGATAAACAGAATCTTACACTCGTGGTCATTTCATATGAAATTTAAGAAACTCGCCGAAGGCTCATTTCATAAATGTCATATGAAATTACCACTTGTGTAAGATCCTCTATATCTCATATTATGGTCATCGTGTTAACAAGTCTGTGAAATGAATACCCTTCTAAACCATATTTTATATAGAGAAAATGGCGTTTACAGTGGTAGATGCTATTTTGTATATTTCTGCTCCAAGACATAGGTTGTGGGTACTCGTTAGAACCGCCTCAATGAGGCGGTTCTAACGAGCATCCACAACCTATGTTAGGAGTAAACATAAGAAAAATAAAAAAGTGATAAAAAGTAGCCATTTTGAAAATATGTCAGAATGCACTATGTCACACGGGTGTGTTATCGTAATGCATTGTGTATGCTCTTCCACATGTTTACATTTTAATGGTTTCAAAGGCAGCGCAAGGAAGTGTGGGTATTTACATTACGAAACCACGCCTATACAAATACAGTGTAAATTTTGCCGCCGTAAAAAATGAAACATTTTAGATGAAAACAAATGTGATATTTTTTCTTACTTCTGCTCAAAATATAGATTGTGGGTACCCGTTAGAACCGCCTCATCGAGGCGGTTCTAACGAGTACCCACAATCTATATTATATAGCAGAAATAAAAAAAAATAAGGTTTACCCCTGTAAACCCCAGTTAAACTATATAAAAGAGGTATTAAATGGTGTCAAAACTATATAGGCATGTTTGCGTGGTGATGTGTGAGATACTATGTGATGTGTGCATGTGTGTTTTTTAAATGTCAGCCAGTATAAACTGCACGTTGAAATGCATCCACCATTGTACCATTTGACATTATTTGTTGTTATGTTTAGGGAAAGAGCGCGTTTCTAGTTTTGCCATAACTTTGTCCAATCCCTTTGGATATTTATGCAATAAAATATGATTAATCTAATCTTTGAAATCCGACCGCATACGAGAACTCGTAAACCGCTTAGAGGATCTAAGCATGCCCAGGTAAAGCAGCGCGAGTCGGCCCTTTGGTTTCATTGGGCGACAGGGCTTGAGATGTCATTTCATCTCAATGTCGGGTAAAAGTCTCATAGAATTGGAAGCAATGTCCCCAAAATGACATATACAGTGTTGACGGGGACGTTGAGCCTCAAATCAAACAAACAAAATCTTTGAAACAAGTGTTGTACATTGTGGTCTTCGATCACCGAAAACACGCCTGTATATAGAAATACATTCCGAAAAATCGATTTTTTAAGATGAAAAAATGTGATATGTTTCTTATTTCTGCTCAAAATGTAGAATGTTGGTACACGTTAGAACACGCCTATACAAATACATTGTAAAATTTTACCACCGTAAAAATGAAACATTTATGATGAAAACTTTTGATATTTTTCTTATTTCGACTTAAAATATAGATTGTGAGTACACGTTCGAGGCGGTTCTAACGAGTACCAACAATCTATATTTTAGAGCAGAAATAAGACAAATATGGTTAATACCTGAAAACCCCAGTTATACTATATAAACTCGGGTTCAAGGGGGTCAAAATTATATAGGCGTGTTTTCGTAAAAAGTACCAACAATCTATATTTTAGAGCAGAAATAAGAAAAATAATGTTTACCCTTGTAAACCCCAGGTTTAAAATGGTCAAAATTATACAGGCGCGTTTTCGTGATGACAGGGGTATACATTATTTGCCTTATTTCATCACGTGAACCAGTCCGTGAAATGAAGACCCCCCTATACCCCACTTTATATAGAGAAAACTGGGGTTTAAGGGGGTGAACATTATTTTTCTTATTTCTGCTCCAATACATAGGTTGTGGGTACTCGTTAGAACCGCCTCAATGAGGCGGTTCTAACGAGCACCCACAACCTATGTTTGCAGTATTTATAAGAAAAATATCAAGGATTTTCATCAGAAAAATGGCCATTTTGGAGATGTGAAAAATGCATTATGTTGTACGGGTGTGTTATCGTAATGTTTTGTGGTCTTCGGTCACTGCATCGATTTCACATCAGCTGCATTTTATTTATGTATTAATTAATTAATTAATTTATTTATTTATTTATTTAAGCCCCCGCCCATCGGGGCTTGAAGAAATATATGGGCTGCATGATGCTTCCACTCATAGCTGAAACCGACCCGCACACGAGTACTGGTAAACCGCTTAGAGGATCTAAGACTGCCCAGGCAATGCGGTACGAGTCGGACGGTCCATGCTTATACACCCTATTGATTTCATTGGGCGACAGAGCTTGAAATGTCATTTCATCTCAATATCGGGTAAAAGTCCCGCAAATTTGGACGCAGCGTCTCCAAAATGACCTTTACAGTGTTGACGGGGACGTTAATCCTCTCATAAAAAAAATTATCATATGACGTCACGTCTGAGAGTGTAATAACGCCATGTATTATTTTCAATAATACACTAGTGGATTAAATATGCAAATTAGCTAGATACGTCCCGTAACGTCACATGTACGACGTCCTTAACGACGTCGCGTTTACTAACGGCGGAATATTGACATTTTTGTAAACAATCGTGAATAAAATGCGTTTTAAATGTCATATGATAAATAGAATCTTGCATTCGTGCTCATGTATTATTGAATTTATTAAACTCGTTGAGGAAAAGGGATAAAATGCTCGGCAAAGCCTCGCATTTTATCCCTTTTCCACAACTCGTTTAATAATTTCAATAATACATGAGCACTCATGTAAGATCCTCTATATATATTTATTTATTTATTTATTTTTCAGGATGAAGATACTTGTCTATACCCTCGCCATTCTCTTCAGTATCTACCTCATTACACCAGCTGAGGCAGCATTCTTTGGAGACGTTGGAAAGTTTTTCAAGAAAGCTGGGGAAGGGATAAAGAAAGCTGGAGAAACCGTGGGAAAGGCAGTTGTAAATACCGTGGTGAAGCCTACTTGCAAGGTAATAAGACTTGACGTTTGTTTGTTTGTTTGTTTGATTTGAGGTTTAACGTCTCCGTCTTTGTTTTTGTTTTGTTTGATTTGAGGTTTAATGTCCCCGTCAACAGTGTATAGGTCATTTTGGAAACGTTGCGTCCAATTTTGTGGACTTTTACCCGCTATTGAGATGAAATGACATCTCAAGCCCTGTCGCCCAATGAAACCAAAGGGGTTTATAAGCATGGACTGTCCGACTAGCACCGCTTTGCCTGGGCAGGCTTAGTACCTCTAAGCGGTTTACCAGTACTCGTGTGCAGTCGGTTTCAGCTATGAGTGGAAAGTTGGAAGCATCGGGCAGCCCATCTATTTCTTCAAGCCCCGATGGGCGGGGGTCATTACGTTATCATTAAGATAACACACCACTACGACATATAGCATTTTTTCAAATCTCAAAAATGGCTACATGTACTGTTCATCGGGGCTTGAAGATATAGATGACATAATGGGCTGCATTATGCTTCCACGCAGAGCTGAAACCGACCGCACAAATTACGAAAACATGCCTATACAAATGCATTGTAAACTTATCCGCCGAAAACAGGAAACAATTATGATGAAAAATTGTGATATTTATCTTATTTCTGTTCAAAATATAGATTGTGGGCACTCGTTAGAACCGCCTCATCGAGGCGGTTCTAACGAGTTCCCACAATCTATATTTTAGAGCAGAAATAAGAAAAATAAGGTATACCCCCGGAAACCCAGTTTTACTATATAAAAGTGGGGGTCAAGGGGGTCAAAATAATATAGGCCTATTTTCGTGATGATGACGATTACACACCCCTGCGACATAGAGCATTTTTCCAAATCTCCAAAATGGCTACTGCCCGTCTGGGCTTCAAGAAATAGATTGGGCTGCATGATGCTCCCACAGAGAGCTGAAATTGACCACACGCATTAGGAAAACATGCCTATACAAATACATTGTAAACTTATCCGCCAAAAAACCGCAGAATTTCAGATGAAAAATTGTGATATTTTTCTTATTTCTGCTCAAAATTTAGATTGTGGGTACTTGTTAGAACCGCCTCATCAGGCGGTTCTAACGAATACCAACAATCTATATTTTAGAGTAGAAATAAGAAAAATAAGATTTAACCCTGAAATTCCCAGATTTACTATATGAAAGTGGGGTTCTAGGGGGTCAAAATTATATAGGCTTGTTTTCGTGAAATTTACGACAACAGACCCTTGCAACATCATCACGTGAACAAGTCCGTGAAATGAACACCCCCTAAACCCCACTTTATATAGAGAAAACTGGGGTTTAAGGGGGTAAACATTACTTTTCTTATTTTTACTCCCAGACATATGTTGTGGGTACTCGTTAGAACCGCCTCAATGAGGCGGTTCTAACGGGCACCCACAACCTATGTTTGTAGTATTTATAAGAAAAATATCGCATATTTTAATCAGAAAAGTAGCCATTTTTGGAGATGTGGAAAAATGCACTATGCCATACGGGCGTGTTATCGTAATGTAAAGCACATTTTCACATCTCCAAAATGCGTACTGCACGTCGGGCCTTGGCGAAATATATTGGCCATCATGATGCTTCCATGCAGACCCGAAACAGACCGCCAAGAGTACGGGTTAACAGCTTTCGTGACGGTTATTTAGATACATAATTAATGCCGTGTTGTTGTTGTTGATTTTGTGCGTGTTATTTGATTTTTCTGAGTGAAACTGTTTACCAATGCCGGCAAAGTGGCCTGCCCAGGCAAAGTGGTGCCAGTCAGACGTTCCATGCTTATGAACCCTATTGGTTTCACTGGGCGGCAGGGCTTGAGATGTCATTTCATCTCAGGAAGCAACGTCTTCAAAATGATATACATGTATATAGTGTTGACGGGCACGTTTAACCTCAAATCAAACAAAGATGGCTATTTTTCTAATGGAAATTCGTAATATTTTTGTATTTATACCGCCGCTGCCGTGGATCGAACCCGGGAACTCTAGCATTAGAGGCAAGTTCACAAACCACTAAGCTATCACGCTCCATTGAGCTATCACGCTCCGAGAGACGCGGCAAATGTTATTACATTAAAATAACCATGGGTGATAGTTGTTCTTATATAACTTACGCTTGCAACGCCCAAGTGGCAAAAACGCCCAAAACTCTATATAAACTTTTCAAATTTGACCGTAAAACCTACATGGCGGCTGGTTTAGAACGTTTCTAGCAATGACGTCAGTTTCGCAATGACGTTCATAACCCATTTTATCATATGACGTCGCGTCTGAGAGTGTAATAACGCCATGTAATATTTTCGATAATCCACTAGTGGATTAAATATGCAAATTAGCTAGATACGTCCCGTAACGTTACATGTACGACGCCCTTAACGACGTCGCGTTTTCTAAAGCCTCGCATTTTATTCCTTTTCCTCAACTCGTTTAATAAATTCAATAATACATGAACACGAATGCAAGATCCTCTATTTATTTAATAAAAGTTAATAATCAATGTTCAAACAGATGTGGATTTGTTTATTTGAACATGGATTAAGTTGTTTGAACTCGGTTTCTGGCCCATACTAGAACAGCTTCAAACAGACATGTTCACAGGATTTTATGCAAGAATGGATTATTTAGCAATTACTGTTTAACTTCGACAGTTCTTCTAATACAGCTGTATCATTAACCATGTCCGATTCGAACTTATTCTAAAGTCCGTTGGATTTTGGTGCCGTTACTCATGACATGAATATACATTACGAAAACACACCTATACAGATACATTATAACCTTTATCACCTAAAAAATGAAAATTTTAAGATGAAAACTTATGACATTTTTCTTATTTCTGGTCAAAATATCGATTGTAAGTACTCGTTGAGGCGGTTCTAACGAGTACACGCAATCTATATTTTAGAGCAGAGATAAATCCCAGTTTAACTATATAAATCTGGCGTTCAAGGGGGGGTCAAATGTATATAGACATTTTTTCGTGATGACATAGAACTTTAATTTCATCACGAAAACACGCCTATATAATTTTATCCTCTTAAACCCTACTTTGGGTTTGCAGGTATACATTTTTGTCTTATTTCTGCTTAAGAACATAGATTGTGGGTACTCGTTAGAACCGCCTCGCTGTTCTAACGAGTATCTACAATCTATGTTGCGTTTGTTTAGCAGAAATAAGAAAACTATCACAATGTTTTATCTAAAAAAAATCTTTTTTTTTTTTTTTCGGTGATAAAATTTACAAAGTATTTGTATAGGCGTGTTTTCGTAATGTAGTCTGAGCGAGATGTTTTCTTATTTTATCACGAAACTGTGTGCTGTGTGTACTCATTCACAAAACATACCATCACGTGGATAAGTCCGTGAAATGAAGACCCCCCTAAACCCCACTTTATAGAGAGAAAACTGGGGTTCACGGGGGTAAACATTATTTTCTTATTTCTGTTCCGGGACATAGGTTGTGGGTACTCGTTAGAACCGCCTCATTGAGGCGGTTCTAACGAGTACCCACAAGCTATGTTTTGAGCATTAATAAGAAAAATATTGCGGATTTATCAGATTAGTAGCCATTTTGAAGATGTTAAAAATGCACTATGTCGCACGGGTGTGTTATCGTAATGCGTCATTACTATTACGAAAACGCGCCTATACAAAAACATTGTAAACTTTACTGCCGAAAACACGAAAGTTTTAAGATAAAAAATTATGATATTTTCCTTATTTCTGCTCAAAATATAGATCGTGGGTACTTCATAGAATCGCCTCATCGAGGCGGTCTAACGGGAACCCACAAACTATATTTTAGAGCAGAAATAAGACAAAAATGGTTTACCCCAATAAACACCAGTTTTTTTATATAAAAGTGGGGTTCAAGGGGGTCAAAATTATATAGGCGTGTTTTCGTGATGGAATGTATGCACATTTAACTGTTGTTCATACATGTAAATCTGTTTCAGGCGTTGGCAGGAGAAGAAGATCGAATGTATGCACATTTAACCGCTGTTTATAAAATATGTTTCAGGCGTTGGCGGGAGAAGAATATCGAATGTATGCACATTTAACTGTTGTTTGTAAATATGTTTCAGGCGATGGCATGAGAAGAATATCGAATATGTGCACATTTAACTGTTGTTAATAAATATGTTTCAGGAGGCGTTGGCAAGAGAGGAATATCGAATGTTTTGTTTGCTTTATTTGGGGTTTAACGTCCCCGTCAGCGCTGTATAGGCCATTTTGGAGACGTTGCTTTGTATTTTGTGTATCGAATATAATAATGCATATGTTTCAGGCGTTGGCAGGAGGAAAATATCGAATATATGCACATTTAACTGTTGTTAATAAATATGTTTCAGGCGTTTCCAGGAGAAGAATATCGAATATATGCACATTTAACTGTTGTTTATAAATATGTTTCAGGCGTTGGCAGGAGAGGAATATCAAATGTATGCACATTTACCCGTTTTCTTATAAATATGTTTCAGGCGTTGACAGGAGAAGAATATCGATTCTAATGCACTTGCGTATGTAACGCGACTTCTGATTGGATAACGTCAAAAATTTGCGACAGTATATTCTGCGATATACTGTCGGAAATCCGACGTCATCATGTAACGTCGCTTTTCATTGGTTGCCATTTGGTTTTACGCAGCTCACCGAGCTTGCCGCCTTGTGCAAAATAGCACAATATTTAACTTAACAACCAAATAAGTGCATTAGAATGGGGATAACTGTATTGAAAATTGTCATTTGGGGAGGTAAATCGTCGGTTTTACGGTCGCAAATTACGTTTTACGGCTCCGCTAACGCGTCGCCGTAAAACGAAATTTCCGACCGTAAAACCTCCGATTTACCTCCCCAAATGACAATTTTAAGTACAGTTATCCCCTAAATATATGCACATTTAACTGTTGTTTATAAAAAAACTGTTTCAGGCATTGGCATGACAAGAGTATCGAATGTTTTTTTTTGCTTTATTTGGGGGATAACTGTACTGAAAATGGTCATTTGGGGAGGTAAATCGGAGGTTTTACGGTCGGAAATTTCGTTTTACGGCGACGCGTTAGCGGAGCCGTAAAACGTAATTTGCGACCGTAAAACCGACGATTTACCTCCCCAAATGACCATTTTCAAGACAGTTATCCCCATTCTAATGCACTTATTCGATTGTTAAGTTAAAAATTGTACTATTTTGCACAAGGCGGCTAGCGCGGTGAACTGCGTAAAACCAAATGCCAGCCAATGAAAAGCGACGTTATGTGATGACGTCGGGTTTCCGACAGTATATCGCAGAATATACTGTCGCAAATTTTTTGACGTTATCCAATCAGACGTTGCGTAACATACGCAAGTGCATTAGAATTGAGGTTTAACGTCCCCGTCAGCGCTGTATATGTCATTTTGGAGACGTTGCTTTGCATTTTGTGGGACTTTTACCCGAAATTGAGATGAAGTGGCATCTCAAGCCCTATCGCCCAATGATACCAATTGGGTTTATAAGCACCGCTTTACCTGGGCAGGCTTAGATCCTCTAAGCGGTTTACCAGTAGGCCCTACTCGTGTGAGGTCGGATTTCAGCTCTGCGCGGAAGCTTCATGCAGCCCATTTATTTCTTCAAGCCCCGATGGGCGCCGGCCGAGATTATCGAATGTATGCATCGTGCATTTAACTGGTGTTTATAAATCTGTTTAATGCGATTGTAGGAGAAGACTATCGAATGTGTGCACATTTAACGGGTGCTTATAAATCTGTTTCAGGCGTTGGCAGTATTGTTTTGTAACAAACACGTTAAAAAGCTTCCAACAGTCTTACGAACTGCTTCGTTATTGACCTGCAAGGTGTCTCAGATTAATAAATGTAACAAAGGCAAAAGAGAGGTAAATAATATATAATTTCCTAGCAGGCACATGACTATGTATGACGTCACATCAACGTTGCGCGACGTCATGACGTCATGACGTTTACGCAACGTCACATCTACGCCGTTGCAACGTCGTGACGTTGCAACGACGTTGATTTGACGTTGCCCTGGCGACGTGTGCCTGCTGGCTAATGCTCTTTTACTACCGTGTGTGTATCTTTTATTTTTTTTTCAAATGTAAATAGATTTTCGAACTTAAAAACTGTGATGAAGACAAAAGCCCAAAGCACTTAGTTTTGGAAGACATCGCTTCCGTTTTTGTAGGACTTTTACCCGACATCTAGATGAAATGACATCTTAAGCCCAACCGCCCAAAGAAACAACTAGGGTTAACACGTATATACAGCGACGGTCCGACTCGCACCACTCTACCTGGGCAGGCTTAGACCATCTAAGCGGTTTACAAGTGCTCAGGTTCGGAAGATTACAGCTCTGAAGAGAGCACCTGTGCAGCCCTATCTATTTCTCCCAGCCCAAATTCGAGGGGCATGAAAAAGAGATAAGTGAGCAGAAAACAAAGGTCAATAAATTGAACAGAGATTTTTATTAAATATATAATAAAATTTGAAAAATAAAATGGCAGATCCGATTTAATTAAGGAACGTCTTCTTACATTGTACTTGTGAATACAAAATTGATTTTGTTACCATTCAGATTCGGCTTTCCGCAAGGGATGTTTCCATTAGGCTCCAGTTGTTTCATGTTTGTGTTTCTTTCCCTTGGTATATCTGATGGGAGCTGTTGGTTAATTGTATCGATTCCTAGCCATTGTCTTCACTTCTATATTTTACCATGAACTAAATGTCAATGTAGGGTCAATGTGGGTAAATACGGAGTGTTTATTATATACCAGGAAAATGTCCCGTTTACTTTATATAGAAGTTACCCGTCAATATTTTTCCATATTACCCGTAGTCAAGTTCATATTACCTGGAGACTCGTGCATAACAGGGCTACTTTCAAATTTCTCAGTTTGAATCTTAAAAATCGGCAGCCATCTTGTCGTGCGAATCGATTGTCAGAACGTAGAAGAAAAGAAAAATCGGCTGTGACAAACAACATGAAGCGCATTTTATGCTAGCAAATATGACCTCCCTTTAATCTGTAAAGACTTTAAAAAAAGTCTGACAAAATCAGGAGTACTTTTAAAGAAATAATACTGAAACTTCGGAAAAATGGCGTCCTGCCTTGGGAAACGTCAATGTTTTTAATGACGTCACATCCACCAACGTAAACGTAATCTTCACATTGTCGCCATTGGGCTTGGTTTTGCAATGTGTAGGAAGACACTTATAGAGCTGCATTATTTTCAGTTTCAAACCACTTAGAGATATATAAACTGATTTTACACTCAGAGTTCTATGCTAGGCAGTCCTGAATTCTAACAGACAGTTCCAGTTTTGGGTATATAATATAAAGGTTATTCACTTTATATTGTGAAATATTCGTCACTCGTTCATATGGCGGAGACGCACTCGCAAGCTCGTACGTCCTTCGCCATATGAACTCGTGCCGAATATTTCACTCGCAAGCTCATGTGTCCTTCGCCATATAACCTCGTGCCGAATATTTCACAATATAAAGTCAATAACCTATTAATATAATTCGGGAGTTATGAAACTGGGTACCGTTTTTAGATTCACTTATCAGCCTCGCTGGACTGTGGTGTGTATAATCAGCCATTTAAGGCATATACAAGTATAAGTTTTTACAAAAAGCTTGAGTCTACGCTTAGCACGTATTAATATGTGTAGTCAAAGGATTGGAAAGTAAAATGATAAAACTGCTCATGTCATTGTTGCATTAGTACGCTAGAAAGTATAGAAGTGTATAACAGCCATATATGCACTCCAGTTTCATATTTAAACAAAATAGAAGTGGATGCTATGACCAGGAATTGATACAATTAGCTTACAGCTCCCATCAGAGACACCAAATGGAAAGAAACACAAAAATGAAATAACTATACGCCAATGGAAACAACAATAGCGGAAAGCCAAAATGACAGTTACTTTTCCACCAAATGGCCAATTGGTTATACAAAGCAAAAATATATAAGCGATACACCCACTCAAAGACCATCTGTAACAAAAATAAACCGCGACAGAAGAACCGCCTTGGAACGTTTACTGGGGGCTAAAATTGATTTTAGGCGGACGCAATCCTCGCTCTAACTTACTTCGCGATTTAGACAAATATGTTCTATAGAAGGGTTATGTTTTGTTCAGATCTCATGACGGCTTCCGAACTCATCAGTGCAACATTTCCGTGAACACAAAATTCAAATAACCACAGAGTTGAAACAACGGTGAGGACTCGACAGCAAGAAACCAATGTAATGCTGGAGCAAAGGAAACCCAACAGTTAGACTCCGATGGGTCCGACCAGAGACAGAGCATCAGGCACCAACCAACATTACATAAAACGAAATTCTATTTCCGGGTGAGCCTTTACGCTGGAACAGTCATAGAATCTCAGGCCTGACCTACCGGCGTGCAATTAAAGAGGGAAGCAAAGTTGTCAACCGTGATTGGGATTAACTATGGCAACGGTTTCTACTAACGAAACAAAAACAAAATCAGTGAAAGAGGTACATATCTACCTAGTTGTGGAAAACAACGAAGTCAGTGGAGTTGGTGGGGAGTGCGGAAGGTGTGTTTAGGGGGGGGGGGGAGTGTGGAAGTAGGGGGGGGGGAGGGGCAGAAAAAATAAAGACTGATTGGAGCATCGTCGAAGGGATAAAATTTACAATGTATTTGAATAGGCGTGTTTTCGAAATGATATTTTATTCCAGGCTGAGGAGAACTGGACATGGTATCCCTTTTCGGACGATTTTGATGAGTATGATGATAATGGCGACGATTATATAGAGTATGAAGAGTTCGCCTTTGACTTCCTTGCTAGGTTCAAGCTGATTAACCCTGAGGAATTGCGAGTTGTTTTCATCAGTGCCGACGACGATGGTAATGTATAGTCTGTTACTCATTGAAGAAATAAATGTAATTTATTAACCGTTCATCGGAGTATAAACAACATCGGGTCGATTGGGTTCACGGGTTCAGTTAAACTTTGTTCGTTACTCCATTACGAAAACATGCCTATCTCAACATATTGAAAATTTACCCCGCCCCCCCCCCCCCCCCCCCATAAAAAATAAATATAAAAAATAAATTTTTACTGATGAAAAAATGGCGATTTTTTCTTATTTCTGTTCCAAAAATAGATTGTGGGCACTCATTAGAACCGCCTCGCCGAGGCGGTTCTAACGAGTACCTACAACCTATGTCTTACAGAGGAGGAATAAGGAAAATAATGTATACCCTTGCAAATCCCAGTTTTACTATATAAAAGTGAGGGGTTAATGGCGGTTCAGACTTCGATTAACGGTAAATAAATTACCTTTATTGCTAATATTTACTTATTACCTGTTTTGTTTTGTTGAAATTTAACGAACAAGTCAACAGTATTTAGGTCATTTTTGAGCCGGTAAGTTACCTGTCCACACTTTCCTTGGTAGGCTTATATGTAAGCGGTAACCCAGTACAGTGCACATTCGTTCGCCAGAAACTGACAAGAGCCCTTCATGAATCAGCGGAAGGGAGAGAATGACCGTAGAAAAGATTTCATGATCAGTCTCCACGAAAGAATGTTGCCGACCCCGACAGGTATCGAACACGCGTCCTCCTGATCACCAGTCAGACGCGCATCCGACTGAGCTACCGAGGCCGGCACTTTTTACATGTACTTATGTTTATATTATTTTTATCCATTATTATGACACCGACATCGGGAAGTTGTGGGGATATTGCTTTTGCTTTGTTCGTCCGTCCATCCGTCCATCCGTCCGAACGTCCTTCCATCCGTCACACTGTTTTTTCTAATTAGTATAAATTTTCAACTGTGCAGGCTAGGTTTTTGAAATTTCATATTATATTATATGGCTTCCTGATGATAGTTGACCTATATTGTTTCTATCAGGGTTATGCCCCTTGAGTTTTGTTTTTGTTTGTGTGTTTGATTTGAGGTTTAACGTCCCCGTCAACAGTGTATAGGCCATTTTGGAGACGTTGCTTCCAATTTTGTGGGACTTGTACATTGTAACCGACACTGAGAAGAAATTACATCTCAAGCCCTGTCGCCAAATGAAACCAATATGGTTTATATGCATGGTTGGTTTCAGCTCAGCGTGGAAGCATCATGCAGCCCATCTATTTCCTCAAGCCCGATGTGCGGGAGCGGGACTCTCTTGAGTTATGCTCCTTTGTAAAAAATTATAATGAATCTTGTAAGCAATATATCAAAAACTCTTTGAGCTATTATATTGAAACTTAACATTATGAAAACACGCATAATATACAAATATATTGAAAATTTAACCGCCGAAAAAATACAATAAAAATAACTGTGATATCGTTTTTATTTCCGCTCAAGATAGAGATTGTGGGTGCTCGTTACATGTAGAACCGCCTCATCGAGGCGGTTCTTACGAGTACCCACAATCTATATTTCAGAGCAGAAATAAGAAAAATAATGATCATCCCTGTAAACCCCAGTTTTACTGTATAACAGTAGGGTGCAAGGGCTCAAACTAATAAGGCGTGTTTTCGTAAAGATCTGCTGATAGAGGATGATGAGTACATGTAGATGAACTGATAACCATGTGAAACTAATCTGAGTTTTTTAGGATCTTACACGAGTTATCGTTCAATATCAAATTAATTGGGCGAGTTATTATGTTCCCCCACCGAAGGGGAGGGGGACATATAATTTTTGATGCGGATCTAGACGGCGTACGCGTAGGCGTGACACTTTCTTGTCTGCAAGATAACCCTAGGACTTCATGGTGGATTTTAATCAAATTTCTAGTGCATGGATATAACATTAGGACAGGATGAAGAATTGATTAGGTTTTGCTGATATTGACCTTATTTTCAAGGTCAGAGGCATGCTAAATAGGCATCATTTAGGCCAAATTTATTGCAGTACATTTGTATTTATCATGAACTAATGGACGGATTTAATCAAAGTGGGTCTTTCAAGGTATAGGAAGTTTGCATTGGTTTCTGCCCACACTTGGATTCTGATGAAACTATGCACAATAATTGCCTTGGGTATAACTATCATAATTACGATGCATTCACTTTTAAATTTTATTTCCGTAGTAAATTTATTACATATTTTATGAAGTCTCTATCACAACAGAGAGTACTCTCATATAAACTTGTCTACAGTATTCAGAATTTCATATATCTAATGCTCATATGTTTTATGAATTAAAGCAATAATTGGTGAGTAAGTTGATACTATGAATGACATCATATGTCTAGTAATAGTGGCTGGGCATTCAGTTTTCTTTGATGGTGTCCCCATATTTCAGCTCCTATTTTTGTATTCATTAAAATTGTATATGCATTTTTACCATGTTCCAATTTTTGTCAAGACACCATTTTGGCACAAAAGCTACCCACATATCTTAGGAACATGTTGATGAATTTTAATGGAAATTGAGGGCCGGTAACATTGTGTTTTAACAGACTGAATACTGATAGTCCTGATTCAGCAAAATGTGAAATTATATGATTATCATGTTTTGGTCATGCTGTTTAATAATACTTTACTATTGCTTTCAATTTGGATGGCTATAGTATAGTTTGGTTTGTGTAAGTAGTTCATAGCATAATTTTAAGTATTATTTCTAAACATCCATTTCGGTAAATTTGCCCCCCTATGGAACAAACTATTTTGTCTACAGAACTATATCGCAAAGGTTTTGATGACAAATATCATCAAACGCACCCATGTAATCATGTGCACAGTTTTTTTCTGTCTTTCTTGTCTAATTTGGTAATGGTGCTAACGTGATGTTTAGATTTAACATACAAATCAACAACATACCAGTCACTTTAGATGTTGCTTCAGATTTTGTGAGATTTGTTATCCGAATGGAGATAAATGACTCTCAAGTCAAACTGTTGTTTGTTTATTTAACCCTAACTGTCCATTTAAAAAGAAAAGTTTACTCTAGGGAAAATCAATAACACTTGAGATTACTTTTCCTGGACATTAAGTTTTCAGAATTTGTATCTGCATAGGCACTAGCAAATCTCTCTTTTTTGTATTGCCCCTATGAACGAAATCAAACGGCTTCCTGAAGCTGTATTCCAAAGCCATTTGAATTTGCTTTTAGAATTCACATGGTCGTACATTTGTCAGTGTTCCAAAACTTATGTCATCATGATTGTGTTGTCTGTATATTTGTATAGGTCTTTCACTTCATTTACCTATCTCAGCAGTTGTTGCAGTAATTACAAAGCACATTATGTAAGATATCAAGATGCATTTAAACTGTTGATAATAATTATTCAACCTGTGAGTAGACATCGCATTACTCATAGGATTTTAAATTATTTTCAGTAAATACATTGTTATGCTTTTTTCTGTCCAAACACTGCAATGTTCTTTCTAAGCTGAGAGATACATTGCACAGAAATGTACTGGTAATTATTAATGAACAAAAAGCAAGAACAGTGCTTAAAAAAACAGTGAACTTGCATTCAGCAGAAACATTCAAGAAGTGGTTGAAAGTTTTACAACCAGAAAGAATACTAAAAGCTCGCTTCCGATAAATTAACCACTGTATTGACAAAGTAAATAGAAAAAATAAGACACTAAAGAAACGTCAACAATTACAATACCAATGCAGAAAAGAGACATATTTATGTATGTGTACTATAAGGAAGGAAACGGTTTCTCTCCCTGTCTAGTAGCAAATTTTCTCTAGGTCATGGAACAGCTTTGTTTACACCAAATATTCTGCGCCTCATCCATCAATGATATCTTTTGCAACAGAAACTCAATATCAGTGACATTTCGATTTTTGGAAATACTAACCAATAATTACTGTAACTTTTTTGTTAGGATAATAATCCAGTGTTCATAAAGACAGTATATCTAAGGCTTAATCTGGCCATGGATTTATCAACAGAACTATTTTTACTAGTAACAACAAACCACTGACCATTGCGTCCTTGCATACCAGCTTGGTATGGAAATGAAAATAATGGATCTCCTTGCCTTACACCTATTTGAGTAGCATGACTTATGCAAAGTCATTAAATAAAGTTGCACGTGTTCACAATAATGTTGATGCTAATAAAAAAGCAATATAATGTTGTTAAGCCTAATTTGTTGATTAGAATACCTTTTGATTTAGTGTTTTACTATCTACTATTTTGGATAGATCATAGTGTATAAATGAAAGAAAAATATCATAAATTCATGATATTTTAATAGTTTCTAAGCTAGATCAGCTCAATATGTATTCATTTTGATTTGTATAATCTCATTTTTATTACGTAAGTGTTACGAACTGCCTTTTTGTAAGGTTCTTGGATGATTTCAATAAAATAGTAAATTTTGCAGAAACGACTTACATCCATTAAAGGTGAAAAACTACAGTGTTACCGGTTTCACATTTTCATGAAATTTGGCATAGCTAAACAAGATATATATGGCAAGTTTTTCTAGCAAAATGAAATCTTGACAAAGACTAGAACATATTTATCTTAGGGATTGAATTTTGATAATTTTTTAAAAAATTTATTAAAAAATGAGATTTTTGATAGTTATTTTATCAGAAAATGTAAACTTTAATTAATTCAAAAGGTTTATTAGTATCTAAGGAATGCCTATGGAGTTCTGCATTCAATCCAAGTCACAGATCTTGAAACTAAATAAAACATAAGATTTAAGACACGCTTATTTAGAGGCAGACACCAGCTCATGGAGGGAGTCAGTTAGAGTGGCCTCCTGAGTCCTACTTTGATTTATATAATTTATTAAATACATTTTTATAGGTCGTATATGCTGAGTTATTATTATACAAAGTTTAAAGAAAAAACATGCATGGGCACAAATGAAAGACCCCCTTTGCGTGTACATTTGGTCAGTTTGAAGAACAGATTAATAGGTTTTCTTGACGTTCACCTTATTTTCAAGGACTCAGCGGTGCTGTTAAATTAAGTTTGCCTTGAAAGGGGTGTGTGGTGGGGGACATCTGTTTTCTCAGAAAACAAGTCTAGTTTAAATATCATATTTTGACCACAGATGTAAGATTCTGTTTAAAGCAAATCACGAAGACACGCCTGTATAATTTTGACCCCCTCGAACCCCACTTTTATATAGTAAAACTGGGGTTTAGAGGGGTAACCCTTATTTTCCTTATTTCTGCTCTGAAATATAGATTGTTGGTACTCGTTAGAACCCCCTCAATTAGGCGGTTTTAACGTGCCCATAATCTATATTATGAGCAGAAATAAGATAAATATCACCGTTATTCATATAAAAAAATTGTTTTTACGGCGGTAAAATTTACAATGTATTTGTATAAGCGTGTTTTCGTAAAGTAACCAGTTTAAATCGTATATTATTGCCTAAAATGAAGAGACATTCAGTAGAATAAACAGGATTGTCACGGCCATATGTTTTTACACAAGGCGCGATCCACTCAACTTAAAACATAAACATAGATTTTTGTAACGCGTTACAACATGTACCATACAAATAAAGTATAGTGCACCGAGCAGGGCCCGAGGTTATAAAATTTTTTAATGCTCAACACATTGAGCATGAAATTTTTTCTGCTCATAAATATTTTAGAATGGTTGGCATTTTAAATTTTTTGAGCAGGACAAACAATCTTCCCTGCTAACCAATAAGGGAAATCTCCCAACGTTTATGTTTTAATTTTTACAGGCACTACAAATTTCATGCTTAGTTGAGTTGAGCATAAAAAAGTTTGATAACCTCGGGTCCAGATATCTCGAACTACCCCATTACAATAACATACCCGTGCCGCATAGAGCATTTCTGATTACAATTCCAGATGTTTTTCTTATTTTGATTACAATCCCTGATGTTTTTTCTTATTTATGCCGCAAACATACGTTGTGCTCGCGCGTTACCGGGAGATCTAACGAATACCCGCAACCTATGTTTTGGAGCAGAAATAAGAAAAATAAGTTGTACCCGCGTAAACCCTAGTTTTCTCTATATAAGATGGGGTTTAGCGAGTGTTCGTTTCACAGACTTGTTAACGTGATTGGCTTACACGAAACACTGGGGCGCCAAAGTGTTCAAACCAATGAAGTTCAAGCCTTAATTCCTGAAGAGTTTTGATAACACTAGGATAAGAATAGCGAAGCTATAAATTTAATTACTTTGTAAAAATGTTTTTCCCGCGGTATATGATAATCATATGGACATCGGCAATATTACTCACATTCATACAGTAACCTTGGGTCAATTATAGTTAACAGTCGACCCAAACGTCAGCAGTGGAGGATTGCTCGGGCCAAGGCGTTGACAGTCTTGCACACCGTACCGTTTATTAAGGGGAATGGGAACACCTGGCAGATATTTACCGTCTCTGTAAAGCGAGACAACTTTCGCAACTTACTATTCACTTTTCTATAAAGTAGAAGTAAAACAAAGACCAGGAATTGATACAATTAACTTACTCCACCCATAAAAGACACCAAAGGGAAAGAAATACAAACATTAAGCGACCAGACCATAATGGAAACCTAAACAAAGGAAGGCCATAAGGACAGTAACTTTCCCACAAAATGGCCATATGGCCATCCAAAACCACAAGACACAAGTGATACACACAGTAAGTAACAAACAACAACATAAATAAATCGCCACAGAAGAGCCGCCTTGGAACGGTCAGTGGAAGATTTCCACTGGGGGGCTTAAATCGATTATAAGCCCAGTCCCACTGAAAAGGGCCTACTTTTACAGGTAAGAATTTGTTCAAATTCTTGTCTTTAAGAGTTGACCCATATTGACATTGGAAACAAAAATACTATTGCAGGAGTTGCCTCCCCTGAAGGTGTTCCCATATCCCTTAAAATGTCAATAAAACCACGATTCAAACCCTTTGTTGCTATTTTCTTAGTTTCTAACGGCCGACGTCATAGTTTTACGTTACGCTATGCTTAGTAAGCCCACAATCGTACAACAGGCCCCGAGGTTATAAAACTTTTTTCATGCTCAACTCAGCTGAGCATGAAACATGTGGTGCTCATAAAGATTCAAATACTAAGAAGTTGAGCGATTTTTCTTTCTCAGATAGCGGATATTATTTGTCCTGCTCACAAATTTTAAAATGCCAACAATTGTTGGCATTTTAAAATTTGTGAGCAGGACACATTTCATGCTCAAGTGAGTTGAACAGGGGTTTGATTTTTTCAGGTGATGGCAGACTTAGTAAGGCTGAGTTCCTGAACGCATCATGGGCTTTTGGTAGTAAGTGAAAAAAAAAACTCTATTTGTCTGTGTTTCTTTCTGTCAGCTTATTTTCCTGTCTGGAGAACAGTCCATCCGCCGGGTCTCATTGAGCGATTATAATGAGTACCCACAGCCTATGTCTTTGGGCAGAAATAATGAAAATATTTTAACCCCCGTGAAAAAAAGCTTTCTGTATATACAGTCAGTACAAAGTTATGCGAAGCAGCCGATAACGATACTAAGTGCTCAGTGCAGGTTAAGCATACGAGAGGAGTTAAATTCGTAGAACCCGGTCTTTTTCTATATTATTCAAGATTTCGTTTTCATATTTGTGCAGTGTAAACCATTGTCAGTTGAATGATAACACCCAATCAGTCAACATGTACATTCTTTGCTCATACTTTTTGTTTCAAAACCTATACCCATTACCCATAGGCCAAAAGGTAAAGTCAGAATTATTATAGTAAGTTCAGAGCAGTCATAAAGTTCCTCGCTAAGGAGGGTGCAAAGGCCAAAGAAATCCATCGGTGCATGGCTGATGTGTATGGTGATAGTATCCCAAAGTATTCCACATTGGCAAAGTAGTCAGCAGAATTTAAACATGGGCGAGACACCTTAGAAGATCACCCAAGACCAGGTCGCCCTCCTGATGCCATCAGCCAGGTGATGATCGACTGTGTTGAGAGACTTAAGCATAACAATCGCCGAATCAAAGTTGCCAAACTTGCTTCAGAATGTGGTATTTCTAATAGAAGTGTTTACATTATAATTCATGAACATTTAGGCATGTCAGAAAAGTATCAGCCAGGTGGGTATCCAGAAACCTGAACATCCAAGATCGTCAGCAAAGGGTGGAGTCAAGTCAAGAACTTCTGGAAGTCTCGTATATTAACAATACAGAAGACTTTCACACTCGTCTTCTAATAGGAGATAAACCTTGGCTTCACCACTGGGACCCAAATACTAAAAACGAGTCCATGAATGGTAGCGCCCTGGCTCGCCCCCACCTACGAAATTACGTACCCATCAATCAGCCAAGGTAATGGCCACGGTGTTTTGGGGCTCCAAAGGGAATACATTGATAGATTACAAGCCTACTGCCACGATAAGTACAGGAGAATACTATGCAAATGTCATTAAACAATTAAGGGTTGTTATCAAAGAAAAAAAAGTGGAAAGCTAGCTTTTGCATGATAATGCCCCTGTGCACAAGTCCATAGATGCACAAGCGGCTATTTGTAATGTAACTCCCAGCAGTTAAATCACCCGCCATACATTCCAAACCTAGCCCCAAGTGATTATTGTCTGTTTCGAAATTTGAAGTATCACTTGCATGGAACGATTTCGGGACAATGATGAGGTCAAGACTGCTAAAAAGGCTTGGTTTGAAAACTAAAAAGACGACTTTTATTTCAAAGGCATAGACTGTTTAAAAGAAAAGCTGGCAAATGCATTGAAGTAAATGGCGATTGTATTGAAAAAAATGTTGAAACCATCCTCCAGTCTGTGAGTTAAACCCCGAGTTCTACGAACTTATTGAACTCTCTTCGAACGTCTCGTGTTGAAGATTATAACCGAGAAATAAACGCATGACAGGTACACGTCTGAAGCAGGGCTTCATTGTGTGGAAAACGTTTTCTCTCTTCTTTTCTTTTTCTTTCGTAGCCACTTTGATTTGAATGATAAATATGTTCTATAAAAGGGTTATCCTTTGGAAGCAAGGAATACACCACAGAAGTGAAAAATATGGAGTGTACATGTTTTCTGGGCCAGACTAGCTAGTTTCGGCCAATTAGGCCTCATCAGTGACCCTCAGATATTTTCAAAATTCCACAATGGAATCAATGGTCCCAAAGGACAAGAAAATATAATCTACACTATGATGTAGGGCAGGGAGACGTTTTACCGCCGCCACACATTCCCACACACAAGCTGTAGTGAAGTTAAATATGTTCTATAAAAGGGTTATCCTTTGGAAGCAAGGAATACACCACAGAAGTGAAAAATATGGAGTGTACATGTTTTCTGGGCCAGACTAGCTAGTTTCGGCCAATTAGACCTCATCAGTGACCCTCAGACTGGAAGACTGGAAACTTGTGCGAGATTTTGTCATTTCGGAATTGGCGTTATCTAGAGAAATTAAGTTAGTCCAAACATATTCATCTCGCTTTGGTCATACAGAAAGCTCAAATTACTCATCACGAAAACAAGCCTATATAATTTTTACCCCATTGAATCCCACTTTTATATAGAAAAACTGGAGTTTACAGGGGAAAACCTTATTTTTCTTATTTCTGCTCTAAAATATAGATTGTGGCTACTCGTGAGAACCGGCTCGGTAAGGCGGTTCTAAAGTGTACCCACAATTTATATTTTGAGCAGATATATGAAATATATCACACTTTTTCACCTTCAAATTTGCTCTTTTTTCTGCGGTTAAGTTTAGAATGTATTTATATGGGCGTGGTTCGTAATGTTATAAACGCCTTTTACAAAACAGAAATGAATGCAATGATGAGGAATCGATACAATTAACCCACACCTCCCATCAGGGACGCCAAAGGAAAAGAAGCACGAATATAAAATGACTAGACACTAATGGAAACATCACTAGCGGAAAGCCTTCCCCACAAAATGGCAAATTGGCTATCAAAAACAAAAAAATATACACATGTGTGTACCTATGAATACATATACAGATACACACATTCAGAGAAGAACTATAACAAAAATAAACCGCGACAGAAGAACCAGGTACAGCTATTGGCACAAGGTAATCTTACGTTGTTTCGAAACCGAAGAACCATAACCAACCCCCCCCCACACCCCCCCCCCCCAAAAAAAAAAAACACTGACCTTGGACAATCAACCGCAATCGTTGTTCAAGCCGATTCCAAGAATCACAACCGTATTGGTATAGGCGTGTTTTCGTAATGTTTAATTGTCATTATTGGTGCGTTTTACACCTTGATGACCCCTTGCGTGGAAGAGGGTGCTGTTTGCTATGCTGTTTGTGGTTCATTTTTTTTCTTTTCTGTTTTCCTAATTGTATGTTACTCTTCCTCTGGGTGCCGCTGGTGGGCTGTGGTCTTTGATTGTGGTATCTGTTTATATATTTTTCTAAATTGTTAAGATCTCGTATTACAACTACAGTTTATTCCGCTATTAAGACCACCTAAAATTACGACTTATTCGGCTTTTAAAAGTTTGTTAAGAAGGGTGCAGTTACCCTGTCATTCAGTTTGCTGCACGCAATGTCCTGTGGTTAGGGACCACCTTTAGAACTGTTCAAAAGTCGTCTTAAAGACTACTTTTAAACAGTCCCAAACGTGGTCTTAATATTGGAATTTTACTGTATTTCAAAGTTGTTTTCAGGTAGGGCAAACACTTCATCACGTAAACAAGTCCGTGGAAAGAACACCCCAAAACCCCCTTTACATAGAGAAAACTGTGGTTTACGGGGGTACATTATTTTTCTTATTTCTGCTCCAAGGCATAGGTTGTTGGCACTCATTAGTACCACCTTAATAAGGCGGTTCTATCGAGCACATGAAAACCTATGTTTGCAGTAAAAAAAGAAACATATAACGGATTTTCAAAAAAATAGCCATTTTAGAGATGTAAAAAAGAAATTGCGCTGTGTCTCACGGTTGTGTTATCGTAATGGTGTGAAAACGAATTTGGTGTCTCTGATGGGAGGTGCAGGGTAATTGTATCGATTCCTTATCATTGCATTTACTTCTATGTATGATATACAGTGTGCGTAGGATAACTGAAAAAGCTTTATTTTAATAGTCTATCGCGTTCACTTACCCTCTTTCTGTATTCTATGTCTGAGGCGTCGTGAAATATTGGTTGCTCGCCCGTAGTAGAATGGACATTTAGGAGAAGATAATTTCTTTAACATTGATGTAAACTTCAACTAGAAATGTTTTGGAAAATTCGTTTGAGAACAAAATTGTTGCAAGCAAACATGTATACCCATTGGTTTAACTTTATTGGTTTAGACTCAAATTCTAGACAGGTTTTTAATTATTTGGATCCCATTTTGATTTATATCAGGCTTTGAATCGACTGCCTATTCAAAATTCGCAAAATTGCAGAATGTTTCCTCTGGCTTTCGTTGTCGGATTATTACAGGGTCACTGATGAGGCTTTATTAGCCGAAACTACGTAGTATGACCCATCTCCTTTCTTATGAATGTTTTCATTGCTCTTAAAGGAACTCATTTTTTATTTTTATTTGCCTTCACTGCAGCTGGTGTTGTGCCGTGTGGTGGCCGTAAAACGTCTCCCCGTACATCAACCATAGTGCAGTTTATATTTTTACTTTTGGTCCTTTGAGATCAGCGTGAATATTCTGAGAAATCAGAAATAAATTATTGGTTTAGACTCAAATTCTTGACAGGTTTTTAATTATTTGGATCCCATTTTGATTTATATCAGTCTTTGAATCGACTGCCTATTCAAAATTCGCAAAATTGCAGAATGTTTCCTCTGGCTTTCGTTGTCGGATTATTACAGGGTCACTGATGAGGCTTTATTAGCCGAAACTACGTAGTATGACCCATCGCCTTTCTTATGAATGTTTTCATTGCTCTTAAAGGAACTCATTTTTTATTTTTATTTATATTGTGTGCTTTGCCATTTCGTTTTCATATTGTGTTTACTGACCGTTAAGTTATACGATAAAGAAATAATATTCAAATGTTTCAAACCGTTATTTTTTATTTTTGACGATTTCAGAATTCCAAATGATCCGAAAAGTGTGTATCTCATGTCTCTTTCGCTACATTGTACAACCATGTATGTTTTAAATAGCATGTATTTACGAGTTAAATCAAGATTAATTATTGTACACTCTTTTTTCAGCCTATCCAAAAAAAGTGCAGAAAACACCTATCGACTAAAGATGGCGACAAGAATCAAGGATGAAGAATCGTTTGTGCAAAAACGAAACTGATAATATATTTTCCAAGAAGATCAGCATTGTAATAAACGAATAAGGCATATAAAGTTTTCTTTTTATATCGCATCCGAAGGAGAGGGAGATACAATGTATTTGGTGCAGATGCCGTGTGCGTCAACTTCGGCTTTAGTAATTTAAAGCACTGTATTCCCAGAACCAATGGACTGATTTTAATTTCACTTCTAAAGAGCATAAGAATTATACACTTTGGTCATGTCAGAAAGTGTGTGATGCCCTCACCTTTCTACTTGACAATATTTATATTAGATTCGGTACTAAGTTATTTAGACAAATTGTGGGTATTCCGATGGGTACGAATTGCGCACCTCTTGTGGCTGATCTGTTCTTGCATTGTTATGAATGAAAGAGACTTCATGTTGTCGCTTTCCACTGATAACCAATCTGAAATTATTGAAGCTTTTAGTTCCACTTGTAGATATTTAGATGATTTATTAAATATTGATAATACCTATTTCGATGGTTTGATCAGTCAGATTTACCCCCCCAGAACTTCAATTAAATAAAGCAAATTCTTCTGATACCGAGGCCCCGTTTTTGGATTTACATCTATCTATTATAGATGGGTTTGTTTCGTACAAAATTTATGATAAACGCGATGACTTTGATTTTGAGATTGTAAATTTTCCTTTTTTGGATAGTGATGTTCCTCGTGCGCCATCCTATGGCGTTTATATTTCGCAATTAATTCGATTTGCTAGAGTGTGTAGTCATGTACCTGACTTCAACACTCGTAATTAATTATTAACTGCTAAACTCCTTAATCAGGGTTATCGGTACCATAAAATACGCAAAGCATTTTCAAAATTTTATAGACGCCATTCTGATTTAATTTCAAAATTCAATATTGGACTTAAATCTCTTCTTCAACAAGGTCTATCGGAACCCGAATTTTATGGTGACTTAGTATATAAATTCAGAAAAATATATAACCGCAATGACTTCTGCACCCAATTTCGTAAAATCATTCTTCGATATAAAAAGATTGGGTACAACATGGATGTTATACGACAGACTGCATGCATGGTAGTTAACCCAATCACGGTTGGCAACTTTGCTTCCCTCTTTAATTGCACGCCGGTGGGTCAGGCCTCAGATTCTATGACGGCTCCAACGTAAAGGCTTATTGAGAATTAGAGAGATCTAATTCTTGGTAATGTTGGTTGGTGCCTGATGCTCTGTCTCTGGTCGGGCCCATCGGAGTCTAACTGTTGGTTTTCTTTTGCTCCAGCATTTCAGTGGTTTCTTGCTGTCGAGTCCTCACCGTTGTCTCACCACTGTGGTTCTTTGATTTTTTGTGTTCACGGAGATGTTGCACTGATGAGTTAGGAGGCCTTCATGCGGACTGAACAAATTATTTGTCTTAAGCGCGACGGAAGTAAGAGCGAGGATTGTGGCCACGTAAAAACGATTTAAGCCCCCGAGTGGAAATCTTTCCACTGACCGTTCCAAGGCGGTTCTTCCTTGGCGATTTATTTATGTTGTTGTTTGTTACTTACTGTGTGTATCACTTGTGTCTTTTAATTTTGGATGGCCATATGGTCATTTTGTGGGAAAGTAACTGTCCTTATGGCCTTCCTTTGTTTAGGTTTCCATTATGGTCTGGTCGCTTAATGTTTGTATTTCTTTTCCTTTGGTGTCTTTGGTGGGTGGAGTAAGTTAATTGTATCGATTCCTGATCTTTGTTTTACTTCTACTTTGCATGAATATGATGAGGAAAATAGTGATAAGGATTTATGATCGTCATTGGTAGCTAAAGTAATTATCTCTTGTTCTTACAAAACAAGTAAAGTAGACTTGCCCAAGTCTGTTAATTAGGTGTAGAAATAATTGTTTACAAAAAAAAAAAATAATAATAATAAATAAAAAAAAAATAAATACATTGTAAAGGAAATTTATGAAAATTGTGAAATTAACATACATTCATAGATGAAGACTAAAGAGACTTTTACATATTTTTTTGTTTAAAGGGACTTTCATTTAAAAATAAAAATGTAAATGTAGGGACTTGGGCAAGTCTACAAGTAAAGCTGCATAGCTACATCAGCAAAAATGGAAAACTCCGGGGCTAGGTTTTCATCAAGTGAACTAGTGCGTGAAATGAAGACCCCACTAAACCCTACTTCATATAGAGAAAACGGGGGTTTACGGGGGTATGCATTATTTGTCTTATTTATGTGCCAATACATAGGCTGTGGGTACTCGTTAGAACCGCCTATACGAGGCGGTTCTAACGATAACCCACAACCTATGTTTTGAGTATTTATACGAAAAATATCACGGATTTTCATCAGAAAAGTAGCCATTTGGGAGATGTGGAAAATGCAGTATGTTGCACGTATTATTATCAAAATGAATGGTTTTAACCAGGTCACGGGATTGATAAAACTGTTCGATTGCCTCAAAAATGGACTTTCTGTACTTTATCTTCTGCGCCAATATATAAATGACGCGGAACACTTTTGTAAGCCCATAAAAGACTTGATACGATTTGATGACCTTGGCCTTATTTGCTCCCACAAAACGACCAATTTGTGTCCAACTGAATGGCTTGCCTGCACCATGTCGACTGAACGTATTAAGCATGTATTATACAATTTGGTACACTATTTCAGTGTAACCTACCTACGAAATGGTTAGAGTTTTTATATTATTGTTTTAATATTCAAAATCAAACAAAGTCAAATATTGGCAAATTTTGTCCGGTTGGTAATATATCTTCTGAACCAATCGATGAATTCCGACCAAATTTTGTCTGATATATCAGTTCTACATTTAAAATAGCTGATAATATTTTGGTGACTTTCACCTACTCTTCAATGTTTTTTTTTTTTTTTTTTTTTTTTGCTGTACAGTATCCCTTAATAAGATTGAATGGCCTTGGAAAAACATAGTCAGTAATCATAACAGCATAAAAAGACGTGATTTTATTTTGATAATCTTGATTTCAGTTCAATGTCACATAGTTTTGGGGGATCACATTTATCACTGAGGACAACGCTTTCTTCTGAAAATAATTCTAGTCCACCAGACCTTAAATTGTATTAACATAGCAGTTTTAAACATACCACATTCCAATACATGTAGTTCTTTTTTAGACATATTTATACATCAGACCGTGTTAGCTTTGCTGTCATTGGTAGCACGTGTTCTGTCATTGTGGCACTTTTTGGTCAGCTTCATTGATATTTGAGAATGTTTACGTTACATGTTTTTGCCTATGAATTTGTAGGGAGATTTTATAGTCCGAAATGACAAACAGGTTCGAACTGCGTGTAAAAATAAAATAAGACTTAATGGAAGTATAAATAAATACCCCCCATTCTCATTTGAACAGTGCCAAGCCTTGAAGGAAAATGGTAGATTATAAATAAATACATAGCTGATTGTCCTGTTTTGTTTTCTTCATTGGTAGTTATTCTTCCTCTGATTGTCATTGGAGGCTGTAATCTTTCGGGCTTTTCCGGGGCATCTATTTATATATGTTTTTGTAGAACTTGCTTAAAATAACAATAATAATAATTTATTATAATAATAATAATAATAATAATCGACCTTATTTATAGATGGCGCTTGCGGGCATCGAACCAGCTACCTCTCGATCTCAAATCCGATGCTTTACCACTGCACCACAGCGCTTTTACTCTCACCCTCACGTTTGTTTATTTTTACTTAATATTGCGCACTGACGTGCAGGATACATATTCAAAACCGTTACTTAGTGTGGTATAGATCAATTGAATTTAACCCAGAAAGATCGGAGTTCTTTTTGGCTTGGACGCAGGTCTTCGTTTGGCTGTATCGATTTCTTCCTGTGCAAAAGTGTAAGAGATGCCTCTTCTGACGTAATATCTTTACCCGTCGGAAACAACGATTGTAATGTTACTGTTTCATTATCACTGCAACTATAGTTTATCGAGGGAAATCCACAATAGAATGGCTTCCGATATAAAATCAAAGAAGTTCCATTATTTTCCAGTTCTTCTGTTATTAGGTTTCGCATTCCTATCAGAGAAATATCGCACGGTAGATTAGTAGTAATAGGACAAAAATAATCCAAGAACGTATTTTCCTTAGCATTTCCCGTTGTTGCCTCTTGAAATAGTACTATAGGGTGCTGTAGATCTTCATTCACAAAAGAAGCAAGCTTTGTTTCAAATGTGTATCTTTCTTCTTGTACTTTGAATGGGACATCTTTGTATTCAACCTGAACAACAAAATGACTCTCAGTAAGCTTATTATCCATTACTCCTTGTCCTAGGCCTTTGTGATCATCCGTTATCATAGTGCGATCCAACATGATTTCCAACCATCCTGTTTTTAAACTGGCCACTCCATGAGATTGCCTTGAATGTATTGTCAGTCGTTTAAACTTGTCTTCTAATACAACCATTTTAGTAATTGGATAGAAGTTCCCACCTACAGGTAATGAGTCCAATGTTTTCCTGCCTATGAGAGACAGACCATTTTGGTCCGTATAAAAGTGGAGTTTGTTGTATAGGTCAGACCTGAATCTTAGAACAACCTCTTTATTGCCCCAAAATGAAGAAGAAGAACGGACATCTATTTCTGTACGCACATGCAAGCCGTAGCCTTTCACTGCTGTTGTATTGTAGATTTTATAACTTATAAAAATACCTTCTTTGTATAATACTCGAACCTCAGAAGCGAGTTCACCAAGTAAATATTTAACTTCGGCCATGTGAAAATCGAGTGGCATTGGCCTAGCGCTGGCTATAGGTTTAAAAACATATGCCCCGCTTTGGATTGTTTCATACCACATAAAAGTAGCCTCTATACGAGTCTTTCTCCCTCTGTTATCTGAAATCGATACAAGCATACCAGTAGTGGTATTGAATGTCGCAGAAAATATCACATTTTTAATGACGAGGCTATCTTTCCTTATGTCCTTTGCATCTGTATACGGTGTCACGCGTTCATTATATCCTTCGTTCACACTGACGGTTGAAATAGCAAATGGTTGTAAAGGTATCTTACAAACAACTTCAAACCCTGTATTTTCTCCTCGCCCTAGTGCTTTTTCGTAACTATTAACTTGTATATGAATGTTGCGACCACTTTGATCAGTCAAACGTATTTGATTAGAATGGACACGAAACGTAATTATTTCTTCCCGCTGCCTAGGCAGCGGATTAACTATAAACAGTTTTACCGCCGTTTCTGTCAGAATTAGAGGAATTTCTTCTGCAAAAGTATCACGCGACTCTCTAAAAATGCGGTATTCCAATCTAGCAGCATCTTCTGGTCTTTCGTTTGTTGACATAAGTATTTCCACCAAATGTTTTAGAACTGTCATTGTCTGTGTATATGCCTGATATAGTTTGAAATCATACTGCCAAACTACGTCTTGAACAGATGTTCCTGTGATACCATCGTGGTGATAAAATGCATGCAAAATACGTCTAGCCCCACGCAATTTCAATTCCAGCGTTACAGTCGTTGTTTGTGAGGTAGACGATGCCTGTAGGAATACGAGATATACGTCTGCTATTCGGATGATTCTTTCGATCTCACGAGCAATACATTTCTGAAAAGGCCTAGTAGTGTAGTATCCGGTCCAATAATCGTGGTTCCAGTCTGAATAAGGGAAGAAATCCCCTGACAATACTGGAAATGTGCCATGAGATATTCTTTCCGCATTGTATCTTACTTGCCTAAAATATTCTTTCAAAGTTCCGAATTTAATGGTGACGTTCCAATGCTCCTGTTTGTTCATAAAGTCCATTAGTTTCTTGAAATTTGAATACATTACATCCCAGTCCTCTGGTTTACTATATGAAAAGTCTTCACCTATACCTATATAAAGTGTATCATACTTGTATAGATCGGCGGTGATTCTGTATTGTTCATATAATAAACGGGCTCTTTCAGCAACATTTCTATCGTTTATCCATACGGGTAATGTGTTGCCCACATTATGCATAAATGCATATTCCTTACAGAGAGACTTATTTGGTCCGCAGACATCTCGGATCCAATATCCCGTATAAGGCATTACGTGACAAAGTATATCTGACTTTGAATCCCTCGTCATGTAAAGACGCCAAATGAATTCCAACGAACCCATTTTTGCTAGAGTGGACTTGATTGCTTGGTGCATCCTAAGTATCACCATGTTATTGATTCCAGATAACTTTATCAAATAGGGAACAACTCCTGAGTACCCAAAAGGATCGTTAGCCCAGCTTGTTTCTGGAATCGCTCCAAGTTTGTCTAACAGCCACTGATGCCCTTCTAACAACTGGTCTATTAAACCTTCAACAGGTACCACAGCTTCGTCAGGCATGACCCAGCCACCTAGAACTATTTCAAGCTGATCCTGGCGTATCAATTGTCTTATTCGCATTTTCATGTCGGTGTCTATATCACGCCACCATCGCTCTAGGAAGACAACTTCAGCCCACTGAAACGTCATATCGTGATATGTTTCTAGTTTCTGACCCATTGCATCGAGTATACCTTTCACATGAAGTCTGTAATACTGTTCAAATGCCATGCCAAATCCTGGATCTACATGAGAGAATGGCACTACAAAGATATCTAAATGTGTAAGGTTTTCTTTGTAAGATACAGACTTGTCCTTTAATGGAAAATTGTAATTTTTGTCGGCTTTCACGGTATAGTTGGTAATAGTTGGTAGATCATATGTAGATATATTAGCGTGTGTGTAATATGAGAATTTCGGAACATTTGAACACATATTATCATACTTTAAGATATTGTGTGGAGATACTGGTCCCTTGTTACCAGAGTCATTCCGATAAAACATCATAATACTTCTATCTCGTGTCTCCAAATTTATGACGGACAACTCGTTGACGAATTGTACATGATTATAAACAAAGCAAATAAACAATATTGATAGCAACAAAATGAAAGTTCGCTTCCGTGAATGTCTTAAAAGAAGCCCTTTCAGTTTACGACGTATTTTCATAATGTGGATAAGTTGGTCCTCCGTTCACAGCCGTAGTTATAACAGTACCATAAAATGTAACTCATCTTCAGTATTTGACTGTATATTGCACCACGTTTGCATCTCCTGAAATATATAGAAAATGAGATTCTGTATAATGAAAAAATATTGCAATGACGCCTAAAAACGACACCTTCGAAATTGATAGTAAAATGATATGTGGAAACTGCATTAGGGCACAAAAGTTTGCAACATAGCGAAAGCATCACGTGAATTCATTGTTTCCCTCAGAATGACACATCCGTGTCGAAAACTGAAACATTTCGTCTTATTTCTGCGGAAAATAATCTATGTTTACTTGGGTAGAATAAGATTTACGAGATACTAGTTAACATGGGTAGCTCTAAATAAAAGCGTTTATCGGTAAGTACATCATTTTTACTTTCTATTTACATGCATAGATTCTTGGTACTCGATAGAGCCGCTTCGATGGTGAATTTTTAGAAGCCCCCACAATCTCTGCTTGGCAAGGAAAAGCAACTAGGAAAGTTTCATCAGGATATTTTTAAGGGGAATGTTTGAACAAGGCATTATATAGTCCGCCATTGTTAGAGGAAATCCGAATTCTGAGGCGTGTTTGCTTTTCATACATGTTTTGCCTCAGCGAAGGGGTATACCTTTAAGAGTATACCGCTAATGACAATAAAACAAGAGGACCACAATGGCCCTATATCACGCACCTGAACTTACAGTTTCAATCATTACATCAAGATTAATGACAAGGTAAAAAAGGCATGTTCAGCAATCAAGGGGACATAACTATGATAGTTAGGCCCACATCACCTGAGCGAACTTTCTTCCCCAACCTACTTATATGTTAGTTTCAGGAAGATCCCATCAAAACTTAAGAACTTATGGTGAAGACAAGGTCTAAAATAGGCATTTTCAGCAGAGAAGAGAACATACTCGTAACTCTATGCGTAATACGCCAACAGTATTAGTTTTCAAACTCATTCAAGTTGTAATCCTACCTTACTTATATATAAGTTTCAGGAAGATCCGTTCACAACTAAGGTACTTTTGGTGATAACAATGTTACAAATGGGCATTTTCAGCATTTTCAGCAATCTAAGGGACGTTATCCTATGATAGACTGGCCCACCACCCAAGTTTTCGAACTAATCGAAACTCTTCTCCCCATCCTACTTACGTGTACTGGAAGATCGGATTAAAGCTGAATGACATATGGTGATGACAGGGTCCAAAATGAACATTTTCAGCAAAGAATGGTGCATAATAAAAGTGAAGACAATGTTCAGGAATCGATACAATTAACCCACAGCAGCCATCAGAAACACCAAAGGGAAAGAAACACAAACATGAAACAACAGTCCCAAATGGAAACATCAATAGCGGAAGGCCAACAGGACAGTTACTTTCCCTCAAAATGGCCAATTGGCTATCCTAAACAAAATAAAATAAGCGATACAAACACTCCAAGACAAGCCATAACAAAAATAAACCGCGACAGACGAACCTTCCACTGGCGGCTTAAAGTAATAGGCCGTTATCGGCAGTTTTCAAACACACCCCAGGTTTTATCCCTGACTTACTTGTATGTAAGTTTCGAGAAGAGCCGATAATGACATGTCCCATATTCAAACTTGACCCAGCTATTGTCAAGATGATCATTCTAACCAAGTCTGATGATGACTGGACCAAACCTGTGGCCTCTAGAGTGGCTGTTATTTTTTTAAAAAAAAGGTCGTAGAGATATCCAAAAATTTTCCTAGTATGCCCCCTGACTTACCCATGCCGCGAACAAATCTTATGGTTCCAAGGTTTTTGACCTATTTAAGTTCTGACGCAGAAGGGAAAAGGAGACGAAACTGCACTACAAACCATATATTGTTAGAACCCATTTAGAATCCATTCGAAAGACTTCTCAAGAGTTTTTACAATCCATGGTTATAGCAACAATGAGTTGGAAATTACAATTATATCAAAATGTCACTTTCTGGAAACACCAAAGAATTTAGTTTGTCACGTTGGAGTGTTATCATTCGTTTTGATTCTAAAACTAAGACTGACTTGTCAGGTGGGACATGTATCTTAGCGGATTTGGCTGCCACTTTCTGTAATATTATAAATGTTGCAAGTCTCGCTATTTTGGGCATCTCCTTCCTGATGCCCGGGACTTCCGTGGATTGTGGGCCATGTTTGCTGATGTTGGCTCGGTTGGGGACGCCTATAAGTTCCCTGGTAGGCGCCTCTTGCCTGATGCCTCCAGTTGACCTGTCTCATGAGCTACGTCGGTCGGTGTGTGCTCGGAGGGGGATTTACTGTGTTTGCCGGGTCTTGACCATCATCCGTTTCGGTTTCAAACCTTTAGGGTTTAGACACGCTGATGAAGATTAAATATCAGAGAGGCCTCTGTGTCACTAAATGGTATAGTTACGCATTAATTTGGAACAATCATGTAACAAGTCAAATAATCGGTCGTATTTACATAATTATGTCGTCCACGGGTGCGTTTCATGAAATGTTTAGACGCTATGGGGGAAAAGACAGTTGCAGGAGTAAAATTCCCTAGAAACTTCAAATTCTTGAACTGTATTATCATGTTAACAAAACCGTGTTACTGGGGTTTACGGGGTTTACATTATTTTTCTTATTTTTGCTCCAAGACATAGGTTGTGGGTACTCGTTAGAACCGCCTCAATGAGACGTTTCTAACGAGCACCGGCAGCCTTTGTTTGCAGTATAAATAAGAAACATCACATATTCTCATCACATTACGCTAACACACCCGTGCGACATAGTACATTTTCACATCTCCAAAATGGCTACTTTTCGGATGAAAATCCATCATATTTTTCTTATTTATACTGCAAACATAGGTTGGGGGTACTTGTTAGAACCGCCTCATTGAGGCGGTTCTAACAAGTACCCACAACCTATGTCTTGATGTAAAAATAAGAAAAATAACGTTTACCCCCGTAAACCTCAGTTTTCTATACAAAGTGGGGTGTAAGAGGGTGTTCATTTCACGGACTTGTTCACGTGATGAGAAAAGGAGCCATTTTGGAGATGTGAAAAATGCACTATGTGGCACGGGTGTGTTATTGTAATCGTTAATTCTAGCTCGTCGGCGGATCCATAAGGAATTATTCCCTTAGATACACAAGATAATTTAGAAAGTCTTATCTTGAAATATCGACATTGCGATAACACGCCCGTGTGTATATTGAGGATCTTCCATGAGTGTTCATATATTATTGCATTTATTAAACGAGTTGAGGAAAAGGGATAAAAATCGAGGCTTCATCGAGCACTTTATCCATTTTCCTCAACGAGTTTAATAAATTCAACAAGACATGTGCACGAATGCAAGATGTGTTTTAACACAAGTGTCAATATTCCGCCATTAGTAAACGCGACGTCGCTAAGAACGTCGTAAGTGTAACATTACGGGTTGTATCTAACTAATTTGCATATTTACATGCAATCTACTAGTGAATTATCGAAATACAATGTATTGCATGGCGTTATTGCCGGCCTCGCTAGTTCAGTCGGATGCGCGTCTGACTGGTGATCAGGAGGACGCGGGTTCGATACCTGCCGGAGTCGCTACATGCTTTCATAGAGATTGATCATGAAATCTTTTCTACGGTGATTCTCTCCCTTCCGCTGATTCAAGAAGGGCAGTTGTCAGTTTCTGGCGAAAGAATATGCACTGTACTGGTTAACCGCTTACGTATAAGCCTGCCAAGGAAAGTGTGGATAGGTAAACTTACCGGCTTAACAATTACCTAAATTAGAGTTGACTAGGCCGTTAAACTCCAATACAAACAAACAAACAAAACATGGCGTTATTACATTCTCAGACGCGACGGCGCATGATAAAATGCATTCTTTCTTTTCTCTAAAATGGTTAATTTTCTGACGAAAATGTGTGATATTTTTACACATTTCACTCCAGCCATAGGTTATGCGTGATCTTTGGAAACGCTTCATCAGTGAGCCGGTTCTATCCAGTACCAACAACCTAGGCCATGGAACAGAAATAAGAAAAATGATGTACGAGTATACCCTGTTAACCGCAGTTTTCTCTATGTAAGGTGGGGTTTAGAGGAGTATTCCTTACTCTGACTTATTAACATCATAATAACAAGTCCGTGAAATGTACTCTCCTCTAGACCCCAGTCTATATTGGAGTAATAGGGGTTTACGGGGTTTACATTACTTTGCTAAGACATAGGTTGTGGGTACTCGTTAGAACCACGTCATTGAGGCGGCTTAAACCGACCGCACATGAGTACTGGTAAACCGCTTAGGGGATCTAAGCCTGCCCAGGCAAAGATGTGCGAGTCGGACCGTCCATGCTTATAAACCCTATTGGTTTCATTGGACGACAGGGCTTGATATGTCATTGCATCTCAATTTCAGGTAGAATTCCCACAAAATTGGAAGCAATAGCTCCAAAATGACCTATACAGTGTTGACAGGGAGGTTAATCCTCAAATCAAACAAACAAACAAACAAAGACATTCATGTAAATATCATCAAGCCTGTACAAATGCATTGTAAACAAGCCTAGTATACAAATGCATTGTAAATTATACCGCGGAAAAGAAAATACGATTTTTATATGACAAATTGTGATATTTTTTCTCATTTCTGTTCAAAATATAGATTGTGATATTCGTTAGAACCACCTCGACGAGGCGGTTCTAACGAGTACCCACAGTCTATGTTTTTAAGCGGAAATAAGAAAAATAAGGTTTACCCCTGTTAACCACAGTTGTACTACATTAAACGGTGGTTCAAGGGGGTCTAGTTTGTTTGATTTGAAGTTTAGCGTACCCTTCAACACGGTAAAGATCATTTTGGAGACGTTGCTTTCAATTCTGTGAGACTTTTACCCGACATTGAGATGCCATGACATCTCAAGCCCTGCCACCCAATGAAACCAATAGTGTTTATAAGCATGGACGGGCCGACTCGCACCGCATTGCCTGGGCAGGCTTAGATCCTATAAGCGATTTACCAGTACTCGTAAGCGGGTTGGTTTCAGCTCTGCGTGAAAGCATCATGCAGCTCATCTATTTCTTCAAGACCCGATGGGCGGGGGCTACGTTCAAGGGGGTCAAATTTATATTGGCGTGTTTTCGTGATGGAGTAAATTACATGTTCATCCGAAATAATGGTGTTCAGTATGGTATCAGATGAGACAACATTTATAATATAAACATTGTGGTATCTTTCTTACGAATATTTCTTTTTCAAACATAGATCGCACACTGGTCAATACATACGTACAGGCTGCGTAGCGGTCGCATAGGCTTCGTATTTTGGACGCATAGGCTTCGATGAAAAATGGCGGATGACAGTTCGTCAATGCAGGTACTAAACTGTTTTTACGTTAATCTTAATGTTGTATAGCGTTGCCCGATACTGACATCTGCCTTACGGACCACTTTATTAATGTGCAGCTTCGTCTGTTGCAAGAAAAAGTTTGAAAAACGGAATATAGAAAAATAGACCCCAAAAGAAATTTGGCATTCCAGACAGATTTACCTGCAGTTTCACTTTCGCCTGGTCGCCCTATGTAACAACAAGTTTTGGGCTGGTGTTCTGGCCGATAAATTGTGAATAATGATAATGAAATCGAAAAGCTAATATGCAACTTTCGTCACATCTCTTGCGAAAAAGAAAAATCTTGATATTTCGATACAACGAACGTAGCTTCGTTCCCTATTCCAACGCAGAGGCTACGAACTAAATTTGAAAGCCCTGAATTATGTAGAATAATAACGAATGATATTAAATTAATGTCGAGAAATCAGCCAACCAGCGTTAGTTGGTGATGCTAAAGACATTCTATATGATTTATACTAAACACATTTCATTCTCAGCTATGCAAATACAACATTATAATTCGAATGCCAAAATCTGTAAAGTTACAATTATTTACACTACCGTTCACAAACATGGTAAGTTTTTTGTCAAATCTGTTAAGTATTAAGCCAAATAATATTTGCACTGTATGAATTTCTGTCGTGTTTTTATTATAACGCACGTGGCTTCGGAATTTACGACGGGCAGGTTACAGAGATGGGAAGACGCATTTCGAAAATACGCCTATTAAAATACCACTTAAAAGATAAAAACATTCAGATAAAACATCCTGATAGTTTTGATATTTCTGCTCGCCCGGGCCAGGCGGTTCTAACGCGTATCCACAATCTGTGTTTCCGAGAAGAAATAAGGAAATATAAGTGATGCAGAACATCTGTCAATGCACACTACCGTTCAAAAACTTGGTAAAGTAGAAGTAAAACAAAGATCAGGAATTGATACAATTAACTTACTCCACCCATGAAAGACACCAAAGGGAAAGAAATGCAAACATTAAGCGACCAGACCATAATGGAAACCTAAACAAAGGAAGGCCATAAGGACAGATACTTTCCCACAAAATGGCCATATGGCCATCCAAAATTAAAAGACACAAGTGATACACACAGTAAGTAACAAACAACAACATAAATAAATCGCCACAGAAGAGCCGCCTTGGAACGGACAGTTAGTCTGTCTTCATCAAATCTGTTAAAGGAGACAGGAAAGCGATAATCTGTTACAATAAATAGGTAAACATAAAAACACCATTTCTTCTACTGAATACTGTAGGTTACTAAGTGGTCTGATAAGGATTTTATCACTGTGTAATCTCCAGCCATTTACTCTGCTACTGAACTGACCTTGAAAATTCCAATTAACCACAGATATGCCCTGACGTCATTCATGAGGAATCTAGAAGCTTGCTGTGTATTGAATAGGCATATGTAGCAATGTTGAAGTTTAAAACAGAAGCTTAAAATGGAGCAAAATAAGCAAGAACTGGCCACTCTTTGAGGGGACTTCAATTTAGATATTCAGCCTTATATTTTTGAGTCCACTGAAACTTGTCATCAAGAATTTAGTGAGGGAAGCAGCAGCTCTGAAGATAGCTATCTTATATGTCAATCACAAAAATTGTCGTCTGCTTAGTCATCTGCTGCTTTCTTTAAATGTCACCTGGACCAATCTAAGACTGCTCCTGATCCAGTCTGATCTTGGTCCACACAGTTTGCCTATAAGCCAAAATATTATTAAAAAAAGAAAGAAAAAAAACTTTAAGAAGTTGCAGCAGACAGTATAAACAGGGGCCTTTTTACAATTCAGGTTTTCTTACGGTTGAATCGTCTGGTTTTTCACGCATGCGCACTCATGAGCACTCTTAAAATGGAGGTAGCAGTCTTCATTTTTGATTGGGTGTTTATGGATTTGCCTAACTTTGACCCTTGCCTTAGGCGGGTTATAGGAAAATGCAACAGCAACCAAAGTAGCCAAAGCTAGCCATTGGCTCCAGATGAATTCGGCCTAGGTTGGTATCCCTAACGAACGGTTGTATGTCAATTCATTATTGGTAGAAAATCCTCTCATGTCACAGCGCATGACTAATTGGAACATTTTTGTTTGTGATGAGCTTAATGTCACCGACAACATCATTCAGGTCATTTTTGAGACATTGTTTCCGAATTTATGGGACTTTTACCCGACCCTGAGACGAAATTACATCTCAAACCCTGACATATAAAAAGTAGAAGTAAAACAAAGATCAGGAATCGATCAATTAACTTATCCCATCCACCAAAGACACCAAAGGGAAAGAAACACATACATTAAACGACCAGAACATAATGGAAACCTAAACAAAGGAAGGCCTAAATATGAATGACCCGTTGACTTTTTGAAAAGGCAAATACATGTACTAGTTTTTGAGTCGATTATTTATCAATCGACACAAAGTAAAAAAGTGCAAGTAGCTCTACAGTGCTTAAGTCCACGTGATTATCACTGATTTGTCGGAAATTCAGGGAACTTGTATATAGAAACAGCAGCGTTTATTTTTATCGAAGAGAGGTCAGCGTGCTGCGTAATACGGCAATCCATAGGTCATGGATTGGGCTTTTCAAACAGTGTATGTCCAGATCTAATGCCGCAAAATGCAGCGTCTAATCAGGGTCTACACTGTTTGCTCACATTACATGAATTGAAGGGCCAAACGCGGCGTCTAATTAGGGTCTACACTGTTTGCTCAAATAACATGAATTGAAGGGCCAAACACAGCGTCTTATCAGGGTCTTTACATTTTGCTTTAAATTGTAATTTAAGGGTTAAAGGAAGCAGTTTAAATCCATAAATAAGCATCCAGCCGACAGAATGATTTCACGAAATGGGGTACTGAAATCATTGCAAGCAAGTATTTTTTTCTGAATTTATATTCTAAGTCACTATGAAATTCAGATTCTGATAGGCTATGTTGCAGAAGACAGTCTGGTTAGCAAAAAAAAAAAAAAAAAAAAAAAAAATATGATGCAAGGACAGAGATTGAAAATAGATCTGAGATTAAGAAAAGTCTTGCATTTTTTTTCTTCTTTGATCCTACAAAGGCTAGAATTAGCTTATATGTTTACTGTTAAATGAGCAAATGCTTCTCTTATCTGAAACGAAGACTCGGATCAGCCAGTGCAGGCATGATTAATGGACCTTTGCTGAAGTTTTGTAGGAGCTGCAGGCTTTCGATTCAAGTATTTAAATAGAAGTCGGAGAATCACGAAAACATGCCTATATAATTCTGACCCCCTTAAATCCAACTTTTATATAGTAAAACTGAGCTTTAAAGGGATATACGTTGTTTTCCTTATTTCTTCTCAGAAACACAGATTGTGTATACGCGTTAAAACCCCCTGGTCCGGGTGGTTGTAACAAGTTCCCACACACTATGTCTTGAGCAGAAATATTAAAACTATCAGAATGTTTTATCTGAAAGCTTTTTATCTTTTTAGTGGTATTTTAATAGGCGGGTTTTCGTAATGCGTCTTCCCATCTCTATAACCTGCGAAGCCACGTGCTTTGTAAAAGAAAAACACGACAGAATTTTATACAGTGCAAATATTATTTGGTTTAGTACTTAACAGATTTGACGATGACTTGCCGAGTTTATGAAAGGCGGTGTAAATAATTGTAGATTGACAGATTTTATGCATTCGAATCAAAATGTTGTACATTTATTTGCATAGCTGGGACTAAAAAGGTTTCCGGTATAAATGATAAAGAATGTCTTTAGCATCACCAACTAACGCTGGTTGACTGATTCCTCGACATTAATTTAATATCATTCGCTATATTTCTACATAAAACAGGGCTTTCAAATTTTGTTCGCAGCCTCTGCGTTGTAATAGGTAACGAAGCTACGTTCGTTGTATCGAAATATCAAGATTTTTATTTTTCGCAAAAGATATTACGAAAGTTGCATGTTAGCTTTTCGATTTCATTATCGTTATTCACAATTTATCGGCCAGAACACCAGCCCAAAACGTGTAGTTACATAGGGCGACCGGACCAAAGTAAAAATACAGGTGAATCTGTGTTGACTGACAAATTTCTTTTGGGGTCTATTTTTCTATATTCCGTTTTTCAAACTTTTTCTTGCAACAGACAAAGCCGCACATTTATAAAATGGTCCGTAAGGCAGATGTCAGTATCGGGCAATGCAACACAACATTTGATTAACGTAAAAACAGTTTCGTACCTGCATTGACGAACTGTCATCCGCCATTTTTCATCGAAGCCTATGCGTCCAAAATACGAAGCCTATGCGACCGCTACGCAGCCTGTACGTATGTATTGACCAGTGTGGATCGTGTGTCGTCTTGAGAACCACCTCATAGAGGCGGTTCTAACCACCACCCACAATTATCTATGTTTCAGAGCTTATAAAAGCAAATAAAGAAGACCACTGTTAACCCCATTTTGCTAACCCCATTTTCCCATATATAGTGGGGTTTAGAGGGATGTTCATTGCACGGACTTTTCGAGACTCTCAAGTTCGACTTATCACGTCGGGAAATATCCCCGCACCCCGCCTCTCCGCACCCCCCACCCCCCAAAAAAAAGAACAAAGAGAGAAAGAGAAAAAAGTATTGAGTATATTGAGTGATTCAGCCGGCTTCGGACGCTCAGTCGGATGTGCGTCTGACTGGTGATCATGAGGACGCGGGTTCGATACCTGCCGGGGTCGGCAACATTCTTTCGTTGAGATTGATTATGAAATCTTTTCTACGGTCATTCTCTCCCTTCCGCTGATTCAAGAAGGGCAGTTGTCAGTTTCTGGCGAAAGAATGTGCACTGTACTGGTTAACCGCTCACGTATAAGCCTGCCCAGAAAAAGTGTGAAAAGGTAAACTGGCCGACTCAAAAATGACCTAAAATAGTGTTGACGGGTCGTTAAATTCCAATACAGACAAACAAACAAATTGGGTAATTCATAATACGGCCAAAAAGAACATTGCAGATACGTTCGAACTGAGCATTGTCGTAAAACAGGCTTGCGTAAAAATGTTAGAATGAAGTACGAGCGTATTTGCCATCACGAAAACATGCCTGTATAATTTCGACCCCCTTAAACCCCACTTTTATATAGTAAAACTGGGGTTTACAGGGGATATTCATCATTGTTCTTATTTCTGCTCAAAAACATAGATTGTAGGTACTCGTTAGAACCGCCTCGACGAGGCGGTTCTAACGAGTATCTACAATCTATGTTTTGAGCAGAAATAAGAGAAATAACACAATTTTTCATCTGAAAATTTTAGATTTTTCGGTAGTAAAATTAGGAATGTATTAGTATAGGCGAGTTTCGTAATGTCTGACATTTCAAAATACTTGTACCAAGTATCATTACGATAATGCACCCATACGAAATAGTGCATTTTTGGCATCTGGAAAACGGACATTTTTTATTGAAAATTTGCGATATTGTTTCTTGTTTTTACTCCAAACATAGGTTGTGGGTGCTCGTTAGAACCGCCTCATTGAGCCGGTTCTAACGAGTACCCACAACTATCTCTTGGAGCAAAATGAAGAAAATATTGTATACCCCCGTAAACCCCATTTTTCTCTATATAAAGTGGGGTTTAGAGGAGTGTTCATTTCACGGTTAAGACGAAATTGGCAAAACAAATCCATCACGTGATCAAATCCTGGAAATAAACACAACCTTAAACCCCACTTTATATAGAGAAAACTGGGGTTTATGGGGGTAAACGTTATTTTTCTTATTTCTGCTCCAAATCATAGGTTGTGGGTACTCGTTAGAACCGCCTCACCCACATTCTATGTTTGCAGTATAAATATGAAAAATATCACAGATTTTCATTAGAAAAGTAGCCATTTTGGGGATGTGAAAAATGCACTACATGTATGTCACACGGGTGTCTTATCGTAATGCGTGTACAAAAACGTACAGATACATACAAGCATTTAAAAATCCTGAAAATAACAGCTAACTTTAAAATTTTCAAAAGTAAGCCACGACTGCAAATAGTTCTTTGTAATTTCTTCGCGTTTAAGCAGCTAGCGGAACCAGGAACAAAAGATCTAAAACAAAAGCAAACTTAAAATATTTCGAAAGTATTGAAAGTGCTTTATTGGAAAATAAAAAGTATTGTATACTTACGGAACCCGGGAAGGGACATGAATTATTTTTATAGAAGTTGTGCAAGCATGATACTATTTTGTGCGAACAAGATCATATCTTGTGCAGACAAGATATTAAGTTGTGCGCACAAGATAATATGCTGTCCGCGCATGATAAATTATGTTGTCCACACAAGATAATATCATGCGCGCACAACATATTATAGGCTTGTGCGCACAAGATAATATCTTGTTCACACAACTTAATATCTTGTTCGCACAATATATTAAAAAAATTATGTCCCTTCCCGGGTTCCGTATATACTAAAGTCGATTTTTAAACCTTTTTCCCCAACGCTTTTCGGCGATACGTTTTATTTATTATAGACTTTTTATCAACGCATTCAGCGAGAAAGTTGTAGAGAATAAGCTCCGCCAACTTCTCGCAAAGGAGTCAGCCTCCAGAATTGTATACGTTTTGCTCTAATCAGATGGACTGTTTACAATTTTTAGAATTTTCGATAAAGGACTGTCACTCAAACTATCAAAATATAAACATTTAAAACGATATGTATATATATGGAAAAATCTCGTGCAGCCAACAAAGCGTCCAACAGAAGGGACACTGCACCAAGCATTAGAGTGTAGACAGTCAAAAAGCATGAAATACGTTGTTTTAGTCAGCAACAATATAGAGCCTATGCCTTTGATATTTGCGCCCCCGCCCATCGGGGCTTGGAGAGATAGATTGGGCTGCATGATGCTTCCACGCAGAGCTGAATCTGACCACACACGAGTACTGGTAAACCGCTTAGAAGGACTAAGCCTCCCCAGGCAAAGCGGTGTGAGTCAGATCGTCCAGTGCATATAAACATTGTGGTTTCATTGGGCGGCAGGGCTTGAGATATCATTTCTTCTCAGTGTCGGGTAAAAGTCTCACAAAATTGGAAGCGACGTCTCCAAAATGACCTTTACAGTGTTGATGGGGACATTAAACCTCAAATCAAACAAACAAATGCCTTTGATATTTTATTGATAAAATATTAAAAATATTACCCCAATCAATGCGACTTCTTGTTTGACCCCCGATAGTGAACATTGTAAGCATGCATGTTATTTTAATGACCCACATAATTGACCTTCAGTCAAACACTGAATAGACGACCACCAAGCACAAACTTGAAATTGTAGAAATGGCGCTGCTCAGATTACTTAGGTGCATGGAACCTTTTTGAGAAGTTGATGGAACTTCTTCTCTTCAACTCTCTCGCTAGATGTGTTGATCAAAAATCTAAAATAAAGAAATTATTGCCAAAAAAACGCGACCCAGTTAAAAAAAATCAACTTTTGTTTTAAAGTGGGTGTTTAAAAAGCGCAACAACCTTGAATGAGAGTCATTGATATGAAACGGACAGTAATGTCCCTTCAACTACAAATGTACAGCCGAGGTTTGTATCCCCCTACCCGCTGAAAAATATGTACGGCCAAAAAGAGCACCGACATGTTAGAGATGCGTGCGCGCAGTCTGGTCAGCACCCTAGCGTTCGCTCATCACGAAAACACGCCTTTATAAATTTGACCCCCTTAAACACCTTTTATATATAGTAAAACTGGGGTTTGCAGGGGTATACATTATTTTCCTTATTTCTGCTTTAAAACATAGACTGTGGGTATTCGTTGGAACCGCCTCGCCTAGGCGGTTCAAACGAGTATCCAAAATCTATGTTTTGAGCAGAAATAAGAAAAATATCGAAAATTTTCATCTGAAAAATTTTATTTTTCGGTGGTAAAATTTACAATGTATTTGTATAGGCGTGTTTTCGTAATGTGCTTGGTTAGGATGACAGCCCTAGATTTGATATATAGAGAATACCAGATATCAGGCAAGGCTTCGAGAACGCTTGTAGAATCGCGAGGCTCGCCGAGCGATTCTTCATGCATTCCCGAAGCCGAGCCTGATAAACTTGATAACAGTGGCTTTCTATTAATCACTATATTCCCTTGTTTTGTTTGTTTGTTTGATTTGATGTTTAACGTCCCAGTCAACACTGTTTAGATCATTTTGGGGAAGGTGCTTCCAATTGTGTGGGACTTTTACCCGACAATGAGATGAAATGACATCTCGAGCCCTAAGCGCTTTACCAGTACTCGTGTGCGGATGGTTTCAGCTCTGCGTGGAAGCTTCTAGACTTGCCCAAGTCCCTACATTTACATTTTTTATTTTTAAATGAAAGCCCCTTTAAACAAAAAATATGTAAAAGTCTCTTTAGTCTTCATCTGTGAATGTATTTCACAATTTTCATAAAAGACGGTATTGCTATTTCATTTACAATGTATTTATTTTTTATTTTTGTAAACAATTATTTTTACAATGGACACCTAATTAACAGACTTGGGCAAGTCTAGGAAGCTTCATGCAGTCCATCTATTTCTTAAAGCCCGATGGGCGGGAGCCCTATATCCCCTTGTTTGTTTGATTTGAGGTTTTACGTCCCCGTCAACACTGTATAGGTCATTTTGGAATCGTTGCTTCCAATTTTGTGGGACTTTTACCCGACAGAGAGATGAAATGACATCTCAAGCCCTGTTGCCCAATGAAACCAATAGGGTTTATTAGCATGGACGGTCCTACTCGCACCACTTTGCCTGGGCAAACTTAGATCCACTAAGCGGTTTACCAGTACTTGCGTGCGGTTGGTTTCAGCTCTGCACGGAAGCATCATGCATCCCAAATATTTCTTTCAGCCCCGATGGGCGGGGGCGAGTATATCCCCTTGTACACTCTTTTAATTGACAATTAACGATCAATTATTGATTGTTCTCAGTGCGTCGTAACATTCCTGCGCGCAAACTTCGGTCGATATTTTTAGAATCAGCGGATCGTAGGTTTTCCTATGATATCTTTTTCATGTACTTTTTTCCAGTTTTACAGTAATAATAACATTTTTGCAGTGATACGGTTCATTATTAATTGACTATTCTGTATTGTTCGGAGATCATCCATATTAACACTGAGGTCAAAAATCAATAATCATTTTTAATGGTGATAATTAATAAAATTGTCATTAATCACGTAATTTCGTAAAGGCCCACTTGCAGGTCCGAGGTATGCCGTATTGGCTATTTTACGTCCCAAAGGCCAGGTCCGAGGTATGCTGTATTGGCCTCGGCCAAAGGCCGAGGCCTATACAGCATACCTCGGACCTGTAACTGGGCCAGTACGAAATTCTTGGTTAATAACATTATATTAATAAAAGTACAAGGTCACGTTGACCTGATAAAGCTCGCTTGTACTTATCAGATCAATGTGTTACAATACTATTAATATAGGTCTTTATCAGATCAATATGTTACGATGATATTCCAGATCCGTTCACATTGATGAAGAAGTCAATGCCCGGAGTGCCAAAGCTAGTGCAGCATTTGGCCGACTACGTGGTAGTGATTGCGATCGGAGTGGAATCAGACTCCATATTTTCCAGTTCTGTTGTGTATTCCATGCTTCCAAAGGATAACCCTTTCTAGAACATATTAATACAAAACTAAACGTCTACAGAGCTGCGGTGCTGCCAAAACTATTGTAGACACGCCAAAAGACCGAATCATTTCCGAACAAGCTGTCTTAGAAAACTCTTAAAGATTAAGTGGCAAGACAGGATTCCAGACGCGGAAGGCCTGGACAGGGCAGGGATGCAAAATGTACATACTCTTCTGAAATTAGCACAGTTAAGATGGACAGGCCATGTTACCAGAATGCCTGAGGAACGTTTGCCAAAGAAAATTCTCTGTGGAGAACTAGAAATCGGCAAACGCTCCCAAGGCGATCAGAACAAGCGCTACAAGGGTACCCTCAAAGCCTCCCTCGCGGATTTCAACATTCCAGCAGAGTCGTGGGAACACTGCAAAGTGGCGAGGTCATATCAGAAAGAGTGCCAATTAGTGAGTGAGTGTTTCAGTTTCACGTCCCACAAACAGCTAAGGTCAAACGGAGACGGGGCATCGGTTTAAAGACTCATCCGAAAGTCTGGAGAAGCCCGGGATCGATCCTGCAATCCCTGGTTTATCAGGCGAGTAGCAGAGTGCCAATGAATATGGGGCAAAAAGAATCAGTGAAGCTGAGCAGAAACGCGCAAAGCGCAAAGCCAGAGCTAAGGCATCACCAGCAGAGCTGTCATCCTCTAGCATCTCTTGCTCTATCTGCAACAGACTGTTCAGAGCTAGAATTGGTCTCATCAGCCATCTTAGAACACACAAATGGTAACATTTCTCAAACATGATTAAGATTGGTCATTGTCAGAAATGACATATGAACTTTTATATAAGGCCATCCTTAAAAAATTCTTGGTTTGCTGTGCTCCTACCTACCCACACAGATTGCCCCTACCCAAAAAATTTTCTTACCATTCTGAGAGAAAGATTTTTTTTTTTTTTTTTTTTGAAATCGTGATTTAACTCAAATTTAACACACTAAGCCAAATTTCAAGAATATGACATTCTTGTTTGTTTGTTGTTTTTTTTTTGTTTTTTTTTTCTTTTTTTTTTGCTGTTTATTTTTTTTTTTTTCAGAAAAAAAATCATGCTTGACATTTCATTTGAATGGACTGCCTAGCAGACCATTCAAATGAAATGTCAAGCCTGATTTTCTCTGAAAAAAATTCAGAAAATAAGTATTCGAAAAAAAAAGGCCTACCTTCCTACCCACCTCACATATGATGGTTAGGAGCACAGCAAACAAAACATTTTTTTAAGGATGGCCTTATAGGGGGAATGTTAAACAAAGATTCAAGACATTTGCTAGTATGTGCAACAGAGTAGGCCGGTTTGTGTTTATCCTGATCGCAAACACAGAAGAGTGTTTTATCATTACGAAATCACGCCTATACTTATACAAATGCAATGTTTTTTTTACCGCCGGAGAAAAACGAAACTTTTAAGACGAAACATTGTGACAATTTAACATTAATTATTTTCCAATTATAGGGGTGTCATGTTAGTTTTATTTGTGGTAAGTTTTACAAAAAATGTACGAACTTTAAGGGGAATGGTAACACCTTCAGGGGAGGAAACTACTGCGAAAGTGTTTTTCTTTCTCATGTCAATAGAGGTCAACTCTTAAAGGAAAGAATTTGCTCTAGAGGAGCAAATTCTTGCCTCTAAGAGTAGACCCCTTCTTCGGTGGGACAGGGCTTATAGAAAAGCGAATAGGAAGTCTCGAAAGTTGTCTCCTTTTGAAAAATGGCCGAAAAATCTGTTAGGTGTTCCCATTCCCCCTTAAGAAAACAGTGTAGACCCAGATCAGACGCCGCGTTATGCGTAGTCTGATCTGGATCTTCCCTGTTTGCCAATGTCCCATAAATGGGTGGATAGGCATTTGTTGTTTTTGACTACAGTATTTACATAGGTTTCTGGCTGCATGACCTTCATGAGTTTTGTTTGATTTGGGGTTTAACGTCCCCGTCAACACTATTTAGGGCATTCTGAAGACGTTGCTTTCAGTTTTATTGGACGTTTACCCGACATTTAGATAAAATGACATCTGCCTGCCGTCTGACCTTCATGATTATTCATTTACTCGGGCGTTGAACTCCCTTTGCAGTTTTTCTACATATCGCCCAAAGACGCTTGTACTTTAGCAAACCCATTCGAACCTAGAAACCCGTATAATGGACAACAGGCAAACAGTGCAGTATCACTATTTTTAACCCAAGAGGCAAACAGTGCAGTTTCACCATTTTAACCCATTAAGTACCAGAACCCCAAAACGGGTACCCTGGCAAACAGTGCATGCCCAGATCAGACGCCGCAGAACGCGGCATCTGAACAAGGCCGCCACTGTTTGCTAATAGTTCAGTCATTTTCCGAATAAATTGTGATGAAAACACAACCTGACACACCTAAATTTTGAAATGAACTCCTGCTATATATAAGAAGGAAGATTCCATTTGGTACAAAAAGGGTTAATGGCAGGCAAACTATAAACTATCCCTTAACATTTGTTTCATGGTTTGTTTGTTTGTTTGAATTGGGGTTTAACGTCCCCGTCAACACTATTTAGGTCATTTTGGAGACGTTGCTTCCAGTTTTGTGGGACTTTTACCCGACATTGAGATGAATTGACATCTCAAGCCCTGCTGCCAAATGAAATCAGAAGGCTCATATTCATTGGACGGTCTGACTAATACCACTTTCCCTGAGCAGGCTTAGTCCTTCTAAGCGCTTTACCAGTACTCATGTGTGGTCAGTATTAGCTCTGCGTGGAAGCACCATGCAGGCTATCTATTTCTCCAAGCCCCGATGGACGGGGGCGATTTCGTAATGGTAGGAAATTGTTTGATTTCAGGTTTAACGTCCCCGTCAATACTGTTAAGGTCATTTTGGAGACGCTGCTTCCAGTTTTGTGGGACTTTTACCCGACATTGAGATAAAATGGCATCTCAAGCCCTGTCGCCCAATGAAACCAAAAGCCTTATATGCATTGGACGGTCTGACTCACACCACTTTGCCTGGGCAGGCTTAGTCCCTCTAAGCGGTTTACCATTACTCATGTGTGGTCAGTATTAGCTCTGCGTGGAAGCATCATGCAGGCTATCTATTTCGCCAAGCCCCGATGGGCGGGGGCGATTTCGTAATGGTAGGAACGATTTCAAAATAACAGTAGCCAACGAGGCATACGTGTTCGAGCTTTTGAAATCATGTACCATTCTAACACAGCGCGCCTATATAGGTAATGGGAAGGAACTGTGATTTATTCTGCAAAAATCACGGTGCGGAAGAGCTTGCCGAGTGATGTCATTAAAAAACTGCAAATTTATGACGCCACTATTCGATTTTCTTGACGTTTGACGGTGTAACGTCATTCTCTTGCATCGAAAACGTTAGAAAAGGATATGAATGCATGTGTTTCAGTCGATAATTTTAGCGGAATGTCTTCTAACAATGGCGAAAAATTGTGAGATTTTGAAGGAAACAACGGCATTATTGCCGATTTTCAGCCTGTTAGAATCGAAATAGATCATCTCTAGTTTGTGATTTGTTGAGTAATGAATCACAGTTTGTCGGTCAGTTGTACGTAGACGAATCACGCGCGCTACGCGCCCGTGATTTGATCTACTTTACAACTGACCTCCAAACTGTGATTTATTACTCAACGAATCACAGTTAGAGCTGATATATTTCTTAATTATCATACGATTGCCGAATTCAACCTTTGTGAACTGCAAGGAGTCTGAAATGTAATCGTGGGGATTTATTACAATGGCGCGATGCTAAATTGATGCTATATTGCTATAGGATTGGATCTTCTTCGTGATGTTTTGAATGGATAATGATGTATAAATCAGTTTGTCTGAGCTATCCATTTTATAAGTGACAGGAAAATTAATCTATCTATAGCCAAAGCCCGTCTGAGAGCAAATTCATACGCTTTTTTTAAGGAAACCCACCTACATAAGATAAATGTTATTGCAATTCTGCATGTATGATATAAAATAGAAGGAACATTTGTGCTATTCTCTTATTCTGAATCTAAACAAAGCTTAGGGTACCTCAGTGTGGCGGTCCAAATAATTTGTTGCATGTAATAATGTTGAATATCCGTTATTCTTGCACACCAGACAAGGAAATCCGTGATTTTACCCTTGGATAGAAATTTATGTTTTGACCCTGCTGTTCCGACCCAAAATCGAATATAATCGCGTGTTTGATAAATGCACTGGTTGATTACGACCTCGTATGCGCCGTCGTTAAGGTTGACGTCACAGCACGTTACGTGACGTCACTTAACATTCCTATAGTGTCAACAGAATATAGCGGGCGTTAGTAACCGATTAAAAATCCGCGCTAAGAAATGGGAGGTATGCAAGAAAAAGAATCCTTTATGGGTGTTAGGGGTGGATTGAAAAATCCGTCCCTCGGGATCACTGTCTGGCATCACTCGGCAAGCCATCCATATAAGATTCTTATAATCCACAAACAGACAAACAAGACAGTCTACAAAGAAATTTCACACAGCGACAGGTAGTCATATAGCGTGACGTCAAAAAACACATTTAGAACCCGCGCGAAACGTCATTGTATTATGATCAAGTAACATCAAATGCGGTCGATTTGAAAAGAAGAGAAATAATTTGAATTTAAAGTTTTTTTTTTTTTTCGCTTGGGTTTCTTTCGGATGGCGGCTTCTAACTGAATAATCATTCCGATGGCCGTCGGTATGTACATTGTTACGCTTTTGTTTGTTTGTGTGTTTGTTTGATTTGAGGTTTATCGTCCCCGTCAACACTATGTAAGTCATTTTGGAGACGTTGCTTCCAATTTTGTGAGACTTTTACCCGACATTGAGATGAAATGACATCTCAAGCCCTGCCGCCCAATGAAACAAATTGAGTTGATATGCATGGACGCTCCGACTCGCAACACTTTTCCTGGGCAGGCTTAGATTCTCTAAGCAATTTACCAGTACTCATGTGCGGTCGTTTTCAGCTCTGCGTGGAAGCATCATGCAGCCCAGTCTATTTCTTCAAGCCCCGATGGGCGGGGGCCATGTTACGCTTTTGAAATAACTCCGAAAGAATTACCACATGGTGGCATTTTTAATATCTCGATTAAAAGGAATGAATGATCATTTTTGTGGATTTTATTGATGTGTGAACGCCGGCGAATCACTCACAAACTTAGCATGAAGTCCTCCATTCGGGCTTCATGCAGTTTGCCGGATTTTACACATCGATAACATCCACAAAAATGATCCTATAAAAACATTTTACAGTGGTCCCTCAAACTGCCAATCTTAACAGACTAAGATTCACTTAATTTTGAAAAAAAGAAACATTTTGCAGCGGTCTGTCAAAATTGCTTTCCCAGAATAAGCTTCACTTGATTTTGAAATAATATCCCTCAAAACTGCCAATCGTAAAAGATTCAGATTCACATGATTTTGAAATAACATTTTACACTGCATTACGCTAACACACCCGTGCGACATAGTGCATTTTTCACATCTCCAAAATGGCTACTTTTCGGATAAAAATCAATTATTTTTTTCTTATTTATACTGCAAACATAGGTTGTGGGTACCCGTTAGAACCGCCTCGTTGAGGCGGTTCTAACGAGTACCCACAACCTATGTCTTGGAGTAAAAATAAGAAAAATAATGTTTACCCCCTGTAAACCCCAGTTTTCTCTATACAAAGTGGGGTGTAAGGGGACGTTGTTCACGTGATGTGTCCCTCAAAACTGCCAATCTTATCAAACTAAGATTCGCTTGATTTTGAAATAACATTTTACAGTAGTCCCTCAAAACTGCCAATTTTAACAGACTAAGATTCACTTGATTTTGAAATAATATTTTACAGTGGTTTCTCAAAACTGCCAATCTTAACAAACTAAGATTCACTTGATTTTGAAATAATATTTTACAGTGGTTTCTCAAAACTGCCAATCTTAACAAACTAAGAATCACTTGATTTTGAAATAACATTGTACAGTGGTTTCTCAAACATGCCAATCTTAACAGACTATAAGATTCACTTGATTTTGAAAAAAAACACTATACAGTGGTCCCTCAAACTTGCCAATCTTAACAGACCAAGATTCACTTGATTTTGAAATAACATTGTACAATGGTCCTTCAAAACTGCCAATCTTAACAGACTAAGATTCACGTGATTTTAAGATAGCATTTTATAGTGGTCCCTCAAAACTGCCAATCTTAAAAGACTACGATTCACTATTCACATGATTTTGAAATAACATTTTACAGTGGTCCCTCAAAATTGCCAATCTTCAGGGATTAACCTTGAGTAGATTTTGGTACATATACATTTCACTGTCCTCCCTGAAAGTTGCAAGTATTGAGGGACTTATCTTTACTGAAATTTGATATAAAGTTCAAAGTTTTTCAATTTGGAGAGATAAAGCTTGGCTAGACTATGAAACCACATGTGTTACAGTGGTCTCTCGAAAGTGCCAGGTTTTAGGGGTAATGCTTGATTTTGTTTAAATCTCTGGCGTCGGTTTATTATGTTTTGTTCATTCTCATTAGTAACGATACTTAACCCAGCTAGCATTGAACAACGAACCAACGTGGAACCGGCAGCGAAACGACGTGTCGGCCCGACGATGGTCCGTATTTCAAGTCTGCAGTATCTCTGTACACAACATGACGCAAGTAGTCTGTTTACACGACTGTGCATTAGTACAGCTTTTGTTTGCATCGCGTCAAGGTAAATGGATATAAATCTTACAAACTGTCCACACGTCTAAATTTTCATTCGCTCCTACATGTCTTGAGTAGATTTTAACTTTTAATTTTCGACTTCCCGGAATTCTTTCGTAGCAGATATTCGTAATCTTTTGATAAGCCTTTCATAAATCAATGGATCCGGCGTCCACATTTCAAATTCCTTTTTGCATGTTTGATTCTGACCAAAATGTAAAGAGGGCAATTGTCTCGTCAAAACACGACTTGGAGCTCCTGTCTTCTGTTGGCAAATTAAGCACAAAAATAAAGTCACAACGCAGACAGACAACCAATTCTCATGATAAAATGTGCATACATAAATGTGTAATGAGTTGGTTCTAAATATAATTTTATTCCGCTTCTGATGCCTCACGGCTGTTTAGACGGTGAATTTAAGCGAAGGAAAATTAAATGCCAATCTGATACTAGGTCCTGATGTGGATTAAGTTGCAGCGATATCAAGGTTTCCATCGAATAAAAATACTTCATGTAAACAGATAAGGCGCATCTCCTCCGCCACATCTTTCTCTGTTCTAAACAGGGTATATAATAAGAGACAACATGTATGAACCGGTCTACGTTATCTACTGAAGGTCAGCGGTAATTAAATATTAGACAACTCATGGAAAGGCAAACTGAACCAAAAGGACCGCGCGACGTTTAACGACACATACCAGCCTACGCGGAGATCAAGTCTGACCAGGTGACGCTTATCGCAGCGCCCAGAGCAGGAAAAATGTGTTTGCGCAGCCGCTGGTCACGTTTGTATTCTTGCAAGCTTTTTTTTCTTTTCGTGTCACAGCACAATTAGGATAATTCCCCCAGTCAGCCATCAAGACAACCAGACCAATATATCATCTACGACAGATAATCGATTATCTGTCTTAGGCTATTATTTGTCCTACATTTTCTTTGAGGGTAACGTTGCTAGCCATGCCTTGTTGTTAATGGAAATATAGATTGTCCAAACATTTTGTTCTCTTGCAAGAGTTCGAAGTGTTGTTCTCAAGGCTTTCGAATGGCATAAAAATACGCTCTAATGCTCAAGGCTAGAAATTTGTTATGTTTAACTATGGAACGCCTTTACTGCCTCCTGGTGACTTCCTTCTTGCTATTGTGTCAACTCTTCGTTATACCTTGTGCATTCATCATTATATCGTGTGCTGTAACAATTATACTGGATGCAGTTGATATTATGTTAAGTATACATACCATTATATCATATGCAAACGTCATTGTATCCTGTGCTTTGATCATTATATCGGATGCAGTTGATATTATGATATGTATACATACCATTATATCACAGGCAAACATCATTGTATCCTGTGCTTTGATCATTATACCGGATGCAGTTGATATTATGTAATGTATACATACCATTATATCACAGGCAAACATCATTGTATCCTGTGCTTTGATCATTATATCGGATGCAGTTGATATTATGCTATGTATACATACCATTATATCACAGGCAAACGTCATTGTATCCTGTGCTTTGATCATTATATCGGATGCAGTTGATATTATGCTATGTATACATACCATTATATCATAGGCAAACGTCATTGTATCCTGTGCTTTGATCATTATACTGGATGCAGTTGATATTATGTTATGTATACATACCATTATATCATAGACAAACGTCATTGTATCCTGTGCTTTGATCATTATATTGGCTGCAGTTGATATTATGCTATGTATACATACCATAATATCATAGGCAAACGTCATTGTATCCTGTGCTTTGATCATTATATCGGATGCAGTTGATATTATGCTATGTATACGTACCATTATATCATAGGCAAACGTCATTGTATCCTTTGCTTTGTCATTATATTGGATGCAGTTGATATTATGTTAAGTATACGTACCATTATATCATAGGCAAACGTCCTTGTATCCTGTGATTTGATCATTATATTGGATGCAGTTGATATTGTAGTACGTGTACAAACCATTATATCATAGGCAAATGTCATTGTATCCTGTGCTTTGATCATTATATTGGATGCAATTGATAGTATGCTGTGCACTAATAGTTTTCTGGCATGGGCAAACGTCTTTCCATCCTGTGATGTCATGATTATGTTGGTTGTACTTGACATTATTTCATGGAAAAAACATCACTGTATCCTATGATTCCATCATTATTTTGGACCCTGTCAATATTAAATTATGGATACATACCAGTCTATCATGGACAGGACCAATGTATTCTGTTATTTTATCATTATATCAAACGTATATATTGTTATATCATGCACAAGCTTCACTGTTCTGCGTGATTTCAAAATTATATCCTGTGCTTTCATAATTTATTTGAATTCATTTAATAACTTGTTAATTATTTATATCTTTATATCATAGACAAAGAGCATCGTACCCCGTGATTTCATCATGATATTGGGCAAACGTAATATTATGCTATGCATCCGTACCATTTTATCGAGCGCAGACATTTTATTCTGCTATTCTGTGCTGTTCCGTTGCATTCATATGACGGTTCGGTATGCCTGTCGCGTCTTATATTGTTGGGAGATTTACTTTTACCTAGAAGTATTTTCTGGTTTGTTTTTTCTATTAGCCAGTAGCACTGGTACATGCAAAACTTTCTCACACTCTAGGTATATTTAGACTGATGACCTAACACAAGGTCGCTGTATGTCTGGGGTTATTTTCTTTATATCTATTCTTAGAATATAGGACGTTTGGAGTGCTATTTTTATGTAGATGCACTTTCATGATAAGGGTGTATATTTTTAGCCTGACAGCTCCAGCTCACTGGGCTGTGGCTGGTTTCTCTGGCTGAGAGGATACTACCATATTTGGGTCTCAGGGGGGGGGGGACTTTATTTTTAGTATCAAAATGCACGGCTCTGTGACTTGTCCGGTTGAGATGATCTCACCATATTTGGGGCAGAGGCCGTATATTTAAGATGCACCCACAAAATCTCTGGGGCTTTTTCGCAGGGTTCTGTTCGAGGGATAATTGCCGATAGTTTGAAAGAATGAATGAGGCTTTATTACCTGCATTGCTTAAAATGTATATTAAAATAATAATCACACAATAAATTGTTACAGTTTTAATGTATTTGAGTGTCTCATGTGGAGCCAATTTTCAGCAAAGCAAGAGGCAGCTCATGGTGCAAAACAAACACAAAAGTTTTCTTTAATAATAAGAAAACTTTACACTGGTGGCAGCTGATGGGATTAATCGTGAAGATTTATCTCGATTCCTCGGGAGTCGGACTTTAACACGGTCTACGCAGATTCTGGTGCCTCAAATGTCATAGATTTATGATAATTGTGTTTGCCATACATCTGGCTAAATTTGGTTTTGTAGAAAAAAATTGTATGGAATAAAAACAAATTCTTGCCACGGATTTTTAGAAGGGTAATTTATTTCGTCTCCTATACACTGTGTCAAAATTTCTGTTTAATCCTCTGTTTAATTATGTCTACACTTAGGGAGCAAATTGCTGATTTATCTATTACATTAAATCAAATTGCAGAAGAGCGGAAAAATTTAATAAAACACATGCTTATTCAAGAGGAAAATTATGAGGCGCAATTCAAAATTTATGAAAATAAAGTTGACAGCCTTTTGAAGGGAAAAGATGAGGAAATTGACAAGTTATTAAGGGAAAAGTGCCGTTTAGAAGCTAGAATCCTGGGCGAGGATGCGCCTGTCCTGCAGTATAAATTCTGATACTTTTTGTTTTATTGTGTGTGAATTTTGATTTTGTTCGTGATGGGACCCAAAAGAAACACAAATATGGAAAAGGACAAAGATCAAAATATCGCTGGTCAGTTAAACATCGAAAGTTACAATGAGGATGACGACTTGAGGCGTCAGATTTCAGAATTGCAAGAAAAACTGAAAATTACCTCAGAGGAGAAAAATAGGGAAAAGGATAAGGCAAGTGCTCGTGAAAAGGAACTTGATGCCCTTTCTGGTGCAATGAGGAGGCAGGAGCGTTCTGCTGCTGCTGAACGTGATGCTCTTGTTCGAGATTAACAGGGCAGAATTAACGATTTACTGACCGATAGGGCAATGTCGGCAGGAGTGTCGGAAACACAGTCAAACCGTGAAAATTCACCCTTAATCGCAAATACACAGGGTCAAGCTGCTGGTCATCACAATGGGCTAATATATCAGAATCAAGGAACAATGGGCGCTTTTACCGGGAACCAGGGGCGTCAACGGAATCACGCTAATTACGAGGTGCCTATGCCACGTCAGGCACTTTTCGATGGGAAAACGTCTTGGGAAAGTTTCTTTCAGCCATTTGAAGCCTTGGCACAGGCCTGCAGATGGGACCAGAATGAGAAGCTTTTTCGACTTACCAGCTGTTTGAGAGGTGAGGCGGCTGAGTATGCATTTGGACAGCTTCCGCAGGAAACGCTGAGCGATTTTAGTCAGCTCGAGAGGGCCCTGGAGGCACGATATAAGGAGAAACGAACAAGCTCTTCGTATTTGGCTGAGTTGGAAAATCGTCGTATGCAAATAAAGGAAAAGCTGGCTGATTATGTGGCGGATATTAAGCGCTTGGTGATTAAAGGATACCCCACTGCGGATGCGCAAACAAGGGAGAAAATAAATGTCAGGCACTTTTTAAAGGGCTTGCCTGATCAGCAGATGGCTGTCGCTGTAGGTATGCGGGAACCAGTCACAATTGATGAGGCCAGGCCAATTTTGGAAATGTACAATAGTTTAAAGGATGAGGTGAAGGGTGCACGGGTAAGAGTGGTACAGCCAGGTGAGGAAATACCCGTAAATGAAGGTCAATTTGTTACTGAGAAAAGGCTGAGAGAATTCGGGAACGAAATTAAATCAAATATTGGGAAAAAGATTGATGTTTTGTCACAGAAGCTTGAGAAAAGAAATGTGAATGTGGGTAAAGAGAAACCGCCAGGATCTTCAGGTCAAGGTCAAGGTGACGTAGCTTCTGGTGGTGCTCGACCAAAGAAAAAAATTCGTTGTTTCTCATGTCTTGAAGAGAATCACATTTCAAGAAATTGCCCATATAAAATAATGGTGCACGTAATAATAATGCAGCAAATATTCAGGAAAACTAACTGGTGCCACTGCTAACGGCCTGGCAGTGGGACATGCTAGTTATTGTGACGTTTCTGGAAATGTGAGTGTACGTAGCCTTAATCATGGAATGTCTATTCTGTTGCATGTGTCAGTTGGTCATCTGGGTGCCAAATTTGTGCTAGATACTGGCGCATGCGTCAGCATTATTTCATCTGGACTTTATTATAAAATTCCTCCTAATGATAGGCCCCAGTTACGGCCAGTCAACAATTCTTTTAAACTTGAGGTAGCAGACGATAGTCTTTTGACTGTAGAAGGAATTGTAAATTTAAATTTTAAAATTTCCAAAGATGATTTTGCATGGGATGTTTTTGTTGCTCCTATTAGAGAAGATGGGCTTATTGGCCTGGACTTCTTACAATTCCATGATTATGTGTTGAGTGCAAAGTCAGGACTCAAGCTTAAAAACAGGAAATATGAAACAGTGATTGAAAAAGTTCCATTAAGGGCTGTGAGGGTGGTTTGTAAGAATGATGTCATAGTTCCGTGTAATTCAGAGTTCATTTTGGAGGGGGATGGCGATTTTATGCCCTTGGGCTCGGATTTAGCTTTAATAAGCCCGTGTGACGATACCAACATAGACGGACTTATAGTGGGAAATTCTTTAGTTAGACCTTCCAAGAATGGAGATGTATTACCAGTGCGGGTAGCGAATACATCAGACTCGAATCTTACAATTAAAAGGGGAACTACTCTTGGTATTATGCAAGGCGTTGATGACTCAGATATATTAACGGATAGCCCTGAGACAGAATCCTGTGAAAGAGCCCCGAAAATAAATAATGTCACTGCTGGGGAAACTGACACAACTTCCTGGTCAAAGCCTTTGCAAGAGCTTTTTCACAGATCCTGTGAGAACTTAAGTGAACATGAGAAAACAAGACTGTGTCTCTTGTTTGACAAATATAAAGAAATATTTTCGACATCTCCAATGGACTTGGGTAGGACAAATGTTATCGAGCACGCTATACCTACTGGAGATGCTCGACCTATTAAACTACCCCCGAGGCGTACACCGAGGGCTTTCGTAGAGCAAGAAGAGGCAATAATTAAGGAGCAATTGGATGCTGGGTTAATTCGAGAAAGTAACAGTCCATGGAGTGCACCCTTAGTTTTTGTGAGAAAGAAAGATGGGTCGGTTAGACCTTGTGTTGATTATAGGCGTTTAAATGCTGTGACAATAAAGGATGCTTACCCATTACCACAGGTCCATGATTGTCTGGACAGTCTTGATGGAGCAAGTTACTTCTGCTCCCTGGATCTCAACCAGGCGTTTTTTTCAGCTCGGCGTTCGATCCTCTGATGTTCAGAAGACTGCATTCTCGACCAGCAAGAATGGACTGTATGAATATGTTGTCATGCCTATGGGTTTGACTGGATCCCCGTCTTCTTTCCAACGGTGCATGGAATTGATTTTTCGAGGGCTACAATGGCGCACACTTCTTATATATTTAGACGACTTAATTTGCTTTGGGCGTACATTCGAGGAAATGCTCACAAGGCTTGAAGAGATTTTCAACCGCCTTAAAAATGCCAATCTAAAGCTTAAACCTAAAAAGTGCAATATGTTCCAAAGGGAAGTGGCATTTCTAGGTTTTAGAGTGAGTGGTAAAGGCATCCAGCCTGATCTAAAGAAAATAGAGTGCATTCAGGCAATGAAATTCCCACGAAATTTAACAGAACTTCGCCGATTTCTTGGATATTTAGGCTATTACAGGCGTTTCATTAAAAATTTCTCTATGAGAGCTGCCCCTTTGAATAGGCTGATGGAGGCCGGTCAGCCATTCATCTGGTCAGAAGAATGTGAGAAATCTTTCCTTGACTTAAAATCAGCGGTTTTGGGGGATGAAGTTATGGATTTCCCGAGATTTGATGCGGAGGGCGGTGTTTTCATTCTGGATACTGACGCAAGTAATCAAGGAATAGGTGCATGTCTTTCTCAAATGCAGTGGTGTGATCAGACTCAGGCTGAGGTCGAAAAGCCGATTATGTTTGCAAGTAAAACGCTAGACAAAAGTCAGAGGAAATATTGTACCACAAGAAAGGAACTTCTGGCAGTCGTAACTTTTGTGCAACAGTTTCGACACTATTTACTGGGACGTCAGTGTATCATCAAGAGTGATAACTCTAGTTTACGATGGCTTATGAGTTTCCGTTCACCTTCAGATCAGATAGCCCGCTGGCTGGAAGTTTTATCCCAGTTTGATTTCACTTTGCTTCATAGGAAGGGTAAGAATCATGTGAATGCTGATTTTTGGTCAAGAGTAGGGTGTGATCCGCAGGAGTGTGACTGCTATGATAGAAACACAATTCTGGAAGAGCTTCCATGTGGTGGCTGTAAGACATGCCGGAAACGTCATGACCAGTGGTCAGTTTTAGCAGACGTTGATGATGTTGTACCCTTGTTCGCTAGGAACGTATCTTACCACCAAACATCAGGGTCGAAGCATACTAAATTCTCTTATGTGGGAATACTATTCACTGTACTTAGCTTTTTGTCTAGTGCACTTTGGAATATGTATGCATATGTGACTAAAGGAGTAAAATCTAGAGCCTTAGGACGCTTAAGGCCTATGACTGATAGGAATAGCTTGGGTGAGTCGCTAAGTGAGCAACTCAAGGACGGAAATGGTGTTTTGTTCCAAAATGGGGAAATACCAAGTCAAAGTAGTAGCACAACGCCCTCAGATGATGTTTTGCTGCGAAACAACGGATTTCTCAAGGAATTAAAGAGGTCATCATTGGCAAGCTATCAACCTGAACAGATTCTTAAAATGCAAAAGAATGACCCTGATATTGGTAAAATGATTGAATGGAAACTACTTTCAGAGGTAAGACCAGACAGGGACATGGTGGCCGGTGAATCCCCATATGTGAGACATCTGTGGTTATTGAGGAACCAACTTAGCTTAAAAGATGGCATTTTGTTTAAAAAGAAAGTATCAAACTGTGGTACCCAAACATATTGGCAGTTACTCCTGCCCTCTGTTTTAAAGAAACAGGTGTTGGAGTCAACCCACTCTTCCCTATCATCAGGACATTTGGGTGTGAACAAAACACTCTCTAAAATTCAGCAGATGTTCTATTGGCATAGATTAAAAGAAAGTATTCGGTATTCCATTCAGAACTGTGTCAAGTGTGGTTCTAGGAAGAGACCTGGGAAAATGCCCAGGAGCCCCATGACAGAATATACAGTGGGATACCCTATGGATCGGGTGTGTACTGACATACTAGGACCACTTCCTGAAACAGAGCGTGCCGCAAAATACATTCTGTGTGTTCAGGATTCCTTCACAAAATATGTAGAGTGTTATGCTATACCGGATCAACGCAGTAGCATGGTAGCTGACAAAATAGTGTATGAATTTTTATCCCGTTATGGTTGTTGTCTCGATATGCATTCAGACAGAGCTTCAAATTACCAATCAGAACTTTTTCGGGAAGTGTGCCGATTACTCGAGATAAAGAAAACATCCACCTCAGGGTTTAGACCAAAGGCCAATGGCCAAATTGAAAAGTTCAACTCAGTGCTATTAAACATGATTTCAACGTATGTGGATAAAAATCAAAAGAACTGGGATCTTCATTTACCCTTGTTGACCATGGCATATCGATCTACAGTTCACCCAAGCACTGGATATACCCCAAACAAGCTAATGTTTGGCCGTGAGTGTATTTTACCTATTCAGTTACAAATAGGGTGTTTTCCTGAAAGTGCTGATTGCAAGACATACAATGAATATGTTCAAAATCTTGAGATAAAATTGCAGCAAATATTTCAGCTTGTACGTGAGCACCTTAAGACCAATGCCTCCAGAATGAAACGTGACTATGATACCAGGATAAGCCAGCACAATTATAAGATAGGTGATGTTGTTTATTGTCTTGATCTGACCAAAAAAAATTGGTCACTGTAAAAAGATTGACCCCAACATTTGGCAGGGCCCTTATGTTATTGTGAAAAAGTTCAGTGATTTACTTTTTGAAATTCAGGGGAAACCTGGGACAAAAACAACATTGGTTCAACATGACAGGCTAAAGAAATATTATTCTGAAACACTCCCAGATTGGGTCACTAACAAGTCTACCGAATGCCATGAAACTTCAGGGACTATTCCTGGTGTATCTCTTGGGCTTCCCCCTGCCCCAGGCCATGCCCTGTGGAAATCAACACCTAGGAAGCCCAGGAACAGAAAGAAATCACCATGCATGAATGGTGATCCTGACTATATCAACGTTAAAAGAAAAGCAAAGCCCAAAAAGACTGAGGGACCTTTTCCCTTAAGGCGGGGATCTAGGCGTCGTAAAAACACTGTGTTTTTTGGAACATAAACAAATCATAAAATGTGGTCACAGATATTGAGAATCGGGCTGACTTATCTTTACCAGAAAATTGGCTTGAAATTTAGTTGAGTAAGAAACTTTGATCTTTGCATTAAAACTGGAACCAAAGCAGCTGGCCCATGACCTAATGCTTCATAAATTTAAAACTTAGGCATTATGGTGACAGTGTTCATGCTTATCATGAGTTTTGTTCATGTGAAATTTGTAATTAAATTTTAGCTGGGGTGGTCTTTCTCTGAGACAAAGGGATTGGAGGTCATATATAAGAGCTGGTCCTGAATTTTCTTAGCAAACACTGATGAAATATTAAAATGGAAAGAACAGGCACTCCACTTATGGATGAGCAGGCAATGGTAAGCTGCAGTTACTCACCAGTTTCCGACCCTTGGGGAGACGTAACTCTGCAGGAGTCTTCCATGGACCAGTTACTAAGGAGACTTAACACCCTGGAAACGTTAGTGAGGGACCAACATCTGACAACTAGGGAGCATGTATCAAAATGCCAGAGAGACACCATAAGCATAGAGAGAGGCATGCTGAATAAGGTATGCCAGAACCTACAAGCTGTCGCGATGGGGATCGAGGATATAAAGAAACGGCACCAGGCAGACCCGACTTTAATGTCGGGAATAATGAGTATGGTGAACTCTGCATTACTCTATCTCCAGACCACAGCTCCAGATTCAGCACCTGCTGTGGCTTCAGTGGACAATTCACAAAATGGAAACTAAGCTTCATTGATGTTTGATAATTCCCTGTTTTGGATATTAGAAGGAATCCTGTTGTAAATATTTTGTGCTTTGCTTCGCTTCAGTATGTAAGTTTGTGTGCTTTATGATTATTTTCATGTATTTTGGAGTATATGTGATTCTTATATTTGAATATGATAGACTGGATAAGAAGTGAAATTTGGTAGTTTTAGTTTTGAAGGAAATTAGAAATGTAAAGTCTAAAATAGTGAATCGGTAGTCGGAAATTGCCGAAATATGTTGGAGAAGGATTAATTGTTAAAATTGTGAAAGATCAGGAGTGATATGTGTTTAATTTTCTTAATGCAATTCTAGTGAAAAAGGGATATACAACAAGTGCGTATTCAGGAGTGATATGTGTTTAATTTTCTTAATGCAAATCTGGTGAAAATGGGATATACAACAAGTGTGTATTTTTATCAGTGGTAATGTCTCGGATGTGTGTATTATTTTCCAGCTATGTTTTGAGCTTAATTAATTGGAAATTCTGTTTTTGTTTCTGAAATGGAGATCTTATAAAATTATACGGATATCAGAGGGACATCATTGGCTCGTTTTTCATCAGGGCAGAATACATGTACGAGAGAATAGGCATGTACACCGGGTCGATAGTCGATTTTATACTGGGTAGATTTTATAGGGAGAGCGGAAAAACGGAGTACAACAGCAGATTGGCCATATGGAGCAGTTTGTAGACGTTTGCCTTCTAAATAGGACTATCTTTACTAACATTGTCCAAAAGCATGTCATACTTGCTTTTGACTAGTCAAAAGTATCAAAAACTCAAAAACCTGACGCAACTTTTTTAAAAGTTTGGAATAAATACGGCATGGAGTAACATTAGCCTTGAAAGTCTCTGGAATTTCATTGAAAATAGCAGTAACCTTGGACTAATTGACTTCAAAATTCTTGAACTCTCTGAGATATAACAATATTCCATTACATGTAACTACTCAGTAACAGGACAGATGTTTATAACTATCCTTAAAACAGATGAACTGATGAAGTTTTCTCAGTATCTTTCATCATTGATGTTGATATGACAATGTTTCAACGTTTGTATTGATACTAACCATGGGACCTTATGTTAGCTATTCTTATATGACGAGCTAACGTAGAATAACGGAGATTAACTGGGTTTTGGAGATCCCGATGTCATGGAATTGGGCGCTATTACAACACCTTCGGCTTGGGGCGAGATGGTCCAGATGGATGACATGTTGATATTCAGTTAAACCTGACGATGGTGCCATCATTCAGATGTTTTATTAATTTTCACCTTTAAATTTAAGATAAAGTATTCCTAATATTAAATATCAAATACTAAGAATTAATTCTAATTGAAATGGCACACAGAAACTTGAACATTAAATGTGATTTTATTTTGGAGATTATAATTTCACCAAATAATTCTGTGCATGTGGCTGAAAGGAAAATAATGCAAGACTGAAAAAGAAGGACTTTAATGTGTGAATGTGATCAGACTGTCTTAAGTGCATCTGATGTGAATTGGATATGATTATCTCTGGGTAAGGGTATAATTCATTAAATACTCCCATTTTTGTTTTATATTAACCCGAATGATAATTCAAACCGAGGACGGTTTGACCTTGTGGTTGGGGGAGTGTTGGGAGATTTACTTTTACCTAGAAGTATTTTCTGGTTTGTTTTTTCTATTAGCCAGTAGCACTGGTACATGCAAAACTTTCTCACACTCTAGGTATATTTAGACTGATGACCTAACACAAGGTCGCTGTATGTCTGGGGTTATTTTCTTTATATCTATTCTTAGAATATAGGACGTTTGGAGTGCTATTTTTATGTAGATGCACTTTCATGATAAGGGTGTATATTTTTAGCCTGACAGCTCCAGCTCACTGGGCTGTGGCTGGTTTCTCTGGCTGAGAGGATACTACCATATTTGGGTCTCAGGGGGGGACTTTATTTTTAGTATCAAAATGCACGGCTCTGTGACTTGTCCGGTTGAGATGATCTCACCATATTTGGGGCAGAGGCCGTATATTTAAGATGCACCCACAAAATCTCTGGGGCTTTTTCGCAGGGTTCTGTTCGAGGGATAATTGCCGATAGTTTGAAAGAATGAATGAGGCTTTATTACCTGCATTGCTTAAAATGTATATTAAAATAATAATCACACAATAAATTGTTACAGTTTTAATGTATTTGAGTGTCTCATGTGGAGCCAATTTTCAGCAAAGCAAGAGGCAGCTCATGGTGCAAAACAAACACAAAAGTTTTCTTTAATAATAAGAAAACTTTACAATATCGTAGGTAAACTACATTCTATTCTATCACTTCGACGTTTTATCATAGGCGAACATTTCATGCGAGCAATTTTAACCGGTAACACCATCAGCTTGACAAAATATGGCGAGCAAACTTTAAAGAGCACTTGGCTCAATGGGTTTGAGTGCAACTTATTATAAATTTGAGACGAAAAACTTGAGCCAAGTCAAGTACTGAACCTCTCTGGTAAGGAGCTAATCAGATTAGGTGTTGTGACGCTGGGCGATAGACTACGGTTAAAGGCATTGCTTCAAGAACAGGCAGACCAAGAAGCCAATGTTCGCGGCCGTACAGCGACAGGTAATTGTACTCTTTGACCGTTTTACGCTTTGCTCAGTTTTTCAGGCGATACTGTTACAGGTAAATTGCTAAAATCGTCTTTGTTCCTGTCGTAGGCCAGACCAGGGACATTGGGGTCAGTGGCGGATCCAGGATCTTCGGTTTCCAAGGCCAGGGTTTTCGACTTTGATGAGGGGACCATTTTTCTTAAATTTTCCTGAAATTCTCCATGGAAATGAGCCCCGACCTCCCTCTGGATCCGTCACTGCCATTGAACTGGCGTTTTCACAAATCCATTTTTTTCCTGGGGGTGTGGGCGGGGGATGGGAACATGTGCAACACCACAAACCTGCCATCATGGCCATATAATGACCGAGCGCAGTAGCGAGAGAAAAAAAGAAAGTTGTCCATACTTCACTATCAGGTCTGAGATTTCAGTTATCTCCAAAGACATTCCATAAAAAAGGACAGTCTATAAATTTATGGATCTACAAGTCTATAAATTTAAAGACTTATACAAAGAAAGAAATGAAAATCATATGAATTTCTTAAAACAAGCAAAATCTCAGAAAATTGTATCAGTCTGTTTGCACATAGCTGATTAGCTTAAAACTGCTTATACTCTGTTGTCTCATTCAGAAATTATCCAAGAAATAAACAAAATGATCTTTCACATTACGTTAACATGTTCTTAAAATGAGGACCCCTGTAAACCCCACTTTGTATAGAAACAAATGGGGTTTACAGGGATATACCTTAATTTTCTTATTAATGATTCAAACATCGATTTGGAGCTTGATAGAACCGCTTCAATGAGGCGGTTCTAACGGGTCCAAAAGATCTATGTTGGGACCATAAATAAGAAAAGGCATTTTTTCATCTGACAATTTGCTTTTTTAAGGACTAATAAAACTTTATTTTTAAAAGTGTCCAATTTTGCATGGGCGTGTTGATGTAATGACTTTTCAGGTTTTCTCCCTTACACTATAGTGTAATTAATCACCTGACTACGTGGCATACTTACTGCAAACCAGGCGAGGGAAGAAAACCTGAACAAGAATATCTTTGGTAGTACTCGAAACCAAGACAATAAATTTGAATGGATTTTTCAGCAATATGTTTGCAAGCATGTTACAACAGCAGTTATGTTTAGTACAAGATGTGATTTTTTCTGCAATACTGAAAGCAAATACAAATCCGTATTTTGACAAGATGCGTCTTAAATTCATAGACTTGTAAGTCTGTAAATTTATAGACAGTCTATTAATTTAGAAAGTCATGTCATGTCTTAGATATGTCTAAGATAGTCCATAAATATATAGGTCAGGAACAAGCTTGAAATGATTTTGTCTAAAATAGATCAATTGATTGGCTTAAAACATCCAAATCACCATACATAACATTTGCGCGTGCCCAGCCTGGAAAGTTACAAGATAAATTTCTGTCAGGAATGTGGCTTTTGAAGATACGTTCCAATCCCCCTAAACAGACAGCATATTCAGCGAAAGAATTGTTGCAAAAAACATCAGTTTTATTTGTTATAACTGGTAAATTTGGTAAAAATTCAAGTTATCTCGTAAATTTAAGTCTATGCATAGAGTTTTTCATAAACATCTGCAGAGCAACTGGTAAGCTCGCCACCTTTGTAGCGAAAGATGATAAATAGGTTCCTTATACATGTATTACTAAAAAACCTACTTGTCAAATTCAGCCTCCGAAAGTGGGCCAATAAATGGCTTGTCATCAATGAAATGGGTGACTGAAAATAGGAAGTGTCTGCTGACAGCCGGCTATCACCAGACCTAAAAGTCTGCTGACAACCAGCTATTATATTTGTTTAATATAAATAAACATATTATTTTTCACTATTAAATTAATCCTTTATCGTGAGATACTATACTCAATGACCCATTTCATGCAGTGACAAGTCATTTATTGTCCACCATATTTTAGGAGGCTGAATATGAAAAGTAGGTTTTTCATTGATTCCATTGTGGAATTCGAAAATATCTGAGGGTCACTGATGAGGCCTTATTGGCCGAAACTAGCTAAGCTGGCCCAGAAAACATGTACACTCCATATTTTTCAGTTCTGTGATGTATTCCTTGCTTCCAAAGGATAACCCATTTATAGAACATATTTAACTTCACTACAGCTGGTGTGTGGGAATGTGTGGCGGCGGTAAAAGGTCTCCCTGCCCTACATCATAGTGTAGATTATATTTTTTTGTCCTTTGGGATCATTGATCCCATTGTGGACTTTCGAAAATATCTGAGGGTCACTGATGAGGCCTAATTGGCCGAAACTAGCTAGTCTGGCCCAGAAAACATGTACACTCCATATTTTTCAGTTCTGTGGTGTATTCCTTGCTTCCAAAGGATAACCCTTTTATAGAATATTTTTAGCAAAATAGACAACCTGATTATCATATTTGGCTACAAAGATGACAGCTTGCATGTTGTTCTGCAGATGTTTATGAAAAACTCTATGCACAGACTTTAATTGGGTCCCGTCAAGCGATTTTGGTACTTATCGCCTATGCGAGCAGCGAAGGTTCAGGCGAGCCTGCGCATCCGCGCAGTCTCGCCAGAACCTTCGCTGCTCGCTCATACAAGCAGTGAATCAAGATGAACCTTCAGACAGAAAATCATATCCCTGGCCCCTCTGAATGGCTGAGCATGCGCAGTTAAAATTTGTCATGACGGAATGCTCGAAGACCCAAATTCGCTTGGCGGGGCTCAAATTAAATGATAAATTGGATTTTTCTACCAAATGTATCAGTTATAGCGTCTGAAACAGATGATTTCTGCAAACAATTCTTCTCTGAATATGCTGTTTAGGGCAATAGGACTATCTACAAAAGTCACAATTCTACCGCGGAATTTGCTTGAACTTCCACGTAAGGCGTGCACAGATGTTTATATAGGGTAATTTTGATGTTTTAAATAGATCAATTGATCTATTTTAGACAAAATGAATTCAAGCTTGTTCCCGACCTGCATATTTATTGACTAGCTTAGACATATCTTAGACCTGACCATTGTCTAAGGGGCAGTACAGTAACATTGGATTGGATAAGAACTCTGGTTACCATAGTAACATATACATGCAGGTCCCATTGACTTATATTGGGAAAAGCTTGTGAACACGTGAGAGGCCACATTTTTCATCCGATCTTCATGAAACTTTGTCAGTACCGTTGTCTTGATAATATCTCGATCAAGTTCGAATTTCAGTCATACCCAGTCAAAAACTAGGTCATTATGTGAAATCATACAGAAAGTTTGTGAACACTGGGTCACACCCGGGCAATAACTAGGTCACTAGGTCAAATCATAGAAAAAGCTTGTGAACACATTAGGGGCCGCATATTTTCATCAAATGTTCATAAAATTTTGTCAGAACCTTTGTCTTGATGATATCTAAGTCAAGTTCGAATTTAAGTCACACTCAGTCAAAAACTAGGTCACTAGGTGAAATCATAGAAAAAGTTTGTGAACACATAAGAGGCCACATTTTTCTTCGACTCTTCATGAAACCTTGTCAAAACCTTTGTCTTGATAATATATCGGTCAAATGAAACTGGGTCAACCCCGGCCAAAATATAGGTCACTTAGTCGTCATAGAAAAAGCTTGTGAATACATTAAAGGCCAAATTTTTGATCCGATCTTTATGAAACTTTGTCAGTACCTTTGTCTTTATATCTTTGTCATGTTCGAAATTGGGTCACACCCGGCCAAAAACTAGATCACTTGGTGTAATCATAGAAAGAGCGTGTGAACACGTTAGAGGCCACACTTTTGATCACATCTTCATGAAACGTTGTCAGAACCTTTGTTTTGATGATACCTCGGCCAAGTTTGAAACTGAGTAACACATGGCCAAAAAACTAGGTCACTAGGTCAAATCATAGGAAAAGCTTGGAACACATTAGTGGTCACATTATGGTTGGATCTTCATGAAACTCTGTCATGACTTTTATTTTGATGATATCTCGGTCAAGTTCCAAACTGAGTCACACATAGCCAAAAGCTAGGTCACTTGGTCCTGTCATAGAAAAAGCTTAATGCAAACATGTGAGCCAACATTCATAAAACTTTGTCAGAACCTTTGTGTTCATGATATCTCAGTCAAGTTTGAAACGAAGTCACACATGGTAAAGAAACTAGGTCACTAGGTTAAATCATAGAAAAGCTTGTGAACACATAAGAAGCCACCGTTTTCATCCAATCTTCATGAAACTGTGGCAGAATCTTTGTCTTGATGATATCTTGGTCATGTTCGAAACTCGGTCACACCTAGTCAAAAATATGTAACTATGTCAAATCATAGAAAAAGCGTGTGAGCACAAGAGGTCACATTTTTCATCTGATTTTCATGAAACCATGTCATAATCTTTGTCTCAATTAGATCTTGGTCATGTTTGAAACTGAGTCACTCCTGGTCAACAAGTAGGTCACAAGGTCAGATCATAGAACAAGAGGCCCATGGGCCACTATGCTCACCAGAGCTCAGGTGGGCACTGCCCAATTGCAGCCATGTATTTTAACATGATATCATTTTAATCTGCCAAATGAACCCCCATATCCAAATGAGCACCCATGTGGACTCAGAATATGAAACATTAGGCCGCTTATGAAGTAGAGGGGGTGGGGCATGGACCCAATGGAGCCCTGGTTGGTGTCACTAAATGTGTCTTATCACAAAGAACAAGAATATATATGGTTTAGCAGTGGGGATCTGCATGGCTGGAGATATAAGTGGAGGGGTTGGAGCATGCCCTGTCATTCCCAGGAAAGCCCAAGATTGTTGTCCCTAAATGTGTCTTATCATAAGGACCAAGTATATATATGGTTTAGGGGTGGGAATCTGAACGGTATCCAAGATATCCTTTCATGAAGTGGAAAGGAGAGGACTGGCCCCTGCGGACACCCCTACAGTAGGTGTGCTAATAATAAGGAACAAGAACATATATGAATATGGGGTGGGGATTTGAATGGTTTCTGAAATATATGGCCTTTTATGAAGTGGAAGGGCGGGGCACATTGCCTCAGCACAAAGAGACCCCCAAGTTGGTGTGACTGAATGAGTCTTATCATAAGGAACAAGAATAAATATGGTTTAGGGGTGGGGATCTGAACTATTTCTGAGATATGTGGCTTTTAATGAAGTCAAGCGGTGGAGCAAGGCCCGGGCATGCCCCGGGGACTCACAAGCTGGTGTTAATGAATGTGCCTTATCATAAGGAAGATGAATATATATGGTTTAGGGGTGGGGCTCTGAACAGTTTCTGAGATAAAAGGCATTTTGTGAAGTGCAGGGGTGGGGCAAGGCCCAGGGAGACCCCATGGTTGGTGTCAATGAATGTGTCTTATCATAAGGTACAAGAATATATATGGTTTAGGGGTGGAGATCTGTAAGGTTTCCGAGATATTGTGATATTGTTACGGGCTCGCGTTCCACTCCTGTATATGCCCGTCGAAGACCAGCCTGGGAGTAGGCAGTCAAATTTCTCTCAGAAAACACAGACAGAGACAGCCAAACAGAAGTAAATAAAAAGGTGGACTCCAACTAAAATGACTTTTGATGTATAGAATAATCAGACTGATGGTTTATAGATTAAAATATGAAGTGCAATGGAAATGAAAAACGACCAAAGCTCTTTTCTTAGTTTGCAATATTTATTTCTGACAAGGTGCAGTACACACAGCACTTCGATTACATTTGCAAACTTTAATAAAACAATGATCTATAACCGAATTTTAAAGGAGAGAAAATGGTGTGTTCAACAATGCAAAAATGGTAGCGTGAGACGATATGAAACGATGAAGAGTTTCTTAAAATAAACTTATATAACCTTACTTTCTCCTGGAAAACTACAATAAAATGCACAAAAGATGTTTCTCTTATCCTCTTTGATTAATTTCCAGTTGTTTAGCGTTTTAAAACTCAAAAGGATCTAAATTTAAAGCCAAAATAAAGAAAGAACAAGCAAGACGGAGGCAAAACACGTCTGCTCTCAATGAGATCAAAATTCGGAGTCCTCCCAGCATCCTACAGTCATCACTTATATATCCTACAGCCTCCTACACCCTACATGCCTACATCCAACAGGAAAACAGAGTGTAGGTCTACGACCCCTACGGTTGAAAGCAACGTAGGATTGCAGAAGCGCGTGACCCTACACCGTAATGACGTGTATGATGCTGTAGGAAACGACAACCCGGCGCCATTACACATTAAATTTCATAGGGTTGTCGCATAAAAAGCTAAATATCACTTTACAAACAAATTATAGTTAACATGAGGACCAAGCCGAACGAAAGCTAAATGAATTCTCTAAATGACCATTACAGTGAGAAAATAATAAAGATTCGGGAAATAGATGCATTTTTGATGACAAGATGACAACTGTGATTTGACAATTCAGTCTACTCCGACATTGTTTACACATTACTTAGCAACTGCAGCTATCGATACACTTCCGTTCTATAAATAACTTCAGTATTGGAAAAAATCCATATAATGAATATTCGATTAGCACATAGGTAAAGTGCATGTCTATGACAGTAGTTTTTGAAGAAACTTAAATCCATTTCAAAGTAACCTCTTTTGTCAACTTTTTACAACATTAAATAGTTATCTAACTTTTAAAATTTCACATCTAGACAGTCAAGTTTTCCAGTGTGTATCATCAGTTCGTACAGCAGGAATTGGAATAGGCCTAAATACCAGAACATAACAATATTATGAAATGGAGGGGGTGGGGCATGGCCCCAGCACATCCCTGGGGACCCCCAGGTTGGTGTCACTGAATGTGTCTAATCATAATGAACAAGAACATATATGGTTTAGGGGTAGGGATCTGAACAGTTTCTGAGATATATGGCCTTTTGTGAAGTGAAGGGGTGGGGCATGGCTCCGGCGTACCCCGGAAGACCCCCAATTTGGGGTCAATGAATGTGTCTTATCGTAAGGAGCAAGAATATATATGGTTTAGGGGTGGGGATCTGTAAGGTTTCCGAGATATTGGGCCTTTTATGAAATGGAGGGGCGGGACATGGCCCCGGCGCATCCCGGGGGACCCCCACTTTCATGTCACTGAATGGGTCTTATCATAAGGACCAAGAGTATATAGGGTTCAGGGGTGGGGATCTGAATGGTTTCCGAGATATTGGGCCTTTTATGAAGTGGAGGGGGTGGGGCATGGCCTCGGCGCATCCCGGAGGACCTCCAGGTTGGTGTCAATGAATGCGTCTTATCAATAGAAACAAGAATATATATGGTTTAGGGGTGGGGATCTGTAAGGTTTCTGAGATATAAGGCATTTTATGAAGTACTGGGGGGGGGGCGGCGCATGGCCCCGGCACAACCTACTGGCCCCCCAGGTTGACATAAAAGCATATGGCTGAGAGAAGTTTGCTAAAGGAACATTTCTATGAAAGTTTTGTCAAAATATCTGCAAAGGCTTTGTAGTTAATGCCATTTTTCAATTTTCCCCATTATAAGTCTATGGAAAATCTAAGTTGCCATAGCAACCAAACTAAAGAGCCGAATTTCACAAAAAACATAAAACCTGTAAAGGCAAATATGGTGAATATTTCCATAAACTCTCAGCCTCATAGAGCATACGGTTTCTGAGGAGATGATTTTTTAAGTATTTTTTTTTCTATTTTTTTTTTTCATTTTGGTTTCCATGGCAACCAATACAAATTAGCAGTAGGCCTAAAATCATATGACAGATAGAAGATTGCCTAAGGAATATTTCTATGAAAGTTTTGTCAAAATATCTGCAGCGGCTTAGCAGTAAATGCCATTTTTCAATTTTCCCCATTATAAGTCTATGGAAACTCTAAGTTGCCATAGCAACCGAACTAATCAGCCGAATTTCATAAAAAACACAAACTTTCAATCCCCCAACCCAAGGATGCTACAGATGAAATTTGGGCTGAATCGGTCCAGTGGCTTCAGAGAAGAAGATGTTTGAAAGTGTTGACGTCAGACGACGACAACGACGCCGGACAACTGCCTATCCTATAAGCTCCCCCGGAGCCTTCGGCTCTGGTGAGCTAAAAAGCTTGTGAACACATTAGAGGCCACATTTTTCATCCGATCATCATGAACCTTTTTCAGAGACTTTGTCTTGATGATATCTCGGTCAGGTCGAAACTGAGTCACGCCTGGTCAAAAAGTAGATCACTAGGTCAAATCATAGAAAAAACTTGTGAATACATTAGAAGCCACATTTTTTATCTGATCTTCATGAAACTTTGTCAGAATCTTTGTCTTGATGATATCTGGTTCAAGTTTGAAACTGGGTCATGCCCTGTCAAAAACAAGGTCACAGGTCAAATCATAGAAAATGCTAATGACCACATTGGAGACCACGTTTTTCATCCGATCTTCACCTAGTCTAGATAATATCTGTCAAGTTTGAAAACGAATCGTGCCCAGTCAAAAACTGGGTCACTAGGTCAAATCAAAGAATAAGTTTGTGACGACATTAGAATCCACATTTTTTATTGGATATTCATGAAACTTTGTCAGAACCTTTGTTTTAATGACATCTTGATCAAAGTCGAAACGGAGTCGCCCCTGGCCAGAATGTACAAGTAGGTCAAATAGAAAAAGTTTGTGAACGCATTAGAGGCCCCATTTTTCATCTTATCTTCATGAACCTATGTCGGGATCTTTGTCTTGGTTATATTTTGGTCTTGATGATATCTTGGTCAAGTTCGAAACTCGGTCACACCTAGTCGAAAAATATGTAACTATGTCAAATCATAGGAAAAGCGTGTGAGCACAATGGAGGTCACATTTTTCATCTGATGTTCATGAAACCATGTCAGAATCTTTGTCTCAATAAGATCTTGCTCATGTTTGAAACTGGGCCACTCCTGGTCAAAAAGTAGGTCACTAGGTCAAATCATAGAAAAAGATTGTGAACACATTTGAGGCCACAATTTTCATCCAATCTTCATGAAGCTTTGTCATAACAGTTGTCTTGATGATATCTCAGTCAAATTCCAAACTGAGTCAGGCCATGTCAAAAACGAGGTCGCTAGGTAAAATCAAAGAACACGCTTGTGAACACATTAGATGTCAAATTTTGCATCTGATTTTCATGCAACCATGTCAGAATCTATTTCTTGATAATATATATGTCATTTAAAACTGTGTCACGCCCCGTCAAAAACTAGGTCACAAGGTCAAATCATAGAAAAAGCTTAAGAACACATTGGATACCATAATTTTCTTCCGATCTTCATGAAACATTTTCAGAACCTTTGTCTTAACGATATCTCCGTAGAGTTCAAAACTGAGTCTTTCAGTCAAAAACTAGGTCACTTGGTCAAATCACAGAAAAAGCTTATGAACACTTTGTCCCCTGTAGTAGAGAAGAACCATCATACCCCATAATTTTGTGATAGAGAGGAACTACCCTACCCAACTACTATGTTCGTTTTGATAGTCAGGAACCCCCATGCCCCACTACATGTACTATGTGAAAGAGAAGAGCCACCCCTACCCCATTTCCATATCCTCTTTATTAGTGAGAAACACCCATGCTCCTACTACTATATGATAGAGGAACCACCCTACCCTACTACTGTGTCCCCTGTGACAGTGAAGAACTATCAACCCCTAACACTGTGATAGAGAGGAACCACCCTATCCCACTACTGTTTTCCCTGTCTTGGGCTTGAGGAATCACCATACCCCACTGCTGTGTCCCCTTTGATAGTGGTGAACCACAATGCCCCACTACTATGTTAATGTTATAGTGAGGAACCACCCTACCCCACTTCTGGGTATCATGTGATAGAAAGGAACCACCCTACCCCACTACTATGTATCTGTGATAGTGAGGAACCACCATGCCCTAAGTGATAGAGAGGAACCACACTACCCCATTGCTGTGTCCCATGTGATAGCGTTACCACCCAATCCCATGTCTCCTGTGATAGAGTCAAACCACCCTACCCCATTGCTGTGGCCCCTGTGATAGAGAGGAGCCACCCTACCTCACTGCTATGTTTCCTGTGATAGTGGGGAACCACCAAGCACCACTAACATATGATATAAAGGAACCACCCTACTCGACTGCTTGACACAAAATGGCCCATAAGGGTTGACGTGTCGTTAAACAACAACAACACGCACACACACCACACCACAAACACACACACCACACACACACACCACACCAAACACACCACACCACACCACACACACACGCACCACACACACACACACACACACACACACACACACACCACACACACATACACTACACACACACACACACACCACACACACACACCACACCACACACACACACACACACACCACACACACACACACACCCACCACACCCACACACTCTACTGCTATACCCTTGTGATAGTGAGGAACCACCATGTCCCACTACTATGTAGAGAGAGATACCCCCTACCCCACTGCTATACCCATGTGATGATAAGAAACCACCATGCCCCACTACTGTGTGATACATGTAGAGAGGAACCACCTTGCCCAACTGTTATACCCATATAACAGTTTGGAATCACCCTACCCTGCTACCATATCCCATGTGATAGTGAGGAACCACCATGCCCCACTACTTTGCCATAGAGCGGAACCACCTACCCTGCTACTATATCTCCTGTGATAGTGAATAACCAGTGTGCACCACTACTATGTTATTGATAGGAACCATCTTACCCACCTACTATGGCCACTGCAATGGAGATGAACCACCATGGCTCAGTACTGTGTTAGAGTGGGACATGATGGTTGCTCACCATCACAGTGGACATAGAATGGTTCCTCTGTCCAATGTGAAAGTGAGGAGCCACCATGTCCCTATACTATGTGATAATGAGAAACCATCATACCCCACAACTATGGGGTAGAGCGGAACCTTCCTACAACACAACTATGACCCCACCATGTCCCACGACTACTATGTGCTAGAGAGGAATCATCATACCCCACTGCTGTATCCCCTTGAATCACCATGCCACAGCATGTGATAGAGAGGAACCATCCTATCCAACTGCTATGTCCTTTGTGATAGTGAGGAATCACCATACCCGAATACTACATAATAGAGAGGAACCACCCTACCCTAATGCTATTCCCCTGTGATGGCAAGGAACCACCTAGACTTGCCCAAGTCTGTTAATTAGGTGTCCATTGTAAAAATAATTGTTTACAAAAATAAAAAATAAATACATTGTAAATGAAATAGCAATACCGTCTTTTATGAAAATTGTGAAATTAACAGACTTGTAAATATTGAAAGAACTCATTCACCTTTCCTGTAGATGATTGTCAGATAGGGGTGAGAAGTTTATTTAGATAACTTTTCACTGACAGGCTCCAGAGCTTGTTATCATGATTTATTTACATTAGTGGGGGAAAACCGCATGAAGGCAAAGGGTTTAAAAAAAAAAGAAGTTTCAATTTTAAACCATTACGATAACATGCCTATGCTATATTAGAAGGCTCCAACAATGACGTTAATCAGAATTTTTCTTATTTCTGCTCAAAACATAGATTGTGGGAACTCGTTACAACCGATTCAATGAGGCAGTTCTAATGATTACCCACAATCTATGTGTAACCGCCTCAATGAGGCGATTCTAATGGACATACGACACTAGTATTCACAATTATCATGATCATCCCCTAAACATGTCCATACAATGAAAACCCTTTTTAACACCACTCTATATAGAGTAAAGCAGGGTTTACCAAATTAACAGGCTAGTCATTTTGTAATTTCTGCTCTAAAACATAGATTTTGGGTAGCCCTCGTATCGTTTTTCTTTATTTCTGCTTCAAGCATAGATTGTGGATGCTTGTTAGAGGCGGTTCTAAAGAGTACCCACAATCTATACTACTGAGCAGAAATAAGAACATTATGTAAACCCTTGTAAACGCCACTTTTCTCAATGGTTTCTCCTGTTAAGATAATGTTGAAAAGATTCTGCAATTACACATCTTATTAACTAAGTAATTATGCCAGGATAATGATATTATGCTGCCTGCTTGCCTTTTTTTCTATAAAAACAAGTGCAAAAACAATTACAGTCCACCCTGTGTTAAAAGCAAGCACCTCAGGAATGATCAAAATGTGCTTGCTTAAGACAGGTGTTTGCTTAATACAGGTGGATATTAATGCATTCGCCTTTTTTGGGATTCGAATGATTGCTTGCTTAAGACAGTTTGCTTGCTTAATAGAGGTGGCCACTATGACTGGTTTGACTGTATAATGATACCTCAATGGCTCGAACACCAATAGCTCGTTTTCTATGACTGTTTTCGAACTCGCTCTTGAGAACCTGAGAAATTCTTCACACATACATGTATCCATATGACAAATATTTAGGGATAGTTATGGGTATTTGGCGTATTTTATCTGGAAAAATTATATTGTGTGTACTCACAAGTTGATTCTAATGAGCACACACAAAATATATTAATCAAATAAAGGACTGAAAGTAATGCCGAAATTATCCTCAGTAAATTCAACCCTCGATGGCAGGAACTACCACTGTCTCGAACAAGTTTTAGGTCCGAACACAAAGGAAGCAACATCCCCAAAATGACCTATACAGTGTTGACAGGGGCATTAAACTTCAAATCAAACAAAACAAAACAAAAATCTCCAAAATACTAGAATTTTCCTCTCTTTCACTGACAGACGCAGGTGGGTGTTATTTATTAAGTAAACATTGACTGCAGAGGCTATGTTCTTATCAACAACAAGTGGGATATAGTGTTTCATGCCAGCTTTGTGCTGGTCGGAACTTTTGCAGAGTATACAAGTCCCTACATTCACAGATGAAGACTAAAGAGACTTTTACATATTTTTTGTTTAAAGGGGCTTTCATTTAAAAATAAAAATGTAAATGTAGGGACTTGGGCAAGTCTAGGAACCACCATGACCCATTACTATGCAATTGAGAGGTACCACCTAGCCCTTTACTATGTGAAAGAGATGAACCATCCTCACCCACTACTATGTGATAGAGAGGAACCAACATGCCCTACTACTTCTTCTCCAGTGATTTTGAGGAACCCCCATGTCCACTACTGTGTGATAGAGAGGAATCAACCTACCCTATTGCTATGCCCCTGATGATTTTGAGGAACCCCCATGTCCACTACTGTGTGATAGAGAGGAATCAACCTACCCTATTGCTATACCCCTGATGATTTTGAGGAACCCCCATGTCCACTACTATGTGATAGAGAGGAATCAACCTACCCTATTGCTATACCCCTGATGATTTTGAGGAACCAACCTACCCCACTACTGTGTATCCTGTGATAAAGAGGAACCACAATACACCACTTCTGTGTGATAAGGAGGAACAAACCTACCCCACTGCAATACCCCCAATGATTGTGAGGAACCACTATGCCCTACTACTTTGTGATACTGAGGAACTACCCTACCCCACTACTATGTCCTCTGTGATAGTTAGGAATCACCATGCCCTACTACTGTATGATACTGGGGACCTACCCTACCCCACTACTATGTCCTCTGTGATAGTGAGGAACCACCATGCCCTACTTCTGTGTGATAGAGAGAAACCACCATGACCCATTTACACATAGTACTGAGCCATGATGGTTCCTCTCTATTGAAGGGGACCGAGTAGTTGAGTAGGGTGGTTCCTCCAGGTGTTTTTGTTACTGTTTTCACCATGGTGTTCATTCTGAACCTCAAGCTGCAATATGATAAATTGAGCATTCATAACTGTACACTCCGGTGAGCATTGTGGCTTATGGGCCTCTGATTTTCACATTTCTGGAAACATCGCAGCATTTCGGCTTCAATAAAAATTCTTTTCTTTTTTTCAGAGGCCACAAATGTGTCGAGGGAATTAGGTTCACTGTTTGGACCAATGAGGTCGAGGTACAGTAATGCATTTGTAAGTAGAGGCAAGCAAAAGAAGGGGAAAACATGGACTGGAAATTTCCTGTGTCTGTCAGGCAGACAAAAGAACAGGGAACCAACGGCAGAGGAGAAAGCTGTTCTTCAAAGAAATGGTCTGGGGTTTAAAAAAATACAGTTTCTGTCTTCAGATTCAGAGGAAAAAGTGAAAAAGGTGATTATGGAACACTTTCCAGCATTGGAAAATTGTGGGGGGGTATGAACTCTTAAGATGTGGAAGTGCTACAAGGTCGCTAAATTTCATTGAAGACAAGTGGGACGCTAAGAGCCTATATGAAAGTGTGGGCAGTCAGGCTCACATTTACATACGACCAATTCAGAAACAAATCTTAATAAATGATGAGAACAATAACAATATAAACACGATATATGAAAAGGGCTTGAAATGTGGGCAAGAATTTAAAATTATGGAGTTGAGAAATCATATCAAGCATTGTGGTGTAGAGTCAGAAGAAGATGATGTTGGTCAAACTAGCCAAGTCTACATTTTGCCACATTTGCCACCTTCTGTTGAACCCCAACAAGTTGTTCAAATTGGATCAGTTGAGCCCCAACAAGTACTGCAAATCCAGTCATCTGAGTCCCAAATAGGTGCTGCAAATCCAAACACATGACCCCCAACATGTGCTTCAAATGCATTATCCTGAAACTCAATAGATGCTGCAAATCCAGTCCCCTGAATCTCAACAAATGCTGCAAATCCAGTCCCCTGAATATCATCAAATGCTGCAAATCCAGTCCCCTGAATCTCAACAAGTACTGCAGATCCAGTCCCCTGAATCTCAACAAATGCTGGAAATCCAGTCCCCTGAATCTCAACAAATGCTGCAAATCAAACGCCCTGAATCTCAACAAATGCTGCAAATCCAGTCCCCTGAATCTCAACCAATGCTGCAAATCCAGTCCCCTGAATCTCAACAAATGCTGCAAATCCAGTCCCCTGAATCTCAATAAATGCTGCAAATCCAGTCCCTTGAATCTCAACAAATGCTGCAAATCCAGTCCCTTGAATCTCAACAAATGCTGCAAATCCAGTCCCTTGAATATCAACAAATGCTGCAAATCCAGTCCCCTGAATCTCAACAAGTGCTGCATATCCAGTCCCCTGAATCTCAACAAGTACTGCAGATCCATTCATCTGAGCCCCAGCAAGAGCTTCAAATCCATTCACCTGAACCAGGACAACAGGTTGTATCTGCTGATGAAGAAGAGTCAGTTTTTGTTTTTGTAAGTTGTGAAAACAAAGTGAAAATTGATGTTATTGTTTGTAATATGAGCATCATTTCAGATTTTTTTTTTGTTTTACGGCCCTTTCAAGATTATTTCACTTATATTGAGCCGATCGTTAATCAGAGGTGGGCGAAAACCAGAGTACCCGCAGAAAAACCACCTGACCTTCCGTTGCAGAACTTGGCGTCTCACATGTGACCCGAGCGAGGCTCGAACCACAGCGGTGAGAAACGTAATGATCAAGAGTCAGCGCTCTTAACCACTAGGCCACGGAGGCCAGTTGCATTTCAGAAGTATATCTATGCATATATACTGGTCACAGTAATATTGTTTTTGAAATGGCTGTTACACAACAAAATCGCAAAGAAAACAAGTCAGTGTTGTGGGAGAAAAAACAAGAAAAACCAAATCAAATGTTTTATTAGCTCACCTAAGCTGAAGGCTCAAAAGGTGAGCTTATAGTATAGCCGAAGATCCATTGTCCGTTGTCGCCGACATTGTCAAACAAGTATATCCCTAAAGCTATTAGGCAAATCTTGATCAAATTTCATTCGTATCATCATTGGGCAGGGGGAAAGGTTGCGTCAGTTTTGGGGCGTGTCTGGCCAAAACTGTGGTTACCATGGCAATCAATAGCTCTCATTGACTCATAAGGGGACAAATGGTGTCTCCAGGAAACAGTGACAGGCAAGAAGCCTAGGATGGGTTCGAATATTGGTCAGATTGTACTTACCATAACAAAGTTACTTGCCCTTGAGCGTCAAATGATATAGTGTCTCCAGCTTTTTTCGGTCATTTTCGACTGCATCTTTTTTAGACTTTCAGGGAATGAGAACAGGCACAAGATCTCAGCTGTCCGATTGGTTTTGATGTCCTCCCATTAGGATACCATTGACTCAGGTGAGCGATTCAGGCCCATTTGGGCCTCTTGTTGGCAGTTCTTTTCAAAACACAAAACAGCAGTGGTTAATTCTGAAATGCTTGTTATGGTAAAGTATAAACAAAAACAAACCCAAGAAATAGTGTTGCAGTAGAGACTGACTGGCAAAATGTGGTTAGCTACTTATCCTGTGCCTGGTATAAAAAGCCCATAAAATGTCAATCATGACAATTGTCGTCATCTTTGCCGTCTGCCGGTTAGCTTTTTTTTCAAACTGTGGACCCAGATCAGACTGCGCCTGTAGGAGCAGTCTGATCTTGGCCCACACTGTGTGCAAAAATATTTTTAAAAAGTTTGCAAAAAAAAAAAAAAAAAAAAAAAAATCAGCAGACGACATTTTCAGATGTAGTTTTTCTCGGCGTCTTAAGGGTCAAAGGTGGGAGGCAAAATCAGGAGAGGTTGAAGGGTGATTCGTGTTGAAATGGAGCTTTTGAAGATCTGACTTAAGTTCATTGCGCAACAGTATCAAGCAATACAGCGGGTCAACATCAGACCGAATTCGATACGACGTTATTACGTTGTATCGATGTCGGTCCAACGTTTGTCCGACGGTCTTTCACTAAAAGTAGCTGGGCTCAGTTTGACCTTTTGAAACCACCCGATGCCAGTACTGATTATCGCTTAATGTCCAAGTAAAACAAACATTAACTTCCAGCAGACAAAGAAAAATATAGATAATTAGAAGGATAGTGGCCTGTGAACTGTTTACGTTGAAGAGACGCATGTTGATCAACGTGATCTTACTGGTGGTCACTTGGTTGTAGTTTCAGGCTCATACGTAAGCAGTTAACCGGTACAATGTACATTCTTTCGCCAGAAACTGACAAATGCCCTTCTTAAAACAGCAGAAGGGGGAGAATGACCGAAGAAAAGATTTCATGATCAATCTCCTCAAACGAATGTTGCCGACCGCGGCAGGTATCGAACCCGCGTCCTCCTGATCACCAGTTAGACGCGCATCCGACTGAGCTACCGAGGCCGACCTTTTCATCAGGCTGGCTGGAGAAAGAAAAATAAGGCAAACCAAATCATTTGAACAAAGTCGAGAAATTTTGGTTTCAAAAATGTCCCTCTTGATTAAAAAAAAGCACACCCAAACTTGAGGTTTTCCTCAGAAATAACGGCGTAACAGACGCTAACATTTATGATATGCTGTTTTAGCATCAACGTCGCTAATGTAGTAAGCCGGCGTTACCTGAAAATTTGGAACGTCATGACCTCAAAAGTCGCGTGTGAGCTGTCCCGTATGGTTGTCCATATGAGATAGATTTCTGTCCTGTATTGGTGCCCCTTTTGGCCAGATTTTTCGCCACTAGTGAGCAAACACAGGGGTGTCTCGGTTTCATAGTCATTTGTATGCGAGGAAGCTTAAAGTGACACCAAGTTCCTTTCCTGGCTCTGAAAACACATCACAAAAACACAACTATATAATTAGACCCCCTTGAATCCCACTTTTATATTGGCCCTGTCAAGAGATTTTGGTACTTATGGCCTATGCGAGCAGCGAAGGTTCAGGCGAGCCTGCGCATTCGCGCTGCCTCGCAAGAACCTTCGCTGCGCGCTCATACAAGCAGTGAATCAAGAGGAACCTTCAGACAGAAAGCCATATCCCTGGCCCCTCTGAATGGCTTGGCATTCGCAGTTAAAGTTTGTCGTGACGGAATGCTCGAAGACACAAATTCGCTTGCCGGGGCTCATATAGTAAACTGGGGTTTACAAAAGTAAACTTTATTTTTCTTATTTCTGCTCTAAAATAAAGATTGTGTGTACTCGTTAGAACCGCCTCGATGAGGCTGTTCTAACAAGTACGCACAATCTGTATTTTGAGCAGAAATAAGAAACATATCACAATTTTTCATCTTAAAATTTTATTTGTTAATTTTTTTTTTTTTTTTTTTTTTTTTTTGGTTTGGGTTTTACGGCCCTTTCAAGATTATTTCACTCATATCGAGCCGATCGTTAATCATAGGTGGGCGAAAACCGGAGTACCCGGAGAAAAACCACCTGACCTTCCGTTGCAGAACTTGGCGTCTCACACGTGACCCGAGCGAGGCTCGAACCCACGGCGGTGAGAGACCTAATGACTAAGAGTCAGCGCTCTTATCCATTAGGCCACGGAGGCCCGTTTTATTTGTTAATAATCGACCTTATTTATAGAGGGTAACACATTCAGTACTAGTACTTATCTTCCATGTGGCCCTCTTTTCCTGGGTAGGAACCAGTACTAAGCTATGTGGATAAAGTTTCTTGCTCAAGGAAACAACACGTGACGCTTGCGAGGATCAAACCGGCTACCTCTCGATCTCAAATCCGATACTTTACCACTGCACCACAGCGCGTTTCGGCGATCAAGGATACACTGTTTTTGTAAAGGCGTATTTTCGTAATGAGAACCTCCATTATGATAACACAACCGAGCGACACAATGCATGTTTTCATATCTCCAAAACGGTTCGTTTTGATAATATGATGTTGTTAATCAAGTATTTCCGTGCTGGTCCAGTTACAGGTCCGAGGTCTGCTGTATTTGCCCTAGCTGACCAATTGGTCCTCTGGCTAATGCGGCATACCCAGGACCTGTAACTGGGCCAATGCGAAATTACTTGATTACTGTCAGTTTAATGTATTACTACAGCTGCATGTACAAACATTTTTTTTTTTTTTTCACTTGACCGCCGGTTCGTATTGTTTGACATGATGTTAATATGGATGACCTCCGGTCAATACAGGATAGCCAATTTATAATATAATGTTATTAATCAAGTAATTTCGTATTGACCCAGTTACAGGTCCTCGGTCATCTGCATTAGCCCTCGGCCTTGGTTAACCTGGTGTAAATACGGATGACCTCTGATCAATACAGGATAGTCAATTAATAATATGTTATTAATCAAGTAAATTCGTATTGGCCCAGGTACAGGTCCGAGGTCTGCTGCATTGGCCCGAGGCTGAAGGCCGAGAGCCAATGCAGCTGACCGAGGACCTGTAACTGGGTCAATACGAAATTACTCGATTAATGACAATTTTATTAATTGACAAAATAAAAAAAAAATATGATTATTGATTTTTTTTTTACCTCACTTGACCTCAGTTAATATTGGTTGACCTGGTGTTAATACGGATGACCTCCGATCAATACAGGATAGTCAATTAATAATATAATGTTATTAATCAAGTAATTTCGTATTGGCCCAGTTACAGGTCCGAGGTCTGCTGTATTGGCCGGAGGCCGAAGGCCTAGGCCAATGCTGCTGACCGAGGACCTGTAATTGGGTCAATGCGAAATTATTTGATCAATGACAATTTTATTAATTGACACAAAATATTAGTATTGATTTTTTTTACCTCAATTAATTTCCTTCCGCCAATAAGCGCAAGCTGCTAATTAATACAGAAGGGCAGAGCAAGAATAAGGAAGACTAGGTTTGGGTACAATGTAGACCATTACATAATAGGCCAGCAAGATAAAGCATGTGTATGAAAATATATGAGCAAGATATAAAAAGCCTAAAACTACAATCACTGTTTACATGGTAAAATGATCACCACTAGTTCATGATACACTTGGTATTTCTTCCTGTCAACCTCAATATTTTAGAAGTGATTCATTGGATTCTTGTCCAAGATGGCACCTAGTTGTTAGCTCTGATCCAAGATAGATCCAAATGTCTTATAATAAGCCATGATTATCACACGGCACTCTGAAAATTCACTTGTCCAGGTACTGGTGCATATAACTATATGAGAAATAGTCCACTTTCATCGCCATTGAACACACCAAAGTACGTTATTGCAAAATGTCTTCTGCAACTATAACCTTGAGGGATCCAATATATGTGCCGGTGTTCTGCCTTTGATATAGCATATAGGTATTAAACGGTCTACTTAATCTACTGTAACCTAAAGCTACCAAAAAATTAAAAAAAAAACAAACACTATATATCAATAATACGCTGCAAATTTGTCTTTTTTTCAACTAAGCGCTTTCGGCTTTTCGCCTTCATCAGAGTTTTCACATTCACAAACACATAGATAGACAAAATAGTTTTAAAGGTGAAAATTTAACAAATTTACATTAAAAGTGGAACGAAATGTCCTTATCGGGCGCATAAACTTAATTTTTTTGCGAAATACAAGATGGCGTAGCTGTGTATTGCCTTTGTGTGAGTGCGATTCATAAACACACCGCTACAAAATCGAACTCAAACAATGGCTCCCAAATGAGCTGGAAAATATCTGGAATATATTTGTTTATGAATCGCACTCACACAAAGGCAATACACAGCGACGCCATCTTGTCGTTCGCAAAAAATTTAAGTTTATGCACCCGATAAGGGCTTTTGGTACCACTTTTAATGTAAATTTGTTAAATTTTCACCTTTAAAACTGTTTTGTCTATCTATGTGTGTATGAATGTGAAAACTGATGAAGGCGTAAAGCCGCAAGCGCTTAGTTGAAAAAAAAAACAAATTTGCATCGTTTAATGATTAAATCTCCGTTTATAATTCCATCAAAACATTTTTGCATCCTTTTAGGATCCGGTGCTACGACAGAGAATATTGTTTGGTGTTTTGCCACATATCTCCTATTATATATATATATATATATATAATCAAAAAAGTCCGATATCGCCACAATATATTTTTCACCAAGCTTCTACTGCAGTTTCACTGTTTTGACAGATTTTCAAGAAGATATAAATATTTACATGGCAACAATACGTAACGTCGTTACTTCCGGCGTTACTTGTGACGTAAGTAACGTAACGTTGGGATTGTTAAAAGACGGTATCATTACAAAGTCTGGTCATGAATACCCTGATGATATAATTATTTATCCTCGCACTGAAGGGTTGGAGGGTGGAAACAAAAGTTTGAACCTAGAAATTCAATATGGCGTCGCTCGATGCTGCCTGCCATGCTTGAGAATGAAGGGGAGCCACCACAAGTGGAGCAAAAGAAAACCAACAGATAGGCTCCGATGGGCCCAACCAGATACAGAGCATCAGGCACCGTCGGAGTCTAACTGTTTTTGAGTGATTCGCCGGGGTTCATACATCGATAAAATCCACAAAAATGAAATTCATTCCTATAATAACCGTTTTCAATTCGCTTATCCATTCTCTGCTGTCACTAGGTTCACATGCATTGCATTTAGGCATGCAAATAAATGATAAATAAATAATCAAAAAATTAAATAAATTTCCTTGTGTATTCTTTGCGATAAAGACAAGAAACTTAAAAAATAGCATGGCAGAGAAGAGCAATGATGTTTTTAATGACGACGCTTGTTTGATATCAATGATGTCGGTCAACGCTCGTATAATTTGGCGGCGATATCATTACGTATTCTTGACCTTAACTCGATACACATAATTTGATGGAATGTGTACCTTACATAAATGATAAATTCTGTTGTATGCCACACTGAGTTTTGGTATCAAAATGATACAAGATAGCTGAGTTATTGAGAAAGCCTAAATACTTCTGGAACAACCCTCTTACCTTGAGCAAAACAACTGGGTTAACACGCACTTTAATATCTTAGCAGACTGACAGTCCAGTTAACCATATTGCGTGCCACACCGATGAAATGTTCGGAGTAATCGATGGAAAGCTGACGCAAATGGTGATAAAAGAAGCCATAAGGTTTTATAATCATTACTTTTATATTTTAATTAGAATAACGATAATTTGAAGCATCCTAAAAATACCATTGCACTAGTTTGCGTTAAAACCGGGAACCAAACTACTAATAGCAAGGCAACGACCAAGAAGTGACAAGACGTATGGTCACTCCATATAAATTGGCCTGTTTAAATCATATACAGCCTTCTCGGCATACAATGGAGATAAACAATAGTACTCGTTATCGTGGTTTTATTTTAATTATACTTACAGCTGGCTTTGTTTGGTATTCGATTAGATAGTTCAGGACTCCGTACAAAATTGAAGGTAATTTAAGTCTTATGATATCATCAAAATGAATCTTACATTTATCAGTTCACAAACTAGAAGTGAAGGTCATGATCAAGAATTGATACAATTAACCCACCGCTCCAACCACAGACACCAAAGGGAAAGAAACACAAACATGAAATAACTAGAACCCAATGGAAACATCAATAGCGGAAATCCAAATGGCAGGTACTTTCCTACAAAATGGCTAATTAGTTATCCAAAACAAAACCTACAAACGATACACACACTCAAAGACAAACCGTCACAAAAATAAAGTCTTTGAATTGAACACCAAACGTTTTATGGGGAATATTGGGGTTTACATGGGTATTCATTGTTTTTTTTTTTTTTTTTTTTGTTTCTTTCTTTCCTTGCCTTTGTTTATTTTTTTTTTTTTTTTTTTTTGGCTCAAAAATATAGTTTGTGGGCACTCGTTAGGAGCACCAACAATCTATATTTGGAGCACTTATGAGAAAAATATAAATAAAAATTGAAAAATATTACCTTGACATATATGAAAGACGCCGTTACAGCACGCGGGATTGTAACCGCAATATATTGATTGGCATCGGTCAGCTGGTTATTCGTCATATGCTGCCTATCTGTATTCCTTTTATATTCCACCAAATGTCCTAGAATGTATGTACTGTTGTGTTGTGGTTTTACGACCCAGTCAACAGCTAAGGTCATGTCAGACCGGTTACCTTCTCTGTTAAGGGACATCCTTAGCCCTCCAATCGACGGTAACAGACAACCGTCCATCTCAAGCCCTCTCGCAAGAGATGGGGCATTAGAAAAGGGCATATAGGATAGAGTACTCGTACATGTAGAGGAAATACAAAAAACTAAAAAAAAGAAAATCATTACGCAAACACGCCTATACAAATACCTTGCCACCTTTATCGCCGAAAAAAAAAGAAAATTTTATGATGAAAAATTGTGATATTTTTCTTATTTCTGGTCCAAATACAGATATTTTAGGGCAGAAATAAGAAAAATAAGGTATACCCCCGGAAACCCCAGTTTTACTATATAAAAGTGGGGTTCAAGGGGGTCCAAATTATATAGGCGTGTTTTCGTGATGTTTTATGTATTTATTTGTTGAAAATTTCAATGTCCAGCATCAAATCTAGGAGGAGTTGCGGAGACATAACCTACTTTGCTATAAATGTTAGAGTCATTCAAGAGGACATAATGCTGCAAAAGGGACTAGATCATAATTATGTTTCTTTTATGTGCATGTCTGAACTCTGTTGAAAGCTTCAATGTCCAGCATCAAATCTAAAGGAGTTGCAGAGACATAACCTAATATGCTACACATATGGTCAAAATGTTTAAGTGTTTAAAGGGGCAATTTTCTACCAGAAGGGGATGGGTCAGTATCCTTTGTGCACATGTTCAATGCATATCTGTTTCAATGCCCTGCATCAAATACTGTAGGAGGAGGTGTAGACAGAACTTCTGAGAACAGTCTATTTGACCGCCTATGCTACACAAAAAGAGTTTGCACAAAAAGTGTTTGTTTAAGTCGTTTAAAAGGACACAATTCTGCTATGAGAGGTTGAATCACAATAGAGGTAAAGGCAATGATCAGGAATCGATACAATTAACACACATCTCCCATCAGAAGGAAAGAAAGGAAAAAAACACAAACATGAAACAACTAGACCCTTATGGAAACATCAATAGCGGAAAGACAAAGGGACAATTACTTTCCCACAAAATGGCCAATTGGCTAACCAAAACCAAATAATATATATAAGCGATAGACACACTCAAAGACACACCATAATAAAAATGAACCGCGACATAAGAACCGCCTTGGAACGATCAACGAAACGAATTCCACTGGTTTTAAGATTCTACATGGCCACAATCCTCGCCCTTACTTCAGTCGCGATTTAGACAAACAATTTGTTCAGTCAGCATGAAGGCCTCCTAACTCATCAGTGCAACATCTCCGTGAACACAAAAATCAAACAATAACAGAGAAGAAACAACGATGAGGACTCGACGGCAAGAAATTCTGAAATGCTGGAGCAAAAGAAGACCAACAGTTAGACTTTTGTTTCCTTTATGCACACGCTCTATGCACACGCTCAATGCATGTCTGAACTGTGATGCAAGGTGCACTGCCCAGCATCAAGTTCTGTAGAAGGAGTTGCGGATTTGCGGTACTACAAAGAGTGACGAATGGACGTACCAAGGTACGTTCGGACACGGGCAAAACAATATGCCCTCCCCACTACGTAGCGGGGCACACAACATTCATCATCCCGCTCCTGTTGCAAGCATAACGGGCCTTTACCCTACTGAAGACAAAGCAACAGACCGCATAGGCACTGAAAGCAACGATGACCCAACTGACTGACAGATGTTTTTAAGGTAACCGGGCGCCATGGGCACATAGGGGCTACCCCTATGTTACCCCTTCTGTTACGATGACCCAACGTTCAACGATAATAAATGTATATAATAGCGTTGAAGTGTCTTCGGATGTGTGATTATAGAAAAAAAGTACATATTAGCCTGCGCAGACATACAATAAATATACCGGTTGGTCAGTTTTATGACTTAACACCGAGAACGGTATGCAAACTCTAGATTTAGGTCAAGCATTGCAAACATTGATGAATTATGACTGCTCCGTGGTACTAGATGACGTCAGAGTCAGCATGAGATCATTTTGAAAAGGCACCAAATGCCACAAGGTGTTATCACAGTGTTGCTACGGCAACGGAGATATAACATCATCAGATTTAGTCAGAGCATGCATGTGTGTCAAGCTCCTGTAAATGAGAATAAGACTGTTGCTTGATTTGAATCAAATCTGAACCCTTAAACTGCTACACACTCTTGGAGCTGGCGACAATCTGATTTTTGGGCCGTTTGTTCGTCATTCGACCCATAGTTACAGGTACTAAGCACAGCTGCTTTTTTGTTGTTAATGTCCGCGTGACTGTCGCGGATTTGTAGGAAATCAGGGTAACGGTTATATATAGAAAAATAAGCCACACATTTCTTACCGCAGGGAGATCGTTGCCGGCCTCGGTAGCTCAGTCGGATGTGCGTCTAACGGGCGATTAAGAGGACGCGGGTTCCCAGCCTACTCGTACACACAGAAGCAATTGACATCACGCGAACAAGTCCGTGAAAAATAAAGACCCCCCCCCCCCCCATAAAACCCACTTTATACAGAGCAAACTGGGGTTCACGGGGGTATACATTATTTTTCTTATGTCTGCTTTAAGATATAGGTTGTGGGTACCCGTAAGAATCGCCTCATTGAGGCGGTTCTAACGAGCACCCACAACCTATGTTTGCAGTATAAATAAGAAATTTATCACGGATTTTCAGCAGAAAAGTAGCCAATTTGGAGATGTGAAAAAATGCACTTTGTCACACAGGTGTGTTATCGTTATTACCCACTAGTGCTACCAGTGCTTAGATTTAAATTAGTTGTAAAAGTAAATAATGCTTTACATTACATGTGAATCACCTGCTTGTCAGACGATTCACATTTAATGTCAAGCCTTTTTTTTCCAATGTAAAATAAGACACGTGCAATTTACAAATGTCATTTTCTAGTTTGGCAACCAGTCAAAGGGATAAAACAAAGCACTTCATTCGCAGGTATTTACATAGTTTTTTTTTTTTTTTTTAGTTTTACGGCCCTTTCAAGATATCAGAGGTGGGCGAAAACCGGTGTTATGCATAAGAATTTATTTTTCTGATTCCCATTTTCACCCCACTGTTGACCTAATAGTGCTATAAATATCTTGTTAATCTTCTTACAGAAGATTCTAGAAAACTGAGTCACAGATTAATTTCTATTTGTAAACAACATGTTTACAAGGAAAAGTACTTTGGAACCTTCTAGAAAGTTCAGGTTTGCATTATTTTTAGAAAATTATATCATCTTATTCCACAGCCCTCTGGAATGTTCTAGAGAAATCTTAGGGTCTATAAAAGAGCTTGATTTTTCTCATTGAGTCAGACTTTGGAGTTTGATGTTTGGGCTTATAAGGAAAGTTATTTCTAAATTCTGTGTTGGATTGTTAAAGGATATTACTTTTCATTTTGGACTGTGAATTCTGTGGGATCAAGGAAAATAGATTCATTCGGGATATTTCATAACAGAGCTAAGTACATTTAATTTTCTTACTTCTACAGGTTAAAGTTAACTTGTAAATAAATTTTGTTAAATTTTTCCAAAAGGCTTGTTTGCTTTTTTTCTTTCTGCTACGCCTGGCTCGTAACAGAAATTGGGGGCTCGACTGGGATAAAAACATCTTGAGCATTTTAGGACTGACATTTCATTTGTAGGCAAGTAATTGTCATTTCTTATCGAATATAGACTTGGCAGTTGCTTCAACAGATTGGCTTTCCCCATAGGCATAAAAGGGGATTGTCATTTCATGTGAACTGTCATTTCAGGTGAAATAGTACTTGTCATTTCATGTGAAATTCTCGTTGGGCTTGTCATTTCAAAAAAAAAAAAAAAAAAAAAAAAAAAAACTTTGTAAAATTAACCTCAATCTATATTTCCATAAATACTTTTTATTTTGGACTGTGAATTCTGTGGGATCAAGGAAAATAGATTCATTCGGGATATTTCATAACAGAGCTAAGTACATTTAATTTTCTTACTTCTACAGTTCTACAGGTTAAAGTTAACTTGTAAATAAATTTTGTTAAATTTTTCCAAAAGGCTTGTTTGCTTTTTTTCTTTCTGCTACGCCTGGCTCGTAACACCGGAGTACCCGGAGAAAAATCACCTTACCTTCCGTTGCAGTCTGACCCACTGCTGTGAGAGACCTAATGATTAAGAGTCAACGGTCTAATCCACTAGGCCGTACATAGGCGTTTAATTTATCATATTTTCTGAGATTACGTCAATCTGGGTTGCTTATGTAAGATTTTGTTTGTGTTGCGGTTTTACGTCCTCGTCAACACTATTTAGGTCCTTTTGGAAACGCTGCTTCCAATTTTGTGGGACTTTTGCCCGATATTGAGATGAAGTGACATTTAAAGCCCCACCGATAAAGTTAAAGGTCGCGCGGTTATGAAATAAAAAATATTTCGTTTGGAATCAAAATCAGTGTAATAAAGTGTAGTAAAGCATGTTTTCACGTGTTTTCTTATTCTGTAATGTCGAAACCTTATACTTTCGATTTTACGCATTTTCTGGAATGCTTAATTACACTTAAGGAGGTGATTAAGTTTTATGTCACATTTATTTTCCAAGCAGGCTCATAAATCGATAAACAATTTAGTGATTCATTACGCAAACACGCCTATTCAAACACATTGCCACATTTATCGCCGAAAAAATGAAAATTTTAAGATGAAAAATTGTTATATTTTCTTATTTCTGCTCAAAATATAGATTGTGGGCACTCGTTAGGACCGCCTCATCGAGGCGGTTCTAACGAATACCCACAATCTATATTTTAGAGCAGAAATAAGAAAAATAAGGTATACCCCCGGAAACCCCAGTTTTTTTCTATATAAAAGTGGGGTTATAGGGGGTCAAAATTATATCGGCGTGTTTTCGTGATGAAATTCAAATGCTTGATGAATAAACATAATTATGTAATTTTCTTACATACACGACCGCAGTATACATGCTAAAGGCTTGAGAAACCCATTAAATCATGTTTCATGAAAATTAGAAAGTAATTTAAGTTGCATGTAATGTGAAGTACAGCTACAGCGTCCACCTCAACACATGACGTATCCCCTGGTCCACATCACAACTTGAAGGGCGCAAAATGAACTTTTACGAGTAATCGTGTTCTTGAAACAGCCTAAAATTACAAGCTCGTCAATTTAGTGTTCAGACATCTTATTCTTACGTGTGTGAATAAAACAAGGTCACAACTTAAAACTCCATTCCCCGTGGAGCCATGTCCATGCTGGATTTCACTACCCCCTGTTCTTTTATCCATTCCATAGCCTTAGCAAAATTTAGACAATACTTACTGTTTAATTCGAAGTCAATCTGACAATCACATTTTCGAATTAGCACATTGATATTGTAATCCAGGGATAAAGATTAATATAAGTCATATGACTTTTCTTCTGAAACCCCTTTTGAATCATTCATGTAGTTTCGCTAACATGTATGTATAAGATGCATTACGTAAAAACGCCTACATAAATACATTGTAACCTTTATCGCCTAAAAAATGACAATTTTAAGTTGAAAAATTGTGATATTTTTCTTATTTCTGCACAAAATATAGATAATGGGTACTCGTTAGAACCGCCTCGATGAGGCGGTTCTTACGAGTACCAACAATCTATATTTTAGAGCAGAAATAAGAAAAATAAGGTTTACCCCTGTAAACCCCAGTTTTAGTTTATAAAAGTGGGGTTCAAATGGGTTAAAATTATAAAGATGTGTTTTCGTGATGGTATGTGTTATACGACGAAATAAAATTCTGGCATCGCCATATACAAACAAGACGTCATTACGATAATACATCTGTGCGACATAATGCGTTCTTTCATATCTCCAAAATGGCGACTTTACTCATGAAGACTGTGATATTTGTCTTGTTTATATTCCAAACATAGATTATGTGTGCTCCTTAGAACCGCCTCTATGAGGCGGTTCTAACGAGTACCCATAAACTATAAAAATATTGACTTTATTTATAGAGGGTAAAACATTTAGTACTAATACTATTTGGCCCTCTGTTTCTTCCTGGGTATTAACCAGTACTAAGCAATGTGGCTAAAGTCTCTTGCTCAAGGACGCGCGGGGATCGAACCGCTTACCTCTCGATCTCAAATCCGATGCTTTACTAATGCACCACAGCGCTCTACAAACTATGTCAGGGGGTAGAAATAAGAAAAATAATGTTACCCCTAGTATCCCCATTTTCTGTATATAAAAAGGGGTTTAGAGGGATGCTCATGACACGGACTTGTTAACATGATTTGATGAAGCATATCTTAGCTAACTACATGTATGAAACACTTAGCTACACTTACGAACGTTTTTGTTTGATTTGAGGTTTAACGTCCCCGTCAACACTGTAAAGGTCATTTTGGAGACGTTGCTTCCAATTTTGTGGGACTTTACCCGACATTGAGATGAAATGACATCTCAAGCCCTGTCGCCCAATGAAACAAATAGGGTTTATAAGCATGGACGGTCTGCCTCGCACCGCGGTTCCTGGACAGGCTTAGATCCTCTAAGCGGTTTACCAGTTCTAGTGTGCGGGCCAGATTCAGCTCTGCGTGGAAGCATCATGCAGCCCATATAATTATTCAAACCCCTATGGGCTGGGGCCATCACACTTCAGAATTTCAGAATTTATTAAAATCTCAGGTTTACAAACATGTAAACAACAAGAGAGTCAAACAAAGTGAATATAAACAAACAATCAATGGCGATAGACTATAACTGCTTGCTAATCAATATATCATATTTGACAATGTACAAGTAATACGTGCATAACATTTTGATAATTTGTCCAGGGAGATCGACAATGTACACTGATGTATGTATGTATGTATGTATGTATGTATGTATGTATGTATGTATGTATGTATGTATGTATGTATGTATGTATGTATGTATGTATGTAGAAGCATACTGAAGGATGTTCTCCATTCAAGGCAATTTAACATGATGCAAAAAGGTATTCCTAGAAGTGTTTTGGTAACTCGAGGTTTTCCATTTGGACAAGCAATAGCACCGCGCCAGAACATCGTCGACTCAACATCAGTAAGGCGTTGAATCAAAGTTGGTCCATCACCGTGCTCCTGTCTTGTCAGAGTGAGTTATGTTTTGTTTTATTTTATTTCTCACATGGGCAATTCCGCAGAATGGCCCGAGTCGCTAAACTTCTAGCAACTCGGTCGTAAACAAAATTTACTGAATAGTATTTATCGGGTGTAAAGATATTTCATTCACAACAATTTTCAAGGTCATATGAGCACGACTTGCCCGTGAAAAAAGTGACACTCCACGTCATTATATTGGGTGAATACCGCGTTTGGTAGTAGTGTTGTGAATGGAGTATATTTGCTAAACCCAGAATTCTAGACTAACGATGGAAGAAGAATAAAGAGTAGATAGGTAAGTTTCTTATCTATAGTCGAACCTCAATGGCTCGGACACATTTTGGACCTCAAAAACTGCCAGAGACAGGTGCAGCCCGAGCCATCGAGTGTTACTACCGGAAAGCTATCGGGGTTAATTTTGGATGTCTTGTTGATATCCTTTAATAAAAGTATATGTTGTGTGTACTCCTTAGAATCGCCCTATCGGTGCGATGGCAATGAGTACGCACCGCAAAATTTTGTAAGATAAAGGTTGAAAATCCCTTCCCGCACTATTTATTATAAAGATTTCCTGTAAGAAGGAGTTTCATAGCAGACGAGTCATCGGTGCTCGAGCCACCGAAGTCTCACTGTGTAAAGTAAATGATCTCTGTCCCTCTGGTGATCCCATTACCGTAGACGGATCTGGGACCAACAGATAGATGCAGGAGGGGTACATTGAGGCTTTAATAGTTCTAGGCATCGGCAATACTTTGGACACGAACATCATAATATGCCAAATAAATTTATGTGACTCAAAATGTATCTTTTGCTCTGAGCATAAATATCATAATCTAGCATGTAATGTATGCAATATATACAGGATCCTACATGAGTGGTCCCTTCACATAAGATTTGTGACGAGCCTTCAGCGGTGTTCAAAGATCTGATGTAAAATGACCACCAGTGCAAGAGTACGTTTATCATATAACGATTATGACCGTATGAGTTGAGAAGAAAACGCGGGGTAGACACGGACGTCGTGACTGTGTTATTACACGTATGGTTATAAGCTTTTTACCGCCACGTTATATGATAAGACGTTATTTTATCCATGTAATATCTACTTTATAATCCACAATTAATGTATGCCCCCGCCCCTAGGGACTTGAAGAAATATATGGGCTGCATGATGCTTCCACGCAGAGCTGAATCCGGCCTGCATACTGGTACTTGTAAACCGCTTTGAGGATCTAAGCCTGTTCAGGAACCGCGGTGCGAGGCGGACCTTCCATGCTAATAAACCCCACTGGCGGCACTGGGCGACAGGGCCCAACGGCATTTCATCTCAATGTTGGGCAAAAGCCCCACAAAATTGGAAGCAACGTCTCCAAAATGACCTTAACAGTGTTGATGGGGACATTAAACCTCAAATCAGACAAACAATATTGTATGAATGCATGGATGGATGGGTGAATGGATGCCCGCACGTATGTACACGTACACTCACGCATGCACAGATGTACCTACGTACGTATGTAGAATAAATTGCTATTTAATCTTTGGTCCCGGCCCCCGCTCATCGGGGCTTGAAGAAATAGATGGGTTGCACGATGCTTCCACGCGGAGCCGAAACCGACCGCACACGGGTACCGGCAAACCGCCCAGAGTACCCAAGCCCGCCCAGCCAAAGCGGCGCGAGTCGGACCGTCCATGCCGCTGGTTTCATTGGGTGTCAGGGCTTGAGAAGTCATTTCATCTCAATGTCGGGTAAAAGTCCCACAAAATTGGAAGCAACGTCTCCAAAATGGCTTGCACAGTGTTGACGGGGACGTTTAACCCCGGATCAAACAAACAAACAACCATGATCTTTGGTTTACCCCACTTACGAACGTAACGCGACGACTAATTACTACTAATTAGTTACGTATATTTTGGGGATAACAGAATTCGAAATTGTCTTTTGGGGTGGTTTTACGGTCGAAAAAACCGACGATTAATTTCCCCAAATGACAATTGCGCCAGTGCATGACATAGTCTGCAAGAAGTTTTGAGCGACCAGCGAAGACTCAGATCAGACTGCGCATTCCCGCAGTCTGATCAGGGTCTTCGCTGATCGCATGTACCTACTATAAGCTAATATCTATGCAAAGAGACATAAGCATATGGTCTTGTCATAGTGGGTGGTGTGCAGGTTGATTTGAGTATGTGTCGCACCGGTCTTATTGTAGGTTTTGTTATGCGCCGGCTCAATTTCAAATACAGTTATCCCCATTTTAATGCTTATATTCTTTTGTTTTCTTGAACAATTACTGTCATGACCAAAACGGCAAGCGCAGTCAGCAGCGAACCCACATACCAACCAATGAACTAGAAAACGACTTAGGTCCAGTTTTTGCTCATCTTTTCCAACAATCTCTCGATACGGGTGAAATTCCCAAAGAATGGCTACTAGCGAACATCTGTCCACTTTTCAGAAAAGGGGACAGGGCTCTTGCTTGAAATTATCGCCCGGTGTCACTGACCTGTGTTCTATGTAAATTGCTTGAACACATAGTCTGCTCAAACATCATGGCCCACTAGGATGAACATAAACGTTTGCCAGACAGACAACATGCATTTAGGAAAAAGGCATAGTTGCGAAACTCAGTTGAGCACGGTTATTAATAATTGGGCAAAAATCCTGGACAAAGGGGGGCAGGTGGACACATTTATTCTGGACTTCGAGAAGGCTTTTGACACCCCTCCGCATGATCTACTTAAATCCAAATTATTTGGTTATTGGATTGGAGGAAAGACTCTAAAATGGATAGATTCCTTCCTTTGCTACAGAAAACAGCGGGTTGTTGTTAATGGTGAATCTTCCCGCAAGGGACTGTTCTTGGTCCTCTATTGTTCTCTCTGTACATCAATGATATCTCCGCCGACATTGACTCAGAAATAAGACTGTTCGCAGACGACTGTGTTTGTTACCGGGAAATTAGAGATACAGATGACTCACTTAAACTTCAGGCTGACATAGATAGATTAGGATGTCGGGCCCGAAAATGGGGCATGAGATTTCAGCCAGTTAAATGCAATATTATGCAGATAACTAGGAAGAGATCTAATAAAATTGAGGCTTCTTACACTTTAGAGGGAACGGTCCTCGAAAATATGAATTCCATTAAGTACCTTGGTGTGACAATCACTCACGACTTGAGATGGAATACACACATTAGCAGCATGTGTACACAGGCGGATAGTACACTTAGTTTCCTGAGGCGAAATCTTCATCAGTGTCCCCAGGATGTGAAAGAGACTGCATACAGGGGACTTGTTCGCCCTATCTTGGAATATGGTAGTTGTATCTGGGATCCAAGCGGAGTAGTCCTCAATGAAGAAATTGAAAAAGTTCAGAATAGAGCTGCCAGATTTGTAACTGGAAATTACTGCTTTGAAACTGGTAGCATGACTGGAATTCTAGGAAAATTAAGATGGGAGTCTCTCAAGAAAATGAGAAGAGACAGTAGGCTTATACTCTTATACAAAGGTCTAAAGGGTGCTGCCAGCATTCAAACAGATGACCTTGTTCCCCCAGCTAGGCACTGCAGAAAGCACCATTCAATGACGTTTCAGACCCTTACTGCAAGAACGGACATTTAAAAGGATCTTTCTTCCCCCGAACCATTAGAGATTGGAATGCCCTCCCCGATTCGATTATTTCGACGGCTGAAGGTGCTGAGGATTGTGTAGCTAAGTTTACCTCTTTGGTTAGAGCTAGGGACTAACTTCCCATATCACAGGTCCTGGTGTATGAATGTCATTTGACGTGTCACCAGTAATAATTCTGATGAAAAGTTACGTTATATGATGATGTTGGGTTTCCGACAGTTTATCGCAGAATATACCGGCACAAATGTTTGACGTCATCCAATCAGACGTTGCGTTACATACGCAAGTACATTAGAATGTCCGACAAACTATCGGAAACCCGACGTTAACTCGAAACGTCGCTGCTTATTGGTTAACACTTAGTTGTACGCTGCTAGAAGCGTTTGTATCATAACGTGTGGCATAGTGGATTCAACCATATCTACAATTCATAATAATACGCCAAACATAGGTCTATGCCTTTGAGAGCATAAATAAGGACACAATGTATGCCCCTGTAAACACCACTTTTCTCTTTATAAAGTGGCGTTTAAGGGGAATGGATACACCTCAAGGGAAGGCAACTATTGCAATAGAATTTTTGTCTCCCATGTCAATAGTGGTCAACTTTTCAATGAAAGAATTTGCTCTTAAGGAGCAAATTCTTTCATTGAAGAGTTGTCCCTTTTATAAGGAGCAAATTCTTTCATTGAAGAGTTGTCCCCTTTTTCCGTGGGATAGAGCTTACAGAAAAGCGAACAGGAAGTTCCGAAAGTTGTCTCCCTTTGAAAAATGGCGGGAAAATATTCCAGGTGTTCCAATTCTCCATAAGAGTGGTGTCCCTTACTAGGATTTGTTAACCTGGATGTGACAACACTGCAGTTTGTAAACCATTACGAAAACATGCCTATATAAATGCATTGCAAAACTTCATCGCCGAAAAAAGTAATTTTTAAGTTAAAAAATGTGATATTTTTCTTATTCTGCTCTAAAATATAGATTGTGGGTACTCGTTAGAACCGACTCGATGATTTCTGCTCAAAATATAGATTGTGGATACTCGTTAGAACCGCCTCGATGAGGCGGTTCCAACGAGTACCCACAATCTATATTTTAGAGCAGAAATAAGAAAAATAAGGTTTACCCCTGTAAACACCAGTTTTTCTATATAAAAGTGGGGCTCAAGGCATGTTTTCGCGATAAAGCTCACTGAAGCATGTCTTAGAATAGTCATGCCTTTATCAAAAATTGGCATCCTGGAGACCATGTCGTCCTATTTACGTTCGCAAAAATCGTTTCAAGAAGTTTGAAAAGTGAAAACGCCGATTTAAATCCTCACACTTTTATTTGGAAAACCGTTTTCTCCTATGTGACAATGCGTGTTATTCAGTTGAAGAAGGAATGCGCATTCATTTACAGTCGACGGAATTAAGGGCGAGGATTGTGGCCACGTAAAATCGGTTTAAGCCCTCAAGTGGAATTCGATTCCCTGAAGGTTCCAAGGTGGTTCTTCTTTCGCGGTTTATTTTTGTTATGGCTTGTCTTTGAGTGTGTGTATCGCTTATACTATTTTTCTTTGGATAGCCATTTGGCCATTTTGTGAGAAAGTAACTGTCCTTTTGGCTTTCCGCTAGTGATGTTTCCATTAGGGGATAGTTGGTTCATGTTTGTGTTTCTTTCCCTTGGTGTCTCTGATGGGAGTTGTGGGTTATATGTATCGATTCCTGATCATTGCTTTCACTTCTATTTAGAATGGTCATATCTCTATCGAACATTGGAATCTTGGGGACTCAATGAGGCGGTTCTAACGGGTACCCGCAATCTATATTTTGAGCAGAAATAATAAATAAGAAAAAAATATCACAATTTTTCATCTGAAAATTGCCATTTTTTGGCGGTAAAATTTACAATGTATTTGCATAGGCGTGTTTTCGTAATGAGAAGACCAGTAATTCGAGCTTCAGTCGAACATCGATGGCTCGACCCACTTTGGGACCATGAAAATTTGTTCGAGACAGCGGTTGTTCGAGCCACAGAGGGATACTATTAGTGCCACACCAGGAGGCATAATGGAGATAATTGTTGATATCTTTTCGGTGCTCTGTATTATAAATGTACGTTGTGTGTACCCATTAGAATTGCCTCATCGAGGCGATTCTAATGAGTACACACAGCATACATTTGCAAGAAAAATGAAGAAAATCTTCCTAAATTACCCCTATATCGTATTTGGAGGAACTCCCTGCGGACTGAAGAACGGGTTCCACTCATCCATAAGAAACGAGCCAATGGAGTTCGAGCCATCGAAGTTTTACTGTACTAACTAAGTTAAAAGGTATTTGCCTTCAGGTGACCACCAGGCGTTAAGAGTTACATTGCTTACATCACCCCGACCATCGGGGCTTGAAGAAATAGATGGGCTGCACGATGCTTCCACGCAAAGCTGAAACCGACTGGCACACACGTACAGGTAAACCGCTTAGAGGATCTAAGCCTGCCCAGGCAATGCGGTGCGAATCGGACCGTAAATGCTCAAAAACCTTATTGGTTTCATTGGGCGTTAGGGCTTGAGATGTCATTTCATCTCAATGTCCGGTAAAATTGGAAGCAACGTCTTCCAAATGACCTTTCCCGTGTGCACGGGGACGTTAAACCTCAAATCAAATAAACAAAACATTGCTTGCATGCTTCTTTTCTCATTAAATTCAAAGGTCACAGAAAGAAACTGATTCGACCAAGCAAAAGCGAACGTTTGTTTGATTTGAGGTTTAACGTCCCCGTCAACACTGTAAAGGTCATTTTGGAGACGTTGCTTCCAATTTTGTGGAACTTTTACCCGACACTGAGATAAAATGACATCTCATGCCCTGTCACCCAATGAAACCAATAGGGTTTATTAGCATGGACGGTCCGCCTCGCACCGCGGTTCCTGGACAGGCTTAGATCCTCTAAGCGGTTTACCGGTACTAGTGTGCGGGCCGGATTCAGCTCTGCGTGGAAGCATCATGCAGCCCATATAAGCGAACGTACTTTACACTTTGTACAGACAGCTCAATATGGTTCCTAGAACGTTGACTTATTCTACAGAATGTAACGTAGTATTTTCCATTAAGTTTTGCACGCCTGAACAACAATAACGCAGTTGGATTGACATGCTGCTTTGTCAGATTGCATGTATCACTCCATGACGTTACCGTAGTTATCAAGAGGTTTTATCATAGTTTCAAACATCATAGTGTTGTTCATATTTTCATGTCCTTTGGGATCATTGATGCCATTGTGGAGTTTTGAAAATATTTGAGGGTAACTGATGAGGCCTAATTGGCCGAAACTAGCTAGTCTGGCCCAGAAAACATGTACACTTCATATTTTCCTGTTCTGTGGTGAATTCCTTGCTTTCAAAGGATAACCCTTTTATAGAACATATTTTACGTCACTACAGCTGGTGTCTGGGAATGTGTGGCGGCCGTAAAAAGTCTCCCTGCCCTACATCATAGTGTAGTTTATATTTTCTTGTCCTTTGGGATAATTGATTTCATTGTGGAATTTTGAAAATATTCGAGGGTCACTGATGAGGCCTAATTGGCCGAAACTAGCTAGTCTGGCCAAGAAAACATGTACACTTCATATTTTCCAGTTCTGTGGTGAATTCCTTGCTTCCAAAGGATAACCCTTTTATAGAACATATTTAACCCGTTACGATAGCACACCCGTGCGAATTGGTGCATTTTTACACATCTCAAATATGGCCATTTTTCTGATGAAAATCCGTGAATTTTTTCTAATAAACACTGCAAACATAGGTTGTGGGTGCTCATTAGAACCGCCTCATTTAGGCGATTCTAATGAGTACCCACAACCTAAGTCTTGGAGCAAGAATAAGAAAAGTAATGTATACCCCCGTAAACCCCAGTTTTCTCTATATAAATTGGGGTATAGGGGGGGGGGGTCTTCATTTCACAGACTTGTTCACGAGATGCATTTCAACTCCGCATATAAAGCATATACCTATGACAAGCGGTCTCATCCGTCTCAAAATTTCATCATGTTAACATGTCCTTGAAATAGCCACCCATCTAAACCCCATTTTATATAGGGAAAACTAAGGGTTTACAGATGAATACATTATTTTGCTTATTTCTGCTCTCTGCCCCCGCCCATAGGGGCTTGAAGAAATATTGGGGCTGCATGATGCTTCCACGCAGAGACGAATCCGGCCCGCACACTAGTACTGGTAAACCGCTTAAAGGATCTAAGCCTGTTCAGGAGCCGCGGTGCGAGGCAAGACCGTCCATGCTAATAAGCCCTATTTGTTTCATTGGGCGACAGGGCTGGAGATGTCATTTTATCTCAATGTCGGGTAAAAGTCCCACAAAATTTGAAGCACCGTCCCCAAAATGACCTTTACAGTGTTGACGGGGACGTTAAACCTCAAATCAAACAAACAAACTATTTCTGCTCTAAGACATAGATTGTGGGTACTCGTCAGAACCCATCACGAAAACAGGCCTATATAATTTTGACTCACTTGAAACCCACTTTTATATAATAAAACTGGGGTTTACAGGGGTAAACCTCATTTTTCTTATGTCTTCTCTAAAATATAGATTGTTGGTACTCGTTAGAACCGCCTCATCGAGGCGGTTCTATCGAGTATCTATCTATATTTTGAGCAGAGATAAGAAAAATATCACAATTTTTTATCTTACAATTCTCGTTTTTTCGGCGGTAAAGTTTACAATGTATTTGTATAAGCGTGTTTTCGGATTGCTAAGGAGCACTCAGAATCTTTGTTATGAATTCAAATAATAAAAAAATCACAAATTTTCATTTGAAAATTAGCCATTTATGGGATATGAAAGAATGCACTATATCACAAGGGTGTGTTATAGTAGTATAAGATTGTGAAAAGAACTGACTTTGAGACTGAATATGTCTAGTTCAGAGATGGACGAATTTGTTTGATGTTAAACGTCCCCGTTAATACAATTTAGGTCATTTTGGAGACGTTGCTTGCAATTTTGTCGGACTTTTACCCGACATTGAAAAGAAATGACATCTCAAGCCCTGTCGTCCAATAAACCAATCTGTTTTATAAGCATGGACGGTCCGACTCGCACCACTTTTCCTGGGCAGGCTTAGATCCTCTAAGGGGTTAACCAGTACTCATGTGCGGTCGGTTTCAGCTCTACGTGGAAGCATCATGCAGCCAAATCTATTTCTTCAAGCCACAATTGGCGGGGGCCGTAGGGATGGAAGAGTTAACTTAGGAACGTTTATTTCATCATGAAAACACCCCTATACAAATACATTGTAAACTTTACTACATAAAAAACTAAAATTCTTTTAGATGAAAAATTGTAATATTTTTCTTATTTCTGCTAAAAATATAGATTTTGGTTACTCGTTAGAACCGCCTCATCGATGAGGCGGTTCTAACGAGTATTCACAATCTATAATTTAGAGCAGAAATAGGTAAATTAAGGTTTACCTCAGTAAACCCCAGTTTTACTATATAAAAGTGGGCTTCAAGGGGGTCAAAATTATATAGACCTGTTTCGTGATGTTGTATCGGTTGTTCACCTGCATGTACTTACGCATTAAACCTCCGCCTTATACATGTACATAGCAGGGGTCTTTTTCGCGACTGACAGGTCCTTTTAGTAATTAATTAAAAAAAAATCTGAAAGTTTTAATAGTGCAGATCCCAATCTGAAGCCGATAACCGCGATGACTGATCTGGGTCTGCACTGTTTGCCCGAGTCCCTTCATGATGTTGTCCGTTCAGAGGTTGTCCGTTCGAAATGAGCTAAACACCTTGTAACAAACAGAATTCAATCGTTTATCATTATTGTTATTACTGCGTCGACCTACACCAAGGAACTTACAGTCGAACTTCAATGGCTCGAACACCTTTGGGACATCGAAAATCTGTTCGAGACAGGGGTAGTTCGAGCCACTGAGGTTACTGTCAGGAGGCATAACGAGATACTTTTAGACATCTTTTCGATGGTCTATGATGAATATGTATGCTGTTTGTACTCATAAGACTCGCCTCATCGAGGCGATTCTAATGAGTACACACAGCATATATTTGCAAGATAAAAGACTAAAATCTCCTTAATTATCCCCCACTATTTCTTATGTAGAGGATTTAGCTAGGGGCTCAAGAATGGGTTCGACTCATCCATGGTAAACGAGCCATCGGTGTTCGAGCCATCGAAGTTCTACTGTATTTCCAGATTATCTGACACCATTATTCCTTGCCTGTAAGAGCATTATTGCAAACGGAACAACAGTGTCATTGCAATGCAAATGATCGGATCAGACCCAATTTAATTATTTGTCTCGGAACGAATTATTCTCCTGCTACAGTGGTTAACAAAGTTTCGTCACATAACCGGCAGAAATGAAATGAATTTCAAGAGTTCTGTTGGCTTAGAATAGACATGAATGTCTATTGTGTTCTATTTCTATGCAGCTAAAGCTCCATTTTTTTGCATTCATAGCGGTGTAATAAATCCTGAGACTGATTTAATCACAGAAACCAATGCTTTCACATCCTTTGTGAATATCTTTTCGCCGAAAATAGCTACCACGGTTAAAATAAAACAATGCTCGTCGATTGTGTTAGATAAAACAATAAAGACTTTAGTCTGAGCCATAAAAATTCTAAACGCTATTCATTCGAAAGAAACCATAGGTAAATTCGCAATCTCTGGTCAGGCCCATCGGAGACTAACTGTTTGTTTTCTATTGCTCCAACATTTCAGTGGTTTCTTGCAGTCGAGTCCTCGCCGTTGTTTCATCTCTGTGGTTGTTTGGTTTTTGTGTCCAAGAGATGTTGCACTGAGTTAGGAGGCCTTCATGCGGACGGAACAAATTATCTGTCTAAATCGCAACAGAAGTAAGGGCGAGGATTGCGGCCGCGTAAAATCGATTGACCCCCATCCCCCATCCCTTGAGAAATTTGTTTCACTGACTGTTCCAATGCGGTTCTTTTGTCGCGGTTAATTTTTGTTATGGTTTGTCTTTGAGTGTGTGTATCGCTTATAGCTTTTTGTTTTGGGTAGCCAATTGGCCATTTTGTGGGAAAGTAACTGTCCTTTTGGCTTTCCGCTAGTGTTTCCATTGGGTTCTAGTTATTTCATGTTTGTGTTTCTTTCCCTTTGATGTCTCTAATAGGAGCTTTGGGTTAATTGTATCGATTCCAGATGTCTGTCTTCACTTCAATTTTGCTTTCCATCCAAATTTCAACTTTTCACATACATTATAATGCAGTTTCATGTAACTAGGAAGAAAACTAACAAATCTGATGGCTTCTTTTACTCCAGAGGGAACGGTCTTCGAACAGATGAGCTCTCATGATTGATAATAAGACATGGTTTACGGTGATAGTAACATATATACAACGATGGTCTTTGGGAACAGTTTGTTCCTCGGTTTACTTTCGGTATAACAGTATTTGTTTTACATTGTCATAAACATTATCCTGGCAGGTGTCAAAACTGCAACCCGGACGTAAACGAGCTATTGACCAATATATCTCTGACGTCATTATTAGCCATAGATAATTCACGGTGTACTTACTTATAGCATGTGAACTTCACAGTAAATGAGCACATACAAACAGTTGAAAGCGTTGTTTAAGCAGAATTCAGACAATAAGTATATTACACAACAGCAAAATTTCACATTTGTTTTACTTTCCATGATTTCCCTATTGTTGCATCTTGGGCATTTGCAATTATTCTGCTACAATGCCTGTTCCGCGTACATGCTAAATATTTTATGATCCCATCTGATAAACAACGCAATAGCTTAGTAGAGAGTGTGTTGGTCTTCTGTAAGGCAACTTCTATGTAATCAGTTTCGTCTTGCCACAGCAAGTAAAGTTGTAGTTTGTTCAGATATTCAGCAAGACACCTTAATCCACATTTTGTGGCATTTGCAAATCAATTTGCGCCAGCCGTTGTCCTTGTTGAGCCGCAGAATAGCCGTGTGCCGAGGCCTGTTCATGCGAAGGCGGGGAAATCTGCCGCAATTTATTTAAGGTGAAACAAGATCGATCGCAATGTATATCAGTCCAGGAATGAGATGGTAATGAAGATGGTAATGGTTATGATGATGATGGTGATGTCTATGATGATGATGATGATGATGATGATGACCAGGCTGATACAACTATATACCAAAATAAAATGAGGCGTCCATAATGGTTATTATACTACCCCCATCCCCCTCTGGTTATGTACCTTTCAACTGAACTCGCTGAAATTCATTCTATAATACATGTATACATTAAGATGAAAACATGGATATAATCAAGGACTTTTGTAAAATCAAACCTTTAGATATACAACTGTAATACAAGTGTATAAAGTATCTTTCTGCATAAATATTTTAGCCCCCGCCCATCGGTGTTTGAAGAATACATGGGCTGCATGGTGCTTCCACGCAGATCTGAAACTGACCCGCACACGATTACTGGTAAACCGCTTAGTGGATCTAAGCCTGCCCAGGCAATGCGGTGTGAGTCGGCACGTCCATGCTTTTATATTAGTTTCGTTGGGCGGCAGGGCTTAAGATGTCATTTCATCCCAATGCCTGGTAAAAGTCCCAAAATTGGAAGCAGCGTCTCCAAAATGACCTTTAAAGTGTTGACGGGGACGTTAAACTTCAAATCAAACAACAAACTGCATAATTATTTCAATAAAATTGAAAATGATTCCGATATATAGCAGACATATTGGAACTTTTGCGCTAGGTGTTAATTTCTGCATTGCAGTATCGTAAATGTACAAAATGCATTCGATAATATTATATATGCTGTACATTTAATTACAACAAGGAAGTCGTCTTTAATTTCAAAACATTAGATATACAACTGTGATAACAAATCATGTATATTTGAAAATACATATTTGTAAATATTACATTGTAATTTGAATAAGCTTCAAATCAAACAAAAAACTGCATAAATATTTCAATAAAATTGAAAGGATTCCGATATATAGCAGACATATTGGAACTTTTGCGCTAGGTGTGAATTTCGGCATTCATCACGAAAACACGCCTATATAATTTTTACCCCCCTGAACCCCACTTTTATATAGTGAAACTGGGGTTTACAGGGGTAAACCTTATTTTGCTTATTTCTGCTCTAAATTATAGAGTGAGGGTACTTGTTCTAACCGCCTCAATGAGGCGGTTCTAACGAGTACCCACAATCTATATTTTGAGTAGAAATAAGAAAAATATCACAATTTTTCATCATAAAATGTATTTGTATAGGCGTGTTTTCGTAATGGAAGTATCATAAATATACAAAATATATTCGATAATATTCTATATGCTGTACATTTAATAACAACAAGGAAGTCTGTAATTTCAAAACATTAGATATACAACTGTGATAACAAATCATGTATATTTGCAAATACATATTTGCATAAATAATTTCTGCTCAAAAACATATTTGAATAAGCAATTGCCTTTATAGGGACTTATTCAATTTTGTAAAGTTTGTAGGAAGTGTATTCTTTGTTCATTGTATATTAGAATTAATTATTCAATTGTCATAAGTCTGTATATTTCTTGATAAGCAAAATTGTATATGGGTATCAAAATCAGTGATTTTGTAATGTAAATATGCAATACGTTTTCAACTGTGATTAATGAATATAAAACATCTTGCATTCAGTTTCCTATAGCAAAATTTTGAACATAAGCATGTATATGAAAGCGTTGACATCAATAACAAGATGTGAAACACGAACATGTCCCCGGGCATAGTCATTTTTTTTCAAAGTTGGTCACAGTTCAAAGTCAAGGTCACAGGTCAAGATTTTTGGTTTGAGTGGGAAGCCCTTGGCACAAGGCACTTACATGCCAAATATGAAGGCTCTATCTTAAACGGTTCGAAAGTTATGTACAATAATATTTTTTCCTTAAAGAAGGTCAATGTCACAGGTAAAAAAAATTTGCATGAATGTAAAGCTCTTGTCACAAGGAACCTACATGCCAAATATGAAGGCTCTTATTTTATTTTATTTGTTCTTTTAAGTAGGTCAAAGTCATGGTAAAAATACATAATAATAATAATAATAATAATCGACTTTATTTATAGAGGGTAAAACACATTTAGTAAACACTAATCTTCCATGTGGCCCTCTAAAAACAAGAAAGGTCTATAAACATACAAGCATATTTACAGAGTGACAAACAACACCCCCTGACACACACACACAATAATACTGTCTCACAGACTCACAAGTAGTTATGATACATGTACAAAAAGATACAAACCAAATCCAAAATGTGTAAGTTTAACAACACAATGAAGAATACCAAAAAAAAAAAAAAAAAAAAAAAACAAAAAACAAAAAAAAAACATTATAGTAATAATAGGTCAAGTAATATTAGGTCATGTTATGTAACTTAAGCAATATACATATGTACAACATATCCAAGGAAACAATATCACTGTTTCAACCATTTAATGAAATGATTATGAAAAGTGCTCACTGAATTAAGATCTTTAAGTTCAGAAGGTAGACTGTTCCAAATGAATGGTCCAGAGTATATGATACTTTGTTTAAATATTTCCTTTTTAGGTCGAGGTGGAATAAAGTATGAAGAAACTGCAGATCTTAAGAGTGGCATATCTTGATCATAATTTCTCTGATCAAACATTTCATTTATATATGGATGTGTTTCAGATTTTTTCACTTTAAACATAAACTTTGATTTTCTTAGAAATAACCTTTCGAACACAGTAAGTATCTTTAAATCTGTCATGCTTTGGAATACATTATCAACATTATAATCTAATATTATCTTACATGCACGCTTCTGAAGTCGAAATATTCTCTCTAAATTCATTTGAGATGTTCCACCCCAGACCAGATTACAATAATCAATGTGGGGTTGAATGTAAGTTTTATAGAACTGTGTTCTTTGTTCTATATTAAGGTATTCTTTAATTCTTGTCAGAAGCCATAAATTTGATGAAATCTTTTTGCAGAGTTGGTCTATATGACCAGACCAGGATAAGTTATTATCAACAGTAACCCCAAGTATTTTATCTTTATTTATACTGTTTAGTTCTATATTATTCAAATTCAGAAAAATATTGTTAATATCCAGAATGTAAAGCTCTTATCACAAGGAACCTACATGCTAAATATGAAGGCTCTATCCCAAACGGTTTGAAAGTTATGACCAAAATGTTATTTTTTTTCTTTTAAATAGTTCAACGGTCAAGGTCACAGGTCAAACAGTTTTGCATGAATGTAAAGCTCTTGTTACAAGGAACCTACATGCCAAATATTAAGGCTGTATCTCAAACGGTTCAAAATTTATGACCAATGTTATTTTTTTCTTTAATGTAGGTCTTAGGTCAAGGTCACAGGTTTAAAAGTTTTGCATGAATGTAAAGCTCTTGTCACAAGGAATCTACATGCAAAATATTAAGGCTGTATCACATATGCTTCAAAAGTTATGACCAAAATGTTATTTTTTATGTTAAGTAGGTCAAAGGTCAAGGTCACAGGTGAAATTTGTTTGGTGAATGTAAAGCTTTTGTCACAAGGAACATACATGCCAAATATGAAGGCTGTATCTCAAAAGGTTCAAAAGTTATGACCAATGTTATTTTTTCTTTTAAGTAGGTCAAAGGTCAAGGTCACAGGTCATATTTTTTGCACGAATGTGAAGCTCCTGTCACAAGGAACGCTCATGCCAAATATGAATACTCTATCTCCAACGGGTCAAAAGTAATGACCAACGTTAAAGTTGTCCACGTACAAACCAACAAACCAACCAACAAACAAACAAACAAACAAACCAACAAACAAACAGACAGGGCAAAAACAATATGTCCCCGCTATCGCTACCGGGGACATAATAAAAGCTGTTGGAAATTTATTTTTAAATGATTATTTTTATTGTACAAAGATTACTAATATATATAAGGAACCCCTTGAAGGCTGTCAGCCTGTATTGGTAAGGTGACTATCAGATTTGTACGAAATCGAGCTAACGATCTCTAGCCGCGCTATTTGTATCATTGTGAGGTCAGAGTGATTGTTAACCAATTTTGTACCAGAAACCCCAAAACGGGTACCCTGGCAAACACTGCAGGCCCAGATCAGATGCCGCAGAACGCGGCGTCTGATCGGGACCTTCACTGTTTTAAAACGTTCAGCCATTTTCAAACAAATTTTGAAGAAAACACAACATGACATCCCCAAATTTTGAAATAGACGCCTGCCATATATAAGGAAGAAGATTCCATTTGGTACAAAAATGGTTAATATCGTTACCTATAAAATCAATATCAACTGGATTCATGTGTTACGAAAACACGCCTATACAAATACATTGTAAACATTACCGCCGCAAAAATGAAAATAAGATGAAAAATTATGATATTTTTATTATTTCTGCCCAAAATATAGATTGTGAGTACTCGTTAGAAATCGAGGCGGTTTTATATAGAATGTGAGTACTCGTATGAACCGCCTCTAATGAGTACCCACAATCTATATTTTAGAGCAGAAATAAGAAAAATAAGGTTTACCCCTGTAAACCCCAGTTTTACTATATAAAAGTGAGGTTCAAGGGTATGGAGTCACAATCATATAGGCATGTTTTCGTGATGGTTTGGCCAAACAGTGAAGTCCTTGATCAGACACCACAGAAAGTGGCGTATGGTCAGGGTCTACAATGGTTCCTTGGAGTGCAGGCATTTACGTGTCAAAGACCCCGTTCAAGACCGTTTTACAAAATAGAAGTGAAGGCAATGATCAGGAATCGATATAATTAAACCCACAGCTCCCATCAGGGACACCAAAAGGAAAGAAACACAAACGTGAAACAACAGACCCAAACGGAAACACCAACAGCGGAAAGCTTATAAGACAGCCACTTTCCCACAAAATGGCCAATGGGTTATCCGAAACAAAATAATACAAGCGACACACACAAAGACAAACCGTAACAAAAACAAACCGCGACAGAAAAACCGCCCTGGAACGGTCAGTGAAACGAACTACATCGAGGTGGGGGGGGGGGGGCACAAATCGATTTTACGTGGCCACAATCCTCGCCCTTACTTCCGTCACGATTTAGACCAAGTATGTGTTCAGTCCGCATGGTGGCCTCCTGACTCAACAGTGCAACATCTCCATCAAAACAAATAATCAAACAACCACAGAGATGAAACAACGGTGAGGACTCGACAGCAAGAAAACACTGAAATGCTGGAGCAAAAGAAAACCAACAATTAGACTCCGATGGGCCCGACAAGAGACAGAGCAAAGTCTAAGAGAAATTTGACCCACCATTGCTGTCTGTACATTGCATTTTCTTGTCATGGCACATTATTTTTCAGTACACAATGTACAAGCGTTTTTACTCAATCTATTTCTCTGGAGAATTTGAAATAAGGACAAAAATGAATATTGATTGCATTGCATGCTGCGTCGGTAATGGTTTTCACAGAAATTACTTAAAGTCGGAAGCGAATTGCAGGAATAAATTGGGACCATTACGTTGTGGTCTAATATAGGTTAAAAGCAGGAAAGCGTACAAAAAGTCTGATTTGTTTTCGTAGACTGTATGTCCTATCCATCATCAACAGACACGTTTCCAAAGTAACACTTTAAATGCATCTGTCACGTAAGTGCGTCATTCAAATCCTTTAACCCTTTCATCCCTGATGTTCAGAAGTGGACATTATTAAAATCTTTGACTTTGTTACCGCAAGACGCCATTTTTTTTCAAAAACAATCGTTTTATTTCTTTTCAAAATACTCCTGATTCCTAAAAGAATTTGGATGTGGGTTATATCTGACAGCATTAAATGCGCTTTATGCACCATGTTATAAACTAAATTCCTTTTGTTTCAAAATGGCTGTCGAGTTTTCGTCTCTAAATGGACAAATTTGAAAGTAGTTCTGTTTTGAAATACGGGCTACGGGCAATATTTAAGATTATTATATTGCCGGTAAATATCCCGTTTACTTTGTACAGAATTTACAGGTCAATATTGCATTATAAGATAAGGCTTGGTAAAGTTAGGGAGGTCAATATACATCCGCTACGCACTCAGCGAAGACTCTGATCAGACTGCGCAGTCTGATCGGGGTCTTCTCTGGGCGAGCTTGTTCGCTGCCCATCATTATAGTTTCTCGTATTTCGACCTAAACACGCTTTGTGATTCCTCACATCTTGCCCGAGCAAGTAAGGTAATACGCAAACACTTTGTCATTTACAGTACATTCAACAATGATGCAAATTCGCGTGCAAAAAGACCATTACCATAACCTCTACCAATGAAACTGACATCGATTATATGAAAAGTTCCCATCACGTTAGAAATTTTTCATAAAATCCCTTGAAAACCCCACTATCAATAGGGAAAAACGATGTTTACAACGGTAATCTGTTTTTCTGTGCCAGACTACCTAGTTTCGGCCTAATTGGCCGAAACTAGCTAGTCTGGCCCAGAAAACATGCACACTCCATATTTTTCAGTTCTGTGGTGTATTCCTCGCTTCCAAAGGATAACCCTTTTATAGAACATATTTAACTTCACTACAGCTGGTGTGTGGGAATGTGTGGCGGCGGTAAAACGTCTCCCTGCCCTACATCATAGTGTAGATTATATTTTCTTGTCTTTTGGGATCATTGATTCCATTGTGAAATTCTGAAAATATCTGAGGGTCACTGATGAGGCCTAATTGGCCGAAACTAGCTAGTCTGGCCCAGAAAACATGCATACTCCATATTTTTCAGTTCTGTGGTGTATTCCTTGCTTCCAAAGGATAAACCTTTTATAGAACATATTTAACTTCACTACAGCTGGTGTGTGGGAATGTGTGGCGGTGGTAAAACGTCTCCCTGCACTACATCATAGTGTAGATTATATTTTCTTGATTTTTGGGATCATTGATTCCATTGTGAAATTCTGAAAATATCTGAGGGTCACTGATGAGGCCTAATTGGCCGAAACTAGCTAGTCTGGCCCAGAAAACATGCACACTCCATATTTTTCAGTTCTGTGGTGTATTCCTTGCTTCCAAAAGATAACCCTTTTATAGAACATATTTAACTTCACTACAGCTGGTGTGTGGGAATGTGTGGCGGCGGTAAGACGTCTCCCTGTTCTACATCCTAGTGTAGATTATATTTTCTTGTCTTTTGGGATCATTGATTCCATTGTGAAATTCTGAAAATATCTTAGGGTCACTGATGAGGCCTAATTGGCCGAAACCAGCTAGTCTGGCTCAGAAAACATGCACACTCCATATTTTTCAGTTCTGTGGTGTTTTCCTTGCTTCCAAAGGATAACCCTTTTATAGAACATATTTAACTTCACTACAGCTGGTGTGTGGGAATGTGTGGCGGCGGATAAACGTCTCCCTGCCATACATCATAGTGTAGATTATATTTTCTTGTCTTTTGGGATCATTGATTCCATTGTGAAATTCTGAAAATATCTGAGGGTCACTGATGAGGCCTAATTGGCCGAAACTAGCTAGTCTGGCCCAGAAAACAAGCACACTCCATGTTTTTCAGTTCTGTGGTGTATTCCTTGTGTCCAAAGGATAACCCTTTTATAGAACATATTAAACTTCATTACAGCTGGTGTGTGGGAGTGAGTGAGTGAGTTTTAGTTTTACGTCCCACCAACAGCTAAGGTCATATGGAGACGGGCTGGTGTGTGGGAATGTGTGGCGGCGGTAAAACGTCTCCCTGCCCTACATCATAGTGTAGATTATATTTTCTTGTCTTTTGGGATCATTGATTCCATTGTGAAATTCTGAAAATATCTGAGGGTCACTGATGAGGCCTAATTGGCCGAAACTAGCTAGTCTGGCCCAGAAAACATGCACACTCTATATTTTTCAGTTCTGTGGTGTATTCCTTGCTTCCAAAGGATAACCCTTTTATAGAACAGCTCCGACTGCCACCTGATTGGAAAAGAGCTGCATAACTGGCTTGTCGCCTTGACTGTTTTGTTGTTAAGATTATAAGAATCTGATATTGGGTTCTGTTGTAGATGAGCGTTTCCAACCCTCGGGATGACCGTGCTGAGCGGAACCGAGGCTACGCCGAGGTTCCGCTCAGCACGGTCATCCCGAGGGTTATTAACGCCCATCTACAACAGAATCCCATATTGGATTCTTTTTCTTGCACAACACCTCCGGTTAGTTTTGACAGCTCAAACATGTATAATATTGTTTACAAAATTAAAGTAGTGCGGAAGTAGGTCCGGCAGTTGAATAGAATTGAAGCGCATTTACGTTAGTTGCCTTGGTTGGAACACCAGGGTCAGAACATAAATTTCTATCCCAGGGTAAAATCACAGATGTCCTTGTCTGGTGTGCAAGAAGTGTTTAAGCTCTTAAAGGAACTCATTTTTTATTTTTATTTGCCTTCACTGCAGCTGGTGTTGTGCCGTGTGGCGGCCGTAAAACGTCTCCCCGTACATCAACCATAGTGCAGTTTATATTTTACTTTTGGTCCTTTGAGATCATCGTGAATATTCTGAGAAATCAGAAATAAATTATTGGTTTAGACTCATTCTAGACAGGTTTTTAACTTTTTGGACCCCATTTGGATTTATATCAGTCTTTGAATCGACTGCCTATTCGAAATTCGGAAAATTGCAGTACGTTTCCTCTGGCTTTTTATGCCGGATCATTACAGGGTCACTGATGAGGCTTTATTAGCCGAAACTACGTAGTATGGCCCATCTTATTTCTTATGAATGTTTTCATTGCTCTTAAAGGAACTCATTTTTGATTTTTATTTATCCGTCTTTCTCTTTGATGTTTGAGATGGCCTTTGGATTCTGATTCTTTTTTTTTTTTTTTTTTTTTTGGGGGGGGGGGGGTTACGGTCCTTTCAAGATTATTTCACTCATATCGAGCCGATCGTTAATCAGAGGTGGGCGAAAACCGGAGTACCCGGAGAAAAACCATCTGACCTTCCGTTGCAGAACTTGGCGTCTCACACGTGGCGGATTCTGATTCAACCAGTTTCCAAAGTATCTGTACCCATTTAAATTCTGCTGTTTTTATATGACTAGAAAACATCATACCGTCTTGATCTCCCATTTTAGGCACATAGACAAAAATAGCTTCACGTATCTGCAGCTTATGTTACTTCAAATAATACCTTCATAAAGCCAAGCGTACGAATGTTGCAGTACACTACCAAATGCTTTTGATCTAGCTGTTGCTACAAACAAGGCAAAACTTACAGATTTAGCCACAATGACTCACCGTAGCTTATGTGCTCTGTAAGTAATTTGTCTAAGTATTTGTATTTGGCATTTACCTTAAGCTATATAATGTGACACTTAAATATATATAAAATAAATTCATTCCTTAAATGTAGTACATTTCACGTTTCCTCATTTATCGTCAAATCTTCCGAAGATGCAAAAATACAAGGACAATGCAGTGATGGATTATCCACCTGTGTTTATTTCTTTGTTATCACGTCGGCTATCTTAACCAATTGAATACGGGAAACCCCTTAAGGGATACCTTGGCAAACAATGCAGGCCCAGATCCGACGCCGCAGAAAGCGGCGTCTGATCAGGGCCTGCACTATTTGCTAACAGACATTTCCGTCAAAAATAGAATAAAAACGAAAACGATTAGTTTGGAATACAGCAATTAAGATTCCTTGGAGAATAAATGAAATACCATTTCATATAATATGTATGTCATTTCATATATTCCTAACTGCACTCAGGTTTTGGAATTTGAACGTTGAAGGTGTAGTCATCTTGAGCTGTTTAGCTTATGTTGAAAGTGTATTTACATATATTTTCAGATGGAATTTGAACGTTGAAGTTGTAGTCATCTTCAGCACATATTGAGCTGTTTAGCTTATGTTGAAAATGTATTTACATATATTTTCAGATGATTTGCGAAACCTTGTTGTTAGCATTCTCCATGTTATGTTTCTGGTGATCTTCAACGAGAACCCAGTTGCAGTCTAGGGATCCCACTTGGGACACCTGGTGTCAGAAGAAGGAATTGAGACAGATCCAGAAAAGATAGAAGCGCTTAAAACCTGGCTAATACCAAAGAATGTAAAAGATGTAAGAGCGTTTTTAGGGTTCACTGGGTACTATCGAAGATATATTAAAAACTTCGCTAGTATCGCTAGACCCTTGACTGATCTACTTATAGGCCATTGAACAAATGCATGAAAGAAGGGAAAGAAAACTAAATCTAGAGCGGTTCCTTTCACATGGGGCGACAGACAGCAAAGCGCATGTGATCTTTTGATAGAAAAATTAACAAGTCCTCCTATTCTAGCCTATGCAGACTACCGGCTACCATTCAAGCTTCATACAGACGCAAAGCACCACTGGACTCGGTGCAGTACTGTATCAGAATCAGTCCGGCATAGATCGTGTAGTGGCTTATGTTAGTAGGAGTTTGAAACAGTCAGAGAGGAATTATCCGGCCCACAAACTGGAGTTTCTCGTTCTTAAATGGGCGGTAACAGACCACTTTCATGACTACCAATACGGTACCAAGTTTGATGTGGTCACGGATAATAACCCTCTGATATATGTTTTCACATCGGCCAAGCTGGATGCAACAGGCCAGCGATGGCTAGCTGAATTGTCTAACTACGATTGTAGCATCAGCTACCGAAGTGGGAAGCATAATGCGGATGCAGACGGATTATCCCGTCGACATGAATCTGAAATAGTCAGCACCTTGTTTCCTGAAGTGTTAAGGGCAGTCGCACATTCTCTTGCTGCAAAAGCAGATGAAATGCCATTTATTGAATCATTGAACGATTCAGAGAAGGTTCTGTTTTCTACTAATGACCAGATTTCAGAAATCGGAGGCCATGAACTACAGAGTACAGCACTGACACATCAAAACTGGAGGAAGGCTCAGTCTGCTTACAACAACATCAGGTTCATAGTGGATTGCTTGATTGAAGGTCATGAACCAAACGGCGAGGAGGTAGAAAGATACCAAGTAGACAAAAGATACGTCCGTGATTGGAGTAAATATAATTTACTACATGGGGTTCTGTACAAACAGTCAGATATATCAACAGAAACAGTAAATCGGTTGTGCTTACCAGAATCACTTAAAGAAGATATATTCCATGCGTATCATGATGATTTAGGTCATCAAGACAAGGAAAGAACTTCGTCTCTTATAACAAGAGGGCCATGATGGCCCTGGATCGCTCACCTGATCCATAGAGTAACAAGTGGGCCCTGGGGAGGGCCATTATTGACCCCAAGGTTATAATGTGTATAATGTTGAGGGAGGTCTAAAAAGGTGAAGCTTCATACCAAATATCAATAAAGGCTTGATTGTCCACTAGATGAAGCTCCATACCAAATATCAAAGACATGGGTCTTGCAGTTTCAGAGAAGAAGATTTTTAAAGATTTTCCTATATAAGTCTATGTAAAACCAAAGGGTCTTGGGGCGGGGGCATTTTGGGCCCAAGGGCTATAATTTGAACAATCTTGATAGAGGTCCACTAGATGAAATTTCACAACAAATATCGAAGACCTAGGCCTTGTGGTTTCACAGAAGAAAATTTTTAAAGATTTTCCCTATATAAGTCTATGTAAAACCAAAGGGCTCCGAGGCGGGGGCATTTTTGGCCTCAGGGCTATAATTTGAACAATCTTGGTAAAGGTCCACTAGCTGAAGCTCCATACCAAATATCAAAGACCTAGGCCTTGTGGTTTCAGAGAAGAAGATTTTTCGAGATTTTCCCTTTATAAGTCTATGTAAAACCAAAGGGCCCCGGAGGGGGTGGGTGGGGGGGGCGTTTTGATCCCAGGGTTATAATTTGAACAATCTTGGTAGAGGTCCACCAGATGAAGCTTCATACCAAATATCAAAGACCTTGGCTTTGCAGTTTCAGAGAAGCTGTATAAAGATTTTCCCTACATAGCCTATGTAAAACCAAAGGGCCTCGGGGCGGGGGCATTTTTGGCCCCCAGCACTATAATTTGAACAATCTTGGTAGGGGTCCACTAGATGAAGCTTCATACCAAATAGCAAAGACCTGGGCCTTGCAGTTTCAGAGAAGAAGATTTTTAAAGATTTTCCCTATATAAGCCCATGTAAAACCAAAGGGCCCCGGGGCGGGGGCATTTTTGGCCCAAGCAAAATAATTTGAACAATCTTGGTAGGGGTCCACTAGATGAAGCTTCATATCAAATATCAAGGACCTCGGCCTTTCAGAGGAGATTTTTACAGATTTTCCCTATATAAGCCCAAGTAAAACCAAAGGGCCCCGGGGTGGTGGCATTTTTGGCCCCATGGCTATAATTTGAACAATCTTGGTAGAGATCCACTAGGTGAAGCTTCACACAAAATATCAAAGACCTGGGCCTTGCGGTTTCAGAGAAGAAGATTTTTAAAGATTTTCCCTATATAAGCCTATGTAAATCCATAGGCCTCTGAGGCAAGCATTTTTGGCAGCAGGGCTATAATTTGAACAATCTTGAAAGAGGTCCATTAGATGAAGCTTCATACCAAATATCCAAGATCTGGGCCTTGCGGTTCCAGAGAAGAAGATTTTTAAAGATTTTCCCTATATAAGCCTATGTAAAACAAAAGGCCCTTGGGGCGGGGGCGGTTTTGGCCCCAGGGCTATAATTTGAACAATCTTGGTAGAGGTCCACTAGATGAAGTTTCACACCAAATATCCAAGATCTGGGTCTTGCGGTTCCAGAGAAGAAGATTTTTAAAGATTTTTCCTATATAAGCATATGTAAAACCAAAGGCCCCCGGGGCGGGGGCATTTCTGGCCCCAGGGCTATAATTTGAACAATCTTGGTAGGGGTCCACTAGGTGAAGCTTCACACCAAATATCAAAGACCTGGGCCTTGCGGTTTCAGAGAAGAAGATTTTTAAAGATTTTCCCTATATAAGCCTATGTAAAACCAAAGGACCCTGGGGCGGGGACAATTTTCGACCCAGGACTATAATTTGAACAATCTTGGTAGAGTTCCACTAGATGAAGCTTCATACCAAATATCGAAGACCTGGGCCTTGCGGTTTCAGAGAAGAAGATTTTTAAAGTTTTCATTTAAAAAATCTATTTTTAGCTTCTGTGACCTAGATGTGCAACAGACCGGAACCATTTGAACAACTTTGAAAGGGGACCACCTTAGGATCATTCCTGTGAAGTTTGGTCAAAATCCGATCAGTGGTTTAGGAGGAGATGTTGTTTGAAGAAAAGTTTACGCACACACGCACGCACACACGCACGCACGCACGACGGACGACGGACAAAAAGTGATCACAAAAGCTCACCTCGTCACTACGTGACAGGTGAGCTAAAAAGACGATTTATCTGGCCTGGAATGGATAGAGACATCCAAAATATGATACGTCAGTGTGGGCGTTGTATTAGACGCAAGATGACACCAACAAAAGCAGCCGAACTTTTAAGCATAACTTCTAGCTCGCATATGGGGTTAGTCTGCATAGACTACTTGTCTCTAGAGCGCTCAAAGGGTGGCTACGAAAGCATATTAGTGATCACAGATCACTTCACACGTTATTCGCAACCGATTTCTACGAGGAATCAAAAGGAAACTACAACAGCTAAAGTTTTATTTGATAAGTTCTTCGTTCACTACGGGTGTCCTAGTAATCTCCATAGTGACCAAGGTTCCAACTTCGAATCGAGGGATATCAAGAAACTATGCAAGCTAACAGGTACCATGAAGGCGCGAACTACCCCATACCACCCGATGGGCAATGGCATATTGCGGGAGAATCAATAAGACATTATTGAATATGCTTGAAACATTAAAAGAGCAACAGAAAGCAGACTGGAAATCCCATATCTCATGTCTTACACATGCCTATAATGCGGCAACTCATAAAAGTACAGGTTATGCGCCATTTTATCTGATGTACGGACGTCACCCTAGGTTGGCTATAGACGCTTTCTTGGGGATAGACGATGATGCGGTGAGAACTGAAGACCACTCACGGTATATCGACAAGCTTCAAGAACGTTTATCTTTCGCCGACGAAACTGCAGAAAAGGAGGCTCAGGCAAAAGCTAACGAACACAAATCGTATTACGAAACTCTCTACTCCAGGAAGGGGACCGTGTTCTTGTAAGAAAGGTCGGTGTAAAAGGAAAGCAGAAACTGAATTACGTATGGGCAGGCCAGCCATATGTAGTAAGAAGACAGATAGCGCCTTATATCCCAGTATACGAGGTGCAGCATGAGGGTTCAACTCGTAAAAGTAGAACTTTACACCAAAATATGCTTCTTCCCTTTGCAGGACTTCCGGATTCAGTGGAAATAAAATTGTCAGGGCTCAAAAAGAAAAGAAAAAAGAGTTTGAATGTAATATAGAGGAAAGTGTTGAAAGTGCTTCTACTTCTGACTCAAGCACTGAAGATGAAAGACAAGACAGAAATGACAGCGTGAATAATCGTCACCGATATGTCATTCCACCACGCAGAAAAATTCGCAGAATAACAGGCCTAATCATGGAAAGAGCAAATGATTGCGATTCATTCCCTCTTGACAGAGGAAAGCGTACAAGAAAACCCCAAGAACGGTTACAAGTTGGTAGCTGGCATGCTTCTATCGAAAATGAGTTTACTGTGAAGCCAGAGTATGTTATGTTTAAAAGAAGCTATCTCTAATCCTAAATTTTGAAATGCAGTCATTTTTTTATTACAGATCGATAAAGTAGGTGTGGTATGGTAAAAGGGAGACACAAGGCATGTGCTTTTATTAAATTGACATTTACCCACTAGTTTTTACTGATTTACAGATCTTGTTGGGATTGGAGAAGAGGACTGTCAACATTTTATGTTCTATCAGATTCCATTAGAGAAGCCTAAGTCAGTGAGACACATTAACAGTTATGTGGTACAGAGGAAAGTGTTTTTAATATCGAAAAGTTGACTGTTAAGCATCATCCCTATGCCATTATGTTGTTCGTTAATATATATTGCATCTGAAGGAATATGCTGTTACCTTAAGTACATTTAAAACGATTGTTTCATGTTATGTTAGAATTGGTAATCAGCGTGACAAGATGATGCCTCCTTGCGTAAGTAAACCAAATACGTACTCATAGTTTAGTAAATAGCACTATTGCCTTGAAATCAAGTGCTGTATGAGACATAGAGTGAAGTAAATATTAGTTGTTGTTATCAGTTTTTGAGGTTTCATCTGCTATTTGGAATGTTGTTTGTCATTTTGTTATCTTGTTGGATTTTATCATAAATGTCGGGACGACATAACATAAAGTGGGGAAGAGTGTAATAGATGGGTCCATAGGGGACAACATATTATGTTTTCATATATGGTCGAAGGTGTGATTCCCGACTGAAAGTTTGTGTGGCTGCTGTATACACTCCCTCCATCCCATAAGTATCCCTTTTCATACTTAACGGCCATTAAGTCTAGGATAGCTCTTTGTTTAAGTCCTATAATACCCGAACAAAACTAACATGCATGAGTTAATTTGTGCCTCACTGCACTCAGGTTTTGGAATTTGAACGTTGAAGGTGTAGTCATCTTCGACACATATTGAGCTGTTTAGCTTATGTTGCAAAATGTATTTACATATGTTTTCAGGTTAGTACTGTTTTATTCTAAGATAAGGTTAAGATATTGGCGATTTTGTCTATGTGTGATTTTGATATTTTGAATTAGCTGTATTGTAAATTTGTGACTTACCATGGAAATTGTGAAACAGTGGGTGTTCGTTTAACTGTACAAGTCTAACAATAGTGTGGAATACAGCAATTAGGATTCCTTAGAGAATAAATGCAATGCCATTTCATATAATATGATATGTCATTTCATATATTCCTAACTGCACCTAGGCTTTGGAATTTGAACGTTGACGGTGTAGTCATCTTCAACACATATTGAGCTGTTAAGCTTATGTTGAAAATGTATTTACATATAATTTCAGATGATTTGAATAAACCTTGTTGTTAGCAGTTTCCATATTGTGTTTCAGGTGATCTTCAGCGAGAACCCAGTTGCATTTCTATTACATAACCCTGACTCCCCTTATATGACAAATGGACTTTGTCAAACATATAGCAATGGAAGAGTCCACTAGTAAATAATGGGTGAATTAGGTCGTTTGTAAGCTGGCACATTACATCAGATTCTCTGCTTAAGGTCACACTATATCGTAAACCAGCTTTTCGTCAAACCACTCAGACAATTGCACCTACAATACGCCAACCTTAAGCTCGGTAAAAACAAATATGGTAAAGTAGAAGTAAAACAAAGATCAGGAATCGATACAATTAACTTACTTCACCCATCAAAGACACCAAAGGGAAAGAAACACAAACATAAAGCGACCAGACCATAATGGAAATCTAAACAAAGGATGGCCATAAGGACAGTTACATTCCCACGAAATGGCCAAATGGCCATCCAAAATAAAATACACAAGTGATACACACAGTAAGTAACAGCAACTTAGATAAACCGCCACAGAAGAACCGCCTTGGAACGGTCAGTGGAAAAAATTCCACTGGGGGGGGGGGGGGGGGGTGGGGGCTTAAATCGATTTCACATGGCCATTATCCTCGCCTTTACCTCCGTCGCGGTATACACTAATTTTGTTTAGTCCGCATGAAGGCTTCCTAACTCATCAGTGTAACATCTCCGAGAACATACAAATCAAAAAACTACAGAGCTTAAATAAGGTTGACGACACGATACAACAACAGAATTGCTGGAGCAAAAGAAAACCAACAGTTAGACTCCGAGAGGCCCGACCAAAGACGGAGCATCAGGCGCCAACCAACATGAAGAAGGTAAGCCTTCCGAAAATCAATAATTGCATTGAACGTTGATAGACGTTTCAGTTTTCTGGCTCCGATACTGGAAGACTGCAACTTTTCCTGAAACCATTTCTAGCTCTGATTCCCATAATATTTAACGCTCATTTGAAACATTACGGTAATTGTATATCGCCATTGTCGTATGTGGATAAGGCCTAAAAAGAAATAGCTGTGTTTCCGCTATCATGCTGAAAAAATATTTGGATCGGTAGGTCGATAAAACTTTTTATTTTTTTTTAATTTTTTTATTTTTTATTTATTTATTTTTTTTTTTTTTTTTTTGTCAACTTTTTATTTGATGGAAAAAGAGCAAAAATCCTTAAGAGGGCTTAATTCCAGTCATTTTACCAGAAAACATTAAAAATAATGAGGTTTAGAGCATCCAGGAAGCAAAAGATTATGATTTTAAAAATTAGTTTTGCTTTTTTGACAGTTTTATAATATTTTATCAAATGTGCTGGAAAATATCAAGGTCGGTAGGTAAGAAAATCTTATTATACAAATACATTGCTATCTTGACCGCCGACAAAAAGGAAATTTTAAGATGAAATTTCATGTATTTTTCTTATTTCTGCTCAAAATATACATTGCGGATACTCGTAAGAACCGCCTCATCGAGGCGGTTCTAACGAGTACCCACATTCTATATTTAAGAGCAAAAATAAGAACAAAAAGGTTTACCCCTATAAACCCCAGTTTTACTTTATAAAAGTGGGGTTCAAGGCGGTCAACATTATAAAGGCCTGTTTTCGTGATGGGGAGAAAATAGTAGAGGAGATGAAAGTGATGGACAGGGGAGAAAGATGAATAAGAAGTGTACGAACTGGAAAAATAACAACATTGCCCTTCTACCCGCATCTGCCTTGTACAGCCGTAAGATAATATCAGCTCGACGCCCCAGTGACGCAAGATACAATACACCTTACCCTCACCCTTCTAACCCTGGATAAAAGGGTTAAAGTGCGGAGAAACATTCATTCGGTGTCGTTCGAACAAAAAGGTATAGACCAGCCTAGTTTGCGTTTCTTAACCCATTGTATACTGGTGGACTCTCCCATTGTTATATGTTCGATAGGTCCATTTGTATACGAGGGGCGTTCAGTTAATTGTGTCATGAATGACCCACCACATCGCGTGCCTGTAAAGACCAGGTGAAAACTGCAGTTATATCATGGGGGAATGATTTTCTATGATAGAATGATATTTCGGTCAAATCGGTTCAGTCTTTCAAACGTTATTGAATGTTCAAATTGGTTCAGTCGTAGTCAACATTTACTGTATGTAAAATGAGAAAAACACAAGCTTAGAATTAGGGCCTGCATTAAAGGACGCGTTGGTTTGAATGTTTCAGTTAGTGAGCTGTGTCAGATAAATGGGACATCAGTTGTCTCTTATAGGTCAATTTTCAAGTGGCATGATAATGTAAAGATTGAAACCTGACCTGAAGGATTAGCCCGATTCTGGCCAGCCAAGAATAGCTGTTACAAAAGCTAATGCTGTTGCTGTAAACAAGGTTCACGCTGAAAGATATTGCTGATAGTGTTGATGTTTTATCGAGGACAGTTCATAAGATTTTGACTCAGGAGTTGAAACTTGGGAAGGTTTGTGTACGATATGCCTCGCATATCTTGACCAAAGAACATAAGTCCATCCTTGTGCAAAAGTACAAAACTGTTGACAAACGTAGGGTTTCGGAGGAGCTGTTTACAGGTGCTGAAACTTGGTTCTATCATTTTGAGCCGAAGAGACGCATCAATAACAAGCAGTGGCTGCAAAAAGACCAATCAAGGCCGGCCATTACGAAAAGAATTAAAAACGCGGCAAAGTTTTGTATGCGGTATTTTTTAATTGCGATGGACCCATTCATCACTGTACCGAATGGCAAGACAATCACAGGTAAGTTTTATAAGATGGTGGGTTGTCAAAAGTAAAGGCAAATACTGAAAAACGTTCACAGCAACCTGGTCAAAAATTCTGTGTCTCATTCATGACAACGCATCTACTCACAAGTATGTTCTTGTCCAAGACTTCTTTAAGAAGGAAAATGCAGTTCAGCTCTCTCATCCACCTTATTCGCCCGGCCTGGGATTTGTTTTCTGTTTCCATTACTAACGAAAACCTTTCTGGTCGTCGTTATGAATCCAGAAGTGCGCTTGGTAGTGCAATTTATCAGTGTCTTCAGTTTATATATAAAACGGCATACTTCTCTGCCTTTACCGAATGGCTTTTGAGACTTGAAATTTTTTGCTTTCGTCAAGGAAGAATACTTCGTAGGGTTGAAGTAAACGAAATGTGAATACGATTACAAACTTGCCCTGTAGAACCCAAATGAGAACATTAAATGAAGGCCCCTCGTTTAATGAAACCTGTTTTTCACGGGAATCCAGTTAACAATCAGTGAAGACCGTACGGTCTGTACTGTTAGTCAATGACCGTTTCACAGGTTTCCAGCATTGCGGAAATACGCCTATACAAATACATTGTAAATTATATCACAGAGAATACGAAAATTTCAGATGCAAAACTTGCAATAGTTTTCTTATTTCTGCTAAAATATAGATTGTGGGTACACGTTAGAATCGCCTCATCGAGTACCCACAATCTATATTTTGGAGCAGAAATAAGAAAATAAAATCTATATTTTAGATCAGAAATAAGAAAAATAATGTCTACCCTCTAAACCCCAGTTTTACTACGTGGGGTTAGTTTTACTACGTGGGGTTCAGGGGGTCAGAATTATATAGGCGGGTTTTCGTGATGAGGTAACAATGGATTAAGCACGTAGAGAAAACAAAACTGTATTGAATGCTCATAGGGACATTGGACATTACGCTAGCACTCCCGTGTGTTAAGCTGACGTCTTCCTGACCTCGAACAAAAGCATTTTGCGGATGAAAATGTTTAACTTTTTTTAACTTATCTCATTACGATAACATGCCAATACAAATTTATTGAAATTTCTTTTCACCAAAGTATCTTTAGATTAAAACTATCTTTAGATAAAAATTCAGATATTTTTCATATTTCTGCATAAAATATAGATTGTGGGTACCCTTTAGAACCGCCTCATCGAGGCGGTTCTAACGAGTACCGACAATCTATATTTTAGAGCAGAAATAAGAAAAATAAGGCCAACACCTATAAACTCCAGTTTTACTATATAAAAGTGGGGTTCAAGGGGGTCAGAATTTTATAGTCGTGTTTTCGTGGGTTAAGCACGTAGGAGATAATATGTTTTAGAAAACAAAACTCTATTGAATGCTTATAGGGACATTGAACATTACGCTAGCACTCCCGTGTGTTAAGCTGACATCTTCCTGACCTCGAACAAAAGCGTTATGCAGATGAAAATGTTTAACATTCTTTTCTAAATTCTAGTCCAAATGTAGATTAATGAGACTCATTAGAACCGCATCACAGAAGCTGTTAAAACAAGTATCCACAATATATGATTTGGACACAAATAGGAAAGGTATTGTCAATGATTTAAAACACATTTTCTCGAGTCGTAGAGTAATTCTTTTCCTTCGGCTACGTCAATTTATCTCGCTCGTGAACAGATATTTTCTTGAAATAGTCTCAATTACGACAAATGACATTCGAATGCAGAACATGGAATTACTTCATCAACGCCAAGATATTATCTTGGAATTGCACTTTAGAACCTTTTAGAGCTATGTTATTTCTCATGAAGCATGGCTTCGTTGATGATGAAAAATATTTATTTGCCACTAGGCACGAATACAAATGCAACATCATACAAGATAAGACACGTAGGCTGAAAAAGGACATTTCATGATATAACGCTAGAAGAGGTTGTCTTCGAAACCAAGAACCAATTACGAAAACACGCCTATATAATTTTGACCCACTTGAAACCCACTTTTATATAGTAAAACTGGGATTTACAGGGATAAACCTTATTTTTCTTATTCCCGCTCTAAAATATAGATTGCGGGTACTCGTTAGAACCGCCTCGATGAGGCGGTTCTAACGAGTACCCCCAATCTATATTTTGAGCGGAACTAAGAAAAAAATCACATTTTTTTCATCTTAAAATTTTCATTTGTTCAGCGATAAAGATTACAATGTATTTGTATATGTGTGTGTTTTTGTAATCAGAACACTTTTCGATTATGCTAATAAATGTACTTCCGTGTGCTTATATGGCGCCTAGAATAAGCATTTTGCATATTAAAAAATCGATATTTTTCTTGTTTCTTGTTAAAACGTAAATTGTTGGTGTTCGTTAGAATCGCAAAATCAAGGTGGCACCAGCGTGTACCCGCAATATATTGCTCTGAGCAAAAATAAGTAAAAAAACGAAACCATTGTCGATCACACTTTTCTTTATGTGCATACACAAACATGTTTATCATATGACGTCGTTGATAAGCAGTGGATAACGTCGTGTAATATAAATCGTATGGCCACACGTGTAATAATAATTTGGCGGGATTAAGTAACGTCCTGACGACGTCCATGTCAACCATGCATTTTTTATGGAAAATTTGTCAAATTTAAAGGCGATGAAATCCATTTTATAGTGGTCATATGATAAACAGAATCTTACACGAGTGGTCATTTCATATGATATTTATGAAACTCGCCAAAGGCTCGTTTCATAAATATCATATGAAATGACCACTCGTGTAAGATCCTCTATAACCATGATGGATGGACCACCGGTGTCAGGGCCCCGAGGTTAGAACATGTTCATGCTCAACTCAACTGAGCATGATATGTGTATTGCTCATAAATATATAAATACAAAAACATCAGACACTTTTCCTGCTCAAATCAACAAAGAACTTTGTTTGCCCTGCCCATAAATGTTTAAAATGCCATTAAATATTGTAGGACAAAATTCATACTCAAGTGAATTGAGCACGAAAGAGTTTCGTAACCTCTGGCCCTGGTATAATTGGGATTTTACCCTTGCAAAACTGTAGTTTGCAACTCGCCTTCATGCACTCTAGCGTACAACACGAAAACTCGCCGATATACTTTTGACCCACTTGAATCCCACTTTTATACAGTGGGGTTTGCAGGGGTAAACCTTATTTTTCTCATTTCTGCTCTAAAATATAGATTGTGGGTACTCGTTAGAACCGCCTCGCCGAGGCGGTTCTTACGAGTATCCACAATCTAAGTTTCGAGCAGAATTAAGAAAAATATCGAACTTTTCATCTGATTTTTTTTTTATTTTTCAATGGTAAAATTTATAATGTACATGTACTTGTATCGGCTTGTTTTCGTAATGATTGGGATTGTTCGCTTGCAAAACTGTAGTTTCCAACACGCCCTCAAGCCCCCTAGCGTTAATGCACAGGAAGTAAAGATACTTCAGGATCTGATCGAATCAGAACGCAAAACCTATGCCAAACAAGACCCTTAATTATTTTCAAACTACATTTAAGAGGCTTTACAGTGTTGACGGGGACGTTAAACCTCAAATCAAACAAACAAACAAATATAGAGATAGCTTGTAATGAAGTAAATGTAGTGTCGCTCATATTATTTAAACGGAGATAATTATTCTCGACACCTACAAAGGCGCACGCTTAGCAAGATAGGCGGTTCACAACGCGCTGGTTGGTATGCAGTTACTGTCATGTCGCAGCTTCACATCCTGAGTCGCACAATTAATATTAGTTTACAGCACATTCATACTACCCCGTCGTACACGCGGATGTATGTATGTGCGTGTGTCCTGCTTTTCGTACCACCAAACCCAGGTAAAATGGAGACGGTTTAAAGTCTGGACATGCCTGAAATCGAACATACAGTCCCCTGGTTTATGCGGCGAAAAGTTTACCAACTACACCACGGAGTTTCTTCCTCTGCTCTGTCTCTAGTCGCTGCGATGTCCATGTCCATTTATTTAAGAAATAGATCAGCTCTAACTGTGATTTGTTGAGTAATAAATCACAGTTCGGAGGTCAGTTGTAAAGTAGATCAAATCACGAGCGAGTAGCGCCCGTGATTTGTCTACTTACAACTGTCCGACAAACTGTGATAATTAATCACAGTTTGGAGGTCAGTTGTAAAGAAGAACAAATCACGGGCGCGTAGCGCGCGTGATTTGTCTACTTACAACTGACCGACAAACTGTGATTTATTACTCAATAAATCACAAACTAGAGCTGATCTATTTCGATTCTAACAGGCGGAAAATCGGCAATTATGCTGTTGTTTCCTTCAAAATCTCAACTTTTCGCCATTGTTAGAAGAAATCCCGCTAACATTATCGACTGAAACATATGCATTTATATGTTTTTCTAACGTTTTCGATGCGAGAATATGACATTGCACCGTCTTACATCAAGGAAATCGACTAGTGACGTCATAAATTGGCAGTTTTAATGACGTCACTCATCCTTGCCGTGATTTGTTGCAGAATAAAACACAGTTATTTTTCATTGCCTATATAGGCGCGCTGTGTTAGAATCTAGCACTAAGTGTTTCTCCTGCCTATTGCTTACTGTATAAACAGTAAATCAGGTGGTAGACTAGGTTTGTAAACTACCTAAATTTCTTCTTCAACAAGGTCTATCGGAACCCGAATTTTATGGTGACTTAATATATAAGTTCAGAAAAATATATTATTGCAATGACTCCAGTACCCAATTTCGTAAAATCATTCTTCGATAGAAAAAGATTTGATACAACATAAATGTTACACGACAGACTGCATGTATGGTAAGTAACCCAATCACTGTTTACAACTTTGCTTCCCTCTTTAATTGCACACCGGTGGGTCAGGCCTCAGATTCTATGACGGTTCCAGCGTAAAGGCTTACTGTGAATTAGAGAGAATTAGTTGGTGCCTGATGCTCTGTCTCTGGTTGGGCCCATCGGAGTCTAACTGTTGGTTTTCCTTTGCTCCAGCATTTCATTGGTTTCTAGCTGTCGAGTCCTCACCGTTGTTTCATCTTAGTGGTTGATGGATTTTTGTGTTCATAGGCGTGTTCCACTGATGTGTAAGGGGGCCTTAATGCGGATAGAATAAATTATTTGTCTAAACCGCGACGGAAGTAAGGGCGAGGATTGTAAACAATATTAGAACCACCGCCTTAGGACGGCAAGTAGCGAGAACCACTTTGAAGTTTAAATCGATTCTATTGGCCAAACAGAAGCTCAATGTGCTAATATTATACTACTCAAAGTTTGATAGGGATCACTTCTTTAATGCAAAATAAGTTTTGGATGTCAGTTAATCACTTGAATCCAAATTCGATACATAATGATAGAAAACATATCCTTCACAAAACCTAGTGATTAATTTGGTCAACTGGTACTGCATTCAAGCGTGACAACAGCCACCGTCTTGGCACCCCCAAAATATGCCGTAACACGAAGGGATTTGGACAACTGATTTTTCACAAATTTCCATATTTGTTTAGACAAACGTGCATAATAATGTGTATGGCGTCCACGGGCGTCAATTACAGTACGACATCGCCTGCGCATGCTCGTAATCCGAGTCTGTATCCGGTTTTGTGGAATCAGCTTTCATTCAGCAACCAATGCATCTTTGAGCTCCTGTAAAGTCCTCGGATGCACAGGTCTGGCTGAAACAGCACCCTGTAGCATGTCACCGCATGCTCAATTGGATTTAAGTCCGGCGACCGAGCAGGCAAGTCCATATGAACGATTGTCTCACGTTCCAGATAGGAGTCAGTGACGCTGGCACGGTTGGGACGGGCATTGTCGTCCAGCAGAATAAAGTCTGGGCCGATAGCATCTGCATATGGTCTTACAAACACAACAAGAATCTCATTACAGTACCTCACTGCCATTAACGTTCCGTTTTCAACGACGTAAAAGTCAGTTTTACCGTTCACGCTTATCCCAGCCCAAACCATGACTGACCCCTTTCCATAGCGATCATGCTCTGCCACATTCAAGTCGTCGAATCGATCTTTAGACATTCGCCGCACTAATTGACGTTTATAAGTGAAGTCTAGACAGAATCTGGACTCCTCAGTAAACAGTACTGGCGTCAAGTCACGAACCGTCCACCTGACGTGAGTTCTGGCAAAGTCCATCCGGTCTAGCACGTGCTGTCTCGTCAATGTAACACGTACAACAGGCCTCATGGCATTAAGTCCGAACTCGTGGAGCCCGTTTCTGACCGTTTGTGTAGAAATTCATACTCCAGCTCGGTTCCTAAGCTCGTTATGCAAACGCGTAGCGTTCAGGAACCGTTGACGTCGAGACTGAATCAACAGGAAACGGCCATTACGTTGTGTTGTAGCCCTTTCTCGGCCCCGCCGTGTCTATGTGAAGGATTTCCGTGGGTAAGATGCCGACTCCACATTCCGGAAACCACGCTTTTAGACACATTCAGAATCCCAGCAACACGACGTTGAGAGACGCCAGATTCCAACATTCCGACGCCACGATTCATTTCTTCGGGGCTCAGACGGTTTCTTAATTGTCCCCTAGGCTTTTCAGTGTTTCACAAATCAAATGAAGTCCTTTTTACGCTTGGTAAAGGAACACTGACAAGTTTGATTGGTCTGTTGGAAAGCAGTGCTACGCAAGATTTTGGGGGTACATGAATTCATTTGCGAAGTGTGGGAAGTGTGCACTTTTATGAGAACTGAACTGCACACGAGTTTCTGCTTAAGATATTTATCAATATACCTAGTACAAATTCTGCCAAGAAATTTTAAATTTTCAGTGCAAAATTTTGTATATGAAAAGTGATCCCTATCAAACTTTGAGTAGTATATTTACAACCATTGCGATAACTCACCCGTGTGACATAGTGCATTCTTTTATATCTCCAAAATGGCTATTTTCCCTTTGAATTTTATAACATTTTTCTTATTTATACTCCAGACATTCACCTTATTTGCATTATCTGCTGGTTCCTAGTCTGACGGTTATTAGTGTTGGAAAAACAGGTAACGAGACCCCCCTGACCTTGAAAGGTCAGGGGGGTCTGGTTACCTGTTTTCGCAATTTTGACAATGTGCCAGCTGGGAGCCAGCAAATAATGCAAATCTGGTGAATAGGTTAATGGTAATCGTTATGCATCAGTCATTTGCAACATCCCCCCCCCGCCCCCCCCCCTTACGGGGAATAGTTGGGACAACGACTTTCTCTCCATCACAGACCTGCTATAATCCCGGCACTGCGGGGACAAATGGATGGTTAAAGCACTGCCGCTTATCCCCCATCCCCGGGGACAAGGACTTTATGGGTTAATTCATGTTAAATGTTATACGATTCATTGTTGTAATATGACAGAATTGTAATGTTGTACGAGGGTAGGCTGAAAAGTTCTGAGCCTGACCAAGAAGCAGGCATCGAACAGCCATGAAATTTTGCATTCATTAAATCATAACCTTTAGTACTTGATTTGACTCAAATGAGTTCAAGTTTACCTGCAATAACGGAGAAATTCTAGACTTTGAAAATTGATACTAGCACGTTTTTGAGAAAATGGACAAAATCTGGCATCGTGGTGTCATCAAGTACCTCCATAAAAAGGGGTTAGCACCTGAGGACATTCATGCCGATATGGTAACTACATTAGGGGATAATGCTCCTTCGTATGCAATCGTAAAAAGGTGGGCAGCAAGTTTTTAGATGGACAAGGACAGCCTTAAGGATGATGACCGGTGTGGACGACCCACAACGGCAACAACTGAGGAAACCATCAGCCAAGTGCACAGGGCCGTGATGGATGACAGGCGTTTAACTGTGAATCAGTTAGCTAACACTGTTGGCATCTCCCGTGAACGAGTAGAAAACATTCTACACAGTGAATTAGGAGTGTCGAAGGTTTCCGCCAGATGGGTGCCACGGTTTATGACGCCTGACCAAAAGTTGACCAGACTGAACCTGTCACAAGCCAACTTGGCTATTTTTGAAGCAGACGAAGAAAGGTGATGGCATCAGTGTTCTGGGATGTCAAGGGTATAATATTCATAGATTACCTTCAAAAGGGCAGAACAATTAATGGGGAGTATTATGCAGATCTGCTAAAACAATTCCGAAAAGCAATTAAGGCTAAACGACCCGGACACTTGACAAAAGGAGTCTTGTTCCATCAGGACAATGCGCCTGCTCATATATCGGTTGTCGCAATGGCTGCTGTGCATGACTGTGGCTTCACACTTGTCGATCACCCTCCGTATTCACCTGATCTAGCTCCATCAGATCATTTCCTGTTTCCAAACATGAAAAAGCACTTGGCTGGGCAGCATTATCGGTCAGACGAGGAGGTGATAGCTGCTGTGGAAGAGTTTTTCAGGGACCAAGATGAGACCTTCTATACCACTGGGATCCAAGGACTCCAGCATCGCTGGAGGAAGTGTGTGGACAGGAAGGGAGGCTATGTTGAAAAATAAGGCACTTTCAGCATGGACAAACCATTGGATCTTTGTCAGGTTCAGAACTTTTAGCCTATCCTCGTTGTAACGAAAACAGTATTTATAGCTAATAGATCGCATTCATCTTATACTTAGCAGCGAAATCAGTGTTTATCTCAAACAAGTGAAAACGATATGTTATTATGATCACGTTGTGAAAATATATATGATATTTTCTTATGTTGAACAAATAACATAACAGTGTTATTTTCACTTTAGCGGCCCGTACAACATTTTTAGTTTGTTTTTCGTATACGAGTACTCCTACAATAAAAAGGAAATTTCAAATTTTTTATACATACCGAAAATATTTCATTGCATTTCAAAATTGGTTAAATAGCCTCTATTTCCTCTGTATAGATTTTGGCATTACGATAACACATCCTTGTGAAATTGTACATTTTTTCCATAATTTTATGATGAAAATTTGTGATATTTTTCTTCTTAATACTCCAAACATAGGTTGTGGGTGCTCTTTAGAACCGCCTCATTCTAACGAGTACCCACAACCTATGTCTTGGAGCAGAAATAAGAAAAATGGCGTTTACCCCCGTAAACCCCATGTTTCTTTATATAAAGTGGGGTTTAGGGGGTCTTTATTTCACGGGCTTGTTCACGTGATGGGTTTACATAAGTATTCGTTTGACTGACTTATTATCATGATGAGACGCGATTTGTTCTCCTGTCCTAGCTAGCGATATCGTGTGCAGACTGCGAGACGTAAAAAATGGCGACTGACACGCGAACAACAATGTCGCGTAGATTGTTTATTTAACCCTTGTCCTGCTGAACCCGAATATGCCTTTTCTTTGAAACAATGCAGATCCAGATCAGATGGCATCTTCAAGCCATCTGATCAGGATCTACATTGTTTGTCATTCAGGTTGTGAATGTGTTGAAATAATTTGCATCAAGTAATCGGTATTGGGTGTGGCATATATGAATATACAGCAGGACAAGGGTTAAGCATTGAAATTAGCTGCATTGACAAATGCGTTGGTTTAGTCTTTTTTTTTTCATTTTGTATGTCCGTTTGAAAAACGGGACGTATTATGTTATACCACCTGGCGTCCGTCCGTCCGTCCTCCCGTCTGTAAACGTTTGGTTTCCGGACAACTCCTCCTACATTTTACATCCGATCAAGCTGAAATTTCATTCATAGTTAGACCATGATTAGAGGCAGCGCAAATTGTATCCAGGTTACGATCCACCGATCAAGCTGAAACTTCATAATATGTATTTAGACCATGATGTGAGGCTGCGCATATTGTTTCGCGGTTACAGTCCACCAAATAATATTAGTATTATGCCCCTTTGAAACATTCTGTAAACAATTTATTACGGCCAACCAAATAATGATAGAGTTTGGCCCCTTTGGAACTTTTTTTAAATATTTCGTTTCCAGATAACTTCGCTTACATTTTACATCCGATCAAGCTGAAATTCCATACATAGTTAGACCACGATTAGTAGCAGCGCATATTGTTTCCAAGTTACGGTCCACCAAAAATAATAGATTTATGCCCCTTTGAAATTTTTTGCAAACTTTTTGTTTCCGGATAACTCCTCCTACAATTTACATCCGATCAAGCTGAAACTTCATATATTGTTAGACCATGATGTGGGCCAGCGCATATGTTTTCGTGGTAACGGTCCACCAGATAATAATAGTTTTATGTCCCTTTGAAAACTTCAGTAAACATTTTGTTTCCAGATAACTCCTACAATTGAGAAGCCCGGGATCAAACCCACGACCCCATGTTTACCTCTCGATCACAAATCCGATGCTTTACCTCTGCACCACATCGCTCCACTGGGCCATTGATGGTTATTAATAGTGCCAGGTAAGAATATGTGGAACATATATTGTTCCTTGGTTACATTCCACCAACCCAAACTTGTGCCACAGCCAGTATATATATATATATACAAATGTATGCTCCATCTTACTAATTGCCACGGGCGTGTAATGCGGAGCCCTTGTTTTTCTTGTGTGTGTGTGTGTGTGTGTGTGTGTGTGTGTGTGTGTACGTGTGTGTACGTGTGTGTGTGTGTGTGTGTGTGTGTTTCGGCGTAACCATTATGTTTTTGGTTTTGTTCTACATTTTTAGTTATTCCATTGGTCAAAAAACCACATGTTCGAGGAGAAGACGATTTCTTTCTTTCATTGGTCAATAATTTGCATATTAAATAGTTCCATTCGGCAACTACGCCAGTTTACCGAAGTGTCCTCTTCATTTTGATCTAGGAAATGCGTCTTTTTATGTGTGTAACAGAGACAGATCAGTACTTTATTAATTGTCTAGTAGTTTAATCTCCCTCTATTTGAATGAACAAACAGTAACAATTACGGATTTATTACGGTGAAAAGACCATCAAAGTTTGTACTTTCGGTTACAATATAACCGAATGCTTTGCAAGCGCCCTGTGACATTGACTTATATAAATCGTTTGATATTATCAACGTTTAAGTGTAAACAATATTTATTAACTTCTTCTGAATTACAAGAAAACAATTACACGTTGTATGAAAAAAGTTCCACAGGATTTGAAAACAAGCATAAATGCTTATACTAATCATCTCATCATCATCAACGTTTTAATGCGTTAGAAAAGCAGTCTGATCAGGGTCTTTACTTTTTACCGTTCCATCTAAATGCTTTGGACATACTGAATTATTGCAAAGAACTATATTCCATTTTTTGGGGATTGATTACAGTAACAATTGTAGGTGTCACAACAAAATTACGTTGATCTAAATTTTCGCACAACGTTATTGTAAACTGATAACACACTGGCAGATGTTTAATTTGCTGCATAAACGTACAGTATATGCCCCTAGAAGGGGGCGTTTGAGTGAGGTAAAGGCGAGGTGTATCATGCATCACTGGGGCGTCAAACTGATAGTGGGTGACAGTTGGGCAAGATCTGCTGTCCTTAAAGAAGGTAGAGGTAGAGAGGGGTGTTGTTATTACTTCTGGCTTTACAATTCCATTAACTTTCCTCTTTCGCCTCTGTCCCTAACCCCCATCTCATCTACTATTTCTTTTCTCTCTGTTCTCCCTTTCTGTGGGAGACGACACAAAATGACCCACAATCGTTGAGGTGTCGTTAAACCCAAAACAACCAATCGTTGCTAAATCAGTGTCGTAGTTCATATTTCAAAACAACCTTTCAATTAAATCTACGCCGTTTAAAGATAGCTCTTGTTTTTACATAACATCATGTTTCAAATCTAAAGTTGCGTCAATATCTTGTCAAAAGAATCGTGTTTAATGCAGAGTTGTATGTATCACATAATAACTATAAACGTAAGACAATCGGATTACCCTAGCTGGAAGTAATCGGATTTGACTTGTATTGCTTGTTCATTTCTGACGCACTAAACTCAAGATGCTGTAGGTCAACGTTTCCTGGTACATACAAAAGTGTAGCAATCCAAACCTTTACAGTAATTTGCCTTAAAAGGGGAAACTTACCATATCTTCTTCTCTAAAAACTGGGAAGATTCGATTCCTGACAATAGTTGTCCCAAACCGCATCTGCCTTCCCTGAAGTCTAGAATAGAAGAGAGAGCGCAAGCGGGTTCGTCCAGTCAGAATCCCTCAGATGGTGACCGTTCTTCTGGAACCTGCACACTGAAATCACTAGTCCTCAATGACCGGTAACTGACCGCATCGTCCTGGCGGTCTTACTAGTTACGGATCACTACACCTCCATTTTATTTGAAAGGCCTGCGCTCCAGGATACCGTCAGCTACATTTTTGTAGCTACCCTATGTAGTAAGATTCACTTTGCAGCCAAGACTTCAATGTTTGGGTCCAGTTGGTTCATTAATGTTCTCATTGTACACATCTGTTCTGATTATACAATGCACAGGTCACATTGGAGGCGTTGCTTCCAATTTCGTGGGAGTGTTGGGTGAAATGGCATCCAAAAAGCCCTACCGCCCAATGAAACCATAGGGTTAATATGCATGGACGGCCCGACTCGCTTAGGTCCTCTAAGCGGGTTATCAGTACTCATATGCGGTCAATCTTCAGCTCTGCTTGGAAGCATCATATCGCTGATTTTTTTCAATAGCCCCGCCAAAGTATCTGATATCTAGACGAATAAACTCAATGAGTTGTTAAGGGTCTTCTCAAAAAGCTCCTTACACTGCGGAGGGATGTCGGACACCCAATAAGTACCTACTGTTTTCGCTAGGCCGTGAAAATCAGACATCCCAGACATACCTTAAGACTGCCAGACAGTCACTCGACCTCACAACCTGTATTTACGTCTGTGTATAGGCCAAATCACAGGCCGGCTCCTTCTGGTCCTGATAGAGCCTTCTGACATTCCTGGTTGCCATTGTGAGGACGCCTCTCCAGGTTCCACCCAAACCTTGGCAATAGCCTCAGCAGTCATGCCAATCTGAGTGGGTGGAGTGTTTGCGGCCGAAAAACTTGAAGAAAGGAGAGTAGGACTCCAGAAGGATCCGTTCATCCTCAATCCTGACAGAGCAGCCATCTGACCCTCTTCGAAACCACTAACTCCTCGGGAAAATCCGAAATATGTGAGCGGGAAAGACCTCAGCCATCTTTCCACCACCTCGGCATTTCCAGTGAAGCACTGGAGATGGATCAGCTGGATCCCCGCTAGTCTCGAGTGAAGTGTGGCGCGCAGGATATCGTTATGCATCGCTAGGATCCTAGTCCCTCATCCCTCGACATTTTAGTACCAGAACCTTCGGCTGGCTCAGTGGCAGACGGTCCACTAACCGCAGCAACTCTTCTGTCTGCCGCGCCCAGAGGTTCTCGGACACAGTGTGGTCCAACCCTATCTCCCCAAAAGCTGCTACATCTTTGGGACGGAGCAGATACTATAGTTTCTATAGATGGGCCTCAGTTGCAGGTTTCTTTGGGGGAATCCTAAAGCGACAAAGTATCCCCGGGCCCTCAGCCAACATATACGCTCAGGACAGGGATACTCATCTGTGTCAGAGTGCATCAGCACCACCGACCGCAGGTTCACCTCAAATCCTGGCAAAGGGACAGCTGGGTCGAATACAATGACAGAATCTATATCAGCTGGCAGATGCAGATCTTTCATCAACTGCTCTAGGTGGCAGTTAGCATGAATTGCATCTGGGGTCCCAAAAGACGCTGTCGTTCTCGAAGCGGGACGTCATATTGACTGCTCCTGTTGGTGAGGCTGCGAGAGTAGCAGCATGGCAGGCGCCCAATGCGTTAGGATGGCAGGACTGTTTCCTGGCGCTGGTTTGACTACATCGGCCCAAACTCTGCCATGACCCGACTAAGCTGTCTCGGTATCACAGCCAAGGTGCCCTGATTTTCTAAAAACCAGACCAAATCCCACAATCGGCGTCCAACGCCTAATAGGAGACCGACCAGAAATCTCAGCACACCCACTCGCTGATTTGACACATTTTCCCCGGACAGTTCCTTATGGGAAACCAACGGCAGGTGGCATTCATAGGAGTGGTCCTTGGTGAATGTGCCGGTACACCCATATACAGGGCATCCCGGAGACTGCATCCCAGACTGAGCGAGTGCTGCAGCATCCAGAGTGCCCTCTACTCTAACGACCATTTCCTCGCCCCTCGTCTCCACCCTACGTTGGATCCCGAAGTCTCTAGTCCGAACGTGAGACGAAGGGCCTGACCAGCTAGGATACCCGACGTGCCGTTCCTGATCATCCTGCAGTACTGGCGGAAGAGCAAGGTCTGTCAAACAGGCGCTCCCTGTTTCCGCCATCACTACTAAGTCCTTGGGGCATCACAGTCTCGACTGGAGCCGCGCGATTCCGGACTGGCGAAGATCCACGCCAATTACTGGCCCTCCTGAGTTCCCGGCGCAAGATCAAGACCTGTTTCCACCATTCCTGTCGCCACTATTTCTATTGGGCATCACAGTCGTCTCGACTGGAGCCGCCCAATTCCGAAATGGTGAAGAAGCACGCCCACGCGATGTTCCTGGTCCACCTGAACTCCAGGCGGAAGAGCCAGGTCGGTTTCCCCCGTCCCTAACAGCACCACGGGGCCTCTAAGTCATTTCCTGAGCCGCTGAGTCCCTGACTGGTGACGACACAATTCGACGCGCCTTTCCTGGTCCAGAACTCCCGGCAGAAGAGCGAGATCTGTCGGACAAATGCTCTCTGTTCCCACCGTTGTTACCGCGGGGCATCACAGTCACCTCAACTGGAGCCGCCTTGCGGTGCTCCTCTATGACCGCAAGTCCTCTTTCGACCTCTCGCGGGCTCTTGGGCTTGAGAAGTTGGTATCTAAGCTTCTTCCGTCATTGGACTCCCTTCCATCCCTCTTGAAGTACTTGGATGTGGCGAATCACGAATCCTTCCTTCATCCAAAGGGATACTAAAGAGCATCTGCTCTCCATCCAGCCAAGTCCAGTCCTCGGCTGGGGGGATGCATGCTCTGGTCCTCCTCCGGATCTGAGGTGAGCACTGCCCCCTGCTGACTACCGGTATACCTCAGCTGCATGGGAGCGGAGACCCTTGGCGTAGATGGATATGTCGGGACTGGACGCCAACAAGCTGTCCTCCTCCTCTTTGTTGACACTCGGGGAACCCTCCTGCTGGGCATCAGACCACCATACAGGTATGGACGGGTCCTCCTCTAGCCTGATGTCACGGGTTGGACCCAGCTGGAAAGTCATATTGTTGCCTGGATTTTTTAGGTACATGGCGCACTCTGCGTTGGCCCAGATACCAGATATTCTCGCAGATCCGGTTGTAGTTTTTGTACCGCTGCTTGTGTGCGATCTTGGCAGCTCTCTTCAACCACTGGTGGTCCCGCTGCTCCTTGGCGATGACGGTCGCTGTTTATTTTTGTAATGGTTTGTCTTTGAGTGTTTGAATCGCTTATATTATTTTTTATGATAGCCCCCTGGCTATTTTTTTGTGAAAGTAACTGTCCTTTTGGCTTTCCGCTATTGATGTTTCCATTAGGATCGGTTGTTTCATGTTTTTGTTTCTTTCCCTTTGGTGTCTCTGATGGGAGCGGTGGGTTGATTTATCGATCCTGATCATTTCCTTCATTTCTATTTTGCTCAAGGAAGATCTCCATACGCCTGTCGTATGGGCACGAGCATTGGCGAGTTCCCCCACAAACCATCTGGCACATCTCACCAACACCCCCCCCCCCTTGCTGTAGCCTCCTCTGCCTCCTGGATGATGGCTTCTTTCAGCTCAGAAGGTGCTTGTAGTCAGCCCGGAAAGACACAAGAGGAAAGAACATTCATAAGTCACTCCCTGCCATTCTTACTGCCGCAACCTATTCTGGCAGTCCCGACAGATATACCGGTCAATGTCTACAGCATCTATAGGAGAGATGTCGACACAAGAACCGTGATACCATTCATCACAGTCGTCACATTGTATCATGAACCTCCCCTCCCAGGGTTTTTGCACAGGCAATTCTCTTTACCGGAGTTCAGAATTTCTTCCTCTCCTGGGGGTCTCTCCTTCCACTGCCTGAGCCAGGCCGGAAGAGATATATCCTTGCATAATTTGATTCTATCATGGTTTAGGACCATAACGGCATTTCTTACCTTGACTCTGAACAAATCGGAAGAAAACTTCTTTACTATGATTCCTGGACTTCTTCAAGGATGGTGTCATTTCTTACACTGGTCGTTCATTGATGCTTAATCTAGAATGTAGACCACATCACCTACCACAAAGTTGCGCTCTAGCAGTCTCAAATCATAATTCATTTTCATTTTCTTAGTGGCTGTTTTTAAACTGGACCGTGCCACCTCATGAGCCTTTTGCAGACTTGAGGTCAGCCCAACAAGATACTAGAATCTTGAAATCTCTCACCTGCATGAGGGAACATCAAGTGCGCAGGCATGATCACGTTACTTTCCAACATTAATTTATTTGCCGTAAAACCTGTCTGACGGTTTACTGAGGCTCTCTGTGCACCCGCAAGTTGCTGCAAGTGCCTGTCCCACTGGTCCTCTTTATTACCTATAAAGCAGCGGACGGCATCCATCAAGGTTCGATTGTAGCGCTCTACCTGTCCATTGAAGTCGGGTTTGTATGGCGTTGTCCTCGCCTTGTGTATCTGGAAAGCTTTACAGAGCTCTACAAATAGCTTAGACTCGAAATCTGATCCGAGAAAACTTGGAAAAGAAACCCAAACCTGGAGAAGAAATTATCCACTGCAGCTCTAGCTGTCTCTCCAGCCGTTTGTGTTGGAAGTGGAATACATTCCACCCATGTGGTAAACTGGTCCACCAACATGAGGACATATTTGTTACAATTTTGTGTTTTGCGGAGGGGTCTGAGAAAGTCTAAATGAACCCACTCCAAAGGTGCTCCGGCTTGATACTCAGTCAGAGGACACCTCCCTTTTCTGTCTGACTTCTTGCATTTTTACAAACCTCACATCCTGCCACATACTGGAAAACAAACTTACCCAAACCGAACCAGGCAAACTTTTCTCTGACTCTTTTCTTTGGTTCGAGCCACCCCCTGGTGATGGAAGGTCATGGTTTCAATGAACTGCAAACTCAGGCAGCTCTTCAGGAATAACTTATTTATTATACCCTGACATTTCCTCATTTTGGTATAGGACACCATCGATAAGACCAAACTGCTTCTTGTTGAGCCAGTTCGATTTTTCTGTCGGACTGGCAATGAATAGCTCATTTTTCCCTGTATTTTATCTTAAAAGTTTCGTTTTTCGGCGACAAAATAGAAGCGGAGGCAATGATCAGAAATCGATACAATTAACCCACAGCTCCCATCAGAGACATCAAAGGGAAAGAAACACAAACTTAAGATGAAACAACAAACCCTAATGGAAACATCAATAGCGGAAAGCCAAAATGAAAATTACTTTCCCACAAAATGCCAATAGGCTATCCAAAATAGAATAATATAAGCGACACAAACACCCAAATACAAACCATAACAAAATAAACCGCGACAAAAGAACCGCCTTGGAACGGTCAGCGGAAATGTATTCCACTGGGGGGGGGGGGGACCACAATCCTGACCCTTACTTCTGTCGCGATTAAGACAAATAATTTGTTCAGTCCGCATGAAGACCTCCTAACTCATCAGTGCAACATCTCCGTGAACACAACAATCAAACAACCACAGAGATGAAACAACGGTGAGGACTACAATATATTTGTATAGACGTGTTTTCGTTGTGTAAAGAGAATTAGATCCAGAGCAGCAATGGCCTAATTTGAAATAGAAATGGAGACGCCTACGCAATAAAAGACGTCATAAAATGATTAAAAATTCATGAGGGTCTGTCATAAGCATGTAAATTAAGTATTATTACATTACTGCCTCGGTCTTTATTCTTTCCGATCACGCATACTTTATTTAAAAATGCAAGAACACACGCACTTTGATATAGTGGCTTCGGATTGGAACAAGAACATATGGTCACTTTAACCCATAATAATGGAATTTCCCACCTAAGCATCGCGATAACACGTCCGTGAAACGAAGACCCTCCTAAACCCCACTTTATATAGAGAAAAGTGGGGTTTAAGGAGGTAAACATTATCTGCCATAGATTGTGGGTACTCGTTAGAACCGCCTCAATGAGGCGGTTCTAACCTGCACCCACAATCTATGTTAAAAGCAGAAATAATAAAGATGTTATTATTTGTACCTAATATTTATCATTTTCTGACACCATGTTGGACGCCATTATTTCTTACGGACATGTTTTCCTAATGGTTTGGAGTGGGCCATTTCCAATTAAAGTGGTGTGAAGTATGTTTTGTTTGAGGTGAGTTGTAAACAAATGCGTGTACTTTGCGCAAACAGTGTATACCCAGATCAGACGCCGCGTTCTGTGGCGTTTGATCTAGGTATGCACATATAAGGATGTCTAAAAAAGGGCCACTAGGCCGTAAAAAGTCTCCCTGCTCTACATCATAGTGTAGTTAATATTCGCTTGTCCTTTGGGATCATTGATTCTGTTGTGGAATTTTGAAAATATTTGAGGGTCACTGATGAGGCCTAATTGGCCGAAACTAGCTAGTCTGGCCCAGAAAACATGCACACTCCATATTTTTCAGTTCTGTGGTGTATTCCTTGCTTTGCTTCCATAGGATAACCCTTTATAGAACATATTATATGGGTTACGAAACGAAACGATAACTGGATACAGGACAGATTAACAACCTATTTGATCCCTACATTCACAGCTGGTATGACTACAATGATGTCTGACGCTTGAAGACATATAATATGTGTTTGTGCGTGCGTGCGTTTACGTCCCACAAACAAATAAGATCATATGGAAACGAGACCCGGGTTTAAAGACTCCTCCGAAAGTCTTGAGAAGCCAAGCATCGAACCCTTGACCCCTGGTTAACGAGATCATACGCTTAACCACTATGTTTTGGTTTTACGGCCCATTCAAGATGATTTCACGTATTTCGAGCCGATTGCTAATCAGAGATGGGCGAAAAACTGGAGTACCCATAGAAAACTACCTGACCTTCCGCTGCGGAACGTCTCATAAAGTTTTCTCGATTCCTGAAGTAAAGTTCTACAGACGTGGTATAGACATTACGAAAACACGCCTATGCAAATACATTGTAACCTTTATCGCCGAAAAAAAAATGAAAATTCTAAGATGAAAAATTGTTACATTTTTCTTATTTCTGCTCAAAATATACATTGTGGGTACTCGTTAGAACCGCCTCGAGGCGGTTCTAACGAATGCCCACAATCTATATTTTAGAGCAGTAATAAGAAAAATAGGGTTTTCCCGTGTAAACCCCAGTTTTACTATATAAAATTGGGGTTCTACGGTTTAAAATTATATAGGCGTGTTTTCGTGATGACTATAAACTTTAGATATCTCTTGGAGGCAAACAACGCACAAAATAATGATCAAACCACTGAAAGTAGTGGTGGGTCGATTGTCTCTGAGTGTAGATTTGGAGCGGGGACTTAGACTGTTTCATTTAACACTCAAATTCCTGCGCTGTAAGCAATCCATGTAGACCCTGATCAGACGCTGCGGCTCACCCTTAAATTGTTTTACTGAAAGCAAACAGTATATACGCAGACGGCGCAGAATGAGACATCTGGTCTGGGTCTATTCTGTTGGCCAAGCGAAAACCATGATTCCAGCCCAGATTTTACAGATTACCTTTTTACGCAACACGCTGACATCACGCTGCTATACAGTATATAAATAAGAGGTAGTTCGATCACGAACCGTGGTTAACCATGGTTAACCATTACCAGTGTGTAGCGGTGTTGTAGCATGGCGGAAGTGTCGTGACGTCACTCTGGTCGAACCAGACTAAAGCGTGGGTTACTCTGGTAGATACGTAACATCATACGCAACAAAGATGGCGGCGAAAGGTGCGAACACTAATGTCCGGGAATTGGCTGCTTCTATTCAAGAAATAGAGGGTCTGTGTACCAATCAACCAAACATCTACCAGACGTCGTTCGATCACACCGGTGAAAAACATGGAAACCATGGGAAGAACGTGCACAATTTGACTTCCGCTACCATGGTCTGGTAGATTGTCGAACTCCCTCTAAGTAACATAGATTTCGATAGTCAGGTGAACAACAGCGTGAATTCAGTTTATGTCCTTTATAACTTAGGTCGACGTAAAAATCAAGTATCAATTTTCTGGGCTTTTCAAGACTTGACATAGACATATGAATTATACTGACATAAAGTACAGGTAAACGTTTTACGGCCACTACTCGCGACTAAACAGCAGCTCGAGCATTACGATAATAATACGCTTAATGGCGTTTTCTTATCGCTAGACATCACGAAAACAGGCCTATATAATTTTGACCCCACCTGAACCCCATTTTTATATAGTAAAACTGGGGTTTACAGGGGTAAACTTTATGTTTCTTTCTGCCACAAAACATAGGAAGTTGTGGGGTACTCGTTAGAACCGCCTCAATGAGGCGGTTCTAACGAGCACCCACAACCTATGTTTCCAATATAAATAAGAAAAGGGAAATAGCCTTTTTGGATATGTGAAAATGCACTGTGTTGCACGAGCGTGTTAAGTAATGGATAATAATACACCCGTGCGCTAAATGGCGTTTTCTTTTCTTTCGCTAGAAGTAGCATTTTTGGATGAAAAACCCCAAAATGTTTTCTTAATTTAGTCAAATATAGATTGTTTTATGCTCGTTAGAACAGCGTCAATTAGGCGCTACTAATGGGTACCGACAATCGATGTTTTTGAGCAAAAAGAAAAATGAAAATAATGAATACCCTAGTAAACCCTACTTTTCTATATAAAGTCGGGTTTAAACGGGTTTTCATTACACGGACTTGTTCACCTGATGAGTGAGTGAGTGTTTGAGTTTTACGTCTCACCAACAGCTAAGATCATACGGAGACGGGACCTCGGTTTAAAGACTCATCCGAAAGTCTGTTAACCTGATAATACAATCAAACAAAGCGATGGTTTCGATTTCTAAAATTTATCCCTTGTCCTGCTGAATATTTAATTATGCCACACCCACTACTGATTATCAACCAATCAGATCACTTGATGCTAATTATTGCAACAAATTCACAATCTGGATGACAAACAATGTAGATCCTGATCAGATGGCTTCTTCAGAAGCCATCTGATCTGGATCTACATTGTTTGAAAGATAAGGCATATCCGGGCTCAGCCGGACAAGGGTTATTTTCTGCATTAGCCTGTCACCCTTGAAGGAGAACAATTCAATAAAATGGGAGAATATCTGTAATTCTATTATTCTTATGCTCTGTGTCGCTTGTTTGGCTGTTATTCAGTGTTTGTTTGTTTGATTGGGGGGGGGGGGGTTACTTCCCCGTCAGCACTTATTATGTCAATTTGGAGACGTGGCTTCCAATTTTGTGGGACTTTTACCCGACACTGAGATGAAATGACATCTCAAGCCCTGCCGCCCAATGAAACCAATAAGGTTTATATGCATGGACGGTCCAGCTCGTACCACTTTTCCTTGGCATGCTTAGAACCTCTAAGCGGTTTACCAGTACTCACCTGCGGTTGGTTTCTGCTCTGCATGAAAACAACATGCAGCCAATCTATTTCTTCAATCCCCCGATGGGCGGTGGCGGTGTTCGGTGTCAAGGTAGGCCTTTGTGTGATGGCCGTATAGAGTCTCCCTGCACTTCATCATAGTGTGGGTTATATGTTTCAGTCATTTGGAATCATTGTTTTCACTGCGGAATTTACGAAATCCTTATGGGTCATTGATGAGGCCTGATTTGTCGAAACTAGCTACAGTCGAACTTCGATGGCTCGAACAGCTATGGCTCGTTTACCATGGTTGAGTCGAACCCGTTTTTTATTCCCTAAGGAATTCCTCTGCATAAGAAAAAGTGTGGGATAATTAAGGAGATTTTTGACTTTTATCTTGCAAATGTATGCTGTGTGTACTCATTAGAATCGCCTCAATGAGGCGATTCTAATGAGTACACACAGCATACATTTATGTTACAGAACACCGAAAAGATGTCCAAAAGTACCCCCGTTATGTTTTCTGGAAGTATGCAACATTGGCTCGAACTACCGCTGTCTCGAACAAATTACCATGGCCCCAAAGGGGTTCGAGCGACCGAAGTTCTACTGTAGCCTGATCAAGAGAAATCTCGTCGGCGCCATAGTTTTCAGTTCTGTTCTGTAGTTCTTGCTTCCATAGGATTACATCTTTTTAAGAACTGCAATTGTAGATTTTCCAGGCCAGCTTTTAAACGTCTTTTTATGCTTCGAGGCTTTTTACCAAGAATATATCGCACAATATCTCCCAGGAGAATATTATATCAGGCCACAGACACTTTATTTAATTGCATCGCATGCTGCACCGTAATAGCTTTTGGTGAATCAATATGCATCGGAACTGGAATAGAATATGAGCTGCATAACATGAAAACCATGTTTATGGCAGCTGTTGCCAGCAAAGACCCAGGTTGGCATGTGCAATTAGGGCTTAAATAGACAACGAGTTTCCCATTGAAAGCAACATACTACTTGTCGTTTACAAACTTGGATGCAATATACCCAACGGATACCGTTACTGCCAGGCTGCAAATATACGTCTTCGTTTTGCGGGGATACGGCTGAAAACGGAAAGCCTACGATTGATGAAATTAGGTCGCACACTAATCAAGTTTTAAAACACGCTTAGATTATCTTCTATATTACATTCCATCGCATGCTGCTGGCCAGATGTCATCACGAAAACGCGTCTATATAATTTTGACCTCGCTTTTATAGAGTAAAACTTGGGGTTTACAGGGGTATACATTATTTTTCTTATTTCTGCCCAGAAATATGGATTGTGAGTGAGTGAGAGTTTTACGTCCCACCAACAGCTAATGTCATACGGAGACGGGACCTCGGTGAAATGACTCATCCGAAAGTCTGGAGAAGCCCGGGATTGATACCGTGACCCCTGTTTTACAAGGCGCGTAGCGTAACCACTACACCGCAGAGGCTTCTAAATATGGATTGTGGGTACTCGTTAGAACCGCCTCTATCTAGACGTATAATTGAGCGCTACAGCAATGACAGCTTGATTTTCACATAAGAGGCGACATGACGCCTCTCTCATAGCAACACAGAAAAAAAAACAGCTACAAGGGAAGCACATTTCATTCCCACTGGATTGTCAACAGTTTGTCTATATACAGTCAGGTCGTCGTTCTGGTTGTCATAGGGAACGCACCTGGAACTGGGTCTGAATGGATCCGGAACTGGAATGGATGCCCCGGAACCTGAATGGGATCGCCCCGGAATGGAACGATACAAGCGGTCCAAAGCGGTCCATTCCAAATAGCGGTCCTCACTTGGGGAACGGTTATATCTAAAAGTAGGATCGATATTTTCGAACGAAACGTTATACTATCTTGATTTTCGGTTGACTGTTTTTTATCATTTATCTCGGATTGATCCACACACATTTACTTGTCCCTGGTATCATTTAAATTAGCCCAGACATCATAGTGTAGATTATATTTTCTTGTCCTTTGGGATCATAGATTCCATTGTGGAATTTTTAAAATATCCGAGGGTCACTGATGAGGACTTATTGGCCGAAACTAGCTAGTCTGGCCCAGAAAATATGCACACTCCATATTTTTTTTCAGTTCTGTGGTGTATTCCTTGCTTCCAAAGGATAACCCTTTTATAGAACATATTTAACTTCACTACAGCTGGTGTGTGAGAATGTGTGAAGGCGGTAAAACGTCTCCCTGCCCTACATCATAGTGTAGATTATATTTTCTTGTCCTTTGGGATCATAGATTCCATTGTGGAATTTTGAAAATATCCGAGGGTCACTGATGAGGCCTTATTGGCCGAAACTAGCTAGTCTGGTCCAGAAAATATGCACAATCCATATTTTTTCAGTTCTGTGGTGTGTTCCCTGCTTCCAAAGGATAACCCTTTTATAGAACATATTTATAAGATTAAATTTAGTTGTTATTTGAACCTAAAATTTACTCTGTTACACTCCCGCTAGCGAGAAACTTTACAGCGCACGCATAACGTCTCCAAAAATGAACTATACAGTGTTGACGGGGACGTTAAACCTCAAAACAGCGCACACGCATTTGTATCGCATTTGTATCGCGTGAGATTCGCACTCGAGATTCAAGCGTTTCAGATGCGAATGGCATTTTAGTCAATCTATTGCTTTATGAATGACACAAAATTGCGCGCAAATCGCAATTGTTGATCAGCCAATCAAACCTGAGTGTCGAAAACGTAGATAGTGCGCATTCACAGACTGCTCCGCGTTTCAAAAGCAACCAATCAATACTACGTGACTATCTATCTAGCTATTTATACTGCAGCAACCCCGTTAAGAGGACTGTCGTGCAGGTGTGTGCGCAGAGGCGTCGTGCAAGACAAAGTAAAAGAAGTAAAAGTGAGACAGTATGGAGGAAAAGTTAAAAGTTTATGTTACAGAAGAGAATAAAATCAGATAAAAACAAGCGTTGTGGATTAGGGCATATAGTGTGACACTGTCCTTACCCCTGACCTAAATGACTCTACGTCTTGGAGGACGGGAAGATGATGGTGAAGTTGATTCCATTGTACAATGGCCAAGGGAAAAAAGGAGTATTTATAGAAGCTGGCTGTAGTCGGTATCTGGACATAGTGAAGGGGGGTAATATGCCTGGTCAATCTGATGGGATGGCTAATATATGGAGGGTGAGGAACAACAACTAGGCTATTTACTATTTTGTAAAATAATATCAGGCGGGCGTCGGCTCGGCTGTCCTCAAGTGAACGCCACCCTAGTGAGTTTTGCATGCTTTTAACACTAGCATACGGTGAGTAATTGCTGTTAACCCTTCGTATAGTCCATTTTGGGCCATTTCAATTTTATTTATGTAGGTCTGTGTGTATGGGCTCCACACAGGGGATGCATATTCGACTTGGGGACGAACTAAAGTCTGATATGCTGCTTCGCGAATACCTGTGTGTTTTGTTTTGATGTTTCTTTTCAAGAAACCTAGTGTCCTGTCTGCTGTTGTTGTGATCCTGTTAATGTGAGTATTCCAGCTCAGGTCTTTGCTGATGTCTACGCCTAGATATTCGGCGTGATCAACTGCTTCCAGTGCCTGTCCATGTAACATGTAGATGTGCTGAGCTGGATGCCTGGATTTTGTTATGTGTAAGACTTGACACTTACTTGGATTAAAATCCATATTCGACAGGGTTTCCCATGTTTGTAAGGTGTCAAGATCATTTTGGAGTGTGTCAGAGTCGTCCTGGTCATTGACTGTGATGTAAATAGCTGTATCATCAGCAAAAAGTCGGACCTGTGAGTGTATATTCTCAGGTAGGTCATTTATATAAAGGCGGAACAGTAAGGGACCAAGCACAGAACTTTGCGGGACTCCAGAATTTACAGGGAGTTCTGATGAGTATTCGTCCTCCAGTACTACTGTTTGAGAACGCCCAATCAGAAATGCTTTGATCCAGGACAGAGTATTGCCTCTCACACCATGTTGGTGAAGTTTGTGAAGCAGCTTTAAGTTATTTACTCTGTCGAAGGCCCTACTAAAGTCTAATAAAATAAGGTTAGTTTGGCGACCTTGTGAGATGTTTTCTGCACTATTTCACATTTATCGTTTTTTTATTTCCTTTATTTATTTCTTCAAATTTTCCTTGTTTCAGATTTTTTTCGCTTTGACCATAACATATCTGATCGTTTCCAGTCAGTTACTCATTTACATTAACCTGGGGGTAAAGGGTAAAATATAGGTACTGCATAATGATTGAAGTTGACTGCCACAAAGCAGGGTGTTTATTAACCAACAGTTTTACGACACCCGGGTGTAACTTGGGGGTTTAAGATAGCTGTTTAAAACAACACCTCATTATCGTCACTTATTCTAGAAGTCCAAAATAATTCATGTTCTTTCACTCACAGAAGGGGCCCTTTTTTAATTAATTATATTTTTTATTTTCATTTATTTTGTTTAATTAACTCGGGGAATAGGGTTGTGTTTTCTTCGAAATTTATTTGGAAAATGCCTGAACCCTTTGCATGTAATGTAGGCCCTGGTCAGAGGCCACCTTCTGCTGCGTATGATCTGGGTCTGCACTTTTTTGCCATTTGGCGACAAATGGAATCTTCCACCTTGTTAATAGAACAAGTCCATTTCAGAATGAAAGAGAATGAGGTTGGGCTTTTCTTCAAAATGCATATTTTTGCAAACAAAGTAGGTCCTGATCAGGTGCCTACTTCTGCCAGGTCTGATCTGGATGTCGGCGGCACTTTTTGCCATTTGGTGTCAAATGGGATCTTCTACCTTGTAAATAGCACAAGACCGTTTCAAAATTTAAGAGTGTAAGGTTGTGTTTTCTTCAAAAAATTATTTTGAAAATGTCTGAAGCTGTTGGAAACAATGTAGGCCCGATCAGGCGCCTATTTCTGTTGCGTATGATCTTGGTCTGAGCCTTTTGCTAATTGGAGCCAAATGGCATGTTCCAGCTTGTAACTAGCACAAGACCATTTCAAAATTTAAGAGTGTTAGTTTGTCTCTAAAGTTTTCTTCAAAATTTCCGAAATAATTCATGGTCAGTCACTCACAGAAGCGGCCCATTTGTTTATTTATTTATTTATTTTTTTGCAATTTTCATTTACATGTATTTTGTTTAATTATCCCTTTTTACCAATGGAATCTTCCACATTATGCATTACATTAGTCCATTTCAAAATGTAGGAGAATCAGGTTGCGTTTTCTTCGAAATTTAATTGGGAAATGACTGAATTTTTGCATATAATCTAGGCCCTGACCAGACGCCTACTTCTGCTGTGCCTAATCTGGGTCTCTTTACCATTTGATACCGAAAGTAAATTTCCACCTTGTAAATAGAACAAGTACAATTCAAAATTGTGTGGTAGCGTGAGGTAGTGTTTTCTCATCACTTGAACAAGTCCGTGAAATGGGTTGTAGGAAAAAAAGTCACAGGAAAAAAGTCACAGAAAAAAATCTCAGTTTTGGGTTGGAAAAAATGTCACGGAAGAAAAGTCACAGAACTGGTTTTAATCATGTTAAATGGTTTTGTTATTTCTAGTCAAAATACAGATTGTGGGTGCTAGTAAGAACCAATTTGATGCGGTGTTTCAAATAAGTATCCACAATCTTTGTTTTTGATTCTAACACAGCGCGCCTATATAGGCAATGGAAAACAACTGTGTTTTATTCTACAACAAATCACGACAAGGAAGAGCGTGACGAGTGACGTCATTAAAAAGTACCAGTTAATGACGTCACTAGTCGATTTCCTGGACAATAGACGGTATAACGTCATATTCTCGCATGGAAAACGTTAGAAAAAGGTATAAAAGCATGTGTTTCAGTCGATAATTTTAGCGGGGTTTATTCTAACAATGGCGAAAAGTTGTGAGACTTTGAAGGAAACAACAGCAATATTGCCTATTTTCAGCGTGTTAGAATCGAAATAGATCAGCTCTAGTCTGTGATTTGTTGAGCAATAAATCACAGTTTGTCGGTCAGTTGTAAGTAGACAAATCACGCGCGCTACGCGCTCGTGATTTGTCTACTTTACAACTGACCTCCAAACTGTGATTTATTGCTCAACAAATCACAGACTAGAGCTGATCTATTTCTTGAACAAAAATAAGAAAAAAATATCGATATGGTATCATTGTAACACCCCTGTAAACCCCCTCTTTTCTCTGTATAAAGTGGGGTTTAAAGGGATATTCATTGCTTGGGCGGGTTGGTCTGATGATTTTTTCTTCTAAACATTAGCATATTGTATATATTTTTGTCAGTGAATGAACATTTAACGTTCGTCTTAGAAACACGTCACTTTCTATATATATGTATGCATCACATTAACTAATTAGAAGTGAAGACAGTGATCTGTGGATCGTTTCAAACCCACTTTATAGAGGTAAAAGTCGGAAGAGGTGTTGTCATTTTTTTTTTATTTATTAGCAACATCCTTTCATACGGATATTACTTTATTTTCTTATTTGTGACTTTTTTTCCTGTGACTTTTTTTCGTGACTTTATTTCCGTGACTTTTTTTCCTGTGACTTTTTCCGCGCACCGGGAAATGGACATCCCCTTAAACCCCATTTTTATTGAGAAAACTGGGGTTTACTGGGTATACATTATTTCTCTTATTTCTGCTCCGAGTCATAGGTTGTGGGTACTCGTTAGAATCGCTTCAATGAGGCGGTTCTAACGAGCACCCACAACCTATGTTTTGAATGTTTATAAAAATAAAATAACAATTTTTCATCAGAAAATTGATCCGTTATAGAGATATAAAAGAATACACTATGTCGCACGGATTGTTTTCGTAATGTTCAACATTTTAATTTGAAAAAAAAAGCCGGAACATTTTGCAAAGAGTATAGGTCCTGATCAGTCACCTAGCTCTGTTGCGTTTGATCTGGGTCTGCACTTTTTGCCAATTGGGCCCAGTGGAATCTTCCACCTTGTAAATAGCTATTGTAAGCTGCCGGAGGTTTCGTACAAATATGTTTCGGCCCCAATGCCGATCTTTCGTGACAGTTTGTTTGATTGGGGTTTAACGTCACTGTCAACACTGTGTAAGTCATTTTGGAGATGTTGCTTCCAATATTGTGAGACTTTTACCAGACATTGAGATAAATTGACATCTCAAGCCCGAATCCGGTAGGTTGTTTCAGCCCAGGGTCGTTTCGGCAAGGGTCGTTTTGGGCATTTTTTTATTATAGAGTATTTCTTTTCAACGAAGTACATAATAAATATTAATTATCAAATAAATTTGGAATATTATTTCAGCGCCCTCTCACGTTAGGCACACCCATTTTTGATAACGAATCAAATCACTTTATAGGGCCTGTACTGGTTAACTGTACTGGTTAACTGCTTACGGATAAGCTTGCTCGGACAAAGTGTGGATAGGTAAACTGACCGGCTCAAAAATGACCTAAATAGTGTTGACTGGGCCTTAAAACTCTAAGTGCTTGTCTACTAAATCTAACATTATGTCGTGATGTCAAAACTCTGGATATAGTCACTGACGATAACCCTTGGTTTGAGAACTCCTGAATTAGAGTTTTGTCTCGGTGACACATCCGCAACATGAGTGAGCGTTTGAGTTGTTACGAACTGTCACGATCTATTACGAGTTCTCAAGATTTAATGCGACTCATTCAGCGATCTGCTCATGAGTGAGTGAGTGACTGAGTGTATTTCAGTTTTACGTCCCACCAATAACTAAGGTCATACGGAGACGAGACCTCGGTTTAAAGACTCATCCGAAAGTCTGGAGAAGCCCGAGATCGCTCCTGCCATCCCTGGTTGACAAGGCGAGGAGCGTAACCACTACACCACAGAGGCTTCCAAAACATAACAAATGACAGAGGTCAATGATCCAGCAACAGTATCGCAAAAATCACATGTACAGTAAAATTCCTATATTAAGACCACCTTTGGGACTGTCCAAAAGTGGTCTTAAAGACCACTTTTGAACAGTCCCAAAGGTGGTCCTTGGCCAGAAGACAGTGTGGGCTGAAAACACAAAGAAAGATTAAGTGCACCCTTCAAAATAAAGTTTTCAATGCAGAATTAGTCTTAATTCCAGGTGGTCTTAATAGTGGAATTTTACTGTAATTCAATGTCAAACGCACAAAAAGTAAATACAATGTAAGCCAAAAATAAACTAAGGAATAAAACAAACACACGAAATTAGCTGCGCATGCGCAATGAGATGGAGGGAACGATTTTTATTTGACGAAACTAATGTTTGGCTGAGGACCGGAACGCTAGGAACCACTCTAGCGGAATGGTGTAAGCGTGGAATGGACCGGAATGGAACGTGAACGTGAATGCCGCGGATCAGAACCGCACCACGAACGGGAATGGACTGGAACTCGAACGATAAAATGGGAAGCAAAATCGCTGATCCCCTGTAGATTAGTCAAAATCTAATAAATATATTGCCCAAAAGATAAAAAAAAGCATCGCTAGGTCTCCGATAGGACAATAAATTATAATTTTTTATGACCTTGAGAAGTGAAAAAAGGCTTGACTATCATTACAAAATAGAAGTGAAGGCAATGATCAGTAATCGATATAATTAACCCATACCTCCTATCAAAGACACAAAAAGGAAAGATACACAAACATTAAATAACAAGGCCCTAATTGAAACATCTATAGAGGAAAGCGAAAAGGACAGTTACAATGCACGTTCCCGCAAAAGGGCCAATTAGCTGTCCAAAACAAAAAGATATAAGCGACTCACACATTCAAAGACAGACTATAATAAAAATGACCCGCGACAGAAGAACCACATTGGAGCGGTCCACTTGGGGGCTGAAATCGATTTTACGCGGTCGCAATCCGTCGCGATTCTTCAGTCCGCATGAATGTTTCCTAACTCATCAGTGCAACATCTCCGAGAACACAAAAATAAAAAAAAACCAGAGGACCAGTGGTCCTGAACCGCTCACCTGTCTGGTGACAATTTTCCTACTTAGATCAGCAGAAAATGTCATTTACCCTGCTCATAAATTTTAAAATGCCATCTCAATATTTGTTGGCATTTTAAAACTTATGAGCAGGGTAAATTTCATGCTGAAGTGAGTTGAGCGTGAAAAAAGTTTTATAACCTCGGTGCCTGGCTCACAGAAAGGGAAAATATGAGGAACTGTCCATTGGACATAAATGGTATACTGTATACAGAAGCAAATGAAACAAAAAGAAAACTTGTTCCAATTTATTTTCATATCTCAAGAGCAGTAACAGAACAAAACTAGAATTTTTCTACAAAAACACAGATGTCTCCCCCTTTAGTATATAAATGCATGGTTGTCTGACTGTCCTGGCTGAGTGGGTTTTACCATATTTGGGACTCATGGGACCTTTTTTTTTTAGTATCAAAATGAACGGCTCTTTGATTTTTATGGTTTAGAGCATCTTACCATATTTGGGACAGAGTCCAAATATATAAGATGTGCCCACAGCATCTCTGGGCTTTTTGCCATTAGATTTTCATGGGGCTTTTTCGCAGGGTTCTTCTGTGGGGACAAGTTCTGCTTTGTGTGCTGAATGAGTGTGGCTTTGCTTCTTTGCTAGGGAAATAAATAAATTGTAGGAGCTTTCAGGATTGTTCTGTTTATATGATTTTGAGTGTCTCATGTGGAGCAGTGCCTCGGCGAAGCGTGAGACAGCTCAGTACGGTGGCAGCGAAAATTACGTATCCAAAGACCTCACATGGCAGAGTTATATGTGAAGACTTCCCCCCCCCCTGCTGCATATAAAATTGATATCCAGACCACACCTCGGGAAGGCGCCTTTAAAAATTTGTGGTGTTACAAATATGTGCAATAAATCAATTAAAAATATAAAAATATCATCAATTTAAAATCAAAACAAAACACGTGATTCTCAACTCTCAACATTATCCCTAAGATGCTGATGGTGCCAGTCGTCATCCCAGCTCCTTCATTTGTAATTACAAATACATGGGCTGTCGTGTACACTTCTCGCCCTTTTTTCAACACTCGATTGATTCCATAAATAGCTACGGGACAAAAGAAAATGCTTCAGACTGGTCCCCTTTTTGTCTATTTTCAAGTAGAAAATAATAAAAATGAAACTGACTAGGGCCCCGGCAGCGCTATCAGAAATTTGTGGACGGACAGACAGACAGACAGACGGACGGACAGAGTGATTACTATAGGGCACCCACACTTTCAGTGCGGGGCCCTAAAAAAACAATAACAACCGACGTTTAAAACTATAAACAGCCTTTATTTATTTATTTTTTATTAAACTCTGCACAAAATCAAATAGTTATAAGAAAAATATATAAATATATAGTCGTGGTGGCTATCTTGCTCATGTGACCTAGACCATATTGGCAACTTTTCATCTTGGTCATGTGATCTAGACCGTATTGGCATTTTTTCATTTGTTCAACTCACAAAGGCTCCATATTAAATATCACTTAAATTGGCTCAGCAGTTTTGGAGAAAAAAATATCTGAAATATGGATCCTGAATGACCTTGGTCTAAGGCCAATGAATGACCTTGACCTTTCTCACCCATAGATCTTCATGTATTCAGTTACTTTACCTGATCTACAAATTTTGGTGACACTGTCTTCAATGGTTTCCTATAAATCCATTATTATCACTTTGCCCCATGCAAAAGCCTAAGTCGGCAAATTTGACAGTGCTGTAAAATAGGTCAAGGTCAACCCAGGGTCACCAGTTGGATAAACCATGATGGGCCCGAGTACCATATGCTACATGCCAAGTTTCAAGGCCACTGGCGTTATGGTTCTGGAGAAGAAGATTTTTGAAGGCTTTTTACCATATATGGGCATGGCGGCCATCTTGGGTCTAAGGCCAATGAATGACCTTGACCTTTCTCACCCACAGATCTTCATGTATTCAGTTACTTTACCTGATCTACCAATTTTGGTGACACTGTCTTCAATGGTTTCCTATAAATCCATTATTTTCACTTTGCCCCATGCAAAAGCCTAAGTCGGCAAATTTGACATTGCTGTAAAATAGGTCAAGGTCAACCCAGGGTCACCATTTGTACAAACCATGATGGGCCCGAGTACCATATGCTATATGCCAAGTTTCAAGGCCAATGGCCTTATGGTTCTGGAGAAGAAGATTTTTGAAGGTTTTTTACCATATATGGGCATGGCGGCCATCTTGGGTCTAAGGCCAATGAATGACCTTGACCTTTATCACCAATAGATCTTCATGTATTCAGTTACTTTACCTGATCTACAAATTTTGGTGACACTGTCTTCAATGGTTTCCTATAAATCCATAATTTTCACTTTGCCCAATGCAAAAGCCTAAGTCGGCAAATTTGACATTGCTGTAAAATAGGTCAAGGTCAACCCAGGGTCACCATTTGTACAAACCATGATGGGTCTGAGTACCATATGCTACATGCCAAGTTTCAAGGCCACTGGCGTTATGGTTCTGGAGAAGAAGATTTTTGAAGGCTTTTTACCATATATGGGCATGGCGGCCATCTTGGTCATGTGATCCAGACCCCGCGAACGAACTTTCGTTCCCCCATCCCACTGAGGCTCCATATGAAATTTGGCTTTGATTGGCCCTGCAGTATAGGAGAAGAAGATCTTTGAAAATGGTGGACGGACGACGGACGGACGGACGGACGGACGGACGGACGACGGACCATGGCTATACTATAAGCTCACCTATGAGCCTAAAGGCTCAGGTGAGCTAAAAACACAGGGATGAAACAAGATGAGGACTCGAAAGTTAGAAATGTGTGTGAATTCGGGTTTAACGTCACTTTCAACAATTTTTCAGTCATATCACGACGGTGTCTGGTTGCGACAGGGAGCTCAATCCTCACTTTTATAGTGCTGCCTCATGCTGTATCATGTCCCAGACACATTTCATGATACCACACCCAGTCACATTATCCTGACACTGGACGACCAGTCCTAGCTCTACCCCGTAAATCTGAGTGCAAGCGAGGAGCAGCTAGTACCATTCTTAACGACTTTGGTATGTCGCGGCCCGGGATCGAACCCGTGACCTCCCGTTCCCCGGAGCAGACACTCTACCAACTGAGCTATCGGGGCCGGTCGACAGTTAGAAAACACTGAACACTGGAGCAAAATAAAACCAACAGTTAGACTCCGATGGAGTATTGAAGACAATAACATGTCTAGAGACTCAAATCGAACTAATATATCACCATCCAAGAAAGGAAAATTTACAATCTCAAAATGAGTCATCGCGTTTCTCATAAATTTTGCAGGAAACTAACCAATCTACTTTAGAAAGATGTTAATCCAAAAACGTGGCCTCGGTATCAGATGAATTTACTTTATATGTTCTGGTGGGGGGAGTGTAAATTTAACTCATCAAACCATCGAAATTGGTATTGTCAATATTTAATAAATCATCCAAATATCTAGAAGTCGAGATAAAGGCTTCAATGATTTCAGATTGGTTTTCAAAGGAAAGGAACATCATGAAAAATAGAAGTGTAAGCAATGAAACATCAATAGCGGAACGCCAAAAGGACAGATACTTTCCCACAAATGGCAAAAATTGGCTATCCAAAACAAGAAAAAAAAATAAAGAAAAATAGAAGCGATACACACACTCAAGGACAAACCATAACAAATATAAACCGCGACAAAAGAGCCGCCTTTGAACGGTCAGTGAAACAAATTCCACTGGGGGGAAGGGAGGGGGTGCTTAAATCGGTTTTACGCGGCCGCAATTCTCGCCCTTACAACCGCCGCGATTTAGACAAATAATTTGTACAATCCACAAATATTTCAACATCTCCGATAACACAAAAATCAAACAACCAAAGAGCTTGAACGACGGTGAGGACTCTACAGGAAGAAACCACTGAAATGCTGGAGCAAAAGAAAACCAACAGTTAGGTTCCGATGGGCCCGACCAGAGACAGAATATCTGGTACCAACCAACATTACTTAAAATTAAATTCTCTCTTATTCTCAGAAAGTCTTTATGCTGGAACCGTTATAGAATCTGAGGCCTGACCCACCGGCGTGCAATTAAAGAGAGAAGCAAATTTGTCAGCCGTGACTGGGTTAACTACTATGCATACCGTCTGTCGTTATAACATTTATGTTGTACCCAATCTTTTGATATCGAAGAATGATTTTACGAAATTGGGAGCTGAAGTGATTGCAAGTATATATTTTTCTGAATTTATATACTAAGTCACCATAAAATTCGGGTTTAAGTCCAATATTGAATTTTGAAGGCTCTTTCAGAACTAAGCAAAAACAGATCAGCCGAAAGGGGTACCCATCGTACCCATCGGAATACACACAATTTGTCTGAATAACTTGGTACCCATTCTTATGTAAATATTTTCAAGTAGAAAGGTGAGTCTTTCACACAGTTTCTGACATGAATAGATTGTATAATTTTCATGCTCTTCAGGAGTGAAAAAAGAACATTTCTGACATTACATGCAAGATAGAGGGAATATTCTCTATGAAATGTCCATTCAATTAAATCATCAAGTTTTTTTTTCTTTTATAAAATTATGAGGAAGAGTGGTGTTAAAGGTTGAAAAAATAGGAGGCCATCATGCAGACTGAACAAACATTTTGTCTAAATCGCGACCGTGAAGTTAGGGCGAGGATTGTGGCCACGTAAATTCGACTTAAGCCCACCAGTGGAATTCGTTTCAATGACCGTTCCAAGGCGGTTCTTCTGTCGCGGTTTATTTATTTATTTATTTATTTATTTATTTTTGTAATGGTTTGTCTTTGAGTGTTTGTATCGCTTATATTATTTTGTTTTTGATAGCCAATTGGCCATTTTGTGGCAAAGTTACTGTCCTTTTGGCTTCCCGCTATTGATGTTTCCATTAGGGTCGGTTGTTTCATGTTTGTGTTTCTTTCCCTTTGGTGTCTCTGATCGGGGCTGTGGGAAATTGTATCGATTCCTGATCATTGCCTTCACTTCTATTTTACAAAGACTTGCTCGCAATATTCAATCACATGTTTTTGTTGTTTTTATGGCAGTAAGCCAAGTAAGGAACTTTCTCAATCAACGCAAAAGCCTTATCTTTAATCAAGTTCTTAGGTCATTACGATAAAACCCCGTTTACATCTTCAAAATGGCTACATTTCTGATGAAAATCTGTTATTGCACGACCCGCAGAAAAAGCGACCGACTGAAGTCGGTTGATTTTCTAAGAGTGCCCTAAAGTCACCGTGTCATTCGGTCAATCGGTCATTCTGTCAGTCTGTCAGTCTGTCTGTCCGTCCGTAACCCGTTTGTGAAAATTGGTGATAGTGACTTAACCTCTTGGAATATTTAAACAATTTTTGGCATACTGATAGATAATAATGAGATCTAACCAATGAACTTGCGAAATATTACATTCCATTTAGTATAGCCTCGCCGAGGCGAAAAATGTGAAAATTTTCGAACTGCTTCTCCTCGGAAACCGTTGGGCCGATTGAAGTCAAATTTCATATGGAGCCTCTATGAGATGGGGGAAACCAAAATTTGCTCATGGGGTCCAAGTCACATGACCAAAATGGCCGCCAAGCCATATATGGTCTGTCTGTCTGTCCGTCCGTAACCCGTTTGTGAAAATTGGTGATAGTGACTTAACCCCATGGAATATTTAAACAATTTTGGCATACTGATAGATATCAATGAGATCTAGCCAATGAACTTGCGAAATATTACATTCAATTTAGTATAGCCTCGCCGAGGCGAAAAATCCGTAACCCGTTTGTGAAAATTGGTGATAGTGACTTAACCGCTTGGAATATTTAAACAATTTTTTGTATACTGATAGATATCAATGAGATCTAACCAATGAACTTGGAAATATTACATTCCATTTAGTATAGCCTCGCCGAGCGAAAAATGTGAAAATTTTCGAACTGCTTCTCCTCGGAAACCGTTGGGCCGATTGAAGTCAAATTTTATATGGAGCCTCTATGGGATGGGGCTAAACAAAATTTGCTCATGGGGTCCAGTTCACATGACCAAAATGGCCGCCAAGCCATATATGGTCTGTCTGTCTGTCCGTCCGTAACCCGTTTGTGAAAATTGGTGATAGTGACTTAACCGCTTGGAATATTTAAACAATTTTTGGCATACTGATAGATATCAAAGAGATCTAACCAATGAACTTGGAAATATTACATTCCATTTAGTATATCCTCGCAGAGGCGAAAAATGTGAAAATTTTCGAACTGCTTCTCCTCGGAAACCGTTGGGCCGATTGTAGTCAAATTTCATATGGATCTTCTATGGGATGGGGGAAACCAAAATTTGCTCATGGGGTCCAGGTCACATGACCAAAATGGCCGCCAAGCCATATATGGTAAAAACCCTTCAAAAATAGTCTTCTCCAGAACCACTGGGCAGCTTTCCACGAAACTTGATAAATGGCATCTAGGACGTAGGCCCATCATTAATTGCTAAAATGGTGACCCTGTGTTGACCTTGACCTTCTCTGTGCCTAGGTCAAACTTTGACACATATGCTTTTGTATTGGAAAATGTGAGAATGCATTTTATCCTGCAAACGATTCAGAATATAGTACTAAAGTATAAGATATATTTTTGCTCCTTACGATAAGGCGCATTTATCGGGGGAACCGTTTTAGGTCTATGTCACATGACCAAAATGGCCGCCATACCCATATATGGTAACACTCATAAAGCTAAAAGCATCCGGCGGGTCATGCACTTCAGCTGAAGCACTGGTATTTTTCTTATTTTTACTTCAAACATAGATTGTGTGTGCGGTTCTTACGAGTACCCAAAACCTATTTATTGCAGCAGAAATATTAAAAATAATGTGCACCCCCGTAAACCCCAGTTTTCTCTATATAAAAGTGTGGGTCAAATTATATATATATTTGGTAGCTCATTACAACAGTCAATAGACAAACAAGAAAAGGTGAACCAAAGCTAGAATAGAATAGAACATTGAACTCTTAACCTTTGCCGATACTATTCTACTTTTAGGGAAGGCACGTTTCGGATAGTTTTTGTCATAGAATTTTTAAAAGATTGTGTTTGTACTAATGCCAGACTGTTACAACTATATGTCTATCCGGTAACACAAAGTGTAAAATTAAGAACAGAATTGTAACTATCGACCAATGTAAAATACAAATTAAAGGCATGGTTGAGTTCAAAATTAAAAATTAAAAGTGCAGTCATGTGAAAGGTATGTACACGTATACTACATCGAATATTTATCTTCATATTTGCATTCTCAAAACTGTGAGCATCATTCAGGCATGCACGTTCTAACTGCATTTATATATTTACTATCACAAGGATGCTTAATTTTTCATGCCCGCTCAAATGAGCATGTGAAACAAAAAGAATCATTAACATAATGTTTGAAGGGGAATGGGTAAACCTTCAGGGGAGGCAACTCCTGCAAAAGTATTTTGTCTCCAATTTTAATACGGTCAACTCTTAAATGAAATAATTTGCTCATGAGAAGCCAATTATTTCTTTTAAGAGTAGATCCTTTTACATGGGACAGGGCCTATAGAAAAACGAAAGGAAGTCCCGAAAGTTGTCTCCCTTTGACAAATGACGTGAAAATATGTCAAGTGTTCCCATCCCCCTTAAATGGCGCGGTAGTCTGTGAAAAACTCTGGCGAAGTTTTAGATAACTTTAAAGTTATGGGCTCTGTGGCTTCCAATTTATTTATTTACTATTTCTACGCAATGTATACCACAATACCTCAAGACTTGATTAAAGACATCACGTAAAGTTTCTTTCATCGCTTGACATGTTTCATTTTAAAACGTGCTAACAGAACAAAATCATCCTTAAGGGATTTGAGAAAGAAATATGCTTTACAACCGGTTCCGTTTATGCAAAATTTAAAATCAATTTGAATGAAACAAGAAATAATCGTAACAATCACTTTGAAATTCATATCGAGACCAGAATATCAAATTCAGCATTACGAAAACACACAGGCTATAGCTGTGTCTTTGATATCTCGAGCGCTAAATTTTTTTCATATGAAAATGCACGATTTATTTCTTATTTCTAGTCCAAATATAGTTTGTTGGTGCTCGTGATAACCGCATCAATGAGGCTAATTCGATCTCGTCCGGAGTTCCAAGAGAATTCTTGCCAAGGCGGTTCTAACTGGTGCCCACAATATATGTTTTTGAGCAGAAATATAATAAATATTGGATATTTCCATATGAAAATTCTCATTTTGGGTGGTAAAATTTTCTATTTATTTGAATAGGCTGCTTTCGTAATGGATTAAATTTTTAACTTTTAAATGCGACGTGAGATTTTGCGTCTTATGTTTTGAGTTTTGATATGCAGGATTTCCCAAAGGTGTTGCCATTATTTGCTGATCGTGTAGGGTGGTTTGGCGAGGCGAATGCGTCGTGTATCTTGTTTCACCAGGGCGTCGAACTGTTATTGGCTCACAGTTGTCCTAGCTACAGGTAAGGATAGAGTGGGAATTATGTTATTTCTTTAGTTTATACACTTCCATTCGGTTTCCTCTTGCTCCCCTGCCCTTCACATCTATCTCCTCTACTGTCTCTTCTATCTCTTTTTCACCCTTTCGCTGGGAGACGGCACAAGATGACCTACATGGGTTGACGAGTCGTCGAACCCCAACACAATCAATCGCTGACTACACATCACGTGAACAAGTCCGTGAAATGAACACCCCCTTACACCCCACTTTGTATAGAGAAAACTGGGGTTCACGGGGGTAAACATTATTTTTCTTATTTTTACTCAAAGACATAGAATGTGGGTACTCGTTAGAACCGCCTCAATGAGGCGGTTCTAACGAGCACCCCAAACCTATGATTCGAGTAAAAATAAGAAAAATATCGCAAATTTTCATCATAAAAATGTCCGGTTTTCGGATACACTATTTCGAACGGGTGCGTTATTGTAATGAGTAGAACTTCAATGGCCCTTACTTGTCTCATCAGTATCGATTACCATGGATGAGTCGAACCGATTCTTGAGTCCACAGGGAATTCCTCCAAATAAGATATAGGGATCATTTAGGCAGATTTTCATCTTTTATCTTGCAAATTTATGCTGCGTGTACTCATTAGAATCGCCTCGGTGAGGCGATTCTAATGAGTACACACAGCATACATTGCGAATATAGAACACCTAAAGATATCTCATAATTATATGCATTACGCCTCCTGGTATAACACTAATAGAAACCATCCGTGTCTTGAACTACCGCTGTCTCGAACACATGTTCATGGTCCAAAAGGGGTTCGAGGTATCGAAGGTCGACTGTATGTGGTTTAGGACAAATGCCATTCTGAAAATGGTTTCTTTGTTGAAGAATGAGAACGTCAATGTCTTATTAGAAATGAAGTCATTTCCATATTGCTTCATTATACCAGACCTTTATTTCCGGTATGAAGTCCTTGAACGAATCAAAACAACACCCATTATCTTTGATCTTACATGAAAGCTTTGTCTCATCAGAGAAACCAATATATAGACAGTTCAGTAACCGTCATGTCTTTGTTTGTTTGGTTTGAAGTTTAACGTCCCCGTCAACACTGTAAAGGTCATTTTGGAGACGTTGCTTCCAATTTTGTGGGACTTTTACCCGACATTGAGATGAAATGACTTCTCAAGCCCTGTCGCCCAATGAAACCAATAGGGTTTATAAGCATGGACGGTCCGACACTCACACCGCTTTGCCTGAGCAGGCTTAGATCCTCTAAGCGGTTCACCAGTACTCGTATGTGGGTCAGATTCGGCTCTGCGTGGAAGCATCATGCAGCCCATATTTTTTCAAGCCCCTAATGGGTGGGGGCTGTAACCACCATGTCTGTGATGTTTTACAATCATACAAAACACTACGAAAACATGCCTATACAAATACGTTGTAAACTTTACCGTCGAAAAAAAAACAAAAAAAATTTTAAGCTGAAAAATTGTCTTATTTCTGCTCAAAATATAGATTGTGGGCACTCGTTAGAACCGCCTCATCGAGGCGGTTCTAACGGGTACCCACAATTTATATTTTAGAGCAGAAATAAGAAAAATAAGGTTTACCCCTGTAAACCCCAATTTTACAATATGAAAATGGGGTTCAAGGGGTAAAAATTATGTAGGCGTGTTTTCAATACGATTTTATATCTCGAGAAGTAGCATTTTCAGATACATATGTGACATTTTCCCTCTATCGAGTCCAAAAAAAAGATTTGGGATACACAACTGACCCGCATCATAGATGCAGTTCTATGTGTACATGTACCTCACATTACGTTTTTTTTTTTTTTTTTTTTTTTTTTGGGGGGGGGGGTTGGTTTTACAGCCCTTTCAAGATTATTTCACTCATATCGAGCCGATCGTTAATCAGAGGTGGGCGACAACCGGAGTACGCGGAGAAAAACCACCTGACCTTCCGTTGCAGAACTTGGCGTCTCACATATGACCCGAGCAACATTACGTGTTTGGAAGATATTGAATAACCATAACGTGATGACAAACACATTGCCTGTCATAAACATATGCTGTGACAGGCTAACAGCAACCACTGAAACGCTTCTCCCCCGCCCATTTGGCTGCATGATGCTTCATCTGACCACACACGAGTACTTGTAAACCGCGTAGAAGGACTAAGCCTGCCCATGCAAAGCGGTGTGTGTCAGATCGTCCAATGCATATAAGACTTCTGGTAACATTGGGCGGCAAGGCCAAATCTGAATAAACGTCTCCAAAATGACCTAAATAGTGTTGACGGGGACGTTAAACACCAATTCAAACAAACAAACAAAACCACTGAAATGCTGCAATCACCTTTCTTCCGAGGGCGCCTATACTACGAACAAAATATAAGTCATTTAATTTGTGTAACTGCTTCAAATTACAAAATTTACTCCTGACTATGTTCTGCAAATAAAAAAGAACAGACGAGGCCCTATTTACGGAACTGAAACCAACTGTAAACCAGTTTGTGAACCCTGTGTTTTCCGCCTTCCAACAATTATTTTCTTGGGGGTCACGTTTTTCATAGATAAATTGACCCACTGAATTTGGGAAAACCCTAAACGGGTATCTTGACAAACAGTGCAGACACAGATCAGACGCCGCAGAACGCGGAGTCTGATCAGGGCCCTCACTATTTGCTTACAGAATGTTCCTTCAAAATAGTATAAAAATTAAAGGAATTTGGCCTTATAGCCTTATATGGCAAATGGACTTGTCCAACATATGGCTCTAGTGTACAATGGGTTAAAGCAATGGAGGAGACAGAGTTGAATCCGTTTGAAAATCTACACGCACGACAAAAGCGACAAATGCCGACGGAATTTATCATCACGAAAACACGCCTATATCATTTTGACCCCCTCGAACCCCACTTTTATTTCGTAAAACTGGGGTTTACAGGGGTAAAACTTATTTTTCTTATTTCTGCCTAAAATATAGATTGTGGGTACTCGTTAGAACCGCCTCGTGAGGCGGTTCTAACAAGTATCCGCAATCTAAATTTTGAGCAGAAATAAGAAAAATATCACTATTTTTCATCTTAAAATGTTCATGTTTTCGGCGATAAATGTTACAATGTATTTGAATAGGCGTGTTTTCGTAATGCATGCAATAAACTTCTAGATTGAACAGAAAATTAATCATTACGGTAACACACCCGTGAAACATAGTGCATTTTTTCACATCTCCAAAATGGCTACTTTCTGATGAAAATTTTTTTGTTTTATTTATTTATACTGCAAACATAGGTTGTGGGCGCTCGTTAGAACCGCCTCATTGAGGCGGTTCTAACGAGTACCCACAACCTATGTTTTAGAGCAGAAATAAGAAAAACATGTTTACCCCCATAAACCCCAGATTTCTCTACATAAAGTGGGGTTTAGAGGGGTGGTCATAACATGGACTTGTTTACATGATGATATTGCTCTTTGGAAAGCCCGGATGATATTTTAAATGCATTAGAATGCTCCGTTCAGACTGCATATGGTCACCCACCATCGAGAATTGTTTGTTTTGCCATACTCTTTTGAGACGCTCTAACCTTTGACGAATACTTTTTTCCTGTTTATAAACCTTGAGCAATTTTAGGATCTGTTTACAGACGAGCTTAGATCTTAGCGTCCATTAGGTTTGACATTTTCTTAATGGAAACAACGTATTAATGTTTAATCATTAAGGTGCAAACAAAAACTGCATCTGGAAATGTCGTCTATTTATGTCTGATGCATCAACATGCTTACAAACTGTTTTCAAACACATTTGCATACATTGCAAAAGGATGAACCATGATCAGACATCACCTCGGGAAGAAGTAAAATTTGGGTTTTACACTGTTTGCAAAATCGAAGTGAAGGCAGTGATCAGGAATCGTATCCATTATGAAAAGACACCTATATAAATGCATTTTAAACTTAACCGCCGAAAAAAAAAACGAACATTTTAAGTTTAACATCTGTCATATTGTTCTTATTGCTGCTAAAAATATAAATTGTGGGTACTTGTAAGAACCGCCTCATCGAGGCGGTTCTAACGAGTACCCATAATCTATATTTTAGAACAGAAAAACGAAAAAAAAAGTTTTCCCCTTTAAACCCTCGTTTAACTATATAAAAGTGGAGTTAAAGGGGGTCAAAATGATAAATGCGTGTTTACGTGATGCGATAAAATTAACTCACAGCTCCAATCCAAAACAACAATGGGAAAGAAACACCAACAGAAAACAACTTGATTATATTAAACACGCCATGGGACAGTCAGTAAAAGTATTTTACTTTGGGGTGGGGTTCGGGTGGGGGCTTTATTCCTCCACAATCCTCGCCCTTGTTTTGTCGTGGTTTACAATTGATGTGACTGGTGTCGCGTGTAATAATAAATAGTAAGAGTACATTAAAAATACATTAAGAGTACATTAGTTGTCCAGACAGACAGGAATCCTAACAGACAAGGCCAAACAGCAAAACTTATGATAATGTGTGAAACTAGATAGTCTGGTCTGGCCCAGAAAACATGTACACTCCATAGTTTCCAGTTCTGTGGTGTATTCCTTGCTTCCAAAGGATAACCCTTTCTAGAACATATTTAACGCCACAACAGCTGTTGTCGGGGAATGTGTGGTGGCCGTAAAACGTCTCCCTGTCCTACATCATAGTGTAGTTTATATTTTCTTGTCCTGTGGGATCATTGATTCCATTGTGGAATTTTGAAAATATTTGAGGGTCACTGATGAGGCCTAAATGGCCGAAACTAGCTAGTCTGGCCCAGAAAACATGTACACTCCATATTGTCCAGGCATGTGGTGCATTCCTTGCTTCCAAAGTATAACCCTTTCTGGAACATATTTTTGATTAAGTGCGAACAAGACAGCAGCAGTATAACCTAAACCTCTTCTCTGTAGGCGTAAGTACGAAACGCGCACAGCGAAAATCGGAAAGTAGAAACAGGCGTTTTGGACAAAAAAACGTACTTAAACAGTGTCCATAGGACACGGATGTCCCCGACACATCGTGTTAACAAGTCCGTGTCATGTACATCCCTCTAAACCCCTCTTTATATAGAAAAAATGGGGATAAAGGGGGTATACATTATTTTTCAGATTTCTGCTCCATGATATAGGCTGTGGGTACTCGTTAGAACCGCCTCGATGAGGCGGTTCTAACGAGCTCCCACAACTTACATGTACGTTTGCAGTAAAAGTAAGAAAACATATCACGAAATTTCATCAGAAAACAAGCCATTTTGAAGATGGGAAAAATGCACTATGTCGCACGAGCGTGTAAACGCAGATAATCATTACGAAAGCACGCCTATACAGATACATTGCAAACGTTACCGGCAAAAAAACGAGAATTTTAAGATGAAAAATCGTAATATTTTTTTTTCTTATTTCTGCTCAAAATACGAACGTATAGATCAGAAATAAGAAAAAATAAGGTGTACCCCCATTAAACCCCAGTTTTACTGCATAAATGTGGCGTTCAAGAGGGTCAAAATTATATGGGCGTGTTTCCTGATGGTGTTGTTTCACAGACAGTGCGAGTAAAACACTTTGACCTTCACCTTGGCGCTACGGACCTGAGTTTTGTGCGTGAAACATAGTCTCATGATGGTTAACGTTTCTGCCGAGTAATTTAAAAAATCACTAGGATGACCGGACGCGAAAAAATGAACTTTGTTTACACTGGAGGAACTTAATTGGTTCTTGCACACGACGCATTGTCTCATGATAGTTAACATTTCTGCCAAGTAATGTCAAATCCATCCAGGAATAAGGAAGATAATGTCGGGACACGAAGAAAGACCCTTTTATGGCCTTTGGCCTCTAAGTATGTTTGTTTGATATGAGATTTAACGCCTAACCGCTCGGGCAAATACCACTCTCAGCCGGGGAATGTGATCCCATGTTCCCCGTCAAGATTCAAATTAACCAATTTGTTATACTGCAAAGCTTTATCATGGCATTTTGTACATCTTCCGATGTTTTCTTCTGTAACGGACGTCGAGAGAAGTAGATGTTTACATATGAATTTACCAAACGCGCCCTTCTGTACGCACCGGAAAATGTTTACGGCATGTTAGAATGCTCTTGTGGCTGATCTGTTCTTGTATTGTTATGAAAGAGACTTCATTTTGTCGCTTTCCATTGATAACCAATCTGAAATTATTGAAGCTTTTAGCTCTACTTCTAGATATTTAGATGATTTATTAAATATTGATAATACCTATTTTGATGGTTTGATCAGTCAGATTAACCCCCTAGAACTTCAGTTAAATAAAGCAAATTCTTCTGATACCGAGGCCCCGTTTTTGGATTTACATCTATCTATTGTAGATGGATTTGTTTCGTGCAAAATTTATGATAAACGCGATGACTTTGATTTTGAGATTGTAAATTTTCCTTTTTTGGATGGTGATGTTCCTCGTGCGCCATCCTATGGCGTTTATATTTCGCAATTAATTCGATTTGCTAGAGTGTGTAGTCATGTAACTGACTTCAACACTCGTAATAAATTATTAACGGCTAAACTCCTTAATCAGGGTTATCGGTACCATAAACTACGCAAAGCATTTTCAAAATTTTATAGACGCCATTCTGATTTAATTTCAAAATTCAATATTGGACTTAAATCTCTTCTGTAAAAGAAAAGCTTAATGATTTAATTGAATGGGCTTTTCACAGAGAAGATTCTCTCTATCTTGCATGTAATGTCAGAAATGCATTTTTCACTTCTAAAGAGCATAAGAGTTATACACTTTGGTCATGTTAGAAAGTGTGTGATGCCCTCACCTTTCTACTTGACAATATTTATATTAGATTCGGTACTAAGTTATTTAGACAAATTGTGGGTATTCCGATGGGTACTAATTGCGCACCTCTTCTGGCTGATCTGTTCTTGTATTGTTATGCAAGAGACTTCATTTTGTCGTTTTCCATTGATAACCAATCTGAAATTATTGAAGCTTTTAGCTCTACTTCTAGATATTTAGATGATTTATTAAATATTGATAATACCTATTTTGATGGTTTGATCAGTCAGATTTACCCCCTAGAACTTCAGTTAAATAAAGCAAATTCTTCTGATACCGAGGCCCCGTTTTTGGATTTACACCTATCTATTGTAGATGGATTTGTTTCGTGCAAAATTTATGATAAACGCGATGACTTTGATTTTGAGATTGTAAATTTTCCTTTTTTGGATGGTGATGTTCCTCGTGCGCCATCCTATGGCGTTTATATTTCGCAATTAATTCGATTTGCTAGAGTGTGTAGTCATGTAACTGACTTCAACACTCGTAATAAATTATTAACGGCTAAACTCCTTAATCAGGGTTATCGGTACCATAAACTACGCAAAGCCTTTTCAAAATTTTATAGACGCCATTCTGATTTAATTTCAAAATTCAATATTGGACTTAAATCTCTTCTGAAACAAGGTCTATCGGAACCCGAATTTTATGGTGACTTAGTATATAAATTCAGAAAAATATATAACCGCAATGACTTCAACACCCAATTTCGTAAAATCATTCTTCGATATAAAAAGATTGGGTACAACATGGATATTATACGACAGACTGCATGCATGGTAGTTAACCCAATCACGGTTGGCAACATTGCTTCCCTCTTTAATTGCACGCCGGTGGGTCAGGCCTCAGATTCTATGACGGCTCCAACGTAAAGGCTTATTGAAAATTAAAGAGATAATGTTGGTTGGTGCCTGATGCTCTGTCTCTGGTCGGGCTCATCCGAGTCTAACTGTTGGTTTTCTTTTGCTCCAGCATTTCAGTGGTTTCTTGCTGTCGAGTCCTCACCGTTGTCTCACCTCTGTGGTTCTTTGATTTCTGTGTTCACGGAGATGTTGCACTGATGAGTTAGGAGGCCTTCATGCGGACTGAACAAATTATTTGTCTAAATCGCGACGGAAGTAAGGGCGAGGATTGTGGCCACGTAAAATCGATTTAAGCCCCCCAGTGGAAATCTTCCAAAAAAAAAAAAAAAAAAAAAACCGTTGTCTCACCTCTGTGGTTCTTTGATTTTTGTGTTCACGGAGATGTTGCACTGAAGAGTTAGGAGGCCTTCATGCGGACTGAACAAATTATTTGTCTAAATCGCGACGGAAGTAAGGGCGAGGATTGTGGCCACGTAAAATCGATTTAAGCCCCCCAGTGGAAATCTTCCACTGACCGTTCCAAGGCGGCTCTTCCGTGGCGATTTATTTATGTTGTTGTTTGTTACTTACTGTGTGTATCACTTGTGTCTTTTAATTTTGGATGGCCATATGGCCATTTTGTGGGAAAGTAACTGTCCATATGGCCTTCCTTTGTTTAGGTTTCCATTATGGTCTGGTCGCTTAATGTTTGTATTTCTTTCCCTTTGGTGTCTTTTATGGATGGAGTAAGTTAATTGTATCAATTCTTGATCTTTGTTTTACTTCTACTTTTTATAACGAAAAACAATGAAATAAAGTACAGTAACAAATGAATGAAAAACAGCCAAAAGTTTCTATTTTGTTGTGTTGCAGCTTATATTTTATCAGCTGCAGTAAATCTAAGATGGCGGACATCGCCGTTCAGCGAAGGCAATCACGAGAGGGGTATATATATATTTGCTCACGGGGTACATGAATATGAAAAATAATTGCCCTTGCGTTGTCCAATCAAAACCCTGGAAATTTCTTTCCAGTATAATAAAATACTCATTATTGCAAATAATGTTTTTTTATGACAGATCTAGCTTTTGAAATTGGCTAAACATTATATTGCAGAAGGAATAACCTTTTCGAAAGTCAATCTTGTAGAATAATGTATGCCTAATTATCTAGTCACGTGACATAAACATACATAGCCATTGTGAAAACTAAAACCTCATCCTTAGAAGATATAGTGTCATAAAAACTTTTATGCACATGTACGTGCCAGCTTTACCATCGCTGTTGGCGAAACTTTTCACAAAAACATGGCTGAGATGGAAAGACGATGGCCATGATTACGTCAAATTAATACTAATTGGGACAGCTCACAAGAAAAAGGACTATTCATAAAAGGCTCGGGTGCCAGAGCCTTCGCTGCTGGTGGACATATAGTGAAGACCTTCAGGGTGTGTGTGGGGGGAGGGGGTGTGAAGGAGGGGAGGGTAGCTTCCTGCCAGATTATAAATTCTTTCCTATTAGTTTCCTTCGCCGTGTCTGGTCGCCATAACGATAAATGTCCTTTTTACTCACGAATTATTTCAATTTCTGACTTAAGGCCTATGCCATTCTAATTGACCGAAATAACCAGACACCAGAAAGTTATTGTGACATTCCCTTCCGTCGATACGCAACAATGTTAATATCTGGGAACACCTTCATGGGGAGGCAACTCCTGCTAAAGTATTTTTGTCTCCAATTCAAATAGGGGTCAACTCTTAAAGGAAAGAATTTGCTCCTGAGGAGCAAATTCTTTCCTTTAAGAGAAGACCCCTTTTTCAGTGGGACAAGGCTTATAGAAAAACGAAGAGGAAGTTCCGAAAGTTAGGCGGAAACATCTGCCAGATGTTCCCTCCCATTCTTCTTAAGTCGACAAACGATAGCTCGTTTAACATGCCCCACTCCCACTGGGTTTTGAGTCCCTAAGAGTCGTGAGTCAATACAGGTACATACAATTCAATTCGTATTTTAAGACCGCCTTTGAAACTGTTCAAAAGTGGTCTTTAAGGCATTTTGAACCTTTCCAAAGGTTGTCTCTTATTACAAACCATTGGTTGTCGAAAACGCAAATTCGGAAATAGAAATTGAAACCTTTTAGACACGTGTTGAAAAGAAAAAAACAACAACATAATTTTAGCTGGTCTTAATAATGGAATTTTACTTTTCTTACATGCTTTTCAATGAAATATAGAGATTTCTCAGTGAAATCGAAAACGATATTGTCACTGTGACTGACATAAATTTTATTTTTCACTGTTTGGAACTACTTTTTTCTCGAAATCTGTTTCTGTGGTCATTTCTTTTTCAATTGTCAGATGATTGAAAATTAATGAACTGTATTACAATTGACGCCAAGCCCGTTTACACGTCACGAGGACGTTAATGATGTCATTTCGACGCTGACGTCACGTATTTTGTCGCGCGACGTTTGATCTGTCCGCACCTTCCTTGGGAAACTAATCTCTCAATTATTTCCGTAACCATTCATAGAAATGCCATCCCAGGCTATTTCTCAGGTGCAAACTTTTAGTTTACACCCAATATTATACCCAGTTAAAACATTGGACACCACTAAATTGACGGAACAAAGTTAGTTTTCTCTGAGGGTGAGTGACACGCTAAGTGAAGCTAAATATTGCCGTTCTGAAGCAAGTAAGAAACAGAAACTTTGATTTTTTTAGGGTAAGATCAAATTTTATTTCACTCATGAACACCAAAAACTGGTTTTTACTCTGAAAAAAATCAAATATTCTCTATGTACTGACACAGTCAACAAGCTATCAGGAATCAGGATTGAACCGGTAACTAAAATCTGTACAATTTGACCATAGATGGGGCCAATGCGCATCCGGGGCTTGAAAAAATAGCAGCCAAAAATCCGTCTTTAGTACTCGCAAGAACATTTTATAGATGAATAGAGTAAATGAAAAATTGCATCAGAAATTGCTAGCGCTACAGATTGGAAAGGCGCCATTTTAGCACACTCGTGTTATCATAATGGGCAAGGATTTAACCGTTTCGTACCAAATGGATTCTTCCACCTTATATAAGGCACTAATTCATTTCCAAATTTAGGGGTGTCAGATTATGTTTTTTTCAAAATTTACTTGGAAAATGGCTTAACTTTTTGCAAACAGTGTAGGCCCTGATCAGACGCCGCTTTCTGCAAAGAATCAACTCTGGCTGCACAACAACCCTCTGATGATTAGAATAAGGCCAGAAATATGCTGGTAATTTTCCAATTTTGTATAATCATCAAAATGAAAGTTATGCCAAAGCCAACATTTTACCGTTGTTGGGTAAGGAAATGGTTAGAATTTGTGGAAGAGGTATTGTTTTGGGTTCATTTCACAATTTGACATATTCAACTCGGCTATGAACTTCACGAAAACAGTAACTTTGCGACTTTCAAAAAGCTTAATTTTTCGGTATTTTCTCAAGATGAGATCAACTTAAATGGCTATAGAAAGTCTTAAATGATTTGCTGTAAGGTAATGGAAATTATGGTCAGCTACTATTTACAAGTAAAATCAAAGTTATCTGTCTGTGATACACCATCTTTTCATAGAATCTATGTATTTGTGCCATGTAATTCATCTGGTGGTAGGGGAGCGGTTTGTTCAATAAAACAGAAATTAGCAAGGTGGCCCCCTTTTTAGCTCACCAGAGCCGAAGGCTCCGCGGGAGCTAAATGATAGGCAGTTGTCCGTCGTCTGCGTCTGTGTCGTCTGCGTCCGTCAACACTTTCAAACGACATCTCCTCTGAAGCCACTGGGCCGATTGGACCCAAATTTCATCTGTAGCACCTTTGAGCTGGGGGATTGAAAGTTTGTGTTTTTTATGAAATTCTGATCATTAGTTTGGTTGCTATACATAGAGTTTGCATAGACTTATAATGGGGAAAATTGAAAAATGGCATTAACTGCCAAGCCTCTGCAGATATTTTGACCAAATTTCCTTAGAATGTACCTTAGGCAATCTACTATCTGTCATATGATTTTAAGCCTACTGCTCATTTGCATTGGTTGGAAACCAAAAAAAAAAAAATAGAAAAAATACTTAACAAATCATCTCCTCAAAACCGTCTGCTCTACGAGGTTGAAAGTTTATAGAAATATTCACCATATTTGCTTTTACAGGGTTTTTTTTATGAAATTCGGCTCTTTAGTTTGGTTGCTATGACAACTTAGATTTTCCATAGACTTATAATGGGGAAAATTGAGAAAAAAAATGGAATTAACTGCCAAGCCTTCGCAATTAATTTGACACAACTTTCATTGAAATGATCCTTAAGTAACCTACCATTCGCCATATGATTTTAGACCTTTTTGCTCATTTTTACTGGTTGCCATGGAAACCAAAATAAAAAACAAATAATAGAAAAAATCCTTAAAAAATCATCTCATCAGAAACCGTATGCTCTATGAGACTGAGAGTTTATGGAAATATTCACCATATTTGCCTTTACAGGTTTTGTGTTTTTTTTTATGAAATGCGGCTCTTTAGTTTGGTTGTTATGGCAACTTAGATTTTCTGCAGACTTATAATGGGTAAAATTGAAAAATGGCATTAACTGCCAAACCTTTGCAGATGCTTGACACAACTTTAACAGAAATATTCCTTTAGCAATCTACCATCTGCCATATGATTTTAGGCCTATTGCTCATTTTTACTGGTTGCCATGGAAACCAAAATGAAAAAATAGCAAAAAAAAAAAAAGGTAAAAAATCATCACCTAAGAACCATATGAGACTGAGTGTTTTTTTAAAAAATAGTCACCATATTTGCCTTTACAGGTTTTGTGTTTTTCATGCAATTCGGCTCTTTAGCTCGGTTGCTATGGCAACTAAGAGTTTCCATTGACTTGTAATTGGGAAATTGAAAAATGGCATTAACTGCCAAACCTTTGCAGATATTTTGACATAAATCTCAAAGAAAGGTATCTTAAGCAGTCTACCATCTGGCATATGATTTTAGGCCTATTGCTCATTTTACTGGTTGCCATGGAAACGAAAAAAATGCAGCTCTTTAGTTTGGTTGCTATGGCAAATTAGAATTTCCATTGACTTATAATGGGGAGAATTGAAAAAATGGCATTTACTGCCAGGCCTTTGCACATATTTTGACACAACATTCATATAAATGTTCCTTAAGTAAACTACCATCTGCCATATGATTTTAGGCCTATTGCTCATTTTTACTGGTTGCCATGGAAACTAAAATGTAAAAAAATATAAAAACAAAAATACTTACAAAATCATCTCCTCAGAAACGGTATGCTCTATGAGGCTGCGTCTTTATCGAATATTCACCATAAATGCTTTTTCGGGTTTTGAGATTTATTATGAAATTCGGCTCTTTAGTTTGGTTGCTGTGGCAACTTAGAGTTTCCATTGACTTATAATGGGGAAAAATTAAAAAATGGAATTTACTGTTATGCTTTTCCAGATATTTTGACAAAACTTTCTTAGAAATATTTTTAGCAACCATCTATCTACTGGATAATTTAGGCCAACTGTTCGCTTCTATTGATTGCCACGGAAACCAAACTGCGCCCAAAAATAGAATAAATGCACACTTAAAATAGCCTTCTCTAAAAACCATATCCTCTTTGAGGCTGAGAGTTTATGGATATATTCACCATATTTGCCTGAACAGGTTGACTTTTTTATGAAATATGCCTCTTTTGGTTGCTACATGTATGACATCTTAGAGTCTCTATAGATTTGTAATGGGGAAAATTGAAAATTTGCGTTTACTGTCAAGCCTTAGTAGTTATTTTGGCAAAATGTTAATAGAAATATTTTTTCAGCATTTTTTTCTGCCATTTGATTTTAGGCCTACTGCTCCTTTTCTTTGCCATTGGAAACCAAAATATCAAAAAATAAAATAGAAAAAAGAAATAAAACAATAATCTCCTTATAAATCATATGCTCTATGAGGCTGAGGCTTTATGGAAATATTCACCATATTTTCCATTACAGTTTTTGTGTTTTTTTTTTTTTTTTTTTTTTTTTTGGTTTTTTTTTTGTTTTTGTTTTTTTATGAAATTTGGCTCTATAGTTTGGTTTCTATGGGAAGTTAAATAGTTTCCATAGACTTACAATGGGGCAACTTGAAAAACGACTTTTACACCTTTCAAGATATTTTAAAAACTTTCTTTGAATTGTTCCTTAAACAATGTTCTATCTGCCTTAATTGGTTGCCATAGATGGTTGTCAATTGCCGTTTGTTGTCTTGCAACAACACATTCAAGAGACATCAGACCTCTGAAGCCACTAGGCTGATTGGGTCCAAATTTTGTCTGTAGCGTCTTTGGGCTCAGGGCTTCCATGGTTAATTAAAATACATGGCTATCAGTGGGGAGTGCTCCCTGAGCGCTGGTGAGCATATTGGCACATAAGCCTCTCGTTTTCTTTTAATTTTCTATTCTCTGAAATCATCCCCTAGAGAAAAAAGCATGGTTTTGTATTTTCCTGTATGGCCCAAAATATTTCAGATAATGAATTATTTTTGAAGATATTTTGGCTGATGACATAAATTAGTCTTGCAAAACTATTTCTGAGCCTGAAACATAGGCTAAAGAAAGGCATTCTGACTAAAGTCATTTTTGACATGTTATTTACTTACATGGTTTATTTTTTATATTTCTGGGAAACATCACGATAACACGCCTATTTAATTCTGAACTCCTCGAACCCCACTTTTATATAGTAAAACTGGGTTTAACAGGGGTGTACATTATTTTATATATTTCTGCTTTTGAGAGGAAATATGAAAAATACTAGATTTTTAGCAGAAAATTTTGATTTTTGGTGGTAAAATTTTCCAATATTTTGGAATAGGCGTGTTTTCATGATGCAGTTTGGGGTGATTTCCTTCTAGTTCAGATTACAGCACGGTGACATATGGTTTTTATTTCAAACATATGCAGACTCTTAAACATTTTTTCAGTACGGGAAGGTTTTCCGAGCATATGCCCTTATAAAAAACACGTCTTTATAATTCTTACCCCACTGAACCACAATTTTATATAGTAAAACAGGTGCTTACATTTTTTCTAATTGCTGCGAATGTTACAATGTTTTATCCAAAATGTCGTTTTTTTTTTATTTTTGGGGGCTGTAAAATTTACAATGTAGTTGAATAGCCGTATTTGCGTAAAGAAATATGCGAAACAGAAGATTTTTTTATCAGAAAGTTCTCATTGTGGTGGTAAACTTTTCACTATATTTTAAAGGCGTGTTTTAATAATGTTATACAAGTGAAGTCCATCACATGATCAAGTCCGTGAAATGAACACCCCTAAACCCGACTTTATATACAGAAACTGGGGCTTACGGGGGTATACATTATTTTTCTTACTTCTGCTCCAAGACATAGGTTGTGGGTACTCGACAGAACCGCTTCAATGAGGCGGTTCCATTACGATAACACACCCGTGCGACATAGTGCGTTTTTCCACATCTCCAGAATGGCCATTTTTGCTAATGAAAATCCGTGATATTTTTATTATAAATACTGCAATCATAGGTTATGGGTGCTCGTTAGAACCGTCTCATTGAGGCGGTTCTAACGAGTACCCACAACTTATGTCTTGGAGCAAAAATAAGAAAAATAATATATATACCCCCGTAAACCCCAGTTTTCTCTATATAAGGTGGGGTATAGGGGGTCTTCCTTTGATGGACTTGTTCACGTGATGTTCTGATTCTGCTGTCTCGGTTTACCTGTTGTCCTTTTTGTTTGCTGTTGTCACTCCATGTTTCGACTTCTTTTGGGAATAATTTTGGATCTGATTGTATCAGTTCCTGGTCGTTTTCCTTTTTAATTATTGTTGGTTTTTGCATGCGTTGGCTGACGTGGTTACATAAGTGTATGCACTGCTTTCTCAAAATGAATATGTTTTTCGATCATTACCTTTGACATTTTCTAATGGAAGTGCGATATATTATTACCGCAGTCCATTAACGTATTAAGTTACCAAGTATCTGCTCTTGCCCTACTTTGCCCCCCCCCCCCCCGCCCATAGGGGCTTAAAGAAATATATGGGCTGCATGATGCTTCCACGCAGAGCTGAATCCGGCCCGCACACTAGTACTGGTAAACCGCTTAGAAGATCTAAGCCTGTCCAGGAACCGCGGAGCGAGGCGTCCATGCTAATAAACCCTATTGGTCTCATTGGGCGACAGGGCTTGAGATGTCATTTCATCTCAATGTCGGGTAAAAGTCCCACAAAATTGGAAGCAACGTCTCCAAAATGACCTTTACGGTGTTGACGGGGACGTTAAATCTCAAATCAAACAAACAAACTTGCCCTACTTAGTCGTAACCCAGCAGGCACTCAGCGTTGAATTAACGTTGAAACAACGTTGAAAACGTTGTTTCGACGTTAGTTCAACGTTGAGTCAACGTTTTGTGCCTGCAGGGAAGAAGTCAAGGCGTACAGTTTTTTCTTCCATTATGAAAACCCGCGAATAGACACCAGTTTGACTGTAATCATTATTTAAGGGCTCTTTTCTCTGTTAGAGAACGACCTTGACCCATTTTTGGCAAATATAGCATTGTTCATCAGGCAGGTCCATCTATTTCCCAATTTAGGCATGTTCAATAAGAAAATGACAAGTTTTAGAAACTTTCCAGTATTTTAAGCAAATCGTGTAGACACTGATCAGGCGCCGCATGGCGGCGTCTGATCTGTGTCTAGATTTTTTGCTAGTGTCCTAGTTTCGGTACACTAGACTAATAAGATCAACGATAATGACTAAACGCATATGTCTGAGACCGACTTTATCTCGTCTCCATAAGTTTGTGATATACGTCTGTTTCCAGACGACTTAATTATACTAACAAATCAAAGTATCATCCGATGATCAAAGCAACAGCCGACGGCACGGAATGAATTTGTAACCCGTTGTATACTAGTGGACTCTTCCATTGCAGTCCTTTTTGTCATATAACGGGTGTCAGGCCTATTTTGTTCGTTTTTTATTTTATTATTGACGGAAAATTCTGTTAGCAAATAGTGCAGGCCGAGATCAGATGCCGCGTTCTGCGGCATCTGATCTTGGCCTGCAGAGTTTGCCAAGGTACCCCTTTAGGGGCTTCCCGCATGCAATGGGTTTAAGGATCTGGAGGCAAATAGGGACTACCCCAAGACTTAGCCAGGACTATTTTACCAAATTATTTTAAGGCTTTAATTCCTCAATCCAATTTACACGTACATGTAGCTTCTAGTCTCGGACGGATGCAAGAAAGTCGAAACTGATCTTAAAGTCACAGTAGTAAGGGGCAGACAAGGTTGGTGAGCAACAAAGCCTTTCTATTTCACTTGTTCTGTTTCGAACTGCACAATGTTCGAAAACAACTGCCAGTTGCGAGTGGGGCTTTTAAGGCTAAGGATGGACAATGGCCTCAAGCATGCGCTATTTGCAAATAGTCAAGTTGAAGCTATCTGATCTGCACCTTCACTGTTAGTCACTCGATTTTGCAATTAATATGGTTGATCGTCAAAACTGGGCGTGGCAAAATTCTTCTTATCAGCAGAACAAGAGTCATCGCGAAATGGATATAAACTAATAATTTATGTTTGGAAGAGACGTTAATCTTTACAGTTTCATTTCATTTTCTCGTAAACAGTAAACAGATGTTCTTATATTATGTATTTGTTTGTTCATCGCGAAATGGATGAAAACTAATAATTTATGTTTGGAATTCTTCTTCTTTTCGGTCTGTCTTATAGGACATGTACAATGACCACTGTTCATACTATTTTCACGTTTTTTCCCGTCTTATATGATGCCTTTTGGGTGATGTGAGTTTATTGGTTAATTTAAAAGGCCTTGAACGGTTTTCTCGTCAGTCGACCGCAAAACGCTACAGAGAACAGAAGGGAAGATTTGTCTTTAGACCAAATTTTTGATCGAAAATACAGCAATTAATGATCGGTAAATCGGCTGTTTCCAACTGACAAAGTCAGAAGTCATTGACCAACCCATACATGTTTAACGTGATCTTTACAGGGGAATGAGACGGTCAATCAAAATATTTAGAATCGTGAACGATTTACAAGAGTTGAAAAACGTTTCGCCAGTTTTAACGAGCATTTCGAACAGTCAATACCACATTCAAGAATCTTTATATATTGAACATATCTAAATGCACACTGTGAAATATAGAAAGTCACTGAATAGATTTTGGACACAAGTTTTCAGCTAAGCTGTTTTTGCTGGATGACGTGCGCTTTTAGATGTGGACATTCTGTTTTATAATAAATACTCAGTGCGCTATCCACAATATTTATGCATTGCGGTAGTATAGAGCTTTTGCCGTGACGTCACATAACAGGTCTGTCGAGTGTTGTCTATATTAGTTCGGGTTAAACGGTAGTATCAGGAATTGTTTTCAATATTCATATTTTGCACCTTAGAGATTAAAATTCTTCCAATTATCGAATGAAAATAATTTTAGAATTCGTATTGATAATTTATAATTTTTTCATATTTTTTTATAACTGAGTTTAATGCCGGTTTTATTCAAGTATCGCGCAATTACCATAGACGAATTATGCAAGATTTTCGTATTTTCAAAATAAAATGCTATTAGAAATCATTGAATGGATATATAAATAAGTAGAAATTGACAACCTGAGAAGATTTTTCTTTTATTCAGTTATATCGCGGTTTAAATTTACTAATTTTTTGTTTTCTATTGACTATGGTCCATAGTTTCTCCTCAGTTAAGATCTATAGATAACTCTGTATCGATCAGGTATTTGACGTCACGGGATTTCGTTCAACCGTCGTTTTTAATACGAAGTATGGACATACATGTATGTTAAGATTTCATAACTTCAGTTACGATTAGGATTTGACTACTTTGGCAGCCATGAGATTACCAGAACAGCATAGCGTAGTATTGTTACAAGTTGATAATAAATGGAAACCGATCTGTAGCGTTCAGCGGCATTTCCAACTCAATCGTTTTCTTACTTGAATTCTTATTCTGTAATGTGACAGATTCTTGCATTGTTACCACAATGCAAGAGTTCGTCCCAGGACAGCATAGAAAAGACTACTTTTATTTTCTGACGAACGAAGTGAGGGCGAAAATAAGAGACGTTAATCTTTACAGATTCATTTCATTTTCTCGTAAACAGTAAGCAGATGTTCTTATATTATGTATTTGTTTGTTTGACTTGAGGTCTAACGTCCCAATCAACACTATTCATATTTAGGCCATTTAAGAGACATTGGTTCCAATTTTGTGGGACTTTTACCCGACATTTAGAGGAAACGACATCTGAACTCCTACCGCCCAAACAAGCCTATTGAGTTTATATGCTAGGACGGTCCGACTCGCACAGCTTTACCTTGGTAGACTTCGATCATAATGTTGGACTTAAATCTCTTCTGCAACAATGTCTATCGGAACCCGAATTTTATGCTGATTTAGTATATAAATTCAAAAAAAAATATAATTGCAATGACTTCAGCACCAAATTTAGTAAAATCATTCTTCGATATAAAAGTATTGGATACAAAATAAATGTTATACAACAGACTGCATGCATGTTAGTTAACCTAGTCACGGTTGACAACTTTGCGTCCCTCTTTATTTGCACACGTTGGACCAGGCCTCAGATTCTATGACGGTTCCAGCGTTAAACCTTACTGAGAATAAGAGAGAATCTAATTTTATGTAATGTTGGTTGGTGCCTGATGCTCTGTCTCTGGTTCGGCCCATCGGAGTCTAACTGTTGGTTTTCTTTTGCTCCAGAATTTTAGTGGTTTCTTGCTGTCGAGTCCTCACCATTGTTTCATCTCTGTGGTTGTTTGATTTTGTGTTCACGGAGATGTTGCACTGATGAGTTAGTAGGCCTTCATGCACACCCTGAGATGCGGAAGATCATTAATATTAATGCAAATGAGTACCACAAATGCTACACAATTTATAAGTAGGTCATACTATTTTTCATTATCATTATGTTATTTTAGGCAATTTTTCATGCAATAGTTGCGAAAATGACAGAAAAATATTATAAGTGTCATATGCAATTAAAAACAATACACACTAAAATGTGGTTTGGATGCAATACTGACGTCACTGCTAGAGCAGAAAGTTTGTGTATTGCCCGGTCACAGCAAAAGAAGAGAAATTCCATTAATTTCTGGAAATGTCTGTAAGTATTAGCGTAAAATTTCTTGTTAAAATTATTTTAAATAATTATTTTCGAATGTACGCACCTTGTCGTTCTTATCAAAAATTACCCTGAAGTTATTATGTAAGCATGTATTACATTTTAAATAGTTTTAATTAATGCATAAAACTCTAATGAGCTTGATAACTCATTTCGTCTGCTGGAAAAATTAAAGGTTTACAGAATGTTTTGAAGGTGGATGGCAGACGGACTGGGCCATTTGTAAAGGATGTTCAGGGACAGAAATAAAAATTGATGGATACGAATTTGATTAATATGGCTGCCATGCTCATATATGGTGAAACACTTAAAAAATTCTTCTCGGGAACCAATGAGTACATTGCCATGAACCTTTTTATGTAGCATCGGGTCTCGGGCCCATCATATTTTGTATAGATGCTGACACTGTCCTGACCTTAACCCAATTTACGTCAAGGTCAAATTTAGTTGCATTTGTTTTTGTATTGTAAAAAAGTAGAAATTGTTATTTTTTTGGAAACAACTGTTGCCTGTGAAATTTGAGTTTGTATATGCAATCAGTTAAACTAGTAATTGAAGCTGCATGAGTCATTACGTTGTAAAAAACATACCCGTGCGACATAGTGCATTTTTTCACATCTCCAAAATGGCTACTTTATTGATGAAAATCCGTGATATTTTTTTTATTTATACAGCAAACATAGGTTGTGGGTGCTCGTTAGAACCGCCTCATTGAGGCGGTTCTAACGAGTACTCACAACCTATGTATTGGAGCAGAAATAAGAAAAATAATGTATACACGCGTAAACCCCAGTTTTCTCTCCATAGAGTGGAGTTTAAGTGGGTGTTCATTTCACGGACATGTTCACGTGATGGTAACCAAATTAGTAACTGAAGCTGCATGAGTATTAAAGGTCAATGTCATTCCTTGACCTTGCTGCAGGTCACTCAAATCTCAAAATCAAAACTACATAATTATTAATAAAATATCGCCTGGCAAATTGAAGTCTTCCATATGAGATGGAAGAAAATGAGAATTTGTTCAATTTGTCCAGGTTACCTGGCTGCCGTGACAATATTTGGTAACTGGATCTACAAAAATCTCCTTTTCTGGATATTGTGGACCGATTCCCTTGGATGGGAACCCCAGTCCATAATGAAAGTTGTCCAGATGTTAAGTCTGGGTTGAGTATGACCCATTTTAGGCCAAGGTCCTTTTTGGTCATGCTTTTGTACAAGAAAAAAAATAGAAGTTGTTATTTAAAAAACAAAAACTGTTATTGCCTTTAACGTATATCATCAGGAACACACGTCTATATAACTTGATCCCCTTGAACCCCACTTTTATACAGTAAAAGTGGGGTTTACAGAGGTTAACCTTATTTTTATTATTTCTGCTCTAAAATATAGATTGTGGGTACTCGTTAGAACTGCCTCGATGAGGCGGTTCTAACGAGTACCCACAATCTATATTTTGAGCGGAAATAAGAAAAATATCACAATATTTCATCTTAAAATTTTAGTTTTTTCGGCGGTAAAGTTTACAATGTATTTGTATAGACGTGTTTTCGTAGTGTGATATATGCAATCAACGAGTAGATGACGCTGCTTTAGTATCAAAGGTTAAGGTAATTGTAGTCACTGACCGTTGTCCAGGGTTGTTCAGTACACGGACTTAATTGTTAAGTTATAAAATTCCAATTCTCCATTATTAGGTACATTTCATCACGTGAACAAGTCTGTGAAATGAACACCCCCTTACACCCAACTTTGTATAGAAAAAACTGGGGTTTACGGGGCAAAACATTATTTTTCTTATTTTTATTCCAAGACATAGGTTGTGGGTACTCGTTAGAACCGCCTCAATGAAGCGGTTCTAACGAGCACCCATAAACTATGTTTGCAGTATTAATAAGAAAAATATCAAGGATTTTCATCCGAAAAGTAGCCATTTCGGAGATGTAAAAAATGCACTATGTCGCACGGGTGTGCCATCGTAATGTCGAGTGATTTGATTGGTTGAAATAAAAGTTTTATATTTCGATAATTCCATGAGCAAGAATCTCAGAACTATTTCACACAGCAATACGTATTAATATAACATGGCGTCAAATAGCACGTTGTGAACACGCGCGTTACATCATTGTATAAGAAGTGTCGCCAACATGTTCGATCATATGAGAAGTAAAATAAAATGAATTTAAAGACTTGACGATGATTTTTTTTTTTTTTTTTTTTTGCTTGGGTTTCTTTCATGATGGCAGCTTCTAATTGAATAATCATTCCGTCGTGGCCTTTAGTAAGTTCATTCTTAAAAGTTACCAATTTGGTTGCATTTTTAACATTTCGATGACAACGTTGGAATTAAAAGTAATGAATTACATGTTTGTGGATTTTATTGAAGTGTTTTGTTTGTTTGATTTGAGGTTTAACGTCCCCGTCAACACTGTAAAAGGACATTTTGGAGACGTTGCTTCAAATTTTGTGGGACTTTTACCCGACATTGAGATGAAATGACATCTCAAGCCCTGTCGCCCAATGAAACCAATAGGGTTTATTAGCATGGACGGTCCGCCTCGCACCGCGGTTCCTGGACAGGCTTAGATCCTCTAAGCGGTTTACCAGTACTAGTGTGCGGGCAAGATTCAGCTCTGCGTGGAAGCATCATGCATCCCATATATTTCTTCAAGCCCCTATGGGCGGGGGCGGTCTATCGAAGTGTAAACTCCGTCGAAACACTCAGAAACTTAGCATAAAGCTCTTCGAGAATCGATAATATCCACAAAAATGAAATGCATTATGCTACTTCTTTGTCATGAAAATGCCCCTTTGGCAGACGGTAACTTTCTTAACCCTTATCTTGCTGTTCACGACAACCCCTATCTTTGAAAACAGTGTAGATCCAGATCAGATGGCTTCTGAAGAAGCCATCTGATCAGGATCTACACTGTTTGGTATTCAGTTTATGAATTTGTAGCAATAAATGACATCACGTAATTTGATTGGTTGATAGTCAGAAATGGGTGTGGCTTAAATGAATATTCAGCAAGATAAGGATTAATGCATGACACAAACTGGCCTGTTCGCTTGCAATGACAGGCAGCGATTAAAGGGAATGGGTACACCTGGCAGATATTTTTTACCATTTTTCAAAGGGAGAAAACTTTCGGGATGTCTTATTCGCTTTCTATAAACTCTCTCCCACAGCGAAAATGGGTCTACTCTTAAAGGAAAGAATTTGCTTCCGAGGAGCAAATTCTTTCCTTTAAGAGTTGACCCCTATTGACATGGGAGACAAAAATAATTTTGCAGGTGTTGTCTCCCCTGAAAGTGTACACATTCCCCTTAAGAGTCTCAAAATTCTTAAGGAGCAGCTAACACTAATGTGCTGTTCAGACAATGTGGATGCGCAGGCCGACCATTACCTTAGTTGCTCGCAATCCTAACACAGCGTGTTAAAATTACGACAACACATCCGTGTTACATAGAGTACTCTTTCAATTCTCAAAAACGTTAACATTTCTGATAAAAATTATATTTTTTTCTTATTTTAACTCGAAACATAGGTTTTATCTGCTCGTTAGAACCGCCTCATTGCGACGGTTCTAACGAGTACCCACAACCTATGTCTTGGGGCAGAAATGAGAAAAATAACATATACCCCCGTAAATTCTAGTTTTATCTGTATTAAATGGGGTTAAGAGGCGTGTTCATTTCACGGACTTGATAACATGGTGATCTTGGTAATAGAAAACTACATCACTGTGCCGGACGACGTTGTTGTTGTTGTTGCTGTTGTTGTTGTTTTTCTCGCACCAAAAACATTACTAAAGGACATAAAAATATATCAGCTCTAGTGTGTAATTTGTTGAGTAATAAACCACAATTTGTCGGTCAGTTGTTAGGACGAAAACCACTCGCGCTACGCGCTCATTCCTTAAGTGACCTTCAACAGTTTATTACTCAACAAATTACTACTAGAACTGATCAGCTTCTTAAATGGTATGACTCATTTATGACCAGTGAATGGTTAGCAATTCTATATCATCTGAGTGCTGGATTTGTTTTGTTTTGTTTTGTTTTTTGTTTGTTTGTTTTTTTTTCAGTTGAGGTTTTTACGTCCCTATCAACACTATTAAGGTCATTTTGGAGACGTTGCTTCCGATTTTGTGGGACTTTTACCCGACATTGAGATGAAATGGTATCTCAAGCCCTACCGCCCATAGAAACCGCTGGGGTTTAAGGAGCGGTCTGACTCGCATCACTTTTCCTGTGCGGACTTTGACCTAAGCTGTTTACCAGTACTCAAGTTCGGTCGGTTTCAGCTCTGCGCGGAAGCACCGTGCAGCTCAATCTATTTCTCCAGGCCCCGTTGGGCTGGGGCGCTCTGAGTGCTGGTATGCGTAGAATAGAAACCACCTACACGTCTCCGAAAATAAGAAAACTGTCAGTTTTTCTGCTTGTCCGAATATAGCACTCATGAAATAGCCAGAAGAGAATTCTATAAAGATAATCATTAGTGTCGTTACTAATTGGTAAATGGGAAAATCACAGCTTACGTCGTTAACCCTTTTTGTGCCAAATGGAATCTTCCTCCTTATATACAGCAGGAGTCCACTTCAAAATTTAGGGGTGTCAGGTTGTGTATTTTTTTCAAGATTTGTTTGAAAAATGGCTGAACTTCTTGCGAACAGTGTATGCCCTGATCAGACGCCGCGTTCTGCGGCGTCTGATCAGGGCCTGCACTGTTTGCCAACTACCCGTTTAGGGGTTTCCGGTACAAAATGGGTTAATGTATTTTCACAAATAAAAATGAAGTTTCATGAGAAAATAGTTTAAGTGAGGATTGACTGAATATACGTAGGTGTTTCGTAACTATATACCTGACAATCGAACATATATATAGTTCCGGGCATTGCACGACCCGCAGAAAAAGCAACCGACGGGAGTCGGTTGATTTTCTAAGTGCCCTAAAATCACCGTGTCATTCTGTCATTCTGTCAGTCTGTCATTCTGTCTGTCCGTCCGTAACCCGTTTGTGAAAATTGGTGATAGTGACTTAACCGCTTGGAATATTTAAACAATTTTTGGCATACTGATAGATATCAATGAGATCTAACCAATGAACTTGTGAAATATTACATTCCATTTAGTATAGCCTCGCCGAGGCGAAAAATGTGAAAATTTTCGAACTGCTTCTCCTCGGAAACCGTTGGGCCGATTGAAGTCAAATTTCATATGGAGCCTCTATGGGATAGGGGAAACCAAAATTTGCTCATGGGGTCCAGGTCACATGACCAAAATGGCCGCCAAGCCATATATGGTCTGTCTGTCTGTCCGTCCGTAACCCGTTTGTGAAAATTGGTGATAGTGACTTAACCGCTTGGAATATTTAAACAATTTTTGGCATACTGATAGATATCAATGAGATCTAACCAATGAACTTGCGAAATATTACATTCCATTTAGTATGGCCTCGCCGAGGCGAAAAATGTGAAAATTTTCGAACTGCTTCTCCTCGGAAACCGTTGGGCCGATTGAAGTCAAATTTCATATGGAGCCTCTATGGGATGGTGGAAACCAAAATGTGCTCATGGTGTCCACGTCACATGACCAAAATGGCCGCCTAGCCATATATGGTAAAAATCCTTCAAAAATAGTCTTCTCCTGAACCACTGGGCAGATTTCCACGAAACTTGATAAATAACATCTGGGACGTAGGCCCATCATAAATTGCTAAAATGGTGACCCGGGGTTGACCTTGACCTTCTTTGTGCCTAGGTCAAACTTTGACACATATGCTTTTGTATTGGAAAAGTGAGAATGCATTTCATCCTGCAAACGATTTAGAATACAGTACTAAAGTAAAAGATATATTTTTGCTTCTTACGATAAAACGCATTGATTGGGGGAACCGTTTTAGGTCCAGGTCACATGACCAAAATGGCCGCCATACCCATATATGGTAACACTCATAAAGCTAAAAGCATCCGGCGGGTCGTGCACTTCAGCTGAAGCACTGGTTCCAGTCTATTTTCCGACACTGATGTCAACATTGAGGATCCTAATCAGACGCCGATTTATCCCTTGTCCGTTTTCTGAGCAGAGCACAATGGGCTATGGTGCAGCGGTCAAGCGTCGGATTTGGGATCGAGGGTTAGCCCGTTCGATCTCCAAAAGCGCCATGCGTTGTTTCCTTGAGCAAGAGACTTTATCCACATTGCTTAGTACTGGTTTTTAGAGGGGCACGTTGAATATAAGTACTAGTATACTAAATGTGTAACCTTATATAAATAAGGTGGATTATTATTATCATTAGTATTATTATCATTATTATTATTATTATTATTATTATTATTATTATTATTATTATTATTATTATTATCATTATTATTATTATTATTAAAATAAAGAACCAGGCTAAGTTCCTGTTCAGCAACAATCTACACCTGGGGTCTGTTGTTTAAAACTAATGACGTCGTTAGTTAACATAGCGTTAAAAATTTGATCATTTAATATGGCAAGTATGCTAATTTTGTTGATGAAAATATATGAGCAGCTTTTGCAAATGCAAAAGCTGCTCACACAGCTTTTGCAAATGCAAAAGCTGCTCACACAGCTTTTGCAAATGCAAAAGCTACTTACGTTTTTTTCAGCAAAAATAACAAAATTTTAGATATTGTACTTGATAGAACAGTTAACAATATGACCACTAACGAGCTCGTTAAGCTAACGAGGCTTCGAACAACTGGACGTTGAACTAAAAAGGACAGACCACTTTTGGGAGGGGACCACTTTTGAGAATGTTCTAACGTGGTCTTGAAGACCACTTTTGAACAGTCCGAAATGTTAGTTGTTTGTCAGACAAATAGTAGTTATTATCCCACACGGTTAAATGAGGGGTCTGCCTAAACTATTGCTATCGATTCGACAATTGTTATTCTTTATAAATGTTCGCAGTTTTTCAGATTCATGCATATTCTTGGATATAAGATTTCAAGGCATTGCGATAAATTTAACACACCCTTATGACATTCAGCATTATCTCACTTCTCCAAATGGCTACTTTTCCAATATATTTGTAATATTTTTGCTATTCATACTCCAAACATAGGTTGTGGGTGCTCATCGAGGCGGTTCTAACAAGTACCTACGACCTATGTCTGGGAGTAGAATGAGTGAGTGTTTGAGTTTTACGTCCCAACAACAGCTAAGGTCATACGGAAACAGGACCTCGGTTTAAAGACTCATCCGAAAGTCTGGAGAAGCCCGAGATCGATCCTGCGACCCCTGGTTTACAAGGCGTCTGAGAATAGAAAGAAGCAAATAATGTTTTTTTCCCTGTAAATCTATATATATATATATATATATATATATATATATATATATATATATATATATATATATATATATATATATATATATATATATATATATATATATATATATATATATATATATATATATATATATATATATATGTTTAGAGGGATATTTTATTTCATGAAATTGTTAACATGATGAGTTAATATTTTTCCAAAGTGATCCAAAAAATTCTTATATTTGCTTATAGTACTGTTCACGAATTTCGCTGATTGCGAAAATCACCAACATTAACCCATATATGCCTAGTGGTCCTTTTTTGGGACGTTGGCAAACAGTGTAGACCCAGATCAGACGCCGCATAACGCGGCGTCTGATCTGGGTCTACACTGTTTGCTAAAAAAACATACATTTTTGTACAACTTACATTAAACAAAACAAATCTGACACCCCTATAATTGAAAATGGACAACTCCAAATTTATAAGATGGAAGATTCCATTGTCATATATGGGTTAATACACTGTGCAACTTTTACAATTACAGTAATGTCTGCAATTTCGGAATCAATGTCAAGAGCAAATATCTTCAAAAAGAAATTCCGACTGAAAAATCATCACGTGAACAAGTCCGTGAAATAAAGACCCCCCTAAACCCCACTTTATATAGAGAAAACTGGGGTTTACGGGGGTAAACATTATTTTCCTTATTACTGCTCTAAGACATAGGTTGTGGGTACTCGTTAGAACCGCCTCAATGAGGCGGTTCTAACGAGCACCCAAAACCTATGTTTGGTGTATAAATAAGAAAATAAGCACGACTTTTCACCAGAAAAATAGCCATTTTGGAGATGTGAAAAAATGCACTATGTCGCACGGGTGTGTTATCGTAATGTCCAAGCAGGGCATTAACAGAGCCAGTATGAAAAGGTGACTTATAAGGAAAGACCACAATCAAAGAACGCAGCCATCTCAAGTCACATTAAAAAAGTCAGTGACATGGAGGCACACGCCAAAAAAAAAAAAAAAAAAAAAAAAAAAAAAAGCAGACAAAACGTGAACGAACGGCACAAAACCAATTAACAAAAAAGACTGCAAAAGAACGACATCCTTGGAACGGTCAGTAGTAAAACTCAGGAGTTTATGAATCCTCTGCTAGCTAGCCGCTTGTCATGCCTGATGATACTGGATAATTATCAGCTTGTCTGCACGCAGGTAAATTATATACGTGCTTAAGCAGTTAGTCTGCACTTATGCACGGCCACTACAATAGTCCATTGGCGAATGGACACGCACATACAGTTTGTAGGTTTCCAATATGTTTGTTTGCACCAAGGCGAAGTTCAGTCAATCCCATTATTATTTGTTATGAAACCTTTTTATTTGTTAGAAGAATCCTGCAAATTTCATTAATAGCCGGCAAGCTGTACTTTACAATGTACCAATGTAGTTATGCTACTAACCATTTGGAAAACATGTCCATGTGAATTAGTGGCTTCCAACATGGTGTAAGAAATGACACATATTAGGTAAAAATTGAAATATCTGTCTTATTCTTGCTTTTAACATAGATTGTGGGTGCTCGTTAGACAATATAAAAGTGGGGTTTGAGGGGGTCAGAATAATATACGCATGTTTTCATGACGAAAGACCATCTTGCAACCTGTTTAAGGAATAAACATAAAAACATCAATAAAAACGTTTGTTGACTTTCATCATTTTCGAGCCATCAAAATTAAGCACTTTAATATACGAGTATTTTCACCTTAGCATGTTCGTGTAATCGGCAACCTGTAAACCCCATTTTATATAGAGAAGACTGGGGTTTACAGGTTATTCTTCCAAATGTTTTTTTTTATTTATCTATTTTGTATTTCTGCTCCAAAACATAGATTGTGGGTACTCGTTATGTGGGTACTCGTTAGAACCGCCTCATTGAGGCGGTTCTAACGAGTACACACAATCTATGCTTAGAGCAGAAATAAGAAAAATATGACTTTTTTTTTTTTCATCATAAAATACTGGAAGAATCCACTTTGTGACCCGGATGTGTTATCGCAATATGTCATCAAAACTTTATCAGCGTTAAATATTTCTAGAAAAGTGATCAGTAGTGCCTTAAAAAATCACTGAGATGGTCATAAAAATACTGGAAGAATACACTTTGTGACCCGGATGTGTTATCGTAATATGTGGGCCCCGTCAAGCGATTTTGGTACTTATCGCCTATGCGAGCACCGAAGGTTCAGGCGAGCCTGCGCATCCGCGGCGTCTCGCCAGAACCTTCGCTGCTCGCTCATACAAGCAGTGAATCAAGAGGAACCTTCAGACAGAAAGCCATGTCCCTGGCCCCTCTGAATGGCTTGGCATGCGCAGTTAAAGTTTATCATGACGGAATGCTCGAAGACACAAATTCGCGTGGCGGGGCTCATGTAATCATAACATTATCAGCGTTAAATGTTTCTAGAAAAGTGATCATTAGTGCCTTCAAATATAACTTTAAACTCATTGAGATGGTCATTAATGCAATTTGCAGCTTCTCTCTCCTTGGAGATTCGCTGCTTCCTACGCGAGCATAGTTACTGTAGGTCATTAACATTATGCAGTATAATCGCATACCCACCTGGCAGGCACATGACGTAATTGTGACGTCACATCAACGTCCGTGCAACTTCAGGATTTTTAAGCAACGTCGTGACGTTTCACCGACGTTGATTTGATGTTGCCCTTGCGACGTGTGCCTGCTGGGCACCTTCAATGAACAATGTATAAGGTTTTTTGGTGTTGTTGTATGTTTGTTTGATTTGAGGTTTTAACGTCCCCGTCAACACTGTAAAGGTCATTTTGGAGACTTTGCTTCCAATTTTATTGGATTTTTAGCAGACATTGAGATGAAGTGACATCTCAAGCCCTGACGCCCAATGAAACCAGTAGGGTTTATAAGAATGGACGGGCCGACTCGCACCGCTTTGCCTGGGCAGGCTTAGATCCTCTAAGTGGTTTGCCAGTAATCGTGTGCGGGTCGGTTTCAGTTCTGCGTGGAAGCAGCATGCAGCCCATATATTTCTTCAAGCCCCGATGGGCGGGGGCGGTTTTGTTGTATGTTTAACAGACATTTCTGTGCTTTATTAAACAGTGTAGAACCGGGCCGGATGCCAAAAAAATGCAGTACCCGAAACGGTTCTACACTTGCAAATGTCTCTTTAAGGAGACGCTAGGTTAAAATTGAACTAATGGGTGTCTTTGCACCAAACAAGAACTAATTAGAATCAAAGCACCGAGAGTACTGGTGGTCGATTGTCTCTGAGTGTATGTCAAAGAAATAGTCCTGGACTGTGATTTTAACTGTTTCAGTTAACCCTTAAATTCCGGGTTTTAAGCAAATAGTGTAGATCTTGATCAGACGCCGCGATATCTGGCCTCTGGTCTGTGTCTACACAGTTTACCAAGCCCAACCTATGATTCCAAGATAACCCTCTGAGCAACACACTGACCTCACTGTGGCTATATTCTATTAAAAAAAGGTATTCCGATAAGTCAGTGACGGTCACCTGGACTTTAGCACTGAAGAGCGTTTCTGTTAATAGTAACTTGGGTCGATTGACGATCGACCCACTATAGCCGTGTTATTTGTTCCACTCTGAGGTCAGAGTTTTGCGTACATGTTATAAGAGAGTTATCTGTAAAATCTTGACTGGTTTGCAGCACAGTGTAGGCCAAGATCTGATGCCGCAGAACGAGGCGTCTGATCAGGTTCTTTGCTATTTCCGTTTCTGAGACAATCGCCCAATCAATGCTGTCAGTGCTTTGATTAATTTATATCCTCCTTGGATTTCTGGAGTGCGCTATTCCATCACTGAAGTTGAGCACATCCATTCTACTAAAGCTGAACAGTAAGAAAATACCCTGATAAGATGGTTCAGGGCCATCATATAAGGATCTACACAGTTTGCATAAGTATATGTATTGGGCTTTATGGTTGTTACCATTATTACGCAGTAACGAAGATTAGAATCGAAATGATAATTTGAAACCGTTGATTGAACATTATATGTAGGAATACTGCCATTCATTTCAAACATACACAGACATACCGTCATCTGTTTCAAACACTTAATTTTAATTTTGAGACAATTCCACAATGCAATATCAGGACTGTACTGCATGTAACTGAAATCAAAACAGTTATTAAAACCTTTCATCCTCTCGATATAAGAAAAGAAATTCAACAATAAAGATCAGCTGAGACTTATATAGTTCGAACAAATTGACCTGAGACTGGTGAACTATTAACATAATTTCACTCTCGACTGAATGCATGTATTTATCTTCGCCATCTCTCGAAGATGGCGATATTGTTATTCAATACATAGCGGTCGGTAAATAGGTCGCAATTCACGAGCTGCCGAAAACCAACGAGAAGTTAACGAAAGTCGACATTTGTTCGTTTGTTTGATTCGAGATTTAATGTCCCCGTCAACACAGTAAAGGTCATTTTGGAGACGATGTTTCCAATTTTGTGGGACTTTTACCCGACAGTGAGATGAAATGACATCTCAAGCCCTGTCGCCCAATGAAACCAAAAGGGTTTATAAGCATGGACGGTCCGACTCGTGCGCATCGCTTTGTCTGGGCAGGCTTAGATCCTCTACGCGGTTTACCAGTACTCGTGTACGGGTCGGATTCAGCTCTGCGTGGAAGCATCAAGCAGCCCATATATTTCTTCAAACCCCGATGGGCGGGGGTCGACGAAAGCCGACATATTAGGCGATAACAATGACTAATTTATTCCTTGCATAAAGGTCAGTCTCATGTCAGATTAGTCGAACTATACCTAAATACCAGTATTTGAAGCAAACCGTGAAGATCCTGAGCAGCCGGCTGAGCAGACGCCGCATTTTGCGCGTATGATCTGGGTATACAGTGTTTGCCAAATGCGTCCAGCAGCAACACGCAACACTCTGACCCACATGTAACATCGATAAAAATAGCAGGATAGTTTTCTATTAATAACCATAACATTGGTTTCCCCCCAAATCAGTGATACATGTAGTCACTTGAACAACAACACTATTTCTGATTCTGTCATTTAGTAACTTTGGATCGATTGTAAAACAGTCGACCAAAAATGAAATACTTTGCTTTTATGAGTATACTATTGTGTATAGTGCAGCGTGAAAAAGGACACGCCAAGCTTTCCAAATGAGCTTTTTATTTGAACAAATAGGCTCAGAGTGCCTTTTTATTTTTAAACTGAGTTATTAAGCTCAGTTGTACTCTTAATGTACTCAACCAATTTTCAAAACAAAGTGCAACATCTAGTGGCAATATCTTTTTAAATGTTTATTTGTTTACCAACTACAGTAGAACTTCGATGGCTCGAACACCGATGGCTCGTTTACCATGGTTGAGTCGAACCCGTTCTTGAGTCCCTAGGGAATTCTGTACATAAGAAATAGGGGGAAGGGTAAAATTTAGGATAGTTTCGTCTTTTATCTTGCAAATGTATGCTGTGTGTACTCATTAGAATCGACTCGATGAGGCAATTCTAATGAGTACACACAGCATACATTTTTCATTATAGAACACAGAAAAAAGATGCCCTAAAGTATGTCATTATGCCTCCTGGAATTAGCCCTTAGGGGCTCGAACTACCCCTGTCTCGAACAGATTTTCATGGTCCCAAAGGTGTTCGAGCCATTGAAGCCGTTCGACTGTATTTCGAATTTTTGCACGCGACTTGTTATGTTAATTAGATGGTTGGATTATCAATTAGTCAGTGTCTAACATATTATTCAAAATTATATCTGAACGAGACTTATAACAGCTAAGTATGTAGCACAGTCAGCTACTCGCGCTCTGGAACTGCTTGTATCAAAGTTTCGTTTATCAGGCGGATTACCATATGATGTTTTCCCAAAACTGTACGACACCATGGTATGGCCGATTATTCGCTAAGGAGCAGCCATATGGGGGACAAGGGATTTTTATCGTTAAATGCTGTACAAAATAGGGCCTATCTGGGTCTTGGAAAATAATCTCCGAATGCTGCAGTTAACAGCGACATGGGCTGGAGAAACCAATGGTTAAGCAGTGGAATTGTGTATTAAATTACTGGTTTAGGTTAAACAGGATGGATGATAACAGATTGAACAATTTTGTGTTTAAATGGTGTAATCGTATAGAACTGGTGTTTCCGCATCGACAAAGAACTACAATTTGTAACCAATATGCCGTTTGTCCTTGTTGCAGCGTTACCCAACCTCTCGGTGTCATATCTGGGTCGTGAAAAGTGACAGCACTCTCAACCTATGTTTGCAGTTTAACCCATTGTATGCTAGTGGACTCTTCCATTTCTATATGTTGGAAAAGTCCATTTTTCATATAAGGGATGTCATACCTATTTTTTTACGTTTTTATTCTCTTTTTGGTAAAAAATTCTGTAAACAAACAGTGCAGTCATCTGATCTGGGCCTGCACTGTTTGGCAAGGTACCCCTTTAGGGGTTTCCCCGCATGCAATGGGGTTAATTAGAAAAATATTACGGATTTTATTCGGAAAAGTAGCCACTTTAGAGATGAAAAAAAAATGCTTTTTTGTCACATGGGTGTGTTATTGTAATGTGCTGGGCGCACAAGTTCAAAGATTTCTAAGAAGATACCCTTCAAGGAACGGAACTCTATAAGCATATGCTTTCGTTCTTATCCTTTCTATTATTCACAAAATTGTATATTTGTATTTGTTTGAACCAAGATGCGAAAACACGCCTATACAAATACATAGTTAACTGTGCCTCCGAAAATCGAAATTTTTTCAGATGAAAAAAAATGTGATATTTTTCTCATTTCTGCTCAAAATATAGATTGTGGGCGCTCGTTAGAACCGCCTCATCGAGGCGGTTCTAACGAGTACCCACAATCTATATTTTATAGCAGAAATAAGAAAAATAAGGTTTACCCCTGTAAACCCCAGTTTTACTATATAAAAGTGGGTTTCGCGGTGGTCAAAATTATATAGGCATATTTTCGTGATAGGCAGATAAGATTGTGATTTTTTTCTTACTTCTGCTCGAAATATAGATTGTTGGTACCAGTTAGAACCGCCTAATCGAGGCGGTTCTAACGAGTACCCACAATCTATATTTTAGAGCAGAAATAAGAAAAATAAGGTTTACCCCTGTAAATCCCAGTTTTACTATATAAAAGTGGGGTTCGAGGTGGTCAAAATTATATAGGCGTGTTTTCGTGATGGGCAGATAAGATTGACTAGGCGGATCTATCGTTTGCATCTGCCTTTGGAATATACTATTAACAAAAAAGGTAAGTCAAGTCACCCTATTGTGTGAATCCAACTGTAACACAAACAATCCTGTGAAGTATATGGCCATTTGGTCCTCTTGCAAAAAGCATGCAAAAGGTCTTCTGGTGAACTCGGTGAATTTGACTTATATTGACAACACCTGTCAATCTTACCTGCGACTATGCTACAATTTGTATCTCTAAATATATTCTTAACAAATCCGGATATTTGTTCAGAAAATTCGCAGTTTTTCATTTACACGTAGGAGGACGGTCTTACAATCCTTCCGCATAATTATAATGCTTCCCGTTAAAGAGGAAAGCTGTGTCATCCGGTAATAAACAAACAGGGCTGCTCAGCACAACAGTACGTAAAAACACGCCTATTCAAATGCATAGACAATTTTACTACCAATAATATGAAGATTTTTCAGATCAAAGTTATGACATTTTGACATATTCCCGCTCAAAACACAGAGTGTTGGAACTCTTTAGAACCGCCTCGACGCGGAGGCTCTAACGAGTACCTACCCGACAATCCCTGGTTTTAGGCAGAAGTAATAAAAATAATGTATACACCAGTAAATCCCAGTTTTACTATTTAAATGTGGGTTTAAGGGAGAGAGGGCTTTCAAAATGGCGTTAATACAGTTTTTGTTTAAGTTATCCCATGTGCCACTGCGCCTACTACTCGAGTACCGTTTGCTTGGACTGTATGTTAAAATTGAACTGTACTAAGAATTAGAATGCAAAATGATCCATCAGGTCTATCAAAATGTAGTTAATGCATATATACAGTTTATTGACACAGCCCTTTTTAGATAGGTGATTTATAATCCTCGAGTGGTTGAAGATCGGATAAAGAAGCGCACTCGTTTCTTTATCGGAGCTCCAACCTCCCTCGGTTTTATTTCTCGCAGCAGAAATGAATAAAAATAATGTATGCTATATAAAAGTCGGGTTTAAGGGGATCAAAATTATAAACCACGTTTAAAGACCAATTTTTGAACAGTCCCAAAGGAATGGAGGAATTTTACTGTTTTTCCCGTTACAACTGATTTTTCTCTATATGTAGTGGGTTCTAACGGTGTCTAACTGTTGGTTTTCTTTTGCTCCAGCATTTCAGTAATTTTTTGCTGTCGAGTCCTCACCGTTGTCTCACCTCTGTGGTTATTTGATTTTTGTGTTCACGGAGATGTTGCACTAATGAGTTAGGAAGCCTTCATGGGGACTGAACAAATTATTTGTCTAAATCGCGACGGAAGTAAGGGCGAGGATTGTGGCCACTTAAAATCGATTTAAGCCCCCCAGTGGAAATCATTCCACTGACCGTTCCAAGGCGGTTCTTCTGTGGCGGTTTATTTATGGTGTTGTTTGTTACTTACTGTGTGTATCACTTGTGTCTTTTTATTTTGGATGGCCATATGGCCATTTTGTGGGAAAGTAACTGTCCTTATGGCCTTCCTTTGTTTAGGTTTCCATTATGGTCTGGTCGCTTGGTGTTTGTGTTTCTTTCCCTTTGGTGTCTTTGATGGGTTGAGTAAGTTAATTGTATCGATTCCTGATCTTTGTTTTACTTCTACTTTACTTCACGGACTTTTTAAGTCGATGGGAAATATAGATATTGTACATAGTGAAAAAAAATGTTTTGAATTTTGACTAAACCAGTTAATGTTATTAACCCATTTTATACTAGTCTACTCTTCCATTGCTATATGTTAGACAAGTCCATTTGTCATATAAGGGGTGTCAGGCCTAGTTTTTCATTTTATGCCCCCAACTTCGAAGAAGTTGGAGGGGCATATTGCGTCTGCTTCGTTTGTCCGTCCGTTAAGCTTTTGATGCATGCATAGCATAACTTAAGAACCGTGCATGCGAGGGTTTTGAAATTTCATATTTGGATTCCTCATGGAAAATTAGGGGACGAGTATTTTTTTTTCATCCATATTGTGCCCCTTTCAAGAGTTATTGCCCTTTGAATTTCTTTGATAAAATATTGTCAGCAAAGTATCTCGAATACTATAAGAGTTAGAGCCTTGAAAGTTGCTGAATAGATAGATGGTGATGAGTAGATCACCTGATTAACTATGGACTAAATTCCGAAAAATACTTAATGAGTTATGGCCCTATGTCACTTTCAATGGTTATTTTTACATTGTACCTCTATATGCTTTGTGATGCATAGCATAACTTGAGAACCGTGTATGCTTGGGTTTTGAAACGCCATATATGGATTCCTCATGGAAAGTTAGGGGACGCTTTTTTCTCTTCCGGATTGTGCTCCTTTCAAGAGTTATTGCCCTTTGAATTTTTTTGGGATAAAATCTTGTCAGCAAAAAATCTCAAAAACTATAAGAGCTAGAGCCTTGAAAGTTGGTAAATAGATTGGTAGGGACGTGTAGATGACCTGATTAAATTTTGACTAAATTCCGAAAAATACTTCATGAGTTATGGGCCTTTGTCACTTTGGGTATTTGTTCATTGGGAAACTTAGTACCTTGTGAAATGCAGATCTTATGAGCCGCGTGCCAGTGTAGTGGATAGAGTTTTGAACTACGAATCAGTTTGTCCTCGGTTGAGGACTGGATTTTTTTTTCATAAACACACATAAACAGTTATTATGCCCCTCGCACAAAAAAGTTGTTAGGGTGTGGTGATTTTGCATTTGTCCTGCACATACATACATACATACAAGCACTTACTCAAACACGCATGTATGCACACACACACTCATGCATGCATGTACACTTACGCATGTATGCATGCATGCAAAAATTCACAAATGCACCCATGAATAAATGTACAGATGCATACATGCACACACACTCACAATCATGCATGCATGGAATGCACTCATGCATATATGTACACAAGCATACATGCACACACACGCAAAATCATGCATTCATGAACATACACATATGCATGCACACACACACTTCCATGCATGTGTGTGCACTCACACACACACACATACACACACACACACACACACACACACACACACACACACACACACACACACACACACACACACACACACACACACACACACACACACACACACGTACACACACACACACACACACACACACACACACACACACACGCACGCATGCATGTACACACACATGCATGGATGAACACACGTTCATGCAGGCATGCATACACACATACATGCATGCATGCACTCACACATGCATGCAGGCATACATGTACACATGTATGCATGCACACTCATACATGCATGTATACATGTATGCACATACACGTTTACATGCTTTCATACATGCATGCTCATACGAAAACTTGCATGCACGCACACTAATGCATAAACACAAGCACTCACACACATGCATGCACACATACACTCATGCGTGCACACATGCAGGCATGCATGCATGCACTCATACATGTATGCATGCACTCACACATGCATGCATACATATATGTACACGCAAACACATACATGCATATACACATGCACATGCACATGCATTCATGCACATACATTTGCATGCATGCATGCACACACTAATGCATAAATGCACACACTCACATATGCATGCATGAAAGCACATATGCATGCATGCAAAAATTCACAAATGCACTCATGCATAAATGTACATATGCATACATGCACACACACACTCACAATCATGCATGCATGAAATGCACTCATGCATATATGTACACATGCATACATGCACACACACTCACAATCATGCATGCATGAACATACACACATGCATGCACACACACACTTGCATGTATGCATGTGCATACACACACATGCATGGATGAACACACACTCATGCAGGCATGCATGCACACATACACGCATGCATGCACTCACACATGCATTCATGCATGGATACATGCATGCACACACACGCTTACATGCACTCATGAATGCATGCTCATATACATACTTGCATGCACATGCATGTGCATGCACTCATGCATGCACACACATTTATGCATAATTACAAACATTCACACATGCAGGTATGCAAGCACAAATGCATGCACACATACACTCATGCATGCATGCATACATGCACTCATACATGCATGCATGAACTCACACATGCATGTATACATATATACATACGTAAACACATACATGCATGTACACAAGCGCATACACATGCATTCATACATGCATGCACACACATTTGTATGCTTGCATGCACACACTAATGCATAAATGCACACACTCACATATGCATGCATGAAAGCACACATGTATGCACATACATTCATGCATGCACACACACACTCAAGCAGGCGTGCATTCACACTTGCATGCATGCACTCACACATACATGCACTCAAACATGCACACATACACACTCAAACATGCATGTACACATGCAGGCACAGACACACTTGTATGCACACATGCACGCATGCGCTCATACATGCACAAATACATGAATGCACTTACACGCATGTGCATGCACTTATGCATGCATGCACACACACTTATACATAAGTGCAATCACTCACACATGCGTGCATGCAAGCACACATGCATGCAGATATTAACTCATGCACATATGCGTGATGCATGCAACTCACATACATACATGCACATGTATGTGCATGCACTACTCATGCATGCATGCACACACGTATGCAGAAATGCACACACTCATGCATGCATGTATGCAAACACACATGCATGCACACATATGCTCATGCATGCATGCACATACATACATGCATGCATCCACACATGCATTTATGCAGACATGCATTTACACATACATGCATGCACTCACACATGCTCACATGCATGCATACACACGCGCACACTCACGCATGCATGTACTCGCACATTTATGCATGGACACACACACATACATGCATGCACACACATACATGCATTTGGTTATGGCCCTTTGAAAATTGGGCATTTAGGGGCAAGCATATGATTGGGGGCATTGTGTTTTACAAACACTATTTCTAGTTATTCTATTTTTGACGAAAATTATGTTAGCAAATAGTACAGGGTCTGTGATCTGGGTCTGCACTGTTTGCCAAGGTACCCCTTTAGGTGTTTTCCGCATGCAATGGGCTAAAATTATTCGGTTGCCACGACAAACACACTACTGTTTTAGAAGACATTTGATTTACTACTTGTTAACGTTATGACACATTTTCGTCTTTCATTAAAGGAGCTTGTTCGAAGAAACCCTTATTGCGGCGGGTCTAAGGCGCACCCTCAATATATGGAACGGGCTATATAGCATATAAAGCGAAGGTTCACAACGCTATAAATTGCATAGACTTGTTTACATCTCGATGAAAATTCCACAATCTTGTCACAAACAAAAGTGGAAGAAGGTCTATATTTAGCCGAAAAATAAACGGATTTTTCATGTTGCTTAAAAAGTTGTACGCTGTCTATTTCTGAAAGTTGATTTATAAAATCAAGTTTCTATGTCATAACATTTCTACTTCCGGTACTGGACCGCGTTACTCCACTTCCGCTGTTCGTTCGCTGCATAAAATAGTCCAAAGGAACTCTTAAAAACTAATTTTGCAGGTACGGAACGTGTTTCAAAATATTTCATTTTTCGAGACTTTACACGGATTGAATATAAATTGGCTCAAAAAGACATATTCTGAACAGAAAACAACACTCTAGGACTATTTTCCAACGCGCTTTCCGATGATATTTATGTTTACTCTTTCATCCCTGAGTTTCTGAACAGGACCCTTCTCGCTTTAAATATATTCTTATAGAAAGGGATTTCTGATTCGTTCACTCACATGATGGCAATTAAACAGTGAACATGTAGATTCTGGCGAGACGTGCTGCATAGATACAGTGTATTTCTACCTCGGCGTCTGCACCGGTCTACAGGGTCAAAAGGGTTAGCTCGCTTCTCTGAGATTACCAGTAACCAACTTAACAACCCATAACTGACCGACATCAAACGCAGTTATTCACCTGCTTTCGAGAGCTCTAATTACAAAATAGCTTTGAAAGCTATGAGTTTTACGTCAAGTTCCGTACTTTTAGCAAATAGTGAAGACACCGATCAGATGCTACATTCGGTGGCCTCTAATTTGGCTTAACTGTTTCCGAATGTCCCAGTATTGAAACAATTGGCATTTATGGGTTAATGTTTTTATTTGGAACAAACGCATTTTAATTCGCCTTGGGTAGTCGAGGTTCGCTAAACGCGGCGTCTGATCAGGGTTATAATATCTAAATCAAATGGATGATTTTGTTTTATTTTCGTCCAGGTTATTCTCCTTTTTATGTACCGACGCCCGAAGGAACATAGCTCCAAGTGGCTGCACAACGTATGTGCATCGTCGTATCAACCCAACGTTGATGCGACGTTGCTAAGACGTAATGTGCCCGCTAGGAGAACTTCTCTGTAAGATTATTAGCAGATGGGACCAGCACAGAATGTACTGTGCTAATTTAGAAACCATGAAGAAATTAGCAGACAAGTTTATCTTTCTCTCTTTCTTCCTTTTTTTTTTCTTCGTGGGGGTAGTTGGTTGAGGCACAGGTGATGTGTATCTTGTGTCACTGGGGAGTCCAGCTCATAATGACTTACAATTGGGCAAAGCCTGCTCTCCTTGCAGCAGGTAACGGTAGATTGTGAGTGTTGATATTTCTTCTGTTTCTACACTGCCATTCACTCTATCCCTCACGTTCATCTCCTCTGCTCTCTCTTCTATCTCTTCCTCCCCTTTCTCTTGGAGAAGACAAAATGATCCACAAGGGTTGACCTGTCGTTAAACTCAAAACAATCGATGAATCATTTTTATTTTCTTCATCGAATTTTTTAACCCTCACAAAATGTCTAGATAACTGCTTGATCTATGACTGGCATTGTTACCATAATAATTATTCCTCATAAATCAACTATTCTCAGTACTTTCAGTACTTTAATTTTTTATATCGTGAAGTATCCTTAAAATCTCCTGTGAAGAAGTAAAAATTATCAATCCATCACCAAGTTAACGAATGACTGCGCAGTTTTCATTCTCCTGGTAATTGTACTACATCAATACGGCCCCGTGGCCTAATGGATAAGGCGTCTGACTTCGGATCAGAAGATTGCGCGTTCGAATCGCGTCGGGGTCGATTTTTTTTTTTTTTTTTTTTTTTGTTGTTATTGATAATATCCGTTTTATTTTTTCGATCATTTTGAGATGGAATGATCATGCGCTGAAGCTAAGGTTCTTCGAATATTCATTATCTAGGCCCTTCCTACGTAAAGACATCGAATGGGTTAAGGCAATAGCGGAGCAGTCAGAGACGTGTAAACGATTGAGCACATATCGTCGAAATTTCAGTGGTGCAGGAGACCTTAAACAAATAATGATCTATACGAAGAAATCTCCATCACGATAAAGACGCCTGTATGATTTTGACCCCCTCAAACCTCACTTGTATAAGCAAATACAGGGCATTACAGAGGTATATATTATTTTTCTTATTTCTGCTCAAAAACATAGATAAAAGGTACTTGTTAGAACCGCCTCGCCGTATTTTTTTTTTATTTTTATGCTTTCGCGAATGTTGCACTATTATCCTTCATGCGAACTGAACATTAAATTTTCATTCTTTTATCTGAATACTTTTGCAATGTGTTTAAATACCGCTGAATAGTATTTATTTCGTTTAAAACACATTGTTATTACCGTAAATGTATCGAGACCTCCTAGATGTTTTAAATGTAGTTTTTCCAAGTTGTATAGATATGTATATATTGTATATTCATTTTGTTCATAAATTGTATTTGATTATTTTAGATATAGAGGACCATACGTTAAATAAGTAATTCCATTGCTTAATATGTTATCCTCTTTAAATAAAGACGTTATTATTATTATTATTATTATTATTATTATTATTATTATTATTATAAAGTACAACACTTTTGCTGCCCGATCCAAATCGGTTCCTCTGTTGTGGTATTTTTTATTGTTACTCTTCGACTTTGCATGTACACATTGCTTTGGATAGCCATTTGGTAATTTTGTAGGAAAGGAACTGTCCTAAAGGTTCTCCATCTGTCACGTTATCATTATGCTTATGTTGTTTTATATTGTGTTTCTTACGCTTTGGTGTCTTTGATTGCAGGTGGGGGGTAACTGTATTGATTCGTCATTATAACCTATATTTCTTTTTTTAATTAGAGTGACATTTTTATTGCGGTTGACCATTCGCCACAGTTTTGTCCGTACAAAAAGGGATGAAACGCTGTGATAGATTTGCGTTCAGTCACGTAATTCTGTAAATGGGTCATTCTCAAAAAATGGAGAAACCAGGGTTTGTAATGTAACAAAGATATACTGTTTTTTTTTTAATGTAACCATTTTATTAACAGCAACAATCTGTAATGTATGCAACTTTAAACGAGAGCAATACACTGTCAGTGTTATATTTATTAGGTACCGCCCTTGCTGAAATGTCAGTGCAGTCACATAAATTTGTTTTGTGAATTGGGACTAAGTTTCGACAATTGTGAAACTTAAAGGCAGTGGTGTAAATAGTATTTTAAAGCTTTTAAGCTCTTAGTTGAATCCATTTGTTTTCAAAGCTTGAAGGGAATCACATCAGAAGTTAGTCTGATTTAGAAAGAAAATGTGCACTATCTGCTTATTTATTTACCTGTACAATGCTTATGCCAAGCAGATTATGAAAATGCAAGTGTTAATTTTTTTAATATGGCGGTCTTACAACATACAACGGAACTGTAGCTAGTATAATTTAACGTGGCTGCACTGACTGTGACTGCACTGACATTTTGTGACTCCACTGACATGATGTATATTTAATACAATGCACACACAAGTAGCAATATTTTCAAAGCAAATACTGTGAGCTGGTTTTTAATATCAACATTTGATAAGAATCCGGTCTTCAACACGAGATCCACAAGGGTGCATCATACGCCCATGAATTAAGAACCGCTTTGTTTATGTGCCTTGTTTTCTACTTGTAAGTATGCAATATTATGAAAAATATATAATAATTCCAAACAAAAGCTGAATAATTTCACAAAAGCATAATACTCTGCATTAGTAGAGAGTACATAACACAATCTGCAAGTTAGTATAAAACTCTTCCATGAAACATTTCGCAATTTCAAGTAAAAATTAGAAGCTTCCGTGGTGCAGTGGTTATGCCACTCGCCTTGTAAACAAGGGGTCGCAGGATCGATCCCGGGCTTCTACAGACTTTCGGATGAGTCTTAAAACGGAAGTTCCGTCTCCGTATGACCTTTGCTGTTGGGCGAGACGTAAAACTCAAATTCACTCACTCACTAATTATCAATTCGGGAGCTAGTTAATGCATGTCTGCACTGTTTCGCTTCTCCTGGAACCATATCAACACGGCCCCTTAACCTAATGGATAAGGCGTCTGACTTCGGATCAGAAGACTGCGCGTTCGAATCGCGTCGGGTCGATTTTTTTTTTCTTTTTGTTGTTGATAATATCCTTCTTATTTTCGATCATTTAGGGGATCATTTAGGGGATAACTGTACTGAAAATTGTCATTTGGGGAGGTAAATCTTCGGTTTTACGGTCGCAAATTGCGTTTTACGGCTCCGCTGACGCGTCGCCGTAAAACGAAATTTCCGACCGTAAAACCTCCGATTTACCTCCCCAATTGACAATTTTCAATACAGTTATCCCCATTCTAATAAATGCATTTTTTCGGTTGTTAAGCTAAAAATTGTACTAAATTTGCACAAGACGGCAAGCGCGTTGAGCTGCGTAAAACCAAATGCCAGCCAATGAAAGGCAACAATACGTGATGACGTCGGGTTTCCGACAGTATATCGCAGAATATACTGTCGCAAATTGTTGACGTTATCCAATCAGACGTCGCGTTACATACACAAGTGCATTAGAATTCGAGATAGAAGTATCACGCACTGAAGCTAAGGTTCTTTGACCAATCATTATCTAGGCCCTTCCTGCGTAAAGAAATCGAACTGGTTATGTAATATCCGAGCAGTCAGAGACGGTTAAAGGATCGTGCACATATCGTCGAAATTTCAGTGGTGCAGGAAACCTTTTTAAATGTCATTAAACAAATAATGGTATGTACGAATAAACCCCATCAAGTTAAACACGCCTCTATGATTTTGACCCCCTCAAACCCCACTTGTATGTGGTAAAACAGGCCTTTTTATGCGTGTATATTATTTCTCTTATTTCTGGTCAAAAGTATAGATTAAGGGAGACATTTTGGAGACGTTGCTTCCAACTTTGTGGGACTTTTACCCGACATTGAGATGAAATGACATCTCAAGTCCCGTCGCCATATAAAACCGAGACGGTTTATAAGCATGGACGGTCCAATTTGCACCGCTTTATCTCGGCAGGCTTAAATCCTCTAAGCGGTTTGCGGTTTACCAGTACCCGTGTGCGGTCGGTTTCAGCTCTGCGTTGAAGCATCATGCAGCCCATCTATTTCTTCAAGCCCCGATGGGCGAGGGCTGAGTAGTAACCCGTTATCCGGAAGAGTATGAAGCGTTTGCTGAAGAGCAAAAGGCCATTCTGGTGCTTATCGTTTATTTTCTGCCCCTCGGAGCTTGTTGACGCCTCTGTCCACAGCATCACGAAAACACGCCTATGTAATTTTGCCCCCTTGAACCCCACTTTTATATAGTAAAACTGGGGTTTACAGGGGTAAACCTTATTTTTCTTATTTCTGCTCTAAAATATAGATTGTGGGTACTCGTTAGAACCGCCTCGATGAGGCGGTTCTAACGAGTACACACAGTCGATATTTTGAGCAGAAATAAGAAAAATATAACAAATTTTGATCTTAAAATTTTCATTTTTTCGGCGATAAAGGTTACAATGTGTATTTGTATAGGCGTGTTATCGTAATGTGGGTCGAGTATGTAGAAGGTGAAGAATATAAGAATCTTACATGAGTGTGAGGGGTGTATGGAAAAATCCGGACCGAGGGTCACTGTCCGGCAACACGAGGCTTACCGAGCGATGCCGGACAATAATCCCGAGGGAAGGATTAATGACAATTAAAACGAATTTTTGTCACGATTATTTGACAAAACCATCAATATTCCACTATAAGTACACGCGACGTTGTTAAGTACGTCGTACGTGTAACATTACGAGACGTATCTAACTAGATTGCATATTTAGTTCACTAGTGGATTATTGAATTTATTACATGGCGTTATTACATTCTCAGACGCGATGTCATAGGATAAAAACAAATATTTTATGGGTTTTATAAAAAAATTTGGAAACAGAAAGTTCGTGTCACAGTACTGTTTGAACAAAATAAATGAATAAGTGCCTTGGAATGGGAACGGCGCGTCGCCGTCGCCGTAAATCTAAACTTCGGAATGTAATACTACTTCACGGTGACGAATGTGAATAAAGTTTTATCATAATTTATGACATCGCGTCTGAGAATGTAATATCGCCATGAAATAAAGTCGTCTATTGGATTAAATATGCAAATTAGTTAGAAACGTCTCGTAAAGTTACACGTACTGTACGACGTCCTTAACGACGTCGCGTTTACTAGTGGCGGAATATTTTCGTTTTTGTATATAAAAACAATCGTAAATAAAATGCATTTTCAATCTCATAAGATAAGAAGAATATTGCATTCGTCTTCATGTATTATTTGATTTATAGAAAATCGTTGAGGAAAAGGGATAAAATGCCCGGCAAGGCTCGCATTTTATCCTTTTTTCTCAACTCGTTTAATAATAATACATGAACACGCATGTAAGATCCTCTATATCTTCTGAGTTTATTCTGCATATTAAACTATATGATGTGTATTTTCGCACATTCAGTGCCAAAAAAACGGCTTTTCGCACGTTTTTGGTGCAAAAGTGTAATTACAATGATAGACTGTAGAACTGCTGTGCCACAAAGTCTGCGTTTGTAATGTAAAGCTGATAAAGGAAGTCATTTGCCTTTGTAGACTAACTGAAAGTCAAATTATTCACCATGGAGCTCTTAAGTCTGGAGTTTTCTAATAATGAATTGGTTGATGTCCCCCAGGATATTAGACAATACGTCTTGTCCTGCCATCGCAGCGTCATACTCGCGCATTGTACATAAGAAACAAAATCCCGCATGACGCTTAATTGAGCCAGCGCACGACAAAACCTACAATAAGCCATGTGCACCCATCGAAGACATATAGTCTAACCAGAGACTTCTCTTGCTGCATGAAGGGGCATTGGGCCCTTAGCCATCCTTAGAGCGCACAACGAAGACTCTGATCAGACTGCGCGGATGCGCAGGCTGATCTGAGTCTTCGTTGGGCGCACATGTCTTATTGTAGGTTTGTCATGCGCTGGCTCAATTTATATGTACTTTTTCAGGAGAAATGGCTATATAGGATAGCGATCTACTGACATTTATGTATGAAGTTTCGCCTGTAATTAAGGACAAACGTGATGATTTTGATCCGGTTCTGGATAGTTATCTGTAACTACAACGTAAGCAAATCTGTAAACTCCGCTTTTCATGGGAAGTTTATGTTCTCTGAAATGTTGCACTGATGAGTCAAATATCCTTCGTGTGGACTGTGTGTACACAACGACAGAACAAAGGCGAGGATTGTAGCCACGTAAAATCGATATAAGCCCACCGCCCTCCTCCCACCCCGTTCCAAGGCGGTTTGCTAATTGTTGTAGTTCATGTTAGCATGTACATGTATGTATCGCTAATATATTGTTATTTTAAATGACCGTTTGGTCATTTTGTTTTGTTTGTTTGTTTGTTTGTTTGTTTGATTTGACGTTTAACGTTCCCGTCAACACTGTAAAGGTCATCTTGAAGACGTTGCTTTCAATTTTGTTGGACTGTTACCCGACAGTGAGATGAAATGACAACTCAAGCCCTGCCGCCCAATGAAACCAATAGGGTTTATAAGCATGGACGGGCCGACTCGCACCGCATTGCCTGGACAGGCTTTCCTTTTGGCTTCTCGCTTGTAACGTTTTCATTTTAGTGGAGTTGTTTTGTGTTGGTGTTTCTTTCCCTTTGGTGTATTGGACTAGAGGGAAGAGGTAACTATCTAATCTTGACCATTGCCTTCACTTATATCGTTTATACTTAGTTTGAATGTGTATTTGAAAACAAGTCAGTTTTAGTCAAAATCAGAAACAAGCAAGCATGGATCCTGATGAATTGGTTCATCTGGCTCTACACTGTTTCATTTCGAAAGTACGCCTATTCAAATATTCTGAAAATTTTACCGCAAGAGAGATAGAGAGAAAGAGAGAGAGAGAACATTTTCAGGTAACAAATATCTGATAGTTTTCGTATTTTTGCTGGAAACATAGATTGTGGATACACATTAGAACCGCCTCGACTAGGCGGTTCTAACGAGTACCCATAATCTATGTTTTTAAGCAGAAATAAGAAAAATATCTCCTATAAACCCCAAGTTTACTATTTAAAAGCGGGGCTTAAGGGGGTCAGAATTATATAGGCGTGTTTTCAAAATACTGGACAAACATCGCTGATTCAGATGGGACGGCTTGCTCTGTGTCGTCTCGTCAGGGTTTACACTGCATGCATAAGAGAGCACGTTGGCATCTGTACCGATCTCCAGGGTTGTAAATATTTAGCAGTACATTGTGGCCAGCTTACGGGACAATCGAACATTCTAAGTGCTTCGCAATAACAATAAGCCCATTATACAAAAAAGTACACTGCCATATATAATCAAATCCGGTTTCATTTCTATTTGCAGAGACGTAAAAACTCCATTTGCGAAGAAGGAAACCTTACAAAAATAAGATCAAAATCACAGCTCTCGGAACCCGTGAGAAAAACGGGCCTTGGAATTCGTCGCTTTGTGTTCTCAAGTTATATGTGCGTACGGGCTAGACGCACCTCTTACACGAGTAAGTGCAGCAAAAATGCTTATAGACAGACTCGCCTGAAAGTTGAAAAGCTGTTTCACCCACTTTCTGCTCGCCTATGCGATAAGTAAACTTTTTTCGTAAGTTGGCTCATTTGAAGAGTCTGCCCTTACTCTTGTCATTTTCAGAGACAACGGATATTACAAGCAAGCGTCATTGCCCGTACAGTCACGGTTCAAGATTGATAATGTCCTTCTTTTGTGTCAGTGTTTTATTTTCTGCACTAGAAAACCATGTACATGTGAAATAATGGCGTTTAACATGGTGTCAGAAACGACACATTATGAAAATACGCCTATTCAAATATACTGAAAAGTTAACCACCCAAAAATGAAAAATTTTCGGATAAAACATTCTGATATTTTTCTCATTTCTGCTCAAATGAAACAAAATTCAGATAAAACATTCTGATATTTTTCTCATTTCTGCTCAAACGATGGATTGTTGTTACTCGATAGGACCGCCTCGACGAGGCGGTTCTAACGAATAACTACAATCTATGTTTTTGAGCAGAAATAAGAAAAAATATGTATTCCCTGTAAACCCAGTTCAATACAAAAGAGGGGTTTGAGAGGAATACATTTATATAGGCGTGTTTTCGTGATGAAACATCAGGTATTTCTTATTTTAGCTTTCAACATAGATTGTGGGTGTTCGTTAGAGCCGCCTCGCAGTGGGTACTCGTTAGAAACAGTCCTAAATCTGATTTTAATATAGGAATTTGACAATACTGAAACAACAATGATATTTTGCGTTAATATTTCACAATGGCAAGGTATAAAAATTATGATACGCTGCATGATGTTGTAAATATATGCATTTAGAACTAAAAGTCCTGTAATCTTATCCAAATACATTGATAACTCGATCATCACGTTAACAAGACCGTGTAATGAGGACCCCATTAAACCCCACTTTACATAGCGAAAACTGGGGTTTACGGGGATATACATTATTTGAGCCCCGAACTTGTGTCTTCGAGCATTCCGTCATGACAAATTTTAACTGCGCATGCCCAGCCATTCAGAGGGGCCAGGGATATGGCTTTCTGTCTGAAGGTTCCTCTTGATTCACTGCTTGTATGAGCGAGCAGCGAAGGTTCTGGCTAGACTGCGCGGATGCGCAGGCTCGCCTGAACCTTCGCTGCTCGCATAGGCGATAAGTACCAAAATCGCCTGACGGGGCCCATTTTATTTCTACTCCATAACATAGGTTATTGGTACTCGTTAGAATCGCCTCAACGAGCGAATGAGCACCACAACCTATGTTTTGGAATATAAATAAGAATAATATCATATTCTACTCATGGGTACCCGTTAGAATCGCCTGATTTGGGCGGGTTCTAACGTGCACCGACAATCTAGGGGTGGGGGGGGGGTGGCGATTGATATGTTACTAGCCTCATGGTGAAGGCTTTAAATTTTGGCGGACATATTGTATTATTTTGCAACATAATCCCCTTCAGTATCTATACACTTTTGCCAGCGGTGTTTAAGGACCTCAATGCCACTTTTATGGAACTCCTTATCTTGGCTGTTCAGAAAGTCACCGACTGCATATACATGTCATCATCGGCCCTAAATAGCCGTTTCCACTTAGATCAGGTGAATAAGGTGGGTGTTCAATCAATTTAAAGCCATAATCCTGAATGGAAGCCATGGGATTGAGCATTATCCTGATATGGAACCATATTTCCGCGGCGATTAAGTTTAATATTTTTCAATGACTGCGTCAGAAGTGAAACATAGTATGTGCCATTGATTGTTTGTCCCTTTTGTAAATAATATATCAGCAGAATTACCATCTGCATTCCAGAAAACCAGGCCATAGCCTTTCCAGCTGATGGAACAGTCTTTGCCTAGTTTGGCGGGGGTAAGACAGAGTGCTTCCATTCATTCGATTGTTGTTTGGCCTCTGGGGTAAATTGGTGGACCCATGTTTCATCCATGGTGACAAATCTCTGAAAAAAATTGGCGTAAACTTTCTTTAAAAGGTTAAGATTAGCACGCGCATCACGAAAACACGCCTATATAGTTTTGACCCCCTCATACCCTCCTTTTATATAGTAAAACTGGGGTTCAAGGGGGTATACATTATTTTTCTTATTTCTGCTTAAAAACATAGATTGTGGGTACTCGATAGAACCGCCGCGTCGAGGCGGTTCTATCGAGTCCCCGCAATCTATGTTTTGAGCAGAAATAAGAAAAAATATCACAATTTTTCTTCTCAAAATTTCTATTTTTTTGAGGGCCCAAAAATGGCAATGTATTTGTATAGGCGTGTTTTCGTAATGATGATGTGCGCCTGCAGAGCTTCTAATCAGCTGTCAGAAGTCTTGCATTACGATACCACACTCATGCGGCATAGTGAATTTTTCACATATACAAGATGGCTACTTTTCTGATGAAAATCCGAGATATTTGTCTTATTTATACTGCAAACATAGGCTGTGGGTGCTCGTTAGAACCACGTTTCTAACAAGTACAAACAACATATGTCTTGGATCAGAAATATGGAAAATAATGTATACCGCCTTAAACCCCAGTTTTCTCTATGTAGAGTGGGGTTTAGGGGTGTTCATTTCACGGACTTGTTCACGTGATGGTAGCCATCGGGCCGAATGCTTTCTCATTGCAAGATCCTCTGTCAGTGTGGAATGTACTCGTTTCTGTGAAATGCCAACCCTACTGGCTATATATCTGTCTGTGACTCGACTGTCAGCCATAACAATACCATGGCCTTTATTGACCATTTCTGTGGTTGCATCATTGACAGGCCCTCCAGGACGGGGGTCACCCTAAATGCTTTGTCTGCCGCGCAGAAATTCCGCCGACCACCTTTTTACTGTGCATATGAAGGAGCATCTTTCCCTCGTGTTGCTACCATATTATTAGGTGTTAAACCGTTTTTATGCAAATATTGGATCACTGCTCTTTCACCGATTTTGTCAATTTTGCAAAAGCTGCTTGTCTTGTTGCGTGCTACCTCATAAATATAAGCCAAACAAATGAGACGAGTTCTTGGGCACATGGCCCTATATCGTCAGAGAACAGTAGGGCTTAAAAAGAACATCCCTGCGTTCCTCGTTCAATACGAGGCTCACATCATACCAATCAGCCCTCGTATCTTTGGACAAGAAGTAAGAAAAATATCTAAAATTTTCATCTGAGAAAACGCTAGTTCTAAAAATTTGAGTGCATATACATGTACAATACGAGCATTCACGATAGGCACAAACCAATACAGTGAATGGCAGTAGTGTTTTTGTTTGTTTGATTTGAGGGTTAACGTCCTCGTCAACACTGTAGAGGTCACTTTGGAAACGTTGCTTCCAATTTTGTCGGACTTTTACCCGACGTTGAGATGAAATGACATCTCAAGCCCTGTCGTCCAATGAAACCAATATAGTTTATAAGCATGGACGGTCCAACTCGCACTGCTTTACCTGGGCAGGCCTAGATCCTCTGAACGGTTTGCCAGTAGCCGTGTGCAGTCGGTTTCAGCTCTGCGTGGAAGCATCATGCAGCCCATTTATTTTGCCAACCCCCAAATTGGCGGGGGCCACGCAGTAGTGTTAATTAAATATCTGGAACAACCAGTTGGCATATCACGAATTACCACAGCATCTATAGAGTATACTGTTCTCTAATTATAAAATGATTCTCTCCAGGGGTGAGATATGGTGAATTGAAATGCACTTTTGTTTGAATACGCGATGAACTAGCTTATAGAATTTGTGATATCATCTGTTACGAACAATGCAATGAACGACATTTTATATGTGGAGGAAATTCACATTGATGCCCAAAACATGGAATGAGGTACCAATTCAATCCATCACATAATCAAGCCTATATACGTCTGACCCTCTTGAATCCCATTTTTATAAAGAAAAGCTGGGGTTTAAAGGAGTAAACTTTTTGTTGATAGTTCTGCTCTAAAATAAAGTTTGTGGGTAATTTGAGGCGTTTCTAAGGAGTACCCACACTCTATATTTTGAGCAACAATAAGAAAAATATTTCTCTTTTTCTTCATCTCAACGTTTCATTTTTTCCGCGGTAATGTGTTTGTACAGGAGTGTTTTCGAAATGAAAACTGGCCGAAACGAGCTTGTCTGGCCCAGAAAAATCGTGTAGACTCCATATTTTTTTTCAGTTCTTTGCTGTAGTCCTTGCTTCCAATGAATTACCCTTTTTTTCAGAACGTTTACAGGGTATGCATTGTTTTCCTTATTTCTGCTTCACAACATGGCTGTGGGTACTCGTTAGAACCGCCTCATTGTGGCGGTTCTAACGAGCACGCACAACCTATAGTCGGTGATTAATTAGAAAAATATGACAAAGTTTTAAAGATGTGAAAGAATGCACTTTGTCAGGAGGATGTGTTACCGTAATAATACGCATGGTGATCCTTCGCAGAGCTGAAACCGACCGACCGCTTAGCAGGTATAACAAAGAAGTGAACGCAATAATCAGCAGCTGATCAGGAATCGATACAATTAACCCACACCTCCCATCAGAGACACCAGAGGGAAAGAAACACAAACAAGAGTGCCATGATGGCCCTTGATCGCTCACCTGATCCATAGAGTAACAAGTGGTCCCCGGGGAGGACCATTATTGACCCAAGGGCTATAATGTGCATAATGTTGAGGGAGGTCTAAAAAGGTGAAGCTTCATACCAAATATCAACAAAGGCTATAATTTGAACAATCTTGGCAAAGGTCCACAAGATGAAGCTACACACCAGATATCAAAGACCTGGGCCTTGCGGTTTCAGAGAAGAGGATTTTTTAAAGATATTCCCTAGATAAGCCTATGTAAAACCAAATGGCCCCGGGGCGGGGGCATTTTTGGCCTCAGTGCTATAATTTAAACAATCTTGATAAAGGTCCACTAGATGAAGCTTCACACCAAATATCAAAGACCTGGGCCTTGCTGTTTCAGAGAAGAAGATTTTCAAAGATTATCTCTATATAAGTCTATGTAAACCAAAGGGCCCCGGGGCGGGGGCATTTGTGGTCCGAGGGTTATAATGTGAACAATCTTGGTAGAGGTCCACTAGATGAAGCTCCATACCAAATATTAAAGACATGGGCCTTGCAGTTTCAGAGAAGAAGATTTTTAAAGATTTTCCTATGTAAGTCTATGTAAAACCAACGGGTCTAGGGGCGCGGGGGGGGGGGGCATTTTTGGCCCCAGGGCTATAATTTGAACAGTCTTGATAGAGGTCCACTAGATGAAGCTTCATACCAAATATCAAGGAGCTAGGCCTAGTGGTTTCACAGAAGAAGATTTTCCCTATATAAGTTTAATGTAAAACCAAAGGGCCAAGAGGCGTCGGCATTTTTGGTCTCAGCGCTATAATTTGAACACTTTGGTCCACTAGATGAAGCTTCATACCAAATATAAAAGACCTAGGCCTTGTGGTTTCAGAGAAGAAGATTTTTTTAAAGATATTCCCTACATAAGCCTATGTAAAACCAAATGGCCCCGAAGCGGGGGCATTTTTGGCCCCAGGGCTATGATTTGAACAATCTTGGTAGAGGTCCACAAGATGAAGCTTAATACCAAATATCAAAGACCTGGGCCTTGCAGTTTCAGAGAAGAAGACTTTTAAAGCTTTTCCCTATATAAGCCCAATAAAACCAAAGGGCTCCGGGGCGGGGGCATTTTTGGCCCCAGCACTATAATTTGAACAACCTTGGTAGGGGTCCACTAGATGATGCCTTCATACCAAATAGCAAAGACATGGGTCTTGCGGTTTCACAGAAGAAGGTTTTTAAATATTTTCCATATATAAGCTTTTGTAAAACCAAAGGGCCCCTGGGCGGGGACATGTTTGGCCCCAGCACTATAATTTGAACAATCTTACTAGCGGTCCACTAGATGAAGCTTTAGACCAAATATCCAAGACCTGGGCCTTGTGGTTTCAGAGAAGAAGATTGTTTAAGTTTTCGGTGAAAAAAATCTTTTTTTGGCTCCTGTGACCTAGATGTGCAACGGACCGGAACCATTTGAACAACTTTGAAAAGGGAGCACATTAAGGATCATTCCTGTGAAGTTTGGTCAAAATCCGATCGGTGGTTTAGGAGATGTCGTTAAAAGAAATTGTTTACGCACGGAAGCACGCACGGACGGACGCACGACGGACGACGGACAAAAAGTGATCCCAAACGCTCACCTCGTCACTACGTGACGGTGAGCTAACAAAATAGAAGTGAAGGCAATGAACAGGAATCGACACAATTAATCCACACCTCCCATCAGAGACATCAGTGAAAAAGAAACACAAACATTAAATAACTACACCAATAGCGTAAAAAGGACTGTTGCGGTCAATTGGCTATCCAAAACAAAAGAAATATAAGCCATACACACATTCAAAGCCAAATTATAACAAAAATAAACCGCGATAAAAGAACCGTCTTGGAACTGCCAGCGAAAAGTATTTCAATGGATGTGTGTGTTGGGGGCGGTGGGGGGGGGGTCTCTCCAGATAAAGTGATGCGAGTTGGACCGCTCCTTAAACCCTAGCGATCTTTGTGGGAGGTAGGGCTTGAGGTGTCATTTCATCTCAATATCATAAAATCGGTAGCAGCGTCTGCAAATGACCTAAAAAGTGGACGTAACATATCGTGGTGAGTAGGACATTGATGCCTTGAAGCGTCATGTTGAATCTGTGTCCGCTATGGAAGAACACTGTCTCATTCATAAAGGATACGCTGACCATTAGTGCTTTGTACCGCTGGTCACAGATTCGGGTCACCTGGAAAAAATGTGACCTGAGGTTCACTAGTGATACATTAATTTGTGTGTGTGTGTGTGGGGGGGGGGAGCATATCTGTAGAAAAGAAACTACAGTAAAACTTCGATGGCTCGTACTCCGATGGCTCGTTTACCATGGATGAGTCGAACCCGTTCTTGAGTCCGCAAGGAGTTCTTCCAAATACGATATAGGGGTAATTTAAGAAGCTTTTCTTCATTTATCTTGCAAATGTATGCTGTTCGTACTCATTAGAATCGCCTCGATGAAGCGATTCTAACGAGTACACACAACGTACATTTATAATACAGAACACCGAAATGATATCCACAATTATCTCCATTATGCCTCCTGGTATGGAACTAATAGTATCTCTCTGTGGCTCGAACTACCGCTGTCTCGAACAAATTTTCATGGTTCCAAAGTAGTTCGAGCCATCGAAGTTCGACTGTATTACGCATGGTATTTTCTCTTTTTTATCTCACCTGTGGGTGACATAACGAGGGTGAGATAAGAATTTCTTGCCTCAGCTGGTAAAAATCACGGATATTTTTGTCTGGTATGTAAGAAATAAGTTTTCTGTGATGCTAGAATTACTACAATTTGTATCTCTAAATATATTCTTAAAACACCCGGATATTTGTTCAGAAAATTCGCAGTTTTTCATTCACACGTAGGAGGACTTACAATCCTTCCGCATAATTATCAAGTGTTTTAAATAACGCTTCCCGTTTAAGAGGAAACCTGTTTTCAACCGGTAATAAACAAACAGGGCTTGAGCAGCTAACACGCCTATTCAAATGTAACCAAAATATGAAGATTTTCAGATAAAAAAAATACTCCCTGTAGTCGGCCCTACTTTTCCAATGCAACCCTTACATTTAGACGCAGGAAAGTTTAATTCACGTTGAGACGTGTTCTTGATGTGACGTTAACGACATCTCAGAAGATGTAAACAACGTTCAGAATATGTAAACAACGTTCAGAATGAACGACGTCAGACTCCATCGGAGGCAGCGTTGAAATAATGATTACATGGACATAACCGCTGTATGAGGCATAAGTCTGGTTACTGTAATCTCTGATTTTTAATTGTTATATCACTTTATCATATGACGTCGCGTCTGAGAGTGTAATAACGCCATGTATTATTTTCGATAATCCACTAGTGGATTAAATATGCAAATTAGTTATACACTCCCCGTAACGTTACATGTACGACGTCCTTAACGACGTCGCGTTTACTTATGGCGGAATATTGACATTTTAGTAAAATAAACGTGAATAAAAAACGTTTTAAATGTCATATGATAAATAGAATCTTGCATTCGTGCTCATGCATTACTGAATTTATCAAACTCGTTGAGGAAAAGGAATAAAATGCTCGGCAAAGCCTCGCATTTTATCCCTTTTCCTCAACTCGTTTAATAAATTCAATAATACATGAGCACTCACGTAAGATCCTATATATAATAAATTTAGATCTTATATTTTCAAGAAGCCTCCGTGGTGCAGTGGTTACGCTACTCGCCTTGTAAACCAGGGATCGCAGGATCGATCCCGGGCTTCTCCAGACTTTCGGATGAGTCTTTAAACCGAGGTCCCGTCTCCGCATGACCTTAGCTGTTGGTGGGACGTAAAACTAAAAACTCACTCACTCACTTAAATCAGTACAATAGAAAGCGCTTTCAAAATGGCGTCTGTACAGTTTTTGTTTCAGACATCTTATGTGTCACTGCGCCTACTACTCGAGTATAGTAGTCGCAGATAAGATTGGCAAGGCGGAGCTATTCAGGTGTTGTCAATATATGTCAAATTCGCTGAGTCCACCAGACGATTCGGTAGGGTGCCTTTCGCACGCTTTCTACAAGCGGACGAAATGGGCATATACGCCACAGCTACGCTTATGTTATAAGTGAATTCACATAATCGGGTGGCTTGGTTTAACTTTTTGCTAATGGAATATTCCTAAGGCAGGTACAAACGATAGCTCCGCCTAGTCAATTTTATCTGCGACTACTATACCGTATGTTAAGACCGAACTGTACTAAGAATTAGATGCAAAATGATCCATCAGCTCTATCAAAATGCAGGGAATACAGGTATACAGTTTATTGACACAGCCCATTTTAAATATGGGATTTATAAACCTAGAGTGGTTGAAGATCAGATAAAGAAACCCGTGAGCAGGCGCACTCATTTCTTTATCGGATCTTCAATCTCCCTCGGTATATAAATCCCATACTTAAAATGGGCTGAGTAATAAACTCTATTATTAAATTTTACAGTAGTGATATACTGAGATTTCTCAGTGAATTATAAATCTTTAATTCACTGAGTGATTTATTTCATTTCGAACGTTTTGACAATCGATAGGCGTTGCTGATGTTCTTTACAACAACAATAACAATAGCTGACGCTTGGCGGAAAATCTGATATTATATTAATCATAGAATCAGACTTTAATTTTCGCGTCCATCTGATGTTTTTGAGCAAAGACCTGCAACACGAAGATAAAGTATGATTTTCTTTGTAATACAGTTCTACCTTCATGACTTTGTTTCATCTGTATTTCATGCACTGGACGATTTTTATGTCTCGCAGCAGAAATGATAAAAACAGTGTGTGATATATTTAAGTGGGGTTTAAGGGGGTAAAAATTATAAACCACATTTAAAGACCACTTTTTGAACAGTCCCAAAGGAATGGAGGAATTTTACTGTTTCTCCCGGTACAACTGACTTTTCTCTATATGTAGTGGGTTTACAGGGGTGTCCGTTTCACGGACTTTTTAAGTTGATGGAAAATAAAGATATTGTACATAGTGACAAGAGCTTTACATTTATGCAAACACTTTTGACCTTTGACCTTGACAATGACCTTTTACCTACTGAATAAGAATAAAATAACATTTTGGTCATAACTTTCGAACCATTTGGGATAAAGCCTTCATATTTGGCATGTATATTTCCTGTGATAAGAGATTGACATTCATGCAAAAATGTTTGACTATGAACTTGGCCTTTGACCTACTTAAAAGAAAATATTTACATTTCCAGCATAAAGGCTAATGTAAACCTACAGAAAACAATTGCGTTCATACTTCCATGAACGCATCGAATAACATGAATTTCAGTGACGTTAAGTGACGTAATTCTAAACCATTGTTCTCTACGGGCGTTGATGACGTCAACGCTGCTTCGCCCTTTGTAGAAAAACAGCGTGAAAATGTTTTTCAGCTTTAAAAGTTTTCCATACAAGCATTTATTCGCCCAGTGATGAGGGGGGGGGGTGCAAATATAAAAAATAAACTTCATTTTTGCTTTTTATGAAAGTATGAACGACAGTGGTTCGCTAGCAAAGTTTACACGAACCCCTTCGGGGTTCATTTACTTTGCACGCGACCCACTGCGTTCATACTTCCATGAACTGCAGAAAAAATAAATTTAATTTCTTAAATATAAAATTGTTCATAACTTTTGAACCGTTTAATACAGAGCCTTTTTATTTGGCATGTAGGTTCCTTGTGACAAGAGCTTTTTTATTAATGCATTTTTTTTTACCTGTGACCTTGACCTATGACCTACTTTAAAGAAAAAAATATTATTGTTCATATCTTTGAACCGTTTAAGATAGAGCCTACATATTTGGCATGTAAGTTTCTTTGTGTCAAGGGCTTCCCAATCAAACAAAAAAAAAATGACCTGTGACCTTGACCTTAAACTGTGACCAACTGTGAAAAAATGACCATGCACGGGGACATGTTGGTGTTTCACAAACACAATCATCTTGTTTTTCATTATTACTATTATTATTATCATTATTATTATTATTTATTTATTTATTTATTTATTTATTTATTTTCATTTCTTTTCTCGTTTGTTTTTTTGTGTGTGTTTTTTTGTTTTTCCTGCATGTGTGCAAGGCCTGGCGCATTAATGTACAAACCATGTTGAGCATTTATTTCCTTTATTCCCCGGAAATTGCGTTTCCACCTCGTTTCTCCCTTTCTCAAACAATCAAACGGCATAACGAATACACGCCTATACAAATACATTGTAACCTTTATCGCCGAAAAAATTGAAATTTTAAGATGAAAAATTGTGATATTTTTCTTATTTCTGTTCACAACATAGATTGTGGGTACTCGTTAGAACCGCCTCTTCACTATCTATACTTTAGAGCAGAAATAAGAAAAATAAGGTTTACCCATGTAAACTCCAGTTTTACTACATAACAGTGGGTTCTAGGGGGTCAAAATTATATAGGCGTGATTTGTGATGGTCAGTCAGCCCCTGTGAATTAATAGTGGATGTCATGATATACAGTAAAGTATAAATGAAGGCAATTGTCATGTTTTATTATACAAGCATAAGCATGTTTTGTTTCTCTTACATAGGCGCGTTACACTTATGCATTAAAAAGCAACGCAATTATACTAATGTCTAGGTGCGTTACCATAATCGAACCTTAGTATATAAATTCAGAAAAGTATATACTTGCAATGGCTGCAGCACCCAATTTCGTAAAATCATTCTTCGATATAGAAAGACTGGGTACATGTAAAACATATTAAATGTTATACGACAGACTGCATACGTGGCAGTTACCTGAATCACGGTTGTCAACTTTGCTTCCCTCTTAAATTGCACGCCGGCGGGTCAGACCTCAGATTCTATGACGGTTCTAGCGTAAAGCCTTACTGAGAATTAGAATTTATTTTTTTGTAAAGTCGGTTGGTGCCTGATGCTCTGTCTCTGGTCTGACAAATACATATTTTTTAGGATATGACATTAAGCCAAAGGCATTTTGGGTACTTGTTAGAACCTTCCTGGTTTCATGTATAGATGTTTAACTTCTTTAAAGCTATTCATCACGAAAACACGCCTATATAATTCTGACCCAGCTGAATCCTACTTTTATATAGTAAACCTGAGGTTTACAAGGGCCAACCTTATTTTTCTTACTTCAGCTCTGAAGTATAGATTGTGGGTGCTCGTTAAACCCCCCATCGCTAACGAGCACCCACAATATATAGTTTAAGCAATTCTTCATCTTAAAATCTTCGGGGGGGGGGGGGGTTTCGGCGGTAAAATTTACAATATATTCATAAGGGCATGTTTTCGTATTGATATCGAGACCGCGGATTGGACTGTTCAGAAGTTGTTTTTTATAGGGCTGGTCTAAATAACGGATTAGAAGATAAGTAAACCCTAATTTCATTACGCAAATACATTGCCACTTTTATCGCCGAAAAAAATGAAGATTTTAAGATGAAAAATTGTGATATTTTTCTTATTTCTGCACAAAATATAGATTGTGGGCATTCGTTAGAACCGCCTCATCGAGGCGGTTCTAACGAGTACCCACAATCTATATTTTAGAGCAGAAATAAGAAAAATAAGGTATGCCCCCTGAAACCCCATTTTTGCTATATAAAAGTTGGGTTCAAGGGGGTCAAAAGTATATAGGCATGTTTTCGTGATGGATTATTTTGCTCCAGCATTTAAGTTATTTCATGCTGTCGAGTCATCGTCCTTGTTTCATCTCTGTATTGGTCTGATTTGTTATGTTTTCGGAGATGTTGAACTATTCTTCATGCGGACTGAACCTAAAGTGCAACACTTTTACTGCCCGATCCAAAGCGGTTCTTCTGTTGTGTTTTTTTTTTTATTGTTATTCTTCGACTTTGCGCGTACACATTCCTTTGGATAGCAATGTGTCATTTTCATAAAGAAAACACACCTATATAATTTTGACCCCCTTGAACTGCACTTGTATATAGTAAGACTGGGGTTTGCAGGGGTAAACCTTATTTTTCTTATTTCTGCTCTAAAATATAGATTGTGGGCACTCGTTAGAACCGCCTTGATGAGGCGATTCTAACGAGTGCCCACAATCTGTATTTTAGAGCAGACATAAGAAACATGTCACAATTTTTCATCTTAAAAGTTCCTTTTTTCGGCGCTATAGTTTACAATGTATTTGTATAGGCGTGTTTTCGTAATGTTGTGGGAAAGTAACTGTCCTTTAGGTTTTCCATCTGTTACGTTATCATTATACTGATGTTGTTTTATATTGTGTTTCTTACTTTTGGGTGTCTTTGATTGCAGGTGGGAGGTAACTGTATTGATTCACGATTATTGCCTATATTTCCATTGTTAATTTGTGTGACCTTTTTTTTTATTATTCCTGTTGACCATTCGCCACAAGGGATGAAACGTTGTTATAGATTTGCATTCAGTTGCGTAATTCTGTAAATGGGTCATTCTAAAAAATGGAGAAACCAGGGTTTGTAAGGTAACAAAGATATACTCATTTCTTTTAATTTTATGTAACCATGTTAAGTATGCAACCTTAAACGTGACCAATACACTGTCAGTGTTATATTTATTATGTACCGCCCTTGCAGTCACGAAAATTTTTGTAGGGTTTGACAATTGTGCAACTCAATGGCAGTGGTGTAAAGAGTATCTTAAAAGCTTTAAGTATCATCTTAGTTGAGTCCATTTGTTTTCAAACTTGAAGGGAATCACAGCAGAAGTTAGTTTGATTTAGAAAGAAAATATGCACTTTCTGATTATTTCTTTATCTGTACAATTCTTATGCCAAACAAATAACGACCCCGACGCGATTCGAACGCGCAATCTTCTGATCCGAAGTCAGACGCCTTATCCATTAGGCCACGGGGCCGTCTTGATATGGTACCAGAAGAAGCGAGACAGTGCAGGCATGCGTTAACGAGCTCCTGGATTTATAATTTTTTGCTCGTATGAAAATGCAATGATGTTCTTACAACATACAACGGAACTGTAGCTAGTAAACTTTAACGTGACTGCACTGACTGTGACTGCACTGACATTTTGTGACTGCACTTATATGATGTAGACTTTATTACAGGGTCACAGATGAGGCTTTATTAGCCGAAACTACGTAGTATGACCCATCTTCTTTCTTATGAATGTTTTCATTGCTCTTAAAGGAACCCATTTTTGATTTTTATTTATACAATGCACACACAACTAGCAATATTTTCAAAGCAAATACTGTGAACTGGCTTTTAATATTAAATTTGATAAGAATACTGTCTGCCACAAGAGACTCAAAAGGGGGTATCATACGTCTATGAATAAAGAACCGTTTTTTTTTTGTGCCTTGTTTTCCATTTGTAAATATGCGATAGAATGAAAAATATATAATTATTCCAAACTAAAGCTGAATTATTTCACAAAAACACAACACTCCACATTAAAGAAGAGTACATAACACAATCTTCAAGTTAGTATTGAAATCTCCTGATGAAACATTTCGCAATTTCAAGTAAAAAATTATAAATCCAGGAGCTCGTTAACGCATGCCTGCACTGTCTCGCTTCTCCTGGCACCATATCAAGACGGCCCCGTGGCTTAATGGATAAGGCGTCTGACTTCGGATCAGAAGATTGCGCGTTCGAATCGCGTCGGGTCGATTTTCATGTGTGTTCTGTTGTTGATAATGTCCGTTTTATTTTTCGATCATTTGGAGATGGAATGATCTCGCGCTGAAGCTAAGGTTCTTCGACGATTCATCATCTAGGCCCTTACTACGTAAAGACATCGAATGTGTTAAGGAAATAGCCGAGCACTCAGAGACGTGTTAACGATCGAGCACATATCGTCGGAATTTCAGAGGTGCAGGAGACCTTTTCAAATACCAATAAACAAATAATGATACATACGAAGACATCCCCGTCACGATAAAGACGCAGGTATGATTTTGACCCCCTTAAGCCCCACTTCGTATATAGTATAAACAGGGCACTACAGGGTATATATTAGTTTTCATAGATCAAGGGTACTCGTTAGAACCGCCTCCCGTATTCGTTTGCTTTTTATGTTTTCGGGAATGTTGAACTATCCTTCATGCGGACTGAACCTAAGTACAACACTTTTACTGCCCGATCTAAATCGTTTTTTCTGTTGTGGTTTTTTATTGTTACTCTTCGACTTTGCATGTACACATTGCTTTGGATAGCCATTGGCCAATTTTGTGGGAAAGTAACAGTCCTTTAAGTTTTCCATCTCTTACGTTATCATAATGCTGATGTTGTTTTATATCTTGTTCCTTACTCTTTGGTGTCTTTGATTGCAGGTGTGAGGTAACTGTATTGATTCCTGATTATTGCCTATATTTTAATTGGAGAGACCTATTTTATTGCCGTTGACCATTCGCCAAAGTTTTGTCCGCACAAAAAGGGATGAAACGATGCTACAGATTTGGGTTCATTCTAAAAAATGGAGAAACCAGGGTTTGTAATGTAACCAAGATATATATTCTCACTTGTAACCATTTTATTAACAGAGATATACAGCAACAATTTGTTAAGTATGCCACCTTAAACGAGACCAATACACTGTCAGTATTATATTTAATATGTAGCACCCTTGCTGAAATGTCAGTGCAGTTACGTAAATGGGACTAAGTTTCGACAGTTGTTAAACTTAATGGCAGGGGTGTAAAGCTTTAAGTATTATCTTAGTTGAGTACATTTGTTTTCAAAGCTTGAAAGGAGTGAGTGTTTCGGATATTTACGTCCCACAACAGCTAAGGTCATACGGAGACGGGACCTCGGTTTAAAGACTCATCCGAAGGTCTGGAGAAGCCCGGGATCGATACTGCGACACCTGGTTTACAAGGCGAGTAGCATAACCACTACACCACGGAGGCTTATAAAGCTTGAAGGGAATCACAGCAGAAGTAAATTTGATTTAGAAAGAAAATGTGTACTTTCTGATGATTTCTTTACCTGTACAATTCTTATGCCGAGCAGATTATCAAAATGCAAGTGTTGATGTGTTGAGAATGACGATCTTACAACATACAACGCAACTGTAGCTAGTAAACTTTAACGTGACTGCACTGACTGTGACTGTACTGACATTATGTGACTGCGCTAACACGATGTAGATTTTATACAATGCACACAGAACTAGCAATATTTTCAAAGCAAATACTGTGAGCTAGTTTTTATTATAAAAAAATTGATAAGAATCTTGTCTTCAACAAGAGATCCACACGGGGGCATCATTCGCTTTGTTTTTCTGCCTTGTTTTCCACTTGTAAATATGCGATAGAATGAAAAATATATACTAATTCCAAAAGCTGAATAATTTCACAAACGCATAATACACAACATTAAAGAAGCGTAAATAATACAATCTACGAGTTAGTGTTAAAATTTCGCAATTTCAAGTAATAATTATAAATGCAGGAGCTCGTTAACCCATGTCTGCATCGTGGCACCATATCAAGACGGCCCCGTGGCCTAATGGATAAGGCGTCTGACTTCGGATCAGAAGATTGCGCGTTCGAATCGCGTCGGGGTCGATGGTTTTTTTTTTTCTCTCTCTCTCATAATATCCGTTTTTGTAGATGGAATGTTTACGCGCTGAAGCTAAGGTTCTTCGACGATTCATTATCTAGGCCCTTACTACGTAAACATTACGCAAATACGCCTATACAAATACATTGCCACGTTTATCGCCGAAAAAATGGAATTTTTATGATGAAAAAATTGTAATATATTTCTTATTTCCGCTCTAAATATAGATTGTGGGCACTCGTTAGAACCGCCTCATCGAGGCGCTTCTAACGAGCACCCACAATCTATATTTTAGAGCAGAAATTAGAAAAAATAAGGTATACCCCCTGAAACCCCAGTTTTACTATATAAAAGTGGGGTTCAAGGGGGTTAAAATTATAAAGGCGTGTTTTCATGATGAGACATCGAATGGGTTAAGGAAATAGCCGAGCAGTCAGAGACGTGTAAACGATCGAGCACATATCGCCGAAATTTCAGTGGCGCAGGAGATCTTTTTAAATGTCAAACAAATAATGATCTATATGAAAAACTCCCCATCACGATAAACACGCCTGTATGAGTTTGACCCCTCAGACCCCACTTGTATATAGTACAAACCGGGCATTACAGAGGTTGATATTATTTTTCTTATGTTAAACGCCATTATTTCACATGTACATGTTTTCATTACGAAAACACGCCTATACAAATACATTGTACATTTTACCGCCGATGAAATTTTTAGATAAAAAATATGATAGTTTTGTTATTTCTGTTCAGAATAAAGATTGTGGGTACTCGTTAGAACCGCCTCGATGAGGCGGTTCTAACGAGTACCCACAATCTATATATTAGAGCAGAAATAACCAAAATAATGTTTACCCCTGCAAACCCCAATTCATCTATATAAAAGTAGGGTTCGAGGGGGTCAGAATCATATAGGCGTGTCATCGTAATGTCCTGGTGCACAAAATAAAACACTGACACAAAAGAAAGACATTTTCAATATTTAACCGTGACTGTACGGACAATGACGCTTGTTTATAATATCCGCTGTCTCTGAAAATGACAAGATTAAGGACAGACTTTTCAAATGAGCCAACTTATGAAAAAAAATGTTCTTATCGCATAGGCGAGCAGAAAGTGGTTGAAACAGCTTTTCAGCTTTCAGGCGAGTCTGTGCATAAGCACCTTTGCTGCACTCACTCAAGTAAAATATATCTTCAAATAGCTTAATGTAAGAAGTGCGTCTAACACCTACGCACATATAAAGAATAGTAAAGCGACGAATTCCAAGGCTTTTTTTTCTCACGAGTCCCGAGAGCTGTGATTCTGATCTGATTTTTGTACGGTTTCCTTCTTTTACGTCTCGGCAAATAAAAATGGAACCGGATTTGATTATATATGGCATTTGTACTGTTCTGTATAATGTTCTTATTGCTATTGCGAAGCACTTAAAATGCTCGACTGTCCCGTAAGCGGGCCACAATGCACTGTTAAATATTTTCAACCCTGGAGATCGGTACAGATGCCAACGTGCTCTCTTACGCATGCAGTGTAAAACCTGACGAGACGACTCACAACAAGCCATCCCATCTCACTCAACGATGTTTGTCCAACATTACGAAAGCATGCCATCAAGCCCGACTTGGTGTTTATAAGGGGAAATATTTTTTTTCTCATTTCTGCTCAAAAACATAGATATGTGTGTACTCGTTAGAACCGCCTCGTCGAGGCGGTTCTAACGAGTATCCACACTCTTAGAACCTCCTCGTCGAGGCGGTTCTAACGATTACCCGCAATCCATGTTTCGAGTAGAAATACGACAATTGTCATCATAACGAAAACACGCCTATATAATTTTGACCCCCTCGAACCCCACTTTTATATAGTAAAACTTGGGTTTGCAGGGGTAAACCTTATTTTCTTATTTCTGCTCTAAAATATAGATTGTGGGTACTCGTTAGAACCGCCTCGATGAGGCGGTTCTAAAGTGTACCCACAACCTATATTATGAGCAGAAATAAAATGAGGCGGTTCTAAATTGTACCCACAATCTACTAATATATAGATTGTGGGTACTCGTTAGAACCGCCTCGATGAGGCGGTTCTAAAGTGTACCTACAATCTATATTATGAGCAGAAATAAGATGAGGCGGTTCTAAAGTGTACCCATAATCTATATTTTGAGCAGAAATAAGAAAAAAACTACCATTTTTTTATCATACAATCTTTAAGTTTTCGGTGACAAAATTTACTATGTATTTGTATAGGCGTGTTTTCGTAATGTAATTTTTGTTATCAGAAAACTTTCTTTTTGTGCGTCTGTGGTAAAATTTTCAGTTTATTTTAATAGGCACGTTTTCGAAATGGAACAGTGCAGAGCCGGGGTCTGCTAACTTGTATGCTGATTTTGACTAATACTGACGTGCTTCCAAATTCAAGTTCGAACAAAGCATAAAAGATAGAAGTGAAGGCAATGATCAGGAGTCAAAATTACCGCTTACCTCCAATCCAAAAGCCGGCCTCGGTAGCTCAGTCGGATGTGCGTCTGACTGGTGATCAGGAGGGCGCGGGTTCGATACCTGCCGACTTCGGCAACATTCTTTCGTGGAGATTGATCATGATATCTTTTCTACGGCCATTCTCTCCCTACCGCTGATTCAAGAATTCTGGCGAAAGGATGTGCACTGTACTGGTTACAAGCTTACGTTTAAGCCTGTCCACGAAAAGTGTGGATAGGCAAACATACCAGATAAAAAATGACCTAAATAGTGTTCACTGTGCTGTTAAACTCCAGTACAAACAAAAACCTCCAAGCCAAGACACCAAAGGGAAAAACACCAACACAAAACAAATTCACTATTCACCATATTTGCATTATCTGCTGGCTCCCAGCTTGCACATTGTCAATATTGGAAAAACAGATAACCAGACCCCCCTGACCTTTCAAGGTCGGGGGGTCTGGTTACCTGTTTTTCAAACTCTGATAACCTTCAGACTAGGCACCAGCAGATAATGCAAATAAGGTGAATAATGAAAGCGCCACAAGTGGAAAGCCAAAAGGACAGTTACATTCCCACAAAATGACCAAACCGCCATCTAAAATAACAAGAGAGAGAGAGAGAGAGAGAGAGAGCGAATCTGTTCTGTTTTACGTGGCCATCATCCTCACCCTTGGATATGTCGTGGTTTGGTGCTTTAGACAAATAATTTGTTCAGTGCGCATGAAGGATTTCTTACTCATCTCCCCATGAAAGCGGAGTTTACTGATTTGCTTACTGGTAGTTATCAGATGACTATACAGAACCGGATCGAAATCATCACGTTTGCCCTTAATTACAGGCGAAACTTCATACACAAATGTCAGTAGATCGCTATCCTATATAGTCATTTCTCCTAAAAAAAAGTACAAATAAATTATGCCAATATAACATGTGCGCCCAACGAAGACTCAGATCAGCCTGCGCATCCGCGCAGTCTGATCAGAGTCTTCGTTGTGCGCTCTAAGGAGGATAGCTAAGGGCCCAATGCTACTTCATGCAGCAAGTGAAGTCTCTGGTAAGACTATATGGATGCGCAGGCTGATCTGAGTTTTCTTTAGGCGCACATGTCTTATTGTAGGTTTTGTCGTGCGCTGGCTCAATTAAGCGGATTTTGTTTCTTATGTACAATGCGCGAGTATGACGCTGCTATGGCAGGATAAGACGTATTGTCTAATATCCTGGGGGACATCAATCAATTCATTATTAGAAAACTCCAGACTTAAGAGCTCCATGGTGAATAATTTGACTTTCAGTTAGTCTACAAAGGCAAATGACTTCCTTTATCAGCTTTACATTACAAACGCAGACTTTGTGGCACAGCTGTTCTGCTATCTATCGTTGTTGTTACACTATTGCACTAAATGTGCGAAAACTGAATGTGCGAAAATACACAACAAATAGTTTTATATGCAGAATAAACTTAAAAGATATAGAGGATCTTTCATGCGTGTTCATGGATTATTATTAAACGAGTTGAGAACAAAAGGATAAAATGTGAGTCTTTGCCGAGCATTTTATCCCTTTTCCTCAACGAGTTTCCAATAAATCAAATTATACATGAAGACGAATGCAAGATTCTTCTTATCTTATGTGATTGAAAATGCATTTCATTTACGATTTTTTTTTTATACAAAAATGGCAATATTCCGCCAAAAGTGATCGCGATGTCGTTAAGGACGTCGTACAGTACGTGTAGCATTACGAGACGTACATGTATCTTACTAATTTGCATATTTAATCCTATAGTGGATTACCGAATTTATTCCATGGCGATATTACATTCGCAGACGCGACGTCATACGCCAAACCAGCTCAAAAAAGTTAGCAGGATGGCAGGACAGCAGGATGAAACATGCTAAGTTAGCAGGATGGCAGGACAGCAGGATAAAACATTAAGTTAGAAGGATGGCAGGACAGCAGGATGAATCATAATAAGTGAACAGGATGGCAGGACAGCAGGATGAAATATTAAGTCAGCAGGATGGCAGGACAGCAGGATGAAACTAATAATAGAGGAGGATGGAAGAGCAGCAGGATGAGAACTTGTTCTGAATTTCAAAATATATACAACAATGTAATTGGCACCTATAGCTTTGTTAGAATCTAGAAATCAAATTTAGCCCCTTCCCGTCTTTAAAGCGTACGGCCGCGAATACCCAATTTTCGTCCTGCCAAAAATTCACCCAGATGAAAAATTGTTCCAAATCACAAAACATTTACCATCATCTTGTAGGCAACAAAAATCTATGTAAGAAAGTGGAAATTAAATTTGGCTCCTATCAGCGATTAAAGCGCACGGCCGTGAAAACTCAATTTTCATCCTGCTGGAAATGCAACATTAATTTTCATCCTGCTGAACCTGTCAAGTTAGCATGATGTCAGCACAGCAGGATGAGAAATTCTTCTGAATTTCAAAATATTTACCACCATGTTGTAGGCACCTAAACACTATGTAAGAAACTAGAAATCAAATTAAGCCCTTTCCCGTCTTCAGAGCGTACGGCCGCGGAAACCCAATTTTCGTCCTGCCACAAATACACCCAGATGAAAAACGGTTTCAAATCACAAGACTTTTACCATCATGTTGTATGCAACAAAAATCTATGTAAGAAATTAGAAATTAAATTTGGCTCCTATCAGCGATTAAATCGTACGGCCGTGAAAACTCAATTTTCATCCTGCTGGAAATTCAACATCAATTTTCATCCTGCTGAACCTGTCAAGTTAGCAGGATGGCAGCACAGCAGGATGAGAAATTCTTCTGAATTTCAAAATATTTACCACCATGTTGTAGGCATCTAAAAATATGTAAGAAACTAGAAATCAAATTTAGCCCTTTCCAGTCTTTAAAGCGTACGGCCGCGAAAACCCATTTTTTCGTCCTGCCACAAATTCACCCAGATGAAAAATTCTTTCAAATCACAAAACATTTACCATCATGTTGTAGGCAACAAAATTATATGTAAGAAATTAGAAATTAAATTTGGCTCCTATCAGCGTTTAAAGCGTACAGCCGTGAAAACTCAATTTTCATCCTGCTGGAAATGCAACATCAATTTTCATCCTGCTGAACCTGTCAAGTTAGCAGGATGGCAGTACAGCAGGATGAGAAATTCTTCTGAATTTCAAAATATATACCACCATGTTGTAGGCATCTTAAAACTATGTAAGAAACTAGAAATCAAATTTAGCCCTTTCCAGTCTTTAAAGCGTACGGCCGCGAAAACCCATTATTCGTCCTGCCACAAATTCACCCAGATGAAAAATTCTTTCAAATCACAAAACATTTACCATCATGTTGTAGGCAACAAAAATATATGTAAGAAATTAGAAATTAAATTTTTGCTCCTATCAGCGTTTAAAGCGTACAGCCGTGAAAACTCAATTTTCATCCTGCTGGAAATGCAACATCAATTTTCATCCTGCTGAACCTGTCAAGTTAGCAGGATGGCAGCACAGCAGGATGAGAAATTCTTCTGAATTTCAAAATATTTACCACCATGTTGTAGGCATCTAAAAATATGTATGAAACTAGAAATCAAATTTAGCTCTTTCACGTCTTTAAAGCGTACGACCGCGAAGACCCATTTTTCGTCCTGCCACAAATACACCCAGATGAAAAATTGTTTCAAATCACAAAACATTTACCATCATGTTGTAGGCAACAAAAATCTATGTAAGAAAGTGAAAATTAAATTTGGCTCCTATCAGCGTTTAAAGCGTACGGCCGTGAAAACTCAATTTTCATCCTGCTGGAAATGCAACATCAATTTTCATCCTGCTGAACCTGTCAAGTTAGCAGGATGGCAGCACAGCAGGATGAGAAATTCTTCTGAATTTCAAAATATTTACCACCATGTTGTAGGCATCTAAAAACTATGTAAGAAACTAGAAATAAAATTTAGCCCTTTCCCGTCTTCTAAGCGTACGGCCGCGAAAACCCATTTTTCGTCCTGCCACAAATTCACCCAGATGAAAAATTGTTTCAAATCACAAAACATTTACCATCATGTTGTAGGCAACAAAAATCTATGTAAGAAAGTGAAAATTCAATTTGGCTCCTATCAGCGTTTAAAGCGTACGGCCGTGAAAACTCAATTTTCATCCTGCTGGAAATGCAACATCAATTTTCATCCTGCTGAACCTGTCAAGATAGCAGGATGGCAGCACAGCAGGATGAGAAATTCTTCTGAATTTCAAAATATTTACCACCATGTTGTAGGCATCTAAAAACTATGTTAGAAACTAGAAATCAAATTTAGCCCTTTCCCGTCTTTAAAGCGTACGGCCGCGAAAACCTATTTTTCGTCCTGCAGCAAATACACCCAGATGAATAATTGTTTCAAATCACAAAACATTTACCATCATGTTGTAGGCAACAAAAATCTATGTAAGAAAGTGAAAATTAAATTTGGCTCCTATCAGCGTTTAAAGCGTACGGCCGTGAAAACTCAATTTTCATCCTGCTAGAAATGCAACATCAATTTTCATCCTGCTGAACCTGTCAAGTTAGCAGGATGGCAGCACAGCAGGATAAGAAATTCTTCTGAATTTCAAAATATTTACCACCATGTTGTAGGCATCTAAAAACTATGTAAGAAACTAGAAATCCAATTTAGCCCTTTCCCGTCTTTAAAGCGTACGGCCGCGAAAACCTATTTTTCGTCCTGCAGCAAATACACCCAGATGAATAATTGTTTCAAATCACAAAACATTTACCATCATGTTGTAGGCAACAAAAATCTATGTAAGAAAGTGAAAATTAAATTTGGCTCCTATCAGCGTTTAAAGCGTACGGCCGTGAAAACTCAATTTTCATCCTGATGGAAATGCAACATCAATTTTCATCCTGCTGAACCTGTCAAGTTAGCAGGATGGCAGCACAGCAGGATGAGAAATTCTTCTGAATTTCAAAATATTTACCACCATGTTGTAGGCATCTAAAAACTATGTAAGAAACTAGAAATCAAATTTAGCCCTTTCCCGTCTTCAAAGCGTACGGCCGCGAAAACCCATTTTTCGTCCTGCCACAAATTCACCCAGATGAAAAATTGTTTCAAATCACAAAACATTTACCATCATGTTGTAGGCAACAAAAATCTATGTAAGAAAGTGAAAATTCAATTTGGCTCCTATCAGCGTTTAAAGCGTACGGCCGTGAAAACTCAATTTTCATCCTGCTGGAAATGCAACATCAATTTTCATCCTGCTGAACCTGTCAAGTTAGCAGGATGGCAGCTAAGCAGGATGAGAAATTCTTCTGAATTTCAAAATATTTACCACCATGTTGTAGGCATCTAAAAACTATGTAAGAAAGTAGAAATCAAATTTAGCCCTTTCCCGTCTTCAAAGCGTACGGCCGCGAAAACCCATTTTTCGTCCTGCCACAAATTCACCCAGATGAAAAATTGTTTCAAATCACAAAACATTTACCATCATGTTGTAGGCAACAAAAATCTATGTAAGAAAGTGAAAATTAAATTTGGCTCCTATCAGCGTTTAAAGCGTACGGCAGAGAAAACTCAATTTTCATCCTGCTGGAAATGCAACATCAATTTTCATCCTGCTGAACCTGTCAAGTTAGCAGGATGGCAGCACAGCAGGATGAGAAATTCTTCTGAATTTCAAAATATTTACCACCATGTTGTAGGCATCTAAAAACTATCTTAGAAACTAGAAATCAAATTTAGCCCTTTCCCGTCTTTAAAGCGTACGGCCGAGAAAACCTATTTTTCGTCCTGCAGCAAATACACCCAGATGAATAATTGTTTCAAATCACAAAACATTTACCATCATCTTGTAGGCAACAAAAATCTATGTAAGAAAGTGAAAATTAAATTTGGCTCCTATCAGCGTTTAAAGCGTACGGCCGTGAAAACTCAATTTTCATCCTGCTAGAAATGCAACATCAATTTTCATCCTGCTGAACCTGTCAAGTTAGCAGGATGGCAGCACAGCAGGATGAGAAATTCTTCTGAATTTCAAAATATTTACCACCATGTTGTAGGCATCTAAAAACTATGTAAGAAACTTGATATCAAATTTAGCCCTTTCCCGTCTTCAAAGCGTACGGCCGCGAAAACCTGTTTTTCGTCCTGCAGCAAATACACGCAGATGAATAATTGTTTCAAATCACAAAACATTTACCATCATGTTGTAGGCAACAAAATTCTATGTAAGAAAGTGAAAATTAAATTTGGCTCCTATCAGCGTTTAAAGCGTACGGCCGTGAAAACTCAATTTCATCCTGCTGGAAATGCAACATCAATTTTCATCCTGCTGAACCTGTCAAGTTAGCAGGATGGCAGCACAGCCGGATGAGAAATTCTTCTGAATTTCAAAATATTTACCACCAAGTTGTAGGCATCTAAAAACTATGTTAGAAACAAGAAATCAAATTTAGCCCTTTCCCGTCTTCAAAGCGTATGGCCGCGAAAACCTATTTTTCGTCCTGCAACAAATTCACCCAGATGAATAATTGTTTCAAATCACAAAACATTTACCATCATGTTGTAGGCAACAAAAATCTATGTAAGAAAGTGAAAATTAAATTTGGCTCCTATCAGCGTTTAAAGCGTACGGCCGTGAAAACTCAATTTTCATCCTGCTAGAAATGCAACATCAATTTTCATCCTGCTGAACCTGTCCAGTTAGCAGGATGGAAGCACAGCAGGATGAGAAATTCTTCTAAATTTCAAAATATTTACCACCATGTTGTAGGCATCTAAAAAATATGTAAGAAACTAGAAATCAAATTTAGCCCTTTCCCGTCTTCAAAGCGTACGGCCGCGAAAACCCATTTTTCGTCCTGCCACAAATTCACCCAGATGAAAAATTGTTTCAAATCACAAAACATTTACCATCATGTTGTAGGCAACAAAAATCTATGTAAGAAAGTGAAAATTAAATTTGGCTCCTATCAGCGTTTAAAGCGTACGGCAGAGAAAACTCAATTTTCATCCTGCTGGAAATGCAACATCAATTTTCATCCTGCTGAACCTGTCAAGTTAGCAGGATGGCAGCACAGCAGGATGAGAAATTCTTCTGAATTTCAAAATATTTACCACCATGTTGTAGGCATCTAAAAACTATCTTAGAAACTAGAAATCAAATTTAGCCCTTTCCCGTCTTTAAAGCGTACGGCCGCGAAAACCTATTTTTCGTCCTGCAGCAAATACACCCAGATGAATAATTGTTTCAAATCACAAAACATTTACCATCATCTTGTAGGCAACAAAAATCTATGTAAGAAAGTGAAAATTAAATTTGGCTCCTATCAGCGTTTAAAGCGTACGGCCGTGAAAACTCAATTTTCATCCTGCTAGAAATGCAACATCAATTTTCATCCTGCTGAACCTGTCAAGTTAGCAGGATGGCAGCACAGCAGGATGAGAAATTCTTCTGAATTTCAAAATATTTACCACCATGTTGTAGGCATCTAAAAACTATGTAAGAAACTTGAAATCAAATTTAGCCCTTTCCCGTCTTCAAAGCGTACGGCCGCGAAAACCTGTTTTTCGTCCTGCAGCAAATACACGCAGATGAATAATTGTTTCAAATCACAAAACATTTACCATCATGTTGTAGGCAACAAAATTCTATGTAAGAAAGTGAAAATTAAATTTGGCTCCTATCAGCGTTTAAAGCGTACGGCCGTGAAAACTCAATTTTCATCCTGCTGGAAATGCAACATCAATTTTCATCCTGCTGAACCTGTCAAGTCAGCAGGATGGCAGCACAGCAGGATGAGAAATTCTTCTGAATTTCAAAATATTTACCACCATGTTGTAGGCATCTAAAACTATGTAAGAAACTAGAAATCAAATTTAGCCCTTTCCCGTCTTTAAAGCGTACGGCCGCGAAAACCCATTTTTCGTCCTGCAGCAAATACAAAATACAAATACAAATATGAAAAATTGTTTCAAATCACAAAACATTTACCATCATGTTGTAGGCAACAAAAATCTATGTAAGAAAGTGGAAGTTAAATTTGGCTCCTATCAGCGTTTTAAGCGTACGGCCGTGAAAACTCAATTTTCATCCTGCTGGACATGCAACATCAATTTTCATCCTGCTGATCCTGTCAAGTTAGCAGGATGGCAGCACAGCAGGATGAGAAAGTCTTCTGAATTTCAAAATATTTACCACCATGTTGTAGGCTTCTGAAAACTATGTAAGAAACTAGAAATCAAATTTAGCCTTTTCCCGTCTTTAAAGCGTGCGGCCGCGAAAACCCATTTTTCGTCCTGCCACAAATTCACCCAGATGAAAACTTGTTTCAAATCACAAAATTTTTACCAAATATCAAAGGCTTGGGCCTTGTGGTTTCAGAGAAGAAGATTTTCAAAGATGCTCCCTATATAATCCTATGTAAAACCAAAGGGCCCAGGGCGGGGGCATTTTTGGTCCCAGAACTATAATTTGAACAATCTTGTGGGGGTTCCACTAGATGAAGCTTCAAACCAAATATCATAGGCATAGGCCTTGTGTTTTCAGAGAAGATTTGTTTGATTTGAGGTTTAACGTCCCCGTCAACACTGTAAAGGTCATTTTGGAGACGTTGCTTCCAATTTTGTGGGACTTTTACCCGACATTGAGATGAAATGACATCTCAAGCCCTGTCGCCCAATGAAACCAATAGGGTTTATTAGCATGGACGGTCCGCCTCGCACCGCGGTTCCTGGACAGGCTAAGATCCTCTAAGCGGTTTACCAGTACTAGTGTGCGGGCCGGATTCAGCTCTGCGTGTAAGCATTATGCAGCCCATATATTTCTTCAAGCCCCTATGGGCGGGGGTTTCAGAGAAGAAGAGTTTTTAACTTTTCGGTGAAAAAAAAATATATTTTTGGCTCCTGTGACCTAGATGTGCAACGGACCGGAACCATTTGAACAACATTGAAAGGGGACCACCTAAGGATCATTTCAGTGAAATTTTGTCAAAATCCGATCACTGGTTTAAGAGATGTTGTTTGAAGAAATTGTTTACGGACGGGCGGACGCACGGAGGGTAAGAATACAGTAGAGAAGATAGTATAGAAAAAAGAGAGATTAAAAAACCTGGAGATAGAAGAAGAAGAAGAGTTGTCTCCCAAAAAGCGAATTCAAACATTGTAACTGTAAATATGAAACATAAAAAACAAAATCGCATTGGAGCGCTCGACTGCGCACGTGCGCATGTGGGCGATTGTATGCGACCTGCATGATTATATCAATTTGAACTAACTACGTTGTCGGCCCCCGCCCATAGGGGCTTGAAGAAATATATAGGCTGCATGATGCTTCCACGCAGAGCTGAATCCGGCCCGCACTGGTAAACCTCTTAGAGGATTTAAGCCTGTCCAGGAAAGGCGGTGCGAGGCGAGGGTCCATGCTAATAAACACTATTGGTTTCATTGGGCGACATGGCTTGAGATGTCATTTCATCTAAATGTCGGGTAAAAGTCCAACAAAATTGGAAGCAACGTCTCCAAAATAACCTTTACAGTGTTGACGGGGACGTTAAACCTCAAATCAAACAAACAAAACTAACTACGTTTCTAACGAGATCGGCGCAAGTTGTCTCGGGCCCCCAAATGGCCAGGTAGGAATACACATTCCTCCTATGGTGCCTTCCTTCACGTAGGACGAGATAATAATTTGTACAATCTTGGTAGAGGTCCACTAGATGAAGCTTCATATCAAATATCAAAGACCTAGGCCTTCTGGTTTCAGACGAAGTTTTTTTCCCTAATTTACCCTAATTTTCCCTAATTTCTGCATAGAATGGAATTCTTTAAACAAGTCAGAGAGGACTACCCAAGGATCATTTCAGCCAATTTGGGTCAAAATCTGTTGAGCGGTTTAGAAGCAGATCTCTTATTATTAAAGAAATTGTGGACGGACGGAAGTACGGACCTACATACGGATGTCGACGGAAGGTGACTGATCACAAAAGCCCCCCCCCCCCCCCCCCCCGGTGCCTTCGGCTCAGGCGAGCTAAGTATCAGAATTCAGGGGTTTGTAGCATGACATTCCTGTCTTCTGCATTACTGAATTATTTATTTTATCTTCATTTATTTATTTAGATGCATTTATCTGTACTTATGGATTATAAATTTATTATATTAGCTTTATGATTTCATTTATTCATTTATGTATAAGTTTGCTTTTTATAATATTATATTATTTACTTTTTTTTTTTTTCATTTATTTGCCAATCAACATAGCTTTCAACTTTTTTTTAGCTATTTGTTCACTTTTTTCATTTAATTCTTGATATTTATTTTTTTACTTATTCAATTATTCATTTACTTACATGTACATAATTTTTAAGAGGAATCAGAAAACAAGAAGGACATGCTACAAGTTCACAAAGTAACTGAAAAGAAACCCAATCAGAGAAACAAACAAGAGGACCAAGATGGTCCTGTATCGCTCACCTGAGCTGACAGATTCAAAGTTTCAGGAAGTGCCAAACTTAACTGAAGGTTTTATGGGAGGACAAGGTGACGACGGGGTCAGCATTTTCTGCAAATCAAGTAGAATGTAACTCTATGATATATAGGCTGGCCTCACCGGTTTTCAAACTCATTCAAGCTTTTAATCCTGACTTGCTAAGAAGCTCCGGTATAAACTGAAAGGGCTGGGGTGATGACAATTTCAAAAATAAGCAGTTAACTGCTGCAATCAAAGGGATGTTACTCTATGATAAAAAAAACTCAAGAGTTTTCAAACTCCTCCGAGCTTTTCTGCCTGACTTACTTGTTTGTAAGTTTCATGAAGATCCGATCAAAACAGAAGGGGCAGCAGTGATGACAAGGTCGAAAATAGGCATTTTCAGCAATCAAAGGCACGTAATTCTATGATAAATGTGCCGACTTGGCCAGTATTCCAGCTCATCCGAGATTTTATTCCCACCCACCTTACATATAAGTTTCAGAACGATCTGATCAAAACTGAAGGAGCTATGGTGATGACAAGGTCAATATTTAGCATTTTCAGCAATCGAAGGGATGTAACTCTATGATAAATGGGCCGACTTGGCCGGTTTTCGAACTCATCCGAGGTTTTATCCTCAGCCACCTGACATATAAGTTTCAGAAAGATCCGATCAAAACTGAAGAGGCTACGGTGATGACAAGGTCGAAAATCAATTTTTTTCAGCCATGAAAGGGACATAACTCTATGAAAAATGGTCCGCCTTGGCCAGTTTTCGAACTTGTCCGAGATTTTATCCCTAGCCACCTTACATATAAGTTTCAGAAAGATCCTATCAAAACTGAAGAGGCTACGGTGATGACAAAGTCACAAGTCGACATTTTCAGCAATCAAAGGGACGTAACTCTATGATAAATGGGCCAACTTGACCTGTATTCGAACTCATCCAAAGTTTTATCCCCAGCCACCTCACATATAAGTTTCAGAAAGATCCGATTACAACTGAAGGGGCTACGGTGATGACAAGGTCAAAAATCTACATTTTCAGCCATCAAAGGGACATAACTCTATGATAAATGGGCCAACTTGGCCGGTTTACGAATTCATCCGAGGTTTCATCCCCAGCCACCTTACATATAAGTTTCAAAAAGATCCGATCAAAACTCAAGGGGCTACGGTGATAGACAGGTCAAAAATCGACATTTCAGCAATCAAAGGGACGTAACTCTATGATAAATGGGCCACCTTAGCCGATATTTGAACTCGTCCGAGGATTTATCCCCAGCCACTTTACATATAAGTTTCAGAAAGGTCCGATGAAAACTGAAAGGGCTACGGTGATGACAAGGTCAAAAATCGGCATTTTCAGCAGTCAAAGGGACGTTACTCTATGAAAAATAGGTCGAGTTGGCTGGTTTTCGAACACTTTCAAGATTTTATCCCAAGCCACCATACGCATAAGTTGCAGAAAGATCCGATCAAAACTGAAGGGGCTACGGTGATGACAAGGTCAAAAATCGGCATTTTCAGCAATCAAAGGGACATAACTCTATGATAAATGAGCCAACTTGGCTGGTTTTCGAACTCATCTGAGATTTTATCCCAAGCCACCTTACATATAAGTTTGAGAAAGATCCGATCAAAACTGAAGGCGCTACGGTGATGACAAGCATTTTACCATTGTATGTCTATGGGACATTGTGGTTGCCATAGCAACTAAAGTTTTCGTGCGATTTTGAAAGAAAGCTTATGCCATAATGCCCCACCAGAGGCATGCTACAGACGAGAACTGATTGAGATTAGCCTGCAGGCTGCAGATATATAGCTGCTCAAAAGTGTGGACGGATGGACGACGGACGGACGGACGACGGACGACCCACTATTCTATAAGCTCCCTTGGGGCCTTCGGCCCAGGTGAGCTAAAAATGCAGGTTTAAGAATTTGAACGAAACTATCTCAAAGACACTTCCATTGGGAGAGATATATTTGCAATATATCCCAATACCGAAAGTGCGGGACCATTCATTCAAAGGGTACAGGGACACAAGCTGGTTTTGACCTTTTGAGTAGTAGTTTCATATTATAATTTAAAAATATCCATTTTATTTCTTGATATACATTTGGGTACGCATTGAATTATTACATAGGCCTGTTGGCCCACGCCCTTCGGGGCTTGATGAAATAGATTGGGTTGCATGATAGTTCCGCGCAGAGCTGAGACTACTGGTAAACTACTATGAGGTCCTAAGCCTGCCCAGGAAAGTGGTGCGAGTCGGACCATCCATGCATAAAAGCCATATTGGTTTCATTTGGCGGCAGGGCTTGAGAAGTCATCTCAGTGTCGAGCACATTACCAAAACACGTCTATTTAAATATATTTGAAAACTTTAACACTAAAAAAAAAAAAAAAAAAAAAAAAGATTTAAGAAAAAAAAAAAATGAAATTTTCCTTATTTCTGCTCCAAATATTGACTGTTGGATCTCGTTAGAAATGCCTCGATAATATGGTTCTAATAATTACCCCCAGTCAATATTTTAAAGCAAACATATTACGGGTGCCCTTTTGAACTGCCCCAATGAGGCGGTTCTAAAAAGCACCCCAATATTTGTTTTTGCTTTCAAAAATAAAACTGTTGATGCTCTTTATAACATCCTAGAAGAGATGGTTCTAAGACTTCCCCACGGGGCCCCTCATATGTGTTACATGTTTAAGGGGATTTAAACTCTTTGATGCGGTCACTGGGCATCTAAGTGGCAAAGCAAGGGCGACAACACTTTCCAAATGAGATAGCCCGCAAAAAAAAATAAATAAATAAATAAATGAAATAAAATAAATAAATAAATAACAGCCAAAAAAAAAAAAAACGACAATAATAAAATAAATAAATAATAAAAATATAAAATTTTCTGTGAACTGTGCGAGTCCATGTTTAAAAACCATATTGGTTTCATTGGGCGGCAGGGCTTGAGATGTCATTTCATCTCAATGTCGGGTAAAAGTCCGTCAAAATGGGAAGCAACGTCTCCAAAATAACCATTACAGTGTCGACTTGAAAGTTAAACCACAAATAAAATAATCACCACAGACATTTTTAATTAATATAATTGAAAGGTGTTATGGCGCGATAAGCAACGGCGTCGACTCTCACGCTAGCGACCCGTGTTCGAATCTGGATTTTTCCATGTTTTTTTTTTTTGTTTTTTTTTTTACCTCTACTTATTGCTTTTTATTTCTTTGTTTGTTTGATTTGAGGTTTAACGGCCCAGTCAACACTGTAAAGGTCATTTTGGAGACGTTGCTTCCAATTTTGTGGGACTTTTACCCGACATTGAGATGAAATGACATCTCAAGCCCTGTCGCCCAATGAAACCAATAGGGTTTATTAGCATGGACAGTCCGCCTCTCACCGCGGTTCCTGGACAGGCTTAGATCCTCTAAGCGGTTTACCAGTACTAGTGTGTGGGCCGGATTCAGCTCTGCGTGGAAGCATCATGAAGCCCATATATTTCTTCAAGCCCCTATGGGCGGGGGCGACTTTTTATTTCTTATGCATCATTATGTTTACATACGCTGATACACATCATTTTTCTTTCTTTTTGCCAACTTTTTCACAAGCCTAAACGGATTTAGTGACTGAGTTTGCTTTACATCAAATGTGTTTACGTCCCCATTGGGGCTTAAAGAAAAAAAGATGGGTCGGGCTGCATGATGCTTCCACGCAGAGCTGGAACTTACCACACACGAGTACTAGTAAACTACTTAGAGGATCTAAGCCTGTCCAGGCAAAGCTGTGCAAATCGGGCTGTCCATGCTCATAAACCCTATTGGTTTCATTGGGCGACAGGGCTTGAGATGTCATTTCATCTCAATGTCGGGTATAGACGATTTTTCACGAGTGGTCATTTCATATGAAATTTATGAAACTCGCCAAAGGCTCGTTTCATAAATTTCATATGAAATGACCACGAGTGAAAGATTCTGTTTATCATATGACCACTTTAAATTGGATTTTATCGCCTTTTTATCTGACAATTTGAAAAAAAAATAGCATGGTTGACATGGACGTCGACATGACGTTACTTAATCCCGCCAAAGTGTTATTTCACGTGTGGTCATACGATTTTTATTACACGACGATATCCACTGCTTATCAACAACGTCATATGATTAAAAAAACGTTTAATACTGTTGCATAACAGCAGGAAGAAGATTGTGTTTTCTTAGTCGTACGCTTTAAACGCTGATAGGAGCCAAATTTAATTTCTATTTTCTTACATAGATTTTTGTTGCCTACAACATGGTGGTAAATATTTTGAAATTCAGAAGAATTTCTCATCCTGCTGTGCTGCCATCCTGCTAACTTGACAGGTTCAGCAGGATGAAAATTGATGTTGCATTTCCAGCAGGATGAAAATTGAGTTTTCACGGCCGTACGCTTTAAACGCTGACAGGAGCCAAATTTAATTTTCACTTTCTTACATAGATTTTTGTTGCCTACAACATGATGGTAAATGTTTTGTGATTTGAAACAATTATTCATCTGGGTGAATTTGTGGCAGGACGAAAAATGGGTTTTCGCGGCCGTACGCTTTAAAGACGGGAAAGGGCTAAATTTGATTTCTAGTTTCTTACATAGTTTTTGGATGCCTACAACATGGTGGTAAATATTTTGAAATTCAGAAGAATTTCTCATCTTGCTGTGCTGCCATCCTGCTAACTTGACAGGTTCAGCAGGATGAAAATTGATATTGCATTTCCAGCAGGATGAAAATTGAGTTTTCACGGCTGTATGCTTTAAACGCTGATAGGAGCCAAATTTAATTTTCACTTTCTTTCATAGATTTTTGTTTCCTACAACATGACGGTAAATGTTTTGTGATTTGAAACAATTTTTCATCTGGGTGTATTTTTGGCAGAACGAAAAATGGGTTTTCGCGGCCGTACGCTTTAAAGACGGGAAAGGGCTAAATTTGATTTCTAGTTTCTTACAGAGTTTTTAGATGCCTACAACATGGTAGTAAATATTTTGAAATTCAGAAGAATTACTCATCCTGCTGTGCTGCCATCCTGCTAACTTGACAGGTTCAGCAGGATGAAAATTGATGTTGCATTTCCAGCAGGATGAAAATTGAGTTTTCACGGCTGTACGCTTTAAACGCTAATAGGAGCCAAATTTTATTTTCACTTTCTTACATAGATTTTTGTTGCCTACAACATGATGGTAAATGTTTTGTGATTTGAAACAATTTTTCATCTGGGTGTATTTGTGGCAGGACGAAAAATGGGTCTTCGCGGCCGTACGCTTTAAAGACGGGAAAGAGTTAAATTTGATTTCTAGTTTCTTACATATTTTTAGATGCCTACAACATGGTGGTAAATATTTTGAAATTCAGAAGAATTTCTCATCCTGCTGTGCTGCCATCCTGCTAACTTGACAGGTTCAGCAGGATGAAAATTGATGTTGCATTTCCAGCAGGATGAAAATTAAGTTTTCACGGCTGTACGCTTTGAACGCTGATAGAGGCCAAATTTAATTTTCACTTTTTTAAATAGATTTTTGTTGCCTACAACATGACGGTAAATGTTTTGTGAATTGAAACAAGTTTTCATCAGGGTGAATTTGTGGCAGGACGAAAAATAGGTTTTCGCGGCCGTACGCTTTAAAGACGGGAAAGGGCTAAATTGGATTTCTAGTTTCTTACATAGTTTTTAGATGCCTACAACATGGTGGTAAATATTTTGAAATTCAGAATAATTTCTCATCCTGCTGTGCTGCCATCCTGCTAACTTGACAGGTTCAGCAGGATGAAAATTGATGTTGCATTTCCAGCAGGATGAAAATTGAGTTTTCACGGCTGTACGCTTTAAACGCTGATAGGAGCCAAATTTAATTTTCACTATCTTACATAGATTTTTGTTGCCTACAACATGACGGTAAATGTTTTGTGATTTGAAACAATTTTTCGTCTGGGTGTATTTGTGGCAGGACGAAAAATAGGTTTTCGCGGCCGTACGCTTTAAAGACGGGAAAGGGCTAAATTTGATTTCTAGTTTCTTACATAGTTTTTAGATGCCTACAACATGGTGGTAAATATTTTGAAATTCAGAATAATTTCTCATCCTGCTGTGCTCCCATCCTGCTAACTTGACAGGTTCAGCAGGATGAAAATTGATGTTGCATTTCCAGCAGGATGAAAATTGAGTTTTCACGGCTGTACGCTTTAAACGCTGATAGGAGCCAAATTTAATTTTCACTTTCTTACATAGATTTTTGTTGCCTACAACATGACGGTAAATGTTTTGTGATTTGAAACAATTTTTCATCTGGGTGTATTTGTGGCAGGACGAAAAATGGGTTTTCGAGGCCGTACGCTTTAAAGACGGGAAAGGGCTAAATTTGATTTCTAGTTTCTTACAGAGTTTTTAGATGCCTACAACATGGTGGTAAATATTTTGAAATTCAGAAGAATTTCTCATCCTGCTGTGCTGCCATCCTGCTTACTTGACAGGTTCAGCAGGATGAAAATTGATGTTGCATTTCCAGCAGGATGAAAATTAAGTTATCTCTGCTGTATGCTTTAAACGCTGATAGGAGCCAAATTTAATTTTCACTTTCTTACATAGATTTTTGTTGCCTACAACATGATGGTAAATGTGTTGTGATTTGAAACAATTTTTCATCTGGGTGTATTTTTGGCAGGACGAAAAATGGGTTTTTGCGGCCGTACGCTTTAAAGACGGGAAAGGGCTAAATTTGATTTCTAGTTTCTTACATTGTTTTTAGATTCCTACAACATGGTGGTAAATATTTTGAAATTCAGAAGAATTTCTCATCCTGCTGTGCTGCCATCCTGCTAACTTGACAGGTTCAGCAGGATGAAAATTGATGTTGCATTTCCAGCAGGATGAAAATTGAGTTTTCACGGCTGTACGCTTTAAACGCTGATAGGAGCCAAATTTAATTTTCACTTTCTTACATAGATTTTTGTTGCCTACAACATGACGGTAAATGTTTTGTGATTTGAAACAATTTTTCATCTGGGTGTATTTGTGGCAGGACGAAAAATGGGTTTTCGAGGCCGTACGCTTTAAAGACGGGAAAGGGCTAAATTTGATTTCTAGTTTCTTACAGAGTTTTTAGATGCCTACAACATGGTGGTAAATATTTTGAAATTCCGAAGAATTTCTCATCCTGCTGTGCTGCCATCCTGCTAACTTGACAGGTTCAGCAGGATGAAAATTGATGTTGCATTTCCAGCAGGATGAAAACTGAGTTTTCTCTGCTGTACGCTTTAAACGCTGTTAGGAGCCAAATTTAATTTTCACTTTCTTTCAAAGATTTTTGTTCCCTAAAACATGATGGTAAATGTTTTGTGATTTGAAACAATTTTTCATCTGGGTCAATTTGTGGCAGGACGAAAAATAGGTTTTTGCGGCCGTACGCTTTAAAGACGGGTAAGGGCTAATTTTGATTTCTAGTTTCTTACATAGTTTTTAGATGCCTACAACATGGTGGTAAATATTTTGAAATTCAGAAGAATTTCTCATCCTGCTGTGCTGCCATCCTGCTAACTTGACAGGTTCAGCAGGATGAAAATTGATGTTGCATTTCCAGCAGGATGAAAATTGAGTTTTCACGGCCGTACGCTTTAAACGCTGACAGGAGCCAAATTTAATTTTCACTTTCTTACATAGATTTTTGTTGCCTACAACATGATGGTAAATATTTTGTGATTTGAAACAATTATTCATCTGGGTGAATTTGTGGCAGGACGAAAAATGGGTTTTCGCGGCCGTACGCTTTAAAGACGGGAAAGGGCTAAATTTGATTTCTAGTTTCTTACATAGTTTTTAGATGCCTACAACATGGTGGTAAATATTTTGAAATTCAGAAGAATTTCTCATCCTGCTGTGCTGCCATCCTGCTAACTTGACAGGTTCAGCAGGATGAAAATTGATATTGCATTTCCAGCAGGATGAAAATTGAGTTTTCACGGCTCTACGCTTTAAACGCTGATAGGAGCCAAATTTAATTTTCACTTTCTTTCATAGATTTTTGTTGCTTACAACATGACGGTAAATGTTTTGTGATTTGAAACAATTTTTCGTCTGGGTGTATTTGTGGCAGGACGAAAAATAGGTTTTCGCGGCCGTACGCTTTAAAGACGGGAAAGGGCTAAATTTTATTTCTAGTTTCTTACATAGTTTTTAGATGCCTACAACATGGTGGTAAATATTTTGAAGTTCAGAAGAATTTCTCGTCCTGCTGTGCTGCCATCCTGCCAACTGGACAGGTTCAGCAGGATGAAAATTGTGTTGCAATTCCAGCAGGATGAAAATTGAGTTTTCACGGCTGTACGCTTTAAACGCTGATAGAAGCCAAATTTAATTTTCACTTTCTTACATAGATTTTTGTTGCCTACAACATGATGGTAAATGTTTTGTAATTTGAAACAACTTTTCATCTGGGTGTATTTGTGGCAGAACGAAAATTGGGTTTTGCGGCCGTACGCTTTAAAGACGGGAAAGGGCTAAATTTGATTTCTAGTTTCTTACATATTTTTAGATGCCTACAACATGGTGGTAATTATTTTGAAATTCAGAAGAATTTCTCATCCTGCTGTGCTGCCATCCTGCTAAGTTGACAGGTTCAGCAGGATGAAAATCGGTGTTGCACTTCCAGCAGGATGAAAATTGAGTTTTCACGGCCGTACGCTTTAAACGCTGATAGGAGCCAAATTTAATTTTGAAATGTCTTACATAGATTTTTGTTGCCTACAACATGATGGTAAATGTTTAGTGATTTGAAACAATTTTTCATCTGGGTGAATCTGTGGCAGGACGAAAATTGGGTTTTCGCCGCCGTACGCTTTAAAGACGGGAAGGGACTAAATTTGATTTCTAGTTTCTAACATAGCTATAGGTGCCAATTACATTGTTGTATATATTTTGAAATTCAGAACAAGTTCTCATCCTGCTATTCTTCCATCCGCCTAAATTATTAGTTTCATCCTGCTGTCCTGCCATCCTGCTGACTTAATATTTCATCCTGCTGTCCTGCCATCCTGTTCACTTATTATGTTTCATCCTGCTGTCCTGCCATCCTGCTAACTTAATGTTTCATCCTGTTGTCCTGCCATCCTGCTAACTTAACATGTTTCATCCTGCTGTCCTGCCATCCTGCTAACTTTGTCGAGCCCGATAAAACTGTATTCACATTCGTCACCAGTTATATTACGATCGGAAGTTTGAGATTTACGGCGACGGGCCGTTCCCATTTCAAGGCGCGTATTCATTTGTTTTGTTCAAACTGTACTGTGATACGGACTTTCGGTGTCAATTTTTTTATAAATGTTTGTTTTAATCATGTGACGTCGCGTCCGAGAATGTAATAACGCCATGTAATTAATTCAAGAATCCACTAATGGTTAGATACGTCCCGTCTTTAAGTCAACATTTGAACACTCCCAAATGTGGTTTTAAACTTTTAATATAGGAATTTGACAAAACTTAAACAAAAATGATATTTTGCGTTAATATTACACACTGGCAAGGTATGAGTGAGTGAGTGTTTGAGTTTTACGTCCCACCAACGGCCAAGGTCATACGGAGACGGTACCTGGGTTTAAAGACTCATCCGAAAGTCTGGAGAAGCCCGGTATCGATCCTGCAATCCCTGGTTTACAAGGCGAGTAGCGTACTACACCACGCAGGCTTCTACATTGTACAATGGCAAGGTATCAAAATTATGATATGTTGCATGATGTTGTAAATACATGCATTTACTTCTAAAATTGCCAAATTTGGAAATCAGTAATTTGAAATAGTCTCGTTTCCTTATTCAAATGCGTTGGTTATCCGATCATCACGTTAAAAAGAGGACCCCATTAAACCCCACTTTACATAGAAAGCACTGGGGTTTACAGGGGTATACATTATTTTTCTTATTTCTGGTCCAAGATATAGGTTGTTGGTACACGTTAGTCTCGCCGCAACGAGCCAACCTATGTTTGGGATATAAAAAAAATTAATATCACATTTTACTCATGAGTACTCGTTAGAATTGCCTCATTTGGGCGGTTCTAACGTGCACCAACAATCTATATTTTGACTAGAAATAAGAAAAATATACATAATTTTCATCTGAAAAAACCGATAGTCATCACAAAAACACGCCTATATAATGTTGACGCCCTTGAACCCCAGTTATTTATAGTAAAACTGGGGTATACAGGGGTAAACCTTATTTTTCTTATTTCTGCTCCAAAATAAACATTGTGGGTACTCGTTAGAACCGCCTCGATGATGCGGTTATAACGAGTACCAGCAATCCATATTTTGAGCAGAAATAAGAAAAATATCACAATTTTTTATCTTAAAATTTTCATGTTTTCGGCGATAAAGGTTACAATGTATTTGTATAGACGTGTTTTATAATGTTATAGTTTTTTGAGTGCCTATACAATGCGAGCATTCAATCATTACACATAATATGGAATATGAGTCACGACAGGCGCAGAAGATAGTGTTAATTAAATATATCTCGAACAACCTGTTGGCATATCACGAATTACCACAGCATCTATAGAGTATACTGTTCTCTAATTATAAAATGATTGATTTCCGAAAGGTCTCTCCAAGGCTGAGATATGGTGAACTGAAATATACGCGATGAACCAGAATTTGTGACATCATCTGTTTATGTTACGGACAATGCAATGAACGACATTTTATATGTGGAGGAAATTCACATTGATTGGGTTCATGGCCCAAAACATGGAATGAGGTACCCATTCAATCCATCATTTTAATCAAGCAAAATATAAGTCTGACCCCTTGAATTCCACTTTTATAGAGTAAAACTGGGTTTTAAAGGGGTAAACGTCATTTTTCTTGTTTCTGCATGCCCTAAAATAAAGCTTGTGGGTACTCGTTAGAATCCCCGCATTGAGGCAGTTCTAACGAGTACACAAAATCTATATTTTGCGCAAAAATAAAAAAAAATATCGCCATTTTTCATCTTAAAATTTTCATATTTTTCGGCGGTTAAATCCTCAAAGCAATAGTTCCATTTGAATGTAATATATTATGTTCCTGCACATCAGATAAGGAAATCTTTGGTTTTAGCCAAATTGTTGGTTTGGTCGCCATGAGGCGGGCAAACCGGGTATAATGACCAGATTGTTACTGTTCCATGGAGGGGCACGTGACGCGATCAACCAATCAGCTTTAACGATGATGCAATACTATACTGCAATTACAGGAAACAGCCTGTCTGAATAGCGAAACAGACCGAAAAGCCAGCGTTTCAACTCCAACAATAAATATATTAAGGGAAATGGAAACACCTGGCAGGTGTGGCAGTTACGGTAAATGACCAATTAATTCGAACAGTAAAAAAATAAATACTGATCCCTTAGAAAATATCAGATTGGAAATTTATCAGTGTTCGAACTGTTTGATCTGAAAGACTTCCATGCATTGGACCAGGCTGGGTTCAATATTTTAAACAACTACGTTTTTTTTTTCCCCGCGGCCCTGTCAATCCGCAAGTGATTAGAAGTTATAAATATCACTTATGCAGTGCAGAACCGTTTGATCTATAAATAAGTCAGTGTGTGCAGGGGGTCTTTGAATGCGAGCTTAACATGTAGTTACAAGTATAAGGTTACACATTGTCATTAATGACATTTACACCTATTGAACTATCACTATTCCCTTTGAAATGGGCGAGTCAATTTGTGATCTCAGGAATAACAGAAATTGATTTGTTTGGAGCAAATTCTTTTCTTAAGAGAAGCCCATATATTTTTCAAAGAATGTCCTGATAGTCTATCGGCCCCCGCCCATAGGGGCTTGAAGAAATATATGGGCTGCATGATGCTTCCACGCAGAGCTGAATCCGGCCCGCACACTAGTACTGGTAAACCGCTTAGAGGATCTAAGTCTGTCCAGGAACCGCGTTGCGAGGCGAACCGTCCATGCTAATAAACCATATTGGTTTCATTGGGCGACAGGGCTTGAGATGTCATATCATCTCAATGTCGGGTAAAAGTCCCACAAAATTGGAAGCAACGTCTCCAAAATGACCTTTACAGTGTTGACGGGGACGTTAAACCTCAAATCAACCAACCAACCTGATAGTCTGTAATATTTGTTTTGTTCCGGCTACACCGCAGCGGACAAAGTCCAGCTACATGTATTATGGGATGTGATGTTGAAACCCGCACGTGTTGCTACCCAGTGGAGCTAGGCGCATAGGTACTCCCCCCCCCCACACACACACACCTATATTGTTTAAGCGCATAGTGAAGCCTGCAGGCGAGACTGCGCAGCCTTGTTTGTGTGTTCTCTGTTTACTCATAAGCTGTCACAAATCAGCGTAAGCCGGGGACATGTAGCAATTCAATGCCCATCGACGAAGTCCGCTGAAGACTGATTAGACTGCGGATGCAAAACCATCATGTTATTTAGATAGGCAAGTAACAAGAAAAAGAAAATGCGGACATCATACACAATTTTAACATGTGCATGTGCGATCTTCACTTTGTGCGCGATGAAACGTTTCAAACCTCTTCAACATTGAAGACACAATCCCGATTGCACAACTGCGCAGACTTATCAGTCTTTTCTGTACGCACATGCGCAATAAGTATTTTACTCGAGATAGGAGATCTGAACAGACTGATCCTTGCACTTGGTAGCTTAGAATGTGTTTGTAATGTCGCAAGCAGATTTGGCCGGTTAAATGTACACTGTTGTTTTAAGCCGGCGCACGGCGAAAAAAACCGTTTCAAACGAAGGACCAGATCAGCCTGCGCATCTAGCCAATGTGGCCATAGTTTTCACCTGTTGTTCTTTGATTAGCACAGAGGCCATGGTAGGCACATACGAACAACGAAGGCTGTTCAGACTGCATGCATGTGCAGGCTGACTTGAGTCCTCGCCCATCGCATATGACTTATTTTCTCAATCATGTGCATCTTCACTTGCTCCTCAGAAAACCAGGGTAACCCAACAGATAACCTGAATTAAACTACCTTTTTGCATGCAACAACCATGAATTTCACTCGCACGCGCTAAAAGACGTTCTGTGGAAAAAGGCGGGGAACTCTCAATTAATATTTAAAGGGGCGCTTCTGCTATCAAAGAGGCATTGAATCAAATGCCACAGCACATGGAAAAAGGGTAACACTGTCACACAAAAAATAATGGAAGTGGAAGCTTCGCTCCAAAGAGTCTGAGAGCGATTCAAGCCTTTGTAGGCCACAATGCTACATCACCGACTAGGATCAGCCTGCACATCGATGCAATGTGATCAGTCTTTACTGAACCCTTAAATCTTACGAAGTCACAAGGCTAAGTGAAACCCTTTGCCTTACATACCGGTAGTGGGTGCGCATGTTCAGTGTTTGCAGGTCGTTGAGAAAGCAGCGAAGACACATCTTAGCATACTCATGCAATCCGATTAGAGTCTTCGCTGATCGCATGAGCCTGATGCAGACGATGGGATTTCACAACATAAATAAGCGAAACTCCTGTGGCTCATCAAGGTTGATCTAAGCACTTGCTGCCTGCGTTTCTCACATTCTGATCAGTATTCGGTGAGGGTATGAACCTTCCATTACCACAGGGCTATGCAAGTGAGAGAAGCGAAAACCATTTGCCTCACAGAGTGCATGTTAATCCGAGTCTTTGGAAGTCGCACATATTTCATGCTAAGTTTTCTTTTTTTCGTGCGCTAATTCATATACGACCAGTACGATGTTGTAATGATAAACCCGGGAACGGTCCGAAATGCTTGTTCTGGAACCATTTTTCGGCATTTTTTGTGTGTTCAAAGTATTAAAAATTCTGATTTCTGTAAAATTTGGGAGTTCGAATTAAATGAGAAAGTTTTCAGCCACAGATTCGAAATAATTTTGGGTGATCGAACTGCTAGGGTGTTCGAACTAATTGGTCACCTACCGTAGTCTACCATTTTTACCGTATTTCGAAACACACCTATTCAAATACATTGTCATGTTTTGGCCAAAGAAAAAGAAATTTTAAAAAGAAAAATTGGAATATTCAAGTTGCCTTTTTTGCTCAAAACATAGATTGCGGGGAGTCGAAAGAAACGCCTCGACGAGGCGATTCTATCGAGTACCCACAATCTGGTGTCTCAGAGCATGAATACGGAAATTAATGTATACCCCTGCAAACCCGAGCTTTACTATATAAAAGTGTAGATTATATTTTCTTGTCCCTTGGGATCATTGATTCCATTGTGGAATTTTGAAAATATCTGAGGGTCACTGATGAGGCCTAATTGGCCGAAACTAGCTAGTCTGGCCCAGAAAACATGTACACTCCATATTTTTCAGTTCTGTGGTGTATTCCTTGCTTCCAAAGGATAGCCCTTTTATAGAACATATTTAACTTCACTTCAATTGGTGTGTGGGAATGTGTGGCTGCTGTAAAACGTCTCTCTGCCCTACATCATAGTGTAGATTATATTTTCTTGTCCTTTGGGATGATTGATTCCATTGTGGAATTTTGAAAATATCTTAGGGTCACTGATGAGGCCTAATTGGCTGAAACTAGCTAGTCTGGCCCGGAAAACATGTGCACACCATATTTTTCAGTTCTGTGGTGTATTCCTTGCTTCCAAAGAGTAACCCTTTTATAGAACATATAAAAGGGGATCACAATTCTATAGGCATGATTTCGTGATGGAAATACGACTTCAAGGACCTTATGGCTGCTACTCTTTTGACTCTGTCCAACTGAAAAAGGGGTCTACTCTAAAAGGGGAAGAATTTGCTCCTCAAGGGGTCTAATCTAAAAGGGAAGAATTTACTCCCCAGGAGCAAATTCTTTCCTTTAAGAGTATACCCCTTAGACATATCAAAACAGAAATTACTTTTGCAGGAGTAACAGTCATTTTCGCAAATTTTACGTTTTGCAATGCCATTACGGAGTAAGTCCATGGGGCCATGGAAACGAAAAACAACAGAACATAACTACTACTACTCATAAAGTGTGGCTGGCTGCGGTAGCTCAGTCGGATGCAGTCCGACTGGCGATAAGGAAGACTCAGGTTCGATACCTACCGGGGTCGGCAACATTCTTTCGTGGAGATTGATTATGAAATCTTGTCTATGGTCATTCTCTCCCTTCCGCTGATTCAAGAAGGACAAGGGTCAGTTTTGGGCGACAGAATGTGCACTGAACTGGTAAACCGCTTACGGATAAGCCTGCTCAGGAAAAGTGTGGATAGGTACACTGACAGGCCCAAACATGACCCAAATCAGTGTTGACTGGGCCGTTAAATACAAATAAACAAAACTTGCAAAGTTTACTTCACACAGATAGGAACAGATTTATATATTCTTAACATATTTCGGTACGGTGGTAGCTCTAATAATACGTAAATGTTGGAAAGACAGAGAACGTTATTTTTCCTCATTTATAAAGATCGCTGGGTGTGGCCTAGTGGATTAGAGTGCTGACTCTTAATCATTAGGTCTCTCAACGGTGTAGGTTTGAGCATGGCTCAGGTCACATAATGAGAAGTTCTGCAGTGGAAGGTCAGGAGGTTTTTCATCGGGTACTCTAGTTTTCGCTCACCTCCGATTAACGATCGGCTTGATGTGAGTGAAATAATTTTGAAAGGATCGTAAAACCAAACATAAAAAAGATCGCTGGGTGTGTAAAAACATGTTCATGTCTTTGCTATTAGAATAAACGGCAGTGCCAAAGTCGAAGGTTCTAACTCTTCCAAATATATAAAATATTTAGGGAGCGAAACAAAGTCATAACGTTGATGGGTCGTTGTTTATTGTTCTTGAGCCCAGCACAGATAGCAATAGTTTCTGTTCAAAAACTTCATGACTACTAAGTGAACTACCACCAGTTACATACTGAGTTGTTAAAAGACTTTTTGGCGCATTCGATGGGAGCTACTGTGTCTGATAAGCCGAGAATGGTGTTCTTTATTTCCACTCAATACTTGACGTTTTACTAATCAGTTTCTTTTACAATTAAACTGTGATCCAGAAAGATATACAAAAGGATTGCAAATTTCAGGTTTTGCGGAGGTACCGCTCAAAGAAACGACCGAGGTTTAAAATACAGTCTGATTCGCAGCACTTTGTCTGGGCAGGCTTAGATCTTCCTAGGCGGTTCAGGAATACAGAAGTCCAATATATTGCCCCAAGGTCTGATCGGCCCAAGTCCATCGGGGATTGAAGAAATAGATTGGGCTACATGATGCTTCCACGCAGAGCTGATACCGGCCGCACATGAGTAGTGTTAAATCGCCTAGAAAGTCTAAGCCTGCCCAGGAAAAGTGGCTCGAGTCGGACCGTTCATGCATTTCAACCATTTAGTTTCATTGGGCGACAGGGCTTGAGAAGGAGTTTATCTGCCCGTTTTATCTCAGTACTGAGTAAAAGTCCCACAAAATTGGAAGCAATGTCTCCAAAAAAGACTCATACAGTAATAACAGGGACGTTAACAACAAATGAAATAGATAACCAAGGCCCTATAGAAGGCCTGATGACTTCGGAAAAATCTTTTTATATGCACGTTTGAAGAACAACAACAACAACAAAAAAAAAAAAATACCAAAAACAAAAACAAAAAAAAACAAAAAAAAAAAAAAAAACGGTCGTATTTAGTTATGGGATTGGTGTCCGTCCGTCCGTTCGTAAACCTTTTTTTTTCGTTTCCGTATAACTCCTACTATACAGTTTTCATCCGACCAAGCCTAAAATGTGTATGCAGTAAGGCTAAGATGTGAAGATATGCCACCAAATACTAACAGAGTTATGACCCTTTGAAAAATTCGGTTTACATTTTCGTTTGGTTAAGTTTTGTGCTATACATGTGTAAACCATATGTAAGATACTTGCCATGGCGTTAAACAATTTACCACAGAATACTTATCACTACCTACCCCTCCTGATACCAAGGTCACAGACTTCGAAATTTTATGTACACGTTTTGTATTTAAGTTTATTATTTTTATTAAAAAAAAATGCATTAAGTGGGATAATGATATTAGCTGGCTCAAATCAGAATGTAGACTGACAAGACCAAACCTATTGGATGCTTTTTGAAAGCAGCCAACTTGTTTTACTACCGAGGAATATGATAATCAAAGCACTGAGTGTACTGGTGGGTCGATTGTCTCTGGCTGTAGATCGGGAAAATGGGCCCGAACGTGGACTTATACTGAATGCGGGTCTGGTCTGGGTCTACACTGTTTGCAGAGCCCAAACAATGAGTCCAGCCCAGATAAATCCTTTAACGTACACACGCTGACCTCACTGCGATAAAATTCTATAAATAAGTTATATGTCAGTGATAGGTCACGTGGATTCCAGCACTAATAGAGGTTTTGTCCTTATAACTTTGGGTCGATTGATAAACATTCGACCCCAAAATAGCAAAGTATTTTCATAACAGTATGGTGAACGTCGGTTGCGGAAATGAAAGCCATGTAAGAAAAAGAAACTTAGCCATTATCCTGCTGTACACGTCGCCCCCGCCCATCGGGGCCTGAAGAAATAGATGGGCTGCATGATGCCTCCACGCCGTTACGAAAACAAGCCTATACAAATACGTTGAAACCTTTATCGCCGAAAAACAAATGAAAATTTTAAGAAGAGAAATTGGGATATTTTTTCTTATTTCTGCTCAAAATATAGATTGTGGGTACTCGTTAGAATCGCCTCGGTGAGGCTATTCTGAGGAGTACCCACCATCTATATTTTGGAGGAGAAATAAGAAAAATAAGTCTTACCCCTGCAAACCCCAGTTTTCTATATAAAAGTGGCTTCTAGGAGGATAAAATTATAGGCGTGTTTTTGTGATGGCAGAGCTGAAACCGACCCGCACACGAGTGTTGGTAACCCGCTTAGAGGATCTAAGCCTGTCCAGGTAAAGCGTTGCGAGTCGGCCCGTCCATGCTCATAAACCCTATTGGTTTCATTGGGCGGCAGGGCTTAAGATGTCATTTCATCTCAATGTTGGGTAAAAGTCCCATAAAATTGGAAGCAACGTCTCCAAAATGATCTATACATTGTTGACGGGGACGTAAAACCTCAAATCCAACAAACAAACAAAATCCTGTTGAACACGACGACAACCCTATAGGTTTCATTGGGCGACAGGGCTTGAGAAGTCATTTCATCTCAATGTCGGGTAAAAGTCCCACAAAATTGGAAGCCAGGTCTCCAAAATGACCTTTACAGTGTTGATGGGGACGATAAACCTCAAACAAACAACAAAGCAAACACGACAATACCTACCTTTGCAAAAAGGGTAGGTCCAGATCAAATGGCATCTGATCCGGATCTACCGTGTTTGTTATGCAGTTTGTGAATTGAATGAATACATCTAATCAAGTAATTATTCTTAATTTATTGAGCAGGATAAGAATTAAATGGGTTGAGAAATATAGGCAGAATGCACACAATCCTTCGGGATCACAGTCCGACATCATTCAGCCCTCACAACAAATATGAATCCTATTTTCTCATATAGTTATGCTCACTGGCCATCATGAAAACACGCCTATATACTTTTGCACCCGCCCCCCCCCCCGACCCCCCCCCACCTCCTCTGAACCCCACTTTTATATAGTAAAACTGGGGTTTGCAGGGGTAACCATTATTTTTTCTTATTCTTTCTCTAAAATATTGATTGTGGGTACACGTTAGAACCGCCTCGATGAGGCGGTTCTAACGATTGTCCACAATCTCTATTTTGAGCAGAAATAAGAAAAATATCAAAATTTTTCATCTTGAAATTATCGTTTTTGTCGGCAGTAAAATTTACAATGTATTTGTATAGGCATGCTTTCGTAATGCAAGCCCCCCAAAAAATACATTACGAAACCAAAGCATGAATATTGTGGCCCCGTTAACCCGTTTTACTATAAAAATTGGGGTTTGAGGAGGGTTGGGGTTCAAAATTATATAGGCGTGTTTTCGTGATGAGCAATCTGCCCGTTGCACATAAAGCTTACCTGTTTGCTCTTGGGTTTGATAATGCAGAAGACATTGATCCGACTGTATGGGTGTTCAGTCTAATCTGTGTCTTTGTTCTACGCATATGGAATAAGATGCGTCACAAAATAACCTTTTTTGCAGGGATTATTACCAGATGAGTCATATCTGCTACATGTAAGTGTAGCGTGTACCGGGTCGTCCACGAAGTCAAGCAACGCGGTCACCCATCCAGGTACTAACCGCGATCTCCGTTGCTTAACTTCGTGAAAAAGCCAACCACTCTATCCTTGTCGCTAAAAGAGCCGGCTCCTACAGCAAGGCTTTATCCATAACCGTTACATTTCTCCCCCTCATCTCTTGACTTCGTCCCGAAGTCATACATGCCTCACAAGGGTAAAGCCGAGGGCGGAGACTGTGTAACAAACCAACCGCACTATTTCCATTCCACCGCTGCCACCAATGTAGCGTGTACCGGGTCGTCCACGAAGTCAAGCAACGCGGTCACCCATCCAGGTACTAACCGCGATCTCGGTTGATTAACTTCGTGAAAAAGCCAACAACTCTACCCGTGTCGCTAAAAGAGCCGGCTCCTACAGCAAGGCTGTATAGAAGTGGTATTTACATGAGCAGCAGAGTTAAGATATACTATGAACTTCAGCTGTTAAGGCCCGCAAAAATTAAGACTGAATCTTCTTTTTGTTTGTTTGTTTGAATTGAAGTTTAACGTCCCCATTAACACTGTAAAGGTCAATTTGGAGACGTTGTTTCCAATTTTGTGGGACTTTTACCCGACATTGAGATGAAATGACATCTCAAGACCTGCCACCCAATGAAACCAACAGGGTTTATAATCATGGACGGGCCGACTCGCACCGCATTGCCTGGACAGGCCTGGGTCCTCTAAGCGGCTTACTAGTACTCGTGTGCGGGTCGGTTTCAGCTCTGCGTGGAAGCATCATGCATCTACACCTTTGGTCTTGGACTAGTAGGAGACCGCTCTTGGACTAGTTGGGGACCACCTTTGGAACTGTTCAAAAGTGGTCTTCACCTTTGGAACTGTTCAAAAGTGGTCTAAAGACCATTTTTGAACAGTCCCAAAGGTGGTCTTAATATAGGGTTTTAATGTACATGTATATAAGATTATTGTACTATCCAAGCAGTGGGCACCAAAGTCTTTACGATAACACACCCGTGTGACATAGTGCATTCTTTCATGTCTCCAAAATGGCTATTTTTACGATGTTCTAACGAGTACCCACAACCTATGTCTTGGAGCAGAAAAAAAAGCAAAATAATGTATACCCCTGTAAACCCAAGTTTATTCTATATAAAATGGGTTTGTAAAGGGTGTTCATTTCTTTGATTTGTTAACGTGGTGTGCCAATCAGACTATGTTGATTCGCAGGCTTATCACCACCTTTTTTATAGATAGGAGCTAAGTATGTTTTCCAGTGACGCACCTTTTAGTAGGTATAAAGATTAAAACAAATGTTGACCTCCGTTTCCAGTACGTGTGACGGATAATGTTTGTTTGTTTGATTTGAGGTTCAACGTCCCCGTCAACACTGTTAAGGTTATTTTGGAGACGTTGCTTCCAATTTTGTAGGGTTTTTACCCAACACTGAGATGAAATTACATCTTAAGCTCTGTCGCCCAATGAAACCAATAGGGTTTATAAGCATGGACGGGCCGACACGCACCGCTTTGCCTGGGCAGGCTTAGCTCCTCTAAGCGGGTTACCAGTACTCGTGTGCGGGTCGGTTTCAGCTATGCGTGGAAGCATCATGCAGCAAATATATTTCTCCAAGCCCCGATGGACTGGGGCGAATCCAGTATCTGTCAAATCAGCATCAACAGCAGGTTACTGCGGGCAGCATGACACTATGTTTCAGAAGCCTCCGTAGTATAGTGGTTACCGTGCAACGCGCCGTGTAAACCAGGGATCGCAGGATCGATGCCGGGCTTCTCCAGACTTTCGGATGAGTCTTTAAACCGAGGTCCTGCCTCCGTATGACCTTAGCAGTTGGTGGGACGTAAATCTCAAACACTCACTCACTCACACTATGTTTCATCTTATTGGGGTCGATGGTTTATTAATCGACCTAAAATTACAATGCGCAGTAGCTTTACGTTCCTGATGTACAAAATCCAAACAATGGTTATTTACAGTCGCACAATTCTCAGAGTGTAACATGTAACTATATATTTGTTTGTATTTGTTATATTGTGGGTTTAACGGCCCAGTAAACACTATTTAGGTCATTTTTGAGCTTATCCACACTTTTCCTGGGCAGGCTTATACGTTTGTTCTGTTTGTTTTATTTGATATTTAACGTCCCCGTCAACACTGTAAAGGACATTTTGGAGACGTTGCTTCCGATTTTGTGGGACTTTTACCCGACATTGAGATGAAATGACATCTCAAGCCCTGTCGCCCAATGAAACCAATAGGGTTTATTAGCATGGACGGTCCGCCTCGCACCGCGGTTCGTGGGTGAGGCTTAGATCCTCTAAGAGGTTTACCAGTACTAGTGTGCGGGCCGGATTCAGCTCTGCGTGGAAGCATCATGCAGCACATATATTTCTTCAAGCCCCTATGGGCGGAGGCTGAGGCTTATACGTAAGCCGTTAACTAATACAGTGCCTATTCTTTCGCCAGAAACTGACAACTACCCTTCTTGAATCAGCGGAAGGGAGAGAATGACCGTAGAAAAGATTCCATGATCAATCACCACGATAGAATGTTGCCGACCCCGGCAGATATCGAACCCGCGTCCTCCTGATCACCAGTCAGACGTGCATCCGACTGAGCTACCGAGGCCGGCTACATGTATGTAAAGAAACAAGATAGAGAACGTGTTGGATTATGTAACAATTTAGACCCAGGTCAGCATCACAGAACGCGGCGTCTGATCAGGGTCTACAGTGTTTGCCAAAGAAACAGGAACGCAGGGTTAAACGAAACAGTCTTGGTCCCCGTACAGAACTACTTTCCTAGACTTACCTCTGGGACAAACAATAGCCAGCTTATTATGTATGCTGTTCAACACATACAATTTTGTCACAGTCTATATGTATACAAGGGTACATTTTTGGAGCAATAAAAGTCGGTGCATGTACATCGCATGATGTGTTTTCATAAATGATGGCATATTACATAGGCGAGTGGTTCGCAAATTACGCATATGCCTAACGCCAACTATCTGCCACAAACAGAAATCAACTGACAATTACAGACCATATGTATAAGTTGCTCTTAAAGTAAAACATTTGTTCCGGTCGGGAACAAATCCTTTCCTTAACTCATATATGACAATAGAATTGCCCAACTAGTAAGTTTTGAGTGGTCCATTTCCAATTATAGAGGTGTCTTTTTTCTTTTTGTTCGAAGCAACTTTTACAAAAATGAATGTTCTTCAAGCAAACAGTGCAGAACCAAATCTGACCTGGGTCTGCACTGTTTGCCAACATCCCAGAAAAGGCCGCTGGGCATATATGGATTTTTTTTACATTTTTCTTGTTCGTATCAATATTTTACATCATGAAAACACGCCTACAAACTTTTAATTTCCTTAAATCCCACTTTCTGTATAGTTAAACTAGGGTTTACAAACATGTACATTAATTTTTTTTATTTCTGCTTAGAAACATACATCGTGAGTACTCGTAAGAACCGACTTGCCGATGCGTTTATAACGAATACCCACAATCTATGATCTCAGCAGAAATATGATAAATATCTAATTTTTATTTAAAAATTTTCAGTTTTAGATGGCACAATTTTCAATATATTTGCATAGGTGTGTTTTTGTAATGAGTCTAGTTTTCACCATTGTATTACATTGGTACTGCCCCATCAGGATATAGGGCATGTTTGACTGGGCAGGCTGATCCGATTGTTTGCTGGTCACACACGTCTCTTAGAAGGCTTGGACGTGCACTGGATAAAGAAACCCGAAAACGGGTACCCTGGCAAACAGTGCAGGGCCAGATCAGACGCCACAGAACGCGACGTCTGATCAGGGCCTACATTGTTTGCAAAAAGTTCAGTCATTTTCCTGATCAATTTTGAAGAAAACCCAACCTGACACCCCTCAATTTTGAAATGGACTCCTGTTTTATACGAGGAGGAAGATTCCATTTGGTACAAAAAGGGTTAAAGAAAGGAAAGTTTTTGACATCTCAGTCAATGACTTCAGTGAGTCACACATGTACCTGTTTTAGTAAATTGTTCTTAATATGTCAGTCAATGACTTCAGCATATCAGAGTCAAATTCAAAGTCAGCTAAATCAGAACTGTACTGAAGGTCTCTGGAATGTATCATATCAGGTATACAGTGCAACCTCCATAAAGCAACCGTCAGAGAAAACTCAGACACCTGCTGCTTAAGGGAGGTGGTTGTTCAGCAGAGGGGAATGAATGAGAGGATGTATGGCCTTGTCAATACAGATAAAATTAATTGATGATAACCGAACACACTTCAATATCATCGATGAATAAGAACATACAGTAAAATTCCTATATTAAGACCACTTTGGGATTGTTCAAAAGTGGTCTTTAAGACCACTTTTGAACAGTCCCAAAGGTGGTCCATGTCGTGGATTGTCCACGATAACAACTTTTCCAGTTGGAGTTGTTTATTTCATTTTTATTAATTACATCAGATACGGGTACATTTAGGTTCATATAAATACATAAGGTTTTAAGGACAATAAGTAACGTAAGGTAATGACGTTGACGTAGTTACTAAGGGGACAAGAGTAACAGAATAGTAATGAAAGAACATTTGACAAAGGATTTACAGAACATAGGATTCATAGAACAGAAAAAGGGAAGATAATAACAGAACAGAGGAATTACAGACCATAGGATTCATAGAACAGAAAAAGGGAAGGAAATAATAGAACAGAGGAATTACAGACCATAGGATTCATAGAACAGAAAAGTGAAGGAAATAACAGAACAGAGTAATTATAGAACATTGGATTTATAGAACAGAAGAGTAAAGAAATAACACTACAGAGGAATTAAAGAACACCAGAACTATAGAACATAATATTGAACAGAATACCAGAACAGTGGAATTACAGAGAAGAAGGTGTAAGGGATCAGCACATAAGGAAAAAATACGAAAGTGTAATTTTAATGGTTATTGTACTTAATACAAAAGGAATAATTATTTATATTGGTTTCTTTAACAGGTTTTAATTTGTTCTCTAATGTGGCATTAAAATAATATTTATTAACTGTTTTCATTTCGCTTGTTTACTGTCTTTTGCCACATTATTTGGTGCCGGAACCCGGGAATTTCATAAGGGGCCTAGAGTGAATAAATATCTAAGATGGAAACTACAATTTCAACTACAGAAAAATTATTCAGACAACTCTGCAGTTTCTGTGGTGGGGATCATTGGAATGACTGCTGTCCGAATTATACAACACCTGAAGATAGAAAGCAATATCTCAAAGGATTAGGAAGTTGCTTTTTGTGCCTTAAACATGGACACAGAGCATTTGAGTGCTTTACAAAGAAGACCTGTTTTTTCTGCAAAAGGGAAAATTATCACCACAGAAGTTTGTGCCAACTGAATGTAAATTTTGATCAACTAAATAAATCTCAACTGCCTCATGTAAAGAAAGACGAGCTTAATTCATTTCAAGGTAGTGAAAAAGAAATAAGAACGCAAAGGATATATAAAACAGCCGACAAGGAACCCTCGTCAGAGGAACGAGATATACGGCATGACAGAACAAAGAGCAATGGTAGAGGAGAGTATAGTCAAATTCTAAATGAACTTCAACAGACCAAGTCAGATCTGGCAGGGTGTAAAAAAGAAAATGCAATTTTAAAAGGGAGAATTTCAAAGCTACGGACAGAAAAAGAAATAATTCAATCATCAGTTAAGGGATATTGAGATAATGCAACAGTTATCCATTGAAATAATCCAGATAAAAGAAAAACTTGAACATTTGGAACACAAGAGCTGTGCACCTGCTGTTAGGTCTCAAGATTCCTTTGCTTGGACAGATGCATTGACACTGCAAAGCGAATCAAACAGAAAATAATGACAAACGGGGGGTGGGAGCGGACCAAAAATTACAAAAATCATGGATACAACATGAAAATACAGATCCCCAGATTGTGGACTCTTCATTTCTAGAAGCTGAAAAGGCACAGAGAAAAGGGAGACAATCAACTGCTGGTGGCACTAGGAAGAACTCAGTGGAAAATCCAAACAATCAGATGGAAATATTAAAATCTTTGTTCGAAAGAGGGACACTTCTATCGGATTGCCGAGCGGATACAAGAGAGCGGCTTACAAATAACGAACAGATATTTCAGGCTTGGGAGGGGATACTCAGCTTCTTAACTCAAAGTAAATTACCATGATTATCAATAGAAATTCTCTTCATATGCTTCTTGTTGATGACATTAGATAAATTTTCCTTCATTCTTGATTATTATTGTCATAAATTGTCTTTTATGTATCTTTAAAATAACTTAAACAATCTTTATACACGTACACAATTGTAATATTACATGTTAAATCAGAAACCTAAAAGCAAACATATATAAAACTATTGGTGTGTGGAGTGTCGTGGATTGTCCACGATAACAACTTTTCCAGTTGGAGTTGTTTATTTCATTTTTATTAATTACATCAGATACGGGCCGGCTTCGTTGGCTCAGTCGGATGCGCGTCTGACTGGTGATCAGGAGGACGCGGGTTCGACTCCCGCCGGGGTCGGCAACATTCTTTCGTGGAGATTGATCATGAAATCTTTTCTACGGTCATTCTCTCCCTTCCGCTGATTCAAGAAGGGTAGTTGTCAGTTTCTGGCGAAAGAATGTGCACTGTACTGGTTAACCGCTTACGTATAAGCCTGCCCAGGAAAGTGTGGATAGGTAAACTGACCGGCTCAAAAATGACCTAAATAGTGTTGACTGGGCCGTTAAACTCCAATACAAACAAACAAACAAACATCAGATACGGGTACATTTAGGTTCATATAAATACATAAGGTTTTAAGGACAATAAGTAACGTAAGGTAATGACGTTGGCGTAGTTACTAAGGGGACAAGAGTAACAGAATAGTAATGGAAGAACATTTGACAAAGGATTTACAGAACATATGATTCATAGAACAGAAAAAGGGAAGATAATAACAGAACAGAGGAACTACAGACCATAGGATTCATAGAACAGAAAAAGGGTAGGAAATAATAGAACAGAGGAATTACAGACCATAGGATTCATAGAACAGAAAAGTGAAGGAAATAACAGAACAGAGTAATTATAGAACATTGGATTTATAGAACAGAAGAGTAAAGAAATAACACTACAGTGAAATTAAAGAACACCAGAACTATAGAACATAATATTGAACAGAATACCAGAACAGTGGAATTGCAGAACAGAAGATTGTTAATTTGTTCTCTAATGTGGCATTAATATAATATTTATTAACTGTTTTCAATTCGCTTGTTTACTGTCTTTTGCCACAGTCCATGACCAGCTGAAACTGAGGGCAGAAATCACGAAGAAAAAAATAAAGTGAAGCCTTCAAAATAAGCTTTTTATAGCAGAATTAGTCTTAATTTTAGGTGGTCTTAATAGCGGAATTTCACTGTAACTAGATGTCGGAGAGGTGTCAAGTAAGGTCTGCCATCTTTCCACCATTTACTTCATACATGTATGTATTTTACATAAAAAAAGAAAAACTGTTATTCACCTGCGTATCGAGCCTGAACGGCGACCACAAGGCAAGAACGTGTCAAAGAGACTGGACATCTCTAAGTTGAAACAAGACAGCAAGCGGCAAGCCTTACCCATGACACCTGCAGCAGACTAGATGCAATAGAATTCAGTTCAGATGATCAAGAAGAGAACTGGACAGTGTCTTCGGCTTCAGCAATGGTTTCCCTAGGTCCAGTTTCTCGCAAACATCAGATACTAGCAAAATGTATTAGTTTGTCCATATGTTTAGTTGTTTTGCATAAGGTTATCATGGCAGAATAAGTAGGTAAATCCCGCATTATACAGATTAAATGCTTTGGGGTTTAACGACACGTACAACCCTTGTGGGTCATTTTGAATCGTCTCCCAGAGGAAAGGGGAGAACAAATTAATAGAGATAGTGGAGGAGATAAAAGTTAGTGACAGATGAAAGAGTGGAAAGAGGAAAATAAATGGAAGTGTAACAACAGAAGAAATAAGACCCCTCTCTCTCTCGTCTCTCGCGTCTCTCTCTCTCTCTCTCTCTCTCTCTCTCTTCTTTCTTTCTCTCTCTCTCCCCTCTCTCTCTCTCTCTCTCTCTCACTCTCTCTTCTCTCTGTCTCATCTACTCTCTCTCTCTCTCACTCTCTCTTCTCTCTCTCCTCCTCTCTCTCACTTTCTGTCTCTTCTCCCCTCATCTTCTCTCTCTACCCTTACCTACTACAAGGACAGCAGGCCTGGTCCAACTGTAAGTCAATATCGGTTGGACGCACACTGACCCAACCAAGATACATGCCGTCTATGCCTCACCCAACCACCCGCACATTATACAGAGAAAAAGAGTTTACAAGCATGTTAAACTTTATTAACCCTTATCTTGCTGTTCACGACAACCCCTATCTTTGCAAACAGTGTAGATCCAGATCAGATGGCTTCTGAAGAAGCCATCTGATCAGGATCTACGCTGTTTGACATTTAGTTTATGGATTTGTAGCAATAAATTACATCAAGTAATTTGATTGATTGATAGACAGAAGTGGGTGTGGCTTAAATGAATATTCAGCAAGAGAAGGGTTAATTTAGTATGTTACTCAACATATTGGCAGTGTCAGGAGAAACCTTTTTTTTTTTACATTTGCGACCAACAAAAACACAAATTTGTCTGAGCACCCGCACAGTCTCATCACCACTTTTCCATGACAGGCAGTGTCGGATGATTCATTGAAGTGATCAACTGATAACTCTTGACCCATCTTCTTTCTTATGAATGTTTTCATTGCTCTTAAAGGAATTCATTTTTTATTTTTTTTTGAATCGACTGCCTATTAGAAATTCGCAAAATTGCAGTATGCTTCCTCTGGCTTTCGTTGCCGGATCATTACAGGGTCACTGATGAGGCTTTATTAGCCGAAACTACGTAGTATGACCCATCTTCTTTCTTATGAATATTTTCATTGCTCTTAAAGGAACTCATTTTTTATTTTTATTTGCCTTTACTGCAGCTGGTGTTGTGCCGTGTGGCGGCCGTAAAAGGTCTCCCCGTACATCAACCATAGTGCAGTTTATATTTTACTTTTGGTACTTTGAGATCAGCGTGAATATTCTGAGAAATCAGAAATGAATTATTAGTTTAGACTCAAATTCTAGACAGGTTTTTAATTATTTGGACCTAATGTTGATTTATATCAGTCTTTGAATGCATTGTTCTGATGTGTTGATGAGTGTATCTGTGAAGTCAGAAGCAGTGTCGGATGATTCATTGAAGTGATCAACTGATAACTCTTGACCCATCTTCTTTCTTATGAATATTTCCATTGCTCTTAAAGGAACTCATTTTTTATTTTTAATTATATTAGTAAGCGATTAACCTGTTCAATGCACATACTTTCGTCAGAATTCTTCGGTCAGCGCCTCCTGAAGAGAATGACCGTAGAAATTCTTTGTTACTGAGCAATCGCCACGAAAGAATGTTGCTGGACTGAGCGGGGATCGGACTCGCGACCGTCCTAATCTCAGTCGTAAGCGCATAGTGCTAAGGAAACGTGCATAGGCTAACAAACATAGCAGTAGTTCTATTAGAGTAACCAAGTGGCCCCCGCCCATTGGGGCAGAGCTGAAACCGACCCGCACACGAGTACTGGTAAACCGCTTAGAGGATATAAGCCTGCCCAGGCAAAGCGGTGCGAGTCGGTCCGTCCATGCTTGTAAACCCAATTGGTTTCATGAGGCGGCAGGAATTGAGATGTCATTTCATCTCAATGTCGGGTAAAAGTCCCACAAAATTGGAAGTTACGTCTCCAAAATAACCTATACACTGTTGACGGGAACGTTAAACCTCAAATCAAACAAACAAAACATAAGGGTAACCAAAGCACTAGCATCACTAGTGGGTCAAAGATTGGAAAAAAATGGTCATGAACAGGAAGTTAGAACGTTTAAATTCCTGTTCTATAAGCAAACAGTGTGGACCCTGATCAGACGCCGCGTACTGCGGCGTCTGATCTGGGTCCACACTGTTTGCCAGACCAACAACACTATACCAATCCAGCCTCTATAGATTAACAGTGACATTATGTCGATAAGAATTGCGAGGCAATTTTCCAAACATCACCGTTACCTAGATTTCCCACAAATTAGTGATAGTCACGTGGACATCAGCACTGAATAGTTTCTGTGCTTAGTAACTTTGGCTAGTTTACCTAGTAAACACAGAGGGTCACCTAGTCGTCTGTAGGTTGACTGAGCATTCTTAGTCAATTTAACTAGTCTCTCTGGTAAGCGTAAATCAATAATCGTTGACAGGGCATCTGGTCAGTATGACTACCCTTTCTAGTCAGTATGACTAGGGTGTCTAGACAGTTTTCCCGCCGAATGTTGATTGACAGCTTGCAGAATGTGTAGAGGAAGCGTTCCAGACGCCATCTTAACGTTTAGGAGAACATGCTCCAACATACAGTGGGTTGATTCCGATATTATTTCACCCAACATACAGTGGGTTGTTGTACTCACCTTGAGCACTTTGTTCTTATTGTTTGTAACTCTGCAGGTAAGAAATATTCTTTTATTTCTTAAGCACCTAGTGGTTATAAGCAGCGTTATAATGCTTACAAGATAAACAACAACAACAATGTCAACATACAAATATACGTCCAGAAGCTCTAAAGTCGACATTTCCGTGAATCCAAGCATAAATAATGGGGATTTTCTTTTCTGCAATATGAAAATATAACTCTGCAGGTAGAAATATTCTTTTATTTCTTCTCTTATCTTCCTAAAGGCGCCTTTACACAGCATGTTTTTCCAGTTTCCTAGTAAATGTGACTAGCCCTTTTATCAATGTGACTACCTGCCTTGTCATCTGTAGAGGAACTACGACTAAACCAACTAGTAATCAGTACTAAGAATCTAGTAATCTACGACTAAAGCAACTAGTAATCAGTACTAAGAATCTAGTAATCCTGACCATGCTTGCTAGTACTTTTGACAGCCACACCAGTACATTTGACTATTAAGCTAGTACATATGACTAGCTTAAACTAGTGAACTTTGACGAGATGAAGCTAGTCAAATGTACTAGGCTAAGTAAAGCTAGTCAAGTTGACTAGTTTTTTCTAGTCAAAATGCTTGACTAGGTCTTCCTAGTCACATCGACTATTTTGCATAGTGCTTTTTTGGACAATCATATTGACTAGGTTCCTTAGTCGGCATGACTATTTTTTTTTCTCAGTGATGTGGTAAATACTGTAATTGCAGACCATGCCTTACACACAGAGAACGGCCCCGCCCATAGGGGCTTGAAGAAATATATGGGCTGCATGATGCTTCCACGCAGAGCTGAATCCGGCCCGCTAGTATTGGTAAACCGCTTAGAGGATCTAAGCCTGTCCAGGAACCGCGATGCGAGGCGGACCGTCCATGCTAATAAACCCTATTGGGTTCATTGGGCGACAGGGCTTGAGATGTCATTTCATCTCAATGTCGGGTAAAATTCCCACCAAATCGGAAGCAACATCTCCAAAATGACCTTTACAGTGTTGACGGGGACGTTAAACCTCAAATCAAACAAACACACACAGAGAAAAGTGGGTTTATACCGTATTCATGTCATCATTGTGATGATGATGATGATGATGATGATGATGATGATGATGATGATGATGATGATGATGATTGCGTGTATAACGTCGCGTCAATCCTCTGTGGATCATAAGCGTCAACCGATTTAAGATAAAAAGTGTTAAGTATTATGAGGCTGTTGAACGTATTCACGTAAAAATTGGTTGTAGGTACTCATTAGAACACAGCAGCCCCCGTGGTGCAGTGGTTACGCTACTCGCCTTGTAAACCAGGGATCACAGGATCGATCCCGGGCTTCTCCAGACTTTCGGATGAGTCTTTAAACCGAGGTCCCGTCTCCGTATGACCTTAGCTGTTGGTGGGACGTAAAACTCAAACACTCACTCACTCATTAGAACAGTGTCTATGACATCAATATACGCTTTGGTGATTAATACGACACATCAACCCATGTGGATCATTTTGTGTCGTCTCTCCGGGAACGGGAGAAACGAGATGGAAAATGAAGAGGACGAGAAGGGACAGTTGGTGTAAGGGGCTACATCACGAAAACACGCATATATAAATATGACCCCCTTGACCCCCACTTTTATATAGTAAAACTGGGGTTTACAGGGGTAAACCTTATTTTTCTTATTTCGGCTCTAAAATATAGATTGTGAGTACTCGTTAGAACCGCCTCGATGAGGCGGTTCTAACGAGTGCCCACAATCTATATTTTGAGCAGAAATAAGAAAAATATTACATTTTTTCATCTTAAAATTTTCATTTTTTTTCGGCAGTGTATTTGGATAGGCGTGTTTGCGTAATGTTAATGAAAGTGTCATAGGGTTTAGGTTTTTGCAAGTTTGTATTGCCTTGCGGTACAAACCTGCCTTTATAGCGACGCGGTAGAGTGTTATCATTCAGGCGACCGGGGTTCGATCCCCGACCGGGCCAAGGGTGTGTAGCATTTTATACTTATACCCTATGCCAAAAGTGAGAGAAAAGAAAAAGAAAAAACAAACGCAGAAGAAATAACAGCTTCCCGCATTTTCCATTGCCTGTCTGGTGACGTAATATAGGCGACACCTTCGCCCCATGACTAAGAAAAAAAAAAACACACTTTTTCCAGAGTATGTCATGAACTCTAGTTCAATGTGCTGTTTTTTAATTATAGTAACAATAGACGTCTAAGCCCCAATCATAGTATTAAGTACAACTGTTTTAGTTTTAAAAACCGGTTATTGCATTTATTCTGTCTAGACAGACAGTAATATATATGTCACGTGACGCGTACCTTTGGGATTCTCCAAAAATATTTATGGCTCACTGTTTACCTCAAGGGCAAACTGTGAAACACTGAAGCTCATTTCGGCCACCAAAGGCCCAGATCAGACGCGCGGTCTGCTCAAAGCCTTTGGTGGCCGTCCATACAGTAAGTCACATTTTTGCATGACGTAGTCCAGAACTCGATTTTTTTCGATGCCTTCGTTCTTTCTTGGTTATCGTTTGCTCCATTTTATCCCCCGACCGAATAGGTTCGGAGAATATAGCGATCGGCCTTGCGTCCGCCGGTCTGCCCGTTCGTCCGTCCGTAGCCGAAACCTTGTGAGGCCATAACTCCAATACCCTTTGAGATACATTGATGTACTCGGCACAAATGTTCACAAGGCTGAGACGGCGTGTCATGTACAAGAACCACACATCTGGGTGCTATGGTTTTTAGTTATCTCCCCTTCCAATAAAATAGATAGACTACCTTTGGATGGCCATAACTCCAATAGCCTTTGATACATATTGGTGGTACCTGGCACAATTGTTCAGAAGGCTGGGACGGCGTGCCATGCATACGAACCACAACTGTGGTGCCATGGTTTTTTATTTATCTCCGTTTCTTCTCAAATAGAGTGACTACCTTGTGACGGCCATAACTCCAGTACCCTATGAGATATATGATGGTATCTGGCACAATTGTTCAGAAGGCTGAGTCGGCGTGTCATGCATACGAACCACAAATGTGGTGCCATGGTTTTTGAGTTATCTCAATTTCTTCTCAAATAGAGTGACTACTTTGTGACGGCCATAACTCCAGTACCCCATGAGATATATGATGGTACCTGACACAATTGTTCATAAGGCTAAGACGGCTTGTCATGTACAAGAACCACAACTCTGTGTGCCATGGTTTTTGAGTTATCTCCCCTTCCAATAAAATAGAATCACTACCTTGTTGTGTCCATATCTCCAATACTCTTTACCCTAGAAGATATATTAATGAAACTTAGCACAATTGTATACAAGGTTGAGACGACGTGTCATGCCTAATAACCACAACTCAGGGTGCTATTATTTTTAGTTATCTCCCCTTCCAATAAAATAGAATGACTACCTTATGATGGCCATAACTCCAATACCGTTTGATACATATTGATGGTACCAGGCACAATTGTTTACAAGGCGGAGGCGGCGTGTCATGCATAAGAACCACAACTGTGTGTGCCATGGGTCTTGAGTTATCCCCCTTCTAATTAAATAGAGTAACTACCTTGTGACGGCCATAACTCCAATACCCTATGCGATATATGATGGTACCTGGCACAATTGTTCATAAGGCTAAGACGGCTTGTCATGTGCAAGTACCACAACTCTGTGTGCCATGTTTTTTTAGTTATCTCCCCTTCCAATAAAATAGAATCACTACCTTGTTGTGTACATATCTCCAATACTCTTTGAGATTTATTGGTGGTACTTGGTACAGTTGTACATGAGATTTAATAGGCATGTGGTATAGTAGTATGTTATGTGCAAGAACCAAAGAAATAGAACCACATCTCTGTGTGCCATGTTTTTTTTTTCTGTTACCTTCCTGACAATATAAGACTGTGATGGCCATGACACCAATACCCTAGAAGATATATTGATGATACCTGGCACAATTGTATACAAGGTTGAGACGGCGAGTCATGCCTAATAACCACAACTCTGGGTGCTATGATATTTGATCTGTGTTATCTCCCTTTTCATTATAACAGTATGTCCACCTTGTGATCACCATATTTCCAATACCCTTTGAGACATACTGATGGAACTTGGTACAGATGTATATGTGGTTAAACAGGCGTGTCATGCATACGAATTACAACTCTTGGTTTGGAAGCAACGTCTCCAAAATGGACTATACAGTGTTGACGGGGACGTTAAACATCAAATCAAACAATACATTTCTTGGTGCCATAGTTTTTGTGTTAGTTATCTCAACTGACAATATGCGCCCCGCCAAGCGAATTTGTGTCTTCGAGCATTCCGTCATGACAAATGTTAACGGCGCAAGCCCAGCCATTCAGAGGGGCCAGGGATATGGCTTTCTGTCCGAAGGTTCCTCTTGATTCAATGCTTGTATGAGCGAGCAGCGAAGGTTCTGGCGAGACTGCGCGGATGCGCAGGCTCGCCTGAACCTTCGCTGCTCGCATAGGCGATAAGTACCAAAATCGCTTGACGGGGCCCATATATTGTTTGATTAGGTGTTTAACGTCCCCGTCAGTACTATAAAGGTCATTTTGGAGACGTTGCTTCCAATTTTGCGGGACTTTTACCCGACATTGAGATGAAATGACATCTCAAGTCATTTCGTTCAATGTAACAAAAATGGGTTTAAAAGCAAGGACGGTCCGACTCGCTCCACTTTGCCTGGGCAGGCTTAGATCCTCTAGGCGGTTTACCAGTACTCGTGTGCGGTCGGATTCAGCTCTGCGTAGAAGCATCGTGCAGCCCATTTATTTCTTCAAGCCCCAATGGGCGGGGGCTGCCGCTGACAATATAATCCTGTGATGGCCATATTTCCAGTACCCTTTGAGATATATTCATGGAACTTGGCGCAATTTTATACAAGGTATAGAAGGCATGCCACGAGCAAGAACCACAACCCCTGGTGCTGTGGTATTTGGATTATCTCCCGTTCAAATATAGCAGTATGCGCACTATATTTCCAATACCATTGAGACATATTGATGGTACTTGATACAGATATATATGAGGTTAGGCAGGCGTGTCATGCGTAAGAATTACAACTCTTGGTACCCTGATGTTTGGGTTAGTTATCCCTGCTGACAATATAACCTTGTGATGGCCATAACTCCAGTACCCTTTGAGATATATTCATGGTACTTGGCACAATTGTTTACATGGTATAAGAGGCATGTAATGCGCAAGAACCATAACCCTTGGTGCTGTGGTATTTTTGTTATCTCCCCTCAAATATAACAGTATGTTCTCCATATCTCCAGTACCCTTTGAGACATATTGATGGTACTTGGTACAGCTGTATATGAGGTTGGACAGGCGTGTCATTCGCAAGAATTACAACTCTGTGTGACCTAGTTTATGAGTTGCCTCCCATGACAATATAACCTTGTGATGGCCATAACTCCAGTACCCTTTGAGATATATTAATGTAACTTAGTACAATTGTATACATAGTATAGAAGGCATGTCATGTGCAATCACAACTTTGGTGTTGTGGTATTTGAGTTATCTCTCCTTCCATTATTATAGTATGACCACCATATCTCCAATACTTTTTGAGACATATAGATGGTGCTTGGAACAGATGTACATAAGGTTAAGCAGGCGTGTCATGCGCAAGTCTCACAATTCTGAGTGCCCTGGATTTTCAGTTATCTCCCCTGACAATATAATCTTCTTATGGCCATAACTCCAATACCCTTTAAGATATATTGCTTTTACTTGCCAAAATTGTTTGTGTACAAGGCTGAAAAGGCATTTCATGTGCAAGACCAACCACTCAGTATTCTAGTAGTTTGTGCATTGGAAATCTGTTGATGCGATTCTTAATACCATTAGGTGAACATATGCTCGATAAACATTACATATACAAAATCCTGCAGATGTTGCAGCAATATACTGTGGTCTTACTAGTGTATTTTAATTCCGGTGCACTTTCTAGTTGTGACCAGACTTCTGAAGGTCATGTTGGCTTTTGGAATGGGGATTTACCATTTCTTCTGATGGCTATTTTTGTATTTAATGTGTTTATGGTCTTCTTTCGATGGTGCGCTTTGTGTCTTGTAATATATGCAAAAATGTCGATTTCACGGAAGTTCGGTGAGGTGGTGCTCGTCACTTGGGCATCCAACAGCTGGCATGGAAACAAAGTGCATACGCACACAAGAATAAATATGTGTTTGTGTTTAACGACCAGTCAACAACTATGGTGAGGGAGAAAAACTATATACGTACTTGTGCTTCCGTTCTTATCCCATATTGTATCTTCCCTTGTCACTGTTGTAATGATGTTGCTACAGTAATAACATATTCAACATGTATTCAACCAAGGCCAGTCAGATAGAGACTGTGCTTCGGTTTAAAGACTCGTCCAAAAGTCTAGAGAAGCCCGGTATCAAACACACGGCCCATGGTTTATGAGGCTGAATATCTAGAATCCAGCTTTCTGGACCAGCCGAGCTACATGTAGTTTCGGCCAATAAAACGTAGTTTGTGGTACACGTATATACCAATAGCCCAGTTAGGATTTTTTTCTTTTTCTTCTTATCTTTCGCTCCAAACATAGACTATATGTGTGTTTGCAATAAACATGGATTAAATTTTTAATACGCATATATTACACGTATGTTTGTAATTAACAAAGATAATGGCTTTAATAAACACGGATAATGTTTGTAATGACAGCCTCTTTGCGCAGTAGGAAAAACAATGCCCACCCTTGCAAAGTGCATTTCGCATAAAGTATGTTTTCCTTCGTGCCCGTGTCACGGGCCAGGTAATGTGCTGTAATAATGAGCATATAAGAATATACCGTAGGTACTTATACAGTAAAATTCCTATATTAAAACCACCTTTGGAACTGTTCAAAAGTGGTCTTTAAGACCACTTTTGAACAGTCCCAAAGATGGTCTATGACCAGAGGACACTTTGAGCAGAAAAAAAAACAAGAAAGATTAAGTGCAACCTTCAAATGAGTTTTTTAAAGCAGAAATAGTTTTATTTTTAGGTGGTCTTAATAGCGGAATTTCATTTTACATACAGGACGAAGTTCGATTGTTTATCGACCCAAGCACAGCTGCATTTCTGATATCAGCGTGACGACATGTATCACTTGGCGCTGTATCAAATGTTGGCGTTGTATGGTATGAAATCTTGGCGTTGTATGGTATGTACATTTTGCGCTGTATGAAATCTTGGCGTTGTACGGTATGAAATCTTGGCGTTGTATGAAATCTTGGCGTTGTATGGTATGAAATATTGGCGCTGTATGAAATCTTGGCGTTGTATGGTATGAAATCTTGGCGTTGTATGAAATCTTGGCGTTGTATGGTATGAATTCTTGGCGTTGTATGAAATCTTGGCGTTGTATGGTATGTACATTTTGCGCTGTATGAAATCTTGGCGTTGTATGGTATGGAAACGTTGCGTTGTATGAGACCTTGGCGTTGTATGGTATGGAAATGTTGCGCTGTATGAAATCTTGGCGTTGTATGGTATGAAATCTTGCCATTGTATGAAATCTTGGGGTTGTATGAAATCTTGGCGTTATATGGTATGGAATGTTGCGCTGTATGAAATCTTGGCGTTGTATTGTATGGAAATGTTGCGCTGTATGAAATCTTGGCGTTGTATGGTATGGAAATGTTGCGGTGTATGAAATCCTGGCATTGTATGGTATGAAATCTTGGCGTTGTATGGTATGTACATTTTGCGCTGTATGAAATCTTGGCATTGTATGGTATGGAAATGTTGCGTTGTATGAAATCTTGGCGTTGTATGGTATGGAAATGTTGCGCTGTATGAAATCTTGGCGTTGTATGGTATAAATTCTTGGCGTTGTATTGAATCTTGGTGTTGTATGGTCTGAAATCTTGGCGTTGTATGAAATCCTGGCGTTGTATGGTATGGAAATGTTGGCGTTGTATGGCGTTGTATGGAATCTTGGCGTTGTATGGTATGGAAATGTTGCGCTGTATGAAATCTTGGCGTTGTATGGTATAAATTCTTGGCGTTGTATGAAATCTTGGTGTTGTATGGTCTGAAATCTTGGCGTTGTATGAAATCGTGACGTTGTATGGTATGGAATCTTGGCGTTGTATGAAATCTTGGCGTTGTACGGTATGAAATCTTGGCGTTGTATGAAATCTTGGCGTTGTATGGTATGAAATCTTGGCGTTGTATGAAATCTTGGCGTTGTATGGTATGAAATCTTGGCGTTGTATGAAATCTTGGCGTTGTATGGTATGTACATTTTGCGCTGTATGAAATCTTGGCGTTGTATGGTATGAAAATGTTGCGCTGTATGAAATCTTAGTGTTGTATGGTCTGAAATCTTGGTGTTGTATTAAATCTTGGCGTTGTATGGTATGAAATCTTGGTGTTGTATGAAATCTTGGCGTTGTATGGTATGAAATATTGGCGTTGTATGAAATCTTGGCGTTGTATGAAATCTTTGCGTTGTATGGTATGGAAATGTATCGTTGTATGAAATCTTGGCGTTGTATGGTATTAAAATGTTGCGCTGTAGCAAAATCTTGGCGTTGTATGGTATTAATTCTTGGCGTTGTATGGTATGAAATCTTGGCGTTGTTTGGTATGAAATCTTGGCGTTGTTTGGTATGAAATCTTGGCGTTGTATGAAATCTTGGCGTTGTATGGTATGAAAGCTTGGTGTTGTATGAAATCTTGGCGTTGTATGGTATGAAATCCTGGCGTTGTATGAAATCTTGGCGTTGTATGGTATGAAATCTTGGCGTTGTATGAAATCTTGGCGCTGTATGGTATGAAATCTTGGCGTTGTATGGTATGGAAATGTTGCGCTGTATGAAATCTTGGCGTTGTATGGTATGGAAATGTTGCGATGTATGAAATCTTGGCGTTCTATGTTATAAATTCTTGGCGTTGTATGAAATCTTGGTGTTGTATGGTCTGAAATCTTGGCGTTGTATGAAATCATGACGTTGTATGGTATGAAATCTTGGCGTTGTATGAAATCTTTGCGTTGTATGGTATGAAATGTTGGCTTTGTATGAAATCTTGGCGTTGTATGGTATGAAATCTTGGTGTTGTATGAAATCTTGGCGTTGTATGGTATGAAAGCTTGGCGTTGTATGAAATCTTGGCGTTGTATGGTATGAAATCTTGGTGTTGTATGAAATCTTGGCGTTGTATGGTATGAAATCTTGGCGTTGTATGAAATCTTGGCGTTGTATGGTATGAAATCTTGGTGTTGTATGAAATCTTGGCGTTGTATGGTATGAAATCTTGGCGTTGTATGAAATCTTGGCGTTGTATGGTATGAAATCTTGGCGTTGTATGAAATCTTGGCGTTGTACGAAATCCAGGTAACGGCAGTTGTGCTATGAAAAGATGGTTAACTGTAAAGCACTGACTGGTCTCATGTACAGTGACTTCAACATACAGAGAAGAATCATATAAGAAGTCACAAAAAGCGGCCTGGGAGTGGTGTCTATAATGTTAACATACAATTATGTAAATAGAGGATCTAACATGAGTGGTCATGTATTATTGAATTTATTAAACGAGTTGAGGAAAAGGGATAAAATGCGAGGCTTTGCCGAGCATTTTATCCCTTTTCCTCAACGACTTTAATAAATTCAATAATACATTAGCATGAATGCAAGATTCTGTTTATCATATGACATTTAAAACGCATTTCATCCACGACTATTTAACAAAAAATGTCAATATCCCGCCATTAGTAAACGCGACGTCATACATGTAACGTTACGGGTCGTATCTAACTAATTTGCATATTTAATCCACTAGTGGATTATCTAAAATATTACATGGCGTTATTACACTCTCAGATGCGACGTCATATGATAATGGTCAATAACCGATCAGGACCATTCTATTAGCCTACATAACTTCACTTATCTTGTAACCTTGTCGGCCGTGTGTTTGTTTGTTTGAGATTTTACGTCCCTGTCAACACTACTTAAGTCATTTTGGAGAAGTTGCTGCCAACTTTCTTGGACTTTTACCAGGCATTCAGATGAAATGGCGGCTCAAGCCCTACCGTCCAAACAAAACCAATAGGGGTTTATATTCTGGTCAGACTCGCATCACTTTGCCTGGGCAGGCTTAGACCTACTGAGCGGTTTACCAGTACTCATATGAGATTACTTTCAGCTCTGTGTGGAATCATTATACAACCTAATCAAATTCTCTAAGCCCTGCCTGGTGGGGGCACCTTGTCGGCCGTAGGGACACCTTTGATGATTTCATGACAATCTCACCACTTTGTCTTCCACTGTCCTCTTAGATGTTGCAAAGCTCAACCTTGTCCACTCCTCCATATTATCTTCCCATCCTTTCTTCTGTCTTCCATGCTTTCTTATTTTGTTTGTTTGTATTGGAGTTTAACGGCCCGGTCAACACTATTTAGGTCATTTTTGAGCCGTCAGTTTACCTATCCACACTTTACCTGGGCAGGCTTGGTGCCCCTTTTTGTGTCTCTGATGGGAGCTGTAGGGTTAATTGTATCGAATCCTATACACTTGCATGTTGTTGACTTTCTGCAGAGGAAAGGATGTCAGAACAAACATACGTTATAACAAATCAATTTTATTCCATTTCACTATATCACTATTCAGTAACAGAACAGCACCTCGAATTGTCTACAACAACTATAATATTCATAACATTTGTTTTGGGCCAGTGCTTGCTAAAACCTATAATAAGACATGTGCGACCTCCAAAAACTGTGCTTCCACTCGGACAGTATGAGAACACACCCATGCGACGTGCTGTCTTTTAACTCATCTCCAAAATGGCTTCTTTTTTGGTGAAAATCTGTGGCATTTTTCTTATTTGTACTGCAAACATAGGTTTTGGGTGCTCGTGAGAACCGCCTCATTTAGGCGGTTCTCACTAGTACCCACAACATATGTCTTGGAGCAGAAATAAGAAAAATAATGTATACCCCCGTAAACCCCAGTACACTCTTTATAAAGTGGTTTTTTTAGGGGTGTTCATTTCACAGGCTTGTTTACTGATGAATGAATTTTTGGCTTAAATCTTTTTGGATCTATTGACAGCGAAGCCATATCGAATTCGTGTAAGAAACAGCCCTCAAACACCAGTTTGTATAGAAAATAGTGGAGTTGGCAGTGGTATACATTGTTTTCCTAATATGATGTGGGTACTCGTTAGAACCGCCTCAATGAGGCTGTTTCTAATGAGCACACACAACTCATGTTTTGGGTATTAATGAGAAAAATATCACACATTTTTGTCAGAAAGGTAACCATCACGAAAACAGGCCTATATAATTCTGACCCCCTTGAACCCCACTTTTATGTAGTAAAACTGGAATTTACAGGGATAAACCTTACTCTTTCTTATTTCTGCTATAAAGTATAGATTCTGGGTACTTGTGAGAACCGCCTCGATGAGGCGGTTCTAAAGAGTACCTAGAATCTATATTTTGAGCGGAAATAAAAAAAAAATATCACAATTTTTCATCTTAAAATGTCAATTTTTAGATGGTAAAGTTTACAATGCATTTGTATAGGCGTGTTTCCGTAATGCATTTAGGAGATACGAAAGAAAGCACTTTTTTCACATAGATGTGATATAATAATGTACACAGGCTGGTCTTAGTCTTTGCTGGTTACACACGTCTTGTAAGTTTTACAGTACGCTGGGTCCTTTTCAATTGAAACTTGAAACAATGCGTCCTGCGCATATATATTTAACAAAGAATTCAACAAAAACACTATACAACCATACAAGCAAGACTCCACTTACACCCTCAAGCAGAATACAAAATGGTAACCATCAGGCCGTAAGGTAGGTATAAATTGGCTGAAAGTTCATTTTTATCAAAGATGGCAATAAACACATGACCACAGAAGAAGAAAGAGTGTGTGTGTGTGTGTGTGTGTGTGTGAATTCGGGTTTAACGTCGCTTTCAACAATTTTTCAGTCATATCACGACGGTGTCTGGTTGCGACAGGGAGCTCAATGCTCACGTTTATAGTGCTGCCTCACTGAAGTATCATGTCCCAGACACATTACATGATACCACACCCAGTCACATTATCCTGACACTGGATCGACCAGTCCTAGCTCTACCCCGTAAATCTGAATGCCAAGCGAGGAGCAGCTAGTACCATTTTTAACGACTTTGGTATGTCGCGGCCCGGGATCGAACCCGAGACCTCCCGTTCCCCGGAGCGGACACTCTACCAACTGAGCTATCGGGGCCGGTAAGAAGAAAGATTTAATAAAGCTTATAATTAACACCTTTGATATCAACAAGAACTGCATGTAACGTTGTCGTCTGCTTATGTCGTCTGCTGCATCTTCTTGCAAACATTAAAAAAAATATTTATGCATTCAGGCAAACGATGTGGACTCTGATCTGGCTGCTCAAAGAGTCCGAGATCTTAGTCTACACTGTTTGCAACACTGCCTTTTAAAGTTACCAGCAGAAGACCAAGCAGACGATAATTGTCGTGATTTCATCTTTAGGGGAACGGGAACACCTTCAGGGGAGGCAACTGCTGCATAGGCTGTTTTGTCCCCCATGTCAATAGGGGTCAACTCTTAAAGAAAAGAATTTGCTCCCAGTGGGTCAGGGCTCACAGAAAAGCGAACAGGAAGTCCAGCAAGTTGTTTCCCTTTGAACAATTGCGGAACAATATGCCAGGGGTTCCCATTCCCCTTCAGGGTTTAAGTAAAGTTGGCATGAAGCATTATAATCATTATAATTTGCGAAATTATAATGTTCCTTTCTTCTTTGTGATGTGTATGGAAACACACACACACATATACACACAATCACACACACACGCATGCTAGAATGCACCAAAACATGAACATGCAGCCATTTGTATACATCTCTATCACAGTGACCAACACCGACTTTTATTTCATAGCACATTTCAAACATACAAGCATTCAGTCTATTGCCTGACATTATATGGGTCTTTTGTAGAAAATGTGTCATATACGAGGGTCGTTTTGAAAGTTCGTACAATTTTTAATAGTCGTAGTATAACAAAGAATTTTATGCCAATCTTAACTTCAACATCTCTTCTATAATTCTGTTTAAAAGAGTTTTAAAGAGTTTTAGATATTTATTTCTTCACCCGGTGTGCTCTAGTAAGTCGAAGGGAAAGAAACTGAACTAGTTTGCAACTGTTCAAAAGTTGTCTACGAGATCACTTAAAAACTGTCTCCAAAGTGATATATCAAGACTACTTTATATTACAGGCATATATAACGAAGAAATAGCACGATTTATCGATGAATTAAAAATTTAATAAACACCTCTGGCTAAGGAAGAATTAGGAAATAAATCCCTGGAGCCGGTCCTACTTTTCCAATGCAATCATTACCTTTTGACACGGGAAATTTTAATTCATATCAAGTCGTCATCTTGACGTGACGTCGACGGCGTCTCAGGAGCTGTAAACCACGTTAACAATGTATGACATTAGACTGGGAGCCACATAAGCTTGAAGTTAATATTTACAATTTTTAAAGTATTTATGATCGAAGAAAATCGAAGATAGGATACTTCCTAGTTCATATTTTAATTTCTGCGTTAATATTTATGTAAGCAGTCACTCAAATCACAAAAGATCCTGCTTATATCAGCAAATCTTTTAACTCTGATGAATACTGCTTTAGTCAACTATTGGAAACAATCCACCATCTTGTTTCTTTACATCTTTGCAGGCCGCGACCTGATCATCAGTGGTTGAATTTCTGCATATTGATGTTGATTGGTTAACCAATCAATTCGCGAATCAGGATTTACTGCAGGACAAAAAAAAATTCAGGCTCCTGTGCTCGGAGGCAGCGTTGAAATAAAGATCCACTGAATCAGGCTTAACCCTTATCTTGCTGTTCACGACAACCCCTATCTTTGCAAACAGTGTAGATCCAGATCAGATGGCTTCTGAAGAAGCCATCTGATCAGGATCTACACTGTTTGGCATTTAGTTTGTGAATTTGTAGCAATAAATTACATCAAGTAATTTGATTGGTTTATAGACAGAAATGGGTGTGGCTTAAATGAATATTCAGCAAGATAAGGGTTAAGTCTAGTTACTGTAATCACGCATTTTTTAATTGTTTTTTTTTTTTTAGGTCTTCTGTTTTCCTTCAGTAAAATAGAAATGGCGTCTATACAGTTTTTGTTTCAGTCAGCTTAGTTGTCACTGAGCCGACTATCGTTTGCATGGACTGCATGTTAAGAGTGAACTGTACTAAATATTACATGCAAAGTAATCCATCATCTCTATCAGAATTCATGTAATTACAGTTTATTGACTCGGCCCATTTATAAACCTCGGGATGCTGAAGATCCGATAAAGATAATCATGCGCAAGCAAACACGTTTCTTTATCTGATCTTCAACATCCCTCGGTTTATAAACCCCATATTTACAAAACAAAAAAAACGCCAAATGGCATTATGGAGGGGTTTTCAGGGTTAACCAAAAGGTAAACCGGGACGTGGACGCCCGCCCGCCCGCCCGCACGGACATCGCTATTCTAAAGGACCTGTTTCTGCAAAGTAATTTCAAAATCGTTCCAGAAATAAGAAAATTACTGACTGTGTTTAAGTTTCGGACCCCATTTTTGACATTTGACCTCTAAGTACGACCTTGACCTAGGAGGTAGGGACCTAGGTTTTGCGTGAGACACATCGTCTCATGATGGTTAACATTTCTGCAAAGTAATTTCAGTCAACTATTGGAAACAATAGGGGTGGGGATCTAAACAGTTTCTGAGATATATGGCATTTTATAAAGTGGAGGGTTGGGGCATGACCCCAGGGCACCCTGGGAGACCCCTAGGTTGGTATCACTGAATGTGTCTTATCAAAAGGAACAAAAGTATATATGGTTTAGGATTGGTTCTAAATGCTTTCTGACATATTGGGCCTTTCACAAAGTGGAAGGGGAATGGGGCATGGCCCAGGCACATCCCAGGGGAACACCCAAATTGGTGTCACTGAATGCGTCTTATCATAAGGAAAAAGAATATATATGGTTATGGGGTGGGGATCTGAATGGTTTCTGACATATATGGCCTTTTATGAAGTGGAGGGGTGGGGCATGGCCCAGGCACATCCCAGCGGACCCCCAGGTTGGTGTCTCTGAATGTGTCTTATCATAAGAAACAAGAATATAAATGGTTTTGGGGTGGGGATCTGAATGGTTTCTGAGATATATCGCCTTTTATGAAGTGGATGGGTGGGGCATGGCCCCAGCGCACCCTGGGAGACCCATAGGTTGGTATCACTGAATGCCTCTTATCATAAGGAACAAGAATATATATGGTGATGGGCTGGGGATCTAAACGGTTTCTGAGATATTGGGGTTTTTCTGAAGTGGGAGGGTGGGGCATGACCTGGGCACATCCCAGGGGACCCCCAGGTTGGTGTTACTGAAAGAAACTAGAATATATATGGCGTTGGGGTTGGAATCTGAGTGGTTTCTGAGATATATCGCCTTTTATGAAGTGGAGGGGTGGGGCATGGCCCCACTAGGGCAAGGCCCCGGCGCACCCCGGGTGAACCCTAGGTTGGAAACACTGAATGCGTCTTATCATAAGGTACAAGAATATATATGGTTTAGGGGTGGGGATCTGAAAGGTTTCTGAGATATTGGGCCTTTTATGGGGTGGAGAGGGTGGAGCAAGACCCAGGCACATCCTAAGTTGGTGTCACTGAAAGCGTCTTATCATAAGAAACAAGAATATATATGGTTTTGGGGTGGAGATCTGGATGGTTTCTGAGATATATCGCCTTTTATGAAGTGGAGGGGTGGGGCATGGCCCTGGCGCACCATGGGAGACCCCTAGGTTGGTATCACTGAATGCGTCATATCATAATGAACTAGAATATATATGGTTTAGTGATGGGGATCTCAACGGTTTCTGAGATATTGGGTCTTTCACAAAGTGGAGGTGTGGGGGCTAGCCCTGGCACATCTCAGGGGACCCATATGTTGGTGCCACTGAATGCGTCTTATCTTAAGAAACAAGACTATAAATGGTTATGGGGTGGGTATCTAAGCGGTTTCTGAGATATTGGGCCTTTTACGAAGTGGAGGGGGTGGGGCATGGGCCCGGCACATCCCAGGGGACCCCCAGCTTGGTGTCACTGAATGCTTCTTATCATAAGAAAAAAATATACATGTATATGGTTTAGGGGTGGGGATCTGAATGGTTTCTGAGATATATGGCCTTTTATGCACTGGAGGGGTGGGGCATGGCCCTAGCACACCCTGGGGGACCCCCAGGTTGGCATAGGAGGATCTGGCTAAACGAAGTTCACCCAAGGAATATTTCTATAAAAGTTTTGTCAAAATATCTGCAAAGGTTTGGCAGTAAATGCCATGTTTCTATTTTCCCCATTATAAGTTCACGAAACTCTAAGTTGCCAAAGCAACCAAACTATTGAGCCGATTTTCATTAAAAACACAAACTGTCAATCCCCCAGCCCGAAGATGCTACAGAGGAAATTTGGGCTGACTCGGCCCAGTGGCTTCAGAGGAGATGCCGTTTGAAAGTGTTAACGCAGACATATAACATACGTCATACGACGGACGCCGGACGACAACTGCCTATCCTATAAGCTCCCCTGTAGCCTTCGGCTCTGGTGAGCTAAAAACACACCAGTACGTATTTCATGACTCGAATTTTCCAAATGAATATTTGCATTACTTCCAGCGTTTTGGATGTAAATATAGATATTAGGTACCTCAGTCTACATTGAAAAATTACTTTTCTCTTGCCATGTCTTATCTCATAAACTAACATCAAAATGAACCCTGACCATAGTTGAATCCATAATGAGTCATGTATTCTTGCATGCACGTGTAATTGTTATGGATGACTCCATTTACACTAGTAGTGCTGCCTGGTGTGTTTCTGTTTGTTGCAAGTTACAGAAATTACAGAAAGTGTAGCATACAATGTAGACATTGACCAGATGCAGTATTGATCAAGGTATACACTCTTTGCAAATGTCCCAGTTTTTGGTTTACTAGTCAAACATGTGAAAACCTTAAACAGAATTTCAACATGTTTAATTGTAGTAACAAGCAGAAATAAAACAGCAACAGTTCATAAACTTTAAAAACAACTGAAACTATCAAAACAGATCAAAACACCATAAACCTTTTACAATTAAAACTAAACATTAACCATGCCACTGAAACTATTACCTTTGATAATCGTATTCAGTCTCAAGTGTAACAATATAACAAGAACAATTTTTGAAATTTGAAACAGCTGTTGAACTGATAATATTTTGCACCATGTGTTTGCAAGCTGATGAAAAACCTAGATATATGCAGAAGTTGGATGCTTGTTAGAAATGCACATGCCTCTGTAACCTTGTGGGTAAGAGTGCTGTCTCTATCATTAGGTCTCTTACCGCTGTGGGTTCGAGGAATGCTCGGGTCAGAAATGGTGTGCAACGTAAGGTCGGGTGTAAAGAAAAACTGGGGTTTTCAGGGGTGAACCTTATTTATCTTAGTTCTGCTCTAAAATATAGATTGTGGGTACTTGTTAGAACCGCCCCAATGAGGCGGTTCTAACGTGTACCCACGAATTATATTTCCTGCAGAAATAAGAAAAATACCACAAGTGTTCATAATAAAATTTTCATACTTTCGGATGTAAAAATTACAATGTTTTGTATAGGCTTGTTTTTGTAATGCTTGTTGCTTTGTTATGATCTTTATATGTAATGTTCTCTTTGCTCATTTTCTTGGTACCATGGGTATCCTGCACTTATTTGTCATCGTATTTTGGGCGCTTGTTGGGAATGTCATATGCAGACTACTCAACAACAGTTGGTTTCATAAAAGTATTAAAACTGCTCTGCACGAAAGAAACAAGTCATTGGGTCTGCAGCTACCGATTGTGAGTTAACACCAGTGCAAGACAATGCCGTCCTTTACAGCACAAAATAATGGTATTTTTTTCTGAGAAAAATGTGTCATTATTCTTATTTCTATTGCAGCACATCATGAAACCACACCTACATAATTTTGACCCCCTTGCACCAAACTTTTATATAGTAAAACTGTGGTTTACAGGGGCAAACCTTATTTTTCTTATTTCTGATCTAAAATAACTATTGTGGGTGGTCGTTAGAACCGCCTCAACGAGGCGGTTCTAACGAGCACCAACAATCTTTATTTTGAGCAGAAATAAGAAAAAAATATCATAACTGTTCATCTTAAAATTTCATTTACTTCAGCGGTAAAATTCACACTGTATTTGAATAGACGTCTTTTCGTTATGAGTTCTAACGGGCACCAGTATGTCATGCTTGTGAGCAAAAAAAAAGGGGAAATAGTAATTATCACAGTCTGTAAACCCAACCCTTCGCTAGATAAAGCAGTTGTGTACTACATGGATCTTGAAATGGGACACGGGTTGTTAAGTGCACTTTGTTTACTCAAAATTAATTTTTTGTTCAGGTAAAACTTAACATTTTTACTTCATCCCTCTATTCTTTACAAAAACTGGAGTTTACAGACGTTTTCATTAAACAAAATAACGTGATGACGTTAGCAACAGTATCGTCCAAATAATGCAATTGTTGAGGACTCTTAAAAGGTCATGCTCTGTTGCAGGTGACTCCTTTATTGGCAATGAGACTAAATAAAATGCCCTTTCCAATGAAAAGGGATAATATCTAGCAAACCCTCATGGTATATAAGTCTAAAATACGTTCCACTTTTTTACATTTTCAAATTCATTGAAAGCGCTCCTTGAAAATAGGTAAAAACATTGCACTATTTTGGGAGACATAAATCTATAATATTCAAATAATTTCATTCAACATAAAAAGCAATCAACCAACGTCATCACATTAACAATTCAGTCTAAAGACTGTTTGATAAGGAGATAAATGTTTGTTTTTTGTTGTTTTTAAGCGGAATAAAAACTGTTGTTCTTTGCTTAAAATGATACAGAGATACAGTCGAACTTCGATGGCTCGAACACCGATGGCTCGTTTACCATGGCTGAGTCGAACACGTTTTTGAGTCCCTAGGGAATTCCTCTGCATAAGAAAATGTGTGGGATAATTAAGGAGATTTTCGACTTTTATCTTGCAAATGTATGCTGTGTGTACTCATTAGAATCGCCTCAATGAGGCGATTCTAATGAGTACACACAGCATACATTTATGTTACAGAACACCGAAAAGAAGTCCAAAAATACCCCCGTTATGTTTTCTGGAAAGTAAAAGTAAAACAAAGATCAGGAATTGATACAATTAACTTACTCCATCCATAAAAGACACCAAAGGGAAAGAAATACAAACATTAAGCGACCAGACCATAATGGAAACCTAAACAAAGGAAGGCAACAGTGGCTCGAACAACCGCTGTTTCGAACAAATTTCTATGGTCCCGAAGGGGTTCGAGCTATCGAAGTTCGACTGTACTTGTTAGAAGAACCCAAATGCAGCAGTTCTAACGAACACTTGCAATCTATGTTTCTAGCACAAATCAGGAAAATGTTAAACTTTTTCATGAGAAAAGCGTCTTTTGAGAGACATAAAATACGAACTTATTTGTGTGAATAAGCTTGCATCATTCCAAATACATATGTCACATCGCTAGAAAGCTTGACATCTAAGTTTGACAGGAAATTACGCCTTTATAATTCTGACCCCTTTAAACCCCACTTTAATAAAGTAAAACTGGGGTTTGCATGGGGTATGCATTATTTTCCTTATTCCTGCTCTAAGACAGAGGCTGAGGGTACGTGTTAGAACCGCATCAGAGCAGAAATTAGAAAAAAAATCGCAATTTTTCATAAGAAAATTTTCATTTTTTGCAGGTAAAATTTTCAATATGTTTAGATAGGTGTGTTTTCATAATGTAGGCTAGGAAAGACACTAATAAACCTCTTCACATACACAGACTAGCGAGGGATTGAAATCTTAGCCATTATGGAACACATTCGAATGCATTGTTAATTTTACCGCCGAAAAAACGAATATTTTAAGAAGAAGAATTGTGATACTTTTCATATTTCTGGTCAAAGGTACTCGTTAGGACCTCCTCATCGAGGCGGTTTTTACGAATACCCACAATCTATATTTTAGAGCAGAAATAAGAAAAATAAGGTCTACCCCTGTGAACCCCAGTTTTATTATATATAAGTGGGGTTCAAGGGGGTCAAAATTATATAGGTGTGTTTTCGTGATGTATAGAAACTAGAGAACTGTACTATCCACGTGTGAAACATATAGTTGTTGGACAGATTGCATGTGTGTGCAAGCTGATCTGCCAGCCCCTTTGTTATTTGCAAATGGCAAAAGCAATTCCCGTAGTATAAAACTGGCTGAAAAAAGTCATATTTAAGACTAGCATGTGGTTTCTAGGACCCTTACCATACCTTACCTGTGACCCCGCCTTAATGATGAAAGACTTACAATATCTATAGCTACCCAGTAATAATGGTCAATGGAAATTTCATTTACAGTTCTTTCATCTTTGTCGACTGTCTAAAACTGCCATAGAAACTGATTATTCCCCGCTTCGGCACTTTTGTCACAGGCAATTTCGATTGTCGAGAATAATTCGAGTCAGTACAAATATTTTGGTTTCAATTTTTCTTAATCCTAACACCAGTTAACTTTCACTGCAGCAAAAGAAGAGTGGATCATAATATATCGACTTATCACGATGCCAAGCGACAGGAGTTTGCTTGCAGAAGGACGAGAACTTTGTTGTTTTAAACTATCTTCATATGCACCACATACACAATGACGACGTTTTCTGCAGACTAGCACAAGAAACAACATTAACTTTTAGTTCTGTGAGATCCGTGTTGAGAAGATGCTATATGTTTTTCGATTTTCATAATAATCTGAGCCGCATCTACACATCTAATGGCTTTTAATCCCTTCTCCTCCGGTTTGGATTCAAAGTATTCTCTGTATATACTGTCCTTCTTAGAATCCATAAATGCTCGTTTTGTAAGAGTCTTAATCATGTGTGATGGCACTCCCTGAGAGTCGAAATCTTTCTTACTCACTCTGTATCCACGTAGAACATCTTCCAATAGAATGTAATCTTCAACTCTGGAAAATAAATTGGGAAATGTACAGTGACTTCAATAACTCGAACAGGAAATAATCGCTTACCATGGTAATTCGAAGTTGGTGTTGAGTCCCAAGATAATTCACTCCATATTTCCACATATCCATATATTCAGGATAATTTAGGGAGGTTTACCTGATTCTGTCTTTAACCCTTTTTGTACCAAATGGAAGTTTCCTCCTAATATTATACCAGGAATCCATTTCAAAAGTAATGGGTTCCAAGATGTGGTTTCTTCAAAATTTATTTGGAAAATGGCTTAACTTTTCGCTAACAGTGTAGGGCCCTGATCTGTGCCTGCACTGTTCGCCAATTACCCATTTTAGGATTTCTGGTACAACATGGGTTAAACCCTATGCTGTGTCACTTGTATGTATACACGAGAATCGCCTCAAAGAGTCTCACATTATTCCTTTTGTTTTACAGACGATCGTAAAAAGCCATTCTAATACCTAACCCGACTTGAATACCAATTCTGCCAAAGGCTATGTCATTACGATAACACAGCCGTTCGACATAGTGCATTTTTTCACATCTACAAAATGACCATTTTTCTGATGACAATCCTTGATATTTTTCTTATAAATACTGCAAACATAGGTTGTGTGTGCTCGTTAGAACCGCCTCATCGAGGCGGTTCTAACGAGTACCCACAACCTATGTATTGGGGCAAAAATAAGAAAAAATAATGTATACCCCCGTGAACCCCAGTTTTCTCTATAAAAAGTGGGGTATAGGGGGTCTTCATTTCACGGACTTGTTCACGTGATGTCGCGCCTTCGCTCCAGTTCTTGAGAAATTTTGTTTGATTAATTTACGTCGACGAACGGAAAGCTAAAATGAACGAACGGACGGTAACGCGGACTTCTATATCGCGCTCTGCTTAAAGCATTTGGGACAAAACTGACGCGACATAACTTAGTATGCTAAAGATTGAAACGGTGTCACGAGTACCCACACTTTGTCATTGAGCAAACTTAAAGAGCATATAATGTATTGTTGTAAACCCCTTCCCTCTATAAAATTGGGTTTTGTCGGTTATAAAAAGTAGAAGTAAAACAAAGATCAGGAATCGATACAATTAACTTACTCCACCCATCAAAGACACCAAAGGGAAAGAAACACAAACATTAAGCGACCAGACCATAATGGAAACCTAAACAAAGGAAGGCCATAAGGACAGTTACTTTCCCACAAAATGGCCATATGGCCATCCAAAATAAAAAGACACAAGTGATACACACAGTAAGTAACAAACAACACCATAAATAAACCGCCACAGAAGAACCGCCTTGGAATGGTCAGTGGAATGATTTCCACTGGGGGGCTTAAATCGATTTTACGTGGCCACAATCCTCGCCCTTACTTCCGTCGCGATTTAGACAAATAATTTGTTCAGTCCGCATGAAGGCCTCCTAACTCATCAGTGCAACATCTCCGTGACTACAAAAAATCAAAGAACCACAGAGGTGAGACAACGGTGAGGACTCGACAGCAAGAAACCACTGAAATGCTGGAGCAAAAGAAAACCAACAGTCAGACTCCGACTTGTAATACTTGTAATTCTCGGTAATACTTATTTCAAGACAGTTTACTGTGACTGACATGTCTTGGATCACGACTGTATACGCAGAAGCCTATTACATTTGAACTACAATACCTCGAGAAAAAAAACTTCTGGTCATGATTACAGTCGAACTTTAATGGCTCGAACACCTGTGGGACCTCGAAAATCTGTTCGAGACAGGGGTAGTTCGAGCCACTGAGCTAACTGTCAGGAGGCATAACGAGATACTTTTAGACATCTTTCCGGTGTTCTATAATGAAAATGTATGCTGTGTGTACTCATTAGAATCGCCTCATCGAGGCGATTCTAATGAGTAGACACAGCATACATTTGCAAATGTATGCTGTGTGTACTCATTAGAATCGCCTCATCGAGGCGATTCTAATGAGTAGACACAGCATACATTTGCAAGATAATTGACTAAAACCTCCTTAATTATCCCCCACTATTTCTATTATGTAGAGGATTTCGCTAGGGACTCAAGACCTGGTTCGACTCAGCCATGGTAAACGAGCCATCGGTGTTCGAGCCATCGAAGTTCTACTATATTTGTTTAATGAAAGGGTTGTGCTGTGTGGTGGCAGTAAAAGGTCTCCACGAACATTTATTTAAGGTTTTTCCAATCCTCTGGTGTTATAATTGCAAATGTTTTTCCCCGTACCTCGTAACCAATGGGCGAGGAATATGGCCACGTAAAATAGATTTTAACCCTCGAGTAAAAACGTTTTCACAGAGGGAAATTCGGAGTCCGTCTGTTGGTTTAAATTGCAGTTGTTTCGTGCTTTATCTGTCTAAACCGCGACAGAAGGGCGAGGATTGCAGCAGCGCAAAATCGATTTCAGCCGATGTGGTGTCTCTGATGGGAGCTGTGTGTTAATTGTATCGATTCCTGATCATTGCCATCACTTCATTTTACCGACCGTTCCCAGGCGGTTCTTGTTACAGTTCGTCTTTTACATGTATGTATTGCTAATATCTTTTTTATACTTGATAGCCTTTTGGTCCTTTTGTGGAAAAGTAACTATCCTTTCGGCTTTCTGTTTGTGCAGTTTTCATTATTGTTTCTGTTGGTGTTTATTTCCCTTTGGATGATGTGAGGTAATTGTATCGACTCAGGGGCTAGTTGGGTGTGCATATGTGTCTTGAATTTTGCATCACTAGGGCGTCCAACTAATTTTGACTTACAGTTGGGCAAGGCCGGTTGTGCTTGCAGCAGGTAAGTGTAGAGGGGATGTTATTTCCTCTGTTTCTACATTTTCGTTTATTTTCCTTTTTCTCCTGACCGTCACTTTCATCTATTCTACTCTATCTTCCGTCTCTTTTCTCCCTTTCTCTGGGAGATGACACAATATGACAAACTGGTTGACGCGTCGTTAACCCCTAAACAATCGGCCAATCAGTTTATCGATTCCTGATAGTTTGCTTGAGCCATAAAGGGTTTATCAAAGCGCCGGGCCAGGCCAGGCGGCATAATGAGGATGATCTATTGGTACCATTACCGTGCCGATTTTTATGAGAACACGCAACATATATTTTAAAGAACAGTTCACGTCGAACAATTTGTTATTGCTATTATGTCGGAATTGGCACTGAGGGCGAGGGTAAGCTATTCATAAACTGAAGAGTTTATAAGAATCTTATATGGGTGTGAGGGGTTGATGGAAAAATCCGTCCCGAGGGTCACTGTCCGGCATCACGAGGCTTGCCGAGTGATGCCGGGCAGTGATCCCGAGAGACGGATTTTTCTATCCGCCCCTCACACCCACATAGGATTCTTTTTCATGCATACCTTCCGTTTCTTAGCGCGGATTTTTAATAATGCAGTCACTTCGGTTACCGACGTCCGCCATATTGTGATGATACTGCAGGACTATTGGGTGACGATATGTAACGTGGTGTGACGTCAATCTTAACGACGGTGCATACGAGGTCGTAATCAACCATATTCGATTTTGGGTCAGAACACCAGGGACAGAACACAAATTTCTATCCCAGGGTAAAGTCACGGATTTCCTTGTCTGGTCTTCAAGAATGTATTTTCTAGTCCTTTGGAATTCTTGATTCCACCGCGGAATTACTGAAAATATTTGAGGGTCACTGACGAGGTCTAACTGGCCGAAACTAACTGGTCTGGCCAAGAAAAAACTTGCGGCCTATTTTGGTTATAGTTTGTCTTTGAATGTGTGTATCGCTTACATATTTTTTGTTTTGGATAGCCAATTGGCCATTTTTGTGGAAAGTAACTGTCCTCGTGGCTGCCCGCTTGTGATGTTTCCAACAGATCCAGTTATGTCATGTTTCTTTTCCTTTGGCATCTCTGCTGGAAGGTGTGGGTTAACTGTATCGATTCCTGATCATTGCCTTCAATTCTGTTTTGCACACTCCACGGTTTTCCGTTTTGTTTTGTAGCCTTTGCTTCCAAAGGACTACCCTTTTATAGAAGGTTTGACTTCACCACAGCTGAGTTAGTGGAATGTGTAACGGCCGTAAAAAGTCTCCCTGCCCTTTATCATAGCGTGGAGTATATTTTTTAGTGCTCTGAAACCATTGATTTCCACTCCTGAATTACTGAAAATATTTGAGGGTCACTGATGATGCCAAATTGGTCGATACTAGCTAGTTTGTCCCAGACAAAACTTGTACAGTCTCTTTGGTTTTGGTTTCTATGTTGTTACTTCCAAAGAATTGACCTTTCATAGAACATTTAAGTCAAATGTTGTTTTTAACGCGGTCGTTTCTTTGTTGTGTTAGCTGCATGTAGATAGTGTGTGTGCTGGTCTATGTTTTTGTGTGTTTTTGTGTCACTAAGCCTTTCTCTACCCCTCTTTCGATGCCTAACGATGGCCATGATGGCTGTTCGTCGATGTTTCCCGAGTAACGCTTTTCTGTCTACACTGGACAAACGAGTTTCTTTTTCCTGACAAGAATCAAAACAAGGCTATAGGTTGATTAATTGTCTCACCTTGAACATGTACTGATTGAGACGGCTTAGGATATATCGTTTATTTCGCCCGAGGGAAATCATCTAGATATCAATTAGCAATTTCTGCACGACATATCACATTCGATAATCAAGTCAGCTTAGGAGAAAAGGGTACAGGTGACCCGCAAAGGTTCATGCGAGGTGTAGATGCAGCCTCGCCAGAGCCTTTGCTGTTCGCAGACACGGCTTTGATTTACTTTCAAGGAAGCCAGAACGCATGTGTTAAACACTATTAGCTGTTCGCGCAAGCGCATTATCAGAGCATAAATTGGAGAATCCAGCCCCTTTTCAATGTGTTGGCGCCATCAATTCGTTGCAATTAGCTTTCCTGTTTTAGTTCAAATTTCATATCGATCAGAGGGATGCACGTATGCATTACCTATATGAACTGGCATAAAAACCACTACATAGAAAAAGGTAGATGTCGGCAGTTTTTGCAGAAACAAGTGAACTTCGTTGTTTCAAACTATGATGAATAATGACAACGTTTTCTGCAGACTAGCACCAGAACCAACTTAAACGTTCAGTTTTATGAGATCCAGTTTGATTAGATGCTATATGTTTTTTGACTGAGATAAAACAACTGAATTATCTCAGGTTACTACGAAGCGGAAGAATACCTGCGTTTATAAAAAGGCATTTGTCAGCAGTCTTTGTAAACACGCATAATTACAGGAGTCTGAACTCTTTTTCCCCTTTTAGAATATAAAGGATACATAATTGGCATATCATGAAACGCAGCAATTTTGTCATACTGATGATAAGCTGTGATGCGAAAATATAACTGGTTTCTGGGAAGAAGAAAAATGAGTCAGCTCACGACAAAACCTAAAATAAGACATGTGCGCCCAACGAAGACTCAGACCAGCGTCTGCGCAGTCTGATCAGAGTCTTCGTTGTGCGTTCTAAGGATAGCTAAGGGCACAACGCTCCTTCATGCAGCAAGAGAAGTCTTTCGTTAGACTATATGGATGCGCAGGCTGATGTGAATTTTCGCTGGGCGCACATGTAAGTTGTGGGAAATGCTGTGCCCCGGCTCAAACGTAATTCATGTCTTCAGCATTGAAAAGCTACCTAGGCTTTATATCTTTAAGTCGATTGATAAACAAGCGACCAAAAGCAATATCCAGATCACACTGTGCAGATGCCCAGGCCGAATTTATTCTTAGCTTCTCGAACACGTATAATTGTTCGTGTCTGTGTCCCAAGTGTCAATTCCTTTTGGCACTTATCGACTTTTTATACCCTGGTCAGACAAGCAACGAGCACTGAAGAGAAACCACTTTGCAAATAAGCCAAACACAGAAAGTTTTTATTTTGCAATATGTTATTTGGGCCCCGTCAAGCGTTTTTGGTACTTATCGCCTATGCGAGCAGCGAAGGTTCAGGCGAGCCTGCGCATCTGCGCAGTCTCGCCAGAACCTTCCCTGCTCGCTCATACAAGCAGTGAATCAAGAGGAACCTTCAGACAGAAAGCCATATCCCTGGCCCCTCTGAATGGCTGGGCAAGCGCAGTTAAAATTTGTCATGACGGAATGCTCGAAGACACAAAGTCACTTGGCGGGGCTCATTTGGTATTGTTTAAAGGCAACGTCGACACCTAAAGTCATGTCGAGCCAGTCAGCTACCTTCACTGTTCATGGACAGGCCATATGGCCATTTTGTGGGAAAGTAACTGTCCTTATGGCCTTCCTTTGCTTAGGTTTCCGTTATGTTTGTTTGTTTAATTTGAGGTTTAACGTCCCCGTCAACACTGTAAAGGTCATTTTGGAGACGTTGCTTCCAATTTTGTGGGACTTTTACCCGACATTGAGATGAAATGACATCTCAAGCCCTGTCGCCCAATGAAACCAATAGGGTTTATAAGCATGGACGGTCCGCCTCGCTTTCCATTATGGTCTGGTCGCTTAATGTTTGTGTTTCTTTCCCTTTGCTGTCTTTGATGGGTGGAGTAAGTTAATTGTATTGATTCCTGATCTTTGTTTTACTTCTACCTTACATGTAAGATCATCACGACAGTACCTGACAATAACCAGTGGGACAACGTCGAGTGAGTACTTAACCCTTCTCTTGCTGAATATTCATTTAAGCCACACCCATTTCTGTCTATCAACCAATCAAATTACTTGATGCAATTTATTCCTACAAATTCAAAAAATGAATGTGAAACAGAGTAGATCCTGAGAAGCCATCTGATCTGGCTCTACACTGTTTCCAACTAGAGCTGTCAGAGGATCTGACTATAGCCCCGCTTCAGCGCTGTCAGAGAAGAAAGTTATTTAAGCTGCAGAGAAAACAGTTATGAACAAGAAATAACTGTTGAAAATTTTACATTATCTGGAAAAACTCTAAGAGTTGTGAGCCCTTGTCCCTCATTTCAATGAGCATGATACATTACCAGAATGTCCATGTTTATACTAAATTTCATCTTCCATTTTTCAATGTTCAAAGGGTAATAACTCCTAAAGTAGGCAAATCAGAGTCAGGGTTCCTGCGCTCTGCACATTGTCTCATGGTGCTTTACAATTGTGTGAAGTTTTATGAAAATATCTCAAATGGTTTGTGAGTTATGGAGCCGACACAGTCAAAATTGCCTTTTTAAATGTTCAAAGGGCAATAACTCCTAAAGTAGGCAAACCAGAGTTATGGTTCCTGCACTCTACACATCATCTCAAGGTGCTTTTCATTTATTTGAAGTTTCATGAAAATATCAGAAACGGTTATGGAGCGGACATAGTTAAAATTGCCATTTTTTAATATTCAAAAGCCTATAACTGAAAAAGTAGACAATCCAGAGTTTGGGTTCCTGCGCTCTGCACACGTAATATGGTGCTTTACATTTGTGTGAAGTTTCATAAAATTATCTCAAACGGTTTTTGAGTTATCAAGCAAAGACGGCTAAAATTGATATTTTTCAATATTCAAAGGGAAATAACTCAAAAATTAGGCAATCCAGAGTTATGGTTCCTGCACTCTGCACACCATCTCATGGTGTTTAATGTTTGTGTGAAGTTTCATGAAAATATGTGAATTGGTTTTAAAGTTATGGAGCGGACACGAAAATTGTTAACAGACACAGACAGACACACAGACAGACACACAGAAAATACGAAAACCAGAGTTATGGTTCTTGCGCTCTGAACATTGTCTCATAGTGCTTAACATTTGTGTGAAGTTTCATGAAATTATCTCAAACGGTTTTCGAGTTATGAAGCGGACACTGTTAAAATTGCCATTTTTCAATGTTCAAAGGGCAATAACTCCAAAAATAAGCAATGCAGAGTTATGGTTCCTGAGCTCTGCACATCGTCTCATAGTGCTTAACATTTTTGTGAAGTTTCCTAAAAATATCTCAAACGGTTTTCGAGTTATGAAGCGGACACAATTAAATTTGCCATTTTTCAATGTTCAAAGGGCAATAACTCCAAAAGTAGGCAATCCACAGTTATAATTCCTTCACTCTGCACATTGTCTTATGGTGTTTAACATTTGTGTGAAGTTTCATGAAAATATGTTAAGCAGATACAAAGTTATGGAGCCAACACAAATTAACGGAATCACGGAATTACGGAATTACGGAAAATGTTCAAAGGGCACTAACTCCAAAAGTAGGCAATCCACAGTTATAATTCCTTCGCTCTGCACATTGTCTTATGGTGTTTAACATTTGTGTGAAGTTTCATGAAAATATGTTAAGCAGATACAAAGTTATGGAGCCAACACAAATTAACGGAATCACGGAATGACAGAAGGACATGGCAAATCCAATATAGCCCCACTTTTTCAAAGCGGGGCTATAAAGATAAGGGTTGCTGTGAACAGCAAGATAAGGGTTAAGCAACCATCCATCTTAAGCTGTCTCCCAAGAGACAAGGCAAATACGATACAACATAAGAAATCTAGAAATGCGTCCACAGGACACGGATGCCCCGGCCTGAAAATATGTTGATGTTAGTATTTGACCTTCGACCGCTAAGTTTAACCTTGTCATTACAGGTATGGAACTGGGTCTTGCGTGCAATAAATTTTCTGATAATGTTTGTTATTTATGCCGAATAATTTTTGATACATCCAGGATCAACAAAGCTATTGAGCGGACCCAAGAAAACGCCAACTTTCTATACCTTTGACCTCTATGTATGACCTTGGCCCTGGACGTACCAACCTGTGACTTGTACATGATACATCGACTCATGATGGGTAACATTTCTACCAAGTAATTTCCAAATCCATTCAGAACATGAAAGTAGTTTGGGGGAAAGCCAAATCCCCCGCCGCATTTAAATTACAAGGCTCAACCTTGTGACCTTCACCTAGGACCTTTACCTTGAGTTGGCATAGTATATTTATGGGTTCTGTCAATCAGCTCACTGAGGGGGGTATTTGACCAAAGTTTAATGGAAATACTTCCAGGGGTAAGGGAGATATGGATCAAACACAAAATTCAAAGTAGAAGTAAAACAAAGATCAGGAATTGATACAATTAACTTACTCCATCCATAAAAGACACCAAAGGGAAAGAAATACAAACATTAAGCGACCAGACCATAATGGACACCTAAACAAAGGAAGGCCATATGGACAGTTACTTTCCCACAAAATGGCCATCCAAAATTAAAAGACACAAGTGATACACACAGTAAGTAACAAACAACAACATAAATAAATCGCCACAGAAGAGCCGCCTTGGAACGGTCAGTGGAAGATTTCCACTGGGGGGCTTAAATCGATTTTACGTGGCCACAATCCTCGCCCTTACTTCCGTCGCGATTTAGACAAAAAATTTGTTCAGTCCGCATGAAGGCCTCCTAACTCATCAGTGCAACATCTCCGTGAACACAGAAATCAAAGAACCACAGAGGTGAGACAACGGTGAGGACTTGACAGCAAGAAACCACTGAAATGCTGGAGCAAAAGAAAACCAACAGTTAGACTCCGATGAGCCCGACCAGAGACAGAGCATCAGGCACCAACCAACATTATCTCTTTAATTTTCAATAAGCCTTTACGTTGGAGCCGTCATAGAATCTGAGGCCTGACCCACTGGCGTGCAATTAAAGAGGGAAGCAAAGTTGCCAACCGTGATTGGGTTAACTACCATGCATGCAGTCTGTCGTATAATATCCATGTTGTACCCAATCTTTTTATATCGAAGAATGATTTTACGAAATTGGGTGCTGAAGTCATTGCGGTTATATATTTTTCTGAATTTATATACTAAGTCACCATAAAATTCGGGTTCCGATAGACCTTGTTGCAGAAGAGATTTAAGTCCAATATTGAATTTTGAAATTAAATCAGAATGGCGTCTATAAAATTTTGAAAAGGCTTTGCGTAGTTTATGGTACAGATAACCCTGATTAAGGAGTTTAGCCGTTAATAATTTATTACGAGTGTTGAAGTCAGTTACAAAGTTTCAATCTCGTGACCTTCACCTGTGACCTTGACCTTGAGTAGACGCGCCTCCGTGGCCTAGTGGTTAAGAGCTCTGACTCTTAATCATTAGGTCTCTCACCGCTGTGGTTCGAGCCTCGCTCGGGAGTCATGTGAGACGCTAAATTCTGCAACGGAAGGTCAGGTGGTTTTTCTCCGGGTACTCCGGTTTTCGCCTACCTCTGATTAACGATCGGCTCGATATGAGTGAAATAATCTTGAAAGGGACGTAAAACCAAAACCAATAATAAACCAATTGACCTTGAGCAGGCATCGTTTATTTATGGGTCCTCACAAAAGGCCACTGAGGGGGATATTTGACCAAAGTTCAATGAAAATCCTTCCAGGGGTTAAGAAGATACGGACCGGACACAAAATTCAAAGTTTCAAATTCGTGACCTTCAAATGTGACATTGATCTTGAGTCGGCACGGTTTATTTCTAGGTTCTGCACATCAGCACACTGAAGGGGATATTTGACCAACCTTTAATGAAAATCACTCCAGGGGTAAGATATGGACGGACATACAATACAAAGTTTCAAACCCGTGACCTTCAAATGTCACCTTAACCTTGAGTATGCATGGTTTATTTATGGATTCTGCACATCAGCTCACTGAGGGTGATATTCGAACAACGTTTAATGAAACTCTTTCCAGTGGCAAAGGAGATATGGAACGGACACAAAATTCAAAGTTTCAAACTCGTGACCTACAAATGTGACCGTGAGCTTGAGTTGGCATGTTTTATTTACGGGTTATGCACATTTGCTCACTACAGGGGATATTTGACCAAATTTTAATGAAAATACTTCGAGGGGTAAAGGCAATATGGAATGGACACAACATGCAGTTTCAAACACGTGACCTTCAACTGCGACCTTGACCTTCAGACGGCATGCTTTATTTATGAATTCTGCACGTCAGCTCACTCAGGGGGATATTTGACAAAAGTTTAGTGAAAATCCTTCAAGGGGTAAAGGAGATATATAACAAACATAAAATTCAAACATTCAAATCCTTAACCTTCAACTGTGACTTTGACCTTCAGTCGGCACGATTCATTTATGGGTTCTGCACATCAGCTCAATGAAAAGAATATTTGGCCAACGTTTAACGAAAATCTATCAAAAGGCTCAGGAGATACGGAGCAGACAAGAAAGTGTTATGGACAGACAGACATATGGATAGACAGACAGACGAAGGCCATTCCTTTAATCACCGCTCCACTTCGCGGCGGGGATTATTAACCAGACACAAAAAAAGACATTTTTCTTTCCCTTTGATCTCTAGGAATGACATTGACCTTGGAGATACCAACCTGGGTCTTGGGCACGATACATCTTCTTATGATGGTTAACCTTTCTGCCAAGTAATTTCAAAATCCATCCAGAAATAAGTTATTGACCTTGTTTAAGTTTTGGACCGTTTTTTGACCTTTGCCATCTAAGTACGATCTTTCCCTTGGAGGGAGGGTCCTGGGTTTTGTGCGCGACACATTGTCTCATGATGGTTAACGTTTTGCCAAGTAATTTCGAAATCCATAAAGAAATAACAAAGGTAGTGACTGCGTTTAAGTTTCGAATGGCTGGGGCATAAAAACACTAAATAACCACCCATTATCCAACAACTACTGTAAGCACAAGGGGTCTTCAAACAAAACAGGCCTGCAAGGACAACAGGCACTTTCCCCACTGATGCTAACGAAGTAGAACACCCAGGCACTGAAAGCTACACAACACTTTCAGACCAACCCAACCTCCTACTTTATTCTACATTTAAAAGTTAATTAGGTGAAAGCTAAACCAACTCAACGACGTGAATGGAACACATTGTAATCATTATTAGAAACACATAATCATCTTAACTGCAAGCCATAGTAAAAGCACTGTAACATAATACTGTGGCATAAAAAAGATTTTTAGACTGCATGATGCTTCCACGCAGAGCTGAAGCATGTCACACACGGGTACTGGTAAACGACTTAGAGGATCTAAGTCTACCTAGGCAAAGCGGTGATAGTCGGCCCGTCCATGCTTATAAACACTATTGGTTTCATTGGGCGACAGGGCTTCAGATGTCATTTCATCTCAGCGTCGGGTAACAGTCCCACAAAATTGGAATCAACGTCTCCAAAATGACCTATACCGTGTTGACGGGGACGTTATATCTCAAATCAAACAAAATAGATTGCTAGGCTTCCAGTTGGTTACAATGCTCTGCATCGGGGCAGAATATCTGTGCTGATTCGTAAACACATCGGGAATATCTACTTCAGTGCTCCTAACTTTGGTGTACTTTACATAAAACCGAATGCGTTGCCATCTTTTTAGGTTATTTCGCTATCTCAAACTCTTATGAAAAGGACACCAATTCTCTCAAACTGGTATTGAAAACAAGAAATAGTGCAAACCACATGTGACGTAATTGCATGAAAAGCTGCATTATCGGTTACCACCAGGGAGATAATACGGAAATCAATCAACTTATAATTAGAAAACTGCACAATGGATTTTGTCTGACATCTCATTTCGATTGTATCAGACATGCCAATAGCAACTAGATGCTGTTTTTAGTTTTCAATTATTGTTATTGATCATGTGTCTATTGTTTTGTTTAAAAGACGCCAGAGGAGGAAATCCACAGCTAAAAACATCATTTCTTTTTTTGCAGTTCCGCACCTGTAGAATTGATTCTCGTAATTTGTTTTTATTTCCATTAGGAATAAACCATTCGTGTTGCTGACAATATCCTCAAACTCTACAGAATCTTCACTGGGTGCTCATGTTTGAAGACGCGATTGTTGTAGCCAATGTGTGTGTGTGGGTGTGTGTGTGTGCGTGCGTGCGTGCGTGTGTGTGTGTGTGTGTGTGTGTGTTTGTGTGTGAATTCGGGTTTATCGTCGCTTTCAATAATTTTTCAGTCATATCACGACTCAATGCTCACTTTTATAGTGCTGCCTCACTGAAGTATCATGTCCCAGACACATTACATGATACCACACCCAGTCACATTATCCTGACAGTCGACCAGTCCTAGCTCTACCGTGTAAATCTGAGTGCCAGTGAGGAGCAGCTAGTACCATTCTTAACGACTTTGGTATATCGCGGCCCGGCATCGAACCCGTGACCTCCCGTTCCCCGGAGAGGACACTCTACCAACTGAGCTATCGGGGCCGGTGTGTAGCCAATGTGACATTTATAAGACTGTGTTTATAAATTATCAAAAGAAACGAGCGCTCATTTAAGACCCCCTATATACCGTGCGGGAATGTGACCTTATAAATATTTACCTCTTGCCACCGTCAGCTGTTATTCTCTGAGATGGGAATAACGGCTGGTTACTGACAGTACACAAATCGGGGATTTCATCTTCTGGATCTGAGGGAAGGTCGCAGAAAATGGCACTCCCTTCCTCTTCCGGAACATCTGTAACGAAAGCTTAGTATAAATACAGGACATGAATGTTATTTGGTACTCATAGCTCCAGGCTATAATTGTTATTTGGAAAAATAAAAACTTTTTTCCTAATTTTTTTTTAGTACGTGTACTCACGAGTATTTGCCAGCAAAATATGTTCGGGATGATTCTGAGCGGTGATCTAACATCTACTAAAAGTATATGTTTAAAAGCAGACATCACGAAAACACGCCTTTATTATTTTGTCCTCCATGAACCTCATGTTTATATAGTAAAACTGGGGTTTACAGGGGTATACCTTATTTTTCTTATTTTTGCTCTAAAATATAGATTGTGGGTACTTGTTAGAACTTGTACTTGTTCTATCCAGTACGCACAATCTGTATTTTGAGCAGAAATAAGAAAAATACCACAACTTTTCATCTAAAAATTTCGTTTTTTTCGGAGGTAAAGTTTACAATGTATTTGTATAGGCGTGTTGTCGTAATGCATAATGGGATTCCATAACTAGACTTAAACTGTAATACAAATACATGTTTCCTATCCTATTTTCTTCTTTGTTCATCGGGTTTGTATGGTCAGTTGGGGTCGTCAACATTCCTTTGTGGAGAGTGATCATGAAATGCTTTCCGTGGTCATTCGCTTCCTTCCGCCGATTCAAAGTAGAAGTAAAACAAAGATCAGGAATTGATACAATTAACTTACTCCATCCATAAAAGACACCAAAGGGAAAGAAATACAAACATTAAGCGACCAGACCATAATGGAAACCTAAACAAAGGAAGGCAATATGGACAGTTACTTTCCCACAAAATGGCCATATGGCCATCCAAAATTAAAAGACACAAGTGATACACACAATACCGCCACCATATATCAGATTCTGGTGAAAAAATGTGCACTGTACTGGCTAACCCCTTTTATATAAGCTTGCCCTGGAAAACTATTGTTTGCAACTAAATAGTATAGACAGGGCTATTACTTCAAACAAATAAACATATAAGGCAAGTGAGTGCCGCCAATTCCCAGCGAGACTATTATGTAATGAAAATAGAATGCATAATACAGTTGAACTTCGACAACTCAGACATCTCTAGGACCATGGTATTTTTCGACATAATGACAGTGCGAACCTTGGAAGGTCATTCATAGCAGCAAGTCATAAAAGTCATGTCCGAGCTGACGAAAGGATCCTTTCGATTTTCTAGAAACAACGGAATGTTGTGTAAACTGATTTAATACCCTAATAAGGTTCTAATGAGTACAACCAAAATAAATTTCCATGATAAAATCACAAAATCCTAAATATGCAGATACATGGAGCAATGGGAATTATTCTCCAGGGAATTCATCATAAGTTCGAAGTTATACTGTAATGAGTTATAATTCCAGCTTTCCTGTCCGAAAGTGTGAATTATTTCTCAGAGAACATTTAACATGATTTTTTGTTGTTGTTGTTTTATACTTTAATACTATCGCTCTTTTATAAGTCCTTGTTTTGAATTCTCTTGAAAAGCTCGTGCTTTAAAGAGAGAAAAATGGTACAGTCGACCTTCAATGGCTCGAACTCCTTTGGGACAAAGGAAATCTGTTCAAGACAAGGGTAGTTCGAGACACTGAGGGCTACTTTCATGAGACAGAACAGGAACAATTCTGGGACTTCTTTTCGATGTTCTATGATATAAAAGTATGCTGTGTGTACTCATTACAATCGCCTCAATGAGGCGATTCTAATGAGTAAACACACCACACATTTGCAAGCTAAAAGACGAAAATATCCCTATTTCTTAACATAGAGAAATTCTCTAGGGCCCAAGAACAGGTTCGACTCAGCCATAATAAACGAGCCATTGGTGTTCGAGCCATCGACGTTCTACTGTACTTACAAAGGTTTTGTTTGTGTTGGAGTTTAACGGCTCAGTCAAAACCTTTAAGGTCATACCAAGTTGGCCAGTTTACCTATCAGCACTTTTCCTGGCTGGCTTATACCTAAGCAGTTATCCAGTACAGTGCACGTCCATTCACCAGAAACGGACCAGTTCCCTTCTTGAATCAGCAGATTGGAAAAAAAGACCGTAGAAAAGATTTCATGATCAGTCTCCGCGAGAGAATGTTGCCGACCCCTGCAGTTATCAGACCAACATCCAACTGATCACCACTCAGATGAGCATCCGACTGACCTACTTAGGCCTGTTAAACTGGCACTTGCGGTAGCAGCTACCACCAGAAATGTAGGCGGGGCTTACTGATAACTGATCAGCTGTAAATTTATTTACTTGGGGTCTGCTAGCTCAGGCTACTGTAGAAGAATGCATATACTCACACATTTTTTTATTTCTGCCCCAGATATACCAGTATATTGTGGATGCTTGATTAAACTGCCTCATAAAGTTAACAAGTCAATGAAATGAATACACCTCTAAACCCACATTATAAAGAGAAAAGTTTTGTGTTTTGGGGTGTGTTTGTGTTTTCAATATTTTCCTTTTTATGCAAAGATTGTGGGTACATGTTAGAACAGCCTCACCGACCTAGATGGGAACAAAATGTCAAACATTTTCATCTGAAAAAAAAAAGCATCCTGTTTCTAATTGATCTAGACTAATCAGTTTTGCCACATATCCAGACAAGTATGTTTATATAAGCTGTAGCATAGGTCTTATCAGGCTTTGTTTATAAACATTCTCCATGTTAAAGCAATTAAACTGGACCAGTTTATTATTTCAGCCAGGGCAAACTCGGCAAAATTAAATCATTTTAGTTAATTCAGTGTCTTTTGGGTTGCAATACAATGTATTTTATATTTTTAAACAATATCCAGATATATTACTTTTAAACATAAGATACATTTATTGAAAAAAAATACAAAATGGTGATTGCATTCCTTTACATTACACCTATTTTGTAATGGATCAAGCTACTTTATATGGTAGGTGCAATTTCCTTCCAGGGTTTTATACATTGCCGGAAAAATGGCAGAGAATTCTGACAAAGAGAAATCATTTAAAAATTTTTTTACATAAGAACAGTTTTGGGCAGTATTTTATTTCTTCAGATTTACAAGTCTGAATGGGTATTTTATGAAGACTAAAATATCATAGCAGCAGCTGAGTGAGACAATAACAACAACTGATACCAATGATGATGGTGATAATGATAATCAAAATTCTTCGAACAGTCATCTGCAGGACAATTTTCCGGGCAATTATGGACATGATCATGGATATACATGTAATAATGTAATAATGATAATGATTATCCAATTTGGTACCGGAAACCCCGAAATGGGTATTTGACAAATAGTGCAGGCCCAGATCAGATGCCACAGAATGGGCGTCTGATCAGGGCCTACACTGTTTAGAGCATTAGCTACCTTTATTAATATACCTATAAACTGGAATTGACAAGTTCCTGTGTATCATGGAATATGGTATCATGGAATATGAATAGATTTTTTTTCTGAGAGACTCAGAGGTAGGATTATTTATTTGCTTTTACTAAGCTTGCCATCTTGCCATCTTACAAGTGGAAGTGATTGGACTTCACACTGATAGTTGCTTTGTTTGTATCACATGACCAAGGTTCAAAGGTTATATCTAGTTTGAATTTCTGAGCACTTTCCAGTAATTTCATTCACCATATTCAATTAATATTGGTTTTTGAGACAATATTTTGGTGTTGATGTATAAAGTAGAGATATGCCTCCTTACAGAACAAGTTTTGTTTCTGAATGTTTTCTAAGTATTTTATTTTCATTGATAAAGCTTCTGCAATCAACAAAATGTAAAAGTCAGGCACCATTTTGAAATAAGCTCCGCCTACATCCTTTTATAGAGCAGGTGGGGGTTTAACATTTACAAATGTATTCATAGTTTCCGATATTGTTGTTTAATGTTCTGCAGCTGGGATTTTTTCAGCAGACGACATTTTGAAATGTTCTTTTTTTTTTCTTTTTCCCAGAAAACAGGTTTTTACATTTCATGCAAATTTTCTCCATAGGGATATCTTCTGTATTAGCCAAGAGCGTGGTTAAGGTGAAAACACAAAAAGTATGCGTTCGTTCCCTCTCAGTGAGGCGGTTCAATCTAGCACGAACAATCCATGTTTGTTGCTGAATTGAGAACTTCTAAAATATTTCTTGATTCACAAATATGCCATTATATTGCCTGGTTTTGCGCAAGGCAGAATAAAAATAACCTCTCCATTGTACAACAATACATAATTGCACAATTGGTTTTGGAAAGAAAAACGAACTATTTATTCATAACACTTATCTTTAAATCCACACTTTCCTTTCTATAAAATGGGCTAAGCCTTACACTTATAGTCCTTTTTTAGTGAACAGAGTCCTTGACTTGTCAGATATTGTTTTCTGGACCAGTTAACAATTCGGCCGCTAAAATGCTTGATAGGCAAAAGATGCTTTTAACATCTGGGGCCAGATTTTGAAATACACATATTCTGCTGAGCAGAACATGTTTGAACATGCCAAAGTAATACGAAGGCATGACAATACATATAATGGTACACATATATTGTAATACTGACCTAGTGTATTTGAACTGCTTTGAAACTGCCATGGTTTCTTTTGAATATCCAATTCTGGAGTGTATCCATTGAGATCAGCCATATAACCTGCAATCAAGAAGATCATATGTACAACTGCGCAACTAGCAGTTTTGCAATTCAATTTCTCTCTTCGGCTGATTGAAGTGCAAATACGTCAAAAAACAATGAAACACTGAACAAGAATTTGTGTCACAAGTGACATGCTTGTGAAAAGTACATAGAGCACATTATCTTTATTTAGCATATTGAACTGTTTTTTGCGTTCTAACATCCCCGTAAACACTGTATATGTCATTTTGTAGAAATTGCTTCCAATTTTGTGGGACTTATACCCGACGTTGAGATGAAATGACATCTCAAGCCCTGTCGCACAATGAAACCAATACGGTTTGTAAGCATGGACGATCCCGTAACTTCCACTTACACATACACTGAGGGAGGAGCTTAGTGATTGTCAAAATAAACCTATACCGCTGCAATTCTGCCTTCTTTAGATTTGCGGTGCATATTCAAAAATGTTAATAACGTTACGTCAGTTGTCAGGAAGTTTCGGCCAATCAACTGCGTAGGACATGCTATGCAATTGTTTCACCTTCATTTGCAGTAATCTCTAACACCTGTTCAGAAGCACATGATAGAAATTTCAACATAGTGTGACAAACCTTGATTTTCATTGCAAACCGCATCGAACTTGCGACGTGGAGATTTCTTATTGCACTGGTCAGATGGTTGTAGTTAGGCTACTTTAGATCTTCGTTAACACGCAACGAAAACACATATATGTGAGATTGTAAGAATCTGTAATGGATGTGAGGGGGGTGGACAGATAAATCCGTCCAAAGGATCAATGCTTGACATCATAAGGCTATGCCAAATGAAGACTAGCTGTGTTCAGATGGACAAACCTTTCTATTTGCTCAGAACATCCATGATGTGAGATAAGAACTACTTGACCCATTAAAATACCGCTTGTTTTTTGTCTGATATGAAAATAAGCAACATTTGTTTTCACATTTTACTACTTTATTATACTACAAGTACTTGTCAGAACTGCATTTACTGAATAACACAATCCACCTTTCTGGGCAAAAACAAAAGAAATGTGTATGTTAATAATAATAATAGTCTGTTTGTAAATCCAACATTTCCCTATATAAGCTGGGGTTATATGATTCTTTATATGCTATTAAATGCTCAGACGCGACGACATGTGACAATGGAAATGCTCAAATTACCACAATTTACTGCACTGAAGCTAATATATTAACATTTGATATTTTCCTGCCAGTTTATTACTCTCCAATCGGCTTCGTTGCAGTTAATGGCTATAGGAAGACATCTACAAGGATTTGTAATGCAAATTTCTTCAACATGTATTAGTGTTGAATTAAATAACCATTAGGATTGCAAAAACCTATAAAAGTAGAAGCCCAGAAAAAGCGACAATCAATGATCATACCCTAACATTACGATGACAATGTGCATTTTTCACATCTCCAAAATGGCTACTTTTCTGAGGAAAATTTGTCATTTTTTTATTTGTACTTCAAACATAGGTTGTGAGTGCTCGTTTGAACCGCCTCGTTGAGGCGGTTCCAACGAGTACCCACAACCTATGTCTTGGAGCAGAAATAAGGAAAATAATGTATACCCCCTTGAACCCTAGATTTCTCTATATAAAAAGGGGTTGAGGGGGTGTTCATTTCACGGACTTGGTCACGTGATTCAATGGCACCAAGAGGAAGAGTAACTGACAATGAAGAAAAAAACACAGGAAATAAATGAACCACCAACAGCATAGCGAGGCGGACCGTCCATGCTAATAAACCCTATTGGTTTCATTGGGCGACAGGGTTTGAGAAGTCATTGCATCTCAATGTCGGGTAAAAGTCCCACAAAACTGGAAGCAACGTCTCCAAAATGACCTGTACAGTGTTGACGGGGACGTTAAACCTCAAATCAAACAAACAAACAAAAAACCAGATGGTAACTAACTCATGTGAGATAGTTTAACATGTAAGGGTTCTAGAAAGGAGACGAAAAGCTTTGACACCGTCCAACAAAAGATGTTCATTATGATATGAGCCCCGCCAAGCGAATTTGTGTCTTCGAGCATTCCGTAGTGACAAATTTTAACTGCGCATGCCAAGCCATTCTGAGGGGCCAGGGATATGGCTTTCTGTCTGAAGGTTCCTCTTGATTCACTGCTTGTATGAGCGAGCAGCGAAGGTTCTGGCGAGACTGCGCGAATGCGCAGGCTCGCCTGAACCTCTGCTGCTCGCATAGGCGATAACTACCAAAATCGCTTGACGGGGCCCATATAATAAAATCTGTTATTAATAACGTCCGATACCGAAACCATTCCACTATTAAGAGCGTCATTTTTCAGTTAAAAGATTGGGTATAGCATAAATGTAAAACAAAAAAACATACACAGTGGCTAACTCAACTTTTTCGTTCATCGTAAATCCGACTTTTCTGTATATAATGAATGTATTTTACAATACAATAAGGATTTTTTTTACAATACGAACTTATTGGTTTTCAGGACTTACAATTTAACGTTTTCCTCATTCGCTCTGTCCTTGCTATTTTTAGTGGTGTTCTACCAGCGTATGTTGATATTGAAGGGTCTGCGCCATATGATAGCAACAATCGAACCATCTCTAAACGGTCGTTCTCCACGGCGTCGTGAATTGGTCTGACAAAATAACAAAAACGCCATAAACTTTCACAATCATAAGTGTATACTATGGTAAAACCGACATGAAGCTAACGTTTTCTTAAGACTTTGAATATTCTGAAATTCATCGTCTGTAATTTCCAATAATGCATGTCGCTTACATAGTGACAGCGCATCCATATGACTGAAGACATCTGTAGATGTCCACGTCCCATGTCAAGGCCCATTTTTTCACTCAAAGACAATCGACTCAACAGTGCTGTCAGTGCTTTGATTTTAATAGGAGCCTTCTCTTAGTGCAAACGATTTATACATGAGAACCGAATTTTTCCTGTGAGAGTGTAACATCTACTTCATTTGATACGGCTTAGGAGGCCTTCATGCGGACTGAACAAATTATTCGTCTAAATCGCGACGGAAGTAAGGGCGAGGATTGTGGCCACGTAAAATCGATTTAAGCCCCCTCCCAGTGGAAATCTTCCACTGACCATTCCAAGGCGGCTCTTCTGTGGCGATTTATTTATGTTGTTGTTTGTTACTTACTGTGTGTATCACTTTTGTCTTTTTATTTTGGATGGCCATATGGCCATTTTGTGGGAAAGTAACTGTCCTTATGGCCTTCCTTTGTTTAGGTTTCCATTATGGTCTTGTCGCTTAATATTGTATTTCTTACCCTTTGGTGTCTTTTATGGGTGGAGTAAGTTAATTGTATCAACTCCTGATCTTTGTTTTACTTCTACTTTACTCGGCAATTGTTGTCTTTTCAACTGTTGTGGAAGGCCGGGCAAGCAAAGAATGCAGCTGATAACCGTCTTTCTATGCAAGCATGTCAGACAGAAAGGCAAAGAAGATCAGGGCCTTTGGAGTAAATACGTAATCATAGCTCCAAATAAGAGGGGGTATCCGCATATTATATATAGAGAATCTTAAATGAGTGCTCATGTATTATTGAATTTATTAAACGAGTTGAGGAAAAGGGATAAAATGCGAGGCTTTGCCGAGCATTTTATCTCTTGTCCTCGACGAGTTTAATAAATTCAATAATACATGAGCACGAATGCAAGATTCTATTTATCATATGGCATTTAAAACGCATTTTATTCACGATTGTTTACAAAAATATCAATATCCCGCCATTAGTAAACGCGGCGTCGTTAAGGACGTCGTACATGTAACGTTACGGGACGTATCTAGCTAATTTGCATATTTAATCCACTAGTGGATTATCGAAAATATTACATGGCGTTATTACACTCTCAGACGCGACGTCATATGATAATTCGTATTTCTGCAAGAAAACATGTTGTGGGTACACAAAAGAAGCACCTCGCTAAGGCACATCTAATGAGTATCAACAATATGTGTTTTTCATGCACAAATAAGAAAAAATATCAGTAAAGCGTCTTATCTGGAGCTTTATTGAACACATGGCTAGTACCTTATGCCGTCCACTGAACAGCAGTTGACATCGGCCCCATATTTCAAAAGTTGTATAGCAACAGGTCTGTGTCCCCGAACACAACATTCGTGTAGAGGTGTGTATCCAGCATTATCCCTGGAGTTCACGTCTACATTTCCGGTTGCTATGCAATACAGAGTAACTTCCTGGAAAAGAGGAAACGCTTAACTAAATATCACTAGATATTCGCTATATTTTTTTCTTAAATTTAATCAAAACTTCCGCAGTAACTTTATGTTTTCAACTTAAGCTTACATTCACTTCCCTATAATCTTATAAAGGAAAACCTTGATGATTTAATTGAATGGGCATTTAATGGGGAAGATTCTCTCTATCTTACATGTAATGCAATAAAGGCTTTTTTTCACACCTGAAGAGCATGTAAGTGTGTGAAGCTCTCACATTTCTTTGATATGAAAGACTTAATGATGTATCTTTCCCTTGAAAGCAAATTAAAATCATTGAAACCGTATGCTCGAGTTCTAGATATTTGGATGATTTAAATAACTATTTCGATGGCATGATCGGTCGAATTTACCCCCCCCCCCCCCCCCCCCCACACACACACACATACAGCAAATTCTTCTGATACCGAGGCCCCGTTTTTGGATTTACATGTATCTTTTGTAGATAGGTTTGTTTCCTGCAAATTTATGATAAACGCGATGATTTTGATTTTGAGATTGTACATTTTCCTTTATTGGATGGTGATGTTCCTCGTGCGACATCCTATGGGGTTTATATTTCGCAATTAATTCGATTTGCCAGAGTGTCTCGTCATGTAACTGACTTCAACATTCGTATTAAATTGTTAACTGCTAAACTTCTTAATCAGGGTTATCAGTACCATAAACTACGCAAATAAGTTCTGTATAGCTAGATCCTTTTGAAGCAAAGAATACACCAAATAAAAGAAAATAGCAGACTCGGTTTTATTGAGTCTGTTCATGACCAGTACTGTAATGAACAGCATTTTCAAAATTTTATAGACGCCATTCCGATTTAATTTCAAAATTCAATGTTGGACTTAAATCTCTTCTGCAACAAGGTCTATCGTGACCCGAAATATATGGTGACTTGGTAGTTAACCCAATCACGGTTGGCAACTTTGCTTCCCTCTTTAATTGCACGCCGGTGGGTCAGGCCTCAGATTCTATGACGGCTCCAACGTAAAGGCTTATTGAGAATTAGAGAGATCTAATTCAAGGTAATGTTGGTTGGTGCCTGATGCTCTGTCTCTGGTCGGGCTCATCGGAGTCTAACTGTTGGTTTTCTTTTGCTCCAGCATTTCAGTGGTTTCTTGCTGTCGAGTCCTCACCGTTGTCTCACCTCTGTGGTTCTTTGATTTTTGTGTTCACGGAGATGTTGCACTGATGAGTTAGGAGGCCTTCATGCGGACTGAACAAATTATTTGTCTAAATCGCGACGGAAGTAAGGGCGAGGATTGTGGCCACGTAAAATCGATTTAAGCCCCCCAGTGGAAATCTTCCACTGACCGTTCCAAGGCGGCTCTTCTGTGGCGATTTATTTTATGTTGTTGTTTGTTACTTACTGTGTGTATCACTTGTGTCTTTTAGTTTCGGATGACCATATGGCCATTTTGTGGGAAAGTAACTGTCCTTATGGCCTTCCTTTGTTTAGGTTTCCATTATGGTCTGGTCGCTTAATGTTTGTATTTCTTTCCCTTTGGTGTCTTTTATGGGTGGAGTAAGTTAATTGTATCAATTCCTGATCTTTGTTTTACTTCTACTTTGGTATATAAATTCAGAAAAATATATACTTGCAATAATTTCGTAAAATCATTCTTCGGTATAAGAAGATTGCGTACAACATAAATGTTATATGACAGACTGCATTCATGGTAGTTAACCCGATCACGGTTGACAACTTTGCTTCCAGCAGATTCTATGACGGTTCCAGCGTAAAGGCTTACTGAGAATTAGAGAGAATTTAATTTTATGTAATGTTGGTTGGTGCCTGATGCTCTGTCTCTCGTTGGGCCCATCGGTGTCTAACTGTTGATTTCCTTTTGCTCCAGCATTTTAGTGGTTTCTTGCTGTCGAATCCTCACCGTTGTTTCATCTCTGTGTTTTTTTTTCTGTTTTTTTTTGTTCTCGGAGATGTAGCACTGATGAGTTAGGAGGCTTTCATGAGGACTGAGCAAATTAATTGTCTAAACCGCGACGGAAGTAAGGGCGAGAATTGCGGCCGTGTAAAATCGATTTAAGCCCCAGTGGAAAAGGCGGTTCTTCTGTCGCGGTTTATTTTTGTTATGGTTTGTCTTTGAGTGTGTGTATCTCTTGAATTTTGGCTTTGGATAGCCAGTTGGCCATTTTGTGGGAAAGAAACTGTCCTTTTGATTTTCGCTATTGATGTTTCCATTAGGGTCTAGTTATATCATGTTTGTGTTTATTTCCCTTTGATTTCTCTGATGGGAGTTTTGGGTTAATTGTATCGATTCCTGATCATTGCCGTCACTTCAATTTTTGGCAAATTTTCGGTCGTCGTCAAATGATTCCTCGTACACGCCTTGGTTTGTAAACATCTGATTCCCAGACTGTCAGTTACGCGTTGCCTGTAGGTGAAGTAAGCGCACTCATTTCCTATAAATGTTTACGTCCTTTGGTTTACCGATATCAGACTTTGCATCTATGTATACATTTAGGTCTGTTGTTTCATGTTTATGTTTCTTTCCCTTTGGTGTCTCTGATGGGAGCTGTGGGTTAATTGTATCGATATCAGACTTTGCATCTATGTATACATTTAGGTCTGTTGTTTCATGTTTATGTTTCTTTCCCTTTGGTGTCTCTGATGGGAGCTGTGGGTTAATTGTATCGATTTCTGATCATCAAATGATTCCTCGTACACGCCTTGGTTTGGAAACATCTGATTCCCGGACTGTCAATTACGTGTTGCGTGTAGGTGAAGTAAGCAAACTCATTTCCTATAAATGTTTACGTCATTTGGTTTACCGATATCAGAGTTTGCATCTATGTATACATTTAGGTCTGTTGTTTCATGTTTGTGTTTCTTTCCCTTTGGTGTCTCTGATGGGAGCTGTGGGTTAATTGTATCGATTCCTGATCATTACCACCACTTCTATTTTGCACGTAGTGTTACTGCAGAAGGCCATTTAGTGCTTCAGTTTCAATACGTTAAATATGTGGTTTTGTTGTTGGTGAACAAATATTTCTGTAATTCTGTGAGCTTTCACATCACCCATTGTTGTTTCTACTCTTTCAGTCCATTCATTTGATGACATAATGCGGTTGTGTTCTCTACATGAAACTAAATTCCTGTGCAACGTGTTTTACTAATTTGAAGCCCGTCGCCTATTATTTACAATTACTCGGCAGAATATTACATTTGTTTGATCCCTTGAAAGAAATGTCGGACGATCTTGTATCCCCAATGAGGCACCGTGTATTCTATGGAATGGAGTCTTGGAGTGGAGTCTTGGAGTGGAGTTTGGAGCCAAGTTTTGGAGCCAAATTTTGGAGTCACTTTTTTCTTTCACCCTATTGCTCTTATCAGCTGACTGTGACCTATTGTGGTTGGCCAATGTCCGTCGAATGTTATCTGTCAGTTGCTGTCCATCATCCTGTCTTAGTGGCCACCTCTGTTAAGCAAGCAACCTTTGTTAAGGAAGCATGCAAAAATAGCATGGCTCATGATGATAAATGACTGTTTCCAGGATAGTGTAAGCACTGCTTAATTGAGATACATCCTGTAACTTTGTGTGTGTGAATAAACAATGAAGCCAAAAAGAAAAAAAAATGAAAAGTAAAGGTTCGCTTGGGGTAATGCTTTTCGTTGTCTGTGCATGACATACAGCACATTTCTTAATGGTACTCCTATTCTTTTATCTGTGACACTGCTCTGTAATTTGTATCTGCTTACAAAAAGGACTGGTGTTTTTTTATGTAATAAATCAGTGGCCATGTTCTAAATTAGGACTGCACTTCACTCTGCAGACTTCAATGAGCATCAAAAGCTGAAAGTGGCCTAAGTGCGGGCTGTGAGTTATAGGTAGTGCGAGGAGCAAGGTTTAAGAATGGAGTAGAGGCTTGTATTCCGTCAATGCCATCGACATATCAATTTCAAATAGGTCGAAAGCCTCCAAATGACTACAAATTCATGTGATGTGATTATTTAATTACAGCCATGCTGTTCTTGCCGTTGTGAAGCAGGTAATCACAAACACTAGCAAACATGAACTGAGTTCATAATACTGGGGCACAGGCAAACAGTGTGGACCCAGATCAGGTGGCAGAATTTAATGGTCAAACAAAACAGTCTGTCCCCATTGTGTTAACAGTGTAGATCCTGATCAGATGACTCCCCGATCTGATCTTGATTTACACTGTTTGAAAAGCAGAATGGCTGACACACATAGCCACTAATCACATTTTCAACCTGAGTCATAGCCCCATTACCTGCATTTTCATTGGCCAAGATGCTTGCCTCTATCAAGATGTGTTGTACTCATCTCCAAAAAGTTGTATATATCAAAGTTTTAGTGCAAAGATCAGATGCCACACATCTGATCCAGGGTTAACCTGCTTATTAATGTGACAGCACATGAGCCAAGTGTACGTCTTACCATTTGAGTAGGTAAATCCCAGAGGGGGTAAATAAACAATGAACCCAAAAGGTAAAAAAAAAAAATGAAAAATAAAGGTTCTCTTGGGATATTCGTTTTTTTTTCTGGTGGTGGTGTTTTATGTGCATGACATAACGCACATTTCTTGATGATTCTACTTTTAATTGGAAACCCAGTTTTCTAAACTTTTTCCCTGTCCAAGATCTGTGACATTGCTCTTAATTGGTATCTGGTTGATAAGCAGGTGTTATTCAATAAATCAAGAGATAAAAATGTCAGAGCTTTGTTCCAAATTAGGTGCAGACATCAGTGGGCGTGGGACATGTGAAAGGAGAATCATCATACATGTATTTACACATCTAGAAATGAACGCGTCCTGCTGCGTATATCAAAGTGACTGTGATGTGGTCATTACAGCCATGCTGTTCTTGCTGCCATGACGTAATGTTGCTGTGTAAAGCAGGTTATCTGTAACACTAGAAAACATGAACTGGGCTCATAATGCTGTGAAACTGGTTAACAGTGTAGATCCAGATCAGATGGCAGAATTGCAAGGGTAAACAAACAGCCATTCCCCATTCTGCATTCACTCTGTCAGTGCTTTGATTGGAGTGAAAAGTGTTTTTTTTTTTTTTTTTTTTTTTTTTGCGGTTCTAAACACATTTACTTTTGAAACATTGATTGTGGGTGACTTTTCAACGGTAATCTGCAAGAACTGTCATCAGTCGAACGTAAATTCGTGCCTCCTGTTTGAAATAAAGGCAAACCACACAGATGTCAAACTCAAGAAAACCGCTTACCAGTATTGAATCGACCAGCTCTACAATGTAAAAAATGAAACTAGAATGCAGTCGATGGCACGCCATCGCAAATCCCCGCGCTTTCTCCACAGGGGCTAAGAACCAATGAATTTGACTGACATGTGACCTTTTGACCCCTCACCCAGGGCTAAAATCTGACAACAGGGTAAAAATTTTACTTATATTATACTTCAATTTGATATATGCCACATGACTAAATTCTGAAAAACTTAAATTTTTATCTTTGACCTCTCCCCCAGGGCCCCATTCTGACCTCAGGGTCAAAATTTTACTTGTATTATATTCTACTAATCACCCCGTTTGATTTGATATGGCACTATGTTCCGAAAAACTTCAAATTTACACCCCCCCCCCCCCCCAAGTCCGACCCCAGGGGTCACAGCCAAAATCTTGTTCAATATGTTTTACATATTTCATTATTCATTACTCCAGCAAACTTTGTTTGTTTGATTTTAGGTTTAACACCCCCGTCAACACTATATAGGTCATTTTGTAGACGTTTCGTCCAATTTTTGGGGGGTTTTCCCGACATTGAGATGAAATGACATCTTAAGCCCTGTCGCCCAATGTAACCAATAGGGCCTTACCCAACCACTCCACAAAAAATGAATGTCACTAGTCACTAATCACTTTATCATATTTACAGAATGTATTCAGTTAGCACCCAGACTCCAGTGATTTGTTTGATTTGAGGTTTAACGTCCGCGTCAACACTGTATAGGTCATTTTGGAGGCATTGCTTCCAATTTTGTGGGACTTTTACCCAACATTGAGATGAAATGACATCTCAAGCCCTGTCGCCAAATGAAACCAATAGGGATTATAAGCATTGGCATACCGACTTGCACTGCTCTGCCTGGGCAGGCTTAGATCCTCTAAGCGGTTTACCAGTACTCGTGTGTGGTCTGTTTCAGCTCTGCGTGGAAGCATCATGCAGCCCATCTATTTCTTCAAGCCCTGATGGGTGGGCGGTGAATCCAATGATTACCCTTCGGTTACACAGACAGTATTTTCAAAGTATTTTTCAACAGAAATGAAAAAGGCTTGACATTTCATATGAATTGACTGCCTGCCTAGCAGAAGTTTCACATAAAATGTCATGTCTTAATTTGCTGAAAAACGATTGTTTTGTTTGTTTGTTTGATTTGAGGTTTAACGTCCCCGTCAACACTGTAAAGGTCATTTTGGAGACGTTGCTTCCAATTTTGTGGGACTTTTACCCGACATTGAGATGAAATGACATCTCAAGCCCTGTCGCCCAATGAAACCAAAAGGGTTTATTAGCATGGACGGTCCGCCTCGCACCGCGGTTCCTGGACAGGCTTAGATCCTCTAAGCGGTTTACCAGTACTAGTGTGCGGGCCGGATTCAGCTCTGCGTGGAAGCATCATGCAGCCCATATATTTCTTCAAGCCCCTATGGGCGGGGGCCGGAAAAACGATTGTCTTCTGCTCTATAATTTTCTGCAGCACTTCAAGGGTTTATTTAAATGTTATATATATATCTAATAATTATGTCTTCACTTGAAAATAAATAAATTCAGTCTATAAGTTCTGTTTTATCAAACGGACAGATAACAGTCCGAGAGGGTAGAAAATCTAGTATAAAGCATATTTAATTATGATGGAACAAGCTAAGATAAATCAAACTTTGTAATAAAAAGCAGGCATGTTCCCCTTTCTCATCTTTCACTTAACCTAGATATCAAAGCTGATTATAACAATTCTTACACCCACACCTAGACTTATTCTTATTAATGGCCTGGCCAGGAGTGTTGGGTCGAAGTGCTGGATGGGGGCTTTTCATAGCATTTTCTTTTACACTATCATATCTTTTCTTTCCCTTATTCACCATCTCTTGGGAGACGGCTTAAAGACTAGGTTGTTAACCCACCAGTTGTTGTCAGTTACAGTATTGGTAAACTACAAAGAGGGTCTAAGCCTGTCCAGGAACAGTGAAAGTAAATGACTTGCCCGACATTACCTTTACTGTTGACTGGGCTGTAAAACAAGAACATGACAGCGCACAACAGACAGGTCATTCGTGCCAGATGAAAAGTCTACCTCCAGATCCCTGATGTGCAGCTCTGGAGCCCATACGGACCGGACGCCTTCTGCAAATATACCCTGAATGGTACCGGAAACCCCAAAAAGGGGTAGGTGGAAAAAAGTGTAGACCCAGATTAGATGCCGCAGAATGTCGTGTCTAATCATGGCCTACACTGTTTGCCAAATGTTCAGTCAATTTCTAAATAAATTTTGAAGAAAGGACAACCTGACACCCCTAAATTTTGAACTCCTGCTATTTATAAAGTGGAAGATTCCATTTGGTACAAAAAAGATTGATGTACCCCGTCTACGGGGCTTGGAGAAATTGATTGAGCTGCATGATGCTTCGACGCAGAGCTGGAACGGACTGCACATGAATACTGGTAAACCGCTTAGAGGATCTAAGCCTGTCCAGGCAAAGTGGTCCGAGTTGGACTGTCCCTGCATAAAAAACCCTTTTAGTTTATTCTAAACTTTCTATTTATGAAAATGTCATCTGTTTATGTTGTCTGCTGCATATTTTTCTCAACTTATTTTGGATGCAGGAAAACAGTGGGGACCCTTTAGGAGCAGTCTGATCTGGGTCCACACTGTTTGCAACAATGACTTTAAAGTAACTGCCAGACAACAAAGCAGACGACAATTGTCGTGATTGCCATCTTATGGGTTAATGAATTTTTCCCATATTTAGCTCTTGTGGCCATCTTGTTCATTTGAGTAGAACCTTTCAAGTTTTTTTGTTAGAGGGTGACCTAAGCAACAACCCGGTAAGATTTAAACAAATTTGGCTTAAGGGTATAGGAAAGTTGTCAATTTAAGATCTTTTTATTTTTAGCTCTGGCTGCCTTCATTTTCATTGGAGTGGTACCCTTTTTTTGAGATGAAAATCAGTTTAGTTTGCGATCTGCTGTTTTGTGCACTTATTAATGTACTGTAAGGCACAGCTAAATAAAAACAGGTCTGTATGTATAATTATATCCTGACTGCAGCATTTGATCTTGACTTTATGATATTGCCTCAATATGGTTAATAATGATGAGACTACTCAAAACTCCACTCCAGGACTCCACTCCAAACCCACACTCCATAGAAGACAGCACCTGACAGATGACGTCGAACATACATTGACGAACCACAGCTAATAAGAGCAAGGGGGTGAAAGAAAAAAGTGACTCCAAAATTTCGCTCCAAAATTTCGCTCCAAACTCCACTCCAAGACTCCATTCCAAGACTCCTCTCCATAGAATACACAGTGCCCCCCAATGATCCGGAAAAACTTACATTTTACGCCATCTTTTGTCAGTCAATGCACTGCATGTGGGTCAACTACCTTAATGGAATGCATACTGTCAGACTGAGATTCATTACACAGTCAGGGTATAATAAAACCTTTAAAGGGCAAAACTGAAACAGAGGAAGCTTTACCTGTTTTTCCAATATTGATAAAGTGTAAGCTGAAAGCCAGCAAATAATGCAAAAATGGTGACCTTATTTGCACTGTCTGCTGGTCCCCAGTCTGAAGATTATCAGTGTTGGAAAAACAGGTGAACAGACACCCCCTGACCTTTCAAGGTCAGGGCTGGCGTCTGGATACCTTTTTTTCCAATATTGATAAAGTGTAAGGTGGGAGCCAGCAAATAATGCAAAAATGGTGACCTTATTTGCATTGTCTGCTGGTTCCCAGTCTGAAGATTATCTGTGTTGGGAAAACAGGTGAACAGACCCCCCACTGACCTTTCAAGGTCAGGGGGGGGGGTGGGGTCTGAATACCATTTTTCCAATATTGATAAAGTTTAAGGTGGGAGCCAGCCAATAATGCAAAAATGGTGACCTTATTTGCATTATCTGCTGGTTCCTAGTCTAAAGGTTATCAAAGTTGGATAAACAGGTAACCAGACCCCCTGACCTTTCAAGGTCAGGGGGTCAGGTTATCTGTTTTTTTTTCCAATATTGATAACGAATAGGCTGGATGCCAGCAAATAATGCAAAAAATGGTTAAGCCATGTACTTTCAAGGCAGTAAGGGAAATTTTGCCTCGGTAGCGCTAAAATAACAGATGAACGATATAACAGCTGGAGCGTACATCATCAGTCATAATATATTCTTCGTACCATACATACTCTTTATTTTTGCATTACGCTTAGAGCTCCGGGTGTCTTAGTGCATTATTTTTTCATATCTTAATTACGAAGACACGCCTATACAAATACATTGTAAATTATACTGCCAAAAAAGCGAAAATTCTAAGATGATATTTTTCTTATTTCTACACAAAATATAGATAGTGGGTACTCGTTAGAATCGCCTCACCGAGGCGGTCCTCACGAGTACCCACACTCTATATTTTAGAGCAGAAATAAGAAAAATAAGGTTACCCCTGTAAACCCCAGTTTTACTATATAAATGTGGGGTTCAAGGGGGTCAAAATTATATAGGCGCATTTTCGTGATGGAGAAAATGTCAGATATTTTTCTTATTCATATTCCAACAGTAGGTTGAAGGTGCTCGTATAGACGGTTAATATGTATTTAAGCCGAAATAAGGAAAATAATGTACACCCCTGTGAACCCCTTTTTTCTCTTTATAAAATGGGGTTTAGATGCGTGTTTCATAACACGGACCTGTCAAAGTGATTGATTCGTCATCTCAGATGAGAGAGAAATTCAAACACTGAAGGTTAACTGATAAAACGAAGTTACCTGGGCGCATTATTATTTAGAATTAGCGTGTGTGTGTCTCAGACAACGGGGAGACTGAATTTTCCCTGTACCGCTTAAAATAGAACGAATCCTATATCATAGGTCGGAAAATGCTTTTTCATGTTCTTTATTTTCAGATTGAGATGTGTTATTAATGTTCCTTATTAAAGGGCGGATAGTAAGAACTAGCCCGTACCTCCATTACTCCTTCGTTTTGAATGAAATATTATTAATTCACTTTGCTGCCAATTCTGGTACTTATACCAGCTTTGACAGACTCGGCGTCATGGACGTCGGAGTGAATCACCTTGAGACAAATACCGTCAAGGACCCAGGCTACATCCAATGATTATTTTTTTCGCGAAGTTGGGCAGACTTGCTAGTTTCGGTCAATTAGGCCTCATCAGTGATCCTCATATGTTTCGAAATTTCGCGGTGGAATCAATTGTCCTAAACTACTACACATTGTGCTGAAGGACAGAGAGACTTTGTAAACATTCCCTTAACAACAGCTCTGACCAGCTCTCGTGAGGTTAACCCTTATCCCGCTGTTCACGAAAAAGGCTACCTATGCAAACAGTTCAGATGGCATTTAACTAACTATTGCAAGGCGGTTCTTCTGTCGTGGTTTATTATTTTCGTCTGTTCATGTGTATAATTATTGCTTATATCTTATTATTTTGGATACGCGTTTGGCCATTTTGTGGGAAAGTGACAGTCCTTTTGGCTTTCCGCCAAACTTTATGTTCCTGTTTCTTTCCCTTTGATGTCTTTGATAGATGTGAGGAAATAGTTCGTATCAATTACTGATCATTGCTTTCACTTCTATTTTAGACCTTTTAAGCGGTTTACCACTACTGAAAGACTTGGTCAGTTTCAGTTCTTTGCGGTAGCACCATAATTCCAACCGAATTCTCCTAGCCCGTCTGCCGGGAACCGAACTTAGATAGTATCTCTCTGAGAACCCTTTCATCGTTAGAGCAAGGTTGTATTTTCGCGAGACGCTACCTCTTTGAGAACCATAGCGTAATTAAAACAGGGGTGCACCTTCTTCTGAACCATACTATCAAGGACATATGAAATATATCTCCCCTAACTGTCAAGGATGTATGAGACATGCCGATTACTTAATGGTAAACCTTTCGATGGAGCCTTCTCAATCCAAAAGATATGATTTCTAACAAATCGTGGCCTTCTTGCGTTGTAACCGTTATATAGAACCATCATCATAAAATTTATATTTTTATTGTCAGTGAGTAATTTTTAGGTTGCATTATCTACGGTATACTATCTTCGCTTTATATATTGGCTTTTCTCCAACAAAACAGGATTAATTTCACGGAAAGGTCACGTACAAAGAAGTCAAGCACTTTAGAACGTCTTATGTTTGTGTTCGTTGTTTGATGCACACTGCACCCATTTCATAATCAGATCAAACACATGAAAGAATGAATATGTAAGATATACTGCAATGTTAGCCCATTTATTTCGAAGCAGAACCTCTCATCACGGAAACAAAACTATACAAATTGGACCCAATTGAACTCCACTTTTATACAGGAAAACTGGGGTTTACGGGGTTGAAATTTATTTTCCTAATTTCTGCTCTATATTTTGAGCAGAAATATGAAAAAAATCACAATTTTTCATCTTAAAGTTTTCATATTTTCAGCGATAAAGGTTACAATGTATTTAAATATACGCTTGTTTTCGTAATGACTTACAAAGCTCCTGACTGGGAAGAATGTTGTGGATACATGCAAGAATCGCCTCGTCAATGCGATTCTAAGAAGTAGCAGAAACATATTGTTTAATAGAGAAATTAGAAAACAATAATCCAAAATAAGCCTTATTTCTACTGAACTGTACTTCTAATCCTGTAACTAAATATTTGGGGCAAATCAATTTCAAATTTATGGGGTGTTGTTTTTACAATTGTACAGAGAACCCTAATTAGACTATCTATCTATCTATCTATCTATCTATCTATCTATCTGCCAATACCTCCTCCGAGGACTTTCAGAGAAGAAAGAAGACACAACATATTGCAGCGTCTAAGCTGTGTCTACACTGCTTTCAAAATCCTAGTTTTAGCTGTTGGTCAAATATGGATTAACGGAGTGCATGGATGTACTGCATCACTTCTTACCTGTACAAGTCACAAAAACCCTGCGCTTGAATTTTGCGAACAATGAATATGCAGATGAACCTGCAAATCCGCATAGACTGATCAGTACCTTAACGAATCATCACGAAAATCCACCTACACATATAACTTTGAACCCCTTGAACTTGTATTGTAAAACTGGGGTTTGCAGGGGAAATCTATGTTTTGAGCAGAAGTAAGAAAAATATCGCAATTTTTCATCTTAAAATTTTCGTTTTTTTGTCTGTGGTAAAATTTACACTGTATTTGCATAGGCGTGTTTTCGTAATGTCTAAAATTGAAGCCGCTTGATAGTCTGTGTAGGTGTGCAGGTTTGGTCATGTCTTACCCGGTCACAAGCCCCGAAGACAGGTTTAATCGTAACTAGGCTCGTATATAAGCAACGAGACATTGATAGTCATCATTTAACATTTGATAAGATACCTTTTACGTCTGAGAAACATCTGGTGCAGTTATCTCAAGTCGTTTTCATAACGATAAGTAAAAGGTTTTAACCCATTTGTACTGGAAACCCAAACACGGGTAATTGGCAAACAGTGCAGATCAGGCGCCGCAGCCAGGGCCTACACTGTTTGCAAAAAGGTCAGCCATTTTCCAAATAAATTTTGAAGAAACCCCTAAATTTGCTATATGCTAGAAGGAAGGTTAAGGGTAAATTCAGTCATGTCTTGTGCTATTTGCGAGCAACAAAGATGTATCAGCCTGCGTATATAATACAAAGCATTTGCAGAGATGAAATGCCAATTCTTTATTTTTCCCTGAAAAATAGGAAAATGTTTGCAAATGCCATTTGCTTAAGTTGTGTTTTAAATAAAGTCAATACAGTAAGGATAGCGTGGGTGTGTGGTTAGTAATGGTTTATTCATCTCGTAATGAAAATACTCACCACATAGCCCATTCTTGCAGCTCTGTGCAACAATGTTTCTCCAGTGTCCTTGTTGACAGTCATCCTTTTCACCTCGGCTGGGATAGGTATCTGGCTTGTAGCATCGTACTCCACAGAGCCTGACGGAAGGGTCTGAAGATCATATCCCTGAAAGTAATATAATGTAATTAATCAAGTAATTTCATATTGGCCCAGTTACAGGTCCTCGATCAGCTGTATTGGCTAATGGCCAAAGGCCGAGGCCAATATAGCTGATCGAGGACCTGTAACAATTTCGTATTGGCCCAGATACAGGTCCTCGGGCAGATGTATTAGCCTAGGCCTAATACGAAATTACTTGATTAATGACAATTTTATTATTTTTTTTTAATTGACACCATTAAAAACATGATTATTGATTTTGATCACAGTGTTTATAATGATGACCTCCGAACAATACAGGACAGCCAATTAATAACGTATGGCATAAATGTCAACAAAGTTGTAAAGGTTCTTTCATTTTTTAAAACCAATACATGGAAGTTATTCACCACAACCCCTACCTTTGTAAACAGTGCAGATCCTGGTCAGATAGCTGATCAGGATCTACACTGTTTGACATTCAGTTTGCGAATTTCATTTTTTTGTACTGTGGTTTGTAAACACTATTTAGGTCATTTTGGAGACGTTCCTTCCAATTTTGTGGGTCTTTTTCCCGACACTTAGATGAAATGACATCTTAAGCCACGCCGCCCATCAAGTAATTTCATTGGTTGAAATCTAAATGGGAGTGGTTAAATTAATTTATGCAAAGGGATAAAGGTAAAACAGCCTCTTAAAAATAACACTGCGGTTTCGAAGTCCCCATCTCACACATGAGCAGATTTGTCATTTCCCATCACATTAACTGTTAACATGTCCACGTAGTGAGCACCCTTGATAAAGCACTGGGAGATCTAGAACATATAAAATTACATAAACAACAACTCTTCAATTGATTTCAGCACAATTCTGCTATGCCTGCCTCGGTTGCTTAGTCGGATGTTTGTCCGACTGGTGATCAGGAGGACACGGGTTCGATACCCGCCGTGGTCGGTAACATTCTTAGTGGCGATTGATCATGAAATCTTGTCTACAGTCATTCTCTCCCTTCCGCTGATTTAAGAGGGCAGTTGTTAGTTTCTGGCGAAAGAATGTGCGCTGTACTGGTTAACCACTTACGCTTTAACCTGCTCAGGAAAAGTGAGGAAAGGTAAACTGACCGACTCAAAAATGACATAAAATAGTGTTTACTGGGCCGTTCAACCCCAATACAAAAAAAAAAAAAACAATCTGATATTATATATTAAGACCTGTTAAAATCAGGATGATGTTTTTTAACAAAATCATATTTAAAAGGTTTCGTTTTTCCTTTTTTGCTTCATTCATTGTTAGTTATCTTCCCCTTGGTGCATTGGTTGGCTGTAATCTTTGATTGTGGCTTTTCCATCTATTTCTATATTTTATCAGTTATTGTGTTTTACCTTGTTTCACCACTCAGTGTCTAGTAACAGCCCACCTTCACGGACTTTGCAAAAGTGGTCTTAAAGAACATTTTTGAACAGTTGTAAAGTGTATCTGAATATCGGAAATTTATTGTAAATCTCCTTACAAAGTCAAAATGTACAAAATTGTGGCTTGCCTCAAATCTTTAAGCTAATGCCTTAAACAAGGTTAGAAGACCCTACCTCTTCATGAAAGCTATAAAGTTCATCGAGATCTGGCTGTTGTGTTGGGGCAGTGGCGGCTAACTCGGTTTGAGGAACTCCTCGACCTTTGGCTTTTGGGCGACGTTTCTTCTGGAATATGTATTTTTGCTTGAAATGAAATCCTTTCTTCTTGCGATTTGAACTGGGTTTCTTCTGCTCTTTCTTTGTTTCACTGTCACTAGCAAATGTTTTGAATTTACTTTCATAATTTTGAAAATATTCCTCGTCTGTACTTTCATCATCGACCTGTTGAAGCGCGCGTAGTGATAACTTCACCATAAGACCACCCTTGCTTTTGCCATTTCTTAATGTTTGCTTTGCCGAAGAGCTTGCACCTTTTATCCGCCATTTTCCTTTATCACTTTGAACACTATCTAAATTGTCATCAACGTTTCCAGTGTCATGATCCTGATTGTCTGAGAAATAATCAAAGGCACCATTATCTGGTGGGTTACTAGCTAAATCTGGATTGAGCGGGGATTTCTTTTTCAGGTCAACTGAACGAACAAGAGAAGTTGCTCGTCTATCAACTGATACGGGTCTCTTCCCCTTTATGGGTCCCTGACTGGAACTACGTCTTCGATTGTTGATTTTTCTCTTTATTTCTTTTCCACTTCTAAGGGAAGATTGCGCTAAAATGAAATAAAAAATCAAAAATGAGTTCCTTTAAGAGCAATGAAAACATTCATAAGAAAGAAGATGGGCCAAAAGTAGTAAACGTTTATTGAACTGGCATTGGTAATATTGCCCCGAACTTGTGAGTTTCCATCGATATCCCACTGAGGAGAGATTCAACATTTCTATCATAGCAACAGATAAGGTGGATATTTGGCGATAATAGACGGTTAATTTCCCTTGTGTTCGCATAATAACAGAAGCACCGCCTGAGAACGGTACTGCAGGCTTAAATCGTGGCAAGATTCTGTGGCGCTTTAGAATGCGTGAAAGGATTCTAACTAGGCTCCGAGAAAATAAAAACAAACATATACAGATTTGAAAGAACGGCGAGTACTTGACAGCATGAAATAGCTGAAATGCTGGGGCAACAATTTAAACCAATACATTGATTCCAGATACGTCCCCATAATGAGTTTAGCCTTATTGGATAAGATTATTGGAAGATATTAAGGCGGTGTTCCATCTGATGCCGACGTCACTCGCAAAGTTTTGAGAACAACTAAATAAATGCATATTTCGAGGCAAAATATTATAGGCTAGCTATACAATAGCTACTGCATTGGTTTGGGTGATTTTTGTCCCTCGTTTGGCTACTGAGGGATACTCACAAGCTTGTGTGCTCTAATATCCGAACCAGGGGCAATATCCACCAAACCAAACCAAACTATTATTTATCCACAGAAAATGACTTTTACTGTTTATTTCATTGCTATTAATATTTTTCACATATGGTTTGCAAGACATACACATACGCACTCCCTTCATTGAAATTTCTTGCACAATGAGAGGCGATAGTTAAAACACTAATCAGTACAAAAACAAGCCTATTCAAATACATTGCAAATTTTACCACCGAAAAATGAAAAAATTCAGATAAAATATTGCGATATTTTCTTATTTCTGCTCAAAATATAGATTGTGGGTACTCGTTAGAACCGCCTCATCGAGGCGGTTCTAACGAGTACCCACAACCTATATTTTAGAGCAGAAATAACAAAAATAAGGTTTACCCCTGTAAACCCCAGTTTTGGTTTAAACAATATTTATTTCTTTTAAACAATAATTACAGAATGAAAATACTGTACATACAATATAATTCAGGATCTGATGGTAAGCTAGAAGCTTATATGTGTCATCTCCCCAGTTTTGCTGTATAAGAGTGGGGTTTAAGGGGGTGAAAAATATATAGGCGTGTTTTCTTGATGGATTTCAAACAGCACAAACAACAGAAATGAAAATAGTGTACATTCACTTCGATGAGGCGATGTAACAAGTATTCACACTAAATGAATTTCAGCAAAATTAAGAGAATATTGTATTTCCCTGTCAGCCCAATTTTCTTACATAACATGGGGGCTTCCCTAGAACTTCAGTTAAATAAAGCAAATTCTTCTGATACCGAGGCCCCGTTTTTGGATTTACATCTATCTATTGTAGATGGATTTGTTTCATGCAAAATTTATGATAAACGCGATGACTTTGATTTTGAGATTGTAAATTTTCCTTTTTTGGATGGTGATGTTCCTCGTGCGCCATCCTATGGCGTTTATATTTCGCAATTAATTCGATTTGCTAGAGTGTGTAGTCATGTAACTAACTTCAACACTTGTAATAAATTATTAACGGCTAAACTTCTTAATCAGGGTTATCGGTACCATAAACTATGCAAAGCCTTTTCAAAATTTTATAGACGCCATTCTGATTTAATTTCAAAATTCAATATTGGACTTAAATCTCTTCTGCAACAAGGTCTATCGGAACCCGAATTTTATGGTGACTTAGTATATAAATTCAGAAAAATCTATAACCGCAATGACTTCAGCACCCAATTTCGTAAAATCATTCTTCGATATAAAAAGATTGGGTACAACATGGATATTATACGACAGACTGCATGCATGGTAGTTAACCCAATCACGGTTGGCAACTTTGCTTCCCTCTTTAATTGCACGCCGGTGGGTCAGGCCTCAGATTCTATGACGGCTCCAACGTAAAGGCTTATTGAAAATTAAAGAGATAATGTTGGTTGGTGCCTGATGCTCTGTCTCTGGTCGGGCTCATCGGAGTCTAACTGTTGGTTTTCTTTTGCTCCAGCATTTCAGTGGTTTCTTGCTGTCGAGTCCTCACCGTTGTCTCACCTCTGTGGTTCTTTGATTTCTGTGTTAACGGAGATGTTGCACTGATGAGTTAGGAGGCCTTCATGTGGACTGAACAAATTATTTGTCTAAATCGCGATGGAAGTAAGGGCGAGGAGTGTGGCCACGTAAAATCGATTTAAGCCCCCCAGTGGAAATCTTCCACTGACCGTTCCAAGGCGGCTCTTCTGTGGCGATTTATTTATGTTGTTGTTTGTTACTTACTGTGTGTATCACTTGTGTCTTTTAATTTTGGATGGCCATATGGCCATTTTAAGGGAAAGTAACTGTCCATATGGCCTTCCTTTGTTTAGGTTTCCATTATGGTCTGGTCGCTTAATGTTTGTATTTCTTTCCCTTTGGTGTCTTTTATGGATGGAGTAAGTTAATTGTATCAATTCCTGATCTTTGTTTTACTTCTACTTTCCACACGGAAAAAGTAATATCAGGATTCATCACATTCAGCTTTTCTAATTTGCATTGCTGAATCATTATTATGATCACAGATAGCTCAGCTGCATGTGAATTTAAAATATATGTGACTTATGATTCAGCCATAGGGGCTTGAAGAAATATATGGGCTGCATGATGCTTCCACGCAGAGCTGAATCTAGCCCACACACTAGTACTGGTAAACTGCTTAGAGGATCTAAGCCTGTCCAGGAACCGCGGTGCGAGGCAGACCGTCCATACTGATTAACCCTATTGGTTTCATTGGGCGACAGGGCTTGAGATGACATTTCATGTCAATGTCGGGTAGTCCCACAAAATTGGAAGCAACGTCTCCAAAAATGACCGTTACACTGTTGACGGGGACGTTAAACCTCAAATCAAACAAACAAACAAAGACTTATGATTCAGCAATGCACTTGTTACTTGCTACACGAGACCATGATTTTCACCCTTTTGTGTTGCGTGCTTTCATTTTTGTCCAGAATGGAAAACAGTATAGATCGAGATCAGCTGGATCTATTCTATTTTCAAAATGGAAACATCCGGGTTCAGCATGATGAGGGTATATGATCAACAACAGCGCCATGATGGCTTTGGATCGCTCACCTGATCCATATTGTACAAATGAAATTGTGGGTAATATGGTGGAGCACAGGGTTTGAGTAATTTTGGTTGACACAAGGAACATTTCTTTGAAACTTTTTCAAAATCAGTCTGGCTGTTTGGGAGTAGAAGTCATTTTGGGGGTTGTATTTTGAAATTTAGATTTCTAGCTTTGGTGGCCACCATGCTTAGTGAAGCAAATTATTTTGAGCAATTTTGTTAGAGGGTCACCCATGGAATATGCCTATCAAATTGTTTCGTTTTAGAGAAAGAAGACTTTTAAAAGGTTTTGTATTTTAAGTTCTTGTGACCATCTTGTTCAGCAGAGTGAAACTATTTGAACAAAGCAGGAGAAGTGTTTTTTTTCTATTTTTAGCTCTGCAAGCCATCTTGTTCATTCGAGTAGATCGGCCTGAGCAATTTGGGAAGAAGTCATCCAAGGAACATCCCTGTGAAATCTATCCACTGGTTAAGCAGAAGTAGTTTACAGGTTTTTATATTTTAGCTCCAGTGGCCATCCTGTTCATCCGAGCGGAACAGTTTGAGCAATTTTGGTAGAGGGTCACCCAAGGAAAACTCCTGTGAAATGATTTCAAAAATCCATCCACTGGTTAAGGAGAGATATCTTTTAAAGATTTTTCTTTGTTATTTCTGGGGTCATCGTGGCCATCCAAGCGGAACGGTTTGAGCAATTTTGGTAGAGGTCACCAAGGGAAAATTCCTGTGAAATTATTTCGAAATCCATCCACTGGCTTAGGAGGTCGTTTGAAGAGTTTTCTATTTTTAGCTCTGCCGGCCATCTTTTTCGCCCGAGATGAACTGTTTGAGCCGTTGTGGTAGAGGGCTACCCAAGGAACATTCCTGTGAAATTATTTCAAAATCCATCAACTGGTTAAGCAGAAGAAGTCGTTTGAAGTTGTTGTTTTCTATTTTTAGCTCTGGCGGCCATCTTGTACACCCGTGCCGAACGGTTTGAGCAGTTTTGGTAGAGGGTCACCCAAGGAACGTTCTGTGACACTATTTCAAAATCCGCCCAGCCGTTTTGAGAAGGCGTTTAAAGCAAATGTTGACGACGGACGCATGGACGACGGACAAAGACCGTTCACAATAGCCCTCCTTGAGCACTTTGTTTTTTGTGCTCAAGATGAGCTAAAAAGGCGAATAGCCACAATGCATATGATTTCATACAGATTGTCTTACCACTGTGGCCAGTTCGTGTTCTCTGAGGTAACACTTCGGGCATAAAATCAACAAAACCTTTCTGCATAAGATTTTTCCGCTGCAGGCGTGACTTCACAGTGTTTTTCGACCCTGAAACGTGATAAAAAGGATTGTTGTAAAACTAAATACGTACATGAAATGTTTTCAATTGCGCAGAACTTAAAATGGTTACCTATCTTTAACGTTTACTTAACGCGACCAATTTTAGTTGCTAAATGTCATTGTCACTGGAGAATATGGTCTTTAATTCACAGACCAAATATATCGCGAATATTTGGTATGACTTAGTTATGAGCCGTCCGATACTATGTCAAAGAGACACATGTACCCTACATGTCACCGTATTTATTAATTTAATATCCTGTATTGATCGGAGGTAATCATTATTGACACTGAGGTCAAAAACCAATAATCATGTTTTTAATTGTGTCAATTAATAAAATTGTCATTAATCAAGCAATTCCTATTGAACCAATTACAGGTCCTCGGTCAGCTGTATTGGTCTCGGCCTTCGGCCTCGGGCCAATACAGCAAACCTAAGACCTGTAAATTGGCCAGTACGAAATTACTTGATTGATAACATTATAATATTAGCTCTAGATAATGGGGACTTACGAAGATGTTCCGTATTATTTTTAGACATTGTGGGTATTATTACTACATGTAGCTATCGCCTCGATTCTACCAAATAGCCATGTCCTATGTTTTAACAAAGTACATCTTTTCCACTTTCCAACAAAGTAAAAATTGCCTTTCATGCAGTTGCATCTGTTTTCCTTAAAAAAAAAACACCCAAAATAACTCTACTTATAAAACGCGCAGTTTATCACGCAATACCAGGCCATATCTTTACCTCTGTATCAAAACATATTCACATTAAAATTCAGCTATTTCAAAATATGAGCTCCACGTTTTTTGGTTGTTTTTTTTTTTTCGTTTCGTTTTTTTTCAGCTTTTCGGTAGATGAGAATAGACACATTTAGATTAGATTTTAAATTGATTTGTATGACATACTCAAATTAATCTAAATACCATGCCTAAAATAATCAATATCTGGTGCAAGCTATAACCGCTATTGCTGCACATAGACATTTTGGCACATCCTGTAAGATGGCCCTTGCGATTATTTAGATATACGCGCGCCTACACGCGGTGTACCCAGGGTCTTCTCTTGTCGATCGCATGATCGTTAAGACGGCAGTAAGCATATGCAGCCAGCGAAGGCTTCGACCAGCCTGCACAGATGATGCGCAGGCAGGCCTGAGCCTTCGCTATTCGCACACAATATATTTTGAAGTTTTTTACTTGGCTCATTTCATTGCAGATCTTAAATTGCTTCTGTTTCTATTGACGTCATTCCAAGTACATTAAATCGCACCATAGGAAGTTGCATGTCTTATCGGTATTATAACAGTTATACGAAAAGTTCAAGCACTTTCGGGATGCACCCCGTGCTTAAGGTATCGTCTAATAGTCCTCAAATAAACATGCAACTTTTCCAAGTAATGATTGTACGTCTGCCTCTTGTGTATGGCCATCGTCTTTTTCTCTTGACCCAAGCTATGGTTTTACTAAACAGGCTGGTCTAGTTGTTCTACAAGGTATGCTGCTTGAATTATCTTTTTGCTAGCCTGGTTTTATACTGTGAATCAATACTCGGCGGAAAAGCTAGGAATGCCATTAATTCTAGCGTACGGCGTGACACAGAAATAATTCCAATACGTCTTGCAACTGACAGGATATAAATGAGAATATGGAGTCTATGTTATCAGTCACATTGCGAATAAACGTGGCTTACGAACTATTAATTCAGCCTCATTAGGGGTTCTCTACGCCCTAGTAGGATACCAAGGATCATAGGCTTCCACAGAAGGGCAAGAAAAGGAATGATCCGCTGTCCTGGTTACAATTTTTTGTTTGATTTGAGGTTTAATGTCCTCGTCAACACTGTATAGATCATTTTGGAATATTGCTTCCAATTGCGTGGGACTTTTACCCGACGTCGAGATGAAATGACATCTCAAGCCCTGTTGCCCAATGAAACCAATAGCTTTATAAGCATGGACGGTCCTACTTGCGCCACTTTGTATGGGCTTTGGCGATGATTTTATCCCTTTTCCTCGACGAGTTTAATAAATTTAAAAATACACGAGCAGGAAATAATTACCATATGACATTTATAATGCATTGTATTCACAATTTTGTAAACAAAAATGTCAATATTCCGCCACAAGTAAATGTGACGTCGTTAAGGACGTCGTACGTGTAACGTTACTGGACGTATCTAGCTAATGTGCATATTTAATCCACTAGTGGACTACCAAATTTAATGCATGGCGTTATTACATTCTAAGACGACACCATTTGACGAAAATTGTTATAAGAACAGGTGATAAAACTTGTTTAAGACCAGATGAGATTAATAACGCAATCAAAAGCTCCAAGAGACAAATGCTGTGTATGTTTGCTTAATTCGCCTAGGGGAGGCGTTATAAAGGGAAACCTACATGCACAATACTTCTCATTTTTAGGATTCTTTACAACCACAAATTCTTTATAAGTGCAGATGGTTCATGTACGGATGCTATACTTCTAACGAGGGGCTGAGATTAGTAGTACAGAATATACAGAAGATCTGTGCATATTTTAAACAACATGAATTAGAAAAAAAAATACAGCTGATTTAACCGGAAAGGGCAACCTGGAAAAGGCGATGTGTTGTTGCCTTCTTTTTCAGAGATGTTCTTATTTAGGTGTAATGAAAATGAGAATGCTTACCATCGCTTTTCAGGTTCTTTGATAACCGAGCCTTTTTCACCAATTTGTCAGCCTAAAAATTAGAGAAATCGTTGTTCACAGAACACGAGCTCATAACCATGTTCTGACACTGTATATACCACAGTTGTCCTAAATAATCCCATATCAAAACGTCATCAAAACAAACCGGAGAAAACAGTGTAGACATAGATCGGGCTGTTTCTAGGGTCTACACTGATTACTGCTGACCAATGGTTTGACCATAACATATAAGGCACATCCATTACGAAAACACGCCTATACAAATACATTGTAAATTTTAACGCTAAAAACGATAATTTTAAGATGAAAAATTGTGATATTTTTCTTATTTCTGCTCAAAATATAGATTGTGGGTACACGTTAGAACCGCCTCATCGGGGCTGTTCTGACGAGACCCATAATCTATATTTTAGAGAAGAATTAAGAAAAATAAGGTTTACCACTGTAAATCCCAGTTTTACTATATAAATTATATAGGCAGGTTTTCGTGATGAAAATGTGTCAAATATTTAGCGCAAGTATGGTATCTGTCAAGCTAGCTATACTTTTGTTTTTAAATGTGTCTGTATGTTAGATTTGGTGCAGGCTGCCTGCTTCTTTCAAATCGCAATGTGAGGATGCCACTGAAACATTTTTGAACTGAATACGAAACAATAGGTTGTTCGATCCTGGCTCAGGTCACATGTGAGACGCCAAGATCTGCAACGAATGGTCAGGTGGTTTTTCTTCGGGTATTCCGGTTTTCGTCCACCTCTTATTAATGATCAGTTCTATATGAGTGACGGAAGCCTCCGTGGTGTAGTGGTTACGCTACTCGCCTGGTAAACCAGGGATCGCAGGATCGATCCCGGGCTTCTCCATACTTTCGGATGAGTCTTTAAACCCAGGTCCCGTGTCCGTATGACCTTAGCTGTTGATGGGACGAAAAACTAAAACACTCACTCACTCACTCACTCGATATGAGTGAAATAATCTTGAAAAGGCCGCAAAACCAAAACCAGAGGTTGTGGGTTCGAATCCGGCCACCGGAGTCGAGGCGTGTCCTTGGGTAAGACACATAATGGCACTGATCCTCTCCACCCAGGTAAAAATGGGTAGCAGTGGTGTCAAAATCACTGCTTCTCTCGCACGCGCGTGATAACACCCGGAACAGATGTTCGAGAGCGATTCAAAAAAGCAAGAAACTTTCATCGCAATCGAACTAAAAGAAATTAGTATTAACTAAACCAAAACCAAGAAACAAGAGGGCCATGATGGCCCTGGATCGCTCACCTGATCCATATTGTACAAACAGAATTGTGGGTAATATATGGTGGTGTGGAGGGTTTGAGCAATTTTGGTTGGACCCAAAGACCATTTCTGTGAAATTAATTCAAAATCAGTCTGCCTGTTTAGGAGCAGAAGTCATTTTGAGAAGTACATGTAGAAGTCATTTTTGATGAAATCACATCTCAATCCCTGCCGCCCAATGAAACCAATGGGGTTTGAATGCACGGATGGTTCCACTCGCACCACTTTGCCTAGACAGTTTTGTTTGTTTGATTTGAGGTTTAACGTCCCCATCAACAACGTAAAGGTCATTTTTGAGACGTTGCTTCCAATTTTGTGGGACTTTTACCCGACATTGAGATAAATGACATCTCAAGCCCTGTTGCCCAATGAAACCAACAGGGTTTATTTGCCTGGACAGGCTAAGACCTTCAAAATGGTTTACCAATACTCCTGTAGAAGCACCTTGCAGCCAAGGTGGGTGGGGGCGAAACTTTCAAAAGCCATCTGTCTCTAAAAGGAAGCAATTTTATAGGAATGTTCCATGAGTGACCCTCTAACAAAATTGCTCAAAATATTTTGCTTAACTGAGCATGATGGCCACCACAGCTAAAAACCTCAAACCTCATTCCTGTCAAATAATTTCATACTCCATCCACTGGTTAAGGAGAAGAAGTCGTTTAAAGGTTTTTCTATTTTTAGCTCTGGCAGCCTATCTTGTTCACCAGAGCGGAACAGTTTGAGCAATTTTGGTAGAGGGTCACCCAAGGAACATTCCTGTGAAGTAATTTTAAAATCCATCCACTGGTTAAGGAGAAGAAGTCGTTTAAAGGTTTTTTCTATTTTTAGCTCTGGTGGCCATCTTGTTCACCCGAGCGGAACGGTTTGAGCAATTTTGGTAGAGGGTAACCAAAAGGAACATCTCTGTGAAGTAATTTCGAAATCCATCCACTAGTTAAGGAGAAGAAGTCGTTTAAAGGTTTTTCTGTTTTTTCTGAAAAAGGTAGAAAAAGTTTGCAATGTTTCTGAACAAGATGTTCGCCAGAGCGGAACATTTTGAGCAATTTTGGTAAAGGGTCACCCAAGGAACATTCCAGTGAAATAATTTCAAAATCCATCCACTGGTTAAGGAGAAAAAGTCGTTTAATGGTTATTCTATTTTTAGCTCTGGCAGCCATCTTGTTCACCCGAGCGGAACGGTTTGAGCAATTTTGGTAGAGGGTCACCCAAGGAACATTCCTGTGAAGTAATTTAAAAATCCATCCACTGGTTAAGCAGAAAAAGTTGTTTAAAGGTTATTCTATTTTTAGCTCTGGCAGCCATCTTGTTCACCCGATCGGAACATTTTGAGCAATTTTGGTAGAGGGTCACCAAAGGAACCTTCCTGTGAAGTAATTTAGAAATCCATCCACTGGTTAAGGAGAAGAAGTCGTTTAAAGGTTTTTCTATTTTTAGCTCTGGCGGCCATTTTGTTCACCCGAGTGGAACGGTTTGAGCAATTTTAGTAGAGGGGCACCCAAGGAACATTCCTGTGCAATAATTTCAAAATCCATCCACTGGTTAAGGAGAAGAAGTCGTTTAAAGGTTTTTCTATTTTTAGCTCTGGCGGCCATCTTGTTCACCTGAGCGGAACGATTTGAGCAATTTTGGTAGTGGGTCACCCAAGGAACCTTCCTGTGAAATTATATCAAAATCCTTGCACTGGTTAAGGAGGAGAAGTCGTTTATAGGTTTTTCTATTTTTAGCTCTGGCGGCCATCTTGTTCACAAGAGCGGAACAATTTGAGCAATTTTGGTAGAGGGTCACCCAAGGAATATTCCTGTGAAATTATTTCAAAATCTGTCCAGCAGTTTTGGAGAAGAAGTTGTTTAAAGCAAAAGTTGACGACGGACGGACGCACGCACGGACGACGGACGACGGACGACGGACAAAGACCGATCACAAAAGCTCACCTTGAGCACTTCGTGCTCAGGTGAGCTAAAAACAAAAAAAGGATTATGTTAATAGCAAGAAAAATGTAATGACATGAGTTTTACAAATGTCGATTAACGGCCATACTCCGGCATCAAACTCTGGTATGCCCAGAAACAATGAAATTAAGAACAATGCTACATTCCACTGATCGGTATTTTTTGACAAATCGGTGTCCAAAACGGTTATTTTTCTGAAGAAAATCTGTGATATGTTTTCTTATTAATCCTCCAAACATAGGTTGTGGGTGCTCGTTCAAACCGCCTCATTGCGGCGGTTCTAACGAATACCCAAAAGTATGCCTTGGAGCAGAAATAAGAAAAAATAATGTTAATCTCTGTAAACCCAAGTTTATCTTTTTTTGTTTGATTTGGGGTTTAACGTCCCCTCAACACTGTATAGGTCATTATAGAGACGCTGCTTCCACTTTTGTGGGACTTTTACCAGACATTAAGATAAAATGACTTCTCAAGCCCTGTCGCCCAATGAAACCAATAGGGTTTATAAGCATTGGTGGACCCACTCGCACCGCTTTGCCTGGACAGCTTACATACTCTAAGCGGCTTACCAGTACTCGTGTGCGGTCGCTTTCAGCTCTGCGTGGAAGCATCATGCAGCTCATCTATTTCTTCAAGCCCCGATGGGCGGGGGCCTATATAAATTGGGCCCCGTCAAGCGATTTTGGTACTTATCGCCTATGCGAGCAGCGATGGTTCAGGCGAGCCTGCGCATCCGCGCAGTCTCGCCAGAATCTTCGCTGCTCGCTCATACAAGCAGTGAATCAAGAGGAACCTTCAGACAGAAAGCCATATCCCTGGTCCCTCTGAATGGCTGGGCATGCGCAGTTAAAAGTTGTCATGACGGAATGCTCGAAGACCCAAATTCGCTTGGCGGGGCTCAATTGGAGTTTAGAAGTGGGGTTCAATACATGCACTTGTTACATGTAACGTGATGCCAATTACTAGTACAAACGCATTGTCAATACCTTTTGACGAGTATTGGATTGTTTCGTCTTTCCTTTGAGTTGTTTGTCCTTCTTGCCTTCATCGTCGCCCTCGTAGCCAGTATTGCTGTCCAGCTGCAATGTACAAACCTAATTCTTTTAATGTCTGGGAAAACCAGCAATCCCGCAAGCGTGATTTTTTTCTGTTTATTTATTTATTTATGAGGGGAGGGGGTTGGTTTTACGGCCTTTTCAAGATTTCACTTACTTCGAGTCGATCGTTTACCAGAGGTGGGCGAGAAAAAGCGGAGTACCCGGAGAAAAACCACCTCTACGTCTGCACCAGAACTTGGCGTAACACATGTGGCCGGAGCGAGACTGCGAACAACAGCGGTGAGAGACCTAATGATTAAAGGTCAGAGCTCTTACGCAATAGGCCACAGAGGCCCGTGCAAGGCGGGATAATCATAATACTTTCTCATTTTATGTCCTTAAAATGGTGGTTTTATACATTTTCAAAATGTGGTGTTCTTGTAACATCGAATGCGTGCATCCCTCACAACGGCGGCTTTAACGATTACCCTAAGCCGATGTTTTGGAGCAAAGATAAGGATCAAATTCCTATATTAAAACTGCCTTTGGGACTGTCCAAAAGTGGTTCTTAAGACCAATTCTGAACAGTCGCAGAGGCGGTCTCTGACCAGAGAACCCTGTATGCAGAAAACACAAAGAAACAAATATGTAACTGCAGCTTACTAAATAAGCTTTTTAAAGCGGAATTAGCATTAATTTTAGGTGGTCTTAAAAGCGGAATTTCACGGTATAGCCCTGCTGTCCCGTGTTTCCTTTTATGATATGACATCGCGTCTGAGAGTGTAATAACGCCATGTAATAAATTTGTTATACCACTAGTGGATTTAATTTGCAAATTAATTCCCGTAACGTTCGTAACGACGCCGCGTATACTGACAGTACCGTAAAACGATCGTGAATAAAATGCGTTTTAAATGTCACATCAGCAATAGAATCTTGCATTCGTGCTCGTGTGTTATTTGAATGCATTAAACTCGTTGAGTAAACGGGATGAAATGCTCGGTAAAGTCATGCATTTTATCCCTTTGCCTCAACTCGTTAATAGATTGAGCGAGTTCAGTTGATCTACTAGAGTTAACTATTGTGACACCAAAATGTGCGGAGTTGGAATATTGCGACAACTAGAGTTAACCATGTAGAGTTCAACCCTGCTTGGTACGAGAGTTGGAAGAGTAAAAACAACAAACATGGCCGACGGTGGAGAATTGTAATCGCAATCCAAAATTCGATTATTTCACACTCCTGTACATAATGCCAAATGTTAGAAATTTTGGTGCTTCAGCTACAGGCAATTGTTGTAAAAAACACACCAAACTTGAAAACGTTATTTTCTGTTACGCTCGACTGAAAATGAATAGTGCGAGTATACCATTGGTGTCTGCCATGTTGTTTATACTTTTAATATACTCGAGGGTCAACTCGATCGGTTTTGTTGACATTTGAGCCAGCGCATGACAAAACCTACAATAAGACATGCGCGCAGTCTGATCAGAGTCTTCGTTGTGCGCTCTAAGGATAGCTAAGGGTCTAATGCTCCTCCATGCAGAAAGAGAAGTCTCTGGTTAGACTATAAGGGGTGCGCAGGCTGATCTGAGTCTTGGCGGGGCGCACATGGCTTATTGTAGGTTTTGTCATGCGCTGGTTCATTTGACAAGAGTAGATTCTTGACGTTAGAAGAGTTAACTCTGGTAGGTCAACTGAACCCGCTCATTAACACTCTGGTAAGATCCTCTATATATAGTAGTTACATAGACGTTTCTACAAGAATGGAATCCAATCACAGCTTTAGCTTATTCTGATTTGTTTATTTTTTGGGCGAACCATTACGATAACACACCCGTGTGATATAGTACATTAATTTTGTTACTTTTCCGATGATAATTTGTGATACAGTCGAACTTCAATGGCTCGAACACCTTTGGGACCACGAAAATCTGTTCGAGATAGGGGTAGTTCGAGACACTGAGGGTAACTGCCAGGAGGTATAACGAGATACGTTTAGACATCTTTTCGGTGTTCTATAATGAAAATGTATGCTCTGTGTACTCAATAGAATCGCCTCATCGAGGCGATTCTAATGAGTACACACAGCATACAGAACATTTGCGAGATAAAAGACTAAAATCTCCTTAATTATCCCCCACTATTTCTTATGTAGAGGATTTCGCTAGGGGCTCAAGAATGGGTTCGGCACATCCATGGTAAACGAGCCATCGGTGTTCGAGCCATCGAAGTTCTACTGTATTTGTTTTCTTATTTTTACGCAAAATAAAGGTTGTGAGTGCTCGTAAGAACCGCCTCATTGAGGCGGTTCTAACGAGTATCCACAACCTATGTCTTGGAGCAGAAATATCCAAAACAATTTTTACCCATGATAACCCCAGTTTTCTCTATATAAAGTGGGGTTTAGAGGCATATGCATTTAATGGACTAGTTAATGATGATCAGTTATGAGATTGCCCAACAGGCGTCCACATACCTCCACTTTGCTTCAATGCGCAGCCAAAAGTTCTCTGGCACATAAGAATAAATCAAAATGCCACCTACTTTAGTTGAATTTTGCAGCTATGATTTTAAAGATTGATTGACTTGATGGGAAAAGCTTTGTCTGTTTGTGTTTGATTTGTGTTTTAACGTCCCCGTAAACAATGTATAGGTTATTTTGGAGACGTTGCTTCCAATTTTGTGGGACTTTTACCCGACATTGAGACGAAATAACTCCTCAAGCCCTGTCGCCCAATGAAACCAATAAGGTTTATAAGTATGGACTCGCACCGCTTTACCTGGGCAGGCTTAGATCCTCTAAGCGGTTTACCAGTACTCGTGTGTGGTCGGTTTCAGCTCTGTGTGGAAGCACCATGCAGCCCATCTATGTTTATCAACCCCAATGGGCGGGGGCCGGGGTAAAGCTTGTAATTTGGGGTCTTGAAGGTGAAGCTTTATATTCGTGTTGAGAATGGTAAATGTTTATACATGTATATGGTGCTTTGAAGATTTAAGATTACATTCGGTGTTTAGTAAAACACCCTCAAAAAACATAATTCTGTTACATGGACATGTTCACATAATGATAAAGCAACTTTGCAGTTTGCGAGTCTGATTGCATGAACAGGGACGACTACCTGTCGCCCCCGCCCATCGGGGCTTGGAGAAATAGATTGGGCTGCATGATGCTTCCTTGCAGAGCTGAAACTGACTACACATGGTAAACCGCTTAGGACTAAGCCTGTCCAGGCAAAGTTATGTGAGTCAGACCGACCAATGCTAACAAACCTTATTAGTTTCATTGGGTGACAGGGCTTGAGAAGTCATTTCATCTCCATGTCGGGTAAAAGTCCCCCAAAATTGGAAGCAACGTCTCCAAAATGACCTACACCGTGTGGACGGGGACGTTAAATATGTTCTATAAACCTCAAAACTAAACAATCAAACAAAAACACTTTCAGGCGCAACTCTCTAAAAACTAAAAAAAAACCTGTTACATGGACATGCTCACATAATGATAAAGCACTTTTGCAGTTTATAAGTCTGATTGCATGAACAAGGATATGGGTACCGGTTACCGATGTGCTTAAATGCTTGCTTAATTCTATAATGTTTGTTTTATAACCGTGCTTATGGTATAATACCAGAGCAATTATATTATAGAGCAATACCAGAGCTTTTTTCTACTTACATGACGTAAAGTGGCGTGTTAAAGGGTTTTCATTTCACGAATATGTTCGCGTGAAGTTCAAGTAATTTAGGTGAAAATAAGTTGTTAATGTCGTATTTGTTTCTTAGTTGTGTCATTAAATATATCAGTCACGTTGCACTGTGCGGAAGGATACATCCATACAATACGCTTACATCAATGTATCTTACATGCATTACATGTGCAAATTCTTATTTAAAATGCAAATCCATATTCAAAATAAACAACCGTGACAATAAGCATGCTTTAAAGGAAATTACATTGGATCCCATTCGGTGCAACAGGCCAGGTAAAACCATGCATCAGACTCATCTGAGTCTGTGCGCTATCTTGTAACCCATACAGCCAAACAATCAAAGCGAACAATCCGGCGAGGATTGTGGCCACGTAAAAAGGACTCAAGCCTCACCATAAAAAACTTTTTTTCAAGACCATTCCCAGGTGGTTCTTCTGTTGTGGTTTATCATTGTTATAGTTCGTCTTTGCATTTATGTATTGTTAATATCTTTTATTTAGGAGAGCAATTTGGTCATTTTGTGGGACTGTCCTTTTGACTGTCCGCTTGTGGCGTTCTCATTATGGTGAAGTTGTTTAATGTTGGTGTTTCTTTCTCTTTGGTGTCCTTTGTTGGGAAGTGTGGGGTGATTGTATCGATTTCTGATCATTGCCTTCACTTCTATTTAACAGAAAAGCAGGTTGACTCGAATCATGTAAGCTCCTTACCAGTGTCTATGTTTGCAAACAGCATGATTCACAGCCGATCTTCTGAAGCACTGGAACCTTTTGCATACAAATTAGTCTGGGATAGGGCTAGTAGGAGCCACTAAACATTAATCGCACGAGGACAGTAGGTTAACTGGTGACAAAATATGGATGACCTAAAGAATGAGGTAGAATCCATCTCAGTACACGTGAACGGTTGGTTGGTTGGTTGATTTGAGGTTTAACGTCCCCGTCAACACTGTAAAGGTCATTTTGGAGACGTTGCTTCCAATTTTGTGGGACTTTTACCCGACATTGAGATGAAATGACATCTCAAGCCCTGTCGCCCAATGAAACCAATTGGATTTATTAGCATGGACGGTCCGCCTCGCACCGCGGTTCCTGGAAAGGCTTAGATCCTCTAAGCGGTTTACCAGTACTAGTGTGCGGGCAGGATTCAGCTCTGCATGGAAGCATCATGCAGCCCATATATTTCTTCAAGCCCCTATGGGCGGGGGCCTAACACGTGAACGGGATAACGGTGTTTGTTTCACTGAAGTGGCGATGAAGTCATCATGTTAACAAGTGAACACCCCAAAAACCCTACTTTATATATAGAAAACTGGGGTTTACGGGGGTATACCGTTTTCTTTTCTTATTTCTGCTCCAAGACATAGGTTGTGGGCACTCGTTAGAACCGCCTTAGTGAGGTGGTTCAAACGAGTACCCAAAACCTGTTTTAACTAGAAATAAGAAAATAAAACGAAGTTGCACCAGAAAATTACCCATTTTGGAGATATGTGCATAATAAGTGAAGGCAATGATCAGGAATCGATACAATTAACCCCAGCTCCCATCAGAGACACCAAAGGGTAAGAAACACTAGACCCTAATGGAAATATCAATAGCAGAAAGCCAAAAGGACATTTACTTTCCCACAAAATGGCCAATTGGCTATCCAAAACAAAAATTATTGGCGATTCCCACACTCAAAGACAAACCATGACAGAAATACACCGCGACAACAGAACATCAGTGCAACAAATCCACTGTGGGGCTTAAATAGATTTTATGCGGCCACAATCCTCGCCCTTACATGAATGCATTGTGTCGTGATTAGGGCTGGCTAATCTTAGGTGAAAAGATAAATCGAATATCAGTCCTGTCACTGCGATCGATAATCGATTAGTAGTCGCTAAGGTTTTTGTCATTATTTTACCTGTTTGACTTACTGGCTGAGCATGACTCTTACCATATGTTGCACTTTACAATATGTATATTTGAACAGACAGGCCTGAGCAAACAGTGTAGACCCAGATGAGACGACGCATAATGCGGCATCTCATCAGGGTCTGCACTGTTTGTCACTCATCCAGCTATTTTAGGCATAACTTTGGGTAGTAAATTGTACCTATCAAGTAATCGATTAAAAACAAATCAGAAATGATAATCATTTTTTGTGGAATTTATCGATCGATTATACGATTAATCGTGGCAGCCTTTGTCGTGATGTTAAATGTTCTTACCTTAAAATCAAAGATATGGGATGATTCCTCCTCTTCAGACTCGTATTTATCTTCCCCATCTGATGCCATTCTGCTCTCTGATAAAATCTCATCAAAAGCGCCAAACACATTTCTAACCTCCTGCTTCGGGCTTGTAGAGACTTTTGGTAAATTGGAAAGAAATCCTAATGAATCGCCATCCTCTTTACTGAACTTATGCAGTTGAAGGGCAGGCTTGTTTAAGCCTGGAGACATTCCATGATCATTAGCTTCACCATCAAATAATGTTGAAAAGTTCTGAGTTGAAAAGGACGAATTCGAATTATCCAGATCTATATCTGATACTTTAAACCTGTTTTCCGTGTCCACATTAACAAAATTACACACAACGTCCTGATGATTAGGTGATTCAAAGCTATAATACTTTCCTAATGATGTGGATCTTTCTAGATCATCAACAATTTCAGTTTCATGAGATTTCTTTTGTTCATCTAATGACTGCGCATTATCGGGTTTAACTTCAGTTTCCATTTTTTCATTCATGGAACCATCACCAGATTCAGGAATTTTAAATTCACTTGATGCGAACTTGTGAAAAAATGGGGCTACGTTTGCAACAGGTATGTTTTTACTTGCAGACAGTTGTCTGGTGATGAAAGGCTTATGCGGCTGTGGCTGCGCGGTAAGCCTACAGACTGTTTCACAGACCTTATCTTTATCAAAACTGCCCTGACAATTCACAGCTTCAGATATAAGTTCATGTAAATGTTGTTCTAAACTTCTAATCTCTTTTACCGGCGTTTGATCCGATTGCCCTTGAGTACTGTTGTTATTGTTATTATTGTTACTGCTACTATTGTTATCTACAAGGTTTGGTGGTTCACCAGTAGCAGGAGAAACCATTGGCGTTATTCGCTGCTTTTCTTGGGGACTGAGAATGGGCATTTTAGGGGAAGGAGGGCAAGTGCTCAATGTTTCATTCTGACTTTTCTCAGTTCCCTTCTTGGATACCAATTTAGCACTTTCTACAGGAATCTTTTCATTCTGATCAATGTTTACAGTATTTCTGAGATCCTCATCATGTTTGAATTGACTGAGAATCATATGCTTTTTTGACCACATTTTAGAACACATTTTAGGAGCTTTCTCAGACGGAGCACTAGATATGACACTACCACGAGTGGCTGATTTGTTACCTGGAATGGCAATTTGTAATGGCAATGTGTATGAAGTGGGCTCTGATTTTGCGACTGTGGAAACAGGAGCAGGTGGATTTTTAAATTCACTCACTTCGTTCGCTGCGTATTCTGCTTTTTCTTTATGTAATTCAGTATCATGTTTATTATCACATCTCACAGGGGACGAAGTAGCTGACCGATCTATCTCATCTAATAATGACCTATTTTTAAAACAATCCTCTGGAGGATCCGTGTCTCTTTTTAATTCTTCTATAAGAAGTGTGCTGATAAAATCCATTCCTTTCATGTCCTTTTGTAATCCACTTGTCCCTTTTGTTATTGACCTTTCAAAACCAAATTTCTCTGCCATGGGTAATAACATTTCAGACGCGATTCTTGCGTTCGATACTTCATTATGGAGGCTATTTGCACTAGCATATTTACTTGTTTCAGAAGGTGACTGCTTATTGCCTAACAAACCACTTCTTGGAATGTCAGGTTTAGATTGTTCGTGGAACTCCGAATCATGACTGAAACTTTTCCTGGAACTCTGACTAGAAACTGATGATCTCCGCGATAAAGTCATATTATGGCTATCTTGTGATATACCAGTAGCGTTGCCTTGCGGTGGCTGTTGCGATAAGGACAGTCTATGTTGCCGAGACAACCTTCGTTCTGTTGAGTCATAGTGAACATTTGATGTCACTGAATCCAACCGTCTCGGGAGAAGTTCTGGAGTGTCATTTACTAATGAGATCTCGCGTCCTCGGCTTGTGTGAAAGGCGAGTTGTCGTGTTTTGGGCGCACTTGTGTCTGGGGACTGCATTTTAGTCATGAACGATTGATCTTTTGACTGGCTAGGTGCCCTGTTGTCTTTATGTTCTATATTAAACCTTGGACTATGAGTATTACTTGATGGAATCATGCGGCGATCGCTACTCGCTCTTTCATACGTGACATTATGGTAAGGTCTATTTGAAGCGACTGGAATACCTATTCCCCTGTCTTGTAGATGCCGAGTATCTATACTTGCCGCCTGTCTCTGAATAACACTATGACTAGGATGTGGGACTAATGATCTTTGTATATCGGGTCTAGAATCGTGCTTTACTGCCACATTGCTGATAAGACTAGAACCTGGACTAACAATAGTTCCCTGTATATTTGTTCGAATACTTGGCTGAGGCGGTGCAATAATTTTTGAACTCCCATATCCTTGATACTCAGGTTGTTCACTTTTTGAATAGGACGGTCTTATCCCAAATGCACTGTCAGTGGCTTGAATATTTCGCATCTTCTGCCCTGTGTAAGTGTTTTGGTAATTTCTGCCTCTATCAGCTATACTTGCTGACTGGCTGGTCCGTAGTTCGGGAGCACTTTTAATTGACTGATGTTGATAAGCAAGATGAGTAGTTGAAGAGACAATCGGTTCGTGCATGACAGGCAAACGCTTTGAAGCACTTTCTAAATGCGGGGATTCTCTCATAATGCCCATGTTACTGACTGCTATCATAGCCATACGTTCACGATCAGCAGCTTTTTGAAGGGCTGCCGTTTGTTGTGATAAGTATGGGCTGTACATTTGGTTCTCGGGTCTTAGAGGACTGTGTTGTTCGATCCCGGTCTGTTGGATGTGCTTTCTCTGTTGAAGCATTTTTTGCTGCTGGTGTTGCATAAGCCCCCTTGAATCGGGGCTAATGACAACCTGCTTCCCTTGAAGTGTTTGGTAAGGAGAAGCTCGTAAATTTGGATTTAATTGTTGTTGTATTGCCTCATTCCTTTTCACAGTGTCTTGATATTGTATTTGACCTGGCAAAACTAACACTGGCTGTTCAACAGGAGTTGCACGCTTTGCGAAATCTTGACTACTTGCGTTCATAGTAAGGGTATGCTTTTCTGAAGGCTCGTAGAAACCTTGAAGTGCAGTAGTTTCTGACTTTTGTAAATGTTTTAATTCATCTAACGCGCGCCTGCTAGACATAGCGGTTGTATGAGATCTACTGGAAACCTGGCTGGGATCAAAGGAGCGTGATCCTTCAAGTTGCCGTACACGTGATGGATGATAGTGTCCCAGCTGGGGTTGCCGAGCCTGACCAGCAGGCGAAAGTCCGCTCCGACTGGGATATCCCTGAACACTCTGGAAATTCTGACCAACATGCTGCTGACTAGACTGGACAAGAGGTGAAGCTGTAGCCGGTAGATATTGGTATTTTGAGGCTGTGGGCTTCACCTGTGGAATTTGCGCCATATATACATCGGGTTGTGTCTTAACTTCATATGGATAATTTGGAATTCTTCTTTGCTCACCAACTTGAGTTAAACACATTCTTTTACTACTCATAGAGCCACCTTGGCTTACTCCCCGCCTTCGTTGTAACTCCTCTATATCCGTTGAATCGGCACATCGTTTTCTCGTTTTCACAGAGAGATCAAGCGGGCTCTCGGCTTGTCGTGGTCCCTTTTCAAATACAGAGAGATCTAAGGGTGGCGTATTTTGAGATTTTGCCCCACCACTCTGGAACACGGAGGGGAGTTGTGACATTGCTTCTTCGTCATCGGAGATTTCGTGTACCCATTGCCTGAAAAGAAAAGATTAGGGCTGTGCATCACGTTAACAAAACTTAACGATATCGCATGGAAACCATTTTATACGTGACGTACAGATTTTGTTTGATTTGAGGTTTAACGTCCCCGTCAACACTGTAAAGGTCATTTTGGAGACGTTGCTTCCAATTTTGTGGGACTTTTACCCGACATTGAGATGAAATGATATCTCAAGCCCTGTCGCCCAATGAAACCAATAGGGTTTATTAGCATGGACGGTCCGCCTCGCACCCCGGTTCCTGGAAAGGCTTAGATCCTCTAAGCGGTTTACCAGTACTAGTGTGCGGGCCGGATTCAGCTCTGCGTGGAAGCATCAAGCAGCCCATATATTTCTTCAAGCCCCTATGGGCGGGTGCCAACGTGACGTACAGACGTATGGGACGTACGGACGGAGGGACGGAAAGCGGTGATACTATATACACCCCCCCCCCATTTTAAAATGGAGGGGGCATAAAAACAAGAGGGCCATGATGGTCCGGGATCGCTCACAGATCCATAGGGTATCAAGTGGTCCCCTGCGACAGCCATTATTGGCCCGGCTATGATATGAATAATCTTGATAGTGGTCTAAAAGGTGAAGCTTCATACCAAATATCAAAGCCCGGAGCCTTCTGGTTTCAGACAAGAAGATTTAAAAAAAAATCCTTCTAAAGGTCTATTTAAACCTTGGGGTCTCCGGTGCGGGCCATTTTTGGCCCCAGGGCTATAATTTGAACAATCTTGGTAGAAAATCAACAAGACGAAATAAGCTTCATACCAAATATCAAAGACCTGCTTTCAGACAAAAAGATTTTCAAAGGTTTTCATTGCCTTGACTTCTATTTCCTAGGGCTACAGAAGAAGCTTCAAACAAACATCAAAGACCTGGGCCTTGCAGTTTCAGAGAAGCAGGGTTTTTTTTACATTTCCCTATATAAGGCAATGTAAAATCTAAGGGCCCGGGCGGGGGCATTTTTGGCCCAAGGGCTATGATTTGAACAATCTTGGTAGAAGTCCACTAGATGAAGCTACACACCTTATTTCAAAGAACTGGGCCATGCGATTTTGGAAAAGAAGATTTTTAAAAATTGTCCCTGTATAAGCCAATGTAAAACCAAAAGTGTAGGAGGGGCATTATTCGCCCCAGGCCTATAATTTGAACAATCTTGATAGAGGTCCACCCACTAGATGAAGCTTCACACCAAATATCAAAAACCTGGGATTTGTGGTTTCAGAGAAGAAGATTTTTAAATATTTTCCCAAAATAAGCCTATGTAAAACCAAAGACCCCGGGCGGGGGCATTTTTGGCCCCAGGGCTATAATTTATACAAACAAAGTAGAGGTCCACTAGATGAAGCTTCATACCAAATATCAAAGACCTGGGCCTTGTGGTTTCAGAGAAGAAGATTTTTAAATATTTTCCCTATATAAGCCTATGAAAAACCAAAGGGCCGCGGGGCGGGGGCATTTTTGGCCCTTGGGCTATAACAATCTTGGCAGAGGTCCACTAGATAAAAATTCATGCCAAATACCAAAGACCTGGGCCATGCGGTTTCAGAGATTTTTTTTTTTTTTAATTTCCAGTAAAAAATCTATTTTTAGCTCCTGTGACCTAGATGTGCAACAGACCGGAACGATTTTAACAAGTTTGAAAGGAGGCCACCCAAGAATCATTTCTGTGAAGTTTGGTCAAAATCCGATGAGTGGTTTAGGAGGAGATGTCGTTTGAAGAAAAAGTTTACAGATATACGGACGCACGCGGAACCATTATTCAATTTTGGTAGGGGGTTACCTTAGGAACATTTCTGTGAAATAATTTTGAAATCAGGCCAAAGGGCTTGGCGAAGATGTCGTTTAAAGTTTTTTTCTAATTTTAGCTCTGGTGGCCATTTTGTTCAGCAGAGCGGAACCATTTTAGCAGTTTTGTTACTGGTCACCCAAAGAACATTTCTGTGAAATTATTTTGAAATCCGGCCAAAGGGCTTGGAGATGTCGTTTAAAGGTTTTTCTATTTTGAGCTCTGGTGGCCATTTTGTTCAGTGGAGCGTAACCATTTTAACAATGTTGGTAGAGGGTCACCTTAGGAACATTTCTATAAAATTATTTTGAAATCGGGACGAAGGGCTTGTAGGAGATGTCTTTTATAGGTTTTCCTATTTTTAGCAATTTTGGAAGAGGGTCACCTAAGGAACATTTCTGTGAAAATATTTTGAAATCCATTCACAGGTTTTTCCTCGCTGTGCAGGAATTTCTACTAAAAACAAGACGCTTCAAATAAAGCGACGAATTCACTTTATACATTACGTCAATTGCAGTATAAAACATCCCATTAGGAAGGCATATAAGGTGGATCTCTTGTCCTGTTCTGTTCTACAAATTCCTACCTTTTTCATAGGTACCAATGCTACAATGAAAACGTTCTAGAGGTTAATAATTGGCAAATAACGCTTTGTCTTTGCTTACATGCGCAAAGTCGTTAGTTTCTTAAAACATAGTGTTGGAATAAGAACTTATCCACTCCCCGTGGAGCCTGCAGCAGATTATGTAAATTCTAAGGAATGTTGACACACAGATCCATGAAATAAAATACTAAGGGTCTTGTTTACAAGCTAAATCACGTATCACTATTGTCTTCACTATAAGCAAGATGGGATACAGATTTTTCAAAAGTCTAAAGACTTTCTTCTGAATCCCATTTGTATAATATTGTAACTTTGTAGCTTCTATGTGTTGAATGTATATGTATTAGTTATACAAATAAAATAAAGTTTAAACTAAATCCATTCACCGGTTTAGGAGGAGATGTCCTTTAAGTGAATTGTTGACGACGCATGACGCACGGCGCACGACGGACGCCGGACAAAGGGCGATCACAATAGCTCACCTTGAGCACTTCGTGTTCAGGTGAGCTTAAACATAATCATGTGAGATAATATTTCTTTCATGGCTATTAAAGTAAGATTGTATCACACTTTATTACGAAAACACGCCTACTCAAATATATTACCATCTCATATTTTTCATATTTCTGCTCAAAACATAGAAATCAGTTTAATAATGTATACGCTCGTAAAAACAGTTTTACTATATAAAAGTGTGGTTTAAGTTAAATTATAGACGTGTTTTCGAAATAATTTTCTGATACTGTCCTATGTTTTACTCTAAACATAGATTTTTTACGTCCATTTACTCACATATGCCTAGCAGACCATTTTAAAAACTTCCACAAAACATGTAAACCAAGATTAGTCGCCGCAGAACGCCGCGTCTGGTCTGAGTCTTCATGCTAAAAGTACGTACAATTTGTAAAACTTACACAAAGAAAACATACCTGACACCCCTATAATTGGAAATTGACCACTCCAAACTTAATAGATGGAAGATTCCATTGTCCTATATGTGTTAAAATTGCTCCACTGGTGCGATTCTAACAGGTAACCACAAAATATTTCTTACATCAAAGTAGCAAACACAAGGATTGCCCTCAAAAACTCCAGTTTTACTTATACAGTAAAATTCCGCTATTAAAACCAACCAAAATTAAGACTTGTTCTGTTATAAAAAGTTTATTTAGAAGGTGGCAGTTATTCTCTCTTTGCGTTTTCTGCAGACAATGTGCTCTAGTCAGGGACCACCTTTGGGACTGTTCAAAGGTGGTCTTAAGACCACTTTTGAATAGTCCCCAAGGTGGTCTTAATATAGAATTTTTTGGTTTGTTTGATTTGAGGTTTAACGTCTCCGTCAACACTGTAAAGGTCATTTTGGAGACGTTGCTTCCAATTTTGTGGGACTTTTATCCGACATTGAGATGGAATGACATCTCAAGCCCTGTCGCCCAATGAAACCAATAGGGTTTATTAGCACGGACGGTTCGCCTCGCACCGCGGTTCCTGGACAGGCTAAGATCCTCTAAGCGGTTTACCAGTACTAGTATGCGGGCCGGATTCAGCTCTGCGTGGAAGCATCATGCAGCCCATATATTTTTTCAAGCCCCTATGGGCGGGGGCTGTGTCTTAATATAGAAATTTTACTGTATATATAAGGGTGATTATTTCATGAACCTACAAAGGTAATGACTAATAACAGTACATGTATATTAGTTTTTTTTTTTTTTTTTTGTTATTGTTGTTGTTTTTTCTGGAAAGACGGACACAGACAAAAATAATCAATCGCGTATCAGACCGGATTTGACAGGTTATAAGCACAAAAGCTCTAGAGTGCCGATGTACACGTGATTGCCACTGATTCGCAGGAAATCCAGGTAACAGTTATTTATAGACTATGGTGCGCTGTTCTTATAGCTGCGAGGACATAGTGTTGCGTAACAGGGTTGTCTAAACATTACGCAATCACGCCTATACAAATACATGTACATTGCCACCTTTATCGCCGAAAAAATGAAAATTTGATGATGAAAAATTGCGATATTTTTCTTATTTCTGCTTTAAATATAGATTGTGGGCACTCGTTAGAACCGCCTCATCGAGGCGGTTCTTACGAGTACCCACAATCTATATTTTAGAGCAGAAATAAGAAAAATAAGGAATACCCCCAGAAACCCCAGTTTTTCTATATAAAAGTGGGGTTCAAGGGGGTCAAAATTATATAGGCGTGTTGTCGTGATGGATTCTCGACTGGAATCATGTGTGGGTTTGGCAACGGTGAATTGGCTCGGCACACTTATCAGTTATTAAACACTATTATAAACTACATCAAAACTGAGAGAATCCACAACACACTTGTGGATGCAAACTTGACTTTTGTAAAATTGTGACGCGAACCTTAATTGACATATTTTTGCCGCGGTCTCGGTGGCTCAGTCGGATGCGCGGCTGACTCGTGATCCGGATTAAAAGTTTCGCCCAAAGGGCCCTTCTCAAGGGTTCAAAGGTCATGTCTGATGCATTAACTAGAGAAAGCATATAGATTTGCGCTCATCTGTGTCAAAATGAAAATGACAGATTAACAGGTATCTTTGTCCGAAAATGACAGAGGAGGTATGTAGGTCTCACCTGTCTCCGTGAGTTGACCCCGGGATAGCTGATCTCTGAGACTGGTCCAACCAGGCTTGTATATTTCGTTCGTTCTTCTCATTATACCCGATCTGATACATCTGAAATGTAACAAAATGGTAGTACCACAATTATCCTCCGTATTCGACAGACAGGCCTAAGCAAACAGTGCAGTCCCAGATCAGACTGCTCCTGCAGGTGCCGTCTGTTCAGGGTCTACACCGTTTGCCATTCCGTCTCCACTTTTTGGACTCATTGCTGGATCGCGAAACAAACTTGTTAAAATTTTAGAAGAATTACAGAAAATCCTCAAGGTGTCTGAATTTTTAGGGGTTTTATGGTACGTCCCTTTTCGTATAGCTACATGAGACTGGCCTCTATGCAAAGAATAAATTAGTCAATGACATCGCCTATTTGATAAACTTCTCGTGAAGTTTCGGCGACCCGTGTATTGAATAACAATATCGACCTCTTCGGAAAACGGCAGAGATAAATAAACGTATTCAGTCGCCGGTCTAGACTGGAAACAGTCCATTCATTTAATCATTTCACTTATAAGAATAATCTTATTAATTTTAACCCAGCTCACAAGCAATGACTTCCATCCCATAGCACCAAAAGTTTTGGAGATCAGAAAGTATTAGAGAGGAGAAATAAATGCATTGCTAATACAAAGGAGAAGATATTGGTTAAACTTTTGGACTGATTCCAGTCTATCGCCGGTCGTGTGTGGAAGTATGGTAATATAGGCCATCAGTCTCATGTCAAATTGCATACGCTATAGTCAAACCTACAGACAGTACTGGTAAAAGCCTCCGTGGTGTTGTGGTTACGCTACTTGCCTTGTAAACCAGGGGTCGCAGGATCGATCCCGGGCTTCTCCAGACTTTCGGATGAGTCTTTAAACCAAGGTCCCGTCTCCGTATGACCTTAGCTGTTGGTGGGACGTACAACTCAAACACTCACTCACTTATTGCTGTCAGGTCAGAGTCAGAAGCCTCCGTGGTGCAGTGGTTGCGATACTCGCCTTGTAACCCAGGGGTCGTAGGATCGACCCCGGGCTTCTCCAGACTTTCGGATGAGTCTTTTAACCGAGGTCCCGTCTCCGTATGACCTTAGCTGTTGGTGGGACGTAAAACTCGAACACTCACTCAGAAAAGCAATGATGAAACAACAGTTTTCTAGCACTATGGGTAGTTTCTATATATATTAAGACGATATGCATTTTTTCTTCCCCAAACACACATTGTGGGTACATATACTCGTTTGAACCGCCTCGGGGCGGTTCTGACTGTAAGGAGAACTCATAATCTGCGCTGAAGTCGAAAACGGAATAAATACTCCTGAAAAAAAATTCTCGCTTTGAAACCGGACAACCGGAATGTTGTTTTGTTTGATTTGAAGTTTAACGTCCCCGTAGACACTGCATAGGCCATTTTGGAGACGTTGCTTCCATTTTTGTGGGAATTTTACCCGACATTGGGATGAAATGAGATCTCAAGCCCTGCCACCCAATGAAGCCAATAGGGTTTGTACGCATGGGCGGTCCGACTTGCATCATTTTTCCTGGGAAGGATAAAGAGCCTTAAAGCGATTTACCAGGTGCGGTCGGTGTCAGCTCTGCGTGGAAGCATCATGCAACCCAATCTACGTCTTCAAGCCCCGATGGGCGGGGGAACCGAAGTGATGTTCACAAGAATTTAATAACATGTGATACTATATAACCTATACTAAAGCAGACCATGTTTCGAAAGTAGTAATTTACCCAATGTGACAAAAATACATAACCATGCTGAAGTCATACATCTTAATTTGTGGAATTCAAATTTGCATTTAAATATCACGTTTAATATTGACACAACTTCGGTCTTTTTCCATCGTGAATATTTAAGGAGCAGAAAGAAAAGGGAATCGACTTCCATCAATATTGTACGCCTCAAATGGCATTATTAGAGTCGCAACAGTGTTATTTGCTATTCTAAAATGTTTACAAATCACAAATGTGCTCGGTAATGCAAACGAATGTCATTTTTCAAAGTAGTGCCAATGTCTATCTATATCATATTTCTTCAAAAAATGATTGTATACTGTAAAATGTAATGAGTAAGCTCCGGTGAAACACTCACGAACTGCATGAACCCCGATATACAGTCGAATTCCGCTATTACATTGTTTATTTGATTTGATGTTTGTGTGTTTGTTTGATTTGAGGTTTAACGTCCCCGTCAACACTGTAAAGGTCATTTTGGAGACGTCGCTTCCAATTTTGTGGGACTTTTACCCGACATTGAGATGAAATGACATCTCAAGTCCTGTCGCCCAATGAAACCAATAGGGTTTATAAGCATGCATGGACGGGCACACTCGCACCGCATTGCCTGGGCAGGCTAAGATGCTCTAAGCAGTTTACCAGTACTCGTGTGAGGGTCGGTTTCAGCACTGCGTGGAAGCATCATGCAGCCCATCCATTTCTTCAAGCCCCGATGGGCGGGGGCTTTCCGCTATTACATGTAAGACCACCTAAAATTAAGACTTATTCTTGTTTAAAAAGCTTATTTAGAAGGGTGCAGTTGTTCTGTCTTTGTGTTTTCTTACAATAGTGCCTTCTGGTTAGAGACCAACTTTTGGACTGTTCAAAAGTGGTCTTAAAGACCTCTTTTGAACAGTCCCAAAGGTGGTCTTTAAGACCACTTTTGAACAGTCCCAAAGGTGGTCTTATGTTGGGAATTTTACTGTATGTCAGCCGGCCATTACGATAATACATCCGTGTGATAAAGTGTATTCTTTCACAGCCCCCGCCCATGGGGGCTTGGAGAAAAAGATGGGCTGCATGATGCTTCCACGCAGAGCTGAAACCGACTGACACGAGTACTGGTAAATCGCATAGAGGATCTAAGTCAGCCCAGGCAAAGTCGGACCATCCACGCTTATAAGCCCTATTGGTTTCATTGGGCGACAGGGCTTGAGGAGTAATTTCATATTAATGTCGGGTACAAGTCACACAAAATTGGAAGCAACCTCTCCAAAATGACCAAAACAGTGTTGACAGGGACGTTAAACCTCAAATCAAACAAAAATAAAGCATTCTTTCACATACCCAAACTAGCTACTATTCTGATGAAAATCTATGATATTTTACTATTATTAATGCAAACGTTGGTTGTGTGTGCTCGTTAGAACCGTCTCATTGAGGCGCTTCTAACGAGTACCCACAACATATGTGTTTGAGCAACCTATGTCTTTGTCTTTGAGCAGAAATAACGAAAGCAATGTTTATCCCCGTAAACCCGAGTTTTTTTTTCTATATGAAGTGGGGTTTAGGGGGGTACTCACTTCGCGATTTTGTTCACGTGATGAGTGTCGATCTAGATAACACAGCCATAACGAGGCGTCTCATCAGGATCTACACTGTTTGCTAATATATCTGTATGGGTCAACAGGGCTTAATTTGCTATGGATTCTGACTTAAACAGTCTTCGCAAAGAATTAGAAAATCACATTTTTAGTTTTATTTTATTTTATATATTTTTTTTTATTTTATTTGTTTATTTTATTTATTTTTTGCTTTCGTTTAACGGCCCTTTCAATATTACTTCACTCATATCGTGCCGGTCGTTAATCAGAGGTGGGCGAAAACCGGAGTACCTGGAGAATAACTACCTGACCTTCCGTTGCAGAACTTGGCGTCTCACATGTGACCCGAGCCAGGCTCGAACCCACAGCGGTGAGAGACCCAATGATTGTGAGGGAAATCGGAAATTTGCGGGGCGAAAAGGTTAAGACACATAAAATGTATACATGCGCAACTTACGATCTTGAAACAAAAGCTAGTCCCATGACAATAAAATGTAATCAGAAAATAAATCAGCAATTATGAACCAACATTCTCTCAAGTGATGCGGCAAACATTTACTGGAAGGCAAGTAGCATCCACACGGAGGTCTAGATTTGCTCTTGTGGAAGGTTATTGTTTGAGCGTACAGGCAAATTTCATGGCTACATGTAAATCAGGGGCCAGTTATTCAAAACTAACATTGTCGTTAGTGAACGTATTGTTAAAACTTTGTTCATAAAATATGGCAAATTTACTAATATTTCTGCTGAAAAAATGTGAGCAGCTTTTGCAAATGCAAAAGCTGCTCACATTTTGTCAGCAAAAATACCACTGTATTAGATAGTGTACGTACTTACTAGAACTCGGCCCCCGCCCATTGAGGCTTGAAGAAATAGATGGGCTGCGTGATGCTTCCACGCAGAGCTGAAACCGACCCGCACACAAGTACTGCATGTAAAATGGTTTAGAGCACAAACAATGAGAACAATGGATATTTTTCTCTCTCTATATATACATAAAGGTTTTGTGTTTGATTTGAGGTTTAACGTCACCGTCAACACTGTGAGTGAGTGAGTGTTTTAGTTTTACGTCCCACCAACAGCTAAGGTCATACGGAGACGGGACCTCGGTTTAAAGACTCATCCGAAAGTCTTCGTCAACACTGTAAAGGTCATTTTGGAGACGTTGCTTCCAATTTTGTGGGACTTTTACCCGACATTGAGATGAAATGAGACCTCAAGCCCTGCCGCCCATTGAAACCAACGGGGTCAATATTATAAAGCATGGGCGGGTCCGACGCGCACCGTTTTGCCTGGGCAGGCTTAGATCCTCTAAGCGGTTTACCAGTACTCGTGTGCGGGTCGGATTCAGCTCTGCGTGGAAGCATCATGCAGCCCACCCATTTCTTCAAGCCCCGATGGGCGGGGGCCGACCTCTACATAAAGGTAAGGTGTACAATCGTGTTCATTACAAGGACTTAGAGCGCTCCCGCCCATCGGGCCTTGGAGAAATAGCGAGCGGGCCTCCTTCCATCGAGGCTTCGAGAAAAGGCGAGCGGTCCGGCGCCTAGACTGGATTCCACGTGCTTTCACGCAGAGCTGAAACCGTTGTGGTAAACCGCTTATAAAATCTTAACCTGCTCAGGCAAAGTGGCGCTGGTCCGACCGTCCCTACATAATGGCTTGAGATGTTATTTCTTCCCTGTGTCTGGTAAAGTCCCACAAAATCGGAAGCAACAGCTCTAAAATGACCTAAATAATATTGACTGGGCCGTAAAACCTCAATTCAAACAAATAAACACGGACTTGTTAGGGTGATGTCAGTTAGACGGTCAATAAGAAAAGCTCCTTAGGATCACACCAACTCACAGCGTGTCTCGTCAAGCGATCTATCTATATGTTTTTTTATTAAGTACGATAATATTAAATTAATATAAAATGCAAACAACCTCGCTTTTGTGTAATGAGTCAATAAATTACAGTCCGGCGGCTGTAAAGCAATATATCATTATTATATATTCGGTCGAAATATTAATCAATGTTAGAAGCAATGACCTCATTTTTGTCTTGGTCGTGTCATTCACAAAGGTCATCAAGGTAAAAAGCCCATGCAATTTAAAATCTAACACCCTGACGATCCCCACTAAGAATTCGAGAAATTGGGAATGCGATGGTACAAATTTGTTTTGTTTGAAATGAGGTTTAACGTCCCCGTAAACACCATCTAGGTCATTTTGGAGACATTCCTTCAAAGTTTGTGGGACTTTTACCTGACACTGTGTTGAAATGACATCCAAAGCCCTGCCGCCCAATGGATTCAACGGGGTGTATATGCATGGGCGGTTCCGACTTGCACATATTTCCTGAGCAGGCTTAGATCCTCTAAGGGGTTTATCAGTACTCATCTACAGTCGGTTTAACACCATGCAGTCCAATCTATTTCCGATTGGGGCTTGAAGAAATAAATGGGCTGCATGATGCTTCCACGCAGAGCTGAATCCGACCGCACACTTGTGACGAGTACTGGTAAACCACTTTGAGGGTATAAGCCTGCCCAGGTAAAGCGGTGCGAGTCGGACCGGCCATGAAACCCTATTGAATTTCATTTGGTGACAGGGCTTGAGATGTCATTCCATCTCAATGTCGGGTAAAAGTCCCACAAAATTGGAAGCAACGTCTCCAAAATGACCTTTATAGTGTTGACGGGGACGTTAAACATCAAATCCAACAAACAAAAACAAATGTTAAATCCATTTTATATACGGAGTGAGTTTACAGTTGCATACATTATTTTCTTTAGTTTGGCTAAAAAAAACATAGTGTGTCGGAACTTACGTTGAGGCGGTTCTAGCCAGCAACAACAATCTATGTTTGGACAAAAAACCAGGAAAAATAGCGAACTGTTAATTAGTAGCTAACTTTTCCTATTTCAGTATTAAAAAACATATTCTGTTGATAGCTGTAAGTATCGTCACAAAGATGTCCTTAACATTACGTCTGATCAGTGTCTTAATTGATGACTTAAAGAAAAGAGATTTTTGTACAGCTTGTAATAAATAAATCAGACACCCTATAAGGGGAATAGGGACACCTGGCAGATTTTTCCGCCATTTTTCAAAGGGAGACAACTTTCGGGACTTCCTGTTCGCTTTTCTATAATCCGTATCCCACTGAAAAATGGGTCTACTCTTAAAGGAAAGAATTTGCTCCTCAGGAGCAAATTCTTTCCTTTAAGAGTTGACCCCTATTGTCATGGGAGACAAAACTACTTTTCCAGGAGTTGCCTCCCCTGGTGTTCCCATTCCCCTTAAACTGGTAATGGACTTACCCAAACTTATAACGTCCCATTACGGTAACACATCCGCGTGACATAGTGCATTCTTTCATATCTTTGTCTGATGAAAATTTGTGAATTTTTCATTTCACTAAAAATAGGTTCCGGGTGCTCGTTAGAACCGCCCCATCGATGTGGTTCTTACGAGTACCCACAACCTACGTCTTGGAGCAGAAATGAGAAAAAAATGTAGCCCCTGTTTTCTCTCTATAAATTGGGGTTCAGAGGGTGTTCATTAAAAGGATTTGTTATGATGGTCATAAACGGTTCAATAAAGTTTAGTTGGCCCCCGAGACTATTTAGTTTTCTTAAACCCTTCCATGTTTTAGGTACTGTTTCGCAGTTTTGATGGTTCCCGAAATGAATGGGTACCCAGTCACCGCTCTAAGAGCAAATCTGTTCCGGGCCGGTACCGGTGGCTCAATGTGCGTCTGTCTGGCGATAAAAAGGTGTGGGTTCAATCCCCGCCGGATCGGTATTTTTTTATTTATTTTTTTTTCGCAAACATTTATCATGAAATCTTTCTACGGTCATTTTCCCGCTTCCGCTAATTCAAGAAGGGCATTTGTCAGTTTCTAGCCGAATAATGTGCTAGGTACTGGTTACTTGCTCCAGGAAAAGTGTGTAAGTAAACTGAACGACTCGATATGACCGAAATAGTGTTGACCAAACAAACACTCCGTTTCGAAAGCACATCTTCGGCTGCCATGTAGGCTATCGAGTAATGAATTTGATTTGATTTTGGAGTTTAACCCATCTTGTACTAGAAACCCCAAAACGGGTACCCTGGCAAAAAGAGCAGGCCCAGATCAGACGCCGCAAAACGCGGCGACTGATCAGGGCCTACACTGTTCGCAAACGTTTGGCCATTTTTCCAGATATATTTTGAAGAAAACACAACCTGACACCCTAAATATTGGAATGGACTCATGCTATACAAAAAGTGTTACAGGCCAGGTTAACACTATCAAGGTGATGATCAGCCCGCCCGTTTACCTCCCCATACTTCCTCGCGCAGGCTTATACTAAAGCGAATAATATCTGGTTACGGACAGTTAAAACTATTATGAGCATGTCGAGTCCTTGGAAATAAACGTAAACAATGTTTTTTACTGCTCAATCAGCATTCGCTCTGGTTAGCATCAAATAACAACACACTTAATGTCCGCCCGATTATTTTCCGAGGGCGTTGAAAGCAACAAATGAGGAAAACTTCAAATACGTTATTGCGGTATGATATTACATTCTTTCCCCTTGAGACGGCAAAAACAAAATCAGCAGACGACATTTTCAAATATGCGATTTCCTATATTTCACAGACAATCAAACGTGACATTACATGTGAATCGTCTGCATGAACTGCCACGCTTGATTTTCTCAGAGAAAGAACATAAAAATGTACAGTGTCGTCTGCTCAAATTTTATTGGCGCTTATGTAATGCACTTCCTCCCACACGTACTTAAAACCGGTGTTATTGGTATTGTGGTATTCATTAACAATGGAGCGCAAAGTAATATATATTACACAAATGCATTGTATATCCGACACACTCCGCTTTCACACAAATCAAAATACTGAAAGAGCTGGTGCTTGAGTAGGCTGGTAATTGCCCTTACACTGTTTCGTTTTAACCTTAAAGGGGAACCGGAACACCTTGTAGGTTTTTACCGCCATTTTTCAAGGGGAGACAACTTTCGGGACTTCCAGTTTTTGCTTTTTATAAGCTCTGGCTCACCGAAAAGGGGGACTTCTCTTAAAGGAAAGAATTTGCTCCTCAGGAGCAAATTCTTCCCTTTAAGAGTTGACCCCTACTGACATAGGGAGACCAAAAATACTTTTGCAGGAGTTGCCTCCCCTGAAGGTGAATTCATTCTCCTTAAATTCCAGTACTCTGTGACGTCTGATCTGGGTCTACACTGTTTGCCAATGCCCCATAGCATAAGCGTGCCAATGTTTCCCAGATCACGTCTCAACGACAAGTATAGCGGATCTATAAATACCTGTTACCTGGATTCGATAGAAACCAGAGGTAGTCACGTGGACATCAATATACCGCGCTTAGTATCTTTGGGTCGATTAATAAACGATCGACACAATCATTACCAGCACATTGCGCATTCTTCCGCCAGACACTGACAACTGCTCTTCTTGAATTGATTCACCGAAGACAAGATTTATGAAAGAATGTTGCTGACCCCGGCATGCATCGAACCCGCGACTTCCGCCAGAAACTGACAACTTCTCTTCTCGAATTGATTCACCGAAGACAAGATTTATAAAAGAATGTTGCTGATCCCGGCAGGCATCGAACCCGCGACCTACTGATCACCAGCCAGACATGGTACGTAGCCATGGAACACAACGCTTAATTTCATAACACAAACGTCATGAAGTGTCTACGTAAATGTTTTAACCCTTGTTCTGCTGAGCCCGGATATGCCTTTTCTTTGAAACAATGTAGATCCAGATCAGATGGCTTCTGAAGAAGCCATCTGATCAGGATCTACATTGTTTGTCATTCAGATTGTGAATTTGTTGTAATAATTTGCTGCAGGTAATCTGATTGGTTAATAATTGGTAGTAGGTGTGGCATATATTAATATTCAGCAGGACAAGGGTTAAGAGAACATTCACAGTAGTCAATCACCTGGGAGGGCCCCCGCCAATCGGCGCTTGGAGAAATAGATTAGGTTGCATGTTGCTTCCATGCAGAGCTGAAATTCAATGCACACGAGTACTGGTAAACCGCTTAAAGGGTCTAAGCCTGTCCAGGCTAAGTGTGGCGAGTCGGGCCGTCCAGTCGGGCCGTCCATACATATAAACACTATCTATTAGTTTCATGGGGGGGGGGGGGGCAGGGGCTGAGATTTCATCTCATCTCAATTTCCGGCAAACGTCCCACAAAATTCAATGCAACGTCTCAAAAATTACCTAAATAGTGCTAAGGAGTGCGTTAAACCTCACCTCAAACAAACAAGATCTGGCCAGTTTCCAAATGCATTAAAACATTCCCTCCTGTCAATATCAAGTCATAACAGTGTTGAAAACCTTCGCTTATTAATCCAGTCAAAACAACACTGAAAATTATGGTCTTACTAGTAGTGGTAAGAGTAATGTTCTGGTGAATTACGTCTCCATGGTTCCACGGACCTGCTCCATAGTGGCAATGCAAGACGAAATTATGGTCTTACCAGTACACAAGGGTTTTTATTCAGCTTAACGACACGAAATGGAACGTAATGACCCGAAATGGAATGGAACGGAGTAAAACGCGATAATCATTTCCAAAGGAAAGAGTTCCATAAATGAAAATAGATTTTCTTTCAGGGCACTAAAATATTACTTTTACATTTTAGATTAAAAATGTTATATTTTTCCGTATTGCTGTCCTAAACAGATTGTGGGTGCTCGTAAGAACCGCCTCATCGAGGCGGTTCTAACGAACACCCATAATCTATGTTTGGCGCCAAAATAAGATATATGAATGCCACTGCACCAATGTTTTCTCTCTGTATATGGGTTTACCAGGTCTTGTTAATATGAAGGCTCCCTATTGAGAACGTTCTTCCTTTTATACCCCCCCCCCCCCCCCCCCCCACCGCTCATTGGGGCTTGAAGAAATACATGGGCTGCACGATGCTTCCACGCAGAGCTGAAACCGACCTACACACGAGTACTGGTAAACCGCTTTAGAGGATCTAAGCCTGCCCAGGCAATGCGGTGTGAGTCGGTCAGTACATGCTTATAAACCTTATTGTTTCATTGGGTGGCAGGGCTTGAGATGTCATTTCATCTCAATGTCGGGTAAAGTCCCACAAAATTGAAAGCAACGTCTCCAAAATGACCTTTACAGTGTTGCGGGGGACGTTAAACCTCAACACATCTTCCTTGTATAAATGAAGCCCTTGAACGGTTCACCATTATTCTTTCCTTTATAAGAACACCAATAATTTAATTACCCGTGTAACTGAAACTATTATTAAATATTACTTAATATACACAGTAAAACTTAAGGGCCCCCGCCCATCAGGGCTTGGAGAAATAGACTGGGCTACATGGTGCCTCCACGTGCAGAGCTGAAACCGACTGTACTCGAGTACTATTACACCGCTTAGAGGAGGCAAAGCAATGCGAGTAAGATCGTCTATGCATGCAGGGCTTGAGATGTCATTTTATCTCAATGATTCATTGGGATAAAATGACATCTCAAGCCCTGCCACCCAATGAAACCATTGACAATGTTGGTAAAAATCCCACAAAATTGGCAGCAGCGTCTCCAAAATGACCCGCGTAGTTTTAAGAGGGGCGTTTATTCTCAAATCAAACAAACAAATAGTCAAACTTCAATGGTTCGAACACCTTTGGGGCCATGAAATATTGTTCGAAATATGGGTAGTTCGAGCCACTGAGGGTTACTGACAGCACCAGGCCAGGCGGCATATATATAAGGGCATCTTTTCGGTTTCTTCAAAATAAAGGTATGTAGTGTGTACTCATTACAATCGCCTCATTAAGGCTGTTCTAATGAGTAAACACAACATACATTTTTAAGCTAAAGTAAGTACACCCCAAAATGCAGTAAAATTCTGCTATTAAGACCAGCTAAAATTAAGACGATTTTTTTCTTTTTAAATGAATATTAAAAAGGGTTCATGGTCTTTACTTATTTTGCTGCACTCAGGGTCCTCTAGTAAAAGAGCAAGACCACCTTTGGGACTGTTCATTACGCAAACACGCCTATACAAATACATTGCCACCTTTATCGCCGAAAAAATGAACATTTTATGATGAAAAATTTTGATATTTTCTTATTTCTGCTCAAAATATAGATTGCGGGAACTCGTTAGAACCGCCTCATCGAGGCGGTTCTAACGAGTACTCACAATCAATATTTTAGAGCAGAAATAAGAAAAATGAGGTATACCCCCGGAAACCCAAGTTTTACTATATAAAAGTGGGGTTCAAGGGGGTCAAAATTATACACGCGTGTTTTCGTGATGCAAAAGTGGTCGAGACTACCTTAGTGATGTTCAAAAGTGGTCTTAAAGACTACTTTTGAACAGTTCCAAAGGTGGTCCTAATATAGGAATGTTACTGCATTAATATCTACAGTAAGTGGAAATGTTTCCTGTGGACGCGAGAACGAGCTCTAAACAGCCGTGGTATACGGATCATCGGTGTTCGAACCATCGAAGTTCATTGTTTACGAAAAAGAAAACACGACACACCTCACCGTCTTTCACCTCAGATCACCTTATTTCAGAGTACACAAAAATATTTACATATCCATTATCAATATAACCTATTATAGTTTATCAACGACCTTTGAGAGTTCAAAGTTTAAGCGTGACGAGTCGATTCAAATTTTTAGGGGAAGCAGGTTTCGGATACCTTTTGTCTCGGGATTTTAAAGATATATATCAATGTTTGTACAGTTTCTACCTAGAAATCATGGTCGAGTGGTTAATGCGATGTACTGCGAGTCACACCAAATTTTTTTTTGGCGAGGGTTCGCGTCCCAGTGGCACATTTTTTTTTTTATTATTTAATGTTTCATTTTTATTTTGTCTTTATTATGTTTAAAGTTATTTTCTTTATTTGTTATATTTACATCCTTGATATTTTGTTTCCTTTGTTTTATGTTCAACAATTATACTTTTATGTCATTGTAAATCTTTTGGATGCAGGCCTCGGTAGTTCAGTCGGATGCGCGTATGACTGGTGGTCAGTAGGACGCGGGCTCGATACCTGCCGGGGTCAGCAACATGCTTTCCCATGGAGATTAATCATGAAATCTTTTCGATGGCCATTCCCTCCCTTCCGATGTTTCAAGAAGGGCAGTTGTTAGTTTCTGGGGAAAGAATGTGCACTCACGGTACTGGTTAACCGCTTACGTATAAGCTTGCCCAGGATAAGTGTGGATAAGTAAACTGACCAGCTCAAAAATGACATAAATAGTGATGCCTGGGCCGTAAAAGCCCAATACAAACAAACTAAACTCTTTCAGATTCATTTCAACAGCGCATTTGCCTTCACTGACGGCTGTGAACGTACGTTCAATCATAGTAACATTTTTGATAATACCTCTTGAATCCGAGCTACAACGATTCGCTTGTGCTCGTTCCATCCTTTCAATAAAATGAATATATATCTAATGTGATGGCACCGCCCATCGGGGCTTGGAGAAATAGTTCGAGCTGCACGATGCTTTCAAGCGGATCTGAAACTAACGAGTCCGAGCCTGCCCAGGCAAAGTGGTGCGGGTTGGACCGTCCATATTTATTAAACCCGTTTAGTTTTATTGGGTGGCAGGGCTTGAGAAGTCATTTCATCTCAATGTCGGGTAAAAACCCCACAAAGCTGGAAGCACCTTCTCCAAACTTGACGGGAACAATAAACCTCAAATCAATCGAACAAACAAACATCTCCTGTGTTCCAATTTTATAGGTACGAAAAAATGTTAAGTAAAAGTAAAAAAAAAAATCTGCGTAAGATTCGAACCATAGATCTCCAAGATGGGAGGCGTGTTACTAGACTGTCTCGACTGGTGGTCAATCTGGTTAAACAGTGCGCAAGATTAAGAATATGACGGTAACTATCGCCCAGTGTAAAAATACCAGCTGCAGGCGGCTTACCTAAAGTACGGACGAGTCCAAAATTAAAAGTGCAGTCACGTCTCACTGCGTTTTGAAAGACTATAACCACGCACTGACGATAGAAACTATACAATCCTCGAGCAAGACACATAAAAATACGAATATGTTTTCTTAATAATTTCAATGTCTGTCTTGACTTATCTATCCTCACCACACGTACTAACTTCTGATTAGCGAATGGAGAGTTTTAAGGCCTGCAGAAATCAATACACAGTCACGCGTCGAAGCGACACGCATTGTATAGCTAAAAATTGTGAATATTGAAAATTGCTATTGTTTTTGTAGTAAGTAATAAATGGGTAAAACTTATATGGCAGTTCTTTGTTTTTGTTTGTTTTTTTTGTTGTTTTTTTTTTTTGTTTTTTTTTTTTTTTTATCTGAGGTTTAACGTCCCCGTCAACACTGTAAAGGTCATTTTGGAGGCGTTGCTTCCAATTTTGTGGGACTTTTACCCGACATCGAGATGAATTGACATCTCAACAGGAGCATGCATCTCAAGCCCTGTCGCCCAATGAAACCAATAGAGTTTGTATGCATTGGACGGGCCGACGCGCACCACTTTGCGTGTGGATGCTTAGATTCTCTAAGCGATTAACCAGTACTCGTGTGCGGGTCGGTTTCAGCTCTGCGTGGAAGCATCGTGCAGACCATTTATTTCTCCAATCCCCAATGGGCGGGGCGGATCAGCGTTCGAAGAACGCATTTTTGTTATTACGGCGAAAAGGAAGTGTTAAAAAATGCAATAACGTTGTATCAACATCAAAAGGGCGCAAGGGTGGTGCAGTGACGTTGATTTGACGTCTGTCCGATCACGTTGTATGATAGAGAGCTTAACCGATTGTATACTGGTGGACCCTTCCATTGCTATATGTTGGACAAGTCCATTCGTTATTAAAGGTGTGACAGGCCTATTTTTTCCGTTTTTATACTATTTTTGACATACAATTCTGTCAGCAAATAGTGCAGGCCCTGATCAGACGTTCTGCGGCGTCTGGTCTGGGACTGCACTGTTTGTCAAGGTACCCCTTTAGGGATTTCCAGCATGCAGTGTGTTAAGGGGAATTGAGACAACGAAGATTTACCGCCATTTTTTCCAAGCTCCCGCACTGCATGACCTAATCAGAGATTGTTCAGGGTAACTGCCAGACCAGCTGGGGACAAGTTTTGGGAGTTCCTGATTATGTTTATTTCGTTTCTTTTTTCTTTTCTTAATGCGAAAATGTATCGTGCATAAAAGGGTCTTCTCTCCAGGAAAGAATAGGAGCGAATTCTCTATTACTTAAGAGACTAAGAAAAGTTTGAATCCAACTTCCACATATAATATTACGTAACTGTCAACCAGACAGGCATGTGACCATGGTCATGTGATAGACACCCCTACTGATTGAGGAGATTGAGTTTTGCATGTTATGTGGTTCTGTTACCCATAACACAGCAAGAAAATGTCGTATCGATGTAAAGCCATGGCGTTGCATCGACGCATTGCTATGTTTTGAATTTGTATGATTTGAGGTTTACCGTCCCCTTCAACACCATATAGGTCATTTATGAGACGTTGCCTTTACCCGACATTGAGATCAAATGACATCTCGAGCCCTACTTTTCATCTCAGTAAATAAGACCAGAGGACCAATGGTCCTGAAGACGCTCACCTGACAGCAAGCATTGATTATTTTTAGCATTTGGCTGTATGACCAAGTGGTCCTTAATCACATTCCTGACTCTTGAAGATCAGTTGGAAAATTTTGAGTTTGAATTTTCAGTTATATTTAGCCAAGATAAAGCCTTAGATGAGCTAAAAGGTCAGGAGAAAATATATGGTTAATGGGTGGAATGCTTAACCATTTCTAAAGGGGGTGAGGCCCTCAATTTAACCTACGGTGTCCAAAGATCTATATAACTAAATGCCCCTTATCACAAGAAAATATATGGTTTATGGGAGAGGATCTGAACAGTTTCTGATATTTGATGCATTTTATGTAATGCAGGGGTGGGGCATGCCCCCAGGGTCTCAAGATGCAAGTCACTTAAAGCCCCTTATCATAAGCAATAAGAATATATATTGTTTATGGGTGGGGATCTGAACAGTTTTCAAGAAATTGGTCACTTTTTGAAAAAACAAAAAAGGGGGAGGGTTACTTGAGGTGTTACTTCCAATTCTAAAGGGGGTGGCGGCAGGTCGAAGACTCGTACAATAAAATTCTGTATTTTACAAAACACTGTAGAATAAGCTATTAATATTTAACCAAATCGATGAAATACATGTAATTGTTAAAGGGGTAATGTTATTTCTTTTAAAAAGTTGCTTACTGTAAACCCCAGTACACCTGAATGTAAAGGTTGATAGAAGTCAATGCATGTTTTGGTGGGTAGTTCTGAAGAAGAAACTTTTGAAGAGGTTTAGACTTCTTCAACGGGGGGGGGGGGGGGGTCATGCCCCTCCTCCCCCGGGGCCCCGGGGTTCCACAGGTCCATGTCACTGAATGCGCTTTATCATAAGGAACAATAATATATATGGTTTATGGGTGGGGATCTTAACCGTTTCCAAGATATTAAGCATTTTTTGCAATAAAGGGGGTGGGGCATGCCACCCCGGGGACCCTCCGATACCCTGATGTTCAAAGGTCTGTGTCACTGAATGCGCCTTATCATAAGGAACAAGAATATATATGGTTTATGGGTGGGGATCTTAACCGTTTCCGAGATATTAAGCATTTTGTGCAAAGAAGGGGGTGGGGCATGCCCCCCCCCGGGGGGCCCCAGGGTCCCAAAATCCATGTCACTTAATGCGCCTCATCATAAGGAATAAGAATATATATGGTTTAGTGGCATTATTTGTAACAGTTTGCAAGATATCAGACATTTCTACTTTTTCCCATACAAATGCCCATGTTACCAAATTTAACCTTGGCGTAAAATATGTCAAGGTCATCCCAGGGACACCATTTATGCAATTTATGATGGGCCCATGTCCCAGGTGCTACATGCCAAGTTTCATGCAAATCGGCCCAGTGGTTCCGGAGGAGAAGATTTTCGAAGGGTTTTTACCATATATGGGCATGGCGGCCATCTTGGTCATGTGACCTAGACCAAAAATGCAAACTTTCGTTCCCCCACCCCATGGAGCCTCCACATGAAATTTGACTACAATCGGCCCAGCGGTTCCGGAGGAGAAGACGTTTGAAAATGTGAACACACACACACACACAGAATTTTTGCCTGGCCATACTATCAGCTCACCAATGAGCCTTCGGCTCAGGTGAGCTAAAAAAGCAGTTTCTATTGACAAATAACCGGTTTTAGGTTAAATTTGCTATTGCCAGTTATAGTTCGAACAAATTGACCTGAGACTGGTGAACTCTATTACCATAATTTCACACCCGATTGAATGCATGTATTTATCTTCGCCGTCTCCCGAAGATAGCAATATTGTTATTCAATACGTAGGGGTCGGTAAATGGGTCGCAATTCACGAGCTGTCGAAGCTTCACGAGAAGTTTACGAAAGCCGACGTATTTAACGATAACATTGACTAATTAATTCCTTGCATAAAGGTCAGTCTCAAGACAAATTGTTCGAACTATAACTATCCTTCAAGTATAGTTCCAATAATTTGACATGAGAGGCCAGAAGCCAACAGTCTCAGTGCTTTGATTTTAACATATGGCTGCACAGGGAAAATGTTTACCATACATAAATATGTAGCTACGCTTACAAAGACTGCATCGTGGGAGATCAATACAGCGACAGACCACAGTTAGACGACTGGGAAGTTCATTAAAGGACATTTGAAGAGTGCAGAAATAATCAGAAGTTGGACTGATGGGCGTTTCTTTTGGCGTTGAGTAATCGATGTTGCCGAACTGGCGGGCGATCTCACAAGAATAATTGGGCCCCGTCAAGCGATTTTGGTACTTGTCGCCTATGCGAGCAGCGAAGGTTCAGGCGAGCCTGCGCATCCGCGCAGTCTCGCCAGAACCTTCGCTGCTTGCTCATACAAGCAGTCAATCAAGAGGAACCTTCAGACAGAAAGCCATATCCCTGGTCCCTCTGAATGGCTGGGCATGCGCAGTTAAAATTTGTCATGACGGAATGCTAGAAGTCCCAAATTCGCTTGGCGGGGGTTAATTAATGGATAACTTCCCTTATCTTATTTCTAGTTGTATGTACTTGATACAATCGTCTACCCTACTAGGCTAGTGTGAAACGAAACTCCCCGAGTGCATTCCTGACGATTTTTCTCTATGTGAAAGTCAAACCCACCCTCTCCCACGCCCCTCATTACGAAAACACGCCTATACAGGTACATTGTAGATTTTATCACCCGAAAAAGTAAAATTCTAAAATAAAACTAGAAATGTGTCCAGACGACACAGATGCCCCCGCTAGAGCAATGACAAAGTTTTTCTAAAAATAGCCACAGTGACCTTGACCTTGACCTTGAAAGTCGAACGCACGAGGTATTGTCATAAGAAACAATTGTGTGAAGTTATATTGAAATCAGTGAAGAAATGTAATCGCTAGAGCGATGACAAAGTTTTTCTAAAAATAGCCACAGTGACCTTGACCTTGAAAGTCAAAATCGCTCGAGATATTGTCATAAGGAACATTTGTGTGAAGTTATATTGAAATCGGTGAAGAAAAGGAAGTGCTAGAGCGATGACAAAGTTTTTCTAAAAATAGCCACAGTGACCTTGACCTTGAAAGTGGAACTCGCTAGAGATATTGTCATAAGGCACATTTGTGTGAAGTTATATTGAAATCGGTGAAGAAATGTAAGCGCTAGAGCGATGACAAAGTTTTTTCTAAAAATAGCCACAGTGACCTTGACCTTCAGGCAATGACCTTGAAAGTTACAAATGCTCGAGCTATTTTTATAAGAAACAATTGTGTGAAGTTATATTGAAATCAGTGGAGAAATATAGACGTTGTGCGAGGGGATAATTAAATTTTTTTAAGTCTGTGACCTTGACCTTGACCTTGAGCTCATGGGCATGGGTTGGGGTATCACTGAATAAGATGGACAGGTATCTAACATCATACCAACTATCAACTCAATCCATCGTACAATTTGGAAAATATCAACTCATAAAATATCTAATTGAAAATTTCTAAGTCTGTGACCTTGACCTTGAAGCCATAGGCATGACTGGGGTATTGCCAAATAAACATTTGGACCTGTATCTATCATCATAGCATACATAAGCCAAATCCACAATATAGTTTGGAAAATTTGAGCTCTTTAAAATCTTTCACATTAAAATTGTCTAAGTCTGTGACCTTGACCTTGAGATCATAGGCATGGGTGGGGGTATTGCTGAATAAAACATTGTACCTATATCTATCATCATATTAACCAAAGCCATCATAAAAGTTCAGGTTCTACCAGGAACAAATACCTTAACTTGAGTCTTTAACATGGAAAATTTCTAAGTCCATGACCTTGACCTTGAGGCCATGGGCATGGGTGGGGGTATCGCTGAATAAAACTTTGGACCTATATCTATAATCATACCAAATATGAACCAATTCCATCAAATGGTTAGGAAAATATGAGTTCTAAAATGTTCAAGTCTACCTGTTACAAAAACCTTAACCTGAGTCTTTTACATTGAAAATTTCTAAGTCTGTGACCTTGACCTTGAGGTCACAGGCATGGGCGGGGGTATTGCTTAATAAAACGTTGGACCTATATCTATCATCATACCAAAGATGAACCAGGTCCATCAAATGGTTAGGAAAATATGAGTTCTAAAAGTTCAGGCTCTACCTGTTACAAAAACTTTAACCTGAGGTTACAGGATCACGTACGTACGTACGTACACACACACGTACAGACGGACGTACACATGTACGCACGTACGCACGTACGGAAAACCGAAAAACTATATGCCCCCGGCATCATATGATGCGGGGGCATAAAAATTGTGATTTTTCTTTATTTCTTCTCAAAATTTAGATTGTGGGGTACATGTAAGAACCGCCTCGATGCCTCATCGAGGCGGTTTTAACGAGTACCCACAATCTATATTTTAGAGAATAAGAAAATAAAAGTTTACCTATGCAAACCCCAGTTTTACTGTATAAAAGTGGGGTTCAAGGGGGTGGGGGCATAGGTGTAGTTTTGTGATGCCTCCGTATGAATATTAGAAGCAGTTACATCAGCCTGAATGTCCCGGATGTAGATTGGAATTCCGATGAGTAATGGCGGACACATGTTACATGTCGCATATGGTTCAGTCAAAATGCTCAATTACCAGCTGCCACCATGGGATACAAAACCAGCAGAAAGACGTCTTGTGGCTGCAGTCAATACATGGCTACCGGCCCCCGCCCATTGGGGCTTGAAGAAATAAAAGGGCTGCATGATGCTTCCATGCAGAGCTGAAACCGACCCGCACACGAGTACTGGTAAACCGCTTAGAGGATCTAAGCCTGCCTAGGCAAAGCGGTGCGAGTCGGCCCGGCCATGCTTATAAACCCTATTGGTTTCATTGGGCGGCAGGGCTTGAGAAGTCATTTCATCTCAAAGTTGGGTAAAAGTCCCACAAAATTGGAAGCAACGTCTCCGAAATGACCATTACAGTGTTGATGGGGACGTTAAATCTCAAATCAAACAAACAAACACTATTAATGTCATTTTGGAGACGTTGCTTTCAATTTTGTGGGACTTTTACCCGACAATGAGATGATATGACATCTCAAGCCCTATCGCCCATAGAAACCGCTAGGGTTTGAGGAGCGGTCTCACTCGCATCACTTTTCCTGGGCAGGCTTAGACCTAAGCTGTTTACCAGTACTCAAGTTCGGCCGGTTTCAGCTCTGCGCGGAAGCCCAATCTATTTCTCGAGGCCCCGATGGGCGGGGGCTTGGCTACAGTACATGTACACTTCAATGCGCGGAAAATCATTACGACCCCCGCTTATTCATTATATAGTCAAAACTTTGGGTTTAAAGGGGTACATCTTTTTCCAATACATAGGTTGTGGGTACCCACGAGCACCCACAACCTACGTTCAGAATATAAATAAGAATATTACATGCATTACAGAGAAATACCATGATTTCTACCAGACATAAACTTGGTATTTTCCTTTTTGCTAAGAAGAAATATTTCCTCTTAGCCGGGGAAATAAATCCCTTCAGCTGGAACTACTTTATGTACAAGATACGAGATACCGCTTTGCAGTGAAATTGTTCTATTCAAACGCGGGAAAGTTTCAATCACGGCGACGTTATTCATGACGTCATTGTAATGGCGTCTAAGAAATATCAACAGACGTTCAAAATGCGTGACGTTTGAGTCGGATGCAACGCTGAAACAAAAGAAAACATGGATATGACCATTGATTAGGCTGTAAGTTTTGCTTTATTTAATCTAACGTTTTACTTGTTTTATCACTGAAACACTTTGTTTCTTCTATTTTTATTCAAAACTGTAGAAAGCTCTTTCAAAATGGCGCCCATCCAGTTGTTCTTCCACCCAGATTCTGTAACACTTCGCTGATTGAACCGTTTACATGAGCTGTAAACAGTCAACTGAACGGGCATTCAGATCCAAAATTCAAGATCCAAACTCTCCTAAAAGTCTATGGAAGTGCATGTAATATACAGATTATACATTTCTCCTATTTGAAATATGGGATTTATAAACCTCGGGAGGTAAAACAATCCGTTAAAAAAACTCGTGCTTCGCACTCGTTTCTTTATCGGATTGTTTTACCTCCCTCGGTTTATAAATCCCATATTTCAACTAGGAGAATGAATAATCTATATTTATTATATACCCAGAAAATGTCCCGTTTACTTTCTACAGAAGTAACCGGTCAATATCTTTCCATATTGCCCGTAGTCAAGTTCATATTGCCCGTAGATAAGCAGTCACGTTCACAATAGAACTACTTTCAAATTTGTCCATTTCGATACTAAAAATCGGCAGCCATCTTGTCGTGCGTATCGACTGAAAGAACGTAAAACAAAACGAATATAGGTTCTGACAAAGTGCATAAACCGCATTTTATGCTGTCAAACATGACCTACCTGCAATCTATTTAGATTTTTAATACTTTCTTCCAAGAAATCAGGAGTATCTTGAAAGAAATATAACCGAAGCTTCGGAAAAAAAATGGCGTCCTGTGTTGGGAAACGTCAATGTTTTTAATGACGTCACATCTACCAACGTTAACGTCGTCTTCACTTTGGCGCCGTTGGACATGGTTTTTCAACGTGTAGGGAGACACTTAACGACCTTCATTATTTTACATTTCAAACCACTTAAAGATGTATAATCTGTTTTACGTTCAGAAATTCATACCAGGCAATCCTGAATTCTAGCCGGCATTTGAATTTGATGGTATATAATAAAAAGGTTATTGACTTTATATTGTGAAATATTCGGCACTCGTTCATATGGCGAAGACGCACTCGCAAGCTCGTGCGTCCTTCGCCCTATGAACTCGTGCCGAATATTTCACAAAATAAAGTCAATAACCTATAAAAACTATCCACTAAGTTTCATCAGAAAAATAACCGTATTGGTGATAAGAAAAAATGCACTAATGCTACTGTATGTCACACGAATTTGTTATCTTAAAACACGCCTATATATTTCTAACCCCTTTAACTCTTATCCTGCTGTTCGCGACAACCCCTATCTTTGGAAACAGTGTAGATCCAGATCAGATGGCTTCTGAAGAAGCCATCTGATCAGGATCTACAGTGTTTGACATTGAGTTTATGGCTTTGTAAGAATAAATTACATCAAGTAATCTGATTGGTACAAAGGCAGAAATGGGTGTGGCTAAACTGAATATTCAGCAAGAGAAAGGTTAACCACACTTTCATGCAGTAAAACTGGGGTTTATAGGGATAACCTTGTTTTCTTACTTCCGCTCTAAAATATAGATTGTGGGTACTCGTTAGAACCGCCTCGATGAGGCAGTTCTAACGAATACAAAATTCGAGCCCAAGACCAGCATATGAGCCCAGCCCACCTACGTAATGTACATTACCATCAACTTTGGCAACTAGTGTTTGTTTTAGTGTATTATAGTAGCTTTATTTTGATGCTGGACATATCAGATTTAATGTTTCATGACACCAAAATATGGTTTATTTGAAAAGAAAGTTATGGGGAAATTGTTCCTTAAAAATGAACCAAAAAGAAAAAAAAGAAACATTGAGTTCTCAGTATAGATATTTTGCATAGTAAATTTTTCATAAATATTTGGTATGTAAGACATAGACCACTTCAGGACTGTTCATCAGGCTCTGCACTGTTGCCCTAGATCGGCAAAATTAGCTTGTTAACATGATAACATATTTCAGGATAAAACAAACACAAAATAGGTTCAGTCGACCAGTAAGACTACTCACATAGCTGCAAAGCCATGCTGCAGAAATATATTAACCCTTGACCTGTTGAATATTTAAATATGCCACACCCACTACCAATAATCAGCCAATCAGATTACTTAATGCAAATTATTGCAATAAATTCACAATCTGAATAACAAACACTGTCGATACTGATCAGATGGCTTGCCATCTGATCTGGATCTACATTGTTTCAAATATAAGGCATATCCGGACTCAGCAGGACAAGGGTTAATTTTAACTCGATACTCGACAATTTAAACTCGATACTTGACAATTTCAACTCGATACTCGACAATTTCAACGGATAATCGACAGCTTCAACTCGATACTCGACAATTTCAACCCAATACTCGACTTTTAACTCGATACTCGACGTTCTTAACTCGATACTCGACACTCTACAATTTCAAATCGATACTCGACAATTTTAACTCGATACTCGACCAACTTAGCTCGATACTCGACAATTTTAGCTCGATACTCGACCAACTTAACTCGATACTCGACGCTTGATACTCGACAAAAAGAAACCCTCACCAAAAATCATGCTTAATCATACCAAATGGGTCTATCAAGGTCATATTCCTGATCAAATTTACGACGTGAAATAATACCTGCATTTCTTTCATGAAGATTTGTGCCAAAAATTAGTTCGTTCACATAATTGATAAGACATGAACTGGCCCACGTTAAGCGAAACTGATCCTCGCACGTGTGCGCACAACGAAGACTCACATGCTGAATGAAATTGGTCTAAAGGCTCTTGAGCAAGATAAGTATGAGTCTGCCCCGGCTTATCGAATGCACAGGCTGATTCGAGTCATCGCTGATAGAACATGTCCGAAGATCCAATCAAGCTTGTTGCGGGCGCATCTATCCTTAACTCATTACAGACTGGAAACTCCTAAACAGGTACCGTGGCAAACAGTGCAGGCCCAGATCAGACGCCGCAGAACGCGGCGTCTGATCAGGGCCTCCACTGTTTGCTAAAAGTTCAGTCATCTTCCAAATAGATTTTGGTGAAAACACAACCTGACACCCCTCAATTTTGAAATTGGCTCCTGCTATATATAAGGAGGAAGATTCCATTTGGTTTTTGTTTGTTTGATTCGAGGTTTAACGTCCCCGTCAACACTGTAAAGGTCATTTTGGAGACGTTGCTTCCAATTCTGTGGGACTTTTACCCGACATTGAGATGAAATGACATCTCAAGCCCTGTCGCCCAATGAAGCCAATAGGGTTTATTAGCATGGACGGTCCGCCTCGCACCGCGGTTCCTGGACAGGCTTAGATCCTCTAAGCGGTTTACCAGTACTAGTGTGAGGGCCGGATTCAGCTCCGCGTGGAAGCATCATGCAGCCCATATATTTCTTCAAGCCCCTATGGGCGGGGGTAAGAGTCCATTTGGTACAAAAAGGGTTAACTGTTAATATCTACGCTTTGATGAGCTGAAAGTAGAGAACAGACAGTTGCAAATTACGTTTAAAGGCTCCTTCGCTGATGCGTCGCCAGGAAAAACGAAATTTTCGAGGATAAAACCACCGATACAAAAGGCCCATTGTGGACCTTATTTGCTCATCAATGTTATGATGAAATAGCGTGGTGGTTTAAAGTTTTATTATTATTATTATTATACCCCCCCCCCCCTATTTTTTTTAATTCAACTCTTTAATTATTATTATTATTTTAGCTCCGACAGCCTTTTTGTTCAGCATAGGCCAGTTTGTTAGAGGATCACAAAAGGAACATTTTTAAATAATTTTGAAACTTGGCCGGGTTTTATACAATACTCTTAGCTCTGGCGGTCATTTTCAGCGGAGCAGAACCATTAGAGGTTCAACCAAGGAACATCTCTGAAATTATTTTAAAATCGAACCAAAGCAGCCTGTGGGGAGATATCGTTTAATTTCTATGTTTAGCTTTGGTGGCCAGTTTGTTCAGCGGAATGGAACCATTTAAGCCATTTTGCTGGGGTCACCCATTTCTTTGACGATATTTTGAAATAGAACTAACGTTTAAAAGTTTTATTTTCTATTTTTAGCTCTGACGGCCATTTCGTTCAGCAGTGTGGAAGTGTATTTGCAATTGTGGTAAAGGGGATATATTTTGAAATCGGACCATTGGACTAGGTGAGGATGTCGTTTATTAAAATTTGTTGCTGTCGTTGTTGTTGTTGTTGTTGTTGTTGTTATTTTCTATTCATCATTTCAATTGCGTGGAACCATTCAAAGTTAGCTATTCTGATGCAGGGTCACGAGAGAAACACCTATTGAAATCATTACGAAAACACGCCTATATAAATAGAGCCCCGCCAAGCGAATTTGTGTCTTCGAGCATTCCATCATGACAAATGTTAACTGCGCATGCCCAGCCATTCAGAGGGGCCAGGGATATGGCTTTCTGTCTGAAGGTTCCTCTTGATTCACTGCTTGTATGAGCGAGCAGCGAAGGTTCTGGCGAGACTGCGCGGATGCGCAGGCTCGCATGAACCGTCGCTGCTCGCATAGGCGATAAGTACCAAAATCGCTTGACGGGGCCCAATATATTGTAAACTATACCGCCGAAAAAAAAAGAATTTTATCAGATGAAAAATTGTGAAAAATTTCTTATTTCTGCTCAAAATATGGATTGTGGGTACTCGAGGCGGTTCCAACGAGTATTCACAATCTGTTTTAGAGCAGAAATAATAAAAATAAGGTATACCCATGTAAACCCGAGTTTTACTATAAAACAATGGAGTTTAATGGGGTCAACGGATGGACAGACGTGACGACGGACTGACGACAGTCGACGGACATAACGATCATTAAAGCTCACATTGAGCCCTCTGTGCTCAGCCCTCTGTGCTCAGATGAGCTAATAACTGTCAAGGGATTCTTGAATACCGGCAAAGACAAGTAAATGTAGACGGCATTCGTTGACTGGAGCATGCGTACGAATACATGCAGCCACAATCTATGTTTGGAGCAGATATATGAAAAACATAGAGGATCTTACATGAGTGCTCATGTATTATTGAATTTATTAAACGAGTTGAGGAAAAGGGATAAAATGCGAGGCTTTAAGCACTAGAGCAATGAAAACAGTTTCCTCAACGAGTTTAATAAATTCAATAATACACGAACACGAATGCAAGATTCTATTTATCATATGACATTTATAACGCATATTTTCACGTTTGTTTACAAAAATGTCAATATTCCGCCATTAGTAAAAACGACGTCATTAAGGGCTTCGTACATGTAACGTTACGGGACGTATCTACCTAATTTGCATATTTAATCCACTAGTGGATTATCGAAAATATTACATGGCATTATTACACTCCCAGACGCGACGTCATATGATAAAAATGTATCTTAAATGCCTTCTGCAAAACAAACATTGGTTTATCTATCTCACACAGGTGTCTTGAATGTTTCATAAAATGTGCATTAAAAATATTTGAGGATCACTTTTAATGGATTGTGTGAGTGATGTTAAAAACACATTCTTTCTTATATATACGCGTAACAAATATGCGTGTTGTAATGACCTTGGCGAAAACGAAAAGGAAATCAAAAAGGAAATAGCACATCTTTATTTTTTTTAAGTAATCACGTAATTTCCCGGAAAATGTGAAGTAAAAAAGAAGGTAAGGATAGGTTTAACCTAAGGTAAATGATCTTTTTAATTACTACATATTTTATAGGATTTTATACTACCAATTATACATAGGTACTCGCGGCAAAGTCATATCTCCATCACGAAAACACGCCATATATATTTGACCCCCTGAAAACCCAACTTTTACACTGTAAAACTGGGGTTTATATTGGAAGACATTATTTTTCTTATACAGTAGTACTTCGATGGCTCGAACACCGATGGCTCGTTTTCCATGGCTGGGTCGAACTCGTACTTTAGCCCCTAGGGAAATCCTCAAGATAAGAAATGGTGGGGGATGATTAAGGAGAATTTAGTCTTTTATCTGGCAAATGTGTGATGTGTGTACTCATTAGAATCGCCTCGGTGAGGCGATTCTAATGAGTACACACAGCAAACATTTTCATTATCTAACATCGAAAGATGTTCAAAAGTATCTCGTTATGCCTCTTTGCAGTGACCTTCAGTTGCTCGAACTACCGCTGTCTCGAATAAAATTTCATGGTCCCAAAGGGGCTCGAGCCATCGAAGTTCGACTGTATCTGTTCAAAACATATGCTGTGAGTACTTGTTAGAACCGCCTCGATGAGGCGGTTCCAACGTGCACCCATAATCTATATTTTGAGCAGCAGTAGCAAGATAAATATCGCATTAAGTTCTAAAATTTTTCTTTTTTCGGCGGTAAGATTTACAATGTATTTGAATAGGCGCGTTTTCGTTATGGTCCTTAAAAATCGCTATTTACATATACATCACGTTAACATGCCTGTCCAAATATCCCATTGAAAAGCTTAAGGATTTTATCTTGACGTATAATAGGTCAAGGCCAGCCTAAGGTAATCGTTTTTGTAAACTCGGTAGTATTCATTCACGCAATGCTACATACCAGGTTTCAAGACAATCGGCACAGTGGTTCTGGAGGAGAAGATTTGTTTAAGGTTTTTACCATATTTGGCCATGGCAGTCATGTTACATGTACTTATGTGAACTGGACCATTCTTGCAAACTTCCAGGAGGCTGCATATGAAATTTGATTGAAATTGGTCCAGTGGTTTTACAGAAGACATTTGAAAATGGTGGATGATTGACAGACGACGCACGGGCGACGGCGGCCTACCTTCCTATAAGCTGCCCCGGAGCCTTTGGCTCAGGGGAGCTAAAATGATGTATACCCCTGTTACAACGCATAATGTAGTAATGTAGTAATTACTACATTTTGATTTTTTTTTACTACATTATGCGTTGGCATAGTCGACGCGAAATGAAGTAAAAAAATTATTTCATTTCGCGTTGATATGCACCATATCGACGCATAATGAAGTAATGATGGTAGAACATAGCTGTCTTCGAAAAGACTTAGGAAGCAATACAGTTAAATTCCTACAATTTAGACCACATTTGAGACGGTTCAAAAGTGGTCTTTAAGACCACCGTTGAACAGTCCAAAATACGGTCTTCCACAAAAGCACACTGAAGGTCAAAATCACAAAGAAAATGTAGCTTTAACCTTCCAAATATGCTTTAAAAACAAAATTTGTATTAATTTTAGGTGGTCTTAATAGTGGAATTTCATTGTATTTGATTAAGCCAGTAGAATTAAAATCGTACGCCTTGCGCTATTTTGGTCTCATGCCTGATGTCTTTCCCTCATTTGTGTTTTAACCTCAAATCAAACAAATCAAACAAAAGACAGACAGACAGACAGACAGAATGGACAAAAATTATATACCCCCTTGCATACTTCGTATGCCGGGGGTATAAATAGATGGGCTGCACGATGCTTCCACGCAGAGCTGATACCGCCCGTACATGAGTCCTCGTAATCTGCTTAGAAGGTCTAAGCCTGTCCAGGAAAACTGCTGCGAGTCGGCCCATCCATGCATATAAACCCTATTGCTTTTAATTGGACGGCAGCGATTGAGATGTCATTTCATCTCAATATCGGGTAAAAGTCCCATAAAATTTGAAGCAATGTCTCCAAAATGACCTAAATAGTCTTGACGGGAACGTTAAACCTCAAATCAAACAAACAAACTGTTGACGCATAATGAAGTAAAATCAAGTATGCCACCCATCGCCGCAAAATGTAATAATTCTTTCATTTTGCTCAAACCTCTTAGTATCGACGCATAATGTAGTGAAAACGACATTTTATTTCATTTCGCGTCGACTATGCCAACGCATAATGTAGTAAAAATTTCATAATGTAGTAATTATTACATTACTACATTATGCGTTGTAACATACCCCCATAAACCCCAGTATCTCTATATAAAGCGGGATATACGGGGGTATTCAATTCAAGGACTTGTTAACGTTACCGTCATACATGAGTGGGCATTTCATATGAAATGACCACGAGTGTAAGATTCTGTTTATCATATGACCACTTTAAATTGGATTTCATCGCCTTTAAATTTGACGATTTTTCCACATGGACGTTGTCATGAATTTACTTAATCCGGCCAAAAGCGTTATTATACGTGTGGTACGGTTTTTTCTTATACGGCTTTATCCACTGCTTATCAACGACGTCATATGTGCCCCGCCAAGCGAATTTGTGTCTTCGAGCATTCCGGCATGACAAATTTTAACTGCGCATGCCCAGCCATTAAGAGGGACCAGGGATATGGCTTTCTGTCTGAAGGGTCCTCCTGATCCACTGCTTGTATGAGCGAGCAGTGAAGGTTCTGGCGAGACTGCGCGGATGCGCAGGCTCGCCTGAACCTTCGCTGCTCGCATAGGCGATGAGTACCAAAATCGCTTGACGGGGCCCATATGATAAGGACGGTATTATTCAAATGTTTTAATGAGGAAAATGTAATTTTTGGCTTGACACGGGTCAATTATCATCATGGTTGAATATATGAATAAATTATAACGTTATTTTCGTACCAAAGCGAATTTAATAAGCAGGTTCAGTTAGATAAAAAGGTTTGTTTGCATTTAATAGCTACTTTTCAAGTTTTGTAATTTATTTTTAGTTTTCCTTGAAAAGGTAATGTATTGTATCCCACAAAAGGGATATTAGCAAACAAGATATACCTTAACCACTATAAGTATTAGCTTTTACAAAAAGCTTGAGTCTACGCTTAGCACACATTAATTTGTGTAATCAAAGGATTGGAAAGTCAAATGACAAAGCTGTTCATGTATCACTACAATCTTTTACTATGACAACCACTCGTACAAGAAAACGAAAAGTCAGTAGAACAGACGCATCTGCCTTCTTTTAGTGAAAACAAACATAAATAGATGCAGTGTATCATCGGTGGGAAGTCAACATCATATGAACCAAGAAAACATGTTCATTTTGTATGCGAATAGGATGTGATAAGCTTACGGAAGTGTTACGGTCAATCCCGGTTTTTAATCATTATAACAAGTAACAATGATGACCAGTCAACAGAATATAGCATTCAGCCAGAAATTACATTTTCTTTAATGCTTCTGGGGCAAAGGTAAACGTTAGGTGTAGACTACTACACCCACATAGACAATAACACGGATAACATGCTAATAGAAAATAACATTCAACTAGTCATGACCTTTTCTTAAATGCTTCCGGAGCAAAAGTCATCCTTAAGATTGTCTACGCCCGTGGGCGTAGACAATCACTCCCTGGGCTAAATAAGCAGACGAGAAAGTGATGACAATTGTCGTTGCTTTGTCGTCTACCGGTTACTTCAAAACTCTTTTTTTTTTTTTTTTTTTTTTTTGCAAACAATGTGGACCCAGATCAGTCTGACCTGGGTCCACACTGTTTGCCTGTATGCAGACAATATTTCAAAAGTTTTCAAGAAGATTCAGCAGACGGCACAAGCAGACGACATTTTCAGATGCAGATTTTTTCGGCGTTTTAATGCTTAATTTGCCCTGACATTTCATGCAAACTATCTACACAGCATGGGAGACATTTTTATACGCCCGTTTTGAAAAACCGGTCGTATTATATTATGGGGTCGGCGTCCGTCAGTCCGCACGTCCGTCCGTAAACCTTTTTGTTTCCGGATAACTCCTCCTATAGTTTTCATCCGTTTAACCTGAAACTTTGTAGATAGTAAGACTATGTGGTAGGTGGTTTTTCTCCGGTTACTCCGGTTTTCGCCCACCTCTGATTAACGATCGGATCGATATGAGTGAAATAATCTTGAAAGGGCCGTAAAACCAAAACAAAACAAAAAACAAGACTATGAGGTGATCGTGTGCGTAAAATTTCAAAGTTAACCATACACCAAATATTAATAGAGTTATGCCCCTTTGAAAATTGCGGTAAACATTTTCGTTTCCGGATAACTCCTGCTACAGTTTCCATCCGATTAACCTGAAACTTTGTGGATAGCAAGACTATGATGTGGAGATATGCGTAAAGTTTTAAGGTTAACCGTATACCTAATATTTATAGACTTATGCTCCTTTGAAATTTGGGTTAACATTTTCATTTCCCCGCCCACAACTCCCCGCCTACACTGGTTTTCATCCAATTAACCCTTCTCTTGCTGAATATCAGATTACTTTATGTAATTTATTCCTACATATTCATAAACTGAATGTCAAACAGTATAGATCCTGATCAGATGGCTTCTTCAGAAGCCATCTGATCTGGATCTACACTGTTTGCAAAGATAGGGGTTGTCGTGAACAGCAAGATAAGTTAACCTGAAACTTTGTAAACAGTAAGACTAAAAGGCGGAGATGTGCGTAAAGTTTCGAGGTTAATCATACACCAAATATTTATAGAGTTATGCCATATTGAAAACTTCGGTATTCATTTTCATTTCCGGATATTTGGAGCAGAAATTAGAAAACTATCACAATTTTTCATCCTACAATTTTCGTGTTGTTCTTTTTTTCGGCGGTAAAGTTTAAAATGAATTTGTATAGGGGTGTTTTCGTAATGTCTTGTGATAGTAGTACATTAAAATGCAGGGCGTTACATGCAATTTAATGATAACTGAGAAATAAAGATATCACGATAGCAATGTCTCATCAATTTCACAAATCGCTTTATACACATTCGGGGAAAGGCGTTTCCTAAACATTTAATATGAGATATGTTTTAAGATAGCAGTACCCCCATTTATTTAAAAGGTAACCCGTACAATCATTTCGTAAACATTCTATGATTGCACGTAAATAGATCATGTCGAATGTGTTGCCTTTCATACCTGTAAACGAGAATTCCGCCCATGGCTATGTCGCGCCTGTGGGGGTGCAAAGTAACCGAACCATGACATCGAGGCCAAGGTCAAACATAGATGCTTGCATAAAAGTTGCACTTCTTAAATGCCGGCTTGTACTCAGTAACAATAACGAAACTAATAATTCTTGAGAAATGAACTTAACCATTAGTGTGAACGCTAGGGTGGTTGCAATATTTTACAAAGTCAGCGAACCATAAAATGTAGGTCAAGGTCAAATATGGATGCTTGAATAACGTCTGATTGAATAACGGCAAAAATTTACGAGAGTATATTCTGCTATATTTGCATTTCCAGTGTAAAGTCTAATGGAAACCTATAGAAAACAATTGCGTTCATACGTCAATGAACGCATCGAATCACATGATTTTCAGTGACGTTAAATGACGTCATTCTAAACCATTGTTCTTTACGGGCGTTGATGACGTCAACGCTGCTCCGCTCTTTGTAGAAAAACAGCGTGTAAATGTTTTTCAGCTTTAAAGTTTGCCCTACAAGCATTTTTTTCGCCCAGTGATGAGGGGCAAATAATGTAAATATAAAAAATAAACTTAATTTTTCTGCTTTTCATGAAAGTATGAACGACAGTGGGTCGCAAGCAAAGTTTACATAAACCCCTTCGGGGTTCATTTACTTTGCGCGCGACCCACTGCGTTCATACTTCCATGAACTGCAGAAAAATAAATTTCATTTCTTAAATAAACTGTCGGGAACCCGACATCATCACGTAACGTCGCTTTTCATTGGCTGGCATTTCACAGCGCTTGCCATTTAGTGCTACATAGAACAGTTTAACCTAAAAAGCGAATAAGTGCATTTGAAATATAAAATTAAAGGAGGTAAATCATCTATTTTAATGGTCGCAAATTCCGTTTCACACGCCTGGTACACTCGTAAGGAGTAGCCGGCGATTATGCACTCAAAATCCTTACGGGAACATCCGATCATGAATTACCAAGTTACGAGACTTAAAGAAAGTGAACAAAAAGGTGTCTACAAAAAGGTGTGTTCCCGATTTATGACTTATAGTCAACTTTGTTTTTCTTATTTTTTCCCAGAAATAGAGCATCTTACACGAGTGGTCATTTCATATGGTATTTATGAAACGAGCCTTTGGCGAGTTTCATAAATATCATATGAAATGACCACGGGTGTAGGATTCTCTTTATCGAATGACTACTTCAAATTGGATTTTATCGCCTTTCAATTTGATAATTTTTCTATGAAAAATGCATTGTTGACATGGACGTCGTCATGACGTTACTTAATCCCGCCAAAGTGTTATTACACGTGTGGTCATACGATTTTTATTACACGACGTTATCCACTGGTTATCAACGACGTCATATGATAAAACAGGATATGGCATCTCCGGCAAGTTATTATTATGAAATGTTAAATCCTGCTGTCTGGGAAAATTAAAACTTTTACCCAACACTGAGATAAAATGACATCTCAGACCCTACCACCCAAAGGCACTGCTAGGGTTTCAGCCAAACTTTCAGGAACGGTCCGGTCCGACTTATTCCACTTTAAACAGACAGGCTAAAACCTTTTTAAGCGATTTATACCAACACTCGAAAGTTCGGTGAGTTTCAGCTCTGCGAGCCCGATCTCTTTCTCCCAAGGAGGGACGTGTGCATATATGTTAAACTAACAATAAATCAAACAAATCATTCATCCCTATCAATGGAAATGACCTCGCCCAGAGTGAGTGAGTGTTCGAGTTTTACGTCCCACGAACAGCTTAGGTCATACGGAGACGGGACCTCGGTTCAAAGACTCATCCGAAAGTCTGGAGAAGCCCGGGATCGATCCTGCGATCCCCGATTTACAAGGCGAGTAGCGTAACCACTGCACCACGGAGGCTTCTACCTCGCCCAGAGTTATTTCAATGTTGCATAAATGTGTCAAAACTCGTCATAGCATGTTCGTCCCTTTATTCATATGCCAGCACACATCTAGATCTATCTATCATACGGTTTTTGCGTTTGTTTAACTTATATCTCGTCTCTTGAGAAAATACGTCTTTGCCAGACGCCAAGGTCGGAATGCTTAGGAATTGTGTTTACCCATTTAGTACCAGAATCCCAAAACGGGTACCCTGGCAAACAGTGCAGGCCCAGATCAGACGCCGCAGAACGCGGCGTCTGATCAGGGCCTACACTGTTTGCATTTCGTAATCAATTTTGAAAACAAAAACACAACCTGACACCCCTACATTTTGAAATGGACTCCTGGTATATATATAAGGAGGAATATTCCATTTGGTACAAAAAGGGTTAATTCTTATCGTACCTGCTCAGGTGTACTTTTTCTGGAATTGATATGGATCGATAATGACGTCAGAGATTTCTGGTTTTTCCTAATCAGTTTTGAAGAAAACACAACCTGACAACCCTAAATTTTGAAATGGAGTCCTGGTATATATAAGGAGGTAAATTCCATTTGGTACAAAAAGGGTTAATTCTTATCGTACCTGCTCAGGTGTACTTTTTCCTGGAATTGATATGGATCGATAATGACGTCAGAGATTTCCGGTAATTAAGGGGAATAGATACATCCGGTTTATTTTTCAACATTTATCGCAAGATTACTTCCTGTAAGCTTCCTGTTAGCTAAGCCCCTTCTAAAAGGGATCAACTCTTAAAGGAATGAATTTGCTCCTCAGGAGCAAATTCTTTCCTTTAAGAGTTGAGCCCTACTACTAAGGCCGAAAAATTCTGAAGGAGTTCCCTCACCTGAAGGTGTATCTAGTTCCTTTAATATGAACTCAGCAGCAGTACAGTAGATTCAAATGATTACGCCCAACTGTTGCAAGTATATTGTTAACTCTCTTTGTACCAAATGTAATCTAGCACAAGTCCATTTCAAAATTTAGGGGTGTCAGGTTGCGTTTTATTCCTAAATACAAACACATATAGGTGTGTGTGTGTGGGGGGGGGGGGGGGGGGGATAACCTGTAGCAGTCCACATGACAGCGCTAAATGTGTACATCACGTCGCGTAACGAAATGGTAGGTGATATAGTAAGGGCCTTGTCAGACGGAACATACATGTCAAATATGAAGGCTGTATCTCAAATGGTTCAGAAGTAATGATAAAATAGGTCAAATGTCAAGGTCACAGGTCAAACTTTTTGTATGTATGTGAAGACCTTGTCACAAGGAATATACATGCCAAATATGAAGGTTCTACCTCAAATGGTTCAAAAGTTATCATCAAGTAGGTCACAGATCAAGTTCAAGGTCACAGGTCAAGTTTTTCCATGAGTGGAAAGACCTTGTCACAAGGAATCTACATGCCACACATGAAGGCTCTACCTTAAATGGCTAAAAAGTTATGACAAAATGGTCAAAGGTCAAGGTCACAGGTCAAAAGTTTTGTATGTGTGGGAAGCCCTTGCCACAAGAAACCTACATGCCAAATATGAAGGCTCTATCTGAAATGGTTCAAAAGTTTAGTCAAATTATGCTAAAGGTCAAGGTCACAGGTCGAAATTTTTGAATGGGTGGGAAGCCCTTGCCATAGGGAACATGCATGCCAAACATGAAGGGCCATTGAAGGCTCTATCGCAAATGGTTTACAAGTAATGATAAAGTATAAACAAAGTAGGTCAAAGCTCAAGGACACAGATCAAAAAGTTTTGTATAAGCTGGACGCCCCTTACATGCCAAATATGAAGGCTTTATGCAAAATGGTTCAAAAGTTATGACCAAGTAGGTCAAAGATCAGGAAGTGTTAAAGGTCTAATGTTTATATGGGTGGGAAGCCCTTGTCACATGGAATCTACATGCCAAATATGAAGGCTTTATCTTAAATGGTTCTTAAGTTATGAGCAAGTAGGTCAAAGGTCAAGGTCACAGATCAAAAGTTTTGTATGGGTGAGAAGTTCTTGTCACAAGGAACATACATGCCAAATATGAAGGCTCTATCTCAAATGGTTCAACAGTTATAATAAAGCAGATCACATGTCAAGATCAAGGCCACGAGTCATTTTTGTTTGAATTGGAAGCCCTGGTCACAAGGAACCTTCATGCCAAATATGTAGGTTGTATCTCAAATGCTTTAAAAGTTATGACAAACTAGGTCAAAGGTCAAGGTCATAGGTCAATTTTTTGTATAGGCGGAAAGACCTTGTTACAAGGAACATACATGTCAAATATGAAGGCTCTATCTGAAATCGTTCAAAAGTTATGAAAAAGAAGGTCACATGTCTAGGTCAAGGTCACATATCATTTGCACGAATAGGAAGCCCTTGGCGTAAGGAACATACATGCCAAATATGACGGCTGTATCATAAATGCTTCAAAAGTTATGACAAAGTAGATCAAAGGTCAAGGTCATATGTCAAAATAGCTGTATTTTTGATAAAACCTTGTCACAAGGAACATACATGCCAAACATGAAGGCGCTATCTCAAATGGTTCAACAGTTATGATAAAGTAGGCCACAGGTCAAGGTCACAGGTCAAGTGTTATTTGTAAGAGTGGGATGCTTTGTTACAAGACACTTACATGCCAAATATGAAGGTTCTATCTCAAACGGTTCAAACTGTATGACAAAATAACCTACTGATCTACTTTTTGATTTGACACGACCAATATTTGAACTTGACTGAGCTATTGTCCATATGATCATTCTGAGCAAGTTTAAGGATGACTGGACCAAAACTGTGGCCTCTAGAGTGTTCACAACATTTTTCTATGATTAGACAGGCTGGCCTACTTTTACCCGACATGGCCCATATTCAAACTTGACCCAGATATTGTCACGATGATCATTATGAGCAAGTTTGATGATGATCGCACCGAACCTGTGGCCTCTAGTTTGTTCAGAAGGTCTTCCTATGATTTGACCTCCTTTTGAGCAAGACATGACTCATATAGGAACTTGACCAAGATATTGTCAAGAAGATCATTCTGAGCAGCATGATGATGATCGGACCAAAACGGTGGCCTCTAGTGTATTAACAAGGTTTTTCAATGATTTGACCTACTTACCTACTTTTTGACCCGTCATGACCCATATTCGAACCTGACCGATATATTGTCAAGATTATCAGTTTGAGCATGTTTGATGATGATCAGACCAAAACAATGGCCTCTAGTGTATTCACAATGTTTTTTTTCTATAATTTGACCTACTGACCTACTTTTTAACCAAACATGACCCATATTCGAAATTGACAGAGACATTGTCAAGATGATCATTCTGAGCATGTTTGATGACGATAGGACCACAACTGTGGTCTCTAGGGTGTTCACAAGATGTTTCTATGATTTGGCTTATTGACCTACAGTGTACTTTTTGACCCAACATGTCCCATATTCCAAGATGATCGAGATGTTGTCAAGATGATCATTCTGACCAAGTTTGATGATGATTGGCCCAAAAACTGTGACCTCTTGTGTGTTTACGCACGGATGACGCACGGACGACGCACGCCACACGACGGACGACGACGCCGGACAAATCACAGTCACAAAAGCTCACCATGACCTTCGGTCTGGTGAGCTTATAAAAGTGGGGTTCAAAACAATATTGTTATGTTCGCGTGGTGGAATTCACTAACCCCCATCACGTAAACCTGTCCGTGGGATAACGACCCTTGTTAACAAAGGCAAGGTATAGTAGTCGCAGATAAGATTGACTAGGCGGGACTATCGTTTGTATAGTAGTCACAGATAAGATTGACTAGGCGGAACTATCGTTTGTATAGTAGTCGCAGATCAGATTGACTAGGCGGAGCTATTCGGGTGTTGTCAATATATGTCAAATTCGCTGCCTCCACAAGAAGATTCGGTAGAGAGCCTTTCGCATGCTTCCTGCAAGCGGACTAAATGGCCATATACGCCACAGCTTTGTTTGTGTTACACTTGAATTCACACAATCGGATGACCTGGTTTACCTATTCAATAGAACATTCCCAAGGCAGGTACAAATGATAGCTCCGCCTAGTCACTCTTATCTGCGACTATAGTCTTTCAAAACGCAGTGAGACGCGACTGTACTTTTAATTTTGGACTAGTCCGTGTTTTAGATAAGTCGCCTTCAGTTGGGATTTTACATTGGGAGATATAGTTTTACTGAGATTCGCACTGCATCATACTAACAACTTGGCCACGACTTCTACATCATGGCATTATCAAACAAGAGGACCATGATGGTCCTATATCGCTCACCTGAGCTAAGAGATTTATATGTGGATGTCGGGGCAGGGCAATTTTTGGCCTCAGGCCCATAATGTGAACAATTTTGGTAGAGGTCCACTAAATGAAACTTAATAACAAATATCAAAGTCCTGGGCCTTCTGGTTTCAGACAAGAAGATTTCTAAAAGTTTCCCTATATAAGTCTATATAAGACCAGTGGGCCCCTTGATGGGGTAAACACTAGATGAAGCTTCATACTAAACATCAAAGGCCTGGGCCTTCTGGTTTCAAACAAAAAGTTTTTTAAAGGTTTTTCCTATATATGCCTTTGTAAAACCAGGGGGCCCTGGTGCGGGGGCATTTTTGGCCCAGTGCTTAAACTTGAACAATCTTGGTAGAGGTCCACTAGATGAAGCTTCATTCCAAATATCAAAGACCTGGGCCTTCTGGTTTCAGACAAGAAGATTTTTTAAGGTTTACCCTATATAAGCCTATGAAAAACCAGTAGGCCCCGGGGCGGGGCCATTTTTGGCCCCAGGGCAATAATTTGCCTTGAACAATCTTGGTAGAGGTCCACTAGATGAAGCTTCACACCAAATATCAAAGAACTGGGCCTTCTGGTTCCAGACAAGAAAAGTTTTAAAGGTTTTTCCCATATAAGCCTATGTAAAACCAGTAGGCCCCCGGGCGGGGCCATTTTTGGCCCCAGGACAATAATTTGAACTATCTTGGTAGAGGTCCAGTAGATGAAGCTTCATACCAAATATCAAAGACCTGGGCCTTCTTGTTCCAGACAAGAAGATTTTTAAAGGTTTTCCCTATATAAGCCTATGTAAAACCAGCGGGCCCCGGGGCGGGGCCATTTTTGGCCCCAGGGAAATAATTTGAACAATCTTGGTAGAGGTCCACTAGATGAAGCTTCATACCAAATATCAAAGACCTGGGCCTTCTGGTTCCAGACAAGAAGATTTTTAAAGGTTTTCCCTTAGTAGCCTATGTAAAACCAGTGGGTCCGGGGCGGGGCCATTTTTGGCCCCAGGGCTATAATTTGAACAATCTTGGTAGAGGTCCTCTAGCTGAAGCCTTATACCAAATATCAAAGACCTGGGCCTTCAGGTTTTAGACAAGAAGAGTTTTAAAGGTTTTTCCTATATAAGCCTATGTAAAACCAGTGGGCCCCGGGGCGGGGTCATTTTTAACCCCAGGGCAATAATTTGAATAATCTTGGTAGAGGTCCACTAGATGAAGCTTCATACCAAATATCAAAGACCTGGGCCTTCTGGTTCCAGACAATAAGATTTTAAAGGTTTTCCCTATATAAGCCTATGTAAAACCAGTGGGCCCCTGGGCGGGGCCATATTTGGCCCCAGGGCAATAATTTGAACAATCTTGGTAGAGGTCTAGATGAAGCTTCATACCAAATATCAAAGACCTGGGCCTTCTTGTTTCAGACAAGAAGATTTTTAAAGGTTTTCCCTATATAAGCCTATGTTAAACCAGTGGGCCCCGGGGCGGGGCCATTTTTGGTCCCAGGGAAATAATTTGAACAATCTTGGTAGAGGTCCACTAGATGAAGCTTCAGACCTGGGCCTTCTGGTTCCAGACAAGAAGATTTTTAAAGGTTTTCCCTATATAAGCCTATGTAAAACCAGTGGGCCCCGGGGCGGGGCCATTTTTGGCCCCAGGGCAATAATTTGAACAATCTTGGTAGAGGTCCACTAGATCAAGCTTCATACCAAATATCAAAGACATGGGCCTTCTGGTTTCAGACAAGAAAATTTTTAATTATTTTTTTTCTTATTTTCCCCTTTTGTTGCCATGGCAACCAGAGTTCTGCATGGAAGTGAATTCTTTGAACAACTTTGAGAGAGGACCACCCAAAGATCATTTCTGCCAAGTTTGCTTCGAATCCATCCAGTGGTTTAGGAGATGTTGTTTAAAGGAAAATGTGAACGGACATACAGACGACGACGACGACGACGACGACGGACGGTGAGTGATCACAATAGCTCCCCCGGAGCCTTCGGCTCAGGTAAAAACTTATTTATAATTTTAAAATGCAGTGAAAAAAGAAATCCGAAACCGGCTTCCCCTAAAACATGATATAGTCCTGCCACGCTTGAACGTTGAACTCTCAAAGGTTGTTGATAAACTATACTATACATGCCTTAGGAATATTCCATTAACAAAAAGGTAAACCAAGTCACCCGATTGTGTGAAATCAACTTAACACAAGCATAGCTGTGGCGTTTAGTATAACCATTTCGCCCGATTGTAGTAAGCGTGCGAAAGGCACTCTACCGAATCTTCTGGTGGACCCAGCGAATTTGACATATATTGACAACACATGAATAGCTACGCTTAGTCAATCGTATCTACGACTACTATAGCAGTGTACAAATCGGGACACAATTTCTCTCGGTGAAAATTACGAGACAAATACGAGACAGATATAATATTTCATATCCACTGCATTGCGTGCACAATAAGCAACATGAACCAATACTGACGACACACCTATAGTTTATCAACGACCTTTGAGAGTTCAAAGTTTATGCGAGACGAGTCGATTCCATTTTTTAGGGGAAGCAGGTTTCGGATACTTTTTTTCTCGTGATTTTAAAGATATAAATCAATGTTTTGATATCGTCTACCTAGAAGTCATGGCCGAGTGGATGTACTGCGAGTCACACTAAAAATCTTTTAGACGAGGGTTCGAGTCCCAGTGGCACATTTTTTTTATATTTGATTTTTCATTTTTATTTTATCTTTTTTATGTTTAAAATTATTTTCTTTATTTTTTTATATTTACATCATTTATATTTTGTTTCCTTTGTTTTATTTTCAACAATTATATTTTTATGTTGGATGCCGGCCTCGGTAGTTCAGTCGGATGCGCGTCTGACTGATGGTCAATAGGACGCGGGCTCGATACCTGCAGGGGTCAGCAACATTATTTCCCATGGAGATTGATCATGAAATCTTTTCCATGCCCATTCCCTCCTTTCTGCTGATTCAAGAAGGGCAGTTGTTAGTTTCTTGGGAAAGAATGTGCATTGTACTGGTTAACCGCTTACGTATAAGCTTGCCAAGGATATGTGTGGATTAGTAAACTGACCGGCTCAAAAATGACCTAAATAGTGTTGCCTGGGCCGTAAAAGCCCAATTAAAATTTCAGATTAATTTCAACAGCGCATTTGCCTTCACTGACGGCTATGAACGTACGTTCAAATATAGTAACATTTTTTATAATACTTCTTGAATCCGAGCTGCAACGATTCGCTTGTGCTCTTTCCATCTTTTCAATAAAATGAATATACATCTAATGTGATGGCCCCGCCCATCGGGGCTTGGAGAAATAGATCGAGCTGCACGATGCATCCAAGCGGATCTGAAACTGACGACACATGAGCAATGGTAAACAGCTTAGTAAGTCCGAACCTGCCCAGGCAAAGTGGTGCGGGTTTGACCGTCCATACTTATTAAACCCGTTTAATTTTATTGGGTGGCAGAACTTGGGATGTCGTTTCATCTCAGTGTCGGGTAAAAACCTCACAAAACTGGAAGCAACTGTTCCAAATTTGACGGGGAAAATAAACCTCAAAAAACAAACAAACATACAAACATCTCATGTGCTCCAATTTTATAGGTTCGAAAAAATGTTAAAGAAAAATAAAAATAAAAAAAAACATCTGCCCAAGATTCGAACCCTAGATCTCCAAGATGGAAGACGTGTTACTAAAGTGTCTCGACTGGTCGTCAATCTGGTTACACGACGCCCCAGATTAAGAATATGACGTTTACTATCGCCCAGTGTAAAAATATCCACTACAGGCGACTTACCTAAAACACGGACGAGTCCAAAATTAAAAGTGCAGTCACGTCTCACTGCGTTTTGAAAGACTATAGTGCGTGGAAAAGCCGAGTATTTATATTGCCTTTAATAACAAAAGCAATAAAAATGAAATATTCCGAAAACACGCCTATGCAAATACACTGTAAGCTAAACCGCCGAAAAATAAATTAAAATTTTAGCATGAAAAAATGTGATATTTTTTTCTGCTCAAAATAGAGATTGTTGGTACTCGTTAGAACCGCCTCGATGAGGCGGTTCTAACGAGTACCAACAATCTATATTTCAGAGCAGAAATAAGAAAAATAAGGTTTACCCCTGTAAATCCCAGTTTAACTATATAAAAGTGGGATTCAGGGGGGCATAATTATATCGGAATGTTTTTGTGATGTCACACACACACCGTGTAATATTGAGCATTCGTTCATGGCACCAGAAACCATTTTCTGAAGAAGTTTGTTTTAATGTCTTCTTTCCGTAGTAAGCATTGATGGCAGACCCTCGTTAGAACCGCCTCGAAGAGCTTCGATCAGTTTGTTTGTTTGATTTGAGGTTCAACGTCCCCGTCAAAACTGTAAAGGTCATTTTGAAGACGTTGCTTCCAATTTGTTGAGACTTTTACCCGACATTGAGATGAAATGACATCTCAAGCCCTGTCGCCCAATGAAACCAATAGGGTTTATTGCATGGACGGCCCGCCCCGCCCCTTGACAGGCTTAGACCCTCTAAGCGGTTTACCAGTACGAGTGTGCGGGCCGGATTCAGCTCTGCGTGGAAGCATCATGCAGCCCATATATTTCTTTAAGCTCCTATAGGCGGGGCCGAGCTTCAATCAGTGTCAAGGAAAATAATCAATCAGTGCGTTGGAGCAGAAATAAGGAAATCCCAACGTGTGACAATATTAACAATTCCTTTAATACTCAATCAGGCGGCCGGCCTTCGTTGATATAACACGAGGCCCCGTTCACCGAATTTTCAGTCAATTATTTTTGATTTTCTTTTTGTTTTGTTGGGGTGGGGGCCTGGTTTTACGACCCTTTCAAGATAATTTAACTCATGCTGAGCCGATCGTTAATCAGCGGTAGACTATCGTTCATCAGAGGTAGGCGAAAGCCGGAGTACCCGGAAAAAACCCACCTGACCTCGGCGTCTCACGTGACCCGAGTCAGGCTCAAACCACAACGGTGAGAGACCTAATGATAAAGAGTCAGCGCTCTCATGCACTAGGCCACGGAGGCCCGATTCACTCAATAAAATCTCCCGCCTTATATATACATGTTTATAGCAAGAGTCCCGTCCGAAATTTAGGGGTGTCTGGGCAGTGGTACAATTCGTTTAGGAAAGTTGCTAAACGTTTAAATGCCAACAGTGTAGGCCCTGATCAGACGCCGCGTTCTGCGGCGCCTGATCTGGGCCTGCACCGTTAGAAATGGATAAAATCCACTCGTATGGACTTAAGCAACCAAAGAAACTTGTCAAAATGCCGACTTCAAGGAAGCTTAAAGCTAATGTAATCAGCAGTAAACATTTGATTGAAATATCTGCCAATGTAGGTACATTCACCCTAGTTTATAGTCGTACAAAAACATTACGCTTATTGTTATTGACGACGCGGTGTCTGATAGTACAGTGAGCCCTTTTAACCCTATAGCCCGACACAGTTTTTTTTTTTTTTTTTTTTTTGATTTTGGTTTAACAACCCTTTCAAGATAATTTCACTCATATCGAGCCGATCGTTAATCAGAAGTGGGCGAAAACCGGAGTACCCGGAGAAAAACCACCTGACCTTCCGTTGCAGAACTTGGCGTCTCACATGTGACCCGAGCGAGGCTCGAACCACAGCGGTGAGAGACCTAATGATCAAGAGTCAGCGCTCTTAACCACTATGCCACGGAGGCCCGTGACACAGTTTGTTTGGTTTGGAATTTAACGGCCCAGTAACATTATTAAGGTCACATCGAGTCAGTCAGTTTAACTTGGCATGCTTAAACAAAAGCGGTAAAACCAGTACAGTGTACATTCTTTCACCAGAAAATACCCGGAATATGCAAACAGTTTGAATCAAGATCCAGATGAGACATAATGTTACTGATTACGACTGACCCCTACCCCGACTCCCCCGACACATACACGCACACTAACAGACCTATTTATTTGAATGGATGTACCCAAATTAACACTTATGGAACCCGCGCTGAAAGTGTTTGAGTGAGAATAGGGTTTGAATTTCACATCACGTGAACATGCCCGTGAAATGAAGACCCCCCTATACCCCACTTTATAAAGAGAAAATTGGGGTTAACAGGGGAATAATTATTTTCCTTATTTCTGCTCCTATACATATGTTGTGGGTACTCGTTAGAACCGCCTCAATGAGGCGGTTCTAACGAGCACCCACAACCTATGTTTGCAGTATTTATAAGAAAAATATCACGGATTTTCATCAGAAAAGTAGCCATTTAGGGTATGTGAAAAGATGCACTATGTCGCAGTGCATGTTGGATGAACGGAGGGGTGATAATGACCGTATAAGATATTCATAAGCGATGTCAAGGAATTAAGGGGAGAGGATATACCTTGGGGGGGTGGGGGGGGGGGCGGAGGGGGCAACTCCTGCAAAAGTATGTTTGCCTCCCATGTCAATAGGGGTTATCTCTCATTCCTATATAAGAGTTGACCCAAATTTCGGGGGGGGGGGGGGACAAAAGCGCAGGAAATCCCGAAAGTTCTCTCCCTTCGAAAAATGGCGTAAAAATCTACCAGGAGTTCCCATCCCTTTAAAGTTGCCAGACCCAGTCAAACGCGCAGCGAGGTCGGCGATTAACATTCAAATGAAAATATCCTCTTTCCATTAGAACCCTGCGTCGGTGTCCAAGTATTGGAACGCTTGGCATAAATATGTGTTAATAAACAGCGCAATGAGGGACCCCCGCCCATTGAGATCGGGCTTCATGGGGCTTCCACGCACAACCGAAACCGACCGAACTGGTTAACAGCCTAGAAGATCTAAGCCTGCCCAGGGAAATTGGTGCGAATTGGACCGTCTCTTAAACGCAGGCGGTTTCTTTTGACAGTACTGAGGACTTGATATGTCTTCACGTCCCAAAAATCGAAACCAAAGTGTCAACGGGGGTGTTAAGCCTCTACAACAGCGCAATAAAAATAAAAGATCCGCGTCAAATATAAAACTGATCGGAGGACATGTCGTTTGAAGATTTCCAAGATGACCACTATGGCAGCCATCTTGGATATCAGAACGGAACAATTTTAGCAAATCTGAACCTCAATGTTGCCCGCTGCTCCCATTAAGTTTCAACTCGATTCAACTTTGGTTCAGGAGGAGGTCTTTTGAAGAATTTCAAGATGGCAGCCATAGCGGCAAGCTTGAATATCGGAATAGTAAGATTTTAGCAAATCTGAAACTCCTTGTCGCCCCGATGCCGCCTGAATCTGACTTTTGATTCGGCTGGAGATGTCGTTTGAAGAATTTCAAGATCGCAGTCTTGGCGACCATCTTAAATATCGGAATGGAACAATGTTAGCAAATGTCAGTCTCCATGTCCCCATGCTGCCTCCCATCAATTTTCAGCTCATTCCCGCCTTTGGATCCTGACGAGATGATACTTAAATATCGGAACAAAACGATCTGAATCCCAATGTCGGCCCAATGTCTCCAGTGAAGTTTCATCTCAATCAGAACTTTGCCTCAGGAGGAGATGTCGTTTAAGAGTTTTATGATTTGGATACCCGAACGGAACCATTTTAGCAAATCTGAATCTCGATGTCGCCCGATGTCTTCCATCAAGTTACAGCTCAAACCAACGTGATGTAGTGTTTAAAGAATTTCATTGGCGGCCATCTTGAATATTCACCTTATTTGCATTATCTGCTGGTTCCTAGCCTGAAGGTTATCAGTGTTGGAAAAACAGGTAACCAGACCCCCCTGACCTTAAAAGGTCAGGGGGTCTGGTTACCTGTTTTTCTAATATTGACAATGTGCAAGCTGGGATCTAGCAAATAATGCAAATATGGTGAATAGGAACAGAACGAATTAACAAATGAGCCGGGCACAGCATTTCCTACCATTTACATGTGCGACCAGCGAAGAATCAGAACAGTCTGAGCATCCGTTTAGTCTTACCAGAGACTTCTCTTGCTGCATGAAGGAGCATTTGCCCCTAAGCTATCCTTAGAGTGCACAACGAAGACTCTGATCAGACTGTGTGGATGCGCAGGCTGCTCGGAGTCTTCGTTTGGCGCACATGTCTTATTGTAGGTTTTGTCGTGCACTGGCTCAAATCTGAATCTCAATATCACCCCGATGCCTCCCACCAAGTTTCAGATCAATCCGATCTTTGGTTCGGGAAGAGATTATTCAGTAAGAATTTTAAGACGGCAGAGATGTCATTTAAAGAACTCCAAGATGGCCGCCATGACTTTTATTAAGTGGAAGGGGTGGGGCATGGCCCCGGCGCAACCCGGAAACCCCCAGGTTGATATCACCTATCATTAGGGACAAGAATATATATTTTTTAGGGGTGGGGATCTGGATGGTTTCTGAGAGTGTTGCCTTTTATGAAGTGGAGGGGTGGGGCCTCTAAGTTGTCATAGCAACCAAACTAAAGAACAACCGAATTTCCTTTAAAAAAAATCCAGAAAATTTGTTAAGGGGAATATTTCTAAAAAGTCTATGGTTTCTGAGGAGATGCTTTTTTAATAAAGTACTTTTCGCATTTTACATTTTGGTTTCCATGGCAAACAATTAAAATGAACAGCAGGCCAAAAATCATATTGCAGATAGAAGATTGCTTAAAGAACATTTCTAGAAAAAAAAATTCATAATATCTACAGCAAATGTCATTTTTAAATTTTCCCCATAATAAGTCTATGGAAACTCTGTTGCTACAGCAATTACTAAACTAAACTAATAAGCCGATTATCATTAAAAGCACAAAATTTCAATCTCACCGCCCAAGGATGCTACAGATGAAATTTGGGCTGAATCGGCCCAGTGGCTTCCCTGCTAGCATTCTACATAAATCTACAGCGGGCCGTTAGCGGCCCGTCAGCTACCCTGACGGGCCGCTAACGGCCCGCTGTAGATTTATGTAGAATGCTTACTGGGTTCAGAGAAGATGTCCTTTGAAAGTGTTGACGCCAGATGACGTCAAACAACTGAAAACGATGACGACGGACAACTTATCCCATCAGCTCCCCCGGTGAGCTAAAAACACATCTAAGATCTGAAAAACTACCTTGGAGAGATTTCAGACAATCTATAATGGTATTGAGGATGTAAAATTAAATTTATCATCGAGAGAGAAGGGACGAGTGAAAACGTGTTCCTTGAACAGAGGCAATTGGAGATTCTGCATTCGCATATCGAGCTTTCGATTCTTCGGCACATGATGTATGTTATCTGGAACAGCCAGGCTATGATTAGGGTGTTTTGGTACACCCAGGATGTTCGAGAGGAAACGTTTATTTTCCTTTTCTCTGGCCCCAGTCTGTGTTTATCGCAGTTTTCCTGACAGACAAATCGATAGCGCGTTAATGCAAATGGAACTCGTCTATTAATTTTCTTTAGAGAAAGTCGAAGATGCTTAAATGGTACATATAGGTCATGTCGCTTCTCGCTTTTGTTGCAGGACATGGACAGGCCTGAGGAATGTACCGCGGCTCGCCCAGGAGTCTAGATTGTGTATCTGACCATGCGTTCGTTATACGAGGTCGTGCATGATCGGCAAATGCTTTAGACCGTGTATCTGACCCAGTACAGAGGACTCTCGTTATACCGACAGTATTTGTTCTTTATTATTGAGCCGTTATAAAGAATTTGTCGTTATAAAGAATCACGGCCAGGAATATGATAGGTAATGCCCATTTTTACTCCAAGAAACAAATGTTAAAGAAATTCGTTAGAATCGCCTCACTGAGGCGATTCTAACAAATATCTATAACGTTTGTTTCTTGGACTATTAAATTACAAGAACCTTTCATGACTATGGACTCGATGTGTTCATTTACAACCCGAGGGAAGTTCACGCCGCTCGTAACCGAGGCCGTGCATGCTAAGCCTTTAGCTAAGAAGTCATTCAATTCAAATTATGTTATACCGGGTTTTGCCGTTATAACGAATGTGGGTATAAAGAGGGTAGACTGTATTCTATGAGACCCTGCTTATTTAGGACTATGTTGTGGTGTTACAATGAACGTAAACGCATCCGTGTCCTAAACTGGCGTCTTTCATATCAAAAGAACTATGATTTGTAAGATGAACATGGCAGATAGTTTCTTATTTATCCTTCGAACAGAAAAATAATAAAATAATAATAATAGCCTTTATTTACAGAGGGTAACACATTTAGCAACAAACAGCTAATCTTCCATGAGGCCCTCAGAGATTTGGGTGTTCGCTAACGAGTACTCCATTACCATAACACCCCCATGGCACATAGTACATTCTAAACTGACTATCATTCTGATGAAAATCTGTCATATTTTTGTTATTTTTACTTCAAACATGGGTTGTGGGTGCTCGTTAGAACCGCCTCATTGAGGCGGTCCTAACGAGTACCCACAACCAATGTTTTGGAGCAGAAATAAGAAAAATGATGACTACCCCTGTAAACCGAAGTTTTCTCTACATAAGGTGGTGTTTAAGGGGGTGATCATTGATTCATTTCACGATGCACGATCTTTGTTTTGAGCATGCATAAGGCAAATAATGAATACGTATGTAAATCCAAATTTTCATTATTTAAAGTGTCTGATGCTCTGTGTCTGGTCGGGCTCATCGGAGTCTAACTTTTGTTTTTCTTTTTCGCCAGTTTCACTGGTTTCATGCTGTCGAGTCCTCGCCGTTGTTTCATGTAGTTGTTCTCGGAGATGGTGCGGGTGCCTTCTTGCGGACTGAACAAATTATGTGTCTAAATCTGGACGGAAATAACTGCGAGGATTGCGGCCGCGTAAAATCGATTTAAGCCCCCAGTGGAATTCGTTTCACTGACCGTTCCAAGGCGGTTCTTCTGTCGCAGTTTATGTTATGGTTTGTCTTTGAGTGTGTGTATCGCTTTTATTTTTTTCTTGTTTTGTTTTGGATAGCCTATTGGTCATTGTGTGGGAAAGTGACTGTCCTTTTTGGCTTTTCGCAATTTGTGTTTCCGTTAGGGTCTAGTTATTTCATGTTCGTGTTTCGTTCCCTTTTGGTGTCTCTGATGGGAGCTGTGGATTGATTGTATCGATTCCTGATCATTGCCTTCACTTCTTTTTTACAATGTTGTTCATTACACAAAGTTGTTAATCTGATGAAATGAGAGTTGCGTGCGATTTCTGGAATATATACCGTTTCAGGACCGGCCTCGATGGCTCAGTCGGGCGCACGCTGGACTGGTGATCAGAAGATCGCGGGTTTGAACATCGCCGGTCGGCGGAACTAATCAGGAAATTTACGGACGCACGGAGTATGCCGACCCCGCAACAAAGTACGACCGTTTTTTTTTTTGTTTTTTTTTTGTTGTTGTTGTTTTTGTTGTTGTTTTATTTTTATTTTTCAAAACGGGCTTCTGCATGTGGGCGCCAAGTCATTAACATCTTGCGCTAAATCGCCGTATATAGAACTGACAAGTGAGCCCCGCCATGCGAATTTGTGTCTTCGAGCATTCCGTCATGACAAAATTTAACTGCGCATGCCCAGCCATTCAGAGGGGCCAAGGATATGGCTTTCTGTCTGAAGGTTCCTCTTGATTCACTGCTTGTATGAGCGAGCAGCGAAGGTTCTGGCGAGACTGCGCGGATGCGCAGGCTCGCCTGAACCTTCGCTGCTCGCATAGGCGATGAGTTCCAAAATCGCTGGACGGGGCCCAAGTAATTTCTAATAATTTTAATCAGCGAATGAATCGTCCTTCACACTACCGGCACGTTTTCTCACTGCGAAAACTAATTAAGCTGCGCTACTGGTTCATCGTGATAAAAGTGCTAAAAACAGGCGATTCTATCGAGCACTCGCAAATGGGCAATCATGAATGGTCTACAGCTTTAATTAAGTTGAACAAAAAAGACAACATTTAAGGGTAATGGGAACACCTGGCTGATGTTTCCACCATTCGCCATTTTTCAAAGGGAGACAACTTTCGGGACTTCCTGTTCACTTTTCTATGAGCCCTGTCGCAAGCAAAATGGGAGTCTACTCTTAAAGGAAAGAATTTGCTCCTCAGGAGACAAAAATACTTATGCAGGTGTTGCCTCCTTTGAAGGTGTTCCCACTCCCATTAAGGGAAACAGATGGCCCTTGTATATTTTCCGAAGCCGCCCCCGCCGATCGGGGCTTGGAGAAATAGATTGGGCTGGATGGTGCTTCCACACAGAGCTGAAACTAGCCATACAAGAGTACCGGTAAACCACTTAGGACTAAGACTGCCCAAGCGAAATGATGTGGTTCAGATGTCCAATCGTATAAGCATTTTGGTTTCATTTGGGCGGCACGGATAGAGATGTCATTTAATCTCAATGGCGGGTAAAGTCCCACAAAGCGGGAGCAAAGTCTCCAAACTGACCTACATAGTGTTGACGGGGACGTTAAACCTCGCTTCAAACAATCATATGGGCCCCGTCAAGCGATTTTGGTACTTATCGCCTATGCGAGCAGCGAAGGTTCAGGCGAGCCTGCGCATCCGCGCAGTCTCGCCAGAACCTTCGCTGCTCGCCCATACAAGCATTGAATCAAGAGGAACCTTCAGACAGAAAGCCATATTCCTGGCCCCTCTGAATGGCTGGGCATGCGCAGTTAAAATGTGTCATGACGGAATGCTCGAAGACACAAATTCGCTTGGCGGGGCTCATATTTACTCAGCCATCGTGTTCTATCGACAAAGCCCCATTGAAGAATGTTTCTACCCTCGAAGCAAAGCATTTGCTTCTGAGATTCAACTTCTCCCTTTTGTTAACCCTCATCTTGCTGAATATTCATTTAAGCCACACCCATTTCTCTCTACCATCCAATCAAATTACTTGATGTAATTTATTGCTACAAATTCATAAACTGAATGCCAAACAGTGTAGATCCTGATCAGATGGCTTCTTCAGAAGCCATCTGATCTGGATCTACACTGTTTCCAAAGATAGGGGTTGTTGTGAACAGCAAGATAAGGGTTAATGGGAAATTATATATTTTGAAGGAGTTATCGCCCCTTCTTTACTTTAACAATATATGAGTCAGCTCAAAAGGAAAGGGTATTTGACGCATAGACGAGCAGGAAAGGCTCACGCGAAGTCTCGCCATAGCCTTCGCTGCTCGCAAGACCTTAAGGGGAATGGGACCACCTGGTAGATTTTTCCGCCATTTTTCATTTGTTTATAAACTGGACATCGCCAGTCGCATTATGCCGAGCCCGTCTATCTATGTCACAGCGCTATTTTAATCATCTAATAGAAGCAATCATTTGATCGTTTTAGATCCTATTTAAGAAAGAATAGATTGCATGAATAAAGATGACATCGTGATACTATTATTTGAGCTGAGGCACTCGAAACTGTATCTTTGGTCATGTGAACAAGAAAAAACGTGCAAATGCGCATTCTGATCAGAGGCCTTGTATATCGCTCTAGAGGGATGCGATTTGACCCTAAAATTTCTTCATGCGGTCTGAAAATTATTTTTTTTCATACCGATACAGCAAAAAAAAAAATTACGCAGGTCGTCGCTGTGCACATTTATGCAAGTTTAACGTCCCCGTCAACACTATTTATGTCATTTTAGAGACGCTGCTTCCAATTCTGTGGGACTTCTACCCGACACTGAGATGAAATGGCATCTATAGCCCAGCCGCCTAATAAAACCAAGACACTATATTCAGGGACGGTCTGACTCGGGCAGACTTACTTAGTCCTTCTGGGCGGTTTACCAGACCTCGTGTGCGGTCGGTTTCAGTTCATGCGAGGAAGCACCATGCTTCCATTCACGAAAACACGCCTATATAAATTTGACCCGGCTTTAATATAGTAAAAATGTTTGTTTGATTTGAAGTTTAACGTCCCCGTCAACACTGTAAATGTCATTTTGGAGACGTTGCTTCCAATTTTGTGGGACTTTTACCCTACATTGAGATGAAATAACATCTCAAGCCCTGTCGCCCAATGAAACCAATAGGGTTTATTAGCATGGACGGTCCGCCTCGCACCGCGGTTCCTGGACAGGCTTAGATCCTCTGGGCGGTTTACCAGTACTAGTGTGCGGGCCGGATTCAGCTCTGCGTGGAAGCATCAAGCAGCCCATATATTTCTTCAAGCCCCAATGGGCGGGGGCGGCAATATAGTAAAATTGGGGTTTACCGGGGACATACTTTATTTTTCTTGTTTCTGATCAAAAGCATGCATAGATTGTGGATAGTCGTTAGAAACGCCTCGCCGAGGCGGTTCTAAAGAGTTCCTACAATCTATGTTATGAGCAGAAATATGAACAATATCGGATTTCTTATCTGAAAAATTTCTTCTTTTTTTTTCGGTGGCAAAACTGTCAATATATTTGAATAGGCGTGTTTTCGTAACGCCAATCTATTTATCCAAGCCCCGAGGCCCCCGCCCATAGGGGCTTGAAGAAATATATGGGCTGCATGATGCTACCACGCAGAGCTGAATCCGGCCCGCACACTAGTACTGGTAAACAGCTTAGAGGATCTAAGCCTGTCCAGGAACCGCGGTGCGAGGTGGACCGTCCATGCTAATAAACCCTATTGGTTTCATTGGGCGACAGGGCTTGTGATGTCATTTCATCTCATTGTCGGGTAAAAGTCCCACAAAATTGGAAGCAAAGTCTCCAAAATGACCTTTATAGTGTTGACGGGGACGTTAAAACTCAAATCAAACAAAAACAAATTATCCAAGCCCCGACGGGTGGGGGCCCGGAAACATTCACATGCCGTGACGCGTCCCATGTCAATCCGGGCCATATTTTGCCATTTGCAATAACCAATGTGAAAAGAAGCCTGTGCGGAAACAACAAATGTGCAAAAGAATCTTGCGCGGAAACAACAAACGTGCAAAAGAAGCCTGCTCGGAAACAACAAATGTGCAAAGAAGCATGCGCGGAAACAACAAATGTGCAAAGATGCCTGCGCGGAAACAACAAATGTGCAAAGAAGCCTGCGCGGAAACAACAAATGTGTAAAGAAGCCTGCGCTTTCGCGCAGGCTTCTTTGCACATTTGTTGTTTGCTGCTTGGCAAGTATATATATGCTTCTGGTTTGTATATCTAAACTTCCAAGACTATCGCTGGCCCGTATAGCTGATCAGGTCGGTTTGTTCGAAGACAGGTTCGCTCGTGACGGGGCTTGTTTGATTCAATTTATGTGTCCCCAGGAGAATCGTGACTATCTGGATTCGTTAGCATGGATTCGTGATGTTTCTCCGACTTATTTAATCAATATGTTTTATCCCGAAAACAATAAATTACACTACTGACGTAATGCTATTAAACGAAACAATTGCTCAGTACGAGCTTTAAATTCGTTCCATTTGTACTCTAATGGTCCGTAAATAGAAACGCCATGAGCTTAATCCAGGCGGATTGGTTTAGTTTGCGGCCCACTCAACGCTATTAATAATTAGGTCATGTCGAGCCTGCCCCTCTTACCTGATTTGATTATACCTTTTTTTTTTTTCTTTCTTTCTTTTTTTTTTTTTTTTACTTTTTTCAATCTCCACGAAAGAATGCATTGGTTTGAATTGTGGTTTAACGTCCGCTTCAATATTGTAGACGTTGTTTCCAATAATTTCGTGAGACCTTTACCAGATACATCTCAAGCTCTGCCGCTCAACGGAATTAAAAGACGTATATGCAATGAACGATCTGACTCGCACCACTTTGCCACGGAAGTCCAAGAGGCGAAGTCTCTCACGTAACGATAAACAATCCCTCCAATTTTGTTTGATTTGATGTTTAACGTCCCCGTCAACACCCAATCCGTGCAATGAACAGTCTTGTAAAGTTATACCAAATAGTCTAACACCTCGACTCCATTCGACATTAGCTCCAAAATTGGAACAAGTTTTGTTTGTTTGTTTGGTTTGAGGTTTAACGTCCCCGTCAACACTATATAGAAGGGCAGTTGTCAGTTTCTGGCCAAAGACTGTGCACTGAACTGGTTAACCGCTTACGTATATCCTTGCCCAGGAAAAGAGTGAATAAGTAAACTGACCGGCTCGAAAATGACCTAAATAGTGTTGACTGGGTCGTTAAAACACCAATTCAAACAAATATCGGAAGAACGTTGTATGTTACACGTAAATGTTTTGTTTGATTTGTTTATTTGATTTGGGGTTTAACGTCCCCGTCAACACTGTATAGTTCATTTTGGAGACGTTGCTTCCAAGTTTCTGGGACTTTTACCCGACACTGAGATGAAATGACATATCAAGCCCTGTCATCCAATGAAACCAATATAGGGTTTATAAACATGGACGGGCCGACTCGCACCGTTTTACCTAGGCAGGCTTAGATCCTCTAGGCGGTTTATCGGTACTCGTGTACGGTTGGTTTCAGCTCTGCGTGGAAGCATCATGCAGCCCATCTATTTCTCCAAGCCCCGATGGGTGGGGGCCTTACACGTAAATGTAAATGACTGTCTGTAAGCTTGACATTTATGGAACTTTGTTTTTGGAACTGTGTCACACCAGAAATTCTAAACCGTCAAGTAATTTACAACATTAGCATGTGGCCTTCACACCACGCGCACGTTTTCTCGCTAAAGCATTAATTAACTGTTGAAAATCATGTTATAGTTTTTTTGTTTGTTTTTTTTGTTTGTTGTTTTTTTTTTTTTTTTTTTTTTTGTTTTTTTTTTCGCTTTGTGTGTGTGTGTGTTTTACGGCCATTTTAAGATTATTTTTACATAATCATTTCGATCCGATCGTTAACCAGATCGTTAATCAGAGCAAGGCAAAAACCGGAGTACCTGGAGAATAACCACCTGCCCACCAGTTGCAAAAGTGTAACCCAAGCGAGGCTCGAACAAAGCAACGAGAGAGTCACCACGGTTACCAACAGGGCCACGGAGACCCTTGTTAATATCCAACTGGTGTATCGTTTTCTTTTGACAAAAAAATCAAAGCACTGAGAGTACCCTTGAGTCGATTGTCTCTGGGCATGCTGGGAAAATAAACATGAACTGAGACTTAACCCTTATCTTGCAGAATATTCATTTAAGCCACACCCACTTCTGTCTATCGACCAATCAAATTACTTGATGTAATTTATTGCTACAAATTCATAAACTGAATGCCAAACAGTGTAGATCCTGATCAGATTCAGAAGCCATCTGATCTGGATCTACACTGTTTGTAAAGATAGGGGTTGTCGTGAACAGCAAGATAAGGGTTAAACCGTTTCGTTTAACCCTTGAATTCCAATTGTTAAGCAAAAAAAGTGAGGACCTGAGCAGACGCTGCATTTTTCTGACTCTAAGATTCCTGTACTACAAGCAAAAAAGTGTAGACCCTGATTTGATACCGCGTTGCAAAGCCTAACCCATGATTCCAGCTCGGATGTGCAGACAACTAATTTACGCAACACGATAAAAAAACATAACGCTGCTATTTTCTATAACAAATAGGGAAGGTCAGGTGAGCTTTAGCACTGAAGAAGTTTCTATGCTTAGAAACATTGAGTCGATTAATAAACAATCAAACCAAAACTGCGGCACTCTTCTTATTTCGGTTTCAACCGAAAATTTCTGTGATGGTTGAAAGTTGTCCACCTTCGAAAAATAACGAAAAATCTGCCAGCTGTTCCCATTACCCATTTGCCTCACGTTGTTCGGGTTTAAAGAAAAATCAAAGATTGGCGGACAGTCAAAACTGTTTGGTTTCGCACTTGAAGTTCTGTACTTAAACCAAACAAAGAGGGCCCTCATCAGACATCACGCAAGTCTTGTTAAGATTCTACAGATAACCCTACACACTACATTTTGACCGCACCATCACGAAAACAAGCCTATATAATATTGACCCCCTTGAACCCCACTTTTATATAGTAAAACTGGGGTTTCAGGGGGTACAGCTTATTTTTCTAATTTCTGTTCTAAAATATAGATTGTGGGTACTCGGTATAACCGCCTCGATGAGGCGGTTCTAACGAGTGCCCACACTCTATATTTTGAGCAGAAATAAGAAAAATATCAAAATTTTTCATCTTAAAATCTTCATTTTTTCGGCGATAAAAGTGGCAATTTATTTGTATAGGCGTGTTTGCGTAATGAAAGATAAGAAATGTGAAGCTACCGTTACCTGATGTTTGTAAAAATCAATGATAGTCACCTGGACATCATCACTAAAAGCTACTGCGCTATGTAACTAGGGGTTGATTGACAACAAACCCAAAAAGCAAATGTGCCTATTATGTGACAACCACGCATTAAAATCATCAGTTTATACATATGCATATTTTGCATCAATTTAATCTACATGATGACCTCGATGTTTTTATGTTTTTAAGTAGATGAACGTGAAATTTATCAGCGATTTATACAACCTTCCTCACTGTATACGATTTATAGTTGGCTGACTTATATTTAGACATGTACACAAAAACCTCTTAATATTATAATGTTATTAATCAAGTAATTTCGTATTGGCCTAGTTACAGGTCCGAGGTCTGCTGTATTGGCACAAGGCCGAAGGCCGAGGCCAATACAGCTGACCGAGGACCTGTAACTGGGCCATTACGAAATTACTTGATTAAAGACAATTTTATTAATTGACGCAATTAAAAATACGATTTATGATTTTTGAATATTGGTTGACCTTGTGTAATATAGGATAATCAATTATTCTAACACAGCGCGCCTATATAGGCAATGGAAAATAACTGTGTTTTATTCTACAACAAATCACAGCTCGGAAGAACGTGACGAGTGACGTCATTACAATTCCCAAATTAAGACGTCACTAGTCGATTTCCTTGACGTTAGACGGTGTAACGTCATTTTCTCGCATCGAAAACGTAAGAAAAGGATATAAATGCACTTGTTTCAGTCGATAATTTTAGCGGGATTTCTTCTAACAATGGCGAAAGGTTGTTAGAGTTTGAAGGAAACAACAACATTATTGCCGATTTTCAGCGTGTTAGAATCGAAATAGATCAGCTCTTGTCTGTGATTTGTTGAGTAATAAATCACAGTTTGTCGGTCAGTTGTAAGTAGACAAATCACGCGCGCTACGCGCTTGTGATTTGTCTACTTTACAACTGACCTCCAAACTGTGATTTATTACACAACAAATCACAGCTAGAGCTGATCTATTTCTTAAATAAATAACACTATTAATGGGATCCAAAGCAGTAACCTGTTAGTTAAACAACCGTGTTATATCAAAATAAAAACATATATAGATTATATAGAAAAATGACCATTTATGTATGGTCACTTTTTCTATATAATTTATACATTTTTGGAATCCATCTTAATACCGTCTTATATCCAAAAACCGCGTTATAACGAACCGCGTTATAATGGGGATGTGGTGTTTTACGAAAAAAGCTGATTGTTCTGTATAATAGTGATAGCATGTTTGGCATCAAATTAAAGGTCATTAAGGTATCAATATGTTCATTTGTTTTGCAGAGAAACGTGATTTTTTCAGTGATTTATAGAATCTCTTCCTCTGCATATACAATGAGACTGCTTTCGCAGGCTGATATTTTAGAAAAATAACTGTTCAATTTGAAAATAGTGAAGGCCTTGATCAGACGCCGCGTTGTGCCTGCCTGATCTGTCTGCATTATTTGCCAATGCCACGTTTTTTTGGAAATTTCACATCGCAAACATGCGATCAAAGCGAGGCCCCCGCCCATCGGGGCTTGAGAAATATATGGGCTGCATGTTGCTTCCACACAGAGCTGAAACTGATCCCCATACGAGTACTGGTAAACCGCTTAGAGGATCTAAGTCTGCCCAGGCAAAGCGGTGCGAGTCGGCCCGTCCATGCTTATAAACCCAATTGCTTTCATTGGGTGGCATGGCTTGAGATGTCATTTCATCTCAGTGTCGGGTAAAAGTCCTATAAACTTGGAAGCGACGTCTCCAAAATGCCTTAACAGTGTTGACGAGGACGTTAAACCCCAAATCAAACAAATCCATGCAATCAAAACAGCAATGCCTGTCGGTCTGACGTGGCTAATGATCTATAAGAAATAACCTTGGTGACTGACTGCGTGTTGTTATTTTCGAGAAAGACGCTTCCATGTGATTTGTATGCGTCTAGAAAAATCCGATCAATCTGCTTCATTGAAAAGCAGTGTTCACGATGAGAGTCTTTAACGTTTCTTTTTTCTTTCTTTTTTTTTTTTTTTTTTTTTTTCTTTTTTTTTAATTGTTTCCTTTGAGCTAACACACCCGTGCGACATAGTGCATTTGTCACACCTCCAAAATGGCTTCTTTTCCGATGAAAATCCATGATGTTTTTTCTCAGTTATACTGCAAACATAGGTTGTGGGTACTCGTTAGAACCGCCTCAGTTAGAAAGAGGCGGTTCTAACGAGTACCCACAATATATGTCATGGAGTAAAAATAAGAGAAAATAGTGTTTACCCCCGTAAACCCGACTTTTCTCTATTCTAAGTGGGATTTTTTGTTTGTTTTGGAGTTTTACGGCCCAGTCAACACTATTTAGGTCATTTTTGAGCCGGTCAGTTTACCTATCAACACTTTCCTGGGCAGGCTTATACGTAAGCGGTTAACCAGTACAGTGCACATTCTTTCGCCAGAAACTGACAACTGCCCTTCTTGAATCAGCGGAAGGGAGAGAATGACCGTAGAAAATTCTAAGTGGGATATAAGTGGGTGTTAATTTCACGGAATTGTCGCGTGATGAAGTGCGCATGCGCAGACAAATAACATTCTTGCATGAAGATACATCAAGGTCTGCGATCAGCCATTACGAAAAAACGCCTATACAATTTTGACCCCTTTAAACGCCACTGTTATATAGTAAAACTGCATGGGGTTTGCAGGGGTATAAATTATTTTTCTTATTTCTGCTCAAAAACATAGATAATGGGTTAATGCGCATGCTCAGGCTCGTGTCGCCTATCGGATAATTATCTTTCAAATTAGTTTCCGCATTTTATATAACGCATTGACGTAAATCGATTTACATAAGATTCAGATTGAAGCTGAAAAACCTAGCAACCCGATCAAGAGTGGATATAAAAAAATACCTTTCAAACTTCCGTACAAGACACTTAACCCTTTTTATACCCCCCCCCACCCCACCCCGCCCGTCGGGGCTTGAAGAAATAGATGGGCTGCATCTGCATTATGCTTCCACGCAGAGCTGAGTCTGACCGCACACTAGTACTGGTAAACCGCCTTGAGGCTGTCGGTTTCGGACGAGCTTGAGATATCATTTCTTTCATCATTTCGGTTAAAAGTCCCACAAAATTGGAAGTAGCGTCTCAAAAATGACCTGTACAGTGTTGACGGGGACGTTAAACCACAAATCAACCAAACAAACAATTCACGCTTTTTGTACCAAATTGAATCACCCTCCTTACATATAGCAGGAGTCCCTTTCAAAAGGTAGGGGTCTCGGGTTGCGTTTTCTTCAAACTTTTCTTGGAAAATGGTTTAAATTATCGCAAACATTGTAGGTCTTGGTCAGACGCTGCGTTATACGGCGTCTGATCTGTGCTTGCACTATTTGCCAATTACCCGTTTTTGGATTGGAGTAAGTCATATGGTGCATGCGCACTGTCCTTATCTGTCCTTATCAGGAATATGTAGTAACGTCAAGTAACGTGCTGTGACGTCAACCTTAACGACGGCGCATATGAGGCCATATTCAACCAGTGCATCTAACATGCGAGAATATCCGATTTTGGGTAAGAACACCAGGGTTAGAACAGAATTTCTGTCCCAAGCTAAAACTATGGATTTCCTTGTCTGGTGTGCAAGAATAATAAATGGGCCCCGTCAAGCGATTTTGGTACTTATCGCTTATGCGAGCAGCGAAGGTCCAGGCGAGCCTGCGCATCCGCGCAGTCTCGTCTGAACCTTCGCTGCTCGCTCATACAAGCAGTGAATCAAGAGAAACCTTCAGACAGAAAGCCATATCACTGGCCCCTCTGAATGGTTGGGCATGCGCAGTTAAAATTTGCCATGACGGAATGCTCGAAGACACAAATTCGCTTGGCGGGGCTCAAATAATCATTACTTTGATTTCATACGTGGAAATAAGCTACATAAAGCTACTGCGCTTAGTTACTCTGGGTCGATTGACAAATAACCAACCTAATATGGGTTAAACATAGGGCTGGCTAATCGGAGCTGAAAAGATAATTGATTATCACTCCTGTCATTGCGATCGATAATCGATCAGTAATCGCTACGGTTTTAGCCATAATTTTACCTGTCTGGCTTTCTGTCTAAGCATGACTCTTACATTATGTTGCACTTTAGCACATGTATATCTGAACACACAGGCCTGAGCAAACAGTGTAGACGCAGATGAGACGCCGCATCATGCGGCGTCTCATCAGGGTCTGCACTGTTTGCCACTCATCCAGCTATTTAATGCATAAGTTTGAGTAGTAAATTGTACCTAGCATGTACTCGATTAAAAGCAAATCAGGAATGATAATCATTTTTTGTGGAATTTATCGATCGATTAATCGATTATACGATTAATCGTGTCAGTCTTAGTTAAACATTCTGCGGGTCATACGATAGTGTGCTGAACTACAAATGTTAATGGCCGCTGTTACAACGCATAATGTAGTAATGTAGTAATTACTACATTTTGATTTTTTTTACTACATTATGCGTTGGCATAGTCGACGCGAAATGAAGTAAAAAAATTATTTCATTTCGCGTTGATATGCACCATATCGACGCATAATGAAGTAATGATGGTAGAACATAGCTGTCTTCGAAAAGACTTAGGAAGCAATACAGTTAAATTCCTACAATTCAGACCACATTTGAGACGGTTCAAAAGTGGTCTTTAAGACCACAGTTGAACAGTCCAAAAGACGGTCTTCCACAAAAGCACACTGAAGGTCAAAATCACAAAGAAAATGTAGCTTTAACCTTCCAAATATGCTTTAAAAACAAAATTTGTATTAATTTTAGGTGGTCTTAATAGTTGAATTTCATTGTATTTGATTAAGCCAGTAGAATTAAAATCGTACGCCTTGCGCTATTTTGGTCTCATGCCTGATGTCTTTCCCTCAATCAAACAAATCAAACAAAAGACAGACAGGCAGACAGACAGACAGACAGACAGACAGACAGACAGACAGACAGACAGAATGGACAAAAACTATATACCCCCTTGCATACTTCGTATGCCGGGGGTATAAATAGATGGGCTGCACGATGCTTCCACGCAGAGCTGATACCGCCCGTACATGAGTCCTCGTAATCTGCTTAGAAGGTCTAAGCCTGTCCAGGAAAACTGCTGCGAGTCGACCCATCCATGCATATAAACCCTATTGCTTTTAATTGGACGGCAGCGATTGAGATGTCATTTCATCTCAATATCGGGTAAAAGTCCCATAAAATTTGAAGCAATGTCTCCAAAATGACCTAAATAGTCTTGACGGGAACGTTAAACCTCAAATCAAACAAACAAACTGTTGACGCATAATGAAGTAAAATTAAGTATGCCACCCATCGCCGCAAAATGTAATAATTCTTTCATTTTGCTCAAACCTCTTAGTATCGACGCATAATGTAGTAAAAACGACATTTTATTTCATTTCGCGTCGACTATGCCAACGCATAATGTAGTAAAAATTTCATAATGTAGTAATTATTACATTACTACATTATGCGTTGTAACAGGCCGCTTATGTAAAAAGAAATGCAAACGAACTGCCTGAAGCTATTGAATCGACATTTTACCCATTCTTCCGCTGTTTTATGGTCGACAATATTCCATTTGTCATTTAAGGGATTCAACGATACTTTTTAACATTTTTTTTTATCAAAAAACCCTTATCGAATAGTGAAGACACGGATATCTGGTCTACACTGTTTTATGAGTTTTTTCTATGTAAGAACAGGTTAAGAGAAGTACTGTCGTCCTCAGCATTACGATAACTTACCCATGCGATATGGTGCATTTTCACATGTCCCAAATGGCAGCTTTTCTTATAAAAATCCGAGATATTTTTCTTATAAATGATCAAAACATAGGTTGAGGGTGCTTGTTAGAACCGCCTCAGTGAGGCGGTTCTAACGAGTACCCACAACCTATGTCTTGGAGCAGAAATAAGAAAAATAATGTATACCCCCGTAAACCCCAGTTTTCTCTATATAAAGTGGGGTTTAAGGGGGTCTTCATTTCACGGACTTGTTTACCTGATGGGAAATACTGTTTTTTATTCGCGAGTTAGTGTCACTAATACCTTATTTAGATTTTTAACTGATCAGCTTTAACCCTTATTTTTGTACCAAATGGAATCTTCCACCTTAAGTATTGCAAAAATCCATTTTAATTTTTAGCTGCCCCCGCCCATTGGGGCTTGAAGAAACAGATTGGGCTGCATGATGCTTCCACGCAGAGCTGAAACCGACCGCACATGTGCACTGGTAAACCACTTAGCGGGTCTAAGCCTGCCCAGGCCCAAGTAATGCGAGTCGGACCGTTCAGGCTTATAAACCCTTTTGGTGTTATTGGGTGGCAGGGCTTGAGATGTCATTTCATCTCCGTGTCCAGTAATAAAAGTCCCCCAAAATTGGAAGCAACGTCTCCAAAATGACCTTTACAGTGTTGACGGAAACGTTACACCACCATCACGAAAACATGCCTGTATAATTTTGACCCCCTTGAACCCCATTTTAAATAGTAAAACTGGGGTTTCCGAGGATATACCTTATTTTTCTTATTTCTGCTCTAAAATATAGATTGTGGTTACTCGTTAGAACCGCCTCGATGAGGCGGTTCTAACGAGTGCCCACAATCTATATTTTGAGCAGAAATAAGAAAAATATCACAATTTTTCATCATAAGATTTTCATTTTTTCGGCGATAAAGGTGGCAATGTATTTGTATAGGCGTGTTCGTGTAATGACTAATCAATATGAGTAGCAAGCTTCGCAACCATACGTGGAGAAATATAGAAGTTGTTGCATTCACAAGCATTTGCTTGCAAGTTTGACCTTTGAGCTCAGCCAATGACGCCAGGGGTTCAGAACAAAATTCGAATACCCGTATGCACATCTTAAGCAATATGTGTACCGATTTTGGTGACCATTAATTGGGTAAGAAATAAAAACAAGAGGGCCGTGATGGCCCTGGGTCGCTCACCTGGTCCATATTGTACAAATGAAATTGTAGTAGAGGGTTTGAGCAATTTTGGTTGACCAAAGAAGTTTTTTTTTTTTTATAATTTAAGCTCTGTTGACCATCTTGTTCATCCAAGCACAACGGTTTGAGCAATTTGGGAAGAGGGTCACCAAAGGAACATTCCTGTGAAATTAATTCGAAATCCATCCACTGATTAAGCAGAAGTTATTTAAAAGTTTTTCTTTTATTAGCTCTGGCGGTCACACATTTCATCCAAGCAGAATTGTTTAAACAATTTTAATAGAGAGTCACCCAAGAAACATTCCTGTAAAATTATTTTGAAATCCATCCACTGGTTAAGGAGACGAAGTCGTTTAAAGGTTTTTCTATTTTTTAGCTCTGGGGGCCATCTTGGTCATCGGAGCAATTTTGGTATGAGGTCACCTTAGAAACATTCCTGCAAATTTTCAAAATCCATCCACTGGTTAAGGAGCAGATGTCATTTAAAGGTTTTTGTATTTTTAGCTCTTGTGGCCATCTTGTTTATCAGAGCAGAATGGTTTGAGCAATTTTGGTAGCTGGTCACCCAAGGAACATTCCTGTGAAATCATTTCGAAATCCATCCACTGGTTAAGGAGGAGACTTCTTTTAAAGGTTTTTTTTTTCTATTTTTAGCTGTGGCCATCTTGTTCCTCCAAGCAGAACGGTTTGAACAATTCTGGAAGAGGGTCACTCAAGGAACATCCCTGTTAAATTATATCGAAATCATCCACTGGTTGAGGAGCATCAATCGTTTATTTTTATTTTTTTTTTATCTATTTATTTTTTTCTATTTTTAGCCCTGGCGGCCATCTGGTTCATCCGAGCGGACCAATTTGAGCAATTTTATTAGAGGGTCACAAAAGGAACATTCTCGCGCGGTTATTTCTAAATCCATACAATGCTTAAGAAAGAAAAGTTTTTTAAAGGTTTTTTTATTTTATTTTTAGCTCTTGCGGCCATCTTGTTCATCCGGGCCGGACAGTTTGAGCAATTTTGGTTGAGGGTCACTCAACGAACATTACTGTACAATTATTTTGAAATCCAACCACTGGTTCAGGAGAAGAAGTCATTTAAAGGTTTTTCTATTTTGAGCTCTGGCGGATATCTTGTTCATCCGAGCCATACGGTTTGGGCAATTTTTGTAGAGGGTCACCCAAGGAACATTCCTGTGAGATTATTTTGAATTTCATTCACTGGTTAAGGAGAAGAAGTCGCTTAAAGGTTTTTCTATTTTTAGCTCTAGTGGCCATGTTGTTCATCCGAGCGGAACGGTGTGAGGGTCACCAGAAGAACCTTCCTGTGAAATTCTATCAAAATCCATGCACTGGTTTAGGAGTAGAAGTCGTTCATTAAAGGTTTTTTCTATTTTTAGCACTGGCGGCCATCTTGTACACCAAAGCGGAACGATTTGAGCAATTTTGGTAGAGTGTCACCCAAGGGACATTCCTCTGAAGTTATTTCAAAATCTGTCTAGCAGTTTTGGAAGTTGTTTAAAGCAAATGTTGACGACGCACGCACGAAGGCACGCACGGACGGACGACGAACAAAGACCGATCACAATAGCTCAGGTGAGCTAAAAAAGTATTTGCATTCACAAGGTTTGTGACAGACCGACGGGCGTCCAGAATTATACAGGTGACGAAACTAATATACCCGTTTTTTTTTTTTGTTTGTTTTTTTTTTTTTTTTTTTTTTTTTGTTTGTTTATTTTTAAGAGGCACTGATCAGACGCCGCGTTTTGCGGCGTCTGATCTGGGCCTGCACTATTTGCCAGGTACCTGTCTGAAATGGGTTAATTAAATACATGTACCCTTAGTCAACGCTGTGGTTGTTAAGGATAGGTCTACGAAGTAACCGAATGTGTGCAAGTTTTGTTGAATTGGGTACTTTGTGGTAATATAATCAAATCTCTTCGAATCGTATGTTGCCTGTCGCTAATATGCGTCGCTAATATGCGGCATTAAATGCAGTTTCGCTTCCCCCTTTTAACTTTGCACTGTCGCACCTTGCGCTAAAAAGTTTTTAATATGTAGAAGCACGCACCTGTCTATTATAGTCAGTGCGTACTGCGTAGGAAACATATCGCAACACTGTTAATTGGAAGCACTTGCACTTCTGTCGGATATGCATGTTATTTCTGGTGGGTTGGAATCAGTGCAGACTCTTTCTTACTGACATTAACTGCTAATTCCACGATATGAGCCCCGCCAAGCGAATTTGTGTCTTCGAGCATTCCGTCATTACAAATTTTAACTTCGCATGCCCAGCCATTCAGAGGGGCCAGGGATATGGCTTTCTGTCTGAAGGTTCCTCTTGATTCACTGATTGTATGAGCGAGCAGCGAAGGTTCTGGCGAGACTGCGCGAATGCGCAGGTCCGCCAGAACCTTCGCTGCTCGCATAGGCGATAAGTACCAAAATCGCTTGACGGGGCCCATATGATGATGAATCGTACTGTTGTATAGGGTTAAACTTTTCATTATCTTCCTGTTTTTATTTTTTCCTCATTTCATTGTCTCTTCAAAGACGTACACTAAAATTCCGCTATTAAGATCACCTAAAATTAAGTAAAAGCATATTTACAAGGTTTCAGATACATTCGCTTTGTGTTTGCATCATCTAGTGTACTCTAAGTGGAGACCACCTTTGGAACTGTTCGAAAGTGGTCTTTAAGACCACTTTTGAACAGTCCCAAAGGTGGTCTTAAAATAGTACATTTACTGTATTTTCTCAAATACAGTAACATTCCTATATCAAGACCCCTTTGGGACTGTTCAAAAGTGGTCTTTTAGACTATTTTTGAACAGTCCCAAAGGTATGTGTGTGTGAATTCAGGTTTAACGTCGCTTTCAACAATTTTTCAGTCATATCACGACGGTGTCTGGTTGCGACAGGGAGCTCAATGCTCACTTTTATAGTGCTGCCTCACTGAAGTATCATGTCCCAGACACATTACATGATACCACACCCAGTCACATTATTCCGACACTGGGTCGACCACTCCTAGCTCTACCCTGTAAATCTGAGTGATAAGCGAGGAGCAGCTAGTACCATTTTTAACGACTTTGGTATGTCGCGACCCGGGATCGAACCCGTGACCCCCCGTTCCCCGGAGCGGACACTCTACAAACTGAGCCATCGGGGCCGGTCAGTCCCAAAGGTGTTCCATTACCAGAGGACACTGTGGGCAGAAATCACAATGAAAAATAAGTGAAGCCTTCAAAACAGGCTTTTTAAAGCAGAATTAGTCTTATTTTTAGGTGGTCTTAATAGCGCAAGTTCACCGTATTCCAAACATCACTGGTGACAGAAGTAACATTTTTGTGGTTCCATAGCAAACCCTTGAACTGAATATTCATGTATAATTTACCAGTTTGGTAGGTACCTCAGGAGCTAAAGTCGCCTTATTAGTCATTACAGTAACAAACCAGTGTTTTCACATCTCCAAAATGGCTACTTATGAAAATCCGTGCTAATGAGCACCCACAATCTATGTCTTGGAGCAAAAACAAGAAAAATAATGAATACACCAGTAAACCTGAAATTTTCTTGTATAAAGCGGGGTTCAGTGGAGTGTTAATTTTAAGGACTGGTTCAAGTGACGGCTGTAATCAAGTCTGATACAAAATACAGTGGTATTGTATTGAAAACTACTCAAAACAAGGCTTTGCATTTAGGAGGCAAGAAAGTAAGTAAGTAAGTAAGTAAATCAGCAAAGCCCTTAATTAACGAGGGTGACAACATTTAGCAGATAAGCTTATCTTCCATGAGGCCCTCAAAACTTACTCACACTTTTGTGTCTGATCAGGGTCTACACTGCTTAAAATATAGGAATTGAAGAGTAACAGTTGCAAGGAAAAAAGTAACATTTCTCATTCTCAGTCGACCATAGGGGCGGGCTCGAAGAAATAGATGGGCTGCACGATAGTTCCACGCAGAGCTGAAACCGACCCGCACACGCGTACTGGTATACCGCTTAGAGGATCTAAGCCTGCCCAGGCAAAGCGTTATGAGTCCATGCTTATAAACCCTATTGGTTTCATTGGGCGACAGGGCTTGAGAAGTCATTTCATCTCAGTGTTGGGTAAAAGTCATACACAATTGAAAGCAACGTCTCCAAAATGACCTATACAGTGTTGACGAGAACGTTAAACCTCAAATCAAACAAAAACAAATTGTCTTATTTCTACTTCAAGCATGTATAGTAAAATTCCTATATTAAGACCACCTTTGGGGCTGTTTAAAAGTGGTCTTGAACGCGGTATCTGATCAGGGCCTGCATTATTTGCTAACAGAATTTTCCATCAAAAATAGAATACAAGAGGGCCCAGAGGGCCCTGGTTCGCTCACCTGATCCAATGTATAACAAGTGGGCCCCGGGCAGGGTCAATTTTGGCCCCAGGGCTATAATTTGAACAATCTTGGTAATAGTCCACAAGATGAAGCTTCATATCGAATATGAAAGACCTGGGCTTTCTGGTTTCAGAGAAGAAGATTTTAAAGGTTTACCCTGCATATAGAAGTCTATGTAAAACAAGATTTTCCCTATATAAGTCTTATGTTAAACCAAAGGGCCCCGGAGCAGGGGCATTTTTGGCCCCAGGGCTATAATTTGAACAATCTTGGTAGAGGTCCACTAGCTGAAGCTTCATAACAAATATCAAAGACCTAAGCCTTGTGTTTCAGAGAAGATGATTTTTAAAGATTTTCCCTATATAAGTCTATGTAAAACCAAAGGGCCACATGGCGGAGGCATTTTTGGTCTCAGGGCTATAATTTGAACAATCTTTATAGAGGTCCACTAGCTGAAGCTTCATAACAAATATCGAAGACCTAAGCCTTGTGGTTTCAAAGAAGAAGATTTTTCAAGATTTTCCCTATATACGTCTATGTAAAACCAAAGGGCCCCGGAGCGGGGGCATTTTTGGCCCCAGGGCTATAATTTGAACAATCTTGGTAGAGGTCCACAAGATGAAGCTTCAAACTAAATATCAAAATCCTGGGCCTTGCAGTTTCAGAGAAGAAGATTATTCAAGATTTTCCCTATATAAGCCTATGTAAAACAAAAGGGTCCTGGTGCGGGGGCATTTTTGGCCCCAGCACTATAATTTGAATAATCTTGGTAGGGGTCCACTAGATGAAGCTTCATACCAAATATCAAAGACCTGGGCCTTGCGGTTTCAGAGAAGAAGATTTTTCAAGATTTTCCCTATATAAGCTTATGTAAAACAAAAGGGCCCTGGTGCGGAGGCATTTTTGGCCCCAGCACTATAATTTGAACAATCTTGGTAGGGGTCCACTAGATGAAGCTTCATACCAAATATCAAAGACCTGGGCCTTGCGGTTTCAGAGAAGAAGATTTTTCAAGATTTTCCCTATATAAGCCCATGTAAAACCAAAGGGCCCCGTGCGGGGGCATTTTTAGATCCAGCACTATAATTTGAACAATCTTGGTAGGGGTCCACTAGATAAAGCTTCATACCAAATATCAAAGACCTGGGCCTTGCGGTTTCAGAGAAGAAGATTTTTAAAGATTTTCCCTATGTAAGCCCATGTAAAACCAAAGGACCCACGTGCGGGGGCATTTTTGGCCCCAGCACTTTAATTTGAACAATCTTGGTAGGGGTCCACTAGATGAAGCTTCATACCAAATATCAAAGACCTGGGCCTTGCAGTTTCAGAGAAGAAGATTTTTCAAGATTTTCCCTATATAAGCCCATGTAAAACCAAAGGGCCCCGGTGCGGGGGCATTTTTAGCTCCAGCACTATAATTTGAAGAATCTTGGTAGGGGTCCACTAGATGAAGCTTCATACCAAATATCAAAGACCTGGGCCTTGGATTTTCAGAGAAGAAGATTTCTAAAGATTTTCCCTATATAAGCCCGTGTAAAACCAAAGGGCCCCCGTGCAGGGGCATTTTGGCCCCATCACTATAATTTGAACAATCTTGGTAGGGGTCCACTAGATGAAGCTTAATACCAAATATCAAAGACCTGGACCTTGCGGTTTCAGAGAAGAAGATTTTTTAAGTTTGCGGTGAAAAAAATCTATTTTTGGCTACTGTGACCTATATGTGCATCGGACCGGAACCATTTGAACAACTTTGAAAGGGGACCACCTAAGGATAATTCCTGTGAAGTTTGGTCAAAATACGATCAGTGGTTTAGGAGGAGATGTCGTTTGAAGAAAAGTTTACGGACGCACGCACGGACGCACGGACGGACGCACGACGGACAAAAAGTGATCCCAAAAGCTCACCTTGTCACTACGTGACAGGTGAGCTAAAAAATGAAACAAGAGGGCCATGATGGCCCTGGGTCACTCACCTGATCCAAATTTTACAAAACAGAGTAGAGGGTTTGAGCAATTTTGGTTGACCCAAGGAGGTTTTTATAATTATAGCTCTAGTGGCCATCTTGTTCATCCAAGAACGGTTTGAGCAATTTTGGAAGAGGGTCACCCAAAGAACATACCTGTGAAATTAATTCGAAATCTATCCACTGGTTAAGCAGGCGAAGTTATTTAAAAGGTTTTTTTTTTCTATTATTAGCTCTTGCGGCCACCTTTTTCATCCCAGCAGAATTGTTTGAACAATTTTAATAGAAGGTCACCAAAGAAACATTCCTGTGAAATTACTTTGAAATCAATCCACTGGTTAAGAGAAGACATCACTTAAAAGGTGTTTCTATTTTTAGCTCTGATGGGCCATCTTGGTCATCCCAGCAGAACGCTTTGAGCAATTTTGGTATGAGGTCACCTTAGAAACATTCCTGTGAAATTATTTCAAAATCCATCCACTGGTTAAGGAGCAGATGTCATTTAAAGGTTTTTGTAATTTTAGCTCTGGTGGCCATCTTGTTCATCAGAGCCGAATGGTTTAAGCAATTTTGGTAGATGGGCACCAAAGGAACATTCCTGTGATATTATTTCGAAATCCATCCACTCGTTAAGGAGGAGAAGTCTTTTATAGTTTTCTTTTCTATTTTAAGCTGTGGTGGCCATCTTGTTCACCGAAGCGGAACGGTTTGAGCAATTTTGGTAGAGAGTCACTCAAGGAACATTCCTGTGAAATTATATCGAAATCCATTTATTGGTTAAAGAGCAGAAGTCGTTTAAAGTTTGTTTGTTTTTCTACTGTTAGCCCTGGTGGCCATCTTGTTCATCCGAGCGGAGCAGTTTGAGCAATTTCGGAAGAGCGTAACCCAAGGAACATCCCTATAAAATTATTTTTAAATCCATCCACTGGTTAAGGAGAGAACTCATTTAACGGTTTTTGTATTTTTAGCTCTGTCGGCCATCTTGTTCATCCGAGCAGAACGGTTGGAGCAATTTTGGTAGGGGGTCACCCAAGGAACATTCCTGTGAAATAATTTTGAAATCCATTCACTGGTTAAGGAGAAGTCGTTTAAAGGTTTTCTTTTTTTAGCTCTGACGGCCATCTTGTCCATCCGAGCGGAACGGGTTGAGCAATTTTGGTAGAGGGTAACCCAAGGAACATTCTTGTGAAATTATATCAAAATTCATGCACTAGTTAAGGAGGAGAAGTTGTTTAAATGTTGTTGTTTTTTCTTCTATTTTTGGCCATCTTTGTCATCCGAGCGGACCATTTTAAGCAATTTTGGTGGAGGGTCACCCAAGGAACATTCCTGTGAATTCATTTAAAATCTGTCCAGCAGTTTTGGAGAAGAACTTGTTTAAAGCAAAAGTTGACGGCGAGCAGACGCACGCATGCACGCACGCATGGACGGTCAAAGACCGATAACAATAGCTCACCTTGAGCACTTTTTGCTCAGGTGAGCTAAAAACAAAAGGCCTGACATTCCTTATACCACAAATGGTCGTGACCAACATAGAGCAGTGACAATGGAAGAGTTCACAGGTATATAATGGAAAATGAGTGTCAATTTTAAATAGTAAAGTGAAATGCCGCTTTTAACCCTTGTCCTGCTGAATATTTATATATGCCACACCCACTACCGATTATCAACCAACCAGATTACTTGATGCAAATTATTGCAACAAATTCACAATCTGAATGGTAAACAATGTAGATCCTGATCAGATGGCTTCGTCAGAAGCCATCTGATCTGGATCTACATTCTTTCAAAGATAAGGCATATCAGGGATTAGCAGAACAAGGGTTAAGACCACCAAAATTTAAGACAAAATCTCCTTTAAAAAGCTAATTGTTTTGAAGGGTTCACTTAATCTTTCTTTGTGTTTTCTGCTCACAGTGGCCTCTGGTCAAAAACCACCTAAGTGGTCTCAAAGACCACTTTTGAACAGTCCGAAATGTGGTTTTAATAAAGGACTACGTTGCCTTAATAAACTCCGAAATTATTGAATTATCAAACAAAAAGTATAAATCCGGACGAATAGTAAGGGTAAGTCATGTCATGGAGTTTTGCATATCGTTTTAAGTAACAAATTGATCATACTTAATGGTCTGAATCTATTCTGATAAATTACACACCCACGCTTACTTCAAGATTAGCATAACACAGCTGGTTTTTGTTTGTTCGATTTGAGGTTTGACGACCCCGTCAACACTGTACAGATGTTTTTGGAGTCGTTGCTTCCAGTTTTGTGGGACTTTTACCCGACATTATGTTGAAATGACATCTCAAGCCCTGTCGCCCAATGAAACCAATAGGGTGTATTAGCATGGAGGGTCCGCCTCGCACCGCGGTTCCTGGACAGGCTTAGATCCTCTAAGTGGTTTACCAGTTCTAGTGTGCGGGCCGGATTCAGCTCTGCGTGGAAGCATCATGCAGCCCATATATTTCTTCAAGCCCCTATGGGCGGGGGCCAAACACAGCTGGTTGCTGTATAAAATTGACATCTTTCTCATAAACTTCTTATTTCTCATTGTTTCTATATTTCTCTTTTTCTTTCTTTCTTTCTTTCTTGTTTCTTTCTTTCTGTCTGTCTGTCTTTCCTCCAGCAAGGGGCTTGAAGAAATTGATGGGTTGCACGATACCTCCACGCAGAGCTGAATCCGACCGCAAACAAGCACTGGTAAACCGCTTAGAGGATCTAAGTCTGCCCAGGCAAAGCGGTGCGAGTCGGACCGCCCATGCTTACAAACCCTGTTGGTTTCATTGGTTTCATTGGGCGACAGGGCTTGGGAAGTCATTTCAACTGAAGGTCGGGGAAAAGTTCCACAAAATGGTCTCCAACTTCTCTAAAATAACCTATACCATGTTGATGAGGACGTTAAACTTCAAATCAATCAATCCTAAATCTATCTGCCAACGCGTCGACCTCTGTGGAGGACATCAGCCGGTGGACATTGCATAATACACTCCATTTTCGCAGGATGACATCATGTTATTACGGTAAAGGACTTGATGACTCTGTAATTACGGTAGGGGACTTTAACCTGCACAGGCGATGACTCTCCCTGCACAGTGGACGATACACGGTGAAGAAATGTGAAGGTAGTTCTCATCACAAGATTATTGTCACAGATTATTGTCTTACATGAGTGCCCATGTTTTATTGAATTTATGCTTGGCCGCGCATTTTATCCCTTTTCCTCAACTCGTTTAATAAATTCAATAATACATGAGCACGAATGCAAGATTCTATTTATCATATGACATTTAAAACGCACTTTATTCACGATTGTTTACAGAAATGTCAATATTCCGCCATTTGTAAACGCGACGTCGTAAACTACATAGTACATATAACGTTAAGGGACGTATCTAGCTAATTTGCATATTTAATCCACAAGTGGATTATCGAAAATATTACATGGCGTTATTACACTCTCAGACGCGACGTCATATGATAAATTGATTTCTATGCTATTTTAGCAACAGTAACTTCGACCTTGACGCATACGAAATTTATGTCACATACACACCTACACCACATTGTGAATGCATATGCAAAATTCAAAGTTCATGGTGAAGAAATTTGGAAGTTGATTGATTTGAAGTTTAACGTCCTCGCTAACACTATAAAGGCCATTTGGAAACGGTGCTTCAAATTTTGTGGGACTTTTACCCAACACTGAGTTGAAATGACGTCTCAAGCCTTGCCGCCCAATGAAACCAATAGGGTTTATAAGCATGGACGGGCCGACATTGCCTGGGCAGGCTTAGATCCTCTAAGCGGTTTACCAGTACTCGTGTGCGGGTCGGTTTCAGCTCTGCGTGGAAGCATCATGCAGCCCGTCTATTTGTTCAAGCCCGATGGGCGGGGGATAATTCTCAATGAGATAGCTAATGTTTTTGTTCTAAATGATAAACTCTCTTGCATTAGTTTACACTGTGTTTTTATTATGGGAAAATCATGTTTGCTGTTAACTCTCTTTTCCCTGTAATTCCCTATTTGTTGTTATACCTAAACACAGATATTCGCTCCTCGCGAATCAATTCGAACCCTTCACCCAAATTGATAAAGGAAACAAACTATTTTGAACGATTTAACTCCAATGAATTGGTTGTCCTGACATCACGAAAACACGCCTTTATAATTCTGGCCCACTTGAACCTCACCTTTGTATCATAGAAAAACTGATAACATTATATTCCGATTTCTGCTCAAAACATAGATTGTGGGTACTCCTTAAAACTGCCTCGTCGAGGCGGTTCTGTGTACCACAATCTATATTTTGAGCAGAAAAAAGAAAAATAATACAATTTTTCATCTTAAAAAGTGTCTTTTTTCGGCCTTTAAATTAACAATGTATTTGTATAGGCGTAGTTTCGTAATAAAACGGCCCCACCACTACAACCCCAACTCCAACCATGCATGTAAACAGGACAACAACAAGAACGAACTTACCGGGAAATCCTCATGCAGCTAGATCTGCGCGATCCAGAACCAACTAATGCCTCATCAAGTAGATTTCAGGCCCTGTAAGCTGGAAAAGAAAAATAGAAAATCAAAGAACTGATAACGCTGTAAGGTCGATCTTTCCGAGACTGGGAAAAGGTAGGCCTTAAATTCCCGCATTTTTTTTTTGTCGTTGCTGTTGTTGTTGTTGTTGTTGTTTTGGTTTCGCGGCCCTTTTAAGATTATTTCACTCATATCGAGCCGATCGTTAATCAGAGGTGGGCGAAAACCGCCGGAGTACCCGAAGAAAAACCACCTGACCTTCCGTTGCAGAACTTGGCGTCTCACATGTAACCCCAGCGAGCCTCGAACCCACAGCGGTGAGAGATCTAATGATTAAGAGTCAGCGCTCTTATGCACTAGGTCACGGAGGCCCGTCCCCCGCATTTTAAGCAAACAATTTATACCCTGATCGGTGATCAGACGTCGTCTGATCTGGGTCTAAACTGTTTGCCAATGTTGCCGCACATGTGTCGAGTAAATATTTTACACTAATCTTTCTTTTAGTCAGAAATCTACTTCACAACGAAACGAATAAGGAGCCTATTTTCTATAAATAACCGTTTACATGTACATCAATCTGAATTTCCTACAAATCACTGAGTCACGTGGACATCAGTACTGATGAACTACTGTGCTTAGTAACTTACGGTCGATTGACAAACAGTGAAAAACTTTTTATTGTTGTGAATTATGATGTCACGAGGAAATGAACACAATAAGCTATTATCTTCATATGTTTTGTGTTGTTAATCTTTTGGAGTTTAACCCTTATCCTACTGTTCACGACAAAGCCCCCGCCCATAGGGGCTTGAAGAAATATATGGGCTGCATGATGCTTCCACGCAGAGCTGAATCCGGCCCGCACACTAGTACTGGTAAACCGCTTAGAGGATCTAAGCCTGTCCAGGAACCGCGGTGCGAGGTGGACCGTCCATGCTAATAAACCCTATTGGTTTCATTGGGCGACAGGGCTTGAGATGTCATTTCATCTCAATGTCGGGTAAAAGTCCAACAAAATTGGAAGCAACGTCTCCAAAATGACCTTTACAGTGTTGACGGGGACGTTAAACCTCAAATCAAACAAATACTGTTCACGACAATCCATGCCTTTGCAAACAGTGTAGATCCAGATCAGATGGCTTCTGAAGAAGCCATCTGATCAGGATCTACAATGTTTGTCATTCAATTTGCGAATTTGAATAATTAGTTACATCATTGGGCAAGTAATTTGATTGGCTGAACTGTCAATGGGTGTGGCTTTTTTTTATTATGCAGCGGGATAAAGGTTAACTAAAATATTGTTTAAACCAAAAATCGACCCAATAAAACTGGAAAATGAATTTTACATAGGAAGTCGGCGAAAGTTCGAACAAGACTCGCATCCGCGCTGTCGCTGGCCTATCTCTAGAACGAAAGCACTGACCGGTGGGTCGATTGTCTTTGACATGGACTTATACTGCCGCCGTCAACACTGTATATGTCATTTTGGACAAGTTGCTTCCAATTTTGTGGGACTTTTACCCGACATTGAGATGAAATGACATCTCAAGCCTGGTTGCCCAATGAAACCAATAAAGTTTAGATCCTCTAAGCGGTTTACCAGTACTCGTGTGTGGTCGGTTTCAGCTCCTATTACGGTAACACATCCGTGCCACAATGAGCATTCTTGCAAATATCAAAAACTGTTTATTTGGTGTTTTTTTTTTGTTGTTGTTGTTGTTTAATTTCAAATCAAAACGTACGTTGTGGGTGCTCGTTAGAACCCTCCCACTGAAGCGGTTCTAACGAGTACCCACAATCTATGTCTTGGAGCAGAAGTAAGAAAAGTAAGCCCCCCATTTAAACCACAATTTTCTCTATATAAAGGGGTTTACGGGGCTATCCATTTCGCTCACTTATTAATATGATGCGCAAGTACGCGCATGCTATAAGACGTATTTTCGCCTTTCGCGGCTCATGTTTCAAAGTTCGTGAGACAGAATAAGATGCAAATCATCAAACACGGGGTCAAGAGTACTCAACAAGAAGCTATTTGTTATTCCGCTAGATTTCCATGACAATACATTTTCTGGGGAGAATAAGTAATTAATTTCTTCCGACTGGATACTTCAATAGACAGACTGGAAAAGAAGAAGCTGAAAACTATAGCTGTATAGATAAGAGGGGGTGTCTTAATATTTTTTTTTCTTATTTCCGCACAAAAACATATGTTGTGGGTACTCATTAGAAGCGCCTAGGCGAGGCGCTTCTAATGAGTATCCACATCATAAGTTTTTGTGCGGAAATAACAACAACAAACAAGAAATATCTTTAAAAAAGATATGCGGCGTAAATTTAATTGGAAGGTTGTTTAGAAATATGAGCTACAATAGTGACAGCAACAGTTGTCTAGCTATGAACTGGTTTACTGTATTCAAACAATTCAGATGTCACGCGAGGTAAAATAGCTTTGCAGAGGGCGGTGTCCCGCCTGTTTGAGCTAAGGTCAATGTAAAAGGTCAAGGTTAAAAACATGACCTCATTTCATTTATGATCTCAAGTATATGCACAACAAATAAGAAAACTTTATCATTTACTGTTTTTGAACACAAATTCTAGGGTTAACATTTAGGGTTGTCGCCATGGTGAACGTAAACGCATAGACGGACGAACAAACGGACGAGCAGACAAACGGACGGAAACTTGATCTTATGTGCACCTAACTAAAACTCAAATTACACTTATTCCTTTTCAGAATTGATATAACATTAATGATATTCGAAAATGTCCATTATGTGTTAAAATGGAGGACATAAAGTATGCTGAAGACAAATGATACACTGCAACTTTTCTTGGGCATATATTGTAAATTAAACATCTGTCAATTTGTAATGCGATTATTACATTTTTTGTCATGCTATATCTCTTTATTGGTTTCATTGGGCAACAGGGCTTGAGGTGTCATTTTATCTCAATGTCGGGTAAAAGTTCCACAAACTTGGAAGCAACGTCTCCAAAATTACCTACACGGTGTTGATGGGAACGTTAAACCTCAAATCAAACAAACAATTCCTTTCGCAGAAAATTCTTCCTTTCGCGAAAGGAACCTTCCTTTCGCGAAATGGTTCCTTTCGCTATATAGACCAACCACGCGAAATTAGGTCAAAATAGCTATTCAGAATTCACTAGAAACACAATTATACATATGACGTATGGTCATCAAAGGACAAGACGTTGAGCAAGCCGAAACTGTATATATTTTTCATTCATGTCTCACATAAAAAAATGAAACATTTCCTAGTTTAAAACTTCGGTAAACTGTCGTGTTTTTTTTAGTAGATATTTATGCAAATCATTGACCAATGAAATGGTCATCTCCTTGGACATGTGGTTTTATTGACCAATGGAATGACGAAAAATGTAGGACAAAAGCAAAAACAGAACGGCTACGCCGTAAAAAAAAAATAAGTACATGTACTTTTCGGGTGAAAAACGCGCCTTATCTGGAGCTATGTCAACGGCCTCTTTGTCAAAAGTATTTCCGGTCTTTCGTCCTCACCACGTATCTAAGCGTACAATGCATATTCCTCCGCCAGAAACCGGCAACTGCCCTTTTTGAATCAGCGGAAGGGTGCGAATGACCGAAACAAATCGTAACAAACATTTTATGGTCAATCTCCGCGAAAATGTACTTTTCTGAGTTTGAGTTTACGAAAGAGAAGAAAATTATTTTCCCTTGCAGCAACCCCTACCTTTGCCGTGTAGACCAAGATCATATAGTTCTGATGAAGCCATCTAATCAGGATCTACAGTGTCGTGCAGTTTGTGAATAAACCAAATACATAATACCAAGTACAAGTAATATGCTTGTGGATAGTCAGAAATGGGTGTGGCTAAATTAATTTATTCAACAGGATAAGGGATAAGGTTTTTGTTAACCTTACGATAACACACCCGTGCGTCATAGTGCATTTTTTCACATCTCCTAAATGGCTACTTTTCTGAGGAAAATCCGTGATATTTTTCTTATAAAAACGGCAAACATAGATTATGGGTGCTCGTTAGAACCCCCTCATTGAGGCGGTTCTAACGAGTACCAACAACCTATGTCTTAGAGCAGAAATAAGAAAAATAATGAATACCCCGGTAAACCCCAGTTTTCTCTATATAAAGTGGGGTTTAGGGGGGTCTTCATTTCACGGACTTGTTCGCGTGATGAATTCTCGTGGGGTTGGGGGCGGTTCTTAAGAGCACCCACAAACCGTCTGAGGCGGAAACAATAAGCACATCATAATAATGTTGTTTTCAGTGACATCAAGGGTTAGAATATCTTAGAAAACCACAGCCATAAAGCGAGGCTCAGGTGTACATCAGCAATATCAATATTTGTAGCCATAAAAAAGAGCATGGTTGATGTTTAATGTTGTCTGTTTTTGTCTGTTGTTTCCAAGTAATCTACGAAAAAAAAAATAGAAAATTGTGAAACAGCAGAGTAGCATTGACGACTTAAACAAAACACAAACAAGAGCTATAAATGGAATAAAGCGAAGCAGCGCAGGAGAGAACCAAGGATACTTGGTGTCAGTAGAGATTTCTTGCGGTTAGTAGAGCGGATATTCCAAAACTGATCTCTTGGATCGTCTTCTCTTTATTTTTGAATTTTAGCGTACTTGAACAATACCATAATCCATACAAATGGTTGTCACATCTAGAAAATTGTTTGAAAATAATGATATTTTTTGGATAGGACAAAATTACGTAATTTTATCCTATCCATAAAATATCATTATTTCAAACGATTTTCTAGACGTGACACAACCATTTGTTTGAGTGTGTGTGTGTGAATTCGGGTTTAACGTCGCTTTCAACACTTTTTCAGTCATACCACGACGGTGTCTGGTTGCGACAGGGAGCTCAATGCTCACTTTTATAGTGCTACCTCACTGAAGTATCATGTCCCAGACACATTACATGATACCACACCCAGTCACATTATCCTAACACTGGGTCGACCAGTCCTAGCTCTAACCCGTAAATCTGAGTGCCAAGCGAGGAGCAGCTAGTACCATTTTTAACGACTTTGGTATGTCGCGGCCAGGGATCGAACCCGTGACCTCCCGTACCCCGGAGCGGACACTCTACCAACTGAGCTATCGGGGCTGGTACAACCATTTGAATGGATTAAGGTGTTGTTCAAGTACGCTAAAATGCAAAAATAAAGAAAACGATCCAAGAGATCAGTTTTGGAATATCCACTCTACTAACCGCAAGAAATCTCTACTGACCCCAAGTATCTGTGGAGAGAACAAGGCGTGCCGCACATCTACCTAATTTGGTATCTGTTATAACACAGAGCATTGCGTCACAACGAATACGATAAAGAACTAATATGGAAATATTATTACATGTAAATGCGTCAATTGTATGCGCCACGCCGTGAGCAATGGTGTTTGATAATAGGGGCGGCCAGACAAGGCTCAGCTAAGACTGTGTGAAGTCTGATCTGATCCTTTGCTGTTCGCTTGTTTCAACGACCCTCAGTAATACCTTAGGACAGACAGAAATGCCTCCTCTCTATGGTATAGAGTGCTCGATGTAAACCCATCATGCTTTTGTTGGAGGCAACATGTACAGCTCATCATTTTTATTGTACAGTTGAACTCCGCTGCTACAAGCTAACAGTGAGACCAATTCTCCTATTGAAACCATATTGTTTTGTTTTCGACACCCACTGTCCTTTGGTAAGGGCCCACTTTTGGACTGGACAAAAGTGGTCTAAAAGACCATTTTCGAACAGTCACAAATGTGGCGTATTAAATATAGTCATTTTACTGTATTTTTTGTAATAAAAGATCGGTTAATTATCAAAGTTTCAGATATGCTGTGTAAGTGAGATATATTGTCAAATCTTTAGAAGGCTTTTATGTCTAGACACACAATTACAGAAAAGAGCGTTTCATGTAACACCTTTTACAGACAAAAGGCTTTTATAAGAACGATTGCATCAGACTGCAGTCAAATGTGCAAATCAGGTAACATATTTTTGTACATTAAAGAAGTCCCGCTATATAACGACAGCAAATAGCACCAACAATTACGATCCACATCTGTGACAACACATTCGTGTGACATATGTAGTACATTTTTGTCATATCTCAAAAGGGTATTAGTGAAAACCGCCTTATTGATGCGATTGGGTCGATCATTACCAGTGGTGGAACTAGAATTTGTTTTTCTACAAAAACATAGATGTCTCCCCCTTTTTGACCTCTAAGTATGACCTTGACATTGGAGGTATCTTGTGTGCAACACATCATCTTATGAAGATGAACAGTTCTGCAAAGTAACTTTAAAAAGTTCATAGAGAAATAAGAAAGTTATTGACTGAACACAAAAAAAGCCCTTTTTTACCTTTGACCGCTAAGTATGGCATTGACCTTTGAGGTACAACACATCGTCTCATGATGGTTAACATTTCTGCCAAGTAATTTCATAATCCATCAAAGTATAATAAAGTTATTGACTGTACACAAAAAGTCCCCTTTTCTGAGCTTTGACTCTAAGTATGACCTTGACATTGCAGGTATGGACCTTGGTCTTGCACACGACCCATCGTCTAATGAAGGTGAACATTTCTGCAAGGTTACTTTAAAAAGTCCATCCAGAAACAAAAAGTTAATGACTGGACACAAAAAAGACATTTTTTACCTTTGACCTCTTAGTATGACCTTGACCTTGGAGGTACTGACCTGGGTCTAGCGGGCAACACATCGTCTCATGATTGTTACAATTTCTGCGAAGTAATTTCACAATCAATCCAGGAATAAGATAGTTATTGACTGAAAACTAAAAAAGGACCCTTTTTTGACCTTTGACCTCTTAGTATGACCTTGACCTTTGAGGTACCAACATGTGTCATGCAAGACACACATCGTCTCATTGTGGTTAACATTTCTGCAAAGTAATTTCAAAGTCAATTCACAAATAAAATTTATTGACCAAACACAAAAAGGCCCCTTTTTTGCCCTTTGACCTCTAAGTATGACCTTGACCTTTGAGGTACCAGGTCATGCACGTACCACATCGTCTCATGGTGGTTAACATTTCTGCCAAGCAATTAAACAAGAGGCCAATGGGCCACGATGCTCACCAGAGCTCAGGCAGGCACTGTCCACTGACAGCCATGTATGGTTTTAATTTATTGATTATAAAGTCTCCCAAAATTTCGACCCAAGCAGACTAGTGGCTTCAGAGGTCTGATGTCGCTTGAAGACAACAGATGACAGTTGACAATTTCCCACCTGTGGCAATAGGCCAAAAAGAACATTATTAAAGGAACATTTCTATGAAAGTTTGACAAAATATCTTGAGAGGCATTAATGTCATTTTTCAATTTTCCCCATTATAAGTCAATGGAAACTGTTAACTTGCCATAGCAAACAAACCAAAGAGCCAAATTTCATAAACCAGAGCTCAGGTGGGCACTGCCCAATGGAGCCCTGATTGGTGTCACTAAAATGGGTCTTATAAAAAGGAACAGAGACATATATGGTTTAGCGGTGGGGATATGTATGGTTCCTGAGACGTAAGGCCTTTTAAGCAATGGAGGGATTCGGGCATGGCAGATCCCAGAAAAGCCAAAGATTGTTGCCACTGAATATGTCTTATCATAAAGCTCAAGAATATATATGGTTAAATGGTGGGGATCTGAACGGTTTCTGAGATATGAGGCCCTTTTATGAAGTGGAAGGGAGAGAAATGGCCCCTGCGGACACCCCCCCCCCCCCCCAAGACAGGGTTGACTAATGTGTCTAATAACAATGAACAAGAATATATATGTGATTATAGGATGGGGATTTGAATGGTTTCTGAGATATATGGCCTATTATTAAGTCGAGTCTTATCATCAGGAACAAGAATATATATGGTTCAGATATATGGATTTTAATGAAGGGGTAGGGCATGGCCCGAGGAACCCCGGGGGGGGGGGGGGGCCCCATGCTGGTGTCACTGTTTGCGTCTTATCATAAGGAACAAGAATATATATGGTTTAGGGGAGGGCTCTGAACAGTTTCTCAGATAAATGGTCTTTTGTGAAGTCGAGGGGTGGAGTGTGGCCCGGGCACAACCTGGGTGACCCCTAGGTTGGTGTCACTGAATGTGTCTTATCGTAAGGAACAAGAATATATATGGTTATGGGGTGGGGATCTGTAAGGTTTCTGGAATATTTAGCCTTTTATGAAGTGGAGGGGGTTGGGCATGGCCCCCCGCACATCACGGGGGACCCCCAAGTTGGTGTCACTGAATGCGACTTATCATAAGGAACGAGAATATATATGGTTTAGGGGTGGAGATCTGTAAGGTTACTGGGATATTGGGCCTTTTATGAAGTGGAGGGGGTGGAGCATGGCCCCGGCACATCCCGGGGGACCCCCAGGTTGGTGTCACTGAGTCATCTTATCATAAGAAACAATCTATGGTTTTGGGGTGGGGATCTCAATGGTTTCTGAGATAAATGGCATTTTATGAAGTGGAGGGGGTGGGGCATGTCCCCGGCACATCCCGGGGGACCCCCAGGTTGGTGTCACTTAATGCATCTTAACATAAGGAACAAGAATATATATAGTTTAGGGGTGGGGATCTGAATGGTTTCTGAGATAAATGGCATTTTATGAAATAGAGGGGCAGGGCATGTCCCCGGCACATCCCGGGGGACCCCCAGGTTGGTGTCACTTATTGCATCTTATCATAAGGAACAAGAATATATATGGTTTAGGGAATGGAATCTGTAAGGTATCTGAGATATACTGCATTTTATGAAGTGGAGAGGGCGGGGCATGGCCCCAGCACAACCTAGGGGACCCCCAGGTTGACATAAAAGCATTATGGCTGAGAGAAGTTTACTCAAGGAACATGTCTATGTAAGTTTTGTCAAACTATCTGCAATGACTTGGCAGTAAATGCCATTTTTCAGTTTTCCCCATTATAAGTTAATGGAAACTCTAAGTTGCCATAGCAACAAAACTAAAAGGCCAAATTTCATAAAAAAAAACACAAAGCCTGTAAAGGCAAATATGGTGAAAATTTTCATAAAGTCTCAGCCTCCTAGAGCATATGGTTTCTGAGGAGATTATTTTTTAAGTATTTTTTTTTTTCTATTTTTTGCATTTTGGTTTCCATGGCAACAAAATAAAAATGAACAGAAGGCCTAAAATCAAACGGCAGATAGTAGATTGTCTATGGAACATTTCTATGCAAGTTTTGTCAAAATATCTGCAGAGGCTTGGCAGTAAATGCCATTTTTCAATTTTCCCCATTATAAGTGTATGGAAACAACAAGTTGCCATAGCAACCAAACTAAAGAGCCGATTTTCATAAAAAAACACAAACTTTCAATCCCCCAGCCCATGGATGCTACAGATAAAATTTTGGCCCAATCGGCCCAGTGGCTTCAGAGGAGATGTCGTTTGAAAGTGTTGACGCCAGACGACGACGACATACGACAGACGACGACGACGGACAACTGCCTATCCTATAAGCTCCCCTTTCGGCTCTGGTGAGCTAAAAATCCACCTAAAAATAAGGAAGATATTGACCAAACACGAAAAAAATGCCCCTTTTGACCTTTGACCTCTAAGTATGACCTTGACCTTTGAGGTACCGTCCTGCGTCATGCGCGCCACACATCGTCTCATGGTGGTTAATATTTTTGCCAAGTAATTTCAAAATCCATCTGAAAATAAGAAAGTTATTGACCGGACACGATTTGCCCATACATATATACATACCGACAAACTTCCAAGGGAGATAACTCAAAAAGTATAAATGCGAGAGTTATAGCTCTTGCGCTCTGCACGTCGTCTAATATTGATTTATATTTATATGAAGTTTCGTGAAGATAGCTTGAACGGTTTTCAAGTTACAGAGTGGGCACGAATTTGTGACAGACGGACAGACAGACAGACGCCCGGGGAAAAAAACAATATATCTCTCCGAAAAAAACTGTTTCAGGGGAGACATAAATACCCACTGGTATTTACCGGTAATTACCGGCCTGGGAAATATTCCAAATTTCAGCAAAATGGAAAACACTGGGAAATATTTTTTTTTTGTTTTGTCTTGTTTTTTGGGGTTATTTCATTGAAAAGCACTATTAATATGTGTGTAATTCAATTGAAATAATAAACAATTAGCTATTTGCAACATACACCCCTATTCTTATATGTCCACAATCTTGCATCACTTACTCAAACAAACGCAAACATACACGTCTGATGAAGTTAACTGTTTTAATATGTTGGTTTTCTTTTGCTCCAGCATTTCAGTGGTTTCTTGCTGTCGAGTCCTCACCGTTGTCTCACCTCTGTGGTTCTGTGATTTCTGTGTTCACGGAGATGTTGCACTGATGAGTTAGGAGGCCTTCATGCGGACTGAACAAATTATTTGTCTAAATCGCGACGGAAGTAAGGGCGAGGATTGTGGCCACGTAAAATCGATTTAAGCCCCCCAGTGGAAATCTTCCACTGACCGTTCCAAGGCGGCTCTTCTGTGGCGATTTATTTATGTTGTTGTTTGTTACTTACTGTGTGTATCACTTGTGTCTTTTAATTTTGGATGGCCATATGGCCATTTTGTGGGAAAGTAACTGTCCATATGGCCTTCCTTTGTTTAGGTTTCCATTATGGTCTGGTCGCTTAATGTTTGTATTTCTTTCCCTTTGGTGTCTTTTATGGATGGAGTAAGTTAATTGTATCAATTCCTGATCTTTGTTTTACTTCTACTTTGTAACGGTATCTCATTTCAGGGTGCAGAGAGTTATTTAACTCTTATCATGCTGTTCACGACAACCCATATCTTTTGAAACAGTGAAGATCCAGATCAGATGGCTTCTGGTAGACATTCAGTTTATGAATTTCTAGGAATAAATTATATGAAGAAAGCTTATTGGTTCAAAGTCAGAAATGGGTGTGGCTTAACTGAATATTCAGCAAGAGAAGGGTTAAAATCACTCGTATGCTGTAGAAGATGGTGCCAAAGGATCCTAATATTTGAGACAGACAGGCCTGGGCTAACAGTGCAGATCCAGATCCGATTGCACTGTTTTAGGAGGGTTTGCCATTGGGACCATGTGTTTCGTATGCTTTAGCGTAATGTTTAAATATTTGGCGAATTACAGCAACGTTTTTGGATTTCTGAATTTTTAGGATGTTTACACTCGCCCATGTACAAGTTTGCTTGCAAGTTTGTCAAGTCATTTGTGAATAGTACTCCTACTTTAAACGGTGTGAGAATTGAACTTTTTTATTTAAGACCGTACAGGCATTAAAAGAACACAAGAAAGTTAAAAACTTTCTAAAATAACCTACTGGTACTCCCCAAAGTATTATTTTCAAGTCAAGTCAAATTGCTTAAAGTTAAAAACGGGCGTTAAAAACTAATATTTCAGAATCACAGTTTTGAAAAAGAAATTATATACATACCATATCTGCTCTGGCGGGAGTACATGCATTTAACCTGTCGTTATTTTAAACCTAGTAGATATTATTTTGGTCATTTAACCAATTCCAACTACATCCACACATAGCCTCAGATAAGCCGTAGTATGTTACAACATCAAATGAAATAACGCCATCGAATAAAATAACTCCTTCTTTGATGTTGAGTAGTGTGCAAACGTAACATCAAATGAAAAAATACGGTAAAATTCCTATATTTAAGACTACCTATGTGACTTTCAAATGTGGTCTTGAAGACCACTTTTGAACAGTCACAAAGATGGTCTCTTTTTAAGAGGCACTGGGTGTAGAAACCACAAAGAAAGAATCGCTGAAACCTTCTCAGTCAGCTTTTGAAAGCAGATTATGTCTCAGTTTCGGATGGTCTTAATAACAGTGTTTTACTGTTTTTCGTTTGATGCTCATTTACAAGCAAACGTAACATCAAATGAAATAACCATTTCAAACTTCAAACATGGCTGTGTCTGTGATTTCTTTGTTCACTGCGGATGTTGAAAACCCTCACGCGGACCGAACAAATATAATGTACATGTTTGAACAGCGAAAGTGAGCGTGAGAGATAGGATCCCGTAAGACCACACGTAATTTATTGCTGTCCGTTCCAAGTCCACTCTTTTATTGCTGTTCTTTTCGGCCCCCGCCCATCGGGGCTTGAAGAAATATATGGGCTGCATGATGCTTCCGCGCAGAGCTGAAACCGACCCGCACACGAGTACTGGTAAACCGCTTAGAGGATCTATGCCTGTCCAGGCAAAGCGGTGCGAGTGTCGGACAGTCCATGCTCATAAACCTTATTGGTTTCATTGGGCGGCAGGGCTTGAGATGTCATTTCATCTCAATGTCGGGTAAAAGTCCCAAAAAAAATGGAAGCAACGTCTCCAAAATGACCTTTAAAGTGTTGACGGGAAGTTAAACCTCAAATCAAACAAACAAACAAACAAACAATTGTTGTTCTTTGCTGTTGTATAACATTTTCAGCTTTCTATCGACGTATGTTTGCTCAAGCTACTAGCATTGTGACCACCCCGCTTCAATAGCTACTCGCTCCGCTTTCCGTTATTAAATATGTAGCTCACCTGAGCCGAAGGCCTTTCGTGAGCTATAACAATGACAAGGCTCCGGCATCCGTCGGTCCGTCCGTCCACACTTTCAACTAGTATATCTCTGGAGCCAGTATGCCAATATTTATCAAATTTCATGTGAAGCATTATATATCAGGTGGAGATAAGGATGAAGGCTGAAATTCGGCCAGATCGGTTTGGTGCTCTGGTATAAGAAAAAAATGTTCTTTTATGTGCTGTTATATTTATAAGAAACTGAACATATCAACATTACAAGTAAATGTACGAAAAAATATAAATATTTCATTTGATGTTACTTTTGTTTGCAAGTGTTATGTTTGCAAGCCGCTCAACAGCACGCAACTCAACATCAAATGAAAGAATTATTTCATTTGATGGCGTTATTCCATTTGATGTTGTATCAGGGGTGGCCAAATGTTATTTTTCTGACATATGTTGTGGTTATTCATAAAAAGCGCCTTTGGATGAAACAGCACCTGATCTACGCATGTATTAACCCTTACACCACCAATTAAATATACATGTGTATAGCAGACAACATTCAACTGCCCTTCCGGTTTCTTTGTTTGAATTCTACAGCTGCTCATCAGTATATACGTCTGGAAAAGCCTGAATTCGAACTCATGACCCCTGTTTTACTGGGCGAGTAGCTTAACCCATACTCCACAGAAGCTTCTTCTTTCCATTACCTTCAGTCGGTAACGGACCTCTGTGGCCTAGTGGCTGAGAGCGCTGACTCTTAATCACAAGGTCTCTTATCGCTGTGGTTCAGACGGTCAGGTGGTTTTTCACCGAACACACTGGTTTTCGCACACCTCTCATTAAAGATCGGCTCGACATAAGTGAAATAATCTTGAACTGGCAGTAAACCCAACCCCACACCACAACCCAAAACAAAACTCCAGCCAGAAGAAGCGGGAGAATGAACATAGGGGCTATCTACACTATATGAGCCCGGGCTGAGGCTCGGAATCTCGACCTCTCAGTGAAGGGGGATAAAAACACCGATCACCATAAGGTTAACAAGTCCATGTAATGTACACCCCTCTAAACGCCACTTTATAGAGAGAAAAGTGGGGCATGCGGGATATATAGTATTTCCCTTATTTCTTGTCCCAGACATTGGCTGTAGGTGCTCGTTAAAATAACCTATGTTTTGGACATAAAAAAGAAAAATATCACTTTTTTTATAGAAAATTAACCGTTTTTATCATATGACGTCGCGCCTGAGAGTGTTATAACGTCATGTTATAAATTCGATAATCCACTAGTGGATTAAATATGCAAATTAGTTAGATACGTCCCGTAACGTTACACGTACGACGTCCTTAACGACGTCGCGTTTACCAATGGCGGAATATTGACATATTTGTTGAACAATAGTGCATATAATGCCGTTTGATGTCATATGATAAATAGAATCTTGCATTCGTGCTCATGTATTATTGAATTTATTAAACTCGTTGGGGGAAAAGGGACAAAATGCTCGACGAAGCCTCGCATTTTATCCCTTTTCCTGAACTCGTTTAATAAATTCAATAATACATGAGCACTCATGTAAGATCCTCTATATAGGATATTAAGAAACACACTATTACGGGTGTGTTATCGTGGTGCGTTTTCGGCCATACACCTACCAATTGCGGGACGCTATCCTGTACAATTTGTCCCTCCGAAAAAGTGTGTCTATTCTTACTTCAAAGATTACCAAAACCATCTCCTTGTGGTGCGAGTCGGTCCATCCTTTAAATAAACCCTATTGGTTTCTTGGGTGGTTGGGCTTGAGATGCCATTTCATCTCAATGTCGGTTACAAGTCCCACAAAATCAGAAGCAACAGCTCCAAAATGACCTAAATAGAATTGACGGGGACGTAACACCTCAATACAAACAATCAACGGGGGGTTAAACACAGCTGACAAGCTGGCGATTCGAAAGCCCCCTACCTGGATTTTTCTAGCAGTAAAATGTAGGAGTAACGGTTGAACTTTAGCAAAAAAAAAAACGGGTTTCGGCATACTTTTTTCAATCACAGAAACAAGTTGATGAAGAAAATAACTAATTACATGGAAACGCCTACACATAGTTCCAATAAAGGATGAAAAATGCTTGATTGCCCCAAACATGCCAAGCTTCCTCTAAAAATGAGATATTGGCAAACAGTGTAGACCCTGATCAGACGCCGCAGATTGCGGCGTCTGATCAGGGTCTACAATGTTCTGCATTAAGAACCTATACCTGAGCTCTTTCAAAACTCAGAAAGATGGGAGGGACCGGACCCTGGGAGGGACCGGACCCTATCTGGTTGGAAACAGACCAGTGAAAGATTCAATTTGCAATACATGGGCTATTTCTGCTCGCGCGAGTGTGGAAAAGCAATAATGATCGCGGTTTATTGATCACTGCTAGCAGTGTATCGGAATCATGCGATGATGTTGCTTTTTTTCTTTTTCTTCTTCTTAATTAACGCTAACAAGTCCGTAAAACATAAAATGAAGATACTGAACACAAATTTATGTATATGGACGGGTGGGAATCATAAAGGTACATGTATACATGTACTTAACTTACTTAAGCTTTACTGTTTTCCATTTAACATGTAAACAAGTCCGTTTCTGTATAAATATATAACCTTCTAAACCCCACTTTATAGAGATACAAAACTGTGGTTAATAGGGGTATATCTTATTTCCTTATTTCAGCCCCATAACATTGATTGTGGTACTCGTTAGAACCGCCTCGATGAGGCGGTTCTAACGAGCACCCATAACCTATGTTTGTAGTAAACCTAAGAAAAATATATTATCCATTTTCAACAGAAAAGACGTCATTTAGAAGATTTAAAAGAGAACGCGTGTGTTATCATACAATGTAATGCTCATATAGTTCTTGGTGATTGTTCGAACACGCGCATTCAAGCTTTTTAAGTGCAGATTTCAGACAGCTCCTCAAACAACTGGGCATATGACTTTTCAACCAACGTCAGTACAACGTCGATTTAACGTAATGACTTTTCACCACGTCGCTTCAACATCGATACTCTCTCTCTCTCTCTCTCTCTCTCTCTCTCTCTCTCTCTCTCTCTCTCTCTCTCTCTCTCTCTCTCTCTCTCTCATTTATACTGAATGGCGTTAATTTGACAAACTTGTCTCATTTCGCGGAATAATATTTCTATCAATCACACAAGCGTTTTTACTTACCGACCTTGGCGGGAAGATAAATAACACTAACAGACTCTTGTGAAAAGGGCACTTACCATAAAGACAACCAGCGAAGTCTCAGGCGAGCATGCACAGAAGCACAGTCTCGTCAGACCCTTACCTGCTCCCAGAATTGAAGATATGCGTATATCGACGTACATCCAGCATCGTGTGTTTGCAAAACGAAAACACGCTTAACCAAATACATTGGCGGTATTCGACTGGTAGGTTTCGTGAAATTTCCGTGAAATTCCACGTAGGAGGGTGGTTCCTATTTGTAATAGCTGGTCACATGGTCCAATCAAATATTTTATTTGCGTATAGCTCATAAGCGACCGTGGTGCACGAAAGGTTCGACTTTTCCTTCGAATAGAATCGTGCTCCACGATCGCTTACGTATTTGAAAAATAACTCATATTTGATTGGACCATGTGATCGGCTATTACAAGATAACACCGCACTCCTGCGTGGAATTTCACGAAAATTTCACGAAACTTCCCAGTCGAATATGGCCATTGTTAGGTGTTCCGTCCAAAAAAAAATCAGATGACAAAATGTTATAATTTCCTTATTTCTGCCCAAAGCATAGATTTTGGGAACTCGTTAGAACCGCCTCGGCGAGGCGGTTCTAACGCGTCCCCACAATCTATATTTTACAACAGAAATAAGAAAAATAAGTTTTTCTCCCTGTATATAAACCTAAAAGTGGGGTTCAAGGGGGTCAGAATTATATCGGCGTATTTTCATGATGAGCCTATTAGTTTTATTGCGCGCGCGCATATTTAAAGAAAATAAAGCAGGGAAAACCAAGGGGCCTTTACCCAATGCCTCGGCTCAATATCATTCCTTACAGAATTTATGTAAGATGATAAATCTGGGGGAGCAATTTTCTTAAAGTAACAGTCATCTCGGAGCGTATTCAATCGATTTGTCGCCAAGGAAACCGTTTCGTTTTCACGCAAATTGGATGCTATCTCAAATTCACAGACACAATTATTAGTTCCTCCACATCAACTGATGACAGTCAATTTTTACTGCACTAGTATGTCCTAATTAGGTCTATATCAATGACCTTAGGAACGGAAAGAGCGGTCACAACCGACAAAGTCTCGTTCAGACGTCTGTCTTTACTTTCTAATCTGATACATGAAAGCTTAATGCGAACAGCCAAGGTGCAGATTAGACTGTGCGAGTACTGCGCGACTCGCGCAGTACTCGCGCAATCTGATCTGAACCTTACCTGATCACTTTACAGAAGTGCGATTTCCCATGTCGCGGCGCGATTCAGCTGTCATTTAAATGGCCTAGACATGCGCCGCGAATGGCCCTTAGGTGACAGGAACAATCCGCCGTAATTGATTTTTGTTTGGGTTTTACGGCCCTTTTCCATGCTATGTCACGTATAGCCGATCGTTATATTTTAAGCAGAGAGGAGCCTCCGTGGTGCAGTGGTTACGCTACTCGCCTTGTAAACCAGGGATCGCAGGATCGATCCCGGGCTTCTCCAGACTTTCGGATGAGTCTTTAAACCGATGTCCCCTTTCCGTATGACCTTAGCTGTTGGTGGGGCGTAAAACTCAAACACACACATATTTTAAGCAGAGGTCGTGAAAACCGTAGTCCCCGAAACAAAAACAACATGACCTTCCATTTCAGACCAGCATGTCTAAGATAAAACCCAAGCGAGCCTCGAACACACAATGGTGAGAGACATAAAGTTTAAGAGTCAGCGCTTTTAATAGCGCTCTTAAACAACCGGTCGGGGTGGATGGATGAGGCGAAGGTATCGTGTATCTTGCGCCACTAGGGCGCCCAACTGATACCCCCCTCCCCTTACCCGCGCCTCTTATCTGAGACTTTGGAATCCACACATCTGGACCATCACCAGAAATGACGATCAAGAACGATAACGTCATTTTTTGTCCGATTTGCTGTTTCTTAATACCCGGGGGAGTGAGCTCGCTTTAATACATGTATAGTAATCGCAGATTAGATTGACTTGGCGGAGCTAACGTTTGCGCCTCCCTTTGGAATATTCCATTAACAAAAAGGTAAACCAAGTCACCAGTTTGTGTGAATTCAACTGTAACACAAACAAAGCTGTGACGTATATGGCCATTTGGTCTGCTCGCAGAAAGCATGCGAAAGACTACCGAATCTTCTGGTGGACTCAGCGAATTTGACATACTGTATACATAAGGGCTTGAATCATGAAAAAAAAAATGAAAAAAAAAAAAAAAAAAAAAAAAAAATTTTTTTTTTTTTTTTTTTTTTTTTTTTTTTTGGTACTATATTAGAGACAAGGGGGGAAACTTCGGCACCATTTTTTTGGGGGGGTTACCTCATTTTACCCAGTGTATCTTTTTCGCAAATGAAGTTTTTCACCTGCTTATTACGAATTATACAAGTTAAATATGTCCACTTTGCAACAATAATCCGCCACTGTCTGTCACTTGCAGGAAACATGTTTTTCTCGCATGGATTAACTCAGCAAAGCAAAATTCGGCATAAACGTGTGACAAAAATTTTCAGGTTTTCATCAATCACAAGCGAACTAGTGTAACGGAGGAAACTTTTTTCGCTTTCAACTGATGTCTTTCATTCAAATGAACCTCTCTTGACCAATTTGAATCCAAAATGATGTATTTGCAGCTCTAAATTTAGATTTTATTACTTTTACATCACTTTATGTAAAAGATCAAGAAAACAGTCGTCGCGAAGCTTGGTTTTTCTGCTGATTCCGGGCTGCTCTATCGATGAACTAACGACCGGTACGACCGGTGCTGTTTAATTTTTATACCGTTCGCAGTAGTGACAAATGAGCATTATCGCTATTTTTCTTCCATTTTCAACTAAACCCCAAGAGGGGACACAGACGTTGTATACTGCATATACTCCAGTTTTGAGAACTGAAAGAGTACACAGTCACCATGTAATTACGGTAGGGTTCTTTAACCTGCACAGGGGATGGTTCTCCCTGCACAGAGGTCTCCAGTTAACGTTCAGATTCGAAGGACGATGCACCGTTATGACATCATACCTGCAAAATTTATTATACAAATGGAACGTGTTCTGACGCCGAAATTTTGGCACCACTGCTGGGGATCAAACCTGGGACCTTTAGCATCTGAGGCACTGAGCTAGGTGGGTGGCTAAATTTAGGAAGGCAGGGATTAGCCGCAGTTATCTCCTTACCGGACTCAGAAATGGTGAAATGTATTTTTTGTTGAAATCGTGGACGTTTTGTGTTATTTTCAAAACAGTTTCACTCATGCTTGTGTAGACAGAAATAAAACAAATGGACCCTGTATCGCTCACCTGAGCTAACAGATTCAAAGTTTTAGAAAGTGCCAGCCTTTACTGAAGGATTAATGGAAGGACATGGTGATGACAGGGTAAGCATTTTCTGCAAATCAAGTAGAATGTAACACTATGATAAATAGGCTGACCTCACCAGTTTTCAAACGCATCCCAGCTTTTATTCCTGACTTGCTAAGAAGATCCGATATAAACTGATGGGGCTACGGTGATGACAAGTTCAAAAATAAGCAATTAACTGCTGCAATCAAGGGGATGTTACTCTGTGAAAAATAGGCAAACCTCACGAGTTTTCAAACTCCTCCGAGCTTTTCTGCCTGACTTATTTGTTTGTAAGTTTCATAAAGATCCGATCAAAACTGAAGGAGCAGCAGTGCTAACAAGGTCGAAAATAGGCATTTTTAAGCAATCAAAGGCAGGTAACTCTATGATAAATGTGCCGACTTGGCCAGTATTCAAACTCATCCAAGGTTGTATTCCCAGCCACCTTACATGTAAGTTTCAGAAAGATCCGATCAAAACTGAAGGGGCTACGGTGATGACAAAGGTCAAAAATCAACATTTTCAGCCATCAAAGGGATATAACTCTACGATAAATAGGCTGACTTGGCCTGTTTTCGAACTCATCCAAGATTTTATCCCCAGCCACCTTACATATAAGTTTCAGAAAAATCCGATCAAAACTGAAGGGGTATGGTGATAACAAGGACGTAAATCTATGATAAATGGGCCAACTTGGCCGGTATTCGAACTCATCCTAGGTTTTATCCCCAGTCACCTTACATATAAGTTTCAGAAAGATATTATCAAAACTGAAGGGGCTACGGTGATGACAAGGTCGAAAATCGACATTTTCAGCCATCAAAGGGACATTACTATATAGTAAATAGGCTACCTTGGCCGGTATTCGAACTCATCCGAGATTTGATCCACAGCCACATTACATACAAGTTTCAGAAAGATCCGATCAAAACTGAAGGGGCTACGGTGATGACACGGTCAAAAATCGGCATTTTCAGCGATCAAAGGGATGTAACTCTATGATAAATGGGCCGACTTGCCCGGTTTTCGAACTCATCCGAGGTTTAATCCCAAGCCACCTTATATATGTTTCAGAAACATCCGATCAAAACTGGAGGGGCTACGGTGATGACAAACATTTTCCCATTGTAAGTCTATGGGACCTTGTGATTGCCATAGCAACCAAAGTTTTCATGCGATTTAAAAAAAAAAAAAAAAGAAAAAAAAAAAACCGCTAATGTCATCAATGCCCCACCAGAGGCATGCTACAGATGAGAAATGATTGAGATCAGCCTGCAGGCTGCAGAGATATAGCTGCTCAAAAGTGTGGACGGACGGACGGACGACGGACGACCCACTATACTATAAGCTCCCCTGGAGCCTTCGGCCAAGGTGAGCTAAAAAACAGCCAGCTTGTTACAATGCCATCAATACGTAAATGTTCAAAATGATGCAGCATGGAAACAAGTTGTTCCCTAATAATAATAATAATAATAATAATAATAATAATATAAATAATAATGATAATAATAATAAAATAATAATTGCAACATATTCCTTTTTATGTTTTGAAATTTTGATCCTGGGTCGCGCTATTGGCCAGTAAATGACAATAAGCACTATTTAGGTTGTGCCCATTGGGTGATTTAAGGGGACAGAACCCCTACAGTGCAGCACACACATGTTCTCTCATCCGCGAGTTTCTGAAGTGGACGCTTCTATTAATGAATTCGGCCAAATCCATTAATGTAGGGACTTGGGTAAGAAAAAACACTGCTCAATTCTTCTGCTCAGCAAGTTTGTATTAATCTGAATAGGCACCACAACTCACCACAACACGGCAAACAAAGAAGGTCAGAATAAGGTAGAGCATATCAACCTGATGTTCTTGAGGGGGGGGGGGTGTAGCGGGGATCATTTTACGGTCCTGTCGAGTTTATTTCACTCATATCGAGCCGATTGTTAATCACATGTGGTCGAAGACCGTAGTATCCGGTAAAAAAAATAAATAAAAAAAAACATCAGGCCTTCCGTTGCAGAACTCTTGAATGCCTTAAAAGTAGATGCCTTTTATGAAAGGTTTGATTGTGAAGTGCTTAGATCTGTTGAAAAAGTACTTGTATTAGCCTAGAGTGTATTGGAAAGTAAGTGAGAAATGGGGCCTTTTTCAATATATAGGACATTTAATTTTGGTGCTTTTGAGTAAAGCGGCATTCCAATCTTAGTGTTTCTCGACCAGGCTATTAAAAGGTTATAAATCGTTATTCATGCTCAATTCAGTCGAGCGTTAAATTTGTAATGCTCGCTAATTTTAAATACTAAAAGTTCATCAATTTTCCTGCTTATATTTGTTTGTTTGATTTGAGATTTAACATTCCCGTCAACACTGCAAAGGTCATTTTAGAGACGTTGCTTCCAATTTTGTGGGACTTTTACCAGACCTTAAGATGAAATGACATCTCAAGCCCTGCCGCCCAATGAACAAATAGGTTTAATTAACATGGATGGGCCGACTCGCACCGCTTTGCCTGGGCAGGCTTAGATGCTCTAAGTGGATTACCAGTACTCGTGTGCGGGTCGGTTTCAGCTCTTCGTGGAAGCATCATTTCTTCATGCCCCGATGGGCGGGGCCGTTTCCTGCTTTGATAAGAACTGAATAATAGAATGTATGATGGGATTGAGGCCGAAACAAGGAATTTTCAAGCAAGTTTTCAGTTTAGTTAAGTATCATGTACGATTTTGTCGAGCACGAGACTTTAATTCACTGAAAACGAGCCCGAAGCCACGACCGCAATATTAATTATTTTTCTCACCCAAACACTTTAAGGAATTTATTTGTTTGATTAGATGTTAAAAGTGCCCATCAACAGGTCATTTGGAGACGTTGAATCCATTTTGTGGGACTTTTACTCGACATTGAGATGAATTGACATCTCAGGCCCTGTCGCCCTATGAAACCAATAGTGTTTATAAGCATGAACGGTCTGACTCGCACCGCTTTGCCCGGGCAGGCATAGATTCTTTGAGCGGTTTAGCAGTACTCGCGTGCGGTCGGTTTCAGCTCTGCTTGGAAGCGTCACGCAGCCCACCTATTTCTTTAAGCCCCGATGGGCAGGTCCGAACACTTTAAAGAATGCGTTGTGAACTGCACAAATATACAGAAATTAATAAGCGATAAAGCACATTCACACCAATGTAACACAACAAAATGTCAGTATTTTAATATTCATACCTCCTGGAGAATATCGTCATAATTTTTCCAGTGAGCCGCTAAAGTTTGTGTCTAAAGCATCCGTTTACATGTAAAGTGCTACGCATGAAATAAAAACCAGTGCATGTACATTTCATGACCTGCTTTCTTTGACACTTGACAGCAGTTTGATGACAAATTGAATATCCATTTCATTAAAAGTTGATAAGGACATGTCATTCTGAGAAGCTGCTCCCCTAATTGCATGGATAACAAAACATGCTACAGAAGATGGTTTTGAAAACAAAATTACCTGGGGCTCAATGTGGGTCTTTTGCAATGACTGACATAATGGGATAGCTAATAAACCCTAAAGTGAGCAGCGATATGAGGCAAAGAAAACAAACACTTAGGAAATGAAAATTATTTTTCTGCTGTTCATGATAGTACGGACGCAGTGGGTTGTATGCAAAGTAAGTGAACCCCTTCGGGGTTCACGGGGTTCATGTAAACTTTGTTAGCGACTCGCTGTCGTTCATATTTTTCATGAAAAGCAGAAAAAATAAGTTTATTGTTTTATAATAACATTCTATGCCCCTCATCACTGGGCGAAAAATAATGCTTATAGGGCAAACTTTTTAAACTGAAAAAACATTTACACCCATTTTACTACATAGAGAGGAACAGCGTTGACCTCACCAACGCCCGTAGAGAACCATGGTTTAGAATGACGTCACTTGATGTCACTGAAAATCATGTGACTCGATGCGTTTACGGAAGTATGAACCATACTGTTTTCTATGTGTTTACATTATATTTTTTTATTTATGAGCCGGATAAATTCCATACCCTATCAGTTGAGCATTAAAAAAGTTTTATAATCCTTGGGCTGCAGGTTGGTGCAGTTTATGTCTGTACACCGTTCTTTCTACCTCTGGAATGAACAGTATACAATATTTCCATACCCCTCTAATTAATCTTAAGACTTCCACAAATTTAATCCAAATATCTGAGAGAGAGAGAGAGAGAGAGAGAGAGAGAGAGAGAGAGAGAGAGAGAGAGAGAGAGGAGAGAGAGAGAGGAGAGAGAGAGAGAGAGAGAGAGAGAGAGAGAGAGAGAGAGAGAGAGAGAGAGAGAGAGAGAGAGAGAGAGAGAACAGCTGACATTAGACAAAATACATGTTGAAACGCTTTTTCCTTGGTTTCCACTTATCACAAAAGAACGAAAATTCCTACAGGCCTATTGGCACCAAATCAGCCTTTGTTATTTAGGTAATAATATTAGAACACACGTTTAAAGTCGTCAGTCATTCCGACCACTATCAAATTTGTAAAACAATTTCAAGTATTTCTAGCCGTATCTCTTTTAACTAAAATTCTGAACCGTTTGGCTTAACACTGCTGCATTTTTATTTATTTTTTTTTTTGCTTAGCTACCCGTCGCCGTGTACCGGGAACGAGCGTTTAAACATAAGGTGACGATGTCGTGTACATAGCGGCCCCCGCCCAAAGGGGCTTGAAGAAATATATGGGCTGCATGATGCTTCAACCGCAGAGCTGAATCTGGTCCCCCACTAGTACTCGTAAACCGCTTAGAGGATCTAAGCCTGTCCAAGAACCGCAGTGCGAGGCGGACCGTCCATGCTAATAAACCCTATTGGTTTCATTGGGCGACAGGGCTTGAGATGTCATGTCATCTCAATGTCGGGTAAAAATTGGAAGCAACGTCTCCAAAATGACCTTTACAGTGTTGACGGGGACGATAAGCCTCAAATCAAACAAACAAACAAACGTCATGTACACATGTTCTTTAGCACTCTGCCAAAAACACATAGATTTTATACGATAGCCGTTGTGCAAGAAACTGACAAACATTTCCCCTTCAATACGGAGCTCTCTAGCAATCTCCTCGATAACGTGGGTTGTGCCCGTCCCAGCCTGGACATAAACAAGGCAGTTGGGCCCAGTTGGGCCTTGTTTTTTTAATCAGATCAAAGGCCGTCTTCTGCTTTTTAGTAAACATTTTATTTCCTTTTCTGCGCATGTGTCAAAAAAGTTACAGCGGCTGACTGGAAGCGATGCAATACAAAATTCCCAGAGCACAGCCCATTATACGTAGAAACACCATCCAGTTATCTTAGCTGCGTAATACGTGTATACGTAGTCCTAGCAGAATATGTTACATTGACAAAATAAATTAAAGGAGAAATCAAGGCTATCACACTCATTTTAACAGTAACAACTCCACTGCCGGAACGTAGTTTCAGAAGTTCCGGATTATATCTGTCCTGCACGTCCCGCCTTTTAAACACGACGATTATGGCAAGCGCCCGGGTTTCTGTACCGATCATTGACAGAACACTGCGAAAGCGAAGCAAAAGTTGGAAAAATCTATATTTAGAGCTGCGAGTACATCTTTTTGGCTTCAAATTGGCAAAGCGAGCTAAAGTTAAATGAAAGACAACGGGTGAAAGTGAAAAAAGTTCCCCCCGTATCACTAGTTCGGTTGTGATTGATGAAAACCTGAAAATTTTTGTCACACGTTTATGCCGAATTTTGCTTTGCTGAGTTAATCCATGCGAGAAAAGCATGTTTCCTGCAAGTGGCAGACAGTGGCGGATTATTTTTGCAAAGTGGACTTATTTAACTTGTATTATTCATAATAAGCAGGTAAAAAACTGCATTTGCGAAAAAGATACACTGGGTAAAATGAGGTAACCCCCCAAAAAATTGAGCCGAAGTTTCCCCCCTTGTCTCTATTATAGTACCAAAAAAAAAAAAAAAAAAATTTTTTTTTTTTTTTTTTTTTCATTTTTTTTTTCATTTTTTTTTTCATGATTCAAGCCCCTATGCTGTATATTCTGTATATTGACAACAACTGAAAAGCTCCGCCTACTCAATCTTATCTGCGCTATTTTTCGTGTTCGACACAATTATTTGCCGATTTCGTTGCGTCGTCGACATTTTGTTTCTTTCTATCTCTCTGTCACACGTTTTCTTGTAAAAATCGTCTATTTTTTTCTAGTAGAAATGCAAAGTTTATATCTATAGAAAGATCATTTAGTCAAGTTGCAGAAAATATGAACAATTTTGCATTGAGAGAAAAAAATGATCTTGCTTTTATAAGTTACAGTCGAACTTCGATGGCTCGAACCCCTTTGGACCATGAAAATTTGTTCGAGACAGCGGTAGTTCGAGCCATAGAGGGTTACTATTAGTGCCATACCAGGAGGCATACTGGAGATAATTGTGGATATCTTTTCAGTGTTCTGTATTATAAATGTATGTTGTGTGTACTCATTAGAATCGCCTCATCGAGGCGATTCTAATGAGTGCACACGGCATACATTTGCAAGATAAATGAAGAAATTCTTCGTAAATTACCCCTATATCGTATTTGGAGGAATTCCCTGCAGACTCAAGAACGGGTTCGACTCATCCATAGTAAACGAGCCATCGGAGTTCGAGCCATTGAAGTTCTACTGTATTTTGTTCTATTGTTAGGGTTTCAAGACGATTCGGATTCCAGAAAGGGGGGATGTGCAGTTCGTCTATAAAATCACCAGACTTTCTTATCTCTTTATCTCCCTTCCGCTGTATCAAGAAGGGCAGTTGTCAGTTTCTGGCGAAAGAGTGTGCACCGTACTGGTTATAGAGAATACCAGGTGAGTGTCTTTTGATATAAAGTTTATCAGGCAAGGCTTCGAGAACGCTTGTAGAATCGCGAGGCTTGCCGAGCGATTCTGCATGCGTTCTCAAAGCCAAGCCTGATAAACTTGATATCAAATGACACGAATCTGGTATTACATTTATCAGTTTATCCCCTTGTGCACTCTAAAATTAGCAATTTACAAACAGTTATCGATGGTCCTCAGTGCGTCCGAACATTCCTCAGGTCGATATAGTTTGTATCAGCTGACCATATTTTTTTCCTATCATTTTTTTTCAAGTAGTTTTTCCATTTTGTCCAGTAAAAATAACATTTTTGCCATTTTTTTTCTAGAAGGCCGGTTCATCCATAAAAGTGCAATGTCACGTTGACATGATAAAGCTCTCTTGTCCTGAGACAGCATATGTTTATCAGGTCAATGTGCTGCAATGCAATTAATATAGGGGTGACTGATAAAACCGCTAACGTAAAAGCCTGTCCAGGAAAAGTGCGGCTAGGTAAACTGATCGGCTCAAAAATGATCTAAAAATAGTGTTGGCTGGCCGTAAAACTCCAATACAAACAAACAAATCAACTGAATCTTATGCAGAACGCATCCACATAATAAAATACTCTGTCCTATACCACCAGCCCATTATAAACGGATCGGAATATCGACTAACTATCAGTGTAAATCTCGAGACCTTTCCTGGGAATGTTGGAGATATACATGTAGATCGGGCTGCAAGTTAATTCCGTCCAGAGCTGAAGCTGACCGAACTTGAGCACAGACAGTCCGAGCCTGGACTCAGGTGAGTGATCATGGGCCGAACTGACCTCTTAAGAGTTCGATTTTTGCACAGATTTTCCATAGTTAAACATGACTGAGCACTAGAAATCATGTTTAAAAAGCTTAATCATGCCTAGAAAGCTTATAAATGAAAGTAGTTGTGATGGCTATATAGCCCCTTTATGGGGGCTATATTAGCCCCTTTATGGGGCTATATAGCCATCACAACAGCTTTCAGTTGTTAATCATGTCTAGAAAGCTTATAAATGAAGGTAGTTGTGATGGCTATATAGCCCCTTTATGGGGCTACATAGCCATCACAACAGCTTTCATTTAATCATGTCTAGAAAAGCTTATAAATGAAAGTAGTTGTGATGGCTACATAGCCCCATAATAAGCCATCACAACAGCTTTCATTTAATCATGTCTAGAAAGCTTATAAATGAAAGTAGTTGTGATGGCTATATAGCCCCTTTATGGGGCTATATAGCCATCACAACAGCTTGCATTTAATCATGTCTAGAAAGCTTATAAATGAAAGTAGTTGTGATGGCTACATAGTCCCATAATTAGCCATCACAACAGCTTTCATTTAATTATGTCTAGAAAGCTTATAAATGAAAGTAGTTGTGATGGCTATATAGCCCCATAATTAGCCATCACAACAGCTTTCATTTAATCATGCCTAGAAAGCGTATAAATGAAGCTTTTTGAACAGGTTATTCTAATGCTCAGTCATGTTTACTATGAAACAACTGTGCAAAAACCGAACCCTTAAGAGGTCAGTTCGGCCCATAATCACTCACCTGAGTCCAGGCCCCAAGTATCTGTGAACTTGAGTACTGGTAAACTGCTAAGAAGGTCTAAGCCTTCCCAGGAAAAGGGTGCGAGTCGGGTCGTTTCTTAAACCCTAGTGGTGTCTTTGGGCGACAGGACTTGATGTCATTTCATCTCAAGGCCGGAAAAACCGCAAAATCAGGAGCAACGTCTCCAAAATGACCTAGTGTTGACGGTCCCATAAAACATAAAAGTGCTACTGTACTTAATAATATTGTTTTCGGTACTTATAAGAATTGCTTCAATGAGGTGTATAAGATGCGAATGCCGGTGTGTTACAACGCATAATGTAGTAATGTAGTAATTTCTTCATTTTGAAATTTTTACTACATTATGCGTTGGCATAGTCGACGCGAAATGAAATAAAATGTCGTTTTTACTTCATTATGCGTCGATACTAAGAGGTTTGAGCAAAATGAAAGAATTATTTCATTTTGCGGCGATGGGTGGCATACTTAATTTTACTTCATTATGCGTCAACAGTTTGTTTGTTTGATTTGAGGTTTAACGTTCCCGTCAAGACTATTTAGGTCATTTTGGAGACAATGCTTCAAATTTTATGGGACTTTTACCCGATATTGAGATGAAATGACATCTCAATCGCTGCCGTCCAATTAAAAGCAATAGGGTTTATATGCATGGATGGGCCGACTCGCAGCAGTTTTCCTGGACAGGCTTAGACCTTCTAAGCAGATTACGAGGACTCATGTACGGGCGGTATCAGCTCTGCGTGGAAGCATCGTGCAGCCCATCTATTTATACCCCCGGCATACGAAGTATGCAAGGGGGTATATAGTTTTTGTCCATTCTGTCTGTCTGTCTGTCTGTCTGTCTGTCTGTCTGTCTGTCTGCCTGTCTGTCTTTTGTTTGATTTGTTTGATTTGAGGTTTAACGTCCCCGTCAACACTATTTAGGTCATTTTGGAGACGTTGCTTCCAATTTCATGGGACTTTTACCCGACATTGAGATGCCGCCCAATAAACCTTTTTCTTTGTGATTTTGACCTTCAGTGTGCTTTTGTGGAAGACCGTCTTTTGGACTGTTCAACTGTGGTCTTAAAGACCACTTTTGAACCGTCTCAAATGTGGTCTAAATTGTAGGAATTTAACTGTATTGCTTCCTAAGTCTTTTCGAAGACAGCTATGTTCTACCATCATTACTTCATTATGCGTCGATATGGTGCATATCAACGCGAAATGAAATAATTTTTTTACTTCATTTCGCGTCGACTATGCCAACGCATAATGTAGTAAAAAAAATCAAAATGTAGTAATTACTACATTACTACATTATGCGTTGTAACACCGGTGCTTATTTCGTTTTTTTTTTTTCCAGAAAAGTTGCTTACATGATTTTATTTTTAATAATCCGGGAAGTACACTTGACTTTGGCTTCAAAAACAATCATACAAAAACAGGCACTGGTTTGAAAAAAATAAAAATAAAAAAAAAAATAAAAGTTATTAATTCTCTCTACGATCAATCATTTTAGTTTACAGTAATTTGCATGAATACTAACTTCTTAATGTGTATCGATACAGGGCATAGTTTCGTGGTTAAGCTTTGCTCGCCTCATAAACCCGCCGGGGTCGCCAGTGTCTCCGGACTTTCGAACGAGTCTTTAAGCAGATGTCCGTGAGACAAACTATTTAGACATCATGGAAAGAATATGCTCCCGCGAAAGAGGTCAACTACATTCCATTCTTTAAGAAATTGCATTGTGTGTTTGTTTGGATTTTAACGGCACAGTCAACACTGTTTACGAAATATCGAGTTGGTCGGTTTACTTCAGCACACATTGGATTATACATAGCGGGAATGATTGGAAAATATCACGTCATTAATGTCACTACAAGCACGTGCAAAATGTGCGTATAGCCAGGCGTAGCCATTTCCCTTACACCTATTTCTGTACAGCTCACGTGCTTCGTTAAAGAACTTGATTAATTAATACGTATACTAAAAATAGATCTATATTTGCGTTTAATCGCATTCAATATATATGCATGAATTCATTATAAATCTTCACAAAACTGAAACGGGGTCATGCCAAGCGAAAACAGTCTTCCATGCTGCTCAGAGTCTGCGCTGTGCGCTGATATGTTTCCAATGAAATTGAACAGATTGAGGGGTTGTATCATAACTGCGTGTGCGATGGCTAATCTTGAGTCTTCGCTGAACGGGCAAGTTTGAAGACCCTTTTCACGTGGCGAGTCGCTAGGTGTAGGCCGTGTAATGTTGTCAGCCGCTTTGGCGACTAAAATATTAAACGCCTCATAAAAATCATAATCTGTGCCGAATTTCACTACTACGCATATCAAATAAATACATCCTTGCACTTTAACCCATTTAGTACCAGAAACCCCAAAACGGGTACTCTGGCAAACAGTGCAGGCCCAGATCAGACGCCGCATAACGCGGCGTCTGATCAGGGCCTCCACTGTTTGCTAAAAGTCCTTTTCCAAATAAATTTTAATGGAAACACGACTTCTGAAATGGACTCCTGCTATATATAAAGAGGAATATTCCATTTGGCACAAAAAGGGTAAATATGCATTAGACTTAACAGAACATTTGCTGACGGTTTTTACAGCACCGGGTGTTTGTTTGTTTGTTTGTTTGATTGTGGTTTAACGCCCCCGTCATTTTGGAGACGCTGCTTCCAATTTTGTGGGACTTTTACCCGACATTCAATAAGATGACACCTCAAGCCCTACCACCCAATGAAACCAATAGGGGATATATGTACACAGCGCCAGTCGTATCAGCTCAGTCGGATGCGCGTCTGACTGATCATCACGAAAAACGAAAAAGCGCCTATATAATTTTACCCCTCCCCCCCCCCCACCTTGCCTGGGCGTCTGAACAGTGTCTCTACTGTTTGATTACAGTACAGGAAGTTAAGGGTTAAACGAACCGGTCAGGATATATTTTCCAGCCTTCTCTCTGTGACAATCGACCAACCAGTGCTGTCCGTGTTTCGACCAATCAAACCTTTCACAGCACTGTATTTTAAGCAAACACTGTAGATCCTGATCAGACACCGCGTTCTGATGAGTCTGATCTAGTTCTACACTGTTGGCAAGAGCTCAAAGCCTGTTTTACAGATATCCCTCTGTACACTGCCCTCTGACGTCATAGCGACAAGACCTCGGTCCCAGCCCATCGGGACTTGAAGAAATATATGAGCTGCATGATGCTTCCACGCAGCGCTGAAACCGACCCTCACGAGTACTGGTAAACCGCTTAGAGGATCTTTTTTTTTTTTGGTTTTGGTTTTACGGCCCTTTCAAGACTATATCACTCATATCGAGCCGATCGTTAATCAGAGGTGGGCGAAAACCGGAGTACCCGGAGAAAAACCACCTGACCTTCCGTTGCAGAACTTGGCATCTCACATGGGACCCGAGCGAGGCTCGAACCACAGCGGTGAGAGACCTAATGATCAAGAGTCAGCGCTCTTAACCACTGGGCCATGGAGGCCCGTGCTTGGAGGATCTAACCCTGTCCAGGCAAAGCGGTGCGAGTCGGCACGTCCATGCTTATAAACCCTATTGGTTTTATTGGGTGGCAGGGCTTGAGAAGTCATTCATCTCAATATCGGGTAAAAGTCCCACAAAATTGGAAGCATCGTCTCCAAAATGACCTTTACAGTGTTGACGGGGACGTAAAACCTCAAATCAAACAAAAAGCGACAAGACCATGAATAAACGTTAACCCACATATGTCTAGCGGCCCTTTTATGTGACATTGGCAAACAGTGTAGACCCAGATCAGACGCCACGTCTGATCTGGGTCCACACTGTTTGCTGGAAGAACATATACGTTTTAAGTTTACCTAAAAGAGAAACAAACCTGATACTGATGTAATTGGAAATGGACCACTCCAAACTTATTAGGTGGAAGATTCCATTATCTTATATGGGTAAACTAGATTACGATAGTCGGGTTGACAATAGCAGGCGGGAGATTTCTGGATTTTAAGTAATTTTGTGTCGATTGCTGAACAATCGACCAAACTTGAAGCTGAAAATAGTAAGATACGGTAGACGAGATACTAGATGTTTGAAAGGAGGACGAGATCGGCTCATTATAACGCATTAAGTACATAACACCTTCGGGCTACATTTTCATTTTCCCCATTATCATAAATGCTAATTGATATTGTTGTCCTTGATTTATACAGGGAGAAATGTGTGTATCTGCATAATTGAAGAGACCGATTGATGCTGTATTAAGGAAATAAGCAAAAAAAAAAAAAGTTATTTGTGTCAAAATGGACAGCCGACTCCTTATTCCTTCATATGTAGGCCGGTCCCGTTTTACAAATACATTGTAACCTTTATCCCCGAAAAAAAAATGACAAATTTAAGATGAAAATCTGTGATATTTTTCGTAATTCTGCTCAAAATATAGATGGTGGGTACTCGTTGGAACCGCCTCGCTTTAAAAGCAAAAATAAGAAAAATAAGGTTTACGCCTGTAAACACCAGTTTTACTATATAAAAGTGCATAGGGTTCAAGGGGGTCAAAAATATATAGGCGTGTTTTTTGATGTCTGTGTAAAACGATGCTGTTACCAAAGTAACTTAAAATTAGCATCTCACGTGTGATCGTATTTTGCGATAATCGAAGGCTATTTTGGGTATTCATCAGAACCGTCTCGGTGAGGCGGTCCTAATGAATACACACAACATTTGTTTATATGGAGAAATAATGAAAATTATCCTAAATGCCCACCTTATATGTTGCTATTGGGGTTCTTCTTATAGCTTCGGCCCCCGCCCATATGGGCTTGAAGAAATATATGGGCTGCATGATGCTTCCACGCAGAGCTGAATCCGGCCCGCACACTAGTACTGGTAAACCGCTTAGAGGATCTAAGCCTGTCCAGGAACCGCGGTGCGAGGCGGACCGACCATGCTAATAAACCCAATTGGTTTCATTGGGCGACAGGGCTTGAGATGTCATTTCATCTCAATTTCGGGTAAAAGTCCCACAAAATTGGAAGCAATGTCTCCAAAATGACCTTTACAGTGTTGACGGGGACGTTAAACCTACAATCAAACAAACAAATCTTCTTATAGCTCAAGATACGCCAACCTTTGCGAGTTCTTAATCGAACACACCTCGGCGTGGTTAGATGAGGCGATCGACTGATTGATTGTGATGGGGTTTAACGACATATCAACCCTTGTGGATCATTTTGTGTCGTCTCCCACAGAGATGGAGAAAAGAGACAAACGAGATAGTAGGGGAGATGAAAGAGAATGGGCAGGGGTTGTGGAAAATGAATGAAAGTGAAAACAAAAGAAGAAATAACATTTCTAATTTTTATGCCCATGTACTTGCTGCAAGGCCAGCAAGCCTTGTCCAACTGTAAGCCATATCAGGTGGACGCCCATGTTGACATACGATGATAGATGTATCTTGTTTGCGACTCATATTGGTAATACAGTTGGACAAGAGCTGCTGTCCTTGCAGCAGGTAAGGGTAGAACATGAGAAGGGGAAATGTTGTTATTTCTTCAGTTTCAACATTTCCATTCATTTTCCTCTTTCTCCTCGGTCCCTCATTTTCATCTTAATCATCTACTGTCTCATATATAGAGGATCTTACACGAGTGGTCATTTCATATGATATTTATGAAACGAGCCTTCGGCGAGTTTCATTAATATCATATGAAATGACCACGAGTGTAAGATTCTCTTTATCAAATGACTACTTTAAACTGGATTTTCTCGGCTTTTAATTTGACAATTTTTTCTACGAAAAATGCATTGTTGACATGGACGTCATCATGACTTTACTTAATACCGCCAAAGTGTTATTACACGTGTGGTCATACGATTTTTATTACACGACGTTATCCACTGATTATCAACGACGTCATTTGATAAATATGTCTCTCTTTTCTCCTTTTCTCTCAATCTCTGGGAGACGACACAAAATGACCCACAATGGCTGACATGTCGTTAAACCATCAATAACCGAACACTTCTAAATGTCAGCGAAGCGCTTGTTAAACCCTAATATAAGCCTACTCTTGACGGAAAATGTGCTCCTCGGGAACCTGTTGTTTCCTTCAAGATCATACTGATGAGTGATTTTTGTTTGTTTGATTTGAGGTTTAACGTCCCTGTTAACACTGTAAAGGTCATTTCGGAGACGTTGCTTCCAATTTTGTGGGACTTTTACCCGACATTGAGATGAAATGACATCTCAAGCCCTGTCGCCCAATGAAACCAATAGAGTTCATTAGCATGGACGGTCCGCCTCGCACCCCGGTTCCTGGACAGGCTTAGATCCTCTAAGCGGTTTACCAGTACTAGTGCGCGGACCGGATTCAGCTCTGCGTGGAAGCATCATGCAGCCCATATATTTTTTCAAGCCCCTATGGGCGGGGGCCATACTGATGAGTGATGAGTATAGAATACTAGTAAAAGTTGCCTCCCTCGGATTTGGTTTAAATGAAAGCCCTGGTGACTCGATTTTCTCTCAGTGCTGACAGTGCAGTGACAGGTTGCTGCAGGCTTGCTAAAATCTTCACTGAGCAAACAACTCCTTAGGTACATCTTCACAATTCACGGCTCATGTTCGCAATTCGCATTGTCATGACAATATGAAAAGACCAAGCGCAGGGAAGATCCTATATTCATATCACCTTTAGGGTTGTTAACTCTTATCCTGCTGTTCACGACAACCCCTATCTTTGGAAACAGTGTAGGTCCAAGATCAGGAACAGGTTCTGAAGAAGCCATCTGATCAGGATCTACACTGTTGTACATTCAGTTTATGAATTTATAAAAATACTTTACATGAAGAAATCTGATTGGTTCAAAGTCAGAAATGGGTGTGGCTTAACTGAATATTCAGCAAGAGAATGGTTAAAAAGTGTTTGTTTAAGACCGCATTCGAACAGTTCCAAAGGTGGTATATTACTAGAGGACAATGAGCGTAGGAAGCACAAAGAAAGAAAAACTGTATTTTTTTAAATATGTTTTGAAAGAAGAACTACAATAGTCTTAATTTAGCATGCTTTATGGCAGAATTTCAATGCACAGAAAGTTTAACAATTGCGCGTCTAACGACGAAGAAAAGAGCCTCATTACCATACAAGTCGCCGAATTTAAATAATCGGTCAACACAGTCAACATGGAATAGAAAGCCTTTACGATAACACATCCGTCACATCCGTGTGACAATTATCTCTAGCACGGTTATTTTTCTGGCAATTTTTCTTTCGGGTTGATTTTGTTTTTTGTTGGATTTGAGGTTTAACGTCCCCGTCAACACTGTAAGGGTCATTTTGGAGACGTTGCTTCCAATTTTGTGGGACTTTTACCCGACACTGAGATGAAATGACATCTCAAGCCCTGTCGCCCAATGAAACTAATAGGGTTTATTAGCATGGACGGTCCGCCTCGCACCGCGGTTCCTGGACAGGCTTAGATCCTCTAAGCGGTTTACCAGTACTAGTGTGCGGGCCGGATTCAGCTCTGCGTGGAAGCATCATGCAGCCCATATATTTCTTCAAGCCCCTATGGGAGGGGCCGATCTTCTTTCGGGTGGAGTGGGAGTATATGTTTTCTTGCTTTTACCCCAAAACATAGGTTCTTGGTACTCGTTAGAACGGCCTCTTGAGGCGGTTCTAACGAGTACCCACAACCTATATATGTCCTGGAGATGAAAACAGGCAAATAATGTATACACCCGTAAACCCAGTTTTCTCTTAGGTTCTAAGGTGAGGTTGTGTTGTGTGTGTGTGTGTGTGTTGGGGGGGGTGTTTATTTCACGGACTTGTTCACGTAATGGCATTAAACTTGGAATAGAGAGCGTCAAGAAGATAACCATTGACCCTGACTGTGCTTGCATTAAACCATATATGACAATGGAATCTCCCACTTAATAAGTTTGGAGCGGTCCATGTCAAATTCTAGGAGCGCAATGTTCGTTTTGTTTGCGGTACCTTCAGCAAACAGTGTAGCTCCAGATCAGACGCCACATATTGCGGCGTCTGATCGGGGTCTGCACTGTTTGCCAATGCCTCCAAAAAGAGGCCGCTAGGTATATATGCGATACTGTGACTGGACGGATCGATTGTCTCTGGGTGTAAGCCGGAAAACTGATCCTGAACAGTGACTTCCGACTAAACAGTTCGTTTAACCCCCACATTCCTCTACTGTAGGCAAACAGTGTAGACCCTGATCAGACGCCGCGTTCTGCGGTTAAAACCGTTTGCCAAACCCAACACGCAGACTTCTTACACAACACTGGTCTCGCAGCAATAAGAACTGTGAGGAATTTTGTTCTGAATTACCGTTACCTGGATACACAATTTACCCGAACATTGTCTTGTCCCTAAACATAGCAATTTCTTTCACAGCGTTTTATTTGTTTGATTTGAGTTTGACGTCCCCGTCAACACTGTATAGGTCACTTTGGAGACGTTGCTTCCGATTTTGCGGGACTTTTACGGTTTTACCCGACTTTGAGACGAAATGACATCTGAAGCCTGAAATGACATCTCAAGCCCTACTGTCGAATGAAACCAATAGGGTTTGTATGCATGAACGGTCCGACTCACACCTCTTTTCCTAGGCAGGCTTGGAACTTCTAAGCGGTTTACCGGTACCTATTAACTTTGGTCGGTATCAGGTCTGCGCGGAAGCTCCATGCAGACCCATCTATTTCGCAAAGCCGCGATTGGCGGGGAAGCATTCACTGTTTCAGAACTGTCCCCCAGTATAGCCGAACTTCAATGCCCCAGACATCTGAGGTACCATGAAATATAATTGCCAGATAAGGGTTGTTCGAGCCAATGAGGGTCGTCTTAACGATAGAATTTGCGCATAAAGAGCATTTTTCCTCCATGTGAGCAAATTTGTTCCTCTTTAAAAAATCTTGATGTTTCCTTCCTTCAAGCTTTAATAAGAACTATAAATTCATAGACCCAGATAAGAGGGGTATCCAAACATTTTCCTTATTTCTGGACTAAGTTGGTACTCATAAAAAGCGCCTCGCAGAAATAAGAAAAATAACAGTACTTTTCGGGTGAAAAAGGGCCTTATCGGAAGCTATGTGTGCTATGGTGGTTAACCCATCGTATACTAGTGGACTCTTCCATTGCTATATATTGGACAAGTTCATTTGTCATATAAGGGGTGTCAGACCTATTTTTCGTTTTACTCTATTTTTGATAGAAAATTCTGTTAGCAAATAGTGTAAGCCCTGATCAGACGCCGCCTTCTGCAGCGTCTGATTTGGGCCTGCACTGTTTGCCAAGGTATCCCTTTAGGGGTTTCCCGCATACAATAGGTTAATCGTACGGTAATGCACCTCGTTCTAAGTAGGCGTAGAGATAAACCACACCGGTTACCGCAGTACAACGAACGCGACAGAGTACAACGAACGCTACAGAAATCATGACGTCACAGCAGTATTTGCGGTAAGAAAAAGGTTTATTTTAGCCCAGATCCTAATCTTTTTGGATGGTTATTTTGCATAGCTGCAGCGTAATGGTATTACCATTTACTGATACAGTTGCAAAGAATTCTGTTCATTATAAACGAAAACACAAACAATTTTCTTTCGTCTAGTGTGTTTTCACCAACCCCAGCATGCTTCGGTAAATGTTTTTTGACAGTAACACATCTTTTGTGCACATGATTTTGTGATTTATATGTTATTGCGATTTCAGAGCATCCATTGATGTATTTGCTTGAGCCCCAGTTCATGCCAATACCTACTGAATCCGTGGATGGTTCAATGGTTGATTTTTTGTTAGGGTACACCTTACCACGGGTTATGATACACCATAACGCGGTTAGTCAGCACAATTTGGGAACAACAAACACGGATTATATTCTTCATACATTGAAATATTTGTTTGAATTGGGATTTAACGTCCCCGTAAACACTATTTAGGTCATTTTGGAGACGTTGCTTACAATTCTGTGGGACTGTTAACCGACAATGAGATGAAATGACATCTCAAGCCCTGCCCCGCAGTGAAACCAGAAGGCTTATATGCATTGGACGATCTGGCTCACACCGCTTTGCCTGGGCAGGCTTAGTCCTTCTAAGCGGTTTACAAGTACTCGCTTTGTGGTCAGATTCAGCTCTGCGTGGAAGCACCATGCAGCCCAATTTATTTCCCAAGCCCCGATGGGCGGGGGCGAAATAAATTGAAATAAAACTCTTTAATCCGCCAGCGAAGGCATGACACATGATGCTGTTTTTAATTCAAAACGATCCATTTTGCTCTTACATACTCTTTAATGCCTGTTTGATTCTCATTATGATCTCCGAACTTATACACGTGCGAATTTAAAGGGTTGGGTAAAAAAAATCTTGGACAAAGGGGACGGGTGAACACATTTATTCTGGCTTTCCAGCACGTTTTTACCACATCCCCCACTTATGAACAACTGAAACCCAGCTTATTTAGTTTCGGCATTGTTGGGGAGGGAATACTCTTGAATTCATAGATTCCTTCTTTCTTTGCTACTGAAAATAGTAAGTTTTTATGCCATCCCCCACCCTCGAGAATTTTTGATTCGCGTGGGGGGGGGGGATGTAGTATTTGTCCATTCTGACCAAGGGCCATAACTCTGTTACATTTTTGGCTGAATTATCTCCCCTTGAAATTTTGAAAAAAACTCAGAAATTGGCTCCCACGGGGTCATTGGTCACCTATAGATTCAGCTCTTGTTGTAAATGATATGGACCCAATATGAGTTAATAGCGAGTATATGGAGTGTGTTCCAGTTTTGTCTGGGTCCCGAATGGGACTGTTCTTAGTCCTTTGTTATACTCCCTGTATATTAATCATATTTCCACCGACATTGACTCAGAAATAAGACTGTTTGCAGACGACTGGGAATACTGCTGGGAAATTAGAGTTACAGAGGACTAACGTAAACTTCGGAACCAAATGGATAGACTAGGATGTTGGGCATGAAAATGTGGCATGACATCATGCGAACAAGTCCATGAAATGAACACCCCTTACTTTATATAGAGAAAACTGTGATTTAAGGGGATATACATACTTTTTTTATTATATCTGCTATAAGACATAGGTTATGGGTACACGTTAGAACCGCCTCCTTGAGACGATTCTAACGAGCACCCACAACCTATGTTTACAGTATAAATAAGAAACACATCACGGATTTTCATCAGAGAAGTAGCCATTTAGGAGATGTGATAAAATACACTATGTCGCACGGGGTGTTACTGGAGTGAGTTTTCAGGCCGTTTAATGCAATACATTAAGCAGACAACTTGGCAGAGGGCCAATGAAATTGAGGGTTCGTGCATTAGAACTCCTTGAGTATCATGTCACATGATTCTCGGACTCCAAGAAATTCGAGGGCGAATTTCAATGTGGGGTGGGGGGGGGGGGGGCGGGGGTGGTGGGGGGGGGGGGAGAAGAGAATGTCATAGCGTATAGGTATATAGCACACTTGTACTGCCTTTCGGTACAAGCCGGCTTTTACGGCAACGTGGTAGATTTGCTTATCAATCCGGCGGCCCGGGTTCGAACCCCGGCCGGGCCAAAGGTGTGTAGCATTTTTGTCACCTGTTACACAATGTCAGTAGAAATGTCATTAATGTCCACGAAGAACAAAACTGGACCGAAAACGGCACCTTGTGAGACACCAGACAAACTTGAGCCCAATCCTAAGTTTCACTGTTTGGTTCGGCAATAGTATACATGGTGTTGGGATCATCTGGATGACCAGCATTGCTAAACTCAAACTCAGCCATAATGTATCTTTCTGAAATAAAGAATATAAGACTCTTACTTGGGTATTGTTACGACACGAATGTCGTAACAATGGAGAGAAGCATAGTTGTAAAAAAAGGGAAAAATCGCTTATGGTGAGATTTGAACCTGGGACAATCGGGTAAAATCAACTGCTCTAAGCACTAAGTCAAAGAGTCAACTGTCTTCCTCATTTGTCTTCCGCATAATCAACCAAGGCAGATATAATGTAGGTTAGGTGCTGCGGGCCGTAACACCTCACCCCTTTTCTTCAAGTCCGTATGTTGACGCGAGGTAATTTTTGCGAAGAAAGTCAAATCCCGGGCGAGCCACCATCTTCCGACATGACAGCCATAATGAAGGCATGGAGCATAGCTGAAAAAATAATCGACTCTGTGCGAAAGAGTCGTATCCATGAGCTGAAAAAAATAATCGACTCTGTGCGAAAGAGTCGTATCCATGACGCAGTTGTCATTGGTTATAAACCTGTAGGCCAAGGAAGATAATTCAGGATTATAAGTTGTGGGTCGTAACAGTATCAGGGGCGAAGTTGGAAGAAAATCATTTGTACGCAAGCCAAAGAAAATACTAAAAATAATAACTCCGTTTACCAAATGGGGACCACTCTTACAGGAAAGAATTTGCTCCCATCAGGGAGCAAATTCTTTCCTGTAAGTGCGGTCCCCTTGGCAGAGAAGGAAACTATGCTAGCTAATATTTTTTTATTGGTTTTACGGCCCTTTCAAGATTATTTCACTCACATCGAGCCGATCGTTAATCAGAGGTGGGCGAAAACCGGAGTACCCGGTGATAAACCAAATTACCTTCCGTTGCAGAACTTGGCGTCTCACATATGACCCGAGCGAGGCTCGAACCACAGCGGTGAGAGACCTAATGATCAAGAGTCAGCGCTCTTAGCCACTAGGCCACGGAGGCCCGTCCCCAGCTAGCTAATAAATAGTGTCGCGTATATCCTAGACAAATACAGTTTGTCTTCTTCTTCTTCTTCTTCTTCTTCTTCTTCTTCTTCTTCTTCTTCTTCTTCTTACTTCTCTCAGCTTTTTTTTCTTCTTCTTCTTTTTTCTACTTTTTCTTCTTCTTTTTCATCTTCTTCTTCTCCTTTTTCTTCTTCTTTTTCTTCTTATTTTTCCTCTTCTTCTCCTTCCTCTTGTTTTTATTCTTCTTTTTCTTTTACGTCTATATTTTTACGTTTGTAATGTGTACGCAAGTGCGTATCTGCGCACAGGTAGCTACGCCCCTGAGTATCATGGACAAACTTTCCTATCTATCCCTCACACTGATTTCTTTGGCTGGCTTGTTTCTTCGTTTGGTTGGGAGTTTAACAGCCCAGCAAGCACTATTTCGGTCACATCGAGCGAGTTAGTTTACCTTGAAGGCTTATAAAACTAGCACAGTGCATATTCTTACGCCAGAATTTGACAACCACCCTTCTTGAGTCAGTGAAAGGGAGAGAATGACCGTGTGTGTATTCTGAGTTATACGTCTCAGCAACCCGCTAAGGTTATACAGAGAGGGGGCCTCATTTAACGACTCGTCAGAAAGTTTGGAGAAGCCAAAAATCGAATCCAGGACCCCTGGTTTATGAGGTGAGTAAAACAGAATGATTACCAAAGAGAACATTTAATGGCAGACCCATTTCAGATTATTTTTCTTGCATTACTTAAATCTTAAAACATAGATTTTGAATATGCGGTCACTTCGACTGCTAACGTGAATTGTGACGTTTAGTGACGTCGCATTACGGGCAGCGTACACGACTTTCTATACAGATAGCGCACATCAGACACCCTTTGAGTTAAACACCTCAGAATTCTCGACTTCAATGCCAGCCCTTCGTAGAAAAACCGGGTAGGATAAAAGTTTCTATCCCAGGGTAAAATCTAGGATTTCCACGTCTGGTGTGCAAGAACTTGTAAAACGGGGCTAGTATTTCGTTGCTCGCAGAATTTGATCGCTTTCAGCGATCAGACTATGTGCATGCACAACTTCTGTACTAACAAATTATTTTGCAGATTCTTGTGGTTGCCCTGTAAGTGTTGTCTCATTGAAGTTGGTTTTGCTCAGAATAGCTCACTGTTGGCAATTTGAACGGTCCCTCTGTAGTTTTATATTGTTTACATGTTTATGTACAAGTTAATTTTGGGCCCCATCCACCGCTGCTTGTGGAAATCAATGGGCTGCCTGATACTTCCACACAGAGCTGAAACCCGTCGCACAGGACTACTGGTTAACCACTTAGAAGGTCTTAAGTCTTCCCAGGCAAAGTGGTGCGAAACCGACCGTTCCTTCATATACATGTGAACCCTATTAGTCTCCTTGGGCGGTAGATTTGAGATGTCGTTAAATCTCAATGACGGATAAAAAGACTTGCAAAATTGGAAACAATTCCAAAATGACCTTTATAGTGTTGACGGGGACGTTAAAGCTCAGTTCAAACAAACAACAGGTTATTTTGTGACATTTTTTGATGGATCATAGCGACTGTTACTTGTGCTTCTGTTGTAAAAAGTTGTCTCTATGTCATAAGCACACCTTACAACCCAAAACCTTTTTTTGTTTTAGGAATGGCCAAGCGCATACCGTACATGTTGTAATTTTTCAACTAAAGGGCAAATATGTATCGTTCCTCTTGGTTGTTTCTTGAAAAATGGCACTTATAATGGGTAAAAACGTCCAGATTCGGTTTTTCATATCCGTGTTTGTTGTTCCATTTGTTCCGTGTTTAGTGTACTCAGACTCAACACATGATCCGTGGTAAGGTGTACCCGTGTTTCAAGGTAGTGAGCCAAGAAAAATCGGTACGATTCTTATTCTTAATGTTTTTATGAATTATAAAAAATAGTATACTTACTTCGATGCCTAGAGGCATGAAAAACCCAAGAATGCTCGTGTTTATGTCATTTATTTCTGATTGATAGACCCTTAAAACTTGAAGTTTTGTTTTTCTACCTATTTTGGCCTAATTTATGGCTTTGATTTCCCTTCTCTGACCGTGTCATAACTTAAAATTTGGACAAAACAACACAAACACAATCTGTTGTCATCGCAAAACCAACAGAAAAACGTAAATCGTGATATGTTCGACAAAATAGAGGAAACATTGAACTCACACTTCTCCTGTCAAAAAAAAAAAGACGGTAGCGTTTGTTGTTCTCAGTCGCGTCACGTTGTACCGCGGTAACCGGTGATGAATGTCATTTGACGTGTCACCAGTAACAATTCTGATTCTGAATTTCGCTCGTAATGTGGCCACTCTAGAACGGCTGGTAGACTCGTAAGGGGTAACCGCCGGTTTTGCACTCAAAATCCTTATGGGAACTTCCGGTTATGCCTTCCGAGACCGCAAATATGTCAACAAACAGGTGAGTGTTCCCGATATATGCTTTTTAGTCATTTTTGTAAACATCTTTTGAGAAATCGGGCAATGCCATTCTCAGCAACTTTCATTTCTGCATCAGAAAAGATGGGTGTGGGCATGAAAAGGCAAGCGGTCGATTTTTCTAAGGAAGGCATAACCGGAAGTTCCCGTAAAGATTTTGAGTGCATAACCGGCGGTTACCCCTTACGAGTCTACCAGCCGTGTCTAGTCCAGCCTTCATAGTTCACAAGAAATGACGCAACAGAACGAAAACACGCCTTTACAAATACATTGCAACCTTTATCTCTTTAAAAAATTAAGATGAAAAATTGTGATTCTTTTCTTATTTCTTTATTCTATTTTTGATAGAAAATTCTGTTAGCAAATAGTGTAGGCTCTGATCAGACGCTGCGTTCTGATCTGGGCCTGCACTGTTTGCCTTGGTATCCCTTGCATACAATGCATTGGTTAATATTGTTTATGATTCGTACCGAAATGCAGCCGCCTCGTTCTAAGTAGGCGTAGTATGATAAACTATATCCTTAAATCATCAAATTACCTATTAATGGCAAAATATAAGACATTTCCTGGACGAATTGTTTGGGGACTGGTTCCTGACGTTTGAGAAATGAATTGTGATATTTTTGATATATATAAATAGTCTTGTCCCAAGGAACACCCATAAGAAGTCTGAAAGCTGTATTATTAGTGAAAGAGAGAAAACGGGAGATAATTCAGTTAGATTGCATGACTGCTCTTGTGATGGTGAGTATGAGTGTGAAGTTTCATGAAGGTAGGCCAAATACTTCTGGAAATATGGTCAAGATTTAAGTATTTGGTTCTATTTTTGAAAAAAATAGGTCAGAGTCCAAAGGTAAATGTCATATGTCAAAACGTCTGGTATCATTGAAAAGGTTTTGTCCAAAGGAACATCCATGTAAAGTATGAAGGCTCCATTAAAGATAGTATTGAAATGAGTGGGGGAAATGCGTGTCAGAAAAAAAGAAAAGGGGAGATAATTCAGCCAAAATAAACAGTACAGTTTTGACCCTTTGTCAAATGACGGCGAGTATGTGACGCTAGGTCAAATATTTTTGAAGTTACAGCCAAGGTTGAGTTTTTTTTTTCGGTGTGTGTGTGGGGGGAGGGGGGGGGGGGGGGGGTACGACGACTACGAAAACGACAACGCAGACGCCGGAGTCATGACAATATTGCTGCCCAACTTGAAGGTTTTCTTCGAAAAAAACAGACGAGCAAAAATGGTCCTAGCATCTCAAACATGTGCTGTGGAGCAGACCTGGACTCATGTGTTGGTTTTGTCAAACGACGTCTGATCTTCAGTTTGCATAAGTAAATGTACAAGAGTTTTGATCCATTCAGTACCAGAAACCCCGAAAGGGGTACCTTGGCAAACAGTGCAGGTCCAGATCAGACACCGCGAAACGCGGCGTCTGATCAGGGATTTCACTGTTTGCTAAAAGTTCAGTCATTTTCCAAATACATTTTGATGGAAACACAACCTGACACCCCTAAATTTTGAAATGGGCTCCTGCTGTATGTAAGGAGGAAGATTCCATTTGGTCCAAAAAGGGTTAAGGGGTAAAACGAAACCAAGTCCTCGTTCTGACAGGGCCATTTTCCCAGCCTAAACTCAAGACACAATTGGCCCATCAGTGTTGTCAGTAAATTTTATTGCAACAGTAACCAGGATAAGGCTGTGCGTTCTGGTTCATTTAGACGCCTCCGTGGTGCAGTGGTTACGGTACTCGCCTTGTAAACCAGGGGTCGCAGGATCGATCCCGGGCTTCTCCAGACTTTCGGATGAGTCTTTAAACCGAGGTCCCGTCTCCGTATGACCTTTGCTGTTGGTGGTATGTAAAACTCAAACACTCACTCTGATGCAGTTGATCTGTCTTCGCAGTTTGTCTGTGTCCCTTCACCTTCTGCACTTTTTATCCGTTTATTATATGAGAAATTTATATCCCAGCGGAGACAAGTTTACAATGTGTTAAACTTAAAAGACTTCACGGCAGATGATTTAAAAGCATCTAATCAGTAGCAATCACTTTCAAAGGAATTTGATCAGCAGATCATATCGACCTTGAAACGATTTCAATAAAGTTTAACCCTTTTTGTACCAAATGGAATCTTCCACCTTATATATAGCAGGAATCCATTTCAAAATTTGGGGATGTCAGGTTGTGTTTTCTTCAAAAACTATTTGGAAATTGGCTGAAAATTTTGCAAACAGTACAGGCCCTGATCAGACGCCGTGTTCTGCGGCGTCTGATCTGGGCCTGCACTGTTTGCCAACTACCCGTTTTGGGGTTTCCGGTACTGAATGGGTTAAATTACGGGTGCTATCCCACGCAAGTAAATTAAACGCGCCCAGCTATCCAGTTTCCCAGTTGAAAAAAGGAAACATTGCCTACAGCATTTTCATGATCTGCGGGGTGTCTGGATGGATGCACTTTTAATTTTAACTTTTTCATTCAAATGCAAACCTCAGAATAAAACATTTATCAATTTAATGGGTTCTGAAATCATGACTGAGACCGTGGCCATAGCTGTGATATTGTTCTTATGTCTGCATGAAGACTTCTGATGTTGTGGGTACTCATTCGAAACGCCTCAGCGAGGCGCTTCTACATACGTTTTCGTGCAGAAATAAGAAAAATAATATGTGGCTATCCGGCTATTCCGTGTCTCAATTTTGGAGAGTCAATGTGTGAGACCGGGATTTGAAATACACTTCAAACTATCAAGTACAAGTACAGTGAACTTCCTGGCCCCCCACCCATCGGGGCTTGAAGAAGGAGATGGGCTGCATGATGCTTCCAGGCAGGGCTGAGACCCACCCGCACAGGAGTACAAGTACTCGTAAACCATTTAGAGGATCTAAGCCTGCCCAGGCAAAGCAGTGCGAGTGTCGGACTGTCCATGCTTATAAACACTGTTGGTTTCACTGGGCGGTAGGGCTTGTGATGTCATCTCATCTCAATGCCGGGTAAAAGTCCCACAAAATTGGAAGCAGCGTCTCCAAAATAACCTTTACAGTCAGTGTTGATGGGGATGTTAAACCTCTAATCAAACAAAACAGTGAACTTTCACTATTCAGACCACAAAAAATTAAGTCTTATTCTGCTTTAAAAAGCTTATTTAGTAGGTTGCAGTTATTCTTTATTAGTGTGTTCTGCATACAGTGTCCTCTGGTCAAAGACCACCTTTTGGACTGTTCAAAAGTGGTCTTCAAGACCACTTTTGAACAGTCCCAAAGGTGGTCTTAATATAGTAATTTTACTGTATTAGAGATGTTTACAAATGCTAATCAAATCAGAAACGAAGACATAGCAAGTGACTAAGTCCATGTAATGCATACCCTTTTAAGCTCCACTTTATACTGAGGAAAGTGAGGTTTACATTAACTCGATCTGTTGCACCACAGACGGTTTAGCTACACAAAATCAGTCCTCAGTAACTCAGTTTGATATGTGTCTGACTGGTCATAAGGTTGGTTGGTTGATTTGAGGTGCAACGTCCCCGTCAACACTGTAAAGGTCATTTTGGAGACGCTGCTTCCAATTTTGTGGGACTTTTACCCGACATTGAGATGAAATGACATCTCAAGGCCTGTCACCCAATGAAACCAATAGGGTTTATCAGCATGGACTGTCCGCCTCGCACAGTGGTTCCTGGAAAGGCTTAGATCCTCTAAGCGGTAATACCAGCACTAGTGTGCAGGCCGGATTCAGCTCTGCGTGGAAGCATCATGCAGCCCATATATTTCTTCGAGCCCCAATGGGCGGGGACCAAACTTGTCATAAGGAGGATGCGGGTTAAATACATGCAGGTGTTGGCAACATTGACCATGCAATCTTTTCTATGGTCAATCTCTTCCTTCCGCTGATTCAAGAAGGGCAGTTGTCAGTTTCTGGCAAAAGAATGTGCACTGTACACGTAAACCACTTACATGTACGTTACGAGCCTGCCCAAGAAAAGTATGGATAGGTAATCTGACCAGCTCAAAATTAACCTAAATAGTGTTGACTGGGCCATTGGCGATCCCAAATACAAACAAAGCATACTCAGAGGCTCAGAGGTGGTTCTAACGAGCAGCGACAATTTATACATTTGGAGCAGAATGAAAAATGCTAGTTCAAGAGGCATGAAATAGGGTTATATCACATGGTGATAAGCCCTAAACAGACTATTTTACCTTAGAGTACAAAGCCTTTTGACGGAAATGCTCTGGCCTTCCATAACTGTGCGCCTTCACTTGTAAAGAAACACTCAAGACATATGAATTGAACAACAACATTATTCCGTATTTGTTTGATTTGATGTTTACACCCCCGTCAACACTGTAAAGGTCATTTTGGAGACGTTGCTTCCAATTTTGTGGGACTTTTACCCGACTTTGAGATGAAATGACATCTCAAGCCCTGTCGCCCAATGAAACCAATAGGGTTAATAAACATGGACGGTCCGACTCGCACCGCTTTCCCTGGGCAGGCTTACATCCTCTAAGTGGTTTACCAGTACTTGTGTGCGAGTCGGTTTCAGCTCCGCGTGGAAGCATCATGCAGCCTATCTATTCCTTCAAGCCCCGATGGGCGGTGGCCGATGAGGCGGTTCTAACGAGCCATGACATAGTTTGTGGGCGGTTCTAATGAGCACATGCAACCTACATTTGGGGTGTAAATATGGAAAATGTGACAAATTTTGGAAAAGTGGCCGTTCTGGAGATGTGAAAGCATTCTTTATGTTACACGGGTGTGTTGATTTTAATGACACACAAATTTTCTCCAGTCACAGAACTATGTCAAATGACATTCATTAACCAGAATATGAGCCATTAAATAAGTGATCAAGCATTCTAAACTCCTCAAAGCATGTGTATGATGAGCGGGGGGCAAATCATCTTCTTCATGTTTTCATGTCATCAGGCACGACGTAATTGCGACGTCACATCAACGTCGGTGCAACGTCATGACATTTATGCAACGTCACATCAACGTCGGTGCACCGACGTTGATTTGACGTTGCCCTAGGGACAATTAGATTACAAAAGAAACTGTATGCTTTGTTAAAACAAAACGAGTTGTATACATGGCATAAGGATGTCACTCGTGCCCCAAACCCACGACCCAACCCCTGCACAGTCACATGTAATCACTCGAATGGAAGCTGAAAACCGAGGTTCGAGTCTCAGAACCTCGCGACGATCTCTTATTCGGGCCTTTGGGCTCATTATATGTACTCTCCGACTCGACTGCTTGTATTGGCTCTCCGGTGGACCCCCGACGGTTGTCGTGGGTCGGTTTGAGCACGATGTCTGATGCTGAGATCCCAAAATTTTAACTCTTTTCTTTACACACCTACCTTAGTTTCTGGACTTGTCAAATCTTTCTAACACATTAATCCAATCTTAGAATAAAACAAGGCATTTATAACGCATTTACGTCTATTCAATGACCCAATACACACAACGACTATATGATGACGTAAATCGTCGTAATCAATCCATAAATATCCCGTAAAGTACGTCTGTACACAATACAATACACAAATTTTCGCGCAACTGCACTTACGATAGATTGTGTATTGCGGCGAGACACGTGATCTCTTGTTTTGGGTCACGCCCTGAATAAACACATCTGTTGTGCGACCGAAAATATACATGGAGCGCTATCCGCATATTGCCGATAACGCTGCGTTATTCTGGGTCGACAAACATAATATTAATTGTCTACTTTGAACAAGAAAGACTGATCAGACTGCGCGGGTATCGTTGTAATTACAAGACGCTCATACCAGTTTGTGAAATTTTACCGGAAATGACTCATTTCACGATATACACAAAGAAAAGAGGTAATTACACGTCCGTGTCGGCTTTTTGTCCCGATAAAGAGGTCACGTAGCTGCACTGGTAAAAGAGCTTATCGCGCCAAAATACCACAACACTGCGAAAATAGGTCAACATGATTAAACCTGTCGGACTGCATGACCCGGAGAGTCTTCTATAGTACTTCGGAAACTTCCGCTGAAATAACTTGACGTGTGTTTTGACTGGGTGTCTGCTTGTTTTTATTGATTGTAAGTTTTACAAAAAAAAAATCATGTTAGTTATCATGTAAGTTAGAGCGCTTTGGTGCAGTGGTAGCGCATCGGATTTGTGATCGAGAGGTTGCGGGTTCGATCCTCTCGCTGACCAAAGTCCCCACAGGCACTCAACGTTGAACTAACGTTGAAACAACGTTGTTTCAACGTTAGTTCAACGTGGAGTCAACGTTTTGTGCCTGCAGGGGTGTTGTGTCCTTGAGAGCAAGGCACTTCATGCGCATTGCTTAGTACTGATTTCCACCCACGAAGTCTCATGTGATCGTGTAGCAGAAAAAAAAGAGAAAGAGAAAGAAGGAGTGAATCTCAGCAGAGCAGACCTTTCCCAGAAGGCACACGTCGCAAGGGCAACGTCATATCAACATCGGTGCAACGTCACGACGTAGATGTGACGTTGCATAAAAACCATGTCGTTGCTAGGACGTTGATGTGACGTCAAAATTACGGCATGTTCCTGCAGGGTTATTTGACGCCGCAGAAAACGGCGGCGTCTCACGGTCTGATGGGCGTCAGATCTGTCATTTCGGTACATAACCATCACATACCACTTTCACCGTCCACCCAACCACAAACCAATAGGATTTATATGCAGGGACGCCAGACTCGTACCACTTTGCGGTTTACCAGTACTCATGAGCGGTCTCTTTCAGCTCTGCGTGAAAGCACCGCGAATACAATCTATTTCTCCAAGCCCCTATGGGCGGGCGGGGCCCACGACTGGAATGTACCTTTATACCTCAATAATTCTTAGATACGTTAAACCCATGTAATGGACGCCCTGGTATTGTGTGTGTGTGTGTGTGTGTGTGAATTCGGGTTTAACGTCGCTTTCAACAATTTTTCAGTCATATCACGACGGTGTCTGGTTGCGACAGGGAGCTCAATGCTCACGTTTATAGTGCTGCCTCACTGAAGTATCATGTCCCAGACACATTACATGATACCACACCCAGTCACATTATCCTGACACTGGATCGACCAGTCCTAGCTCTACCCCGTAAATCTGAGTGCCAAACGAGGAGCAGCTAGTACCATTTTTAACGACTTTGGTATGTCGCGGCCCGGGATCGAACCCGAGACCTCCCGTTCCCCGGAGCGGACACTCTACCAACTGAGCTATCGGGGCCGGTTGGACGCCCTGGTAATCGCCACTTTAGATGTAGAGCCGGCTTCGCTTGCACCGTCGTATGTGCGTCTGTCCGGTGTTCAGGAAGTCGCGGGTTCGATACCTGCCAGGTCGACAATATTCTTTTGTATACCCAGCAGGAACTCAATGTTGAAACAACATTGAAACAACGTTGAAAACGTTGTTTCAATGTTGTTTCAACGTTGAGTCAAGGTTGTGTGGCTGCAGTGTAGATTGGTCATGATGTCTTTTCTACCGTCATTCTTTCTAGGGTTTGAGTTGTCATTTAATCTAAGTGTCGGGTAAAAGTCCCACAAAATTGGTAGCAACGTCTCCAAAATAACATGTATAGTGTTGACGGGGACGTTAAACCTCAAATCAAACAAACAAAAGTCATTCTCTCTATTCCGCTTTTTTATTTGGTTTAGTTTGAACTTTATTTTCAATGTATAAATATTACAATACTGTATACATGTACATGGTAATCTAATGTCTACCATACAAAAGCATTGTACGAAAGGAATTCAGAAGAAAACCAGTGCTTCAGCTGAAGTGCACGACCCGCCGGATGCTTTTAGCTTTATGAGTGTTACCATATATGGGTATGTCGGCCATTTTGGTCATGTGTCCTGGACCTAAAACGGTTCCCCCAATAAATGCGCCTTATCGTAAGGAGCAAAATATATCTTATACTTTAGTACTGTATTCTGAATCGTTTGGAGCTCACTTTTCCAATACAAAAGCATATGTGTCAAAGTTTGACCTAACCACAAAGAAGGTCACTGTCAACATAGGGTCACCATTTTAGCAATTTATGATGGGCTTACGTCCCGGATGCTATTTATCAAGTTTCGTGGAAATCTGCCCTGTGGTTCTGGAGAAGACTATTTTTGAAGGGTTTTTACCATATAGGGCTTGGCGGCCATTTTGGTCATGTGACCTGGACCCCATGAGCAAATTTTGGTTTCCCCCATCCCATAGAGGCTCCATATGAAATTTGACTTCAATCGGCCCAACGGTTTCCGAGAGAAACAGTTCGAAAATTTTCACATTTTTCGCCTCGGCGAGGCTATACTAAATGGAATGTAATATTTCGCAAGTTCATTGGTTAGATCTCATTGATATCTATCAGTATGCCAAAAATTGTTTAAATATTCCAAGCGGTTAAGTCACTATCGTAACGGGTTACGGACGGATAGACAGACCATATATGGCTTGGCGGCCATTTTGATCATGTGACCTGGACCCCATGAGCAAATTTTGGTTTCCCCCATCCCATAGAGGCTCCATATTAAATTTGACTGCAATAGGCCCAACGGTTTCCGAGGAGAAGCAGTTCGAATGTTTTCACATTTTTCGCCTCGGCGAGGCTATACTAAATGGAATGTAATATTTCGCAAGTTCATTGGTTAGATCTCTTTGATATCTATCAGTATGCCAAAAATTGTTAAAATATTCCAAGCGGTTAAGTAACTATCACCAATTTTCACAAACGGGTTACGGACGGACAGACTGACAGAATGACCGAATGACAGAATGACACGGTGATTTTAGGGCACTCTTAGAAATCAACCGACTTTATATTTTACTTTATAAAAGTTTATATTTTACTTTTGGTCCTTTGAGATCAGCGTGACTATTCTGAGAAATCAAAAATAAATTATTGGTTTAGACTCATATTCTAGACAGGTTTTTAATTTTTGAACCCCAATTTCATTTATATCAGTCTTTGTATCGACTGCCTATTCGAAATTTGCAAAACTAGAGCTGTCAGTGAAACTGACTAGGGCCCCGGCAGCGCTATCAGAGGAGTAGGAAAGTGTTGATGTTAAAAAAGACGTTTTTTTTTTTCCTTTCACCTCTAAGTATGACCTTGACCTTTGAGGTACGGACCTGGGTCTTGCGCGTGACACACTGTCACATTATGGTTAATATTTCTGCTAAGTAATATTTAAATCCATCCAGGTATAAGAAAGTTATAGATTGGACACAATAAAAAAGACGCTTTTTTGACCTTTTATCTCTAAGTATGACCTTGACCTTTGAGGTACGGCTGTGGGTCTTGCGTGTGACACTTCGTCACATTATGGTTAACATTTCTGCCAAGTAATATTTAAATCCATCCAGGAATAATAACAAATGTATTAATTGGACACAGGAAAGACCCTTTTTTGACCTTTAACCTCTAAGTATGACCTTGACCTTTGAGGTACGGACCTGAGTCTTGCGCGCAACACTCCATCACATTATGGTTAACATTTCTGCCAAGTAATATTTAAATCCATCCAGGAATAAGAAAGTTATGGAGGATAAAAAAATTTGTGGACGGACAGACGGACAGACGGACAGACAGACAGACAGACGGACGGACAGAATGATGCCAAGTAATATTTAAATCCATCCAGGAATAATAAAAAGTTATGGAGGATAAAAAAATTTGTGGACGGACAGACGGACAGACGGACGGACAGACAGACAGACGGACGGACAGAGTGATTACTATAGGGCACCCACACTTTCAGTGCGGGGCCCTAATTACAGTATGTTTCCTCTGGCTTTCTTTGCCGGATCATTACAGGGTCACTGATGAGGCTTTATTAGCCGAAACTACGTAGTATGGCCCATCTTCTTTCTTATGAATGTTTTCATTGCTCTTAAAGGAACTCATTTTTGATTTTTATTTGCCTTTACTGCATCTGGTGTTGTGCCGTGTGGCGGCCTTTAAACGTCTCCCCGTACATTAACCATAGTGTAGTTTATATTGTACTTTTGGTCCTTTGAGATCAGCGTGAACATTCTGAGAAATCAAAAATAAATTATTGGTTTAGACTCATATTCCAGACAGGTTTTTAATTTTTGAACCCCAATTTGATTTATATCAGTCTTTGTATCGACTGCCTATTCGAAATTTGCAAAATTGCAGTATGTTTCCTCTGGCTTTCTTTGCCGGATCATTACAGGGTCACTGATGAGGCTTTATTAGCCGAAACTACGTAGTATGGCCCATCTTCTTTCTTATGAATGTTTTCATTGCTCTTAAAGGAACTCATTTTTTATTTTTATTTGCCTTTACTGCAGCTGGTGTTGTGCCGTGTGGCGGCCGTAAAACGTCTCCCCGTACATCAACCATAGTGTAGTTTATATTTTACTTTTGGTCCTTTGAGACCAGCGTGAATATTCTTAGAAATAAAAAAAAAAAATTGGTTTAGACTCATATTCTAGACAGGTTTTTAATTTTTGAACCCCAATTTGATTTATATCAGTCTTTGTATCGACTGCCTATTCGAAATTTGCAAAATTGCAGTATGTTTCCTCTGGCTTTCTTTGCCGGATCATTACAGGGTCACTGATGAGGCTTTATTAGCCGAAACTACGTAGTATGGCCCATCTTCTTTCTTATGAATGTTTTCATTGCTCTTAAAGGAACTCATTTTTTATTTTTATTCAGTCGGTCGCTTTTTCTGCGGGTCGTGCAATCTGAAAGACTTTATTGAATCTGTCTACCTATTGCATAGATATCGACAAAGTAACTTTTAACAAAATATGTTTGATTTAAGAAATAGATCAGCTATAACTGTAATTTGTTGAGTTATACATCACAGTTTGAAGGTCAGTTGTAAAGTAGGTCAAATCACGAGCGACAAACTGTGATTTTCTACTCAACAAATCACCAACTAGAGCTGGTCTATTTCGATTCTGACAGGCTGAAAATCGCCAATAATGCTATTGTTTCCTTCAAAATCTCACAACTTTTCGCCATTGTTAAAAGAAATCCCGCTCGAATTATCGACTGAAACACATGCATTTATATCTCGATGCGAGAAAATGACGTTTCACCGTCCAACGTCAAGGAAATCGACTAGTGACGTCATAAATTGGCAGTTTTTAATGACGGTACTCTTCACGCTCCTTGCGGTGATTCGCTGTAGAATAAAACACAGTTATTTTCCCTTGCCTATACAGGCGCTCTGTGTTAGAATTGAGGTTTACACTATTTAGGTATTCTGGAGACGTTGTTTCCTATTTTGTGGGATTTTTGCCCAACATCGAGATGAAGTGATATCTTAAGACCTGCCACCCAATGAAACCAACAGGGTTTATAAGCATGGGCGGTACGATTTGCACCACTCTGCCTGGGCAGGCCTAGACCCTCAAGCCGTTAACCAGTTCTCATGTGCGGTCGGTTTCCGCTCTGCGTGGAATCTATTTATCCAAGCCCAGATGAGCGGCGGCCTCGATTGGAATGTACAATTTATAAAAGAAAAAAAAGTGGAGATGCCGGGGATCGAACCCGGGGCCTTTCACATGCAAAGCGAACGCTCTACCACTGAGCCACATCCCCTTACATGTCAATAATTGTGATCTTATAGGTATAAATCACAAAACCGTGACTTTATATACACAAACGATATTTTATTTATTTGTTGTTTTTTTTCTTTCCTTCAATTGAATTTCAAAGGGCTGAAAAAAATATTTACTTGTTATATCAATTAAACAAGCTTATTGTAAATACTCAGTATATAATTCGTCGTCAGCGTGTAGCAGGGGAAATAAATCTTAGACAAACTGTATTTTCCTTTACCTTCGTGAGTTCCCTTGCTGACCAAAATCTGAGGAATTTTGAAAATATCTGAGGGTCACTGATGAGGCCTTATTGGCCGAAACTAGCTAGTCTGGCCCAGGAAACATGTACACGCCCTACTCTTCAGTCTTGCTTCAAAAGGATAATCCTTTTATAGAACATATTAGAACTTCTAAGCCGTTTGTGCGGTCGGTTTCATCTCTGCGTGGAAACAACATGCAGCCCAGTCTAGGCCTATTTCCACTAGCCCGATGGGCGGAGGTACTTGTTATGGTTAGGTTTGACGTTCATTTTGACGTTCATTGAAGTATATTTGCATTTCCAAGATAAAGTCTAATGTAAACCTAAAGAAAACAATGTAGTTCACACTTCCATGAACGCATCGAGTCGCGTGATTTTCAGTGACGTTATTAAGTGATGTCAGTCTTAACAATGGTTCTCTATAGGCGTTGGTGACGTCAACGCTTTTCCGCTCTTTGTAGAAAAACAGCGTGCAAAGCACAGTTTTTCAGCTTTAAAAGTTTGCCCTATAAGCATTTTTTCGCCCATTGATGAGGGGCAATGAATGTAAAGATAAAAATAAAGTTAACTTTTCTGCTTTTCATGAAAGTACGGACGACAGCGGGTCGCTAGCAATGCTTACATGAACCCTTGGGGGTTCATTAACTTTCATGAACCGCAGAAAAATAAAATTCATTTCCTAAATGAAGAATGAACAACATCGGGCCACGGGCAAAATAAGTGAACCCCAACTTACACTGCTCGTTAGGCTATCCGATGTTTGTTCAGCTTACTTTGTTCGTGTCCCAATGTTGTTCATACTTCATAGACATTAAAGGAAGTACATGTACTGTCTAGCCACTATTTCACGAAAGGGTTAAAATTTAAACAGGAAAAACTTTTGCACAAAGCTTTCCTATTTACAGCGGAAGGTTTCCATCGTCCAATCACTGGTGACAACCATTGCAATAGTGAATACCAGGTTCGTGTCTTTTGATATAAAGTTTATCAGGCAAGGCTTCGAGACGCTTGTAGAATCGCGAGGCTTGCCGAGCGATTCTACAAGCGTTCTCGAAGCCGAGCACGATAAACTTGACATCAAATGACACACGAATCTGGTATTCTGTTTATCAGTTTATCCCTTTGTACGCTCATAAATTGACATTTTACGATCAGTTATCGACCGTCGCACAATTACTGATCGATATATGTAGTATCAGCTGACCATAACATTTCCTATGATATTTTGTCAATTAATTCTTCCAATTTTTTCAGTAATAATATCATTGCTGCATTTTTTTTCCAGTAGTCCGGTTCATTCATAAAGTTTAACGTCACGATGACCTGATAAAGCTCAGCTATCCCGAGATAGCATATTTTTATCAGGTCAAGGTGTTACAATGCAATTAATAAAGGGGGTAACTGATAAATGTTTGACCGACGTAACTAAATGATCGTGTGGCGTCAAGTATGTCAACGTATTCCTTTAATCAAATAAAGGTTATTTAATTGTCTCTTTTGTCCAGCTACTTGTACGTCGCGCAACGCAATCAACGTTTTACTCGATTGCGCCTAACGTCAAAAGACGTCAATTCTGGCGTCGCTTATAAGATCAAACAGCAGCATCGCTAAAACTAGAACACATGCATACCTGTTTCTGACTCATACACATACACAGAAAAAATGGTAAACACAAAGAATCGGACGGAGCTCACCTGTGGATCTAAATCATACAAGTTCCATTATATACTTGAATGTAGTTGTTTTATGAAATACCGTAAACATCCTAAAAATTCGGACAGCTTGTGGACTTGCTCTACTTCTACTAGATTTTAACAAATTTGTTTCACGATCTTGCAAGGCGTCCAAAAGGTGCAGACGGAATGGCAAACAATGCAGACCCCGATCAGACAGCTCCTCAGGAGCAGTCTGATCAGGGTCTGCACTGTTTGCTTGGGCCTGTCTGTCCTCATACTTAGGAACATTACGGTACCCAGTATTGCAAAGACTGTGAGGAATACTTTGTGTTTACTTTCTTTTGAAGGGAAGTTGGTAGGTAAGTTCTTTTTTATTCTATTATACAGTCGAACTTCAATGGCTCGAACACCTTTGGGACCTCGAAAATCTGTTCGAGACAGGGGTAGTTCGAGCCACTGAGGTTACTGTCAGGAGGCATAACGAGATACTTTATATCTTTATGGTGTTCTATAATGAATATGTATGCTGTGTGTACTCATTAGAATCGCCTCAGCGAGGCGATTCTAATGAGTACACACAGCATACATTTGCAAGATAAAAGACTAAAATTTCCTTAATTATCCCCCACTTTTCTTTTGTAGAGGATTTCGCTAGGGGCTCAAGAATGTGTTCGACTCATCCATGGTAAACGAGCCATCGATGTTCGAGCCATCGAAGTTCTACTGTACAGTGAATTTCCTCTATTAAGACCACCTAAAATTAAGACTAATTCTGCTTTAAAAACCTTATTGAGCAGGTTTCAGGAATTCTTTGTGTGTTTTCTGCATTCAGTGTCTTCTGGTCAGAGATCACCTTTGGTACTGTTCAAAAGTGGTCTTTAAGACCACTTTTGAAGAGTCCCAAATGTGGTCTTTATATAGGAATTCTACTGTATTTATGAAAGCAATAACACATAATAAAAACTGAACCAGCGCGCAACAAGTCTACAAAAGACATTTGCAACCAGCGTTTATAAGTCAGTCTCATGTCAGTCTGATCAGACTCTTCATTTAATGCATGAGCCTTCTTTAGCCTCCGGGCTATTCACAGACCAACAAGGGCGGTGTCTGGCCAAACTGACTAGATGCAATCCCTGCTGAGATCTACAAAGCAGGGGGTACGCCAGTTGCAAAGAAGATACCAGTTATTTCAAACTATGTGGAGAAAAGAAGCTAAGAAAACAAAAATGTTTCAGAGGACGCCTGGGTCCAGTTGTTTTAAGCATCGTTAGCTTAACGAGCTCGTTAGTGCTCAAATTGTTGACTGTTCTAGCAAGTGCAATATCTAAAATTTTGTTGTTTTTGCTGATAAAATGTTTGCAGCTTTTGCATTTGCAGAAGCTGCTCACATTTTTTTTTTCAGTAAAAATATTAGTATTTTTGCCATTTTAACGATCAAAGTTTTAACGATACTTTAACTAAAGACATTGTTAGTTTTGAAAAATCTGGCCCCTGGTGGCCCCTACCCATCGGGGCTTGAATAAATAGATGGACTGCATGATGCTTCCACGCAGAGCTGAATCCGACCGTACACGAGTATTGGTAAACCGCTTAGAGGATCTAAGCCTGTCCAGGCAAAACGGTGTAGGCCGGACCGTCCATGCTTATAGACCCTATTGGTTTCATTGGGCGACAGAGTTTGAGATGTCATTTCATCTCAATATCGGGTAAAAGTCCCACACAATTGGAAGCAGCGTCTGCAAAATGACCTTTACAGTGTTGACGGGGACGTTAAACCTCAAATCAAACAAATAATCCTGGTATATCTATATGAGTCCAGTCCAGGTTTTACATGTCATCCCCGTTATCACCAATGTCATTATGACATTATACATTGTAACTTTTACCGCCGAAAAATCGAAAATTTTAAGATGAAAAATTGTGATATTTTTCTTATTTCTGTTCAAAATATAGATTGTGAGTATACGTTAGAACCGCCTCGATGAGGCGGTTCTAACGAGTACCCACAGTCTATATTTTAGAACAGAATTAAGAAAAATAAGGTTAACCCCTGTAATCCCCAGTTTTTTTCCATATAAACGTGGGGATCAAGGGGGTCAAATTATATAGGCGTGTTTTCGTGAGGGTTGTTCCAGTGACGGGCTAGATATAAAGGATCACGAAAACACGCCTATATAATTTTGACCCCCTTAAACCACATTTTATATGGTAAAACTGGGGTTTAGAGAGTAAACACCATTTTTCTGATTTCTGCTTAAAACATAGACTGAAGGTACTCGTTAGAACCGCCTCGTTGAGAAATATGAAACTATCATATTTTTTTATCTGAAAATTTTCTTTTTTGATGGTAAAATTGTCAATAGGCGTGTTTTCGTAATTACTTATGGAGAAAATGGGTTTTACTAGGGAAATCTTATTGTTTCTTTTTATTGGACCGATACCATTCTAACATACTTTTCTGCAATAACTCAATGAAAATAGAGAAGATTTTATGGGAAACAACTCTTTCAAATGTATTTTGTCTCCGTTATCAGGCGTAAAAATGCCCGTGTTTCCGCTGATTAAATGAGTTAAGATACACCAGGAACCTTAAGCCTATCCCGACTGATCCGTATTATTTGTGCCGACCCAGCAATTGTATGGACTAGAAAATTTCTTACCTACATACCTTAATATTTTCTAGCTCTTTCGATACAATTCATGAAGCTGTCAAAATAGCAAAACTAATGTCTGGTAACTTGGCTAGAATTTAGCTCTTTCATTGAGTTTAGTTCTTTTTAATTTTTCATAATAGTTGACAAAAAATGGGATCTATCGGCCCTTACCTTTTATCGGCATGCCAAGTTACCGGAAACACGGCCACTTTTTTTTTTTTTTTTTTTTTTTTGTTAGTCGGTGAATTCACGAAGTGAATTCGCCAGACTTTAGTTGTCATTCGATTACCCTTCTCACCCACCATCTATTGAGTGGTTTTAGAAGTATATTAATTTAGCTATCACTTTTTGGATATGCCTTAGGATTCATGTAAACCTCTGCTCAAAATGTAGTTCGTGCATAATTAAAGGTTGTAGGTCAGGAAACAATTGATAAATAGTTTATACTGCTATCAACACAACGGTGTTATGTCTGCTGAAAGAGACAGTACAATCCTCTGCATTGTTTATCAGCATGAATGACCCGATGCTCTGATTATACTTGCTTTATAAACATGTAATCCAGCATCATTCTTGTGGTTTAAAGCGCAAACATTTTAATGACCCATAAGGTCAACAAACCTATGTACATGTAATTAACACCCCCATATACCCACTGTTTCAGAGAGAAAAATAGGGTCTGCAGGGCATACATTATTCTTCTTATTTCTCTTCCAAAACAAGGATTGTGGATACTCGTTAGAACCTCTTCATTGATGCAGTTCTAATGAGCACATACAATCGATGTTTGAAGCAAACATAAAATATCACCAGGAAAACTTCAGTGTTTTGCGTCTGCTATGTACATGTATGTTAGAAGCAGAAATACATGTACATGTAACAGTCCAGAATCATTCCTGTAACTGTTTTTAAAAGAGACATCTTAGACGAAAATCAGATAATAATTTCAAATGTTATATGTTAACCTCTATAATAGTATTTCTTCAAATACAAATGTTGGGCACTGGCAAATAGTGTAGATCCGGGTCAAATACCCTGTAATTCACCGACTTTGAAGCTTCTCAAGCCTTTGATTTGTTTTTTTTGCCCTCAGTTACTAAGCGTTTTGTAGAACATACTTAAGTTCACTACAGTTGGTGTTAAGGTAATGTGTGGCGGCCGTAAAAAGCCCCCATCATCAGAGTGGTGTTTATATTTTCTTGCCCTTTGGGATCTTTGATTCCATTGTGGAGTTTTCAAACTATTCGAGGGTCACTGATGAGACCTAATTAGCCGAAACTACCCCGTAAAACCTTTACGCCCATACGTTTCAGTTATACGGTTCCTTGCTTCCAAAGGATAACCCGTTTATGGAACATAGTTAACGTCGCGGCCGTAAATGTCTCCCTGCCCTTCATTATAGTGTAGTTTATATTTTCTTGTTCTGTGGGATCATTGATCCCCCTGTAGTGTTTTGAAAATATTAGGGAGGCCTAATTGCCGAAACTAGCTAGTCTGGTCAGAAAAACTTGTACGCTCCATCCGTTTTGGTTATATGGTGTATTCCTTGCTTCCAAAGGATAACCCTTTTATAAAGCATATTGTATATTAAAGGAATACGTATAGTCATGAGAAGCATTATGAGTTTGAGGGGTTAATATAAAAATTATCCCTGGGGTCACTATCCCACATAACGAGGCTTTTCGAGATTGTAATGGATGCCGGATTGTAATCCCGAGCAACGGATGTTTCTATCTTCCCCTCACACCAATGTTAGTTTGTTTGTGTTGTGGTTTAACGTCCCCGTCAACACTATTCGGACCACTTTGGAGTCGTTGATTACAATTTTGTGGGACGTTTACCAAATATTGAGATAAACTAACATCTCAAGCCCTACCGCACAAAGAAAACGCAAGGGTTTGAAGGGCAATCCGACTCGCATCACTTTTCATGAGCAGGCTTAGACCTAAGCGGTTTACTAGTATTCCAAAATTCTGTCGGTTCAAGTTCACCTCTGCGCTTCACCTAGTACAATGCAGTCCAATCTATTTCTCCCAACCCCAATGGGCGGGGGCGATCTCAAACCCATGTAAGAGGATGTTTTCGTATTTTTTATTAAAGAAATTTGGTATGCCTTTCATATTTTTTCGTTTTTCCACCCGTTTTACAAGAGGGTGTGGTGGTGTAGGTGGTGGTGGTGGTGTGTGTGTGTGTGTGTGTGGGGGGGGGGGGGGTACGGTACCCCCGTTTGCTTCTTTCCTTTGCACCAAGCTCATCTGAAAATGAGGCATTACGACATCTAACCCCTTTTTTCACTTCTACAAAATGGCTACCTTTCTGATGAAAATCCGTGATATTTTTCTTTAAATACTGCAAACTTAGTGGCGGTTCCAACGAGTACCCACAGCCTATGTTTTGGAGCAGTAATAAGAAAAACAACGTATACCCCATAATCCCCAGTTTTCTCTATATAAAAAGAGGTTTAGGGGGTGTTCATTTCACGGACTTGTTTATGTGATGTATACTTGAACAGGATAGACTTTGCTCCTACACCAGACTAATCTACGAATATACACCTGTGGAAAAGTTTGTTTGTTACAAAATGTGACGGCCCATTCAACACTTCAAAGGTCATATCTAGCCGGCCAGTATACCAATCCAGATTTTTCCTGGACTGGCTTATATAAGCGGTTAACCAGTACAGTGCGCATTCATAATTTCTGAGCGTTACCGCCCCTGAAGACATGCCTTTTTTAATTAAGTTCTTTGGCATCATTACATTTACGAGTCATTTAGAATTAGACAATTACGACCATCATTGCCTTGATGCATACAGACGTGTGTGTTATGTTCTGCCAGGATGCCAAAACAACTTACTTGCTGTTGAGTGTGTGTGCTTGTTGGCATCTATAGAGAAAAGGAAAATATAGTTTTAGCGACCTGTAAGTAGACACTCGTATATTTTGTATAAACATGGAACCGTGCATGGTTTCTTGACATGACCCTTCATTTTTTGCATAAAAACCTGAACATATATAGCTGTTTGATGGGCCGGAAGCCGTGTTCATGCAACAAAACTCGTGTTCAAATCATGAAATTCACCGGCTGTTTGAACGTTGGTTTTGACATTTCGATGTCACAAGATGGGCCTTACTTTATTTACGTTAGGCCCCTGCTCATCGGGGCTTGAAGAAATAGATGGGCTGCATGTTGCTTCCACGCAGAGCTGAAACCGACCGCAAACGAGTACTGGAAAACCGCCTAGAGCATCTAAGCCTGCCCAGGCAAAGCGGTGCGAGTCGGACCGACCATGCCTATAAACCCTATTGGTTTCATTGGGCAACAGGGCTTGAGAAGTCATTTCATCTCAATGTCGGGTAAAAGTACCACGACATTGGAAGCAACGTCTCCAAAATGACCTATACAGTGTTGACGAGGACGGTAAACCTCAAATCAAATAAACAAATAAAAAACTTTGTTTACGTTACTTTGAGCTATGTAACGATGTCGCCATGGGCATAGCATCTTATAATTTTATGATGGTGTCAGAACGTCATTGTGGAATTATCGTCATTATTAACAGCGCTCTTTTCTGGCGAAGGGATGCGCACTGTTCTGGTTAACCGCTTGTGGATAGGTTAACTGGCCGGCTCAAAAATGACCTAAATATTGTGAGTGTGCCGACAAACAACGATCTGGACTAGCCACCACCCAGTTAGCAATTTGCCGTTGGAATCATAAGTTATGCAAGAATAACGGTGGTCCATGTTTATTTCATTGCATTACTATGCATTCCAGAATCCGACCGCACACGAGTACTGCTAAACCGCTTAGAGGATCTAAGCTTGCCTAGACAATGCGGTGCGTGTCGGACCGTCCATGCTTATAAACCATATTGGTTTCATTTGGCGACAGGGCTTGAGATGTCATTTCATCTCAATGACGAGTAAAAGTCCCACAAAATTGGAAGCAACGTCTCCAATATGACCTATACAGTGTTGACTGTGACGTTGAACCTAAAATCAAACAAATCCGATGTCATAATCATCATACTCCATCTTGATAATTTCATTATGGATGCTAAGAGGGAGAGACTTGACAGAAATTTACAAAAATCACTTAAGCGGAATGGATACTCCTTCATGGGGAGGCACCTCTTACAAAAGTGTTTTTGTCTCCCATGTCAATTGGGGTCAACTCTTAACGGTGCATTATTGAGCCACCGGGTCTCAATTTTTTTCTGATTTTTATCTTCAATACATACTCCTGTGTCATGTGTACACTTTTGGAGCCAAATACAGCTTCAGAACTTTGTGAAAATGGTCGTTTTCATTCGTGTTTACCCTTAGCTCTGAACATGTGTTCGGAATTTCTGTTCTAAAAATAAATCTGTCACTTTACACATACATGGCGACAGTATCGTCTCTGAGTGTCGTTACTTATGGCATGGTATTCAGCGTCATATTTCTTCCGATTCAGGCATGGCCTAAGCAAACAAGGCCAAAAATGAACGTCGCATAACGTCATATATGGGGATTCTATTTTTGTCACGAACTTAAAAAAAGATCTAACTAGTGTGCGAAACCTAGTTAGGGAATCCCTCTCAAACTCGTTTACCTGTCATCATAATTGTTCGCATTTTTGCATAAAATGCATTCATTTGTATTGTTTTAAAGAAAAATACCGCCTATATGTATTTTATTTTTGGAAGCATTTTTTTCCAGATAGCTCAATAATGCACCTTTAAAGGAAAGAATTTTCCCCTCAGGAGCAAATTCTTTCCTTTAAGAGAAGACCCCTTTATCAGTGGATCAGGTTTTATAGATAGGCGAACAGGAAGTCCCGAAAGTTGTCATCCTTTGAGAAATGGCGAAAAATTCTGCCAGGTGTTTCCATTCCCCTTAAGTTGCTTCGTCTCGGGCTTAAGACCCTCTTTCTTTCTTTCTTTCTTTCTTTCTTTCTTTCTTTCTTTCTTTCTTTCTTTCTTTCTTTCTTTCTTTCTTCTCTCTCTCTCTCTCTCTCTCTCTCTCTCTGTGTGTTTGTAAATTCATTCAAAGTCTAACAGGGATGTGCATGAATACATACAAATTCATTATCCTTAAAGAAGATTACCACTTAAACTCTTATATAAATGATTTTCCAGTAAATCTTTGGTGCATTTTGACATCGCAAAGAATAAACTCGTGAGTTTTCGGCATCTCGTGAATGGCTACTCTGTGTATTGAAAACGGTGATAGAAATATATAGATTCAGTCGGGTGTGAAATTATGGTAATAAAGGTAACCAGTCTCATGTAAAATTGCATTACTATGCATGTGTATTCGTACATACATGTACATGTACGCTCGCAGTACCGTCTTGGAGAAGATAAATTTAGACATGTCTACATCCAATCCAATGACATGTTAATATGTACATAAGTATGTGTTTATGCGTCATGGAATGTCTAATAAATAAATAAATAAATAAATAAATGACCGGCATTTAAATTTCATCCGTCTCTTTCTGACTAATGTTTTGAACATAGATTGTGGGTACTCGTTGGAACCGCCTCATTGTTACAAAATCCACCACTGTAGGGTTCATTAATACTTGTATTTGATGCATTATTGAAATCTATTTATATTTTTCTTTTAATTGTTCTAAATAAAGATTGTAGTTGCCCCTTAGAACTGTTCGAACGAGCATCCACAGCATATGTTTTGTGCAGACATAAGAAATATAATGTTCTCTGAGAATGACATCTCAAGTATTACCTCCTAGCAAACCAATATGGTTTATGCAGGCACTCGCATCACATTGCCTGGGCAGGCTTAAACCTTACACATGGCTTATCAGTACTCATGTGCTGTCTGTTTCAGCTCTGCGTGAAAGAATCATGCAGCCCAATCTATTTCTCCAAGGCCCGATGGGCAGAGACCAGTTTGTAAGAGGCAGTCCTATGTGACTGAAACATGGGCAAGGGAACTGTCAAAAACTTTCATCGTTTCATGGTCCATAAAAACTTTAATTTGCCTAGAGCAGGAGCATATTATATAGTTATTTCAGGGCAGCTTGGAGTAAAGTCAAAACTATTGCCGAGGGGTTGTGACGACCTGATGCGCTATTGCCCGAGGCCGAAGGTAACAGTGCCTATCAGGTCGTCCACAGTACCGAGGGACAACAGTTCTGACTTTACTCAAAACTAGTAGAACTTCAATGGCTCGAAACTTTTGGAACCATAAAACTCTGTTCGAGACAGGGGTAGTTCGAGCCACTGAGGGTTACTGCCATGAGGTATAACAGCCTTATTTTTAGGACATCTTTTCGGTGCTCTATAACAAAAATGTATGCTGTGTGTACTCATAAGAATCCCCTCATAGAGGCGATTCTAATTAATACACACAGCATACATTTACAAGAGAATAGGGAAAAAATCCTTAATTACCGCCCCCTTTTTCTTATGTGGAGAAATTCCCTCGGGACTCAAGAACGTGTTTGACTCAGCCATGGTAAACGAGCCATCGGTGTTCGAGCCATCGAAGTTTTACTTTTATTTTATTACCCAATCCATCGATTACACTGTACATAAGAGATCAATGAACAGGTTTTCATAGATATGATACTTTCATACTCGTATGATCTAGAAAAAAGACGAAACACCCCTTTTCAATGGGTCAGCCTCGGTAGCTCAGTCGGATGCGCGACTGACTGGTGATCAAGAGGACGTGGGTTCGATACCTGCTTGGGTCGACAACAGTCTTTCGAGGAGATTGATCATGAAGTTTTTTCTACGGTCATTCACTCCCTTCCGTTGATTCAAGAAGGGCAGATGTCAGTTTCTGGCGAAAGAATGTGCACTTTAGTGGTTAACCGTTTAGGTATAAACCTGCCCAGGAAAAGTGTGGCTAGGTAATCTGACAGGCTCAAAAATGACCTAAATAGTGTTGACTAGGCCGTTAAATTCCAATCCCCCCCCCCCCCAAAAAAAATCATTACTTTGACTTAAATAGTACGTAAACACAACACATTAACCGTGTCTTCACTTGGTTCTTTATAACACGGTTTTGGATATACCTAGTTGGATTGCAAAATGCATATATTGTATAGACCAATGACAGTCCAATAGAACCATCCAATAGTAAAACCTACCTCCAGCAGTAAAAACTATTGGACGGTGATATAGTTCACTCAGGTGAAACTTATCCTTTAGCCAATTTGTCCAGAAATACATCATAGCACTAGCACGGGTGGACATCAGGGGAACTATCGCGAAATCGCGTCAATTTGCTCCCATGACACATCCGGAAACTCTCGGGATAGTTCCTAGGACCTTGAAATGGTAAACAAAGGTAGGTACCCTTGTGTTTTTTGATTTATTGTAGAAGAATGAGAGCTCAATATAAAATTTCGGCGATGCTAAGCTATGTTAAAAAAGTTTACCTTTTTAAGCAGGCCGAAAAAATACTGAAAAACATCCGTGCTGAAAGTAGGCGACCGTAACAAAATCGAACACAGGGTAATCTGACTATAGTTTTATGTCAACACGAATGAATGATGCAACTGTTTTGTAAGTTTTCGCTTTGAACGAGATATTTTGGTGCAAAGTTTGTGTATGTCGGTCCTAATTCACCACTTAGGTGTAAAATATTTTATCAGTTCATGTACTGTGAAGGAGTGATGCCAAAATTTTCAGGCGGAGTAGCTCCCACATCATCGCGCCAGCTCCCAAAACGCGCTCTTGCTCCCACGAGTCTATCATTCAACCAACCGGAGAGAAGTTTTTAGATTAGATTATATGTCGATTTAAACCACCAGGCAACCGCTAACATCATATAAATGTTACAAGAATGGGATATAACAGGTTTTTAAGGCAAAGAACGAAATCCCATGACGTCACACACCTGGTGTATATTAACCGAGGGGAACTGCGGGCTGTAATCATTAGAAAACAACCGGAATTTTAGAGATTTTAAACCGCGATATAACTCTGTAGAAAAGAAATACCATCCGCAAATTGTAATTTTCTACATATTATGCATCCAGTCAACGATTTCTAATAACATTTTATGATTTCTGATATGTTAAAGTAAGTAAATCTTGAATATATCGTCAACAATATCTGCACGATACTTATATAAAATCGGCATTAATCTCAGTATTTGTCCAAACGAAATAACTAAAAAAATTCTTAGAGCGACTTTTAAAACGAATGTTTTCGATACTTGTACGAATTTTAATGTGTTTGGCTGCAAAATGTAAATATTTTGATTTTCAATTATTTCTGCTCTGCTCCACATACTGACTTTTAACCCCGTCACTGGTCGAGAGTTGTCTTTTTAAGTTCGGGGTTAAAAGTCTATGTCTGGATTGGATAGAAATATAAATTAAAATTCAAAGTATTCATATTTTGCAGCCAAAGAAATTAAAATTCTTACAATTATCAAACGATTAACATTTTAAAGCCTTTCTGGTAATTAATTAGTTATTTTGTTTGGATAAATTATGAGATTAATGCCCGTTTTATTCAAGTACGGTTCAAACACCGTTGACAAATTATGCAAGATTTTCATACTTCTGCATGTCAGAAATCACCACCACTGACAATTTCGATTGTGATCAACACATTACTGAGAATACATCGAAAGCAACTAGTAGGACATTATGATTTCTTAGACGTAATTTGGCTTTTGCTCCTAGGCAGACAAAGGATGTTGCATTGGTTCGTCCTCAACTTGAGTTTGCATCACCTTTTTGGCATCCCTATGTTAGGCCGGCTGCTCGAATGACCTGCAGATGGCGGAACTATTGTACGTGGAATGTTCAAATATGAATGCAAGTAGAACGTTTTCTCATGTACTAATGCGAAAATCACCTGGAAATAAATATCACAGCGTAGAAAAACATTTTACCTATACATTGATACCAAACCTGTTAAAACCCTGCACTTTAGCCATGTATATCGTTCGATAAACACTGTCTACTCTTGTATACTAATACAAAACATGGTTGGAGGAAGGCCAGAGTACGCCGTTGAAATACGGTCCTATATTAAGAATCGTTGTATTCTTTGTATACGTTGCAAAGACATTTTTGATGAAATAGGTTCGGTTTATGGGTGTAATGAAATGTCTTTTCCGACAGTTTTTCGTTGGTGTAAGAAATTCAGCTGTGGGCTAAGCTCCACAGAAAATGCACCATATGATCGTCGGCCGAAAAGAGCAACATCTGCCAAGAGTGAAAGAAATAGTTGCTACCGATGCACGATACACCACTAGGCAAATAGCTAGTATGGTTGGCATCTCATTAGGAGCAGCTCATACAATTCTGGAACGGGATTTGAAAATGAGAAAGATCTGTGCTAGATGGATTCCCCATCTGTTGACAGATGAGCAGAAAAAGACACGCGTTCAGTGCGCCAAGAGGTTGCTTAAAAAGTTTCCAAATTACAATGCACGGTCTTTCGCTAATGTCGTCACAGGTGACGAGACATGGGTTCACTTTTTTGCGCCAAAACGAAAGATTCAGAACAAAATATGGGCAACAAAGTATTGCAAAAGACCATGCATTGCAAAGCGGACCATGAGCGTCAAGAAGGTAATGTATGCCATATTCTTTTCAAATCAGGGCCCTACTATTCAGGTTGCTGTGCCTAAAGGCAAATCTGTAAATGCGAAGTTTTACAAGAATAAAGTTCTTCGAAAATTGAAGAAATATTTCAAAGAACGAAACCCGAAACTGGTTTGGCCAATGTCAGATTGCTACATGACAATGCGTCATCGCGCAAAGCGTTCATTGTGCAAGACTATCTGAAGCAGGAGAAGGTTGTTGAACTCCCTCACCCCCCGTATTCCACTGACCTTGCCCCGTGTGACTTTTTTTGTCCCTGCGGCTGAAAAAATACCTTTCTGGTCGAAAATTTGTACAGCGCAAACACCTCGGTTCTGCAATATTCCAGTGCCTTCATAGTATACCTCGAAAAGACTACCAAAATGCATTCAATGATTGGATCAGAAGACTGAAAGTTTGTATATCTGTTAAAGGGGAATACTTTGAGGGGACAAAATAAATTTTTCATCGAAATCTATCACGGAATCATTTTTATGTGCTTAGTTGCATTCACATTTGAACAGTCCTTGAACAGTGTTTGTGATATGCTTGATGAGCTGATTTGGCAATCGCTGCAGGCCCGTAGTGAGCAGTCTTCTTTAACCTTCTTTAATAAGATATGACTCTTATACAGTGCCTCTTAATAAAGATAAATACTTGGCCCCTGTGACAAGTTCAACTCAAGGAAGGGCATCAAAATTAAACCACAGTCAATGCTTATTTGTTTGTTTGAATAGGGGTTTAACTTCCCCGTCAACACTATTTACGTCATTTTGGAGACGTTGCTTCCAATTTTGTGGGACTTTTACCGACATTGAGATGAAATGACATCTCAAGCCCTGCCGCCCAATGAAACCAGAAGGCTTTTAAACATTGGACTATCTGACTCACACCGCTATGCCTGGGCCGGGTTAGTCCTTCTAAGCGGTTTACCAGTACTCGTGTATGGTCAGACTCAGCTCTGCGTGGAAGGACCATTTCTATTTCTCCAAGCCCCGATGAGCGGGGGCGAAAACAACAGACAGTACCATAGGTATCAGGCCTATAGTGATGCACTGAAGAACTCCTTCTTTCCCGGAACTAATCCTCAGTGGATTAGTCTTCCCTCGTCTGTGAAAATTGCCAAAACTGCAGAAGTGTTCAAAGCCTGCAAGGTATAGATTGGGACTCAGAGGTATACGTTTTAGTACACCTCTGTAATAGATTGTAAACACTTTAAAGAAATCATCCATTGATTTTATTTTGCTAACTTTAGCGAACCACCTAGCTGAGGTAATGGTGAAATGTAACAGACTCAGTATCTGATAGACTCGTGGGAACTAGAGTGTGTTTTGGGAGCTGTCGCGATGATGTGGGAGCTACTCCGCCTGACAATTTGCGGCATTACCCTATCACTGTACATGGATTGATCAATGTTTTACGTCTAAATGATGAATGAGGGCTGACATACACAGAATGTGTTCCGCCCCCGCCCATCGGGGCTTGAAGAAATAGATGGGCTGCATGATGTTTCCACGCAGAGCTGAAACCGTCCGCAGACTAGTACCGGTAAACCGCTTAGAGGATCTAAGCCTGTCCAAGAACAGCGGTGCGAGAGGCCCCGTCCATGCTTATAAATCCTGTTGGTTTAATAGGGCGACAGGGCTTGGGATGCCATTTCATCTCAATGTCGGGAAAAAGTCCGACAAATTTGGAAGCAACGTCTCCAAAATGACCTATACTGTGTTGACGGGGACGTTAAACCTCAAATCAAACAAAACAAAAGCACAAAATATGCGCCAAAGGATCTCGCTCTAAGCGAAAACTTACAAATAATTGCTTCATTCATTCGTGTTGACAAAAAAACTAAACTCAGATTACCCTGTGTTCGATTTTGTTACGGTCGCCTACTTTCAGCAACGATTTTTTTTTTTCAATATTTTTTTCGGCCTGCTTAGAAAGATAAATAATTTCAACATAGCTTAGCATCGCCGAAATTTAAAAATATGCTCTCAATTTAAAAATATGCTCTCATTCTTCTACAATAAATCAAAACGCACAGGAGTACCTACCTTTGTTTACCGTTTCTAGCTCCTAAGAACTATCGCGAGAGTTTCGGGAGCAAAATTACGTTGATGAGATATCGCGATAGCTCCCCTGATGTCCACCCGTGACTAGGTAATAAAATTCTCTTAACGCTAGAGAATTATATACTCCTGCCTAAAGTTATCAAGTGCAGTAAAAAAAAACTTCAATAACTCGAACACCCGATGGGTCGATTCTCATATCTGTTTCGAACTCCTTTAGCCCTGAGAATATTTTCCGACAGATGTAGATTGCAAATAGATGTATTAAGGGATAACTTGGATTTTTTTTCTTATTTAATCATGCAAACGTATGTTGTGTATACTCATTAGAATCGCCTCATCGAGGCGATTCTAATGACTTCACACAGCAAACCATTTTATAATAGATCCGACAGATCCAAATAACAATTACATGTATTGAGGGATAACTTACGGATGTTTTTTTCTTATTTAATCATGCAAATGTATGTTGTGTGTACTCATTAGAATCGCCTCATCGAGTACACACAGCATACCATTATATAATAGATATCCTTTAATAAGCTACATTATTCCTCATGCTGTGACGTTATGCTTTGCCCTCTGTGTTTCGAACTACTCCCGTCTCGAACAGATTTCACGGTTCCAGCCACTGAAGTTGGCCTTTAATAATAAATCACTCACATGTACATTTTACTGTGACACGCTTGAAATGCAATTGCGGATTTCGCATACGAGAAAATACATATTTTCAACAGACAACCTATTTCGTTGCATCGTGCATCAAGGTGGGCAACTGCAAATATTGCACTGTACTGGTCAATCACTTTTTATAAGCCACAACCTCCGCATTACGAATAGACGCCTATGCAAATACACTGTAAACTTCACCGCCGAAAAAACGAAAATTTTAAGATGAAAAATTGTGATAGTTTTCTTATTTCTCCTCAAAATATAGATTGTGGGTACTCGTTAGAACCGCCTCATCGAGGCGGTTCTAACGAGTACACACAATCAATATTTTAGAGCACAAATAAGAAAAATAAGGTATACCCTGTAAACACCAGTTTTAAAAGTGGGGTTCAAGGGGGTCAAAATTATATAGGCGTGTTTTCCTGATGATCCTTACCAGGAAAGAGTTTTATCTTCAAATATTGAATCATTTGACCCATATACATTGTATGTATAGAGTCCCGAAAGTTAGCATTTGCAAACGGTGTAGATTCTGGTCTGACGCTGCGTTTTGCGGCGTCAGACCAGGATCTTCACTGTTTGCTTAAACTGCAGGAATTTCAGGATATAAGACCTGGCTTGCGTTTAACAATACGGGCGCCCACCGAGTGGTCACTTTGTTGCCTTCAGAATGTAGACAACAAAGTGGGCGCTCGGCGAGCGCCCGCGTTGTTGAACGCACGCCAGGTAGCCGCCATTTTTACAGCCTAGACTCAGACGCTATCTATCCATCAGTGTTGACGGCCCCCGCCCATTGGGGCTTGAAGAAATAAATGGGCTGTATGATGCTTCCACGCAGAGCTGAATCCCGACCCGCACATGAGTACTGGTAAACCGCTTAGCGGTGCGAGTCGGACAGTCCATGCTTATAAACCCTATTGGTTTTATTGGACGATAGGGCTTGAGATGTCATTTCATCTCAATGTCGGGTAAAAGTCCCACAAATTTGGAAGCTGCGTCTCCAAAATGACCTTTATAGTGTTGATGGGGACGTTAAACATCAATTCTAACACAGCGCGCCTATATAGCCAATGGAAAATAACTGTGTTTTATTCTGCAACAAATCACAGCTCGGAAGAACGTGACGAGTCAGTGACGTCATTAAAATTCCCAATTTATGACGTCACTAGTCGATTTCCTTGACGTTAGTTGGTGTAACGTCATTTTATCGCATCAAAAACGTAAGAAAAGGATATAAATGCATGTGTTTCAGTCGATAATTTTAGCGGGATTTATTCTTACAATGGCGAAAGGTTGTGAGATTTTGAAGGAAACAACAACATTATTGCCGATTTTCAGCGAGTTAGAATCGAAATAGATCAGCTCTAGCCAATGATTTGTTAGGTCGTGATTTGTGATTTGTCTACTGTACAACTGACCTCCAAACTGTGATTTATTACTCAACAAATCACAGTTAGAGCTAATCTATTTCTTAAGGAGGCCGACCTTAATTTCGATTGCGCAACGTTCTGCGCATTGCCGTCAATCGGCACTGTAACGACATTCACTTTTTAAGTGGTATTTATATTTTCTTTTCGACCTCGAAAACGAAGTAAATTTTCTACGATTGACTGTATTTTCAACCACACATGGATAAAATACGTCAACAGTTATCATTTCTTGTCACTGTCAAAGCAGACAAAGTGAAAGTAGAAAAAAATCGAGTTCAGAAACGACAATTGAGCCAATAAGGCAGTTCATTTACAATAGCAGAACTGTTTACCTTTTCTTATTCGTCTTTTTCTCGAAGATATCTTTTGCTCCTGAAGGCACCTTACCTGACATTGAAAAGCCCGTCCGAAAGTGTGCCATCTTTCCATAATGGCAGTTACAGTTAAATTTGTAAAGTGTACTCAGAGTATAGATCAAAGTATTAGATCAGAAACAGAATTGTTTACTGGTGACACGTCCTTAGTCGACCCCTCAACAGGACAATATGTTGAATGCCATACTAAATCTCCTTTAAAGTACACTCCATTTACCATCATGTTTGTTTACGCTTGCAACACACTAAAATGACAGTTCTTTGGATATACGTTTACGGCCTGTGTGTAAGCTTTAAGTTTGCTGTGACGTAATCATATTTATGACGCCATGATAAACAGCCGATGGATTGAATCAAAGCCCGCATGCTACTGATTTTTTTTTTTTTTTGGCTGGCTGAGAACTGACAATTATGCCCGTAGGATGAATCATTCTGCCTGCATAGGCCTAATACTAAATTTTATTGTGGTCGAGAACTGCTGGCAGTCTCTCTCTCTCTCTCTCTCTCTCTCTCTCTCTCTCTCTCTCTCTCTCTCTCTCTCTCTCTCTCTCTCTCTCTCTCTCTCTCTCTCTCTCACTCTCTCTCTCTCTCTCTCTCTCTCTCTCTCCAGTAAGTCCCTTGGCTTTCTTTCTACTTATATACTGTGATACTGTGATCGGTCACATCTGACCAATACTCGCAGGTGTACATTACATACACACCAAGGGCAGTTGTTCGAAACTAACGACGTCGTTAGTTAACGTATCGTTATAACTTTGATCATTTGCATATGCAAAAGCTGCTCACATGTTTTCAGCGAAAATACCCAAATTTTAGATATTGTACTTGCTAGAACACTTAACAATATGACCACTAACGAACTCGTTAAGCTAATGATGATTTGAACAACTGGTCCCTGGTATGCAGGATGAAAGCCTACACAGTAACTGTGTAATTACGGTAGCAGTCTTTAACCTGCACAGGGCATAATTCTCCCTCCACACCCCCAGTTAACATCCCGATCCACAGGACGGTGCACTTTATGGCATTATCTCTGCAAATGATGCCAATGGAGCGTGCTCGGACACCGAAATATTATCGCCGCTGCCAGGGATCGAACCCAGGACCTCTAGCATCAGAGGCAAGTGCACTAACCACTGAGTTATCACGCTCGCACTCGGCATCACGAAAACACGCCTATCTAAGTTGAACCCCCTAAAACCACACTTTTATACAGTAAAACTGAGGTTTACAGGAGTAAACATTATTTTTCTAATTTCTGTTACTCGTTTAAGCAGAACTGACAATTATGCCCGCAGAAATATGAAAAAAAAAAAATTCAGTTAAAAATTCTCTTTTTGTGGTGGTAAAATTTTGTTATATTTGAGTATGGTTTGTTTGTTTGATTTGAGGTTAACGTCCCCCTCAACACTGTACAGGTCATTTTGGACCGCCCATCGGAGCTTGAAGAAATAGATGGGCTGCATGATGCTTCCACGCAGAGCTGAAACCGTCCGCACACTAGTACTGGTAAACCGCTTAGAGGATCTAAGCCTTCCAGGAACCGCGGTGCGAGTTGGACCGTCCATGCTTATAAACCCTATTGGTTTCATTGGGCGGCAGGGCTTGAGATGTCATTTCATCTCAATGTCGGGTAAATGTCCCACAAAATTGGAAGCAACATCTCCAAAATGACCTATACTGTGTTGACGGGGACGTTAAACAAACAAACAAGGTCATTTTGGAAACGTTGCTTCCAATTTCGTGGGACTTTTACCCGACACTGAGATGAAATGACATCTCAAGCCCTGTCGCCCAATGAAACCAATAGGGTTTATAAGCATGGACGGTACAAATGTACAACTCGCACCGCTTTATCTGTGCAGGCTTAGATCCTCTAAACGGTTTACCAGTACTCGTGTGCCGTCGGTTTCAGCTCTGCGTGGAACCATCATGCAGCCCATTTATTTCTTGTGGCCCCAATAGGCGAGGGCTATGATATATTTGAGTAGGCGGATTTAAAACACAGTAAGGTCTTTCATAGTTAAGAGAGAGAGCGAAAGAGTGAGAGAGATCTTTGTCAAAATACAACAAAATCTGGAACCGTAAAAGCTTCACGGTTAAATCATAAACGCATGGAATGGAAACTAGAAATTACAAATGATTTCTCTCTCTCTCTCTCTCTCTCTCTCTCTCTCTCTCTCTCTCTCTCTCTCTCTCTCTCTCGTTTCTTTTCTTTTTTTTTGTTTTTTTTTTGTTGTTGTTGTTTCTAGCTTTAAAGGCCTTTCAGGAATATTTTGCTTATTTCAAGCCAATCATTAAATAGAAGTTGGTGTACGAGGGTCTTTCAAAAAGTTTTGTCACTAATAGGTTTCCCTGGTTTAATCGTAGGTATTTCTGATAACGCATCATTGCATTTGAATAGCCTTTCAAATAGCTACCGATAACAGTTTATTTCTTGCAAACTGCTTTTAAAATGACCGAGATTTGTCAAATTGAAATGCATGCAGTCAAATACACTGGCCAATTTATGAGTTACATTGTAAAATGGACAGAAAGACTGAAATTCGCAGCTAAATTAAATGCCGTGTAAGGCTTGACATAGGTTGATGAATTGTGTGGCAAAAATGAACCTCTTGTAAATTCAAAGTGCAATATATATCGGTGGGTCAAAGCTTTAAAAGCTGGTAAATAATCGACCAAAGATGATGGCCGTGTTGGTAGGCCAAAGATCTCCATCACCAAGGCAACCATCGCTGCGGTAAAGGCAGCGGTCAAAGAAGATGCGCGACTGTCAGTGAAAGAGATATCTTAATGCACTGGCTTATCAGAAGGCGGTGTACAAACCATTCTGACAAAGTACTGGGCTTGAGAAAGATTTGCGCTAGGTTGGTGCCCATTTGCTCACTGAAGAGCGAAATTGTATTATGTTGGTGTTTCTTTCCCTTTGGTGTCTTGAATGGGAGGTGTTAGGTAATTTTATCGATACCTATTCAATGCCTTTACTTCTGTTTGGCAAATCATTTGATTTGAGGTTTAACGTCCCCGTCAACACAGTAAAGGTCATTTTGGAGACGTTGCTTCCAATGTTGTGGGACTTTTACCCGACATTGAGATGAAATGACATCTCAAGCCCTGTCGCCCAATGAAACCAATAGGGTTTATTAGAATGGACGGTCCGCCTCGCACCGCGGTTCCTGGACAGATTTAGATCCTCTAAGCGGTTTACCAGTACTAGTGTGCGGGCCGGATTCAGCTCTGCGTGGAAGCATCATGCAGCCCATATATTTCTTCAAGCCCCTATGGGCGGGGGCTTTTGGCAAATCATATGTAGATGCATGCCCTATCTGAGTGACACCTTTGTTTTAGTATACAATTAACTAAAAAAAAAAAAGAGATTTTGACCAAAAAAAAAAAATATATTTTGCACGAAAAGCTTACTCTTATAACGACCCCCATTTTGTATGAACGACCTACTGTTTTTATTTGATAGGTTTTGCAAATAATATTTAGATATAATACCTTTCTTAGTGATCATATCATTTATATAGCAGAAATTCCTATAATAATTTGAAAAAATGTGTGTATATATGTTCATATTTTTCAGTTTATGTTTACTTTTGAAACGCCCAACAGTATCTTATTGGAGACCTGTAAACCTGTTTTCATTTCATAGTTTTGCGGATTACATATAGATACATCGCCTATCATGTCTTAGCTCAAAAGCAACTATATTTTTTGTGATGTTTTCAAAAAAATAAGTTTTGCCTGTTATGATAACTATTGAAACGACCCTAAGTTTTTTTGCTTGAAATAACACTATAACCGAATTCTTTCATCATATTGCGGCAGATAATAAGCATAAATATCATCTATTTGCGTGGATTTATAATTACTAGAAAAACAGTTATTTTAATGTTAGCGATCTTCACGAATAAAGGTATTTTGCCTGTAATTATTATTTTTGAAACGGCCCTCATTCTCTTATATGGCCGGTGACCCCCCATTATTATTTCATGTTTTTGAATGCCATATGAATATACATAATTTAATTTAGTAAGTCCGAAATCTCTAGGGCAGAAGTCACTTTAATTTTCGCATTTGTGTCAAATTTTAGCGATTTCCCATTACAATCAATGCAAAATATGTGTAAAACAGCGTTACTTTTGGATTGACCCCCATTCTTTCCGCGTCTCGATGACATGATATTTTTATGACTTTAATCTAAAGTTAAGTCATTGCTGGATACTTTGTTATAATATTAGGAAATTCTCTAGGGCAGGTATCTCAGAAAAAAATTAAGGTCGGCCTCCTTAAATATAACAAACAAAACCATCAGTGTTGCCAGCGCCTTGAGTAACAATTGGTGCAGGATAAGTCTACATCATTGCTGATTTAAGATAAGACTGTCTCTTCACCCCGGGTTTGAAAATACACGTCCTATTACCCATGTCTCTTAAAAGTCTGGCCATGCTTCCACGACTGCGATACAATACATTTGAACCATCTCTGCCCTTAATCCTGGATGGGTTCCGCGGTGACCTCGGCAAAGATTCCACACTATGTATAAGTCTGCTCATTCGACCCCCTTCATCTAAACTTGCATTATCCTGTGCTTCAGATTTCACTCGGGGTACAGCTTTTGGTGACAGTGGCATTTTGCCATATTTATGTAATAATCTGTCCATTCTTTTTCCCTTGTCCAAGTCCTCGTTTTCTTCTGCCTCATTCTTTACGCGGGGAACCGGCCTCGCTGAAAGCGGAAGTCGGCCATAACTATGAAGTAATCCATTCATTCGTTTCCCTTTGGCTACATCAGCTGTTTCTTCCGCTTCCGGTTTGACCCTGGGTACACCTCTCGCCGACAGAGGGAGTTTGCCATAACTGTGGATCAACTTATCCATCCTTCCACCTTTATGAACCCCCGCAGTGGATTCTGCCTCAGGTTTTACACGTGCGACTCTGGGAGATGCCCCAAATGCGCCATACTTTGTTAGTAAATTGCACATCCGTCCACCTTGGCTAACCCTAGCGATATCCTCCGCTTCCGGTTTAATACGAGGCGGTGCTGTTTCGGGGCGCGGTGTGGCAGTTCCATCCAACAACACACGAATTGTACCATGTCTTCCGTGATGATAATTTTCTAAAGCAGCACTACTTTGGCATCTTGGATCGGGTCTCGGTGAATCAAGGCCCTCGCCCCACTGAGGTCCTAGTCGCTGTATAGAACCTCGATTCCGAATGAAGTTCGCCTCAGCCTCGGGTTTCACTCTTGGTGCTTGAGATTCTGGTTGGTGTGTTCCATCGAGGTCAAAACCAGGGTACGGTGGCACCTTCCTTGGACTTCTTGGTGTTTCGATATTTTCATCAAGAAATTTTGGAGCCATTTATAAGGGAGATGTCATCTGAAACAGAAATACATGAATGTCAGTGACACATGTACATACAGCTTCATCTTGCAAGATCTTGAGCTTCTCAACACGCTAACAAAATAGAAGTGGTGGCAATGATCAGGAATCGATACAATTTACCCACAGCTCCCATCAGAGACACCAAAGGGAAAGAAACACAAACATGAAACACTAGACCTAATAGAAACATCAATACCAGAAAGCCAAAAGGACAGTTACTTCTCCACAAAATGGCCAATAGGCTATCCAAAATAAAATAATATAAGCGACACAAACACCCAAAGACAAACCATAACATAAATTAAACCGCGACAGAAGAACCGCCTTGGAACGGTCAGCGGAAACAAATTCCACTGGGGGTGGGGGTGGGGTGGGGGGGGGCTTAAATCGATTTTGTGTGGCCACAACCCTTGCCCTTACTTCCGTCGCGATTTAGACAAATAATGTGTTCAGTCCGCATGAAGACCTCCTAACGCATCAGTGCAACATCTCCGTGAACACAAATAATCAAACAGTCACAGAGATGAAACAACGGTGAGGACTCGACAGCAAGATTCCATTGAAACAAGTCCGTGAAATGGAAACACCCCCTTACACCCCACTTTAGATAGAGAAAAAACTGGGGTTTACGGGGGTATACATTATTTTTCTTATTACTGCTCCTAGATATAGGTTGTGGGTACAAGTTTGAACCGCCTCAATGAGGCGGTTCTATCGAGTACCCACAACCTATGATTTGAGTATAAATAAGAATTCCCCTGGAAATGAGTTTCTCATCACGCTAACAAGTCCGTGAAATAAACACCCCCTTACACCCCACTTTATATAGAGAAAACTGGGGTTTACGGGGGTATACATTATTTTTCTTATTTCTGCTCCTAGACATAGGTTGTGGGTACTCGTTAGAACCGCCTCAATGAGGCGATTTTAACGAGTACCCACAACCTATGTTTTGAGTATAAATAAGAATAATATCATAAATTTTCTTCAGATAATTTCGGCCCCCGCCCATCGGGGCTTGAAGAAATAGATGGGCTGCATGATGCTTCCACGCAGAGCTGAAACAGACCCGCACAGAGCACTGGTAAACCGCTTAGCGGATCTAAGCCTGCCCAGGCAAAGCGGTGCGAGTCTGACCGTCCATGCTTCTAAACCCATTGGTTTCATGGGACGGCAGGGCTTGAGATGTCATTTCATCTCAATGTCAGGTAAAAGTCCCACTAAATTGGAAGCAAGGTCTCCAAAATGACCTTTACAGTGTTGACGGGGACGTTTGACATCAAATCAAACAAAAACCAAAACCGTTTTGGAGATTAAAAAAATGCACTATGACGCACGGGCATGTTATCGTAATGTTTAGGTTGCAAACATTGTATGTCTTACGGACGAAAGAAGAAGAATAAATGGAAAAAAGAAAAATATCCCAGAATTAAGCTCGATATCCTCACTCTCCTACACTACGAAATAAAGGCGTAAACATAGTAAAACTCTTACTTGATCATCATGAGCGTTCGCTCTTCGCCAAACTCTAAAATCGAAAGCAGTAAGATACATTTATTTCCTAAACAGAAAGTGCCCGGGGTGAACAAGGGCGAAATTAGATTAACAAGTAATTGTTATCGGACACGGTGTTTGCTATGAAATATTCATTTTCTGCAATTACCCCTGTAGGCTTATTACAATTGTTATGGGACATTGGAGAACAGGGTAGACCCAGATCTGACGCCGCAATCGGCGTCTGATCTGCGTCATCATTGTTTGCTTAAAGTCCAGCCAATTTTGCCACAGGCAACTGGATGGAAGATTCTATTTTCTTTTTTGGGTTAAGATAATTGGACGCTTTATGATTACCTTGAGTGAGTGAGTGAGTGTTTGAGTTTACGTCCCACCAACATCTAAGGTCATTCAAAGACGGGACCTCGGTTTAAAGACTCATCCGAAAGTATGGAGAAGCCCGGGATCGATCCTGCGACCCCTGGTTTACAAGGCGAGTAGCATAGCCACTGCACCACGGAGGCTTATATATGATTACCTTGAAGACATTGCTTTAATAATACACTTAAAGACCCCACATTATTAACAGAAAAGTGGGGTTTATAAGAGTACATATTATATACCTTTTTGTTTGCTCAAACGATTATGAATGCTTTTATAAAGTCCCAATGATTACAACTGAATCCATAAATCGACGGGTTATTCATCATCACCATCATAATCATCGTCGTCGTCGTCGACTGCTTCTTGTTCTTGTTTGTGTTATTCATAATCATTATCGTTGTCGTCGTCGTCGACTTCTTCATCAGTATTTTATCCGGGGTCGGCAACATTCTTTCGTGGAGATTGATCATGAAATCTTTTCTACGGTCATTCTCTCCCTTCCTCTGATTCAAGAAGGGCATTGTCCGCTTCTGGCGAAAGAATGTGTACTGTACTGGTTAACCGCTTACGTATAAGCCTGCCCAGGAAAGTGTAGATAGGTAAACTCACCGGCTCAAATATGGCCTAAATAATGTTGACTTGGCCGTTAAACTCCAATACAAACAAACACATCTCAATGCCGGGTAAAAGTTCCACAAAATTGGAAGCAACGTCTTCACAGTGACCTATACAGTGTTCACGGGGACGTTAAGCCTGCAATCAAACGAACAAACAAATCTACCACAAAAAGAGATCTTTTGAGAGTTCGTTGCAGAGAGAAATTTTATTAAAAAAGTAAAAACTTACCGCCCTACATCAAGACATAACCAAACATTTTATCTAGTGTGTGTCTTTTATTTTAGTCACTTGTATTGAAATGCGTGTCGATACATTTCACATACATTTCACATAATACAATCTGCAGTAATCTGTCGAAGAATGATTTAATATGTATTGATAAAGCACAATTAAATAACATTAAATCTTTAATCCATTTTGTACCAGAGACCCCAAAACGGGTACCCTGGCAAACAGTGCAGGCCCAGATCAGACGCCGCAGGACGCGGCGTCTGATCAGGGCCTCCACTGTTTGCTGAAAGTTCAGTCATTTTTCAAATAAATTTTGATGAAAACACAACCTGACACCTCGTAATTCTGGAATAGACTCCTGCTATATATCAGGAGGAAGATTCCATTTGGTACAAAAAGGGTTAAAGACGGACATAAGTTGGCACGAAGACAACCGTTACCACTGTTTTTAGTCGCTTATTACCAGCCATCTAGTGCAAGGGGATTTATATCTGACTCATGGGACCAGCCGAGACTTTGGTCAGCCTGCGCAGGCTAATCAAATTTTCGCTGGTTTTATTTTTTTGTATTGGAGTTTAACGGCCCAGTCAACACTATTTTAGGTCATTTTTAGCCGCTTAGTTTACCTATCCATACTTTTCCTGTGCAAGATTGTACGTAAGCGGTTAACTAGTACAGTGCACATTCTTTCGCCAGAAACTGACAACTGCCCTTCTTGAATCAGCGGAAGGGAGAGAATGACCGTAGAAAAGTTTTCTTGAGCAATCTCCTCGAAAGAATGTTGCCAACCCCGGCAGGTATCGAACCCGTCAGATGCACATCCGATTCATTAGGACAATATATCCGTGTGAAATAATGGCGTCCAACAGGGTGTCAGAAAATGATACATTTTAGGTAAAAAATGATAACATCTTTCTTATTTTTCTAATTTCAACATAAATTGTAGGTGCTCGTTAGAACCGCCTCATTGAGGCGGTTCTAACGAGTACCTACAATCTATGTTTTTGAGCAAAAATAAGGCAGATAATGTATAACCCGTAAACCCCAAGGTAGGGTTTAGAGGGTTCTTCATTTCACGGACTCGTTATCGTGACGTGAGCTACCGAGGTCGGTCCATAATTTTCGCCGGTCTCACATTACGAAGTGTACCTTTTGCTGTTTTCCGACTCAGCCATAATCCAATCTATGACATTGTACATGTATTTGCTGAACATGCAGTTGTGGAAAGTGAAACAGTCATACATAATGTTTGTTTGTTTGAGTTGAGGTTTTACGGCCCAATCAACAATTTGCTTCCGATTTGGTGGGACTTTTACCCGCCATTGAGATGAAATGCGATCTCGAGCCTTACCGCCCATAGAAACCGCTAGGGTTTTAAGAGTGGTCCAACTCGCATTACTTTTCCCGGGCAGGCTAAGACGTGAGCTGTTCACCAGTACTCAAGTTCGGCCGGTTTTAGCTCTGCGCAGCCCAGTCTATTTCTCCAAGCCCCGAGGGGCGGGGACGCGACATAACAATGTAGTCATGCACCTACATACACAGTGTAGATACAGATGAAACGGCTCAAAAATCGTTTGCCATCCTGTTTATTATTTTGTCAGATGACGGAACAAATGTATAGATAAGCTGTCTTCTTTCAAAAGAAGCAAATGTGAGGACTGCAGCATTATTTTATTTGATGAAGCTGCCATTAATATGCATAATAATGAAAGTGTTAAATAATATATGATCATTTCCTTCCTTCTGTCGATTCAAGAAGGGCGGTTGTCAGTGGCGAAATAAACTGATTACCAGCTTATGTATTAACCAGCAAAGGAAAAGTGTGATTAGTTAAACTGACCGACTCTACATCATCTAATTATAATAACCGTCTTTATTTATAGAGGGTAGCACATTTGGTACCAGTACTAATCTTACATGTAGCCCTCTTGTTCCTCTTCTTTGGTAGAAACCAGTACTAAGCAATGCTCCAAGAAGCAACGCATGGCGCTTGCGGGGATCGAACCGGCAACCCCCCGATTTGAAATCGGTGTCTTTTCCAGTGTACCATGCGCTCCACTCAGAAAGATGCTTGACGTTTATTCTGTGAAACTCCACACCAACATAACCAAACATATAACGAAACAATGTCCAACTTGATGGGATACGTTCTTTTAACCTACATATGACAATGGAATCTTCCCATTCCAGTTATAGACACATAAAAAAGTCTACCTCACACAAGGTCAAAGGTCATTAGCCTCGTTTTATCTGGTTGACAAAATACTTCCCGTACTATACTCTAACGTTGTTGTAGCACGAATTGTTTTTTCTGTAATTACTATTGTTAAATCGTCGTTTTCTATCAAAACTGTTTGCCACAAACAGTTTATAGAGGCGCGGGTCTGTTTTAGTTGTGGTAAGTTTACGATGTCTGATCTGAGTCAAAACTACTTGCCAGTGTCCCAGAAATGGGTCATTAGGCATGTATGAGTTAAAGATAGTCCCGATGTCCAACTCTAAAACACTGCACATGTCTTTGTCTATGACATAAATGGATGGGCAAAACAGTTTTCCCATTGAGCGATATGCCTTCCAATGTTGTGGCATGTAACATAAGCGTGTTTATTCTAAGATTACAACCTCGTAAACGGCCTCCATCCATCGGGGCTTGAAGAAATAAGATGAGCTGCATGATGCTTCCACGCAGAGCTGAAATCTGACTTCTCACGAGTACTGGTAAACCACTTAAGGAATCTAAGCCTGCCCAGATAAAGTGGTGCAAGTCAAAGCTTATAAACCCTATTGGTTTCATCGGGCGACAGGGCTTGATATGTCATTTCATCTCAGTGTCGGGTAAAAGTCCCACAAAATTGGAAGCAACGTCTCCAAAATGACCTTTACAGTGTTGACGGGGACGTTAAACCTCAAATCAATCAAACAAAACAACATCGTAAGTGTTGTAATATACGTTACCATTACCATTTAAAGTGTGCTAGCATTGCAGACAACGTTTTACATTTTGCGATATTGTTTATAACGTGATATGAGCTACATTGTACGTCATAAGGAAACATTTTTTTTTTTTTTTGCAATTAGCGATCAACAGTCATTTGCAATTAGCGGCAAAACAAATCATTTGCAAATAGTTGTCAACAATCATTTGCAATTAGCGGTAAACAAATCATTTGCAATTAGCGATCAACAAATCATTTGCAGTTAGCGATCAACAAATCATTTGCAGTTAGCGATCAACAAAGGTGCCGATCAGACTGCGCATCCGCGCAGTCTGATCGGAACCTTTGTTGATCGCTGCTTGCATAGTCCAGTATTACTAGTTTCTATATCTGAAATGTCAAGACTCTTCCTAGTTTGTGTAGCTGAGCCCACCGGATTGAGTCTAAATTGATCGCTAACCCGAACGACAGATTTGTTGTTGCTGTTGTTGTTTTACATATTCGGTCTCATAGTATGTTTTATTTTTTTCAACAGAAATATGAAGGCTGGAGGAAGAAGACTTGAGATACTGGTGTTGCTGCTAACTACGCAAGTTACTACGTTACTGTCCGCTACGTTACCGGCAAACGAAACAACATATCATACAAGTATAGATGTCTTTTCAACCACGGACTCGGTCACTGACAATTCAACAAGTGGCACCAAGTTCGATACATCTAAGACTTCACGAAATGGAACTGAGAAACACCTGGAGCAAGTGTCGGATAAGCCTGCGTCTCGACTCGGTCGGGCGGTACTCAGTATTCACTTAGTGGCTCTAAATATACCACACGTGAGATATCCTCTGGTGTTTACTTTGGTTGTGATATTTGCAGGCGTTAGTAAAATTGGTGAGTATGGTTTTTATGTCTTGTAAATACATTTATCAGTTACTCCCGATATATATTGCATTGTAACACATTTACCTGATAAAGATATGCTATCTCAGGACAAGTGAGCTTTATCACGTCAACGTGACATTGCATTTTTATGAATGAGGCGGACTACTGAAAAAATGCTGATATTACTGGAAAAAAAAATGGAAACATTACTTGGAAAAATATATGATAGGAAAGAATATGGTCAGCTGATACGAAATATATCGACCTGCGGAATGTTCGGACGCACTGAGGACCATCGATAACTGATCGTAAATTTCTAATTTAAGAGTGTACAAGAGGGTAAACTGATAAATAGAATACCAGATTCATGTCATTTGATATCAAGTTTATCAGGCTAGGCTTCGAGAACGTATGTAGAATCGCTCGGCAAGCCTCGCTATTCTACAAGCGTTCTCGAAGCCTTGCCTGATAAACTTTATATCAAAAGACACTCACCTGGTATTCTCTATGTATTTTACAAGGAAGACACTTCTTATGACTCAAGTCTTCATGATTATTTTCTTGTAGGCTGGAACCCTTCGACAAAGGGACTGAAGGGACTATCTACTTGCACTAATAGACCAATTTCTTTCCTTTACGTGTTATTTCCTCCACCCGAAAACCTCTTTAAATGTTTTACTTTACGTGTTCAGGATCCCTTTGAATTATATTATTACGAGTAGACCCCTTGGAATTAATTCTTTTACGAGTATTCGGTCAAAAAAGTAACTGTACCCACTTCTCGGTAAATTCCAGTAGCTATCCGGCAGCTATTCAGGTAAAGATGGTTGCATACATGCGATTCGGACGCTACAAAATGCACACACTTGCATTTGTCCATACTATTCTGCTCAGGATTTGTCTTGCAATATGCGCCTACGAATTTGGCTTTGCGCATCCGCAGATGCGCTTTTTGTGTCTGAGATGAAAGGTCATAACCATTGAACATCGAAACTCACTTTACAACACCTCACGATCTTGCACAACAATCAAGGATTTAATTTGTGAAATTCTTAGATTATCACCCTCTCGATTAAAAATATAGCAGTTTTCAAACTGTTGTTCATTCATTCATTCATTCATTCACTACTACTTATTTTATCTATTTCGAGTCGATCGTCAATCCCGGAGTACCTGGAGAAAACGAGCAGGTCCTTATTGCTAAGAATGACAAGATATTTTGGAAAAAAATATTGTTGCAATTAAGGCGTAACTATACCAAATTTAGTTACACAGAGGCCTTTCTGATATTTAATCTTCATTAGTGTGTCTCAGATCATTTCATAGAATAAATTCTTCCATTTTTCCAATCATTTATAAGTCTTACTTTGTGTCACAGATCGCCATAATTCCGAGAGAAAAATACTACAAAATTAACCGGACGACATCAGAGTGTTGTCCGTTTCTTGCCCATACGAGGTGCTAGAATATAAGAATCTTATATGGGTGTGAGGGGTGGATGGAAAAATCCGTCCCGAGGGTCACTGGCTGACATCACGAGGCTTGCCGAGTGATGCCGGACAGTGATCCAGAGGGACGGATTTTTCTATCCAACGCTCACACCCATATAGGATTCTTTTTCTTGCATACCTTCCAATTCTTAGCGCGGATTTTATATGCTGCAGTCACTTCTGTTACCGACGCCCGCCATATTGTGATGACATTGCAGGAATGTTCAGTGACATCACGTAACGTGCTGTGACGTCAACCTTTACGACGCCGCATAAGAGGTCGTATTCAACCAGTGCATTTATCAAACACGCAGGAATATTCGATTTTGGGTCAGAACACCAGGGTTAGAACAGAATCTCTAGCCCAAGCAAAAATTATGGATTTCCTTATGTGGTGTGCAAGAATAGATCAGAGGACTGACAGTATAAGTCGATAGTATCCCGAGTATAAGCTGGAAAAATGGTATTGAAACTGGACTAATAATGCCCTTAAGACCCTTAAGGGGAATAAGATCACCTGGTATATTTTTCCGCCATTTTTCAAAGGGAGACAACTTTCTGGACTTCATGATGCCTTTTCTAAAAGCCCTAAGGCTCTACTCTTAAAGGAAAGAATTTGCTCCCAAATTCTTTTCTTTAAGAGTTGACACCTATTGACATGCGAGACAGAAATACTTTTGCAGGAGTTGCCTTCCCTGAAGGTGTTCCCATTCCCCTAACTATTCCTTTATGACTGACAAAAAAAATGACATTTTCATTAATATTAGCGGTTTTTTTTATTTTTCTGTCGACTATGGGTGCTCGTTAGAACCGTCTTATCATCACGAAAACATGTCTATATAATTTTGACCCCTTGAACCCCACTTTTATATAGTAAAACTGGGGTTTACATGGTTATTTTTCTTATTTCTGCTGTAAAATATAAATTGTGGGTACTCGTTAGAATCGTGGCGGTTCTAACGAGTACCCACAATCTATATTGAGCAGAAATGAGAAAAATATCACAAATTTTTTTATTTTTAAATTTTAGTATTTTTTTTCAGCGGTAAAGTTTACAATGTATTTGTATAGGCGTGTTTTCGAAATGTGAGACGGTTCTAACGAGTAACCACAATCTATTTGTTGGAGCAGAAATAATAAATTAACGTTATATATAAATATATGAAGTAAGGCCTTCTCTGTTGTACATGTAGGTCTAACTGACAAAATGACATGAAAAATCGCATACAAATGAATACTGTATTATAAGAATCTGCCTGCATTGTACATACAACAAACGGATTCACAAATGGGAAATGCTATGAAAGTTGTAATCTTTTTTTCTCTCTTACTAATACTCCAAACATTGGTTGTTGATGCTCGTTAGAGCAGCCTCAGTGTGGCGGTTCTAACAAGTACCCACAGCCGATGTCTTGGAGCACAAATTAAAAAAAAAATGTTTACACCCTTAAACCTTAGTTTTCTCCGTATATTGTGCGGTTAAGGGTGCTGTTCATTTCACGGACTTGTTCACGTGATGGAATCGAACCACTCCTGTCCCTTGAACACATTTTTATGGTCCCTCAGATGGTTGAACCATTGAAGTTCGACATTATGCTGGGATTGAATGGAATCCGTCGTGTCACAGGCGTGTTGGCCTATCTTTTGTGGAGACCACAATCCATGTTGTTTATAGGGGAGAACTAATGTGTTTATTGTTTGTTCTCTTTCAGTGTTTCATCATCTTCATTTCTTGTCATCGAAAATCCCAGAATCCTGGTGAGTGTTTTTATTATTATTATTATTTTGCTCATTCTATAACCATTTTCTCACTAACTCGTTCTATTCAGCGTTTCGTGTAAGGCATGTTGAATCCTTTTTGCCTGTTTCGTTTCGTGTTAAGTCAATAACATTTGCCTACTCCATTACGTGTTAAGTCAAATAACATTTGGCTATTTCATTTCGTTTTATGTCAATAACATTTGGCTATTTCTTTACGTGTTAAGTCAATAACATTTGCCTATTTTATTACGTGTTAAGTTAATCACATTTGCCAATTTCATTACGTGCTAAGTCAATAATATTTGCCTATTTCATTACGTGTTAAGTCAGTTGCATTTCGTGTTAAGTCAATAGCATTTGCCTATTTCATTGCGTGTTAACTGTTCAATCAATAACATTTGCCTATTTCATTGCGTCTTGTGTGAATAACATTTGCCTATTTCATTACGTGCTAAGTAAGTCAATAACATTTGCCTATTTCATTACGTGTTAAATCAATAAAATTTGCCTATTTCATTACGTGTTAAGTCAATTGCATTTCGTGTTAAGTCAATAGCATTTGCCTATTTCATTGCGTGTTAACTGTTCCGTCAATAACATTTGCCTATTTCATTGCGTCTTGTGTCATTCACATTTGCCTTTTTCATTACGTTCTAAGTAAGTCAATAACATTTGCCTATTTCATTACGTGTTAAGTCAATAGCATTTGCCTATTTCATTGCGTTTTCTGTCAATAACAGTCACAAGCTTGTTGAATAAAAGACACAGGTAAGACAAAGTTTTAGTCTTTATTACGAACACTGGTCTATTCAAGTATATTGAAAATTTTACCACCAAACACATAACATTTTTCAGATAAAATTTCTGAGATTTTTCATATTTCTGCTCCAGACATAGATTGTGGTAGCTCGTTAGAACCGCCTAGGTCCGCCTCACCTAGGCGGTTCTATCGACTTCCCACAATCTATTTTAGAGCAGAAATAAGAAGATAACGTATACCCCTGTAAACCCCAGTTTTACTGTATGAATGTGTGGTATAACGGGGTCAAAATCATACAGGCGTGTTTTCGTGATGTTGACATAATCAATTACTTGGGTGTCTGGTGTTTGTGTAGTAATGACATTGATGTAAACTGTTTCGCAAATCGGACAATTTCAATACAGAAACAAAATGGAACAAAATAGAAGTAGAGGTAATGATCAGGAATCGACACAATAAACCCACAGCTCCCATCAGAGACACCAAAGGGAAAGAAACACAAACATAAAACATCAGACCCTAATGGAAACATCAATAGCGGAAAGCCAAAAGGACGGTTAATTTCCCACAAAATGGCCAATAGGCTATCCAAAATAAAATAATATAAGGAACACAAACACCCAAAGACAAACCATAACAAAAATAAACCGCGACAGAAGAACCGCCTTGGGACGGTCAGTGAAACGAATTCAACTGGGGGGCTTAAATCGATTTTACGTGGCCACAATCCTCGCCCTTACTTCCGTCGCGATTAATACAAATAATTTGTTCAGTCCACATGAAGGATCCAAACTTATCAGTGCAATATCTCCGTGAACACAAAAATCAAACAACCACAGAGATGAAACAACGGTGAGGACTCGACAGCAAGAAACCGCTGTAATGCTGTAGCAAAAGAAAACCAACAGTTAGACTCCGATGGGCCCGACCAGAGACAGAGCATCAGGCACCAACCAACATCAGCTTTTACGCTGGAACCATCATAGAATCTGAGGCCTGACCCACCGGCGTGCATAAAACAGGGAAGCAAAGTTGTCAACCGTGATTGGGTTAACTACCATGCATGCAGTCTGTCGTATAACATTTATGTTGTACCCAATCTTTTCATATCGAAGACTGATTTTACGAAATTGGGTGCTGAAGTCGTTGTGGTTATATATTGTTCTGAATTTATAAACTAAGTCACCATAAAATTCTGGTTCCGATAGACCTTGTTGCAGAAGAGATTTAAGTCCAATATTGAATTTTGAAATTAAATCAGAATGGCGTCTAAAATAATTTGAAAAGGCTTTGCGTAGTTTATGGTACCGATAACCCTGATTAAGAAGTTTAGCCGTTAACAATTTATTACGAGTGTTGAAGTCAGTTACATGACTACACACTCTGACAAATCGAATTAATTGCGAAATATAAACCCATAGGATGGCGCACGAGGAATATTACCATCTGAAAAATGAAAATTTACAATCTCAAAACCAAAATCATCGCGTTTATCATAAATTTTGCAAGAAACAATCCCATCTACAAGAGATAGATGTACAGTCAAACCTGTTATAGTGGCCACCTCTATTAAGCAACCAACCTGTCTTAAGCAAGCATACATTTATTTCCCGAAAAAGGCAAATGCATTAAAATCTACCTGTAATAAGCAAGCACCTGTCTTAAAGCAAGCAGATTTTGATTGTCCCTGAGGTGCTTGCTTAACACAGGTTGGACTGTAAATCCAAAAATAGGGCCTCGGTATCAGAAGAATTTGCTTTATTTAACTGAAGTAAACCCTTTATTGATTGATAAATCAATGTTTGTTTGTTTGATTGATTGAGGTTTAACGCCCCCGTCAACACAGTATAGGTCATTTTGAGACGTCGCTCTCAATTTTGTGGGATTTTACCCGACATTGAGATGAAATGATGACACCTCAAGCCCTGTCGCCCAATGAAACCAATAGGGTTCGTAAGCATTGGATGGTCTGACTCGCACCGATTTGCCTGGGCAGGCTAAGATCCTATAAGCAGTTTATCAGTACTCATGTGCGGTCGGTTTCAGCTCTGCGTGGAAGCATCATGCAGCCCATCTATTTCTTCAAGCCCCGATGGGCGGGGGCCGATTGATAAATCAAACCCAGACAATGAGCTGCTAAACCACAAATGCCAGTACGTAACATTCAGTTTTTGATAGTTCAATACTACAGAAATGAGAAAAACAAAAATATATCAAAGTTTCATCAGGGGTAATGTTCAGTTTTAGATATACGAAAGATAGAGTGTTTTAGCCATACAGATATGGGCTTTCCGGAGTTAAAGTCTCCCCTCCCGTGTTCTCGCCGAGATAAGCCCCGAAACTTTCGTTGAAAATATTCTGTCCCCTTTTGTTGTTTTTTCATCCTCAGTTAATTCTCGTCCTTCCACCGAATTAAGAAGGGCAGTTGTCCGGTTTTGGGTGAAAGAATGTGCAGTGTACCGATTAACCGATTAGGTGTAAGCCTGTCCAGAAAATAAACTTGGATAGTTAATCTGACCAATTCAAAAGTGATCTAAATAATGCTGACTGGGGCCGTTAAACACAAATACAAACGAACCCTTGCATATTATCCGTGATGGATTTCAATAGGCGGTACGTGCAATGTGTGTGTGAGAGAGATTTTCTTTCTGGTACCTATTTTTATTCAGTAGAAGAGAACCCCACGATCGCAGTCAGGGGAATCCCCTTTTACATTTATATTTTTTCCATATTTAGTAACTTGTACCAAGATCGGGTCACAAAAAAGTCATATTTGGGTATGTTCACAGACATCAGTCTGTGCAAAAAGTTGGTCATCCAACACACACAGTCTGCACATATCCGGATATTTTGCACCCTGTGGGAGCTACAGTGGCAACATTATAGTAACCAGGTATTTATGTATGGATTTCTAGTCAAATTGACACTAAACTACTAGTCAAATGGACACTTAACTACTGGTCATATGACCAGTTGAAAACACTAACATTCAGTATAAGTGCCAGTGTTGTACATTGTTTTCTTGTAATTGGACCATGCTCGTGTTCACTGGCATGTGACCATAGGGGTTCGCAACTACCCTGAGATATGTTTTCATAGCAAGTTTTTCATTTCGATAACACACCCGTGCGGCATTGTGCATTTTTCTTATCTCCAAAATGACTACTTTTCTTATGAAAATCCGTGATATTTTTCTTCTTCTACTGCAAACATAGGTTGTGTGTGCTCATTAGAACCGCCTCATTGAGGCGGTTCTAACGAGTACCCACAACCTATGTCTTGGAGCAGACATAAGGAAAATAATGTATACCCCCGTAAACCCCAGTTTTCTCTATATAAAGTGGGGTTTAGTGGGATCTTCGTTTCACGGACTTGTTCACGTGATGTCATTTGTTGAATGTTTTTACAGTCGATGACAAAATCTTGAAATCTCTGTTCGGGACAACAATGACACATACGAAGGAAATTTATCCTTCCTTATGTGGTCTACATACATTTAGCTGTGAAGTTTCATTCATATATTCCATTTCGTAAACGAATAAATTTCAAACACAATTTAATGGAAATTGTTAACGGCCATAACACTGTCAAAGCTGACGGATTTTGCCCATTGAAAATGCAAACCGTACGTTCCCTGGAGCAATGTATATACAAAATTTGAAGATTATCCGTGCAAACTATTCAAGTTATCGGTGGGAAACGCCTAAAAACCACTTATTAGGAACTGATAAAGACCGATAACTCAAGATCATGGACGGTTAGAGTATTGATCTTTGGCCATAATATGCCTTCTTTATGAGTCTATATATATCTCTGAAGTTTCATCCATATTTTCTGTTTAATAAAAGTGAATGTGTCTAAAACCCATTTAATAAAGGATTTTGCCCATTTAATACCACACACTGAAATGGAAAGAGAGAGATCAGTTACAAGGAGAAAAATAAGTCATTGAAGTTGAAAGGGATAAGTCACATGGAGGAAAAATAGTAAGTTGGCTGTTTGGTTAGAAAGGGGAATGATAAGTTGGCCGCTTGGTTAGTAAGACAGAAACAGAACTGGTTAGTTAGGAAGAGATGAGCTTGTTTTTAAAGATAGGAAGGTGGTTAGTTCAAAAGTGAGAAGTAGTAGTTAGAGAGATAAATTGACAAGAAAAAAAGAGAATTGATGCTTTTAACTAAAGTGACAGAAGTAGTTTGTCGGAGAGATTAGTTAGAGAGAAAAGTGGTTAGTTATAGAAGTAAGTTGTTAACGAGAAAGGTGTTTAGTTAGAAAAAAAGTGTTAGGCAGAAAGAAGTAAGCTGTAAATTATGGTGATGTGGAATTAATAAAAGTGTGGTTAGTTATAGATTCAATGACAAATGTGATAGATCTGGTTAGAATATAGGGACAGAAGTGGTCAGTTAAACGGCGAAAAGTATTTAGTGAGAGAGTTAGTTGAAAAACTAATGCGGAAAATGAAAGAAGTGTATTCCTTCTGGGTAACTAACTGTTGCAAAAAAAGATTAAATTCAGTTTATTGTTACGCCTCTCTAAACTAACAACTACACATATTGACGTATAGTTGTTAGTTTAGAGAGACGCAGCAATAGACTGAGTTTTCTTTTTGTAACAGTTAGTTACACAGAATTGAGAATGAAGTATATGCATTTAGTTTAGAAGACATAAAAAAGAACAGGAAAGAAGTTTATCTACTATTAACGGCTCCTCATTGCGGACACCGCTTGAAACGGTAGCAGTATGCTTTCGTTCTTGCCACAGGAGAATTTCCTGCAGGGTTCTAAATCCAGGCATCTGCCGGACTTGAAAGGAGAAAGGGTCGATCAAGTCCCGCCTTGTGCTGGATAATATCATAATTGGTTCAAAGAATATATTATGAATGAAATGAAAAATAAATGCAGATGGTAGAACGTGTTTTTTCAAAAAAAGCACCGTATCTTGTTTCCTTGTATAAGCCTTATTCTAGTCTGATCGCGTCAGACATTTTAATTACTTTATATAATGTCTAATAAAATAAAATTTTGTTATCTTACTTAAAACATTTTCTATTAGGATCATTTCTACAATGTCCAAAAGATGAGGATTGAATTATGTCCCTTTTTAATGGTATTTATAGAATAAAAAGGATACCAAGCTTATTCTGATTCTATGACTGTCTTGTGCCACGGGAAACCTGTTTTGTTATTTGGGAATAACAAAGGCTCAGATTAGTCTCCTCGTCCTCGTCGTTATTTTAGCATTTTAGTCTTTGTTCACTGCTTGCATAGTACAAGGCCTATAGTGTATATACCTAACATTTCAAAACCCGACCTGATTTGTGTTCCCCGTTACGAAAATGCGCCTTTTCAAATATATTGGAAAAAATACCACCATAAAATGATCATTGTCAGACAAAACAAATCTGATATTTTCCATATTTCTGCTCCATACATAGATTGTGGGAACTCATGGCGAGGCGGTTCAAACGAATACCCACAATCTGTTTTTGAGTAGAAATCAGAAAAATAATGTATACTCCTGTTAAGCCCAGTTTTTATCATATTAAAGTCGATTTGCCAGGGTGTGTAGTCATGTAACTGACTTCAACATTCGTAATAAATTGTTAACTGCTAAGCTTCTTAATCAGGGTTATCGGTACCATAAACTACTAATAGCCTTTTCAAAATTTTATAGACGTCATTCTTATTTAATTTCAAAATTTAATATTGGTCTTAAATCTCTTCTGCAACAAGGTCTATCGGAACCCGAATTTTATGGTGACTTAGTATATAAATTCAGAAAAATATATAATCGCAATGACTTCAGTACCCAATTTCGTAAAATCATTCTTCGATATAAAAAGATTGGGAACACGACAGACTGCATTCATGGTAGTTAACCCAATCACAGTTTACGACTTTGCTTCCCTCTTCAATTTTACGCCGGTGGATCAGGCCTCAGATTCTATGACGGTTCCAGCTTAAAGGCTTACTGAGAATTAGAGAGATCTAATTCTATGTAATGTTGGTTGGTGCCTGATGCTCTGTCTCTGGTTGGGCCCATCGGAGTCTAATTGTTGGTTTTCTTTTGCTCCAGCATTTCAGTGTTTTCTTGCTGTCGAATCATCACCGTTGTTCCATCTCTGTGGTTGTATGATTTTATGTGTTCACCGAGATGTTGCGCTGATGAATTAGCAGGCCATCATGCGGACTGAACAAATAATTTGTCTAAATCGCGACGGAAGTAAGGGCGAGGATTATGGCCACTTAAAATCGATTTAAGCCCACCCCCTCCCCCAACAGTGGAATTCGTTTCACTGACCGTTCCTAGGCGGTTCTTCTGTCGCGCTTTATTTTGTTATGCTTTGTCTTTACGTGTTTTTATCGCTTATATTATTTTATTTTGGATAGCCAAATTGGCCATTTTGTGGGAAAGTAACTGTCCTTTGGCATTCCGCTATTGGTGTTTCCATTAGGGTATGTTGTTTCGTGTTTGTGTTTCTTTCCCTTTAGTGTCTCTGATGCGAGCTGTGGGTTAATTATATAGATTCCTGATCATTGCCTCCACTTCTATTTTAAGGTTGCAAATTATATAATCGTGTTTATATGATGCTGGCAGGCCGGTAACATGGACACTAATCTAGAAGATAAGTTTTATCGTGACGCGGTTCGTATAACTGATCCATGCAATGGCAAAACTGATTTTTTTTCTCTCTTTCTGGCTGGCCGATTAAATTCCCAGTAAACGTTTCTTCTGTTTTTGGACTAATTTTCCTTTACTTAACGAAAAACGTGGATGGTACTTCACAGATATATAGGCCACTAAAGAAAGCATCCCACCAGCCCATCGGGGCTTGGAGAATAGATTGGGCTGCATTATGTTTCTACGCAGAGCGGAAACTGACCACACATGAGTACCGGTATACCGCTAAGAAGAGCTAAGCCTGCCCAGGCATAGCGGTGTGAGTCTGACTGCCTTTCAGTTTTATTGGGCGACAGGACTTGAGATGTCATTTCATCCCAATGTCGGGTAAAAGTCCCAACAAATTGTAAGAAACCTCAATTCAAGCAAACAAAAAAAAAAATATATTGTGGCCAAGGACAAACACTCTAACCGATCTTTATCTTGAGTTATCTGTCTTTGTCAGTTCTTAAAAAGTGGCTCTTGGGCGTTTCCCATCTATAATTTGAATATTTTTTCATGGATATTCAAATTCTGCAAATGCATTCGTACAGGGAAAGTGTGGTTTGCCATTGTTCACCGGCAAACTCCGTTAACATTTGACATACAATTTTCATGAAATGGGTTTTGAACCTTTTTCCTTTACGAAATGAAATCTATGAATGAAACTTCACTCTCTCATAACTTGATAAAGGAAAAACTTACTAATTTAATTGAAAACACTTTTCAAAGAGAGGGCGCTACTTACATTGCATGCAATGAAAGACGTGCCTTCTTTAATTCAGATACAAAGGCCGCCGCCCATCGGGGCTTGAAGAAACAGATGGGCTGCATGATGCTTCCACGAGAGCTGAAACCGGTCGCACACGACTACTGGTAAACCGCTTAGAGGATATAAGCCTGCCCAGGCAAAGCGGTGCGAGTCTAGCCATCCAGGCTTATAAACCCTATTAGTTTCATTGGACGACATGGCTTGAGATGTCATTTCATCTCAATGTCTGGTAAAAGTCCCACAAAAATGGAAGCAACATCTCCAAAATGACCTATACAGTTTGGCGGTGACGTTAAACCTCAAATCAAACAAAACAAACATCAGAAACAAAACAAAATAGGTAAAAATTTTGGTCTTGTCAAAGTATGTGTGACGCCTTATCTTATCTTCTAGATAATATCTACATTAAATTTGGTACAACGTTACAGAGACAAATTGTAGGTATTCCAATGGGTACACACTGTGCTCCCCTTGTAGCTGATTTATTTTTGTTTTGTTATGAACGGGATTTTATGATGTCACTTTCTAGTTAAAGTCAAGCTGACATTATTGAAGCCTTTAACTCTACCTCAAGGTATTTACATGATCTTTTAAATATTGACAACCCTTACTTTGAAGGAATGCGCAATCAAATTTAAGACTTACTTCTATATCCCTTTCAAATGTAAGCATTGTAAAAAGGCATTGTACGTAGCATTATGACTTGTGTACCTTATATTTGATTAAAATATTGTTTAAACTAATCAAATTTATCCATCTGAGCTGCAATTAAATAAAGCCAATAATTCTGATATCGAAGTCCCGTTTTTGGATTCGCATTTGAACATTTCAAATGGTTTTGTTTCAACTAAAATTTATGATAAGCGTGATGATTTTGATTTCAATATAGTTAACTTCCCATTTTTAGATGGTGATGTTCCTCGTTCTCCATCTTACGGTATTTATATTTCGGAGCTTATTCGCTTCGCAAGAGTGTCAAGTCATGTCGCTGATTTTAACACTCGTAATAAAAGTTTAACATGAGGGACATCGATATCATAAACTTCAAAAAACATTTTCTAAGTTTTATCGCCGAAACTATCAACAATCTGATTAAAACCCGATCTAAGCTGATCTATGTACAAGATCGCTTTTTAATCACATTGACACTATCAAGTACTTCTAAATTTAACCCTTCTTCTGCCGAATATTCAGTTTAGTCACACCCATTTCTGACTCTGAGTGAGTGAGTTTTAGTTTTACGTCCCACCAACAGCTAAGGTCATACGGAGACGGGACCTCGGTTTAAAGACTCATCCGAGAGTCTGGAGAAGCCCGGGATCGATCCTGCGATCCCTGGTTTACAGGGCGAGTAGCGTAACTACTGCACCACGGAGGCTTCTGCTTTTCTGACTCTGAACCAATCGGATTACTTGTTCTAATTTATTCCTACAAATTCATAAACTGAATATCAAACTGTGTAGATCCTGATCAGATGGCTTCTTCAGAAGCCATCTGATCTGGATCTACACTGTTTGAAAAAGCAGGGATTGTCGTGCTCAGTGGGATAAGGGTCATGGTTGGATTAAATAGACTTTTGCTGCAGGGTATGTCACAGCCTGATTTTTGGCGACGTTATATATAAATTAAGAAACATTAAAGGCAAACCTATTTTTCCGAAACAATTTCAGAAACGTTAGAAACGCATTGGATATAATATAAATTCTATTCCACAGCCTGCATGCATTGTTTTTGACCCAATCACGGTCAAACATTAACTGCACGCCGATGAATCGGGGGTCAGACTCCATGATATCTTTGGCTTAAAGCTATTTCTAGTTGGTCAAGAACGCCGGGACTTATATGTCTGTTGGTTGGTCAAACGGGGTTCAACTGTTGGTTTTCTTTTGCTCCAGTACCGGCCCCGATAGCTCAGTTGGTAGAGTGTCCGCTCCGGGGAACGGGAGGTCTCGGGTTCGATCCCGGGCCGCGACATACCAAAGTCGTTAAAAATGGTACTAGCTGCTCTTCGTTTGGCACTCAGATTAACGGGGTAGAGCTAGGACTGGTCGATCCAGTGTCAGGATAATGTGACTGGGTGTGGTATCATGTAATGTGTCTGGGACATGATACTTCAGTGAGGCAGCACTATAAACGTGAGCATTGAGCTCCCTGTCGCAACCAGACACCGTCGTGATATGACTGAAAAATTGTTGAAAGCGACGTTAAACCCGAATTCACACACACACACTTTTGCTCCAGTGTTCCTGTGGCGCTGCACCGGATCGCTCGGCGCGTTTTACTGTCGAGCCCTTATCATTGTGTAAACTTGGCTTCAATTGTGTTTTCTTTGTTTACCGAGTGGACTCACTGATGAGTTAGAAAACCTTCACGCGGGCCAAACAAATATTTGGTTGAACCACAGTGAAAGTGACGGTGAGGGTTGGGATCCCATAAATTTAACCCACCTTCCTGTAACTTCTGGGCCAGCTGTTCAAAGCATCGTTAGCTAAACGATCTCGTTAGCAGTCAAATTGTTAACTGCTCTAGCAAGTAAACTATCTAATATAGTGTCATTTTTGCTGAAAAAATGCGAATGCAGTAGCTGCTCACATTTTTTCAGCAAAAATATTAGCATATTTTCCATATTTAATGATCAAAGTTTTAACGATACCTTACTTAACGATGTTGTTAGTTTTGAACAACTGGGCCCAGATCTTTCTCAAGCTTGAGATGTTTTTTTTTTTTTTTTTTTTTTTTTTTTTTTATGAACCACGGCTTGCTCGATGGCGAGTATCCCTTTCTTGCTATTTTCAATCACTTACTTGATATATTAAAAAATAATTGTTTGATTTGAGGTATAACGTCCCCGTCAACACTGTATTGGTCATTTTGGAGACGTTGCTTCCAATTTTGTGGGACTTTTACCAGGCATACAGATGAAACGACATCTCCAGCCCTTTCGCCCGACGATGCCAATAGGGTTTATAAGCATGGACGGTCCGACTCGCACACATGGCTTTTCATGTGCAGGCTTAGATCCTCTAAGCGGTTTACCAGTACTCGAGTGCGGTCGGTTCCAGCTCTGCGTGGAAGCATCCTGCAGCCCATCTATTTCTTCAAGCCCCGACGGGCGTGGGCCGGTAATTGGATTTGTTTATAGATCATAGCACTGACAGCACTGGTGGGTCGATTGTCTCTGACTGTAGGCAGGGAGGGACTTAGACTGTTTCTTTTAACTTTAAAATTCCTGTACTTTACTCAAACAGTGTAGACCCTGATCAGACGCCGCAGAATGCGGCGTCTGATCTGGGTCTTCACTGTTTTAAAATGCCTTAGTACATGAGTCCAGTCCAGCTGTTACAAGAAATCCTCTTTACACAGCACAGGGTAGGAATATCGCGCTTATAGAAAACCGCTACCTGGATTTCGTACAAATCAGTGATAGTCACGTGAACATGAGCAACGTAAAGCTTCTGCGCTTAGTAACTTTGGGTCGCTTGACAAATAATCGACCCAGAATAAGGTGAACGAAGCCCTTATGGTTTTTGCATATGTGCTAACGGGTAGTCCGGCCCCCGCCCATCGGGGCTTGAAGAAATAGATGGGCTGCATGATGCTTCCACGCAGAGCTGAAACCGACCTACACACGTGTACTGGTCAACCGCTCAAAGGATCTAAGCCTGTCAAGGCAAAGCGGTGCGAGTAGGACCGTCCATGCTTATAAACCCTATTGGTTTCATTGGGCGACAAGGCTGGAGATGATATTTCATTTCAATGTCGGGTAGACTGAGTCCCACAAAATTGGAAGTAACGTCTCCAAAATGACCTTTACAGTGTTGGCGGGGACCTTAAACCTCAAATCAAACAAACAAACATGAGTCCAGTCTAGATTTTACAGGAAATCCTCTTTTACACAACACTCTGACCTCACACCGATAAGAATAGCGCCCTTATAGAAAACGCTACCTGGATTTCGTACAAATCAATGATTGTCATGTGGACATGAACAAAGTAAAGCTTCTGCGCTTGATTAACTTTTGGTCGATTGACAAATAATCGACCCAATGTAATGTGAATGAAGCCTTATGGTTTTCACATATGTGCTAATGGGTAGTCTTTTGGCAAGACACGTAATGACACGGCCCCACTACACCCAGGTGTAAATGGGCAGCAGTGTTGTAAAAGCAACTACCTCTCTCTCTCGCGCGCATGAAAACACCCGGAATTCGCCATATTTGCATTATTTGCTGGCTCCTAGCTTGCACATTGTCAATATTGGAAAAACCGGTAACCTGACCCCCTGACCTTTCAAGGTCAGACGGATCTGGTTACCTGTTTTTCCAACTCTGATAACCTTCAGACTAGGAACCAGCAGATAATGTCAATAAGGTGAATGAGTGTTCGAGAGCGATTCAATAAGCTTGAAGTTTTGATCTCAGTCGAACTAAAATAAATTAGTATAAACTACGGAACCCGGGAAGTGACATGATTGTTTTTTTTTTAATATGTTGTGCGCACAAGATAATAACTTGTTCGAACAACTTAATATCTTGTTCGCACAACATATTGAAACAATCGTGTCCCTTCCTGGGCTCCGTAATAAACTAATGGGTAGTCATTTACTTTCAGCTGCCTTATTATCATCGGTCTTGCTGTGGGCTCTGTTATACAGTAAGTACACGTATTACGTTTGTTTTGTACCCAAATGGACCAATCAAATTTAAAGTATTAGAAAATAACATCCCCGTGAAAGGCATTAATGTTTTTGTATGTCATTTGCTTGAGAAAACATCCCAGCAGACACACGTCGCTAGGGCAACGTCACATCAACGTCGGTGCAACGTCATGGAAGTTGATGTGAAGTTGCAGTAATGTCATGACGTTATGCGCACGTCGATCCGACGTCGTAATAACGTCATGTGCCAGCTGGGATATGTTATGCTTCTTAAATTTGTTCAAGTTGTCATTAGAATTGTATCATTGTAAACCGTTACCAGGTCAAGTACCCACTTTCTGTGATTTGAACAACAACAACAACAACAAAAAAAAAAAAACACGAAAAATATCATTTACCTCAGATAATGCCTTCCCATTTAAAAAGGGATTTTCCCATTTGAATCCCTTTTTTGAGGAATAAAGTCCAAATATGACATTGTCATATATCAATTTTGGTCCACTTTTGGTCTGACAGCTTGGATAGAACAGAGGAAATTTCCTCTCTTTAGAAGGGTCATTTTCCGATTTTGACCCTGTTTCATGCCGCACGTTAGAGTGCCCTTTTCAGCTTTTCCTTCATTTTCCGTTGTACACAATACCACATTAAACAGAGGATTTTTCCTCTGTTAATGCTTTGCACAGAGTTCAGAAAGTACTTGCCAAGAGTTTCAACTCTGATCAACAGAGGATTTTTCCTCTGTTCTGATATATACAGTCGAAGCTGGAATATGTTGCACAGAGTCAACTCTGATCAACAGAGGATTTTTCCTCTGTTCTGATACATACAGTCCAAGATGGCAACAGAGGATTTTTCCTCTGTTGAAAGAATATGTTACACAGAGTCAACTCTGATCAACGGAGGATTTTTCCTCTGTTCTGATATATACAGTCCAAGCTGGCAACAGAGGATTTTTCCTCTGTTGAAAGAATATGTTGCACAGAGTCAACTCTGATCAACAGAGGATTTTTCCTCTGTTCTGATATATACAGTTTAAGCACAGTGTCAACTCTGATCAACAGAGGATTTTTCCTCTGTTCTGATATATACAGTCCAAGCTGAAAAGAGAGGATTTTTCCTCTGTTGAAAGAATATGTTGCACAGAGTCAACTCTGATCAACAGAGGATTTTTCCTCTGTTCTGACATATACAGTCAACGCGGGCAACAGAGGATTTTTCCTCTGTTGAAAGAATATGTTGCACAGAGTCAGCTCTGATCAACAGAGGAGATTTCCTCTGTTCTGATACATACAGTCCAAGCTTGCAACAGAGGATTTTTCCTCTGTTGAAATAATATGTTGCACAGAGTCAACTCTGATCAACAGAGCATTTTTCCTTTGTTCTGATATATACAGTCCAATCAGAGTCAACTCTGATCAACATAGGATTTTTCCTCTGTTCTGATATATACAGTCCAAGCTGGAAACAGAGGATTTTTCCTCTGTTGAAAGAATATGTTGCACGGAGTCAACTCTGATCAACAGAGGATGTTTCCTCTGTTCTGATATATACAGTCCAAGCTTGTTGAAAGAATATGTTGCACGGAGTCAACTCTGATCAACAGAGGATTTTTCCTCTGTTCTGATATATACAGTCCAAGCTGGCAACAGAGGATTTTTCCTCAGTTGAATGAATATGTTGCACAGAGTCAACTCTGATCAACAGAGGATTTTTCCTCTGTTCTGACATATAGTCAACGCGGGCAACAGAGGATTTTTCCTCTGTTGAAAGAATATGTTGCACGGAGTCAACTCTGATCAACAGAGGATGTTTCCTCTGTTCTGATACATACAGTCCAAGCTGGAAACAGAGGACTTTTCCTTTGTTGAAAGAATATGTTGCACAGAGTTAACTCTGATCAACAGATGATTTTCCTCTGTTCTGATATATACAGTCCAAGCACAGAGTCAACTCTGATCAACAGAGGATTTTTCCTTTTTCCTCTGTTCTGATATATACAGTCCAAGCTGGCAACAGAGGATTTTTCCTCTGTTGAAAGAATATTTGTAGAACCTTGCCCAAGGTTCCGCACATAAAATTCTATTCAAATCAAATTCAGCTCAACAGAGGATTTTTCCCCTGTTCTGACATATACAGTCAACGCGGGTAACAGAGGATTTTTCCTCTGTTGAAAGTATATGTTGTTAAACCTTGCATATGGCTCAGGCCAAGTCAAGGCATGTGGTATAAAAATCGAACAGAGGATTTTTCCGCCAGTGAAAATCTGTGCAAAATCAACTCAGCACAACAGAGGATTTTTCCTCTGTTCTGATATACAGTAAAATTCCGCTATTAAGACCACCAAAACTTGAGACTGATTCTGCTTTAAAAAACTTATTTTGAGATGTAAGTTATTCTATGCTGTATGTTGTCTTCATACAGTGTCCTCTGGTCATGGACCACCTTTCGAACTGTTCAAAAGTGGTCTTACACCACTTTAAAGACCACTTTTGAACAGTCCCAAAGGTGGTTTTAATATAGGAATTTTACTGTATACAGTCCACGCGGGCAACAGAGGATGTTTTTACTCTGTTCTAATGTTATATATCATATGATGGTGTCAGGCAAAATGTATAGGACAGGTATCGCAATCAAGTCCACGGGCAACAGAGGATAGGGCAACAATTTTGGATTCCTCTGTTGAAGGAAAGTTTTGAACCTTACGTATGGCTCAGCCCAAGTCAAGGGATCAGGCATTCCTGCCCAGCCCCGATGGGTGGTTGGGAGAATGGGAATTTAGATTTTGACCATCCAAATCCAAGAAACTTTTCATAACACCAAGTCTACAGCCTTCAGATCATCAAGAGTATTATGTTCGCATGTCATGGATTGAATATTTTCTTCGTGCAGCTCTATAGGCGTATCCTTATCCATAAAGTGCAAACTTATTAGGTTAAAAAGATTAAAATTATTAATAGATCTAGTTTACTTATAAATAAAAAAATAAAAATCAAACGAAATGAACTTGGTGATGAATAATTTCTTTCCAGCATCATAGCATAGCAAATAACCACATATAAATAAATGGTGGCATATATTTCTCAATTCAAACAAACAAACATAACGCTGTGTAATGCCCGTGCGATTCATTAAAAATGTTTGTTTATCGGTCTGAGAAAAAAAACAACAACAATACATTGTATGGTAATATATTTTCGTTTGGTATGGCATGCTACCATAACCTTTCATGTCACCAAACAAAGCTATCTCATGCATCTGGTTCATATGTTAAATGTAAAGGTATCTCTTTGTTGCACTCTCGGCCTATAGAAACGATTATAGTATAACTGTCCAGAAGACCTGAAAAATCAAAATCAGAAAAATCATCAAATACAATCGGTACATAAAATGAAATATGCAATTTTGTTTAATTGTACGGGAACAGGAGAAGCATGTGGCCTTCACGACGAATTAGTCGTGTTAAGCGGGAACGTGTCTTCGGTTATGTTTGCCCAGAAGAGTTTTTGTAGGTACGCAGGCTGATTTGACTGTTCAGTGGACGGGCATGTCCGAAGACGCATTTCATTTTGTGCATATATTACCTTTGTATGTTTGTTTATTTGATTTGAGGTTTAATGTCTCGGTCAGCACTGTATAGGTCATGTTGGAGACGTTGCTTCCAATTTTGTGTGACTTTTATTCCGACATTGAGATGAAATGACATCTCAAGCCCTGTCGCCTAATGAAACCAATAGGGTTTATAAGCATGGACGGGCCGATTCGTGCCGCTTTGCCTGGGCAGGCTATGTTTGTGTTTCTTTCCCTTTGGTGTCTTTGATGGGTGGAGTAAGTTAATTGTATCGATTCCTGATCTTTGCTTTACTTCTACTTTAGATCCTCTAAGCTGTTTACCAGTACTCGTGTGCGGTCGGTTTCAGCTCTGTGTGGAAGCATCATGCAGCCCATATATTTCTTCAAGCGTAACTGGTTGATTCTGACATGAACTCTAGTGAGACAACTGTGAGACGTCGCACAAAGCGATATTCTTGTCCCACAGTAGACTGATATCAGTCGTAGATTTTTGTCCTGGCTTGTGTATCATGACACTCAAACATCTGCTTCACTCGCTAGTTAGTCGCAACAATGGAAAGAAGCACACCCGCCTATTGTGGGATTCGAACCCGGGCCGGTCGGGTTCAAATCCAATGCTCTATCCACTGAGCCAAAGAGTCGACTTCCTGACACCAATCAGGGATTGGTGATAAACCAACTAGGTATGCATATAAACTTGTTTGTTTGATTTGAAGTTTTACGTCCCCGTCAACACTGTAAAGGTCATTTTGGAGACGTTGCTTCCAATTCTGTGGGACTTTTACCCGACATTGAGATGAAATGACATATCTCAAGCCCTGCCGCCCAATGAAACCAATAGGGTTTATAAGCATGGACTCGCA